>CM057454.1:1096000554-1098500554 GCA_016271365.2 Neoceratodus forsteri | reverse complement strand
CAGCCCCCTTCTCCCTCCCTTGTGGGGTGCCGTAGGGTTCCTTGCTGTCCCCCATGTTGTTCACAGTGTACATGTTGCCGTTAGGAGACATTATAAAGAGGTACGGGCTGAGTTTTCACTGCTACACAGATGACACTCAGCTGTACATGTCCTTTGAACCCGAACAGAACAGTGCAATCTCAATCTTTAACAATTGCCTCGCTGAGATTCAGGACTGAATGAGTGCTAACTGGTTGAGACTAAATCCTGATAAGACTGAGGTGTTGGTGGTGGACCCAGGTCAGTGGGTTGAAAAGTTGACTCCTGGGCAGCCGTCTGGCCTTGTTCAAGGGGGCGACTAGTTGAGACCTTCTGAATGGGTACATAACCTGGGCATTGTGCTCGATGACAAACTGATGCTAAAAGCTCAGGTGTCAGCAGTTGTCAAGTCCTCATTCTATCATCTCAGGAACATCGCCTGGATAAAGCACCTTGTTCCACCTGAAGACCTTCCTACGCTGGTTCACACCTTTATGGCCTCTCGTCTTGACTACTGCAATGTTCTATACCTGGGATTACTGGGGGAAGATCTCCATCACCTGCAGCTGGTGCAGAATGCTGCGGCGAGGTTGTTGACAGGGTTGTCAAGAACTAGCCATGTCACCCCTGTGCTGCTCAAACTGCACTGGCTGCTGGTGCAATGGAGGATCACCTTCAAGGTCACATTGCTGACCTATAGGACCCTGCACAGACAGGGATTGGGCTACTTGCAAGACATCCTCCGACCCTACTGCCCCCTCTGCTCACTCCACTCCACTGATGAGGGATTGCTAGAGGTTCCCAGGGTCCGTCTTCAGACATCGGGTGCTAGGGCATTTTCTTTTGCAGCTCCGACCCTGTGGAACTCTCTACCTCATTAGATTAGAGTGTGCCTGTCCACCGAGACTTTTAAGTCCTCATTAAAAATGTATTTATTTGATCTGGCTTTTGCGGAAAATGTTTAGTTTTATCTCTGCTGTCTTTTTATGCTTTGTGTCTTTTCATTTCTGATTGTCTGTTTTTTTATTGTATATGCACTTTGGTTGTTTTGAAAAGTGCTTTATAAACAAAATTTGATTTGATTTGATTTCAGAAAAATAAATTTTCTAGAACAAAGGGACATGATGTGAGGCTGAAAGGGGGTAGAATAAGGGGTGACGTGAGGAAATATTTCTTCACTGAAATGGTGCTGGATGCATGAAACAGCCTCTCAGCAGAGGTGGTGGAGGCTAACTCAGTAGGGGAATTCAAAAATGTATGGGATAGATATAGGGGAACCCTAGCAATAGGAAAGAGAATAAAGCCAGAGACCAAGTAGGATCTGTGGTTTTTGCAACAGGTAGAGAAATAGTATTGATTATTGCAGTCTACTGGTCATAACTTATTGTTGTACTCTCTCCTTTCCCCGTCTTCTCACTACTCATCTGAAAATTAGCTATTTCAGCTCAGTATGTCTTTCCTGGTAAATCTTTTGAAATAAATAACTAAATCAATCAATCAATAAGTAACTGGCTGCCTATGGTTGCTTATATGGTCTTGTCCTTTTGCTGCTTGGAGAGGGGGTGGGGAGTTAGGGTTGGACACCCTAATGCCACATTTTCCAACTTTTGTGGTGTTATGTTACACCTGTATATGCCATGCACGTGTGAGTTAAAAAACATGGCATTGGTGATTGTGACATCACCAACTTAATAAATATTTGTTAGCACTGTGGCTAGTCATCTGCATGTTGTTTCCACTTTGAAAAGGTTACAAGAGAAGCCTTAAACAAAGGGAGGGTAGCTTTCACAATGCTGATGATATCACAATGGCCTTTGCTGTACTCAAAATAAAGCAGCGAAATCAAGAGAAACAGTAAACTTTTCTACAAATAAAACTAATTTAAAAGTTTTGTGTTGTACAATATGTTGCATATATTGGACACACAATGTCCTGACTGGCAGTATGCTATGTATCATCACTTGTGAGGAGATAGGAATTTCATAACTTATGCATGGCTCCTTCACTCATCAGTTATGGTTCTACCCCCTCACACTTAGATTCATACATATATATCACATATATAGAGCAAATCTCTCACAAATGGTCCTCTCCCACACAAGAAAAAATTATAAAACTGGCACTAGTACCCTGCTGGACTGGGTCCTGACCAGTTATCCTTCCCATATGCAAAACATCTCCATGCTCCCTGACTCTTTCAGTGACCATGCCTCTGTTATTTGTGAATGGTCAAACAAATTTCACAAGCCTCCGCCCAAAGTCATCACCAGTCGAGCGCTTCCCCGTGGTCAGCTGAATCACCTTAAATCTTGCATCAGTCAGTATGATTGGTCCCCCATCTATAAAACCACGGATGCCAACACAGCTCTCAACTGCTTTGTCTCATCCTTCAATGCCACCTGCGACCTCTACGCCCCACACAAAAAGCGAAAAGTGAAGGCACTAAATAACCCCTGGATAACCAGTGAGCTTCTGGCACAGCTGAAATCAAGGGACCACCTCTGGGCCCTAGCTAGGGCCTCTGGTACTCAATCTGATATTCAAAATTACAAACGTGCCTGCAACAACTGCACAAAATCCATCAGACTTAAGAAAAACCTGTACTACAGAGAAGCTCTCTCCAATACCTGGGGAAACGGAAGTGAGTTCTGGAAGAACATTAAAGAAATCATAGGAAAGCAGCCCAAATCCTCACCATCGATGCTAAATGTTGATGAGTCCATCACCCTTGATCCACTGGTCATTGCTAACACCTTCAACAATGAATTCACTGACCCTATGTAGTGTTCTCCCTCCGGATTTTTTCCTGACCTCTGTCTCCTCTACTCCCTGCAGCTACCCCACTCCTCCCAACCACCCGTCATGTAGCTATCCCACCCCATGTAATCACCCCCCCCATTCTATTTCAAAACTATAAAGAAACATGAAGCACACAATTATATCACTAAAGCTATATCCAAGTCTAGAGCTACTGGGGACTCACTTGACCTCAAACTACTATCTCTTACCCTCGAAGAGGTCCTAGGGCCCCTTACTCATATTTCTAACCTCTCCCTTAGTTGCAGCAAATTTCCAGTCTTATGGAAAGATGCTACTATTGCACCAGTCCACAAAAATGGGGATAAGACCAACCATGGAAACTATCACCCTATCTCCATACTCCCTCCTCTCTCGAAGGCCCTGGAATGCATAGATGCCGACCAACTTACTAACTTCAAGGAAAAAATACAATATCCTATGTCCCCAACAACATGGTTTTAGAAACGGCCACAGTACAACATAGGCCTTACTGGAACTTACTGGAGAACTACATACTGCACTGGATAAAGGCCATCTAACCGGGGCTGTTTTTGTCGACCTGACAAAAGTGTTCAACACTGTTCATCATTGTCTGCTGATAGAACAGCACCAGTCCTCTGGACTCTCACCTGATGCCACAGACTGGTTCAATAGCTGCCTTGACAATTGGACACAAAGAGTAAAAAATTGCTGGGGTTCTCTCTGATGCCAGATCAGTCCACACTGGAGTCCCCCAGGGGTCTATCCTGGGGCCACTACTATTCTGCCTTTTCCTGAACACCCTTCCCCAATACTGCTCTGACCAAATCATTCTATATACAGATGATGCAGTAATTTTCACCTCTCACAAGGAACCTGAACCACTTCAACACAATCTCCAGCAAGGATTTGCCACTGTAGAAAACTGGTTTAGTAGGCACAAGCTGGTCCTAAACCATAAAAAAAAACTAAGGTTATGCTCTTCAGCAGCCATCACAACCAGCACAAGCAACACCCCCTCAACATCACAACCAGCCTTGGAAATACCCT
Source organism: Neoceratodus forsteri (assembly GCA_016271365.2). NCBI lineage: Eukaryota > Metazoa > Chordata > Ceratodontiformes > Ceratodontidae > Neoceratodus > Neoceratodus forsteri. The sequence continues at coordinate 1,098,496,708 of CM057454.1, read as the reverse complement.
TGAGCAAGTTCAGTCATTCAAATATCTCGGGATATCTCTGGATCCAAACCTAACATATGGCTTCCACATTGACTATGTAGCCAAAGCTACAAACACTTGACAAGGCCTGCTATACTGCCACAGAAGTCACCTTACTCCAGAAGCCTTGAGAATTGCTGTCCAGAGCTGGGTGGTCTCCATTATAGATTATGGCCTAATCATATACGGCTCTGCATCAGCCACTGCACTCAGATGAATATCAACATCTCTGAACAAGGCTTATAAGCTTATCTCTGGTGCCCCCCGCCTGACACATACCTGTAACCTTTATGCACAAACCGGATGGCTTCAACTCTCCAGCCGCATAAGGTATCTAACCTGCACTATGGCTAAGAAAGCTTCCATGGGCCTCACACCTCCCCGGTGTCCAAGCACTACTCTGGCCAAGCCTCAATATTCATAATACCAGGCAATCTGAAACTCAACTCCTCCAGGTTCCCTATTTCCGCACCTCCCTGGGCCAACGATCCTTCACCTATAGGGGGCCTAGCTGGCTAAACGATCTCAGTCCTGACATCACCTCTATGACTAAACTCAGCCCTTTCAAAGCCAAAGTTCGCCTTCATCTCATTGCTGCCAGCTCATGTGACTGCTTTATATAACTGGCCCCCATAACTTCTTCTAATCAGCACCATGCACTTATCTCCCTACTTCACCCCACTCTGTTCATTTTATACCATACGCTACCCCCCCCCCGTCTGTATGTTTGACAACTGCCTTTGGCTGCTCTCTCCCCCATGGTATCCACCTCCCCTATGTTTTGCCTTCCACTCTCCACTTTGTCTACCCCTATGTAATATCTCTATTGTACAGCTTCTCCTAACCTTGGCAATATTTGTATCCATGTTATAATTGTGTGTACTGTAATTGACGTGGAACCTTTGTAAAAGAGCCTTGGCTCAAAGGTCCTTGTAATCCTAGATTTAAAAAATAAATAAATAAATAAATATCAAGATAGTTAAACAAGTAAATGCATTTGTCTACCTGTTCTTTGCCACTTTCCTGCCAAGGGTTATTGACTTCCTTCTGAATTCTCAATACGTCTGTAATCACTTACATTCCCAATTACCACTCTGTGTCTGCCACATTGGATCTTGAAGTCTGGGATAGATGAGACTCAGTGTTAAGCATCTCCTTGTGTAGTCTGTTCCACTGGTTTACAACCCTCTCAGTAAAAACATGCTTCATTATGTCACCCATTATAATTTGTCAACCAGGAAGGTTTTTTGAAACATATGCTCATTCTTTCTGGAGTGGACCAGGATCAAAGGTCAAGATCAATTATGGACATATTCCAAGACCATACATGAAATATACAAAAATCAATATGCAACATAATACAACATATAATAATATATATGTTCTTTGAAAACAAATACAAATAAAAAGACCTGAGTAATAATTTCTTAAAGGTGTATTAACTTGTTTGTTTTACTGGCTTCATTAATTTGTTTTAAGTGCTGGGGTAGTAAATTCCAAACTTTAGCAGCACAGTAAGAGAAAGGGAATTGGCCTTTTTTAGTTTGCACACATGAACAACATACAAGACTTTTTGTCAAAGACCTCAAGCTAACATTACTGTTGTAGATTAATAATTGGTTAGCCAAACAACCTGGATGAGGATTCACAAAACTCTGCCTTAGCGCAGACCAGGTTTTGCACAAGCAAACTGGGTTTAGCCCAGTTTGCACCAGGGCAAAGTGTGGAGGGGGCCACAATGCAGATGAGGGGGAGGAGACCTGAATATCGGTGCAGTCTGAGTCACAGATCATTTGCTCTATGTAAGGGCCTTGTGTGTGATACCCTTTCATGGAGCAAACAGTGCAAACTGAGACCTTGCCTTATCCCAGGCAACCCTATTGGTTGGCAGAGGTAATGTGGTGGCCCCCCCACCTGACCCCAGAACAATAATCCCTGGTGTTCAATGGTTTCTCCCCCCACCCGATTCCCGCGGAGTTGAAAATATGTTTCCTGGTGCCAGTGTTCCCACCCCCACCAATCGCTGACCTGATCATGAATATATATTCCCTGGCACCAGTGGTCTCTCCCCACTGGCCTGAGTATTAATAGATATGTTTCCTAGAGTTTAGTGGTCCCTACCCCCACCCACTCTCATACCTGATGTTTCATTCATATTTCCTGGTGTCCAGTGGTCCCCCATCCCGATCCTGTATATATGAGTATGACACCATTTCCTGGCATCCATTGTTCCCCCACTCCCTCATTCTCTTCAAGATAAAGAGCGTCCATTCATTGGTGTTGGTGTGGGCTGATTTACATCGCTGCTTTTGTGAATTCCAAATAGTGCACCTGCGCTATTCATTGCAGAGCCATACTCCTGGCTGCATGTTGGGGCAGCGCTAGTTGCATTAGTGCTAGCAGTAATGGGTTAGTGCAGACTCATTCTGGCCCTATTCATAGTCAGATAGCATAGGTGTATTATCTGACTGTGAGAAGCAACCTTTGACATCTGGGCAATCACAAAGCGCAACGCAAACTTTTGCGTTGTGCTTTTCATTTTTTTTCTGAATCTAGCCCCTGGAGATTTGTATCTAAGTACTTTTCCAACAAAACACAGTAAGCAACATTGAGTATATAGTTCATGAGGAAGCCAGTTTAACTGAACAGAATAGTAAAGGATGTGTTCACTGTGGTTTTAGCAAGTTAAACCTCCCTATTTAATTGAGCCCTTTCTTTTTGGGGGGGCAAGCAGAAGAGGGCCCCCTGATCAATTACTACACTACCATACTCTAGACAATACATTTTGATATGTTACTGCCAACCTAGTTTTCAAAGTAATGTTTTTATCTATATAATAGTTTAGCATGGATTTTTAAAGTTACGGGATTTAACTTTTACATGATTAAAACATAAGAGAAGGATCTGAGTTCACACTTTCAAGTGTTGCCTCATTAGAGGCACACAGTGCTACAGTAGTAGTCAGTGTCAAGTTCCCAAACATCACAAGATCTTGTGACACTACTGTCACGGTGACCTCAATGATGACTAGTCACAATGTATGGAAACACTTGGTAATTCTGAGCAATTAGGCAGTTAGCAAGTGATTGTTCTGTCTGTTTTGCCAGTTCTTTACTGAATGTCGATGTGACCAGACAAGAAGAAACCCTTATACTGGGCACCACTGTCGATCTGTTTTCCAACTTCTCAGCCTACCAGGATGCCAAACAGCAGGACTTTAGTTTTATTTAATACTAAGTTGTTTTGAGGCTTTTAGTTTTGCAATTTGTTAAACTCAGAGCCTAATGCTAAATTAACTAAATCCACTGAATTCAACTGAAATACAACTGTATCATTTGCATAAAGCAGTAATTTAGAATCTGTGAAAATGGAGATTGGATCCATAAATAAAAACAACAGGGGCAGCCCATGCAGCACACCCTAAAGAACTTTGATTTCAGAGGAATAACTACCTCCAAATTTCATAGACTGTACCCTTCCTGTTAAGTAGTCTGTAAATCAATCCAAGGATTGCTGCCCCAAACCCAAAATTTGTGTTTTATTTATTAAGCTTGTGTGACTGACAATATGGAATGTCCTAGTCAGGTTCATGAAGACTTCCTCACATCTTTTCTTAATTTCTCGCTGTCAATCAGAGATTGTGCCCTCAGGCTCTTATGTAACCACTTAGTCTTAATAAGTTACTGGTGTCTACTGAAATTTAGTCCCCCATGAGTTTGAAGGTCTCTATCTTTATTTATGTCACTACTCTCTTTCCTCTTCTCCAATGACTACATAGCAAGGTTTTCTAGCCTCTTATGGTGATTTCTCTATTGCTGTCCTTGAATCATCTTTGTCCCCTTCCTCTGTATGCACTCTGTTTTCTTCTCCTGCTTTAGCGGAGGGTTACAAAGTTGCACACAGTACTCCAGATGCAGCCAGATCAGAGACCTGTACAGTGGATTCATTACCTTTCCACAGTGGCTTGTGAATCCTCATATGATACATCCCAACCCCAGTATCCTGCTTGCTCTCCAGTATGCTTTGCTACACTGGCTAAATGTTTTAATTTGTTTTTATGATGCTTAGATCATTCTTCCTCGGTAGATTCCATAGTGACTCTATCTACTATATTTTGCCTGTGAGTTCCATATGCTATAAGTTTATTGCAGGGAAATTCCGTTGAGCAAGCTCATTCACAAGGAGGTTCTGAAGCATATATACAGACAAAATACACAGTACATATAGTAAATAAACATAACAGTAATTAAAGTGCAGTTTAGGTCCGTATGGTGCATAATTCTCAAATTAGGATGTAACAGTGTACATATAAGAAGCATAAACCTGGGGAGGGGCATTGGAAGTGGAAAGTGTATAGACTACAGGAGAGAGATGTTAAAATAAGAAGGAAGAGTTAAGAGATGAGGGGAAAGGGAAGCAAAAAGATGGCTAGAGGGCTGGGGTGCTAGAGGGGAATGCAGGGGGGGAAGAAGATAGGTAAGGAAAAAGAAAGAGAAAGGGTCAACCAACAGATACAAGGAAGTGAGGGTGGGGGGGAATGAAGAGGGTTAGAGAGAGTAGGGGAGTAGAATATAGGGGAAGAGAAATAAGGGTAGAGAACAGTCATGAGAACAGCTGCAGGGATCATTTTGATTGGCCACCATAGGCAAGCAGAAGTAGACGTCAAGTGCTAAAGTTAGACAAGTTCAGTGAGGACTAGAGCTGATTCCAGTTAGATGGGAGGGTGGGGTGGGAATAATGATGGAGTCAGAGTTTAAAAACAGCTGCAAGCATCTTTTATTTTAGCAGCAGCTAGCCTTTTAAAGAAGTTGATGGAGACAACGTTGGTTAGTTTCAGTGAAGATTGAAGCCAATTCCAGATGATAGGAAGGGCAATTGAAATGGCGCGTTTGCCAAAGGAGGTGCGAGTCTTGGGCACGTTGAGGAGGATAAAATCCAACTTCCTAAATGAGTAAGCACTGTGGGAGATGCTGATGAGAGATGTTAGGTAACTCAGGAGTTTATTCAGGAGAAGCTTTAGGGTCCAGATACCAGTATGGATTGTACATCTAATGGTAAGTGATGTCCAACCAACAGCTGCCTACAGATCACAATGGTGGGTTCGGTACAGGGAGTTTGTAATGAAGCACAGAGCACGGTGGTAGAGGATGTCCAATTTGTTTAGGTTAGTAATTGCAGAAGAGGTATAGATTATGTCCCCATAGTCGAGTAGGAGGAGGAATGTAGCCTGAACAAGCCCGATTCCGATCTCTAGTGGAAAGAGAGACCTGTTTCAGAAGAAGAAACCTAGCCTGGCTTTTAATCTTCCAGACAGGTCATCAAGGTGATCATTAAAGGAGAGCTTGTTGTTTGTCCAAATGCCAAGATATTTAAATTTAGAGATGACTTCCAATGGTTCGCCTAAGGAGGTAACAATAAAATCTTTGGGCTGGTTGAAGGGGGCAGTGGAAAACATATTAGGAGAGAAGATCATGGCCTTAGTTTTTTTGGTGTTTAGGAGAAGTTTGGCATTAATAAGATTAGATTCAAGCTGAGCAAAGTCAGCTTGGAGTACATCCCTAACTTCAGACAATGTTGAGCTAGATGTGTACAAAACAAAAGCAGTGTCAGTGGCTCAGTAGGTAACACACTCACTTCTGATGCCAGGAGATCAGAGGGCTGTGGGTTCAGTTCCCACATCTGGCACTTGGGTTAATATCCCAGTACTGACACTGTAGTGCAGCATGAGAGGGGTGTTGCATTCTGAGGTGCCGTCTTTCGGATGAGACATTAAACTGAGGTCTCATCTGCCTGGATTGGTGGTAGCTCAGGTGGATGTTAAAGATCCCATGGCACTTCTCGAAAAGAGTAGGGGAAGTTTATTGAACAAAATAAGCATAACATCACAACAAAAACTGAAAGGGTATCAAAACAATTGTTCATATAACTAGTAACATCAAATATATACAAAAGGAAAAAAAATCAAACACAGTAAATTATATATAAAGACATTCAAAAGGGGAAAAATCTCCAAAATTGAACCAGTTTTTCTGCAGAAAATTTATGAGAATCTTTTTCCTTAACTTGTAACATCCCCGCCTCAACTTGTGAAATAATGACAGAATGCATGACTTGTTGCTGTTGTAATACATATTGACATCTGGCTTGCCACAAAAAATATTGAAGAAATGCAAAAAAAAACATTTAAAGTACTTTTATGAAATTTTTTCCAAACCCCTGTATAATCTCCTAAAACTAAAATGTTATAAGAAAGTAAAGTCAAGCAAGGCAAATTCCATTTAATAGCTGCCATACTCCAGAACAATTTACTATCAGCACATTCTAGAAAAACATTGGACTGACTTTCTTCCATATTTATACATGTGGGCCTAAGACAATACCTGTCCGACTGCAGTTTATATTTAAGATTCCCTCTAACTCCTAATCTCCCTTGAGCGGAAATCCACACAATATCCCATATCTGCACTGGTAATCTAAAATCTGTTAATTTATGCAAGGCAAAAGTCATTCTAGTGGGAATACATTCCGGAAAAAGAAGTAATGCTTGCTGTACTTCATATACTATATATGAATAAGAGGTTTTCCTATCTAGTGAAATTAATTTTTGAAAGGGCACTTTCCATTGATGTAATTTCTTCAAGGAAGAAATCCCATAACTTGGAAGACTATCTGACGCCAAAATCTTAGGAGGCAGTAAAGTCCATTTCTGAAAATACTGTTGCCATAGAAACTGTATCCACCGTTGCCACATCAGAGCGGCCAATTTTCATAGAAAACTAAAATAAAAAAAATAAAAAGATACAGTGGTAAAAAAAACACAGGATTCACCATATGTAACCCTCCTTTCTTAATGGGAAGATATGTGATGTCCCTTTTGACAGGATTCAGCATGTTGCCCCATACCATTTGAAAAAATAAAGTATACAATCTTGTCTCTAAATTAACCAGTGGTGGATAGAGGTAACTTAAATACGGAAACACTGGCAATAAAAATTTTTTAATGCTCATAACATGCTCTTTTTCCCCAAATTTCCATTGTTTCCATGGATTAATTTTACTTTCACCCAAAATCAACTGCTGTTCCCAATTATAAGTTGCCATATCACCATGCCCCAACCAAATACCTAAAATTTTCTGGGGGGAGACAGAAAATAAAATGCCCAGACAATCTATAGCACTAGGCTACGCAGAATCTAAAGAAAAAATAAAACTCTTCTCCATATTAATCTGTGCGCCAGAAAAACACCCAAAATAATTAAAAACTTCTAGTGCCTTTTTCAGGGAAATAACATCTTCCACTAATAAAGTCACATTGTCAGCATATGCTGTAACATTTTCCGTTTCTAACTGCGGTGCTTGGGAAAGACCAATTATACGGTGATCCCAGTGAATTTGTCTAATGACTGGATCCAACACAAATGCATAGAGCAAGGGGCTTAATGGGCAACCTTGCCTAACCCCTCTACCCAGTCTCATTTCTGTTCTGAAAAGGCCATTAACTATCAGAATTATAGCTGCCTGGTTATAAAGCAGAGGAACCCACTGCACAAACAGCTTAGGTATACCATATTTTAACAGTATATGAAAAAGATATGAATGCCGAACTTTATCAAAGGCTTTGGCCTGGTCCAAAGCTACCACTAAACCTGGATGATTCTTTAGTTTACTGGCCTCAAAATGGACCCTTAACAGATATAAATTATGTTGGATTTTCCGAGAGGGAATAGCACAGGTCTGGGCTGGATGAATTAATGACTCAGCTACCTGTACCAGGCGTTTGTGCAAAGGTTTAGCTAAAATCTTATAATCACTATTAAGAAGACTAATAGGTCTCCAATTAGAAAGTGACTTCTTATCCCCCTTCTTATAAATATAACTCAAAAGAGAAATATTAAAGTCTTTACAATGTGAAGTGGAAGTTAACATGTAATTAAATACTAATGGTAAGAAATACCCCATATATGTAACACATTTTTTATAAAACTCATTGGGAATACCATCTAACCCAGGCAAAGTACCTAAATTTAGGTGTTTAATAACCTCCTCAACTTCCTGTGTAGAAATAGGTTGGGTTAAAAGCTGTGTCATGGATTCTCCCACCTGAGGCAATGGAGCCAAAAACTTATTGGGCAGGGCATCTGCTGCAAAGCTGCTGTTATTGGAAAAGATCTCCATAACATATTGCTGCATTACCAGCAACATTTCTGCGTCTTTATCTACGATGCTACCATCAGGTTTACATAAACTAGACATTACAGTTTTATCTATTTGTGATTTACAAGCTTTATACGGGTCAGAAGCAGGATATTTTTGTGTCCCAAATCGAAACTCCATTTCTAAAGATTTAGCCCTATCATACTGATAAATTTTCATCTGCCGCTTCATTTCAGAAATTTGTGAGTTGAATTTTGCATGATCCTTTGGGGGAAAAGACATGAGTTTATATTACTGATTTCTATAATTCAGATACTTTAAATAATGGGAATTAGCTCTGTGCTTTCCCCAACTGATAAATAAAGCCTTCAGTTCTAGTTTAGTATTTAACCATCAATCATAAACATTATCAAACATACATATAGTGGAATTTTGGCTGCAAAATAAAACCTCTAATTTATGATGATAATCTGGCAGCTCTAAAAAAGATATATTTAATCTCCACCTCTGTATGGTGGACAACATTCTAGTTGGAATGTCAGACAAACAAAAATCACATACTAGAATGTGATGATCAGAAAATTCTGTGGGTGCAACCTTACTAAATATAGGTTTAATATATTTGGACACAAAAACCATATATATCCGTGTAGCATAGATATGTATATAATAGGTCGCCCCATAATGCGAATGTAAGCTTCTGTATGCATATGAGAGACCTGCATCCCCTATAATGTGTTGCAAAGCATGTGAATCACAATACATTTTTTTGCAGAATCCTCAGAGTATTTTATGTCAATATCACAATTGAAATCTCCACCCCATATAATGTGCCGTCTAGTATAAAGAAAGGGTTTTAATTCCTCAAATAATTCAATTCTTGCCAACTTAGTTTGTGGAGCATAGATATTAATAAAACAGATAGCAAAATCACCTAAAGAGTAGTCTAAAACTAGAGCTCACCCAGGCCGTACATCCAATAATTTGGTAATTCTAAAGTTAGTATTTTTAAACAAAATCCTGATCCCATCAGCCATATCCAACCCAAATGTCCAATAAGAAGGACCCCAAATCCAACATTTTTTTAACTGGTCTGTTTCAAAAATAGATGAGACTCTGGTTTCCTGCAAAAAAATAACATCCAGCTTCAGGAGATTTAAGTAGGCCAAGACAGAAATTTGTTTTTTATATGCCTTCAAACTACAGACGTTATAGGAAGCTAGTTGTAAAGTAGCCATAAGAATTCAATTAAGTTCAAGGCCCCCCTTTCTGACTAAGGCTTGCTTTTCTCTTTTTCCCTTTCTTTCCTTTTTTTTTCTTTCACCAGCTTGGTAGCCTTTCTATCCTTATCTTCAGTAGTCGATTCTGACCGATGAGAGGTATCTGATTCTAAATCAGAATCCCCTAAATCATCCTGTAAAGGTGCAAAAATATTTTCCATAGGAACGGGGCCTATAACTGTGTGTCGGAGAGAGGCCCTGGTAAACCTTCTACCTTTCACAGTTTCGAAAGGTGGTGGCATAGATTTAGGGATAACCTGTTTTACAGTAACAGGAGACAATTTATTGTGAATAGAACCTTCATCAGGGGGTCATGACCCAGAGGTAGGCATGTCTACATCTTCTGCCACTGAAGGCCCAATGACCACTGAGGAGTCTCGCTGCTCTGTACCTTCCCCTTGTATGTCAGGCGGAGAACTGCAAGTGGAGTCTCTCCGTTTTTCTTGAGCCTTATTTAATAAGTCATCCTGATCCCAACCTTCAGAACGGTTCTGTTTTGCCCAAGGGCACTAATGAAATGCATGACCCTTGTCATCACACAGGTTACATTGGAAGATATTATCACATAAATCCATGGAATGCCCATACCCCCCACATAGGGAACATTTTAGCATATCACAAGCACTGCTAATATGGGTTTTTGCCCCACACTTGTAACAGGCTCGAGGCTGCCCTCCATAGAAACAAACCCCCCTATCTTTTCTCCCAAAGAAACTGTTAGAGAGATGAATAATATCAGAGTTACCCTGAAAAAGTTTCACCTTGAATTTCCATCCACCTGTCCATATCCTTCCGTATCAAGAAGGGCTTCAGGAGGGCCTAAAATGTCACACCGATTCTGAAGTCAGTGATAAATGTCACTGACATTTACACACTCATTTCGGAACATTATGGTCACTTAACGGATCTGTGGACGAGAAAGTGGGATTGCATAAAAGGGAGTCCATAAAGGAGTGGATTTAAGAGTAGCATACCTCTCCCAAAATTTTTCTAAATGAGCATTAGCCTTGAAGCTGATGTCAAAAGAGTCTTCCCCACACACATGAATCAAGGCTTAGATGTCAGCAGGAAAAAAACGCATAGAGCCTTTTAAAAGTTGTTTTGAGACATAATACCAATCAGGATGCTCTATCAGACCCCCTTTATAGCTCAGTCTAACAGTATTCCGTCTTGGTGCCTGTTCTAATTTATTCTTAAATAATTGTGACATGGGTATTCTCCTAGACTGCTGTGCATTATGCTCTTCAGACTCAAAGGGCTTAGAACCTGCCTGCCCCTGCCCAGAGCCCTGTCTTCCCTCCTTGGATGTGCTTGGCCTAGACAAGGCCGTCACACGATCCCCTCCCACTTGCACCGGTTTAACAGGATGGGCCCTACAGGAAAACAAAAAGTCAGTACCTGAGCTCAGGCTTTTGTCGCCGGTGGCATGCATTGCTGTGGCCGTACCGCCAGATAAATCTTTGCCCCAAGTAAAATCTGGAATCCATTGTCCTGAATCTGTGCGTGTCCATCCCAACTCACTAAGTGCTTTAGCCGCTGACCAATCATTAAGTAAACAGTCCTCTTCCTCTGGTGATAGTCTAAAGTGCCGTCGCATAGCCTGTGACGTTGAAAAGCTTGACTGTGGTAGGGGAGCTGCCTCCTCAAAACTCCGTTTCCCCACTGTAACTTCTGAGTCCATACACTTGGCCCCAGCCAACTCTGAATAGTCCGTTGGTGATTCAACAGGAGGACTTCCTGCACATGCAATACCAGACTTCTGAAACATAGCATCACAAGCACTGTCGAACACAATCTCTGATACTGGAGCCCCGCCAGCATTCTCCGGTGAATCTTCCATAATATCAGGTGAATGCCTGATAGACGTAACTGCTTCCCGCAATGGTGAGGAATCAACAGCAATACCAACTATATCCATACCAGAGCTTTTAACATTCACAAGACCGTCCGTCTCCATGCGAGGTTGTGCAGGGTCTGCCATTCTGCAGACTGACGTCAGCAGTTCCCCCTACCGCCAGCAATGCAGTAGGGGAATTTCCCCGGTGTCCTGGCCAGATTTCCCTTATTCACTAAAAATACCATCAACAGCTTAATCTGGTTCAAGGTTAGCTAGCATTCATCTGTATCCCCCCTCCCCCGGGTCGTGCCTGAAAATAGGCAGGATTTGTCTGGTACGTTTACCCGGTCAACAAAAACTAAATAAATAAAAAAATAAATAAATAAACTGTATAGTCTGCAAAGAAATGCAGATTTGACTTGGTTATATGTAAGTCGAGATTGTTGATGTATAAGGAGAAAAGAATAGGACCTAGGATGGAGCCTTGCGGTACTCCACTAACAATTGGCAGGGAGGCTGAGAACAAGCCACCTGCTTTGATTTTCTGAGTCCTTCCTGATAGGTAACTGTTAAACCACTGAGAGGTGGATATGATGGCACCTATTTTGGCAAGGCTAATCACTATTAAGTTGTAATCTATGGTGTCAAATGCTTTACTAAGGTCTAAGAAGACAGCTCCCATGGTCTTCTTAGAATCCATAGCAGAGACCCAGTCATTGGTAACTTTGGCCAATGCAGTGATGGTGCTATGATTAGGGTGAAAGCCAGATTGTGCTGGGTTGAAGAGAGAATGGGTTTTGATGTGGTATTTTAGCTGTGTATAAATCAATTTTTCGAAAACATATGAGATGATAGGCAGGATTGAAATGGGCCTATAGGTATTTAAATCGCATGGGTCCCCTGATTTAAATAAGGGAAGGATGTGAGTGGATTTCCAGCAAGAAGGAACTGTAGCTGTGGTAATAGAGAGGTTGAATATATGGAGAATGGGGCAGTAAGATAGGGATAGCTAAGTTTTAGGAAATATGGTTCGATTCCATCATCCCTGGAACTTTTCTTGGTATCTAAATTAATGAGCAAATCTTCAACTTCTTGGAAGTTGAGGGGGAGCAGCTGTAGTAGGTAGGCTGTAGTTTGTGGAATGGCTTTTCTAGTGACTTGGTTATTAGCACAAGCTGTATACGGTGAGGAGTCAAAAGCTAGGTCAGCAGTGACAAAGTGGGAATTGAACTCTTCAAGGATTTGGCAATTATTTTCCACAACCGTATCATTTTTGTTGATCTTGGATGGAATGGGGGGAGCAGCCAGCTGTCCTTTGATAGACTTGAGGGTCCTCCAGATTTTTTGAGAAATCCCTTTTGCCTGTTCTAAAGTGGAAACATAGAAGTTTGCTTTGGTAGAGTGAATGCATTTTAAGCAAGCGTTCCTGACTGCTCTAAAAGCCTGCCAATCTACCGGTCTCTTGGTGCACCTGGCCTGGGCCCAGAATTTATCATGGTTTGTAAACACAGCCTTGAGCTCTAGTGTAAACCATGGGTGAGAGATATTGTGCATCCTAACCTTGATAAAGGGGGCATGCTTGTTTGACAAGGTAATGAGGTTGTCATTGAGGACAGTGACAGCCTTTTCGGTTGTTTTGGCTAGCTAGAGATCTTGCCATCTAACCTTACTTAACTCAGTCGAATAGTTTGATGCACTGAACTCATGAAAGGACCACTTGGATATGAACTTGGGCGGATGGCGAACTTCAGACTGCGATCTTATGCAGACTACAACTCTATGGTCACTCATGTCATTGTGGAAGACCGCCGAGTGTAACATTTTGTGGGGATGGGTGGTTAGTATAACATCAAGGAGTGAACTATTTGCAATATCTGAAGTATTGATCCTAGTGGGTTCACTGACTAGCTGGACAAGGCCAAGTTAGTTGCAGAGAGATTTCAGTCTGTGAGATTTGGGTGAAAGCCATTCCATGTTGAAGACCCCAAGGATTATTGTTTCTGTATTGGCAGAGGTGGTTTAGGATTTAAGGATATTAAGGATATCAGTCCCACCAGCAGGCGGCCTGTAACTACCAATAACAGTAATGCTTTCCATGGAAGGAAGGTGGAGCTTCAGAGGTATAATCTTGTAGTCCTTCTGTGTTGATTTACAGTAGATATCACTAACTGTGTACTTAGTTTTAGTGTAGACAACTTCTCCGCCCCCCCCACCCTGGAATCCCTATCTGCCCTATACAGTTTATAGTCCAAGAGAGTAACTTGTTGGTCAGTATTGTTTTTTTTGTGCCATGACTCAGTAACAATGATGAGATCAGGCTCTGTATGTAGGGCCCATGCTTGTAATTGGTCAAATTTTTTGGGCAAGCTTAAAATATTGACCAGCATTATTCTGAGTACGGCAGTGGCTGCAAATTTGATGGGTGAGGTAATCAGTGATAGAGGGCTGGGATTTAGCTTCACATTACCCGAGCAGAGAAGGAGCAGGAGTACCAGTTTCTTTAAGGATCTCGTAAAGGACCTGAATGCTTTTTTCCTTTGGGACCGTACATTAGCAGTTGCCAGTGATGACCGACTATTGCTAATAAGGGACAGGCTAACATGACAGTTTAAGGATATGAGGAAGAGTGACATAGATGAAGGGAGTAGGAGATGTAAGGGGGAGGAAAGTGGGGTGTAGGTAAAGGGAGGGGGTGCGCTAAGTGGAGGGTGGTGCAGTGAAAGGAGGTAGTGCAGGTCGGGATAAGGAGTTCCAGGACTGGGCTCAAGCCTGATACTTCATACACGTGAAAGACATTAGGTACACTGCTTAATAACAACAAAATGCCAAGAATGAAGTATGCCATGACTCCAAAAGGGTAGTGGCTGAAGGAAAGAAAAGGTAGGATGCATTAGCTATCAGGGAGGTTGTGGCACAGTTTTTAACCCTGGCGTAGACCAGTAGGATTGTAGAACACCAAGGAGGGTGGGGCTAGAGTGTATTTAAAGGAGGCCTGGGTGGGGGTTGGGGTTGGGATGAAAAACCGAACAGAGTTTAGGCTCTGAGGCAGAAATATACAGCACCAAACAGCAGAGTCAGAGTCTGAGGATCTGGACCAATCGAGGCTTGTTTCAGAAAAGCACCCATGATCCAAATGGCTGGCTTGGAGCCGTAGCTTGCAGCGGGAGGAATCCGGGCTTCATGGTGCATTTGGCGGCTTCTGGAGTGCCGTCCAAACGTAGGGCAGAACTCCAGTAGTGGAGAGTGAGCTAGCCCTGGTCAAGGGCAGTGGCTGGAGAAAGAAAAAGGGAGGAAGAAAAAGGGAGGAATTTAAAGGCAGCTAAGACAAAGGGACAGACAGAGCAGAGGGGATCAAGAAATTAGCAAAACGAAAGGGTAGTTAATTTAGGCGCCAAGAGCAGCATATATGTTTATATGCATGACTGCATTTTTAGCAGTAACTTTTAATTGCCAAGCACCTGGACCCTGTTTAAATTGTTCCACACCTTGCTTCATGTTTTAATTACTTTTTCTGTGTTTATCCTCCCACAAAACTTTCTGTCATCAGCATATTTGCAAACTTTGCTGCATAGACTTTTTCCTATGTTGCTAATGATAAAACTAAAATGGACTTGTCCCAGTACTGACCCCTGTGGGACCCCACTCATAACCGTCCTAACTTCTGAGAGTTTACCCTTTGAGTTCCATCAGAACCGTTATGAAGATTAATTGCATATTAGGTGTTTGGCCATTGTGTATCCCATATTTATACAACACATGGGCACTAATAAAATAACAAAATAAGAAAGTGTCATCTTGACCCAACATAGCAAGATTGTATTATCTTGCAGAGTAGGGTTTGTCATAATGCATACTGAACCAATCAGAGTGCAGCCATCACAATAGCATAATTCCCTAAGGGAAGCAGGGAAGGTAGTAAGGCAGGCAAAGGCCCAAACTGAGGAAACACTAGCACGAACAGTAAAAGAGGGGGACAAGACTTTCTATAGATACATTAGTGAAAGGAGAAAGTCCATAGGGGGTATTGCTAAGATCAAAGGGAATAAGGGGGAGTGTATGGAGGAGGACCTAAGAAAAGTATCTATCCTAAATAGATACTTCTGCTCAGTATTTACTGAGAAGAAGGTAGGGCAGGGCCCAAAGCTCAGCACCATGGACACAGGTGGGAGGGAAGTGTGCACTAGTCCCTTCACAAAAGAAAGGGTCCTACAAGAGCTTGCTAAGCTCAGGGTGGACAAGGTAATGGGACCAGATGGCATACATCACAGGGTACTGAAGGAGCTAAGGACGGAATTAGCAGAGCCATTATCAGAACTGTTTAGTGAGTCTCTGAACGCAGTAGAGGTCCCAGAAAACTGGAGAAGGGCACATGTGATCCCACTCTACAGGAGTGGTAGCAGGGAGGAGGCAGAGAACTACAGACCAATCAGTCTTACCTCAGTAGTGGGCAAGATTATGGAGGCACTCCTTAAGGAAAGGATAGTGCAACACCTGGAATCCATAGGAGCACAGGATCCAAGACAGCATGGATTTACAACAGGAAGATCCTGTCAAACTAATCTCATAGATTTCTTTGACTGGGTAACCAGAGTGGTGGACCAAAGGGGTGCAGTTGATGTCACCTACCTTGATGTCAGTAAAGCTTTTGATACTGTTCCACACAGAAGATTGATTAATAAGCTGGGTAGGCTCGGGGTGGGTCAGAAGTTGGCCAACTGGATGGCAATCCAGTTGGCAGACACAATACAGAGAGTGGTGGTAAACAGTATACAGTCAGAACAGATGCAAGTCACAAGTGGGGTACCTCAGGGATCAGTCCTGGGGCCAGTCCTCTTCAATGTCTTCATCAGTGACATTGCAGATGGACTGGAGGGTAAGGTTTGTTTGTTTGTAGATGACACCAAGATCTATAACAGAGTAGATGATCCAGATGGGGTAGGCAGAATGAGAAGAGATCTGAATAAACTGGCAAAATGGTCAGAAGAGTGGCAACTGGGGTTTAACGCAAAGAAGTGCAAGATCATGCACATAGGAAAGAGAAACCCTGAAGCCACCCATATGTTGGGAGGGGAGTTGCTGGCAATCACAAGGGAAGAAAGAGACTTGGGCATGATCATCACAGATGACCTGACACCATCCAAGCAGACCACTAAAGCAGTAGGTAAGGCTAAGGGGATGTTGGTGTGTATTAGCAGGGGTATCACAAGTTGTAAAAGGGAGGTAATAATCCCTCTTACAAGACACTGGTTAGGCCCCATCTAGAGTACTGTGTGCAGTACTGGAGGCTGCACCTGCACAAGGACATTAACAAAATGGAGGCAGTCCACAGAAGGGCAACCAAAATGGTGTAGGGACTGCATCAGAAAACATATGAGGACAGATTAACAGAGCTCAATATGTATACCCTACAGCAAAGGAGGTAGAGAGGTGATACAATCGAAACATTCAAACATCTTAAGGGCATTAACAAAGTGAAAGAGTCTAACATGTTTCAATATAAGACAAGCATTTGTCAATGCCAAATGTTGTCTCACTGACATTGGCATTGGTAGTGCTGGAGTTTTTTTTTAGTCTTTTGGTGACCAGGTAAGGCCCACTAGGCACAAGGGCCTGTTTTCAGGGGTGACCTGGGAGCATTGGGCGGTTAAGGGACTTGCTCAGAGTCACACAGTATGCAAGTGGAGGTTGAGAGAATCGAACGCAGGTCTGGTCTGCTGGATGCATCCAGCTTGTTCACACCTTGTTCCTCTAACCTCTAGGCTATACTGCCAGCCCCACTGGTTAGAGACACATAATAGGAATGGCAGTGAAGTATTGAAGTGATGCCAACCCCACCCCCTCCCTGTAGAGACCGACAGGCATTGGGGTGTGCCTTTGGGTCATCAGCTATAACGCTCATGCCATTGCACCTCACCCTACCCTATGGACAGTGACAAGTGTCATGGTGTGCCTTGGGGTCTTTTGCCATTATACTTACCCTATTTCATAAGCAAAATACACTGAGGTGGGCACAGTATAGGAGAATGGGGTGAGCTTTGTGGCTGAACAGTGCAAGGCACACCACAATGCCTGTCACTGGCTGCAGGGTGGGGGTGGAATGGCATGAGCATTACAGCCGATGATCCCAAGTCACACCCCTGACACCTGTCAGTCTCTACAGGGTGGGGTGTTACAGTTGGAAACCCTAACACCATAGGCATGTGTTGATATTTTCACTCCAAATTTTCAACTTGGGCTGTTTGTGAGCCCACCTCATGAAAAGTGGCACTATCAGTTTGTTAGCTGAAAGGTGGTTTTGCACAGCGGCTATGCCATTTGGTGATACAGGGATGAAAACACATTTTGGGCAGGATGTGGAAAATGACATCTGTATTGTTCATGAGGAGGTGTAAAAAAATGGCAACGTTGAAAATCGGGAGTGAATATATGAAAAATTGGTAGTCATAAGCAAGCATAGAAACTGCGCAACACACGTCCATAACCCAATTATTTTTAGGATTTTTTTAGCCACATTTTCAACATAGGCATTTTGGGACATCCCTTCATGAACAGTGGCGCTGTGATTTTGTTAATCAGTCCCAAAAGTTGATTTCCCACAGAGACCACGCCATTGTGTGCCACAGGTGAGGAAACACATTTTGGGCAGGCTGTGAAAAATGATAGCTGAACTGTTCATAAGGAGGTGTGAAAATCTGGCATGAAAATATTGCAAATTTGCGAAGTCACAAGGGTGCGTGGAAACTGCGCAACGCACGCTTGTAACACAGTCATTTTATGGACTTTCGGCATCAAATTTTCAACATAGGCATTTTAGGACCTCTGCTCATGAATAGTGTCACTGTCATTTTCTCAAACTGTCCCAATAACTGATTTCGCACAGCAACCGTGCTATTCTGTGCCAGACAGGCGAAAACACATTTTGGCCAGGATATGTAAAATGACACCTATACTGTTCATAAGGAGGTAAGAAAAATGCCAATTTTTAAAATCTGCAAGTGAAAATCTTACAAATTCACGAAGTTACAAGTGTGCATGGAAACAGTACAACGCACACTCGTAAAACAGCCATTTTTGGGATTTTTTTAACCAAATTTGCAACATAGGCTTTTTGAGACACCCTCTCATGAACAGTAGCAATGTCATTTCATTACTCGGTCCTAAAAGGTGATTCCGTGCAGTGACCGCGAAATCACCTTTCGGAACTGAATAACGCCATGACAGTGACTGAATTCATGAGGAAGGGTCCCAATAACCCCATGTTGAAAATTTGGTGTAAAACTTCCAAAAATGGGTGAGATATGCACCAAAGTTGAAAAAACCCTCTTATGCTATTATACAGCTTACCGGCATTTCTTCACTTTGCGGTCGGCTTTGAAGAGTGCAGACGTGTTCCCGGTCAACCGAAGATTGTCGCACCAGACTCCAGAGATAAGTATGGGGTGAGGGGGGGTGTGGGGAGGCAGGGTGCTCAGAGGGTGGTCGCAGGTTGTGGGAGGGGGCAGGAGACCCAGGAGACCATTCTTCTTTCACAGGGATAAAAAAACATTGTGGGATGGTTTTCTTTTCAGGGATTTGGCTCTCAGCGTGCCACCTAAGTGTTTTGGGGGGTGCTGTAGCCGATGGGGGATTGGGCACCCTGTCAGCACACAACGAAAGTGGGGGCAAGAGCCATAGATTGGGCACCCCCGCACAACAAATGGGGGGTGATAATGTTGACGGGAGGAGCCCCTGTTTGCAACATACACATTGTATCAGGGCATGCCGACAGGGGATTGGGCACCCCAATTTGGCATTATGGCAGGCAGTGTGCCGCCATGATAATTTTTTTTTCACAAGGGAAAGCACGTTGAGAAGTGCCGCTGCATATGACGAGCTTTGCTCTTATTGCAGCGGGCCTTTCATTAGATGTGCTTGCCACATTATGTATTCATGGTGTGGTGCCGGCATGCAAGCTTATTGGGGAATGAGGGACGCACCTACTGATTTGTGCCCTGTATTCGCCGAACAGTGACTGTGCCTCCAAATCTGTTACTACCGCAAAATGTTGGCTGTGCATGCATGAGCCAACATGAAAACAAAAACAGAAAAAACAACTGGATGCCTCTATGGGTCGGCTCAAGTACTGCACTGCACTGTACATAAAGCAGTTACTATCCAATTCTCCTTTTTATAGCACACCAAATCATCACAAATGGGTCTTGGAGGTGTCCTATGCCTGGCTGATGCTCAAAAGAAACTTTGCAATCTGATCCTGGCTCCATCTGGGAACAAGTGACCACCAAACAGTGCGGTTCACGATAAACTCAGCTACAGAGACAAGCCATACAAAAGTGAGGGTACTGGACTTCAGGAACTTCTGGACTTTGGCAAGATGAGAGAGTGCTTTAGAAAAGCACTAGCAAACAGGCTAGAAGGAGGGATGGAGCAACAATGGAGAAACATCAAAACTGCCATCACAGAGGCAACAAGCCTTTGTGTGAAACAAATAAACAAATCAAAATGAAAGAAAAAAACACTATGGTTCTCAAAAGAGGTGGTGGGGAAGGTTAGGGAGAAAAAGACAGCATTTAGGAAGTATTAGGAAACACAGAAGGAGCAGGACAGAGAACTGTACCAGTTAAGGCAGAAGGAAGCAGGGAGGGAAGCCAGAATAGCAAAGGCCCCAACTGAGGAAAATATAGCCAACTCGGTTAAGAAGGAGGATAAATCCTTTTATCGGTACATCAGGGAGCATAGAAAGACAAAGAGAGGGATAGTGAGGCTGAATAGAAAGGATGGTGGGTGGGCAGAGAGGGACAGTGAAAAAGCAGGGATACTGAATGAATACTTCTGCTCAGTATTCACAAAAGAGGAGGAGGGGGAGGTGCCTAATCTAATTAACAGAAGCACTCTGGATGGGGGGGGGTCGATCCCAGTCCTTTCACAGAAGAAATGGTTCTGAAGGAACTCCTAAAACTGAAGGTGGACAAAGCAATGGGGCCTGATGGAATAATCCCCAGAATTCTAAAAGAATTAAAGGGAGAACTAGTGACACCACTGACTACCCTTTTTAACAAATCATGGGAGGATGGTGAGGTACCTGAGGACTGGAGAAAGGTGGATGCAATTCCCCTTCGCAAAAATGGGAGCAAGACAGAGGCAGGAAACTACAGACCTGTCAGTTTGACCTCTGTGGTAGGGAAAGTGATGGAATCACTTCTGAAGGAAAGAATTGTTGAGTACCTAGAGGAAAGTGGGGCACAGGACCAAAGGCAGCATGGATTCACAGCAGGAAGGTCATGTCAGACAAATCTAATTGATTTCTTTGACTGGGTGACCAAAGTAGTAGACCAGGGAAGGGCTATGGACATTGCCTACCTATATTTTAGCAAGGCATTTGACACAGTCCCACACAAAAGATTAATAATCAAATTAACCAGCCTGGGAGTGGGTCCCAGGGTGGTAGCCTGAGTAAAACATTGGCTGGACAACAGGACACAGAAGGTAATTGTAAATGGAGTCCACTCTGAAGAAAGAGGGGTTACTAGTGGGGTACCGCAGGGTTCAGTTCTGGGTCCAGTCCTTTTTAATGTCTTTATAAGTGACATTGCAGAGGGACTGAAAGGAACGGTATTCCTTTTTGCAGATGATACAAAGATCTGCAACAGGGTTAATACACAAGGAGGCGTGGAGAGGATGAGAAGGGACTTGGCAAGGCTGGAGGAATGGTCAGAAGTATGGCAGCTTGGAATCAGTGCAAAGTAATGCACCTGGGAAACAAAAACCCAGGGGAAGATTACACAATGGGGGGTAGTAATAACAACAAAAATGAAAAGGGACCCGGGGGTAATCATATCAGATGACCTTAAGGTTAGCAAGCAATGTGAGACAGCAGTAGGGAGGGCTGGGGGGGATACTGGGATGTCTAAGGAGAGGCATCACCAGCAGAAAACAGGAAGTTGTTATCCCTCTGTACAGACAGTTGATGAGACCATAACTGGAGTAGTGCGTCCGGTTCAGGAGACCCCATCTCCACAAGGACATAGACAGGATGGAGGCAGTCTAGAGGAGGGCAACTGAAATGGTGCAGGGTCTGCAAGAGAAGCCATACGAGAAGAGACTAAAGGAGCTTAATATGTATACCCTTGAGGAAAAGAGGGAGAGGGAGAGGGGGGACATGATAGAAACTTTTAAGTACCTCAGTGGAATCAATAAAGTCCAAGAGGGTAGCATCTTTCAGAAAAAGAGATGTGCAAGAACAAGGGGACACAATTTGAAGATAGAGGGGGGCCAGCTCAGGGGCAATGTGAAGAAGTATTTTTTTCACAGAGAGGGTGGTGGACACATGGAACAGCCTTCCTGAGGCAATTGTGGGGTCTAATACTGTGGGAGAATTCAAGAATGCATGGGACAGACATAAGGCAATTCTTGTGGGGGGTAGGAAGAAATAGGCTGTCGGTTAACTAGGATCTGCAGCTTATCCTGTAGGTAGGGAAATGGTCAGACTAGGTGGGCCAAGCAGTCCTTATCTGCCATCAAAGTCTATGTTTCTATGTTTCTACACCTCTATAAATTAAAAAAAAATTGGATGCCTCTATGAGTCAGCTGAAGTATTGGACTGGACTGTACTGTACGCATAAAGCAGAAAGCCTGCATTCAATTCCAGTTATTTCTGCATCATAGCCAGCACATATACATGCTAGGGCTGTGCATGGGCTGAATAGTATTTTCCAAATACCATGAATAGTAGGCTTCCCGAATATTCGGATGCATTTTCCGAATAGTTCACTATTCGGCCACTATTCGGGAACTACTATTCGGTGAGATTTCCAAGTCTCGCAGAGCTTTATTGGCCAATCAAAAACTGTTTCTTGAGCTCAAAGACAAGCACACCATGTGACTTCCTCACTCTGAGCTGGTAGAAGACAGGAGACAGTGGTTTCTGAGAGCTGCTCTGCAGTACTTGTGAGACCTTAAACTTGCTAAAAAAGATAGATTTTTGCTTCACAGGCTTTTTTGGGTCAGTATAGTTTTTTGATCAGTGTCAGAAAAGCTGTGTTTGACTTTCTGACAGGTATTTCGTCCTTATTGCTGTACTCAGTTACAGGGACTAGGAGGGCTGTCTGCTAACACCTCTTCACTGCTGCTGTCTGACATAGCTCCAGTGTGATTTTTTTTGGGTGGAGCACATTTTATTTTTGTGTTTTTTTTTTGTTTTTTGTTTTTTTGCTGTTGTCTGGTTCCAGGCTTGGTTCCCTGCATGACTAATGAGGGTGTCTGCTAACTCCCCCTTCTGCAGGTCACTGCTTATAATTTGCTGTATATATGCAAGATATTTGATTTTGTGAGGCTTCACCCTGCATGTGCATGCTTAATATATTTTTTCATGAGGCAGGGCCACACGTGTGCACATCTGTGTGCACACAGATTTTAAAATAAACTTCTTCAGTTCTCAGCTAGTCAGGCTTGACTCATTAAATTAGTATTGTTAGTCTTCTCTGGTTCTGGGGATAGATCCCTGTACACATGAGGAGAAGAAGAAGAATCAGCATTTAGATAGCGCTTTTCATACACAGTGTATCCCAAAGCACTTTACAAGCAATGCAAGACTGAATGTGTGGTGGTGGTGGCCATATTGCACATCATCACCCACACACAGCCTGGATAATTGCATGAACCAGTTTATGGGAAGAGGAATGTTGGCCAGGACACAGGGAATGTTCCCTACTCTTTGCAAAGAGTGCCCTGGGTTCCTTTACTTTCCACCTGGATGGGCAGAAGGGACCTTGGTTTAACATCTCTTCCGAAGGATGGCACACCCCAGCAGTACAGCATTCGGATGCAAGCGATTTTTAGGTGCAAGTCCAATCCCAGTATGGGACAAGAACCCACAACCTTCTGGTCCAGAGGCGGATGTGCTACCAACTGAGCTACGCTGACACAGCAGCTGACTCCCCTCCCCCCACACTTCTACAGCCCACTGCACACAATTAAGCTGTGCTTGTGAAATATATCCCCCTGCGAGTCTGTGCCGTGTGTGTGTGCACAGTTGTGCACGTGCATTTTTTTTTGTTTGATTATTGTTGTTTAATTAAACCATTGCACTTAGTGGGGCAGACTTGTCTCACTGAGTTAACTGTATGTCATCTGTCTGTTCCTTGCTCGGTTCCATGTTTGACTAAATAGGTTGCTCTTTTCTTCCCCTTCTTAGTAGCAGTGTTTTTCTTTGCTGCTACTTTTTTGTGGTGCAGTATAACTGGTAAGTTTGGTGTATTACTGTAGTTCCACAAGCACTAAGTAATGCATCACACACACAGGTACTACGCAGTAATAGTTTGTGTTTTACCCAGTAACCAGTAGTGACCTGATCCATCATGTCTTTAGCAATCTTGCAAACATGCTTGGTCCAGCCCCAGCGAAGCATCTGCACCACTGGCCCCAAGTGGTGAGGGATAGAATGATAGACCACAAACATACAGCACATCCACACAATTACTGCTAGTGTTGTTCCTGGGCTGCCAAACCCCCAAACAATCTATGTAGAACAAAGGAAGCACTCAGGGGGTGCAGTAACAAAATACAGTTAACAGCAGTGCAGCATAAATTTGCCAATACATTTGTCTGTGCTAAGGCTGGAGGATGCCAATACAGCCCTGGTGCTTTGACCAGAACCTGGTCTTTGTCAGGGTGCATGTTAGGAACGTACAAACACTCTATGAATATACAACCCTTAAAGAAACACACACACTGTAAATAAGTGAAGTTAAAATGAATGAGAATGAGATGCCCTTGTAACAAAACAATCCACAGCTAACATACCCAAGGATGATACACTGCATCAAGATTAGTGAACATAGTTCATACAGTGGTGCCAGACAGTCCACAATGCAGTATCTTGCAAAATTACTGCAAAATGCTGCAGTATGCTGCAAGGAGCAATGTAATTTAATGGCAATTAAGCCCTCCAGTCATCCAATATTTTGTCGCATGTCATTTACTGCAAAGTACTGAATTGCATCTTGTCTTGCTCCACTGCAAATTATTGATACATAATACAATTCCAGAGAAAGTGGTGAGATAGACTACATAGACAATGACATACAGGTGTCTCTCTTTATTCGATGGGCTCAAATATTGTTCTCCCCAAGAAGCAAGCCTTTTAATTCTTGTAGCATTGGTAATAGTATTACTACCACTAATACCATTAGCAGTACTACTACTGCTGGTGTCACCACCTGTCCATCTGTACATTCACTGTCATATCCTGTTGTGCAATAGTAGGGGGGATTTAGAGCATACATGCTTTGTGCAGCAAGCAGCAGACACCACCACCAGTGTCCGCACTGCTACCATTATGGTTGCTACATCCACAGCCAGTGTGCTTCCCACCACTACCAGTGCCATTCTTGCAGCAGCCACCCTTTCAGCTGTCACCACTACTGCAGCCACTGCTACCACTATTCCTATGCCCATGGCTGAAGCACCTTCTACCCCATGTCTGTGACCATGAACACCCTCTAGTGCTGACCCAATGCAATGCTTGATATTGTTTTCAGAGTGCTATGTGTGTGTTGTGGTAGATCGAGTGTGCCACATGAAGCTTGTGTTGCATTAGTGAGAGCTCAGTGTTGGTGGCTGAAGTGTGATTGAGGTGTATATGGTATACCAGGTTCAATGGGTGATTAATGGTGTTGTTGAAGTGCTTTTTTAAAGTTTCCTTAAAAAAACACCTTTTCTGGCCAAATACCTAATACCGAATAACGAATACCGAATACTTGGGACACGAATACAAATAGTCAAATATTCGGGAAAAGGTATTTGCACAGCCCTAATACACGCTGAAGGCAGTGTGGTCTAGTGGTTAGAGTGACAGAGCCGAATGTTTACTGTGTGAGGCTGGTGAAGTCACTTAACCTCCCAGTGCTCCAGTCCATCCAGCTGCAGAAATAGGAAGAAGCATCTCAGCTGGGCTATCCTGGGTAAATACATAGGGAATAAATAAATAAAATAATATACTCATAAAATGTAGTCAGAAACAGCTTTGGCGTGTGTGTATGTGTGTGTTTCACTAATTCCCATATGCACACCCTATCTTCAAAGCAACCAGTGACATCCTTTTTGGGGGGGGATCAAGGTAGCAGTGTTAGCCTTCATCCCCCTTCCACCCTATAAATTTGGAATGCAGAGTTGTGTAATGGTTATAGAGCACATGCTTGGCTGAGATACCAGTAGACTGCAGGTTCAAGTCCCACCTGACTAATATTTTCAGTTTGTGAGCCTAAGCAAGTCTCTTACTCTTGCAGCACTTCAGAGCTTCTTACTTGCAAAATGTGGTAGAACCAGGATACCACTGAAAATGAGATGTCTAATCTCCACTGGGCTATTCTCAGTTACATAACTACGAAGTGATTTCTGTTCCACTCGCTCTGCTAGGCTGGGCCATACCTTGACAAGTGCATCAAGGCATTATGATGCTGTTTTAACAAGACAATAATTGAAAAGATGAATAAAAACAGACATTTAAAAGCTAAAGAGTTATTCTGGCTCTTGCAGGTGCCCCCATGAGAAAGAGGGCCCCAATGATTTTAGAGATCACCAATTGCAAAAACTGCCTATGAATATGCTGGTATATATTTGTGTGAGGGAGTCTTGTCAACTGTATTGCAATTGAACTTACATTTTATCTTTTGTTTTTGTTTTAAAGTTCTCACTTTATTTCCTTTGCATGTACTGTAACACAGGACTGCTTTGCTATCCTGCTCTCCTCCAAATGTGTGTGGTAAAGGAAAACTGCATTGAACCTATGGGTCACTTTCTCCTGCTGAAACTCTTTCTTAAAGCAGAAGTAATAATTAACAAGCATTTGTCAATGCTGAATATTGTCTCACTGGCTTTAGCATTGGTAGTGCCACAGTTAGAGACACATAATAGGAATGGCAGGGAAGTGTCACAAGTTTACAACAGTGTCAGTGGCTCAGTAGGTAGCACACTCACTTCTGAGGCTGGGAGATCAGAGAGCCATGGGTTCAGTTCCCACATCTGGCACTTGGGTTACTATCCCAGTACTGACACTGTAGTGCAGCATGAGAGGGGTGCTGCACTTCTGAGGTGCTGTTTTTTGGATGAGACGTTAAACCGAGGTCCCATCTACCTGGATTGGTGGTAGTTGAGGTGGATGTTAAAGATCCCATGGCACTTATTGAAAAGAGTAGGGGAAAGTTTTATTGAAATACAAAATCGTACAGCAGTAAACAACAAAACAAAATTACAAAACAACCTAACAAAAAGAACAAGAAAAAGAAAACATATACAAGTAAACAATCCTGTAACAAATCAAGTAACTGCAAAATCTGAATTTGTGATCCAAGGAAGAGCCGTCCAAAGTTCCAGAAGCGCCGCCTCAGACAAAAAGGTACATTCAGAATCATAAATGTGTCTTAGGTCCTGTACAATTTTATGCTCAAGCTTCGAATAGGAACAGTCTTTCTGCTGCAAAGTAAACAGACAGCGTGCCATCCAGATATTCCATTTTATAACTAAAAAAAACAAGGTTCAGGGTATCCTTATGCTAAACAGTCCACTGAGGGGAAAAAGCACCAAACATAATATTCAAATAAGTTACCATCTGAAACAAGGGAATGGCCCAAGCCTTAGCCAAAAAGGACCACCAATTTCGAATAAAAGAACAGTCAAAAAATAAGTGGGAAATACTGTAGTTTCAAGCTCAGCAATACATAATGGTCTGGAACAAAATCGTTCTTGTGACTGCTTATGTTTTTGATTCGCTTTTACATTTATACGTTCATGGCATGACAGCCAGTGGAAATCCTACATGTGTTCAGGCACTCTGTAACATCTTAAAAGAAGAAAAATGGAAGAAAGATGCTGGCTAGGGCATTTATCAAAAGGCAACTGTACAGCACAAACAGTCGAGAGTAAACTTCTGTATAAAAATTTATGAGAATGATTCAATAACATCTGTGTAGTTACCTTCCATTGTTTCAGACGTAAAAACATGTATTTAATATAATCGGTATGCCATCAGAATGTCGAAGCACCATTAATGAATTGCATTCCCACTGATGAAACCATAACCTACAGGAGTCATAGAACCATGGTTCCCAGCCCCTCTGGGTATTAATCAACAAAGGTCTGAGATTTGCAGTAAAAAAAATACATGTAAAAAACAACAGAGGGTTAATCATATGAACACCACCCTCAGTGATAGGCAAATAAGTAGCATTACTCTTAATGGAGTTTAACCTGCTACCGAAAAAAGCCTGAAAAAACAGGCTGAAAACTGCAGTTTCCAGTCGTTTAGGGATAGGAAATACATAACTCAAATGACGAAAAGTAAGAATCAAATAAGATTTAATCAAAAAAACACGTTTCTTTTTTCCAATCTGCCCCCTATTCCAATGGGCCACTTTAGTTTTACCCTGTTGCAATTTAGCACCCCAGTTTAAATAATCAGAATCAGGAGTCCCAAACAAAACACCCAGAATGCGAACGGGACCCATAACAAAGCACAAAGGACCAATTTTCGGTCTATGGGAACTGAGGAAGAACCCAACCTCACACCCAAACTTTTATGAAAATTTAAAACTGCACCTGAAAAGTCTCCAGATTTGGAACACACCTCAAGAGAAACAACAACAGAATGCTCGTCTGCTACTAAAAAGCAGACATCATCAGCATATGCAATAGCAGTATAAGGTGACATCAGGGCAGGACTAGAGATAGCTCGGATCTGAGGATGAGCATTCAAGCGTCGTAGCAAAACATCAAGAAAAAACACATACAATAGAGGGCTCAGAGGACAGCCCTGTTGGCTCCTCTCTTAATAGGTATCATCGGGCCCACCCAACCATTCACTACTGGTACAACAGTAGCCGTCCTATAAAAAGCACAAATCCATCGAATAATTTCAGCAGGTATATGCAAAAATCGAAGTGCCTCCCATAAAAAATCATGACTAACAGAGTCAAAAGCCGCCTGCTGGTCTACTGAAACAACAAATCCCTTAACCCCATCAGCATAACCATGAGAGAACAACTCTCAAAGGAGAATCAAATGGTCGGATACTCTCCTATTGGGCACTGAACAAGATTGAGCTGGATGAAGAATCACCTCTGCAATCACCAACAAACGTTTCACTATTATTTTCATCAACAACTTAAAATCAGTATTTAACATAAATAACGGACGACAATTCTTAAGAAAGTGAGCATCTCCTTTCTGTTTGTATATATAAATCAGGGTACCCTTCACAAAATCCAAGGGAATTAATTCAGTAGTCAAAAGACGTAAGTTCCGGAAACAAGTGGTCTCCCAGCACCTTATATAAGGCAGCAGGTAGACCATCCAGACCCGGGGTCTTATGCAAAGGTAGAGAACCAATAGCCATTTTAAGGTCCTGTTCCAAAATGGGTTAACACGTCTGTTCCAGACTCATCTGTGAAGGGGCTGGGATATCAAAGTCACAATAAAAGGAAGCTGGGTCACCAGCAACAGCTGGGAGAGGAGAAAAAAGGGTAGATGTGTACTCCGTCACAATCCTACTAATATCAGACTGGGAGGTACATAAAGCACCTGTAGAGTTTGCAAGGCATGACATAGTTTTCTGTGCAATTAAGCACGAATTAGATTCAAAAGGGCAAACAATATTACGCTTTCCTGTAGTGCCAAATTTATGCTGATGGTAAAGTTGGTGGGATTGCCGAGACTGGAAATTCAACATATCTTCCTGTACTAAATGTAATTGTTGGGAAAGGTCTTGCCCTGTCTTATGTGCTGTCGTTAACAGTGATTGAAAGTGTACCCTCTACTGTAAATAGTCCAAATATTCCTTTCTGCATTTCCAACGACTATAATTTTTTAGAAAAATAGCCAAATCATGCTTCGTATCTGTCCACCACTGAATGGGGTCCTCATAACAGATAAAAACAGATTTTCGACTTGAAGAAAGGATAGCAAAGACTGCATAAATATTGTGATATGTAATAAGGAAGTGTTGAATTTCCAAAGTCCTGGTCCTTTACATAAAGGTACAGTTAGTCCAACCCCAACAGAAAGCAGTTTATGGTCTGAAAATGCAACAGGTTGTACCAAGGCAGAAGAAACAGATAAAGTACGAGATAGAAAAACAAAATCAATCCGGGTGGCCAGTTTACCTTTTTGGAACGTAGGAGTGTGCTGTTTGGTAAAGGATAAATAGGTATCACATAAATGAGCAGTTCAAACCATTTTCACCAATTCATGAGAATCACAGAACAGCTTCTTTGTAGTAGTAAAAGAACTCTTATCATTCAGGCTCATACCACAATTAAAATCTCTGGAAAATAAAACTTGAAAAGAAGTGTGCAAGTAAGGGCGGACTAAGGAAAATAAAGCTATACAAGCTGCCTTAGTCTGAGGTGCCTAAATGTTAAGCACCCGATAGGGACAGGACCCAAGTACAAAGTCTAAAATAAGCGCCCTACCAGGGGCCACATCAAACAATTTAAGCAAGCAGAACCCAGGAATATTTACCAAAATCCCCAGTCCCGACCATGGGTCTTGGCCAATAGACCAAAAGGAGGGGCCTAATAACCAGTCTTTCTGTGCTTGATGGATCTCATGTGTTGTGTGAAATCTGGTAACCTGCAACATAAAAATTCCCAAAGGCAAAAGCCGCAAGAAGGAAAAAACGAATTGCCTTTTTGTCGTGCATTTCACACTATTAACAT
Source organism: Neoceratodus forsteri (assembly GCA_016271365.2). Taxonomy (NCBI): domain Eukaryota; kingdom Metazoa; phylum Chordata; order Ceratodontiformes; family Ceratodontidae; genus Neoceratodus; species Neoceratodus forsteri. The sequence goes on along the minus strand of CM057454.1, from coordinate 1,098,466,712 downwards.
TGATAGTGTGGCAAACAAAATGAGACATTTAAAAAGAATAGGGCAGAAAAGCACAATACGATTTCTTTTTCCCAACCACCTTTTTCCCCTTAAGTTTCACCCTGGCTTTCCGTCTCTGAGAGAGGCCAGTACCAAGTTGTAATTCAGAGTCAGTTGTTCCATCAGGGTGAGAAGAAGCAATGGAGGAAGAGTCAGACTGTCCTCCAGCATCATCTGAGACAGGTTGTAAGAGCTTCTACGTATTAGACAGGGGTACAGGGGAGGGCTCCAGGGCTTTAGGAGGGGGAGGACATCACCCGAGGATTACTCCTCATCGACCTGCGACGAGCAACATAAGTGGGTTCCTTAGGGGGTGGCATGTTACTAGGACCTGGAATGGCATCAGGGACAGGCAGTAAGGACTTATCAGGTGCAGGGGTAGACAAGGCCGTGACCGAGGAGATCTCAGAAAGAGAAACCACCGGAGGCACTACACCCGGTACAACAACAGAAGCAGAGACGTGTGGCATGGGCTGGGGGACTACAGGAGGCAGTACAATAGAACTAGCATGTATACGAGCCTTCTGTGCTTGGGTAATAATAAAGCGCTGATCCACCCCACCATCGTGAAAGTCCTGATTATGGGCAGCCCACTGACAATTCTGAAACATGTGCCCCACCTCTTCACAGAGGTTGCATTTAAATTCATTCAGACAGTGAGTCCCCACATGACCCAACTCACCACAGACATTACACTTTACCTTATCACACACATTACTGAGGTGAGAGGGGTCACCACACCGGTAACAAGCCTTCGGCTGGCCTGGGTAAAACAGGACCCCTCTAACACGACCTATGAAAAAAGAGTTAGGCAAATGTACAGAACCGGAGTCAGTAGTATTTAACAAAACTTTGACCTTCAATCCCCCAGTCCAAATGTTCTCTGTATCTAAAATAGCCTCAGGCTGTCTTAGAACAGTACAACATTGTTTTAGCCAGTAAAGAATATCAGAAATATCAACACCCTCATTCCGAAACAAAATAGTTATAGTTTTGTAGGCTGGTTTGGTTAGGGGAATGGCCTGAAATGGGGTCCATAAGGCAGTAGTCTTCAGAGCATGATATTTGGACCAAAAACGCTCCAAGCCATGAGACGTTTTAAAACTAATATCAAAGGTAGATTCACCCGAGATGTGAATCATAGCATATATCTCATGGGAAAAAAATTTCAAAGAATCTTTAAGGAGTGTGCGGGCTACATACACACGATCAGGAGGCTCAAGTAAACCACTCACATACGAGAGACGTACAACGTTATGTCTTTTTGCAGCTATAACTGGGAATTTAAACAGGGAAGAAAAAGAATGACCTGGTCCATCCTGTTTCAGGGGATGCAGCAAAGATCCAGGGGCTGAAGTTCCCAGAGACTCAGCAGGAGTGGATGCCTTAGGAGGAGAACCCTTCAGGATTCCTAGAACAGGGTTCTGTGTAAGCTCCAGTTCTGTTGGTAGACACAAAGGGTCAGAAGGAGCCGCAGACTTGCAAGGCACTCGTTGCAATTCTGGAAAGTCTTCAGGGCAGGGAGACCGAATGGGAGAAGGGTCCGAGATCCACTGCCCAGCTACGGGCTCCGGCACCCAGCCTGCGCCTCATAATGCAGTCTCCACATTCCAGGTAGGCGCAACTAATGGGTCTGCAATCCCGGGGACAGTTGAAGAGGGAGACAGTAATGTATCAACAGTAGCTGAAGGAGTACTTACAGCAGTCGGTATGAGAGCAGGTGATAGCAAAGCAGCAGATGACAAAACAGGATGCTCCCAACTGTCAGGTTCAGTAGTAGGCAAGGGCGTCACCGAGTTCTGCTTCAAAGAACAACCAGACACGAGAAGAGTAGGGTTAGAACTAGAACCAGAGTTGTCTTCACGTAGCCATCACAGTTCACAATGTAATTTCATTCTGGTAATCACAAAACGGCATTCAGCCAGAGCCAAACGCTCTTGGATTTCTTTTTCCTTAGGGAGAACAGTATCAGGATCAGGGGAGGGAAGATCCGCCTCAACTCCAGCAACAGACAGAGTAAACTGAGATTCCACATCACAGGGTGGCAGCATAGGTTCAAGCACAGATTCCTGCAAATGCACGTCTGAAGCATGATTGTCGGCAGTATTCATTGTGATATTCTTGACTTCACTCAGGGCCTCCAACAATGCAGAGGTGGGAGCCGAGGCCATGTTGCCCACCTCCATAGCTTCCTCTACAGCAGACAAGGATGTGGCCACCATCTTGGACAGAGGTTCCCCCACTGAAGGGTAGGGGAATTTCCCTGGTGTCCTGGCCAAATTTCCATCAGTCACTAAAAATACCGCCAACAGCGTAATCTGGTTCAAGGTCAGTTGGTATTCATCTATGTCCCCCTTCCCCAGGTCGTGCCTGAAAATAGGCAGGATTTGCCTAGTGCACTTACCCGGTCAACAAAAAATAAATAAATAAAGTATTGAAGTGACACCAACCCCACTCCCACCCTCCACCCTGTAGAGACCGACAGGCGTGTGCCTTTGGGTCATCAGCTATAACGCTCATGCCATTTCACCTCACCCTACCCTGTAGACAGTGACAAGTGTCATGGTATGTGCTTTGGGGTCTTTGGGTATTATACATACCCCATTCCATAAGGAAATATGCTGAGGTGGGTGCAGTATAGGAGACTGGGGTGAACTTTGTGGATGAACACTGTAAGGCACACCACGATGTGTGTGTCACTGGCTGCAGGGTGGGTATGGAATAGGAAGAATTACAACCGATGATCCCAAGTCACAACCCTGATGCCTGTCAGTCTGCACAGGGAGAGGTGTTACAGTTGGAAACCCTAACGCCGCAGGAATGTGTTGGTATTTTCACTCCAAATTTTCAACATGGGCTTTTTGTGACCCCACATCATGAAGAGCATCACTATCAGTTTGTTAAGTGAAAGGTGGTTTTGCATAGCAGTTATGCCATTTGGTGACACAGGTCTGAAAACACATTTTGGGCAGTATGTAAAAAATGAAAACTGTATTGTTCATGAAGAGGTGTACAAAAATGGCAACGTTGAAAAGCTGGAGTGAAAATGTGGAAAATTAGCGTAGTCATGAGCATGCATAGAAACTGTGCAACACATATCCATAACCAAATTATTTTTGGGATTTTTTTTAAAAACATTTTCAACATAGGCATTTTGAGACCTCCCCTCATGAACAGTGGCACTGTGATTTTGTTAATTTGTCCCAAAAGTTGATTTCCCACAGTGACCATGCCATTGTGCGCCACAGGTGCGAAAACACATTTTGGGCAGGATGTGAAAAATGACAGCTGAACTGTTCATAAGGAAGTGTGAAAAAATGGCAGTGTTGAAAATGTGGCATGAAAATATTGCAAATTTGTGAAGTTACAAGGGTGCATGGAAACTGCACAACGCACGCTTGTAACACAGTCATTTTATAGACTTTCTTCACCAAATTTTCAACATAGGCATTTTAGGACCTCTGCTCATGAATAGCAGCACTGTCATGTCCTCAAACTGTCCCAAAAGCTGATTTCATGCAGCGACTGTGCAATTCTGCGCTGGATGTGCAAAAACAAATTTAGGCCAGGATATGTAAAATGACAGCTGTACCGTTCATAAGGAGGTATGGAAAAATGCCAGTTTTGAAAATCTGGAGTGAAAATATTATAAAATGATGAAGTTATGTGCATGCATGGAAGCTGCACAATGCACCCTTGTAAAATAGCCATTTGTTTGGATTTTTTTCACCAAATTTGCAACATAAGCTTTTTGAGAGCCCCCTTATGAACAGTGGCACTGTTGTTTCGTTAATCGGTCCCAAAAGGTGATTCTGTGCAGTGACTGCGAATTCACCTTCTGGGACCAAATAATGCCATGACAGTGACAGAATTCATGAGGAGGGTTTCCAATAACCCCATGTTGAAAATTTGGTGTCAAAATTCCCAAAAATGCTTGAGATATGCACCAAAGTTGAAAAAAAAAAGCTATTATAGCATTATACAGCTTACCAGCATTTCTTCAGTTCGCGGTCAGCTTTGAAGAGTGCATATGTATTCCCGGTCCACCTAAGATCATCGCACTGGGCTCTGGAGGTAAGTATGGGGTGAGGGGGATGTGGGGAGGTAGAGTGCATAGTGGGTGGCCGCAGGTTGTGGGTGGGGGCAGGGAGACCGCGAGGAACCGTTTTCTTTTTTACAGGGTGAAAAAAAAAAGACAAAAGGAACATCGTGGGATGGTTTTCTAATTGCAGGGACATTTGACACACTGGGATGGGCTCCCAGCATGTCACCTGATTGTTTTGGGGGGGGCTGTAGCCAACGAGGGATTGGGCACCCCCGTCGGCACAAAACAAAATGGGGACAAGAGCCAAGGGGGATTGGGCACCCCACTCAGCACACAATAGATGGGGGGGAGATGTTATGCTAATGGGGAGTGGGCTCCCCCGTTGGCAAAATAAACAGGATGGGGGACTTAAGCGGTGGGGACTGGGCCCCCGTTGGCAAAGACTGTTGGGGGGGAGCGCATGATGCTGAAGGGGATTGGGCACTCCCTCGGCACACACTTGGAGGGTCATGATGCCAACAGGGAGTGGGCTCCCCCATTGGCAAATGAAGTGGGGTGAGGCATGCTTTGGACAGCGGCAGTCAGTGCTGCCAAGTTTACGTGGGAGGTGTGTTATTGTGCCACTGCAATGAGAAGCTTGCTTCTCATTGCAGCTGACCTTTTCTTAGATCTGGTGGCCACATTCCGAATAGCTGGTGTGGTGCCTGCATGCTGGCTGATTGGGAATGAGGGCACATCTACTGATGCATGCCCTGCATTCACCCAACAGTGACCACGCCTCCAAATCTGCTACTACTGCAAGATGTTGGCTGGTGCGCAAGTGCGAGATCAACATAAAAAATAACAGGACAAGAGGACACAGCATGAGATTAGAGGGAGGCCAATTAAGGGGTAATGTGAGGAAGTTCTTTTTCACAGAAAGGGTGGTGGATGCATGGAATGGCCTACCTCAGGAAGTGGTGGATATAAATACAGTGCAGGGCTTCAAACAGGCATGGGATAGGCATAAGGGAGAAATACAGATGAGTATGAATTGATAGGCCATTGACAGAGTAAAGGCCTATGGCACATTCATAAGGTAGAAAAAATGGGCAGACTGGATGGGTCTTGTGGTCCTTATCTGCCATCAATTTCTATGTTTCTGTGTTTCTATAGCCAGGAGTGGGACTGAAGCCAGCAGTTGAAATCAAACAGAAAGATTTATATCTTCACATAAACAGCACAACTGAAAGGTAAAACTAATAAACTGATACTGTATAAATCAAATATACAATGATCTGACTCAGAATACATGGTTTATCATCACATGTGTGGGGGCATGACTTTCATAACTCACCTGTGGCTCCCCTACTGGTGAGTTATGGTCCTGCCCCCTCACACAGGAAGATAAGTTGCATATTTTAAGTCAGCCTATTGCATATCACCTATATAGTCAATATACATGTTATATTTACTAATTTCCAACCTCATTTGACACCACTCTATTTATGACTTTAGCAACTGACTGATTAATATATGACAACTTACCCAGTCTAGATAACACAAACGTGTTGTCTATTTGGACACAGCTGCAAACATGGGCAATCTTTAGCACCGCTGTGTTGAATTTCACATAGTCACACCATGGTTACACAAGCAGTTAAAGATAAAAGACTGTTGACCTTTCACACTGACACACTAATATTTTATCCTGACTGCTCTGCTGATAGCCCGTGCTGTAAAATTTCAATGCGGACTTTGAACTCTATAAGATCTCCATTAGGTTTCTCTTTCTGTTTTTTCCTTCTTAATAAACTTGTTTCGGTAGTAACTCAAAGGTCTCAGGTCAGAGTGAAAATGACAGTTCCATAGTTGCTGATTAAAGAGTATAACAGAAGGCATTGTGATACTTTCTGTTATTTTGATGGTTATGTTTCCAAACCATTAAGGGAATGTTTTCTGTATTAACATATGGTGGCACTGAGCTCTGCAGCAAATTATAGCAGTAGGATTCTGAAGCAGATACATTATATATTGATGTTGAAACTGGGCATGAGTCTCCAAGAATTTCTTATTGTGCATAGGGATGTGCTAAGCCAAGAAACATTAGCCCCTTTCACATTACACTTACCTGGAGTGTTGCCATCTTGAATCAGCTTGCTCCACTCCATTCACACCACCTCCCTTTTCTTTTGCACACTGTAGCTGTGCAACATTAACAATGGCCATTCAGTGTTTGGCGGCATTTCTGGTGGATTGGGTTCATGAATAGGAGTGCACTGGTGCAGGCAAAGCAGTGTTTTTACACCCTTGCAAAAAATGCCGTAACGGAGCACTCAGTTCTGTGTTCCCAACAAACCAGGGAACGTGTTTTGCCACAACAGAGTGGCTTTGCAATGCTCCAGTAGCTCTTTCTACTGCCAGATCTGCAGCAGTGCAACTGATCTGCACTAATGGCACCGGTACAGATATGGTAGTGCAAAAGCCCATTTTGTTTCACAAAATACTTCATAAGGGTTCCCAACTTCCCATGGCAAAGTGCATACCTCACTGAATGAAGTAGCACTTCACTTGTGAAGTATTATGCAAAATAGCATGATAATATGTGCATTTTTTAAATTAAAAAATAAAACCACCCCCTACCCTCTGCATCAGGTAGCCAACCCCACACCACACCACACCACACTTCATGTGTTTAAATAGAATCCCATCTTCCCCCACTAGGCCCCCACATCCCTCATCCTCTGTACCTCAGAAAGCTTTAATAGTAAGCTGATCCCTTCCTCTGAGCACGTTCTCCTACCCTCCTACCTGTCCCACTTTTCCATAAGTGAAACCCCCTTCCTTTACCTTCTCACCACAACACCCCTCCCGGAGCCCCAGTCAGATATTCATTTCTTTATTTAAAATGTTATTTATTTAAAATATTGGTAACTGGGAGAGGAACACTGAGCCAAGGCTCATTTCCAGTTGCAACCCGTGGGAAGGGGGGTTGGAAACAAGTGGACAATCAGGTTACAATATAAATATGGTATACAGATATTAAAAAATAAAAGGTAATGAATTAATAATGCAATGGCAAACATTGCAAGACATTTGTAGCCCAAAGTTAGAATAGGAAGCCAGCAGTAAAGGAGAAACTAAAGGAGGCAGGGAAGGAGCGAAAGAATCATAGGGGGATGAGTTGAATGGATTACTGTTGGCAATTAGGAATCAGATGGATTAGTGAGAGTGGAACATAGCAGGAGGCAAGTTCAGAATGAGAGAAGAGACAGAGCTTCACCCAGGTTGCCGGGGGAATGAAGAACAACTTGAGGGGGCACCTAGACACGAACGGGGGACCTCTTGATATTACTACTAGGATATACATTGCTCACTATTCATTCAACTCATAGAGTTTGAAGAGTGAGGACGCGATTGCTCTGATGGGGGCTGTTTTGCTTTTTTCAGGTTTTACTCATGATAATGGGTTCTGGTGATGATCATCAGTGATGCTGCCACCCTATGCCCCTCCCTCCCAAGCATGCATGTCCATTATATGAATGGGAGAAGCACACCTGTTACTAGTTACAGAGGGGGTGACCAAACTAGCCTGGAGAACAACTGTTAATGACTCCTCAAATTGTGTATTGGGGTCATGAGAGGTTACTCTATTAAATAAAGGTATTTTTGTATAGTGGGGAGGGTAATATGAATGATTTGGGGGGACTGAAAGGAATAACAATTTTGGTGAATGTTTTTTACTACACTGTTTAAAAGGGGCAGGTGGGGGTAGGGGAGGAACCGACTGAGCTAGCTTGCTTCTTGACTATTGTTGCACCATCTGTCTGAAATCATGGATCAGATAGAAGGAAGTAACTTATAAGTTACATTTCAGAGCCTGGCCTTACCTCTCCTACACCAGCAGCCCGGGTTCGGGAACGAGCTCAAGTCATTGGGGGTCGGAGGGGTGGAGGGCTGGGAGAGGATTGAGCGGTAGGCAGCTCTCCTCTCCCGGATTGGGGAGGTGAACCTTCCCAGCTCTTGGCTTCCACCTGATGGAGGTCGGGTGGTAGTACTGATGTCTGGGGGATTGGTGTAATGCTGGGTGGGTGGAACAGGACTGTCAGTTCTAGTGCGCATGGGCATCTCCATGCACATGCACTAACCGAGTATTCTGTCATCCTGGGGAGAGGAAGAAGACAGAAAAAACTCTGATTGGCACAGGACTAATGAAGCCCTGCATGCATGCCTCTGTCCCATGCTGGGGGGGGGTTGGTGTAATGCTGGTTGGGTGGAGTGGGGCTGGCAGCCCAGTGTGCATGCGTGCTTCCATGCGCATGTGCTAATCGAGTATGCTGTAGTCCTAGGGAGAGGAAGAAAACCAAAAAACTCTAGCTGGCACAGGACTAGTCATGTATGCATTCCTCCATCCTGTGCCACCACCCAATCACTGGGCCCAAGTCTGGATGTCTGTCTCAAGGTGGGGGAAGGCTGTCCCTCCCCTTCCCGTCCCCGTTACAGGCTGCAATCTGGGGGGATTCTAGGCTCCATGGTCAGAGGGGGTTGGCAACAGCTGATAGGAGGCAGGGATAGGGCTGACAAGCTGCCTGCAACCACGCCAGATGGGAGAAGAATTTCTATGGAAAAAAAAAATTTTCAGAGCCTGGGGGTAGGTGAGCTTGTGAGTGAAGACATCATAAAAAGACAGGGTCAGCAGTTGTTTTTAATACATGTGTGCATGGGGAGATGAAGGAAGGGGTAACATAGAAACATAGAAATTGTCAGCAGATCAGGACCGTTAAGCCCATCCAGTCTGCCCATAGGCCCTGTACCATGTATGCGGACACTGTCCCTATGTGATTAATGGCTTTTCATCACTCCCTCCCCACTCAAGATTCCCTTGTACCTGTCCCAGGTATGCTTTAACCTCTCCACTGTGCTTGCCCCCACTACCTCTTGTCACAGACTGTTCCAAGTGTCAACCACCCTCTCCGTGTAGAAAAACATCCTCACATTACCTCTTAAACTACCCCCCTCCAATTTCATATCATGCCCCCTTGTTCTAGTACTTTTCTACCTTGAAACAGTCCCCCCGGCACCCTGTTCATGCCCTTGAGGTACTTAAAAGTTTCTATCATGTTCCCCCTCTCCCTCCTTTCCTCCAGTGAGTACATATTGAGGTCCCTTAATCTCTCCTCATATGTTTTGTGGTGCAAGCCTTGCACCATCTTTGTTGCCCTTCTCTGGATAGTCTCCACCTTGTCTATGTCCTTGCACAGGTGTGGCCTTCAGAACTGCACACTACTCCATGTGAGGCCTTACCAATGTTTTTTTTTTAAATTGTTTAACCAGGTGAGACACACTAAACTGAAAGCTTGTTTACAGGTGCAACCTGGGAGCACAGGGAAGTTAAGTGACTTGCTCAGGGTCACACAGTATGCAAGTGGGGGCTGTGGGATTCAAACCCAGGTCTCCAGATTTGCAGCTCAGAGCCTTAAATCACTGCGCTATACTGCCTCCCTACAATGGCATCACAATCCTCACACTTCCTTCTAGTGATACCCCTGCCTATGTACCCTAGCATGCCACTGGCTCTCCTTGCAGCCTTTGAGCACTGTTTTGATACCTTAAGATCATCAGATATGATAGCCCCTAGGTCAGTTTCCTCCTTGGTGACAGTCAGCATCTCCCCCCATCCTGTAGCTTTCTCCAGGGTTCCCTCTATGCAGGTGCATTAGCTTGCACTTCTTTGCATTGAACCTCAGTTGTCACACCTCCAACCATCTCTCAAGTGTCTCCAGGTCCCTCTTCATTTTCTGCACTTCTTCTGGAGTATCCACCCTGTTGCAGATCTTGGTGTCATCTGCAGATAGGCAGACCTTTCCTTCCAGCCCCTCTGCAATGTCACTAATGAAGACATTGAACAAGACTGGCCTCAGTACTGATCTCTGTGGTACTCCGCTGGTCACTCCTCTCTCCCTGGATTGAATCTCATTTACCACCACCCTCTGCCTCCTGTCTGTCAGCCAGTTATTAACCCAGTGTATCAACTTTTGTCCCATGCCCAGGCTACCCATCTTGTTGATCAGCCTTCTATGTGGGATGATATTGAAGGCTTTGCTGAAATCAAGGTAGGAGACATATACCGCCCCTCCCTGGTTAAATTCCCTAGTCACCCAATCAAAAAAATCTATTAGGTTTGTTTGACATGACCTTCCTGCCATTAATCTGTGTTGCCTTGGATCCTGGACACCTCTGGCTTCCAGGTATGCAACTATCCTTTTTCTCAGCAGTGACTCCATGATTTTCCCCACCACTGAGGTGAGGCTGACTTACTTGTAGTTCCCCGCCTCCTCCCTACTGCCACTTTTGTGTACTGAAACTACATGCACTCTCCTCCAGTCCTCTGGGGCCACTCCCATGTTGAGTGACTCTCTGAACAGGGCTGCCAGAGGTGCTGCTAGTTTCCTTTACAGCTCCCTTAAAATCCTTGGATATATGCCGTCTGGCCCCATGGCTTTATCCACCTTCAGCTTTGTGAGTTCTTCCAGAATTCTCTCCACTGTCAGTAGACTGGTGCCTGCTTCTCTCCCCATTGCCTCTGCTCCCCAAATGTGGTCCTTGACCATTCCCCTCAGCAGTGTGACTTACAGCTTCAGGTTACAAAATCTGATTGACTGAGTCAGGGAGGGGTCAGCAGCATGCCATGAAGCATGTGCTGGGACTGGCCATGGTTCCTTTGCTTGCTTCTTGCATGCAGAGCTCTCTAGATCGGTTTGCTACCAGCAGTCTGGAGTGCCACCTGGGCTCACTTGCAGATTGACTGCCACCAGACTCCAGTATGCTGTTATTGGCTGAGTGGCCCTGTCTCAAACTTTCATTGGCTACAGTCAGGAAAGGGGTAGCTTGGCTTGTTTGTGTTGTGTAAGTTAGCTGGCGGGAAGGTTTGAAATCCAGGCCCTTTCCTTATTGTAGCACCACTTTGGAGCTGAGAGAGCCAGCCTGCCATCATACCACTGAATCAAGAGGATTAGAGTAACAGCATTGGAAACCCACCTGGAGGACTTCAGCAGCAGGCAACCCACCGGCAGGAAAATAAAAATAGATTCAGAGGAAAAGAAGACACTCAAAAACTGATGCAGCCTACCACTGTGGCCTGGCTAAGACAGATCAGAGAGAGCAATCATGCCACCTACATCAGCATCACCTGTGGAGCCCTATCCTTTGTTTGTGGCAGCCACCATCACCAACTTGTTACCGGACCAGGTTAGTTAAAGGGGAACTGTCATCACTAAGAGCCCCACACCCAAGTGTGGGGCACGTCCTAACTTACACTTTGTGGTAAAAACATTTTACTGTTTACTGCATTATAGTAGTTTGTGTCAGACTAATTCTGTTGACTTGCAAGCTGACATTTTCTGTAATAAAAATCCCCAAATCTCCAGCTGCTGACATCAGATGAGGACTGCAGCAGTCTGAGATTCAATGGTCTGCTGTACATGTTAGACTTTTATGAGCTCTGATCTTTTGTTTGCTGTTCCTGATGTCCTTCCTGGGCTATGTACAGCCACAGATGACTGTGTTTAGTCCAAGGAGAACAGCTGAACCAGTAAACATATGATTGGAGTGTATAAAAGTTCTAAAATACACTGCAGGCTACTGAGTCTATAACTGCTACATCCGCAGTGTATTCTGGTATTTGTAGTTACAGAAAATGTCAGCTTGCAGGTCAAGAGAATTAGTGTGATACAACCTACTATACAGCAGTAAACAGCAAGTGAACAAAATGTTTGTGCTCACAGAGTGCAAAGTAGGACAAACCCTATGCTTGGGAGTGGGGTTTTAGTGCTGGCAGTTCCCCTTTAAACACTGACCTGATAACATCATCAGCCAAGAGGCACGCTATGTAATTTTTCGATCTCTTGGTCATGATTGTGGGCACTGGGCATGGAGAAGGAGAATGACAGAACACAGCAGCAGAGGAAGGGTGCAGGGCAAATTCACAGCAATATTTACACTGATCTGTTCACATTTTCACCAGCATACAGAAGTGAATGAGGCCAGGATTCCAGAAGAATCAGTTTTTGTTTTCAAATAGGCAAACTTTTGACTGTCATTTTTATCTCATTCCTGTAAAGGGCTCTTTTGTGGCCACACTGCACAGTTACAGCAGAGGTGCTCATAGCTTACGTAAGGATTTATTTTTGGGTCTCCTTACTTCTGTGCCCTTGGCCAAACCTGTTAGCCTATAACCTGCAGATTGTACTGGGGCCAGATGAATGTATAAATGGTGGCTTGTTTATCATTATTTAGCTTCGATATTTCTCATTTTGTGCTCAGCACTGTATACTATTTGCATATCCATGGAGTAAACACTCTTCTTATTGCATAATATGAGCCAAGTGTAGTTTGGGGTCTAGATAGCATGCATGCAGATTATTGCCCCATATGGCCCTTGCATTCCTTCAAAGTCAAGAAAATGTATTCGGCATTTATGATGGCATCTGGCTATGCTAGGAATTGTATGTGTTAACTGGTCTGAGGAAGAATTGTTTGCCTGGCTTACCCACATATTTTTTGCAATTACCCTGTGCTGTAGACTAGGAGGTGGCCATTTATTTTACCTTTTGATAATGGCTACCTACAGCTCTGCTGTTAAATCATCTGCAGTTCACTGCCTAATTCATCTTTGGCCTAAATGTCAAGCTTAAGTCTGTAACCTCTACATCTGGGAGGAAGGATTGTTCTGTACTCCCTAAGACCCAATCCACATTATGATCCCCACTGACAGAGTTGTGCTTATGCTGGCATGTGGAGCTCAAAAATCCCGCTCTGCATATTCAGAGACATCCATCAATTCACTGACCTGTGGCCCTCTCTGCATCCAGTCCTGAGCTGAGCCATGGACATGGCTTCACAGGTGGATGAGATAGGGTGGGCTAGGCAGTGTACAAGTACCATATTTACAAAATAATTTCCACATTGCAGATGGCAAGCAGAAGAGGCAGAGGCTACTGTGTCCCAAGGGCTGCAGTAGCAGGCAGGTGTCCTCCTTTGCATGGCTGCAGGGCCACCTAAGCAGTCCAAACAACATCCAGACAAACTTTACTTAGCTCTCAGAGGCCTGGGGTCATAGGAGAACTTTCACAGTGTGCCATTGAGAAAATGGCTTTCCTTGGAAAACAGCCATATTCCACCAGTTCCTGCTCCAAGCTGAGTCAGGGATCCACCAGTGAGCCATCCTTGGCAATCCGAGTAGATGCCCAGTGTCCAGCATTACTCTGCCACTCTTTGCTGCCTCCTTGTCTAGTGCAAGCACCTGCACTCATGGCGTACATTAGGTAGGGGCTGTGGATGCTATTGTGTACACACAACCATCAGGGCACAGAACTCAATGGCTAGGAAAGAATGAATTGAAAATATCCCAGACCGCTTTGTGGATCTGGATCTTATTTTTATTTATTTAGACATTGGTAACTGGGAGAGATACACTCAGCAAAATCACATTTCCAGGTGTAATAAGGGAAGAGGGGTACATAGTGGGAGGGATGGCACTGTACAATACACTACACTACAGCACAATACAATACAATATAGTACATTAAAATACTGAGAGCAACCCTCAAGCCAAGATCCCATTATATTTTAGGAAGTGCAAATAAATGTACAAAGTGGCAATAAAAAAGAAAAATTAAGCTGTGATGTAGACAGGGTTTAGACACCCACCATGCTGAAGGCATAAGTGCAGTTTCCCAGTCTGTGGTGGATGAGAACAATTATTCCCTAGTTCACACAGCCCCACCACAGCACATTAATCAGTATATATCTTCCGTAAATGTCATGGTTATCTCCCTGTGACATACCTTGTTAAGGTGCCATATAGTCCAAGGCCTCAAGCCCTCAATGGCCAGAAGTCATAAGTAGACTGAGCTCCCTATAACAACATGCTGGGCTGAATGACTTGAGGACCAGGCTTAACACAGCTTATGGTCCCTGTCATCAAAGTCACACGGGGTTGCTGACATTATTGCAGTCTGCATTAAAATCAGTGGTGTCACCTTTTAAGGCATCATTCCTGTATGCAGCAGTTTTGCATCCGAGATTATTGAAAACACGCAGATGATGAATCCAAGGATGCCAGAAGTATACTATTGCTAACAAAAATATTTGATAAAAAAGTTCCAATTAATACATGTATTTAGCAAAACAATAGTATATTTATTAATCTGTATGCACATATGTGCTTGTGGCAGAGGGTATAATATAAATCATAAACTAATATTTGCAGACTTTTTAGATAGCTTTATTTATTAAGGATACTACTATGCTACAAAAATATTATCTAATTATTTAGGTGGTTGCCCAAATGAATTGGTATGAATGTCCTGGATTCCTGAAGTCTGTTGTTTTAGGCAGTGGCCTTGTGATAGTTTTTTTCTCTTGAAGAAGTTACAATAGTTCAAAAAGAAGATAATATAAACATTTGTTGTGGTGGCTGATCTAAAGTGCGTAACAAATGACGATGTAAGCATGTGATGGTGGCAATCTGGTGATGGCTTTGTCAAGCATGGTTGAAGCCAAGATCTATTCGTTAGCGCACTAGCTTGAGTGGGAACCAGGAGATCACAGGTTCAAACCCTGCTGGAGTGAAATGCTAATTGTGTGGCCTTGGACAAGTCACCTAATCTCCCAATGCTTCACTCTACCTGCAGAAATGGATAGAAGAAGGGCCCCACTGGAAATTAGATGTTGTATTCCAGCTGAGCAATCTGGGGAAAATACATAGTAAACAAAAAATACTGCTGAATTGAAAGGTCTTGCATTCAGCTCATCCACACATGCTCTGTGCAATCCCATTTAGTGTGTGTGTTTCTGTCTGTCTGTCTGTCTGTCTGAGTGAATGCGCTAGTGCATGTAAATGATTTTTGGCTGCTGTGTGGGTGCTAAGCTTAGAGGCCATGTTTGTATGAGTGACTCAATCGACTATGCATGCATGAGTGCTGGTGTGAATGGACCTCTCTGCAAGGCTGGTTACCTTGATATGGTACAGAGGCTTATCACAATGTAACTCAAACACTGTAACTAAAAGCTAATCAAGTTCTCTTTGGTGTGTGATGCAGTGTAGATAAAATAAAAATATATAATTAATTACTGGTGACCCCCTTTATCACACTGTTACCAGGCATCTTGCAAATGCTGTAGTAACTGGAAAAATGGTCATTACAGCATTTTGCTTTAACTGTCCTGTCAGTTACACTTGTTGCAGTACCTCATTGACTCTTATTTTGTGTGTGAGTGGGCTGAACAATTCTGTGAACATGGTGGCTTAGTTTTTCCATTATGGATGACCCACACTGATCCTTTGCTTCTCACTGTAATGCCAGGTAACTTTGTAATGTTTTTCAGTAGTCATCTGGTTGATCATGCCTTTACAAATTTAAAAATCTATCTGGTTGATCCTGCTGTTCATACCCTTCAAGCAGATCTTTGGCAGACAGTGGCTGCATCGGGAACATAATGTGGCTGACTTCTGTGGTGATTCACAATGTAAAAGAATGAAAGAAAGAACTGATAAGGAAGAGAATAGAAAGAAAGAAAGAAAGAAAGAAAGAAAGAAAGAAAGAAAGAACAAACTGATAAGGAAGAGAAAGGAAGTGTGTATGTCTGACAGTAGATCCACTAACTTTGGCATCACTCAAGTGTTGAGGAAGAAAAACCCCCTGCACCAATAATTATAAAAAATAATGGCCATGCAACTGTGTTGTTATTGATTTTTTTTTACACATCCTTGGTGTGTAATGACTTCATAAACCTCTAGAGGTTTGTGGGTCATTGCACACCTTGGGTATGTCAAAAAAGCAGACCTGTTAGTTTAACCTCAGCGGTAGATAAAATGATGGTATCACTTCTGAAAGAAAGAATTGTCAAGTACCTAGAGGCCAGCGGGGCACAGGACAACAAGGCAGCATGGATTCACAGTGGGAAGGTCATGACAGATGAATCTAATAGATTTCTTTGACTGGGTGACCAAAGTAGTAGACTAGGGAGGGGCTGTAGATATGGCCTACTTAGACTTTAGGAAGACATTTGACACAGTTCCACATAAAAGATTAATAAACAAGTTAGCCAGCTTGGGAGTGGGTCTTGCGGTGGTAGCCTGGGTAAAAAAATTAGCTGGACAACAGGATGCAGAGGGTAATAGTAAACAGAGTACACTCTGGAGAAAGGGGAGTTACTAGTCGGGTACCACATGCTTCAGTACTGGGATCAGTACTCTTTAATGTCTTTACAGGTGATATTGCAGAGGGACTAGAAGGAATAGTAGGCCTCCTTGCATACGACACAAAGATCTGCAACAGGGTTGATACACAAGGAGGGATGGAAAGGATGAAAAGGGGCTTGGCAAGGTTGGAGCAATGGTCAGGAGTATGGCAGCTTGGTTTCAATGCAAATAAGTGCAAAGTAATGCACCTGAGAAACAAAAACCCAGGGGAAGAGTACACAATGGGGGGAAGGGAGGCACTAACAACAACAAAAATGGAAAGGGACTTGGGGGGGTACTCATATCAGACAACCTTAAGGTAGGCAAGCAATGTGAGAAGGCAGCAAGGAGGGCAGGGGGATTCTGGGATGCATAGGGAGAGGCATCACCAGTAGAAAACAGGAAGTTGTTATCCCGCTATACAGACAGTTGGTGAGACCCCATCTGGAGTCCTGAGTGCAGTTCTGGAGACCCCATCTCCACAAGGCCATAGATAGGATGGAGGCAGTCCAGAGGAGCGCAACCACAATAGTGCAGGGTTTGCACCAGAAGCCATACGAAGAGAGATTAAAAGAGCTTAAAATGTATACACTGTATACACTTGAGGAAAGGAGGGAGAGGGGGGACATGATAGAAACCTTCAAGGACCTCAAGGGAATCAACAAAGTCCAAGAGGGTAGCATATTTCAGATAAAGAGATGTGCAAAAACAAGGGAACGCAATTTGAAGATAGAGAGGGGACAGCTCAGTGGTAACGTGAGGAAGTATTTTTTCACAGAGAGGGTGGTGGATGCATGGAACAGCCTACCTGAGGAAGTCGTGGGGTCAAAAATAGTGGGGGAATTCAAGAATGCATGGGCCCGACATAAGGCAATTATAGTGGTGGGTAGGTGGGGGTTAAGGAGGAAGTAGGTTGCTGGTTGACTGGGATTTGCAGCTTTTCCAATGGGTAGGAAAACAAGCAGACTAGGTGGGCCAAGCGATTCTTATCTGCCATCAACGTCTATAGGCTCATTCACACTGCATGTTCTGAGTTAGTGCTGGTGGTGCACAGCGCCCAGATTGGTGCCCCATGCACATGTGAATGCCACCGTTCTGCCATTTTCCACTTGTGTTCTCTTGTGCCCATGATCCCTGTTTTCTTGGGATCATGCAGTGGAGTAGGAGTTTTGCACCAGTTTGCTTGGCTGTGTGAACAGCCAGCACCATCCAATACACTGCCCACTGTTACTGCTCCAGTATGGGACTGTGTTTTCTCAACTTATAGCCCTCAGTTTTTGAAAAGAACTATTTGCCCAAGTTCAGCTGTGCTTAATGTACCTAAAACTACCTTTGGCTGAACTTGGGTCTGAAGACCCCTCCACTGTAGTATTGTTGACTAAACCCCCCCACCAGAACCCTCCTCAAAATGCCGGAACTTCTCTTGCAGCACCTGCAGCATTCTACAGTTATGTTGCGGTGAACGCTGTCACAGCATTTCAGAGATCGCTTGACTGGTAAACCATCTACACAGCGGCAATCCAGCTTTCTCGCTGTGTGAATGAACCTTATGTTTCTATAACACACAGTTGCATAGCCATTATCCTCTGTTTAATTTGCTAGAAACATTGGCTTACTAAATATTGTTGTTGACAGAAATGCAAGGGAGAGCTATGTTCGTGTGGTGGGGCAGCTCATCTTTTGATTTTTGTGTATATGATGTGGAGTTGGGGGGGGGCAACAGTAAGGGAGCAACAGTGCTGTCAACTCTTGAGTACAAGTTTAGAATGACTGGCTACACCCCTGCTGCACAAAGTGATCACAAGAGACACAGGTCAATTAAGTAATTAAAACTGGAAGTGTGATGAACTGAAGAAGGTGTGAGGTTTCACACAGCCTCGCTGCCCACTGTAGTAAGGAGAAGGTGTTAATTACCTGCCCAAGGCTGTCTCTGGTTCCTTCTGTGTTTTTGTCCAGCTGAATTGATGGCCGCTTCAGTGCTTCTTGATCCAGTGGGTGAGTTCTGGTTTACTCTTTCATATGCACACAGACCTCAGAGGTGGAGCAGACAGGAAGAGTTTGGCTGCAGAGCTGATTACTTCGAGATATGACATCTTCCAGGTTATACAGGTGGTTGTGTGTAGGAAGGGACTGGTCTACTGGTCTGAGTGCCTCCACTGGGGGTGCATCAGTCTGCCTGTGTTGACGGGTGGGGGGTGACCCTGCTTGTCTGCCTGTGTGGTCGAGGTAGTGTCTGACAGGAGTACACATACTTGGCTGCATAACCTTTCTTGGACCGTCACAGATTGTGAAAGATACTCTGACTTGGGGGGGGGGGGTGCATGTATAACAGCACACTATCTACCACAACTCCTCCTCAGCTGATCCTTTTGTCTCGATGAGGTGTGCATGGCTCCCGCTTCCTAGCTTGGTTTGCATTGCCAAGTCTGAGCTCCCAGACGGTTTGCAACTCCCTCCTAGCAGCAAGCTGCTGCAGCTAGCTTGTCCAGTGCAGTCATGTGTCTCCACTGCCTTTCCCTCCTGCCCAGACCAAGAGCCATCAGCCAGGACTGCAGACTTACTGCTGCTCCTGGCTTGGAGACAGTCTGGTTTCATGGTGTGTGTAGCCTTCTCCTCCCCTCAGCATAGCATCTTGGGATAAGACACTGCCTTGACATTCAATCAATATTTTTTGGAGATACACCACACCACTGGAAGGACTCCTAAGCTGTCTAAGGTCAATTGGGAATATAGAAAACTATCAACTTTTTTTTATACTTACCAAACACAAGAGTTAATTTAGCGAGATTGCTTTACTGTCTTATCATTTGATCAGATGGAGGAAAAATGAATGTACAGCCAGCATAAAGTAAGAGAAAAGTGGATCTCTTAATACTTTGTAGATTGAGTACAAATTAAGCTCTATCAGTTAAGGGAGCTTTCTCTTTATTATATTAAAATGTTACAGTGCACTCTGCCAGCCCAGGCAGCATCCCCTCCAGCAAACAGGCAGCAGGATCAGATCAGCACAGAGAATAGAACCTCCAACAGTAACAATCAGGAAACATAGAAACATAGAAGTTGACAGCAGATAAGGACCGCAAGACCCATCCAATATGCCCATTTCTTTTTCTACCTTATGAATGTGCCACAGGTCTTTGCTCTGTCAATGGCCTATCTAGTTATACTCATCTGTATTGCTCCCTTATGCCTATCCCATGCCTGTTTGAAGCCCTGCACTGTATTCATATCCACCACTTCCTGAGGTAGTTCCTTCCATACATCCACCACCCTTTCTGTGAAAAAGAACTTTGTCACATTACCCCTTAATTGGCCTCCCTCTAATCTCATGCTGTGTCCTCTTGTCCAGCTATTTTTCTTATATTGAAACATGTTGGACTCTTTCACTTGTTAATGCCCTTAAGGTGTTTGAATGTTTCAATTATATCACCTCTCTCCCTCCTTTGCTCTCTAGGGTATACATATTGAGTTCAGTTAATGTGTCCTCATATGTTTTCTGCTGCAGTCCCTGCACCATTTTGGTTGCCCTTCTCTGGACTGCCTCAATTTGGTTAATGTCCTTGTGAAGGTGTTGTCTCCAGTACTGCACGCAGTACTCCAGATGGGGCCTAACCAGTGTCTTGTAAAGAGGGATTATTGCCTCCCTCTTCCGACTTGTGATACCCCTACTAATACACCCCAACATCCCTCTAGCCTTACCTACTGCTTTAGAGGTCTGCTTGGATGATTTCAGGTCATCGGTGATGATGACGCTCAAGTCTCTTTTTTCCCTTGTGACTGCCAGCAACTCCCCTCCCAGCCTATAGGTGGCTTCAGGGTTTCTCATCTCTATGTGCATGATCTTGCACTTCTTTGCGTTAAACCCCAGTTGCCACTCATCTGACCATTTTGCTAGTTTATCCAGATCTCTTCTCATTCTGCCCACCCCATCTGGATCATCTGCTCTGTGGCAGATCTTGGTGTCATCTGCAAACAAACAAACCTTACCCTCCAGTCCATCTGCAATATCACTGATGAAGATACTGAAGTGGACTGGCCCCAGGACTGATCCCTGAGGTACCCCACTTGTGACTTGCATCTCTTCTGACTGTATACCGTTTACCACCACTTTCTGTTTTCTCCCCATCAACCAGTTTGCCACCCAGTTGACCAACAACTGATCCACCCCGAGCCTACCCAGCTTGTTAATCAATCTTCTATGTGGAACAGTATCAAAAGCTTTGCTGAAGTCAAGGTAGGAAACATCAACTGCTCCCACTTGGTCCACCACTCTGGTTACCCAGTGAAAGAAATCTATGAGATTAGTTTGACAGGACCTTCCTTTTTTAAACCCATGGTGTCTTGGATCCTGTGCTCCTATGGATTCCAGGTGTTGCACTATCCTTTCCTTAACGAGTGTCTCCATAATCTTACCCACTACTGAAGTAAGACTGACTGGTCTGTGGTTCCCTGCCTCCTCCCTGCTACCACTCTTGTGTAGTGGGATCACATGAGCCCTTCTTCAGTCTCCTGGGACCTCTCCTGTGCTCAAAGTCTCACTAAACAGTTCTGATAATGGTTCTGCTAGTTCCGCCCTTAGCTCCTGTAGTACCCTGGGATGTATGCCATCAGGTCCCATTGCCTTGTTCACCCTGAGCTTATCGAGCTCTTGTAAGACCCTTTTTTTTTATTTGCAATTTAATAAACTTTATTAGAAAACACAAAGTCAGATGCATACATTACACATACAGTTGCATTGAGCTTTTCAATGTCAATAAAAATAAAACTAAAAACTTGTAGGACCCTTTTTTTTGTGATGGGACTAGTGCACAGAGCTGTGGGCCCAGCCCTACCTTCTCTTCAGTAAATGCTGAGCAGAAGTATCTATTTAGGATAAATGCTTTTACATGGTGCTCCTCCTCACAAGCCCCCTTATCCCCTTTGATCTTAGCAAAAACCGCTCTGGACTTTCTCCTTTCACTAATCTATCTATAGAAAGTCTTGTCACCTTCTTTTACTGTTTGTGCTAGTGTTTCCTCAGTTTGGGCCTTTGCCTGCCTTACCAACTTCCCTGCTTCCCTTAGAGAAGCTTGGTATGCCTCCCAGTCTTCATCCTGCTGTGTTCCCTTATATTTCCTGAACGCCAGCCTTTTGGCTCTGACCTTTTCTGCTACTGTGTTTGAGAACCAAAGTGGTTTCCTTCTTCTTTTGCACTTCCTTTTCTCAGTAACACAATGGGATGTTGATTCAAGTATTGCATCTTTAATGCTTTCCCACTTTGCCTGTACCCACTCACCTGTATTTCGTTTTGCCAGGGCTAGCTTAACTCTGTTGGCCATCTTATCAAAGTCAGCTCCTCTGAAGTCCCATATGTTTGCCTTGGAATGGGATGATTTTGTTCTAGTGGCCAAATTGAACCATACCATGTAATGGTCACTGCCCAGGTGACCTTCTACCTGGAGATCTGTGATCCTTTCCCTGTTGGTCAGTACTAGATCTAGGATAGCCCTGTCTCTTGTGGGTTGATGTACCAGTTGTTTGAGGCCCTCCTCCTGCATGGAATCCACCATGTATCTAGTTCTGGCAGATGTCCCTGTTGCTATTGATCAATCTGTATCTGGCATGTTGAAGTCTTCCATTATCAGAACCTCCCTTTTAGCTGTCATGTTTTGTATATCTTGTGACAGTAACATGTCTATGTCCTCCCACTGGTCTGGAGGCCTGTACACAACCCCAGTTCGTATGGCTGTCCCATTTCCTGTTTCCAGGGTGACCCACAGTTCTTCTGGCTCATTATGTGTATTCTGAATTTCTGTAGCTTTGATATTTTCATTGACGTAAAGGGCCACTCTACCCCCCCAACCCCTTTTTGCACCCTCGGTCTCTTCTGAACAGTACATAGCCAGGTACAGGGAGTTTATTATCAACACTATAATTTATATCCGAAGTACTGGCAGCATCCTCAGCTCTGCAGCCTGTACCAACAGTCAGAGTGCAGCATGAAGTAAGGTGCACCTCATCAAGGAATGCCCTTCCTGGTCCCTGACTGCTTGGACAAAGACCAAGTCTGATTAGAATAGATGTTCATGTTCTGTCTTTACTGTTGATGCTGGCAGGTCAGATTCTTGTGTATCGAGTCAGTGTTGTTACTCCAATTTATTCAAGGTCATTTTATTCTAACTTGTACAGTTAAGCAAAATATACACCATAATAACATGATCCAGAAGAAATTATTTTAAATCTATCAGATCCATAACCGGCCAGTGGCCAGGCATCATCCTGAGCTGGGGTGCACAATTTCTGAACAGCATGCATTGAGTGGCCAAGGGCCAAAAAGCCAGAGGGAGAGAGCTGTGCCACCCTCACCTTCTACCTAATGCCTCATAAGGGCCCGACCCGACTCCAGCAGCACAAACCTTAATACTGGTGTAATTTTGGGGGGAGATTTCTATCCAAACCTTGTAAAGACTTTTTTTAGTAAAGTAATGTACTTTGTACATAAATAAGAGACAGAATGGGAGCTGCTGGTGAGTACTGGGGTAAGGGCTGTCAGTAGTGGCTGGTGTCTTTATCTTTAAACTTAATTATTTGCAATGCCAGCAGCTGGCATCTACTTATAGACCTGACCTGGCCAATACAGTTACATGGGGAAGGGTTAGTTCATGGTCTTTTTCAGCACAGTTGTGATGTCACTGGCTATTTGAAGTCTACAAACCAATTGGAAAATTCTTTTTATTTCAAATGTTTCTCTTCCTGCTGAAGCCAAAAGGTTTCCAGACAAGCTATCACCAAGGCCTATTGTTTGTGGCCTATAAAATGGGGGGGTTAACTAGTGCCGTAGCATAGATGTGGTGGGGCTTGGAGAGAATAGGACCCAAGCCAGTAAGCCACAGAAACAATTGTCTTTAAAGAGAACAGACAGGGGGGAAGCAAACTGGATCAGAGCTGGATGGTGGGTTGATCATTTGTGGAGTAAGTAAGTAAGTAAAATTCTATTTATAGGAGGTGCCCTTCCATTGCTCAGGGCACCTTTACAATTTAATTACAGACAGTAAAATAAAACATCTTAAAACTGACACATTCACTTGAACAACACATAAATCCTAAAATATTATGTTCCTTGAAATGCTTTGGAGGAAGGCTGCAACCAAAGGTAAGATTCCCCACAAAAATATTCTAAAAGTGTTTCCGGTAATCTTGTCACTGATGGAGTTATAGGGCAGGATTTACAAAAGAGATGCACCCAGTGCATCTGAGATGCGCCAGTGCATCCCCGACTTGTGCACAAGCACAAATCTGGAAGGGCCCCAATGTGCCAGTCACCACCCATAATGTTATGCAGTGCATCTGGAGGGGTTGTGCAGGGGGCATACCCACGCACATGGGGTGCAGCCCTATTCACAACCCACCATGGAGGTACATCTCTGGACTTCCAAAAGATATGTCTGCAGCAAGTAGACTTAAGTGGGTGTCGGCCCACAGGCAGGCTGCCATACTGCAGTAAGCAGCACGGCAGCCTGCCTACCCTGGCAGTCCAGTGGTCCTCCTCCCTCCCTGCCCATAACCTCGTAGTGGCAAAACAATCACCAGGCATCCCTAGTAGTCTAGTAGAACCCCCCACCCTTCCATGGCCCGATGCATACTGGAGTTCCAAACCTAAGTATCCTATGGTCAGTGGCACCCCTCCTGCCGCATCCTTGGTAATATGAAGTAAACATGGCATAATCCTTGTAGCATAGTAGAAGCCCCCCTCCCTACTCACCAACTGCAACACCGAAGAAGGTCCCAAAGTTTCCCTGATGGTCCCAGCAGACCACCCTCTCACCCACCTCAGGCACTGACCCCACCTCACTGTCTCTACGTTCCCACATCAGGCGCTCAACCACCACATACCACCATGGCTGCCCGCCAAAAGAGTTATCTGTGAATGACTGCTACTGGTATTCTGAAGCCCATTGGTGGGACCCTGTCAACCAATGGGTTTGTAGTGTGTACTGTACTCTGTCATTCAGTTGTGAATGATAAAGTACAATACATACTTCAAGCCCTTGGTCAACAGGGTCCACCAATGGGCTTCCAGGAGTGCAGTAGCTGTCATTGACAGACAGCTCTGTCGGTGGGCAACCGTGCCGGTACGCGGGAGAGTTGAGCTGCCCGCCAATGATAGGAACATGCTGGAATGGGGGGAGCAGTGTGGGGTGGGGGTGCCTGAGTGGATGGGGATGGGGGTCTGCTGGATCACCAGGGAGACTTTGGGACTTCCTTCGGTGTTGCAATCAGGTTGGGGCGGGGTCTACGGTACTACCAGGGATTATGTTGCATTTAATTTAATATTACCAGGGTTGCAGGTGGGGGGAGTGCCACTGGACTACCAGGGATGTTACTCCGTTCTGTTACTTCGGGGATTCAGGTTGGGGGGATCACTTGACCACCAGGGTTACCTTGTGGTTTGCAACTTGGAATGTGATCAGGCCGGGGAAGGGTGAGGGGTACCACAGGACTACATGGGACTATGTGTGCAGCTCACAGCCCTTGCATGGTGCCCGGCGCATTCTGCTGGGGGCATCCCTGCAAGCCACATGCTAATGGAGCCATAATGACATGCAAATGGCCCAATTGCACCTTGCATGCCTAAAGGCCCTGTTTGCATGTTTGGGGCTGTGAATGACAACATTGTGTGCAGTGCATCTCCACCATCAGATTCCCAGCCCAAACAGGGGAATGCCCCGGCACTTCATGGGTTGGGAGCAACTGTGGTATTCACAGAAGGGATGTGCCGGGTGCATGTTTCGGTGCATCTTCTGTGAATACCACAGTCGGGGCATGGTGCATCTCATTTGCACTGGGGCAGCTGAGATGCACCATGCATAACTTCTTTGTGAATCCTGCCCATTGGGTTTTGTTAAGAAACTTACAATAGCAATATTTGTTGGTCTGCAAAAAAATTCACTTGATCGTACAGTTTTTTTTTTGGTTTGTTTTGTTTTTTTAGCAAAAATGTATTTCTGGGACTGATATCCTACATTCTTTGGTTCATCCACTGTGTTTTTATAATTGTCTCAGCCATTTTTAAAACCATTTTTATATAGCTGATATTGTAATTAATGACTCAAGTCATTAAAAATGGCCACTACTCAATATTTTTAAAAATCTCTTCTAGTGAGCTTGGTTCAGACTGTGAATGTATTAGCATGGTGTTTCTGTGTGTTTCTAATGGTAGACAGCACGAACACCACACCATGCTATTCAGTTTTTTTCATGGCTGGCACTGCATGGGAGCCGCAACTTTTCAAAACTTTTTAAAACTTTGAAATCCATATCTTAGCTTGGCAGAAGACACCAGGAGGAAGGACTACTGTGTGATTGGACTTATCTACTGGGACTAAAGAAGTAGAACTCTTGTACTTGGACCTTTAATTTAGGGTAAAAAAAACAAACTAACAAACAAAACAAAAAAAAAAGTGTATTTGAGTTAACTGAACTGAATGGTTATCTGAACAGTTATCTAGGTGTAAATCTCAGGTGATTGAAAGGACTTGATAGCTGTGCAGTTTAAATTACTTGTAGAAAGCTCTAGTAAGTAGGGGAGTGGCTTAGCTAGAAGGAAGCTAAATTTAAAACTGCCTTAGAAAGATTCTGCTAGTAGCTTGGCAGAAGACACCAGGAGGAAGGACTGTGACTGGACTTCTCTACTGGGACTATATTGCCTCCTTCCTCCCTCCACCCTCCTACCCAAAGCTAGTTCTACTTTATAGGCACAGGATTTGACTGACAACAGGAACTTCCTGTTTGGGAGTAGGAAGTGAGTGATCACAGAGCCACCAAAGACCCACCATCCTAGAAGGGCAAAAGTAGCTCTCCAGCCCCCTCTAGCTGCTGGAGGTGTGCCTCAGAGCAAGTAAGGGGTCTACTGAGAAATATAGGATATTCTTGTCTCAGAACAGGACAATCAGGAGCTTAAAGGTCACACAGGCAGAAAATAAGTAGAGAGAGAAGAGAAAAAAAAACAGAGGAAAGAGTAAGGATTCCAAACAGTTAAGGGGCCAGAAATAAGACATGATGGGAGTGGTGCAGTGCAGTGGCTGTGGAGCAGCAGTCTTCCGGGAGACGTTCTGGAGGATGCGGTGTTGTCCCATCTGCAGGCACTTCTCTGGGCTGAGGGAGGAGGTTGCTCACCTCCAGGCTGAGTTGGCCAGGATTTGTGGGACCTCCTCTTCCATCCAAAGACCACCAGTGCCATTGCCGTTGCCTCAGAGGTTGCCAAAAAAGAGGAGCGGTTGGACCACAGTGGGCTCAGGGAGGGTGAGGGTGGTGGAACAGAGGCGCATCCCTCCAGTTGTACCTCTCCACAATTCCTATGCCATTCTGGCATAGTGTGGTTCCTCTATGGAGGCACCTGCAGTGGAGACCAAGGAGGATGCTGGGAACCTCCACAAAGGAGACCCACAGGAGGGTTGCATGGGACCCCACAGGGGAAGGAAACAACTCCTGGTGGGGGACTCCATTGTTAGGAAGGTAGAACTGGGGGAGGAAGGGGAGAGGGAGGTAAGGTGCCTGCCTGGCCATGGCTTGGAAGGACAGGGAGTGAATCCTCAGGACTGCCGGAGCAGCTGCACAGGGGAGGGAGCTGGATGTCATTGTCCACCTAGGGACAAATGACCTGGCTAAGAAAGGGATTAGAGAAGTGCAGGAAGAGTTTGTGGAATTGGGGAGGGGCCTTAGACAAGTAGCATGCACGGTAACCTTCTCGGAGGTGCTACCCATCTATGGCATAGGGGAGGCTAGGGTGTTCCACACCATGGTATTCAATCAGTGGTTGAAAAACTGGTGCAGAGCTCAGGGATTTGGCTTCATTGGGGACTGGGGGTCCACTTGGAGTGATACAAGCCTATACTGGCATGATGGTCTGCATCTGTCCAGGAGGGGAACCAGGATCCTAGGTGATAGGTTTAAATGCTTCATTGGCAAGCATTTAAACTAGCCAAGGGGGGAGACTGGAAAGGAGCAGGGAAATCCTAGCCCCCCCCAATAAAATCACGGTAGTACGTGCACTAAACACCAACATAGAGGTGTCGCTAGGGAGATGGGCAGGGGTAAATGGGGAAGTGACAAAGGCAAGAAGGACAGGATGGGGCAAAAGGGAGTAGGGCCATCAGGAAATGGAGGGTAATGAGTACCAATGCCCATAGTCTGGGCAACAAGCTCCCTGAGCTGGTGGCCTTGATGGAAGAGGGATGCCTGGATATCGTAGCAGTCACAGAAACATGGTACACAGAGAACCATGACTGGGATGTTAACATACCAGGGTACATAACCTACAGGAGAGACAGGCAGGGGAGAAGAGGGGGAGGATTAGCTCTCTATGTAAAGGAAGGATAAAAGCAACTGAACAAAAGAGTAAACAGGGAGGAGAGGAGGCACTGTGGGTCACCTTGGAGACTGGAAAGGGCACCACAATCTGCATAGGGGTTGTGTACAGACCCTCATGTCAGGGGGAGGGAATGGACAAGGATATGATAGAAGGCATTCTTAGGATGGTAGAGAAAGGAGATACTGTTGATGGGAGACCTGAATATGCCAGATGTTAACTGGAGCCATTTGCTGCAGCCACATCCAAGAGCAGGGCCATTCTCGATGCCCACAGGTGGCAGGCCTCAGACAGCTAGTTTCAGAACCCACTGTGAGGGAGCAATATTAGACCTCATACTCTCAAATGGGGGCAGTGAGAGGATCTCAGATCTAGAAGTGGGTTGCCATCTGGGAACAAGTGACCATCAAACAGTGTAGTTCACGTTAAACTGAGCTACAGAGTCAAGCCATACAAAAGTGAGGGTACTGGACTTCAGGAGGGTTGACTTTGGCAAGATGGGAGAATGCCTCAGAAAAGCACTAGCAAACAGGCTAGAAGGAGAGGTGGAGCAACAATGGGGAATCATCAGAATTGCCATCACAGAGGCAACAAGCCTTTGTGTGAAGCAAATAAACAAATCAAATGAAAGAAAAGCCACTATGGTTCTCAAAAGAGGTGGCTGGGAAAGTCAGGGAGAAAAAGATAGCATTCTGGAAGTATAGAGAAACACAGAAGGAGCAGAACAGAGAGCTGTACCAGTTAAGGCAGAAGGAAGCAGGGAGGGAAGTCAGAATAGCAAAGGCCCAAACTGAGGAAAAGATAGCCAACTCGGTTAAGAAGGGGGATAAAACCTTTAATAGGTACATCAAAGAGTGTAGAAAGACAAAAGGGAGGGATAGTGAGGCTGAATAGAATGAACGGTGGGTGGGCAGAGGAACAGTGAAAAGCAGGATACTGAACGAATATTTCTGCTCAGTATTCACAAAAGAAGAGAAGTGCCTAATCCAAATAACAGAAGCACTTTGGTAGGGGGTCGATCCAGTCCTTTCACAGAAGAAAGGGTTCTGCAAGAACCCTAAACTGAAGGTGGACAAAGCAATGGGGCCTGATGGAATTCACCCCAGAATTCTAAAAAGAATTAAGGGGGAACTAGTGAAACCACTGGCTACTCTTTTAATAAATCATGGGAGGATGGTGTGGTACCCGAGGACTGGAGGAAGGCTGATGATTCCCTTCACAAAAGTGGGACCAAGACAGAGGCAGGAAACTACAGACCTGTCAGTTTGACCTCTGTGGTAGGGAAAGTGATGGAGTCACTCTGAAGGAAAGAATTGTTGAGTACCTAGAGGCCAGTGGGGCACAGGACCCAAGGCAGCATGGGTTCACAGTGGGAAGGTCATGTCAGATGAATCTAATAGATTTATTTGACTGGGTGACCAAGTAGTAGACCAGGGAGGGCTGTGGACATGGCCTACCTAGACTTTAGCAAGGCATTTGGCACAGTCCCACACAAAGATTAATAGTCAATTAACCAGCCTGGGAGGTCCCAGGGTGGTAGCCTGGGTAAAACATTGGCTGGACAACAGGACACAGAAGGTAATTGTAAATGGAGTCCACTCTGAAGAAAGAGGGGTTACTAGTGGGGTACCGCAGGGTTCAGTACTGGGTCCAGTCCTTTTTAATGTCTTTATACGTGACATTGCAGAGGGACTGGAAGGAAAAGTATGCCTCTTTGCAGATGACACAAAGATCTGCAACAGGGTTGATACACAAGGAGGCGTGGAAAAGATGAGAAGGACTTGGCAGGGTTGGAGGAATGGTCAAAGTATGGCAGCTAGATTCAATGCAAAGAGTGCAATAATGCACCTGGGAAACAAGAACCCAGGGAAGAGTACACAATGGGGGAGATAGTAACAACAACAAAAAGGAAAGGGACCTGGAGGTAATCATATCAGATGACCCATAATAGCAAGCAATGTGAGAAGGCAGTAGAGGGATGAGGTATACTGGGATGCATAGGGAGGCATCACCAGCAGAAAACAGGAAATTATTATCCTCTGTACAGACAGTTGGTGAGGCTCCATCTGAGTACTACATCCAGTTCTGGAGACCCCATCTCTGCAAGGACATAGACAGGATAGAGGCAGTCCAGAGGAGGGCAACTAAAATGGTGCAGGGTCTGCAAGAGAAGCCATATGAGGAGAGACTAAAGGAGCTTAATATGTATACCCTTGAGGAAAGAAGGAGAGGGGACATGATAGAAACTTTTAAGTACATCAGTGGAATCAACAAAGTCCAAGACGGTAGCATCTTTCAGAAAAAGAGACATGCAAGAACAAGGGGACACAATTTAAAGATCGAGGGGGGCCGTTCAGGGGCAATGTGAGGAAGTATTTTTTTCACAGAGAGGGTAGTGGATGCATGGAACAGTCTTCCTGAGGAGGTTGTGGGGTCTAAAACTGTGGGAGAATTCAAGAATGCATGGGACAGACATAAGGTCATTCTTGTGGGGGGTAGAAAGAAATAGGCTGTTGGTTAACTAGGATCTGCGGCCTATCCTGTTGGTAGGGAAATGGGCAGACTAGATGGGCCAAGCGGTCCTTATTTGCCATCAAAGTCTATGTTTCTATGTTTCTATCTTATTTGAGGAATGAAAGAAAACAAAAAGACAAAACAGGTATTGATGTTTCTGCCAGAAAATCATTATTGCAGAGAAAACGACATGGTGACTACATGATTAAGCAATAAGGCACTCCAAGGTGTGTGTTATTGTGATATAACGTCACTCCTGGGGTGGGTTGAAGCAAGAGGCGAAGCCGAGTGCTTCCACCACCCCAGGAGTGCCGTTATTACACGATAACACACACCTTGGAGTGCCTTATTGCAATTATACAATGCGTCAATGTTATACAAAAGAAAAAAAATATTTAAAAAAGGTTTTAGTAGATTTTTAGTGTAGCAATATATCTCTGTTTCTTAAGAGTAGCTCCAATGGTCATCCTACAAAACTAAACAGTGATGTTATTGTGTAATAATATCACTGTCTCAGGCACATACTGAGCAATCAGAGCCCTGAAAATGTTCTTGCCATTGTATAATGACTAACAAACACTGCTGCTTTAAACAAAATTGCTTTAATGTTTGTGGTTTGGATGACTTGGATGGGGCTAAATAAAGTTACAAATGGGCAAGGGAAGATCATCTGTAATTTTTTCACTTATGGTGAGCAGGTTGCACCGAGGAGTACTATCATGACCTGTAATTAAATTTAAAATATTTAACTCTATTGACGGTCACCAAGCTGTACTCTGGTTACTTGATTAAAAGAAGCGATGGGTGACTTTTGTCAGGAGCTCAGAGGACAGGGCCAGTCAGGACTAACGTGTTCTGTGTACTTAGGATTTTGTGAAAGCAAAAGGGTGTTTTTATATAGATGGGTATAATATGAAGGAGGATCTGGCTGGCTTTGTGAATAAAAGAAATAAGGAGTATAACTCCTGTTCTCTATTTTTTTGTTTGGTTGTTGTTTACAAAGCCAACCAGAAGAAGATTCTCCATATTAAATTATGCATCTAGGGAGAAGGAATCCTAGGGTCGAGTATGAACTAGACAGAGTAACACTGGGGGCCACCACAGAGGAAAGAGATCTAGGGGTAGTCATAGAAGACAACCTCAAAGTGGCTAAACAGTGCGATAAAGCAGTCAGAAAGGCTAACAGAATACTAGGGCTCATAGAGAGGGGTGTAACAAGTAGAAGGAGGGAAGTGGTGGTACCATTGTACAACTCCCTGGTAAGGCCTCATCTGGAGTACTGTGTTCAGTTCTGGAGGCCCCACCTTCAAAAAGACATAGACAGGATGGAGACGGTACAGAGGAGGGCAGCAAACATGGTGTCCAGGATGCAGCATAAGTCATTTGAGAAGAGACGCAGAGCTCTCAATATGTACTCCCTGGAGGAAAGGAGAGAGAGGGGGGACGTGATAGAGACCTTCAAGTATCTTAGGGGGATCAGCAGGGTACTAGAAGGGAACATCTTTCACATGAAGGGAAATAGCAGAACAAGGGGGCACAGCATGAGGCTAAAAGGTAGAAAACTTAGAGGGAACTTGAGGAAGTTCTACTTCACTGGAAGAGTGGTGGAGAGATGGAACAGTCTCCAGCAGAAAGTGGTGGGGGCAGCCACAGTTCAGGGATTCATGAATGCGTGGGACAGGCACATGGGAGTTATCAAGCTAGGGCACGTTAAGCAACAGAAAGAGGGATAGGGCAGACTGGATGGGCCACAAGGTCCTTATCTGCTGACAACATCTATGTATCTATGTAATTTCCAAACAGCAGGTTTCAAGTTAAGAAAGTTATGTTTCTTGCAGATGTAATCTCAGTACCATTTAAGCCAAAATGGAGACAATGAATTTATAAATATTTGATATGAAAGAAGAATTCTCAGCTCAAGAAAGAAGATTCTTCTTTCATGAGCTGAAAATTTTTTTGTGAGAATTAAAAGCCTTTTTTCATATGATAGCCATCTTGTTTTTTTATTTAAAAAAAATGTTTAACAACCCATTCAAATTATGCCCTGGAGAAAAACAAACTCATGAATCTAGATAAGCAGGACCCATTCAGCTAGAATCTGATGCTTGTTTTTTTCCAAAAGGTCCCCCATATATGGTTTTGGGACATCCCCAAAATCCTAGTTGGAAGGCTTCACGAAGGGTCCGAATTCTTCTTTCATGAGCTGAACTTCTTTTTTCGTAACTCTCAGTAAAGAATCTCAGCTCATGAAGGAAAATGGAGGGGCACTGTTGTGAACTGATTGTAAAGCAATGCTTCCTACTGAATCTATGGTCCCAGCTACATCACTATCATATGAGACAGGATGCATTGTAGGACCAAGGAAAGCAATAAACTTGGCTGAGATGGAGATTCCCCAAGGGTCGTAAAACTACCATAATGCTACCAGGCAAATTTAGGGAAAACTGCTGATAGCAGACAGAAGGAAGGACATACTAGGACTTCACACACACAAATCAAAACACTCTGTACAACATATGTTTTTGCAAATTCTGGGTGTACTACTCCTTTAACAAGATCATCTGTCTGAGGATGATAAGGAGATGTTCTTATGGCAGTGATACCTAGTACTTGGTACAGCTCCTTCAGTAATGTATCACCAAAGTTACTACCCTGATCAGTAATAATCTCTCTAGGTATGCCCCCTCCCTGCTGAAAATTTTGTCAAGCTCCGATGCTACTTTTGGCTCTGTGACAGTACACACTGGGACTGCCTCTGGGTATCGAGTAGCATAGTCGCATACTACCACAATAAATTGATTACTGTACCCTTTTACTTTTGGCTAAGGGGCCAACCACATCCATAGCAATTCTTTCAAAACACCCATCTATCAAGGGTAGGGGCAGCAGGGGCCCCTTGTCTTTTTTAGTCACTTGGGCTTATTTCTGACATTCAGCACAAGAACTACAATAGGTAGCAACATCTTCATGAATTCCAGGCCAGCAAAATCTGTACAGCAGTCTGGCAAGGGTGTGATCCCTCCCTGAGTGACCAGCCATAGGACTACCATGTGCAATCTCTAACAACTCAGTTCTATACTTATTTGGTATGACCAACTGATTTATCTGTTCCTGCATCTGAGGATTAGCCCAGACTCTGTACAGTAGTCCATTACACTTTTTAAACATTGGCTCACACTGTTTCTTTCACCACCAGCTGCTTAGCTGCTAAGTTCTTAAACTGAGTCCGTTTGTATTCGTTCTTTTGTTTCATTGTCTTCTGCTTTTTTATTAGTTTTAATTAGTTTTTGATTTTATTGGTAAAAGCAGAACTAGTGAGACAATGAAGTTTAACCTTGCAGCGTTACCAGGGGACGCTAAGCCGACTTTGAAGTGTGCACTGGAGCAATTTGACCGCACCCGCTACCATTTTGACCGTGGGAGGAAAGTTTTTTAATTTGTATAATTCGCTGTTGCCCCTCAACTAGTTTTGCAAATCCTAACTAGGAGATGGCTGCAAGAGTCATAAGGGAAGGGACTGTGATGTAGAAGTGATGAGAGAGTGAGTTCCTGGATGAGAGAGACCCATGTGTGAGCAGTGAGAGACTTGTGTGTAAGCAGTGTCATGAGAGG
This sequence comes from Neoceratodus forsteri, assembly GCA_016271365.2. Classification (NCBI taxonomy): domain Eukaryota; kingdom Metazoa; phylum Chordata; order Ceratodontiformes; family Ceratodontidae; genus Neoceratodus; species Neoceratodus forsteri. The sequence goes on along the minus strand of CM057454.1, from coordinate 1,098,432,932 downwards.
ATTACACCGTGGGACTGTTTGGCTTTCTTTTTGAGTTCCTGGATGAGAGAGATCTGTTTGGAGAGGATTACATCGTGGGACACAAGAATTTTAGTTTATTTTGGAGGTGGTGTTGCTACTTTTGGGCACTGCCAAAACATATAGAATAGTGGATGGTTGACTATCCACAACAAGGCTGTGTTATGGCACCATCAACTCCCGAGATGGAAACACAGCCTTAGTTGAGGATAGTCAACTATCCACTATTTTTTATAGTATATGGTTTTCTCCAAAATGGACACAAGGTTCATACCTTGAGCTGACACTCCTGCACTGGTCCTCGCTCGAGTCCCCCAAGATACCGGTCCTCCTCACTGCGGTTATGCTGTTCTGATCCGTCCCTGAATATAGCGGTACTAATCGCTGCAGTCCCGCTCTACTTTCACCGTAGCTGTGCCAGAGATTAAAAAAAACAAAACAAACAAATGTAACCCCCCTGCAAATGGGGGTTCCCAAAAGACTTCCAGGAGCTTGCTTGAATGCTCCAAGCCTGAATTGTGTTTGGCATTTAAGCCATTTATCAGTGAGTGTTTTTAGAGCCTCTGGTACTGTCTCTTTAAGAGCTGTCTGCTTGCAGACATAATTAGTTTGTATGGGGGGACTGTGTGCTTCTCTGAGTACCACTCGAGCTGCTGCCAATTCACTTCATTTTGCAGTCACTAGGAGTGCAAAGGAACCTATCTGAAAGATGTAACTGTTTGCCAGAAATTATTTAGAGTAATAATGAAATTACAGTTTGTCTAACCTGCTTTCTTGCAGTCAGAACTGTGTCTGCTAGTTCCCCATTCTAGTTTTGAACTGCTGAACTGGACCAATCAGTGTGGGGTAAGCTAGCTCTAAAATGGTGCCTTGACGAATCAGAACTTGGACTCATAATCTGAGCCAGCCACAAGAGGATTGTATGGGCAGTGACTCTGGGAGATGTAGTTTAGACTTCAGTGCCTTTTTGGACCAACAGCAGCAGTCTATTGTGAGTGACAGCCAATCCAGTCAAGAACTGGGAGGAACTCAAAGGAAGTGCCCGGTTTTTTCAGTTGGAGAGTCAGTTGAGCTTTGGCAGTGAAGAAGGAAGGAGCCCTGTGCTTTTCAGTGTGCAGTTTTAGTCAAAAACGTGTGTAAGGCCCAGAGTTCCGGTCTGCAGCTTGTGTAACAGCTTGTTAGGACTGAATCCGTCCTGTGAAAAGAATCAAAGGATCTCTGAAGTAGAAACCAGGCTCACCCTGTAGAAGACTGGAGGAATTGCTGAAAATTGCATTTGGTCTGTCAGGAACTGAATCTGCTTCGTGTTCTCCCGGTATTGTGCAGTAATTGCGATCGGGATACAGATGCAGCCTGCCTGGTATAGTGCTTTCTTTATATGGATGTGTGAAGAGGTTTGTGTACCTCAAGTGAGCCCTGCTGACATTGAAGGACCCTATCTTATTTGGAGGTCGTGAGTACTAATTCAGGTCGCTCCTGTTGAATTGCCACATTAAATCCAAATGGAATTACTGTACTGCTGACTGTTTAATTCTCCTTTCTCTGTGTGAAAGGCCCCTACCAGCTGCCATGGTTTGGACTAGCCACTAGGGCTTGGGTACCCAGGGACAGTAACTGATAGGGATCTGCCAGCACAGAGCCATAGGTATTATTAGAGTGATAAGCTAATTAACCTGATTTCCCTGTCCTTGTTATATCCCCTAAATAAATCAGAGCTGCTTGTTTCAGCAAAGTTATACTGCCTGAGGTATTTGTCTGTTGTTAAAGTACTGTACTGTGATTGTTGCACTGTATCTCATTTCACAGGAGGTCCCAGTGCGGAACCAGACCTGGGGTAAGTGTATACTGTGAAGGTAATTCTGATATATTGTGTGGGCCACTAGGTGGAAGAAAGGGGGTTGCAGTGTCCCAGAGGGCTGTGACCAAGTTAGTTTAACTATTGCAAACCCTGACCTCTGGGTGGAGGCACCTGCCATTGGATCCAGGCCCCTCAACCTGTTAGTGGCAAATCAGGCAGGGGTAGTAGCCCTGGGATAGCGCCATCTAGGGTTACATCTTGGAGGCTCACCGCTGATTGTGTGTCCTCTAGTGGCCATATTTACGAACCACTGTTAAGAAAAAAATGGGTACCCGACAGAAGTGGCTGTGCACCGCTGGTGGAGTGGTGTACTGGGAGAGATCGACCCCAAAATGCTATGCTTATCCTGGACATCCCCTGGGTATCAATACGGACACTGTGCAGGGAGTACTTTCAAGGTGGAAGGTTTACAAAACCCTGTGGTGGTGGGTCGGCATGCTAATCTGCTCACCCACACTTTCCTGGCCCTAGTAGAGTTAAGGATCCCATAGATAGCTCCAAGTGCCACAGACCATTACCCCAGAGGGAGCCTCACTGCTTGGAGAGTGATAACTAAGGACAGTAAGACCTGGGGAATCAGCCTCACCACTATCTGAAACTTTTGAGGAGAAATTTGCTGAATGGTTGCTGGAGAGGGAAACTGTGGAGGACTTGAAGAAACTATTCTTGCCACCTGGGGTGTCTCCCCAACACCCTCTCCTGCTCCAGTGCCCGTAATGGTGGCTGAACCAATGCAGACTCCTATTTCTGCACCTGCCATTAGTCACGACTCTTCCACAAGGTTGAGGATCTTCTCTGGCACCCTCCCACCCCAAGGAGGATGACTGAGAAGACCTGTATAGACTATGTTGCCCCCAAGTGCTAGAATGGCAATGCTCGGAAGGCGAGTTAAAGAGGGTTAGTGAGAGCCTCCGAGGTCCCGCCCTGGCTACCATCCGTGCTAAATGGGCCAGTAACCCTGAGGCGACTGCACAGGCCTATCTTGAGGCCTTGGAGAATATGTATGGGAGCCAAGATTCTGATGAGGACCTATGGTGGAGAGTAAGAAATGCACAACAGTACCAAGGGGAGTTGTTGTCTGTGTATGTCTCTCGGCTGGAAAAATTGTTGCAAGAATGCCTCAGAAAGGGGTAGTTTGCCAGCGATTGAACTGGACCAACCAGACTGGACAGAATCTTAAGTCTGCCCCTTCTCAGAACTGCTGTTGCTTCAGTTACGCCTGGCAAATCGACTGGAATCCCCACCCTCCTATGATGAGTTAATGAGAGAAATTCGAGGAGTTGAGAAAGGCGACCGGGAGGTACCTGCACCAACAGCTGTGGCTACGACCCGAGTGACTGAGGTGACCCATCAAGTGAAGTTCAGGGCAGAGGTTGACAGTCAATGAGTGCTTTGACAAGGAAAAAATATGCCACAATGGGGCTGAACTGTTGAGAGAGATCCGGAATTCAAAACAGTCCCTTTATGAAGGCCACGCCTGCAAGTCACAGACTGACCTATATCCGACTGCATCTGCTATGGGGGTGGGGTACCCACCCATGTATCTCCTGCTGATAACAGCTCCAAACTCAATTCCTTGACCATGGAAGTGGAGAAACTGACGAGATGTCTCCAAATGCTTATCACGCAGACAGAGATGGCACCCAGGTTTCCAGTTAGTAATACCCCGCCCTGGCTCCCAGTGTGGCGCCCGGCCAGCTCAAACCCAGAAAGTATGTTTGCTATAATTGTGGGAAAGATGGGCACATGAAAAGGGAATGCCAGTCCCCAAAGACACTGACAAAGTTGCATATAGGCTACAAGGAGAGCTTCGGAGAAGAAATCAGTGGTTAAGAGGTGCACGACATGATCCCAGTGAGGGCACCAAAATGCTAATTCACGTCCTTTTGTGGCAAGGTCAGTTGCCCAGGCCCCCACTACCACCTCTCAGACTGGTCCAGAATAGTGGGTCCTCCATGGAGACCACTGTAAAGGTGAATGGAGTGTCTACAAGAGCTGTGATTAGACAGTGGCTCCCAAGTGACAATTATGTTTCCAGGATTGATATCAAGAAGCATTTGTCAGGCGTAGCCTTACAACCATTAGAAGGACTGCATGTATGGGGGTTAAGTGAGAAGGCCTACCCCTATTCGGGTATATCCGAATTTGGCTGTCTTTCCCCACCTCCGTGGCTGAGTGTGAACAAGTAGAGACCCTAGCCTTAGTGTGTCCCCCACTGGACTGTATGATGGTGTCCCTTTGTTGATTGGAACAAATGCTCATATGTTCGGAAGGCTGGCACAGTTGTGTTATGAAAACAGGGTCAAAGACTAGTAGAGCTTTAAGAGTTCGGCTTTAATTAAGAAGGCCTATGAGGCACAGAGAGATGCTGAAAAACAGAACCAGAGAACCGGTCGGAATTGTATGGAAGAAGGATCCTGAGTCTCTGATCCTGGCGCAAATGCCCAGTGTACCTTACAGGGAGAGGTCCGTATCAGAAAGGATGTTAAGAATAAAATATTAATGTTGGATGCACCAGGCGATGGAAAATTGCGGAGGGACTGCTGGTCAAGCTCTAGTATTTTGCCCGCTAGAGCCCATGCTTATGCCAGAAGGGTAATGGTCCAAGTTCATAATGTGTCTGAAAGACATTCGAGTAAACAGAGGTTGCATCCTGGCTAATGTGCATTGTGCAGACACTGCAGTGCTACCCAGCAGCAAGAGTTCAAGGAAGAATGACAGAGTAACGCCTGACTTGTTTGATTTGCGACTCCCGCTGCCAGCTGAATGGAAAGTGAGGATCAGTGAGAAGCTTGCCCAGAGAGACCAGGTGTTCTTTAAAGGAATGGGATGTAGGATGCGCAAGGAGCTGAGCACAATATCCGCTGCATGACAAAAGACCATTTCAGTAGAGGTCTCGGCGCCTGGCACCTGCTGACATAGATGATGTGAGACGGCATCTGCAAGAGATGTAGCTGCTGGTGTATTACAAGAATCCAGAAGCCCTTATGCTTCCCCATTGTGGTAGTGAGGAAAAGAATGGAACAGTAAGGATGTGTGTGGATTACTCGCACCTTAAACCGGCGGACTATCCCTGATCAGTACACAATGCCCCGCATTCAGGATGCTTTGGACTGCCTAAACAGGAGCAAGTGGTCTCTGTGCTGGATCTCCAGTGGGTACTACCAGATCCCGATGGCCCCAGAGGACCGTGAGAAGACTGCCTTTATCTGTCCGCTTGGCTTCTATGAATTCATGAGGATGCCTCAAGGATTTCAGGTGCCCCAGCCACTTTTCAACGATTGATGGAGTGTGCAGTGGGGACATGAACTTACTAGAGTGCCTGGTATACCTAGATGATGTTATTGTGTTTGGCAGCTCACTGGAGGAACATGAAAGCAGATTATTTAAGGTATTGGACCGACTGGAGGACTTTGGCCTTAAACTGTCCATTGATAAGTGTCAATTCTTTCAAACATCAGTAAAGTATGTGGGACACATAGTATCCACCGAGGGAATAGAGACCGACCAAGAAGTTGAGGCCTGACCACCTGGCCACAGCCCAAAAATCTAAAAGAACTGCAAAAGATTCCTGGGATTCTGTGGTTATTATCGGCGCTCATCAAGGACTATTCAAGAGTGATCCGCCTTTACTTAACCTTACTCAAGGGTATCCCCAACCCACAAAAAATACCAAAAGTCAGCGTCCTCAAGACTGAAAGAGTGTATTTTCATCCAAGTGAAGTATTTGGCCCTGCTGGACTCCTGATTGTGAGACTGCTTTTCATGAGATCATATATCAACTTACCCATGCTCCAGTGCTGGCCTATGCCGATCCAAGAAAACCTTACGTCCTGCACACTGATGCTAGCTTGCAGGGTTGGGGGCTGTGTTGTACCAAGAACACGAAAATGGCCTGAGACCAGTGGCCTTTGCCAGTAGAAGCCTGACCCCATCCGAAAGAACTATCCTGTACATAAGTTAGGTTCCTAGCTTTGAAGTGGGCTATTGTTGACCAATTCCATGAGTACTTGTATGGGGCTAAAATGCTAGTAAAACTGACAATAATCCTTTGACCTATGTGCAGACCTCAGCTAAGTTGGATGCCACTGGCCATAGGTGGCTTTCTGCATTATCTACATATGACTATGCTCTCGAATACCGAGCAGGTCTGAACCACATAGATGCTGATGCTCTCTCCGAAGGCCTGTTCCCCAGAATGATTGGGTCCGATTGGCAGAACCTGACATTGGGCACTCTGCCGAAGTTTGACAGGAGGAACAAATGTCCCACAGACGCGGTGGACTGCATGGTGGATTGCTTGGGAGCCTCTGAGAATTGCATACCTGCTGCTTATTGCCACTTTTCTGCAATAGACATTGGTGCACTGCCTCAGCTGGACAATGACAGTATTCGGTAGGGCTCAATCCCGCGATCCCATGATCAAAGCAGCTTTAGAAGCCCTCTATGCAGGAAAAGATGTGTCCAAATTCGCTCCACTGATTTGAGAACTGCACTGTTATACAAAGAAGGTCCTAAGTTGAAACTGATCAATAAACTGTTATACAGAGAAACAGTAGACAGAGGACAAGTAGACAAACAACAACTAGTGCTGCCCACTGCCTTCGAGACTCAGTACTGAGGTCCTTGCACAACCACATGGGGCACCTTGGTATAGACAGAACACTTGACTTGATGAGATCCAGATTCTATTGGCCTAGATGGGGGCTGATGTGGAGCAACACATTCGAACTTGTAGTCGCTGCTTACAGAGAAAGCTTTGCCCCAGAGGGCTGCCCCTTATTAACATCCACCAGTGCACCCATGGAGCTGGTCTGTATTGATTTTCTGAGTTTGGAGTCAGATCAAAGAAATATCAGTAATGTGCTGGTGGTCACTGACCATTTCACGAGATATGCCCAAGCTTTCCCACCAAAGACCAGAAAGCATCCACTGTGGCAAAGTACTTGTAGAAAACTTTTTGTTCACTATGAGGTCCACAAAAATCCATTCTGATCAAGGGAGAGACTTTGAGAGTCGTCTGATCAAGAGATGCTTTCTCTGTGGGGAGTCGAAAGTCCAGAACCACTCCTTACCACCCCCAGAGGACCCACAGCCTGAGCATTTCCAGCGCACTTTGCTAGATATGCTGGGCACCCTGCACCCAAAGGACAAGCCTAGATGGAGCCAACAAATTAGCACCCTGGTACATGCTTATAACTGCACCAAAAAGTGATGCCACTGGATTCTCCCCTACCGCCTGATGTTTGGAGAAGCTCGACTACCAGTAGATGTGTGTTTTGGGGTCTCTCCTGATGGGGTTCAAGCTGACAACTATTTACAGTATGTCAAAAGTTAAAGGCCCAGCTAACTCATGCGTACCAACTGGCTCAAACCATGCTGCCAAGAAATCAGGCCAACAAAGAAAGTATGATAAAAGGTGAAAGCACAGGAACTCCGAGGGAGATCGGGTATGCTAAGAAATCTGGGACTGCATGGCAAGCACAAGATTGCTGACAGATGGCACCATCTCCCTCACATTGTAGTGGGCAAACTAGATGATCTGCCAGTGTACAAAGTAAGGCCTGAGAATAATTCAAAGATGTAAAAACAATGCATAGAAATCATTTACTGCCCATTGGACAAATCCTGATTGAGTCTGAGCCCCAGAAGATGCCCTCTGGACCAGTGACTAGAGCTGCTGCTAAGAAAAGATCAAGAAAGTCTGCACCTACAGAAGCAAAGTTAAGTGTTCCCCTCCACAAGTCCCAGTTGAGCATGACTGTCAGTCCATATCAGAAGAAAGTGAGAGTGACTTTGAATACTATCCTTCTTACGAACTGAGTCAATTGTTTCGAGGGCAATCCCTAGTCAATACTGAGACAAAGCTGGGCCTTCTGGACTGTCTAAGCCCCAGCTTCATCCCTGGAGCCAATGCTCCCAGAAAGTGAAGTGCAAAGCATCAGATCAGATGAAATGGAATCATTGTGCATGGTTGAACTGTTTGAGCTTTCAGGGAGAAAATGATAGATTGGGGCAGACTGGTGATACACCGAACAAGAAGAGTATTTTGAGTGCCCTGACAGTCCACTGCCAGTGTCAAAGCTCTCCATGCGAGCCAAATGTTGTGGACTCAGAAACTGTAACTCCGGGCTGAAAGTGCCCCAAGTTCTAGCCTCTCTACCCCATGGAGACTCCCCTGACAAGTGAGGACAATGCTGAAAATGAGGCTCAGAGTGCAGAGACTATAACAGTTCCCCTAGAAAGACTGGTCGAGCTGTAAAGCCTGTGGTGCACCTCAGTTATGATTCACTTGGGAGGCCTGTGGACTTGCCTCTCAATGTTGTCCATAAAGGAGTGTATGTGTCCGAGCTCATTGCCCAAACTGAGCATCAGTGCTAACTCCAAGTTACTTGTGTTGCCCTCTAAGTATGGTGCCCTTGCCCCATCCAGCCCCAAGGTAACTGATAGGGAAGGGCCCCCTCTTCAGGTTTCATGTACAAGAGATAATAACTTGAGTTATGGTACAATGTGTATGTAATACTGTGTAAGAGTGACGACTGCAATGTTTCAGAAATGTGTTCTTGGTAAAATGATATATTGACTGATGATTACATATGCGAGCCTAATGCAAATGTATATGGTTGCAGTTGAAACTTATGGGTACTTGCTTGGCCGGGACGTCAAGCTTTCCCAAACCAGGAAGGGTGTAACCCCTGCAAATGGGGGTTCCCAAAAGACTTCAGGAGCTTGCTTGAATGCTCCAAGCCTGAATGGTGTTTGGCATTTAAACCATTTATCAGTGAGTGTTTTAGAGCCTCTGGTACTGTCTCTTTAAGAGCTGTCTGCTTGCAGACATAATTAGTTTGTATGGGGGACTGTGTGCTTCTCTGAGTACCACTCGAGCTGCTGCAATTCACTTCATTTTTGCAGTCACTAGAGTGCAAAGGGAACCTATCTGAAAGATGTAACTGTTTGCCAGAAATTATTTAGAGTAATAATGAAATTACAGTTTGTCTAACCTGCTTTCTTTGCAGTCAGAACTGTGTCTGCTAGTTCCCATTCTAGTTTTGAACTGCTGAACTGGACCAATCAGTGTGGGGTAAGCTAGCTCTAAAATGGTGCCTTGGACGAATCAGAACTTGGACTCATAATCTGAACCAGCCACAAGAGGATTGTATGGGCAGTGACTCTGGGAGATGTAGTTTAGACTTCAGTGCCTTTTTGGACCAACAGCAGCAGTCTATTGTGAGTGACAGCCAATCCAGTCAAGAACTGGGAGGAACTCAAAGGAAGTGCCCGGTTTTTTCAGTTGGAGAGTCAGTTGAGCTTTGGCAGTGAAGAAGGAAGGAGCCCTGTGCTTTTTCAGTGTGCAGTTTTAGTAACAAAAACGGTGTAAGGCCCAGAGTTCCGGTCTGCAGCTTGTGTAACAGCTTATTAGGACTGATCAGTCCTGTGAAAAGAATCAAGGATCTCTGAAGAGTAGAAACCAGGCTCACCCTGTAGAAGACTGGAGGAATTGCTGAAAATTGCATCGGTCTGTCAGGAACTGAATCTGCTTCGTGTTCTCCCGGTATTGTGCAGTAATTGCGATCGGGATACAGATGCAGCCTGCCTGGTATAGTGCTTTCTTTTATATGGATGTGTGAAGAGGTTTGTGTACCTCAAGTGAGCCCTACTGACATTGAAGGACCCTATCTTATTTGGAGGTCGTGAGTACTAATTCAGAGTCGCCCCTGTTGAATTGCCACATTAAATCCAAATGGAATTACTGTACTGCTGACTGTTTAATTCTCCTTTTCTCTGTGTGAAAGGGCCCCTACCAGCTGCCATGGTTTGGACTAGCCACTGGGCTTGGGTACCCAGGGACAGTAACTGATAGGGATAGGCCTGTGCACAGAGCCATAGGTAGATTATTAGAGTGATAAGCTAATTAACCTGATTTCCCCTGTCCTTGTTATATCCCCTAAATAAATCAGAGCTGCTTGTTTCAGCAAAGTTATACTGCCTGAGGTATTTGTCTATGTTAAAGTACTGTACTGTGATTGTTGCACTGTATCTCATTTCACAGGAGGTCCCAGTGCCGGAACCAGACCTGGGGGTAAGTGTATACTGTGAAGGTAATTCTGATATATTGTGTGGGCCACTAGTGGGAAGAAAGGGGGGTTGCAGTGTCCCAGAGGGCTGTGACCAAGTTAGTTTAACTATTGCAAACCCTGACCTCTGGGTGGAGGCACCTGCCATTGGATCCAGGCCCCTCAACCTGTTAGTGGCAAATCAGGCAGGGGTAGTAGCCCCTGGGATAGCGCCATCTAGGGGTTACACAAAAAAAAACTGCAAATTGAGAGTGTGGATACACAGAGCCAATTAAGGCAGTCCGTGTCCAAACTGTCTGCTCACCCGACCGCTCACTAAGTGAATGCGCCATTTTAGAACGTATTTTTTTAATCACTGCCTGTTTCCACCAATCAGGTAGGAGCTCAAGGGGCAAAAGTTGTTGTACTATTGATGTGATGTCAGAACGGTAGTACAACAACTTTTTTGACCTTTGAACTGTCTTACAACAGGATTTGGAAAACCATCGTCTTCCATCCACAATAGACCCTAACCACACACTATAACCTGGATTTTGATTATTGTTGGATGTTGCATTCCTTATTGAACCACTGCCAGAACAGCAGGAGGACACTGTGTTGTGGATTAGCCACCTAAGTCTGCCCCTACTTGGGGGAGCTGAGCTTGGACTGGCCGGGGAGCCGGCCGGTGGGTCCGTAGTTCCCTACGCTCTGCATGGGTGTCAGCTGGTGGGCTGGTGCCAGTGAGGAGTCGTGGTTGTGGGGTGCAGATATTTTGAGCAGTGACCCACATAGAGAGGGCCTCCAGGCTGTTGACATCGCCTGGAAAATTAGATTGTCATCCAAAGGATTTGTCTACCAGGAAGTGTGTATGAAAATAAATGGTCAGGTTAAACAATTTTTCTTTCATTCAAATGATTACTGTTCTGGGCAGTGAGAGTGCCCATGCTTATTTTGCTCACTTTGGATCCCCCAGGTAGTGAGAGTGCCTGGGGGTCTAAACTTCATTTAACACTGCTCATCTGATTTTATTTAACTGAAGTCTCAGGTTAAGGAATTGAAATTTAGTCTTTTGACTGCTTGCTGGGCATGTGGAGCTGGTGAAATACACTTTTAGTAAAGGCCTTTGATAAGTTGACTATAGTGCTTCAAGGACTTCTTGTGACTTTAAAGTTCAGCCTCGTGGGAGGGGGCTGGGGAGTCCTAAAGTTTTACCCTACAGTGGTGAGAGTACTATGAGGGGTTAGGAAGTGATTGTAATAAGGGTTAATTTTGGTTTAGAATAGGGGTATATTTATTTGTAAGAGTTTAAGAAGAATTAGATTAGGTGGGAGGGGCTGAGTGAGTGGGGGCGTGACTGAGTTAATATTGGTGTGTGTGAGAGTACCTGCGATATGTGCTGGGGAGTTAGGAATACAGTCAGGCAGTACTGCCCCTCAAGATTAAGGGACCTCCGCCCATTTGATCATCCAGTGCTCTCGTTTGAAGTTTACTTTAGATGTCGTGCCTTCGGCATCTTGAGGAGACGAGGGAGTGGAAGGAGTGGGGGATCCCGGAACTCTAGAGGGGGATGGGAAAGGAGTGGACGGATTGGGACAGTGAGCACTAGGAGGTGCCCTGGGGCAAAATGGACACAGGAATGAGGTTATCCTTGTCTTGTGCCCATACCCAGGGGTTCTGACTTGGTCAGGCAGGAGGTGGGGCCACTCCTGGACTCCAGTCCTTTTTTGGTGGTGTTAAGCAATGCCAGGTCAATTAAAAATAAGACCGCAGTGGTTGCAGATCTTGTGGCATCTGCTGACCTGGCTTTTGTCACTGAGACCTGGCTGGACGCAAGTGCCGGCCCCATTTTGGAGGCTGCAGTTCCGGTCGGTTTCTTAGTGATTCACCGCCCAAGAGAGGACTGTCAGGGCCGGGGGGGGGGGTTGCTGTCTGTTTTAGACAGGAACTGGGTCTCAAGAAGGTGCCAGTTGGAGCAACCAACTCCTTTGAGTGTATGGTGGGTGCAGGTGTAGGCTATAGGACCCTTCTCTTTTACCGTCCACCAGGTGATGGAAGGGAGTTCCTGAGGGAGGTTGCAGACTTCATTGCCGAGGTGTTTATTGGAATCCCCCAGATGGTTGATTCTGGGGGATTTCAATGCCTGAGTTGACAATGAACTCTCGCCGCTTGGACAAAACCTCCTCCAATTGATGGATTCATTGGGCCTAACATGGGTTATAGCCACTGTAACCCACGAGAAAGGGCACTCACTGGATTTGGTGTTCCACCTGGAGATGGAGATCTCCGATGTGGAGGTGGAGCCAGTCAGTTAGTCTGACCATCAGGTTCTGAGATTCAGTTTCGCAGCCCTCCGAAATAGGCCTACCCCAAAGGAGTTGGTACAGTTCTGTCCTTTGAGAGGAGTTACTTCAGAAAGCCTAATGACGGTGCTGGACCTCTCGGGATTTCCAAGGGATTGCACTGATCCGGGGCCCCTTGTGTCAGTCTATAACAGGGCTGTTACTGAGGCCTTGGATATCATTGCTTCTGCTCGTGTTCGCCCTCTTATCTCTCACTCGGGTGCTCCTTGGTTTAATGGGGAAATCCGTGAGTTGAAGAGGTAGAGGCGAAGATTGGAAAGACACTGGCAGAAAACTCACCTGGAGGTGGATAGGCTTAGATTGATGGATCATATTAAGACCTATCAGTTAGCAATTTCCCATAAGAAGGCAGAGTTCCTGTCCAGGAAATTTGCTACAGTGAAGAACAGGCCAGCCCAGCTCTTCCGGACCATGGACAGACTGTGCAGTCCAGCCTGTCTTCACTCCGGTCGAGCATTGTCACAAGTGCAGTGTGAGGAGTTTGTGCAGTTCTTCACTGATAAGGTGTCCACTATCACGGATGAGATCAGCCAGTGCCTTCCCATTGGACCTTGCATTGATCAATCAGTTGGCATTAATGCCCGACAGACCTGGTCCACTTTAGTCAGCAGGTAGTTGTGGATATAGTGAGGATCATCCAGACTCTGCGGCCAACCTATTGTAGTTTGGATCCGGGCCCTACACTCCTACTAGTGGGGTGTGTAGGAGTTATCGGCCTGGTCCTTGCTGGGATAGTGGGGTTTTCATTGGAGAGAGGGATCTTTCAAGATCCCTTAAAAGAGGCAGTAGTATGCTGCCTTCTGAAAAAAAAAAAAAACTCCCTTGACCCTGACTGCCCTGCTAACTACAGACCAATCTTGAACTTACCCTTTGTAGGAAAAGTTATTGAGAAGGTGGTCGCGATGCAGTTGGAGGACCATTTAACTAACCACAATATCTATGACCCTCTCCAGTTCGGCTTCAGAAAAAGACATAGCATCGAAACAGCCCTGGTATGGGTACTTACCCCAGAGGGAAGTGGAGTGTACACTTCCATCTTCAGTCTTATTTCAGTGTTATTTCAGTCCAGACTGACAAAGCACTGCTTTTCATCAGTGCACTGTTAATACACTGCACTGACTTTCTGCTACACTGTTGTACCACTGCTCAATCTTTCTTATGTTTTGAAGCACACCGTAAGAGAACTGCAAATAATTATTAGATTTTCATGCACACCTTCTTTAGCACTGTATTTCCTTCACAAATTTTTGCTGCACACTGCAGTAGTACTGGCAACACTTTATAATTTTTATCACACTTCTTTAGCACTGCATTGTCTCAGCAATCTGGTTACCCTTACTGAATTTGTCACAATGGCATTACAGTGGTATAGCAATGGCAATACTGTGGTCAGCTGAAAAAAATCCACAATAGTACTACCCAGTGGTACTCTGGTATCACAGTGGTAGGTGATATATAGATTTTCCTCTGTGCATTGGTAGTGCACTGGCAGAATGGTATCCCTATGGCATTTTTTACCATTTTCTCTGTCTCTCACACATACACTGGTAATACAATGGTATCACGAAATTTTGAGATTTTTGTCGGCTCCCACAAATATTGGTACACTGGTAGCACAATGGTACTGCGTTATTTTGACATTTCAGTATTTGGTACCTCTCACAGCAACCCTAGACTCATGTGGTAGCACAGTGGTACCAGTATTAATCTCATCATACTCTGTACTCTAACACATTGTTAAGATAAATGACATTATCAACCTTATGGAGAACAGCTCTCAATTCCATGTTTGTATTTGTTCCCTTGTCTTTATCTTACTGATAATGGACTGTTATTGTTCACACATAGACCAGAACATTCAAAGAGCATTTGCGATCGCTAAATGGGTAAGTGACTCTCAAACAACACTTTGCACCCCAAAAACAGGGTAGGATCACAAAATGATATCTTGAATAGCATAATTAGTGAGACTCTGACCAGTTGGTAAATGGCTCTAAAAGCTGTTGCCTCCTTAAACCAGGTAGTATCACCTCTGCCTCCTACCACTGCCCCTTTGAGCTCCCGCCATCAGTAATATCACACTTCCCTTGGTGTTCAGTGGTGCTGCTGTCCATTCCATACATTGGAAACTGCTAATAACTACCTGCTCACCCAGTCCCACCGCTTGCACCATTCATGACCCCCACCATATGTTTACGTTTACCTCTCCCTAACAGTGGCAATTGGCACAGACACTTCTGGGTAAACCTCTGCAGACCAACTGAGGACAGAACACCAGTTTTGCTGTCATGTGCCAATTGTATAAACAGCTGTGTACAGTTAGCACATGATTGTGAACTATCCATTTTGTGCCTGATCAAGGAGCTGAGAGGGTGGTCTGTGCCAAATGTGGAAGGGTGTCAAATATATAGTAAGGCTGGGGACCAGAGGGTAGTATTTGCTGTAAGAACTAACTGGGTCATGGTGGGGACTTTGGATATACAGGGGGCAAGGACTTTCACTCAACACACCACTGCTCACTCTATCAGGCCCTGGGCTGGCTTCCCCCATCAGCCCAACAGACCTATCTCCTGCCAGAACAGTCAATAAGGCCATCCAAAACTGAACTACCTCTCCAGTAATCCCACCTTCTTTGGCCAAAAGTGTTTGTTCTAGAGCTCTGCCTCACTGCTGGCCCCATGCTTGAGTGCCCCTAGTCTCCACCATATGGGTAAATGTGCATTCTCATCTGCAGCCCCTTTCCTTTGGAACAACCTGCTCACTCCACTTAAGCACCACTGACTCTGCAGGACTCTTCCACTCTCTCCTTGGATCTCATCTTCTGTCCTCCACTACTTGCTCCTGCCCTCCCAACTTATTATCATGCCTCTACTTCCCTTCCCTCCTTTTCCTTCTTGGTCCATACCTACACTGCCATGATGCACTTTTTCCTTTACTCATCTCAGATCATGCCTAATTTGTATTATAACTTGGCTACTACTGTACCTGCTATTGTCATAAATGTTATTTATCCATTGTGCTGCAAGTTTATATTTATATATCTTCATATAAATATCCTGTATATTTTTATTACTATCTATTGTATGCCTTGTCCCAGCCTTCTTTGTACTTGCTTGTATTCCTGTGCCATCCTCAATGGCCCAGGTCATGCCTGAAAATGGTTCTTGGACCAGTGCACCTACTCGGTAAACAAATGAATGAGTAAATAAATAAATAAATGGAAACCACTGAACATCAGGGATAGTTACAATCTACTGTATACCTGCGGGGTGATTGTAAGATGGGGTAGGACTGGAGAACAGGTAAATTAAGAACCTGGACCTGTGGGATAATTAGGGGAGGGGGCCCAATGGAGACTGTTTCCCAGGAGGGCTCTTTGGTGGTGTAACTCCCAGGATACATTTTGCCTGGTGCTGTAATGTGGCCTGTGCTGTAATCGGCATTAGCACCATGGCTGTCACACCAGCATGGGTGAACCCTTTCTCCACACCCTCCTGAGTGTCAACCCTATAACAGGTTTTGGTGGCATCTGCAAAAAGACATACCTTCCCATTCAGTTCTGCTGCAATTTCACTTAAGAAGACACTGAAGAGGCCCACTCCTAGTACTGAGCCCCACCCTGCACCATGCCTTTAACTAACGGTTGAAAGCCGTGTGGAGAGTTCTATCTTCTCCCAAGATGTATATAGGCAACCTTTTGGCAAAAGCCACCATGCATGCTTGAGGACCCTCCCACTATCCCTGAAATTTCCCTGCACTACCCCTACCCCGTCCCTTGCTAGGTCATTTGTCCCCAGGTCGACAATAACATCTAGTTCCCTCTCATCTCCTGCTGCCTAATGATGCACTGTATCTGCTCTCATCCCTCCAAGCCAAAGTACCTCTCAGGTATTTCACCTCCCTCTCCTTTACCCCACCCTGCTCACAAGTCTATCCTCCTAATTAAGTACCCCACCAGCAGTTGCTTCCTACTCAGCTGGGGGCCTCTTCCTCCCTCCTTGTAACTGTGAAATGGTCCATGGACAGTGCTTTCCTTGGGGGAAGGTTTCTCCAGGGGCCAAAAGGGTGGTTCAGCTGCAGGGAGAGTGGTTGGCTGGGTAGGGCCCATTTCAGATGCAGGGAGAGTGGTTAGTAAACAAAGCAGGTGAACTGAAACTCTGACAAACAAACTGGCACAGGAGCAGAAAATGCAAGCCTCATAGGAAAGAGCACAGCGAGGGCTACACTAGATCATTTACTGGAGAAGTATCAGGTCAGGGAACTACAGCTGAAGAGAACATAGAGAACAGGTAGGCATCAGAAAATGATGCATGGGGCAGCGAACAGACATGGACTCATGAAGGCATGCATGGGAACTACGGATGCCAATGCTGGGGGGGTGCAAAGGCCAGCTTAGGTAGGTGGACACTGACCTGTAGGTAGAGTGCACAACACACAGGGACCCCTGCATCCCTGCATGCTGGACAGCAGGGAAGTGTACCATGGAGCATAGCCCCACTGCAGCACAGTAGCTGATGGGGGCCCAGGACACTGTGGACACAGAACTTGAATGTGACCATGGTGCACAGTGCAGCCTGTAAGCACTGGGACTGTGGGCAGACAGTGGCACTACAGTACTGGTACAAACCACCCACAGACAAGTAGCAACTGCCACAGGTGTGGCCCATGGAGTGTGATGTGCATGCAATCACACCTGAATGCCTGAACTGGAACCAAAGCCGGTCATGTTGGACAGTCCTCTGGCACAATGGAGGACAGCGTGGAAGCCATGGAGGGGCCAGGGTGCTCAACTGCAACCCCAACAACGTGGACAATCTGTGAGGTGGTACCATCCAGGAAGGGAAAGTCCAAGCTAAATGTGAATGGCTACCTCCTGGTCCATGAATGGACCTGCAGTGAGACAGTGTACTGTTTTTTTAACATATCATATTTTCCACCTGCTATGGCACACACTCCAGCTTGGGGAATCCAGCAACCAGCTCCACCCACCTGGAGAGCTGGGTAGCTCAAACTGCACCCAAGAGAGTCAGGGATGGCCATCATGCCATCTTGCTGGAGGGCTCCCCCTCTGCCTCTACCAGCCACGACAGCCCCAAACCCTACTCAACAGGACTCCACCAAAGTCCTCTGGGTGGCTCGGAGCACAGCCATCAAGCTGCAAGGTCATGCCCAGCCATTTTCCTTCAATTGGCCCCAGTAGCATGGACGTGCAATGACGTCCAGGAGCAACATACCAACATCTGCCGTGCTCCCCATAGTGTCACTGACACTAGTAGTGCCCCAGGGCATCCCCAAGGGGCTGCTACAGCACAGTGAAATTCCCCAGCCCACTCCAGGACTGGGAAAGCAGTCTATGGATGTTCGATCCCAGTCCTCCCCTGCCGACCCACGATGGCCTAGGCTCAATCCTGAACCCGGGTCACTGGCATGACACAAGGTATGGCATCCAGCGCCTCAACCCTCAGCACCACCGGGACAGCCTGAGACAGTGTAACGGTGCTGCCAGCACCATAAGTCCAAGTTCTGCCTCAGCCAGGCCATCACACTGCTCCAGGATGGCCAGCACCACCTAAAGAAAAAGAATGAGCACAGTCATGCTCTGGAGGTGACAAATGCTCTACCAGCACAGGTGTTGGCTGGCATCAATAAGAAGGCACACAGCACCATGGCTAGCCCCGCATAGCTACTGCAGAGTAAGGCAACTGCAATGACCACTGAGCTGTGGCAACAGTTGCCAAGCAAGAGGCCCAGCTGCAGACTGTGACAGGACCCACCACAGGACCTCTCACCAGAAACAGTGACACTGGCTGACCTCCTATCCCCAAAGCAGCTACAGACGGTGACTGGATGGCCATGGTACAACAGGATGACCAGCAGCACCACCACAGGTCCTTCTACACCATAGAGGACAACATCAGGGAAACCTAGTACAGGCATCCTTCTGGATGATGGATGGTACGTTCAAGACTGTGCCACTTGTTCACTCATTGTCACTATCCATGCACCATGAGGATGGGCCTAACAACCTCATTATGTCATTGGTGTATACACTGATGGCGACAATGAGCCTACAATTTACTGCACCTTGTTCAGGGCTGAATAAATATGCCAGTATACAGTCCTGCACCCTCAAACCACCCTCGATCATCACTGACTTTGAGCAGGCTGCGATCAATGCCTGTAAGATGGAATTTCCACAAGCCATAAACAAGGGATGCCTGTTCCACTTTGGGCAGATTGTGTGGAGGAAGGTCCAGAGCTTTGGCCTTGGACCACAATACACAAGTGACCCAGACTTCAGCCTGAAGCTCCATGAACTCATGGCCCTCGTCCATCTCCTGGCACAGGACATTCCAGCAGCATTCAGCCTCCTGAAGTCAACCATTCCGCCCAATGCCACCACAATCTTCTATTGTTTCAAGCAGACACATGTGCTGGGCAGGATTTGGCTGTACAGTAGGGTGACCAAGGTGCCCACGAGATACAGCCCCATGTTCCCACTCAGCTGTGGTTGGTTGCAGATCTCAATGAGTGAGGTATACACCGTGGACCTAAAGCAATGTCGAGACCTGGCACTGCCATCTCCATGCCCTGCTCGGGAAGGTGCATGTAGGGGTCATGACAATGCTAGCAGAACTCCACAGGGAACAGCAATGGACCTATGTCACCAGGGAAGGCATTTGTTGTGGACTGCCATGGACACCACCCAAGAAGAGCTATGAAGAGTGGATAAGGATGGTACTAGCATCCAAGGACAAGGGCAAACTGCTGAAGTTTCTCTGTGGCATGGCACCCAACACCACCCAGTAGGGTTTCCATGGTGACTTGGCACCTGACAGTTGTACACTCACAGTACACATCATGCACAGCCACCAGGTTGCCACTGTGGCCCCCTACTGTTGAATAAAGTTTCACCCCCCCATTTAACATGCACCCCAACCTGGTGGTGATGTCTCATCACAACACTGCTGGGTATCGTCAGCAGCCCTGCACACTGCCATATCTGCACTGTGTGGCATGTCATTACAGGCCTGACTTGTGTGAGTCCCCCAAAATCCTTTCAGCTGTTCATGTGTGCCACACGTTGCACAGGCCTGAAGCTATGTGAGTGCCCACCAATCCTTCCAGCTGTGCAACTGTGTGGTAACAACATTCCCGCAATGGGCCCTTGTGGAACCCCCCACAACACACCTGGCAGCCTTCATGCCACAGTGGGCTCCTGTGGCACAGGCCCCCAAACACCTCCAGACTTTTTTCTGTGTGGTTACTGCAGGCCCATAGTGGGCTAGCATGACAAGGCCACATGCACACATTGCACGATTGGTGCGATGGCATGCTGCTCTGTGTCCTGGCATCCACATGTGGTGTTGCTGTGGACCATTTCCTGGTGCAGCTATCCATGCTCACGCTGTGCCTCTCTGCTGTGTGTGCCTGCAGTGT
The DNA here is from genome assembly GCA_016271365.2 of Neoceratodus forsteri. Lineage (NCBI taxonomy): Eukaryota > Metazoa > Chordata > Ceratodontiformes > Ceratodontidae > Neoceratodus > Neoceratodus forsteri. The sequence continues at coordinate 1,098,413,199 of CM057454.1, read as the reverse complement.
CATGCATGCACTGACCAACAGGCATGGTATTCCAATTCCTTCATGCATGCCCAGCTGGCTGGCTGTCAGCTGACATAATCATGCATGCAGGGATGCACGGACAATCCGCCATGCTACCTGGGATGGCTGGTCAACACACTAGGGCATGCACGACTATTCGTTTCATCCCTGTCCCACGGATGGTGAGACAGTCATCCTTACCAGGGGGTCTGTGATCAGGTCAGTGTGTCCTTGGAGGGTGCACCACATAGGGAAAGGGAAAGGGGAAATTGTTTAACTAGGAAAGGCACACTAAGCCGGAGCTTGTTTCCAGGTGCGACCTGGGAGCACAAGGAAGTTAAGTGACTTGCTCAGGGTCACACAGTATGCAAGTGGAAGCTGTGGGATTCAAACCCAGGTCTGGTCTGCTGGATGTCACCAGATTTGCAGCTCAGAGCCTTAGGCCACTGCGTTATACTGCCTCCCACATAGGGGGTGAGTGTTTTCACATCATCCGTGCTGTTCAGTAGTGTCTCAGGTCCTGGGATGGGTGGCATAGGTCGGAATCGGGTGCTTCATGTGTTTGTGAAAAATCCACTCAACAGCCGCATAGCATCCCGACCTCCTCTGGCCTGACAGTGTGTCAGGCGCTGTCCTAGGTCAGGCCACTGCGTGTTGGGCTGCTGGGACTGTTGGTTTGTTGTGTGTGGGATGCAGCATGTCAGACTAATAAGCGTTTGGATTATAAAAGGGTACCTAGCAGGGCAGGGTTTTCTATGTGCAAGCAAAGTGGTCAGTGGTGGGATGGGCAACTGGTATCTGGGCAAGATGGGTAGTCTGGGTGGGTCCAGCTGCAGAAAGAGTTGTTATCTAGAGGGTGCTGGTCCAGCTCTAAGGAAGGTGCTTTGTTTGGTGAGACTGGGAGGTTGGTCCAGCTGCATGGAGGTGGTCTACTGAGGTGGGGAGGCAGGTCTGGTGGGTTCCATCTGCAGGGGGATCATGTCTGAGGGTAGGAAGGATGGCCTGGAGCAGCCAGCTACGGGGTGGGTGATAGTTGATGGGGAGAGGCTGGTTTGGGGCTTGTAGGGTGGACTAGCTGCAGGCAAGGTACACAACTTGGGAGAGGTCTATTGGGATGTTGATATGGTTGTCCAGCTGGGTGGTCATCTGGGCAGGGGGTGTTCAAGATGTGAGGGTCAAGGGGGGGGCAGGCCCAAAGGGCTGTACTTGGGGACCCGCACTGAAGTCAAATACTAAATTTAGTATTAAAGCATTCATTAATTTGCCTTCAAAGACTAATTTTAGTCATTTTTAATAATCTTTAATCATCATTCAAAAATACAACCGCTAAGAATACTAAATTCTAAGAAGTATTTCAGCAGACTAGTTGTTCAAGAGTAAGTTATTGCTACATGAGGAGGGTACATTACCGTGCATTTCAGTTCTACTAAGCAAGGAGACAGATAAAACAACCAGCAACACCAATGAATTTTACAGAAGGTAAGCAATAATAAAATGTGGGTTTTTACCTGGAAATAATAAGGTGCAAAACAAGTTGGCAGTGTCTCTTTATTAAAAGTCTATTCTAAACTACTTTTCCCATAAGTCTACTCAGTCAGAGGCCTACATTTCCCAGCTCTCTTCCTGTCTGTGCCCAGTCTGATGAAACTGCATGAGTGTTCTGTGATCTCCATTTTTGAAGAACTGTGGTTTCCTAGGGCTGAGATTTACATGTTAAGGTAAGAGCTTATGTTTAAAAAGTACATCTTTTTAACTCCCTAAAATGTTAAATACAGTAAAGGAATTATCACTCAGGTGTTTTTTTTTCTCAAAATGAAATGCTGTGTAAGTTTCACTTTCAATGTTTTGTCTTGAAAACATTTTCTCTTCTCTGAACTCTTGGCTAAACTTTGAAATACACATTTTATTTTCAATCACCCCCTCCCCAAAGTGTTTAGGATGCATTGTGCCTCTAGATTATTTGTTATTTGTGGAATTTTTGCTGATTTAGTTACTTTAAAGTAGTGTTGGTGGTGGTGGGGGCAGGAGAATGAAATGCAGGAAGATTGTATAACTGAGCAAATTCAGAATGCATAGAGAAAAGGTAACAACTTTTTTAATTTGAGAAAATCTGAAGTTACCCTAAAGGAAGAATTATTTACTGCAGATATTTGAGTGTGTTTGTGGGGGAACTGTTTCTTTGAGTTTAATATTTGTATTTAACAGTTGCAAATCCATTTTGTAATCTGGGGATCAGTATATTTTTTTTTCTTTTGCTGAAGACTGCATTAATTTATATTTTATTTCGTTTTTGTTGACCAGCTAAGTGCACTAGACAGATTCTTGCCTATTTTCAGGTACGGCCCGGAGGGAGAGGAATACAGATGAAAGCCAACTGACCTTGAACCAGATTAAGCTGTTGGTGGTATTTTTAGTGAATTGGGGCGGAGGGGTGGATACGGCCAGGGCACCGGAGAAAATTTCCCTGCTTTTTTTGAGAAGTGCCATGGGATCTTTAACATCCACCTGAACTACCACCACAACAGGCAGATGGGACCTTCGGTTTAGCATCTCATCTCAAAGACAGTGCCTCAGGAGTGCAGCCATCCCCCCCATGCTGCACTACAGCATCAGTATTGGGATATTAACATAAGTGCCTGGTATGGGAATAGAACCCACTGCCTTCTGATCTCCCAGCCTCGGAGGTGAGTGTGCTACCTGCTGAGTCGCTGACACTGCAAATGCAATATGTTAGTGTCACTTTTTTTTTTTTTAAATACTATGTTGAGAAGTATGGGGTCCATGGTTGAGGAATGGTGATTGGTGGGGTCTAGATGTAGGGAGGTTCTGCTCTGGACGGTGGGTGTGTCCAGCTTTTGGAAAGGGTGTCCAGCTCTGGGGAGGTTACTCAGCCTGCAGAGGGGAGGGAGACTGGTCTGTGGGTGGGAATGAGCCCAGGGGTCCAGCTGCAGGGAGGATTGTCTGCTGGGGGAGGCTAGTCCAGGGCATGAAAGAGTCAGCCAGCAGCAGGGAGGGTGGCTGGTGGTGGAGGTGGTGGTGGGACTAGTTCAAGATTGGAAGTGAGGTCCAGCTGCAGGGTGGGTGGTTGGATGGTGAAGCTGGTATGGGGATTCTGGTGGATCTAGCTGTAGGTTGAGTGGTTAGGTAGGGGGACTGCTGGTCCATGGGCTTGGAGGGACAGCTTCAGATATGTGGTCTGTTAGAGTGGAGGTTTGGGGTGGTGCTCCAGCTACATGGAGGTTGTACAGAATGTAGTTGGAGGCTGTCCAGATGTAGGGAGGGTGGCTGGCTGGGTAGGCGGCTGACCCGGAGCCTGTGTAGTGCTCTAGCTCCAGTGCTCATTATGTGAAAGGCTTGGGTTAGAAGGGTTGTCCAGCTGCATGGAGGATAGTCTGGTGCCTGGAAGGGTGATCTAGCAGAGAGGAGGGTGGTTGACTATTTTTTGGGGGGCAGGCGAGGCTAAAGAGATTGATCAGCCTAAGGAGGCATCAAGTGGTAGAGTAATTAGAAACTGGATTAACATGTGGCCCTTCAGCTCAACAGTGGCGCTATGACCTGCAGGAGTGGGTGACCTTGGTTCAGGAAGCGAGCTCACATCAGAGGTTCTCTGGGAGAGTAGGAGGATCATCTGTTATACAGAGGCTCTCTTCTGGGGAAGGAGGACAACCAGCTCAGCTTTAGTACTGCCAACTGAGTGACCACAGAGTCGCAGTGCAGGTGGGAGCAGCCATGGGTGGGAAGACATTGACTGGTGCTGTGCCACACATGTCTGTGCGCGTTTATGCACCCTTGCTGCTTATGTCCTGGGGGATGGAAGAACATGCAAGCGTATCCTGACTACCTAGAGCAGCTGCTCCTCATATTGGATTCATTCTATGGTGGAGCAAGTCCTGGCAGATGCCAGGTGATGGTGTTGGCGGTAGCTGAACAGAGGCGACCAGAAATGCAGGTTGGAAAGCGGAGTAGTAGTTGGGGTGGGGGTTAAGGTGTCAGAGGTGATGGTTAATGGCACTTATACAGTGGACGGGACAGTGAGCAGCTCAGCTCAGCACTGGCGCCAGATCCTCTTCTGTGTCTTCATAAAGTGACATTGCAGAAAAACTGCAAAAATGCCTTTTGCAGACAATACCAAAATTTGTAAGGTGGGCATTAAGAAGGGAGCAGAGAGCATGCACATGCCTCTTGGAGAAACTCGAAAAGTGGTCAAGATTGGGGCAGTTGGGGTTCAATGACAAAGTGCAGAATTGTGCACCTAGGGCATAGGAAACCGGGAGCTGCTTTATAGGGTTGGTATTGATGATCACTAAGCAAGGGGACCTTGGATTTATTATGATCTTAAAGAGACTTGCCAAGATACTGCCCTGCACCATACCATCGGTTGCTTTGCCTTGAAGACCCAAGAAAGTTAATATGTCCCTAATTTATAAGCCATTAAAAAGTTCTGTCTCATAAAAATATACAAACTGGGTCCCAAGGACTTCCTGTTGTGTTTTTTTTTTTTTTTTTTGTTTTTTGTTTTTTTCTTCTGCTGCACAAGCTCCACCCCCATGCTCACTGGCAGGATGACGAGATGCCAGTAATGGCGTGGGGGCGCACTCCATTATATGTAATGTGCGGCAGCATTTCTATTGATTTTAAACTATATAGTGGCTACCTGGCAATAAAATGTGGGCACTGTTCAACTAACAAGGGCCTTGTTACTTGACTGATGCCCACGTTTCATTGCCATGTGGTCACTAAATCATTTAAAATCAATAGAAAAGCTGCCGCCCATTACAGATAAAGATGAGCACCCCCATGCTCTCACTGGCATCTCGTCATCCTGCTAGAAAGTGTGGGAGCGGAGCTGGGGTGGCAGCAAGCAACTGGGAAGTTCTTGGGACCTGGTTTGTATATTTTTATGAAGGACAGAACTTTTTAATGGCTTAAAAATTTGGGGACATATTAACTTCATTGGGGTCCTCTGGCAGCAAGGCACCGATGGATATGGTGCAGGGACCGACTCCGCTACCTTGGTGAGTCTCTTTAAAGTTGCTGGGCTCTGTGACAAAGCAGTGGGTAGGACTAGAAGGATGCTGGGGCTGCATAGGGAGGGGTATCTTCAGCAGGAGGAGAGAGGGTGGTGTTGCAAGTAATCCCTTATTAGTAAGATCCAACTAAGGCCCCATCCACACTGCACCTCTCAGACCCTGTAACAGATAGAAACCGTTACAACCATGGAGTGGTACAGTGTGTCCACACTGCCGCGGTGTCCATTTCGGGACTGGCACCACCGCTCCACACTTTGGAAGCTGGGCGACCGTTACTGTGGCACCCGATCCCACAATGCAGCTCGTGCTGCACTAGGGGACCAGTGCCACGCGTCCACACTACGCCCAGTACCGTTACCGGGGCGTAACTGGTTTCATATCCGTTGTTGAAACCACCTCATGTGGTTTCAACAGCGATTCTAACTCCTTCTGTAACGTTACAGGTGTAGCGTAAATGGTTGTAGTAGCGGTTTGGGCACTCTATAGCGTTACAGAGGGGTAGTGTGGACAGAGGCCTAAGAATTCTGTGTCCAGGTTTGGAGGCTGCACCTTAGGCCATAGGGTGTAGAGCAGTATAAAGGCAACTAAAATTGTACATGGACTGTGGCAAAAGCCCTGTGAGGAGACTGGGATCTCAACATATAAACCCTGAAGAGAGGGGACATGAGGAGACCATAAGTACCTTACAAGGATGAACAGGGTGCTGGGAGGCTCCTTCAAATCAGAAAAAGGACCATGGGACATGATGAAGCTAATGGTGGGGGTAAGATGGATGGGAGGAATTACTACTTCACTGAAAGGGTAGTAGACACCTGGAACAGACAGACAGCATTATAGTGTTGGAAGTCAGGAGTGAAATGTGGTAGGGGGGGCTTAAAACATGTGTGGTATATAGACATAGGGAAATCTCAGTAAATAAGCAGGAAAGAGGGAGGGCCATAAGGGCCAGAAGAGACCATTTAGAGTTTACAGAGAAGGACTTCACAGGAGCCTATGGCTGCAGTTGTAGTGAGGTCTGGAAACCACAGCAGAAGTGTGACCTAGAGTGTGGGCTCATCAGCAGTGGGGTTTGCGAGCATGCAGTTTAAGGAAAAAATATGACAGTTTCTATGTGCTGGGGGAGCTCTGGTGGCAGTTGTAGTGAGTTTGGGAAACCAGAGTGGAAGAGTAAGAGTGAGAGCTCATCAGTTTTTGAGGAAGCAGTGTTTAAAAAAAAAAAAAAAGTCTGGTTTTTATATCGAGAGATGTGACGAGGACACGGCAACAGAACGCAGAGGAGTGCGACAGCTGGAGCAGCCACTTGAAAAAGGTTTGGTAGAAAAGCAAAACAAGAAAACTGTTAAACAGAAACAAATGATCGCTGTATGATAGTGGGAAGAATGGGGAGAAGTATGACTACGTGGCAGGTGGCATGGCTGAGGGACGGTCAACCTGGAAGAAACAAAACTAAAAGCAAGATACCAGTAAGCAGTGTCAAACAACGGGGGTGAGTGATGGAGATGTGTGACACAGTCCACCATGCACATTAATCAAGGATGACCATAATAAATATATGTGTAAATGTAAGATTCTGCATGTATACACGTACATGCTCGGATAAGATGGATTTATCACACTCCATTTATGTCCACTCTTATTGTATAAATTTACTAATATTTATAACCCATCAGGCTCTTTCTCTTTAGTGCTCTGTGTTTTAATTGTGAGCTGTCCTGGACCTTATGTTGTTCTTTCTCCCAAATCCTTTGTTAGCCCTGGTACTTTACATTAGCTGCTGTGCTGTATTGTAGGCGTGCTTTGCTTTCATGCGTCCTGTCAGCAGCCCACTGATTCCCTTGTTTGCCTCCCACCCACAGCTACTTTTAAGTCAAGTTCAGGCATTGCCCTTCAGCTGCACTGTGGATTTTCCTTTGTGTTCCTATCGGTGCATTGCTCTCCCAGTCCCTTTCTACAGGCCTCAGGGCATCTACAGTCTGCCACCATGTGAGCAGCTAAGGTTCCTGCCACCTACCTGCTGGCTGCCCACCCTCCAGACCCTCTGCCCGTGGGGCTCTTCACATGCCACCTGTGGCTGATGGATAGAGGGCATATTGCTCTAGTCTCTTCCCCTCCCAAAAATATCCCATCTTCATTCTCACACACATGGAGCAGGTTATAGCCTGAGCTCTGTGGGCTGAATCATAGACACATAGACCTTGATGGCAGATAAGGACTGCTTGGCCCACTCAGTCGCCCATTTCCCTACCTAGTGGATAGCTGCAGTCCTAGTTATCCAACAGCTGACTTCCTCCTACTCACCAATAGAATTGGTTCATGTTCTGTCCATGTATTCTTGAAGTCCCCACTATTTTTGACCCCAACCTCCTTGGGAGGCCATTCCATGTGTTCACTACCTCTCTGTGAAAAATAGTTCCTCATGTTGCCCTGTGCCGTCCCTCTATCTTCAAATTTGGTCCCTTGTTCTTGCACATCTTTTTTTCTGAAAGATGCTACTCTCTTGGACTTTGTTGATTCCCTTGAGGTGCTTGAAATTTTCTGTCCTGTCTCCCCGGCCCTTTTCCTCAAGGGCATACATATTCAGCTCATCTCTCTTTGCATGGCTTCTGGTGCAGACCCTTCGCTGTTTTAGTTGCCCTTCTCTGGACTGGCAGTTGAAAGTGCCTGCCATTACTGTCACTGTAGTTCAGTAGCACTAAACTGGCTGCCTAGCAACAGCCACAGCATTTCTGGTCAGCAGTTTTCTGAGCAGCCTCCTGCCTGCTACATACAGTCTGGGCCCAAGGACATCACCCCCACACATTAGGTTCCAGGGAAAGATAATATAAAAAAAAATTGCCACTGTCCATGAGGGAGTGACCCGTTATATCACCAGAGCTATACCTTTCAAACCACTGGTCTCCTGGGACAACTCAAGACTTGAACCACCAGTGTCCCTTTTTAAAAATATAGGGCCACTAGCCCAAATGCATTCCCACCAGCCCATCTGGACTACTTCTTAAATTTATTGGCTACCTGCAGGTCACTTAGGGGCACTAAAGGGGGTTGCAGAGTCCCAAATACCGCTTTATTCTCTGTTCTTAGCTGTCTGCATTTTTATTCCATCTCTAGGGGTGGGGTTGGTGTTAGTAAATGCCAGGAGCTTGAAACAAGTTGCCAAGTTCCAGGCCATGCTGTTCGAGGGGGTGGATGTGGCGGCCGTCACGAAGCGTGGGCCAACAAAACCATGACTGGGACCTAAGCGTCAGGGGTACACTATGCTCAGGAAGGATAGAAAGGAGGCAGAGAAGTGGAGGTGGCTATGTTCATTAGAGATGACATAGAAATTGCAGGGTAGAAGAGGCAGAGGAAACGTGGAGGCCTTATGGGTCACTTACGATCCTCAGCAGGAAATAAGGTCAAGCTGGGTGTAGCATATAGGCTCTGGGATGAATGAGGTTCTAGAGGATGGTTTGCTGGACAACATCATTGCCCAGTGTGGACCAAAGGGAAGGAGTGGTGTTGATGGGGGACCTTAATATGCCAGGTACAAACTGGGGAACCATGTCCTCTAAGGTGGCCAAGGAGCAGAGGCTGCTGGATGGCTTCCAGGATGTTTTCTTAACACAGCATGTGATGGAGCCCACAAGGGAGGGGCATGTCCCAGATGTGGTTCTGGCAGATGGGGATCTGGTAGGGACATGGTTGTACAAGACCCTGACTGGGGCGACCACAATACTGTCTGGTTTCAACTAAGCATGGGGAGGGGAGATCTAGGACACTGGCAGTGGACTTCAGGGGGCAGACTTCCACGAGCATGGGAAGATTCTCAGGGATCACTTGATGGGGATTACCTCAACGACAAGTGTGGAAAGGAGATGGGAGGTCATAAACAGGGACTTCATGAGGCAGTCAGGATCTGCACTAAGTTGAAACGTAAGGGAGCAAGGTCACATAAAAACCATGCTGTATGGTCCAGTGAGGTACAGGTACAGTCAGAAAGAAGCGGCCTACAAAAATATAAAACAACAAGAGGATAGGGATAAGAAATGTACCAGCTTGCATCTAGAAAAGTCACCCATATGGTGAGGGGCAAAGTCCAGTAAGAGCAGCCGGCTAGCACAGAGGATACATGGAGGGAAAGGGTTCTTCGGTACATTGGGGAGCGGAGAAAACTAAAGGGCCATCTCAGCAGATTGAGATCAGAAGAAGGGGGTGGAAGAGGCGAGGACCAGGCAGAGGTATTTAACAAGTACTTTGCCTCTGTGTTCACTAGGGAGGGGATGGGATATCTACAAAGCAAGGCTACGAAGGGATAGAAACATCAGTAAGTGGGATCTGAGGAGCAACAAAAATGGAGCAAGAGGAGAGAGGTACCCAGGGTGTCACATCTGGGTAAAGATAAAAGGCCAGTAAGGTGGAGGGGACGGATGATGCTATCTCTGCCAAGGTGTGGTTAGCCCTCAAGGCCTAAAGAAGAAAATCTCCTGGGCGGATGGCATTCATCCGAGGTACTATGGGAATTGAGGACATACTGGCTGCACTGACGGAGCTTTTCAGCAGGTCACTTGAGACAGGAGGGTACCTAGGGATTGTCGAGAGGCACATGTGGTACCAATCCATAAGGGGTCGAGGAAGACAGGTAACTATAGACCCATCAGTTTGACCTGGTGGTGGGAAAATTAATGGAGTATACTAAAGGAACGATTAGGGGTGTACTTGGAGGAGGTGGGAGGTCTGGATAGTTGGCAACATGGGTCTGTGCCAGGTAGATCATGTCAAACCAACCTTGTGGAGTTCTATGAATGGGTAACATTAGAACTGGACAGGGGTAAGCCTGTGGATGTATTATTCTTGGACTTCAGCAAGAGGCGTTTGACTCTGTCCCCTAATGGTCTGGTGGAGAAACAGTGGGGTTAGGAGTAGGCCCTTGATGGTCAGATGGATTGAAAACTGGCTAGCTGGATGCAGAGAGAGTAGTGGTCTGTGGGGAGCTCTCGAACCCTAGAGAGGTTAGTGTGGGTACCGCAGGGCTCGGTCCTGGGTCCGATCCTGTTTAATGTGTACATATCGGACATCAGGAGGGTATAGGGTGTGAAATGAGTCTCTTCGCAGATGACTCAAGATGGGAGCAGTAGTTGAGGGAGAAGAGGGAGATTGGCCTGCAAGGACCTGGACACCCTGAGCTGGGCTCACACCAGGAAATTAATTTAATATCACCAAGTGCGAGGTGTTGCATCTTGGTGAAACTCCAAACACAGGTACACCCTGGGAGGGAGGCTGGGAGGCCTCAATAGGGAAAAAGACCTAGGGGTCATGGTGGATGCATGTATGAATAACTCCTGAGCAGTGCAGGAGGCGGCTGGAAGGCAAACAGGATGTTGGGATGCATCGTGAGGATCACCTCTAGGAGCAAGGAAGTGATTCTGTCATTGTACAATGGACTGGTTAGACCACACCTTGAGTACTGTGTACAGTACTGAGACCACATAAAGAGGGACATACAGCTCTAGAGAGGGTACAGAGGAGGCAACAAAGATGATATGAGGCTAGAAGGATTTGACGATGAGGACAGACTTAAGGAGCTCTGCCTGTTTTCACTGGAGGAGAGGAGACAGGGGACATGATTGAGGTCTTCAAATCATCTCAAAGGAATACATAGGGTAAACATGGAGGATCTTTAGACTAAAGCAGGAGGCATCACCAGAGGGCATGGTTTGAAGTTGGAAGGTGGAAGGGTAAGGGGAAAAGAGGAGGAGGTTTTCACTGAGCGGGTGGTGGACCCTTGGAATGCACTGCCTGGTGAGCTAGTTCAAGATCCACAGTGGAGGGCTTCAAGAGAGGATGGGACAGACACAGAAAGTGGATGTATCAGATGATGTCCTGTCCCGGGGGGTGGGGATGGATGATACGGGTTTCTGGAGCACAAGGGATGGGAGGGTCTCGGCACCCAACTAAGGATCTAAAGTTTGAGCAGACTCGATAGACCGTAAGGCCTAATCTGCTGGCAAATAGTATGTTAGTTTCCTTACTTTGGCCTAGTTTGTCTTTTCCTCAAACTTCTCTTCCTTTACTCCTGTGCTATATACCATATTTGTATTTCTCTACTCTTGCTACTATAACTTCTCCATACTGATCTATTTTTCCCTTTATTTCTACAGGTCTGGCCAAACATACCAATCAGATAAGTATCTTTGTGTAATTCTAACACTCTAATCTCTCCTCTAGCACCTCCGACCCTTTGTGTCCCTTCAGCCTTCTCTGTTCTTCCCTTTCAGGTCCTACCAGGATACCCCGAACCAAGGACACCCCAACTCTGGACTCCCCTACTCTGATGGAACAGGTAAGTCCTAATTATTTAACTGCCTTAGAATCATAGGAATCTGGTGACAGAAAAGGACCATTTTGATCAGTCGAGTCTGCCCCTTACCCCCACCCCCAATCATCATCTTTGTCAAGAGACACCCCACTCTGCCCACTGGTCAGCTCCTGGTGTTTGTCCCATGCCCCCTTGAATCCTTTCACCATTTTTGTGCACACCACCTCTTCTGGTGGTCAGTTCCTGGACTCCACCACCTTCTCAGTGATGTAATGCCCCCTCACATTGCCCCTAAACCTTCCTTCTTCTAATCTTAGTTTATGATCCCTAGTTCTAGCACTTATTTTCCTTGCAAATAAGCTTCCCACTCTCACCTTACTAGTCTCTAGCAGGTACAGATCAGATTTCCTCCACCTCTCGTCATAGGGCTGCCTATGTATAGCGTGCACCATCTTGGTTGCCCTTGTCTGAACCCTTTCAATCCTGTCTTATATCCTTGTGTAGGAGAGGCCTCCAGAACTAAACCCCATACTCCAGGTGAGGCCTCACCATGGATTTATAAAGGCGCATCAGCACCTCCCTTTTTCTGTTTTATACCCCTCAGTATGCACACCAACATTCTATTCACTTTGCCTACTACTGTGCTGCACTGGTTCTCTGCCTTAAGGTTATCTGAAATTATAATCCCCAGATCTCTGTCCTGCTGAGTTTCCTACCCCCGTGTGAAAATGGTTTGTGGGTTATTACACCCATTGCATTACTATGCACTTTTGGCATTAAATTTCAGCTGCCAAGTTTCCGACCACCTCTCTAGAATCTTTAGGCCCTCCCTCACTGCCTGCACCTCCCCTACCAGGGTATCTACCCTATTGCAGGCACACCTTCCCCTGCAGTTCCTCCGCTATATCTAACATACTAAAAGCCAGCAGAATAGGCCGGATGGTCTGTTGTGTCTGCTCGGTAGCCAGCCTTCTGATGGGTTCTTTCTTTCCCACCCAGCCCCAGAGAGGGTCATCCTCTTCTTCAGTTTACCCTTGAACCTGTCCCACTCCTTTTTCAAGCCCTCCACTGTGCCCTCCTCCACCAGACTCCTGGACAGTGCATTCCAGGGCTCCACCCCCCTATCAATGAAGTAAGGTCTCCTGCATCCCCCCTGTAATTTCCCTCCTCTAGCTTCCACTCATGTCACCTGGTTGTTTCCCACCTTCTTTAGTCTGAACATCTCTTTGGCACCGCCCCTGTTTATTCCTTTTACATATTTGAAGACCCCTATCATGTCCCCCCATCTCTCCTCTCCTCCAGCGAGTACAGCCCAATCTCTTCCAGCCTTTCCTTTTAGGGCCTTCCTCCCATGCTCTGAAGCATCCTGGTTGCCCTCCTCTGGACACTCTCCAGCAGTGTTGCGTCATCCTTGAGGTGAGGTCTCCAGAACTGCATGCAGTACTTGAGATGTGGTCTGACCAAGGCATTATACAGAGGGAGGATCACCTCCCTCGTCCTGGATGTAATCCCCCTTGCTATGCAGTATTCAGTTTGCTTTGGCCACAGTTCTTCTGCAGTTTTTAGTGTTATTCATTTTGATGTCTACCACCATCCCTAGATCCCTCTCACTCATTGTGGCTTGCAGTATGACACCCCGGTGTATACATGACGGGTTTCTGACCTCGGACACCCAACATTTCCCTGCATTAAACCTCAGTCCCCACCTCCTTGACCACCCCTCCAGGGTATCCAGGTCCCTCTGGACTGTCTCTCTCGCTTCGTCCCCGTCCGCCAATGCTCCCAGTTTTAAGTAATCCACAAAGAGACTCATCCTACTCTTAACCACCTCCCCATATCGAAGACATAGGCATTGAACAGGAGTGGCCCCAGTACCGAACCTTGGGGGACCCCACTGGTGACCTTCGTGGGGGAGGAGACTACCCACCACTACCTCTGTATTCGACCCTGTTAGCCAATTTTCTACCCATCTGAGCAACTGTCCTCTCACCCCCACCCCCCCAATCTGAGCAACTGTCCTCCTACCTCCAGCTTTAATAGCAGCCTATTTTGGGGTACCAAATCAAATGCCTTACTGAAATTCAGGTATAGGGACGTCCTCCAGTCTATCCTCCGGTCCAGAGATCTATAGTCAAAAAATCTAGGGGTTGGTCTACTAATCTCCCGGGATGAGACCATAATGTTTGTCATCCAGTTGCCCCAACCTTTCCAGCTGCCTCCTGAGCCTATCCTTGATAGATGCCCTCCATTACTTTGCCCACCACAGGCGTTAGGCTGACAGGCCTATAATTCCCCATCTCCTCTCTAGACCCCCATTTGTGGATAGGCACCATGAGCCACCCTCAGTCTTGAGCACCCATCCTGTCAACAGAGAGGTGTTAGAGTGCTGCCAGTGGTGCTGCTAGCTCATCGGCCAATTCCTTCATAACTCTCGGATGCAGCCAGTCTGGCCCAGTGCCTTATCAGTTTTTTGGTGTCCAAGGGCCTCCTTCACCCTTTCACTGTGATTTCTCCTTCCTCCCAGCCCCATTTAACCACCCATCCCGTTCTAGACTTGGCCCAGCCTGTACCCCACTTCTTTCAGTCCTCTCAACTCCATCTGACCTCTCGACTCTGCTGGCTCCCTTCATTCCCATTGGGCTGAGAGAACCCATACCTCCTCCGTAAATATCAAGGCAAAGTACTCATTTAGCACCTCTGCCTGATTTTCCTGCCTCTTGAGTCCATCCCTCCTCAGTCCTAATCATGCTGATCTGTGCTCTCCTTTTCACTTCTGCCTTGTGTATCTATAGAATCCCTTTCCCCCTTCGGATATCTCTAGCCAGGTTTTGCCCCTCCTCACCTTGGCTCCCTCACCACTGTGGTGACCCTTCCAGCCATCAACTCATACCACCTCCCTATCCCCTAGAGCACTTAAAACATGCATAGGCAGCCTTTTATCCCTCACTGCCTCCTGCACCTCCTGGTCCACCAACCACGGCTTGTGGCTCTACCTTGCTTCGCCTCACCTTTGTACAGGAGTTAGTAGTCTCCTGCACCCCTTTTAATGGCCTCACAAGCTGCCAGCATCCATGTCCGGCCTAATCTTGTCCAAGCTCCTGTAGAATCGCCCATGCCCACAAAGCCCGTTCCTGAAGTCACTACTACTGTATTAGAATGGTTATCCCCCACCGATGCAGCAGAAACCAGACTGTAGTGTGATCACCACCTGCCAGCGGGCTGCACACTTCCAGGCCCTTTATCTGGTCACTGTCCGCTAGGACTAATCCAATATCCGCTTTTCCTAGTAGGTTCCCCACCTGCTGGACCAGGAAGGCATATTGGAACATATCCATCAGTCTCTGTTCCCTGGCCACAGAGGATGCTATAGTGTCCCAGTCTGTCCTCAGCAAATTAAGGTCACCCAGATCACCCACCATGCCCTTTCCCACAGTCACAGTGCCCTTGATGTTCTCAACTAGTTTTGTCCTCCAGGGCCTCTTCCATCGCTGGAGGTTCTGTACACCACCCCTATTTTCAATCTTTTACCTCCCCTCTTTTGTAGGGTTACCCAGATCTCCTCCACCTCCCCCTACAGCCTCCTCCACTCCACTAACCGCTATGTCATTTTTGACTATCAGCGCTACACCCCCTCCTCTTCCTTGTCCTTCCTGAATATTTTGTAGCCCACCAAATATAGGTCCCAGTCATTTTTCTGAGTGGCCCATGTCTCAGTAATGCTGCCACTCCACCGATCCTCAACCAGCATCGCCTGGAGCTTTGGCATTTTGTTGCCCATGCTCCTAGCATTGATCAGGGCTGTCCTCCATCCTGACCCTTCTCCCTTCTCCAGTCATCTCGACCCTGAGCAGTTCCTAGATGCCCTTTCTTGCACAGCTCTGGATGGATTTAGATCACAGTTACCTGCCTTAATTTCATGCCCTGGACCTGGAACCCTCGAGCAGCCCTCCTGGAGCTACTCTTTTACTTAACCCCCCTTTACAAGTTTAAACTCCACCTCTCGACTATGAATCCAGCAAGATTTAGTTTCAAGATCTCCCTCTCCTCCAAGTTGAGGTGTAGCCTATCCCTGGCATATAACCCCTTGTCCTCCCATGTATCCCCCAGTCCCTCACCAGCCCATACCCTTCTGCCCTGCGCCAGTCCCTGAGCCACTGGTTCACACCTGTAAGTTTATGTTTGGTCTCCCTGGACACCCTAGGTACTGGCAGAATCTCAAAGAAGGAGATTGTGCTTCTATAGAGTGGTAAACCCTGGCCAGTTCCCGGAATCTTGCCTGGATTTCTAGTTCACTGTTCCCCTCTAAGTCATTTGTTCCCAGATGTTTCGTCTGGGGATTCCCCGCATTCCAATGCTATCGAGTATAGCTGGAATTTGGCCTTGTGTACGGCTAGGCCTGGGATACATTTAACCTTGACTGGGCTGCTTTTTCCTCCTCGGCCCCCTCCACTGGATGCCCAGGTCATGGAGTCACCCAACAGGATCACCTCTCACCCCCACTTTACTGACCTGTTTGATTCCGTCAGGCTCTTCCTTATGTCATCAACCCCAGCTACTTCTCTTGGCCCCCTCAGCCTGGGGATCACAAGCCTGTGCTTGCCTACCATGCTCATTCTTCTACCTGTAGCTCCCAGCTTGCTCCTTGCCCCCCAACCTCCTGGGTGGCACTGGTGCCCCACCCAGATCTCGTGGACTCTTTCTGGGCTGGTATCCTCAGATCCCCCACCCAGGCTCCCTTCTACTGCTCCCTCCTTGCCTCACCCCAAGTTCTGCATCCTTCACCCATCTGCTGTGTTTCTCCCTACCCCGTCTTCCCCTCCCTCCTCTCCCCTCATCTGATTTCCCCGCCTTGAGCTGGCCTATCTAGAGTATTCCTTATCCTTGGTTGACTTCCGTAACCTGGATGCTTGCCTAACCCTAGTCCTCCCTCCTCCCACCCTGGCTTCACTCTGCACTCCCCTTCCTCCCACTCCCTCCCACCTAGGCTAATGTCTCTCCCCCGTGGATCTGGCCTCTCTCCTGCCCCATCTCCCCAGCTTACTGACCAAACCCTCTCTGTCTGCCTGCTCCCTCCTCCCACCAGCCTCTCCACCTCATCTCATGGATATAGCAGGGCGAATCGATTAGTAAGTGCGATGTTTGCCCCGACTTGCTCTCCTGTCCCCCTCCTTCTGGTCAACCCTCCCCTCTGAAGTGATTTCATTACATTGCTTGTTTTGTGCCCCACCCTCCTGAGTAACCATATGATCCCTGTCCACCTGTTCCCTGGGTTATGCCATATTGGCCTCTACTCTCATGAGGTCCTTTCCACACCTTTCCTCCCCACCCCTCCCACCTTCCAGCTGCCTTCTGATCCCCTCTACTTCCTCCCTAAGACCTGCCAACTGAAAACACAGGGGGCACCCTCTGAACCTCCTTGCCCAATTTAATATTATTGCCACCCCGCACCCTGTACACCCAATCACTCTACCGAAGGTGCCCGCTTTGGCCACCCCGAAGTCTACCCTCATTTTAGGTGAGCAATGCGGCCCTCTAACAGAAATAATTCAGTCAGTGTTGCACTAAAACCCAAGCAGTTTGCCCCTCTGATTACAGCAATTTTCCCTCTTTCTTGACAGTAGCCAGTTTTCTAGCTCTAGCAGTAGACGGTTCACAAGCAAAATTAGCCCATCACAAGACTAGCCAGCTCGGAGGCCCTAGCAGTAATTGATTCACACACAGTTTGCCTACTCCCTCAGATGTAGTTGGCATACACAGTCATTTATACAGTCTGCTTTATTATGCCCCTTCCTGGTAGTAGTCAGTGTTGGCCAAGCAGCACAGTGTACAGGACCCTTTTCCCCCAATCAATAACAATCCAGCTTCCTAGTGTTCCAGTTCACCCAGTCTCGACTTGCCCTCCTCCAATGCTCCACCCTCACCGACCATTTAATAGAGGTCAGGGCCAGGGTGGGTGGTGTGGAACAAAGAACAGTTCTCCTCCTCTGATTGCGACTGGACTATTTGCCTTTTATGGCCCAGTCACACAGTCAAAGGTTCGCGCCCTATTCACTGATTGGCCGCTCCTTAGTCGCCGGCTTGCAAAGTTGTGGCCGATGTGGACCCGGTATGCATGGCCTGTCCCCCGCCAACAAGAGCTTCCTTGTAGATCAATGTGATCCCATCCTCTCCAACTTCCGATGCAGCCCCAGAATGCCTGCCCAGACCACTTCCAGCGACAAGCCCGGGTCTGGAAAGAACAGCTCTCCTCCCCTGATTGGAACTGGGCTAATCGTTGCTATAGATATTAAGAAAGGATGGGTCCAGCACCAACCCCTGGGGCGCACCACTGCCACCCTGGAATGCACCCCATTTGCCTTACCACCACCCTCTGGTTTCAGTCTTGAACCAGTTCTCCACCCACCTTATTTTCTGTTCCACCCCTAAGCCTTCCAGCTCATTTACCAGTCTTCTATGTGGCAAAGTGTCAAAGGCATTGCTGAAATCTGGGTAGGCCACATCCTCTTCCATCCACCTTCCTTGTTACCCAGTCAAAAAACTCAGTTAAGTTTGTCGGGCACAACCTGTCTCCCATAAAACCAAATTGCCTTGGGTCCTGGAGGCAGTATAGCACATTGGGTAAAGGCTCTGAGCTACAGATCTGGAGACCTGGGTTTGAATCCAACAGCCATCTAAGTGCATACTGTGTGATTCTGAGCAAGTTACTTAACTTCCTTGTGCTCCAGGTTGCATCTGGAAACAAGCTTCAGCTTAGTGTGCTACTCCTGGTTAAACAATGTTCCCTTCCCCCACTTCCCCTATAGACCATTGACAACCAGGTGCTCCAGTATTCTTTCCTTCAGCAGTATTTCCATTACTTTTCCCACTGTTGTGGTCAGGCTGACCAGTATGTAGTTCCTGCATCCTCTGTTAACACTTTTGTATAGTGGGACCACATCAGCCCTTCTCCAATCCCTGGGCGTGTCACCAGTTTACAAAGACAGGGTGAACAGGGTAGTCAGAGGCCCTACTAACACGTCCCTTAGCTCCCTCAGTGTCCAGGGGTGCATCAGTCTGGCCCATAGCCTTATTGCTGCCAGTTCCATGAGGATCCTTTCTTTTGCAAAGGGAGCTGTATCCTTTTCTATGATCTCTCCATCCTTATTAATGCTGGCCCATTTACTGCCCCTTCCTTTGTAAAAACCAAACAGAAGTATTTGTTCAGTATTTCTGCTTTTTGGCTGTCATCTTCCCCTCCATCCACCCATTTCAGACACTCAATATCTCCCCTTGCCTTCCTTTTCTCCCTGATGTACCTGCATGTAAAAGGTTTTGTCCCTCCTTACCACAATACCCACTGGCTGGCTTGTCAAGGGTCCCACATAAGTGTGGGTCTGGTGCCAATGTGCACTTTGCATGCGGAAACATTTTGGTTTGCCTGCTGTGTGCTGTAGTGTAGTGGATTGTGATGACTGGTTTTGCTGGATTATGCACTGACAGCTTCATTTGCAGCAGATCCTGGAGTCCTTTGCGGTGGGAGATTGTCCTACAGTGCATGTTAAGAGTTTATATAGGCTGTCATCTTTGGTTTACTGGCCCCACTGAACTCCCCGGGCTAAGTTCTGTCATGGACTGACTTATCCCCTTGAGAAGAGCAGAAGTGGAAAACATCTGATCAGAGATTGTGTAGGCTCAAATGTGCACTGCAGGCTATTGGAACTTCTATTGCTTGTTGCCAGCTGAAGGAGTTCTGGGACTGGTTGTGTCTGTGTATATCTGCCTAGAGATGGTCACAGTTGGCCTGCTGCGGTGTGCAATGGATGATAGTTGGAAATTCAAATCTGTTTGGGGGACTTAGAGGGAAGGATTAGGAAGTACTTTTTCACTGATAGAGGCGGGTGGACAACTGGAATGGGCTGCTGAGGAAATGGTGGGAGGGTTCACGAGGCATGAGATAAGCACAGAGGGCAACTGGCACGGAGGGACTACAGAAAGACCTAGTGGATATCTAGGCGAACTGGGCAGACTAGGTGGGTTTCGGTCCCTTTCTGCCATCACATGCCTGTGTTCCTATGTATTCTACAGGCAGATTGGGAAAGGGAGGGGATCCACTACACCACCAGGGAAACATTCATTGTGCTTTGAATACTGTTCCTTGGTGTCTTTATCCTACCCAGTGTTGGTTGATGTGTGGAGCAACATGACGACCTACCCCCAAAAAGATCAGTTCTAGGGGCACGGACAAGGAGTCCTCCTCCCTCCCCCAACCATGACATCCCCTGAGTGACCGAGTCCATTCTAAAAGCCAGGTTGATGGTGTGGTACAGGTCTGGTATCTTCCCCCAACCCACTTTTTTTATTTTAACCTCTACAGAGCTTTTCCAACTGACCCAGCTGATCAGTATTTTTATTTTTCATACTGACACATTTTCCCTTTTATATCTACAGGTCTGACAGGACATTGACTGGGAGTAGGAAGGCCCTGACCATATGTTTCAGATAAGTATTGTTTTTTTGTTTACCCTACATTGTTTGTCTGTCATATAATAGTTCATAACGAGCTGCAGATCCTTTCTGAGCCAATTGCTGTTCTTGTTTTACAGGTACAAATGGCTGCTCTGGGAGGCACTGGGTTGGAGCTGTACCTTGTGCTTTAAAAAGGAGGCTATGGGCTTGGGAGTATGGGATGGGCATCAAGGTTGGGAACTCCAGGGAACACCACACAACCGATTTGCCAAGACTCATGAGGCTCAAAACCTGTTTTTCATTTTCTTGCTTTGTGTGCTTTGCATTCTAATGCCTGCATTAATGTAGTGTTTTTGTTTTGCAACAAGTACTGTGTGTGTGTGTGTGTGTGTGTGTGTGTGTGTAATAACCCACTGTAGGGTGTGCAGTCACACTCTGATATACGCACACCTTGGTGTGTGTTGTTGCACATGAGGCCACAGGCCGAGTGCATCAACCACCCAAGCCGTGTGTATATCACTGCACTTCCACACACCACACAGTGGGTTATCTATCTTATAAAATGGCAAAATTGTTTTGGAGGGGAGTAAAAGTGCAGGTGTGTGGTTGCACTACGATATACGCACAGTCACCTAATGGTGTTTGTCCAATGCGATTGATAATCCCATTATAGAGACAGATAGATATATATAGAGATACACACACACACACACACACACACACACACTTCACTCGAACAGCCCCTTGATACTGAAAATAATTTTCCACACCGTGCATGTGCTCCCAGTCCGAAGAGGCTCTCTTCTTCTTTTTTTGAAGGTAAACCTGGAAATACTGGTGAGGATTTGCATATCAGAGAGTCTCCCATTCCATTTTCTGCAAACCAGAATGATTGTGGGTCATTCCTTTACCTAAATGTCCACCCCCTTCCCTGTGACTTTGAGTCAAACATGTGGTAACAGACTTTAGTACCTCCTACAGACATAGCCCCCAAGATTTCCATCTTCTTTGGAATTCACAGACGACTTTCTCACTCAGGAACCCTTAAGCAAAGCTTCCTCTGCTGAGGTTGCAGATACTTGCAGATGAATACTGTTTTGTTTTTGTTGAATTTTATGCGATGCCATCTTTAATGCAGCCTAATACACTGGAACAGAACTACAACACTGCTGACAGGAGTGCTACCAAAATCACACTGCACACTGAAGTGCACTACAGGTGTTGATGCAGTGCTAATTAACATAATTCGCACACACTGAAAAAGCAATGCAACACTGCTTCAGGCAGTGTTGAAAACACTGCTAATCGCTGTACTTTTGCAGTGTGATTACAGTGCTAATTAACATAATTCGCACACACAGAAAAAGCAATGCAACACTGCTTCAGGCAGTGTTGAAAACACTGCTAATCGCAGTACTTTTGCAGTGTGATTACAGTGCTAATTAACATAATTCACACACACTGTATCAGCACTGCATGTACACAAAAGAGACCTGAAGATGCACTGATTAAACACTGATGGACTGCATTATGAAATGAAGTGTGCGGAAGTGTACACTGCTACTGTAACACTGAAATAACACCATATAGTGACTGTTTGAACACTTCACTTCCCTCTGGGTAATGATCTTCTGATGGCGAGAGATTAAAGAACCCATTCCATCTTGGTTCTCCTTGATCTCTCAGCAGCATTTGACTACCGTGGATCATGGGGTGCTGCTCGGCGCCTGTGGCTCTTCTGTGGAGTGGGAGAGGCGGTCCTCAGTTGGTTTCGGTCTTTCCTCGAGGTAGATCCCAGAGAGTGGTATTGAGGAATTTATTCCTCGGCCCCTCATGGGCTACCCTGCGGGGTTTTCCACAGAGCTCAGTGCTGTTCCCCCATGTTATTCATGTGTACATATCCCATTAGGGGACATTATAAGATGGTACAGGATGAGTTTTCATTGCTATGCCGATAATTCTCAACTGTACATGTCTTTGTGCCCGAACAGGAATTAGAATGTGCTGCGGTGTTTAATAACTGCCTACTGGAGATTCAGAACTGGATGAGTGCCAGCTGGCTTGGCTGAACTCAGGAAAAACTGAGGTATTGGTGGTGGACCCTGGTTATAGGACAGCATGGGTGGGAAAACCCTCAGGATTAAATCTTGGGGGGATCCCACTTATTGCCTCGGGTCAGATGTGAAACATGGGCATGGTATTTGATGAAGGCCTGACCCTGATGGTGCAGGTTTTGTCTATAGCCAAATCTTCCTATTACCATCTAAGGAACATAGCCCAGGTGAAGCACCTGGTTCCGCCTGAAGATCTTTTTACCTTGGTCCATGCCTTTGTCACCAGTCATTTTGATTACTGCAGCGCTCTCTACCTAGGGCTTCCAGGGGTAGATATCAAGTCGCTTGCAGCTAGTGCAGAATGCAATGGACAGGTTGTTGACTGGAACCTCTAGATCCAGTCATATAACCTCTGTGCTGCGTGAACTGCACTGGCTGCCAATACAGTATGGATTACCTTCAAGGTTGCATTGCTGACCTATAAAGCCCATAATGAACAGTGACCCCACTACCTGAAAGAACTTTTATGCTGTTACTGCCCCAGCCATTCACTCCGATCCTCTGGCAAGGGCTTACTAGAGATTCCCAGGGTATCCTAAGGACATCAGGAGGAAGATCTTTTGCCTTTATGCACCTACCCTGTGGAATTCTCTACCTCACCAGATACGAGAGAGCCAGACCGTAGAGGGTTTTAAAAAGCTGTTGAAGACCCATTTATTTAACCAGGATTTCTCAGGAATTTATTAAGTGCACACTGATATGTTTTATCTGTTTTTTAATTGAAATACTGTGTTTTTATTGTATTGTAAAGGCTCCCTGAGCATAGGAAGGGTGCCTTATACAAATAAAATGTTGATTGATTGATTGATTGATTGATTAAAATAACCTTGGAGAGAAGCATCATTAGTTTGCTCTGAAACATAATCACAATTAATTATCATTAATAATTAATCAACCCCTTATGTCCATCAGTCTGTTATTGACACTGCTTTTTCAGGCATCTTCTTTCTTTCATGAACTTCCAGATCTTGGAGCTTTGCTCAAAATGAAAAGTGTCCCCACCATCTGAGATTTTCTTTGCTTGTGGTCTTGCCTGAAACTACAAGTTTTGCTCCCTCTGTGATTAACTCGGTGACTACTGGAAAGTCATTTCCAATTATCACAGATACAGGTAACTTAGGTACTACCCCCACATTCAGTTGGTGTGACACCCCATTAATGCCCTGAGTCACTTGGGTGGTGGGATAATATCAAATTTTCCCGTGACTGCAGATGAACCCTATACCTGGTCCTTTTGCAGTGTTTTTCCCAACACTTCAACATGAACTAGAGTCTTTCGCTCCTGACTCAATAAGTTTCCTCATAGTCTTACCTCCCACCTTGACATCTGTTAAATACTCGCCCCAATTTGCTAGGACAAATGTGCTCCAGTGTTACCCTTTTACGTTACGCGGCGCGACATGCAAGGCGTTTTGGGAAAGTAGCACACTTTGGAGGTGTGCCTCTCCTTTCAATCCACTGCTTCATTGAGCAGGCGTGGCGGTCCTGCACCAATGGGTGCAGGAGTTATTATATGACAGTGGTCTTCGCTTCAAAGAAAACCACGCTGTCATACTAGCATGAGCCTCCGCCCCCCACAAAGCTTTGGTGCCATGCTGGGAGCCCACCCCAGCGTGGCAAGCGTCCAGCGTTGTCTGCCGATGGGGTGCCCAATCCCCGTCGGCTCCTGAGCCCAGCCATCCTTCTGCCACGCTGGGGAGCCCACCCCAGCGTGGCAAACGTCCACGTAGTCTTTTTTTTTTCCACCTGTAAGCAAAACGGTCTCACGGTGCTTCTCCCAGTCCCCTCCCACAACCCGCACCCACCACTGCTCATCCAGCCTCCCTGCACCCCCCCTCACCCCCATACTTACCTCCGGAGCTCAGCGCGACTATCTTCGGTGGACCGGGAACACGTCTGCACTCTTCAAAGCTGACTGCGAACTGAGGAAATGCCGGTAAGCTGTATAATTGGCTAGATAGGGGGTTTTCAACTTTATTGCATATCTCAGGCATTTTTTGGAATTTTGCCCAAATTTTCAACATGGGGTTTTGGGGACCCCTTCTCATGAATGATGTCACTGTCATGGCGTTATTCAGGCCGAAGGGTGATTTCGCAGTCACTGTGCAGTCACTGCATGAAATCACCCTTTGGGCCTGAATAATGCCATGACAGTGACATCATTCATGAGAAGGGGTCCCAAAAACCCCATGTTGAAAATTTGGTGCAAAAATTCCAAAAAATGACTGTTTTACGAGCGTTTGTTGCGCAGTTCCTACACAGGCTCGTAAGTTCGCGAATTTTCAATATTTTCACTCCAGATTTTCAACATTGCCATTTTACCACACCTCCTTATGAGCAGTACAGCTGTCATTTTTCACATCCTGCCCAAAACGTGTTTCCACCCATGTAGCGCACAATGGCGTAGTCGGTGTGTGAAATCAATGTGTGGGACACATTGAGAAAATCACGGTGACACTGTTCATTAGCAGAGGTTAAAATGGCTATGTTGAAATTTAGTGAAAAAAAATTCCTAAAAATGACGCTGTTTCGCGAGCGTCGTTAGCGGTTCTCTGCAGCTCATAGGTTCTTAATTTTCAATATTTCCACCCAGATTTTCAACATTGCCATTTACCACACCTCCTCATGAGCAGTACAGCTGTCATTTTCACATCCTGCCCAAAACATGTTTCCGCCTATGTAGCGCACAATGGCGCAGTCGGTGTGCGAAATCAATGAATGGGACAGATTAAGAAAATCACAGTGACACTGATCATGAGCAGAGGTCTTAAAATGACTGTGTTGAAAATTTGGTGAAAAAATTCCTAAAAATGACTGTTTTACAAGTGTTCATTGCGCAGTTCCTATGCACGCTCATAAGTTTGCGAATTTTCAATATTTTCACTCCAGATTTTCAACATTGCCATTTTACCACACCTCCTTATGAGCAGTGCAGCTGTCATTTTCATCCTGCCCAAAACATGTTTCCACATATGTAGTGCACAATGGGGTAACAAAAGGTCATGCTGAAAATTTATTGTGCAAATACCAGCAATCGCATTAGGGCATTAGGGTAAAAGCACAAACGCAGCTAAACACCACTGCAAATACCTGCAAGCTTAACGCTCGCATTGACAAATGCTTGTTATTTTTATGACAGTTTCTTGCAATATGGCCTGGCTTGTTGCAGTTATTGCAAATAAAGTCTTTGGGTGCAGAATTGTCACTCCCATGAGTTCTTATCTGATCTGGAGTTAAATCAAGAAAAAGAGGGTTTTACCAGTCTTTGACTGTTAATTCACTGCTGAGTGGTCTGTCTGGCCATCTTCTAGTCCTCGGCAAAAGAAACAGCCTTTTCCCCATTTTCTGGTTGGTGTTCTTGTACACAAAGCTGCACATCTGTAGGCAGGATGTTGATGAGTTGCTCCACTGCAAATGTTAATGATCTGTGTTTTGCCTTCTGGTTGGAGCCAGTTAATGAGTTATTTGAGTCATGTGAAGGCTTCTCGAGGATTGTCGACTGAGTGGTACTTCAGGGACCAGAATCTTTGCCTGTAGTTCTCTCCTGAGATGTCATATCTTTTCAGGATTTTTCTTTTCACAAGGTCATAGTTTTTTGACTGTGCAGTGTCCATATTGCTGTAGGCAAGTCGGGCTTTACTGTCAGGTAAGGTACAGTACAAGTCTGATTGCCTAGTGCTGTTTTGGCCTCTGGCAGGCTGTGCAACTCTTTAAAAAGTTGTCAGGTATGCTTTGATATAATCTGAGGACACAACTTTGTACGTTTAATGTCTTTTAAGTTGTTTATGTGTTGTTGCTCTGCTGGACCTGTGCCAGATCCTCCAGCTTTGATAGCTTGCAGAGCTTGCAAGGCATTTAGCTATCGCTGCTCCTGCCGCTGCATCTCTTCTCTGCTGCTTCTGTCACTGCATCTCTTCTTTTCTCTATTTTTCCATCACTCTTTATTGTATCGCCCACCATTTGAAGGAGGCAGCCATGCCTTCAGGTACCGTCCCTGTGTGTTCTTCTTCTGCCATCACTGGTGCCAGCTATTCAGTCTCACTTTGGACTTTTGTCTCTGCTAGCTTTGCTGCCATTCTTCTGGTTATCACTACTGGGCTTGCTGTTGTAGGATCCATACCTTTCTTCTATGCTTCCCTGGCACCAGGTCTAGTACACATGCACAAAACTCCTGGATTAGAGTTTGCACGGTGTAGACACCACTTAGTCTGACACCATCTATCATTAGGGCACAGGTTAGGAAGCATAGGAAAAAGCAGGAGCAACTGTAAAATTCACAAGTAGCATATTATTATTATCCATAACAATAAAATAAAATAAATAAATAAAAAATGTGCAGGATAGCTCTTATACAGGCACTTCAAACAAAACAGAGTCCTTCATCTGAAGGAATCTCTAATTCTAAATTTTAATCTGCCCTTTAGCAAATGATTGCTGTCTTCATATATATGTATATACATATATATATATATGCCTTTTCCTGGCAATTAAGTTCTTCATCCTGAGCGCATTAAGAGACATAGGGCAGGATTCACAAAGGAGTTAAGCTCAGTGCATATCCATATGCATAGAAATGAGATGCACTGAGCTCCAACTGTATGGTATTCACAGAAGATGTGCTGGGGAATGCCCTCGGCGCATCCCCTCTGTGAACACCACACTTGTGCCCAGCACTGGATGCACCAGCGCAACCCCCTCATCAGGCTGGGAATCCAATGGGGCAGCGCCCAAAATTACCATTCAGAACCAACAACATGCACATGGGGACATTAGGCATGCAAGGTGCAATGGGACCATTTGCATGTCATTATGGCTCCATTTGCATGCACTGTGCAGGGATGCGCCCAGCCAAATGTGCTGGGTGCCCTGCTAAGGCTGAGGTCCACAGTGAGAGCCCCATCCAGTCCAGAGGCAACCCCTGCCCACCCCAGGCAACAGCATCCTCCACACACCCTGGACGATTCCCTGGCAGTCCAGTTTGCCCCTCTCACCACTCACATCTCCTTTAAAATGCCACTTCCTGCAGCAATAAAGGGGAAAGTACAGACCTCTTCTCCACCAGCATCTCTGTTAAAATGCCACTTCCTGCAGCAATCAAGGGAAATGTACAGACCCCCCCTTCCTGCCCATATCTCCATTGAAATGCAGCTTCCTGTGGTGATACTGTGCACTGTACTGAACCCCTCCACACCCCAAGCCAAATGCACCAGCTGTCCAAAGAACCCCACAGTAGCTCAGCAGACACCCACCCCCACCCCACTCAGGCACCTCCTACCCACTCCGCTCCCCGTCCCTACATATTTCCCCATCAGCGGCAGCTCAACACACCTCATACTGCCACGGCTACCTGCTGACAGAACTATCTGTCACTGACAGCTACTGTACATCCTGTGGCCATTAGGACCCTGCTCATTCACATTATGCGTACAGTACAGGGTCCACCAAAGGACTGCAGGATGTACAGTAGCTGTCAGTTGCAGACAGCTGTGTTGGTGGGCAGCCATGGTGGTAATGAGGGTGGGTTGAGCTGCCCACCGATGCAAGAAATATGCAGGGATGGGGGAGCGGGTGGGTAGGGGTGCCTGAGTGGGTGGGAGGAAGTTGTCTGCTGAGCTACTGTGGGGTCATTTGGACAGCCAGCACCAGTGCATTTGGCTTGGGGTGGGGAGGTGGGGTTCTGTAAAGTGGACAGTATCACTGCAGGAAGTAGCATTTCAATAGAAATGCAGGTGGGGATGGGGTCTATACATTCCCCTTTATTGCTGCAGGAAGCAGCATTTTAATGGAGATGCGGGTGCGGAGGGGGTCTGCACATTCCCCTTTATTGCTGAAGTAAGTGGCAGTCTTATGGGGATGCGGACAGGGGGGGCACATTGGACTGCCAGGATGGGCAGGCTGCTGTGCTGCTGTCTGCAGTACAGCAACCTGCCTGTGGTGAAAGTCCACATAAGTCTACTCCTTTAGACTTATCTTTGGGAGGCACATCTCCGAACTTGCCCCAGGGATGCACCTCCAAGTTGGGCTGTGAACGAGGCTGCGCACGATATGCATGAGCATGCCAACTTCACAGCCCCTCCAGATACGCTGCATATCATTATGGGTGGTATGCAACACATCTGTGATGCGTTGGTGCATCGGGAATGCACTGGCACATAGGCCCCCTGCCAGAATTGCACCAATGCGCAAGTTGAGGATGTGTCGGTGCATCTCAGGTGCTGCAGTGCATCACCTTGTGAATCTTGCCCATACTGTTTCTTACAAAATATATTAGGTTCTTGTCAGTTGTTTTCCTGAGCAGGCTTGCAAAGAAAATGCTTTATCCCAAGCTGGCATCT
This sequence comes from Neoceratodus forsteri, assembly GCA_016271365.2. NCBI lineage: Eukaryota > Metazoa > Chordata > Ceratodontiformes > Ceratodontidae > Neoceratodus > Neoceratodus forsteri. The sequence goes on along the minus strand of CM057454.1, from coordinate 1,098,384,980 downwards.
TGCTGATAGTTCTGCAAACAAGCCTGTGGAGGTCAAACTGCATCTCAGGGTTACCCTCCCCTGTTCCAAATAGCTCCCTACAATCATTTGAACAAAATAACTCCACACGTTTTCAAACCAGAGAACCCAGCCTCACATAAAGATTCACATACATTTTTACCAACACAGATAAGAAAGGGGGAAGAAAAGATAGAAACGGCAAGAAACAGCAAGTGAAGGCAGGGAGATGGTGTGAGGGGGAGAATCATGAGACTGCTAGAGTGATCAGTTTCTAGGCCTCACAAGAAAATTTGATTGTGCAATCAGACAGACAAGAGATGGAAAGGGAAGGATAGAACAGATCCTTGCTTTTAACTCTTTCTGCATAACAAATTGGACAGGGTCTTATTCAGCCCTGTTCGCACACAGTAAGAAAACACAAATGATCATCTCCTGATTTTGAACCCTCTGCTGCATGGACTCTGATGATACAGAGAACTCCTTGAAGCATACATAGCAGACCTCAGAGGCATGGGCAACCTGGAGAAGGGCATCTTTAGTGGGTGTCAACAGCTGGTATACTGGTTCATCTGGGAGGACCTTTATGGGGGTGGTGGTGCTGGAAATGGACCCCAGTTTGCAGGGTTTTGATCTGAAGTACCCCAACACAGTGTTATGCCTCTGAGTTCATTCATCCCCATTGCCCTAGAGATCTCCAGCAGGCTTGACAAGGCCCCACTGCACCCTCCCTTGATACCTTCTGGAGATATCAACAGCAGGCCTTGCTTTGACTATCAGATCCCTGTACTCTATAAGTTCCTCTTACACAAGAAGCCTCCTGCCTCTAACACTGTCTTCCTCAGGGGAGCACTTGCTCATAATGGCCCATTTACAGACAAAAAACAGTCTTGATCCCTCACACAAACTACCACATCTCCCCTGCTTGAGCAAATATCCAAAATATGCCTCCCTTGCACTGAAGGTTATAGATGACTGACAAAGCCTAAATGTCTGGGAAATCTGGAAACCAAAAGCTCAACAAGCCAGGTTTCAGGGAACAGAGTGTAATCATCCAGCCCACTCACTTTCTGAGGCTAATGTCCATGACAGTAAGTTGAATACCTTGGGCCACCCTAGGCCCAGTAGCATCCCACCGCCTCAGACCATGCCGACTCTGTATATACAGTATTTCTATGGTGTTTTGTGTTCAGATTTACTACATGTTGTTGGTTGATTACAAATCTGCTGAATTGTAGCCTTTCCCCAACTATGTGTGTGCCTCAAGAGTTTCAGGTATGGAAACACTGTTCAAGTCCCAATCTAGCTCCCTAAACAGAGGATTATTTGGGTCCCTTTATTTTCTTTCTGATCTGCTGTGATTCTTGCTCCCTCTTCACCTGTTCATTATCTGGCCAAACATGACAACCCCTCCCACCCCAATGGCTGACCTGTGACTTCATAACTGGAATGTTCAGGGTTTGAACTTGCCAGTGAAGAGAAAGCAAGTCTTAACACACCTAAAAGGCTACACTTCCAAGTGGTCCTACTGCAAGAATCAAAACTTCTGACCCATGATGCAAAGAAGCTAAGAGAGAGTGGGTAGGGGTGGAGGTATACAGCATGGCCAAAGCCAGAAGAGGGAGTAGCCATTCGTATGCATACGTCTGCATGGGACAGTAAAAAGTTTGCGAAGGTCTTGTTGGTAGATGGGTTTTAATTTTCCTTGATACCTCCTCAGGACCCCTAGTCCTGTGTAACCTATATGCACCTAACGAAGACATACCTTCCTTTTTTCATCAGCTCACTGATTGGGTACCGTAATTCAATGGCAGCAATGCCCTGCTCCTGGGATGGAATTTTAACTTTGTGCTAGATTACTTAGCAGATCACAGTCATGGCATGACAGAGCCCCACATAAAGGTGGCCTAGGTGGTTAAGCTGTAGATGGCTGACCAGTCACTCTCAGATGTTCAGCACCTGTGCAACACCCAAACCCATGATTACACATGCTACCCCACTGTCCACCAGTTTTACAACAGACTGGATATGTGGCTAGCCTACCAAGCCATCCTCCCCATGGTAACAGCAGACACTATCCAACCTCTCATCATTTTGGATCGTGACTGATACAGGCAGACATGTTGTGGGGACTACCCTCTAATAAATCCCCATCCTGGTGGCTAGACCCTTTTCTGATGCATGACTCATAATTCAAAGCTTGGATACAGAAAGAAGCTATGGCATACTTCCATATCAACAACAATGGCAAGATATCCATAAGCACCCTATGAAAGGCACTTAAGGCCATCATAAGAGGACTGATGACTGGCTACATGGCCTGCAGTAGGAAGGAAAGAGAATCTCAACTCACAGAAATGGTGTTATCACTGCAGCAGAAAGAGATTGCATTTAAGGCTCTAGAGGGGTACTTCAACCCCTCCTCCACGTGGAGATATTCAAACTCTGCATGGAAATAGACTCACTCTTAACTAGAAAGGTGGAACTAGCCTTGTTGAGACTCCAATATAGGTACTGGGAGGGTGGAATAGTGAAGCAAAGTTCTGGCCTACCAACTGAAAAAACAACAAGCAGAACATCATATTGATGAACTTGGGGACTCCTCCTGGAATGTGTTTGCCAAGATACAAATGAGAAATTTCTACAGGACTCTGTACAGTTTGATCTCAGCTCTAACTGCTTCTCAGATAGAGGCCTACCTGAGCCCTCCCCATTGGCCCAAGCTCTCAGCTAAGCAGGTTCAAGCATCAGAGGCATCCCTTATGGTAACAGAGATTGAGACAGCTCTGAAAGTGCTCAACCCTTGCAAGACACCTGGAGGGGATGGTTTCCCGGCCAAGCTCCTACAACTCCTTTCTCAGACAATCTCCCCCATACTGCACCGACTCCATCAGGAGTCTACTTTCACCAGTATCTTTCCCCAAACCATGAGGACTGTGACCATCACAGTTCTCCCCAAAAAAGACGAAGACCCTACTAACCTTGCTAGTTACAGACCCATCTCCCTCATCACAGTAGACAGCAAAGTATTCACCAGAGCCATGGCCCTGAGGTTAGAATCTATCTCTCGACCCTCATCCACCCATCTCATGTGGGCTTTATACAAGTAAGAGTTGGCTCCAGTCATCTTTATGGATTGCTAAATCTGATCCATCTAGATGGAGGTACCCCCACCTCAACCGCAGCCATACCTATAGGCTTTGAAAAAGCATTCGATTTGGTGGAGTGAGAGTATCTGTACACCATATTAAAACACATGGGATTTGGTCCCCACTTCCTAATGAGCATACAGCCCACATACTTGAGCCCCTTAACAAAGGTACTTACCAACTCCACCATCTCCACCCCTTTCCGATTAGGAAAAGGGATGCACCAAGGGTGCCCACTCTCACCTCTAATGTTTGTACTGGCCATAGAATCCTTAGCAGCAGCAATCTGAGGTGACATTCAGATTCAGGAGATCAAGGTGGGTAAAGAGAAGTGCAAAACTCTGCTATACACAGTTAATTTGCTGGTGCTCACATGTCAGGTCCCCAGCTCCACTTCCCAGCTCCTGACTCTACTCTCTTCTCCTTCTCTTCTATTTCTGATATTAATATCAACAGGTCCATAACCAATGTTCTACCTCTGAACCATCACTGTGTGACCCTTTTGATACAAACCTTTGGGTTACAATTGCCCCAGAGAGGATTAAATACTTTGACATCAAGATATCCTGAAATATCATCAATATGTGTGACCTAAACCTTGCACCACTCTTATCAGAATTGTGCACAGAATGTGACAGGTGGAAACCCTTCACCTCTCCATGGGAGAAAATTGAAGCCATAAAGATGGTTATGGCTCAAAAATATTCCATCATGCCCACCTACCTGTGCACTTCCTAGTAAATGATTCAAAAGCATAGACAGAATGCTTGGCCATTTCCCATGGAAAGGCAAACAGCCCAGATAGAGCCATGCAACACTCGGTTCACATTGGACCAGGGAGGATGGGGCTGCCCTGGTTCAAAAGCACACTACTGGACTTTCAGGACAGGCCAAACCCTTAAATGGATAGCATCCCCAGATGAGGACCCCTCCCCTGTGGTTCAACATTGAAGCCTTCCAGATTACTGGAATGGCACCACAACCTGCCTCTCTCAACACAAACCAAGTTTCCATGCTCGCACTCCACCACTGGCCAGTCGGTGACTGTCTGGACACAGGTATAATGCCAGCTGGGCCTAACTTTGGCACATCTTGCCCTTTCTCCCACATGACATAACCCCACTATTACCATAGGAAAGCTGCCAGTAAAATGGGAGCACTGAGAAAGCAAAGGCATCCACCTGGTAAAGGACTTGCTCATCCCTTGCTCCACTATCATGGACTCCCTCCAAGGACTTCAGCACAGATACAATTAGACAAGAAGATTTCTGATGTCTTCTGCAACTCCACAGTGCACTGGGCCCACCTTGACTCACTTCAGGAGGTTGACAACTCCACCCACAGAACCCTCTAGCAAACTGGCTTAATTTAACCAAAGGGCAGGTGGGTAGTGTCAACCAGCATCTCCGAATAGTCTTCATGATCAAACCATTAAATTACAATCCCAGTAGACTAATAATCTGGCCAAACTAGACATAGATATGGCTGTATGTTGGAGGATGGCACACATGTCCATAAGGGACCCCAAGGCCAGACTGACACAGAACAAAATTTTCCACATCTGGTACACCACACCAATAGTGCTTCATGCAGCATATCTTGTTCCCAACTTAAACTGCTGGACATGTGGGTCTCCTGAAGGTGACCTATACCATATAATCTGGCAATGCCCAAAGGTTCAACTCTTCAGGATTCATGTCACACACTTTCTGGTCTGGGTTTTGTCTCAACCTATAGATATGTCCCCAGAGCTGCTTATTTCTGGGCTCCTGGGTGGAGCACAACACCGGCAGACAAGGACGCTGAAGTGGGTACTTGCTGTATCAGTGGAGGTGAAGTACCTCGGATGAGATGATGGTGCACCACTGAGTTACTGTCACTTTAATGAATTACTCACTAATTTGATCCAGCTATCCAAATTTGAAGGCTGTCCCATTTGAATAATAATACACTGGACAAATACCAAGCCTTATGATCGCCTTTCCTGTCTGACATGAGAGTAACTTCACCATTAACCCTTCCCCAGCCCAACTGCCAAGCATGGTGGTTAGCCAATCTACACATAGCTTCTCCACAAAATGGGCCATTTGGGGATGATCAAGCTAACTTCCAGAGTACCCACACCTATAACCAACCAGTGCTACTCTCTGTATACTATTAGTATAGCTCCTTTACTTGGGATTCTTGGAGGCTCAACTAACTATGAATACCCCTTCTGTACTGTTTCCTAGTGTATATCCTACTCCTGGCCAGAGCAGAATCCATCAGGTGGTGTGCCCCTGACTTGGCTGGAGCGCCAAAGCTGATATCCAGTCTGGGACACGGCATAGCATCAGCCACTGTCCGCTCTACTCCTGGCCAGCACATAATCCATCAGGTGGCCTGCCCCTAACCACACGGGAGCACTGATGCTGATCTCTGGTCCAGAACACGGCATAGCATTAGCTGCTGTCCCCTCTACTCCTGGCAGGTGCAGAATCCATCAGGTGGCATGCCCCTGACTGGAAGGGAATGCCAAAGCTGATCTCTGGTCCGGGACACAGCATAGCATCAGCCGCTGTCCCCTCTACTCCTGGCCAGGACAGACTCCATCAGGTTGGCTCCTGAGCTGTTTCAGCTCGCTCCTCCTCCAGGCTTGTGGCAGCCATTGACTGGATGGCTTCCCATCTTAGCTGCCTCTAATTGGCTGGCTCCTTAGCCCACTCTGGACTATTGCTCCTTGCCTTTTGGGTGCTTTTTCTGGGCTTGAATTTGAATTGCTCTGCTGCCTTTTCCTTCTTCTCACCCTTACTCTATAACGTTTTAATTGCTCTTGTACTGACATTTGAAACTGTTTTAAAATGTGCCTAAACAATTGTACTTACAAAAGTGCCTAAATAATTTGTGATACCCTATTGTGACTGTTAGTGATTGCAGCTTTTCTGGGACGGTTTTCTTTTTCCAGTTAATTTTCACCTCAGCTTTTCTCCTGCTTTTTCCATCTTGCCCCCCACCCCCACCCGGCCCACTTCCTGGGGCCCTCCATCTTTAGCACTCAATTCCCCTCATAAACTCCCTGCTGTTTCCTGGCTCCCTCTCTCTGACTGTTCCCTCCCTCCAGCTTGGCCTTTATTCTAACCCTCTTTCCTTTGTGGCATTCCTGACTGGGCAGGAGCTGAGCCGGACCTTACAGACTGCATTGAGACCCTGCAGCCCTCTTGCTTCATCCCATTTTGAACTTGTCGCCTTTTTGCTTGTATTCCTCCTCTGATTCTGTGAACCTCCTCAACCTGCTTTACATCTGATTTACCTGGTTTAAATATTCCTAAGCATATCTAAAGGACAGCCTTTTTTTTTTTTTATCTCCCCACTTTTCCATTTGCAAGTTATACATTTCTACCACTTGAGGACAATGTTACTACATCTGTTTCTGACTAGGTTACTTGCTGATTACTCACTACTTCAGTGCTGTCAGGATGATCTCGTACTCAATGTTAACGGTTTGATTAAATATATTTAAAGGCTGACTGCTTTTTAGTCCTGCCAGCATGCAGTCAAAATTTTTTTCACCCCCATCTTGACCATCTTATTTTTGCCTCAACATGATCTCTATCATCCTCCATTCTAAATCCTGTTCTGTGTTATATTCTGACTTCCGTCCGACCCCACTTTACATCTAATTTATTCCACTGTCTTCCTCCAGGTCCCTACACCATACTCCTTTATCTCTCCTTAATTTTGTACCTAAAACCCCCTACCATGGGTACCTTTGGCTGGCTAGTTACCCTTCCCTGCCTCATACTCCTCTGCTGCACAGACCATTGTATTGGTAAATCTTTACAGCACGCTCCTCGGGACAGTATTCATCCCCCACCATGTCACATTACTCCGGATCCTTTAAGCCTTTTCTTACATATTCCATGTCTTCCTCAGCCAGGTGCTGCTCTCCTTGGGCTTTGGCTTCCACAAACAGCAGCGTGTATCTATCCTTCCAGCTGCTCTCAGTATGCAGCATCTTCATACTTCATTCTGGATTCACATATCTGTTCTCCTCTTCTTAGTTTGTGCAGGGGATATTGAGCTTAACCATTGGTCTGCATGCTCCACCTCTACACCTGTTCCTACAATTGATGCTCAATCCCCTTCCAATGGCCTGAAAATAGCACATTTGAATGTATAGAGTCTCCACCCTAAAATGACCAAATCTGAAGACTCCTGACACTCTATGCATCTCAAAATCTTGACTTAAGCCTACCATCATGCAGCACGGGTGTCATTACTTGTGCCATAACTGCTTCAGGAAGGATAGGTTGATTAAAGGAGGAGGCACTTATATGTATACATGGTCTGACTTGGATGCCACCAAACTCCCTGAGCCTATCACAGGGTCTCCTGCCATGGAATCCCTATTCCTCTCCCTGACTCTTGGCAATGTCAAGGAGCTAATCATTGGATGTGCTTAGCTGCCCCCAAAAAAGCCTCCATCTTTCTCTTCCCCTTCATCACCTCCCTTGCCAATCTCCCTCATCATGACCTCTTACTTTGCGGTGACTTTAATACTGATTGGCTAAACCTCTCCATTGACAAGGTGCGTGCATCTCTTACAGATTCTAACTTGGTTCAGCCCATTCAAGACAAAGTCTGGAAAACATACTGTGCTTGACTGGGTGGTACCTAACTGCCCTCTTAAGGTTAAATCCATGGGAGTTCTCTTGGATAACATCAGTAACCATTCTCCTGCTCTCTGCATCTTGAGGAATAACTCCCTCAACCTCCCTCCTAAGATCACCCTGGTCAGAGATATGTCCAGATTTGACACTAGTAGCTTTCTTGCTTCTATCAATGATACTGATTGGGGACCAATTAACACTCTCCCTAACATCAACTCAGCCCTGGATTTCTTTACGTCCACTTTCTCCCAAATAGCTGATAGTCATGCTCCCCTTAAAAAGTGCAGGTCTAAGGGTATCAAGGCACCTTGGCTCACTAAGGACCTTAGGAAGCTCATGTCCTCTCATGACCATGCCTGGCGGACTTACAAAGGTAGTGGGCTGCCCTCCGACTGGCAAGTCTACAGGCAACTTAGAAATAGCTGTAAACACTCCCTCCAAAAAGCCAAACACCTACACTACAAGATGCTCCAAACTGAGCACCTCTGTAATCCTAAAAAGTTCTGGAAGCAGGTTAATTCTCTTATCAGGGAGGCTGCCGATCTCCCTAGCTCCTCACTGCCCAGGCTCTTTTCTAACAGACTCTACATCTATAGCGCTGGATTCAATGAATTTGTTACCAATCTCCACAAATACACTTCGTTCTTTCCCAACTCAACTGTACCCCTCTCAGCCCTACTGTCTCCTGATGACTTTGGGGTTTGACCTGCATTTCACCTGAAGTTGGCTTCCCTCAGTGAGGTCCGATGGCTCCTTGCTAAGTTGAAACCTGATAGCTCACCATGTCATGACACTCTTGAGGCTGTTTCTTAAGTTGGGAGCTCCTGCTCTCGCCCGCCCTGTTTGTGATCTGTTCAATTGGTCCTTCCTATCAAGCACTGTCCCAGACAAATGGAAGGTTGCCGTGGCGATGCCCATTCATAAGGGTGGGCCTAACACTGTTGCTGAAAATTATAGACCTATCTCCATCCCCTGTCTGTTGGCAAAAATCCAGGAGCTTATCATATATGATCACCTCCAGAATGACCTGGAACACCATAACTTGCTATTATCCTACCAGCATGGGTTCAGAAAGAACCATAGTACTCTCACTGCCTTAATCAAAGTCACTTCTGATCTGCTCCAGACTATGACCCAGGGCTTTGCCACTGCTGCCATCTTCGTGACCTCACAAAGGCATTTGACCTGGTCAACCACAGTCTCCTGCTTCAGCAGCTACAAGTTCTTGGCCTTGACACCAGTGCCTTAGCATGTGTCCAAAGTTATCTCAGCTGCCACTCACAAAGGGTCAAGTGGGCTGATTCTCTTTCGAGCCCTAGACCAATAACTCAGAGTTCCACAGGGTTCCATGTTGGGCCCACTGATGTTCTCCCTATTTATTAATGATCTGCCAAATAACTGTGGAGGGGCTTCCGTGCACCTCTGTGTGGATGATGCAATCATCTATCGTTCCTCTTCTGATGTCGAGTGGATCAACAGTATGCTAGCATCTGACTTTACTGCTCTTGAAGGATGGTTTATATGAAATCATCTTGTTTTTAACACCAAGAAAACAAAAAGTATGCTGTTCTCCCATCCACCCTCTTCCTCCTCTAACCTCTCCCCTCTCAGGATTACTTCCCTCAATCGTGATGCCCTTGAACTTGTCCATACCTTTAATTACCTGGCTATCACCTTGGATACCTCTCTATCCCTTAATGCTCATGTCTCCATCCTAATCAAATATCTGAACCAAAAGCTAGGCCTTCTTTATTGTATCTGCCCCTTCCTTTCCTCAGCCTCTTGTCATAAGATTACATCCTCCTCTCTTCTCCCACTTCTATCTTATGGTGCTCCACTTCTGCTCACAACTAACTCTACTACCTTATTGCTCCTCAAACAGGCTTACCATAGGGTGGGTGGGTTTGCCCTGGGAGTCAATGCCCGTCACTACCACTGTGATGTCCTCTCTTCCCTGGGTTGGTTATCGTATGAATCTAAACTAAGGTATGCCACTCTGAGTTTTCTGCACAAGCTGGTCCACAAATGTACTCCTTCTTGCCTGTGAGTCTGTTCGTCTAAGATAACCTCAACAAACCCTATGATCTGCCTCCCTCCCCCTTCTCATAATGCCCAAACCATGGTTAGCTGTGGCCCGTAAATCATTCACCTATGCAGCTGTGTCTGACTGGAACGCTCTTCCTCCATCCATTCTGTCATGCTCCACCCTTCCTGAGTTCCAATCCAACTTGCTTTCTTTTCTGTCTGCCTCTACACCTTGCTCCTGCTACTGATGATATTAAACTCCCAACCCCAACAGCTCTGTCTGTTTCTTGTTCTTGATCTTCCCCTAATCCTGGCTTCTTACCTTGCCCTCTGTGCCTCACCTTTAAACATAACTGCTATTGGTTAGCCCTCTTGTATCTGATATTACTAGCTAACAATGGTATATTGTAGTGCACTCTCTTGAATGTGTCATGCATTTGTTGCACTACTGTGTAACCTACTTGCTTGTTATTTCTTAAACCTGTGGTTGTTTCTGTCTGCGTATAATAATCCTGTGGATCTTTGAATGCTGTGTATCAGATTTCCATTGTAACTGTCATTGCTACAGTATGTTAAAGCACTGTACTGTATACATACTGCTTTTCCAGGTCTCCCTGAAAAGGGACTGCAATTGTCTCCGTGGATTTACCGGTTACCAAAACTCAAATAAATAAATAATATAGTTGTTTCATGCTTTCTTATCCTCTCAGTTACCCTGGGCAGGAGGTGATCATCACTCCCCAACTGAGATGCCACAATGAATCAGACAGTATTTAACTATCAAACTCTTACTTATAATGTAATATTCTACTCAACATTTAAAATGAGATGTTGCTTTTTGTGTTATACTGTACAATTTCCTGGCTGTTCACTCCTATTGCATGTTTATTGAAATGTTGGCTCCATTAATTGAGTTGAAAACTTTCAATAAAGAGGTTAACTATACAATGTGCAGCATGTGTTCTTCCCAGCACTAATAATTGTAGAGCGAGTTCTCTGATATTATAGTGTCTTATAATATTTCTGGTAGCATTCAAAGTAGGCTATCAGGACATGCTTGTCCTCATCTGCCCATGACTGTCTCAGCCTGCAGTCTAAATTGTTATCCTGTACTTTTCATCTATCAAAGCTCTTCTGTTAACATGGAAGAAACAGGGCATGAATGGCCTTGCACCAAGGAGGTGATCACCATTGTCAGAGCCAAATTATGAGCTTTGACAACAGCGATGGAGCCCCTGAAGCAAAGCTATCCGGATCCCGGTGCTGTTTTACACAGTATTGGGTCCCTTCACAGTTGTCAAAATAGTTATAGAAATATAGAAAAAAGGATGACAGAGAGGAAACCAAGGGTCCGTCTAGTCTATCCATGAATATGGAGTCAGGAGGTAATACGTTATGGTGCAGTGGGCCCTACCAAGCAACAGAATTCACTTAACATTTAGTCACTTCCAGACCCACAGTCTCAGCATGGTCATAAATACCACTTGTCTAGGTCCCATAGATTTTGTAACCTGGAAGAGTGTGATGTAAACATCATCAGAAGGAGCATTTACCTACGAGAAAATCCCTGAGAACTTAAAAGTCTCAAGGATTCCATCATGAGAACAGGCAGCCTCTCTTCAAACTCCCACAAAAGTCATTTACATTATGGGGGGGGGGCAATAGTGAAGGACAGTTCTGCAGCTTAGATTGGCCATGTGTGCCAACTGAAAGGACCCGGGTTGTCCCACAGGCAGCAACATGTAGTCTAAGTCAAATCTAAGAAGCAAGGCCACCCTACACTCTACTTGGAGGCAGTGTATCACAGAGATGACTAGATGGATGATCTTGACTAAGTCTGCCCCAGAATTCTCATCCAGCTACTGTAGGTGTCCATGACACAACAGGTTGGTCCAAGAATCAGAGATAACTTCTCTGATGATGGCAGAGAGCTATCCTACTATAGCCATAGACTCACTGAAGAAACATTAGCAGGTTTAACTGTTTTTCCTACTCCAGTTTACCTAGCTGTATATTGTGTACAGTGAAGGTCCACTGGGAATTAGATGCTAAATTTCATTTGGGCTGTCCTGCATAATTAATTTCTAAAGAAACACAACAACAAAATAGCTTGCATCATAGTACTTGTTCTTGATCTGGTAGTTCTCCACATTTTAAAAACTACTGGTGCCAAATGCCTAGTTGACTTTTTAGTGAGAGTAAAGGCGGCCATGTTTGTAATGCCATTCAGGATTTTTCCTACAAAAAACATTGATATGTTACTGCGTTGAGTACCAGTACTTATTTACGGCTGCATGGGTGGAGCTCTGCAGCTGTATTACTATCATTCTATCTCTTCTAGCCTGTGGAAGCATATGACCGGACAGTGCTCTCGCATACTTCCACTGTGCAGGAGCACAGTTCCACTGCTGTGTGTTTCTATGGCCCTTCCCCTCTGCCAGCCATAGAAATGGTATGGGGTCATGATGTCATAGCTGAAACCACCCACTTCACACCTGCACATGGAAAACAACATGTGGCAATGCAGCGGCTGCACATAATGCCATCCGCACTCAAATGCCATACACCCAGTCCTTCAGGGTATTTGTTGCTGGGGCTATGCCAATCACACCCACTACATTGGGGACATCACCCACATCCCCTCGAATATATATAATCAGCTCTGTGGGAGTGTGGACAGTGGGCAGTTAAAATGCCGACTGCAGCACTAAGTTGTGACTGCACAGTCAGAACATAAAAGATTTCTGAGCAGGGTTTCGAACCCTGACCTTCCCTCATCTGCTGCTGGGTCGGGTGCTCTAGCCACTCTACCATGAGAGCTGCTCGAATGAGAACCTGACTGGCGATTACATCCACTTCCTCTTTGGCATGGAGCAACTGGGGATAGCGATATAGCGCATTGCTAATATACTCCTGTTGCTGTCATACCTACGCACTACCAACCGCGGGTTCTTTCACGCATGGTTCAGTCCACACCATGCTCAGCCGGTACCATAAAACACACCCACTTTGTGAAGCACTACTTTTTGACCCACAACTACAGAACTGATGGCTGCCATTCCCAAGATGGTGGCCAAAGCAAACTGCACATGCATGAGTATTGCACATGCGCAGTTCTGTTATGGTGCTCATCTTGGGCACAGAATCAAACTGCACAACTTCTCCCCAAGTCATCTTCTGTACAACTGACTCCGATATGCAGAGCTCCGATTACTGTTTCACTAAGTCTCACTGCTCTGAGCAGCTGTACCAGCTCTGAACAGACTTTGTTAACCAGTGATAGAACACTGACATTGCACAGCTGCTGACCAGTCAGGGCACAGTAATTTCCCTAACCATTTTACAAATTGGAAAGAAAGTACAGGAGCTGCTGAGGAGAGTTAAACTGAATGCTGCTTTGAGGGCACCCCAAAGCTAGCTTATTTATTCATCCAAAATTGGTCAAAACATATCAGAATTCATAACTAGTATGGAAAAGAAAGCAGAAGGGCAGTTATAGTAACTGCAAAATCATTTCCTATTACCTTTAAAGGAGATCTGCCCTTAACTTGCAAGCCTCTGTTTGTTCTGTACAAGCTGTGTTTTAAATAGTAGTTGTCATAAGCAGGGCAGGTAAGTCTCCCACCAGAGTTACCTACATTAGGATCTGAATAAGCAGTCTGAAAAATATATTCATAGAGTAATTAGATAAAACATTTTAAAGGGCTTACTTGTATTCAGTAAGTTTTGGAGTCTCGATCTGTACAATAGATCCGCTCCCGAAACAGCTTGTTAATGATTTTAAGAGAGGAATATGACTATACCGTAACATCTTCAATATAAGTGTTGTAGCATGGGGAGGAGGGTCTGTTCATGATTTTACTCAACTCAGCAGACCAGCATTCATTTTGGGGGTAGTACATAACATGATAGTACCCACAAACATGAAAGGAGGCCAGCTAAGTTGAGTATAATTATATAAATGGAGAAATAGATCTCTGACTGGGAAACACACAGTAATATGCAAAAAAAATTTAGAGCATAAAGTAGTTTTGAGCCTTTAAACATAATAAGTATGCAGATTAACTGTTCAATACTAGACACCTCTGCCCTCATAAAGGGAAGTATTTTCAATTCAAGTAGGCCTTTGCCCAAAGGGGATAGAGCTGCACATTCAGATGGATAGATGCAAGCATGATCTGTCTGCAAAATCCTTCTGAAGGCTGATGAGCAAACTTTAAAGAATTACAGCCTTCATTTGCTATGTGCCCATAATAAATGTAAGATACTGAATAGATGGAGCAGTCTCTGTTCTTTTGAACAGCTTCATAAGTGCATATGTGATTTCAACTGAATGTATTCTTGTGGTTAAAGGGAATCTGATTCCCTAAATGATTATTGCAACAGTTACATTGTCATACAGAAACTGATTGAAAAGTATGCATTTAAAAAAGAACCTTAATAAAATATTAAAAAATACTTTATAAACAAGGATATGGAGGCATCCATTTTGTGGACAGGAAGGGTGTTGTGATGATGTTACTGCCTCACCAGTGTTAACAGTGTACAATGCAGCAGATGAGAACAATTTCGCTGTACTGTTAGGGATCCTATTATATTCTGAGGAACACGATGATTTTATGTTTGGCAGACTGTAACAAAAGAATCCAGTGTTCTTCTTCATGATTTAACAGGATCATTGCATGTAGGAGCAGTTTGTTTTAACTTGCTTCACTGCACTCTTAGAGATGGTGAGGCAGTGACATCATCACAGGACCCTTTTTTCCACAAAATGGATTCCTGTATATCACAATTTTAAAACTATTTTTCTGTCCTACTGAAGACAGTTTCTGAAGATGACCCATCAATTACATACTGGATCCTCATATTATTCTTTACAATAATTATATAGGAATCGTGATGGAAATAAAGTGTGCTTTCAGACCATTATCTACTGGTACTTACTGAACATCATAAATACAATATTTATAGCTTTTTCTGATAACTTTTTTGGTATGTTTATGGCCCACTTCTATTTAGAAACATAGAAGCTGCCGGCACATAAGGACCGGAAGACCCATCCAGTCTATCCATTTCTTTTTCTACCTTATGAATCTGCCATAGGCCTTTGCTCTGTCAATGGCCTAGCTATTCATACTCATCTGTATTGCTCCCTTATGCCTATCCCATGCCTGTTTGAAACCCTGCATTGTATTCATATCCACCACTTCCTGAGGTAGGCCGTTCCATGCATCCACCACTCTGTGAAAAAGAACTTCCTTACATTACCCCTTAATCGGCCTCCCTCTAATCTCATGCTGTGTCCTCTTGTCCTGCTATTTTTCTTATACTGAAACATGTTAGACTCTTTCACCTTGTTAATGCCCTTAAGGTGTTTGAATATTTCAATCATATCACCTCTCTCCCTCCTTTGCTCTAGGGTATACATGTTGAATTCAGTTAGTCTGTCCTCATATGTTTTCTGATGCAGTCCCTGCACCATTTTGGTTGCCCTTCTCTGCACTGCCTCAATTTGGTTAATGTCCTTGTGAAGGTGTGGCCTCCAGTACTACATGCAGTACTCCAGATGGGGCCTTTGAGCAAGGCAGTGTTGTAGGAATTAATTCACTAAACAGTTGAGCGGGCTAGAGGCCATATATGTTTATTACATGTTATTCTTCTGAGAACCACCTCTCTATTCCAACTAGAGACAGGTACATCTTCTACCTACAGTATAAGGTCATTCTGAATACAGTACATTCTTTTAATTACAGTACTGCTTTCTGATTTTTAAAATAATAGCCTTCCTTCCCAACTTCTCCATTGCTTCTTTGGAACTGATTGGTTTGAATCAGAAGTGACAGAAATGTAGCACTCTGTTGCAACACATGAGACACACCACTGTATGTTAAGTGGTGACATGCAGTTCTGTGATGATAATTCATTTGCTGATGGGGTGTTCAGTGTTAAATATTTCTAGTTTGTATCTTATTTATATTTTAAATATGGCAAGATGCGATTGGCATGAATGGTGGCTGCACCAACTGACATCAGAGATTCCTGAAATTTCTGTGATACCTCTAAAGAAACTCCCTGCCTGCACAGCATGGTATCCAGTGATGGTAGCAACAAAAATAAACAACTACAAAATAGTGACTCATTTTCAACGCTGTCATTTTGGGCTACCTGCAAGGGTAGCAATGCAATAGCGAGGACAGTGACCGGAAGGGAGGGATATAAAAAGGGTTTAGGTAGGGTGTGCCTCCTGCAGCTGAGCCAGCCCTGTGGTGTGGTGGCGAGGGTGGCTGGCTCCGGTGCAGTAGGCACTGGGTTTGGGATGGAGCAGGGGAAAGAATGTTGCCACTGCTTGCGGCTACTTTTTTTTCTATTCCCATGCTGGGTGTTGATCCCTCCTCGACCATGCACCCTCTGGAGTTGGTAATCTAATAATTGGGGTGCAGGGGAAAAGCCCCATGAGGGGAAAGCATCACGTTTTCCAGAAGCATGATCGCTGAGAAGTGCAAATCACCGATTTGCTTTTCTGAGATATGCACTCAGTTTTGTGATCGATGTTATCACATGGAACCACACGGCACTGCTGTTGTAGGGCTGCGGAGAGTATCTCTTTAGAGATATCCTGAAAAGTCAGGCAATATCTAATCATGACAATTGTTACAACCGGACATAAAATCTGTTTTAATTACGGTTTAGAAAACTGTGCTGTTTTAGTTGTTTATTTACTACATTAAACTTATGAAATAAAGGATCTAGTATGGATATGATTCCCATAAAGGAATCTCCTGCTCTATAAACAAAAATTAAGGCTGACCTTTCTCATGAGCATTATAATGACTATTCTGATTGGGGTTTCTTTTCTGTTAAGGATCAGTCCTTTGGTTTTTAATACTTAATATACAGTAAAAATAAGACTAAATGAAGTAGTCATTAATGTGAAGTTCTGGAACCCCACTGCAAGGTAAAAGCATACACTCAACATTTACTAAACATAGCAGACCAGCATTCATTTTGGGGTAATACTTTACATGAGAGTAGCAACAAAAATGAAAGGGGCCTGCTAACTTTAGTACAGTTACATCTGTAAAGCATACAGCCAGACCTTACTGCCCTCACTGACACCTGGCTCTGTCCTAAAACACCTGATGCCTCTATCTTCTTTAATAGATACAACCTCTTTAGGCAGGACAGGTTAACAAAGCAGGGAGGTGGGTGCCTCCTATACATATGGACAACCTCCAAGAACATAGCATCACCCTACAGCCTCCACTGATGGCTGTGAGTGCCTGGATGTTAAAATCTTCCTGGGAAAGGCACTAAAACCTCATTATTGTAACAGTCTACATACCCCAGGTAAGCAGCTTACAGGGATTTCCTCCTTTGCCAAACACTTTAAACATGCTAGTCAGCAATGGGAGATAATAGTAACAGGGGCCAGTAACACAAATTGGACCGACAAATAAAGCAGGGCTATCAAAGACCAGATGGCTGGTCTCTATCACTCTCAGATAATGAAACAGTGCACCAGGACTAACTATAAGACTGGCATTAGCAGCAGTAACCACCCACCCATATCAGCTAACAGAGGTCAAAGTCCTACCAGACGTAATAAGTGATCACTCTCCTGTACTTTGTTCCTGGACCACTTAAACTGCCAGGCCCCCCCCCAGGCTTGCCATGAACAGGGTACTCCAGAAATGGTTACTTGGAGCTTTCAAGGAATGCCTGACCAGTTTGGACTGGAGGTATTTAAATCACACTCCAGATATCAACAAAGCACTGGACTACTTTGTAAAAGAATTCACTAAAGCATGTGACATATGTGTCCCTTACAAGAAATGGATAGTAAGATGCAAGATGTCGGAATGGATTATCCCTATACCACTTGCACAGATGAGAGCAAAGAACAACCTTTGCTACTGAGCCAAGACATCAGGACTCTCCATTTGGCCTCCAAAACTATAGGGCAGCATGCAATGCATGTACAAGGGATATCAGGTTGGCCAAAGCCAACTATTATAAAGAGCAGCAGAACTGCACTTGGAACACTGGGAAGATGTTCTGGCAAATATTAAAGGAACTCTTGGGTGATGGGGCAAACCATCTCTTGCAATGTTCATTGTTAATGGTGCCACCACCCTTGACCCTGCTAAGATGGCAAACCTGTTCAATGAGGCCTTCACTAACCTAAGTGCAGTCCTCCCCCCGACCCTATCCTCCCCCATGTACCTGGTGGTACTGATCCACCAGACCCCGACTGTCCATCAAACACAACCAACGACACTAGGCTCCCAAAATTCTACTTTAAACCATCACGTTGGTTGATGCTAAAAAATATATTAAACAAATACTGGGCAAAACAAGAATGGGGAGTGATACGTTAGACTTGAAACTAATTGCTCTACCTCTTGATGAAATTGTTGTCCCTCTAACCAAGATCTTCAGTTTCTCACTGTGCCAGTCCCCTTCCCCAAAATTTGGAAACAGGCACTAGTCACCCCTGGTTCATAAAACTGGTGACTGAGCTAATGTTATGAACTATAGGCCCATCTCCATATTCTCACCTCTGTCAAAGGCCCTTGAATGGGTAGTGTTGGATCAATTGGTCGACTACCTCAGTAAATACAAGCATCCAGTGCCACCAAGAGCATGGATTCTGTAAACTACACAACACAAACACCGCCCTAATTTCATATACCAACTACCTTCACAATGCCCTGGACAACGGCCAATTTCTTGATGCAATTTTTATTGATCTATCCAAAGCCTTCAATCCTGTTAATCACACCCTTCTGATCAACAGATTCTATACCCTTGGCCCATCGTATGGTGCTGTGACTTGGTTTAGAAGCTACCATACTGGAAGAATGCAGCAGATCAAAATAAATGGAGTACCATGAAATCCCAAAAACATTACTACCGGGGTGCCACAGGGCTCAATATTGGGTCCACTCATTTTCATCCTTTTTTCCTAATAGCCTCCCTTATGCTTCTCCCATGACTAGGGTGCTGCTATATGCAGACTATGCTGTAGTCTTCATGAGGAGTCCTTGCCAGGACTCCCTCACGGGATTCTCCAGGGCAGTTTTCGGACACTAGAGAATTGGTTTAAAAGAAACAAACTAGTTTTGAATTATAAAAAGACTAATACAATGCTTTTTACAGGACCACACATGAAGAATAAAGCCCATCCCTTGATCATCATTAGTGAGAATGATGCTCTACTGGATCAAGTCAGTATTTTCAAGTATCTGGGTGTCACAATTGATGACACCCTCTCATTTGTGCCACATGTGGACTATATCATAAGCTCGGACAACAAAAAGTTGGGGGCTCTTTAGAGACCAAGGTGCAATCACACTCAAGAAATCAGCGCATTGCAGTTACCAGTGCAATCCTCCCTATAATTGATTATGTGATAGTTGTATATGGAGTTGCCACAGACGCTACCCTTAACAGAGTCAAGTTAGTCCTTAACAAGCACTGCTGCTTAGCATTGGGAGCTGACTGGTTTACACACACCTGCTCCTCTACTACTTAAACAACTGGTTCCTGCTATAGGACAGAATTAAATACCAAACCAGCTTCCTTGAAAAAAAAGACCCAGTTGGGTCTCACTCCCACTGTACTACAGAACCTACTGCAGCCTTCTCCTAACCCCTACCCCTCTAGGGCATGTACAAAAACTCCTTCAAAGTCCTGTTCTGTAAGACTGGGTTGCCAACACACTCCTTCACTGTTAAGGCCCCTATGTGGCTTAATGAACTCCCTGATTCACTCGCAAACCTTATCAGAACTGGCCAATTTAAGAGACAGCTCAAACAATGCTTACCCCTAAGACTGTCTGTAACTGCCTCTGACCTTCCCCCCCTTTTGTACCAGAGGATACTCTCTTTAGTTGCTTGTGCTACTGCTCCAACTGTCCTCTATTCCAATGACTCATAATCATCTTGACAAAGCCTATCATAAGCTGTCTGTGTCTATCTATCTACATATTCCCAATGCCACATATTTTCATGTTTACAAAACTTACTGTAAGCTGCCAGTGGATAGCAACATACTGTTAAAGCTTAATGTACATTCTAGGCGTACTCCATGTATATCTTGTTGAATGTTGCTATAAACCCACTGTTTATGTCATTTAGCATTAGATTTGTTGTTTGTTGCTGTGCTCTGTTGATGATGAGGAACCTTTGTAAACGAGCAGTTACAGTTAAAAGGTGTTTGTCCAAACTAATAAATAATAAATTAATTTCTTTAGAGGTTGAGCAAAATGCACTTGTTATGTATAGATGATAATTTTTTTCCATAGTTATAATACTGTTGATGTGAAATAAGCAGGAATGGGTGAAGTCTGCAAACTCTTTGCATAGTCTTCGTGATGAAGTAAAAACCTTTATAATAAATGATATCCATGTTAAAAAAAACTACTGTATGTAAAGTTATGAAATGGTTGGGCAGAACATCTGCAACCTTGACTGGTTAGAGGTGGTCATATGGTGTTGATTATTACCTAGTACATCTACATTTTCACTGCCAACCTACAGTTCATATGCTGTCACATGTGACCCAAAATGTCAAAAACTGAAATCGCTTCTGCCTTACGTTCATACACTTGTCAGATTGAAATCTGTGCAACATAGAATCATAGAATTTATTGGCAGATAAAGAACACTGGGCCCACCTAGTCTGCCCTGCTTTCCCTACATATTCTGCCACTGCAGACCTTACCTGATCAGTGGCCAACTCCCTTCCACTTTGATACCTATTTTCCTTTATACCTATCCATGCATGCTTGAAGTCCAGCACTGTTTCCACCCCACCATCCCAGATGGTAGATTATTTCAGGCATACATCACCTCTCAGTGAAGAAATATTTCCTCACATCACTCCTAAACTTTCCTCAATCAACTTCATTGCATGCTCCTTATTTTTGTATACTTGCATACCACTAGTTCTTGTACACCTCTTGTACCAGCCACCAGGGGCATGAGGGGTTTTCATGAGAAATCATGGGCTTCATCGTCAAGAGGTTTTGGAGTTGCCCGATGGCTAATTCTGGGTGGCTTCAATGTCTGGGTCAATGATGAACTCACAGTTTGGCCAAGATTTCCACCATTTAATGCCCTTGCTGGGCCTTGCACAAGTGGTTACTTCTGTGACCACCAATGTGTTCATGCCTTAATTAAACTTGATATTCTCACTGGGGCTTGAGATAAATAATCTCAAGATTGATCCAGTCAGTTGCTTGGATTATTGCACTGTGAAGTTCTCATTAGGGGTCCCCCACCTGTTCTCCCCCTCTGAAGATGGTGCACTGTCACCCTTTAAAGGGGTTACCCCACTAGGACTCCAGGTTGCACTGGACCACTGGGGTGTGATGGTTTCTTGTGGGACTGGATCAGAGGAAGCAGTGATAGCCTATAATAAAGTTGTTACCTCCGTCTTTAATTCAGTTGCACCAGTTCATGTATGACCCAAGTCTTCTCACTTGAGATCCCCGTGGTTTGACAGGGAGCTGAGGAGAGGAAGGCTTTAGGTCAAAAATTAGAGCATTGTTGGCAGAAATCTAGGACTGATGGGGACAGACTGACTCTGAGAACTCACTATGGTGAGTATCAGATGGCAGTCTCCTGTAAGAAGACAGTATTCCTGTCCAGGGAGACAGCAGCAGAGAGGGACAGACTGGTTCAGCTCTTCCAGATGGTGGACAGGCTGTTCCACCCTGTCAGTCTCTGACCACTGGAGGTATTTTCACCTGCACATTGTGAAGAGTTTGCTCAGTTCTTCTCCAGCAGGTTGTCTTCCATTAGGTCTGGTATAACCCCAACTTAGTCAGTGTGGCCCAACAGTGTCAGGTGGGTTGTCTCAGGGAGCACTGCCCATTTGGTGTGAGTTTATGCTGGTTTTAATGAAGGAGGTGTGTGGTGTAATTTCTGAGCTGTGGCCCACTCATTATGAACTGGACCCAGATCTAGTGCACCTCCTGGTGAGTTGTGGAGGATTTCTGGGCTCGATGTTTGCTGAGATAGTCCTATGCTCCCTTCCAGAGGGATCTTTCCCAAGCACTTTAGAAGATGCACTGGTAAGACCCCTGCTGAAGAAAACATCTTTGGATCTGGATTGCTGGCAAATTGTAGACCAGTCTCTAACCTTCCATTAAAAAGAAACATTATTTAGAAGAGACTGGCTCTGCATCTTGAGGCCCACCTCATGGCCTTTAACATCTATGAGCCACTCCAGACCACTCAACCAATGAGTGTGTACTATGAACTGTACACATTCATTGACAGTTCAGTCATCAGCTGGCCACGGTGGTGTGAGGAGGGCTGTGCCAGTCGCTGGCATGAGTTGGGTTTGGGGGGGGCGGGCTGAGTGGGTCACTACCTGCTGGGGTGGGGGGCTAGTAGACTACTAGAAAATTATTTCTGTGGTTTGGGAGGGTGATCAAGAGCATGGGAGGGACAACTAGACTACCAGGGATTAGAAAATAAATACCAGAGAAGGGATCAGGGATAGGAAGGGACCACTAGACCACCAGGGCTTGGACAATAATTAATGTGAAGGGATTGGGGCAGGAAGGACCACTAGACCACCAGGGCTTGGACAAGAATTACCAGGGAAGGATCAGGGCTAAGGAGGGACCACCAGACCACCAGGGCTTGGACAATAAATACTGGAGAAGGGATCGGGGCTACGGAAGGACCACTAGACCACCAGGGCTTGGACAATAAATACCGGGAAAGGATCAGTCCCAGGAAGGGACCACTAGATCCTGGGGCTTGGACAATAATTACCAGGCAAGTATTAGGGCTAGGGGTGGGAGGGACTACTAAACCACCAATGTGGGTGTATGTATCAGGGACAGGGATATGGGCTTGGGGGGACCTGGTCCTGCGCACTTGGGCCAGGCACACACATGCAGATGAGCCCGTAATGGGTATGCAAATGGCCCTTTAGCACCATGTATGCCCAGTGGGCTCATCTGCATGTTTGTGCTGAATATCTCCCATGGGGACCGTGGTGCTCACCAGTTTGCATCGCGCTTTACCCCTATGAGCGGTCTTCAGTCCTGCAGTCTGGTAGCGCTGCACCAAATATGGTGACCACTTGTTGTGGGCTGCACTACCAGGTTCTGATATTTAAACAGATAGAGTGGTAAGTTCAGATTGTGCTTTTTGAATATGGCGCCAGAGCTGGCCAGCTCTATCTGTTTGTGTGGTGTATCTATTTGCATGTTAAGCCATCCAGGTTTGAAAATAGGGTTCAATGTGTTAGAAATGCTTATGGGTTTGTGTTTGGGATTTTAAAACAGAGTCAAGGTCACACAATGTCAGAAAAATGTTCTACTTGTAATGTGACTCTCTGACATTGGGAATGAGCTCACTTAATTGGTGTGATTATCTGTTTGTTTATTTATTTATTTATTTATTTTCAGGAGGGTATAATTTTGCAACACCAGAACAGGGCTGCAGTTTTTACATTAGTTTCTGTAGGTATCTACTGGCAATAGTAAATTTCTAAAAATGTCAGTACTATTTTCTAGGGCAGAAATAATTTTCAAACACTGAAGATTAGCTAAGCTACTATCACACTGTCAGTACCAAAACTGAACAGACCAGGGGCTGGGGACACATATATTGACCATTGCCTCTTGTGCATAGCATATGCATGGGGTAGATGTATTATTTTGTATATGCTTGCTCACGCACTTACCTGATTCTGTCTACTTCAATAAACCAGATGTAGTTAAGAACAAAAAAGGGGGGAGGGGTTTGGAACAAGGGGTTGATGGGGGAAAAATTATAACCAGCAGGCTACATTAGGAGATGTTAAGTGAGACTGTCTGCTTCTGTCAGTAGTGGATTTGATCTGATTTAAGTTTATATATTTTTAACAGGATGGAACAATTGGCTAGGATTTAAATTATGGCAACCTGAGATACATTGGAGGGTTATGGTAATCTGTATTATATATAAGATTTACACTGAAAAAAATTGATAGCTTGTTGAAAGTTTTGTTCTGTGACTTTGTTTTTTTCTTCATATCTAGTTTTTTTTCCCTAAATATGTTCTAGAACCTTGCACAATTTTTGAAATAGGAACTGTTCCAATATACAATATATGACTCCACTGTGAAAATGTTGATTGCTATAGGGTAATCCCTTATGCACTGTATTTTAAACCTTGGACTGGCTGAATAATGTATTGATTTGCTGTAAGTGTATGTCCTAGTTCTCTGCAAGCAGAGAAGCATTGCTTTATTTGCCATGAACTTGTTTTTTAAGTCCTTAACCCCTGTTTTAAGATATGATGTTTATGTATCTCTGTTTCCGATACCACTTTACTCACTGTATCATATGTACCTACTGTATTATAACTTGTACCTATTGTCTGTGTCACTGTACGACCTGAGTCACAACTGAAAATGATCCTTTGGGTTAGTTTGCTCACCCGGGTGCCAAAAACATAAATAAATAAATAAATACTAAGCACTGTTTATGAGAAATGTTAGTGAAAATTAAGGTAACAATAAGGCACTGCATATCTTGTATTTTTTTAGATTTTTGATTTACAGGTTGACGGTCTGATACAAACACTGCCTGGCCACATCCCGCCACTCCTCCTAATTGATAAGGACCTACAACCTGTGGGATGGCGGTGGGGGGAGTCGTTGGTGAACAATGTCACTCCAAAGACCACGCTACATAAGGAAAAGTCACTAAGGATAAGAAGGGAGTGAAATTAGTCCTGGGATTCTGATATTATTGGGTTCAATTGGATAGCTAGATTTGCACTGAAGGAAGTGAGCACATCACTAAAATGTAATAAAAAAGAAAATGCATAAGGCTGTACTAACTAAAACAACTGTGCATCAGCCATGTACGTATAAGATACATGAAAGGCTTGCCTGTAGTTAGGTGGCCAAACAGCCAGCCACTCCACTTCCTGAGCTATAACAGTTCCTCTAAAGCGTCACTGTGAAGCATTTTTTCTTTGCCCATCATCCTCCCTTGTCTTCCAGCAGCAGCACTTTCTCCTTAGGGGGATTCCTAAGGTACCTTTAGCCACAGGAACCGTCCTGTTACACCTCTAGGGGTAGGACTTTCTCTGAGGGTTCCTTGCCTTCGTACCCCTACAGGGTGGTAATTCCTCTGGAATAGAGAGTGCGAATGGCCAAAACCAAACTAACTGAATTGCACAAGCATAACAGTATACTGGCTGCATAGGCCGGTGAATAGTGCTTATCAATTTAGTTTAGATGCATCACTCATGCAAGTAAAAACTTAACTAGATGGTAATAGTCAGACTAACAGAGAAGTTTGATATTTGGTGACAAGGACAAATGAAAATGACAGGAATCTCAATTTATGCACCAAAATAACAGATAATTTAAAACGAAACAATTATAGCAGAAACATGGGATCAGATATGAGAAGAGAGACGATTGTGACTAATATAGATAGATATTCGGTGGAGGGGGGATTGAAATCACATGTTGATACCTCCCGTCAGGATATTTTATCAATTTTTGTAATGTGATCAATTTCTGACGTATATGAAGACTCCTTGTGTTAGAAATGTTTTAGGGTTTGGGATTTAAAATAAGTGGAGTTGATCTGTGGTCACACAGAGTCACAGAGAAATTTTCTAGTTCTGTTGTGATCCTCTGACGTTAGGAATGAGCTCACATGATGGATATGATTTTTTTTCTTTTTGAAGGAAGGTATAATGTTGCAACACCAGAACAGGGTTACTGTCTTACGTTAGTTTCTAGAGCTATCTACTGGCAATATTAAATTGCTAAAAATGATGGTGCCATTTTCCAGGATGGGTATGATTTTCAAACACCAAAGATTGGTTAAGCTACCCTGTCACTTCAGTACCGAAACTGAACAGACCAGGGACTGGGGAAACATGCATTGACCATGCCTCCTAAGCATAGCATATACATAGATATTTTCTTATGCACTTTCTTACTCACTTACCTGATTCTAATTAATTATGACTTTATGAGCTTTGTTTGAAATTGAATTTGAATTGTACATTATTGTATTCTTAAATAAACTGTGAAATAACTGGAATTGAAATAGAATACTCAATTGAAATCATATGAAATGTGAGCATCAAAACATGATGATAATCAGCAAACTCCTACTTTTTCTACAGTTCGTCCTAAACAAGGGTCTTCATTGTCAGACATGGTGCATAAATACAAAGGAAGTAAAATGTGTAAGACAATAAATTTACAGACTGATATCGCTAATATTTCCTGTCTGCAGAGATAGGTTTCATTAGTATCGTCAAGCAGCCATGGCTGGCCCACTGACACAGGGGTTGGATTTTCGCCTGCGATGCAGATGCCCCGAGTTCGAATCTAGACCCGGGACGTTGGCTGTAGGGCCGGCCGGGGGGGGGGAAGGATTGAGCATCTTGTGGACTGCTCACCTCCTCTTGGGGAGTGGGGGGAGAGTAGTGATCAGTGCATGATTATCCCCCAGGCAGAGGCAGGGGGAATACAGCTGCTGGCACCTGTTTCTGTGGTAGACAAGCCAGATGTCGGCACTTCTGCTTTGGACATCATTGCACATCTTGCTTCTCAGGGGTCTTTCTCTAAAAAACTCTTGGACTTCTGTCAGCAAGATGACATCCTCCCTGCCCCTGGACCCCACACTGCAACCTGGGTCCCCTCACCCCTGGTACCATATATCAGGAACCGGTGGCCCTGCCCTAGGGGGAAAGCCAGGGTGACTTCTAGCACCATAGTAGGAGTTCCATCACGGAACAGGCTGTCCCACCCTGGGGGCAAAGCCAGGGTGCCTGTGGGGTGGAGGTGTGTCCTGGGATCATGGATGTCAAGGTGGAGCTAAGGGTATCACAGGGAGGACTGATGGCCAGTGAATCCCCAGTGCCAAAAGCATAGTCAATAAAACAACAAATATCATCAGCATATGGTAAAGAAACATGAATTGATTGGATTACAGGGAAATGGTCTCTTCAGTGATTTTCATAACATGAACTGACAACTGGCATGCTGTTGTGGTTTGCCATCTCTTGCTCACACTATGCTCTCGCCATCCATGTTTGTGGTTGACAGGCAACACATGGATGAGACAGATAATCTATTTACTAAAAAATGAATACAAATAAAGGAGACAACAGAGAGTTCATCAAATCTGGTTTATTTTGAAAACAACAGTCATTTAAGTGATGAGACTATGTTTTAATCTGTCATGTACTGCTGCTTTAATTGTATGGAACACTTTCACATTGTTGGGGAATGGGGAATAATGAAGTGAAGAGAGAGGCTTTGGAGCAGAAAGAAATAGGGACCAGGAATGGAGCAGAAAGAGTTGCCTGGAGCTGTGACTGGAGTGAGGAGGCACAGTGCAAGCCATTACAGGCTGGGGGGGGGGGGTAGTGTTCAGAGAGCAATGGTAACTACCTAAGAACGAAGCTGACAGAGGGCAGAGAAAAGTGTCATTGTGACCAATGACTGCTGCTACCGATTCTCTCCTTGGTAGCTGAGAACTGTGGGGGGAGTTGGGACAAGATGAAGTTCCTGTGTGCAAGTGGCATTTAAATATTTATTAGAAACTGACTTGATTGCAAACCTAAGAGAGACACTGTTGCATACAACAGACCACAATTTCTTAAAGAAATAAAAAAACTGTTGTTTTTTTAAGCTGAGAAAAGTTCCCAGGTGTTTCAGAAAGGCGAAGGAGGGCTGTTCTTACCTCTTACAAGCAAACAAAAAAATGCATCAGTGTCAGAGAGTTCAGGAGCAGCAAGTTCATTGTGTGTGTGTGTGTGTGTGTGTGTGTGTGTGTGTGTGTCTGCGTCAGGGGTAGTCAGTCCCGCCCCTCACTCTGACAGCAGTAAATAACAGCTCAGACTGCAGGAGGTCTTATCAATATGTGCTGCATGCACTGACTCTCTTGTGATGGCATCACAAACCAGAAATGAGCCTTCCCCTGCTGGTACTACTCATCGTCCTTCTTTTGGAAAATGGACATCGGGTTCTCTTGGGAAAAAAATCCCATCAAACCTCCACATGCACAACGGATATGGACCTTGTATCCTTTAGCTGATGATGGTGGTGGAGGAGGGGGAGGGGGACGAGATGTACATGGTGATCACCCTTATGTTGCTGGAGAGGAGCAGGATGAGGTGGCAGTGGTCCTTCTGAGTTCAGTGTGGCAGCATGTAGTGCGCGACAGTGCAGATATGATTTCCAAAGGAAATGTTCTCTCTTCCCTCACACAGTCCATAAGCAAACAGACACAGAAAGAGTAAGCAGGAGCAGCAGTGAGATGGGTCCCCAACAGCCAGGCTGGCAGGAAGTGGCATCTCTTTGGGATGGTGACATGGGTTTACATAATTGGCCTGTTCATGCAGATGAAAGAAACCAGCCAGTCACTCTGTGAATGGAGCTGTTGATTCCTTTCAACTAAGAGAAGTTTACACCCTGCAAACAGAAAACTGCATTATGATCAGCCTGGCTGATCATTGGACTGCCACTGCCAAGTCCACTGTAGCCTGAGCTGCATTGCACCCAATAGTGATGTGTAACAAAATGTTTCCTACATACCCATGCATACACAAATATCATATTGACCTGACTGACTCCTAACTTGGTGAGCACTGAGGAATCAATGCTATCAAGTTAGAAAGTATATATGCCCGTGAACCCCCATTTGCTCTTTGATGGAACCATGGATTTCTATTGATACAGTTCTGGAAAATGTTTTTTGAAGTTTGTCCAGTGAATAACAAAGAAACACAGATAATCTGTTGGCAGAAAAGAACTGCTTAGCCCAATCAGTCTGCCTAAATGGTCCCTGCCTAGTCAGTCTCTGTAGACCCTAACTGGTCTCTGGTGACCCGCCCTCCTCCCTGCCTATTTACTAATATTCCCCTGTGCCTATCCCATACATGTTTGGAACCCCTTACTGTTTTTATCTCCACCACTTTCACTGGCAGTCTGTTCTGTTCTATGTGATTTGAGTGAAGAAAAAACAGTGAGCCCAAAATAAGCAATGGCAAAAGAGCACGACTAGAAAGGGCGAAGGGTAGAAGTCAGCGATCGCCGAAATGGTGACAAAAAGCTAATGGGGCTTTTCTGTGGGGGGCTTTGACCCCACACCCCCCTCATTAAAATAACTAACTCTGAGGGGAAAGCAACTTAAGGAGGGGAAAAAGCCATAGGTCACTGTTTAGGCGATCACTGACTTGTACCCCTCACTCTTTCCGGCCACACTGTTGCTGTCGCTAGTGTGACCTCATTGTTTTTCCTTCACCCAAATCATGGGATACCATCTGTTCCAGGCATCTAACATTCTTTCTAATTTTTTTTGTTAACCAGGAAAGGCACACTAAGCTGAAGCTTGTTCACAGGTGCAACCTGGGAGTACAAGGAAGTTAAGTGACTTGCTCAGGGTCACACTGTATGCAAGTGAGGGTTGTGGGATTCAAATCCAGGTCTCTAGGTTTGCAGCTCAGAGCCTTAAACCACTGCGCCATACTGCCTCCTTATGAAGTAGTACTTCCTCATGTCCTTCTTGAACATCTCCTCTCCAGCTTCATCACATGACCCCTGGTCCTGGTATGCCTTCTCGTTTGAAAGAAATTCTTATCCTGCAGACTGTTCAACCCTGTGAGTTACTTGTACATCTCTAGCATGTCCTCTCTCCCTCTCCTCTCTTTTGGGTGCATATGTTGAGATAACTCAGTCTCTCTTTGTAGAGCTTTGATCCAACCCCGCACCATTTTAGTTGCCCACCTCTGACTGACTCTAATTCTGTCTATAAGTCCTTTAGGCAGCCTCAAAACTGGATGCTCCAAAAGGGTCTAACAAGTGAGTGATACAGTGGCAACACCACCTTCCTCCTCCTCTTGGAGGTACTCTCCCTATGCATCCCAGCATCCCACTGGCACTACCCACTGCTTTGTCACACTGCACTTTGATGTCATCAGATACAATAACCCCAAGGTCCCTTTCCTGTAGTGACTGTCAGTACCACCCCCCATCCTACACTCCGCTCCTGAGTTCCTATACCCTAAGTGCATGATTTTGCATTTTTTGGCATGGAACCCCAACTGCCATGCTCTTTACCACTTATCTAGTTTCCTTAGCTCCCTATGCATTATCTCCACTAGTCCTGAATGTCCACCCTGTTACAGACTTTGGTGTCATCTGCAAAGAGGCATACCTTCCCATCCAGTTCTTCCTCAGTGTTACTTATGAAGACATTGCAAGGGACCTGTCCCAATAATGAGCCCTGCAAAGACATTGCAAGGGACCTGTCCCAATAATGAGCCCTGCAGCACCCTTCTGGTCACTCTCCACTTATTAGGGTGAGTGCCATTAATCACCACCCTCTGTTGCCTATCTATTATCTCTTCCTTACCCAATTCACCACTTTGGATCCCACCAATAGGCTGCTCAACTTCTTTATAAGTCTCCTGTGTGGCACAGTGTTGAAGATCTTATTAAAGTCCAGATAGCCCACATCCAGTACCTCCTTGTTCTACTTCACTGGTCACCCAGTCAAAGAAATTAGATTCATTTGGCATGGCCTCCCCCCGGCCCTCCCCAATGAATCCATGATACCTTTGTTCATGCAGCCTGTTGGATTCAAAATACTCTAACAACCTTTCCTTTGATAAGGTTTCATACTTCCTACCTGCTGCTGCTCTGATGGAGAGGGACCACATCTACTCTCCTCTGGAACCATACCTATTTCCAGTGAGCAGTTGAATTAGGCCATCAGTGGGACAGCTAGTACCTCTCTCAGTTCCTTTAATATCCAGGGTGTACCCCATCTGGTTGCACAGCCTTGTCTACTTTCAGAGCTGCAAGTTCCTTCAGGACTCTTTCCCTGAAAATGGATTTGAGTCCACCTGGCACAGGGTCAAAATGTTGCAAGACATTATGCATGAAATATACTGCACTGCCAATACAGCACAATATATTGCATGCAGAATAAGGTCTTGTTTTGCAGGGGCTCTGCACCTGCATCCCGTTGAGGGACTACCCCAGAACCCCCCAACTAAAATAACTAACTCTGGCAGTGTTAAAGTAAATATCACACAAAGTGCAAAAAAATTAAAAACTCCATGCATCTGGGACTGGGATTCAAACCCGGTCCCAAATGCACTGCTTGGAACCCCTTGCTGCCAGTGGCTCAACCCATTGAGCCATGGCAGCTGCTCAGTGGATCTCCATCCCAGCAGAGGTCTTATCATTTGCCTGGGACAGTGAGAGGGTGCAGTACCGTGCACAGACCCATTTGCAGTAGTGCACTTTCTCGCTGTCCTATACCACACTGTTTTTCTTTCGGGGGTTTGTCATATGCTATTAGTATAACATATTGACCCAGTAGGTGTCCACCTCACCAGCTTTGTTCATGCTGCTGTTTGGTGGTCCGTCCCCCTCTCCCTCTCCCTCTACTGTGAAGACTGAGCAGAAGTACCCATTCAGGATGTCATATTTTTCTTGTTCCTCTTCTGTGCAGCCTTCCCCTGCTGCCCTCCTTATCATCACTATCCTTCCCCTTGCATTCCACTTCTCACTTATGTACCTGATGAAAGTCTTATCCCCTTTACCTACTCTTTATCTATCCTTTACTTTGTCTGGGCCTTTGCTCCCCTCATTGCCTTTCCTGCATCCCCCCGTTTTATTTGGATTACCTCCCTTTCTTCCTCCCTCCCTCCCTTGGTGTGTCCTTATACTTCCTGAATGACACCCTTTTTTCCTTCACCACTTTGACTTCCCTAAAGAATCACAATGGTCTCTTTTTTCTTCTATATTTACTTACTTCCTTCACTTAGAGGTTGGTTGCCTTAATTATGTCATCCCTTATTTTTCCCAGTGTGCCTCTACCTCTCCCTGGCAATCCCCTCTACAAGGTAGTTTCTGAGGCAGACTCTCATTTCTTAAAATCCACCTTCCTAAAGTCCAGGACCCTTGTCCTCATGTGGTTTGTCTCTGTTCCTATTTTACTGTTAAATAACATTGTACAGTGATCATTGGTACCTGGGACTGCCCAGTTTTATATCTGCAATGCTGTCCCCATTTGTAGGCACTAAGTCCAGAACTGCCCCACCCCTAGTTGGTTCCTTGACTAGCTTCCTGAGAAAAACTCCTTTTTGGGTGTCAAGGATGGCCCTGCTCTGAGACGCAGCTGCAGTTGGAAGGCTTCAATCCACATCAGGCAGACTGAAGTCCCCACCTAGCAGCACCCCCCCCCCACGTGCCATCCTGATGATGATTTCTTCAAGTGCCTTGTCCAACTCCTCTCCCTGTGATGGAGGTCTGTATATCAAAAAGATTTTTGGCCTCTGTACAAACCAAAGACAGACCTGTTCAACCCATATTTGTTTTATCATACATCCTAAGCAATCTACCATGAGAATATAATTTTTTAACAAACATATCTATCCCTAGCATTTGGAAAAAATAATTGAACAGTGAAGTAAGCACAAAGGTAAAAGTGAAAATGAACTGAACTTAAATAACATGAAATGCTTTGTAATATATAGAGGATCCTTTTTTCTCATAGAAAACAGTGGCGTCAAAACCCCATAATACCATTGTTGTGATGCCATGATCTGATAATACCATTGATCTGATGTAACATTGATGCTAGATGTGAGATTAAACATTTGTGAAATTCATCATAGCAGCTCGTCGGCTTTTATGTTGACCAGATTTTACAGTAAAAGCTCTCACACACAACATGCAAGAAAATGTAAGTACTGTACACGTTTACTGTCTGTTTTTTAAACACACTTAGAGCCACATATTATAAACATAGAAACATAGGATTTGACAGCAGGAGATGGAAGGTCCATTGAGTCACTCTTACTATACTGCCTCACTCCACTGAACTACTGTCCTGCTGTGCTATACCCCCCAACCCTCAAATATGTGTGCTGTCTTGGGGACTGTGAGTCCCCTTGCCCTGTTCTAACCATGTTTAAACCCATGATGGGTAGTTTAAACCCATTAAGAGTAGTTAAAGAAAATAACAAGTAGTTAATGTTTTACTCAGCTGTCGTTCCATTTTGACATCCTGATGACATTGTAGAACCACTTGAGCTTTGCTGTCATATTACTCATGTAACTAAAATACTCATGTAACTAAAATGCATGTTGAGTATCATTCGTAAGGTAGAAAAAATGGGCAGACTGGATGGGCCTTGCGGTCCTTATCTGCCATCACCTTCTATGTTTCTATGTAAAACCTCTCAATGGAATTATAGCCTTGTAAAACATGGTTCCCTATCCATTATTCTATATAATACAGTGTACTAATGAACTATTAATGGATTGATGAGTATTTCACAAATGTGCAGTATGCTTTTCATGACTACCACAGGCACGAGCAGAGTACGTAAATGGGAGGCTTTACATAACAGATACTGTAGAGTGTTCCATGCTAGGGAGATCCGGGGCATGCTTCATTAAGAAAGTGCTTTAAAAGCATTGTAAATGGTGCATTTTTATGCATTTTAGAACTCCTATAATGTCACCGTCCTCACTTTTCATCTTATTTTTCAATTTCTGACTTTCAGTAAAGCCCCATCACTTTAAACTTCTTTTGATTTTCAGCTTTTTTTTTTAAAAGTTAAAATAATTATATAAATCAATAAATATGGAAATAAAAATCACCTGTATTTTGTTCTTAGTATTTGGATCATGCCAGTATTTAATTCAAGCAAGATAGTTATTCAGTGTGTTGTATATTTATATTTATGTAGAGGTGTCTGTATTGAGTGTTTGTTAATTGGTAACTCAGAAAGTGATAGCAAAACTCTATCTTTCTAATGCAGTGTAGGGTTTGTAATCAAGGTGATATACATGAGGATTACAGTGGTAGTTGTATAAAAGTTTACCGGCACCAGTATTTGCCATCAACTGTGGAAAAAATATACTG
Source organism: Neoceratodus forsteri (assembly GCA_016271365.2). Classification (NCBI taxonomy): domain Eukaryota; kingdom Metazoa; phylum Chordata; order Ceratodontiformes; family Ceratodontidae; genus Neoceratodus; species Neoceratodus forsteri. The sequence goes on along the minus strand of CM057454.1, from coordinate 1,098,351,225 downwards.
GATTTACCACTACACAGTAAAAACCGCACTGAATAACATTGAGTTTTTCCGCAGTATGTGGTAAATCTGTGGTATTTTTTCATGGTTGACAGAAAATACCATGGTACTGGTCACCTTCATATACCTACCACTGTATATCCCTATCTAGTGTACATTAAATTAAAGGCATTACAGAGCAGACTTGAAGTAGACATGTACTGTAGAGTGGATAGGTGGGGGACCTTGGAAAGTGGACTTATCAGTAGTTAGCTGCAGGACCTGCAGTGCCACTCTTCCCGAGTACACTGTGGAGGAGTGCATGCTGCCCAGTCTGTGGGAGGATGGTGGTAATCCATTCCTAGTTGGCTGCAGCATGGGCAGTAAATCACCAGCTGCTGAGCAGCTTGGAGTGGTGGTTGGGGGTGCCCACCACTGCTCTTCTTCTTCAGTGGCATCAATGGGTTCACAATAAGGGTTGGAAAGTAATGGGCAAGGAGGGGACTGTTGTGTGGCAAAACTAAGGTTGGAAGGGGCCCTGGAACTGCAACAAGCAGCTGTTTCACTTTCACCCCACTGAGCAAAGTGATGCATGCTACTCCCTCTTCTAAGAGAGAGAACCCTGTTGCAGAAAGAGCTCCAGCAGTAGTGACACCTGCTGGGGAAGATGCAGCCAGGAAGGGAGAGTCAGAAGGAATATATTTATAATAAGAAATTCTAGAGTTAGGAGAATTGAGGAGGGAGGATGGTACGTTGTCTCACAGTGGTGGTAGCAAATAGGGTACTCCTGATGGGTAGATTATGTTAGAGAAGTGGGAGGGATGCTAGATGTTATTGTCCATCTGTTGATGAATGAACTGACAGGTAGGCTGTCGGGATTAGCGCAGGCTAGCTTCAGATGTTAGGTTCCAGGCATAAGAGGTTGGCTGGTACTGCAACCTTCTTAGAGTTCCCCACAGTGTACAGGCAGAGGGAGGCAAGGACGTTATAAATCTTCCAGCTTAACAACTTAGTGCAGGAGTGGTACAACCAAGGTGGGGTTTTGGCATCCTGGAAAACTGGGGTGCTTGTTGATAGGGTAAAGAGTAATTTAAATCTAATGGCCTTCATCCAAATAAAAAAGGGACAAAGGCATTGGAGCAAAGGTTTGAGCTATACATTTCAGAGCATTTAAACTGGCAGAAGGGCAAACTGGGGCTATGGTCATCTGTAAAGAGAACTCTGGTGACAGAGACCTAACTAGAACTTCCCGAACTAATGGAGGTAATAAGGTGGAAAAGGGTAATGTAGATAGGGGTGGTGAGAAGGGTATACATCACAGAAGACAGACCACATCAAAGGGGGCTAACAAAGGAGAAATAATGCAGGACATGCGTACAGTAGGTCTGGTCAGCAGAAGGGTATGGGTATGAGACTGGGGTCCCAGATGGTGGTCTGCCTAAATGTGAGAAGCCTTGAGAACAAAATGAGTGTTCTCAAGACAGTGGCAGCAGAGGCTAAGATGGATCTTTTTGTTGTTGTTGTTTTTTTATTTATGGGTATTTCATCAATTTACAACATTTAAGTAAGATATTTACTGTATGCATCACACAGAGTTTAAAGTTTTATATTTAAAGTTTCTAATATTAGTAAATTATAATATAATTATACAAGCCATATACAATTTCCTCAAGCCAAAGATAAAGTCCTCAATTTGAGGCAGCAAATCAAAGAGTTAATGGCTTAGCAGAATATAGTTTTAGTGCTAAAAATAAAACAATATTGGAATTTATATGAATTTCCAAACTCTGAAGTAAGCCCCAAAAATAACATTTATATTGTGGATATAAGGCCACAAGATTACAGTATAAAAATTGAAAAATAAATGTTGCCCCCTTTGCCTATCCTGGGCCCATCAACATATTTTTTTTTTCTATCCACAGTCCATTATTTTATAGAAATTCACTTTTCAAGTAAGTCAAACTTCCTGGTCTTCCTCCAGGAGAGGCATTTCTACCTCTTTATCCACTTCAAGTCTTTGCTTCTCTTCTAAAGCTAAGCTGGATCTGTTAGACAAAATTGCAGTGTAGGGAGGTTGTGGCATAGTACATTAGGGAATGTATAGAGGTCACAGAAGATATTACTCTGTGTGAAGGGCATGCACAGAATAGAAGTATGGGTGCAAATGACAATGGGGGAGTAAAAAGATCAGGGTTGCAGTGATGGCTGGATCACCAAACAAGAAGGACAATAGGGACAGGGAATTACAGAAGAGATTAGGAAGGCATCAGCCAAAGCAGAGGAGGTGCTAGTGGGTGACCTTAATATGTCAGATGTGGAATGGAAAATCCCAGGAGCCAGTAGTGCAAGAAGTCAGGTGCTGGTGGATGGGGTGCATGACTGCTTTTTCATGCAGTGGGCCAGGGAACTGACTAGAGGGGCCTCCCTTGATCTGGTTCTGTCAAGCGCTGAGATAGTAGAAGTAGAGATGAGGGTGTGGCTCTATATAACCACTGGAGCACATCACTCCAGTTCATAAACTGTGGTCCTGGACTTCATAAGAGTGGACTTTGCAACATGTGGAAAATGCTGAAGGACAAGATGGCAGGGTAGAGGAGAGGAGTGGTAGGAGCCGTGTGGAATGTCATAAAGAAGCATGTAATGGAGGTGATGAGATCGTGCACAAAACAGGTCAGGAAGAACACAAAGCACAAAAAGCCAGTCTGGTTTTCTAGGGGAGAGTGACAGGCAGTAAGGGCATTCAGGGTAGCATTATGACAATACAAGGTGGGCCACAGTGATTATCTGAAAAAGCTAAAAGAGGCCAGAATAATGAATGGTAGGGAAAAGTAAAGCAAAGAAAGAGTTAGGAACAGCAGAGTGAGTTATGGTGAGAAGAAACCCTCTTTAGGCACCTTAGGGAAAAAAGGAAAACTAAGGAGGGTATTATCCAATTAAAGAAGGAAGTGATATGGTTGCAGTAGGATGGGAAAAAGGCCAATACACTGAATGACTACTTTTGTTCAGTAGTCACTGTAGAGGAGGGGACCACTACTGGAGTGCAGAGTGCAGGCCAAAGAGAGGCATGTGAGAGGAGTAAAGACCAGTCTCTGAATAAAGTGTGCTCAGGGGCCTCATACCTCTAAAGGTAGACAAAACGCTTAGTCCTGACAGGTTTCATAATAGACTGCTGAAAGAGGTGGGGAAAGACACTGACAGAGCCATTGACAAAGCTGTTTACTAGTTTCCTGGAGACAGTGGTGGTTCCAGCAGGTGTGGTGCCACATCACAAGTGCAGGGGAAAAAAGTGACCCAGGAAATTACAGACTGATCAGTCTAACCTCAGTTGTAGGCAAGCTGCTAAACCATCATTAAGGAATAGACAGTGTAATTATTGGAGGCAAATGTGTTCCAGGACAGGAGGCAACACAGGTCTGTATCAGAGAAATCTTGCCAAACTAACCCAATCAACTTCTTTAATTGAGTCACAAAGCTGGTGGACAGTGGCCAAGCAGCTGATTTGTTTTTATGGGTGTGCTGCAACTTTAGCAAGACCTTCAGTTCTGTTACACACAGGTGACTAGTAAAAAAGTTGAGTGACTTGGTGGTAGGGGACACATTGACCAGGTGGATAATAAACTGGCTGAGCAGCAGTACACAGGGGGTGGTTGTCAATGGTACAGCAGGAATTAGTTCTTGGGTCAGTGCTATTCAACATCTTCATTTTCAGCATAGAAGATGGAACAAGAATGAGGTTTGCCACTTTGCTGATGACACAAAGATTTAATAGAGAGTGGACCTGGAGGAGGGAGTTAGAGAAATACAAAGAGACCAGAACAAATGGGAAAAGTTGTCCAGATCATGGCAACTAAGGTTAATGCAAAATGTACATCTTGAATGTTGGTAGAAGCAACCCAAAATTGACTTGAGTAAGGTGGTGCAGACAACTGAGAAGAGAGACCTGGGGCCATCATTAGTGACAGACTCAAGTCCACTTCTCAGTGCAACAAAGCATATGGGATGGCAACACAGGATTCCAGTGGGATGTAGAGGAAGGGATTTGATAGTAGGAGGCAGGAGGTGGTACTGCCCCTGTACAGGTCCTTACTAAGGCTGCACTGTGAGTACTGTGCACAGTTCTGGAGTCCAGATCTCAAGAAGGACAGAGACCTCACAGAGACCATAAAAAAGAGGGCAACAGAAATTATCCTGGGGCAGGAGGGAGTTGTCATACAAGGAAAGGTTGGCAGACCTTAACATGTACAGACCGGAAGTTAGATGGGGAAAACGGGATATGACTGAGACATACACGTTCTTACAAGGAATAAACAGGGAAAGTGTAAGTACTTGTTCATGAGGACTGAGGACACAGTGACTAATGAACACAAGTGGAGGATGGTGGAGGTGAGATTCAGGAGCAATGTGAGAAAGTTCTTCATGAAGTGGGTAGTGAATGAATGGAATAGACTGTCAGGCGGTGATTGTAGCCAAGACTGGATGGGCCAGTAGGCCTTTTCTGCCAGCAATGTCTATATATGTACACTGTGCTGGGATTGATGTAAAGGAATAGTGGGACCCCCAGGCAGAGGCTAAAAGGATAATGGGCAATAATCAGCTACTAGGGCCATCCAGTCTCTAAATCCAGCCTGGCATTAAGTTGAGCATGGAGCTATGCACAGAAATTGGCAGAGGGGATGGACTTCTGGGTCTTTTTCTGCCACCATAGTCTAGGTTTCTATCTACAGTATAGTGGTCACACTAAAGAAACTGCCACACAGAGCATCAGTCTGCACAGCACAGCCCTGCATCAGTTTCACTTCATTGACTTCTTTTTGTTGCAAACTAACCTCTGTAGCTTGCAAATCCTTGCTAGAAGAGGCCCTAATTGGGGGGTGATACTTAGATATGTAGATAGGCCTTTTCCTGCCATCAGTGTCTACCTATCAGCCTATCCAATCTGCGTATCTTACCTAACTTCTCTGTATTGGCCCAAGCAGCCAACCGTCCCTTAAATCCCCCCCTCCTTCTGACAAAGCCCACATGTTTGTCTCCTTCCTGTTTGAAAGTAAACTGCTTACTGATGTGGTCTGTTCCACTTGTTCACCACTCTTTCCATGAAAAGTGTTTGCGGACGTCCTTAAATCTCCTCCCGGCAAGTTTTAGTGAGCATCCCCTTATCCCTGTTTTTGAGCTCAAGGACAATAGTTTCTTGGCACCCACACTGTTAATCCCATGCCAGTTCTTGGGTGTTTCTATAATGTCACTCCTTTACTTCCTCTTCCTGTGGGTGTGCATTTACTTAGTTTTTTGTTGACTGGAAAAGGAGAGCTAGGCAGTTCTATCTATTTTCAGCCTCATCTAGGGGGAAGGTACAGGTGAAAACAAGTGTGTTGAATCAGTGGTGTGGGTGGAATTTGGCTAGGACACCAGTGAAGCCCCTCTATTCTTTTCAAGAATTGCCATGAGATCTTTAACGTCCCCCTGAATAGCCACCAGAAGCGGCAGATGGGACCTCAGTTTAAAGTCTCATTTGAAAGATGTGTCCAAGTCCTACAGCCTTACCTTATATGTCTTGCTCCAAATCCTGAATGCTCTTGGTTGCCCTGTGCTGCATTGCCTCCATTTTTCACAGTTTTCCAGGCGCACACTCCAGTACATTGCATCACTTGCAGATGTGATCTCGCCAATGACCTGTGGGAGGATCCTCCCAACCTCCTGCTTATCTCTTTCCTATGCATCACATCATGCTGTTTGCCTTAGTCACAGCTCTTTTACAGTGTGCTGTGCTTTACAGACACTCTAATATCATGACTCCTACATCTTTTTCCTCCATGGTGCTTTCCAGCACCCCCAATTTTATACTGCACTCTTCAGTTCCTTGTCCCAGTGTGTATTGCTTTACACTGTTTTTCACTGAAGCACAGCTATCAAACATGTCCAGATCCTTCCAGAGGTCTCATATTTCTTCCTCATGCCAACCCTTGTGCAGATGTAACCCCTGGTGGCTCTATCCCAAGGGCTACTACCCCAGCCTGCTTGGCTAGTTTTAGGTTAAGAGGCCTGGGTAGCGAAATGGGTACCTCCACTCGGAGGACAGGGTTGTTAGTAACAAGGCTAACCTGGGTACAACCCTCCAGGACACTGTAACCCCCCTCTTTCCCCTCTAGTGGCCTAGACAATATGCAACAAACACTTTCACAACATCCCCTATTCAATGCCAGCCCATTGGCGCAGCAGTTTGAGTTCCGCTTGTGACTCTGGTGACCCAGGTTCGGAATGGACCTGGGTCATCAGAAAACGACCAGGGAGAAGGATCTGAGCATCCATGGACTGCTCTCCTTCTCCGGGGAGGTGCGGTGCATGACTGGGTGCTAGAGGGACCCCTGGCGGTGGCTTGCGGTGCCACAGCAGCCAGCATCAGCAAGATTCTGAGAGGTGGGACAGATACAGGTGTCATTGCATGCTCCCACCCCTCCCTTACAGGAGAAGACAAAATGCTACATCCAGCGCCTTGATGGGCCCGCCTCCCACGCTTCCCAAATTGCTCCCAGACTGACTCCTCGACCTATCCAACGATCATGCACTTAGGGCTGGTGCTGCAGCCCTGCCTTGGGGAAAGCCAGGGGGTATCGAGGGGAGTAGTGGCTCTGTGGGTAGCGTAGGATGGCGAGGGACCATGACCCAGGCTGAGGTACCGCGCTGGATGTGGCCCAAAAAGTCTAAATAATAAAAAAAAATAAATAAATAAAATAAAAAAACAATAGTCCCTATACAGCATACAAATCCCCACACTGTTTGCGCTTACCACCAGGGCTGGTTCCACCAATTGAGCCCTGGAGACTCCCTGTAAAACAAGGTTAGGCACTGCAAATAACAACAGTACACTGCTTTTAGTACAAACTGGAACCACAATCAGATTAAATGCAAAAAGAGATAGATCTGATTTATTCAGGGGAATTGAACAAGGGAGGAGTGTAATCAGGTTGATTGATTCTAAAACTGATCTAGTCAGGCAATTACACATGCACTTTTAGTCCCTGCACAGTCACACGCTCTGGGTACCCAGTTGGAAGTAAGGTGGGCTAGCCTGGAACGTTGCCCGGGGTAGGCCGGTGTTGCAGCTGGTCGGGGTCCTGTGATGAAAAGAAAAGGCATGCACAACCACACACAATTTGTAATCTGGAGCAAGGAGACTCAGTTCATGAAAGGAAGACAACAATGCAATCAGATGACAATACTTGTGATTTTAGCTGCTGTTGCAGGGAGTTACCCTGATTGTTACTCACGCTACGCAATGCAAGACACAGGAGGGACGAAATGGAGACTGCAGGTTGACAACTGGTATGCCAGGAGAAGCAGGGCCCACACAAATCACCAAAGTGGTGTTCCTGTTTGAGAGATTGAGCAGGGGCTGATTCCTGGGCAAGTATCTTGTTGATGGTGTTCTCTGCACCTGAAGTAGCTGGCTGGGCCAGTGTGGGTAGAGCCCAGGCTGGGTAAAACAGTTCGGAAGTCAGTCCAGGAAGGCTGGATGCAGCTTCCAGCAAGCATAGCACAATTAAACAGTGGGGAACCAAATCGCAACCCACTAAAGCACACAGCACATTTATTGTAAAGCAATCACTATACCACAAAACGGATAGCAATCCAGCAGCATTATCATTGTCTCTGAGGCAGAACCGTGAGTTCTGTGGTGAATGGATGTCCTGACAGGCGAGCATTATATAGCAAGTCTTCGGTCTTCTTCAGGTTTAAGTATGGTCACACTTCAGTGGCTTTTCTCCCATTCAGTTGGGATACAGTCTGGATTATTCAGATTCCCTCTACAGGGACAGCAGGCAGACAGGCCAAACTCAGCCTTTCCACCAATCCCCATGCGAACTCGCGGTAACAGTTGCTCGAATCTCTCGAGCTGTTACTCTTTCAACTCCTCACATAAATTGATTTACTGCAGCAGGCAGTTTGGGAATTTCCCTTCTGTCCAAATGGTTTGATTGGTTGATTCATCTGCCTGTCAAAACAAGGGCTCCCCCTCCAGGTGCTTTTAGGCACCAAAGTCAAAACTACAATTCCTACAGAAATTCACTCCCACAAGACCCCTGGGGGCAGACTCCATTTTAGGGCACCCAAAGGTATTGATTGGTCCAAATAAGCAGTCCAGGACCAAGATGATAGTGATAAACAGAACTGTCCATGCTGCAAAGAAGGCAGGTTAGACAAACTACAATATAATTACTATTATAATAGATAATCAGCAAATAAGTACAGCTTCTAACAGAGCTCCCTCTGCACAACTAGCGATGGCAGAATGGAGCAATTATCTGGCAGCCCAGGTGGTTCTCGAACTTAGAAACACTCAGCCCCCACCCAGATTAATTACGCACTGGGATATACTGTAGGCAGCTCTTAAAGAGACAGGACACAGAGTCTATAAAGGCACTCACGTGCAATGGCTTTTAAACAGTAAAGACACAGGACACCAGCCTGGCAGTGGGCATTTAGGCACACCCAAGTAAGACTTTTGAGAACCCCCATCTGTAGGGGGGTTACACAGATCTTTGTGTTGTCTGCAAAGATGCAGCCCTTACCCTTAATGCTTTACCGCAAGTCACAAATGAATACTGAAAAAGGACTGGGCCCAGCACCAACTCCTGTAGTACTCCTCTTGTTACTTTCATTACTTCTGAGAATTCTGCATTTATCATGATGTTTTGCATCCTTCCCTTCAGCCAGGTTTCCACACAGATTGTCAATTTATCCTCCACCCCCAAGTCCCTTAGCTTCTTGACCAGTCTCCTGGAGGGGAATGAGACAACGTCTGGCTGACATTCATGTATACTATATCAACTGGATGTCCTTATTGGCTGCCCTGGTCACCCAGTCCAAGAAGTCATTTAGAGTTGTCTGGAAAGACCTCCCCCTCCCTCTGGTGCAATGCTGTTATAAACCCCTCAGGCTTCACTCTCAGGGTTTATGTAGCATCCCACACCTCGGGTGAATAAAATTCTCATTATACACAGTCCCCTGGCATTATTCTCTATATTACAACTAGGTGCAAATAACATTCTTTGTTTTTGCCACTTAAAACATGTAGTGTACCTTTGGCTTTCAAACATTGTATTCTCAGGAACCACTGCCAGAGGTCTCCCTGCTGTAAAATATGCTCATCTCTTGTAGGACCTTGTCATTTGTAGCTGCTCACATCTTGATGGTGTTACCTTTAATAGACTGCTTTTTTCTTATATACATTGCTTCCCCTATTTTAGGCGAAAGCGTCTCAGCTCTTCAACATCACTGCTATGTCAATTCTCTTTACTGGACAGAAGCCATCTCCAGCACTCACTGGGAATCAAACCTGGGACCCCATATCCAGTAGACAGCAACTCTAACCATTTAACTTATAGGAAATTCCCATGAGGTCGGGGATTAGTGTATGTTGCATGCTAGTTCATCTCAGTCTCAAGATGAGTGGTGTTAAACAATGATGTTCAGAAACAAACAAATACTGATGAAATCCAGAGAAGTCATATTTCATGGGACTGTCCTTTCTGTATTTTAAATCTAAAACAATACCAAATCAGGCTGAACCAGGAAACATATCCTAAAATATATCTAAAATCCTGTCTCTCACCCTGGATGAAGTAATTCACCCCTTGCAAAAATTCTTAATCTGTCACTTGCCAAAGTCAATTTCCCAACAAATGGAAATCTGCCATAGTTACGCCAGTGCACAAAGGGGGACAAAACCTCAACAGGAAACTATCGACCAATATCAATACTCCCTCCCCTCTCCAAAGCACTTGAACGAATAGTGGCAGACCAACTCTCTGATTACCTGGACAAATACAATCTACTCTATAATCAACAGCACGGCTTTAGGAAAGGACATAGTACAACAACAGCCTTACTTGATTTCTCTGGAGAAGTCCACTCAGCCCTGGACAAAGGGTGCCAAACAGGTGCAGTCTTTATCGATCTTACAAAAGCTTTCGACACAGTCCATCATGGCCTACTTACCTCCCTGCTTTCTAGCCTAGGCCTGGCCGAAGGTCCTTGTGCTTGGGTAAAAAGTTACCTGTCCAATCGGTCACAGGCTGTAAAAATCTCTAATGAACTCTCCGACTTCAAACCAGTTCTCTCGGGTGTACCACAGGGATCAATTCTTGGACCGCTCCTCTTTAGCCTGTTCCTTAACTCCCTCCCAGATATCTGCCAGGAGAAAATAATCTTATACGCTGATGATGCTGTAATTCTCTCTTCCCACAAGGATCCAAACTCCCTGAAAAAGCCTGCAACTTGCTTTCTCTAGTGTTGAAAGGTGGTTCCTGGATAGTAAACTTGTGCTAAACCACAATAAAACAAAAGCCATGCTCTTCTCCAATCACCAAAACAAAAATAGGCATACTCCACTCACCATACAAACCTCTGCGGAAATTACACTGGACCAAGTAAATACTTTCAAATACCTTGGCATCACTTTTGACCAAGGGCTCACCTTTGCAACCCACATTGACAACACTGCGAAAACAGTGAACCAACGCCTTGGAATACTATTCCGTAACCATCAATTTCTAAATCAAGCGGCATTGAGAATAGCTATACAGAGTTCCATAATCTCAATCATTGACTATGGCCTTATTATTTATGGCTCAGCTACCTCCACTGCTCTAAGACGTATCTCAATCACTCTAAATAAGGCCTGCCGACTCCTCACAGGGCTCAAGACTGACTCACACGTGTGATCTGTACTATGAATCAGGCTGGTTGAACCTATCAAATCGTCTTATTTATCTCACCTGCACAATGGCAAAAAATCTATCTTGGGACTGACTCCATTATGTATTCAAAACCTACTCCGACTGAATCCTGGCTCACGACCCTCCACCAGATCTGAGCATAACCTTTCCTGGTTCCGAGATGCGGACTGCACAGGGACAAAGATCTTTCGCATACAGGGCCCGACATGGTTCAATTGGCTTAGTCCACCTACTCTATCCTCAACCTCGCTTGAAGCTTTCAAATCCATGCTCTATCCCCACCTCACCACCACTAGCAACTGTGACTGCGCTAGATAAAGACTACTACTCCTCCATGTCCATCCTCATCTGAGGCCTCTTCCTCCCTGACTAATGAACCCTCTGGTACCTCTACTACTTCCTGTCTCCCACCCAAACTCACTCCCCCCTTTTTCCTGTCCTCTCTCTTACTCTCCCGCTCACCACCTTTCCTCCTCTCTAGCCTCCTTTTGGTGCCTAATGATCACCCTCTCCCTGGAAGTTTCCTTAACCTGGGAAATTGCCTACTCGCTTGAACCTGTATAGCTTGTTTTCTATGAAACTTAAAAGCGTTACTGCCTTAAACTGTTAATAGCAAATTTGTGATGTAACTTTCCTGTCTGGTTTTACCTGTAATGTGTATCGTGCTTTGTTAAATGTTCTTTGTGATGTGGAACCTTTGTAAAAGAGCCCTGGCTCAAAGGTATTAATTCCTAGACTAATAAACTAAACTAAACATATGGCATCTTAGAAGACAAGTGCAAAGGGCAATTTAAAATAGAATAAATAGCTATAGTATAGGCAGTTAAAAGTATTACGCCTTCATATGAACTGCTGCTGTAAATTGGTTTTAAATGTGACTTTTGTTGGTGGCATCTACTTCAAGTATGTGTTAAATTATCTTTACTGGCTACTGAAGTTGGGGACTGTGTTGAATGTGAAGCTCAATGTATTTAGTGTTTCCATGGCTCAACACCCCTTCAGGCTAAATCCAGCAAGAAGGAAAACATAGACGCAGTCTTGATCTACTATCAGTTCCATAGTTACTGTAGCAGCATACTGTTTTTGTCTTGTAAGCGCAAGCTGTTCCACTTCAAGGATGATAATTCCCTGCATTAAAGTAGCATGTGAACAGTTGATTTGATCAGTTTACATAGGACCCAATAGGGGCTCAGTAATCACAAGGAAGAGGAAGTACATAGTGACTTAGTATCCCAGTTATCAAAAGGCCTGGCATAGCTTAAGGACTACACCCTCATGTGAAACTCACTGGTAGGGGGGGAAAATCCCTGCACTGGTCTTTTTCAGCATTTTAATGCTTACAAGGGGCATCTCACAGTGTCTGCTCAAATGCTATATCTGGTAGTACCAGGCCCAACATCTGACAAAAAAACAACTGTGCAATGCTGCTGTAAACTGATAAAAATGTTGCAAAAAGACAACCTTTTTGAAAATCTGTGTATGCACCAGAAGCTGTGGTTGTGCAAAGGAAATCCTCTTGCACAACTTCTTCTGCCGCAGGTGTACAATTCCTGCAGTTTTGAAAATTCCACCCTTGGTTTTTCAATATTGCCCTTTTCAGCTTAGGCACAAACAGTTACAAAATGGTTCACTTTGCACCTGAACCTAATCATGTGAATTATGTGGCCTCTTAGTTTCATTAATGCATTTAATTAAACTTTAACGTTAATTGTTTACACTTTTGTAAACAAATCCCTTTTTTTTAATTTATTTAGGGATTCGGATCATACCTTTAAGCTCAGAGATCTTTTACAAAGGTTCCACATCAAACAGTGACAATGACAGCAATAACAAACAGTTTACATATAATACTCGAATACTAGGTAGCTAGTATACAATAAGGTTACAATGTCATTCATAGTACCAATGGTGATAGTACAGCATCAAGATCATTCAACTAGGGTAAAGGACAGTGTTTATATGTAGCAAGGAGATAAAGAGGTGTGACACCTAGTGTGAGAGTCAAGGAGGAGTCAAGGGAGGGAGGGGAGACTGGGGAGAGTGGGCAGCCAAAGAAGTGGCTTTGTCTAGGAGGTTGGGAGGTAGTGGTAGTAGATTGGTTTTAAGGTTGATCCAGTAGTATAAAAGGCACAGGGGGAGAGAGGAAGACAGAGGGATAGGGCAAGAGGGAAGAGTGGGGGTTAAAGGAAGGGGAAGGAGAATGTGGATGAGTGGATGCCATTTAGTGCATAGACAGCAACCTAAGAATAATATTAATCTTTGTCACTTATACAGTGGTCTACCTATGGTGGTACATGAAATGCCAGTCCACTTTATTTATATCTTTTTACTTTTTGGTATATGGGTAAGGCCCACTGGGTACAAGGCCCATTTACAGGGGTGACCCAGGTGCACTGGGAGGTTACATGACTTGCTCAAGGTCACAAGGATGCAAGTGGATTGTGGGAATCAAACCCAGTTCTCAAGGACATACAAAGCTTATTCACAGCTTTTGCTCTAACTCTAGACTTCACTGCCACCCTTTAAAGTTTCACTCACTAAATGATTACCAGTAGGTTTCACCAATGGAGTAAGGTTGTTGGTAATTGTTATTCGACAATGCTACCTTATTTTTAACAATTACAAACAAATGCAACCTAAGGGGTGGGCATACATTGGAATAATGTAAAGGAAGCAGTTCAGGGTTTCACTGGTTTACTGGATTCATTGACATTTCTCCCAAAACATTATTTAAAATTAACAGTATCCTTAAGGAATGAAGATGCAATGGAACCCGGTGGTAGTGGATTCTAATTTTGCCACTAAAATGTCTCTTAATTATTTATTTAATTAATATATTTAGAAATTATTATCCAGGTTAGCTCTTATGGATGCAGAAGCATCTCATTTCTACTGGTGCTCTTAGATGGCAACAGCACATGAGACTGTGGCTTATATTGTGGTTTTGGGGCAAAGTAAAAGATACAGAGGTCCACTGAGACTGCACCCCACACACACACACACACACACACACACACACACACACCATTTCAGTGGCTATCCTTTTATAATATTTCTCCTCATATATTTGTCAGTCCTTTTTTAATATATATTTTATTTTATTTATATACTATAATTAAAGTTTTATTGACCCTCTGTGTATAGCAATATTTATTTTTATTGGTTTTTACTATATCACTTTAGAAAGTGAGAGGAATAAATTCTTAATCCTGATTGGCTGACATGGGCTGCAGGCTGGGCATTTATTTTTCAATAGATGCCCAGCAAAATATAGAACAAGCCTTAGTGCCACCTCACTACATACCCTTGTATTGAGCTGCCCAGACTGGTTTGTCACTGGTTAAAAGCAGTCAATTAAATTTGAAATATCCACCATGTTTTTCTCTCACATAGCAAGAGCTACTGGTCTTAAACCCTCCCTCCCACAACACTCGTTACCTCTCCAGTTACTACACGTCATTCTTAATGAAAAAAAAAAACTCCAGTCCTTTGGCAGTTGGGAAAACCGGCAAAATATTTTTTTTTCCTCACAGCCACACTCTCCCGACTGCAGGCTCACAGTACCGCACTGAACAGAAAGTAAAGTGAATACGTCGCTCTGAACAGCTTCTTACTGGGAAACATATTTTTCAAATCACAGACGAACTCCCTCTCAAAACAATGCCCCTACAGTTAATCAGTCCAGTGATTTTAAAATAAAGAAATGATTTACCTCGAGGCTGTTCTTTATGCCAGCTGCACTATCTGCTTTCTTTGAGGTCACACAGGGTGCGCACTTACTAGATGCAACTTCTAACTGCAACCAAATGTAAAACAAAAAAAAAAAAAAGATATTGTAAAAACGGGGCACAACTGAAAAAAGATGCCCAGAGTCTGCTGGGGGATTTTTTCTAGACAATAAATGTCTTGTTCACCTGGATGTGTTTGTGTGTCTGTGTGTATGGGGGGACTCAATCGATCAGAATGGCTTTCTAGGGAGGAGCAACAGAAGCTGGAACAGCCTTAAAAAATATGGACTACCTTTTCAATAAGGTTTTTTTTTTCTACTAATTCTATTCATTTTTTGTGTTAATTTCCTCTCTCCTTTTAGCATTTTATTAAAACTTACTAAGACAGTAATTTTCTAAGCATAATAATACCCTCAGGGTGGGCATTATTAGGAAATACCGGCCCTTCAAGGCTATAGTGCCCTCTCTGGCAGCCATCTCATTATGCCCCTGGGCAGTCTGGTATTTCCTAATAATGCCTACCCTGTGGGTATTATTGCTTACTTGGAACTGCACACTGCATTTATCTCAGGCTATTTTCCTTTCTGTTTCAAGTTAAGTTTTAAAGGAATGCTGTCAACCTTTTTTGGCATCATACTATTCGTAGTTGAAAACCCACACTTTATGATTGCATACCTTCTTTAAATTCATAGATGTTGGTTGTTTTATCTACTTCCTTTCTTAGTAAAACTGAAAAGCATGCCAATGGTGTATTTTGTTTTGTTTCAAATCCTTGGTGCACTCTTACTGCGTACTTCCTGAACATTAGGAAGACCCACTAAACAGTGCATCCACTGATGATGTAATAGTCTCCCCCCCCCCACTGCATCATAGGTGGCTAGACTGAGTGCTGGGTCAATAAGACATGGACAAAACCAGTGCCATGTGGTTCCTACAAAACAGCGCAGTCCAAAACAGTGCAACATTAAATAAGTAAACTCTGAAACTATGCACGCTGTTATGCCTGTGTGTTTTTGACCATGCATATGTTCTGTTGCAGTTTTGTCTGGACACCACTAGATTGTTGTGGTGTTCCCACTCCAGGAGAGATGCAGTGGGATTTAATCAAGGACTGTAAACAAACATGTTTATGTGTAGTAACATCAGCATGGTGTGCAGCCTTTTATCAATTTTAAAAGAAAAAGAACAATCATAATCAAACTGACCAGCAACATTAGCAAATTCTACATAATGTGAGCAATCACAAAAGTTTTTTAAACTACAGACACACTGAGGCCTAAAGAGGATTGGCAGTGTCCCTTTAATTTTAGTTTATTCCTATATTTGTCAAAACCTGTGCTGCTGCATCCCTTTCAGTGAGTCAATCCTTCTTCTCACAAGCCCCTGCTATCAAAGTTATCCTTTTCTTCCATCCTCTTCATCTTTGTTGTTGTTTTTCATGGCTCTCCTCAGATCTCTCCTTCCTCCTTGGTCAACTCCCTCTCATCTCTTGGCTCCCATGCTACCTCCACTGAGCTCACCTTCCTTAGAGATTTCAATTTCAATTTTCTCTCCCCTGCCTCTATGCCCACATGCCATAAGACTGAGTCCTTGAACCTCTCATGATTAATCACAGAGCCCACCCAATTCAGTTCTCACTCCCCTAACCATTTCCTCCTGGACTGGATACTTTCCTTCCACCCTATGTCACCGTTGGTGCAGGCAGTCTTCGAGACTCCTTCAGTGACCACTGTCTAACCTACTATGTCAGGAAAGTGCATGCCTCCAGTCTGCCCCCCAAATACCTATAGTATAGGCCTCTTGGGTCACGTGACACACAAGCCCTCCTAAATAACCTTGTTGCTCTGATTGGTCCCCATCTACTCAGCCAAGGACATTGATACAGCCCTCTTACTCTTCATTGCCATTTTAACAGTACTTGAAACACGCACACCTCCCCTTAGAAACTCCAGGCTTAAACACTCCCACCACCCCTGGATTACATATGTCCTTATCAATTTGTGCAAGTCCCAGGACCTTGCTTGGGCATGTTACAAGTCCTCCCGATCCCTCTTTGACCTTCTGTACTACAGGTCACTCAGGAACTCCTGTACAAAGGCTGCCCAGACAGCAAAGGCCCTCTTCTTCAAGCCCAACCTCTAGTCCGGTCTAAACTCCCCATCAAAATTCTGGAAGGTTAACTATTTGATCCCCAGACCAGTCCACCTACACTCCCACATCCTCCTGGTGAATAACTCACTGGTCTCTTAACCTAGTACCGGGTCATAACCATGCACATAAATCCACACAAAGCAGGACGTGTTCGCATTAGGCGACAGGGAATATCAGCGATGCGATACAATTGCTGTCCCCTGTTGCTCACCAGGAAGGAGGAAGTTTATGTGGGCACTGCGGTTCGTGCTCAGTTGAGCGCTCCATGGTGGAGTGGCTAGAGCACCTGACCCTGCAGTGCGTGGGTAGGGGTAATCAGTTTGATTTCCTGCTAGGGAATCTCTTAGTTTTTTTTTCCTTCCCCAGTGTCCACATCCCCTTGGAGTAGATTATATTAGTTCTGGGGGGTGTGGGGTTGAAGGCCCCTGCAAAACAAAAGAACAGCTATCTGTTGTTGCTGGACGGTGTTTCTTTCTGTGTGGTGGTCACATGCATGGTATTATCTGTGACATTATGACTCCATACCTCCTAACTCCCCCACCGTTATTGTTCATGTTAACAAATTCTTCACAACCCTTGCACTACCCTGACATCCATCTCCTGATCATAATGTCTCTCTCACACCCCACTCGCCAGAAGCTTCCACTTCCCTCCAGTTTCCTTCCAGGAAGTCTTTCATGCCCTTATGTCACTTTACCCTTCCAAATCTAGCCCTGACAGTCAGAATCCTAAGAAATATAAGGAAATGCAGTGGGGCAAAGATAGGGAGGCATGTCAAACTTCCCTAAGAGAAGCAGGGAAGGCAGTAAGTCAGGCAAAGGCCCAAATCGAGGAAACACTAGCATGAACAGTAAAAGAAGGGGACAAGACTTTCTATAGATACATTAGTGAAAGGATAAAGTCCAGAGTGGGTATTGCTAAGATCAAAGGGGATAAGGAGAAGTGTTGAGGAGGACCAAGGAAAAGCATCTATTCTAAATAGATACTTTTTCTCAGTATTTACTGAGGAGAAGGTAGGGCATGACCCACAGCTCAGCACCATGGACACAGGGGGGAGGGAGGTGTGCACTAGTCCCTTCACAAAAGAAAGGGTTCTGCAAGAGCTCACTAAACACAGGGTGGACAAGCAATGGAACCTGATGGCATACATCCCAGGGTACTGAAGAAGCTAAGACTGGAACTTGCACAGCCATTAGCAAAACTGTTTAGTGAGTCTCTGAGCAGTGGAGAGGTCCCAGAAGACTGGAGAAGGGCTCATGTGATTCTGCTCCACAAACGTGGTAGCAAGGAGGGGGCAGGGAACTACAGACCAGTCAGTCTTACCTCAGTAGTGGGCAAGATTATGGAGGCACTCCTTAAGGAAAGGATAGTGCAATACCTGGAATCCATAGGAGCACAGGATCCAAGACAGCATGGGTTTACAACAGGAAGCTTCAGTCAAACTATACTCATAGATTTCTTTGATTGGATAACCAGAGTGGTGGACCAAGGGGGTGCAGTTGATGTCGCCTACCTTGACTTCAGCAAAGCTTTTGATACTGTTCCACAGAGAAGATTGATCAATAAGCTGGGTAGGCTCATGGTTGGTCAGAGGTTGGTCAACTGGGTGGCAAACTGGTTGGTGGGAAGAGAATAGAGAGTGGTGGTAAATGGTATACAGTCAGAAGAGATGCAAGTCACAAGTGGGGTATCTCAAGGATTAGTCCTAGGGCCAGTCCTCATCAATATCTTCAACAGTGACATTGCAGATGGACTGGAGGGTAAGGTTTGTCTGTTTGCAGATAACACCAAGATCTGCAACAGAGTAGATGATCCAATTGGGGTGGGGAGAATGAGAAGAGCTCTGGATAAACTGCCAAAATGGTCAGAAGAGTGGCAACTGGTGTTTAACACAAAGAAGTGCAAGATCATGCACATAGGGAAGAGAAACTATGAAGCCACCTCTAGGTTGGGAGGGGAGTTGCTGGTAATCACAAGGGAAGAAAAGGACTTGGGCATCATCATCACAGATGACCTGAAATCATCCAAACATACCACTAAAGCAGTAGGTAAGGCTAGAGGATATTGGAGTGTATTAGTAGGGGTACTGCAAGTCTGATGAGGTAATAATCCGTCTTTACAAGACACTGGTTAGGCCCCATCTGGAGTACTGCATGAAGTACTGGAGGCCACACCTGCACAAGGACATTAACAAAATGGAGGCAGTCCAGAGAAGAGCAACCAAAATGGTACAGGGACTGCATCAGAAAACATATGAGGGCAGATTAACGGAGCTCAATATGTATAGCCTAGAGCAAAAGAGGGAGAGAGGTGATATAGAAACATAGGAACATAGAAGTTGACAGCAGATAAAGACCCCAAGGCCCATCCAATCTGCCATTTCTTTTTCTACCTTATGAATGTGCCATCGGCCTTTGCTCTGTCAATGACCTATCTATTCATACTCATCTTTATTGCTTCCTTATGCCTCTCCCATGCCTGTTTGAAGCCCTGTACTGTATTCATAGCCACCACTTCCTGAGGTAAGCTGTTCCATGCATCCATCACCCTTTCTGTGAAAAAGAACTTCCTACATTACCCTTTAATTGGCCTCCCTCTAATCTCATGCAGTGTCCTCTTGTCCTTCTATTTTTCTTATATTTAAACATGTTAGACTCTTTCACCTTGTTAATGCCCTTAAGGTGTTTGATTGTTTCGATCATATCACCTCTCTCCCACCTTTGCTCTAGGGTATACATATTGAGTTCAGTTAATCTGTCCTCATATGTTTTCTGATGCAGTCACCGCACCAGTTTGGTTGCCGTTCTCTGGACTGTCTCAGTTTGATTAATGTCCTTGTGAAGGTGTGGCCTCCAATACTGCACACAGTACTCCAGATGGGGCCTAACCAGTGTCTTGTAAAGAGGGATTATTACCTCCCTCTTCTGACTTGTGATACCCCTACTAATAAACCCCAACATCCCCCTAACCTTACCTACTGCTTTAGTGGTCTGCTCAGATGATTTCAGGTCATCAGTGATGATGATACCCAAGTCTCTTTCTTCCCCTGTGACTGCCAGCAACTCCCTTCCCAGACTATAGGTGGCTTCAGGGCTTCTCTTCCCTATGTGCATGATCTTGCACTTCTTTGCATTAAACCCCAGTTGCCACTCTTTTGACCATTTTGCCAGTTTATCCAGATCTCTTCTCATTCTGCCCACCCCATCTGGATCATCTACACTGTTGCAGATCTTGGTGTCATCTGCAAACTGATGAACCTTACCCTCCAGTCCATCTGCAACGTCACTGTTGAAGATATTGAAGAGGACTGGCCGCAGGACTGACCCCCTGAGGTACCCCATTTGTGACTTGCATCTCTTCTGACTGCATACCATTTACCACCACCACTCTCTTTTTTGTGCCCATCAACCAGTTTGCCACCTAGTTTCATAGGTTTCATAGGTTACTACAAGCCAGAAGGCAAAAGTTCATAATGCTTGCCATTTAATTTTACTAAGAGTTTATACAAAATTTGGTAGAATTAGTCATCATCGAATCCAAGATAATTTTAAAATGGTCCATACTTGGACTATCTACCACTAGGGTTGGAAGGCTATTCCACATTGGAATAGTTCTTAAACTGAACCAGTATTTCCTTCAGTGGGTGTACCACTTGATCATCAACAGTCGTTTGTTATGTTTCGGTGACTGACTCTAAGTTCTGATTTAATTAGCCTAGTCCTGTTGCAAGGGCAGAATCCCTTAATGAACTATTCATAAAACACAAATCTCTCCTCGGTCTTCTATAGTTTAAGGTATACATGTTCAGAAGTTTAAGCCTTTCTTCATAAGTTTTTCCCTCCATGCCCTTAATAGCCCTTGTGAATCTTCATTGGACCTTTCCGATTTTCGAGATGTCATCTTTTATGTAAGGGGACCAAACTTGGATACAGTGTTCAAGATGAGGCCTAACCAAGGCAGAAAACAGTGGCAAAAGTACATCCTTCGAATGACTGGCTACATGTCTAAGAATACAGTTTAGGTTCTGGCTTGCCCTGTTAACTTGGGTGGAACAATGAGTTTTAAATTTTAAGTCAGGAGTAACCAGTATTCCTAGATCCTTCTCTTGAGTAGTTTGTGTAGTATTTCTGTCCCAGTTTATATTGAAAATGTTGATTATGGGTACCCAAGTGCATTATTTTACATTTATTATTATTCAATGCAAGCTTACTAGCATGGGACCAACATGAAATTTGATCCAGACAATCCTGAAGAGCAGATCTTGCATTAATATTATTAACTATAGTGCCTATCACAGACAAGCGTTGGCAAATTTCAACATCCAGCTATTATCATTATCAATGTTTAGGGTGGAAACATATGCATTGAATAGACAAGGTCCCAACACAGAACCTTGGGGAATACCACTTGAGATCAGGGCCCAATTTGACAGTTGTCCATTAATAGTGACTCTGTTTCCTTCCCTCTAGCCAATTACCAATCCAGTTTATAATATTATTATTAAGATTGAATGCCCTTAGTGTGTCCAGAAGCTTGATGTGCGGCAACTTATCGAGGACTTTGACAAAATCCCCCAAAAAACAAATCCACTGGATTGCCTTCATCAACAACACAAATAACCTTATTATAAAAAGTTAATAGATTAGTTAGGCAAGATCTAGAATTGTACCATCTTGAAGAATGTCAGATTGCTTACTACTATGCATATGTTCCAATATAAAGCCTTCAATGAAACTTTCCAAAATTTTCCCAGTGGCAGAGGTAAGGCTACTAGGTTTGTAGTTTTCAAGTTTATTCTTTGGGCCTTTTTTGTGAATAGGAACCACGGTTGCTACTTTCCAGTCATAAGGAACTTCTCCAGAGTCTAATTAATGTTAAAAAAATGTTAGTTAGGGGCAAATAGATATACTCTGCAAGTTATTTTAATACCCTTGGATGGAATTCATCTGGACCAGAGGATTTATTGATGTTAACTTGTTTCAATACATCTTTTGATTGGATTTTGAATTATCCTGGTTCAGAGGTCTCACGTGTACTCATTCTAGTTGAATACGTTTGTAGTAAACACCGAAGAAAAGTATTGATTTTGTAGATCTGCTGCCTCCTGATTATTAGCTAAGGTACCTATGTTTGTAATTAATGGTCCTATAGTATTTGATTTCCCTTAACTTTATTAATATGAGAAAAACATTTTGTTGTATTTAACCCTTGATGCCAAATGCAACTCAAATTGAGATTTTGCTTTTGTAATCATATTTTTAATGTTTTTTAATAGCTCCCTATATTTTATGTTAAGATGGGAAAACCCCTTTTTTATTTGTTTAAATAGTTTATTTTTCTTATTAATTAGGGCTTTTATTTTAGGATTCATCCAACCTGGAGTTATATTGTATTTGGTGCCATATAATTTTTTTGTTGGGATGTTAGTTTTAATTAGATGCTTTAATTTGTTGATGAACAGACACCATTTGGATTCAACAGACAGGTTGGTAAATAATTCAGGCCATTCCCAACAATCTAACTGCTTTTCATATTATTAAAATTTGCTTTATTAAAATCCAAAACTCTGGTAATACCAGTGGCAGTTTGTGTTTTCCCATCTGATATCAAAAAATGAATAGTATTATGATCACTGTTTCCCAATGGAGCCTTTATTTTAATGTTAGATAAGCAATGAGCAGAATTTATTAATATGAGATCTAATATATTCTCATTCCTCATAGCATATTGGACCAATTGCTCAAACCCCAATTCATTGAATAAATCTAAGTAAAGTCCATTGATTTTAGTTACTGCGGATGCCAATGCCCAGTTTATACTACATAAATTGAAGTCACCCATAATCATGATGTTATTAGCTGGGTCAAGATTCCCAATGTAATGTAGTGTAACAATTCAGCATTGTTATTGGGGTCATGGGGGGGGTTCGATACACCAAACCAAGGGTAATTGGAGGACCCATGTAAGGAGTTAATTTAACCCAAAGGGTTTCCAGATTGGTATTAACTAAAATTTCTTCACTCACAATTGTTTCATGGATGTATATAGCTACACCACCACCTTTTCTATGGCCCCTATTCTTAAAATAAACATTGTAGCCCCAAATGTTTTTGTCCCAGGAATCTTTTGCATCCCACCAAGTTTCTGTGACTAGGGCAATGTGTATGTTATTAGTGCTGAAAAGTAGTAGTTTAAATTCAGCAGATCTTTTGCTTAAACTTTTGGCATTGATTAATACCCCAGTTGACCAACTTCTGACTCACCCTGAGCCTACCCAGCTTATTAATCAATCTTCTGTGTGGAACAGTATCAAAAGCTTTGCTGAAGTCAAGGTAGGTGACATCAACTGCTCCCCCTTGGTCCACCACTCTGGTTACCCAGTCAAAGAAATCTATGAGATTAGTTTGACAGGACCTTCCTTTTGTAAACCCATGCTGTCTTGTATCTTGTGCTCCTATGGATTCCAAGTGTTGCACTACCCTTTCCTTAAGAAGTGCCTCCGTAATCTTGCCCACTAATGAGGTAAGACTGACTGCTGCATAGTTCCCTGCCTCCTCCCTGTTACCACTCTTATGGAGCAGGATCACATGAGCCCTTCTCCAGTCTTCTGGGGCCTCTCCTGTGCTCAGTGACTCACTAAACAGTTGTGATAATGGCTCCGCTAGTTCCAATCTTAGCTTTTTTAGTACCCTGGGATGTATGCCATCAGGTCCCATTGCCTTGTCCACCCTGAGCTTATCGAGCTCTTGTAAGACCCTTTCTTTTGTGAAGAGGCTAGTGCACACCTCCCTCCCCTGTGTGTCCATGGTGCTAAGCTGTGGGCCCTGCCCTACTTTCTCTTCAGTAAATACTGAGCAGAAGTATCTATTTAGGATAGATGCTTTTACATGGTCCTCCTACTCACACACCCCTTATCCCCTTTGATCTTTGAGAAAAACAGTCAAACATCTTAAGGGCATTAACAAGGTGAAAGTCTCTAACCTGTT
This sequence comes from Neoceratodus forsteri, assembly GCA_016271365.2. Taxonomy (NCBI): domain Eukaryota; kingdom Metazoa; phylum Chordata; order Ceratodontiformes; family Ceratodontidae; genus Neoceratodus; species Neoceratodus forsteri. Next base: position 1,098,327,648 of record CM057454.1, on the reverse strand, counting down.
TCAATATAAGAAAAATAGCAGGACAAGAGGACACAGCATGAGATTAGAAGGAGGCCAATTAAGGGGTAATGTGACAAAGTTCTTTTTCATAGAAAGAGTGGTGGGTGCATGGAACAGCCTCCCTGAGGAAGTGGTGGATATGAATACAGTACAGGGCTTGAAACAGGCATTGGATAGCATAAGGAGCAATACAGATGTGTATGAATAGATAGGCCATTGACAGAGTAAAGGCATATGGCACATTCATAAAGGTAGAAAAAATGGGCAGACTGGATGGGCCTTGCAATTCTTATCTGCCGTCAATTTCTATGTTTCTGTGTTCTATGTAATTGTTCCTTAGGGATAGAAATTATTTTTTTATTTGTTAACTGGGTAGGGACACTGGGCAAAAGCCCTTCTTCCAGTCCGACCTGGACAAAAAGCATATAACAGTAAAGGACAAAATACATACAATACAATAAATGTATAATCATCAATTTCTCAGCAATCAAACATGTCAAACATTATCAGTGCAAATTGCTAAGGTTAATAAATATTGTATGAATCTAGATTTAAACCCTGAGAATGAGTTAATGGTTCTCAAAAAAAGGGGTAATTCATTCCAGAGGTTAGGGGCCTGACATTCAAAGGTGCGAAAACCATACTTGTTTTTAGTGGAATGGGCTACCAGAGCTATAACCTGATTCATTTTTAGATTGGCTTGAACTTCTCAAACTAAACATGATGTGGATGGCAACTCTCATAGCAGAGTAAACTGTTCCTGTCTATAGGCTTTTGATGTAGAGTAGTGAAAAATGCAGAGTCCCGCACCCGCAAAGCAACCATACGAAAGTACAATACACGTTTATTAAAGACCGACACTAGGCACAATAAAAAACTGACGTTTCACTAGGCCGACTGCCAAAGCTGGCGGGAGACTCTGAAGAAGCGGCGTCGACTAGCGTCGATTTTTGTGCCTGGTGTTATGGCGTGTTTCGTATGGTGCCTCTTGATGCTGAACTCTGTATTTTTCACTGTTAATTTTTTCCAAAGCACGCAGTTATTCCTGGTGCTCCTTTGTCTCTCACTCAGTGGGGCATTTTTAGTATTGATGTAGAGTAGTGCATACATCCCCCTTTTGGGTCCTATACATTTTAAATCAAGGAATATGATGGGATAATATGGCAGGCTAAGGGAAGCTGGAATATGTAGGGGTGAGTATTAAGATGGTCAAATGGCTCACTAACTGGCTGAGGGGCAGGCAGCAATGGGTGGTGGTAGAGGAGAACCCTCATCACCAAGAGAGGTAACAAGCGGGTGCCACAGGGATTGGTACCGGGACCAGTGCAGTTTGAAATATTCAAAGCAGATATCTCACAGGGACCCAGAGTAAGATCAGTCTATTTACAGATGATACTAAGATGGGAGTTGTGGTGGACGACATTGAGAGGAGAAGGACTGCAGGATGACCTGACTAAACTATAGGAGTGGTCGGAAACATGGTAGTTGGGGTTCAATGCCAAGAAGTGCAAAGTGCTGCACTTAGGGATAAGAACAGAGAGGATCAATCAGCTGGGAGGATTACAGTTGGGGAGCACAGAGGAGGAAAATGACCTAGGGGTGATAATAATGGGGAATATAAGCAACTCAGCTCGGTGCAAAAGGCAGCAGTGAAAGCCAACAAGATGCTGGACTGTACAGCGAGGGAATCTCCTCTAGAAGTAGTGAGGAGATCCTTCCCTTGTACAGGTCACTGGTCAGGCCACACCTGGAATACTGTGTGCAGTACTGGTGCCCATTCCTGAAGAAGGACATCAGATTATTGGAGGGATGCAGTGCATAGCGACTAATATGATCCAGGGTTTGAGGGAAATCCTACGAGGAAATGCTGAACACGCTTATCATGTATTCCTGGAGGAGAGGAGGGATAGGAGATATATGATTGAGACCTTTAAGTACCTTAAGAGGATAAACAAGACTAATACTGGGGAGATATTCTGGATCAGAAGAGGGAGGTATATAAGAGGGCATCATCTGAGGCTGGAGGGGGGAAATTCAGGAGGGAAGTCAAGACAGTTGTTCACTGAACAGGTGGTAGACAAGTGGAACACCCTACCTGAGGAAGTAGTTACCTTTAGGATGGTGGGCTGTTTCAAGAGAGGATGGGACAGAGTGGGGAGGAGATGGCTGGAAGGAGGGGAGAGAAGGGTGGGGCAGCTGCAAGTTGAGGGGCTAGCTGCATAATCGAGCAGACTCAATAGATCATGAGGCCTGTTTCTGCTGGCATTTCATATGTTCGTATGATCTCACTGGGGTGTATTGTATATTTAAAACATAAACAGTCACTCTCACTCTCTAACCATTTAACAAAGAACACAAACTGTTCCACAGTACCCCTCCAAATGACTAATATGTCATCAACAAAGTGCCGCCACAAATCCAGATATTGAATAAATAGATTTGTGGCAGCACTGTACAGTACATTACTCTCCACTGCCCAACAAAAACATTTGCTTAGCTGGGGGCCATGGTTGCCCCCATGGCAATACCCTTACCTGCAAATAGTGCTTGTTTTGAATAAAAAAAAAAAAAAAACATTTTTAGTAAGTATACATTTTGCTAGTATGATGAGGTACCAAGTAGGGAGTTCTACTTTCTCTACTTCCATTCTCAGTTCAAGGAAATGTTCCAGAGCTGCCAACCTCCACCCCTCCATATTGGTATAACTGTATAGAGGGACCCCATGTCTAATGTGAAAAAAAAAAAAAAAAAAACATTTTTCATGCATATCTATATTTTCCATTAGATTAATGATGTCTGTGAAGTCTCTCACATACCAGTGGAAGCCCTTTACAAATTGCTATAGCTGGCAATCCAGGAACATGGAAGTGGTCCGTTAACCACCCCTATAGGATGATCGGTCTCCTGGTGGTTTTTTACCTGTTTGCAGATTTTCGGGAGGATATACTGTAGATAATGTGGGTAATAGGGTCTGCCACTGTAAGGGCTCTCTATGTTTCTTCAATTATATATCCCTTTACAAATTCTCTACTTAGCAATTCATCTATACATTGTTTAAACTCCAGCACACAAGAGCTATCACTTTTTTCATAATATCCTATATCAGAAACCTGACGCTCTATTTCTTCCACATAGTCTTTGATATTAAATGTTAACTACTGCCCTGCCTTTATACTTTTATTATTAGATAAGTTCACTACTGCTTCCCTTTCTGCCTTACTACAATTCCGTCCTACTGTCTCAATGGGCATATTTTTAAGTTGTTCTAAATGATATTCACACTTCTTCAAGAATGTAGAGACAGTAGGATTGTAAATTAGACAAAACTGGGATCTAGTTCTAAGTGTCCTTTTATAAACAACATCACCTCATGCTACCCTTTCTATTCCCTCTCCCCTCCACCTCCACAGGGCCATAACCCTCATACAGACATTTAAAAGTTAAATTCCATCCAGCCCAGTAGTGTGGAGGACTGAGGCATCATGCCTTACTTCCTGAAATGCTAGCAACCCATGTTTATGATGCGAATGAGTTGTTGGGGATCAGCCAGGAAGGGAGAGGATCAAGCATCCAGAGGACAGCTCTCCTCTCCCGGGGGAGAGTGGGAGCAGTGATCAGCACTTGCCTGGACTCTAGCAGTGGATGGGGGCTGGCACATCAAGTCCTGAAACATAGGGGGTGGAGGCAGAGCAGATGCCCAGTGGGCTGTATATATGAAGCATGCACAGCTCAACTATTGACATCATTGCACGCTGTCGTGACTGCACTCGGGGGGGGAGAAAAACACAGGAAAAACAGCTGACCGATAGACTAACACCTGTCTGTGACAGGGCAGAATAGGTCTCTATCCCATTTGTTATGGAGAAAGTGTTTAAGTGCAATGATCTGTTCTGTCCTTTCTTGGCTATTTGTCTGTCTGGTTGCGCAACCAAATTTTCCTGTGAGACTTCGGAGTTGATCAACCGACAATCTCAGAATTCTTTGTCTCTCATTGTATCTCAGTTTTCCCTTGCTGTCTGTCTTTTCCTCCCTTGCATACCTGCTAATATAAAAACACATGGGATTCATTGCATGGAAATGTAACTGATATTGAGATCCCTTTATTTAGAAAATATATAGCATTACTGTTGAAATGTATCTAATTATAATGTATGGTAGAACGCTGTTAACCTTAGGAAATCATCATTTCCTAAGGCTGTTAACCTATCGATGTGATGTAGAAATGTTAACATATCAATGCTACGTCACATCGATAGGTTAACAACAGGGATCGGTCTGCACATGTGCGTGCCTCTTTTTAGACGGGAACCGATGGATGAACGCGGCGGTTTGGGAAGGACTGAAGGACGTGGGTGACTTTCAAAAAGTAAGCCATTTTACTTTTTAAGTGGGACCATATACTATAAAAAAATAATGTATGGTCCCTCTATCGGCAACCGGTCACTGTTAACCGCTTGAGGTTGCCATGGCGACGGAAACCTCTTGAGCTTCGCTCTTGAGGTTTACACGGTCACCCTGGCAACCTCTAGACAGTTAACAAACCAGTTACCAATAGAGAACCATACATTATCCTCTGTATAATTTGAGATGATTGTAAAAAGCTAATGGAAAACTCCAGGGGTTACTTGAGTGCAAATGTTTGAGCCTTTTGCAAAAGCTGTGTAAAGGGGGCCTCAAGAAGCACAATGTGTTCTAGCAGCTCCTGAAACTTATAAGAATAGAACACTTGCAAAAACAGGATGTTTGCCAAGAATCGGGATTGAAAAGACTTAGAAAAGACCTAAGCTGCAACTATAAGAAAGATTAGCAGAACAAGGGACACTGAGACTGAAAGAAAATGTTATTTTATGTTGCCTTTGTAAATAGTTATACTGAATAAGTTTATGTTATGATACTGCTAGTAAAAATAAATATTTTTGGTGAATTCTACAACTGCTTCTGGTTTTCCTATGCTTCCTGACCTGTGCCTCGATGACTCTGTCCACTGCAGGCTCCACACCCAGCTAATGTGACACCTCCGAAACTGCATGAGGTGAATCCCAGCAGATGCTGGAGTGACAGGACTAGGGGGGACTGGTGGATAGGGAAAGGTCATCAGGGGGTGCATAAAGATATAAGGGGAAAAAAATTTAAATTCCATGCAAACCTATGCAGATCTACTGTGACAGAAAAATACTTAATACCACAAGTAGGGGAATGGACAATCCCACGCTTAACACACTTTCTTCTGCACTAGTAAGTGTAGAATTAGAAATATTGACAATAGGAATGGAGTCCTGCTGTGGTGGGGGAGGGGGGATTCAAGTTTGTATCAGGAGTATATTTATGCTACAGAAATTAGTATGGAGAATTTTAAGAATGCATTTAAAGTGATATTGCACTAAGTAATTTTAACATACAGCAGCATGGACTTCGCATCAAGTGTTTTTAATATGTTATTCTGATGTAATGCATTCACTTCTAACTGATTGGTGATAGTGTAATCATTAACATATTTAGAACTATAAATTAAGGGCATGCTTGGATGCAACAAATGGCTCAGAAGAATCCTGGTAGTCACCAGGTGAAACATCAGTTTTCTGTGGGGGGAGCCGTGATGTCACTAAGTGCTGCATCCAGCAGTAGCACACCGCATTTGGAATGGGTATTGAGTTTTTGATTTACACACTGTAATTTAATAAACAGTAAGCTTTTTCACAAAAGTCATTTTGGCGTGACCTTTGTTGCTCTGGGTGCTATCCTGTTTTGCACTGCTTGAATTTTTAGATTTTAGCACTGCAGCTCTTTTCCTGGTGCTCAAACTTTTTGTTTGTGACTATTACTGTTTATAATATCTCTGCCATCATTTCAGGGCTTTCAATATAGCATAAGTTGACTTTTCTTAGCTGCATGGATCACTGTATATATTCAAACACAAATAGTATTTCTATAAATAATGGTAAATAATAAATAAAACTTACTTTTTTAAAGAACTGTAGGGAGAGAGAGAGAGACAATAGGGCAGTCTAGGGAGGACATGCACTCATACTGTAAAATCTGGCTTCCAGTAGTGTGGCTCTGAAGTTTACTAGAGGTTATTTTTCAGCCTGGCTGCTAAAATACTGCAAGCTATAGCCAAAACAGAAGGGCTCACACATTCATGAAAAGTGTCATAGATGGTGGATGGAAAAGACTACCACCTTAGACTTTTGAAAAGTGCCCCAAGAATGCCTTAGTCACAGGCGAATGGCTGACACGCTTGGTCCCATGAATCTTTAGGTTGTCTGCTTCACTACAAGTGATTTGACAGTGTGTTGCGTGAAGGGAGGAAGACTGGGGCAATTTCATTTCATTAATAACTTCCGTGTTAGAGGCAGACCTGCAAGTTCAGTTATATACAGAAACTAGCAGGTCAGACTTGACCTATTCACCCTTCAAATGACAAAATTCAGTTTTTGGTTTAAATCGCTCAGTAGACTGTTGTACAAAGCTTGATATTCCAGATATTATGAGTTTGTTAAACTCAAAACACTGCCCCTACTTAATGGTGCTACAGTCATTCCATTGACCAACAGGAGGGAAGATATCTAGGGACTTACAGGCTGATCTGTTCCTGAACTCTCTTTTGATAGATTAGAAGAATACATACCTCCCTATGTATAGCTGGTTTGTGATGTCACATTCGTCTATGTAACAGGGACAAGAGGTCACAGCTGAAGTAATGGATGGGCCAGTTAGCTTTTGGAGCCACGTGGGGCTGAGCTCAGATAGTGTAGGATGGAGGCCTAAGCCAAAGGTAGGGCCTAGAGGCCCAGGAGTCTATTTTATAGATAAGAAAAATATATACTCCAGCATAGTTTAGTCTTCAAAATGTACTATGTAGGTATAATTTGACTTCCTCCCACTACGCTACACTTTAAGCTAATCTTTTATTCTCATACTACTGTATATTATTGGTTATGTATGCTGCCTTTTCATGTTTTATGTACCATCTGATGATCCTGTGGTTTTAATTGTTAACTCACCCACTGTGTTGTATTCTGTTCTATCCAGGATCTCCTTGCAAATGAGCGTTGCTCAGTGGAGCTTTTTCCTAATAAAATGAATAAATAAATAAATATAAACCCAGTTTGTGACGTCAAGTTCATCAACATATTAGGGAAAAGAGGTTACAGCTGGGGTAATTGGTGGCTAGTCAACTTTTTGAGTCATGTGCGGCTGAGCCCAGATAGTATGGGGTTGATGACTGAGCCAAAGGTACGATCTAGAGGCTTAGGAGTAACCCATCTGGACACAGATCTGGTGATAGCTAGTCCAGCCCTCCCTTTAAGTTACAATACTAGCCCAGTGGACAGGCAGGGTGCCGCATGCCCGTGCCCAGTGTTTTAGTGTCACTTTGACAGAGCATTTATTTATTTATTGAATTTTGTTAACCAGGTAGGCCCACTGAGACTAGAAGTCCCTTCTTCAGGGGTGACCCGGGGGGCGTTACAGATAGTAACCATCTGAAACTGAACCAGATTAAGCTGTTGGTGGTATTTTTAGTGAATGGGGGAAATGTGGCCAGGACGCTGGGGAAATTCCCTTGCTCTTTTCGAGAAGTGCCATGGGATCTTTAACATCCACCTGAACTACCACCAGACAGGAAGATGGGACCTCGGTTTGATGTCTCATCTGAAGAGCGGCACCTCAGGAGTACAGCACCCACCTCATGCTGCACTACAGTGTCATGGTGTGGGATAGAACCCACAGCCTTCTGATCTTCCACCCTTAGAACGAAGTGTGCAACTTGCTGAGCCACTGGCAATGGCAGAAAATAAAATAAAACAAAATGGTTATTTTAAATGCACGCTGAAAACCGAGTTAAAAATCTATGCTTCAACCTTAGATCTTCTTCAGGAAATATCTAAAAGAGAAAAAACAAAGTTTGTGTCTTTTTTTTGTCTCTCTTTTAGATATTTCCTGAAGAAGACCTAAGGTCGAAACATAGATTTTTAATTATATTTTCCATTTTGTTTTGCTTTCAGACCACATGCTGGCGCAGCACCTTGTTTTTGTTTTTACATTTTGTATGGTAGAAAATGATGTAAATCCTTTATACCAATAATTTTACATAATATTGATACAGTATATCATTTTTAAACTTTCTCAACTAAGATTGACATATAATTAATCAAAATATACCAAAAATAGAAACATAGAAACATAGAATTTGATGGTAGATAAGAACCGCTTGGCCCGCCTAATCTGCTCATTTTCCTACCTAACAGATAAGCTGCAGATCCTAGTTAACCAACAGCTTACTTCCTCCTACCCCCCCACTAGGATTGCCTTACGTCTGTCCCATGCATTCTTGAATTCCCCCACTGTTCTTGACTCCACAACCTCCTCAGGGAGGCTGTTCCATGCATCCACAACCCTCTCCGTGAAAAAATACTTCCTCACATTACCTCTGAGCCGTCCCCCCTCTATCTTCAAATTGTGCCCCCTTGTTCTTGCACATCTCTTTTTCTGAAAGATGCTACCCTCTTGGACTTTGTTGATTCCCTTGAGGTACTTGAAAGTTTCTATCATATCCCCTCTCTCCCTTCTTTCCTCAAGGGTATACATATAAGCTCCTTTAGTCTTTCTTCGATGTCTTCTGGTGCAGACCCTGCACCATTTTGGTTGCCCTCCTCTGGACAGCCTCCACTCTGTCTATGTCTTTGCGGAGATGGGGTCTCCAGAACTGCACACAGTACTCCAGATGGGGTATCATCAACTGTCTGTACAGAGGATAACAACTTCCTGTTTTCTACTATTGATGCCTCTTCCTCGCATCCCAGTATCCCCAGCCTTCCTTACTGCCTTCTCACATTGCTTGCCCATCTTTAGGTCATCTGATATAATTACCCCCAGGTCCTTTTCCATTTTACTGTTGTCAATATCTACCCCCCATTGTGTACTCTTCCCCTGGGTTTTTGTTTCCCATGTGCATTACCTTGCACTTCTTTGCATTGAGTCTGAGCTGCCATACATTTGACCATTCCTCCAACCTTGCCAAGTCCCTTCTCATCCTTTCCACTCCATCTTGTGTATCAACCCTGTTGCAGATCTTTGTATCGTCTGCAAAGAGACATACTTTTCCTCCCAGTTCCTCTGCAATGTCACTTATAAAGACATTAAAAAGGACCGGTCCCAGTACTGAACCCTGCGGTACCCCGCTAGTAATCCTCCTTTCTTCACTGTGCACTTCATTTACTACTACACTTTGCGTCCTGTTGTCTAGCCAATTTTTTATCCAGGCTACGCCTTGAGGCCCACTCAAGGCTGGCTAACTTGTGTATTAATCTTTGTGTGGGACTGTATCAAATGCCTTGCTAAAATCTAGGTAGGCCATGTCACACCCTCCTGATCTACTACTTTGGTCACCCAGTCAAAGAAATCCATTAGGTTTGTCTGACACGACCTTCCCATCATGAATCCATGCTTCCTTGGGTCCTGTGCCCCACTGGCCTGTAGGTACTCAACAATTCTTTCCTTCAGAAGTGATTCCATCATTTTCCCTACCACTGAGGTCAAACTAACTGGTCTGTAGTTTCCTGCCTCTGTCCTGCTCCCACTTTTGTGAAGAGGAATCACATCTGCCCTTCTCCAGTCCTCAGGTACCAACCCATCCTCCCATGATTTGTTAAAGAGAGTAGTCAGCGGTGTCACTAGTTCTACCCTTAGTTCTTTTACAATTCTTGGGTGAATCCCATTAGACCCCATTGCTTTGTCCACCTTCAATTTTATTAGTTCTTTCAGAACCCTTTCTTCTGTAAATGGACTGGTATCGACCCCCATCTTCATAGTGTTTCTCTTGTTTGGTTTAGGTACCTCCCCCTCCTCTTCCTTTGTGAATACTGAGCAGAAATATTTGTTCAGTATCCCTGCTTTTTCACTGTCCCCCTCTACCCACATTCCTTCCCCTTTATTAAGCCTCAGTATCCCTCCTTTGGTCTTTCTTCACTCCCTAATGTCCTATAAAAGGTCTTATCCCCCTTCTTAACAGAATTGGCTATCCTTTCCTTGGTTTGGGCCTTTGCTATTCTAACTGCCTTCCCAGCCTCTTTCTGCTTTAACTGATAAAGTTCTCTGTCCTGCTCCTTCTGTGTTTCCTTATATTTCCTGAATGCTGTCCTTTTCTCCTTAACCTTCTCTGCCACCTCTTTTGAGAACCATAGCGTTTTTTTCCTTCGTTGTGTTTTATTGATTTGCTTTACACAAAGGCTTGTTGCCCCTGTGATGGCTGTTTTGATTACTCCCCATTGTTCCTCCACTCCTCCTTCTTGCCTGTTTGCTAGTGCTTTTCTAAGGCACTCTCTCATTTTCCCAAAGTCAGCCCTCCTAAAGTCCAGTACTCTTGCTTTTGTATGGCTTGATTGTATGGCTGTGTTTATCGTGAACCACACTGTTTGGTGGTCGCTTGTTCCCAGATGGCTACCCACCTCTAAATCTGAGTTTCTTTCTCCGTCCCCATTTGAGAGTACCAGGTCTAAGATTGCTCCCTCGAGTGGGTTCCAATACTAGCTGTCTGAGGCATGCCCCTGTAGGGCATCAAGAATGACCCTGCTCTTGGATGTGCCTGCAGCAAGGTGCTCCAGTTAACATCTGGCATATTCAGGTCCCCATCAACAATATCTCCCTTTTTGTGACATTCTAAGGAAGCCTTCTATCATTTCATTGTCCATTCCCTCCCCCTGAGATGGGGGGTCTGTATACAACCCCCGTGTGGATTGTGGTGCCATTTCCTGTCTCCAGGGTGACCCAGAGTGCTTCATCGGCTCCCTGTTTAATACTTTCATTTGTGTATTTATATTAGTTTTTACTATCAGTACTGTATATCACGTCATTACTTCTTTCATATTTTGACATATGACATAGTAAAACAGCTATTAAAACATTTTTTAATATAAACTAGTAAACTTTTTCTGAATATTAGTTCCAAAGTAAAACTATTTTATGATTATCTGTGCAATTTTTAACCTTCTGTATCCTTATATTACCTTTAGTTACATCCCAAACAGCATCTCCCCTCAAGTAACCCCTTGATTACCATCGTCTTTATTAGTCATACAAGGAGGTACAGCACTTGCGCTACTGAGGTTCCATCCTTTGGATAAAACATTAAATCGAGGTCCCATTTTTCCTGTCTCTGGTCACTGTCCCAATGGAGGTTAAGATCCCATGGAATTTATTGAAGAATATAGAGCAGAGGAATTTCATTGACAAAATTAAAAACAAAAAGCTACACAAGTAACAATTAAAATATTTTACATTACATCACAGGTTCTCTATTCAAAACTGTTGAAAAGAAGTAATATGCATATTGACATGAAACTACATGAAATACTAATGTGTGTGATTTAGAAAAATAAATCCTTCTGTCCCATACCGTATAATATGGCAAACGTGTAACCACCTGCCTATTCATCTCAAAAGTTACTTGTGGAAGGCACAGGACATATTTTCCAGAATGCATACCCTTCCAAGATGGCAACTCTGAAACTCTTATTTGTATATCCCCACAAGTTACCCTCAGATCAGTATTTCCAAATCTTCACTTGATGCCAGTCATCATGTCTGCCACACAAGAATTTAATTATTGTGAACTGTAATATCTTCTTTTTTCCACTGAGGCCTCAGACCCCGCCCCATACTGATGCCTTGTATTTTATTGATTGAGAAACATCATCAAATATTTTTTCTGCTTATAACTCGGCCACCATTGGAGCAAGATATGTGAAAATTAGCATGCACAATGTTTTGTAAAGGTACCAGTATTGGTTAAATGTGGAGAGATTTGGTTTCAAAATTTGAAAGATACAGGGGTTCAAAACTTCACTTCGTAGTTTGGGAAATTTAGTGAAAAATTTTTATTTATTTATTTATTCTTTTTTGTGCTTTGCTCCACTTGCCAGGCCATCTGCCCATTCACGGACCCCTCGACTGCAGCATCCCCACATGCGCTGCTCTTCCAGGACTCCATGGATTACCCCCCGGGGCGGAGATGTGGCACCTGGCCCTAAGGTGCCATGAACCATGGGATAGAGCGGGAGTTGGCTGGAGGAGCTCATTGCAGTCAAGTGATGGGCATCATGTAGGCAGTAGAGGGCAGGCTTAGTTTTTCCCCGTAGGTGAGGGGTGGGGATGTGCAGTGACGCCAGTGTTTGTCCCGCCCCCTAGAATCCTTGCTGATGCCAGCTGCCGTGGCTCAGGGGTCCCCTGTGCTCCAGTGACATTCTGCACCCTCCCCCTGGAGAAGGAGAGCAGTCGTGGGATGCTCAATCCTCCTCCCCCTGGCCGGCCCACCAATTACGCGAATCCATTCCCGAACCCAGGTCACCAGCACCACAAGCAGATATTAAACCACTGCACCGGTGGGCCAGCCCTTTTGTGAAAACTTTCTAAAAGTGTGAATGTTTATAACTTCTCTGCTCTTGCATATACTGCACCTGATTTGTCATGGATATCCAATGTTAATGTATTTTAGTACAACAGTTAAAATTTGCACTGGTCCACTGGTCAAGTGCTGGTAAATTTTGTATCAGGTTAGTAAGATTTTCCTTTAACTAGCCCTGTGGGTTTGTACTGTAGAAGGTAACATTTTGATAAGTACACCAGCTGGGCCAAGTGGAAATGTCTTTGGGACTAGTAAATTTTCCAGTCACAAGCCCTGCTGGTAGTGGCTGCAAAACATAATTCGATTCAACCCTGTAGTATAACAAAACTGAACAAAATTGTTTAGTAGTTTAAATTTCTTTGGAAATACCAAAAATGGTTCCATGTGATAATAGCGAGCATGGAGCAGGAGACTCACGATTATCAAGAAAGTCAGGCGAGAAACAATTTCACCACTCTGACATCCCTTTACACATGGAAGAAAGGCGCCAGACCTGAAAACACTTGCTTTCTGTGGGAGGCTGTGCCCATTACGAGGGGGTTTTGCCCCACACGCCTACTTAAGGATTCTCAACCCGGGGGTGCATGTCGGGGTGCAAAAGCAAAAATTACAAGTTTTGGGCCAGGTGCAAGAAAAGCACAGTAGCACCTGGACCCAGACCCGAACCCAGAACCCCAGCACCACAAGCAGAGGCCAACCCCTGATGCCATAGCGCAGCTCAGCAGCCAACCACAGCACCACCCCTACCATCCCTTCACCCCCTCCCAGGCTACGCTCGCCATACTCACTCCCCCTCCTGCGCGCATGTACATGTAGTGACATCCTGTCGCTAGGGTTGCCCACCTGGGGGGGTAATCCAGGGGGTCCTGGAAGAGCAGCTCATGTGGGGATGCTGCAGTCGAGGAGTCCGTGACTGGGCAGATGGCTGGCAAGTGGAGCAAAGTAGGGTATTAAATAGCTGGTATAGCACAGCCAAATGTTACACATATCAGAGGGTGATACTAACCATTTCTGAGTTGCATTGCACTGGATTGCTAAACATTTTCATTCAGGTTTACATTTAAAACACAATAAAATAAGCATTTATAATGTTAATAATAAGCTTGTAATAATAAGCTAATAATAATAGCTTGGCAGAAGACACCAGGAGAAAGGACTGCTGTGTGACTGAACTTCTCTGCTGGGACTAAAGTAGAAGAACTTTTGTATTTGGACCTTTAATTTAGGGTAAAAAAACTAACATACAAAACAAAAAAAAAAAGTGTGTGTTTGGGTTAACTGAACTGAATGGGTAACTGAAAAGTCATCTAGGTGTAAATCTCAGGTGACTGAAAGGACTTAACTGCTGTGAGGTTTAAATTACTTGTAGAAAGATCTGGTAAGTAGGGGTAAGCAGCTAGAAGGAAGCTACATTTAAAGACTGCCTTAGAAAGATTCTGCTAATAGCTTGGCAGAAGACACCAGGAGAAAGGACTGCTGTGTGACTGAACTTCTCTGCTGGGAGTATATTGCTCTCCTTCGTCCCCTCCACCCAAAGCTAGTTCTATTTTATAAGGCAGGATTTGACTGACAACAGGAACTTCCTGTTTAGGGCAAGAAGTGAGTGATCACAGAACCACCAAGGACCCACCATCCTGAAGGGCAAAAGTAGCTCTCAGCCCCTCTAGCTGCTGTGGGTCTGCCTCTGAACAAGTAAGTGGTCTACTGAGAAATATAGGATATTCTTGTCTCAGAACAGGACAATCAGGAGCTTAAAGGGCAAACAGGCAGAAAGTAAGGAGAGAGAGAGAGAGAAAAAAAAACAGAGGAAAGAGTAAGGATTGCAAACAGTTAAGGGGCCAGAAATAAGACATGATTGGAGTGGTGCAGTGCAGTGGCTGTGGAGCAGCAGTCTTCCGGAAGATGTTCTGGAGGATGCGGTGTTGTCCCATCTGCAGACACCTCTCTGGGCTGAGGGAGGAGGTTGCTCATCTCCAGGCTGAGTTGGCCAGGATTTGTGGGACCTCCTCTTCCATCAGGGACCACCAGTGCCACTGCCGTTGCCTCAGAGGTTGCCAAGAAGAGGAGTGGTTGGACCACAGTGGGCTCAGGGAGGGTGAGTGTGGTGCAACAGGGCATCCCTCCAGTTGTACCTCTCCACAATTCCTATGCCATTCTGGCAAAGTGTGGTTCCTCTATGGAGGCACCCACAGTGGAGACCAAGGAGGATGCTGGGAACCTCCACAAAGGAGACCCACAGGAGGATGGCAGGGAAGAGAACAACTCCTGGTGGGGGACTCCATTGTTAGGAAGGTAGAACTGGGCAAGGAAGGGAGGGGTAAGGTGCCTGCCTGGCGCGCCATGGCTTAGAGGGACAGGAGGCGAATCCTCAGGATTGCTGGAGCAGCTGCACAGGGAGGGAGCTGGATGTCATTGTCCACCCAGGGACAAATGACCTGGCCTAAAAGGGATTGAGAAGTGCAGGAAGAGTTTGTGGAATTCGGGGAGGGCCTTAGTCAAGTAGCATGCGGTAACCTTCTCAGGGTGCTACCCATCTATGGCATAGGAAAGGCTAGGGTGTTCCACACCATGGGATTCAATCAGTGGTTGAAAAACTGCTGTGGAGCTCAGGGATTTGGTTTCATTGGGACTGAGGAGTCCACCTGGAGTGATGCTAGCGTATACTGGCATGATGGGCTGCATCTGTCCGGGAGGAACCAGGATCCTAGGTGATAGGTTTAAATGCTTCATTGTAGCTTTTAAACTAGCCAAGGGAGGCACTGGAAAGGAGCAGGAAAATCCTAGCCCCCAAACAATCACGGTAGTAAGTGTGGCAAACACCAACATGGAGGTGTCGATAGGGAGAAGGGCTGGGGTAAATGGAGAAAGTGACAAAGGCAAGAAGGACAGGGATGGGGCAAAGGGGGAAGGCCATCAGGAAATGGAGGGTAATAGTACCAATGCCCGTAATCTGGGCAACAAGCTCCCTGAGCTGGTGGCCTTAATGGAAGAGGATGCCTGGATATCAGTGGCAGTCACAGAAACATGGTACACAGAGAACCATGACTGGGATGTTAACATACCAGGGTACATAACCTACAGGAGAGACAGGCAGGGAGAAGAGGGAGGTAGCTCTCTATGTAAAGGAAGGGATAAAAGCAACTGAACAAAAGAGTAAACAAGGAGGAGGAGGCACTGTGGGTCACCTTGGAGACTGGAAAGGGCACACAATCCGCTGAAGGTTGTGTACAGACCCCATGTCAGGGGGAAGGAATGGACAAGGATGTGATGGAAGGCATTCTTAGAATGGCAGAGAAAGGGAGATACTGTTGATGGGAGACCTGAATATGCCAGATGTTAACTGGAGCACATTTGCTGCAGCCACATCCAAGAGCAGGGCCATTCTTGATACCCTACAGGTGGCAGGCATTAGACAGCTAGTTTCAGAACCCACTTGTGAGGGAGCAATCTTAGACCTCGTACTCTCAAACGGGGGCAGTGAGAGGATCTCAGATCTAGAAGTGGGTTGCCATCTGGAGACAAGTGACCATCAAACAGTGTGGTTCACGTTAAACTCAGCTACAGAGTCAAGCCATACAAAAGTGAGGGTACTGGACTTTGGGAGGGCTGACTTTGCCAAAGATGGGAGAGTGCCTCAGAAAGCACTAGCAAACAGGCTAGAAGGAGGTGTGGAGCAACAATGGGGAATTATCAAAACTGCCATCACAGAGGCAACAAGCCTTTGTGTGAAACAAATAAACAAATCAAAATGAAAGAAAAAGGCACTATGGTTCTCCAAGAGAGGTGGCTGTGAAAGTCAGGAAGAAAAAGATAGCATTCCGGAGTATAAGGAAACACAGAAGGAGCAGGACAGAGAGCTGTACCAGTTAAGGCAAGAAAAGAAGCAGGAGGAAGTCAGAATAGCAAAGGCCCAAACTGAGGAAAAGCTAGCCAACTCAGTTAAGAAGGATAAAACCTTTATAGCTACATCGGCGTAGAAAGACAAAGGGAGGGACAGTGAGGCTGAATAGAGATGAGCGGTGGGTGGGCAGGGGACAGTGAAAAAGCAGGAATACTGAACGAATATTTCTCTCAGTATTCCAAAGAGGAGGAAGTGCCTAATCCAATTAACAGAAGCACTCTTGATAGGGGGTCGCTCCCAGTCCTTTCACAAGAGAAAGGGTTCTGCAAGAACTCCTAAAACTGAAGGTGGACAAAGCAATGGGTCTTGATGGAATTCACCCCAGAATTCTAAAAGAATTAAGGAAGGAACTAATGAAACCACTGGCTACTCTTTTTAGTAAATCATGAGAGGATGGTGTGGTACCCGAGGACTGGAGGAAGGCGGATGTGATTCCCCTTCACAAAAGTGGGACCAAGACAGAGGCAGGAAACTACAGACCTGTCAGTCTGACCTCTGTGGTAGGAAAGTGGAGTCACTTCTGAAGGAAAGAATAGTTGAGTACCTGGAGGTCAGTGGAGCACAGGATCCAAGGCAGCATGGGTTCACAGTGGGAAGGTCATGTCAAGCAATCTAATAGTTTTTCTTTGACTGGGTGACCAAAGTAGTAGACCAGGGAGGGGCTGTAGATATGGCCTACCTAGACTTTAGCAAGGCATTTGACACAGTCCACACAAAGATTATTAGTCAAATTAACCAGCCTGGAGTGGGTCCCAGGGTGGTAGCCTGGGTAAAACATTGGCTGAACAACAGGACACAGAAGGTAATTGTAAATGGAGTCCACTCTGAAGAAAGGGCGGTTACTAGTGGGGTACTGCAGGGTTCAGTATTGGGTCCAGTCCTTTTTAATGTCTTCATCCGTGACATTGCAGAGGGACTGGATGGAAAAGTATGCCTTTTTGCAGATGACACAAAGATCTGCAACAGGGTTGATACACAAGGAGGCGTGGAAAGGATGAAAAGGGACTTGGCAAGGTTGGAGGAATGGTCAGACATATGCAGCTAGGATTCAATGCAAAAAGTGCAAAATAATGCACCTGGGAAACAAGAACCAGGGAAGAATACACAATGGGTGGGAGGTAGTAACAACAACAAAACAGGAAAGGGACCTGGGGTAATCATATCAGATGACCTTAAGGTTAGTAAGCAATGTGAGAAGGCAGTAGGAGGCCGGGGTATACTGGGATGTATAGGAGAGGCATCAGCAGCAGAAAACAGGAAGTTGTTATCCTCTGTACAGACAGTTGGTGAGACCCCATCTGGAATACTGTGTCCAGTTCTGGAGACCCCATCTCCTGAAGGACATAGACAGGATAGAGCAGTCAGAGGAGGGCAACTAAAATGGTGCAGGGTCTGCAAGAGAAGCCACTAGAGGAGAGACTAAGTAGCTTAATATGTATACCCTTGAGGAAAGAAGGAGAGGGGACATGACAGAAACTTTAAAGTACCTCAAGGAATCAACAAAGTCAAGAGGTAGCATCTTTCAGAAAAGAGACTTGCAAGAACAAGGGACACAATTTAAAAGATAGAAGGAGGGCGGTTCAAGGGCAATGTGAGAATTATTTCACAGAGAGGGTAGTGGATGCATGGAACAGCCTTCCTGAGGAAGTTATGGGGTCTAAAACTGGGAGAATTCAAGAATGCATGGGACAGACATAAGGCAATTCTTGTGGGGGGCAGGAAGATATAGGCTGTTGGTTAACTAGGATCTACGGCCTATCCTGTAGGTAGGGAAATGGGCAGACTAGATGGGCCTAGCGGTCCTTATCTGCCGTCAAAGTCTATGTTTCTATGTTTCTAATGTTGCTAATCAATCTGTGCCATGTGCTATGCATTTTTACAGTCGATTAGCACTTTCAAGTGCCAAATGGCTAATCAATTTTTTTTGGCCTATTTAGTACCCTGTAAAGGAAAGACTGGTACATTACCTTGCATCCAGCGGGTTACAGAACCCAAGGCAACACAGATTCATGGGAAGGAGATAACAATGTGTTCACCTGTTTCTGTAATGGCTTGCTAATCACTTCACATATTGCACCTGTTTCCTTTGTACCATGTTATTGTGCCATCTTCATGGTCTCAGCCATGCCTGAAATGATCCCTTGGATCAGTGCACCCACCACCTGGTTAACAAATAAAAATGTTAGACAAACCTAATAGATTGTTTTGACTGGATGACCAGAGAAATAGATGAAAGGTGAGAGTCAGTCAATCAGTCAATCAATCAAAATCTTTATTTATCAAGGCGAACATAGTTGAAGCAAGTTCATTTACAAGATGGACCTGGTTAGCTCAGGGTCAAATGGTACAAAGCATACAGAGATATTTACAATAGGGACATACAGAGATATTTACAGTAGAGACAAATAAAACAAGTAAATAACAATTAATGCAAGTAAGTACTCAATGTTACATCAGTCATATCAGTTCAGAGTGCTTCTGTAACATTTAAGGAGGACATAAGATGAGGCTTAGTAGAAACTTCAGTAGGGAGAAGTGACCAGCCGCTTGTATAGGGAGCTGACGCAAGCATAGAATTTCAAAAGTAGTGTAATCACACAGTATCCCTAAATGTAACACCCTAAACAGAAGGATAAGGGTCTTAACAATCAAGGAGAAAAGTAATTACAGCTCTTTTTGGAAAATTTAGGCATGAAAATCAGATTTATGCTTGATTTAGAATGAACACAGAAGCAGACTGCAGGAACCAATCGGAAGCCAGCACCGAAGAGCGCTCACGTTCTGATTGGATGACTGCTAATGCCGTGCTTTGCTAATAGAAGGAGTTTGAGCTTAGGTTCACAGGTGGCAGTAGAGGCAGCGCCACCACCCGGTGCCTGGATTTCCCATGCCTAAGGGCAGGGATCCTCTGGAGAGTACATCCCCGACAGGGGATGAAAGAAGGGGTCAGCATTAAATACTGGGCCACGGACAATGGAACATCTGTACCAGCGGGAGGACCAAAACAGCAGGACAACATAAATGGGTATTCCTTTGGCACCTAAAGACTGGCCCAACCACAGAAATTCAGAAAGGAGTGTAATCAAACAGAGTCCCAAATCTTGACACTCTAATCTGGAAAAAATAGAGGTCATAACTGTTAGGCAATAAGTAAGTACAGCTCTTTTTTGTGCAAGTTTTAGACAGAAAATCAGACTTTAGCTTTAGTATTGAGGAGACATAGGATCAGACTGCAGGAGCCAATCAGAGCCAGAGCAGAAATGTGCTCATACTCAGTGGGTAGTGGCAATGCCACACCTCGTTAGTAAGGAGTCCAGTCTGGGTGTCTCAGGCAGCTGCTATGGAAGTGACAACTGCCTGGTATCTGCATTTCTCCCACCTGAGGGGCAGGGAGCTCCTGAAGGGCTTGTCTTCAGCAGGGAAGAGAGTTGGGGCAGAGGAAAGAGATAGTAAGAGTGGAATGCAGTGGAAAAGGAATATGAAGATAAACTAGGGCAGATAAATGTTACAGGGTAGGGGAATAAGAGCCACAGATTAAGCAATATGTAAAAGACAGCAGGGTGAGTAAGGTGTAGTGGCCAACGGAAGCCATGAGGAGATAATGACCTACAGGGATTTCTACAGGGAAAAACATTTAAGGCATAAGACATTCACAGAGTTAAGTTCACCAAAGGTTACAAGTGATCATAAATTCAACTACACTCGGAGGGCAGCAGCCTGATGCTTCAGACAAAAATTTGGGGCTGGGGTAGCAATTGCATGGCTCACACACATACCGAGCATATAGAGATTTAAAGGCATTCGTACTGCAGAGGCAGCTTAATTTCAATAATTTTTGTACTTTGTTCCACAATGTTGGCAACAGGAAACTAATGGCCACTCTGCCATAGCGAGAGGAAGCCTTGGGGATACATAATGTGATGGAGGATGTGCTTCTTAGGGCATACATTCCTGGCTCATTTAGTGGGAGACAATCTATTATATATTGTGGAAGCTGCTTTCAAGAAGACTCTATAAGTCCAAAGGACTGCATTTCTATTACACCTAAACATAAGAGAGGACCACCCTATGGCTTTGTATAAGGAACAATGATGGGTAGAGATGGGGAGACCAGTAATACACCAGATGGCCCTGTGGTAAAAGCAACTTTGCAAGTGAGGCTTTAGGACATTGACTATATAGGAAATCTGCATAATTGATCAGCAAAAGAAAAGTAGTTTGGACAAGGTGCACTTTTGCATCTCTTGTAAGAAACTGGTTAATTCTAAAGAATAGCCCCAGCCTCTGTCTTAACTTCTTTACAAGGTCCTCGACGTGCTCAGTGAATGATAAATAGTCTAACCACACACCTAGAGTGGATATGTCCTACTTAGACTTCAGCCAGAGCTTTTTTCCCATACGTAGTTTGTAGGGTTTTTTCCTTGTTTTTCTTCTCCCTGTTCCCATCCTCTTGTCTCGGTGTGGATGCGTGTGCATGTGGAGGCATGCTTATGTTAAACTATGAGACACCCTCCTTCACGTCGCCCCCTCCCACCTACGCCATCACCAGACCTCCACTTGGCGATGGCAGAACTATGGAGGGGCAACCACCTCCCTGGGAGAGGAGGGCTGCCATCAGGCAGCTCAAACCTGCTTCCTCCCCCCATGCCAGCTCCCTGATGACCCATAGTCATTCCTGAACCTGGTTCGCCATTGTGGCACGAGATAAGCATCCAGCACCACAACCCTCAATACCGCCAAGCCGGCCACTTCAGCCAGAGCTTTGACACCATTCCACATAGGAGGCTGATAAAAAAAACAACTGACAAGCTTTGGGGGGATCAAACTGGTACACTGGGTGTAGAATTGGCTGATGGACAGGTGACACAGGGTGGTGTTTATTAGCTCTCACTCAGGAATCAAGAGTGACCAGTGGGTTCCTCACAGCTCAGTATTGGGTCCAGTCCTCTTTAATGTCTTTATAAGTGACATTGCAGAAGAACTGGAAGGAAAGGTGTGCCTCTTTGCAGATGACACCAAGCTCTGCAACAGAGCGGACACGTTGGAGGGGATGAAGAGAATTGGAAAGGCTTTGCCTGGAGTGTTCAGTGGCCAAGCAGCCAGCCACTCCCACTTCCTGAGCTATATTAAGTAGTTTCTCTCAGCCTCACTGTGAAGCATTTTTTCTTTGCAACCGAAGGCTCTGTCGGTTTGTCCTCTGAGCTGGTTGGGCCTCCCTTGCTGGCTGGGGCCTGCCCTCTCCCCCACTGCTCCTGCTTGTCTCTGCTGAGCTTCTGTGTTTATTTTCCTGCTTCTGGTTTGTATTTTGCCTTTGGCTGTGTGTGCTTCCATCCTTTTTTTTGGGGCTTTTCTAAGCTCTTAGCATACTGCTACATCAGAGCTCATACTGCTTGCTTTCAGTTACTCACAATTCTCAAATTACTTGCACTGCAACTGCAAACCTGATCTGTGTGTTTCAGCTCAACTATAGCTGTTCAATGTGGCATAATCTATTACTTTCACCTGACTCAGATTTACTTGAGTCTGGCTTTGCACTGTCTGTTGACAGTGCTTTAAGAGTATTATGCCTCCTTTTATTTATTGCAGTCACAACTCAGTGTACTCCTTTGTTTTTACTACTGCTGCACAGGCCTACTTGCTTCCTGCTACTTCTTTTTTTACTCCCATTGCTATTGTACATTGTTTTACTCTGAGGTTAGCTAAAGCTCCTGCTGAGGCTATTAAATTAGCTTTTATATCTGCATGTGATTCTTGGCCCTTCCATTGCTTCCTTGTTTGTCCTATGGCAGGGACTGGGAGGTGTTTGGGTGGTTGTGGCCTATGTGGCTAATTAAGTCTGTTCTAAATCCTGTCTTCGCCGCTGAAAATCTTCAGAGTTTATCACCTTGATTTGGCTTTGAACTACCTGGCTGGCTTACCCCACTGTTCAGTGCTGTTTGCCCTATGTTATGCAGACCTACGTGCAGGTCCAATTATTACAGCTTTGTTTACTGACCTACATGCAGGTCCACACTTGCTTTACATTACTGTTGCTCCTTGCTTACGCAAACCATTGCTTTATGCCTACTGCCATCCCCTTGGCTTCAGCCTGGGATTCTGCTGCACTCAATCTGCATTTGACTTTGCAAGGTCTCAGCACTTAATGCTCATTATTATCTCAGCACATCGTGCTCATTCAACTCACCAGCTTTTCAGCTCTCAATCAATGTCTGGGGCATGCCAGCCATTCTGTTCTGGCACAGGGTTCCTGCGACTGATGGTCTCGCTCTGGATTTAGTTCGCATCTCAAGCGTATCCAGCTTGGTGCGGGATCCTTCTCACCTGGCCCATAGCTGGGAATGTCCTCACCTTGGGCTGGCTTTAGCTGTCTGCTACATGACAGCAGCTTCTGGTGTAGAATTTAAGACTAGTGGTGAAGGGTGGTTACGACGATCTTCTTTGGCTCTAGTGTTCCACTATAATGGTTAGCCATTGACTTTAGTGGTTTCCCTAGCAAGGCACCTTCACCGCATTCTCCCTACGACTGCCTCTGGTTCACCTGATTTGATTTAGGGTGGGTAGACCAGGTGAGTGCCTCAACAGTTGTTTCTCTCCTCCTGTGCCTTGGATGCACGTATTGTTGCAGAGTTTTCTCGCAACCTTCCACGGCATTCCTGCTAGAGGGTTTGAGTGAGAGCCTTCCTCCAAATTGGAATATTTTCCACCTCCTACCTCCCTTTAATTGGGTTTTCCAAATTGCAGCTGCAGAGCCATCACTAATTATACTATCCCAAGCCTGGAGGGAAGGCGAACTAGGCTTTGGATCCCCAGAGATTTCCTCCTCATAGGATTTTTTTTCTCTCCTCCATTGCCTCAGGTCATAACACTTAGCATAGTTGTTTCTCCTAGTTTCTTTAGGTAGGTTCCGTTGTTGGATGGAGGTGGAAGATGTCCTGATGTTTCCTCTCTCCTTAGGGGATCCCCTAATCTCAATGCAAACCATCAGTATCATGCTATACAAGCCTGGGTATTCATTATGTTATCCAACTGAGCATCTCATTGCATTATCAAGCTGCCTGTACTTCTCCACTACTACATTACAGTTGCTGCTCCTATGTCGCAGTTACTGTTTGCTCTTATGCTTTGTGTTGTCTCCTTTTTTTGGGATGATACTACATTGCTTTTGAGGACTCCTAAGGTACCTTTAGCCATGGGAATTGTCCCGTGGTGCCTCTAGGAGTGCAACCCTCTCCAAGAATTCCTTGCCTTTGTACCCCTACAGGGTGGTAATTCCTCTGGAATAGAGAGTGCAAACGGCCAAAACCAAACTAACACAGTTGCACAAGCACAACACTATACTGGCTGTATAGGTCAGTGAATTGGAAAGGCTTTGCCTGGAGTTCAGTGGCCAAGCAGCCAGTCACTCTCATTTCCTGAGTTATATAAGCAGTTCCTCTCAGCCTCACTGTGAAGCATTTTTTCTTTGCCCCACCATCCTCCCCTCCTCCTACAGCTGAAGCACTTTCTCCTTAGGGATTTCTAAGGTACCTTTAGCCATGGGGAATTGTCCCGTGGCACCTCTAGGTGGAACCCTCTCCGTAATTCCTCTGGAATAGAGTGCGAACGGCCAAAACCAAACTAACACAGTTGCACAAGCATAACACTCTACTGGCTGCATAAGTCAGTTTTATTTATTTACTTATTCTAGGATTACAAGTACCTTTGAGCCAAAGACTCTTTTACAAAGTTCCACATCAGAAATAACAAACAACAAGGAAGCAACAGTGAAATAACAGTAAACAATTCATGTACAACAGTGCTATTGAAAGGGTCAATTATAGGAACAGTAAGATGTAGAGGAGGAAGCGTAGGTAGTTAACAGAGGCAGCTATAGTAAGATGTGAACATGGCTAGGACACATACACCCACAAGGAATGAGTAGGGTCAGGTGCCATGAGGTGGCAGAGAAACAGGGATGAAGGGGAGGATGAAGATGCAGCTGGAGACATTTGTCAAAAATAAATGGGAAGGAGTGATAGAAGAAAAAAGTAGGCAGGGTGGGGGATACGTGCTATAATGGGGCAAGGAGAGACTAATGAGGTGGTATGAAGACCTGAGATTTGAAGTGGCACCTCAGGAGCTGGGGGGAAGGGGACTGGGGGGCCTGGAGTTAAGTAATATATAAGTTAGGATTAAATCTGTAGGTCAGTGAATGAATAGAGACCTGAGAAAGCTCAAGGAACAGGCAATTGTATGGCAGCTTGGTTTCAATGCAAAACAGGTCAAAATTATGCACTTTGGGTGCAGAAACCCAGAGGTAGGGTATAGAATGGGGGGAGGTATTGATGATTACTAAACAGGAACGGGACCTATGGTTAATCATAATGGATGATCTTAAGGTGCAAGCCAATGTGACAAAGCAGTAGGGAAAGACAGTGGGCTGTTGGGGTGCGTAGGGAAGGGTATCACCAGCAGAAGAAGGAAGGTGGTGTTGCCACTGTATTGGTCATTGTTGGTGAAACCACATCTGGAGTATTGTGTCCAGGTCTGAAGACCACAGCTCAGGAGGGACATAGACAGGGGAGAGGTGATCCAAATAAGGGCAACAGAAATGGTGAAGGATCTAAACATGTATACCCTGGAAGAAAGGAGGATAGAGACCTTTAAATGCCTCATGGAGGGGATGAATAAGTTACAGGAAGGAGCATTTTCAGAGAAGAAGGTATACAAGAACTAGGGGCATGCAGTGAAGCTAAGGGGCAGTTTAGGAGGGATGTAGGAAAATATTTCTTCACTGAGGCGTGGTGGATGCCTGGAGCAATATTCAGCAGGGGTGGTGGGGATGAAAACTATGATGGGCTTCAAGCATGCATAGGATAGCCATAAAGGAAAACTGATATCAGAGTTGGGAGGTGGCCAGAACCCAGGTAGAGTCTGCTGTGGCAGCATAGGCAGAGAAAATGGTGGCATACTGAGCAGGCCAAGTAGCACTTATCTGCTGACAGATTCTATGTTTCTATAAATCTGGGGTCCAGCTTTGAGCCAGGAATATAACAAATGGAATACAAAATCAACCAAAATGTTTCATTTGTTACTTTGTAAGCATGTCCTAAAAGTTCATCAAAGTACATCAGATTTTGCAGTGGAGCTAGGGCAATACTTATTACCTCTAGCCATAGAGAGAAAATGATTATGAAGTTTTGATTACATATGAACCAAAGTGACAGAAAATCTTAGCAATTTAAGGCCAAGAATAATCAACAACAAAATGAAAAATGAAAATCACTAAACCAATATTTCAAAAGCAAAGAGTCAGACAGCTCAATGTACCGACAAAAAAAAATGACCCAAAAAAGTTAGATCAAGTTAAAACTACATTTATTAAATGCTAGTAAAATCCATTTCTACAGCAGCACCCATCCCTGCCAATGTTTCATGTCATACTGACACTTTTTCAAGGCCTTGAAAAAGCATCAGTATGAAGTGAAATGTTGGCAGAGACGGGTGCTGCTGTAGAAATGGATTTTACTAATATTTAAGAAATGTAATTTTAACTTGACCTAATGTTTTTTGGGGTCATTTTTTGGTCGGTACACCGAGTTACCTGACGCTTTGCTTTCGAAATATTGTTTTCGTCATGGCACTGGTGGTGTTTTTATGTAGTCACCTTTTGCCCTTTGATCAAATCACTAAACCACTTTGTGGCAAAACTTTCACATCTATGCAATGTTGAAATGAATAATTTCTAGATAATGAACAGCAATTCCCAAAAATGAACTGGTGAGACCTATCTCAAGTGAATCCAGAAAATTATATATTTTGCATTGGGAAACCGAGTTCAAAATGCACAATACGTTGAAATGCTATCAGGCACCAAACAGAAATTTTAATATAGCTAGTTACCTGATAAAATATTAATAATGTAACACAGAAACATAGAAAGTAACATCAGATGGGGACCAAAGATCCATCTAGTCTCCCCTGAGTGCTACCTCCACCCCCAAGAATTTCTTAGAGACAACCCCCTTATGCCTATCCCAAGCATATTTGAATTACCCTTCTGTTTTGGAGTCAATGACTTCTGCAGGTAAGCTATTCCATGAAGCCACCACCCTTTCCATAAAGAAGATCTTATGCACGTTACCCTGGAACCTCCCTTCCCTTAATTTCATTTCATGACTGCTTGTCCTTGTGGAGCTATTGATCAGAAAGAGTTTCTGGGTAGGGACTCTGTTTATGCCCTTCAGGAACTTGAATGTCTCTATCATGTCACACCTATCTCTGCACTACTCCAGTGAATACATATTGAGTTGCCATAATCTGCTTTCATATGGCAATTCATGGAGCCGTTGTACCATTTTTGTTGCCCTCCTCTGTACTGTCTCTAGTCTATCCACATCCTACCTGAGATAAGACCTCCAGAACTGTATGCAGTACTCAAGGTGGGGCCTTACCAGGGACTTGTATAGTGGCATGATCACTTCCCTCTTTCTCCTTGTGATGCCCCTTCCTATGCATCCCAGCATATGGCTGGCTTTTTGTGCCACTTTTTCACATTGTCTTCCCACTTTTAAGTCATCAGAGATGATGACCCAAGATCTCACTCCTGTTTAGTGGCTGTTAACTGCTTCCCTCCCAGATAGTAGACCATTCCTGGGTTGCTCATGCTCAGATGCATCACTTTGCATTTTCTTGCATTAAATTTTAACTGCCACATGTTGGACCATTTTTCTAGCTTGAGCAGGTCACTTTTAGTTGTTCCACTCCTGAGCAGCGTCCACTCTGTTGCTGATCTTTGTGTCATCTGCAAACAGACTCGCCTTCCACCCAGCCCCTCAGTTATGTCACCTATGAAAATATTGAAGAGTAAATGATCCAGGACGGACCCTGTGGCACCCTACTGGTCACCCCATATCCACTGATGCTGCCCTGTTGACCATCACTGACTGGTTCCTCTGACTAAGCCAGCTCCTAACCTGTGATACCACTTTGTCCCACTCCTGTATGCTAGAGCTTATTTAGTAGCCTTCTGTGTGGGATCGAGTCAAATGCTTTGCTAAAGTTGAGATAGATAACATCCATGGCTCCCTCTGATCCACTATCTTAGTAACCGAGTTGAAAAACTCGATCAGATTAGTATGACAGGACCTTCCTGCCATGAAGTCATGTTGCCTGCTGTCCAGCTGTCTAGTCTCTTCCAGGAAAGTTAAAATTATTTCCTTTAACAGGGTTTCCATCATCTTTCTCCTGAAGTGAGATTGACAGGGCAGTAGTTACCCGCCACTTCGGCTCCCTCCTTTATGTATGGGAACCACTATTGCCCTTTCTAGTCTTGTGGAACAATTCCTCTCTCAGGTCTCTGCTAAAAGATCTGCTAGAGGTGCTGCCAATTCATCCCTAAGTTCTCTTGGTATGCATTGGTGGATGCCATCTGCCCCATGCTTATTTATCTTTAGTTTATTGAGTTCAGTCCTTACCCTTTCTACTGTGAAAGGGCCTTATGTCTACCCCTTGTGCAATTATTAACTCCTTTAGTGGTGTGCCCTTTTCCAGGTATCTCCTTTGTAAAGGCAGAGCAAAAGTACTCATTTAAGACCTCTGCCTTCTCTTTGTCTTCTTCTATCTTCTTATCTTCTTCCCATCACTGCTTATTAGTCTAACGATACCCCTTGTTTTTCCTTTCATCACTTATGTACCTAAAGAAACCTTTGCCACTCTAATCACCCTAGAAGCCTCCCTCAAGCTGCTTTTGCAAGCGTCCCATCCTTATTGCGATTTGAGTGTTTATATTTTTGAATGCTAGCCTCTTTCCTTTACACAGCTGCCACCTCTCTTCTTAACCAGAGAGGATTTTTCCTTTCCTTGTCTTACTGACCAATCTGAACAATCTGTCATTGACCTCTACTATTGCCTTTCTTATGTCAATCCAGCATACGTCCACCCCCCCCTTTGGTTTACTGTTGAGGATATCTCTAAAGTATATTCTCATCTGATTAAAATCCGTCCTTCTGAAGTCCAGGTCCCATGTCTTAGAGTGATTTGTTCCCTCCTTAGTATTCACCTTGAACCAGACCGATTTGTGGTCACTTGTCCCCAGGTGGCATCCCACCTCCATCGCCTTGACCATGCTACTGTTTGTGAGCACTAAGTCTAGGACTGTGTTTTCCCTAGTGGGGCACTGTGATGAGTTGATTGAGTCCAGCACCTTGCAGGGATTCCAGGAAATCTCTGCTTTTGGCTGTGGATGCTGGGCAGGAGGACCACTCTACAACTGGGAGGTTGAAGTCCCCATCAGTATGACTTCTCCTTTTCTGTAATTTTTACTATACTTTCCAGCAAAGCTTTGTCTGCCTCTGCCTGTTGTTTGTGGGGGGGGGGGCTATAAATCACTCCCAGTCTGCGGGCCAAGTTTGTGCCAGGTTTCAGAATGACCCATAGAGCCTCAGGTTCTCCCTGAGTTCTTTGGACTTCCATGGCCTTTATGTCTTTCTTTATATACAGTGCACCCCCCTCCACCCCCCGTGTCATCCCTCTCTGTCCTTTCTGAATAACCTTTAACCCAGGATAGCAACATCCCACTCATGGCTCTCATTTAGCCATGTCAAATTTACTATGACCCAGTCCAGTCCTGCTTCTGCCATTGTGGCTGAGAGTTTAGGGACTTTGTTAGCTAAACTCCTGGCATTTGTTATCATTGCCTTCTATACACTGGAATCATTCTTCCTTTGCTCCCATGAGTTTCATTTCCCATGAGTTATGTTATCATGTTCTTTTTGCTTTCGCTTTTGTGGCTGATAGGAGGTGTCCTTGCCTGTCTCTGGGAGGGGTGGTGGTGTCAGGAGTTCTGCTTTTTTGCTTCCATCTGACCACCACCACCCCACATTCTAGTTTAAACTACTGGCGAGTAGGTCAAATTTTTGTCCAAGTGCCCTTACACCCTCCTTGGTAAGGTGAAGGCGGTAAAATTTAAAGTATGCCCTTTCCCAGAATTCCTTCCAGTCACCAGTCAGTATAAAACACAGACAAATAATGACAGAATATACAGTCAGTGACCATAAGTTTGAAATAGAACAAGGTAGACACAGTCAGAATTGGAAACCAGAATGTGTAGCAATATGTGTGTCAAATTAAAAATGACATTGTTTCTTTTAAACTGGGCCAAATACTCAGATACCAGAGATCACTGTTTTTCAAAGTTCTCAGAAAGATACTACATTTAACACATTGAATGATTAGGATGCGATGCATATTATTCTGGGTGAAAATATGGAAACCGTAAAATGAGTTGAAGAGCATCTAACCCAGTGTCACATATCAGATATTCTGAGGCAACACTCTACTCAAACTTTGTAACAGTATTCTATTTGCTCAGTAATAGCAGATTTGATGTACACTATGCTATACAAATTAGATACTATGTAACATGCAATTCTTGTTCAGTATGTATAAATGTTATTAGTCTGTAACAGCTTTGACAATACTTGTATTATGGTCATACAAATACAGTATCATTGAATTGAATTAAACTGGAGAGGGGGGGAGAGAGAGAGAGAGAGAGAGAGAAAATGCAGCACTGAATAGACTGCCTACTGCAGCTGGGTACTGGGCTACACGTATAATAAAAACACTGCAAGCATGACACTTTTTGTGGGCACAAAACCGGTAGCAGCTGAGCCTTTGTACAGTAATAGCATATGAGACAACAGAAACACTAGAAAGGAGCAGTGCTGGGACTTGAAGCATGGCTCTGTGTGTGTGTGTGTGTGTGTGTGTGTGTGTGTGTGCATGTGCACATGCCTGCTGAATACTGCAGCATAGACATTTTGGGAGGCATCTGGGAGATGTTTCAGTGTACATAAAAATTGGGAAACACCATACAGAGTTTATTTATTTATTTAGTTAGTTAGTTTTTATTAACTGGGTAGATACACTAGACAAAAAAGTGCCTTTTCTCAGGAACAACCAGGGAGGTTGCAATGAAAAACAAACATTACAGTAAAGGTCAAAACACAAAATGCAATCCAATTGAGCACAAGAGCATCACATATGTGAAAACAATAGAATTTTTGATTTATACATGATCAAAGAAGAACAAATAGAAGTCTAACAGGTCCTGTCCCCAGTATCCACAAAGGAATTCAGTAGGCAGTCAAGTGCAGTTACAGGCAGAAAAGGACTGTAGAAATCGCCTCAGAGTTCCTCTGAAAAGAGAGTGTGAGGGAGTACTTTGATTGGACAAGGTAAAGAATTTATAAACCTGGGAGCAAGAGAGAAGGCCTGGTGGCCCATCTTAATATTACCCTTAGGTACAACAAGAAATAACTTCTCATTAGATCTAAGGGAATAACTCTGGTGGGAACACACTGGTTTATGACAGCAATAGAGGCAACAGTGAACCTAGTAAGCTTTTCAATTAAGCAGTCAATTGTAAATGAGCACCCAGTTATGGGTATAGCCAAGTCAAACAGATATCACAATGGTGTGTTTGAGAATAGTGTGAAGTGACACATATTTTTTTTTCAATGTTTTGGTGAATAGAGTAGTGCTTGTATACCCTTGTAATGTTTTGAACTTTGGTTTTACTCTATTCCCACCCTTGGTAGGGAAGCTGGGTAGTGAGTAGGGAATGGAAAGCCCAGCACCTAGGGTGAGCAGAGTGCTGGAGGAGGTGGCAGGGGAGGATGGTGGATGTTTCGCAACATGCTAAGCGGTGAACTGTCGTGGGAGGCTGGCCTTTATTTGGGATGTGGGAGGAGCTATTCCCCCACATTGAACTCGGGTTTTAGCCCTCCCATTCAATGTTTTGGTGAATAGAGTAGTGGTTGTGTATACTTGTAATGTTTTTAACTTTTCTTTACTCTAGTCCAACCCTTGGTAGGAAGCTGGGTAGTGAGCAGGAACAGAAAGCCCAAAAGATTATCTCCTCCAGCTCACAGAGAGTATGACCAGTAGCACGCAGGACAGGCAAAACTCCCTGGTGGAGGAAACCCCTGAGGGACTCATTGTTCTGACATGCCCATCCTCAGGGCAAACTAAGATGAGATGATCCTAGGTACTTACAGCCATATTCTAATTTCTGAGTAAGGTGAAATGTTTGTAGAGATGACATTCCATCTTCAGAGTCTGTTGAATGATGTGTTCAGGAAGTTCATTTCTGCAGTTGAGGAGATAGGTCCAGTCTGAAGGAATGTCCAGATCTTGAATATGGATTAAGTCCAGCTGGAAAAGGGGTGAACATGGTCCAGAAGTCCAATGTGATATTGATTGATATTTGATGGGGGTACAGAGTCAATGTTAGCAGGAGTTGATTAAATGAGCTGCCAGACTCCTAACCGAAGGAAGTATGACAGGTTATGAAATCCTTAAAGTAGTCTGTTGGACTTTGTAGAGGGTATAGGCAAGATAAAGTTTGTAGTTCCTTTGTAGAGTGGCAAGTGGTTCAGATATTTGTAATGTAAATAGCTGCAAAATAGGGACTGCTAGCTGCACAACCAAGCAGACTTGATAGACCATAAGGCCTTTTTCTGCTGGTGTTTTTCATATGTTCATATGTTCTCAGAAGAGCTTGATCTTAGTACTGATTAAGAAAATGCAGAAATTGAAAAGGCTAAGTGGCAGGAAAGTAGAGGCTTTGACATCTGAATTAGGGTCTCAAGGCTTGGAGTTCAGCAATGCACAGTATTCGCTATGTACATCTATGATGATGATCAAGGATTCGGACAGAAGTTTTAGGTACCTAGTAGGAGGGTAATCTGAAACATTTCAGACCAATGTCAGAAGGGTGGTATATGCTGTAAAGATGATATCGATAGGAATAATTAGAACGTTCCGTACAATAAGTTTGAGGGTTGAATAGAGTTATTGCTACTATAATGAGATGTGCATAGGCTCATATTCAGGAAGAACTGCTAGTGCAAGATGGTGGATATGGGTATTTCTGTGGCTTACTTGCTCATGGCAGGAGCTTAATGGCCATGGCAGCTTTGCCTTGCTGGTGGATCTACTGTCTGAATGCTGTGAGCCCAATAATGAGTCTTCAACAAGTCCATAGACTGATATGGCAAAGGGAAGTTGAGAGCAAGAATAGCATGCAATGGGCGCCTTTTATTCTTAGTCAAATGCAGGACTATTGTGGGGCAGAACTGAAATAGTGAGACAACCAGGTCAATTGTGGATGTGCAGACTGAGGGATCAATGGAGGCCTGCTCTCTAGAAGGATTATGGAAGGTAATTCCCAATGGATGAGTTAGAAGGACCACTGGATAGGTAGCTGGCATGATTTAGGGTAACATGACGGCATGATTTAGAGTAATGTGATGAAGAAATGCAGATGACTTTATGAAATATGGTGATGTCCAGGGGTCAGGGAACAGTTGTTTGGATAGAGTAATTTTAGCAAGGCAGCTATGCAGAGATCCAACAACACACTTTCTGGGATAGTAACTGGAGAAGGTCTTAGGAACATCCACTGGCTAGTCAAGGAATACAAGTCGAATAGCATGGTCATATTGAGTCAGTGCTTTTGGGAGAAGATTATGAGGAGAAGGTATAATGGATGATGCCAGTACTGCCATGAGTTATCCTGTAGTTCCGTTAGCCTTGACAGTCATAATTGTTATGGAGTTGGTACAACCCAGAAGAATTAGGTTCATGTTTCCTGGTAAGGTGATAGGCAGGAAGGAGACTCCAGTAAATCTTAGATCTTATGAAGATGTTGGGAGGTAGTGATGTCTATACTGCATGAATTAATAAAATATGTAAGGAAGATCATGCAGACTTGGTTGAAAGATGAGATCTTCTGTAGTCTAGTATGAATGGGATTCCAGAATTGATCTTGGGGAGATTATTGAAAAGTACAGATGATTTATGGTGACATAAGGGCCTATAGCGCATGCTGTTCAAAGGATGTCAATGGAAGAGGGCTCCCACAGGTGAGAAGAATAGATACTCCATAGAGCATTGGAGGGATCTATTATGATGGTTGAGGTAGGAATATGAGATGGATGAATGGGTAGGAGTAGTTGATCAGGCAGGGATGCTGTACATCAGTAGCTGTAAGAATACCTAAAAGAGACACAGCAAAGGTGCAGGAGACCTGAACCACCAGGGCAGCGAGGAGGAAGGCAACAGTCCAAGGATGGAGGGAAAAGTCCAAAGCAGAAGACCACTGACTGAAAGGATGGAGCTTGAGAAGAAGACAGCAGAGGCCAGGCAGTACTGACATTGGCAGGTACAGGTAAGGTACAGAACTGGGGGGGGGGGGGCAAATGCCATGACATACTGGAATAGAATGCAGGAAAGTTGCATCAGGCCTTGTGTGCAGGATCTAGGTATGACCAAGAAGTGAATCCAAGTGCAAGGTGCTGTGAAGTTGAGGTATGAGGTTCCCACCTCTGAAGGAAATGGCAAATATAAATTGCTGATAGCAAAGGCACAGTGGTGATATGGAATGGCTTCCTACCTCTGAAGGAGATGGCAAGGTTGCATTGCTGATGGTATAAGGCAGCAGAGATGTGTAGAAGGTTCCCACCTCTGAAGGAGAAGGTGAACTGGAATAGTTGGTAGCAAGGTGTAGCTGTGATGAGGAATGGGTTGCCACCTCCGAAGGAGATAGCAAACTGGAATTGCTGCTAGGGAATTGCAGAGAAATCATTGATGGAAGACTTCTGGAAGGGACAAGGGCAGCATAAGGGGACAACTGTAGAAGGCATCAGGCACATGTCCTTGAAGATGAGCAAATGGCACATATCCAGCAGGAACCAAGGGGGAATACAGGCAGATGATGGCAGTGTGGAGCTGAAAATCTGGAGATTGGAGGAGGTTGAGCTGGAAGCCAAGCCACAACAATGATGCACAGGAGCATGAGAGGAAGTGGAAGGCAAGCAGCAAGAAGCCCAGGAGTCCGATGGAGTAGAGATGGAGACTGAACAAAATGGCGGTGTCCAAATCTAGAACGTGAGATCAAAAGTGGGGACGAGTACATCAATTCCATGGAGGTATAGGATGTAGTTGGGTGAGGTAGGAGATTGGAGGTAAATGTGGTATAGTGGTCTTGTTTCTGAAGGGAATGCAGCAACTGGGTATCAGGTAGAGAATGTAGCTAGTTAAAACTGCAGAATGAAGATGCATGCTCCCATCCCTGGTAGTCCAGGTGAGCTAAACTTCACCGATGCCGCATCAGGCAGAGTTAGGGATGGAGACTGTCAGAAGTTGGATGGGTATAAACTGGATGAGACTAGAGGTAGAGGAAACAGGCTCCCATCCCCAGTAGACAGGGGAAGCCTACCTGCACTGCTGTGCCTCAGTAGACAGAGTTAGGGACAAGGCTGTCAAACTGCTGGTTTGGGCTGAGCAAGGAAAGGGCAGCTGACGGATGCGTAGTAATAAGATAGGTAAACAAAAGAAATGGGATGAAGGGGATGGTAGTAAGTAAGAAGTTAGAGAATGGAAAGAGGAAGACCATTTCTTCAGCTCTTGATCTGATTGCTCCTGTTCGGGTTTGCCCCCTTCCACTTCGCCCCGGAGCCCCATGGTTTGATGGGACTCTGAGGGAGTTGCGGAGGTTGGGGCGCAGGTTACAGCATCACTGGCGGAGGACTGCCTTAGATGCCGACCACCTTATTTTGTTAGAGAATTATAAACTCTATCAAACAGAAATTTCTCGTAAGAAGGCAGAATTCCTGTCCAGGGAAATTGCTGTTGCAACTGAACCGACCGGCTCAATTCTTCCGAACTGTACAGGCTGTGCAACCCAGCCTGTCAGCAGTTCCATCGAGTCTTTTCACAAAGTGAGTGTGTGATGAGATGGTCATTTCTTTTGTGAATAAGGTGGCTGACATCAGGCAGGAGTGCCATTGGTTCACTCTATGGGGGATGCTGTTGGTCAGCGTTTGGCCACAGAGCCCGGAGTTTCTTGAGTACCTTTGATCTGCCAGAGTTTGTGACATTATGGAGGTTTATCCCGGGATGCATCCTACTTGCTGTAGTTTAGACCAGGCCCTACTTCCTGATTTTGGGTTGTAGTGATATCATCGGCCCGGTCTTAGCTCGGATTGTCCAGTGCCCTTTGAATCGGGTGAGTTTCCTAGCTCCCTGAAGGAGGCGGTGGTGACACCTCTCCTGAAGAAAGCTTCTTTGGACCCGGAGAACCTAGCAAACTACAGGCCTATCTCTTACCTTTCTTTTCTGGGAAAGGTTATTGAGAAAGTTGTGGCAGCTCAACTGGAAAACCATTTAGCCATCTATAATTTATACGAACCTCTCCAATCGGGTTTTAAAAGAAGCATAGTACTGGGACTGCTCTGGTTCAGGTGCTCAATGATCTCCTGATGTGAGAGATCATAGAAACTGCTCCATCCTGGTACTCCTCGATTTTTTCATCAGCTTTTGATACTGTGGATCATGGGATTCTGCTCGAGCGCTTGAGTTTCATCTGTGGGCTGTCGGGGACAGTTCTCAGATGGTTTACATCTTTCCTCGCTGGTAGAACTCAGAGAGTTGTCTCAGGAATATCTTTTTCCGAGTCTTTCTCTCTGCCTTGTGTGGTACCTCAGGGCTCGGTGCTGTCTCCCATGTTATTTGCAGTGTATATGCTACCACTCTGAGACATTGTAAGATGGTATGGGCTGAGGTTTCACTGCTATGCTGATGATACCTAGCTCTACCTGTCTTTTGCCCTCAACCAGGTTAGTGCTATCCTGATACTGAACAGCTGCCTTGTAGAAATCTAAGATTGGATGAGTTCCAGTGGTTTAAAGTTGAACGTAGGAAAAACTGAGATTTTGGTGGTGGACCTGGGTCATATGACAGAGGGGCTGAGGACTGATCTCCCCTCTGGTTTAGTCCTGGGGGGGCTCAGATTCTTACCTCTGAGTGGGTGCGTGACCTGGGAGTCATGCTTGACAATGGTCTGACCCTTCGACATCAGGTGTTGGCAGTCGTCAAGCTGGCCTTTTACCTTCTTAGGAACATTGCTAGGATCAAACACCTTGTTCTATCCAGCAACCTGCCTGTTTTGATCCACACATTTGTGACATCGCGCTTTGACTACTGTAACTCCCTTTACCTAGGGTTTTCTGGGGTTGATATCTGCTGCTTGCAGCTAGTGCAGAATGCCTGCGGCACGTTTATTGACTGGGGTATCTAGGAGAACTCACATTACCCAAGGTGCTGCGCTATCTGCACTGGCTGCCTATTCAGTGGTGAATCACCTTTAAGGTAAGTTTATTAACGTACAAAGCCCTACATGGACAGGGTCCTGACTACCTGAAAGAACTCCTGGTTCCTTACACCCCCCTTGCGACAGCTCCGCTCGGCTGATGAGGGGTTGCTGGAGATTACGAGGGTTAGTTTAAAGTCATCTGGTGCTCGCGCCTTTGGGTTTGTTGCCCCTACTCTCTGGAACTCTTTGCCCCGTCATCTACGGCAGTGCAGGACAATGGGGTGCTTTAAGCAGGCACTGAAGACCTTTTTGTGGGGTAAAGCTTATCCCAAATTTCTTTGATTTTATTGCATTTACTATATTTTTTGATTTTATCCAGTTGTGCAGCACCTTGATTTGTGTAAGGCGCTATATTAAATCAATTTATTGTTATTATTATTAAGAGTACCTGAAATGCCATGAAGGTAGAGATAGGGTAATCCAGTGAGGAGCATACAGTGCAGTAATGGAATGCAATGAATGTCTGAAGTGAAGTAGGTTGCTAGGCTAATGAGATGTGAGGGTGACTGAAGCCATGTAGGCAAGAAGGCAGGCAAAATCACACAGCTGACATAAGGCATGCTCCTGCTAATTGAGCTACAATGCCCCACAGTGACAATTCAGTCCCCCACTGTGGAAATAACAGGGGAGGCACAAGCTGAGCATCATGAAACCAAACAGCAACTGGAATGATGATGGGGTAGGAACCCGAAAAGAGGCTTCAGTATTGGCAAAGTCCTAAGGAAGGACAAGTCATAGGCATATTGGGGAACATGGCGTAAACAAATACAGTAGTGACATAGAATGGATAATGTCAAACCATGTGAAATATAGGAGGAGTGCCATTGGTGTAGGACTGAGTGAATGCTATAAGGGGCATGGACGAGGGAGTGTGCGTGAGTGTTGTGGGTGAGTAGCATGCTGGAAGGTTAGGAAATACCAGGGTTAGGCAAGGTAACAGAAATAATAAGCTGAGCAGGGTATAAGGATGCTGTGACTAAGAAATGGTAAGGTATAAGCAGCACAGGTGTCAGGCATATACTGTTAGGGAAGATTGACTGAAATAGCTGGCCAAGGGGAAGAAACACTGAGGAAGTGCAGGTGCCAGACTAGGGCAGAAATGGCACAGGAGTGGTATGGTAGAAGGTGCTTGGAGATGAAGATGGAATGCTGGTGCGAGGAGCCAGAAGCCCAAAAGAAAACAATAGGGAGCATGGGACAAGGGCAAGAATGAGGGACGGAGGGGCTGGAAAACAAAGCAGCAGGGAAGGGGAGAGCAGGAGCAGACAAGTAGAGCTATGGGACAGAGGGATGGAAGAAAAAGATTGGAAAGGGAATAGTTTTTGTGTTTTTTTTTTTAGTTTGGCAGGTTGACAGCAAGATTACAATGCTGTGTGGGGGCGGTGATAAGAGAAACGGTGGCCACAACAAACAGGATGAAAGGCACCACATGAGCAGACTGGTGCAAGGCTGGTAAAGCACTAGGGTGACAATGTGCAAGAAAAGCAC
Organism: Neoceratodus forsteri; assembly: GCA_016271365.2. Taxonomy (NCBI): domain Eukaryota; kingdom Metazoa; phylum Chordata; order Ceratodontiformes; family Ceratodontidae; genus Neoceratodus; species Neoceratodus forsteri. Next base: position 1,098,289,656 of record CM057454.1, on the reverse strand, counting down.
AGTAGAAATACCCGGGCTCCTACCAGTGAGGTAAAACATGATGGAAGGAGATGCAGCCAGAGTAAGGGACAAAGAAACAAAAGTGCACCGGGGATGAGAAATGAGAAAAGCAGTAAAAGGAAGGCAGGGTACTTGCGGTTCCAAATCTGGCTGAGCCTCAAGTAATGCACAGAAGCAGAATCCGAAGCAGCTGAGCACAATCACAGTCAGAGAGGAAAGCAGTACAAAGGCTAACCGTAGCCCCAGCCAAGCAGTGGGAAGCAACGGAGCAAATCGAAGGAGACAAGCAGGGGAAGGAAATGCAAGGAATGCTAATGCAGTGCAGGCAGCAGCCCAGGGGAGCCAGAACGAGCCAAAGCCAAACTGACCAGGACAGGGGGTGGAGCAAAGAAAGACAGACATGGAGACAGCAATGTATGCAGACAGGAGACAAAAAATATTGAAAGAAACAGGTAAGAGTACAGGAGAGATGAGTGGGGACAATGCGGTATAGACAGAGGCAGAAACGGAGGAGGAGAAATGAAGACTGTAAGTAAGTAAGTAAGACTTTATTTATAAAAGGTGCCCTTCCAAAAGCTTAGAGCACCTTAACAACACTATGTGCTCATGAGGAGGCAGTGAGCAGGAAGGAATCGTGCCAGGAGCAGGAGGGTGGGGCTCCACGGTGAAGTGCAGGGGCCAATTACCAGGCAGCGAGGGAGCAAGCAGCAAAAGGCAGAGGAGCCCCCCCCCCGGCAGGTGACTGAGCAGAGGAGTGGGAATGGTTGAGAAAGCAATAAGGCAGGGATGCAGTGGCACCAGAGGAGCAAACTAGGCAGCAGTCCTTGCTAGAGTCCCAACAGACACAGGGGAAGGGGAAAGGCACAAGAAAGGCAGAAGTGGAACATGGAATGGAAGCAGGGATAAACAAACACAAAACAAAAGAAGGCATGAGCAGGGAAGTAACAGGAGTGGATGGACTAAAAGGCTGACAGACCAAAGAGGTAGGGGGGGAACAGAACAAACAAACAGGCTAGGAAAACAAAAAGGAGCAGAGAAGGGAAGGAGGCTCAGCCAGATGAGTCACACAGGAGCCAGGTGCTTGCAAAAGGGGTGAGTTTCACAACGCGTTAAGTGGGGAACTGCAGTGGGAGGCTGGCCTTTATTTGGGATGTGGGAGGAGCTATTCCCTCATTAGCCCTCCCAAAATGGTAGCCTACTAAGCCAAGACACAGTTTGATGAGTTAGCAAAAGAAAGGATACCATAGTTAAGGCTGGGGAGGAGAAGGAAACCGTTTGCAATGGCAGTACAGGCTTTTGGTGTAAGTATATGCCTAACTCTATGGGCCAGGTCAGGCTTAGAGTTTACTGTCTTGCAGACAGGAAAGACTTGTAATGAGAAATCCAGTGAGGGGTCAAGAGTGATCCCTGGGTGTTTAAAAGAATTAACTGCATCTCAAAGGGAACCATCAATCAGAGCCCCGTGCGTTCTGCGATTCTGCGGTTGCAGCAACTTCCACAGAGAGATGGTCCTGCCACAGAAAACAGACCTTTGCCACAGAAACAGCATTTGTTGGCACGGTAAAAATGGCCTTCACCACTGAAAACCCAACTACATAGCTAAAATGATTGTGAGCAAGCATAAAATGGCATTAATCTGAGAGTTGTTGGCAGCTCATTATACATCTACCCCCCCCCCCCGTGGGTTGCAGTGGTCAGTGGGACCACCCCTTTCCAATCCACAGGCACTCAGCCTTGAAGCTTATGACCATTATGGCCTTCTACATGCACTGAGGGAACTTCAGGAAGTCTATTTCATGAGAAAGAATGGTGGTTCTATTCGCTAATTGCATAACTAGGAATGAAAAAGTATTAATACTTATTGCAGACAAAAATTGGGAGGCTTTCTGGACCTTTGTCTAATGTAAAATGGTCCAACTACTTTATCCTCACAGTAAATCCTTGCAGAGTGTGAGAGAAGATATGGAAGCCAAGTCGCATTGACACAAAAGACACCATCGGTGTTGAACTGCGTGAGCAGAAGGAAGCAACTAGAGCAGTGTTACAGCACAAACCATCACCTGAGTCTTCAAGCAAGTGCATGTGAAGGAGCCATTGGAGCAGCACTGTTTAGCAACCAGGCAATACTGATCTTCAAGCAACTGGGCAGGCAGGGGGAGAAATTCTCAGGAGCATATCCGGTAAACCAGCACTGAGCAGGTGGGAGGGAGCCATGGGACAATAAAATACTGCAGTAAAAAATAAATAACTCTTCAATTCCCCATACTCTACATCCCGTCCAAATAATGAGGTCAGAACTGCATTACCTTGCCTGTGCATCTACCAAACTGCCACAGGCTGTCTTTTTTTCTGAGCATTCTTTCTAGGTAACTAGTTTTTATTTTGGGGATCATTTGAGTTGCCAGAGAATGTAAAGCACATCACAGAACTGATGCAGAATTGCTCATAGTCTGACTGCGCCAAGCATGAGATCCTGCCACAGAATGTAGGTCCAGTTTGCTGCAGTGAACACGGGGCCCTGCCATCAATACATATCACTAATAAGTTGTCAGTACAAGATCTGAGTTTTGCGACAGACCAAAATGACATGGCTTGTGTCTTTTTTGAGTTAAGTACCCAGTTATTTGTAAGCAGAACTGAACTTTATGAAAGTCATTGTTGACATGTGATTTATAAGATTTACACTTTTGGAACTGAAAATAAGTGCAAGATCATCTGCATGCATTAACGTAAAACAAAACTCGTTACCAGTGGGAGGTTTTTTACATGAGAGAGAAAAAAGTAACTGACTCAGGTTTGAACCTTGTGGATTGCCAGCCCAGCCCTTGTGTCAACTCAGATCAGTTAAACTCAACGATGTGATGCCCGTTACTGAGACAGTTTGCAAACCAGGAGGCAGCATGGGGAGAGAAGCATAGAACAGGTAATTTTCAGCAAAGTAACTGGTGATCCACCAGGTCAGAAACTTTACAGAGATCAACAAAGTCCACTCCAGTCACCATTCATTGGTCCATAGCAATTGTAACATCATTTCAGAACTTAAAGAGTGCAGTGGATGAACTATGACCTTTTCAATAACCACATTGTTCCAAGGTCAAAAGATTATGTTTGTATTCAGTATTCAATAAGTATTCAAAATATTCAGACCTCTGCAACTACCTTTTCAAGTAATTTTCTTGGAAAAGACAGGATAGGTGTAATACTGTGATTTTCAATGTGCTTAGGATTTCCTTTCTTAAAAACTGGTACCACCATAACAACCTTCCAGATGTCAGCACAGCACCAAAGATTAATGAGATTTAAAATACCATATGAGCAATTAAGGAGGCAAGAAAATGAGCATTAAGTCTAAGTGTTTTGGTTCCAATCCTCAGGAGCCCACCCAGTCAGAATAGTGCTATAAGAATAGTGCACAACACAGGCGTGGTCTATACCACACTACCATGGACAGCGACAGGGGAATTATAACGCTGTGCAGTAAGTGCTCCCCTGATTTGCTGTCCATGGTGCTACAAAGACAGAGTGCAGAGGAATTGAGATAGCTGGCCAAGCTGCTTCTGTGGTGTGGAGTGGTAATGCAGGAGCAACTTCACCAGAAAGATGGCAGAGACCAGGGTTCTAATTTGGTCTCCACACCTACCCCCGTAATCCAACTCCGACTTGGAGTTGATTATTCTAATTATGAGTGGTTGCCCCCCGCAAAAATAACATTTTGTAGTGGTAGTGATCACGAACTGCACTTGCAATCGCTACCACTGGCAGCAGTTTTGTTAGCAACATGGTCTCATGACACTTTTCTTGTCAGCACTGTATGGACGGCGCTGTTTCTGACAGCACTGTCCATACTGGCACTGACATGACCTAGTGCCCTTCTGGAGCTGCACAATATAATATACAAAAAAGCAATGGTAGGACTGGAAGTGAATGGGTACACTTAAAAATTTGTTGTCACTGCTGCGGGGGTGAGGGGTTGTGTGTGCTGTGCTCTCTGTGCTGCTGCTTAGTGCAGCATTCATGCAGTGAAGAGAAGGACAGCCTTTTAGAAGGATTCCCAATTTTGAAGGATCCCTCCGTTCTGCTGTTTTGACCATGACAAAACAAACTGTACTATTTTTGTTGCTTATAAGTGTGACTATAGTGCATGTAGTGTAGTAAAGTGCCATCATCTTTCACCACACCATTGTGTTAGGATCAATGCCTGAGTCACCAACCTAAATGACCAACTTTCCAAGGTGTACTGTGCAATGCTTTGTAAAGGGTAACCTTTCAAATGTTGTAGCTTGTTGGTCAGTTGAACACTAGGGGCCTGATTCCAGAATGCATGGCACAACTCATGGAAGTATGCAAGTTGTGCCCATGTGGCACTATCACTGAGGACCCTGCCATAGTCCAAGATAGTCAGGGTCCCCGCACCAATGTCCTGCAACTTCGTGCCAGCCACAGGCTAGCACCCATAGGAGTGGCGAATGGACCTGGGTGCCGCAAGTCACAGCTCACGCCGAGAACTGCCCCAAGATCCCCCACCCTGGAACACTGCTGCATGCACCAGGAAGTACTGGGGGGGCTGGCCAGGTGGCACTGGTGTTTGGAGGGGCACTTGGTGAAATGGACCCCAGGGGTCCCCAACATTCAGGGGATGGGGAAGGCATGTCTGTGATGAGGGATACGGGAAGTCAGGAAATGTTCATGCCATGGTGCTGCAGAGTGGGCATCTGTCTATTGGCATGGACGGATGCCCCTTAGACCATCTCCCTGTTGGTCTAACTCCACTTCACCATTGCAGCTTTTGGAATAGCGTAAGTGTGGACACGGCAGCCACCCTCTTGGAACAGGGTGCAGTTGCTGCTGTAACCCACCCTTTTCCACCGTTGCATGTTGCTGGCGGGCATAGTGGGTGGCGTAGGCTCCTTGGCACAACCCGATATGGCATGGCTGGGGCTGTGACTTGGAATCGTGACTGATAATGTATGGCGTAAGTTGCCATTTACATCATGGGGGTTGGCATAAATCACCTTGCGCCATGCATAACGCATCTTGGAATTAGGCCCCAGGAGTCTATTCTGTGCTTTGAAGAAATCTCTGGTCATCCTGAGCAATCCTAAAAAGAAAACACCTTGACTGTGTATGTGTGTGTATATGTACATATATATATATATTTTTTTTTACATGTGTATGTGTGTGTGTGTGTGTATATGATGAGTGCAGTTGGACCCTGTAGGCAGGGACATTTTAAATTAAAAAATTAAAATCTGAAAAATAAATTTGGCCAAAAGTAATGGATCAAAACAATGTTCATAGTAGTACTCAGAACAATGTCCAAGCACTGTAGTATTCTGCAGCTTTGTCTGACCAAAAAGAAGGGTCAAGCATCTCTGTAAAGAGCAAATAAAATCCAGCCCACAAACATGATTGCAGTAACTCAGCTTTATAACCTTCAAATGGAATATCTGAATCATCCAAAAGGGGTGCATGTGCTTCAGCTAAAAAAGTGTCTTTACTTAAAAGCACAGGGTTGGTGGTAGAATGTTGCCAGGTTTTCTTTGTCATGTGATGCTATTGCAAAGTCCAGAACTTATACTTCATGAAACTTCATAGAGTTCCCAACTTTGTCATTAACTTTGCACTTGGGTGGGTGGGGGGGTTACAGGAAGCTGGTTTCGTGTGTGGTGCAAGAAGGTTATTGTGCATGAACCTGAGTGATCAGTTGATTTTACAGTGTGTGTAGGTGGTGAACTTCACCAGGAGGGGAAGCAGGAGGTTGTAGGGTGGTGGGGTGGGGAAAAATATATTACAAGGATCTGAGCAGTGGGAGGGGGTGGGAACAAATAAACAAGTGGGTGGGGCAGGATTATTTTAAATCAAAAGGGTTTTCTTTTAAAATGAAGGTGACAAATCAGTACATTAGGCTGAGTAACAAGGGAAAAAGAAGGAACAAAACACTGTGGTTCACAAAGGAGGTGGCAGAGAGAGTGAGGGACAAAACGGGGCTTTCAGAAAATACAAGGAGGCTCAGAAGGATAAGGACAGGGTGGTGTATCTTGAGAGACAGAGGGAGGCAGGGAAAGTAGTTAGGAGTGCAAAGGTGCAAACAGAGAAGAGACCAGCACAGACAATAGAAGGGGGAACAAGACATTCTATAGATACTATAGTGGCAAAAGGAAGGCCAGGGTGGGATGGTAAGGCTCAAAGGAAGGAAAGGATGTGAGAAGGTGACCTAGAAAAAGCATCAGTACTGAATTAATATTTCTGCTCAGTATTCACGGTAGAGTGGGAGGGCATGGACCACAACTAGGCATCAGAAACAATGGGGAGAGATAAATGCCAGTCCTTTACAGAGGAAAGAGTCCTGGAAGAACTCACAAAACTAAGGTGGCCAAGGCAATGGTACCAGATGATATGCATCCCAGGATATTAAAGGAATTATGGATGGTGCTAGCAGCACCGCTTAGCAGCCCTGTTTAGTGATTCAGCTCAATTCAGGGGTGGTTCCAGAGCACTGGAAGGGGCAAATGTTGTCCCTCTTCACAAGAGAGGCAGGAGGAGGCAGGAAACTATAGGTCGGTCAGCCCTCACCTCAGTAGTGGGCAAGATGATGGAAATGCTGCTTAAGGAAAGGATTGTGGAGGAACACTTGGAACCATGGGAGCACATGATCCGAGGCAGCATGGTTTCATGAAGGAAGGTCATGTCAAACAAGTCTGATAGGCTTTTCTGACTGGGTGACAAAGGAGGTGGATCGGGAGGAGCAGTGGATATCACCTACCCGATTTAAGCAAGGCCTTTGACACAGTACCACAAAAGACTGGTTAACAAGCTAGATAGCCTGGGTGTGGGCACAAAGTGAAAACTGTATTAGAAACTGGTTGATGGACAGAAAGCAAGCGATAGTAGTGAATGGATTAAAGCTGAGGAAAGGAGGGTGACCAGTGGGGTGCCTCAAGGATCAGTCCTAGGGCCAGTCCTTTTAATGTCTATCAATGAGATTGCCAAGGGCTGGAGGGAAGGTTTGCCTATTTGCAGATGACACGAAGATCTGTAACATAGTGGGCACTCAGAGAGGGTCAAAAGAATGAGGAGGGAATGAGAAAGCTGGAAAATGGTCCAAAGTATGACAATTAAAATTTAATGCAAAAAGAAGTGCAAAATCGCACCTGGGATGAAGAAACCCTGCAGGGAGTTACAGGATGGGGAGGGGTAATCATTGGCAGTTTCCAGGAAGAAAGGGATTTAGGGATAATCATCTCAGATGATCTAAAGGTGGCCAAACAGTGTAACAAGGCTGTGGGAGGGCCAATCAGATGTTAGGGTGCATAGGAAGGGATATCACTAGCAGGAGAAAGGAGGTGGTGATGCCATTGTACAAAACACTGGTGAGGCCTCATCTGTTCAGTTCTGGAGACCACATCTTTGCCAGGACATAGAAAGGGTGGAGGTGGTCCAGAGAAGGGTGACCAAGATGGTGCAGGGCTTGCACCAGAAAACAGATGAGGACACATTAAAAGACCTCAACATGAATACACTGGAAGAGGGGAGGAAACAGGGGGGGATATGATTGAATCTTCAAGTACCTTAAGGGCTAGAACAAAGTGCAAATGGGTGACATCTTTCAGTACAGGAGTTGTACAAAGATGAGGGGGCATGATATGAGATTGGAAGGGGCAGAATAAGGGGAAATGTGAGGACATTTTACTTCATGTAAAGGGTAGTGAATGACTGGAATAGCCTACCCCAGGAAGTGGTGGGTGTTAATACAGTAGAGGGATTCAAACATGCATGAGATAGACATAAGGGAACCCTAGATATGTGGAAGAGAAGCAAAACCCAATGTCCAAGTAAGGACAGTGGCCACTGATGAAGGCAAAGAATACAGGCAGACTAGGTGAGCCACGCGGTTCTTATCTGCCGTCAGCTACTGTGTTACTGTATTACTATGATACACTTCATCTAGTTCTTCATGGGCAAAGGGACACTTCACCTTGCTGAAAACCATGCAAAGTGCCAGTTCCCTGCTACTTCATTGGCAAAGGGCCACTTCTTCAGCTACTGCTTCAGCTCAACTTCAGCACAAACCATTGCTGAGATGTACCAGGCAGAGCCCAACATTGACTGGAATTCTGATCCTTTGAATTATTGGAAATCCAAACAAAACAAGTGGCCTGCCCTAGTGCAAGTTGACATGTAGTATATGAACTGCCCTCCAACTATTGTCTATTCAGAACATATAGACTAATGTATGGACAGCTATGCTCAACAAGGCTGTGTTTCCATCGAGGGGTTCTGAAGGCACTCTATAGTCCTCAAAAGTGAAGCTCGAGAGGTCTCAGGTGTCTTCAGAACTCTGAGATGGAATAACATGCCGAATTGGGCATAGCTGTGCATATTTGATTTATTATAGTATTTGGTTCCAGGTATTCAAGGAACACACAAACACCAAAATGGCATTTGGATAGACTTTCACTTAGAAACATAGAATTTGACGGCAGATAAGGACCGCTTGGTCCACCCAGTCTGCCCATTTCCCTACCTAATGGATAAGTTGCAGATCCTAGTTAACCAGCAGCCTACTTCTTCCTACCCTCACCCCCTAGAATTGCCTTATGACTGTCCCATGCATGTTTGAATTCCACCACTGTTTTGACTCCACAACCTCCTCCGGAAGGCTTTTCCATGCATCCACAACCTCTCTGTGAAAAAATACTTCTTAAATTACCTCTGAGTCACCCCCATCTTCAAATTGTGCCCCTTATTCTTGCACCTCTTTTTGAAAGATGCTACCCTCTTGGACTTTGTTGATTCCCTTAAGGTACTTGAATGTTTCTATCATGTCCCCCTCTCCCTCCTTTCCTCGAGGCTATACATATTAAGCTCCTTAAGTCTCTCTTCATATGTCTTCCGGTGCAGACCCTGCACCATTTTGTGCCCTCCTCTGGACAGCTTCCATCCTGTCTATGTCTTTCAGGAGATTGGGTCTCCAGAACTGCCGCATACTCCAGATGGGGTCTCACCAGCTGTCTGTACAGAGGGATAATAACTTCTTGTTTTCCACTGGTGATGCCTCTCCTATGCATCCCAGTATCCCCCAACCCTCCTTGCTGCCCTCTCACATTGCTTGCCCACCTTTAGGTCATCTGATATGACTACCCCAGGTCCCTTTCCATTTTGTTGTTGTTAGTATCTCACCCCCATTGTGCTACTCTTCCCTGGGTTTTATTTCCCAGGTGCATTACCTTGCACTTCTTAGCATTGAATCTAAGCTGCCATACATTTGACCATTCCTCTAACCTTGCCAAGTCCCTTCTTATCTTTTCCACCCACCTTGTGCATCAACTCTGTTGCAGATCTTTTGTCATCTGCAAAGAGACATACTTTTCCTTCAGTCCCTCTGCAATGTCACTTATAAAGACATTGAAGAGGACCGTACTAATATGAACCCTGTGGTACCCACTAGTAACCCCCTTTCTTCAGAGTGGACTCTATTTACTATTACCTTTGTGTCCTATTCTCCAGCCAATTTTTTACCCAGGCTTGTCATCTTGGGACCCACTCCCAGGCTGGCTAACTTATATAATAATCTTTTGTGTGGGACCATGTCAAATGCCTTGCTGAAGTCTAGGTAGGCCATGTCCACAGCCCCTCCTGGTCTACTACTTTGGTCACCCAGTCAAAGAAATCTATCAGATTCATCTGGCATGACCTTCCTGCTGTGAATCCATGCTGCCTTGGGTCCTGTGCCCCTCTGGCCTCTAGATATTCAACAGTTCTTTCCTTTGGAAGTGATTCCATCATTTTCCCTATCACTGAGGTTAAACTAACAGGTCTGTAGTTTCTTGCTTCTACCCTGCTCCCACTTTTGTGCAGGGGAATCACATCTGCCCTCCCCCAGTCCTCGGGTACCACCCCATCCTCCCACGATTTGTTAAAGAGGGTAGTCAGTGGTGTCACTAGTTCTACCCTTAGTTCTTTTAGAATTCTGGGATGAATCCCATCAGGCCCCATTGCTTTGTCCACCTTCAGTTTTAAGAGTTCTTTCCGAACCCTTTCTTCTGTAAATGGGCTGGTATCAACTTCTGTATCCAGAGTGTTTCTATTGTTTGTTTTAGGTACTCCCCTCTTCATTTGTAAATACTGAGCAAAAATATTTGTTTAGTATCTCTGCCTTTTCACAGTCACCCTCTGCCCACCCCCTCCCCTTTATTAAGCCTCACTATCCCTCCCTTGGTCTTCCTTCACTCCCTGATGTACCTATAAAAGGTTTTATCCCCCTTCTTAACTGAGTTGGCTATCTTTTCCTCGGTTTGGGCCTTTGCTGTTCTGACTGCCTTCCCAGCTTCCTTTTGCTTTAACTGATACAATTCTCTGACCTGCTCCTTCTGTGATTCCTTGTACTTCCTGAATGCTTTCTTTTTCTTTTGAAACTTCAATGCCACTTCCTTTGAGAACCATAGTGGTTTCTTACATCATTTTGTTTTGTTTATTTGCTTCACACAAAGGCTTGTTACCTCTGTGATGGCAGTTTTTATTATTCCTCATTGTTCTTCCACCCCTCCTTCCTGCCCATTTGCTAGTACATTCCTTAGGCACTCACCCATTTTGGCAAAGTCAGCCCTACTAAAGTCCATACTTTTGCCTTTGTATGGCTTGACTCTATTGCTGTGTTTATTGTGAACCATACTGTTCGATGGTCACTGGTTCCTTGATGGCTACCCACTTCTACATCTGTGATCTCTCTCCATCTCCATTTGAGAGAACCAGGTCTAAGATTGCTCCCTCTCGAGTGGGTTCCAATACTAGTTGTCTAAGGCATGCCCTTCAGCTAAAACACAGTTTACATCCACAGCTGAATTAGGAACAGCAGTAATGACTAAAGATGCTGTTCTCTGTGCTTGTGATTTTGTTGAACTGTACTACAGAAACTTTTTGAACTTTGAACTGTACTAGAACAAGTCTGGAACTGTAGTACAACAAGAAAATTGATCCAGTTTCCATGTATAGCAAGACCTAACCATATACTATAATTGTTAGTTCAACTGGTAACATTATTACCAATACATGATCCTGTTGTCACCCAGAAATCACGAACCATTCACATTTCTGAAAGTCAACATCTCCCTTTCTAATTGAGAAGGGAGGAAGTTTAGGAGGGATGTGAGGAAATACTACTTCACTGAAGGAATGATGGCTACCTGGAGCAGCCTGTGACCAGAGGTAGTGGGGCAAAAATAGTGTGTGGGGGGGTTCAAACATGCATAGGACAGGCATAGTGGAATACCAGTGCATAAGCAGGAGGGCAGGTTGCCGGAGATTGCTTATGGTCTGCAGAGACTAAATAGGCAGGGAACATCTGGGCAGACTTGGTGGGCCAAGGGGTCCTTTTCTGCTTACAAATTCTATGTTTCTGTGTTTCTAATTTCAAATATAATTCCTGAATGAAAAAAATGTGAGGCCACGTACACAATACAGTTTTTCTCATTGTGCATATGGTAAAAATCTTTTGTGGACAGGGCCCTTGCTTAATAAATGAAGTATGATCGGTGACAGACAATGCCAGGGCAGGATTATTGTGAATAAGACAATGAGCAGAGGAAAAAAAATAACTCCAGTGTGTCCAGAGTCCAAGGTATACTTTACCAGCATCAGCTGCATTTCGTGTCGAAAACTTTGGTGCTACTGTATGTAATATGTATAAAACAGATGGTAGTGCTTATGAATACTATTACTAATGCTACTAGTCTATAACCACCTAAAATAATTATTCACCTTTAGGATGATGTAATATTACTGTTTGTTACAGCAGATGGCAGGGCTGAACATTTTTATTTGGTTAACAATACGCACATATATATTTTGCTGCACCAATGTTTGTACATAGAATTATTGCTGTTAAATATTGAATCTGAATGTATTTTTGCCAGGTGATTACCTCAAGAAGCAGGAGGTGATTTTGCCACCGTACAACAGCCTAGTTAGACCACAACTTGAGTACTGCGTGCAGTTTTGGCGACCGCACCTAAGGAAGAATATCTTGCTCCTGGAGCAGGTTCAGAGGAGGGCAACTAGGATGATCCGGGGGCTGGGGATAGGACATATGAGGAGTGACTTGGGGAGCTCAAATTTTTCTTGCTGGAGGAGAGGAGGGACAGGGAGATATGATTGAGGGTCTTCAGGTACCTGAAGGGAGTAAATAAGGTAAGCCTAAATGGTTTCCTCAGAGAGGGGAGGAAGGAGTCACCAGGGGGCACAGCTGGAGGCTGGAGGGTAGAAGACTGGGGAAAGGAGGAGGCTGTACTTCACTGAAAGGGGTGGAACCATGGAATGCACTGCCTGAGGAGCTGGTGAGGTATCTACGGTGGATGGGTTCAAGAGGGGCTGGGACAGGTATAGGTGAGGGTAAAGCAGAGGAATGCTTGTCTGGGGGAGCTTTGGTGGGGGGAGCATGGGAGGAACCAGGAAGATAGTGATGGTACCTGTTCGAGTACTGACTCCGAGCAGACTCAATAGACCATGAGGCCTATTCTGCTGCCATTTTAGTGTGTTAGTATTGGCTGATAAGTCCATGAGCTAGTTAGCTTATTTTCATAGTTGACCAGCATTACAATGGCACGGAAATACATATACAAACAAAATAATACATAATGTACAATTATAACTAAGTACTGTCAAAAATATGTAATTTTTAAGAGGACCTTTAAAGTTACATAAAATTTGTCAACTAACCATCGATTGAGGCAATGCATTAAACAGTTCTCGTAGACTAAAGAAAAGAAAACATTGAGCTTTGGTTGTTCTCAAAAGGGGGACTTGATTATTCATTTACCTGTAGTATGCTGTAACATAGAAACATAGACTTTGATGGCAGATAAGGACTGCTTGGCCCACCTAGTCTGCTCATTTCCCTTCCTAATGGATAAGTTGCTGATTCTAGTTAACCAACAGCTTACTTCCTCCTACCCCCATTAGAATTGCCTTACAGTAGCAGCCACAGACACTGCCAGCTATTTCTCAACATTTCTGTGATATTTCCAGAAATATCTCTTGCTTTCTGCATTTTCACAGTAGGGGCAGCAGAGAGAAACTCTTCAGAAATTTCACGAAATATCTGGAAATAGCTGGCAATGTCTGTGGCTACCACTGTATGTCTGTCCCATGCATTCTTGAATTCACCCACTGGATTTGACTCCATGACGTCCTCAGGAAGGCTGTTCCATGTATCCACAGCCTTCTCCATGAAAAAAATACTTCCTCACATTACCTCTGAGCAGTCCCCCCTCTATCTTCAAATTGTGCCCCCTTGTTCTTGCACTTCTCTTTTTCTGAAAGATGCTACCCTCTTGGACTTTGTTGATTCCCTTGAGGTACTTGAAAGTTTCTATCATGCCCCCCCTTTCCTTCAGGGTATACATATCAAGCTGCTTTAATCTCTCTTCTGTATGTCTTCTGGTGCAGACTCTGCACAATTTTAGTTGCCCTCCTGGACAGCCTCCATCCTGTCTATGTCCTTGCAGGAGATGGGGTATCCAGAACACACACAGTACTCAGATGGGGTCTCACCAATTGTCTGTACAGAGGATAATAACTTCCTGTTTTCTACAGGTGATGCCGCCCTATGCATCCCAGTATCCCCCCAGCCCTCCTTACTGCCTTCTCACATTGCTTGCCCACTTTTATGTCATCTGATATGACTACCCCGGCCCTTTCCATTTTTGTTATTGTCAGTATCTCACCCCATTAGCATCTTTCCCTGGGTTTTTGTTTCCCAGGTGCATTAATTTGTACTTCTTTGCGTTAAATCTAAGCTGTCATACATTTGACCATTCCTCCAACCTTGCCAAGTTCCTTCTCATCCTTTCCACCCCACCTTGTGTATCAACCCTGTTGCAGATCTTTGTGTCATCTGCAGAGACATGCTTTTCCTTCCAGTCCCTCCGCAATGTTACTTATGAAGACTTTAAAGAGGACTGGTCCCAGTACTGAACCCTGCAGTACCCCTTTGGTAACCCCCCTTCCTTCAGAGTGGACTCTGTTTACTATTACCCTCTGTGTCCTGTTGTCCAGTCAATTTTTTACCCAGGCTACCACCTTGGGACCCATTCCAAGGCTGGCTAACTTGTATATTAATCTTTTGTGTGGGACTGTGTCAAATGCCTTGCTAAAGTCTAGGTAGACCATGTCCACAGCCCCTCCCTGATCTACTACTTTGGTCACCCAGTCAAAGAAATCTATTAGATTCATCTGACATGACCTTCCTGCTGTGAATCCATGCTGCCTTGGGTCCTGTGCCCCGCTGGCCTCTAGGTACTCAGCAATTCTTTCCTTCAGAAGTGATTCCATAATTTTCCCTACCACTGAGGTCAAACTAACAGGTCAGTAGTTTCCTGCCTCTGCCTTGCTCCCATGCTTGTGATGTGGAATCACATCTGCCCTCCTCCAGACCTCAGGTACTACCCCATCCTCCCATGATTTGTTAAAAGGGTAGTCAGTGGTGTCATTAGTTCTACCTAGTTCTTTTAGAATTCTTGGATGAATCCATCAGGCCCCATTGCTTTGTCCACCTTCAGTTTTAAGAGTTCTTTCAGAATCCTTTGTTCTGTGAATAGACTGGTATCAACACCCCCATCCAGAGTGTTTCTATTGTTTGGTTTAGGTACCTCCCCTCCTCTTCTTTTGTGAATATTGAGCAGAATAATTTGTTCAGTATCCTGCTTTTTCACTGTCACCTCTGCCCACATTCCCTCCCCTTTATTAAGCCTCAGTATCCCTCCCTTGGTCTACTGACTATTAGCAGCAGTGTCTGGCTGGGCTAAAATCTTATACTGAAAAATTATTAGATACTTAGCAACAGTTTATAAATATGTTTGCAAGGAAGGATATGCGGTGCAGTGTATATGTAAGCAATAATACGCAACAGGGTGGGCGGTATTGTGCTATACTGGACCGCCCAGGGGCGTGATGAGGCCTGACGCCGCAGGTGGAGGGTCTTATAGCCCCTGGAAGGTCCAGTATAGCACAATACCGCCCACCCTGGAGGGTATTATTGCGCTTAGGAAATGGGCTTGTGTATACATTTTAAATATGTAACAAAATAACAGAAGAAATCACTTTCGGAAGGAATATAAAGACAAAAAAAAATCTTCTTTTTGGTTAAATAATCCCTCTGGTTTGTATGCTGTTCCCTCTCCTGCAACAACCCCACCCCCATGGTCACAGAGCCATTCTCATCTGCTACAACCCCAGCAGGTTCAGAAGAAAAGAGTTTTTGTAACCCCCCCCAGCAGTCTCTTGCTATTAGTTCTACTTTTTCTGTTCCCTTTCTTCAAGACTGTTTTTGTTCCTGAGAGATGCGCCTGTGAGGCGCGACCTTGCCATGCAAAACAGGAAGTGGAGACCCACAAATAGGATCACAGACAGCAGCACTCCAAATTACTTTATTTTTCAAAAATTCAGCAGCGCTCAGTTGTTTTTTTTTATTTGCGTGATAACTGCATGTGTGTGTCTTAAATGCTGTCCACTGGTGGGGAGAGTGAACACTGCAAGTCACAGGTGAGACCGGTGAAGTTATTCCGGTTTCAGAAAAAAAAAACGGAAGTAATTTCATCTCGTCCGGGGAAATTTGCTTTTTTTTTTTTTGCTCGGCTGATGGTTTGTGTGGACCAAGGAGGCACCATAAGCACCGTACCTTAGTGGCATGAGAGGAGCATGGAGTGAGGAGAGGAGGCAACACCAATCTATTTGGGTGCCTAGACATGCGGCGTCAGTCCCGGGTAGGTGCCACTACTACAGCAGCTGATTTTTGAGGGGCTGGTAGCCACGAGGAAATGGGTCTGTCCGACCAGTTCCTCACACTGTTCTGCTTTTCAAAAACTTTTTGGAAGTGATGTTTATTATATGGTGGAATGTGATGTTTTTCTGCAGCAGGGACTTGTATAAATAAATGTCACCTGACAGGGATAGAATGAGATAGACGGTGAAGGAGCATGCTGCCTTGGGTACGGCCAGTGTGTGACAGGGGCAGTAGCGCTCTATTACTCTGGCATGTCTCCTGAAATTAATTTCTGCTCCGGTGGCAACGTTTATTTAATTGACAACCGTGTTGCTTTTTTTTTTTCTGACTACAGACAGAGCGCTGGTGATCAGCGTGGTGTGGGGAAGTTCGATAGCTGATTTATTTAGAATGATTTTGTTAGACGTTGCGCTGAGTTAACGTTTACTTTGTTTTTTATGGTGGTGGCAATGGTAGTGGGGGGCATAAATCGCTCGTTAAGTGTTAAAAAAAAAAATGGCGACAGTTTGAGAGTGTGTGCCCAGCGCTTCAGCCAATGAGGAAGCAGGGTGCTGGTCACAAGGATACTTTGCTGGCTATCAGGAAGGTTTGGGCTGGGGCTTTTTATTTGGTGGGCATCTATTGTCTGATAGATGCCCACCTAAATAAGTGTCTCAGCCAATCAGAGGTGAGAATTTTCTTTGCCCATTTTCTAAGCTTTGACTGTGCCTGATGTGATGGGTAGTGGGCAGAAAATGAAATTTTTTATATCAGATTTGTTGTTTTATTTAGTGTAAAAAGTAGAAAACGGTGCTACTTGTTGGATCATGCACTATCTATATAGACTGCAGTGCATGGGGACTTGCAATGCAGCTCCATCATATGGACAGTGTGGGTAGGCTCTTACCACTCATTTGTTCATTCATAGTTTTTGGCCTGTTCTTGGCCACTTCTTACGAAAGCACAACCCTGCCTTCCTTCCTTTCTTCCAAATATTGACTGCTTGCATCTCTTTCAGTCTCTCTCTCTTCAGATTAAGAGTGCTGTATCACAGGACTATTTTGTCCCATAGATTACAAAAAATAATCTATGGTTAAACTTAATGCCCTGCTAAGCTAACTCCTGAGTTGACTCCTAATCTAGCCCTACATTATTTTAAAATAGAGTGCAATCTGTGTGTGTGTGTCTCTCTCTCTCTCTCTCACTCACTCTTTCTTTCTCACTCTCTTGCTCCCTTCCTTTCTTGATCTCTCTCTGTCTCTCTCTCTCATATCAGCAGCACTCAAAAGGCCCCAGGCAATTGTGTCAGGGGAGGCGCTAGAGCCTAGAGGAACTATTGTAAGTTTTTGTGTCATGTGTGTGACATTGTTGTTCCCACTCTTAGTGTCTGCTGCTTCCTTAGTTTATTTTATTTATTCAAGAGATTCACCAGGAAGGCATACTAAACAGAAAAGCTTGCTTCTAGATGCATCCTGGGGGACGGGGAGTACAGTGAAACTGATATACAGTAAAACACATTTTGTACAACAATGAAATAGACAGTTTGCATAGTTGACAATATCAGAGGCAAGTGCAGTAGGTACATTATGTGCTGGGCAACAAGTAGTGAGGCCTGAAATAAATATACAATGAACACAATTGGAACAGTGAGGGGGACACATAATTGAACAATAATAATTAGTCCCTTCCACATTAGCAGTTCTGCTGTATTTCTCATACAAATAATTATTTAACAAATTCTGGGAGAGCTAAAGCCCGAGGTTCAGTGTGGGGAAATAGCTCCTCCCACATCCCCAATAAAGGCCAGCCTCCCATGACAGTTCGCTCCTTAGCACGTTGTGAAACACCCACCATCCTCCCCTGCCTCCTCTTCTGGCACTCTGCTCACCCTTAGTGCTGGACTTTCTATTCCCTACTCACTACCCAGCTTACCTACCAAGGGTGGGAAGAGAGAAAAGCCAAAAAGTAAACTACAGTTACATAAGCACTACTAACTCCATACTCTATGCACCAAAACATTGAATCTTATTTACAAATAATTATTTAATGCATTCTTTATGCTCCTCCTTGTTGAATACTACAAATTGAGTCTCTTATTATGTATTTAGCAAATTTAATTCACATGTTTATAAATAATCAGACCTAATCAGACACAAGCAGAACCAATCAGTTTCCCCTGTGTTCCCATTCTTAATTAATAAGGGTCAGAACCTCTCCACCAGGTTCTGCCACTTCCTGTGCTTAACACTGCAAGTCCTAGCATGCCTCAGCTATGCTTTAGCGAGAGGGAACACAATATCTGTTTGGCTGTCTCAAATAGCCAGTTGTCTTTTTTTATACTTAATCACCTTCTGCAAGTGATTAGTAATTATGTTCAACAAATATCAAGAAAAAGTCTAATTAGCTGTTTTTTTTCTTGCTGCCTGCAACTTTCAATTCTGCCCCTCAGTTACTTGAATCAAGGGGTGTAAGTTTCTTTAATGTGTGCCTGGTAACCACAGACAAATGAATACAACAGTCATATAAGCGTGTAGCTAAGTGGGGTCCATTTCAGGTAGTTTCTTTAAAAATGCAGTTAAAATCAGTTTACTCTCTGATGTCCAGGAACCACAGAGAGCTCTTGTTAAAGCAAGACTACAGCAAACATTACTGCTGCCAAACCAGTTATGGTATTTCACAAGATAATACACAGAACCCTGTACCCAATCATCAGTAATGTATCAGCTTCTTGTTACTTACAATATGGCAGTTGAATAAAGACACTTCATACCTTTGTCCATTTATTATGAGAAAATGTGAGCTAAAGAACAAATTCACGGAGAAGAACCACTGTATTGAAAAAAATAATTTCTTTGTAACAGGCACTGAATATAACTATTCCAAATCAAACATGAAAGTTACATTGTCCAGAAAATGGCTATAAAATAAAAATGAAATGTGTACTGTTCTTTTTAGCACATCACTCACTGATGCTCTCATGAGTGTGCTTACACAGCTGCCCGAAGGTCTCTCTTTCATAGAAAAGTGTCATTTTCAAACAGCTCATTTCCAGTCCTGATAACTTATATTGCAAAAAAATAAAAATACAGCTTTCAACAGCTGCTATAAATAAATGGCATTGCACAGCAGCTGCTGGCTTTGCTGCATTTGATGCCTCATAACCCATTGGGACCTGTATCCACCATATAGCATCAGAACCATCCATTGCTGAACCTGACCCAAAAAGGCCACCCGGACCCAAGGTAAATTACTGTCAGGTACTATAGATGCCTCCCACACATGGTTCAGAGATTTGTGTGTGTTTTTCCTCATATCAAAGGAGAAATTGCTGGTACTGTACAAAACAGTACCAGCAAAATGGGAAGTCAGCTACTGGTTGAGAATGATGTAGAGTATGTGTAAAAGTATGAAACAGGCAGCCAGGTGGCTAAAGAATGCTGTGGTGGAGTGATAGGGACCTAGCGGGTAGGCCTAAAAAACACAGTCATGAAGTTAACTCAGGAGCATGAATGATTATGTACAATGACAGGCCTCTGTGAGCCTTACCATCCGTGCCTGTCTTCAAACTGCATGTGCCAATCAAAAAATATGTGATTGTTGACTATGGATTAGAATGTTCTGTAGTGCACAGTATGGTTTCATAAAAGGTAAATCTTGTTAAACAAAGCTGACTGCCTTATTTGAGGCGGTAACTAGGCATGTGAACAGAACTGAACAGGAGTCAGACAGCTGATGTACTGTAATCTAGCCGGACATAAAAAAATGGGTTCTAATACTGTACCACAAGGAATGTGGAATAAATAGCACAGATATGGAGTCCACAGAGGTTGGGTAGAGTACCCCAGGGCATTACTGGGTCCATTGCTCTAACACATTTATTCATGACCTTTAGGAGGGGGTAAGCAGCAGGCTGCTGCAGTTTGATGATGCCACTTAATTGGCAAGAAGAGCAGATGCTGCAGAGGAAGGGGATGCACTACAGGAGGAGCTGCACGCATTAGTGAAATGGACTAAGAAATGGTGGTGTAGACTTACTGCAGGGCAGTGCAAGGCATCAGAGTCACACATACACCCTGTGAGGTGTTATAGTGCACTGCACAAATGAGGAACCAGGGCCAAGGAGTAATTGTGGGTGGTAAGACAAAGCCAGTCAGGCAGTATGCTGCCTCTCTCAGAAGATTGAACACTGTGGTGAAATGGATTATGAGGAAGGTAAGGAACAGGTTAATGAAGGTGACCCTGTCCCTGTATAAGGTATTAGTTATATCTCACCTGGAGTGCTTTCTCAGTTCTGGTCACCACAATACAGAGAGTCCATTGAAGTTCACCAGATGAACCAGCACAGGGCCAGCAAGCTGTTACTGTCTTAAGAGGCAAAAACTACAGGGAGAGGTTGGTCATAATCAAATTATTTAGACTTTTTAGTATGGTAGAATGTTTGGAATTTTTGATAACAAGATCATCCTGATTTATGCCAAGATGAAAACTATCAACCCAGCCCTTGAGACCCCTGGGGTTCTGAATGCTGCAGTTGTCTGAGTAGAGTTTGTGTTGATCTCAGAGCAGGAGGCTCTAAATGCCTTTATGTAGCTGAACTTGACAGTATGTAGTGTGAACTTGTCGATCATGGCCTGTAAAAGGCATGCTCTGGTGCAATAATCTATGGGCTGTAATTCATTATTATTGCCTCCTTCAGGAAGGTTGTGGTGCCTCCTGACTTGAAAAAAGGTGGTAGTAAGGCATGTTTGAAAATTCACAAGCCATTAACATATAGATGAATTTATAGCAGTAACCTATTTTAAAATCTCTGCAGCTTTTTGTCTGCATGTCTTGAAAAATAACTTCCTGTTTATACTGTGACGACAGCTACAATGTAAATAGTGGCATTATTCCAACAGCTTTAATGTTAGCTAGTACTTAAAAGTTTGCTCAAACCTTTGCAATATTTTTTTTCTTGCATCGCTAATCAGAACCAAGCTCCTATAAATGGCGCTTCAGATTATGTTGCAACATACCTGACGAAGAGGCATTGCTATAGGCCTTGAAAGTAGTGCAGTGTAGAATTGTCAAATTCTGGTGGAACGAAATTTTGTGGAATTTATGAAATTCTGCTGAAATCCTGCTGAATTTCACTGGAAACAGAACAATGGAATTCCACAGTAGAAAATGATTGTGGAATGATTTTCTGCAGACAAAATACTGCTCCATGGAATGTCTATTCCTCGGTTCTCAATATTTTCTGTGGAAATGGTTGTGGAATGATTTTCCACAGAAAAATGCTGTTTCATAGAATATTATTCCGCAGATCACAGTGGGCAGAATTCCGCTGAAGAACCAGTGAAATTCCAGCAGAAATTCCACTGGCGGAATGGTCATTCCATGCTAATTTTGCTGGCAGAATTCTGCATTCCGCAAAGCACTACTTGAAAGCTTTTATTTTTAACTTTTTGTTAGCCAAGCAAAGATAATATCTTTACCTAGCAAAAAGATTCTGTTCTTGTTTTTTCTCCTGGTGTTTTGTGGTCTAACACGGCACACCCCTACCTTAATTAGATTAAAAAAGGAAGCAACATGGGTGAAGTAGGATGGGAAAATGAGTGATGCACTAAATAATTACCTTTGTTTAGTATTCACAGTGGAGGAGGTGGCCATTACCAGTGTGCAGTTGCAGGCAAAAGAAAGGGTGTGTGTGGACTTGAATTGGGACTCATCTCAGAGGAAAGAGTACCCAGGGGTCTCAAATCCTTGAAGTTGGACAAAGTACCTGATCCTAATGGGTTGCTCCCTGGAGTGCTAAAGGAGGTGGGGCAGCTACTGACAGTGCTATTGACAGATTTATGTAACTGCTCCCTAGAGACAAGGGCAGTTCCAGTAGACTGATGAGTAGCAAATGTGGTGCCCCTTCACAAGCGTGGGACAAGAATAGACCAGGAAATTATAAAGTGGCCATTAAGCGGACTTCCATTGTAGCCAAGTTGCTGGATACCATCATTAAAGGAAAACTACACCCAAAACTTGAAAAAATATATGTTGTGCAGAGTGTTTTAATTTGTATGTGAAGTTCTAGTGTTTCCTTCCCTCTGACTGGTATTAGGAGTTTTTCCTAAGTTAGCCTGCTAGCTTTAGGGTAGTTTACGACCCTGGAGATCACCATATCAAATAGTTTTTATTGCATTTCTTTGTCCTACAGTGCCCTTGTTTCATGTAATGTGGTGATGTAGTAGAGCACATAAATCCAGCAGAAAGCATTGCATTACAATCAGTTCACAACAATAGAGATGGCTATATTTTAAAATCTGTAGAATTCAGCTTGGTGACCACCCTCATCCTAAAGGTTTTACTGTCCTGAAAAACTTTGCTGCTGGTAATTTTGTGCAGCTTGTAATCTTCAAGATATTTAGTTTGTTTGGCATCCATGTGCTGAATGTTGGGTCTCTCTTACATCACAGTCACATGAGACATAATGCACTGTGGAACCAGAAATACAATTACACTATCAGGTATGGAGTCCCCAGGGGTCGTAAAACTAGCATAAAGTTAGCAGGCTAATTTGGGAAAACTCCTAAACCAGTCAAAAAGGAAAAGTACTAAATATTCAACACTAAGCACAACATATATTTTTTCAGGTTTTGGGTGTAGTTTTCCTTTAAGGAACAGGCAGTGGAATGTCTTGGAGGAAAATGGAATTCAGGATAAGTGGCAGCATGGGTTTGTAGCAGGAACGGCTTTTGCAAAATTAACCTGATCAACTTCCTTCACTGAGTTAAAAATGCTGTGGACAAGTGCCAAGCAGTGGATGTGTTATACCTCAACTGTAGCACGGCCTTCAGTTCTGGCTCAAACAAAAGACATAGGTAAAAGCTGGACAACCTAGTGAAAGGGAACAAACTGAGCAAGTAGATAAGGAACTGGCTGGAGAACAGGTTGCAGAAACTGACTGTCAATGGATACACTTACAGCCTAGGGGAGTCAGGAGTGGGGTACCACAGAGGTCAGTTCTGGGACCAGTTCTCTTCAAAATCTTCATTTATGACAAGACAGGAAAAACAGAATAAAGTATTTCTTTTTGTTGATGACACTAAGATCTGTGGAAGGGTGGACACTGAAAAGGGAGTTAAAGCAATGAAGAGAGGCCTGGAAAATGTGTAAAAGAGGTCCAGTTTACGACAGTTAAAGTTCAATGAGTGATACTGGAAAAAAGACTCACTCACCACAATCTGTCTTTCAGTAAAAATTTATATTTTCATGTGACCACGTAGGGGGAGTGCCTATAATCCCTTGAACTTTTGGGTTGCTTATAGACCCAATTTTTGAGGGTGGACAGGTCAATACAGTTATCAAATACATCCACAAAATATATAACCATTCTATAAAGATTCCTAATATTATGTGTTCAAACCATTGTAACTAAAGAATGACTGCTTGTCATCTGTGTCCCAGTTTCTAATGTACAACTACTCATTACTATTGTTTTCATGAAATAAAAAGAGCTGCTGATGAATACTTGCAAAAGGTCACACTCTCCAAGCTTACATAACGCTGCTGCAGATATGAAAAATAAACCCATCTGTAACCTGAGCAGCATGTAACAACCTAAATTTTGTCGCCCATGAACTTCATTTCTATATCCTTGTACTTCAAATAAATGATCAAAAACATTTAATTTTTATGGTTGTTATGTGGAGTTGTGCGTCTTTACCTGCTTGTGAAGAGAATGTGCCTTCATAACTTCGGCTTCCTGGTAGAATAGTTTAGGGGACTGAGATTCCCACATGCAGGTGCCAGACTTGTGCTATTGGTCAGCATCTGCACATGTGAATCATGAATATGTCTGGTCACACCCTGGGATGACACAATGTACCTATGACATGTGGACATGTGGGTATTACCATCTGCACTGTGCATATTGGAGGCTATTCTCCATGGTGCGGAGTGTCTACGCGCCGCATACCAGAGGTGTGTATACACTCCATGGCCACTGTGCCCCCTGTGCCCAAGTCTCCATGGAGGTGCAGGGCTGATGCACACCAGTGAGCCCCACGCAGGGGCGGTGCAGGGGGCATGCCCATGCACCATGCTATTCTATAAAGCACGGAGTGCCAGGCAGGGGGGTGCAGGCTACAGCAACAGGCCCCAGACATAGCCAGTGTGCAATCCCTCAGGATGCCACCACCAGCTATGGCAGTAAAGTAGGAGCATGTGGAACTCCCTCAACACACCACCCTGGCCCTCGGGTTCCACATGGAGGGCTGGGGGCAGCCGACTGGCCACCACCCACCCCGGTGCTGCGGCCACATAATGGCTGCCTGTATGCTGTGGTGTCCTGTGGGCACAAGTGATCCAGTGGCAGACAGGGTCCGGGCATCTCATTGGGTGCCCTTCCATGTTGGCAGAAGGGCCCCCGCACACCAACGTGCGGGGGTGGGCCACAGATGGGGGCCGTGTGGTGGCCAGTGGCTAATCATATGGCCAGTGCACATCATTCCATGGGTGTGGGGCTCTGCGAGTGGTATACACATCTCCAGTGCATTATTCCCACCCCTTGGAGAATCCCCCCAATTTAGACATGTGGATGTATGTCCAGTTGAGTTCTGTCTTTATGGCATGGATTGCACTACACCCTTCTGTTATGCAGTCTCATTGCACACCCAAATGCTCTGAAGCAGGCCCTTACTCACAGACTGACATGCACACCCAATACAGAGGACTGAGAGATCTGAGTGGGTAGGCATTGTCCCTGTCCTAAATGGCCACTCCAGTTTAATAAATTAATTAAACTCTGCCCCAGGCAGACACTTCCCTTTCTTACTGACACATTTGGAATGATCTAAAAGGCATTTATTTAATTTTTTACATTTGTTTTAATCCTTGATTCACATTAATGTGGGTAATCTCTCCCCTTCTCCCTACAATACTCAGTAATAGCAAACAAAAATGCAGGTGCTCTGTGAAAGCACACACACAGTGGGAGATGGCTACGTGAAAGCACACACAGGGGAAGATGCCGCTTCACATGGGATGTCAATATTACTGTCACAGAGAATGAGACACCATGAGCCTAGTGAGGTCTATTTAATTCCATTTCAGAAACTGCAGCCCAAAGAGTTGAACAGGGAATGGTTCTCTGGTACATCCATTCCACTGAATGACATTGGGCCCAGCAACAGGTGTGCTAGGTATTACAGCAAGTTACACAGAAAATATCAAAATGCATGAGGAGTGAATGCAGGTGGGTATTCAGTCCTCCCAGGTGTTAAATTGGGTGAAAAGCTGAACCCCACTAAAAATGAGATCTTGCTTCTCAGTTCGGCTAATTTATGAATAAATTTAAAAAAATAAATGAACTCACCTTAGCCTCTTGCCATCAGAGTGCTTTCTCATCCTCCTTCCTCTACTAACATATGGTGCTCCCTTACTGCTCTCCACTAATGCTACTGCCCTGGCTCTCCTAACTCAAACCTACCACAGGGTGGGAAGGTTCGCCTTGGGGTCCAATGCCCGCCACCACCACCACTGTGATGTCCTTGAATCATTGAATTGGTTGTCCTACAAATCAAAAGTGAGGTATACCACCCTGAGTTTCATTCATAAGCTGGTGCATACTTTTACCCCTCCTTGCCTAACTGAGATCATCTACCTAAGACAAGCTCCTCGTACACTCAGGTCTGCCTCCCTCCCCCTTCTCACTTGGCCCAATGTGCGACTAGCCACTGCCCATAAGTCTTTCTCTTTTGCATCAGTATCGGACTGTAACTCCCTTCCCCCCGCCATCATATCATGCTCCACTCTGCCTATGTTCCAAACCAATTTTCTTTCCTCTCTCTCTCTGCCTCTACAGTTTGCTCCTGCCTTCGTTGATGACTGCACTTCTCTTATACTGCTACTTTATCCTTCTCCTCATCCGATCTAACCCCTTGTCCAAGCCCCTCTCCTTACCTCCCATCTTTATCTCATGGTATTTTTGCCATCCCTACTCCCACTCCTGTACAAGTTCTGCTTATCTGCCTTCAGATTTCACTGCTTCTGTTTCATCCTGAAATTGACTTCCAATATGTAACTTTACCAATGTTTAAATAATCTATTTTTTGTTAGCTGCTATATCCAGTTTTCGCTGCATGTGTTCATTCTGAAATGACCAACAATATGTTATCAAAGTGTATATATCTATTTTGTTAGCTGTCATATACTGTTAGATTTATATTTCTGTATGTTTTATGATTCTTTATCTCCTACCTGCTGTCTGTTAATTTATTTTATTACTGTAACAGTATTTCCCTTGTCTCTGCACGGTATAGTATTGTTTGTTGCTGCCCTCCCGGGTCGACCCTGAAAAAGGGACTATAATTGTCTCAGTAGACTTACCTGGTTACCAAAACTCAATAAAGAAAAAAAGAAAATACAGCCTTTAAAGTAACTTTTACTGTAGCAATCTTTGGCTTGGTACTAGTAGTCCTGTAGCCAGTTGACCAGTCGCTGTGCTGTCAATGATGGAGCAATGAGTGTAAAAACTAAGATACAAAAAGCACAGCTTTTGACTGAGAGATCAGCATCATTTATGCTTTGGTGAAGGTAAAATACTCATGAGTGACGACATCAGCAGTCCCCAAACTAATGCCCCACTTCCAGCCCTAAGAAATGTTCACCTACTGCTCGAACAGCTCCACATCCCACTGACACTCCACTGTTCCCAACTGGGCCTGAACATTGTCTTTCAAGTTCTCCTTAATGTGTAGAAACAAGACATACTGCAAAGGAAACACGTGAGGTGCACAGTGGCACAATCAGTAATTTTAGGACATTGGTTCCTCCTCCCTTCCACCACAGTGCGTAGTGCCTACTTCTTTATTCCAGAATTTACCTGACCCTGGCAAAGGTGATCAGGGTTGTGATCCCCTTGATGTTGAACAAGAACACAGAGACATAGACAGGTATGGTGCAGCTGCCCATTTCACCCAGGTATCTCTGTCCCTGAGGAGCTGCTGCTGGGCTATCAGTCATCATGGGGTGCCTCCACTGTCATCAGATGCTGCTGCAACCCATTCTGGCAAACATCACCCATCCCATTTAGCCAATGTAAAGACAAACTGTACAATAACTATAGTGTTGTTATTTGATACCAATCTTTGTAATTATTTTGTAATCAATGTTGTAAATTCTTCTTCTCCATAACTGTGTAACTATAAAGTGGTGAATCTTCTGCTGTATCAGTCCTCCAGGATCCCAAAAAAATGTCCAACCAAATGGAGACCCTCCCCACACCACTCTCATTCTGCAGGATGCACTTTGGATTCATGACTCACAGAGAGTACTGTAGGATGGCAAGCCGTTTATATTTCAAGAAGCAGGTACATGTATCTTGAAAATGACTGGAACAAGTATATCAGGTTGTGGGCTGCCGAGACTGAGATATGCAAGATATGTATCGTATTACTATGCTGCAGATGGGGGGGGGGGGGGGGGGGCATATTCCTGGCAGCAGAGTTTATTTGGCAACAGTGCATCATTTGCAGAGTCCTATAGAAGCTAAGGACTATTTTCCCAAGCAT
This sequence comes from Neoceratodus forsteri, assembly GCA_016271365.2. Lineage (NCBI taxonomy): Eukaryota > Metazoa > Chordata > Ceratodontiformes > Ceratodontidae > Neoceratodus > Neoceratodus forsteri. The sequence goes on along the minus strand of CM057454.1, from coordinate 1,098,262,353 downwards.
GTCAGTGGCATAACAGGCATCACAGCTGCGGAAGAACACTTTCTGTCCATCATGAATATGTGATAAAAAAAACTGCAGTCATTATGGGCCAGATCACCTATCAATGTGCACCATTTTCTGACAGCTGATATTGTGCATCTATAGGTTTAAATGGGGACAATGGAACAACTTTTCAACAGTCAGCCAGGGTAGCCCTACCCAAACTTTGGAACAATCTCCTGAGAGAGCTATAGTATAGCACCTCACTTGAGGGTTTCAAGAAAGGGCTAAAATCACACCTAAGCCATGAGTTCCAATGCTGCTGCTGCCTCTGCTAAGGTCTATCCAAGGGATTCCATTAACAGTGATGATACATGAAAACACAGTCGAAGGCCAGGAAGGGACAACAAGGAAGGAAATTATGCACTGGTTTTTACATTTATTTATGTGGCTTGATACTCATGAATGTATGTACCTAACAAAAGTGTGTGCACTATGTTGTAAATGTTGTGATGTACTCTATGCTGCGATGTATATTCCCAAACACAATGCACTCTATGCTGCATTGTATATATCAAAGCATTGGTTTTCCTTTTCCCCCTAGGTACATGTAACTAACCCCGGGTCGCCCCTGAAAAAGGGACTGTCAAGGTCTCAGTGGACCTACCCGGTTACCAAAATTTAAATAAGTAAATAAATGATTACAATATAGCTGGTAATAGTGACTAGCTAGAAAACAGGCTGTACAGGGGAGCTTTATACAGTTAGGAACATGAGTCATTCAATGCAATCCAGTAGGAATTATGTGGTGTATTATACAGCTTGCACATTGTAAATACTAATTTTTCTGTGCCTTCCCCTGCATCCCCCCCCCCCAGACCTCCCACTCCTTCTGGCTGTTCAACATCCCTGTCTGCCTACCAATTTCACCCTTCACTACCACTTCCTGCCACCTGGCTCCCCAGGCTGTCTCACCCTTTGCTGCTGCTACTTCCTGCCACTTGGCTCCCCAAGCTGGCCCCACATCCTCAGAGGGTCTGGCTTATCCCTGACAGGGGTCCCCCTCCTTAGGGACAAGGAGGGGAGTAGCATTCCTGGGGGGGATCCTCCCTGGTATGCAGAGCTAAGGGGGCAGAGGCAGTGTGCTAGCTGAACTGTGGCATGAAGGAAGTAGGCAGCTGTCATCCAGCAGGCTGAGACAAGTGCTAGTTTTTCCATTTTCAGGGCCCCTCCACACACCCCAACAGTGCAGTGACACCCTGGAGGCAGAGTTACACAATATGTGGTCACCCACACTGGCAAGGCTCCACACACCACCTGATGTTGCTCTCCGAGCGGCACTCCACAGCACCCTCCTCCAGGAGTAGAGCATCCACACGGATGCTCTGTCACCTTCCCTGCTGGTCTCTGCTCCTGATGTCCTGGGCTTAGGGCTTGAACCTGAGTTGCCAGCATGCTAGGCAGGTACCTCACTGCTTGGTGCCATGGAGCTGGCCAATACTATTTTTTTAATATATAGAAAAGCATTGTAGCGCTACAACTACTACTTAAAGTGGTAGCTGTCTCAATCAAACACCAGAAATACAAGCACAGAGAGCAGAAACAACAAATAGGCATGAGTAATTAAAAACTATTATGCAACCCCATTAACATAACACAATAAGGTACTTCAGTAGGTGTGTTGTGGGATAATGGCACACCTTTGGTGGGTTGCAGCATGGGGCTAAAGACCAAGTTCTTTCACTACTCCAGCAATGCCATTATTACATCAAATGCACACACTAGAATATCTTATTTTGATAAAAAAATGGATCCAGTAGGTCAATTGTCTTCACTATAGAATTTCTTTTTCAATACGTTTTTACCAGTGAAAATACCAAATAAAAAAAAATGCAAAATGAAGTTGAAAAGCAAAAAGTGGTGCTACATAGAGATACCAGAGGCACTTGCCCAGTAGGTGTTGCTAACACCGCATATAGGCAGCAAGTATCGTCAACACTCAGCAGATTGAGGGCAGCAGGGCCTTCAGAGAGTGTGATACAGTGTTAGTAGTAGCAACCACAGCGGTGGCAATTTTGGCCGGAGTTTCTGCAAAAGCACTAAATGATAGGCTCGATCGGTGGAAGATTTGGTCTGCGCATTTGGAAATTTAAGCAAGAGCCATGTTTGGCAGTACTTTGAGGAGCTTCAATTATTTGTGAGGCCCTTTGAGACCTTTTAAGAAGAGCCGCGATTGGCAGTAAGTTTATTTGCCCCACTGTGGTCTAATCATGGCTGTTTTTATTTGAGAAGAGCTGGAGTTGGTGGAAGGTTCAGGACCCATGTCTAGAACAATCATTAGAGGAGCCAGGGTCACTGGCAGTGTTTAGTAACAAGTAAATAAAAGGTTTAAGGTGGGCCAGCCTGCTGGCGCAGCGGTAGCACTACCGCTCATGACACCGGCGATCCAGGTTCAGGAGTGAGTCTGGGTTGTCAGAGGGCCAGCTGGGGGAGGAGACTTGTGTCCAATGGACTGTTCATCTCCTCCAGATGGGGGGGGTATACTGACTTGGTGTGTGGCTGACCTCTGGCGGTGGCCGGAGGTACAGCTCGCCTGAGTCTGCTCCGGGGGGGGGGAAGGCATGGCAGATGTTGGCATAAGCCATGACATCAGCATACATGCCTCCAGGAGGGTGTACAACAAAAATACTCAGCCCGAGCATTACACCAGTGAGAGGGTCTGATATGGCCCTCACCCACTGGTGTCATGACCCACAAGGAGGACCCCGACAAGATCTTTAGGTACAAGGGGCTCAGGGCTGGCCTTTTCTCATCCCCACCTTGGGGGGGGTAAGCCAAGACTCCATGGAGGGTCCTTGGGAGGGTCACAGGTGTCAGGCAGGAATCAGATGACAGTGCTAGAGTGTGGGGCCATAAAAAGAAATTATGAAAAAAAAAGTTTAAGTAAGGCAGAGTGATGTCATGGCAGCTATGTATTTGTTTGACATTTCAGGGCAGTGTCGGTGCAGATGGCTATCTGCCTGATTGTTGTGTCCTCTGTTTGTGTAGATCTACTTTCAGTCATGCTGTTATGCTAGGGTAGCAGCCTGACTGCACGAACTTCTTAGCCAGTCAGAATTCAGCATTCTTCTTACTCATTTCATACCACAGGGAAAACTACCTTTAAACCTGTGAAGGTTGTCTGGTATGGGTGCTACCACTGGGATTGTGGACAATGTATCCCCCTTACATTCTATGGCACATTTACTCTTCCCCCTAAAATTCAGTTATTGAACACTGCATAATGTTCAGTTGATTCATATTTTGTGCCCTCTGTTTCCTGCTGTTCCCATCTACAAAAAATAATGAATAAGGCATGTGTCTGATTCCAACCATAGGAGTCAAGAAGTGTACCTATTTTAATCCCAAGAGGAACAGAATGATTGAAGCACTTAGTGCCAAGCTGGTTAATGTGAACTCCCATGAGCGTGTGGCTGGCAGATACCGTAGGTAGACAGAGAACTTTCATGACAGCACGGTACGCAGCACCAAATAAATTATCACCTTGTTACTGCCTGGAGCAGTGAAGTCATAGACTTTTTTAGCATGAGTGTGTGTGCCACTGGAGTGAGAGGAGCTGGTAAAAAAACTTCAGTTTGGTCTTTTCTTACACCATCCCACTCCTGAACTAACTAGCACTGCAGACTTCAGCACTATTCAGTATTAGACTGTATACTGAAAAGCAGCATTACTTGTAGTATTCAAAGTTGCTGTTTGCTTCAGTGAACATTCCTGCTTTTGTTTTTCAATGTATTTACCCAAGATAGCCCACTGAGATGTAAGATCTCACTTTCAGTAAGATCCTGATTTGACTCTAGTACAAAGGCTTAACCCCAGTGGTACTTTATTGCTCCAATGATGTGTTGTTCCATTTCCACCACTTTGTAACTAACAGCACTGGGAACAACTTGGACTTGGCTTTTATTATAATGTAGGGAAGCATGACGGATTAACCGGAGCACTGGCATTCCAAACTAAAGCAGAAGATATTCCCATGAATAAATTATTTGTGGGGACTTAAAGGGGAGCTAAAGTCAAAATTTACAAAAAAATGTACAAAATGTTTTAATTTGTAGGTGCTGTCCTAGTGTGTCCTTCACTGTATTTGTTGTAAGTGTTGTTTTTTTTGTTGTTGTTATTTTTTCTGCTAGTTTCATAGCCCCTGAGGATGTTCATATTTTGTATGGCTTTTCATTTTCCTACAATGCCTCCTGTTCAGTGTGACAGTGATGCATCCAGGAGTAATAACTGCTGATGTAACAATGTGTTGTTAGGAGCCTGATATTCCGGCTTCAGCTAAATAAGTGCTTCCAAGTCAAAGTTTCAGTTGTTTACGTATGTGTCTAGGTCTAGCCAACAGGGGTGAATGTTTTTGTTTTTAAAGCTTCTCATTTCATCAAACTATACACAACCATGAATAAAGCATACAGATCAACCCAGGTCACCAGTTCTATAGTTAGTGAAGACTCTAGCTGTTTCCGTACAGAAAAGCCTACTCAGTCATCTCTCAGGTATTTGTCTTCTGTACAGTACAGTAGCCATCACAGAACTTCTTGGACCAGGAGAGTTACTTGAAATCATAGCTTTTCTGGAGTAAGTAGTTGTAGTTTATTGTTCAATTGTAAAAACTATTACAATATTACACTCAGATACATATACATATACATAGAGTAGATAAAATGCCTAGTGATAAGACAAAATAACTATATACAGAAAATAGGGAGCAAGGAAATGAGAGCAAAGGTAGCTGGAGACCTTGGGTAATAAATGTATCAAACCCTAACTAATACAAAGATAATTTTGCAAGGTCAACTAATTCACAGGAGAAGCAGAAAGTTACTGATGGCTATTTAAGTTAACAAATCCTTTTTACTTATGACATAATATGACTCCCATTAACTTATCACAATTTTCAACAGAATAATTCTAAAAATCATCAATTTGTCAGTTATAACATACACAGCAACCCTAAAATGAAACTTAGAATGTTTCTCTGCAAACCCCTGTAAGTCCTGCCCATTTATATTCCCACATTCATAAAAGAACACATGCATGAGGCTTTACAGTAAGTGAGAAAAGCCCAAGTGTCTAGGAGCATCTGCTTTTCACTGGTAGCAATATGTTTTCTCTGCCACCCGTTCCCCCCCCCCCCGTTCTGAATCACACTGGCTGCACTGTTGCACAAACTTGACAGGGCTCCACTAAGTGTTTAACTCCAATGTGAGTCAGCAGGAGTCACCTTTGGCTACACTTCATTTCCAGTCCAGCAATACAGTGCAGTTCCTTGCCAACATACTAGCTGACCCTGGTTAAAAGAACCTGGGTAGCTTTCCAAGAGGCCATTATTGGGTTGCAATCACCACCAGACACCAGGGGACAGAGCCCGCCTTGTGGCTCATCTGCTGACAAAGTGCAGAGCCACTTGTCATCCTGTCCCAGCTCACATTTTACAACCTGTTAGTCCTGTGTATGATCAGAGGTCAGCATACTAGTCGATTTACCATATAGCATATCCCTGGGAGATCTCCAAAGCTACAGATCAGTTACCTCACCAAACCTTCCCCTGTTCAATCCATTCCCAGATATCTTGGGAATAATTTTTAAAGCAGATCAGTCATGGTTTATAGTATCCTCTCCATAGGGGATCACATAAATCCAATCTGCAAAGTGCAAGGTAAAAAGCACAGTTCTCTGTTACATTAGCAGTCTAATCTTTTGCAATTAGTAAAGAGCTACTGTAGTGTTTATGTTTCCATGCCTTTAATCATTTAAACAGAACAAAATCAAGAAAAATAGTAACCCAACTTGCAGACAAAAAAAGTAGTAAAAAAAAGGCAAATACAAGTGCAGCTGAGTATGCACAACTGAAAAAATCTTAGCAAGTACCAGAGTTTTTAACAGTACAGACTGAAAAGAGGCACCCCCCCCCGCCAGAGGGCCTTAAGTCTCACTGTTCTCTTCAGTTCATATCAACATATAAAAGTCACAAGAGAAAAGCTATTCTGTTTGTGCAAACTGCAATTTTGAGCACAAAGGTTGTTGGTATGAGTCTAATCACTTGATTGAAGGGTCTTTGTTATCAGACCAAAGAGCACATCTCTTGTGAGAGAGACAGAGAGAGAGAGAGAGAGAGAGAGTGGGAGATAAAAAAAAATATGTACAGTACCTTTACATCTAGGGGCAGCTTACCCATTTTTTATGGCTGCATAGTGAGGACTGTATGCTGATGAATAACAAAAGGGAAGAGGAGATGAAAAAGGGTTAATGCATTTAAATGTTTTGCTCCAAACTCTGCCCAATGAGTGGAGCTGAAGCACATACAGTATGGAAGAATTAGTCTGCTTTCTCCATCTGTGTCCTTCTGTCTCCCCCTTCCCCACCTTGCACTTTCTTTTCTTTCACCACCTCTTGTGGATCTAAAGCTGGGCTATCACTTTTAGCCTCCCCACCCATCCACTCTCATCTCTGTGTACATCTCTGGCACCCCTGAGACTACCCCCTGGCCCAACAGTCAGGGACACCAGGGTGCCCCCAAATATCAAGCTGACACTGGGATGCCCATTCCGCAGTGTTGGTAGGTACTTGCAATAAAGAAAGCCATCCCTTGACATATTTTTCTTTCCAATATTTTTTTTTAAACTTGAAATAAGGAAAATATTCCCTTGTTGTCTTGCACAACCATCCCAACTGCCACCCGACCACCCACTCAGCACCCTCCACCCCTCATTCCCCACACCCTGTACTTACCTAGTAGGGGTCCAATGCCATAATTCTCTCTGGATTGGAGATTCATCTTCAATCTTCAAAGGCAGACCAGGAACTGAGGAGATCATTTAAGTTATCTTAGTATATTTCAATGCATTTTGAACTTTTACTCATAACTTGGCCATTTGTTTTTTTAATATTTGTACCCCAGATTTTTAACATGGCCATTTTGGGACCCCACCCCTTGAACAAGGTAAGCTACATTTTTGAATTCTGGCCTGAATTGTGGTCTTGCAGTTACTCTGCAAAATCACCTTTCAGGTGGGATTTGAAGCTTTTCACCTACTGGGTTCATGAGGTGTGGTCATAAGTCGACTACTGTTTGCTGAAAATGTAGGGTCAAGATATTAAAAACAACAAAGTTATAAGGGTACATTGACATTTTTCAATGCTGTCTCATAATTTTAATAATTTTCAATATTTTGACCCTAAATTTTCAACATAGTCATTTTTCACACCACCTTATAAATGTGACAGGTGTTGCTTTTCAAATCCTGACCAAAATGCGTTTGTGCACATGTAGCAAAAAATGATGTTTCAACTAGGATTTGAACATTTTCACCTATTGAATTTATGAGCTGGGGTCATCAGAAGGCTGTGTTGACAATTTGGGGTCAAAGCCAACTGATCAGCACATTGGTAGTGTAACAGCCTACAGAGACTGTTACACCAAGAGAATAGGGACTGCCTAGTAGTTTTACTGTATTTAAAAAAATAATTAGTCTAATATAGAGCTAGATTTTATCCAATCTACAAATTTGGGCCCCCTAACTTTGTTTTACGTCAAGCTCTCCTCTCTGCAAGAAACCCACAAATGTGTGTCCCTTAGGAACTCCTTAAAAGTACATGCACAACTGTGTTCCTTCTTGCGTTACAATTCACACCTAGATCTGTCCCAATCTATATGGAACTCTCCATCCTTTACTATAAATAAGCAGCAGATTCCTCCCACGTGGCTGCCCCAATTAGGGGAAGGAATAATATCTACTTTCATTGACGATAAGGGTGCGTGGCTCCAGGTAACTAACATTATCTGGAAATTTAATATCCCAGTGGTCCATTATTTCAAGGTTCTACAACTAAGACATCTCCTTACAACCTCATTGGGTAGTACATCTCCCAGACCTTCAGGTTTTTCTTTCATAACTGAACTTTCCTCCCTATTAGGACCCTCCAGGGTAGTTTCAAAGATATATATCAAACCCTGTTTCAGTGGCACATCTGGTCCAACAAACTTTTGGGCTTCTACCTTTCCCCAGCATAATTTGGATTGGCCTGCATTATGGCGATAGTGTCATATGTATATGTTGCAAGACAGACTACATCTTATGCAATATCACATCTTGCACAACCTATACTACACTTCAGTCAAGTTAACGAAATGGGGGCTTCTTGAATCTGGGCGGTGTACCAGATGTTCTCAGGATGAAGGTATGCTTCTACATATATTTTGGTCATGTCCCAAAATAATCCCACTACGGAATTCAATTAAAGCTAAGTTGGACCCCTTATTAGGTCTGCAAGATAGCTTCACCCTGGAAATCTGCCTGTTGGGAGATTTGTCCCTTTTAGATACTAAAGTTCAGAGTTTTCACATGGCTATGATAACACTATCAGTGAAAAGAGTCATACTTAAGCATTGGAAAGATGATATCATCCCATCCTATCAAGAATGGGTTCATGAGATCCTTGCTAATCTCCATACTGAAAAAGCCATAGCGAGTCTCTTTAACAGGCAACGGGCTTACAAGCGTATCTGGGATCGCTTTCACACTCTAATTACTGTTGGTATGAATAAGAATGATGTAGATAATCGTATGTCTTAGACCAACCATAGCACACGTAATAAGGCACTATATTAATAGTACTTCAGGATGCTGCAGTACGGGGGTGGGGGTGGGAGGAGGCAGAAGATATTGTGTATGTTTCCTTTGATGTGCAATTTTTTCATGTCTGCCTTCTGTATTGTGGAAAATTTGTTAATAAAGTTTGAATTGGAAAAAAAAAAAATAATTAGTCAAATTAGTCAAGGATGCAGTTTTGAGACCCAGAGCAGGTAGGAGCTGTGAGATAAATGTAGAGTGGCCCCTGTAGTGATAAAAAGACTAGATTCATAATTCATAATTGTACCAGATAAGATATTAGCAGTTTCAAATAGGATTGGTTTCAAAAAATGCTGTGAGCATATGATTATTAAAGACAGAGGGATGAAGCATAGAGGGGAACTGGAAAGGACTCCTGGCCCTGCCACGTCACACCCACACACAGTTTTACATATAGTTATTGAGACTGGCATTGTTTTTGTTGAAAAATATAGTTTTTAATAGTAAAATGGCAATATTGGTGGCCAGTGGGCTAGTAACTGATCAACCTGGCTGTTCACACAAGCGCTGTAGCCCAGTACGAAATTCGGTCTGCCAGAGTTGCGTGTGGTATTTTTTATAGTAAAGTAATTATTTAATGTTTATTCAATCCCTCCTGTGATAAAATGCTGCTCTTTGGTTAAAACAGTGAATGCAAAGTGGTAGCTGCAGGCACTACAAGCACCAAAAACTGAGTGAGAGGGAAATTGAGAGACCGAGCGTCGCTCCCACATCAGAGTGCTCAGCATTCAGCAAAGGAATTCTAGGGTCTGCTTAGGGTGGATACCTCACTCTGAAGACAGTCAGTTAGGTTTCTGACCTAAAAGGGTATTCCTGCTTCTCGCATAGCCGAGAGGTAGATGCACGATGCACTCCTCTTGAGGCAGGATCAACCAGATAAATTCTGATTTATAGTTGGCAGATGAAAAGCACCATGGAATAATAAATTTAGGGACTGGCTCTTACTGAAATAATAAATAAATACACCAAGGGAGCACAGTCTGGAATCAGGGCTCTGGAAGCCCACTCACAGAAAGTTAATGCACACACTGTATACAGGAGCTCAAAGGGAGCCATTTTGTGCATAAAAGGGTGTGACTGCAGCACAGGAACTCACGGCTTTATATGCATTCAAAATACATATAAATGAATTAAATAAATAAAATAAAAGACATGTAGGGGACAGAGTAGTCCTGGGCACAACACAAACATGTTGAAAAGTTTAATAAGTGCACACAAGCAAAAATGGAGCACTTTGAATGCAGACGCTGTTAAAGTTAAGCTTTTTAATCCACAATACATTTGCCACGTTCATTATCGTGTTGCCAAGCTGATTTTTTACAGAACTGAACAAAACTTGGCCAATGCAAACAGTAGCATGTCCTACACATAGGAAAATAGTTTTCAGTGGCTAAAAAGTAAAACAGAGGAGTCGCTAACCTTTTAACGGAGAGTGGGTCCTGAGTGTAGCACATTCATGCAGGCGGTTACGCTGGAGGTGAGGCTTTGCATGGGAAAATTAATATTTCATTTCTGAGTGAAAAAACTGTTTTGGTCAGCAGAAACAACTCTTTTGACTGAAAAAGAACAGAAAAGTGCTTAGAAGTGATTATTTATGCATTTTAATGATAACATAATGTTAGTCTTAGTGACTCTGCTTTTCAAGGGGCTACTGTGTACAGAACAAAATCGGCATAGAGCCTAGGAAGACAGCTGTCCAGCCATTATAAAGAAAACATGCTTAAACCTTGAGAAAATGTTCATTTTGTGTGACAAGGGCAATGTTTTTTTAAAAAGACTTCAAGTTAAAAAAGGGGAAACATTAGAATGTTCAGATGGGCAGCTGAGCTTCAAATTTGAGAATTATTGTGGCTTATGCTGCTGCAGGGAGGATTTTGATTGGTGCTGAGCCTCTGGACAGGTCAGTGTCCACTCAGTGACCGTTCATTTAAATATGCTAATGAGATTTTTCCTGCCCAGTCAGTGTGTAGTCAGACTGAGCAAGGAACGCAACCAAGAAAGAAGGTGCCCATGCTAAAGGGGTGTCTTGTCTGAAGAGGCCAGATGCAGAGAAAGAGCCTGACAGAGACAGTTTAATTTAATTACAAGGGTAGGATTAGGGGATCACCTGAATCCCAGTTTAGGGTCAGATAGGATAGTAAGTGAGAACAGGGTAAGAATAGAAAGCCTTTTGCTTCAAGTATCTGATGATCCTGTTTCATAAGTTTTCTTCACAGAAGAAGAAAACCTATAAACCTAAAGAAATCATCACTTCTCCTCACAACATCATCAACCTGCTGACTCAAAGGGGACCTTCCAACTACACCAAGCTACAACTTCAACAATGGAATTTCTTCAGCAAACCCAAAGGAGTGCAGTATAGTACAAACCTTGTTGATACAGTTTGGGGACTATTTTAAAAAGCACAGTGACACTGTTTTAAAGAGAATTTACCTCAGTGATTCTGAGTTTAAGATACTTTTTGTCAAAGTGAAGTACTGCACCTCAATGGACTGAGGGGAGAATTCTGTCACAACTTTTCATGCACCAGTATGCAACAAGTTTAATGCCACTGCCTATTGAAAATGTTTTACAGTAATGAATGTGTAAGATGTCAACTGATTTTAATGGTTTAGAGTATAGAAATACAGTACAGTACAGTAATTGAGTAGTTGGATACCTGGGTTGGAATCTGGCAGAAGGGATCAGTGGGTTGACTGAGGCAGAAAAGGCATAGTAGTCACTGTACACCCTTAAAGCAAGTGATGTGTATGGCACTGAGGTCTGAGGTAAGGCGTAGTGCTGGGTAACAGTAATTGGATACTAGGGAAGGTATATTGCAGAAGAGTTCAATGGACTGACTGCTTGGAGATGTGGCCCTGTAATCACTGCATTCCTTAGTTCTATATAGTGTGTGTACACAGAAATTGTATACCAGGGAGAGTATCTGGCAGAAGGGTTCAGTGGACTGACTTCTTTGGAAGTATGGCCCAGTAGTCACTGCATTCCTTAGCTCTATATAGAGTGTACACAGAAATTGGATACCAAGAAAGGTATCTGGCAGAAGGGGTCAGTGGACTGATTGCTTGGAGGTGGACCCAGTAGTCACTGCACTCCTTAGTTCTAAACTGAATAAAGCTCAGGATTAAGGCCTAGGTGGTCGCTTATCATGGGACAGTGTGATATCTGGAGGGCTGGTGGGTGGCTAGTACCTGCAGTCTCCAGGGGTAACTGAAAGGCGATTAGTGGGGTGGAAGTGCCCTGCTGGGATCAATAAGAGGATACAGTAATTCTGATTTATGAGTTTGAATTGTCATTTAATTTTAAATTAGAACTGAGCCATTCATGGCTGTGATTACCAAGATTCCTTTCACAATTTCAGTAAACTTTGACCTTTATGCTCAACAACTCAAGTGTCAGATTCCTTGTTTGCAGTACTAGTGTCTCACATTCCTACAGGTCTCCAGACCACTCCTGTGAAGCATTCCCTATTCTTGGCAGCTCTTAGCTACTCTAGTTGGGGAGGTAAGGTACTGTATCCGGGTAGTACCAAACTGGGAAAGGATTGTCACAGAGGAAGGAACAAAGAATTTTTGATGTTACCTGTCTCTGTGAGGAACTGTCTCATCTGTGGCCAGAGGTTAATACAGTAGTGTGGGGGGTTCATCATAGTAACGTTACTGCTCATAATGCCAGCAACTCGGGTTTGGAAGTGAGTGCAGGCTGTCAAGGAGTAGCCAGGGGTAAGGAGGACCGAACATCACAGAGGATGCTCTCTTCCTCTGGGGAGGGAGGACTGTGTGCTTCGCTTTGATTCTGCCACCTCAGTAACAACAGATGGCAGTCCAGCGGAGTCACAATGGGTGAGCAGAACACCTCCTGATAAGGCCATCTGCAGACAGACATCTGCCTGATCCAAGCCCATGAGGCAATCAGGGAGGGGGCCTACAGAGAAGAAAAAGCCTTCCTATCCTGAAGCAGCATGATGCTACCTCTCTCTCTCTGCGGGCTCCTCACTGCTTGCTGAGCTGCCTACCAAAACCCAGCTCTGTTCTCAAAATATGCCATGCTGCTACAGTGGAGGTGGGTGCTTGAAGAAGGCTGCTAACTTGAGTACTCCAAGCAAAGTTCCAAATTCTCATCACTCCTTGTGGAAATAATCCAGCCAACAACATAGATACAGTGCAAAATGCAAGTGTTTACTCAGGGTAAACCAGAGCTACACTTCCAGGCCTCCAGTGCTTTGGCAGTCAAGGCTTTATCGGGGGTGTGGCTTAGGAAAGCACTGCAGGACAGGCTGGGGTTATAAAAAGGCTGTGTTGAATTTTGGGGTCAAAATGTGCCACCCCAAAAAGAAATTATGAAGTGAAGCTGTTTGCAGGGATAGCTGTTACCCCAGTGCGGACCTCATTGCCTTCCTGTGCTAGTGGCCTGAGTCTGGGTGTGAATTCAGTGAGCCGGCAGAATGGGCCAAGGCAGGGGAATGGCGCTGCAATGAGTGGTACTGGCTGCAGCCTAGAGAGGGACAGATAAGTGTTCTGGTGCACAGACAACACTTTGTGGCAGGTTGGGGAGCCTTCCCTCACACGTGGTTGGTGTTTGTGTCGAGGTCTGATGGGCCCATACACTGCATCGCATATCCATTATATGGTTAATGCACTAGCAGTCATTTTTGGCTCTGACCAGAACTTGTCTGAATAGCAACCAATAGAAACACTGACCTGCTACTCTACCGCAACTCTTCCCAAAGCAAACACCATCTGTTTAATACAGCTCAGAGATCTCCAGGTTTTCAAAGTCACTTGATCCATTCCATCCATACACTAAATTCACAAGGCCATTCCATTTTCCATCAGATATCAGGGTCTTCCAGCAAACTTTAATCTGCAAAGCAGAGAAACAAGGAATGGCTCTTCTGAGCATAATACCTTTCCTATTCAATCTAATGTAGAGCCCCCTGACCCCAAACAATGCTATTATACAGTTTATAGGACTATATAGTGCACACTGATTATCCAGTCTCCAAATCTGTCGTTCCAACCACATTTCCCACATGGTATATCATTCTGCTCCCAAGCTCTCACGCCATCAGGTCTCCCAGAAATGCAAAAAGTAAGCAAAAAAATTGCAAATAATGCCTCAAATACTCTACGGAGTTAAGTGCCAGTATGCCAAGCAACCCACAGAACAGACACTTCGCAAATGTATATAGAATAAGTGAAACCAAAATTGCCGGCTACAAAAAGTTTGCTAACTTAAAAGCCTTGTACACTTACAAACCAGCAGATTTTATCAGTTCTGCTCAAAATAACTAGAGAAACAGAGTAGAATAGGATACTAAAACATAACTTAAAACAAATCTCATCACTGAACTGCAGAGTGAAGCAGCATAGTGGCCATCTTGCTACTCCGTCCCCTGTGTCCCCAGTTCTACTGCTGTAAACTTGACAAAAACAATGCACCTCTTCTTGTCAATGGTCCTTGATGCATCACTGTCATTGTATGGGAGGCATTATAGAATAAAGATGAGCCATAAAAAAATACAAACATGGAGATCCCCAGGGGCTATAATACTAGCAGGCAAATGAACAAAAAAAAAAACCTACTTACAGCAAACAAAGGAAGGGACACACTAGGACTACTCCCACAAACCAAAATTCTTTGTACTACATATTTGTTTTGTAAATTTTGACTTTAGTTTACCTTTTAAGTAACATGCTGGGTAGTGGTGATCCTGTCAGAGAGAAGAGAGAGAGGGGCAGTTACTGGCATGCTAATCACAAAACAGCAAAGTAGTCATGAGAGAGGAAATTAATAAACATTTCTCAATGTACTGTAGTAGTTTAATCATCATCGCTTCAGCCTTCTGGCCCTGTAATGATCGCATACATTTAAAGAGCATGTAGCGCCAAAAATAGCAGACTGAAAATGGTATTTGTTCTAACAGTACTAAAGCACTAACTTTTATTCCTGAAGCATTTTACTTTTGCCTTTTGCTTATTAGAGAATGTTCAATTTAATAGTGTTACAGTAGATATGGTGTGAAAAAACAATGCTTTCCCTGGCAGCTATAAAACTATATCTGCATTAATTCTGTTTCTCTTCATACCTCATCCACATTGTAAACTCACTCCCTGTGACATCATAAGGTGACTGATTTGGCATCAGGTGATTGGCTCTTCCTGATCAGTAGTATTATCACAGCCAGAGAGGTCAGAAGGCTAACGAGATATGAAAAGGACTAGAACTAGATATGTCAGCTTCCAGGGAGAGTGCTTTTTCACACATATTGCCTGGTACTGATTGGCAGGTAGAAAAATCTTTTAATTTTCCAAACAGAAAAGAAAAAGTACCTTAGATATAAAAAGTAATAGTTGATTACTTTTAAAAGTTATTATTAATTTCTGAGCGTAGATTAGGTCTTCAAAGAAAAAAGGCACAGTGTAGTTCTTGCAGCCAGATTGAGGTTTATTCGGTCATTTAATTAATTTGAATCATCTAATTTTTGTACTTACCAGGATGTCCCCTTGAGATACAGTACATCTGTTTTTTTATGAAGGTCCCAGAGGGATGGCAGCACACACAGTATAGACAGCACATATAATGACGATTTAGATAACAAGGGTATGTAGTCATTACAGCATGCAACAGTCAATCTACTTTTGCTGACAATTCATGTCACTTCTTTTTTTATTTTTTTTTATTTAGTATTCTTTTTCCCACCTTGTCTGTCCAGCCCCCATGAGTCCACACACACTGGTTCAGCCCTGCTACTCACTCCAGGATTTACCTCACTCTCAAGGACCCCCAGCTTATCCCACAGGGGAGGGCCACCGGGGGCCCATGCCCCCAGTGGAGACTGAATGGTGTGATGAAAGTGACAACCCAGTGGTGGTACAGTGTGGGGGTGGACATCATTGTGCAGTGGTCAGACCTCTTTTTTCAGTTTTTTCCCCCCAAGGAGGTGTGGCATGCAATGATGTGGGGATGACAAGCCATATGTCTGCCGCCTCCCAAATGTAGTCAGTCCCAAATGTTGTACCCATAGCTGCTGTATGGGGCTGCTTGAACACCGGTAACTTCCCCACCCTCCCCCAGGAGGAGGAGAGCGGTCCACAGGATACTCCATCCTCCTCCCCCAACCAGCCCTCCACGTTCCAAGCTCATTCCTGAACTGAGGCCATTGGTGTCATGAGTGGTAGTGCCTCTTCAGTGCCAGTTGGTCATGTTACTTCTTTATGCTTTATCAAGGCCTTCTGCATCAGTGCCGGTGGGGGGGGTGTTATTTCATATAAAATTGTTTTATTAACCTCTCCAAGATTTTGGATCAGTTTTTCAACTCTTAAATATAGATACCAGCTCCTTGGAAATTGTTATTGTACTTTCACTGTTGGCTCCTTGTGGGGAGCTTTGAGCCACTTCCCTGCACTGTTCCAGTCAATTTACTTTGCAGTGTATCACAGGATTTTAGGAGAGCTATATACTGTATAAGAAGCAGTGCTAAGGTTCATTGAAGTGTGTTGGTGAGGTTCTGAGGCATGCCAGAAGCTTGCTTTACCTAATAACTCCTAATTCCACATAACAGTACTACATATCGATGGTAGCCCATGATGGTAGTGCTTATGAATGGGCGACTATAGAAACAGTGACTCTTTATAGTGCTATCATGAATCGCTACCCTTGAAATAGTGTACAGAGCGACCAGAAGGGGAGGGATGGGGAGCTGTACGGGAAGGATGGAAGGGAGGGTTAAGGAGGATAGCTGAGCCTGCTGCAACTGAGCCAGCATTGTGATGTGGTGATGAGGGGGACTGGCTGTGGTGCAGTAGGCACTGGACTCGCTGGGTGTAGTAGTTTTGCTTTTATTTTTTTATTTTAACGAATTTCACCTCCTCCTCATGTTGCACCCCCCTGGAACTGAGAATGCTTAGTAAGGGAATTATGGGGGGTGAAGCCCTCCACTGGGGGGGGGTGTGGGAGGTGCAGACCCCCATGAAAACACTTTAATGCACCGGAAAATTCATTCGCTGAGAAATGTATTTTGCTGAAATGCTTTTCGGCGATATACTCTCGCAATGATAGAGATCACTGTTTTTCAATCGTTATCATCCCATGGAACCCATATAGACAACTGTTGGCTTCAATATCCTTTGTGTATGAAATATCTGAGAAATACATCTCTAACTAGTGAAGAAATGCATCTGTAAACAATTCAGGGTTGTTGTTTTGTCACCTAATTTCCTTATTACAGCATTTTCAATCTTTCTATCCCTTGTATATTTGACTAACTTATCACTGCCATGCAATAAAGTTACAATACCTCCAATATGAGTAATGATACCAGCATCCCTTCCATTGCAACAGACTGTGGTCCCCCAAACAACAGATGGTGTGTTCACTGCACCAGTTTGCAGGGCAAGGACAAGGATCACTATATGGAAAAGGAAATTTCTAACTGATCACGTATGAATGTTAGAGTTTTCAGATGCAAAGGGAAATCATGTTATACTTGTCTTGTGCAAATGGTTCTTTCAGGTAGTGGGACATCAGAGGCTAAAAGTAAAGAAAAAAGTATATGTAAAATCTGCTTTTAAGAATAAGGAATTTGGGTAAACAATATTGGTTATGGGAGAAACTGTGTTTGTATACATTGTAATGGAGACTACCATAAAGCACATTGAATTCCAAACAAGACTGGGACTTTGTCTTGGCATTAGCTCACAATTCAGGCTATACATGCAAAATGCATGTAGCAATAATAGTTTTACACTATGAGCAATAATAGTTTTACAGTACAAGCAGGAAATTTGGAGGATAAAAATAGGCTAAGGGAGGTGGGCAGAAAATTGAAGTCTAGGACAGCACAGTTGCCTTCTCAGATATGCTGCCAGTGACATGTGCAGGACAGCACAGGCAAAATAAAATCATGTAGTTATAGGGTTGGTTTGATGAGGAGGGCTACCACTGTGCAGGGGACTTGGAAATCTTCTGGCAAGACAGCCAGATGTTCGGTAAGGATGGCCTAAATCTTGACCAGTGAGGCATCAGAAGTTTGCTGCAACATTTGGATATTACAGCATGTTAGATTTTGTTATTTTATTTTTATTTATTTAGTTTTTGTTAACCGGGTAAGTGCACTAGCCAGCAAATGACTGTTTTCAGGCACGACCCGGGAGGTACAATTACAAAACACAATGAGTACAACCATAAAAACCAGAAAAACATAATGCATAATACAATAAAATGCAGAAAGAAATACATAAGGCAATGTAAAATACAAAAGTATAACACAAAATATGTTCCAAACATTTGACCATGGAGCGCACACATAATGTGCAAAGTAGAAGGGAGAAAATAGGGGAGGATAGGTATTAGGAGAAAGACACGAGGGGGGGGGAAGGATGGCAAGGAGATGGGAGGAGAGGTTAGTGGAAAGGAGAAAGCCGGCCAGATCTGACAGCAATGAGGGCAAAGTACCAACCTGCGACCGGGTCTGTGGAGCTGAAAGACGGCAAGCGGAAAGAGAGTGGCAGGGGGGAGCGGCAGAAGGCGGCAACAGTGGTAGAAGGTAGGAAAAAACAGCCGGGCTGGTGGAACCAATAGACGGCAGGGCAAGAGTGAAGATGCCGGTGAGAGAAGGAGAGAGGCGGAAGAGTTACGGCAAAAGTAACAACGTCGAGACGAGCCAGTGGAACCGAGAAATGGCAAGGCAGGGAAGGGGGGGTCAGAAGACGGTGGGAGTTTACGGCAAGTGGTGATAAAAGGTGACTAAGCACAGACAGAAGGGTGGGGACTAAAGAAGGGCAGGGGTGAGCCAGGAACAGGTAAAGGTGAGTCAGGTGGGGTGGGAGTGGCGGAGGGGGAAGGATATTGCAGAAAAGGGGAGAGAGTAGCAGTGGAGTAGAGTGAGGAAAGGCTGAGAGGTGAGGATCAAGGTGACAGGAAGTAATCAGCAACTACATTAGTCAAAAGCTAATATTAGGCATATAAACAAACAGGTTCAAGCAACAATTTATAACAAGACACAATATAGAACACCATTGGGACAGCAGGTCCAAGCAACAATTTATATCAAGACACAATATAGAACACCCATTGGGACAGGCATAAGTGCTAGCAATAAGGAAACAGTACAAACGCAGGGAATCAGGTCAGATCAAAGCAAACACATTTGTCCATAGTAGTAAGGAAAGTCCTGAGTTTGCCCTTAAAAGTTACATGAGTGGGGACATCCCTTAGATCCTGAGGCAGTAGGTTCCATAGGTGGGGGGCAGCATAATGGAAGGAGCCCATACCCTTTTTTGTACGACAAAGGGGGATGGATAGTAAGGTCTGATCAGCAGATCTGAGGTTCCGTGTGGGAATGGCCGGCCTGAGGAGATCTGATAGGATAGCAGGCTTGGATGTCCTTAGGATGGAATCAGCTAGATTGTACAGGTAGTACTGTCTGGTAGAGGAAGGAGAGAGCCAACCAAGGCTCTTGATACTTGATAAAGTGAGGCAGCGTAGAAAGTAGGTTACAGAACCACAAACACACAATGGGAGCAATGCAGACTCTTAGAAACATAGAAACATAGACTTTGATGGCAGATAAGGACTGCTTGGCCCACCCAGTCTGCCATTTCCCTACCTATTGAATAAGCCACAGATACTAGTTAATCAACAGCCTACTTCCTCCTACACCCCACTAGAATTGCCTTATGTCTGTCCCATGCATTCTTAAATTCCCCCCACTGTTTTTGACCCCACAACCTCCTCAGGAAGGCTGTTCCATGAGTCCACCACTCTCTCCATGAAAAAAATACATCCTCACATTGCCCCTAAGCCATCCCCCCTCTATCTTCAAACTGTACTCCCTTGTTCTTACACATCTCTTTTTCTGAAAGATGCTCCCCTCTTGGACTTTGTTGATTCCATTGAGGTACTTGAAAGTTTCTAGTATCCCCCCTGCCCCCTGTCCTCGAGGATATACATATTAAGCTCCTTTAGTATCTCTTCTCATGGCTTCTGTTGCAGACCTTGTACCATTTTAGTTGCCCTCCTCTAGACTGTCTCCATCCTGTCTATGTCCTTGCAGAGATGGGGTCTCCAGAACTGCATGCAGCAGTCCAGATGGGGTCTCACCAACTGTCTGTACAGAGGGATGACAACTTCCTGTTTTCTACTGGTGATACCTCTCCCTCTGCATCCCAATATCCCTCCAGCCCTCCTTACTGCCTTTTCACATTGGTTGACTACCTTTAAATCAGCTGATATGACTACCCCAGGCCCCTTTCCATTTTTGTTGTTGTCAGTACCCCCTCCCCCCACATTGTGTAGTCCTCCTCTTGGGTTTTGTTTCTCAGGTGCAGTACTTTGCACTTCTTTGCATTGAATCTAAGCTGCCATACTTTTGACCATTCCTCCAACGTTGACAAGTCCCATCTCATCCTTTCCACCCCTCTTTATGTATCAACCCTGTTACAGATCTTTGTGTCATCTGCAAATAGGCATACTTTTCCTTCCAATCCCTCTGCAATGTCTCTTATAAAGACTTTGAAGAGGACTGGCACCAGTACTGAACTCTGCGGTACCCCACTAGTGACTTCCTTGTCTTCTGAGTGGACTTCATTTACTATTATCCTGTGTGTCCTATTGTCCAGCTCATTTTTTACCCAGGCCACCACCGTGGGACCCACTCCCAGGCTGACTAGCTTGTTTATTAATCTTTTGTGTGGGACTGTGTCAAATGCCTTGCTAAAGTCTAGGTAGGCCACATCCACAGTCCCTCCCTGATCTACTACTTTGGTCACCCAGTCAAAGAAATCTATTAGATTCATCTGACATGACCTTCCTGCTGTGAATCCATGTCGCCTTGGGTCCTGTGCCCAGCTGGCCTCTAGGTACTCAACAATTTTTTCTTTTAGAAGTGATTCCATCATTTTCTCTACCACTGAGGTCAAACTAACAGGCTTGTAGTTTCCTGCCTCTGCCTTGCTCCCACTTTTGTGAAGGGGAATCACATCCATCCTCCTCAAGTCCTCAAGCTCCAACCATGATTTGTTAAAAAGAGTTTTCAGTGGTGTCACTAGTTCTCCCCTTAGTTCTTTTAGAATTCTAGAGTGAATCCCATCAGGCCCCATTGCCTTGTCCACCTTGAGTTTTAGGAGTTCTTTCAGGACCCTTTCTTCTGTGAATAGGATGGTATCGACACCCCTATCCAGAGCGCTTCTATTGTTTGGTTTAGGTACCTTCCCTCCTCTTCTGTTGTGAATGCTGAACAAAAGTATTCATTTAATATCTCTGTCTTTTCACTGTCACCCTCTGCCCACCCCCTGTCCCCTTTATTAAGCCTCACAATCCCTCCCTTGGTCTCTCTTCGCTCCCTAATGTACCTATAAAAGGTTTAATCCCCCTTCTTAACTGATTTGGCTATCCTCAGTTTGGGCCTTTGCTATTCTGACTGCCTTCCCCGCTTCCTTCTGCTTTAACTGGTATACTTCTCTGTCCCACTCCTTCTGTGATTCCTTATACTTCCTGAATGCTATCTTTTTCTCCCTAACCTTCCCCGCCACCTCTTTTGAGAACCATAGTGTTTTTTCTCCTTTGTTTTATTTCCCACTTCCCACTCATGCACAGGCCTAAGGGACACAAGAACATGGTCAGAGTAGCAATAGCAGAAAGCCAGACATCAACAATGTAAATAGAAAGAAAGGTAAGAAGGAGAACAGATGGAATGGAATGAGGGACAGGGAGAGTGCCAAGGAAAGGGGGTGGCAATATATATTTTTTTCAGTCTTTTGTAACTGGGTAAGGCACACTAGGCGCAAGTGCCTATTTTCAGGGTTGACCTGGGAGCACTGGGGAGGTTAAGTGACTTGCTCAGAGTCACAGTATGCAAGTTGAGGTTGTAGGACTCAACCCCCACTCTGCTGGATGTACCAAGACGTTCACAGTTCATTACTCTTAACTTCTAGGCTATACTGCCAGCCCTGAAGGTATAAGTGGATGTATAAGGGTCTTTGAGGTTAAATGAATGTTAGGGGTGAGGAAGTCGAGTCACTATGGCTCCAGCTGATGGATAGCAAATCAGAGTAATCTTCAGACCCCCAGATCTTGGGATAGACGGGGATGAGGAGATGGCAAAAGAAATTAAGATAATAGCCAGCCAGACAAACACAGTCCTTGTGGGGGACTTCAGCCTTCCAGAAATATACTGGGACACTAAGAGTGGTGAGCCAGAAAAAGTCAGGGGCTTCTAGAAATGGTGCAAGACAACTTCCTCACATAATGTCTGCACAAAAGCACTAGAGTGGCAACAGTTGTGGACCTGTTTCATTGCTGTCTGATCAGGATATTGTCATGAATATAATTAATGAGCAGGGACCCAGTCAGTCGGAGTGACCACAATTCCATTAAATTTGACATTGTACTGGGATCAACGGACAAATGAGAGAGGCAGTCCAGGAAAAATAAGCTGTTATGATATACTAGAAGGAAAAGAATGAACCAAGAGAATGAGTGCTGTAGGATTGTACATAATGATAAATCATAGAACCACTGTAAGGATAGTGGCAATAAATAAAGACACGTATTTCTATTTGTTCTGTACCTAAGGGAAAACAAGAGACAAAGGACAACGTACAGAGAAGAAATATGACTGGAACAAATGTAGAAGAGGATAAAAAGAGCAGACATACATATTCAAATCTTGTCCAACTAGTATTCCTATGGTAGATACCTGTATTTCTGTCTACTGTATGCAAATTGCACCCTTTTAACGGTTGTAATTGTTGTATTGTCTCTTATTCATTTATTTGTAAATCTTTGTTAACCAGGTAGGCCCACTGGGCCCCAAAGGTCCCTTTTTTAGAGGCGACCCAGAATTAGTTACAGAAAAACAGTGCAAATACATAAAAGTGAAACAGTGCAGGACATAGTATACAATGACACAAAGATAGAATGTAAATATACAGTTTTCATTGAGGCTAGCGATTGTTTATAGCACAGTTACACAACTCAACAGTGACAGCTGACAGGTTTAGGACATTGGATTTTTTGTGGCCAAGTCATGAGGGGAGAGTAGGCTAGCCTCCAGGGCAGGAGCAGGGGCTGTGGTTTAGGAGGTATGCCCACAATCCTTTCTGGAATATGGCCAGGGTGGGGGCTTCCAGAAGGTGACTGGGGAATTTGTTCCATTGAGCAGGGGCGATATGGGCAAAGGATTTATTGCCAGCTGCAGAGCTGGCCCTGGGCAGGTCCAGGACTTTTTTGCCAGAGGTCCTTAGTAGTCGGCTGGGTTGCTTTGGGACAAGTAGCCCAATTAGCCCTGCAGGCGGGTTGACATCGAGAAGCTTATACGTCCAGCTGAACAGGGGGTACTGGAGTCTATAGTTCAAGGGGTGGCCAGTTGAGGGAGGCAAGGGCTTCACAGTGGTGGATCCTTAGGTGAGCATTCATGGCAAAATGTGCAGTTTTATGGTATAAAGTTTGTAGTCTAGCATGATCAAGTTTTGCTGTGCCCAATAGTGTTGGGGCAGCATAGGTAAGAGTTGGGAGGAGGATACGTTGAGTGATTGCCAGTCTGGTCTCAGGTATCAAGTTCACGCTTAATTGATAGAGGAGGCCAAGTCTTTGGTGAATTTTTTTTGTTACTAGGGCCATGTGTGGCTTTAGGGTGAGCCCCTGGTCCGGTGTAAGACCCAGGTTTTCTGAAGGATTGAACCACCCTCGATTGTGGAGCCAGATGCAGTAACAAGTGTGAGGAGGTGGGCCTGGGAAGAGCCCAGGAAATTTGGGCCAAACAGGAGTGCTTTGGTCTTGTTAGGGTTAAGGACCAGACAGTTTTGGACTAGCCAGGTTTTAGCCTTGGTGAAGTCTGACTGGAGCAATGGCCCTAGGTCATCCAGGTGCTGCGCAGTTCTATAGAGGACAGCGTCATCAGTGTACTGTACCAAAGAGCTGCTCCCACAGTGGCAGTGGAGGTCGTTGATGAACAGCGAAAACAAGAGTGGACCCAGGATCGAACCTTGCAGAACCCCCTCATTTAGAGGAAGCGACCCAGAGATTGCACCTCTCCACTTAACTTCTTGGGAGCGGGCCTGACAGATAGTTGAAGAACCAGTTAAGAGAGTGTTGGTCAAGTCTGAAGTGGCACAACTTTGTTAGCAGGAGGGAGTGGTCTACCAGGTCAAAGGCCTTAGTTAGGTCAATGAAGACTGCCCCTGTGTGGGTGCCCTTGTCCAGGGCAGCTAGGGCATCAGTGGTGAACCTGATAAGGGCAGTATCGGTCCCATGCTTTTTCCGCAAACCATGCTGGGAGGGGGCCAGGAGTCAGTTAGCTTCCAGGTAGTCCCTTAGTTGACAGTAAACGAGCTGCTCATGGATCTTAGCAAGGGGGCAGAGGATAGATATGGGTCTGTAGTGACCTATTGTATCCCTGGCTCCACCCTTGTGGATTGGGACCACGTAGGCCTGCTTCCACATTTTGGGAACTACTCCTTCCTGCAGTGATCTGTTTATAAGCAGGGTGACAGGTAAAGCTATGGTAGGGGCAGTGGCCTTGAGCAGTTGTGGATCCAGGCCATCTGGCCCTGGAGATCCAGAGGGTTTTAAGGATAGTAGGAAGGGTGGCACTTCTTTGACGTGCACCGTCCAAAGGTAGACGTGGGGAGTAGATGGATCCAGAGATTCCATGACAAGGGGGCCCTGAGTGTGGTGCGGAGGGTCGGTCCTGTAAGAGCCCAGGTTGGTGAAGAAGCTATTGAAGGCTGCAGCTGCCTCGCCAGCATCAGTTAATGTATGTCCATTGTAGGTTAAATTGCCCAGCTGGGGTTTATTTGAGCATCTTATCAAGGAATTGATGCTAGACCAAAAGGACTTAGGGTCTGTTAGGGTTTGCCGCTGGAGGGTTTTGAGGTAGTCCCTTTTAGCTGTTTTTGAGGCTTTCTTACACTGGTTCCTCCTGATCCTGTAATCAGCTAAGTCTACTGGGCTAGCGGAGCACCTGGCCTTTTTTCAGGCCTTGTTCCTGCAGTTCATTAGGGATTTCAGCTTGCATGAGATCCTTCTGTGTCATTGGCCTTTTGCATGTCTTTTCCTTACTGGAGTGTGGAGATTGGCCACAGAAGGACTGTACACTGGAGGAACTGGGCGGCGTCCTCAGTGCTGTCAAGCAATCTAATTGGCATCCAGTCAATATTTCTCAAGCAGCTCTGAAAGGCCTCAGCTGAGAAGCTGGAGAAGTCTCTAGCTACTATGAGCCTGGGGGGTAGCCTGGGCGGCCTTTTTTTCCAAATGCAAAAGGTGGGGGAATGGTCACTTAGGGCATCAGACATCACGCTGGCCACTTGGATATTTGCCGGGTTTGAGGCTAAGATCCAATCAAGGGTGGAGTGGTTCCCTGTTCTTAGGTTTTGCCTGGTGACCTCTATAATGACCTGGGTCAAGTTTGCATCAAGGAGTGAGGCCTTGTTAACTTGCTCAGTGGCAGGTTCCCACTTGAGGTTGAAATCCACTAGGACCAGCAGCTCACTGGGAGTGGTCTCTTTCAGGGAGCGTGTTAGGTTCTGAAGCGCTTAGTTGCCACCACTGGGAGGGTTGTATATACAGCCTATAGTTAGGTATTTTGCATGGCCCAGGACAATTTTGATAAAGAGTGTTTCAAGCCCTGCGGAGCATGGCAGGTGGGTAGGGGACTAGGAGGCCTCCAACGAGGTGCTCACATAAATTAGGACACCCCCTCCTTTTTTTCCCTGTCTGTCCTTTCAGAAGGTGACATAGTTGGCAAGCTCCACTTCATAAGGAAGTATTTGAGGCTTAAGCCAGGATTCAGTGATGGCAAGCACATCTGGCCTGTACATTTCCACCCAAGTTTGAACCTCGTGCATCTTGGGTCGCAGACTGCCGATGTTCATGTGTGCGACTCTCAGGCCTTTAATATGGCACCATATTGGGTCACTAGGGGATCCCAGGGTTGAGTTGGCTAGTGGAGGTCCAGGATTAGTTTGGACATCACCTGAGCGCAGTATCAATACTAGCACAATAAGGCTGAGGATCCCCTGCCGGGTGAGGGGTGATAGTTTTATACGATTATCTGTCAACCTTGAGAAGATGAGGTAGCAAGTTCCTTACGAGTGAGTCCATGCATCATGATCAGGGTGTCCACATTTGGGGATGCGGGGCAGAATTTAAGGTGGGGGAGGTGCTGGTCCTAGGCACCTCTGAGTTGGTTGGGATCATGACTGGTGTCTATTCTTAGGCCTACCCACAGTGTTGTGCTGATATACAGGATGATCAGTACAGGTAATCTATATGGGGCAGTATTTGGGGTAAGCTGCAGGCACCGGAGTTCCTGCTGATGTGGCAGAGCAGTTTCTGTGAGGAGCGTTGTGCTCAGGGCCTTCAGCCCTGTGGTAGTGACAATTGGAGGCAGAATTGTGTGCATCCGGGAGTATCTGCCCACAGGCAGTGGGGAGCCCCAATACCTTTCCTTTGAGTGAGAGGGGAAATAGCCTTAGGGGCATTTAGGCTGTGTTACTTTAAATAAGAGAAGGCTAATCCTCTCTTTGCAAGTGTAAGCCATTGTTATACTCTCCGGGAGTTTATGCCCTGAGGGGCTTGTAGGATCTTTTACCCTCACTCTCATCTTTGTGACCAGAGATGAGGTTAGAGCTGGCAGAGTTCTCTTAGTTACTGAAGCTCATGAGCTAAGACAGTGTTGTACAGCACTCATGAGGACGCTAGGAGCAGGACAAGCAGACCTATTATGAGGATCCCTAGTGGCAGTAACTGATGAGTTGCTAATGGGGAAGTAAGCTAATAGACTCACACGCACGCATGACCCCCACTATAGAAGTCAGTGACAAGCAAGGGTGGCGGGGGCGGCGGGGCTCCTCAAGTAATCTGCATGGTGTCTCATCCGCCGTTTGTCTGTACCTGGTGTTGTTGGAGGGAGGGCTCTCCACCGCTGGCCCGCGCAACCGTCCACCTGGTGGGGGGGGGCCCCGTCCATAGAATGAGGAGCTCGATGCTGTGGAGAAGCAGAGAGAAGGAGTAGGTTAAATAAGGTAAGGGCCCTTTGTTAGCAGTTAGAGGGGAAGGGGTGAATAGAAGAGGGAGAGATTTGGGGAGTTTATTTTGTTTTTGTGTTGTATTTTTTTTGTATCTCTTTTTTTTTTTTTTAAACTAAACTTCTAGTTTCAGGGTGGAAAACAGTGGGGAGGAGAGGCAGAGCTGCACTGATATCGGTAAAATGCAGCGTGCGCTTGAAAATACTGGGACTGCAGAGGCACTTCAGTTAGGTACCTTGTGGGACAAGCTGAAACACTGATTCAATGAAGGTACAATGCAGAGGCTCTCAGGTAAGGTACATTGTGGGACTCATTAAAACACTGCCCTGCTAAGGGGACTACAGACTATAAATGCAGGATGTTGGAGAATATGAGCATAAATTAACTAAAGTATTAATTAAAACACCCTGCTTACAACGTAGCTTAAAACATCTGCTACAGGATAGAGTTAGAGCACCTAACAGGCAAACCTTGTCACAGACCTGTCGGAGAGGTTAAAATAGCTATTTAACTGGAACTGCTTTCTTTAACCTAGTAAAGCACCTTATAGGATGACCAGTATTCAGTCTTTCAGCAACCCAAGTCACTAATGGCATCTCGTCTGCCATTTGTCTGTACCTGGTGTTGTGGGAAGGAGGGCTCTCCACTGCTGGCCTTTGCGACCGTCCACCCGGCGGGGGGAGAGGGCTCTGTCCATGGAATGAGGAGCTCGATGCTGTGGAGAAGCAAAGAGAAGGAGTAGGTTAAATAAGATAGGGCCCTTTGTTAGCAATTAGAGGGGAGGGGGTAAACAGAAGAGGGAGGGATTGGGGGAGTTTATTTATTTATTTTGTTGTTTCTCTTTTTTTTTTAAAACTAATCTCCAAGTTTCAGGGTGGAAAACAGTGGGGAGGAGAGGGAGAGCTGCACTGATATTGATAAAATGCAGTGTGCACTTGAAGATACTGGGATTGCAGAGGCACTTCAGTTAGGTACCTTGTGGGACAAGCTGAAATAGCTTAATTGTAATTCCTTTATCCTAGAATGCACCTTGTTTCATGTGATGGTGATGTAGCAAAGCCCATAAATCCAGCCGAAAGCATTGCTTTACAATAAGTTCACAACAGTAGAGATGGCTATATTTTAAAATCTGTAGAATTCAGCTTGGTGACCACCCTCATTGTAAAGGTCTTACTGTCCTGAAAAACTTTGCTGCTGGTAATTTTTGTGCAGCTTGTAAAGCTTCCAAGATATTTAGTTTGTTTGGCATGTGTGTGCTGAATGTTGGGTCTCTCTTACATCACCGTCACATGAGACAAGATGCACTGTGGGAACAAGAAATACAATTAAGCTGTCAGGAATGAAGATCCCCAGTGGTCGTAAAACTAGCATAAAGCTAGCAGGCTAATTTAGGAAAAACTCCTAATACCAGTCAGAGGGAAGGAAACACTAGAACTTCACATACAAATTAAAACACTCTGCACAACATACATTTTTTCAAGTTGTGGGTGGACTTCTCCTTTAAGGTGCAATGCAGAGGCTCTCAAGTAAGGTACATTGTGGGACTTGCTAAAACACTGCCCTGCTAAGGGGACTACAGAGAATAAATGCAGGATGCTAGAGAATATGAGCATAAAACAATTAATGCATTAATTAAACCACCCTGCTTACAACGTAGCTTAAAAGATCAGCTATGGGACAGAGTTAGAGCACCTAGTAGGCAAACCTTGTCACAGACCTATCAGAGAGATTAAAATAGCTATTTAACTAGAACTGCTTTCTTTAACCCATTAAAGCACCTTATTGGATAGCCAGTATTCAGTCTTTCAGCGACCCAAGTCACTAACAGGAGACTATCTCCACTCGTATGCCGATAGAAATTCAGTTCAAATTTGAAATAAAATGGTGCCAAAATGCCAACAGTCCTCTCGAGCAAGCCGCATGGTGTCTCGTCTGCCGTTTGTCTGTTCCTGGTGTTGTGGGAAGGAAGGCTCTCCACTGCTGGCCCTCACGACCGTCCACCTGGCGGGGGGGACTCCGTCCATGGAATGAGGAGCTCGATGCCGTGGAGAAGCAAAGAGAAGGAGTAGGTTAAATAAGGTAAGGGCCCTTTGTTAGCAGTTAGAGGGGAGGGGGTGAACAGAAGAGGGAGGGATTGGGAGAGTTTATTTATTTTTTTGTTGTTTTTTTTTTTTGTTTGTTTCTCTTTTT
Organism: Neoceratodus forsteri; assembly: GCA_016271365.2. Lineage (NCBI taxonomy): Eukaryota > Metazoa > Chordata > Ceratodontiformes > Ceratodontidae > Neoceratodus > Neoceratodus forsteri. The sequence continues at coordinate 1,098,233,468 of CM057454.1, read as the reverse complement.
TTTTTTTAACTAAACTTCGAGTTTCAGGGTGGAAAACAGTGGGAAGGAGAGGGAGACCTGCACTGATATTGGTAAAATGCAGTGTGCACTTGAAAATACTGGGACTGCAGATGCACTTCAGTTAGGTACTTTGTGGGACAAGCTGAAACACTGATTCAATTACGGTACAATGCAGACACTCTCAAGTAAGGTATATTTGTGGAACTCGCTAAAACACTGCCCCACTAAGGAGAATACAGAGAATAAATGCAGGATGCTAGAGAATATGAGCATAAATCAATTAAAGCATTAATTAAAATAGCCTGCTTACAACGTAGCTTAAAACATCTGCTACTGGATAGAGTTAGAGCACCTAACAGGCAAACCTAATCACAGACCTGTCGGAGAGGTTAAAATAGCTATTTAACTGGAACTGCTTTCTTTAACCCATTAAAGCACCTTATAGGATAACCAGTATTCAGTCTTTCAGCAACCCAAGTCATTAACAGGAGACTATCTCCACTCATATGCCGATAGAAATTCAGTTCAAATTTGAAAAAAATGGCGTCAAAGTGCCAAGAGTCCTCTCGAGCAAGTCGCGTGGCGTCTCATCTGCCATTTGTCTGTACCTAGTGTTGTGGGATGGTGGGCTCTCCACCACAGGCCCTCATGACCATCCACCCGGTGGGGGGGGCTTCGTCCATTGAATGAGGAGCTCGATGTTGGTGTTGTGCGAGGGAGGGCTGTCCACCGTGGTACCCTCGCGACCATCCTCCCAGCGGGGGGGGGGTCCATCTGTGGAATGAGGAGCTTGATGCTGGTGTTGTGGGAAGGAAGGCTCTCCACCGCTGGCCCTCGTGACCGTCCACCTGGCGGGGGGGGGCTCATTCCGTGGAATGAGGACCCCAATGTCTCTTGACATGGAACCTTTGTTAAAGAGCTCATAGCTCAAAGGTTAATTCCGAATTGTTAAATAAATAAAAATAAAATAAAAATAAATGAGTATTTCAATTCTGTGGTCACAATAGAACGTCCAGGGCTCACAGGTAAAGCTAGAGGGAGGTCAGGGAAGCACAGTGGGAGCTGTCACCTCCCTTGCGCCCTTTGCTTTGAAAGTGGTGCTACTCTACTAACACATGTATCAATTCCCAACATCATCTCTCTGAGATAATTTAAGTAATAAATCTGTGTGGTGCTGATATTTTGCCACCAGATGCACGTGCCAAGAGTAAACTGCTCATATCTTTGTATGAAATTAACACTCAGCAACAGGCAGGTAAGGTAGCTGTGTGTGTGTGTGTGTGTGTGTGTGTGTGTGTACATGCTGAATGATGTGCTGGCTTGCTTGCAGCCAGGCCACCTGTGGTTTGAAACAAAAACAGGCTTCAACTGGGTGCCTAGTGATGTGCGATAAGCACCACTCTCAACATTTGTCTCCAGCCTCACTACCCAGAAATGTGCATCTCTCACTAGACTCTCACAGTTTCTTTCAGCTCCTGCCCTTTTGTCAAACTAAGGACTCAGTTTTTACACTGGGAGGGAGGGGAGAGAGAGAGAGAGAGAGAGAGAGGGGAGACAGAATATTTCCTCTGGTGGGCTCAACTGGACATAAAATTTGAAAATCCCACAGACACCATCTTAAATATGCATCTCTTGTCGCTGGCACATGTGGGGTCATCTATTATGCTGAGTATCTGAAATACAGTTCTTCCAAGTTTTCAGAAAGGTGCTCTATTTTATTACACATTACAGATAAAAAAATAACAACACTGATTATGCACAAGGGATAGTACTCATGCAGAGGAGGGAGTGAGGGGCATTACTAGTGCAGAGACTGAGCATGGTGTGGTGGGGGGAATAATACTTGGAGAGGTGAGAAGGGAGAGGGAGGTTGGTAGTCAAACAGGAGGAGGAAGGGGGGTCTCAAATGAGAGGGCGGGGGAGGACACTGGAGCAAATGGTAAAAGCACCATCTTGAATGGCCCCAGGAATGAAAACCTGGGTGTAGGGTGGCGTTGAGCACAAGGAAAGAGGAGGGTGGTGTATGGGTGTTAGGGGACTCCATACTCAAGGGGATCAGATGGGCAGCAAGGGGGAGATGCACAGTCAGATATGGGTGGAGTCCATATCGGGATTGTAGGCAGACAAGGCAGGACAAGCAATCTTAAGGTGCGCAAGGAGGGGTAGGAGGAAAATGCACATTGTGGTACATGTGGGGACAAATGACCTAGCAGGGGAAACAGTGGCGGTAACAAGGGAGAGGTTTGAGGAAGTGGGAAGGTTGTGCGAAGAGACTGGGGAGTCTGTGGCCTTCTTGTAGGTGCTCCCAGTACCCTGTGCAAACACAGTGAGAAAGTAGAGGATTAGGGAATTGAACACATGGTTGGTCGAATGGTGTCAAACTAAGGAAGTATGGGGTTGTGGGTGGCTGGGGCAGTACCTGGGAAAATGGCAATCTGTTTGCAAGGGATAGGCTACACTTGAGTGGGGGGGAGGAGGAGGTATTAAAGCAAAGACTAGGGAGGGATATTGCGACAAAGGTGGATTTAAACTAGATGGGGGGTGGGAAGTGGACAGCAGGTAGGCAGGCAGGGATCTGACAGAGTAGAGTCACAGCCTACCCCCCAGGCTAGCAGGGAAGGACTTGGAGCTATCAAAAAGGGAGGGAGTAGAAGGGAGGAGATGGAGGGTGATGAAGGGAAGGGGGCAGGATTGAGGGTGGTCTCACTGAATGCGAGGCACTTAGGCAACAAATCAGCTGAGCTACAGGCACTCTTGGCAGTGTGGAGGGAGGATATTGCTGTTGTCACAGAAATGTTGGCAACTGAGAACCAGGACTGGGATCTGGCAATCCCAGGGTACAAATTATACAGGAAAGACCATAAGGAGGGAAGTGGTGTGGTGTGGCAATCTATGTGAGGGACAGGATCAAATGCACAAGGGACGAGGGGGAAGGAAGGAGAACAGAGGCAATCTGGCTGCAGCTCCTAGGCTCAAGGGTAGGAAACTGAGGATTGGGGTGGTATACAGGCTGCTGTCCCACTCTGAGGAGCTTGACAGGGAATTAGCGGGACAAATCAGAAAGGTATGTAGAAAAGGGAAGGTGGTCATCGTGGGGGATTTTAACTTGCCGGGGGTTGACTGGAGCATTCCAGTCACCTCCAGTGCTAGGGACCAAGTGCACCAGGACATGATCCAGGAGGGTTTCCTGACACAGCTAGTCAGTGTACCTACTAGGATAAAGAACACTTTAGATCTGGTATTGTCGAATGGGGGAGGCAGTAAGGGAAATAAGGGTGGAGGACCCACTAGCCGACAGCGATCACCAAACGGTGTGGTTTAATATCACCATGTGTGGGGAGCCAGTGAAATCATTAACCAAGGTGGTGAACTTCAGGATCAGCGGACTTTGGGAGGATCCGGGAAGTACTGAAAGGGAAACTGGAGGGCATAAGGCAGGAGATGGATATGGGGCAGAAATGGGACATTATTAAATGGGGGATTACAGAGGCAATGGAAGCCTGCACCAAGACACACAGTAAGAGGTGCAGAGCAAGGAAACCATGCTGATAGAACAGTGAGGTAGTGAAGGTGATGAGGGCAAAACGAGAGGCGCACCAGAGGAATAGGAGGATGGGGAGGGAAGGGGACAGGGAGGAGTGTACAAGATGGTCCGGGGAAGTGACCAGAAAAGTGAGAGAAGCCAAGGTCCAGAGGGAACTGAGATTAGCACAGGGAATTAACAGAGAGGAGAAAGACTTTTTCAGATACATCAGAGAGAAAAGGAAGTGCATGGAGACAATAGTGAGGATAAAAAAGGGTAGGGAGTGGAAGAAAAAGGGGAAGGAACAGGTGGAAGCACTGAATGAATACTTTGCTCCGTGTTCAGAAGACAAGGGGGACCACCACCATGGGCTGGGAGGGTGGGGACAGGGTAGAGGAGGTGACAGATGGAAGAACTGAGGGAGGTAGAGTCCTAGAGGGACTGAGGGCACTGAGGGTAGACAAAGCACCAGGGCTGAATGGTATCCACCCCAGGGTACTGAGAGAGATGGCAGAGGTGTTGACAAAGCCACTGGCGGCTCTGTACTGCACCTCACTGGAGTCGGGATATGTGCCACTGAACTGGAGGATGGCACATGTAGTGCCATTATTTAAGAGTGGACCAAGGGATGAACCGGGTAACTATTATCTGGTAAGTCTCACCTCCGTAGTCCGCAAACTCATGGAAATGATACTAAAGGAAAGACTGGCATTATACCGGGAGGACAACGGCCTCCAGGATGTAAGGCAGCATGGGTTAATTTCAGGGAAGTCTTGTCAAACCAACCTGATACAATATTATGACTGGGTGACAGGTGATCTGGATAAGGGTCATGCAGTGGATGTTCTTTACTTGGACTTCAGCAAGGCCTTCAATTCATTGCCTCATAGACAACTTGGGGGGAAGCTAACTGGTGTAGGGGTTGGGGCAAAAATAAACTGGATTACAAGCTACTGTAGCTGAGTGGGAGGCTGTAATGGGTGGTGGTGGGAGGGGAGCTCAAAACTCCAAGGCCAGTGATGAGCAGGGTGCCACAGGGCTCTGTGCTGGAACAGGTATTATTTGGGCTGCTCATATCAGACATCATGCAGGGGGTGGTGAGTAAGGTAAGGCATGTCTCAGGCGACACCAAAAATGGGAGCAGTGGTGGATGGAGTGGAGGGATGGAAGCAGCTGCAAGGGGACCTAAGCAAGCTAAAGGAGTGGTCAGAGAGGTGGCAGCTGGGGTTCAATGCAAAGAAGTGTAAGGTTTTGCACTTCGGGGTGAAGAACACAAGGAGAGAATACTGGCTGTGAGGGGTTAAGCTGGGGATCACTGAGGAGGATGAGAAGGACCTAGGGGTAATGGTAACAGAGTCCATAAATAACACTGCCCAGTGCAGGAGAGTGGCTGCAAAAGTGAACAAAATGTTGGGCTGCATAGCAAGGGTTTTTTTGTCCAGACGAAGAGAGGTGATCTTGTCCCTCTACAGGTCTCTAGTAAGGCCACACTTGGAGTATTGTGTGCAGTTTTCGAGGCCATACCTGTAGCATGATATCAGGCTACTGGAGGGGGTGCAGAAGAAGGCAATGAAGAGGATATGTGGAATGGAGGGGACAGACTATGAGAGCAGGCTGGGAGACCTGAATATGTACACCCTGGAGGATAGAAGGGACAGGAGGGACATGATAGAGACATCCACGTACTGTATCTGAAGGGAATCAATAAGGATGGGGCAGAAGAAGTCTTTAAGCTAAGGAGAGGGATGGACACTAGGGGGCACAGGCTAAGTATAGAGGGGGGAAGAGTTAGGAGGGAAAGGAGGAGACACTATTTCATGGAGAGGGTGGTAGCAAAATGGAACGCACTATCAGAATGAGTGGTATCGTGTAAATCTGTGAACAGCTTTAAAAGGGCATGGGACAGGAAACAGGGGAGAATGAGGTTGGGGGAGGTGGGGGCAGCATTGGAATGACAAAGAGGAGGGGGGTGGGGCAGCTGCAAACTAGGAGTGCTGGCTGCACACTCAAGCAGACTTAGACCGTGTGGTCTGTTTCTGCTGGCACATTTGTATGTTTGTATGTTCGTATGCAGCAGACCACATCACATTTTGAAATTAGCACCTATTTGCTGCCATCTTGGTGCCCCTGGTTGACTATTCCCCTGGCCCTGAAACATATCTTCACCATTAACTGGGCCTTTTGCTGATAGCAAAGACAGATTCCAGAGTAGTTATAATTGAACAAAGTAAGTGATTTGGTTCCTTTCACTGGCCAACAAGGAATTTTCAGTAGACAAGCTTTCAGACTTACACTGAGCCCTTCTTCAGGTGATAGTAGTTTCTACAGAAATCATTATTTGTATATAGTGGATAGCGCTAGCTAGTTCCAGCAATTAGCACATACACAAGAAAGGGGAGCTGTGAAGTTAAATGATGGGAAGTCTGTTAGAAGGGGTTTGAAACACATTTAATGTCATGTAATGTAGCCAAGAACACGTGTTGGTAGAAATAGAGGAGTGAGAAAATTAAAAATGTATATATGTATCTACTGTAAAACTAGTTATTTTCGTGCAAAGTAATTTTAGCACATACAGAAATGCAGCCATAATTGTGTAAATTTAGGGCTAAGTCATTTGCACCACATCACTACAATGAAGGACACCAAATTTCAACACTTGGATTTTTCAGGACTGAGAGAGTTGTTATACCAAAATGAGGTGGGGAGGGTACTAGAAATGCCTTCTTCTAAAGAGAGAGGCTTTCTGAATCCACAGGTTTGGGACACTGGATCCTAAAATTGGGATGAACAAAGAAATTAATTGGGCATCAGTACTTTAAAAAAATATTGTGGGGGGTCATTAATAAGCAACTAAAGGGATTAGACGTGTTTGCTTTGGGTCTACAAACTCATACCATTTACAATAATAACAAACTCTGATCAGAGCTAATATGGCTGTGGAGAGCATTTGGGATGCTTTTACTCATTATTTCTAATGAATTTGCACAATGCAGATCTGCTGAGAGGCAGTTTTAATGTGGTCTTCCTTTTACACTTTTTTACAATGTATTTTCCTAGAATATGCCTGCTGATTGCTATATACTTAGCCTGGATAGTTCACAAAAGAAATGACATCTTATTTTTAGGTGGCTAGTAGTGGGATGCTTGAATGTGTCATACATAGGTACGTGCTGTGTGCAGGTGATAACGTCCAGTGGCCATACACCTCAGGCACTCACATGCGGATCCATTGTCCCGGTGCTGTTGCACTGCTCAGTGCAGGTGAAAGCCGATGCTGTACTCACTCACACAGGTCCCGCAACAGGCATGTTACAGCCAACCTCCCATTTGTTTGTACAATCGTGGAAACGCAAATGTACTATCCATAGCATGGAGTGTACACTACAAATGGCATTGCAGGATACCGTACCCCATGGCACCCCAGATACTTCAGCAGTCCAGAGGATGGCATGTTGCACAAGGGAATGGGGAGAGTGTATGACAGCAGGAAGATACAGCATCAAAAGTATGCATTGGAGGTATGTCAATTCCCTCTTATGGTTTACCAGGAACATAAACACGGCTGCATACACTGGTGGGTCCACAGCTTGTGTAGTGTCCCAATTTATGGCATAGCCACTTGGGTCATTCTGGAGTGCAGGTCCCCCGCCTGGGTCCAGTGCAGTTGGCAGTTGGCCATGGCAGGGTGTGGAGGGCAATACCAGTCTCTACAACAGGTTGGGTATGGGAGGAGTGGGGTTGTCTATGTACTAAAGCAGTGGGTGTGGGTCCTCTATGCTATGGATATGGATCATGGTTTCCTCTGGTGCAATTGGGTCCAGGGGGACCCTACACTATGAAGCTCTTCAGGGATTGAGTTGGATCAATTGGGGATGGGAGGGGTTACCGCTACTCCACCAGGGCTGCAAGGCTGCTGTGCACCTGAATGCACTTCTACAGCCCACCTGTGGGTGGCTGGTTGGGTTAGGCCAGCTATTCATGGCCTAACTGTGGGCTGTGCTGCTCTGGGCTGTGAGGGGCGCATTCCCACTGAGTGTGCCGCAGTGTGGCATATGCATGAGAACACACCACTGTCTTGCATGGCACACTATTTGTGTGCACACTGACCCATTCCCTTGTGGTAGGTGCATCCCACACATTTGAATATCATGCTGTGGTGCATTGTTGGAGTTGCACTGCGCATCTCCCTTTTCCGCCAGGATATGCTGCACATCTCCTTTCAATATGGGGGCCCTGGACTAGGCTACCCTGAAGAAATACATTATAAAAAATGGGAAAATCATGACCCCACTGAAAACAATATATTGCATCTAATCTGGGACAGCCTGAGTAAATACAGTGCAAAAATGTGTAACTAAAGATCCCTATGACAATGAGATGTAGCATCTCCCCTGTGCTATCCAGGACACAAAATATAGGATAAGAACTATTTAAAGGAAATCTACTCTAAAGTGAACTTCACTGTGGTCACTGACATAAACAAACAGTTTCTTTATTGCAACAATCACATAAGAGTGTGGTGTGCATATTTTATGGAACACATACAAACAGAGATGAGAAAGAATAAGTGCGTCAGCAGGGACTTGAACCCAGGCCACCCAGAATACCATTTCATTTGCACTAACCAACTGCGCCACTGAGACAACTGGAACCTGGTCCATCCCCGAGCACATTATTCTTTCTCAAATGCACACCCCAAAGGCAACACACATATTTACTTGTAACAATCACACAGGAGTGTGGTGTGCTTATTTTATGGAACACATACAAACAGAGATGAGAAAGAATAAGTGCCTCAACTGGGACTTGAACCCAGGCTACCCAAAATACCATTCCAATTACACTAACCAGCTGTGCCACTGAGACAACTGGAACCTGGGCTGTTTCTGTGCACATTACTCTTTCTTAAATGCACAACCCAATGGCAACACAAATATTTACTTGTAACAATCACACAGGAGGAGTGTGGTGTGCACATTTTATGGAACACATACAAACAGAGGTGAGAAAGAATAAGTGTCTCAGCTGGGACTTGAACCCAGGCCACCCAGAATACCATTCCAATTTCGCTAACCAGCTGCATCACTGAGACAACTGGAACCTGGGCCATCCCCTAGCACATTACTCGTTCTCAAATGCACAACCCAATAGCAACACAAATATTTACTTGTAACAATCACACAGGAGTGTGGTGTCATATTTTATGGAACACATACAAACAGAGGTGAGAAAGAATAAGTACCTCAGCTGGGACTTGACCCCAGGCCTCCTGGCAGTATTGTGGCCATGAGGATGGTGGTGTGTGTGTGTGTGTGTGTGTGTGTGTGTGTGTGTGTGTACAAAATATAGAATAAGAAATATTTAAAGGAAATTTACTCTAAACTGAACTTCACTGTGTTCACTGACATAAACAGTTTCTTTGTAACATATTAGAAAGCAAAATTTATTTTGAATGTTGTGGCCATGAGGATGGTATATACAGAGTGTGTGTGTGTGTGTGTGTGTGTGTGTGTGTGTGTGCACGCACACACGTGTGTGTTTGCTGTAGCTCAATATATTTTTTTCCCAAAAAGCATAATAGAAAATGTCTGCTGATTGCTACATACAGTATTTAGTCTGGGCAGTTCACTGAAGACCTGGCATGTGTCTGAGACAGTGCTCATCAGATAGTGTCTGTAGAGGTTAAAAAAACTGTGTAAATCATAGATTTGCTGGGAAAGAGTAACATTTATGAGGTATGAATCTGTCTTGAAAAATAATACATTCTCAAGTAATGGGAAGTAGTATAGCACAGTGGTTTAAGGCTCTGAGCTGTAAATCTGATGACATCCAGCAGACCAAACCTGGGTTTGAATCCCACAGCTTCCACTTGCATACTGTGTGACCCTGAGCAAGTCACTTAACTTCCCTGTACTCCCAGGTTGCACCTGTAAAAAAGCTTTCAGCTTAGTGTGTCTCACCTTGTTAGATAACTAAATAAAAAAAAAAGTATCAAGAAGCTGTTTAAATGCTAAGTATTTAAATGTGCAATGTGTTGCATTCTGAAGGGGGTAAACAAATCCCCAGTTTAACAGGCAACCAATATTTAACAAGCTGTTTCAGTTTCCTAATGGTATCTGATAAGCATCTTGGAGTTATGTTTTGAATATTCTTGACAGAAAGAAGGGAATATTTTATTTCAGTTAGCATGGAAGGATACATTGAAAAGTCCAGGACATGTATTCCACGATACTCCATTTCCCGGCTACAGATAGCAAGATGGCTGTAGGCTCCGTCCACAGCCATAAAAATACTTTTTAGATTTATTTTCTACAAGTACTCTAAATAGAACCACAGTGGCGACTCAGAGGGTGGATTAGTTTATGTTGGGAATGATGGAGAGGGCACTGAGAAGACAGAAACAGGACACAAAAGTTAACAAGGGGTGGTGAATCGTGGCCCGTACTAACATGGAGATCCCAGTTGGAGCAATGATGGTTGTGGTGATGCTTGGATGAACATTCTTGGTCACAATGTTGGCATTATCTCCAAAGCTTTAGGACCTCGTGGAGAAACTGGCAGTAATTACACAGCTGATGACTGGACACAATAAGTGATTGGCAGAAGTGGAGCAGACAGTGTCTAATATCAAGGACCACACAGATGACCTCCCAGCAAAGATCAGATTACTTGAGAAGGACGTGAAATATCTGAGAGATCTCACTGACAAACAGGAGAATATTAACCATCATAATATATGACTCTGATGGAAGAGACAGACACAGTACTCTACTTTCAGTAGTTACTGTAGGAACAAAAAGGCAGGTTTGATTATTTTTAGCCTTTTTCTGTCCTATGCCATCTATGTACCTTTGGAAAATGAGTAAATTAAATCCTCCTCTGTGATTGCCTGAAATCCTTGGCACAGTGTAGATCTATGTGGCAACAGCGCCCAGAGAAAACCGAGTGCCAGTGCCACCTGCCCTATCACAACATATATCAGCCAGCCATATGTCAAAACAATAGTCTTGTAAACAGATTCTATGGCCCATGAAAATCAATTTTGAAATGTTAAAATGTCTGGTAACCTACCTGTCAACTTCAGCCTGTTTGAAAATCTGCAGCTGTCAAAACTCCTGGGAGAAGACGAAAGTCCAGCACCTGAGATACCACCTTCAAAATAGCAATGGAAAGAAAACCCTGTCAGCAGCTGCTCTGAGAGGCTCATAAGCGTAATGAGTGAACAGCTGCATGCCATAGAAATAGATAGGGAGGAAAATATGAGGAAAAACACTGATTGGGCGCCAGGGGGTTTTTAATGATTGGGCTACAAAAAGAAACTTGACAATTAACCTACAGGAAGAAACAGCAGAAAACGTAAACAACATATTCAGGCAGTTCTACTCTGTAGCATGAACTGCCACAGGAGATGAGTATTCCGTGCCAGGACTCTGTGCAGTCCAAGCAGGATTGAACTCATACCTAAACAGCCCTTTGATTGTACAATCCTTCAGCATCATAGGAGACCCCAGATTTTAAAGTGCCAATAATGTTTTTATTAGTAACTTGAAAAGATACCAAAAACAGGACAAAGATAAAGCCACCCACCACCCTGCCATCAGCAGCTCTCGATTCTGACACTACCCCAGGCCTAGTGAAGTGCCTTTGGTTAGAAATACAACTGCACATGGTGTTGGGAGGGGTTAAGAGGACATACGCCACAATCCTTCGAAGTAAAAGGGGATGAAAACGGAACCAGATATGTCACCCTAGCACACAATGCTCATTCAAAAAAATCATACCAATTCTTTAGAAATCAACAAGGAAAATACTAGAGGATGGATATTTGAAGAGCCAGAAAACCCTGACTTCCCTGTGAAATTGTTAAAAAGCATATATTTAAAATACCATCTGATGAAACATGATTTTATCTACGCCCAAGATGGCTCCCACAGGCATTTCTTGATACCCAAGACATATGGTATTCCAAAGAGCCTATGAGCAAAAACTATCTGGAGTCTCTCATTGCAAAATGTAGTCAAGAAGTAGGACTAAGCAAAAGGTACACAAATCATAGCATAAGAGCTACCTCAGTACAAATCCTTTCCAATGCAGGTCTGCAATCAAGGGAGATCATGACGACCACAGGGTACAGATGCGAGTCAATCCTTGGAAGTTACTGGTCAGCATCCACTGAAGATGAAAAAAATGGAGCAACCTTCTAGGAGTGCAGTTCAAACCAGCTAAAGACAAAGTGAAAGTAGAAGACAAAAAAGCCTGAAGACACTCCTTACTGCACCTCTTTACTGCCATCAACAGCCTCCTCAAATTCTCTATTCCATCTGATGAATTACACATTCACAGCACAAGTCAATTTCATAGAAGTTTCAAAGTAGTGAACCACAGTTTATTATTTTGGCCAAACCCCAAATTACTGTGCAACGTGTGGTTTGAAAAAAATTTAATTGTTTTACCCACCCCATCCCATAAGGGGAATATTTTATCTCCCCATGGCATACAGTTAAAGTAAATTATTAATAAATCACTATTTATTGAAATTTAACACACATTTTTTGTCTCTCTTTCTTATTACCATTTACCCATTTTCTAAGTGCAATAATACCTTCCAGGGTGGGCGGTATTGTGCTATACCGGACCTCCCCAGGGCTACGAGGCCCTCTGCCTGCAGCATCAGGCCTCATCACCCCCTGGGGCGGTCTGGTATAGCACAATACTACCCACCCTGTAGGGTATTATTGCTTACAAAGTATGTAAAATAAGCAGGACAAGAAAAGGAATTTCAGAACAGCACTGAGCAATTCTGGACTGACTGGCACCCTAAGAAAGCAATATGACATGACAGGGTGTTGGTAGTACCGTCAAGAAAATATGCCCAAGAGCATAGTTTGGCAGATGGCCACAGAGTGCCCTTACACCATTGGGCATATGTTCATGACACTACTACCAACACCCTGGAGTGTGTCATTGCATTAAAAACTGGTCATTTTTGGAGCACAGATAGCAGGTTGCAAGTTGTGAAAAGCAATGCTCATTAGGTAGTTATAAAACCACACTTTTAGTCGGCAGAGTAATATGTTTGGTTACAGGGACAGGTGGCACTGGACATTTGTTAGATGTTAGTAGTAGTGTCATTAAGCATGGCTACTACTCAAACAAGATGCAGCATATTCCTTCCCCATTTTATAAATACCGCAAAACTCCATTTATCTGAAAGTCTTGGGGGACATAAAAATCTTTTATCTCAGGTCACCAGCAGCTTGTTGCTCTTGATCAGGCAGGTCAGAGGGGGTTTCTGCAAATACTATTGTTTTCCACAGTGTTGATTTCTACCAGCATTTTACTGTTATATGTGCTCTAATTGCACTCCATCTTTAAGTGAGCATGTAGATCACATCTTTAATGCACTATAGCCCTACTGTTCTGTCTCCCCTCTCTGAACATCTAAGTGGCTCACTCAGGTCAACACAGAATGCTAAACTTTCACAAGCAATTGACAACTGGTGGATGCCATGCCAGTGCTTAAACTGGTCAAGCCACCCTTCACTTGCTGAAAACAAAGTGCTGCCACCCAGTTGCTGGTGGAACTGGAACGCATTTTCCTTAAGAATGGTTCCAGATATGGCAGTACCCTTACTGTGATTTTGCACAAATCACATGTACACTGCCTTATCTAGTCTTTCATCCCTGCATGTGTGCACTGTTTTTTGAGACTTGGCCTTAGTCCCACAGTACATGGCTGCCTCAAAATCGCAGGTTTTGTCCTTGGCCCACTGTATGTCGCATACCATGGTATTTTCTATTCCAAACCAGTGAGCCACGTCAACAGCTTTTTCTCCAGCCTCCAGAGACTCACAACATATACAGCTTCTGTGTGATGTCCAGGACAGGCCTCTTTCTTTTAGACATGGTGACTATTGTAATGTGCTGCTGTTATTACCTGCTAAGTGAAGCAGTTAACAACTGACAGTCTGTAATGTTGTACCTCTAATGCACTAATGCATTTTCAATGACGTCAAGCAAGCTACTAACTGACTGCAGACAGCTCAAGGGACATGTCCGAATTTTGGATAACTGAGGTTTCCAGTTATTCAGGGTTCAGATAAATGGAGTTACACAGTAGTGGTGAAAAATGATTATCCGTGGAAAAAAAATTGAAAAACAGATTTTGATGCAGCCTTTGGATCTTGGAATTTAAAGGTCTGACTTGCTTTAGTTTATATTTCAAATAGCAGTATCTGTTAGATGGCATGGAACGTTATTTAGCTGTAAGGTGTTTTTAACTTCCAGTGATTCATCATTCACCAGTAGATTTTAGATTCCCTCAGACATTTTAAAAATCATCAATACTAGTTTTGGAATTAATGGTTCAACTTGATTAATATGGCTTCCAGAGGCAGTTTTAAAAAACCTTAGATAGTGAAGTATACTTTTCTTTACCATGCATACTGGATTCCTACTACGAAAGGTCAGCATGGTGCTACCACACTTTTCTTTTTTTCTAATACATATTTTATTACTTTTCAAAAATGTTTAACAAATGCTTTAAATGTTTCAAAGTCCTTTCAATATGTTGTAGAAGGTTCTGGAAGTATGGAAACTGACTGTGCAAAGAGTGAAGATGCAAGTTGCAAAGATCACTGTAGCAACAAATTAGATAATAATACATTTTGATGAAAAAAGCAGTCAAAGCATTTCAGAAGACTGAATATTATTGAAAGGAACATGGAATTGTTCAAGTGTACAAGTATTTCAGATTGTATCCTACCACTTTAAAGATAACAGGGAACCACCCTAACTCTCGTTAAACACCTTCTCATATCATCCATTCAATGATAGTCACTGTTCTGACAGGTTTTAATTAATTTTTTGAGTCTCAGAATGATTTTACATTCTTTTTTAATACTTCTGAGTGTGTCTTAAGCCCTGTTTACATGGTCACATTTTCACTGGAGCAACCCGATCGCTCAGTTTGCTCCAGTGCAAATGCGACCATGTGGACACGCACTCATTCGCAGCAAGTCACTCATTAAGCCAGTCCCGCATTCCCTCTCAAGCTGGGGATGCCGATTGCAGTAAGTAACTAGCCGTGGATTAAACCGCTGTGTGGACTGTGTGCACCATTGCAATATGTCCACTCTTTCTTTGCAGTGGCGAGCGACAGTCTGGCCCCTGAATCACAGCCCCTCACCAGCTCAGAATGTAGTGGTGCACAGAGGTGCCGTGCGGACAGGTGGTTTGCCACTCGCTGCTGGTTGGAACCACACTGCTGCAGCCTGAAATGAGTAGCGCTGCTGCCATGTAAACAAGGCTATAGACTCATTTACACCTGTTACTGGTTATAAGGGCTTTCACAGGCACATCAGAGTATTGTGTGGGTTGAGTTACCACACCCACTTTAGGGATGCTGCTGCTGCGGGTGGGGGGAACTTATGTTTTGCAATTATTGTTTGCCTTTATAGACACAGGAATAAATTCTGTAAGAATATATTGGATTAAGAATTATTTTTCGTCCCTCCGTATACTAATGACAGTTTCATAATTGTGTTTTTAATGTATTTACTAGATAAGGTAGAGACTGTTTATTGGAGGTTAACTTAATGGTATAACTGGTACAAGATGTATGACATTTGAGATATATTGTCTGTACTTCACTCAGTTAAAACCATAATTTAAAAGAAATCATACTAGTACCACTATCAACAGTGTGGTACAAGTTTGGCTTTTTTTTTTTTTATTGCCAGTGAGGACACTGAAAAACAGACAGTGTAAACACTGAAGAAACAAAATGCCCAGCACACTACAGCGGTAGATAAAGTAGCAAAGCCACTTTTTAAGGGGAAAAATAGGCTTAACAAACCGTAACACTGAATAGAATTGTTAGAAACAAAGAACCATTCGAATGTACAGATAATTAAGTTTGTTTCCAGCCATCATTAATACAAGTATGTTTGTGTTTTAGCCTTTATTTGTCTCCTGTTGTATTACACTATCTCTGTACTTCTACCAGGAGAAATCATGGCTTCAGGCATTATGATTTAGTGTTAGATACATTTTATCTACTAATAAGCAAGTGTTGCCAATTCTGAATAATTAGAAAACATAGAGGATTCCTATTTTGCCTCAAAGTATCGTATTAGTGGGGTACTCTGATATGCAAATTAGATCATTAACCCCATCATGAACATTCAGGCCATGAACACTATGAACTCAGTTCATGAGCTCATGTCAAGTATTCGTAAGAAATTGCAAGAAAACATAATATGTCATGGACATTCATGAAAGTTCATTGTATCATTTATGTATCATATCTGGCCTAAACAATATGTGCACTTCATAGTAAAGAAGACTAAGGCAGTAAGAGAGACTGAGTCAACATGGGTTTAGAGTAAGTGTCCCTGCAGCTTCAAGGCAGGCTCTTTAGTAGCGATGCTAAAGGGACATTTCCCCTAGTATCATGGTATAAACTGCGCTATAAACAGTCTTATCCATTTTAACCTGTGTCACTAGACAGTATACCATATGTGGCTTTTCTTTCCATTCACATATACAGCAAGGTCCTAGAGGAAAGGAGCTGCACAGTATGTCTGGTGGGAAAGAGCATGATCAGACATGGAAACATGCATGAAGACAAAGGAAATCTAAGGTAACATACAGGAAAGGGTCAGTGAAAGGTGCCTGTAGAAAAGAGTTAGAGAGGTGTGCCTAAAAAGAGAAAGCCATGTAGTTGGGGAAGAAACATTGATGGAGACAGGCTGGAAGCATAATGAAAGTTGCATGACTGAGAAGGAAATATGGGTCAGTAGAAACAGAAATAGATAAAATACATGTAGGAAACAATGGAGTCAGACACGGACAGACACACTGTGTGTTAGAAAACAAGATGTACAGGCAGATGCATTGCAGTTAGAAAATACCTTGTTTTCTTTGACAAAAACATCACACAATGGTGATTACAGATGTTAGAAAATTCCATCTTCAGATGGCACCCTGGCCTGGAGCAGGTTTTTAAACTGACCTTGTGAACAGCAGCCATAAAGCCGAGGTGAAAATGGGAGCAATAGAATTAAATGTCATGGTGGGCGCGAGGACACATGCAAAGATAAGAATTGCTGTTAAGACCTACTGAATTGTAAGCAGAATAGCTAGTGGCAGACCAGCATGAGTAGACTTTCAATATTCACCCACAGAAATGAGGAAGAAATGAGTTCACACTGCAGCTGTATCACTGGCAGTTGGCCACATTCATAAATAAAAGAAGGCACCTCTGCGTATTGTCCTCATACGATGGGCGCAAATGTAGAATTCATACATATTCTTAATGAAGAGCAGGTTTTAAAGCGATAGTTACGCTGGCAACTTGAATAAAGCTCTAGAGTAACAGTCTTCAGTGATGCTGGGACACCAACTACTGGCAATGGCATTATGCATTCATGTATATAAAGAAATTAACAGGAGTCCTAGCCTGAATTTGAAAGCTACAATTAGCCAGTCTCAAATGATTGTAAACAAGAAGAATAAACAAAACCATAGATCTGTGTCATTACCGTGGTATTGGTAACTAAGAGACCATAGACAGCCTTGATTTGGGACAGAGGACTCATGCAGATAGAAAACAAGGGCCCCATATACATAGCCCTGTGTGACATCTGCTGAGGTTGAGAAAGGTGATATGGAGAGGCTGAACTGAAACCAGGATAAAGCTATGGTTGACCAACCCCACAACAGGCTTAAAGCCAGTATAATGAAGTTACACTGTTTAGGGACAATGTCATCTCCCACTTCACATATGCCCTCTAGCTTCATGTTGTACCCGTGGATGGAGGGTGGAATGCATGACTGCACTGGAGCTGAACAGCCAGAAGGGGAAGGAAACAGATTCATTTCAGTACTTTACAGTAATTGTACATTGCTATTTTTGTTTTAAACTTAGATTGTGGGCTTTTAGTGACACTGTAATTTATTTGCTGTCTTTACTTAGAATTGTTTTTGGGCTGTGGAAAATTTAAAGCTTAGTTTGTTGTGCTTGTA
Organism: Neoceratodus forsteri; assembly: GCA_016271365.2. NCBI lineage: Eukaryota > Metazoa > Chordata > Ceratodontiformes > Ceratodontidae > Neoceratodus > Neoceratodus forsteri. The sequence goes on along the minus strand of CM057454.1, from coordinate 1,098,215,917 downwards.
GTGGTGGTGTATATCTTTGCTGTCTTTAATTGCTGCAAATTTTCACCTCCCCAACCCACCTCTTAATTATTTGCCCTGTTAAATCTGATTGACATGAGTTAAGCACAGGATATAGTAGGGATTGTGTAGTAGGAGGGGCATAAGGGGGAAGAAGCACGCCCTCAGCACGACAATTGTTTTGACTCATTATTTATTTATTTTTTTCTTTTTTAAAGAAAAGTATCTGAGGAGCAGTGGCAGGATTTTTAGGACAGTTAATTAATAAAAAGGGAACTAGGAGAGCTTCAGTAACAGACAAGTACTGGAATGGCAGTATAAGTGTAGTATAATGTGGGGAGTGGTGCAATGCAGTGGCTGCAAGGCAGCCATATTCAGGCAGACCTTCTGGACACTGAGGTGCTGCCCTATCAGCATGCATCTCTTTGCACTGCAGGATGAGGTAGCCAGACTCAGAGTGGAAGTAAACTGGGTCAGGAGTACCATCACCCCTATCCAGAGACCACCTAGTCCAATGCCGCTGCCGCAAAGGATGCCGAGAACAAGGAGCACTTGGATGACAGTGGGCTCAGGGAGGGTTAGGGCGGTCAGGCAGAGGCACATCTCAGATCCTATTCCACTCAAGAACTCATATGCCACACTGGCAAATGGGGACAACCAAACAGAGGTACCCAGAGAAGTGGAAGGAAAGCATGTGGAGGTTAGCCAAGGAGATGACCTTAGTGAGGAGAGCAGCAGACCACAGAGGAGGAGGAATCAAATCCTGGTGGGGGACTCCATCATAAGAGGGATCCAGCTAGGAACACAGGAGGGGGAGGACAGGGAGGTGAGATGCCTACCAGGTGCCACGGCATGGAGGGTAGGAAGGAAGATCCTGGGGATTGCTTGGAAGGCAAGACAGGAGGGTGAGCTGGATGTCATTATCCACCTAGGAACTAATGACCTGGCAATTGGGGAGCCAAAGGAAGTTCAGGAAGAGTTTAGGAAATTGGGGAGGGGTCTCAAGCAAGTAGCTACTTCTATTACCTTCTCGGAAGTACTACCTGTGAGAGGCATGGGAGAGCATAGGGATGCATGCACCAGGAACTTTAACTTATGGTTGAAGAACTGGTGCTGTGAGGAAGGGTTTGGATTCATTGGTGACTGGGGACCCACCTGGGGATGGAGGCTTGTTCAAGCCTGGACGGTCTGCATCCATCCTGGAGGGGAATCCAAGCTCTCAATGATAAGTTTAAATGCTACATTGACAAGCATTTAAACTAGCCAGTGGGGGTGGCAGGCCAGCAAGGAGGGTACCTAACTGCCCACTCCCCACAGCTAGCAGTGGAACCAGTGAACCAGAGGAGTGGATATCTCTACAAAGCAGTGTGCAAAAGATGGAGATAAGTGCCCAAGAGGTGGCTAGGCAGAAAAGGGTCAAAATTCGACAGAAGGGCAGACAGCAAGGAGAACCAGGGATAAAGAACAACCAGGGAAGGTGCTGGAGTAGAACAGCTAAGCAGACTAGGGAGGTCAAATCATGGAAAGCCATGTGTGCCAATGCCAGGAGCCTTAGCAACAAGATGGAGGATCTGGAGGCTGTCATGGTGCAGTCAGACCAGGACATTGTGGCCATCACAGAAACCTAGTGTAATGATAACCATGACTGGGAGATGGCCATACCTGGCTACAACTATTCAGAAGAGACAGGGCAGGTAGGAAGGGAGGAGGAGTGGAACTGTATGTAAAAAATGACATAAGGGCCACAGAGATCCAGGAGGAACAAAATGGGGGAGAAATACTGTGGATTATGCTGGAAAGGAAAATGGGGACAGCCATTCACACAGATGTGGTCTATAGACCACCAGCCCTGGAGGATGAAAAAGATAGGGAGCTAATGCTAGCCATCCAAAGCATGGCAGACAAGGGTGAGGTAGTGCTGGTTGGAGACCTCAGTATTCCAGACGTGGACTGGAGCATCCCAGCAGCAGCATCAACTAGGAGCAGATTTATTCTGGACTTCCTTCAGGGTGCCTTCCTCAAGCAACTGGTCATGGAACCAACTCAGCAGAAGGCAATACTGGACCTTGTGCTCACAAACAGGGACAGTGTAATGGGGTAACAGTGGGGGAGTACCTGGGGAACAGTGACCACCAGTCATTGTGGTTTGAAATCACAGAAGGAACAGAACCAAACCACACAAAAACATATATCCTGGATTTTAGGGGGACAGACTTTAGGAAACTAGGGATATGCTTAAAAGAGGCATTAAGGGGAATGGGGCAGGAATCAGGGGTTGAGGAACAGTGGGCAGTATTTAAAATGGGGATTACAAGAACAACGGAACTATGCATTAGGCAGGTTAGCAAGGGAAAAAGGAAGAGGAGGCCATTATGTTTTTCCAAGGAGGTAGCAGAGAAAGTGAAAGCCAAAAAGATTGCATTCAGGCAATACAAAAAGACACAGGCAGTAGGGGATAGGGAGAAGTAACCAGGAGAAGCAAAGGGAAGCAGGGAGGTCAGTAAGGGAAGCCAAAGCTCAGACAGAAGAGCACATTGCAAAATCAGTGGGTAGAGGGGACAAAATCTTTTACAGGTACATAAGTGAAAAAAGAAAGGCAAAGGGAGGGATAGTGAGACTGAAGGGGGAGGATGGGGGCCACGTGGAGGATGACAACACTAAAGCTGACATATTGAACAGGTATTTCTGCTCAGCCTTTACTGAGGAAGAGGAGGGTAATGGGTCTGAAGGGAATACAAGGGGTGGGAATGGTGCAGAAATGGACAGAAGTCCCTTTACACGAGAAAGGGTCCTGAAGGAACTGACAGTAATAAGAGTTGATAAAGCAATGGTGTCAGATGGGGTGCACCCCAGGGTCCTTAAAGAACTAAGCGAGGTGGTGGCTGAGACTCTGGCAATCCTGTTTAGCCAATCACTGGAAACAGGGGAGGTACCCAAAGACTGAAGGACAGCAGATGTAGTCCCCTTATACAAAAGTGGGAACAAAGAGGAAGCAGGGAACTACAGACCAGTCATCCTCGCCTCAATAATGGGGAAGATCATGGAAGCACTGCTGAAGGAGATATTGGTGGAACATCTGGTTGTCAGTGGACTGCAGGACCCAAGGCAGCATGGTTTCACCAGGGGGAAGTCATGTCAGACCAACCTCATTGAATTTTTTGACTGGGTGACTAGGGAGGTGGATCAGGGGAAGGTAGTGGACATGGCCTACCTGGACTTCAGCAAGGCCTTTGACACTGTGTCACATGGAAGACAATTACACAGACTGGGGAATATGGGTGTGGGCAGGACAGTAGTGCAGTGGGTAGGTAACTGGCTGGGTGGCAGGACACAGAGGGTGGTGGTAAATGGCTGTCACTCCACAGAGGGAAAAGTGACCAGTGAGGTACCACAGGGATCGGTGCTGGGACCGATTCTATTCAACATCTTCATCAGTGACATTGCACAGGACCTAGAAGGCAGAATTTCCCTGTTTGCTGATGACACAAAGCTCTGTAACAGAGTAGACACACCAGAGGGTGTAGACAGAATGAAAAGGGACCTGCAGAAACTTGACGAATGGTCAGGGATTTGGTAGTTGAAATTCAATGCAAAGAAGTGCAAGATAATGCATATGGGGCAGAAAAACCCTGGCACAATATATCAGTTAGGGGGTGAGGATATAGCATGCACCAAGCAGGAAAAGGATCTTGGGGTTATTATCTCTGATGACCTCAAGGTAGGGAAACAGTATGACAAGGCAGCAGGTAAAGCAAATAGGATGCTGGGATGCACAGGCAGGGGCATCACCAGCAGGAAAAGGGAGGTCATAATTCCACTATACAAGACACTAGTGAGGCCCCACCTGGAGTAGTGTACAGTTCTGGAGACCTTACTTACATAAGGACATAGACAGGGTAGAGAAGGTTCAGAGGAGGACAACAAAATGGTACATGGATTGCATCACAAGTCCTATGAGGACAGGTTGAAGGAACTGAATATGTACTCCCTGGAGGAGAGGATTGAGGGAGACAGGGGATATGAGAGAGACATACAAGTATCTTACAGGGATGAACAGGGTACAGGAAGACACTTTTTAAGAGAAAAAGATGTTTCAGGACTAGAGGGTATGGGATGAAGTTGCAGGGAGGACTATTCAGAGGAAACGTAAGGAAGAATTTCTTCACAGAATGGGTGATGGACAAGTGGAACACCCTGCCAGAGGAAGTGGTGGGGGCTGAAACAATCAGGGGATTTAAGAATGCATGGGATAGACATGAAGGAATTCTGGAGGTCAGGGTTAAGGGGCAACAGTTTTCCAGGAAAACATAAAGTGAACTTACAAGCTCAAATGGGCAGACTTGGTGGGCCATAGGCCCTTATCTGCTGACACTGTCTATATATCTATGTATCTATGTATCAAAAGGGTGACACCGCAAACCCAGGGTGAGGGAGGCAAATTGCAATTCTCCCAAATATGGATTGCAGAAACCCCTGTGTTTTCTTCATATGGTACCATGAGGAAGGAACTTACTGTGTGTACCATATGATTCAGAAAGGAAGAAACACTTCTAACACTGCAGACAATAATGCTGGCTGTCTAATGCACATCGCTGGCACTGGACTTTAACAAGTTACTAGAATCAATGCCTTAATGTCTTTCTTGTACACTTGAAGTGACATAGTTACCCAAAGCAAGCTTGAACAAAGGCCAAAAGAGGTAAATTGGGACCTTCAATCAATGTGTAAAAAGGACAGTACTTAATAGTGTGCTGGTCTGAGTTATTGAAGGCAGCTAAAAAGCATCAGTGCAGTTATCCAAGGGATAGCTGTTAAATGGGGGGGGTGACTTATGCAGGAGTGAAGCAGTTGCCTGCATATAGGCTTTCTTTTATTTAGCTCTTGCTATCAAAGCAAGGAAGCAGATGACAGGGCAACTAGAACTTTTCTGCTAGAACATTTCTAACTAGGGGTCATAGGTGCTGGAACCACCCCCACTTTTGCCCATGAGCATTCAAAGTGCCCCTTTGATTGCACAAAGTACTACTTTTACCCTGTGCCCTTTTGAACTTCAGTGCACCCACATTTGCCCATGATCTGACACCCATGGGGTAGGTAGACAGATACTATATTAGAAGTGTAGAGTCTGCAAGGTAAATTGGGACCTTCAGTCAGGGTATAAAAAACACACTACAGTACTTAGCAGTGTGCTGGTTGGAGTTGGGGAAAGGCAGTTGAAAATCATCCCTGCATTAGCTGGGGGATAGCTGCTAATTGGTAGGTATGACTTGCATAGACACATAGAAACATAGAAGCTGATGGCCGATAAGGACTAGATGGCCCATCCAGTCTGCCCTTTTTTGTTGCATTGCTTACACTGCAGATCCCTTCAGGTCTATGGCCTTTTCTCTGCCATCTCCTTACCATTCCCTTATGACTGCCTTGTGCTTATCCCTGTTTTTTTTTAATCCCACCACTGTTTTTGCTCCCACAACCTTCCCTGGAAGACTGTTCCAGACATCCATCACCCATTCTGTGAAGAAGTATTTCCTCACATCTCTCCTAAACCACTCCGTCACTACCTCTCTACTTCATCTCACAGATTCTATACTCACTAATATGGATCTGGGTCACATAACCTATGCCATCTTTGTCAATCTGGCAAAGCCTTTGACACTATATCTCATCCTCTACTCCTCCATTCACTTGCCGGGGCTGGCTTGAACCCTCCAGCAGTGGATTGGTTTAACTCCTATTTGACAGGTAGAGCTCAATCTGTCAAAACTGCCTCCTCCCTTTCCACTCCTCTCCCTATCACCTCTGGTGTTCCTCAAGGCTTAATTCTTGGACCCATACTATTCTCCATCTTCCTAAATGACCTCCCCAATGTCTGTTCAGCAGCACAAATGAATATACATGTGGAAAACACCATCCTTTACACATCTAGCACATCACATGCTGATGCTTAGACTAGATTGCAATGGAATTTCACCTCAGTTCAGAAATGGTTCTAATTACACCAGCTGTTTCTGAATGCAAAAAAAGACAGTCACCATGTCTTTCAGCACCAGACACAGACTTTCTTCTCTTATCTCCACACCCCTCTTTCCATACATTGGATGGCACTAGGATTGAGGCTGTACCTTCCTTCAGATACCTTGGTGCTTGGTTAGACCACCAACTGGACTTTTCAGTGCATGTGGATACAATCCTAAAAAATCTCCACTCCAAGCTTGGTGTGCTGTATTGAAACAAGGACTGCATCCCGATATCAGCCCACCATGCTATTGTGCAGAAAATTATCCTTCCTACCTTTGACTATGCAGACATAGTCTACAGAGCCGCCCCAAAATTCACCCTGGCCAGACTGGACACCATCTTCAATTCTTTCTGCTATTTCATACTATCTTGTCCCCCTCATACTCACCACTGTGATCATTATATAGTGATATCCCTCCCCTCACTGGAGTCCAGGCACCTGGCACACTGTGCTACTTTTCTGTCTAAATTCTGGTATGGTTCTTTACCCTGTTACATTTCCTCTACTGTCTCTGCCACACCCCCTGGTCCTTACTCTCTTCGTAACTCTGACTCTCACTGCTTCTCCATCCCTCATTGCTCTACCTCTGCTGGTCAATCTGCCTTCTCCTATCACATTCCTAAACTTTGGAACTCCCTCCCAGTAAATATCCATCACGCTCCTTCTACTAAAGCCATCTTCTCTTTTTGCAAGTCTTTACAACCCACTCCTGTCCCTGCCATGCCCACTAAATCCACGCTACTGAGCATTCATGGCCTGTTCACTAATCTTACACTGTTGTACCAGTGTTCTTACCTTATTGTTTATTTTACTACTAATCAGTGCACATACCACTATCTACATTCTCTGTAATTGCACATTTAATCACTTATTATGCTGTGTTGCAAGATGCATGCATTTTAATGATTTGTAGCACTTATGTACTTTTGTGTACCTTCTCTTCCTCTACATTTCCTCTCCATAATGTGATTCTATTTTCTTTATGTAACTACATTTTGCACTGTGTATTCATATTGCATTTCTCATGGCTGCTTGCACTGCCGTTTGTACCACTTCCCTCTTCCATGCCTTCTGATCTGTTTTTTCCAATTGCATTTTTGCTCTGTATGTTATTGTATGGCTCAACTGTATGATCTGTTGCTTGTTCTCCACTTCCCCCTTTCCCAGGACATACCTGGAAACTTGCAACCCTGCTCAGTGTACCTTCCTGGTGAAATGCTTGAATAAATAAAATAAATAAACCTACCCCCCCCCAGCTTCATATCGTGGCACCTTGTTCTGGAGCACCCCTTCCTCTGAAAAATACCTCCCGCTTGTACCTTATTCACCCCCCTCCTCGCCCCAGCACCCACATTTCAAAATAAGCCCCCTCAGGCTCAATGAAGGGACCAACACAACCCGCCCTCCTCCATGGCTGGCACCCTTCTTGTGAATGAAAGCACTGCCACGCTTGCTGACATAGTAAAATTGCTGATCATGTGATCAGCTGTTTTACTATCTGAGCAAGTGCTGGAGCACTTCCATTCACAAGGAGGCAGTCAGCCATGGAGGAGGGCTGGTTGTGTCAGTCATTTTCATCGCATCTCAGGGGAGAGGCATCTCTTCATTAAATTTGAGTGCTGGGGAGGGAAGGAGAATGGAAGTTTGGTGCTGCTGCTGGAGTAGGGGATGATTTGTTACAAGTAAAAGTGCTAGATGAGATGGTGGCTGGCCATGGAGGTGGGTGGGTTGTGCTCTTTGCCTATCATGGGAGGCTTTTTTTAAATCTTATATTCTAGGTGATGGTGGGGAAGATGGGATTGGGCTTGTTGCACAGGGTAGGGGGGCAGCGGATTGAAGTTCAAAGGATTGGGGGGGGCTGTTTTGTTACTGTTTTTTGTCTCCCACAGGTACACAAAGTATGAACACCAAATGTTTAAATATTTGGGCTCCCAGATATGAATATTCAGCTGAATATTTGAAATAAGGTATTTTCCCACCCCTAATGCAGAGAGACTTGCAAAGGCTAGAGAGGTGGGCAAAGATCTGGCTGTTGATATTCAATGTCAGAAAGTGCAAGGTGATGCATATAGGGAACAAGAGCCTGAGTACAGAGTACTGGATGGGGGGGGGGGATAATGCTGGGCACAGCCTCTGAGGAAAGAGACCTAGGGATCATCAAAAGTGCCTCCCTAAAACAAGCAAACCAGTGTAACAAGGCCTATTGTAAAACAAACAGGGATGCTGAGATGTGCAGGAAAGGGGATTGAAGGCAAAAGGAAGGAGGTATTACTACCTCTCTATAGATCACTGATGATGAGACCCCACTAGGAATACTGTACCCAGTTCTGGAGTCCCCACCTAAGGAAAGATAATGGCGGGCTGGAGACAGTGAAATGTAAGATGACAAAAATGACTCCGGGCCAATAATGCAGATCCTACGAGAATTGACTCAAGGCACTGAACATGAGCCCGGCGGAAGACAGAAGAGAGATTGAAGATACAATAGAAACCTTCAAGTTCCTGAAAGTAATGAACAAGATAAGGTGCGGGGAACTATTTTTACTCTTTTCAGGAATTAGCAAAAGAGAGGATGATTCCTCAAGTTTCTTCTTTATCCTACAATGTGTGTTTTTGAATTACATTTGAAAACTGTTATCCAAACATTTCCTAGAATTATAAGGAAGGAATTTTGGTGATCAGTAAATAAAATCGAAATATAACATAAAGGCACTATAATTCTGCTGGGGAAGGAAGAATGTTTAAATATGATTATAAATGATGAATTACAATATTTATAAATGTATATAGGTGAGAATCAATTGATATTGTAACGTTGTAACTAATTTAAAGATATATTGTTTTTTATTTTGTTGGTGCATTAACTGTTTTGCTATTTTGTACGAAATATGAGTGTATTTTAGACTGTAATGACTTTAAAGTTGAACAACAAACTTCACTTGAGAGGAACTATTTGGCATAACTAGCAGATCAAGAACATGGGACACTAGTGGAAACTTGGGGGGGTTTAAGAAGGAAGTGAGAAGTTTTACTTTATCGAAAGGGTGGTGGAGCTGTGTTAAAATCTGGCAGCTAATGTGGTGGGTGCCAGAACTATCAATGGTTTCAAACACTGCTGGGACAGAGTGAAGGGCTTAGTGGTTGTTTAGGATAGTAGTGGTAGGGCGGGGAACAAAGGGATAGATAGTTTGAGTTAGAACCCTGTATGGATAATAGATCTCGAGCTTGCTATGGTTTATGGGCGGACTGAATGGACCATTGGTCTTTTTCTGCCATCACCGTCTATGTTTATATATTTCTGTGTAATGATTTTATGATCATTTACAAATTATAAACTTAGTTGAACTATTTCAGACCCCTTCAGGACCAAAATATCTGTTCCTGTATTTAACCAGAAAATATCTATTGAACACAGAATGCTTGAGATTTTGCAATCAGGACTACAAGAACTGTGGACTGAGATTTTGCAGTTAGGACTACAAGAACTGTGGACTGAAATATTGCAATCAGGACTACAAGAATTGTCCTGAATATATTGATGTATTTCACATGCAGTGCTCTTAATATACAAGTTTAACTGCATTTCATATAATGAGAGAAGGGCTGCACTCCCATAGTTAAGGTTCACTCTGGAAACTTCTATATAATGTTTGCATACAACAAAAACCCTTTCCCCATCCTCCTAGCCTCCTGTGCCTCTCACTTCCTCTCCTAACACCCTGATCTAGATATTCAACCCCTTCCTCATTTCACTGGTCCTTAATCCTCCCCACCACTCCTCCCCACCTGAGCCCCAGCAAAACAATTCCCGTGTAGCAAGTAGTATTTCCCATATCCTATTTCAGTACTCCTTAATGTCTAGTGGCAAATTCCACCCACTTCCCCGAATTGGTGAGCAGCACAGCCATTTCCTCAGCAAGCTACAGTCTGTACAAAATACCTCAAACCATGATATAAATGAAAGGTGTGGTATTAGCCTGTCCTTTATACCCTGCTCTGGGTTATTTAGTTCAAACAGTACAAAGGACATGACAGGAGGGCTGTGATGGTTATCATTATTAAAAGGGGGCTGAAATGGGTATGGGGGGTACTACACACTAGGAAATATGCACCAGGGAATGACTGACATGCGAAAGGGAGGGTCCACACACTGGACACCAGGCACTGCTTGGTATGAGACAGGCAGTGGAATAAGGTGACTTGAATGGGATAGGAAGCTGAAAGGGTAGCCTTTATATACCAGGGTGTGCTTTTCAGGGAACAGGGAGAAGGAGGGGTGCCAGTGTACAGCAGAGAATGCTTAGCATGGGGTGAGGCGAGAGAGAATTATGCCACTGGACACCAGGGAGTGCTTGGCATGGGACGGAGAGGGAGTGAGGTGCCACTGAACACCAGAAAGTGCTTGGCATGGGACAGAGAGTGAGTGAGGTGCCACTGAACACCAGGGAGTACTTGGCATGGGACAGAGAGGGAGTGAGGTGCAACTGAACACCAGGGAGTGCTTGGAATGGGACGGAGAGGGAGTGAGGTGCCACTGAACACCAGAAAGTGCATGGCATGGGACAGAGAGGGAGTAAGGTGCCACTGAACACCAGAGAGTGCTTGGAATGGGATGGAGAGGGAGTGCTTGGCATGGGACAGAGAGGGAGTGAGGTGCCACTGAACACCAGAAAGTGCTTGGCATGAGACAGAGAGGGAAGGGAGTGAGGTACCATTGAACACCAGGGAGTGCTTGGCACAGGACGGAGAGGGAGTGAGGTGCCACTGAACACCAGGGAGTGGTTGGCATGGGACAGAGAGGGAGTGAGGTGCCACTGAACACCAGGGAGTGCTTAGAATGGGACGGAGAGGGAGTGAGGTGCCACTGAACACCAGAAAGTGCATGGCATGGGACAGAGAGGGAGTGAGGTGCCACTGAACACCAGGGAGTGCTTGGAATGGGATGGAGAGAGAGTGAGGTGCCACTGAACACCAGAAAGTGCTTGGCATGAGACAGAGAGGGAGTGAGGTGCCACTGAACACCAGAAAGTGCTTGGCATGGAAAAGAAAGAGATGGAGAAGGTTGCACCAAGCAACAAAGAGTACTTGGAATGTACCAGACAGATTTAGAGATGCTGCAAGTGGGGAGTTATATACCATTCAAGAACCCAAACTGCACTTTTTACCTGTATGCAAAACACAGTAATAAAAAGTATTGCAAGATTTAATCTTGGTCTGAACTAATGAACTTCACACAGACCCTTAAGGGTCTTATCTTCTCATGAAACGTGTTGTGCAACAAAATATATATGGCTAAGGTCCTGTCTGTAGTACTATAGAACTGTTTTTGAAAACCATTTCCAAAACTAGTTTAGTGAAACTGTTGAATGTGCCCACACTATGCAGTAACTGTTCTTGATGCAAGCAATAAAACATGGCTTGGTGTCAGTAGTACTGAGATACCCGCACACCCAGGGTCATAGTGAGGGATGAGACTGCAGGCCTATGCTGTTTTTAACTAAAGTAGTCCCTCAATCTACCAGAACTAAACTGATTTTACAACTTTGCTTTAACTCTTTTGACCTCATGGAGATTCCTTACTTGTAGTTTTCTTTTGTAGCGGTGGACTTTAGCGGCTTTGTGTCTGAGCACAGAGAGTCTGAATTGTAGGGCTGAAAAAAAATCAGTGGGAGCATCAGGAACTGTTTTATGTACTACAAAAAAGCCTCTAAATTACTAATCTCTCATGAGATGAGCGGCTGCTGAGCCTTTCCAATCATGATTGTGGACCAGATTGGTGACAGCAGGGAATGCAAACGGAACCACTTCGATTGAAGTACCTCGTTGAATGAAGTTGCTTACTTGCTTCCTAGAGGGCTAGGATTCCAATCTGCTTTCCCAATGCTCACTCACAAAATTGTTACATTCAAACTAAAGCCTCCACCTGATGGTCTTTTCTATCTCCCACACCCATTTGCTTGCAGAATTTCAAACCAAACAGGTAAAAGACACGTGAACAGACAGCAATTCTTATTTTTAATGCATATAAAAGAAATATAGTATCTGTTGTATTTAATCTTACAGATTTGGGCAATCTCTTTTTCTAAAACGAGTGCTCTAGCCCTGTTAAGTTAGTGTTTGAAAATTGAAGCCAGGACTCCAATGCGCATGCCTGGAGTTCTGGCTTCAATTTTCAAACACTGAATTAACAGGGATAGAGCACTCATTTTAAAAAGAGTTAGATTGCCAAAATCTGTTAGATTAAATATAATAGATGCTATAGTTATTTCATATGCTTTAAAATTTTAGTTTACCTGTGGCTTGGCACTGTGGATGAGGGGGGAAATCAGTTGGCAACTTTCCAAAGCAGGTTGATTATAATGTACTTTAAACTGGAAAAGTGAATAGGTAGAAATTATCAGAAAATCCACGGGAATTTCTGTATGCCATATTTAGCAAGCAATAACACACAATGTGGTGTGGTTCATTCTGGATAAACGTACACCTAGTGGCATAGTGAGGCATAAGGCCACAGGTCAAATGCCTTAATGCCCCTAGAAGTGCATTTATCCAGAAGAAACCACACCCGAGAGTGTGTTATTGCACTTATAAAATGGGTATCTGTTGAAAAGAATGAAGACACAACACAAATAATATACATTTGCAAGGAAAAAACAGAAATTTATTGAAGATATTGCTCTGCAAGAAAAAACAGTTACTAACTTGAATAACTTTTTTTACGTCTCAACCATTCATTAAACACTGCCACTGCCCAACCTGTTGTTTTTTTGTGTGTGTTTTTTTCTTGCTTCTCATTTTCAATTGCTTCTAGTTCTGAGTTGATGCATGGGCACGCCCCCCCCCACCTGTGCCTGCATACATTACTGATGCGCCACGGCACATCGGGATTTGTGCTGTGCACTTTACCCTTTTAAATATCACAGGCGCATCAATGGGTTGACGGAGTGGAGTGGTGGGGCTCCGTGGGGTGGGGGTCCGCTAGATCACCAGGGATTTCGGACTTGGGGGTGAGAATGCCACCGTGATCGGGCTCCATGCGGTCCACTGGACCACCAGGGATATTGGACTTTGGGGAGGATACTGATGCCCGCGATCGGGCTACTGGGGGGGTACAGTTATGCCCGCGATCGGGCAACTGGGGGGGGTGTTACAGTTATGCCCGCGATCGGGCTAATCGCAGTCCGCTGGACCACCATGGATAGGAGACATTCATTGTCCGTTACGGGCTGCAGGGGGTGTCGGTCCCCGACGGCTGTTGCCTGGCAGGGTGCCAGGTGAAAGTCGTCGGGGATCGGTGCACCTGCATGCAAATAGCATGCAAATGGGGCCGTAATAAGATGCAAATGGCCCCCCCATGCACCTTGCATAAATTATGGCCCCATTTGCATGTCACCCTTTGAATATCACAGGTGCTATGCATGGCGCAATGGAACTTGCACCACCACATCTCAATGCTCCACTCTGACCACTTGCGCTGGCGCAGTTCCACTGCGCCATGCACAGTGAGTGGCTAGAATGATATTCGCTGAGCAGTTTATAGCTAACTTCTGTTGAATATCACCCTGGCCCCACCCCTGCGCAAATATTTTGAGCCGCGCACAGGCTTGCGCCACAAACTGGTGCAGTTTGAATATCTGGGCCGTGGGGTTCTAATTTCTAAGCAGGGTGTTCCACAATTGATTACTGAGTCATTTTACCACTGCTTGTTTCCTAGTATATCATAAATTGGAAGTGAAAACTATTCGTTGCCTTCATTGGTTACAAGGTGGCACTGGATTCAATCAATAGTCACTTAACCTTTCTGAGGTTCAGTGCACACAACTGCAAAATTGGCTAAATGGCAGGAACTATTACCATATAGGAGCCTAGTTTCAGATCAGAGTGGGAAAAGGTAGAAAGCTTTCTGATAAATTCCAAACAACCCATGGAGTGTGGGATGATTTTTTTTTTTTTTATTAAATGTATTTACGATGCATTTACAGTTGTTTTAAATGTGAAAAGTTGGATTCTTTAATTGTAAGGTGCTAATAGGAATGGAATGTCATAGGGGATACACAATGGCCTATCTCAAAAAGCAATTTTTCTTCAAGTTTGAGGGGCAAAACCATAACTGATGCATGATGATGCCAAGAGTGCGTTACGAAAGTCCTATCCCACCACAAGTGGAGAGAAGTTGTTTTTTGGGTCATACCATTATGTATTCTATTTATACAGCATACATTTTAAAGTTACAACTTTTAAACAGATGTTTGTGTGAATACTTAGCAGTGTTTTTTTAGGTCAGCAACTAGCTTCAGGGCAGCATGGGCCTATTGTGATGTCATCAGTGTTGTGAAAGCTGCTCTGTGATTGTCTCTTAGGCAGAGTATATAAGGGATATGCAGCGGAACCTATGTGATTCGTGATTTATGTACACAAATGCTGTTTGAACTTGGGTGACCCCATGAGAGGAGTAAGCCATGAGTGAGGTGCCCATGGTCAAACAGCATGAATGTACCTAAATGATTTATCACACAAAGTCCTCCCTTGCATATTTCATTTATGCAATAAGGAAGAATCTTGTGCATAAGTTTAGTTTACCAAGAATGTTTTTTAAAATAAAGAAATTTAAACAAATGTGTGGGTTTATTTAGGGAGTTGCCATGATACTGCACTTGTGGAGTGCAGTTGCTAAGGCCATCACTGTGGATGCACCATCATGGCATCATGTTTGTGTTCTGACATTGCAGCTGATTGGATGATGGCAGACTTGAAAGGTTTTTTCATAGTAAGATGGTGGCTTCTTTTAGCGGGTGACAGTATACTGGATGGGTTGCAGTAGTAAGAGGTGCAGTGTCACTGTTTTCTTTTGTTCATGGATTGTGTGCTGTCATTAGGAGTGGGCCAGAGTGAGTGGGACTGCGAGCAAGAGGATTGCAACACTTCACTGAGAGGTATGGTGGGTTGTGAAGGAAGAGATCAAGAGAAAAGGAGATGGCTGAAGTCAGTTCATGTTTTTAAATTTTTTTAAGACTTGTGTTTAAGTCAGGGTGGGGACAATATGTAGGAAGATGGCGGCACTGTGTGGAGCAAGCAGAAGGCAGAGTGTGAACTTGACTGGCTGCAGCCTGGTGAGGAGACGAGTGAGTAGAGAGGTACTTTTAGTAAAAAAAATACAAAATAAAAACAGCAAGTGTTATGAACTGATGGATTTTTTTGTTAATAAATAGCAAAGGGCAGTTTGTTACTCTAGTAAAGGCTTGATTCTAGGTGGTAGTGTTGGTATATATGGCTAATGCAAGAGATGGGGAAGTGAAAGTAGATGGAAAAAGTGCAGGCAGGTGGTGGGGGGTAATGTGTGACGTCTTTGTTATATACATAAATGAGTGATGATGAGTTTACTGTTTAAGTTACAGCATTGCGAGAGTATATATATGTCCTGAATCTGTATGTTCAAACATGCTCAGCACTCAAACAGTTAACAGGATACTAGCCTGCTTACAGGACTGTCATGTATGCATATGGATGAAGTTACAATAAAATAATATGACAATAAAAACAATAAAATAATAAGTACAACATTATTCATGTCCAATTACAGATGAACATAGTCCACTTTGTAAGAGCTGCTTTAAAACTGCTGTATGTGGGTAAATGTAACTGCAGAGGCAATGAATTCCATGCCTTTGTTGCAATAAAATTAAATGACATTGTACCATTATCTTGTGTATAAATGTCAGATTTTACATTTATATGCATAGTAGCTCAGATGAATGCATTTATCACACTCTATTTATGTCTACCCCTGGTGCATAAAGTGATTGCAACATACTGTATCTAATCTCCAGGTAAACATTTATCTGGTGGTCAGATGGGGTAATAAATCACGGATATGTAGTGGATGACTCGGAATATGCTATTTATTTTCATGAGTAAGGGGGCAGGACCCTAAGTCATGACTGGGGAAGCCATAAGTGAGATATGAATGTCCTCTGCCCTCACAAATGATTATAAATATCCTATTCTGAATTAAGCCATTGTGGGTCTGGTTTATAGCTCACATATTTTCACATGTTAGCCTTTCAGTTTAGCCCTTTTGTGGAGCTCTGGTAATTTTGACTTCACTAATCTAGTTTGATTGCTGCATAACTGCATGTGACGTTTCAGTATTAATCATTGTTTAATCTGCTCTCTCATTGTTTAAGTGCAACATTACGGCATATTCAGCTTATTTTGTGTTTGTAACACATTTGCAACAACCCTCTCCTGCCACTAGGAGGTAGGGGTTAGTTACTATACTTCCAGACCCAGAGCCTACTCTCTGATAGTGTCTCTGACAGATAGCCTACTGGGAAGGGCTTAGTGACAGACAGGAGGGTGCCAGGGTACCCTCGAAGCACTTTTGCCCTGACGTGGAACGGACCTCACGGCTGTCATTGTACCGAGATGTTTGAGATAAGATCACTTGGATTCCTGTTTGTCTGGTACATTCCAGGGACAGGCCCAGGACAGCAGTGTAGATCCCATGGAAGATATCTGGAGGAATTTAATGTAGATCACTGTTAATTCAGTGGCTCTTGTGAGGGGGCACACTGGAGAAGTGGACCTTGTGGCACTTCCACTCAAGGAGTGTTCCCGGCAGCCTTGTGGCACAGAAGGCGTCCCCCAGAACAGAGGCTGTCACCTTTGGGGGGGGGCATTTGTGGTCTTGTGCCTGAATGATGATGCCAGCCACACTGCTTTTGATGAAGAGAAATTTGATGAGAGAGATAAGACTGCTGAGACAGGTAGGAAATAAGTCTAGATTGTGTGACAGGAAGTCTCAAGCTGGGATGAGTACCAGAGCTGTGGCAGAGGGCTTGGGGTAAGTGTCATCTGCTGCCAGTGGGCAGGCTAGAGTATGCGCTGCCATGCTGTGCACAGCACACCATCTGGTGAGTGGAAGAATACATGATGTGAGGCACCCAGCATAGGTGGTGACCTCCTGGGCTCCAGAGGAGAGACCACAATGTTGGAGCCAAGTTTGGGGGCCAGGGGGGCACAACAGTCAACCAGGACACCAAAATGCCAGGAAGTAAGTGCCAGTTTGAAAATGTTATGTGGTTTGTTGCATAATCAGTGTTTTTTTTTTTTTTTTTATCTATAATAGGTAATAAAATATACAACTTTCTGGAGTCTTGGAAGAACTGTATTTTGCATACACAACTTAACTAATGATCTCACCACACAAAATGTGTATTAAGAGGGTGCTGATAGATTTTAAAGGTTTCTATTTATTTATACATAGATACATAGACAGTGTCGGCAGATAAGGGCCTATGGCTCACCCAGTCTGCCCATTTGAGCTTGTAAGTTCAGTTTATGTTTTCCTAGAAGTCTGTTGCCCCTTACCCCTGATCTCCAGAATTCCTCTATGTCTATCCCATGCATTCTTAAATTGCGTGATTGTTTCAGCCCCCACCACTTCCTCTGGCAGGGTGTTCCACTTGTCCACCACCCGTTCTGTGAAGAAATTCTTCCTCATGTTTCCTCTAAATCGTCCTCCCTCCAACTTCATCCCATGCCCGCTAATCCTGGAACATCTTTTTCACTTAAAAATAGTGTATTCCTGCACCCTGTTCCTCCCTGTAAGATACTTGTATGCCTCTATCATATCCCCTCTCTCCCTCCTCTCCTCCAGGGAGTACATATTCAGTTTCTTCAACCTGTCCTCATAGGATTTGTGATACAATCCATGTACCATCTTTGTTGCCCTCCTCTGAACCTTCGCTACCCTGTCTATGTCCTTACGTAGGTAAGGTCTCCAGAACTATACACTGTACTCCAGGTGGGGCCTCACTAGTGTCTTGTATAGTGGTATATTTGACCTCATGGAGGCAGGAATTGTGTCTCTCCCCTCTCTCCTTCCTAGTGTATAAATGGTGCCGAGTTTGGGGCAGGAGCTGAAACAAACTGTGAGAGTCTAGTGAGAAATGTACATTTTTGAGTCATGAGGCTGGAGGCAAAGGCTGAGAGCGGTGCTTACCCCACATTCCTAGGCACCCTGCCAGAGCCTCTTCATTTCAGACTAAAGGCAGCCTGGCCTGTCTGCATGCAAACAAGCATGTTTTTCTACATGTGTACATGCACTCACCTCTACCTCACCTGCCTGCTGTTCTGTTTTCACACACAAATATGGGCAGTTTGTGCTGCTGCATGCATCTAGTTGCCAAATGCAGCACCGCATAGATTTATAATTTAAATGATGTTCAGGTGACTAGATCTCTAAACTGGTATATGTGCACAAAGTGCACAAACAATTCTTGATATAGTATGTGTGTGCAAAATGCACTCCAAAAATCATGACATAAAGGTGGGTCTGGGGACTAACAGGCCCCTAGAAGCTCTGGGGGTTTTAGAAGCTCTTTGGTGCATTCTGGGGCTCATTGAGAAGAAATAGACACTTTTTTTTAAGGTCTTAGCCCAGACATGATTCCAGAAGGAGAAAAACCTAATCCTCCTCAGGATTCCAGGGTCTGGATGAGAAAAGACAGATTTTTTTTTACTCACACCAATGACCACCTCCTCTCTCTCAGAGAGAGTTACAAATCTGGTAGCCCTGCTCTGCATGGCACAGGCCCCACCTCACACTCCTTCGTCCTCCTGCCCTGACTCTTCTGTCTTCTCTTCAGGGACAAGAGAGGTGTGACCTTCTCCAATTATTAACCACCCCACTAGCCATCCGTGAGTCTCTCACGGGCCAGCACATGGTATAAAAGATAGCAGCCAGAGAGTGGTTTGCACAATAGAAAAGAGAGAGCCGTGGGACATCAGCTTATATTAGTATGTCAAAATTTAAAGTGTAGGTACCTGACCTATGAGGGGTCACCTTGTCATAGATGGTCAGGCTAATCAGGACTCAGCCAAATGATGAGACCACAAACCCCTTTTAATGTTAAAATGATGGCATGAAGACAGAAAGTAAGAAAATAGAATTTTTTTTCTTTTATTCTATTTTTTTTTCTTGGTAGGTCCACTGTAGCTCATCTGCCCTGGTCACGGTCCCTGGAGCTTCCACTGCCATCTA
Source organism: Neoceratodus forsteri (assembly GCA_016271365.2). Classification (NCBI taxonomy): domain Eukaryota; kingdom Metazoa; phylum Chordata; order Ceratodontiformes; family Ceratodontidae; genus Neoceratodus; species Neoceratodus forsteri. The sequence goes on along the minus strand of CM057454.1, from coordinate 1,098,196,856 downwards.
TTGCCACCTTCATCCCCCAGTTACCCCCCAGAGGGCGGGGCCATGGCAACGGTCCCCTATTCGCGCCACGGGACTAGTGACTGGTCGGCGGACTGCAGCGATGGCGGCTAATCGAAGCCCCAAGTAGGGTTCCACTTAGACAGTGGATCCTGCCCACCTGCTCCTTTTTCCTGTGTTCTGTTGGAAGCAGGGACATGCAATGATGTCAGCGTCTGCCCTGCCTCCCTGTATGATGAACACCGGTAGCATGAGTGTCTTCTGGCCTCCACCAGGAGTCCTCAGTGTGCCAGACACTTCCCTACCCCCCCTCCAGTGAAGGAGAGCCATACATGGGATGCTTCTAAACTCAGACCAATGGTAATCTCTGCTGTGTGTGTGACAGACAGTGTGGCCACGTTGGTGGCACTGGAGTTTGCTTGGTGGTGTGTGTGTATGTGTGTGTGTACATGCGTGCACGCATGTGCTCAGGCAGTCCACACTGTTCCATGTTAACCGAGGGGCAAACGCAGTTGTAGGCTGGCTTTGTGATACCTGAGTATGGGTCACAGAGGAAAGAGTAGATTGACAGCTAGCTGGAAGGTGAGTAGGAAGAAAGGGTACAACTTCATCCACAGGGCACGACAACTAAGGCAAACAAATCTCTGAAGTTTAAAGGGCCAAGAGGTCAAAAGCAACATTGCTACAGTATAGGGCCAATTTTTCACGGATGTAAAACAAAGTTTGCAATTAAAACTGGGGCAAAACACCATTTTTAAAAATAGTGCAAAAATAATACAATGAAAATTGTGACTCTCCGGGTAAAATGGGACATCTGATCACCCTGTCTTAAAGTTACAATGTCGGGAGTACATGACTTGGTGAGGGGCATCAGTTTCACTGCAAGAGACCCAAGGGGGGGTGACTGCCCCTGTCTCCCAAGCTCCACTACCGGGAGGCTGACCTGGCATGGAGTGGCTGCCTTCAGTGCCAGGGGACGCCTAGATGTTAAACAACAAACTGAAGTCCAAGAAGTGAAGTTCCAACAGCAGTGGATGCCTCCTACACCACTGGCTGAACAGGCATCATGGTGCCATTGAAATATGAAAACTACAGTAATCCTCAGTTTATAGCATAGTGGGAAAACTAATGAATTTGTGCAGAATAAAGCAGGCTCTAACCCAAGGTACAGTATAACTTCTTTTGGTGTGTGTGGATTCAAGTGGAAAAAAAAATTGAAGGGTTACTGCAGCTCCTGCTGTGAGTTTGGGGTGCAACTTTTAATAAGGAAACAAAGTTCCTGACTCATGTCCAGGGTCAGGATCAAACCTTTCTGTACAGTGCCAATCTAGAGAAGGAACCAGGGGCCATTGTCCCCGACTGCAATTACTGACTTGTCAATACAGAGTGACTTGCGTAATAAGGCATGACGGAGTATGGGTTATCATGGGATTTACCAGTACCTCGTATAGTGTGTCAAGAGGTAGAATGTAGAATGACTTTACTCCCATGAGAAATGGGTAAACATCCCAATTACCCACATCCTGGAGTGCCTTATTACAATTATACTATGGCACCTTGTGCATACTGTAAATAAAGAATGTTCTTTTTAAAGTATGTTACTTTAATAGATTAAGCATTTTAATAGATTTTGTATCAAAATATTCTTTCTCATTGTATCAAATAGTACCTTACCCCGTTTCAGCTGCTGATGTTTCTTCTGTTGCCCCCCCACCCCCAAAAAAATGTTTTGTGCTATGTAGATTTTTGTTCATTTTCTCTCCTATTGCCATGTTAAATAATTTTATTTGCATGTTACTACTCAGAGGTGGGCAAGAGCAAGCTGTAGAGTTGAAAGAAAGACAGAGGAGAGAGAGAGAGAGAGAGAGAGAGAAAGGTTTTAAGTCTGTACAAGTAAATCATTTTTGGTTGCTTGAAACAAAGTGTTGTTTCAGATGTGTGAAAAAGCAAGATACAGTAGTGGCAAAATAGACTTTTCAAACCAAAAAAAGGGTGTATTGATTTGGGGAGAATTATATTTACGTAAAGAGGTTGGCTGGTACTTACCTGTGGGTAATGTAGGGATTTACCCATGGGTAAAGGCACCAGCCAACCAGTCAAGTTACAGGATTTTATGTCCCCATTGTACAGTACAAGCAGGGCCCTGGTGTTCTGTGGCAGAATTTTCTGATTTCTGAGGCATGATTTAGTCACTTCTCTGGCAGAATGCAGTTCTGTCATTGGCTAAATATGATGTGATGTCATCAATGACATCATATGCTGAGCATAGAGGAGGGGCTTCAGGATAAACAAGATGGGAAAGAAAGCCTGACACTATGGAAAACCAGTATATTTACATGAAAATTCACCAAAAACAATGAATTCTATGGCGCTATATATATTCTGCAGCATGACACAAATTCCGCAACCGCAGAGCCGCAGAATTCCAGGGGCCTTGAGTACAAGTAAGCAATAAGACACTCTGGGGATCTAGTTGTTATGTGATAAGAACACACTGCAGGTGCGTAGTGAGGCATGAGGTGCTTGTGCTGAGTGCTTTCAACACCTGGGAACTGCTCCCTATGACACAACAACCCACACTCCTGAATATCTTAATGCACTTATAAAATAGGTCCATGTGGAAATTTAAAATATTATAATACAATTAACCAATGTTTCATGTTAACAGTAAAATAAAGGGAGCAAAAAGTCCAGTACTGTGTATGTTTTTCAATACAGACATTGCTGGAAGCTTTTTTTTTTTTGGTAACCTGGGAAGGTCTACTAGGCACAAGTGCCTGTGTTCGGGGGTCCTGAGAGCACTGTGGAGGTTAAGTGACTTGTTCAGTGTCAGACAGTATGCAAGTGGAGTTTGTAGAAATCAAACCCAGGTCTGCAGGATGTACCAAGCTCATTCACAGCTCATTACTCTAACCTGTAGGCCAGGGGTGGCCAACCCGTAGCCTGTGAGCTACACGTTGCTCTTGAAGCAGTTTGATGTGGCTCTCTAGGGGTTTGTCAATCACGTGTCAGGTACACGTCAGTCTTTTAAATTTAAGAGCAGTCAAAGTACAGGAGCTGAAACGTGCCCTGAGTGTTCAACAAGCTACTTTTATTAAGCCTGCAAGCAAATCTAAACTCCAGAGCTGTTCTGAATAATTATTTTAAAATTACAACTATTTTTTAAAAATACTGTAACTTAATAGAATACGATTATTGACTATTTACTATGACTATGTTACTATTTTAACTCCTAAACATGGGTATGGAAAGGGCCACATGTTGGGAATGGTAGGGCACATTGTTGTGGCTTATGTCTTGCTTAGAAATTTAAATGCTGCTCTCGACCCTGAAAAGGTTGGACACCCCTGCTGTAGGCTATACTGCCAGTCCCAGTAGACCCAGGAAGCTACTAGAAGGTAGTGGTTTGCTATCATGCCTCAGCCCAATAGCCCCCTCCTCTGCCCTCCCACTTGAGAATTTGTTTTATTCTTGTATTAATGTAGTTGTTTGTAGCTGGTCATCCTGCATTGGGAGTGAAGGAGCTGTCTAATTTGAGTCTCTGCATGGGCTGGGGATGGACAGCTTACGTTTAGAGATAAGTGAGCTACTTCCGGTTTCAAGTTGCAGTCAGCAGCAGACTGCATTTGGCGTGAATCATCGTCAGTTATGCTCAACCCAAACTGTGGCAAGATTTTTAGGTGCCAAAAAAAGTTTAGTGCTTATTGTTAAGACCCAGGCTTTTTTTTGTCAGTTTGGTGTGTGCAGGACACATGCCCCATTGAGATCCTAGGAGGATTTAACTTTTGCATAGTGATATGTTTAGGGCTTGTTCTCTGTAGTGGCTGGAACATGTTTTCTCAGGCATTCACAGAAAGCAGCATCAGAAAGAAACAAGTATTTTTCAATGCCGAATGTTTGCTTGCTGGTATTAACACTGGAAATACAGGCGTTAGACAGATGCAGAATAGGAACGTCAGTGAAGGATTGAACTTCACATCAACCCCACCTCCATCCTGCAGAGATGGACAGGCATTGGGGTATGTGTTTGGGTCAACACCCATGACGTTCATGTCACCTCACCATATCCTGCAGACACCGACACATGTTGAGGTGTGCCTTGGGGTGTTCAGCTTTACAGTCATCCCATTCCATAAGGACATACACTGAAACAGGTACAGTATAGGAGAATGTTGTGAACTCTGGGTCCAAAGAGTCCAAGGCACACCTCGATGCCTGTGACTGGTCGGGGGATGGGGGTGGGATGGCATGAGCATTATAGTCAGCAATCCAAAGGCACACCCCAATGCCTGACAGTTTGTACATGGTGGGACATTATGGTTAAACCCTAATGCCCCGTGCGTTTGTTGGCATTTGCACTCACATTTTCTACATTTCCTTTTTGTGACTGCACCTCATGAAAGCATTTGGGGCCTCTCCTCATGAAGCATGGCAGTGTGATTTTGTTAATGTGTGTACTGAACTTTGAGTTCCAATAGCGACCGTGCTATTCTGCACCAGATGTATGAAAACACAGATCGGGCAGAATGTGAAGAATGACAGTTGTACCATCCATAAGGAGGTGTGAAGAGATGGCAATGTTGAAAATCTGTAGTGGGAATATTAAAAATTCTCGCACTTCTGAGCATACATGGAAACTGTGCAACGCATGCATGTAACACAGTAATTTTATGGACTTTCATCACCAAAATTTCAAAATAGGCATTTTAGGACCTCTGCTCATAAACAGTGTCACTGTGATTTTGTTAATGTGTTCCGAACACTGATTTCCCACAGTGACCACGTTATTCTGCACCAGAAGTGCGAAAACTCATTTTGGTCAGGATGTGAAAAATGACAGCTGTACTGTTCACAAGGAGGTGTGGAAAATGGCAATGTTGAACATCTGGAGTGAAAATATTACAAATTTGCGAAGTTACAAGCATACGTGGAAACTTCACAACACACATTTGTAAAACAGTATTTTTTTTTATTTTTCCCACCAAATTTGCAACATAGGCTTTTTGAGAGCCCACCTCATGAACACTGGCACTGTCATTTCATTAATCAGTCCCAAAAGGTGATTCCGCGCAGTGACCATGAAATCACCTTTCGGGACTGAATAAGGCCATGACAGTGGCTGAATTCATGAGGAGGCGTCCCAATAACCCAATGTTGAAAATTTGGTGCCAGAATTCCCAAAAATGCCTGAGATATGCAACAAAGTTGAAAAAAACCCTTTTTATGCCATTATGCAGCTTACCACATTTCTCCAGTTTGCGGTCAGCTTTGAAGAGTGCAGACATGTTCTCGGTCCTCCAAAGATCATCAGGTTAGGCTCCAGAGGTAATTATGGGGTGAGGGGGTGTGGAGAGGCAGGGTGCACAGAGGGTGGGTGCGGGTTTGGGGAGGGACCAGCGGACTCTATGAGGAACCGTTTTCTGTTTTACAGGTTACAGGGAAAAAAAAAACATTGTGGGACAGCATTTTTTTTTACAGGGATATTTGGCACCCTGGAGTGGGCTCCCAAAGTGCCACCAGAGTGGTTTTGGGGGCTGTAGCTGATGGGGATTGGGCACCCTGTTGGCAGATACCGAGTGGGGAGGGAGAACCGAGGGGACTGGGCACCCCCCTTGGCACATAACAAATGTTTTGGGCAGGACATTATGCAGACGGGGAATGGGCTCCCCCATCAGCAAAGAAAGACTGTTGGGGGGAGCTCATGATGCCGAGGGGGACTGGGCACCCCCTCAGCACACAACAAATGGGGGAAGGGGTCACAGTATGCCAACAGGGAGTGGGCTCCCCCATCGGCAAATAAACTAGTGGGGACACAATGGCAAGGTACCGCCCTGCAATGATGGGTTGCTCCCTCATTGCAGCGGTAATGGCTGATGCTGCAGTGACGAGGTGGACCCCCATTGCAGTGGTGAAAACATTTCAACTTGGTGGCACTTTTGGACACCAATGTCATGGGCACAGTGTGCCTGCATTGGTCCACCAGTGCTGAGCCCCCAAATGCAGTGCAGCCGTTGGATGCCACAGTGCTGCACCTCCACAACCTGCTTCTCTCCTAAGCTGCTGCATAATGTTTCTTGCGCGTGCACGCAAGCAAACATAAAAAGAAAGCAATGCACTCTGGTGAGTCTTTGGGGGGGAAGAGAGAGAAAGAACAAGAGTCAGATGCAGCACTTCAGATGCTGCTTTAGCCAGCTCATGCTTTGGGAGAGAGAAGATACTGTAGATAACAAAGTAAGCAGTGAGCTCCAGGTGGGCGGTTGGGAGATCTACGAGGCTAGGGCATCATTTAATATAATTTTCAGGATAAATGTAAACACCCTTCAGACACACACCACATCAATAATGAATTCACAGAGCCACAGTGGAGCAGCCAATTGTTCTGTTTAGTTTTTGTATAAGCAAACATAGTAGAGTTTCTTCTTTGACTTCACGTGTCTACAATGACCACACTTTGTCAGATGTGCACTGGACAAATAGCGATGTGTGTTTTTTTCTTGTGCTGCTGTTATGCCTGATGGGAAATTACCATTTTACCCCAAATAAATTAGACTGGCTATACATTATTTGGACACAGCTATTTTGTATGCTGAAGTAGTGTGTGAGTAGCATGTTTATTTGTACTCATTGTGGGGTATGTACATTAAATATACGGCTACAAGTGAAAAAGTGGGTTGTCATTTTTGTGTGTCAATGCTACAATCAAATGTACAGGACATCAGATATCATACATACTTTGTTTTTCTCATGAATTCCTGGCACGGTCAGTCCAGTTATTTTATGCGCAGCATGTCTTAATATTCTGGTAAAGACCATCACTAACATTTAAAACTCATGCAAGTTTTTTTTTTTTTTTGCAAATTGTGATTGATTAGCATTCATGAGTATACATCAGTGACTATCAGATGCATTCTATACCATCAGTTTCCATGTCGTGGTCATACATAATAAGACACCCACAGTGACTACTTGCATATAGTTTTTTTTAACTGTATAGAAACATTAATCGATACAAGTTGCATATAGCTTTGAAAAATTTGTCTCTAATATACTTTCTCCTCGCAACTATGACTCCCTTTTGTAAGTCATAGTTGTGCAAGCTGGAGGTGGACTTTTTGTCATTTCTTCTTCACTTCGAATTAAATAATTTTATTCTCTCAAATACAGAAATCTGACTGCCATGTTCCAGCCCTGACTGTGAGTACAGCTGTAATGTACAGCAGCGTAGCTCTGCTTTTGCAAATTATGGGGACTATGCATCAGTGTGGAGCCAGATACATGTGAATTGTGCGTACCTGGCCCCCTTAGCTCCACACTTGTGTGCAGTCACATGGTGCATGGTGTGCATTACTGCATGCCTCCACAGGGCACCTGTCCACAGCCCTGCCCACCCAGCATTCTACTGCATGGGGTGGATCGAGGGATACAGGTGGGCATCCAGTCAGATGCCCATCCTGGCTGGGTCCTTTAGTGGATCCCCTGCTCCACCCAAGCAGGGATTCGGGGTAAGTGCAGGTCCAAGAACTTTAAAAGTATGGACTAGTGCACGAATGGTTGACTCCCGCCCTCCCTGTCAGCACAGTGGGCTGGGGCAGCGTGGTGGAGGTATTTCCTATCCCACTGCAGCCAGTAAGTATCATTGGGTGGGGCACACAGAAAATACAGCAGGGTCCCCACTGCGATATGCTGTGCCCTTTACCTGGCATGCTGTGCCTTCGTGATAGGCATGGAGTGCGGGTACACCCCCTGGCAAGCCCTTTAATCAGCCACATGCATAATTGTGAAACCAGCCAGGAGATGTAGTACAGAAGGAATGCTTGTCACTTCCATGAATGCTGCCGGCATTCCACTGGGACAACCCCCACCAGAGCATGGCATTCAGTCGTAGGGTTGCCTTTGCACTGCAGATCTGCAGCAAGTAGGCAATCTGCACATTAATGAATTATCAGTAAGTCATGCATTTGAAAAATTCATGCACTACAAAATTCTTCATTTAACAGTTCTATTATTTGAACTGATATAAAACAAATTACATTCTCCTTTTACAGTCATAGCTTTTTTTATTTTAGTAGGTTTTTGATTTTTATTGTTAAGCGGGTGGATGCACTGGTCCCAGGGACCATTTTCAGGCATGACCCTCACCATCAAGATGGCACAAAATAATGAACAGTATGAGAAAAAAAATACATAATTTTATTTTATTTGATATTATTATAAAATGGCTTCACTTTACTAATAAAGTCTCCAACAAATATCTGCACAGTCAAGGTATTTGATTAGCAGTTGTTTTTCACTATTGGAAATGTAGTTATTTATTTTATTTAGCTTTTGTTAACCAGGTAAGCACACTACACAAGTATATGACTATTTTCAGGTATGACCCAAGAAGATTGAAAGCAGATTATTTAAGTTTATTCTGATCTATCTTATCGGTTATTAATATTTTCATTGACCATTTATGAGGTAGTCATAGTGGTTATAACACTAGCTTGGGAAGAATCTGCTTAGATATTCAAACCCCACTAGAGCCAAATACACAAAGTGTGATCCTGGCAATATCACTTTACCTTCCATTAGAAATATAGCCACTGTCAGCAGCAAAGGACCACTTGGTCCACCAAGCCTGCCATTGCCCCAGTCCATATAGTTTTGAAATGGTGAAAGGAGGACACTACTGGAAATGAGATGTTTCTGCTCAGATGGGCTATGCTGGGTAAGGACGTTGTAAAGTTAAATTAAAATTCAAAGGCAGCTTGCTGTTCCTCTTATGTCATCAGCATCATCATGTGGCCTGCAGGGGATATGTCCAGTGTCAGCAGGGGTGGTAATGTAGAAAAATGTGAAAAGCAAATGTATGCTTGAGGGAGTGCTCCAGTCATCAAAAGCCCTTCACATCTGACATTGACTCATAACTGCATTTTGTGTTGGGTGGACTGGGGGGGGCACAGAATACCCACTGCTGGCCTCATTGTGAGGTGGAAATTCATTGGGGATAATAAAGCAGCTATGGAATAAAACATGATATTTTCAGGAAGCTTGTTGCAGCTGCAGTTAATACAACTATTACCATATCTATTGGATCTACTCTTCTAGGTATACCCCTGTGCTGCACAGCATAAGTTTTTTTTATTTTCTTGACACCAGCCTTTAACAGATCAACAATATTTCTAAACCAAATCCTGCAGCCATCTTTTTTTTCCTGCGGAAAAACTCAATTAAAACATTCATAAAATACTAACATTTTGGTGTTAAATGCACTTGGCCTGCAGCCTCTTACATCATCCACCCAAGGTGTTATGTTACTACACAATAACACACTCCATGTCATGCTTTATTAAAGGAATAATGCATGACAGGGTGTGTGTCGTGCTGGGATACCACCACGCTGGGGGGTTGGACACGAGGCTACAGGCCGAGTGCATCCAATGACCCAGGCATGGCATTATCCCATCACAACACACACCCTGGAGTGCATTATTCCTATTATATAATGGTTTGTTGTTATATATAAAATAAAAAAAATTTCAAGAATGTTTTTATTAGTGTGGAAAAATATTTTTGTTTCTTAAGAGGAGATGCAAAAAAAGAGTGTATCCAAATGCTCATGCATATTGGTTCACAGTGATGAGACTAGACCTGTGGTGTTATGTTGGGATAACGACATGGGTCCAGCCCCAGACTGACCAATCACAGTCCAAGATTCTTTCTTGCCATTGTATAATGCTTAATTATCATCTCTGTTATGAAATGACAGTAATCATTCATTGGCTACAACCACAAGTAACCACACTCTGCGTCCCCCATTTGCAACCACCTGATCAATATCCACCCCAAAAAACATAACTATGATTATTACTCCTGAAAATGTAGAACTCTGAATGCTCATTCACTGTCACTGTAATGTGAATAACAAAAGGAAAGCTGACAGCTCAGTGAAGCATAAAGCTGTACTTTGACAGATTGTGCTCTGTCACTAAATGATTGAAAGACGTATCAGTGTCACAATTGTCTAAAGCGAGTGTGCAGATTAGGAAATGAGGCAAAGACTGTGAAATCAGTCACATTTTTCAAAAAACTAAATGAAAACTGCCATCAGTCTGATCAGGTAATAAATTGTGAAAACTGTTGTAATGAATCCATTGTCACTGATCAAAATCTCTCATTTTGAAAGTTTCACTCCACCAGCACTGTAGTCTAAGACAGCATCAGTTGCTAATGTCCAGTAAGTTACAATTAAATATTCTATATCTCGGTTTAAATTTCAAAAGAGAATCTCACAGCATAAAACCTCAAAGGAAACTAAAACGTTTACTGAAATTTCCTGGGGAAAATTTCACTGCTGCATAAGATGGCTGATCCGAGATTCCATGTGCTACAGTGAGAAATGTCACTTCTCAAAAGATACCAAATACAAATTTTGCTCAACAGAGACTGTGAAAAAAAAAATAATACCAGCAACATGAGGCAGTCACTGTAATAAAATATAGCTAAACTGGACAAATTAATGACAAGACACATGCAAATTTGTTATTTTTTATTATTATTATTATGCTTTATTTGTTATACGCCTTTCAGGCATCAAGACACCGTACAATAAAAGAATAAAATCCAACAGATTCAGCCACATAATAAATACAATTCAATAAATAGTACATCCATAAGCTTTTTCCCAGAGGAAAGATTTCAAAGCCTGTTTAAAACTCCCCACGGTCATGCAGTCCTTAATCCGACGGGGTAGAGAATTCCAAAGGGAAGGGGCCGCAAACATAAAAGCACGGGCCCCAGCAGATTTTAAAGTCACCCTTGGAATCTCTAGAAACCCCTCGTCGGCAGAGCAGAGTGGTCTTACAGGGTGGTAAGGAATCAGAAATTCTTTCAGGTAATCAGGGCCTAGTTCATGTAGGGCTTTAAAAGTCAGTAAGCCGACTTTGAAGGTGATCCACCACTGAACTGGCAGCCAATGCAGTTCCCGCAGCACCGGTGTAATATAGGAAGATCTAGGAGTTCTGCACCAGCTGCAAGTGGCAGATATCAACTCCCGGAAGCCCAAAGTAAAGTGAATTGCAGTAGTCAAGGCACGAGTTCGCAAAGGCATGGATCAAAGTTGGCAGATCACCGGACGGAACAAGGTGTTTGATTCTGGCGATGTTTCTTAGATGTAGAAAGATGTCTTAACCACAGCTGACACCTGAGGTTGAAGTGTCAGCCCAGCATCCAATATCACCCCCAGGTGTCACACCTGTTCAGAGACCTGTAGCTTGACAGCCCCAAGACACAATCCAGAAGGGGAGCCGGCCACTGGACCCCCTATCTGGCAATCTGGATCCAAAACCAACACCTCCGTCTTCCCTGAATTCAACTTCAACCAACTGGACCTCAACCAATCCTGGATTTCATTGAGGCAGCTATTAAATACCAAAACGGCTCTTTCCTGGTCGGGGGGCAAAAGACAGGTATAGCTGGGTATTATCGGCATAGCAATGACACTGCAAACCATACCATCTCACAATGTCTCCAAGGGGAAGCATATACACTGCAAACAACATGAGGGACAAAATAGAGCCCTGAGGAACCCCACAAGGCAGAGAGGAGGGATCGGAAGAAAAGACCCCCGAAACCACCCTCTGAGTTCTTCCGGTGAGGTATGAGGTGAACCATCTGAGAACCACACCAGAAAGCCCACAAATATATCTCAAGTGCTCAAGAAGGACCCCATGGTCAACAGTGTCAAATGCTGAGGACAGATCTAATAGTACCAAAATGGACCATTTTCTCTGGTCTCTTGCCATCAGGAGATCATTGAGCACCCGAACCAGTGCAATCTTGGTACTGTGCGTCTTTCAAAAACCTGATTGCAGTGGTTCATAGATGCTATGGATGGTCAAATGGTTCTCCAACTGGGCCGCCACTACATTCTCAATCACCTTTCCCACAAAGGGGAGGTTCAAGATAGACCTGTAGTTGGCAAGATAGTCTGGGTCCAATGAAGCTTTCTTCAACAAGGGTGTCACCACCGCCTCTTTCAAGGAACAGGGATAGTCACATGAGTCAAGGGAGCACCAGACTATCTGTGCTAGAACTGGGAAAATGACCTCCCCACAACCCAAAATAAGGGATGTAGGATCCAGATCTAAACTACAGCACATAGGGCGCATCCCTAGGACAATCCGCATAACATCTACGATTTCCGGGTGGTCAAAGGTACTCCAGAAAAATGAAGGGGTAGCGACCAAGTTCTGATCACTAACAGCTCGCATAGAATGTGTCAGGAGGATCTCTGACCTAATGTCCATCACCTTATCAGCAACGAACTGAGCAAGCTCATCACACTGTAATTGTGAAAATGCTGTTTGGAGCTGGAGACAGGTTGGGTTGCACAATCTGTCCATGGTTCTGAAGAGCTGAGCTGGTCGGTTCTGGGCGGCAGAAATTTCCCTGGACAGGAATTCTGCCTTCTTATGAGAAATTTCTGACTGATAGAATTGATAATGTTCTAGCAGTCTGAGATGATCGGCATCAAGGCCAGATTTCCGCCAACAATGTTCTAACCTGTTCCCTATTCACCGCAACTCCCTCAAGGCCCCCGTCAAACCAAGGTGCCCGAGGTCAAAGGGAGAGAAGGCGCACACAAATTGGAGCAACAGAATCCAGGGCAGAGGTGATGGCATTATTATAGGCCAAAACCAATGCCTCTGGATCATTGCAATGCACAGGAAATTGTGATAGGTCAAGGACCGCAGTAAGGCCATCGGAAGTAATATTCCGCAAAGGGCAGTACTTGACCATCTCCACAGGGGTCGGCCTACAAGGTGGGATGCCAAAATTGAATTTCACAGTGTAATGGTCAGACCATCTGACTGGTTCCACCCCCACATCAGAAGCCTTGATCCCCAGAAGGAAGAACAGGTCAAGGGAATGGCCAGCTTTATGTGTAGCAGTGGTAACCACCTGTGTTAGGCCCATTGACTACATCAACTGGAGGAAGTGTTGTCCAAATTGTGAGAGTTCATTGTCAATCCAGGTATTAAAATCACCCAGAACCATCAGTCTGGGAGACTCAAAAGCCAGGTCGACAATGAAGTCAGCTACTTCCTTAAGGAATTGCTTCCCATCTCCAGGTGGATGGTAGATGAGGGCAATTCGATAGCCCACACCTGCTACAACAGCACATTCAAAGGAGATGGGCTCCACAACTGGAACACTAGTGAGTGCCAATTTAGTCTTAAAAAAGACTGCAACCCTACCCTCCTTGCGGTCCAACCGCTGGTGGTGTATCACAGTAAACCTGGCTGGAATTGCAGCCTCCAATATTGGGCATGCATTATCGTCCAGCCAGATCTCAGTGATGCAAGCCAGGTCTGCTGTACCAACAAGATCAAAGATCACAACAGTCTTGTTCTGGACAGACCTAGCATTGCACAACAGCGCCCGGGTTGGACAAAACTCCTGAACTGTCCCGACTACCTGCCCATCACCAGTGATGGTGCCCTTGGGTATGGGGACCAAACAAGATGGTCCGCGCTTCAAGCTCCACTTCATCCCAGGGCGTCTCCTGGGATTAACCACTCCTATGGGAGCACCCACTCCTCCAGCCTCCACTGTTCACAACCTCCACCCCATCACCCGTCCTACGGGCAATTCCTAAAGCATGGTAACGTTGATAAATAGAGAAAGACAAAGGAGGGTGAAGAAAAGGGCAGAGGGAGTGAAGGGCGGAGGCTGAATGGTGCATATCCGGGGGGATACAGGCAAACACATATCCCAGGCCAGTAATATCGTAGCCCTAAAAATCCACCACACTTGAGGTTCACCTCCCATCACTCCACAAATACCTAAAAACTAAATAACAACTAACAACGACTTAACTTCTTATCATATCCTAAATTATCCCACTAAAATAAAAATGAAAAACACAGCCACATAAACAAATAAAATAAAACAAAAACCAATAAAAATATAAGGAGAAAGGTTTTGTAATCCATCCCCCAGGTTAATCTCTCACACCAAACTAAGCAAAGGGTAAAATTACAGATTTTCACTGGGCCCTCTCACTGCCCGAACTAATTTCCAAATATAAAAACTTGATGACAGAATCCAGACAGAAGTAAGAATGTTCATGGTGCCAAAACAAGGATTCAGTGAAGTCAGAAAATCGAAAACGAAATTGTCAAACTTTGGAAAAGTCAGCCAGGATCCTCCAGGGCCGACAGATATCTTCAGTTGTAGAATAAAGGGGGAAATATCTCAGGAGATCAGTGGCACACCACTACAACCGCAGGCCAGGCCAGCCCTCTGACTGATCACCCTGCAAATCTAGGGAAGGGGAGTAGAACACCGGACCATCGACCAGCCCCCCTCCCCCACCCTGTTGGAGCCAGAGACCCCTGAAATCCCCAGTAGCCTCTAATAGCCCACAAGTCAAAAGATGAAAGCCAGTACTGAAAAAGGCACCACAAAACAATCCAAGGTTGATAAAAGTGAAAGAAATATGGAGTGGTCCAATCTGAACAGCTCCTTTACCAAGACACGTTTCAGTCAAATCTCTGGTAGGCAAATCCACCTGGCCACGTCTTCATTACTTCATACTAGCATACTAAAATGCCAGCAGAATAGGCCTAATGGTCTTTCACGTCTGTTCGTTTGGTCAGCCTCCACCCTGGAAGCTGAACTTGCTGCCCCCCTCGCCTTCTCTGGCTTCTCCCTTCCCAGTTCCGGATATTCTTGCTGCACTGGATTTTGCTTCCAGAACCCTTCCCCTGTACCTGTCCCACCCCCTCTTGAACCCCTTCACTGTCTCTGCCTCCACCAGCCCCCTGGGCAGCGCATTCCATGGCTCCACCACCCTCTCAGTGATGTAGCACCTCCTCCTTTCTCCCCTGAATCTTCCCCCCTCCAGCTTCCACCCAAGCCCTCTAGTTGCCCCCTCCTCCTTCCTTCGAAGCACCCTGACTGCTCCTCCCCTATTTACCCCTTCATGTACCTGAAGACCTCTATCATGTCCCCCTGATCCCTTCTCTCTTTCAATGTGTACATATTTAGCTCTTCGAGCCTCTCCCCATAGGTCCTGTCCCCCAAGCCCCAAATCATTTTGGTTGCCCTCCTCTGGACTCTCTCCAGGAGTTTAATGTCCCTCTTTAAGTGTGACCTCCAAAACTGCATGCAGTACTTGAGATGTGGCCTCACAAAGCAATTATACAGAGGGAGTATCACTTCCCTCCTTCTGGAGGTGATCCCCCTAGTGGTGCATCCCAGCATCCTGTTGGCCTTGGCTGCTGCCCTCCTACAAGTCTCCGAGTCTTTCATCTTGACATCCACCACCACCCCCAGGTCTCTCTCAGCCATCGAGACTTGTAGCATCCCCCCCCCAAGGGTGTACACTTGGCCTGGGTTTCTGGCCCCCAGGTGCTTCAGCGAAAGTCCTTGCTCGCTACAACTCCAGAATCCAAAAAAGCAACTTCAGAGGCATCCCAATAATTCCACTTTTGAACCCAGGCTACCGATTCCCACCTTCAGCACAGGACCCACACACAGTCCAATGGTCCACCATCAGAGTGGCCTACTCACGCCACCAGTTCCACAGTGAACAGGTCCCAACTAAAGCGATAACAGACAGGACCCAAAATAGCAGGCAGAAATAGGCAGGTCCCAACCAAAATCCCATCTGAGGAGAAAGCGAAAAATTGAGAAAGCAAGTAGGGCATTAACTGACTGGCGTTTACAGACCAGGAAGCAAAAAACAATCGCGAATTAATCGCGTTATGCCATTGATACACTTGGCTCCCGAATTTCAAAAGTAATAGGATTGGGATATACTAAAACAATTTAAAATAAATTAAAAGAAATAAAACTGCAGAACTGTAGAGCTGCAGAACTACAACGATGCCTGGCCCAGCGTGGCCGCCATCTTGAAATCAAGAACATACAAACAAGGGTTTTTAATTAAGCAATAAGGCACAACAGGGTGTGGTATATCATGGGATAGTGTCACGCTTCGGGTGGTTGGGACTTATTGCAATTATGAACCGAGTTTGAAGTTTTATAAATAAAAAAAATAAAACAAACAGGTTTTAAAACATTGTATGAATGAGCTTTTGGTTGGTGTAGGAGTACATTTTGGAAAAATAGTTCTCAGACAGTAGAGAGCAAAGAGGCTGGTGGTGCCAGAACTTTTTTGAAGCCATGATAATGTAGCCCGATGGCATCATGGCTTCAAAGAGCTCTTGGCCAATCAGATTCCTCTATTTACTATCCTCAGTTCATAATACATGATATAGTATGATAATGTGGCATATAATGAGGAAAAAAACAGGAAGCTTTGCCTTTGATCTTTAGCATATGGGTAATATAATTTGTTCATTCACTGGCAAATCATGGTATTCCTACACTGCATTAAAGCAGCATTGCAATGAAAAATGTTTTTTCCAAAACAGCTAGTTTTAGCTACAGTTAATAAAAATATTAGCATACCTGTCAATGTACTTATCTAGGTACCTTCTACTGTATACTGCACAGCATGAGTCTTTTTTTTATTTTCTCATCTTAACCCTCATCAGGTCTACAATGTTAATTTCTATACACAATGTGATAACCATCTTTTTTTCCTGAGAAAAAAGTAAATCAGAACATTTATAAAATACTCAAATATGGTGGAATTAGAAAATTGTATCACCAAAAATACTGGAAGATGCCTGGAATCTTTTATAGTGAAATAAACAGTAGGTTCAAATGTATTGCCAAAATTCATTGCACTGCTGCCCTAATTTATACTTTCTGTTGTTTTAGCCCAATACCCATTGCTGAGTCCAAGCTTGTTTAATTCACTGTAATGAGGGCTCAGCACAGCTCACAAACATAGAGGATAGTGAGTGGGCAACAGTGAACAATAATGCTGTGTTCACTTTGAGAGGTTGTCATGATAACCAAGTAAACCTCAAGAGTGAATCACGAGAGGTTTACAGTTGGCAGACAACCTCAAGAAGTGTACGCAGCGTTGTTGTTTCCTGATGCCTATCCATTGTCTTGTATAGTGTATGGGCATCAGTAAATCAATAGCTGACCACTTCCTGAGGCACCCAACTCCATTACAGACATTGTCTCCACCGCCACCCCCCCAAAACCCAAGTACAAGCATGACTCCATCCCGGTCCCCTGATCTCACAAAACCAGTTTTCTTTGCTTTTTTTAAATAAATGTACAGATGCCTGCTGTTAAATGGGAAACTTAAACCTATGAGTATGCCTTTACTTTTAATGTTCTTCCCTCACTGCTCTCTTTCCAGTCCTTTTCTCACTGTTGCTGCCATTTCCTGATATGCAGCACTTTGGTAAAGGTGCATGCACAAAGACATTCAGTGTTGTGATACCATCGATATGGCATACTCACGACG
Organism: Neoceratodus forsteri; assembly: GCA_016271365.2. Lineage (NCBI taxonomy): Eukaryota > Metazoa > Chordata > Ceratodontiformes > Ceratodontidae > Neoceratodus > Neoceratodus forsteri. Next base: position 1,098,179,476 of record CM057454.1, on the reverse strand, counting down.
GTAGAACAGCAATATGACTTTGTCACAAATGCACTCAGCAGCTCAGGCCCTCTGCTCCCACAGTGCCAACCTCTGAGAGCAGTATTGTGAACAGGTAACAGGCAGGGTAATCCTCCTGTCTGCTTGTGGGTCTGAATCACCTTTAGTCTCAAGTTCTGGGGGAAGGGGGATTCAAACTGTGAACCTTATGCTAGCATACCCAAATGTACAGGCTCAGATAATCTGCTCTTCGGGGGGATGCCAGATATCTTTTGTCTATGGGCACCTAACCAGGTATCCAAAAATGAACCCTTAAAACTCTGTAAAAGACCTTTGGTATATTCTTACCTTTTCCCAGTTTGGTAACACCATCAAGCTTATGAACAGTTTTGTCAGTCTTAACCCTCCATATGTCATATGCAAAACAAAAAACTTGGAAGACCCAGGAGGTATCTTTCAAATGAAAGGTTTACTTAAAAATGGATAAAAATATGTAAAATGTAAACACTTAACACTATATCAAAAAGCATACAATCACTTAAAAGAAAAGCAAAGAAAACTACAGACAAACTTCTACCAACATACAGTTAGACTTTTTCCATCTAATGTATTACCTCTTTACGGTGCTTAAGTTAGATCTTGCTTCTTAAGAACCCAAAAAGAAATGACTCAGTGGAAACACAGAATACAGTTTAAAATGTTGTGTTTCCACCCCTTCTATGATGTCATCTAGCTCCTCCTTTTAGAATATAAAAATGTTACAATGATCTTTTTGTCAGGAGATATTTTAAAATACTGTGACTTTATCAAAAACTAATTTCCCAATATGACTCCTTAATTAACATCCCTCTTTGATCTTGACCAGTTCTTCTTCCCAGGGCACATCAAAGGATCTGTATGACTTTTCACACCATGGTATAAAAAATGTTTTTCTTCTAAGACGTCATAAAAGTTTATGAGCCCTATATCCTGGTATCTGGGTCAGCTCTAATTAAGTTTCTCTAGTCCTTTAATTACCTCTTGACCTCAGGTTAATATATCCTGCAGCTTCTCTGAAACCTGGGGAAGGGAGACCTATGGCACAGCTGCCTTATGGAGACAATCACACACTACATTGTTACATTACAAATATCATAGAACAATCATAACCACCTGGCCAAGCATCACACTCCTCCCCACCTAAACTGAATTTGGAGGCTCTATCCCCTGCATGGGATGAGCTTCCCAAATCAGTTCACTCTTCATATACACATGACAGGCCATCGGCATTCTGATTGGTCGCTCCAGCCCTATGTAAGATCGTCATGTCATACTCTTGCAAGGCAAAACTCCATCTTAATAGTCTACCATTAGTTTTTCCCATTTGGGTCAGCCAAACAACAAGGGGGTTGTGGTCCATTTGTACCTCAAAACACTGCCCATATAAGTATGGCTCTAACTTCCTTAGGGCCCACACTATGGCAAGACACTCTTTTTCCACAGTAGAGTAAGTCTGCTCCCTGAGAAGTAACTTTTTACTCAGGTACACTACCGAGTGATCTTTCCCTTGGTTGGATGTCTGACTCAGTACTGCCCCAATACCCATGTCTGAGGCATAAGTCTGAACTATAAAGGGTCTGCTATAGTCAGGACTTGTCAATACAAGAGCACTGCACAGTGCCTCCTTCAGTCTGGTAAAGGCTTATTTCACAGGCTGGTTCCAAGGTAATTTTCTTAGGCATCCTTTTCTTTACCAGGTCAGATAGGCGAGCAGCTAGGTCACTGTAATTGGGTACAAATTTCCTATAGTACCCTGCTGTCCCTAGAAAACTCCTGACCTGCTTCTGCATTTCTGGTCTGGGCCATGCCTTGATCACCTCTATTTTTACTTGGTTGTGACGGAGCTGTCCCCGGCCTACAACATGCCTGAGGTATGCCACTTCAGCCATGGTCACCTGGCACTTCTCAGCTTTGACAGTGAGCTCGGCCTTCTGCATCCTGTCCAACACTTCCCTAAGGTGGGACAGGTGTTCCTCTCAGCTGGCACTAAAGATGGCAATGCCATCCAGGTACCCCACGGTATACTCCTCAGCACCATTTATCACCTGGTTCACCAACCTTTGGAAAGTGGCCGGGGCGTTCTTCATTCCGTAAGGCATTACTTTAAATTCAAATAAGCCTATCGGAGTGATGAAGGCCAACCTCTCCCTAGCTCTGTCAGTTAACTCAACCTACCAATACCCTTCTGTCAGGTCAATAGTCGTAAGGTATGTCGCCCCTCCCAACTTGTCCAGGAGTTCATCCATTCAGGGCATCAGGTGGCTGTCTGACTTTGTGACTGCATTCAGTCCATGATAGTTCACACAGAAATGAATAGAGCCATCTGGCTTGGGCACAAGGACTATGGGTGAGTCACAGGGGCTATGGGATCTCTGGATTATGCCTAAATCCAGCATTTCCTCCACCTCCCTCCTAATGTCCTTTTGGACAGCCTCTGACACCCGATATGCTGTCCGCCATATGGCCATCTGCGTCCCTGTCTCCACATCATGTGTCGCTAAGAAGGTTAGTCCAGGCTTGGTGCTAAACAGGGGTGCAAAATCTGATAAAACCTCCCTTACTTCCCGGATCTTGTCTGGGGCCAGCTGGGGAGACAGTTTAACTGCCTCCACAGAGGACTTCCACTTGCTTTCTTTCAGCAAGTCCAGAAGGGGGTCTCCTTTGTCCATCCCTTCCCAAGGACAACATACTTCAAACACCATGTCATCCCTATTAGCATATGGCTTCATCATGTTGACATGGTACAGTCTTTCTGTCTGTTTTCTGTCAGGGGACTCTATGATATAGTTCACATCATTTACCTTCCTAACTACTTTGTATGGTCCTGTCCACTCAGCCTGTAGCTTGTCTTTCCAGACTGAAATAAGGACCATGACTTCTTGACCCACTGTGTACGAGTGAGCTCTGGCTCTGCGGTCATACCACACTTTTTATTTCTGTTGGGCAGCTGCCAGGTTGCTCTGGGCTGTCCCCATAAGCTCCTTCAGCCTTTCCCTAAACCTAAGGATGTAATCCACTATGGGAGTTCCCTGGGTGGCATGCTTGCCTTTTCAGTCCTCCTGGATCAAGTCTAGGGGCCCACATACCTGGCGTCCATATAAGAGCTCGGAGGGGGAAAATCCTGTCGACTCTTGGGGCACCTCCCTGTATGAAAACAACAGGTGGGGAAGGTATTTCTCCCAGTCCCTCCCATGCTGTTCAGCAAATGCTTGGAGCATTGACTTCAGGGTACCGTTAAATCTTTCCACAAGCCCATTGGCTTGTGGGTGATAAGGTGTCGTGTGTCTGTGCACCACTCCACACTTCTCCCACAAACATTTCATGAGGTCCAACATGAAGAAACCCCTCGATCAGTGATAACCTCCTGCGGAAACCCAACACGGGAGAAAATCCCAAGCAAGGCATCTGCCACCTTGTCTGTCCTCAGTGAGGATAGGGTGACTGCCTTTGGGTACCGGGTGATATAATCCACTACAGTCAGGATGAACCTCTTCCTGGAGGAGCGGGGGGTATTTAAAGGCCCCACAATATCAATTCCCACCCTCTGGAATGGCTCCTCCACTATTGGCAATGGAATTAGGGCAGCTTGTGTTTTCTTACCTGCCTTCCCTATTTCTTGGCACTAGTGACAAGACCTGCAATACTCCTTCACCTGCTGGGTGAAGTTGGGCCAATAGAAATTCTGGGCCAACCGCTGCATAGTGCGTGTGATTCCCAGATGACCAGACAAGGGAATATCATGTGCAATCTTGAGCAACTGCTCACGATATCCCTGGGGAATGACAAGCTGCCTGTCTATCACCCCTCACTCTGTCTTCACAGCCTGAGTATACATCAGTCCATTTTCCAAATAAACCTTATGTTTACCATCCCCTCCCTGTGCTCCATCAGAGTCTGCCCAAGCCCTCAGCTTCTCTAGACTAGGGTCACTTTTCTGAGCAGCTGCAAACTCCTTACACATTCCAAGGCATGAGACAGGTCCCCTTCAGTCTCTAAACTAGGGTTCCTAGCACTAGCATCAGGGCACTCAGGATCATTGTCAGCCCTAATCCTCTGACAATGGGCCACCCCTCCTTCTTCAGAGTAACCCTCCATAGCTGTGTGGTTAACTATTACTGGGGAAATTTCTAACCCCTTTTCATTAGTTTCCATATCAGGAGACACAGGCTGGGGAACCAGCCTCCCTGTGGTGTCCACAATGGTTTCTGTGGGGTCCAGGGAACTACAATTTTCCCTTGCCGCTTGGCTATAGGTAACTGCACACACCATCCCCTGCTTGAGATTGTCACCAAGGATGATGTCAACTTCTAATGTTTTGGCTACAGCCACCTATTGCACAGTTCCCCCTGTTTCACCCCAGTCTAGGAGAACACTAGCGAGGGGCAATGTTTTCTCCTCACCAGTAAAGTCTTGTACAGTTACAAATTCATTGGGTATAAGCTGACCAGGCTCTACCAGATCCCCCTTTACCAATGTCAGGGATGCCCCTGTGTCCCTTAACCCTTGTGTCTGACACCATTCATTGTGACTGGGTGTATGTGTTCCCTCACGTTCACAGGCATGCTTCCAGGGACACACAAACAACCCACTTCTTTTCTAGTTCCATTCTGTGTATTGCTCATCCTTTTTAGGACACTGTCTGGTAATGTGACCAGTTTCTTTACAGAACCAACATTCGCTTCTTTTCTCAGAGAAATATTTTCTTTGAAACCTGGGGCTAACTGGGTTCGTTGGGGGCAGTGAGGGATTTAGCTGCCCTGAAGGAGTGCTTTTCCATTTCTGTGCTGCCACGCCTACCTCATTTGCTCTCAGAGCAGGTCTGCTCTTGGCATAGCAGTCCGAGAGTTCAGCAGCCTCTTGCACTGTTTTGGGATCTCGGTCCCCCAGCCAGGTTTTCAGCTCTGCTGGGCATGCCCCAAAAAACTGTTGTAACAAAATAGCATTTTCAATTTTCTCTAGAGAGCTTGCTTCAATTCCTTCCCACCAACATTTTAAAAACTGACGTTGTTTTGTGGCTAGCTCCTCATAGCTCATGTCAGGGCTTCCCTGAGCTTACGGAATTTAGCTCTGTATGCTTCAGCAGTTAAATCAAACTTTTCAAAAGTGCAGCTTTAAGTCTGCTGTAATCATTGCTGTCCTCATTGTCCATCTGACTCAATGCATCCCGAGCTTTCCCGGTAAGTAGTGAGGATAGCTGGAAGCTCCAGGACCCTCAAGGAATTTTAGCCTAAATACAAACTTTTTCAAAGGAATTTAAAGAAACATCCATATCCTCCCCTTCTTTAAATTCAGCTATCAATTTGGAATTCAATTTGTAACCCAGTCCTGTAGTTCCGGTTAAACCCAAGCCACTTACCTGCTCTGGTGCTGGTGGTTGGAGTCATAGCTTCTCTAGTTCATGTCACCTCTGGCTCTCACACTCCTCACATTCAGCTTTTCTCTGTTCTCACTCCCTATTCTCCTCTGCAGCTCATTGGTTCTCATGCTCTTCACAGGTCAGCCTCCCACTGTTCCCAGTCAGCTGCATGCTGTTCTCGCTCTGCCTCTCGCTGTTCTCATTCAGCCTCCCTCTGGAACTCCAGCTCCATTCTGCACATCTCAATCTGCAGCCTGATTGCTTCTGGCTCCAGAATGCTGGTGATCTTCCCCTGCTGCTGTGACCCTTCACTGGCACTGGCCCTACTGTCATCCTTACCAGATCTGAACACTGCAGTAGCCGCTGGCCCCTCCATGCTCAATGTCTGGTCATTTACAGTCACAGTCTATGACTCGATGCTCAGGGCATCTGCTGCCATCAGGGCATCCATGAGGTTCTGCTTGGTGGCTCTTTTCTCATACAGGACTCCTCTATTCTGGCACAACTGCTTCAGGTAGTCTACAGTGTGCCTGCTGTAGTTGGAAGCCATCTTCTTCCCTAACTACGGCTACTCTAACTTGCACTTTAGGAAAAAAAAAACAGGTAGGAACTCGACTGTAAGCAAAATGATATAGTTCTGTTTCCTTTTTAAAAATAAATCACTGCCTTAATTTGCAAGTGAACTGTACAGTATTAGGCTGACAAACTGAACAGTTAAGGCTTGTGTTACCAAATTTATCTGGACTGCTGCCAACCAATCTGTCACAAACGCACTCAGCAGGTCAGACCCTCTGCTCCCACAGTGCCAACCTCCGAGCACAATATTGTGAACAGGTAACAGACAGGGTAACCCTCCTGTCTGCTTGTAGGTCCAAATCACCTTTAGTCTCAAGTTCTGGGGGATTCAAACTGTGAACCTTGTGATAGCATACTCAAATGTACAGGCTCAGATAATCTGCTCTTCGGGGGGATGCCAGATATCTTTTGCCTATGGGCACCTAACCAGGTATCCAAAAATGAACCCTTAAAACTCTATAAAAGACCTTAGGTATATTCTTACCTTTTCTCAGTTTGGTAACACCATCAAGCTTATGAACAGTTTTGTCAGTCTTAATCCTCCATATGTCACATGCAAAAGAAAGAACTTGGAAGATCCAGGCAGTATCTTTCAAATGAAAGGTTTACTTAAAAATGGATAAAAATATGTAAAATCTAAACACATAGCACTATATCAAAAAGCATACAATCACTTAAAAGGAAAGCAAAGGAAACTACTAACTCCTACCAACATACAGTTAAACTTTTTCTATCTAATGTATTACCTCTTTACAGTGCTTGTTAGATCTTGTTTCTTTAGAGCCCAAAAAGAAATGTCACTTAGTTGAAACACAGAATACAGTTTAAAACTCTGTGTTTCCACCCCTTCTATGATGTCATCTAACTCCTCCTTTTAGAATATAAAAATTATACAATGATCTTCTTGTCAGGAGATATTTTAAATACTGTGACTCCAGCAAAAACTAATTTCCCAATATGACTCCTTAATTAACATCCCCTCCTTGATCTCGACTAGTTCCCCTTCCCAGGGCACATCAAAGGATTTTTATGACTTTTCACACCATGGTATAAAAAATGTTTCTCCTCTAAGACGTCATAAAAGTTTACGAGCCCTATATCCTGGTAGCTGGGTCAGCTCTAATTAAGTCTCTCAAGTCATTTAATTACCTCCTGGCCTCAGGTTAATATATACTGCAGCTTCTCTGAAACCTGGGGGTAAGGGGAGACCCATGGTGCAGCTGCCTTATGGAGACAATCACACACTACTTTTTTATATTACAGATATCATAGAATAATCATAATCAGCTGGCCAAGCATCACAGACATCACATCAATGATACAGCAAGCCTGTCTTTTAATTGGAAGGCTAGGCCTGTAGTTCAATGAATAAGCAGCCAGCCACTCCCACTTCCTGAGCTATATAAGCAGTTCCTGTCAGCCTCATTGTGAAGCACTTTATCTTTGCATCTAGAGGCTCTGTTGGTTTGTCCTCTGAGCTGGCTTGCCTGCTGTGTCTCGGTGTCTCTGCTGGACTTCAGTGTTTGTTTTCCTGCTTCTGGTTTGTATCTTTCCTCTGGCTGTGTGCTTCCCTCTGTTTTGTGTCTCTTGTTTTTGGGCCTTGTTCCCTATTTTCTGTTTTGCTGTGTTTTGATTTTGTCTTTTTGGGGCTTTGTTTCTAAGCTCCTAGTATACTGCTACTCAGAGCTAATACTACTGCTTTGTTACCTACAACTGCAGCCACTACTGCTGTTTACTCCAATTAATGTTGTACCCAGTGCTTGTGTTTTTACACTGTTGCTCACCACACTCAAACTACTGCAACTGCTATCATTATCTGTGTGTTTCAGCTCAGCCTAGCTGCTCCATGTTGCATACTCAGTTTTTTTCACCTGACACAGGTTTACTCTGACCCTAGCTGTGCTGCTCATTCATGCTGTGATTCTACTTGTAGCTTCACTGCACTGACTGACTACACTTGTTTTCAGAGCATTGTCTCCATGTTTTATTGGAGTTACAACTCTGAGGTCAGCCAACTAAGCTCCTGCTGAGGCTGTTAATATAGCTTTATTATTATTAAATCCTGCCTCACCGCCAAAAATCCTCATAGCATTTGTCACCTTGATTTGGCTATTCATGTCTGTCTGGCTTGCCCCCATTCAGTGCTATTTCATTGCTACATGTTATGCAGACCTCTGTGCAGGTCCACCTATCACTACTACTGTTTATTGACCTATGTATAGGTCCACGCTTGCTTACACTATCATTGCTCATTGCTTACACAGATCATTGCTTCATGCTTACTGCCATCCCCTCGGCTTCAACCTGGGATTCTGCCACACTCAATTCTGCATTCAACCTTACAAGGTCTCAGCACTCAATACTCATTTCGATCTCCGCATGCTGTGCTCATTCAGCTCACCAGCTTTTCAGCTCTCAATCAATTTTGGGGCATGCCAGCCATTCTATTCTGGCACAGGGTTCCTGCAGCAGTTGGCCTCACTCTGCATTTAGTCTGCATCTTGAGCATGTCCAACTTGGGGCAGGATCCTTCCCTCCTGGCCCATAGCTGGTAATGTCCTTGCCCTGGGCTTGGCTTTAGCTGCCTGCTACGTGACAGCAGCTCCTGGTGTAAAATTTAAGACTAGTGGTGAAGGGTGAAAAAGTTACCTCTTTTGGCTCTAGTGTTCCACTATAACAGTTAGCCACTGACTTTAGTGGTTTCCCTAGCAAGGCACCTTCACCGCATTCTGCCTTATGACTGCCTCTGGTTCACCTGGTTTGAGTTTAGGGTGGGTAGGCCAGGTGAGTGCCTAAGCAGTTGTTGCTCTTCTCCTGTGCCTTGGATGTACATATTGTTGCAGAGTTTTCTTGCAACCTTCCACGGCGTTCCCGTTAGAGGGTTTAAGTAAGAGTCGTCCTCCAAATTGGAATATTTTCCACCTCCCTTTAATTGGGTTTTTCAAATTGCAGCTGCAGAGTCGTCACTAAATAAACTATCCCAAGCCTGGAGGAAGGTGACCTAGGCCTTGGATCCCCAGAGATTTCCTCCTCATAGGGTTTTTTTTCTCATCACCATTGCCTTAGGTATAACTGTTAGTTAGCATAGTAGTGTCCCCTAGTTTCTTTAGGTAGGTTCCACTATTGGATGGAGATGGAGGATGTCCTGCCATTCCCTCTCTCCTTAGAGGATCCCCTAATTCTCAATACAAACCATTAGTATCATGCTACGCAAACTTGGGCATTTTCTTACATTATTAAATTGAGCATCTCATTACGTTATCAAACTGTCTATGCTTCTCTACTACTACATTACAGTTACTGCTACTACATCACAGTTACTGCCTGCTCATATGCTTCATGTTGCCTCATTCTTTTGGGATGTGTTTGTACTACATTTCTTTTGGTGATTCCTAAGGTACCTTTAGCCACAGGAATCGTACCATGGCACCTCTAGGGGTGAAACCCTCTCTGAGGATTCCTTGCCTCTCGTACCCCTACAGGGTGGTAATTCCTCTGGAATAGAGAGTGCGAATAGCCAAAACCAAACTAACACAGTTGCTCAAGCATAACACTATACTGGCTGTGCAGGACATTGAATTGGAAGGCTAGGCCAGTAGTTCAATGAATAAGTAGCCAGCCACTTCCCGAGCTATATAAGCAGTTCCTCTCTGCCTCATTATGAAGCACTTTCTCTTTGCTCCACCATCCTCCCCTCCTCCTCCAGCGGCATCACTTCTCTCCTTAGTGGGATTCCTAAGGTAGCTTTAGCCACGGGAATCATCCTATGGCACCTCTAGAGGTGGAACCCTCTCCGAGGGTTCCTTGCCTTTCGTGCCCCTATAGGGTGGTAATTCCTCTGGAATAGAGAGTGCAAATGGCCAAAACCAAACTAATACAGTTGCACAAGCATAACACTATACTGGCTGCGCAGGACATTGAACTGAATTCGATGAGGAACAATGCTCTACCATACACTATAAACTTATTTACTGCGGCCAAACAATTTGATTGGTTCACTTTACAGGAGCTGGATGGACAGTTAGGGCTACAGCCCTGAGGCACAATGGAGAAAGGAGGCAAAATATATAAAAATAAAAAAGTTTGTAACACTCATATGGATTCCACAGAAACTACTGCCAGCCTGCCAACTGGTATTATTAATGGTGATCACATGACAATTAAAATAGTCTGAACTTTCAACTGTGACACACCGCAGAAGCTTTTATGGCACAGCACGTGCTATGTGATAACAAAAAAGGGTTTCAAAATAACCCAGTTTCAAGCTAAAATAACACCTACTGTATATTCTGAACTGCAGTTTCAGCAAGCTATTGTAACTAAATGAGCACAAATAGATCTTATAAGTGAATAAAGTCATATTAATGAAACAAAACAAAAATCCACGCTTTCCAATAGAAATATTGAGACAGTGATGGAAAAGCCGCAACTCTTAACATAGAAACATGGAAACAGAATATAGAAACATGGGGCCAGACTTTCAAAGGCCTCAGACTGGCGCAAGGTGCTTGCACCGATCAGGTCTGATGCAAGAGGCACCTTGCGCCAAGGGCTGCGCCAAGTGGTATTTTCAAAGGCAGCCTGCATCACCCAGCAGGCTGCCTGTGCCCAAGTGTGTTAGTGCCTGCCTTGCACCACGAAAGTAGCTGTGGCATGGCGCTAGGGGGCTTGAGGCAGACGCAGACTGACGCAGCCCTCGGATCTGGAATTTCAAAGACCCTCCCCCCAGGAACTAAGTGCCAAGTACCCTTAGACCAGCGAAGGGCTGGTCTAACAGTACTTAAACAGCTCCTGGGAGGGTCATCCAGTATGTGCCACTGTGTGGCCTACCCCGATCTATCCCTGATGGGCAATCCCTGGTGGTCCAGTGGTCCCCCTTCACCCCTGTAATGATCCCTGACACCCACTGCATTGCATATTGACATTTCCCTGGTGATCTAGTGCCCCATCACCAGTAGTGCCCGTCTCTGCACTCCCACCCCCCTCCCGTACCCGTATTCCGACCAGAGCGGCAACCCTCTTCATTACCACCACTCATGGCCGGCCACCAAATGAGCTGTCAGTCAATGTACTGTATACAGTATACAGTATGCGCACTGACAGCTCATTCAGTGGCTGACCATGGTGGTGTATGGAGGGTTGTGCCAGTCACTGAATTGGGGTGGCACTGCACCAGCGCAGGTGGCAGAAGGGAGCAGGGGGATTCGACAATGCAAGTGCAGTTGCGCTGGGTGCATCAACTGCAATATTCATCACTGGGCATGCAATTGAGGCCATTATGCATGCAAGATGCAAATGGGACCCTTTGCATGTCATTATGGCCCATTTGCATGCAGTGCGCTGATCCCCGGTGACTTGCGCCTGGCGCCCTGCCAGGCTGCAGCCATCGGGGACTGATGCCCTGCAGACCCATGGTAGTCCCTGCTCCCGTTCGATCCTGATTGTGGGCATGTAAAATAAACAGGTCCCTGTTGGACCAGTGGATTCCCCTCCCCTCCCCTCCGCCCGATCACAGGCATATGTGTCATCAAGGTCCCTGGTGGACCTGTGTTCCCTCTCTTCACCCGATTGAGGGCATACATTCATTGAATGTCCCTGGTGGTTCAGTGGAACTCCCCCATCATCTGATTGTGGGCGGAAATAGCACAAGACACCCTGGTGGTCCAGTGGTACTCCTCTCCTCACCCGCCCACTGAGGTCCCCTCCACCCAGCACCCCCCCGTCATCAGCGGGCGGCAGCACCCTGCCCGCATGCCACCCGGCCACCCAGCGAATGACAGCATGCAGTACTGTCTGTACGCCTATTGGTCCACGTTCATTCACATATTTGGCCTGTGTAGTACAGTATGGTCTGCACACTGTCATTCGGCAGGCGGCATGCGGGCGGGGTGCTGCCGCCTGCCAATGACAGGGGGTGCTGGGTGGCAGGGAACTCAGTGGGCAGGTGGGGAGGGGGTACCACTGGACCACCAGGGTATCTTGTGCTATTTCCACCCATGATTGGGCGATGGGGGAATTTCTAATGGACCACCAGGGACATTCAATTAATGTATGCCCACGATTGGGTGAAGGTGGGGGCTCCACTGGCCCACCAGGGACCTTATTAATTCATATGCCTGTGATCAGGTGAAGGGGAGGAATACACAGGTCCACCAGGGACCTTTATGACACATATGACCACGATTGGAAAAAGGAGGGGGATTCACAGGCCCACCAGGGACCTTTATGGCACATATGCCCATGATCGGGCGATGGGGGGCACAATGCTCCCAGGGCAGGGGGAATGTTAGCAGTGTGCTGGGTGGGTGGATGGCTGATGCTGACGGCTGTTGTATTGCACTCTGCAATTCAGCAGCTCACCTATGGGTGGCCAGGACCTGTTCATGGTTTTGTCAGGCACATCTTTGTGTCCCCCTGAGCGGTGCAAGGTGGTGTTGTGCTGGCATATGCACACACATCCCGGGCTGAATATCGGGATGTGATGTATATGCATAGGACACTCCCTGTACTTGCGCTGCATTCATTACTGATGCACACTGGTGCATCAGAGGTTGTGCATGCAACTTGCCCTTTGAATATTGCACTCTATGTACAGGGTTGCGATGATCCCTGCTGCACCATACACAACCCTTTGAATATTCATCCCTAGACTTCAGGATCAATGGATTTTAAAAGTAGTAAGATCCAAGGCCTGCAATGGGAGAAGAAGATTGCACTTGGAGTGCATTTAATAATATCAATCAAATTAAATTCAATCCTGAATCCCCTTGTCAAGTTTAGCGTATCTGTGCAAATATAAAAAGCTCGCCTATAACCTTTCAAAATATACAAAGCTGCAAAAGCTCAGCACAACACACTTGTCACCTCAGAAAACTCCAGTGTAATCACTAGCTGCAAGTTTGTTTTAGTTCCACACGTTTAGCACAGAAACAATCCCAACCGGAGTTTTCCAGAATAGCAATGGAGAATAGCTGCAAATTGTTAAAGTACACCACAACTTTAGCCAAGCATTGAATTTTACAATAAAAAAAAAATTGTAAAAAGCACACACACAGTAGTTCCATAGCCAGGAGTCTTGTTTCAGTGACTAGACATTTTCTAGCAGATAACTGCCCATTTTACTGAGTAATATTCTACCAAAGGAATTATTTGCCTATTTAAGCTATCTGTAGCCATTTAGTGGTGCAGTTACAAAGAAAAACAGGCTTTTTTAAACAAAGATTGAGGGGCTCCATCTGTGCTCTGGAATCCATCCTTCCAAGCTCAGTAGTTATAGGGCTCCGATACTCTCAGAGTCCACGTCAATAAAATGAGACACATCAGAACTTTAACTTCAAAAACAAAAGCACAACATTTGGGGGAATTCTCCTCTGAAGCAGACACCATGGCTTGCTGCAATAGCGTCATTATTAAACCCAGAAGAAGAGTTACCACAGTAAAAGTAGAGCAATATCCAGCTCCCACTCCAGGTTTCCCCAGGTTCCCCCAGTCTCCAATCTCAAAATCTCCAACGTGCTGCTGCACTTTTATCCTGGTTAATGAGCTCCACCGGATTCACACTGCTCCAGAACTGCTCACAATCCAAACAGAAGTTTAACCACCCAAGGAGAAGAGAGAAAAATGCTCCTCTGAGCACAGTAACTTCAGACAATTTATTTGAATGAGCCCTCCATAACCCCCTAGGAAAAGGTGGCATACTGTACCTAATTCAGGTTGCAAAAAGCCTATTCAGCACTCACAATGCTCCAAATCACCTTGCTGCAACAGGAATCTCTGTACTCCTTCTCAGATGGATCCTGTAGCTTGCATATGCTCCCTGATATAGGGCTCCCTTCTGTATCATATTACACTGTCTCTAAAAATGTAGCACAGCTTCACTGTAATGCACAGGTCTGATGCAAAACTGTCAGCCCCAGAGTAACAGGTGGCTTAAACAATAGTATCCCAAACTCCAGTCTGTGGCAATTTTACTTATTCAAATGATTTACCCTCACAAAGGCTCCAGTTCAGCAAGTGAGCCAAAAAACCACCAGAACGCCAAAACTAACAGGTGGTCGTTACAACCGTTTGAGCAAGGTCAGGTAAGGGCTCCTAAGCTTCAGAGAAGCTCAAACCCAGGCTACAAGTTAGAACAACGTAGGCTCCATTCATAAAAACCTCACTGTAGCCTTTAATCCTCAGTGAGTGGAAAGCAAAGAAAATGTGCAGCGGGGAGAAGAGTAGCACTGTGGCCATTTTGCCACTCTGGCCCCCGGGTCCAAAATACCTGCTGTGTTCAGTCTTTGCATTAGTAAAATACAGTTACCTGATTGTAGCAGCATGTGCCGCACACACCTGAAGGGTTAGCAGTCTAATTGATGAGCACAGGCAAACTAACTATCCAGTCTGCTTTGCATCATCAATGATGCAGAATGTTCTCCTCTCTCCTGGGTACACCCTGCTACAGTCACATGACTGCAGATAACCATTGCAAATGCCCACTGTAGATTAGGGAGGGGAAGTTGACTGGGTTATGGATACTGTGACTGCTGTTGGCCCACCAAATCTTGGATTTGGGGCCAGGAGGGGGAGCTCACTGGTTATAAATGTCCCTTTGGAACCCGAGGGTGCTCGGCTAGGGAAGAGGTATCAAAAAAAGATGCTCACATCCAACAACTTTTTAATAAAAAATAACAAAAAACCAAAACAACTAGCCAGTCCAATGGCACTGAGGGTGGGGGCACTGGGCACCACACCTTGTGCCATGCTGGCGACCCGAGTTCAGGACCAGACTCGAGTTGTCAGGGGTCGATGTGGGAGGAGAGGACTGAGCATCTGGAGGACTGCTCTCCTCTCCTGGGGAGGGTTCCTGGGGCTTCCCCATCATGTAGCAGCTCCCAGTGGAGACTGCAAGCACTACACGCCAGTGGGAACTTGCAAGGCAGAGGTGACGGTGGACATCTGTGGGAGGAGGTGGGAGCATGCCCTCCAAACAGTGATGCCATTGCACATCCACACCTTTGGGGAAACAAAAATGAAGGAAAAACCCTGGCTACTGGGGAGGTGATGGTGGGACTCAAGCATCCAGCCCACATGCCCAGTGCCTGCCCCCAACCCAACTTGACTCTCTGTGGTCCCCATCTCCTTCCGTGTGGAGCCAGTGGGGGGGACAGCACCTGATTCCACGGTCCAGGGAGGGGGTTCAGGAAGGCGGTAACAGGCTAGGCCAGTGGGTCTCTGCCTGAGAGATGCCCCAGCAGTCATCAACCAAGAGGGAAAAAGTTGACAAAAAAAAAACTGTGTGGGGAAATTGAGGGTGGGGGAATAGGGTGGGATATGACTGGGTGGTGTAGAGGACTATGGGGTACAGCTTGGCCACTTTGGGAAGGGTGAAGAGTTGGGTTTAATTCCTTCTCAAGGTCATATACCCCAAACAATGGAAATTTCTCAGTAACTGAGCCCAACCAAATACTGAATACCTAATTATTCAGGGTTTTGAGAATTGCTATTCATTAAACTACATGTGGACCCTCTCCTCCAATCACAAGCCAGAGTAGCAGTTTATTCCATAGTGAGACTCATAGCTGTCATTTTATTCACAATAAAATGACTGCTGAGAGTTCAGAACAGTCACTTTATTGTCAGTAAAATAATGGAATTGGCATCATTATCCTACATTACATTCTGATTAGCCTGCATGCAAAGCACTCACAGCATCAACTGTAAACAAGGGCAGTGTAGAGAATGGGAGAAGAGTAGAATTACCATGATCTTACCTCGGGACAGAACACAGTACCACTAGCTTTTCTTAAACACATGAAGAATATAATGAATAATGTATGGGTAACCATACACAGAAAACCTCTGTTTCCATCAAGGGGTAGAGATAAAAGCATATGGACCTCAAGAGTGAAGGTTGAAAGGTCTGTGCTGTTACCTCTTTCCCGAGAGGGAAATACAAGGTGAGTTGTGTATGGTTACCCATATTTTATTTTTTATAGTATATGGTTTTATAGAGGAAAGTAGTGAGTGAGAGCTGTGAGTGGTGCTGAGCACTGGTACAGAGAGAGACTGTGCGCTCAGTGAAAATGAAAGTGGGCTGCCTGGTGAGAGTCAGTACCAGCCGGGAGCACTCAGTAAAAACAAAAGCAGGCTAGCAGGTGGGAGACAGCATGAGCAGGTACAAGTCCACTTGACCATAGGACATGCATAACATCTTTAAAATGTGTACAGGAAGTTTTCAACTGTGCATAACAGCTTTTTGAGAGCCACTGAATTCTATACACAATATTGCTTTGTGGACACCATCTTAAGACACAACAATGTTTCCCCTCTCTCCAACCTCTGTAAGCACCATACCTCACCCAGGTGCCTGTGTTCCTCCACTGTTCCTCCCTTGAGGTACCGCACACTGTGACCAAACTGGGAGGGAACACCATATCGGTGGCTGCCCCCACTTTCTGGAATCGGCTACCTGTGCCTTTTAGATCCTCCAATGTCCACACTTCCTTTAAACAAAACCTAAAATCCTGGCTACTTACCAAACACTGCTGTAACTGTACACAAAGACGATTCCCCCTACCCTCCTGGCTACCCTAAAGTTACCCTACTTTTCTCCTCTCTTCTTCTCTGTCATCATTTGATGGCTAGTCAATGCTCCAGGACTGGTGGGAGGAGTGGGTCGGCTGGGGTGGGTTAGCTGGGTTTCAGCCTAATGCTGTAATTATGTGCCTAATCCTATGGTGATTCTCCTTGTTGCATCATTGCTGTTCTTATCCTTACTTATATTGTATTATTTTCTTAAACAACTGGTGTACTTAATGTACCCTACTGCATTGTAGTGCTACTGCAATTTCTGATGTACTTGACCTCTCACCTGTACCTCTCACTGTGATGTATTACCATTTTGTGTATATCATTTAATATGTTCTTCTTGCCTCTTGGCCTGGGTCATGCCTGAAAATGGTCACCTGGACAAGTGCACCTATCCAGTTATCAAAGTCATAAATAAAATAAATAAGCCCTAACCATATACTGTAATAGTGATAGGTGCTAGTTGGCTCACTATATGAGGGAATAATGTGATTGTTCAATGAGGATAAAGTACCCAGCCTCCAGCCTCGTACTTTATTCACTCTACAATCACATTATTGCATATTAGAAAATGGGCTTGAAAAATAAAACAACCTGATTGGCTGAAAGGCCATGCCAGGTGTGCATTTATTTTTCAATAGATCCTGCTGAAAAACAAGTTCAAATTCAGGGTGCCCCATTACTTAGGGTATTCTTGGGCACCCTGAATTTCCAGACTGACCAGCTGCCATTTTTTCCCTCATTTAGTGAGTGAGTCGATGAACAGCCAAGTCCCCCCTCCCCAGTTCACTATTGAGTTGTATATTTAAAAAAACAGTGTAGTTTTTACTTTTGCAGTCAGGGAGAGAGAGACAGTTGATCAATTCTCATTCCCAACTGCGCTTGTTGGTAACGGCAGCACTCTCCCGACCACAGTCTCGCACCCCCTTCTTCAGATGCCGATCCGCAAAAAACAATGCCAAGATTCAACCAGCAGTTCCCGCAGTGCAAGGCTTGCCCCGCTTTGTTAAAAAAAATAAATAAATAAGGCACTCATGTTTTTAATTTTGCAGTTGGGGAGAGAGACAGTTAATCATTTCTCCCAACCACTCTCATTGCTAATGGCATAACTCTCTAGACAGTGGTCTTGCCCTCCCCCTTCTTCAGACACACACACACACAAAAAAAAAGCTACAATGGCAAGATTTAACTAGTGGTTCCCTACAGCGCAAGGCTTGCCCAGCTAGCATGATTACCCTTTTTGGCACAGTCTTTCCCTGCAAACAAAACTTGCAGCCCAGATGAGTTCAAAACAACAGACTACAACCAGCAAATAATACACGATTCTACTTGTTCATCTTGAGATTTCTTTTCTTCTGCACCTCGCTCAACCCCCTGCTGTTCGCCTCCCAACCTCCAATGCCTCCTGAGCAGCTCTGTAGCTCCTGTTCTCCCCAAACCCCCACCGCCTACAATCTAACGCAACATCTTTTTTTACATTTAAAATCAGTCACTCTTCAGTGGCTCCATACTGCAGCTAGACACCCATCGACAACTTTTTTTTTAAATAAACTACAGACTCCAGCGTGACAAAAGTCCCTAGCTCAAAATTAAAAAACACATAATTCTAAAGTAGGCAAAGGAACTATTTTATTACAAAATTTATTTTAAACTAATTTTTTATTAACTTTTTTTATTAAACTTATTTTTTTCTCACAGTGCCCATTTTCTAAGTACAATACCTCCAGGGTGGGCAGTATTGGGCTATACTGGACCATTTATGGGGCTATAAGGTCCTCTGCTTGTGGTGTCGGGCCTCATTATGCCCCCTGGGCAGTCTGGTAGAGCCCAATACTGCTCACCCTGTGAGATATTATTGCTTACCTATAGTGAGTCATATAGCACATTATCATTTAAAGGGGAACAGACATTATTTCAGATTTGCAGTTATTTATAATGTTCCTGTCTTTAGAAATGATATCCATACTCCTGAATGATCCACATTTAGCTAACCCATAAAATAATAACTGTAAAGGTATTCATAAGTACCCACCCCACAGCACATAAAGGCTTGACACACTAAAAAACAAACAAACATTTAATGCAGCAGTGCATGATAGCGGTGAAAAATTTCTCCTGTATTTTTTTTTATTAATATTTATACTGGTCCTTATTGCCTGACTTGTATGATACACTGCCTTCCCCATGTTGAGCCTGCTTTAGCACTTTTTCACATTTGAAATAATAAATAGAGGACTCCTTTTAACATGGCTCAAACTAGGTTTTCATCAGTATTCTCAGTTGTTTTTGTATACATGCTGTCTCATAAGGTCAGGAAGCAGTGTCTGCTACATGCTAGTTCATTACAGTCACAAGAAAAGGGATATCAAATGAAAGGCATACAAAAACAGCCCAGAATACTGATGAAAGCCTGGTCTGAGCCATATTAAAAGAAGCACTCCTTTTCTTTATTTCGACTATACAAAAAAAAGTAATAGAACAGACTAAAAATGGGGGAAGGGTATCATACAAGTCAGGAGACAAGGGATAGCCTAAAATAAAAAAAGTACAGGTCTTTTTTTTCTTCTCTATAATGCATTGGTGCTTTAAAATGTTAATTACTCTTTTTTCAAAAGTTTGAAGAGCCCTGTGTAGCTGGAAAGCTTTAATTCTGTAAGTCTCTTGTTGGTTAAATAAAAGGCATCAAATCACCCATTTTGTTCATCTGTTTACAGGACTCTAATCCTTGGACTGTAGTAACTGTTTCCAGTCTACTTTTCATGCATGTGAGATCCCCCCCCCACCCATGACAATGCTTCTACATTTCTGACATGTCTTCTATTTCTGTGCATAAACTACAATATCTTTCTGCTGCTTTTTGCTCTGCAGTTTTAATCAAGGTACCAAAAAGTACTGAAAGGCACCAAACTTTGTATATTGAGAATAGAATGTGACTTTTTTTTTAATGTCAATAAAGCAAGTTTATATTATTCAGCTGTTATCATACATGTACAATGTGATAGACTGTCAGCATCAAGGTGACATTATTGGAAGCTCTGTACAGGAGATGGACCCCTTCCTGATATGTGACATCCCTGGTACCTACCTGACAATATCACAGCATTTGCAATAAGAACAATGGACATACATTCCTACTGCTGTAATACATATCTGCATGTCCATTCCATGCTATGATACAATACTATCTAATACATTGTCATGCTCTGCCAGTGAAAATATACTGTATTAGGTTGCAGAATATATGAAATACAAATATGTATGTCACTTTACATATACACAACACTATGGAACAACATTTCCTGCAAAGTAATGTGAACTGAACACATTCCCCCCATGCCTGTGTTCCTATAATCTATGATGCCAGAAAATCCCTACCAAACCCTTAAATCATATTATATTAGACAGAGCTGTAACCAAATAGTTTGGGGCAGTTCTCTCTCCCTCCAGGTGGGTGGGCAAGAACTCTCTCAGCCATATCCGTTGTTTTCTGTGAGGCACAGTCATTCAAAAAGTATTTTTTCACAGAGATGGTGGTGGACGAATGGAACAGCCTTCCTAAACAGGTTGTGGGGTCTAAAACTGTGGGAGAATTCAAGAATGCATGGGACAGACATAAGGCAATTCTTGTGGGGGGTAGGAAGAAATAGGTTGTTGGTTAACTAGTATCTGCAACTTATCCTGTAGGTAGGGAAATGGGCAGACTTGGTGGGCAAAGCAGTCTTTATCTGCCGTCAAAGTCTATGGGTTGAATTTTCAAAGCTCCAATGCAAGCAGCAAAAATGGCAGCTTGCACTGAGTGCAGGTGCGCCTGGGATCCTGGTCTGATTTTCTTATCCACAGGGTCCCAGTGCCAAAGTCCAGCGGCTTGCAGCAAAAGTGGTGCTGTGCCAAATGTATGATGCACCCACCCAGAATTCTGCAATGGCAGTGGGGAGTCTGTGGCACCCACAGATAGGGGCTAGCAACTGGACACAGCCCCCTCAATACCACCACACCACCGGCACCTGTGCGTGTGCCCTCAGTACCATATTCAACAGTGCTGCGCCATGGCACAGCACCGTTGAATATCACCTGGTCCCTGCCCTGGCACAACCCAGTTGTGCTGCACCCAGGCTTGCGCCCCTGCCCGTTGCAGTCTGAATATCCAGGCCCATGTATTTCATGTATGAGTGAATGTTGCATTTGATATTAAGTTTTATGTTAAGATGGCTATTTTATTTTATAGTTAATGTATTTAAAGGAAGGCATGTTTTAACACATGCTATGTAAGCGGATTTAATTATAAGAATTATAATTATTGGTCTTGTTCAAATTTTAATATGTTTCTTTCTCTTTCCCTTCCTTTTTCCTGAGTTATACTTAACACTGAGGTTGAATCCTTGCAGGCATATACAGTATTTTAGTGCTTTCAGGTGCTATTAGATTAAAATTGTTATGGTACCAATTTATTCCAAGCATTTAGAGCACAGAGTAAACGTTCTGAGGTGACCCTCTGACTCATCCTTCTCTTTCTGTATAGGATAAGTTTGTCTAGCTTGGAGTGGTTTAACAATTTAGTCTGAAATGGGGTAGAGGTGTGCTTTAAAGAGCCCCTGACACCATTGGGACTACTTTCCAAAAATGAAATTTTTAGACAAAATTTAGTCCTTATTTCATGTTGTTTTCTGTAATTCTCACCCTTATCTATTTATTTATTATTAAGGACACTGACATGAAAAAAGAATTGCTGTCCTATCTAGCATGGCTGCTTGCCTACACCTGACATCACAACTCTCTTTATGACATCACAGTCTGTTACTATGGTGATAATTATGATGCCATAAACATAGTGTTATGATGTCAAGTGTAGGCAAGCAGCTAGTGCAGATGAAATCTAGACAACAGTGATCTTGTTTCATGCAACTATCCTCAGAAATAAATAAAAAGAGGGAAAGAATTATAGAAAATATATAAAATATAAACAGACTTGTGCTTAAATCTTAAATTTTCTAATTTTTTTGAATGGTGTCAGGGGCTCTTTAAGTACTCCTACTCATATGGACATAAATATTAGTATGGAAATTCTGGGGCAAAGTATGATTAGAGATCCAGCATGTATATTGTGACAGAACCTGCTGTTATTTAGCATTTTGTTGATATTATGCCTCTCTGACCCTTATCTCCAATTTTGGTAACTGTGTACCAGGGTTGGTCTAATTGGAATGTTGGCCTAGGCCTATAGCCAGGGTGGACTGGTGCCCAGAATTTATTTGGCACAATGGCACCCAGTGGATTGGGGTAAATTATGGGGAGAATGCTTTCTCGACATAGAGTGGGATTCAGCGGGTGGCATCCCGTTAACGCATGTAGAGATGACAGGTCAGAAAAGATGCTGGGTTGTACCAGAAAAGTTCTTGTGCTTCTGATAACAAGTGGTGTACATGAAGGAGTGTCCCTAACCTGAAGTAGGGCAATTTGCTATTTGCCGTCTTTGCTCTGATTGACTCCCCATACCAGATGGTGTGAAAAGTTTTATTGGGTTTATTTATTCATTTATCTAGTTGAACATGCTTTTATGGGGAGCATAATATATATCTGTGCCTTGTAGGCATATGTATTAGCGCCTCCAGGTTAAGATGATTAAGACACCTTATTTAATTTCAATGTACTTGTGCGTAGAATACAGAGTTCATGTTGTAAGAGGAAAACTTATATCTTGTGAATAATTTCGGGTGACTGCAGCATTTTCAGTTAAAAATGCCTTCAGTTGTATTGCTTAAAAACCTTAATGTTTGTTTGTTTTGTAAAGGCTTTTGCCAAACAAATAAACCTTTTATAATTATGATTACTAGTGCAAAGGTGCACTGTGGGTTAGGGGGACCCACTAGGCTATCCTTATTGTGACTACTGTTCAAGAGAGGATGTTATCAAAAGATGTTGTCACCACCTGGCTACAATTAGGCTATGTATGTGGGAAAATAGGGGTGCAGCACAAGAATTGACTGTGTGTGGGAGAACAGTGTGGCCACCAGACTAGCTCTGGCTACCTGGGCAGATCTACAAGATGGTTTATTTTTGTATATTTGTCCTTAATTTGGGGGCAAAATACTGATTATACCATGGACCTCAGCCACTGACCAATCAGATAGGCAGGTTGGCACTTTTTCTCTGTTAGTTATCTACCGATAACCACCACAAAAGGTGCCAGACTGCCACATCTCTGACAAATCATCTGACCCGGGAAATTTAAACCACAGATCTGCCATATTGCAATCGTCGCTAACCAGTGGTCTCCTACTCCCATCATGTCCACCTCACCAAAGCACACAGCGTGAGTACTGCAACCCCCCCAAGAAAGTGAATTCGCAGTGAAGAAAAAGAAAATAAAACAAACACAGACCAGCATGGATCTCCCTGTAACCACCAAAGTGCACCCACCTCACCTCAGTCTCCGCTCCCACGCTATCTGCCCTCCGTCATGCCAAAAGACTCCCGCTGTACGGTAACTCTGTCTCTGGTACACTCAGTCCCGGTTTAGCAATATCACCATAAAAAACAAAAGAAAGGAGCAATTTAAAATTCCCCCAATGACAAACACTTTTCCCTGACTCCATAGCAATGATGCAAATGGTAACCTAGAAGCTCTAGGATGGCAACAACTAACGACTCACCCACAACATGCCACACAATCAACAGGGCACTATTTTTATAGTGGTATAACAAATACAGAAAAACTCAATAAAAATAAAATGAAAAAGAAAAAAAGACACATATTCTATATATAAAAAAAACACAAGGTATAATCACAATAAGCCACTCAGGAATCTGGGTTAATCAGAGAAATTTACCACAGCTGGGCGGTTACCCCTTTCGGCGCAAACCACCCAGCTGTAGTGGAAATCCCGATAACCCACACCCCCTCTTGACTTATTGCTTAAATAATAAATATTAAGCATTTGGGGATACAGAGTATGAATACTTGCTGAGTGGTTGCAAAAGGTACTCACACACCCCTATACTGTATAATTGGGTTTTGAGGGAATAAACATATCCAAGCAGGGATCGAAGTGAAGGTGTACTTGGGAGAACAGTGTACCATATTCAAGAGCTTTTATTTATTTATTTGCTTTTGTTAACCAGGTAAGCACACTAGACAGCCAAGTGCCTATTTTCAGGTGTGACCCAGGGGATTACAAGGTACACAGGAGAACATACATGCAATGTACATAGGAGAACATACAAGCAATATCAATGTACAATACAGTGACATCGGGAGAATACATCAGGCATAATCATACAAGCAAAAGGGAAGTAACATATAAGTACAGGCATAGACAACAGTATTATGCATTTAGGGTCAGCCATAATCACAGGTGGGTATGCCATACATGACCAATAGGATAAAGATTGTTCTCAATGCTTATAATACATCAGACAGTGAAGAGCTCTTCCAGTAGGCAAAGTGTGTTCTGTGTCAAGATACTTGAGACAAAAGGCTGAGGTATATATAGCATTCTAAATGTGCATGCTGAGGAAGACACAAACTCCTACAGTATATTCATTCAATAATATTTTATCTTTTTCTTCACATAGCCACCTACTTGGTGCAGCCAACATTTCATGGCCCAAGGACACTTCTTCAGGCCTTGCATGGGTCTATCCTCCTATACAGATGCCTTTTCTTTTTTTTGGTTTTGTGACCTTATTTTCTTATGGGCCAAACTTTGCTTGGTTGCCTCTTCCTTTACCATAGATTTTATTAATCTTTTACCAAGCAGTATTTCACTTGGCAGCAGAGTGACTACTGTGGCCTTCAGTAGTTCTTAATACAATATACAGAAAGGTGAAGAATTCAGTTCTTACACATTTAGCAGTTGTAGTGAGCAACATTCATCAGTGAGCCAAACATCGATTCTCTTATTAATGCAAATAGATTATCACAAAGTTTTTATTAAGTAATATTTAATCTTTACAAACTTGGGTATTTATCTTTGGATCCATGACTGGTCATCAACAAAATGTTTGTCAAATGGCCAGACATCGAAACCAGCAGGTCGCCTGCATTTTGCAGTCAGCTGCCAGTTTCAGATGAAAACAAGTGTTTTCTTTGGGGGACTTTGCCCCCCTGACCCCCCCACATGGCGGGCTGTTCCCCCACCCCCCACTTAGGATTCTCAACTCTGAATCTGAGCTGATTTGGGGGGGCAGGACCTCCAACAGACAGTGCCGGGTTCCAGCGGATTCCCTACAGCAACGTAATGCTGTAGTTGCTGTAGGGGACACCGCTGTCGAAATGTCGCTGTACCTGTGGCATACCTCTATCTTTATGCCTGCTGCCTTGGTTAAGTAAGCAATGAAGCATGACAGGATGTGTGTTGTTGTGGGATGAAAGCCCAGCTCTATAAAAAGAGTTACACATCCAAGAACTGTTATTATTATGGGCATCTTGGATTGCCTCAGTGCAGTCATACAATTGATGCCCTGATTTGTTTTGTTTCAGAAGTGAGTAATGAGGTTTAAAAAGTTCAGTATAATTAAGTATTTCTGATTCATGCTGTTGAGATGGAATAATGCATGGTTTATGGTTATCTTACCCATTTTATAATTATTTTTGGTGTTGTGGTAAAAGTCGATACAATAAACAGAACTTGGCTTGTCTAGTGAAGAGATGCACTGTGCATTATGTTCTAGTGTGGTTAGCACTCTAGAGAGCATTCAGAGGCATTGATATAAGGATAGATTGTAAAACTATGCAGAGACAGCTGAGCAGAAACATGGCTGCTTACAGTGTGAAGTTTGTTTCTGCACTTCAGCATAAATGTTTTGTACTCGAGTTGTCATCTGCCTGCTGTCTGGTTGTTTGCACTTTGTAGGCAACTTATGAGCATACCTGCTTAAAAGTTCAAGTACTGCCAGTTAACAGCCCCCCTGGTCTCCTTTATGACCTTCCTGCAGTCAATGTGATACAGTAGTCTGTTGCTACTAAAAAGGTATGATCTAATATGCAGATGCTGCAAGTGATTTCAGAATAATTTAAATATTTGCCATTGCAGTTTTTCCCAGACAGTTCTTTGTATGTAAAGCAAGTGGTTGCTTCTAATGGCAATTTCTTGAAGAACAGTGGGAATAAGAAGCAGGTTTGTACTATTAAGCTACAGTATGTCCTCTTGAATAACTTGCAGAGCATGTCAGGAGTTGGTATTCACAGCACATATTAAAGCAGCAGTGCCTTAAAATTGGACAAAAATTTTGACCCTTCGTTTTTTTTTTTTTTGTTTTTATTTTACTATAAAAGATTCTGTCCATCTTCCAGTTTTATTTGGTGGTACAATTTTTTAGCTCCACCAAAATTTTAATATCTTATAAATGTTTTAATGTAGTTTTTTTCTCTAGATAAAAGATGGACCCCACATATGGCTTAAAAATACCATTGTAAACACTGGCAAGAGTTAGGATTGAGAAAATGAAAAAAAAAGCTCTTGGTGAACAGCATAGGCAGTACTTAGAAAAGTAGATTTAACAGGTATGCTAATATTTTTGTTATCTGTAGCTGAAACTAGCTTTTTGGAAAAACATTGTTCGTTGCACTGCTGCTTTGACATATGGAAATGCAACTTTTAGAGTACAGCTTTTGGGCTGGCAGTATAGCCTAGAGATCAGAGTAACAGCTGTAAATGAGTTTGGTACATTCAGCACACCTGGGTTTGATTCCCACAATCTGTATACTTGCATACTGTGTGACCTTGAGCAACTTCCTTAATCTCCTCAGTGCTCCAAAGGTTGCCTTTGAAGACAGGCATTGTGCATTGTGGGCCTTTCTTGGTTCCCAAAGAATAATAATAAAAACAAGTACCCAAAAAAAGGCACGAGAAAAGCAGCAGTTGAGAGATTTTACTCCCACTGCCACCAGTGGGTGTTGCTGTGTACCTGTGCCCTTCAGTGGTCTTATTTCTACTGCCAGTTTTAGTGTAGGCATTGCTGCTCTCTCATGAAGAAATACTGTACTATGGATGTTGGTAATGGTTGTAGATCAGAATACACCAATATATCTTTAAAGTGTAAATATAGTAATGAAAATCAAGAGTTTGAACACCTGATTCAAACTGCAAGTGTGTTTCCATACAACACATTTTGAGTTTTAAATAACAATTATTTTCAGTTGTAATACGATTTTTCTCACTCCAGTCCCCTGTTACAATAATCAGATGATTTCAATGTCTTTGAAAACTGTACCTTATTATCTGTGGGTTTTAGCTATGTATTCCCTATTTCCTACCATCTCCACTTCAACATTTAGTGCATGCTACTGATGTCCAGTGATACCCAGAGGCAGGGCTGAGCCTCAGTATTGTATTGCCTAGTAGTTTCTTGTTGTTTGCTGTAGTTAGTTGTTTGTTATTAGTATTTCATATCTCATACCTGTTTCTTATTATATGCTAAACTGATTTATGGACTGGATAGTTTATATATCTTGTGTGTAATGTTTTTAGTGTATATCAACTATAATTTTAATTCACTGTAAGGGCACCATTGAAAATAAGCCATTGCTCAGTGGTCATCCTTTTTACTGAGACTGATTGATTGAATGATGTATTTTATTTAATTATTTAGTGGAGCTGACCTCCTTCTCTCCTATACAGTGTATAATTTATCGTTTTCAAGACTTCATTATTATATTGTACTTTTCATGATGGAACTGTGTTATGCATGTGTGTGGGGGCATCATTGTAAATGAGCCTTGGCTCAATAACTTATCACCACTAAACCTTTGAACTTTAAACTATGCCTATAGGAGCAATGGCCCATAAATATCAAGGCAAGCACACAAATTAAATTTGACTGGCAAAGCTAGAAATTTGAACTCTCAATGCCTGTTGAAAGTTAAGATGAATCAGCCCCCATAAAAGCTGGGATTTACTGACCTACAATAGAAGTGTGATGAGCAGAAAATGGTTGGAAATCATGTGACTGCTGTAATTCCTCCCCATGCAGCAGGAGTTGACTTTTGATAGTGGCACGGTTCTTTGGAACTCAGCAAAGAATTGCTTAGTATGGGGAAAAAACTAGATTAAATATCTTGACTTTGTTGCTATGAGTCTGTGAACTGAATACATAAATTATTTTGTATTTTGCAGGTTTTGCTGGTCTTTGCAAAGGAAGACAGTCAGAGTGATGGCTTTTGGTGGGCCTGCGACAGAGCTGGATATAGGTGCAATATTGCTCGAACACCGGAATCAACCCTTGAATGTTTTCTAGACAAACACCATGAAATCGTCATAATTGATCACAGAAACTCCCGGTACTTTGATGCGGAAGCTATATGCAGGTAACATAACAGCAGTCTTGAATACTTCTGTTCTAGTAATCTGTGGTATAAAATAGAGATATGGACAGACAAGGCTCTAACAAAAGAATAAAGTTACATGCCATATAATTATTCCCTATTGCCCACCCTACCCTCCATTTAAAAAAAACTTTCCCTTTAAGTGGCATAGACAAGAAAAGAGATGTCTGGGAATAAAGCTTACAAGAAGCCCCATCCATGCTGAACCATTAAATCTGGAACCCCTGACTTTAAAATTGGCATAAGACTTGTCCCGCTGGTCATCTTTCCCTTTAAGTTTTTTAAGTAAGATTGATATAATCAATCAGAATATGTTCCCTGCATACTGTTTTTCTTCAGAAACTACCTTTTACTCTGACTAAATTATATCTCCAGGAGTAGAACAGAATGATATCTTGCTTTGTTTGGAGTGGAAAAAACCCTAGAATTAGATATTCTGTTCTGCAGCTGGCCAGAGAAGGCAGTGGGCTTAACCTCCCTGACCTCAGATAATATGCAATGGTGGCACAGTTAAGGGTGGTTTTAAATTGGATAAACACACAATATGATGTCTGTTGGAAACAGCTAGAACTAAGATGGGGAGATCTATATAACACTCAGGAGCTCCTTTTTGGGATTCTCCCCAAAGTGTCAAAGAGTAACAAACTATCCCAAGTTCACTAGGGAACCCTTAAGGACATGGCTTAAGGTCAGTAGTGATTATTTAACATTCCCAGAAAAAATGTTCCTGGGAGCATTGAAGTACAATGCAGACCTTACAGCAGGTCCTTCAGGCTCATATCTAACTAAATGGCAGAGATATGGAATTTCCTCCATTTTTCAGCTAGTAGGCAGGACAGGACTTCTTCCTTTTGTTTCTTTACAGAGGGAATACCATCTGCCCCATAATTTTTTTATTTCTTATTTACATCTCAAATCACATCTTCAGCCATATGAACAGACACTGGTGGAGTTGATTGAGAACCCCTCCCCCCAAAATAATTCAGCTCCTACAAGTGCACATCAGAGGAACAACATCAGATTATTTAATTGGCAAAATATATAAGGCCTTAAATGAGAGACAGGGAGACTTGACTAACTCGATTAGGCTTAGATGGGAACAGGAACTGCAGGTACTAATAACAGAGCAGGCCTGGAAGGATTCTGTACTTCCAGCGTTAAAAATGTTCCCCTCGCCATGCTGGCGGTAAACTCTGATCCTGCTTCTTTTGTATTCCAGCCCTGTTGGCTAGTATGAGAGAATTGGGGGAGGGAAAGTGTTGGAGGGATTGTGGGAATGATAGAGCAAACCAGAATCATGTCCTTTGGTCATGTCCAAAGATATCTAAGTTTGGACAGAGATCCTCGAGGAGCTGACGGCAATCTACAATACCTCTGATTTGTTCACCCCCACTTATGTATTAACTTTTATTAAACCAGACAGACTCCGTATCAGTAATTTTTATTTATTTATTAAATTTTGAAAACCGGGTTGGCCCACAGGGCCCCAAAGGTCCCTTTTTCAGGGACGACCCGGGGAACAGAAGCAATACAATACAATGCATACAATCAGGTGATCCAGAAGCAATACAATACATACAGTTAGGTGATACAGGGTTGTGAGAAGTAGACAAGATAATGAGGATAACAGTACAGGCGATTCAAATCGTAGACTATAAGTGCAACACTTGAAAGATTTAAGGATTTAAGGAATGATTTAATGTAGGTTAAGATGAGAAGAGAGGGGGGATGGGCGTTGTGATTAGCATCAGGGATGATTATCCTATACCCTCGCAGTGACATGAGCTTGTCCCGAGCAAATGGGACTTAAGCCTAGTGCGAAAGATTGGTAGCGAGGGAGCTTCCTGTACTAGAAGTGGAACAGTGTTCCACAGTTTAGGGGTTGTGAGAGTGAAGGAATTGCCTCCCTTGTGAGTCTTGATTCTGGGGATTGTCAGTAGGGACTGACCCAAGGTCCTGAGCATTCGAGGGTTAGGCTTAGCCATGATTATTCCTGTTAGGCTTGGTGGGGCTAAGAAATTCTTGCAATAAATTTCAAAATTTATAGTAGCAGCCCACAAAATTATTACCAGACTGTGATTCACAAATAAAATTCCCACCAAAGAAGCCTGACTCATGTTATCCAGGGAGATATATGCCCTTGAGCAACTCTCCGCCAAGATGATGGACAAAGTCCAGAAATTTGATGTTCAATGGCAAAAATGGATATCCTATCAAGTAGATTATTATGATGACTTTGTTCCTTAAGCTGCTTAAAGACCCTGTAACCTTTTCTCTTCTTTGTCTGGAAGTGTCATTTAGGCCCTAATCAGAGAGTTTCCTTGATTCCTAACATGACTAAAATATAAGGGGGAGGGGGGAACCCACTGTGCCATGCTGGGTTCAGTGTGAATAGTGCAGAAACAGAGTGCTGAACTATGTAATAGTGATCCCTTGGAAACTGATGTAATAAGTTGTTAACTTATTTTCTTGTCCCATTTTACATGCCAAAACCTATATGTAATATACTGTGATGTAATTAATTGGAATTATTTTGTGATGTAATGCTGCCTGTAGAGTTGTTGAACTCGTATATCAAATAAAATATTTAATTAAAAAAAAGTTACATGCCGGTTATAATGTTTATAGCCCCCTCCCAAAAACAAAAACCTTGCAAAAAGTAGTTAGTGTGGGATAAAATGTAAATTATACAATAGCACTTAATTAACATATGATTAATATTCAGCTACATGTACATTATCTATGTTCAGCGTAGATGCAGAAAACATGTTCCCCATCCCTAGTGTGGAACCAAGGAGGTGGTACATTGTTCCTTTTCAAAGAAGGACAGACAATAATTAGTCTGGCTCAGTATTAGAAATTTTTTAATTTTTTTTAAACATAAACCTTGTGAGTTTAGCAACATTAAACAAGGAGACTTATTCATCCAAAAGAAGGATTAGCTTTACATATCACTTAGGTCATAAAAAATAAACTCATTCTCATATATTTGTACCCAGAGTCATAAAGTGGTGAGCAAAACCTTGCCCCAATATGTACCCAAAATCTCTGGCATATGTTGTCCAGCTGATCTTTGATAATCACCTCCACTATTTTCCCCATAATCAAGGTCAGGCTCATTATAGTTACTTGGGTCACCTCTTCTTCCCATTTTAAATGGATATGCCCTCCTGTATTTTAACCCATGGGCACCTTACTAGGGGTGTATGAGTAATGAATAGTATTTCCTGAATATCACAAATCCTGCACTTTTTATGCCTATTCCTACTCGAGAAATACCTGTGCTAGTTTATTAACAAAAAAAAGAAAGAAACAGCCCCTACCCTCTTTCTCAGCCCAGTCCTTTAAAAAACACAATCCCACATCACTCCGCCCTCTGTCACAATCCCAGTCCTAGCCTTCTCCCCCAGCACCCAAATTTCATACTGTATGTTTTAAAAATAAAAAGTCCCACAATGGGTGACCGCACAACCCACCCACCTCCATGGCTGACTGCCATCTTTAGCACTCTTTTTCTTTTAAATGAATGTCCCCACCCAAGCTGGCAGCACCCTTCTCCCACCACGCCCCCCCCAGCAACACATTTTTAATTAAAAAAAGTGTAGTTAGCATGTGCTGCAAGCCATGGCATCTGAAACAACTTGCCCTCCTCCACAGTCGTCCACCTACCATTTAATGAAAGCAATCCCATGATTGCACACAGTAAAACCAGCTAATCACATAATCAGTTGTTTTTTCTATGCAGGCAAGCATGGGAGCACTTTCATTCAACAGAAGATGGATGGCTATAGAAGAGGGCAGGGTGTGTCGGTTGCCTTGGTCTGTGGCAAACTCTGGCCGAGCTTGTTTAACAAACAATTGGGTGTTGGGGGAAGAAGGTGGGAGAAGGGTGTTGCTGGGGGGAGAGGAGGAATACTGATTTAAAAGAAAAAGAGCACTAAACACAGCAGCCATCCATGGAGGTGAACGGGTTCTGTTGGTCACCCATTGTGGGAGTTTTTTTTTTTATTATTATTGACACAATGCTTGGTATTACATCCTTCAGTTCAAAACCAGTTCAATCTTATAAATTATGCACATTCAACTTACCTAGCTGAACAGCGGCTAAACTGGCAGTACTATCTATTGTGCTGTAAGCATCTTCTGCCCATTCCTTGCATGTATCATCCGGATGTGGCATGTCTGCCAACACCTTTGTAGTAAACACTGTGGTGCAATTTTTATTTAGCCTTTTTGCTACCAGTGCATCATCTGGTATTGTCCTTGCCTCGGATTCTGTGCCTATCAGTCCCATTATTTATTTAAATGCCCTCTTTCCTCTGATATGACTAGCAAATGTCTTTTTAATATCTTGAATGTCCCTCACTATACCAGTCTCAATTTTTTTTTTTTGCCAGGCTGATGCCACTTTTACATTTTTTGTGCCTGTTTATAACTAGCCCTGTTTTCCATGGTGCATTGCTCTCACTACACCTTAAAAGGCAGCTGATGCGTCCAGAAAAACTTTGAAAAACATAATATTTGAACACAATTCAGCATATATTTCGCATTATTTCTGTGTTAGCTCTGTATTTCTCCTCACCATTATTTATTACCAAGGTCCTGTGCATGAAAACTGGATTTTTGTTCATTGAGCATTCATCTGCTTCTTTTGCTTAATCACCACATGGTGTCATATAACTCTGCCTGTGGCATCATAGTTATTGTCATGGCAACAGATTGGGACATCATACCAGAGGGTTATAACTTCAAGTGAGGAATCAATTGTGAGTGTGCCAGTGCACTCCAAAAGATAAAAATCCTGTTTATGTGCAATATTCCTCATTAATGGAGGAAGGCAGTTCTATAGAAGATATGTAAAATACAGACTGAATTGTGTCTACATATTACATTTTCTGAAGTTTTCCCAGCAGTGTCAGTAGCTCCTTAAATGATTTTCTTTTCTTCTTTTACCACTTTTTAGTATTCGTGTCATTTCCATATAGAACACTTCCTTGTTTTTATCCCTTTTCTCTGTGTGGGTACACAGTGATCCACTGGATGTTTTTGCTGTACCCTTGAAAGAGTTCCATGCCTTCTTCACTCTCTGAAACATATTGATTTTATATAGTTTTTTTCTCAGACATATAGCAAAGTCTAGGCTCTTGAACTTTAAGCTATTGGATTTTAACTTTCACCCAAGCCCTTATTTCAAGGTTTACTATAGTATGATAATGGACATCACATCCTTGCTCTCCCCATAGAAGACATCTGACTGTTCCCATTGCTTAGAACTATCTCCAATGAGGGGACTTTCAAAGCCTATGACAAGATGCAATTTTTTTATTGAATAACTTTGGACATTAGCCAAATTGGTCTACTGTTCCATTTTCAAAGCTAGGACATAACTACTGTAAGTACAATTTTCAAAACTGTGGTCCTAAAAGTGGGCCAGCAATGTGAGAAGGCAGTAAGGAGGGCTGGGAGGATACTGGGATGCATAGTGAGAGGCATCACCAGTAGAAAACAGGAAGTTGTTGGCCCTCTGTACAGACAGTTGGTAAGACCACATCTGGAGTACTGTGTACAGTTCTGGAGACCCCATCTCCACAAAGACATAGACAGGGTGGAGGCTGTCCAGAGGAGGGCATCCAAAATGATGCAGGGTCTGCATCAGAAGACATATGAAGACAGACTAAAGGAACTAAAGATGTATAGCCTCGAGGAAAGGAGGGAGAGGGGGGACATGATAGAAACTTTCAAATACCTCAAGGGAATCAACAAAGTCCAAGAGAGTTGCATCTTTCAGAAAAAGAAATGTGCAAAAACAAGGGGGAACAATTTGAAGATAGAGGGGGGACTGCTCAGAAGTAATGTGCGGAAGTATTTCTTCACAGAGAGGGTTATAGCTACATGGAACAGCCTTCCTGAGGAGGTTGTAGAGTCAAAAACAGTGGGGGAATTCAAGAATGCATGGGACAGACATAAAGCAATTCTAGCGGGGGGTAGGAGGAAGTAGGCTGTTGGTTAACTAGGATCTGCAGCTTATCTGTTAGGTAGGGAAATGGGCAGACTAGGTGGGCTAAGCGGTCCTTATCTGCTGTCAAATTCTATGTTTCTATGTTTCTGTGATATAGTTAGGTCCAGTATGCAAAGTTAAGCTATAAATGGGCACAATTGTCAGACCAGATGTGACCTTGTCCATCATTTACATCCATATCTAGCATTTTTTTATCCAAACCTAGATGTACAGTAAAGTACAGTACCATAAACAGCTATACATACTTCAGATAAGTCCAGCTCTTGAAAATAGCCCCAGCAAGATAAAATATGATCTAGACATGTCAGGCAGTCCCTGATAATAATGTGACAAGGAACTGTGTCCATTGTTTTACTTTTGAAAGTCACACTCTGGAAATACATTCACTTTATGGCTTGTGAAAATACCACTCAACATAACTAGGAATTTTGTCCATTTTATGAATTGCAAAAATTCTACCCAATGTAGACAGGAAATCTTTGAAGAAATTTTCCTCCATTGAGCCACATCATGGAACTGTAAGGTATTGACATTAGGACTACCTGGAAAATGTTGCTAACTGAGGCCGCTCGAGTCGACGTGCCTCAATGCCACCCATATAATGAGGGCAACTTCTTCCTGCCTCAGTTCTTTCTCTGACTATCAACTGCTCATCAGTGTACTGCTGCTGAAGAATGTCATTGAACTTTACAAGAATCACTAATGCTGCTGCTTTTTTGTTATGTTAAAACGTAATCCTTTTATGCCAGTGTCAAAAGAAAAGGAACCATTGTTCCACTATTGTTGATGCAGCAATGTTAAGATATTTAAGGTCAACGACCACTCTGTGTGTGTGGTAGGGTGAAACCCTCCCACTGTATTTTTGTTTGATGAAAATAGAGAATGAGGTCCTAAGGGGTTACTAGAAAGACATACAGCCACAACAAGGCTGCCCTAAGGTACCAGATAAAAGCATGCTGAGACTGGAAACACTCAGTGCAGAAATTGTCTTACAGCATGTCAGATTACCTTTAATGTTTCTTTTCTATCCTTTTGACTGCAGTCTTTCTTCTACACTAACCTTTCTAACGTTCTAGCTTGTCTTTGCTGGATGAATCACCCAGCATTACATTTAAATGATCTTTCTTATACTTCTCTTTCTGACTCCCCCACCCCACCACATACACACACAGAGCACAAAAAGAGCAACCGGGGCAAAAGGAAAGCGTGTGTACCTTGGTGCTGTGTTTCTCCCATTAAAAATGATAATTTGCAAAATACTGTATCTGTGGAAGAAAGTACATAAACATCTGTGTTTTTGACCCTAAACAAAATATAAATAAGAATACTTTAGGAGAACTACTATAAATCATCTTTACTTTTATATGGAGAGTAATTAAGGTATCAGGAAGCGGAAAGCTCTTACTGTGGGATGAAATGTATAAAACACATGTTTTTCAAACTACTACAAACGATTCATTAGCAATGCCTTTTATTTCACATTGC
Source organism: Neoceratodus forsteri (assembly GCA_016271365.2). Taxonomy (NCBI): domain Eukaryota; kingdom Metazoa; phylum Chordata; order Ceratodontiformes; family Ceratodontidae; genus Neoceratodus; species Neoceratodus forsteri. The sequence continues at coordinate 1,098,144,127 of CM057454.1, read as the reverse complement.
TGGTCTTATCTGTATCTTCCTAATACTAAATGAAATGCTTCTTTAAGCTCAAACTACACACATTGCTATATGTTGAGAAAATGTACCTGTTTGGGACATGCCGACTCCATATGCTTTTGGTTTGTCGGTGTCCATTTTGTGGATTACTATGGGCTCAGGCCAGTTGACGTCTGTGGTCTTCATAGAAACTAGCATGAGTGAGTCTGGGAATGAGAAAGGTGGGACTTCCTGTCTGGAGTTCCCTTCTTTATTTTCCATTTGCTGTAATTTGCAATTGTATAAATGCAGATCTATGCTAAAATGTTTTTTTTTATGTTTTCTTTACTTTGCCCTATGAAGCAGTCATATTTAAAATTGTTGTAAACATTTAGCCAACATTTAAGCTATGATTAGCAAGTCACATGATCTCGAGTCCTATTAAAGGAGCTGGCTGAGCATAGTCTGGCAGATGAGATAAGATGAGATCTGAATTGTGGAGGGAGCAGTCCTCTGCAGGAGTGAAAACTGGCTGATGCAGGAGGGGAGTAATCATTGCTGGGGGCAGTCTCAGAAAGACTGACCAGTGGGGGTGCTAGCCAAGGTCGAAATGTTTTGGACCAGAGATAAGTTGAGCAGCTGGAGGGGTGATTGGTCTACCTAAAGTATAGGCTGCAGAGCTGCAGGTGCAGGTAGAACCACCCTCAGGTAATAATTTTGTTCCTGTGAGCACAGCCATTTAAGCCAAGTTTTTACAGCTGCCCAAGATCATTCTGACTAGTCAAGCAGTACAAGCAATACAGAAGTTCCAGATTTGCACTGTTTATTGCCTAGTGTGTTGAAGACCTTATGTAATAAAGTAAACTGCCCTATGGGACATTTTAAAATAATTTTTCTCGCCATCTGTGGCTTCACTCCAACCCACCCTCCCACAGTGTGCATTGCTGCTTGGGCCTAGCTCGCACTGTGTTGGCTGCAGCATTTGCCAGGGCTTTAACCAGGCCACTAGGAGACAATGCAAGAAGGTCTTGGAGTTATTTTAAAAATGAAGGTTAAAAGAGGAGAAGCAAGACGTGTTGAAAGCAGTCACTGTCATCAACTGCTCCCTCTCTCCAGGTTTCACTGTGGACGTGCCATTTCTACAGTTGATGATATCCACTGCAATTTAACAAAATGGAGGGACAAATCTCCTGAATCAGTGGACAAACATAACCATATAGACAAGGAGAAGAGGCACAAAGAAAAGGATGCCTTTCTAGTCCAGTCCTAATCTCCTCTGAAAAGAGGTAGGTCAAGTGAAAAAGACAGGACCTTGGCCAAGGCCTCAGGTTCTGCCCCCAGCATTTTTCAGATACCAAGGTTGGGTTCTGCCATAGGCTTTAACCCCCCCCCATTTGGGGATTCCCAGCCAATTCTGTCATCGGGCACTGTCCTGTCTACAGTTCCATCATAGACAACCCCATCAGGGTCCATCAACACATAGCTACTCTATCAGATGATGTCTGAGCTCTTTCAAAGGCTAATGCTCTAGCCTCCATCATCAACACCATCCCTGTTGACACTGTCAGAGTTGCCACCATTGACCTCATCAATGGCACAGGAGTTCCCTCTTCCTGCTATTATGCCAATCACAGATCATCCCCCATTGATAAGTACGTTGATGGTGCCTCCTTCACAGCCGCCTATGCTTGACACCTGCTGCTAATAACTGTCAATGAGGAGGAGGAACTGCAATACATTCCTGACTATATGAAGAAAGACTAAAAAGAAAATATGGAGGAAGGTCTGGATCCTCCGGTTGCAGTGGGTTCCAGCTCTGCTTTGTCTTAGTGTGGCGAGGGCAGTATGAAAAACATTCCAAGGAACCCTCCTAAGGGTCAATCTTCAAAGGCTTTGCTCAGACATGTCCAGTCCAAACTGGGATTTATGACTGAAGAGGAGGACTCCTCTAAGACAAATTGTTATGGGTTCTTGGAAGTTTCTATCTCCTCTTCAGTACTTTTTCCTCTGATTCATTTGGTTGTGGAGGATGCCATTCTAGCTGCCTGGCACAGACCCAGTGCTCTGCCTGAAGTACCAATGAAGGCAAAAAATTAATATCCTGTGCCTTCTAATAAGCCATAGTATTCCTCTCATCCAGAACCGGATTTAGTAGTGATAATGGCTGACAGGTCAAAAGCATCAAAATATATATGCTGTCTTCCTCCTGATAAGGAGTTGAGGAAGCTTGATGTGTTTGGAAGAAGAACATTTGCTTCAGCATCTCTTGGTTTCTGAATGGCAAATTACCAGGCGTATATGGTTAAATATCAAAAGTGGTGGTGGAAATCTATGGCTACATTGGATGACGAGCTGCCAGATGGCCCTGATAAGCTCATGGTCCAGCAAACCATAGCTAATAGCCTCAAGGCTGGAAAGCAGCTGCAAAGATCTACCTATGATGCTTCAGATTTGGCTGCTCATGCAGCTGCCTCTGGCATTTGCCTGCACCATCACTACTGGTTACATGTTTATGGTTTTGCATCTGATGTCCAACAGTCAGTCCTTAATGCTCTCTTTAGAGGAAATCAGCTTTTTAATAACAAGGATGAGTTTTTTCTGTGGCACCTTCAGATGTCCAACATGACCTCGAGGTCTCTGCACACACAAAACTTTAAGCAAAACAGTAGAGGCTAAGGTTCCTTTCAAAGGTCCTATGCCCATCCCAGCAGGGGTTACTCTCTGAGTCGTGGCTGTGGCTCTCAGCATCCATAAGCATCCCCCAGACACTTTGCCTCCTGGTTCCATTGCCAGGCTCATCAAGGGTGCCAGTATTGATGGTGCTCCTGCCACCTTGGTGCTTTCTAACTTCACCCTGTTCCTCCAGCCCCACTTATAAAAAGCATCTTGGTAGGGAACCACATCTCCCTGTTACTAACAAAGTAGAGGGAGATCACTACAGATGTTTGGGTGTTGGAGGTGATTCAGTGAGGACATGCCCTAAAGCTCTTCTCTGTCCCTCCATTAGACCCTCCCTTATCAGCTGCTGCCCTCTGAGACATCTTGTCCTCCTACTGAAGGAGATTCAAACTCTCCTCAGCAAAAGGGCCATAGAGCCCAAACCTACTGGAGAAATGAACTTGAGCTGTTATTCCAGGTACTTCCTGATATTAAAATGGGCCCGGGATTTAAGGCCCAACCTAGACCTCTGAAGCCTTAGCCTGTTTATAGAGCACAACTGGTTTTGTATGGTCTCTCTGCAGTCCCTCCTCCTCCTGCTCTTTAAAAGAGGATTGAATGGTTGCCCAGGATATCAAGGATAATTACCTTCATATCAGAATCCACAAGTCTCACAGACAGTACCTGTGCTTTTATGTATTGCCCTTTGGTTTGTTGTCTGCACCATGTGCATTTATCAAATACTTTTTGTGGTTAGTCGCCCTTCGATCAGAGGGCCTGTATATCTTCTCATGCACTGATGACTGGCTTCTCCAATTTTTATTTATTTTAACTTTTACAAAACAGTACAACATATAGTGTGTACAGCACAGTAAGGCACAATGCTGTAACAATGTAGTACAATGGATTAGCGTACAAAGGATTAGCGTGCCTAAGGAAATATCTTATGAACTTGATCAAACATACTAAAAAGTGAGCTAATTTCAGAACAGAAGTAAATCCTTGAACACAGCAAGTTGCATAATGGAATACACTGTTCCAACAGTGAGTGTGACCACATGGGTTACCACTGCTGTGTGTTGTGAACAGTACACCAACAATAATAAGCATTTATAAAAGTTTTAATGAATCCAATTCCCCTGGTTGTTCTCATAGTGATAGGTACTGTCTGCTGTTAGCTGAGTAGGATAAGGGCTATGGTTAGGTTTAGTTAGGTAAGAACCATTATTCTAGGGGAATAGTTGAAAAGTATACTATGCAGCTTTCCTGTCAAAAGTGGGGGGAGAGAGAGGAGAGAGTGGGTGGTCCGGGAGAAAATAATTTGTCAAGTAAGTGTGCACTCAGATGGGGGAAGGTGAAGAGGCACATGTCCTCATATTGTCATCTGCAGAGGAATAACAAATCAAAGAACTTTTGCCTTCACTGGAGCTAGGAGATGTAGATGATTGTTGGTTGAAGCTGTCCATCACTATATGCTCTTCTAAACAGAGGAGTGCAAGCATGGTTGCATGTTGTCAATGCAGGAAGGGACCCTAGATTTTGTTATGTGCAGGGAGTTTGCCGACTGCAAAGTGTGCTACTCTGTCATACCATGCTGTGAGAGTGAGTAGGTGTACCCATTCCTTAAAGGCTGGTGACACTGGGTCCCCTCCATTGTCAGAAGAGTATTCTTTTGACCACTGCCAACACTCCCGTGGCCTACCATTTGGGTGAAAGATGTGAAACAGGTAGAAGTATCTCCTGTAACGTAAAGTACTGATCCTTTGTCCTGGGTAATGGGGCAATCTTCCTGTAGTAGGTCCAGATTGTATTCCAATAGATTTTCAAAGAGGGACAGTACCAGAGAATATGGGAGAGGGATGCCTGGGGGGAAGAGCATCTCCAGCAATCGCCATGAGAGTAGGACTGCTTTGTCGAACTATAAGTGGATCTGTGCACCCTACAAAATATCTTATAATGCAAAGTTTTTGCCTGTACCTTGTGTGATGACTTATAGGTGCATGGCCAGATAGCATCCAACTCCTCTTGAGTGATGGAGACACTCCCCGGCCTCTCTAGGGCCTGCAGATGAAATTGTACCTGCCAGGATAGAATGCAATGCCTTGTTCTTGGAAGATACTCCTTTGAGAGATGGAAGGGTGTCTAGCCATCTCTCTAAAGGAATAATAGAAGTGATGAAGTGGGTTCTGGAGATCTTCACCCTCAAAAGGTCTCTGATCTGGAGATATAGAAACATAGAAACAGAATTTGACGGCAGATAAGGACCGCTTGGCCCACCCAGTCTGCCCATTTCCCTACCTACTGGATAAGCTGCAGATCCTAGTTAACCAGCAGCCTACTTCTTCTTACCCCCACACCCTAGAATTGCCTTATGATTGTCCCATGCATGCTTGAATTCCACCACTGATTTTGACTCCACAACCTCCTCGGAAGGCCGTTCCAGCATCCACAACCTCTCTGTGAAAAAATACTTCCTTAAATTACCTCTGAGCCACCCCCCATCTTCAAATTGTGCCCCTTGTTCTTGCACACCTCTTTTTTTGAAAGGTGCTACCCTCTTGGACTTTGTTGATTCCCTTGGGGTACTTGAAAGTTTCTATCATGTCCCCCCTCTCCCTCCTTTCCTCGAGGCTATACATATTAAGCTCCTTAAGTCTCTCTTCATATGTCTTCCAGTGCAGACCCTGCACCATTTTAGTTGCCCTTCTCTGGACAGCTTCCATCCTGTCTATGTCTTTGTGGAGATTGGGTCTCCAGAACTGCACACAGTACTCCAGATGGGGTCTCACCAGCTGTCTGTACAGAGGGATAATAACTTACTGTTTTCTACTGGTGATGCCTCTCCCTATGCATCCCAGTAACCCCCAGCCCTCCTTGCTGCCCTCTCACATTGCTTGCCCACCTTTAGGTCATCTGATATGACTACCCCCAGGTCCCTTTCCATTTTTGTTGTTGTTAGTATCTCACTCCCCATTGTGTACTCTTCCCTGGTTTTTGTTTCCCAGGTGCATTACCTTGCACTTCTTAGCATTGAATCTAAGCTGCCATACATTTGACCATTCCTCTAACCTTGCCAAGTCCTTCTCATCCTTTCCACCCCACCCTGTGCATCAACTCTGTTGCAGATCTTAGTGTCATCTGCAAAGAGACACACTTTTCCTTCCAGTCCTTCCGCAATGTCACTTATAAAGACATTAAAGAGGACTGGTCCTAATACTGAACCCTGCGGTACCCCACTAGTAACCCTCCTTTCTTCTGAGTGGACTCCATTTACTATTACTCTCTGTGTCCTATTCTCCAGCCAATTCTTTACCCAGGCTGTCATCTTGGGACCCACTCCCAGGCTGGCTAACTTGTATATTAATATTTTGTGTGGGACTGTGTCAAATGCCTTGCTAAAGTCTAGGTTGGCCATGTCCACAGCCCCTCCCTGATCTACTACTTTGGTCACCCAGTCAAAGAAATCTATCAGATTTGTCTGGCATGACCTTTCCGCTGTGAATCCATGCTGCCTAGGGTCCTGTGCCCCTCTGGCCTCTAGATACTTGACAATTCTTTCCTTCAGAAGTGATTCCATCATTTTCCCTATCACTGAGGTTAAACTAACAGGTCTGTAGTTTCCTGCTTCTGCCTTGCTCCCACTTTTGTGAAGGGAAATCACATCTGCCCTCCTCCAGTCCTCGGGTACCACCCCATCCTCCCATGATTTGTTAAAAAGGGTAGTCAGTGGTGTCACTAGTTCTGCCCTTAGCTCTTTTAGAACTCTGGGATGAATCCCATCAGGCTCCATTGCTTTGTCCACCTTCAGTTTTAAGAGTTCTTTCAGAACCCTTTCTTCTGTAAATGGGCTGGTATCAACTTCGGTATCCAGAGTGTTACTACTGTTTGTTTTATGTACCTCCCCCTCTTCCTTTGTAAATACTGAGCAAAAATATTTGTTTAGTATCTCTGCCTTTTCACAGTCACCCTCTGCCCACCCTCCTCCCCTTTATTAAGCCTCACTATCCCTCCCTTGGTCTTTCTTTGCTCCCTGATGTACCTATAAAAGGTTTTATCCCCCTTCTTAACTGAGTTGGCTATCTTTTCCTCGGTTTGGGCCTTTGCTGTTCTGACTGCCTTCCCAGCCTCCTTTTGCTTTAACTGATACAGTTCTCTCTCTGCTCCTTCTACGATTCCTTGTACTTCCTGAATGCTTTCTTTTCTCTTGAACCTTCACTGCACTTCCTTTGAGAACCATAGTGGTTTCTTACATCGTCTTGTTTTGTTTATTTGCTTCACACAAAGGCTCGTTACCTCTGTGATGGCAGTTTTTATTATTCCCCATTGTTCTTCCACCCCACCTTCCTGCCCATTTGCTAGTGCATTCCTTAGGCACTCACCCATTTTGGCAAAGTCAGCCCTCCTAAAGTCCAGTACTTTTGTCTTTGTATGGCTTGACTCTATTGCTGTGTTTATGTATATGTATATGTCCCAAAATGGGCTCTGTGGATATCATACAGTACTTTTTAGCTAGCTCCATGAAAAAGTACCCCGTATGTAGGTGGTATATTTTACCCAATGACGTGATACTTTTTTTCTTTCCAGCTTTCCCATGCTAAGAGCTTGCCACTGATGCAAAGATCTGGGCTGTCCCATAGAGGTTGAGTATGAGTGTCACGAGGATCCAACCTAGTTTGGTAGCATACTTGTTCCAGATCATTTTTTGTGCAACTGGCACTGGGTGACACTTCCTGGGGTAGTTTGCATTCTGGGAAGAGAAAAGAGAAAGGAGAGGGAAGATTCCACTGTGCCAGCTCCTAGGCAGCCTCCTAGAAGGCAGATGCATGAGATCTGGTTACAGACACATGAAGATCTGCTTCAACATAACATGATCATGCTGTTGTTTTAAATTGGGGAGATCAAAGCACCCTTGCCTACAATGTTTCACCAAGATACGCAGCTTTATTTTAGGGTTTTTACTGTCCCAAATAAATGCGGACATTCTGAACATATGGAAACAAAAAAATGGAAGCTGGGAATTTAACTGGCAGTTTGCTCACAATGTACTGAATTTTGGGTAGGGCTATTAATTTGAGTGCATTCATTCTACTCCACATGAAAAGGAAGGCAGATTTCCAGAAGATTATGTTGGTTGCCACTTTTGTAAGCATGATGTTAGTATTTGCAGATACTGTGACTGAGATAGTGGATTTAATCTGGATTCCCAAACCCTCTGGAGACCATTGATAAGGATAAGTAGCAAAGGAAGAGTGAGTGCAGATGGAGTTGAGGGGAAGGACTTGAGATTTGGCTCTATGGAGTTTCTGATATAACTGTTGCTAGGTTGGACAGCATGTTGGGGATATCAGTGAGAAATAGGGTGATATCATCCATTAAGATGGAGATCTTGTGCAGAATTCCAGTCACTGGTATGCCAGGGAACATGGGGAAGGAGTGGAGCATGTGCTACAGAGGTTCAACCACAAGGATGAATAGGAAAAGGGACAGTAGGCACCACTGGCTTGTCCCCCTGTGTGAGGAAAAGGGTTGGGAGAGCACTGTGTTAGTAAACACAGCAGCAGAGGGGTTCACATATAGGAGTTTCACTAGATCTGTACATTGGAATGGGAGGACAAAGTGGGACATGGCATTGAAGAGGTATACTTACTCCAGCCTGACAAAGGCTTTTTGGCATCAAGTAATAGGGTGGCAATGGGCTCGGGGGAACAACAGATTCTAGTAAGGATTTCCAGATTGCTACAATTCTTTGAACAAATTACCTCTCCTACTAGTTCTATTGAAGTCTCCCTTTAGTTGTAAACAATATGACCTAATAGATCTGACACTTAATTTTTTACATAGAACTGAGATTTCCCATAGGTCTTCCTTATGAAAGGCTTTATAAATATAAATCCCCTCTAATTCTTCAATAACTCATGGAAGATAATCCTACTTTTGAGAGCCTATCCCCATACGACTTGTTTTTTAAATGTTTTATACTCTTTGTTGCTCTCTGTTGCACACTTTCTATTAGTCTCAAGCTCCCCAGGTTTTGTGGTGTAAAAAAAGGTGAACAGTATTCCATTTTAGGACTTACCAAGGAGGTGTACAGTGAGATAATAACTTTTGAGTACCTGCTCTTAATATGTCTAAATATACAGCTCCATGATCCTGTTACATTTTTTACAACTTCTCTAGCCTGATTATCAAAATTTATTTATACAATAATGGATGGGGAAGTGTGCTTAATGAGAAAATAATAACTGGGTAGCGTTTTTTCTCATAGGGAAAGGCTTTTGTAATTTGCCGTTATAAAGGAGTGTTTATTACAGCAAACACGCGCCTTTTCCCCATGAGAATTCACGAGGCCATCTCCCTCGTGGACAGTCACACACTGCGCCAGTTAAGTAAACCATCCATCTCACAGACTCACCTCAGCAAGCATAACCGCAGCTTCGCACTTGTCACAGCCATCACAGTATCGCAAATAACTGAAATAAGTAAAAAAAAAAAAGTCACATAGATTTACCCCAGAAAGCAGCTGTAGCAGACAAGACTTCATAAATGAGCAGCAAAACAAAGGCACAGCACTAAAAACTGATAGTGACCTCAGGCTTTTCAAAACATTCTTGTCAGAGGTAGGCCTAGCAAGTGACTTTGAGAACTTAGATGTAAACGAGCTAGACACTAAGCTGGCAGACTTTATCTATGTGCTCCGCAGACAAGTTGGCACAGAATACGAACCTGGGACAGTAAGGCGAATAGTAGCAAGCATAGACCGTTATCTAGCAGGGAAAAATACCCACACTCAATATTTAAAGGTCCCGACACAGTCTTCATCGAAACTAAACGTACCCTGGCAGCTAAGCAAAAGCAGTTAAAAAAGCAAGGCAAGGGAAACAGACCTAACAAAGCAGAGCCTTTATCAGACAACGACATCGAGCTTCTATACCAGTCTGGCACTCTGTCCCTAACTAACCCCACCAGTTTACTGAACTTTCTATTCTTTAACTTTGGAGCCCAATTTGCTCTCCGTACCAAAGAGCACTATGACCTGCAGTGGGGAGACATAAAGAAAGGCATAGACAGCAACGGCAATCAGTATCTTGAATACTCAGAAAGACAAACAAAAACGAGAACCAGTGAAAATCCCTGAGATGTACGACCTGTCAACCCTCGTATTTACAGTAACACCCTAAATCCAGAAAGAGACACACTACGAGCATATGACATCTTCAAATCTCAAAGGCCCCCCGAAATGCTCACAGCAGACTCACCCTTTTACATAGCTCCCAATACAAATAAAAAAGAAACCTCACTATGGTTCCGAAATATGAATATCGGAATAAACAAAATGAGGAAAATGATGGCTTTGATGAAATCAAAATCTGGCCTTCCAGAATGTAAACGAATTACTAACCACAGTACTCGAAAAACGAGCATACAATGACTAATAGACCACAATATTCCACCCATCGAAGTCCAACAAATATCAGGGCACAAGAATTTGCAGTCTATAAATAACTACTCGGTGTTATCTGAGAAAAAGCAGCAACAGATCAGTCAACTGCTCACCTACTCAATGACCCAGCACCCATCCGCCTCTGCATGACCACGTTGCCTACAATATTTGGGACCAGCTGCATTTTGCAGCAAGCAGTGAAAGTTAACATCTACAATTGCGCACCACCGCAAGGGGAAAAAAAGAAGAATCCATGTCATCTACGACTTTGATTGAGGTAACCATTAATTTGACAAAATGTTAACAGCTTAATACAGTTCAAATTTCCTTTCTGTAGATAAAGTATGCCACAGCTTGCACACCATGATCCCTAACTTCTCTTTTTCCTTTGCTCTTCCCCCCTCCCTCTGCAGAAGACATCATACCACTTCCTGACCAATCGGAACAACCTACAACCACACCATACTTCCTGGAAAACGGACCGATTAAATACAACTTTCGTTAATGAATGTTACTATAATCTTGTTTATTAGTGTATTAAACAGTATTCCGTTCACTTCTATAACAATCTGCCTATATTTCTGTACAATAAAAATTCAACTAAGCAAGGTAAGCTTCATGACGATCATTCTCATCTCCACACAATCTGCACCATTTATCACAATTGCTCTGGAGAAAAAAACGCTACTCACTAATTATATAAAATAAAGTATGGTGTTGGTGTGCTTCGCTCTCGGGGTTTATAAAGCATCTAACCCCTCGGGTGTGTGTAAACTTCACGTTACACACACCAACCCATACTTTATTCTCTATTTAATGGTTGTCTGAGGTGTGGGATGCTACATAAACCCCGAGGGCGAAGCCTGAAGGGTTTATTAAAGCATCCCACACTGAGGGCAACCATTAATTTCAAATTTAAGCACACTTCCCCATCTTTCATTATTTATAATTGCTTGTCAGCAATTTATTCCAGCCCTGAGCCCTGAGTCTGAGACACACACACACACATACTGCTCTCTCTCTCTTTCACAAATACACACAGACACACAGAGACACACACACACACACACACACACACACACACTGCCTCTCTGTCTCCCTGTTCCTCTATTTTTTTACTTTTCTTTTGTTACAGTTCCTTTTTTATGTTTGTTTCATTTGGGCAGATTTGTGTATTGACATCGCGATCTTCTTACCTCAACAAGCGAGGTTGGAGCCATTCTTGGTGAAATGTGTGTGAGGCATTCCCGGCAGCTTTTCTCTGGTGGGGCTGTGAAATGCCCATGCAAGTTGTGAATGGCAGGATCAACCAGATACAAATAGTTTAAAAGTAAAAAAAACAGATTTCGTGCTCTTGGTGGGGCAGCTCCTCGCTAAGCAGGACAGAGGAGTCGCCATGTTTGTCACTGTATTTAGCCCACCCATTACAAGTGCAGAGCTAATCAGAATGTGGCTCTTCTTTTACTGATGTGGTGCGTGTTTGCCGTTATAATCCACGGGTTATAATGGGAAATTATAACTGGCTCAGCCTATTGAAAAAATTGCTGACCAGTTATTATACAAAAATAACCCCAAGTTCTTTTTCATTAACTGTGCACTCCAAAACTCTGTTTTTTTATTTTATATTAAGCCATGATATTATTGTGACAGAACTGCATGACCTTACATTTTTCTTCATTAAAAGTCAATTTATGTTTGTTTGCCCATTGTTCTAATTGGTATAATCCCATTTGAAATTGTTTAGCTGCTTCTTTATTATTTATATTGCCCCCTACTTTCATGTCATCTGTGTATTTATACAGCCAAGAATCCCCTGACATCTTCATTGATGATGCAAATATATTGAATAGTATGGGACATAAAATAGACCCCTGTGGTACCTCACTCATAACGTAACCCTAGTCAGATAGATGGCCCCAGATACATACCCTTTGGCAACTATTGCTTAGCCAGGAATCAACCCATGCATCAAGCAAAGGATGAAAATTTAGTTTAATTAGTTTTTAACCAGTTCTTGGTGCGGTGCTGAGTCAAAGGCTTTTCAATAGTCAAAATAAACCCTTGTCCTGTGCAATACTGACTGGCTCAAAAAAATTAAAAGATTATTTAAACATGATCTCCCAGAGACAAAATCATGCTGGGTAAAGTCAGACAACCCAAATTGTACAATATGCTTTTCCAATAATTCCTTAACAAAGCTCTCCATAATTTCCTCAAGTATGGATGTAAGGCTGATGGGACGGTAATTGTCAACTTCCTGTTTATCTCCTTTTTTTGTAAATCAGGGTAGTGTTTGCAATCGTTCATTCTGGGATAACTTTACCTTCTTTTAGTGAAGCATTAAAAAATGCAGTAAAGGGTACAGCTTATATGTCAGCTAACTCTTTAAGAAACCTTGGGTGCAAGCCATCGGGTCCAGCAGCCTTATGTATCTTCAATTTTTTTTTAATTTATCCAAAGCTTCTGCTTTGGTTATGGTACTTATCGGTGTCTTATTAATGGCCCCAGGATCTATAACTTTAGCGTTATCTCCTTTGTATTGAAAAATGCTTAAAAAGTATTCATTAAATTTGTTAGCCATTTTAAATTCATCTTCACATATAGAAACTCCATCCCACAAAGGTCCTATTGATTTCTGTCCTCCTTCAAGGCTTCCTATGTAATTAAAAACTTCTTTTTGTTGTCCTTTGTTATATTTTCTAGTTTTACCTCTGCCACAGATTTAGCTTCTTTGATTAATTTTTTTAATTTTTTTGTTGAGTTTCTATACTGTATATATATATTCCATCTTTCAGGTGTCTGGTATTTTTAAAGCTTTTAATAAGCTTTCTTCTTCTTTTTCAGGTTTTTTCTTACATTTCAATGAAACCATTTTGATATTCTTCCTGATTGATTATACTTATTCACCTGTGGTACGAAGGTTTGAATACAGTAATTAAGTTTGTTGATATCTTGGTGAAAGTGATCTAACACTTCTGGGGAGGGATCAGTCTCAGAGGAGCAGAGTGCTCGACAGAAGGTCTGGAACTTATCATTTATAAGGGCAAGAGAGGACATGGAAGTATCATCCACTTTCTGTATGAATGGGATATAGTGCTCCAACTCCCTAGTGCAGAGACAGTGGGCCAAGAGTTTCCCTGGTTGTTCCCCCACCTCCCAGTAGGACTGGTTGATCCTAAAAGGGGTGTACTTAGTACAGTGCTTTTGGAAGTCCTCTAGGGCTGCTCTAGCCTCTGTTATTTGGGGGGAGGGTTGGAGCACATCTCATCTTTCCCTGTAGAGGAGTAGCTCATGCATCTGCTGTTTTAGTGTCCCTTATTTCAGTCTAGTGAGGTTGTCTCTCTCTTTTCAAAGTTTAGAGGCATAGGCAATATGTTTACCTTTCATTGCCTCCCACTGGGTTTCAGTGCTAGTGTCCGAAGTTTCATTTACTGTATTCAGTCAACTCATGGGCCACCCACTGTTTAAAGCTAACTTGCTGGAGTAGGCAGGAGTTAAATCACCATTTGTTTCTTGGGGTGGATCATCTGCCCCAAGCCAGAGGTAGAATCATTAGGGCATGGTCCAAAATAGGCTATTACCCAGGGTGGCATTTCAGGCAAGAGGGATCAGATAAGAAGAAGCTAAAATCACATCCAGTTGAATATATTTCTCATAGACTGGGGAAACGTAGGTAAAGTCCCTCTCCACTGGATGTATAGTCTGCCATATATCATGCAGGCCTGCTGAATTAAAGGAAATGAGGACTTGGGTCACTGTCTGGGCTTCCATTCACCTTCCCGGCTCAGTTTTGTCCAGCTGAGGGCAGAGGGCCAAACTGAGCTTACCCCCAAGAACAATACTAGTTGGGTCCCCTGGGAGCATACTAAGAACATTGTCAAAGAAGGAGTGGACAAGTTAGTTAAGGGGATGTGAACTGTCCAGACTTATAGGCTCTCCCTGGTGGATACCTTGTGTTAGGATTAGTCTGCCTTCTTTACCTGCAGTCTGATTATGGATTCCAAGTAGGAGTCCTTTTTGAAGAGGATGGTCACCCCGTGGCAGGAGGAGAAAAAGCTATGGTAGGCTGATCCCTCAGCAGAGAGGTAAGTTCTTGGAGTAAAGCAACTGCATGTCTTGAGCTTAAATAATACTTTGCAGCTTTTTAATGGGTAGTTTAGGCCGCTAGTATTCCAAGAAATGATTTTCAAATTTTCAAAGGAAGCTGTATCCTGCCTTGTGATGGTTAACAAAAGTTGGGAATTGTAAATATGTCCTCTTGTTCCCCCATCCCACCCCAAGATTCCCCTGACCCACACTCCAAGATTATATTACCAAACTACCCCAAACAGTCTGTACAAATTAAGGTACACTAATGAAATACTGTAGGTTCTAGTTCCCATAACACTAGAAAAAGAATTTATATTGTACAGGTTATGCACACACTGGTCCAACTAAGGCAGAACACAAATAAGGATGGGACAAGTGAGTTCAGCTGGTGGAGGTGCATCGGCTGCCATTAAAAGTTAGTGGCAAGGAAAGCAGTTACTCTTTCACTTATGTGGAACCTGGGAACAACCACAAGGGAGCTCAGGCCACCCCAGATTTAGTCATATGCTATATACAGACATGCTTCAACAGCTGCTGTGGACTATCTGAGATATTAGAGGAGATGTGGGATGGTATACAGCTGGGCAGTCAAGCTCAGGGAAAAAACATAGGATTAAGACAGTTTGGTGGCTGCTGTCTCGAGTGTGGTCCATCCCCCTTGCAGAAATTTCAGCTGAGGAACTGAACCTGCTACAGAAAACAGTAAACCTCACAGAAAGGGAACAGTAATAAGTGAAAAAAGAAGTCCTCGGAAGGAGGTATTAACAGTTAATGACAGCGCTTTTGAGCAGGAAAGAACAATGTTAAAGATCACCTGAAAACATAAACAGTTTAACAATATTGCAGATTAGTAAGAAAAAAAGTCTTGTTGAGTGACTGCCTGAGATAACCTACCAGCATCTAGGATACCTGCTGCTGTGTCCTGCAAAATCACCAAATACAATGGGTGGGGGGGCTATAAGGCTGTGGCAGACATTAGTGAACTCAGTGCCATGGTGCCTGCTAGTGGATTGGCATGTAAACAAGGGTAGAGAGACCCAGCCAGAGAGTTCAGAGCCATTATGCAGGGGCCAGGTAGGAGGCCCCAGTCCATGAGTCCTGGACAGGCAGTATAGCGCAAAACAAAGTCATGGGGTTGCACATACGCAGTAGATCAGCCCTAACTAGATTAGTCCCCCTTCCCTTCAATACACAGATGCCCCAGACAATACTCACTGTGTACCAGGGTTAGATCAGCTGGTGCTCATCATGGCAGTAGGTGTAGCTTCCATTAGGTCAGGCAGGGCTTCAGGTTGAGATGCTAGTGATTGAACTGAAAACAGTTGGGCTTGGAAATACTGGTCGGCCTCCTTGGGGATTGGAAAGTCAGTCACTTGCCCTGGAAGGTCACAGAAAAGGCTGCTGGATAGCAAAAAGAATAGGTCAGTCTCCAGTTCCTTAATCCCTGCTTCTCTTTATTGAATGGTTGTTTATGTTGGAGAATACTGAGAGGGTAGTCCAGGTAAAATGAGAGTGACTGGTCAGCCACATGCACATCTTAAAGCTTTCTGGCTGAGTGTAGGATACATTTTTATCTTGAAATCTTAAGAAATTAAAAATTAGTGGGTGTGGTCTGGATGAAGCAGAGACTTGTGTTTCATATAGTACTGGATGGGACTGATCTATTTCTTTTTTTTTTATAATTTCATTTTTATTGAATTTTTAACATACATAGTCGACATATCAGACTGTTTACAGCATTCAGATTTTACATACGGTTATGAAATCAATTCCAGTAAGCATTAATACAGTGGATTTATAACTTTATGACAGAGGCCTCCAATAAATTAACTTCCATAATTTAAATAGTAAAGAGAAAGATGGAAATCACAGCACTCCATGTTCATTATGAAAGATCAATCTGTATATCAATTAATATTGAGCAGGGAGGAACCAGCTGGAACATAGTTTAGACCAAGGCTTCCTATTAGTTAGTGACTTATTCCACACTTTTACATATGACAGGAATTCATGTCTCTTTTGACCACCCAATTAAGGTGGGGAGATGGTAAAAGAGGGGGGAGGGGAAGGACTACCAATGGGTGTCCCCGCAGTGTCCCAACCCAACTCCAGAGGCGGGGAGGGGGGGATTATTTATACTGGAAGGTAGAATTGAGGGGGAGGAGTGGGCGGTCAGGCAGATGTGGGTAACTAGAGGACTTTAGAGTAGCTGTAACTATTTTAGGGGGTTCTCCCTCCCAATAGTGAGATTCAGGGAATAAAGGAGTCGTCTTGTAGCATATAATATAGCTGCCATCGAGACCATCTGGAATTAAATTGCTCTCCCCGGTCATTTAGGTTATGTATTATCCATATAGTATATTTGTTTAGTGATCTGCCACCAATCTTGAATGGTTTGGATTTTTGTGGCTAACCATACTTTTGTAATGGCCTTCTTGGCCGCCATGAGAAGAAGGAGAAGGAGAAGGAGGTATCTAGTAGATGGCTTTCTTAGTTCTCTAGGGATTAATAGTAAAAGATATGTTTCCCTAGTTAATTGAAATTGTGGGCCAAAAAGTTCTTGCAGGTTAGCCTGAAGTGCTATTATAAAGGGTTGGAGTTTATGGCAGGTCAAAATAATATGCGAATGGGTCGCTCTGACCTCTCTGCACTGACGCCAGCAAGCTGCTGATCCAGACTGTGTGTAGTGAGTAGTGATTTATAGGTGTTCTGAAATCTCTAATAAGGTTTTTCCATGTGTATTCACATCATTCATGTGAGCTGGTTGCCTTAGCAACATATTGGCATGCTTTCTGCCATTCGTCAGGGTTGACAGGGTGCTCTAACTCCTCTTGCCACTGGAGTCTAACATTATCAATGATAGTTAGTTATTGAGCTTTTTGGGAGTGGCAGTAAGCTGAGAGTAAGTGTCTTTGCTCATGTGTATTATTCAATCGGAATTGAAGGTTGATGGGGGGGTGGTATCTGAGCAGCCGTTCGAGCTGAGATAGGCAAGGATTCATGGTAGTGGCGAAGTTGTAAAAATCTATAAAAGTCACTGCGTGGCAGATTGTATTGGGTTTGAATTTCATTAAAGGATCGCATATTCCCCTGAGTTATGACTTGTGAGAGGTATAGCAAGCCCAGTCTCCCCCAGGCCAAGAACCCGTGATCCATTCTGTTAGGAGTAAACTGTTCTATGTTTGCTATGGGGCATATAAGGGGTAGAAAAGGGTCTAAATGTTGTGAATACCTTATAGTTCTCCAAGAGTTTAGATAATGAATTATCCATGGATTTGTAAGATTGGGTGGAGGAGGGTCATTGTGTTGCCCATATATTTTCCCAAAGTATTCTCTATTACTGATAAGCGACATTTCAATTTCTGTCCAGTACGGAGTAGTAATGCCATTCTGTCTCGCCATCGGGTGTGTAAGCAGTGCAGCATTATGATAGAGCTGGAGATCGGGAAGTGCAAGTCCCCCTTCTGGTCTTGGGAGGGTGAGCACCTTAAGGCGGACTCTAGGTCTTTGCTCTGCCCAAATAAATCTGGAAATGGAGCTGTTCCATATCCGAAATGTGTTGTCCGCAAGTGGAATGGGGACGTTCTGAAATAAATAAAGTGCCCTAGGGAGTACCACCATTCTAATCAGCTCTATTCTTCTGGAGAGGCTTAGTGGCAGTGTGTTCCAAGTGGCCAAGTCAGTTTAAGTTGACAAGTGAAGGCAACATAGTTATTCTTATAGTAGTCCGCTGGAGACCAGGATAACTGGATACCCAGGTATTTCAGTTTAGTCAGGAACCAGTTGCAGGGAAATAGGTTTTGTACGTTGGGAGACAGGAAGTAGCGGAATGTGAGGATCTCAGTTTAGGAAAGATTAAGCTTGTATCCCAACACCTGTCCGAACTCATCCAAAAGTTGCCTTATTGCTGGGAGTGATTTTTCTGGATTCGGGAGGCAAAGTAGCACATCATCAGCAAACATTGCAACTCGATGCTCCGTGCCCTCCAGTGTGACCCTGGTGAGATTCTGTGAGTCCCGAATATACTGTGCGAGGGGTTCTATGAATAGAACAAATAAGAGTGGAGAGAGGGGCAGCCTTGCCTGGTCCCTCTACCTAGCTGGAAATATCCAGAATGATGTCCATCTATCTTTACACAGGCTTGGGGGGTAGCATATATATTTTGTATGACCTTAACTAGGGCTGGGGTGATCCCAACTTTGTGGAGAACCCGATAAAGGAATGGTCAAGCCACCCTGTCGAACGCCTTTTCAGCGTCAAGGCTAATTAAGACTGAGGAGGTATTAGTAGAATGCATCTTATGGGTCAAATGGAGAGTGCGCTTAATCTTATCAGTGGTGGAACGGGAACTCACAAAGCCAGTTTGGTCTCTATCTATGAGTTGGGGGAGAAAAGGATCTAGGCAGCGAGTCAAGATAGACATGAATAGTTTGTAGTCAGCATTTAGAACCGAAATTGGTCTGTAGGAACTGCAGAGCTGCAGGGGTTTCCCTGGTTTAGGGATAATTGAGATGGTTGCATATGACCATGAGGGTAGGGGCAAGTCTCCCTCCATGATAGAATTGAATAGTCTCAGAAGTTTATGGAAAATCTGGGGTCTAGTTGCCCTATAGAACTCTATTCCATATCTGTCCGGACCAGGAGCCTTTGAGGTTTTTGCTCTGGCTACGGCAGCGGCCAGCTCATTTTCTGTAATCGGATTGGTCAGGATTTCCCTCTGCGGGTCTGGGAGAGAGGGCAAGGTTATAGGGTGAAGATATTGATCTGTTCGGTGGGTAGTAGGGGATTGTTCTGGGGTACATAAAGTGGAATAGTAGGAAGTGAATGCCTCCGTAACATTGTGCAGCTTAGTTAGCAGCTGACCATGGGCAGGGTGTCTGATAGAGGTTATAAGTGAGGATTTCTTTTGTTTACGGATTTGGTAGGCTAATAACCTCGTTGCTCTAGGCCCTACTTCATAGTACCTTTGTCTCAAGAAAGTTAAAGCAATCTCTGTTTGTTGTAAGGCTAAGCGATCGAAGTCTGACTTAACTTGTTGTAATTGGGAGAAGACTGAAGTTCCCCCTTGTTTGTGGGCCATTTGTAAAAAGTGTAATGTGTCCTCTAATTTAGTCTTCTGCTCCCTTCTTTGTTTGTTTATTTCCACTGTGTGCTGAATTATATGTCCACGGAGGACAGATTTCACTGTGTCCCAGTGTATTGCAGGTGATGATTCTTCCGGGGGATTGTTTCCCATGATTTCCTTAATTTTGTCCTGAAGGTATTCTTGAAACTGCTTGGACCGGAGATAATAAGGGTTAAGTCTCCATCGGGTACTTTGGGGTTGTAGTCCCATGTCCCAGGTAGTAATCAAGGGTACATGGTCAGAGAGGGCCATATCACCCATCCTTGCATCTTGTAATATGTTACGGTTCTCAACTTGGGTATAGGTTTGATCTGTGCACGAATAGGAACGGTGTACTAAGGAGTAAAGGGAGTAGTTCCATGCTTGAGGATGCACGTGGCATCAAACATCACACCAGCCCACCTCCTGTGTACATCTCTTAAATAGTTTTTGATTAGCTGTTTGGCTTGGAGGGCATGGGTTAGAGGAGTCTATAACAGTATCTGGGAGAAGGTTGAAATCTCCTGCCAACAGAAGAGTCCCACTAGTCATTTGGACTATTTTATCTAGGAGTGTTTTCAGTTGAGAGATAGGGAGGCCTGGGGGGAAATAGGCATTTGCCAGGGTAACCTGCCTAGCACCAATCATGCCCTGCATAATAATAAGTCTTCCCTCAGGGTCAGCCCATCGTAGTCCCGGGCTAAAGGGGGGGCGTGGGGGTATTATGATTGCCACTCCCCTACATCTGCCACTACCACTAGAGGAGTAAAAAACCTCACCACGGCTTAGCCATGCTAATTTGAAATGTTCTGTAGAGCTTAGGTGGGTTTCTTGCAGGTAGATCAGATCGGATCTGCTCTTCCTCAAATATGCTAGTACTCTGGATCTCTTAACTGGGGAGGTTAAGCCATTTGTGTTATGTGATAAAAGTTTCAGATGTGGGGTGGTCATGGGTTGAGTTGGGTGAGACTCTGCCGAAGGGTCCCCACCCCTATCCCAGAACAACCAAATCAACACAGGGGGTCCTCCGTCAAAGGTTTTCTTGATCCAATTACATGGTGACAGTCGACCAGAATATTAGAACAATAACAAATTCGGCATTCACACAATCCTTTCACAACAGGTACTTCTTGGAAGAAGCTAACTTGCAACAGAGAGACAATATTTACTAGAATTAAAACCCTAACTAGTAACAGGCTCCAACATGCAGCCAACTGGGCCACAATGTCGGTAAAACAAAAACTAGTGCTTCCATGAAGCAGGGTCATTTCTAGATCCTGGAGAAAGAAGTTTCCTTCCAAGGAGAAATGATCCCTTAAAGGGGTCCTTCAGACACTAACCGTGTCTAAATAGGGTACAGGGGAAAAGGCAAAAAGAAAAAATGAAAGGGAGGTGAAAAATACAAGACAGCATATGGAGAGGCAGTGATCAACCATTAAGAGGTGTACTAGTTAAAGGTTAGCCTTAAGCAGGGGATCCTCGCTAGGGCTACCGACTAGAAATGAGAGGGCCGGGAGCCACTGTATCTCCAAAATCCCAGTCTCATCCAGTGAGCAAGAGGAGAGCTATGCCCTCCATAGCCACTGTCTTGAATAATTAGGTCTAGCAACTCCTCTCCGGGATGAGGTGAGGAGCAACCAACCATACAGTTAAACGGCACTCCAGCAGCAGGGGTGCTGCGGCATCTGCAGAGGGGGGTGGGGACAGAGGTGGTTGGGCAGGGGAGTCAGGGAACAGCTCCTCCATCCAACCTGACCCAGCCACACTGGTCCCCATGGCCCAAACAACTCAGGACCCCTGCAGCGAGAGGACAGTTCACAACTGCCTACTCCCATTCCCATAGCTCGCAATTATCCATTAGCAGTAGGGGTATATGCAGCCTATAGTGAAGCCCCCATATGAGAGGCCAGGTCAATCGCAGAGAAGGAGCAATCCAAATACACAGCCCCCCCCAATACAGCCGTTCCACTCAAGTTCTGATGAATGGCTGCAATGAAATACTTAACCCTGAGCAGAATACCAATCAGTCATATTGACATGGGAATGCAAATGTGTGACACAACTGGTGGGGATAGGGAGTAGGTCAGGGCAGCATGCGCTGCAGCATGCCTGCTATTAAATTCATCCCCCCCCTCCTCCCCATCCAGATCCAGAATGCTCCAGGGAAGGAGAAGAGTAAGGCCGGGAATATGGGGGACAGGGGTGCCCCTGTTGTCCCAAACACTCTCGCTGTGGTGCGGGAGGCCCAGCACCCCATTCCCAGACAGAACCAGTGCCACAATGCACCAGGGGTTACCCAATCTCAGGGCATAGGAGCAGGCTTAGCAATGTGGAGCTCGCTTCATCCATTATGGGCAGGGCTTTCACTGTACTTGGCGATGCTCTCCTTGCCAATCTATCCTGGGCCTGGCGAGCGAGTGCACCACATCGCACATCACCGAGCCCTCATCCAAGGAGCAGGCCAGGTCATCAGGCAGCATCAGCGTTGTGCCCCGCGCCCCCCCACAAGGAAAGCAAGTCCTACCACAGCTCCCCGAACTGAAATCCAAGCGGGAATAAAAACCCAAGAGAGGGAGAGGGAGAGGAAGGCAAGAGAACACCGGGGTGGGGGTAGAAAGAAAACATTCGATGGCGAGCTCGCCTGCTCTCAGAGCAACTTCAGGGGAGGAATGTAGAGGGTGAGAGCCAAGCAGCAGCCACTTCTAACTAGCAAGATACAGCAAACGTACAGGCCCAACAAACCCCCAGAGCTGCAGTTTATATCATTATACCAGCATGGGTTGCACTTCAAACCCACCCCAGCCCCAGCCCCAGCCCCAGCAGACCAATCAGATAATTGTATGTTTATATTTACGGTAGGAAGAATACTCACTGTTCGAGACAGCTGACTCCAGACAGAGGAGTTTGCTTAACAATGTGGAGCTCTGCTATCCCATAAGGGCAGGGCCTTAGCTCTAATGAATGCCAGTCCTCGAACTAGCCTCTCCCAGGCCAGGTCAGTGTGTGTGCTGCAGTGCTCAACACCAGGCTCCCCTCTGTGGAGCACACCAGGTCACTGAGCAGCATCTACATTGTGCCCCTCACCCCCCGTTCCAGGGAGACAAACCCCATTTACATTTCCCCTGGGCTGAAAATCCCTGTAGGACAAAACCTCAGGAGGAGGGAAAG
Organism: Neoceratodus forsteri; assembly: GCA_016271365.2. Taxonomy (NCBI): domain Eukaryota; kingdom Metazoa; phylum Chordata; order Ceratodontiformes; family Ceratodontidae; genus Neoceratodus; species Neoceratodus forsteri. The sequence continues at coordinate 1,098,121,691 of CM057454.1, read as the reverse complement.
AGAAGCAGGGAACATTAGGGGAGGAGCGTAGAAAGGTAATCAGCAGTGCACACACCCGCTCTCCAGGCTGTTTAGGGAGACAAGGGGAAGGTGAAGGCCCAGCACCGGCCATCCCCATCTGGCACAAAGCAGCAAGAATACTAGGCCCATGAGCCCCCCAGAGCTGCAATTTATGCTGTTATACCAGAGCGAGCTGCACCCAGACACACCCCCTGGGCTCCAGCCACAACAGATTAATCAGTCAGTGGTATGTTTATGTTAGTAGTGTCTGTTACAGAGGAAATACTCGCTGCTCAGGACAACTGGTTCTAGTCTCATGGAGGGGCATCTGAAGAATCCAGACGGTCAAGGAGAGGGGCCGACCGTCGTGCCTTCAAAGCACTCATAATGTCCAGTATTGCCTCTGCACTCCTGCGATAGCCTGCATCACGCTGGCCAACACTCCACATCTTCTGAGAGAGTCTTGCCACTATGGAGGTGCCAGCTGGGTCAGTTCTGGGTCTCTGCTGTGGGACATCAATTTTTCTAGCTTTCAGGGCTGCCATTGCTGCAGTTGCCGAGTCGAAGATAAGGGTACCATCTTCAAAATAGATTGTCATCTTCGCTGGGTATGGAGTTCTGAATCGAACGCCTGCACTTTTGAGTGCCTTCATTACGGGATGTAGGCCTTCTGTCTCAGCATGATCTCTGGGGCGAAATCGTTTTTGAAATACAGCCACTGGCCGTTGAGGAGTACCACCCCCTTCTTCCATGCTGCATGTAAGACACTCCCCCTTTCTTGAAATCAGAGGAATTTAGCTAAGATCACTCTTGGCCTTGCTCCAGTGGCTGGTTTCAGGCCTAGGGTGCGATGGACACACTCAAACTCCAGGGTGTGGTGTGATGAGAGGGTAAGCACTTTGGGGAGGGTGTTCTGGAGAAATTTTATGATATCTGAGCCCTCGGCTCCTTCAGGAATGCCAGCAATTCGAATGTTATTTCGGCGATTCCTACTCTCCGTGTCTTCAGCCCTGTCTTGGAGGTGTTTAATGCTGTAGAGTAGCTGCACAATAGCTCTCTCAATGTTATCCACCCTGCCATCAGTTTCTGTGACCTGTGCCTCTGTGGATTCTTGCCACTCTCCAATTTGGTGATATCAGTGCGGAGGTCTGTAATGGTGGATCTCATTTCTTTACGAAAATTGCGGAGTTCAGCCAACATCTGTGCCATTTGTTGCTGAAGAATATCTGTTGGAATGTGATTGCAGGTATTCGTGCTATGGCGCGGGATCGAAGAGACCCAGGAGCCCTCACTCTCTGAGACACCCTCAGACAATCTCTCTTCATCTGGCATAGTGAGCGGTTTAATTTTCAGTCATTCCCTTGCTTGTGGCATATTTATATCCTCTGTGCAGTTTGTGTAGTTTAGTTTTTGCTAAAAACGCTGAAATTTGGAGGCTTTGTGTTGACCACTGCAGGAGCTCCTTTCTAAGATGTGCAAGGGAGCATGACGTCACCGGAAGTCCTGGGACTGATCTATTTCAAAGTTGTAAATGCTGTGGTCCAGATGAAGCCAGATAGCTAAATTGATGTGGAGGTACAGCACAGGAACTGTGCCTTCTAATCCTTCCTTCAAACCCAGGATTCTTAAATAACTGCACTGCCTGCACACCTCCAAGACTTCAACCTTGGCCATTAGCCAGACAAACTGTGACTCTGTGTGCTACAGCCACATGTCGTGCTCTTCCTGTACCTCCATCAACACTGCCAGCTGGGATTCAGTTTGTGCAACTCAGGTCAGTGAGGTTATCAATTCTAGCAAAGGTTTCAATTACCATTTGCTTAATGGTCTCAATACTTGCTACGATTTTTGTGCCAGGAGGGTTGCAGGCAGGGCTTCTGAGTTATCAATCAGGGAAGCTTTCTGGTCAGTGGCCTGTGGATTTATCTTGGCAGCTGAGAAAGATTGCATGGGAGGTGAGTTGCTGAGACTATTCTTATACTTGATACGTGTCAATGGTCTCCGAAAAGCAGATCCACCTGAGGACATGCTCTTTCACTCTCATTCTAGGCTGGTTACAATGGCGTCACTCTGTAAAAATCAATGGATGGCTCAGGCTCAAGGTGGGGCAGCCGGAGCCTACAAACAGAGAAACATAGAATCTGTCAGCAGAAAAGGACCTCCTGGCCCACCTAGTCTGCCCTAAAGTCCCTACCAACTGTGCCACAGTAGACCGTAAGTGGTCTATGGCCTTACCTCCACCCCCAGCCCTGTTACTAAGGTCCCCCTCTGCCTATCCCATGCACGCTTGAAACCCGCTACCATTTCAGTATCTACCAATTCTGCTAGGAGTCTGTTACAGGTGTCCACTACCCTTTCTGTAAAGAAGTATTTCCTTACATCCCCTTCAGCTTCATATCATGCCCACTTGTTCTCGAACATCTCTTTCTGTGCAATATGCTACCCTCCTGAACTTTTTTGATAACTTTGAGGTATTTGAATGTTCCTATCAAATATCCCCTTTCTAGCCTCTCCTCCAGTGAGTACATATTTAATTCCCTTAGTCCTTCCTTGTATGGCTTCTGATGCATGCCATGCACCATTTTGGTTGCTCATCTCTGCACCCCCTCCACCCATTCTATGTCCTTCTTGAGATGGGGTCTCAGGAACTGGAGACAGTACTCCAGGTGGGGTCTCACCATAGATTTGTACAGAGGTAAAACTACTTCACTTTCTCTGCTGATGATACCTCTCCCTATGCATCCCAGCATCCTACTAGCCTTTCCCACTGCCCTATCACACTGCTATGATGACCCCCAGATCCCTTTCATGATTTGTTATTAACCACCTCCCCCCAGCTTATATGATGTCCTTGGGTTTCTGTACCCGATGTGCATAATTTTACATTTCTTGGCACTGAATCCATGTTGCCAAATAAATTAGGTGGCCATCTTGATCAGGTGCACGTGACATCAACAACTGGATTCTGAAGGCCCCATCGAGGAAAGGTATTGTTTACAACTGTTCTGCACCAAACAGCTGTACAAACAGTTGGGTATCCTGGTGAATGACATGAAGGCAGTTCTCACTCTGACAGCATCTCCAGTACATAGGAACTGTTCTGGACATGTGGCTGGGACAGGTTTTCCTGCCCATGAACCATGCTATGGTACTGGTTGCCCACGCTAAGTTGATCTCTTCTAGCGACTATGTCTCAGCAAGATGCTACTTACATCTAATAGGCATCATGGCTGCTGCATTTCTGACTGTCCTGCTGGTGCTTCTGCAAATGAGGATTCCACAGTGGTTCCTCTGTGTCCAGTGGGCTCAGCATTCTGACAATCTGCAGTGTGTCATAGAAGTGACCTCTCCACTCCATTGTTCCTTGCTCTGGTGGTTGGACTACTCCAGCCTTGAGATGGGATCCCCCTTTCTCCATGTGTCTCCTCTTCTAGTGAAGACAGACACCTCAGATTCAGGGTGGGGTGCCCATCTAGGCCCCATCTGGACTCAGGGACAATGGTCCCCTTTGGATATGGTTCTGTACAGCAACACTCTGAAGACAGGGTCTGTTCTGCTTGGCCTACAGGCCTTTGCCAACCTCCTTCCAGGTCATCAGCTGCTGATCCATACAGACACCTTTGGTAATGTACCACATCAACTGTCAAGGGGGTGTTTCCTTGTATCCTGTCTGCAGAGAGGTGATGAGAGTCTGACACTGGGCTGTGGAATGCATGTTCCTGTCAGCTGTCTTCCTGTTTGGCACCTTCAGTGCCCTTGTGGATCATCTCAGCTTGTCCCAAGTGCTCTGCTACAAAAGGGGGTTAATGGAATCCATTGTAAATGACCTCTTCCCAAAGTGGGGTTGCCCAGACATAGACCTTTTTGCATCTCCATAGAACGTAAAACTGCCACATTTCTGCTTGATCACTGCAGGTCCTGGAGACTTTTAATGAGATGCATTTTTCCTTTCTTGGAAAGGGAGGTTCATGTACACCTTTCCCCATTTCCCACTCATACAGAAGGTTCTGATCAAATTCAGAGCCGAGTCGGCCACCTTGATTCTGGTGGCCCCGTACTGGCCCAGGCAAACATGGTTTCCTCAGCTTCAACAATTGTCAGTGCAACCCCCTGTTTCTCTCCCTCTCCGAGTAGGACTTCTGTCACAGGAGCAGGGTGCTCTGGTACATCTGGATCCTTGATCTCTGCACCTCCATGCCTGGCTCCTGAGGATATGGAGCTCTCCCACTTTAGAGTGTCCCCTGTGGTTGCAGCTGCTCTACTGGCAGCTCAAAAGCCATCAACTCAGTACACCTACTTGCAAAAATGGAAATGTTTTATAGTATGGTGTGCTACCTGTCAGTTGGTACCCTTTACATGTCCAGACAGACTGGTGATGGACTACCTCTTGTCCCTTATGGATGTGGGCCTTGGGTATACTTGGCTGTGGTGTCAGCTTTTCATGCCCTCAGCAATGGCAAAACAGTAGCCCAGCTTGATGTCTCTCACAGATTACTCATAGGTGTTCTACTTCTGTACCCCAGTCCACAATTCGGTTCTAGTGTGGGACTTTAATTTGGTTCTGAAGGCCCTTACTGCTCCTCCCTTCGAGTCAGTGGCTACTTATGAGCTGTGCTTTCTTCCTTGGAAAACCCCATCCCTAGTGGCTATGACATCTGTTTGACACATTTCTGAATTTCAGGCTCTGGTTGCAGAGTATCTCTTTTTTATTTTCCACAAGGATAATGTTATCTTGCATACCAATCCTCATTTTCTGCCAAAGGTCATTTCTGAGTGTACACTGAATCAGACTGTTGACCTCCCAGTTTATTTCTCTACCCCCACGGATAGTGGGGAATGTCGACTCCATATGCTTGATGTCTGTAGGACATTGCATTTGGTACCTGGATCGTACTAATGTTTGTAGAAAATCCTCTCAGCTATTTTCTGGATTTTGTCCCCAGAATGGCAGGCTCCCCTGTTTTGTTGTATGGTCCTTCCAAATGGTTGGTCTGTTGCATTTATTTCTGTTACCAGAAGCACAGTAAGTAGCTTCCTATTCCTGTTTGTGCTCACTCCACCTGTGTGGTGGCTACTTCCATGGCTTGTTTCCACAATGGGTCCACTACTAATATATGTGCTGCTGCCACTTGGAGTCCTCTTCAGAGATTTACTAAACATTATAGTCTGGACATTGACTCCCACAGATGTGCCAGATTTGGCTTTTACCGTCCTGCAGGACTGCCTTTCTTAGTGTCCTTAGATAATTTATTCCTTCCTTGGTGCCTTGGTACTGCTCAGGAATCATTCCATGATATGTCAGTGGAGGAAGATATCCTCAAAGAAGATAGAATAGTTACTTTCCATAACAGCAGATCTTCAGGACAATCTCCTCCACTGAGCCACAGCTCTCTCTCTGCCTTCCTTCTTCCCTCCATTTTGAGTGATGGGTAGTTATCCTGCTTGTTCTCACATGTTTGTTCTCCTCTTATGCCTGAATCTGGCATATTTACTCAGATTTCCATATCCTCTCCTGTGTGCCTGGTTTGGTCCTGATTACTTCAGTCACTGCCAGTCTGATAATCCTCTGAGCTTGTCTCAGGTGGGGAACTAAGGCATGACAGGGCCATCCACATTATATAGGTGATGGTGAGGCCATATCAACATGGGTGACTCAGCTAGCAAAATTTTCTGGGTGGTCCTGATGCCAACAGCTTACAGTTCTATAATATAGCTCAATGGAGGAGATTCACATGAAGATCTATTATTATGGTAGGTAACTATTCTTTGTTTCTATTTTATGTCTTTTGTAAATAACACCCGGTGTAACTGTCATTTTTTCCATTTTTTTTTCTATTTTAATGACTTTTGAAAATTCCACACAATGTAACTGGGAATTGTACACATTCTGTGGCTTTTGAAAATATCACCTGATGGAACTAGGAATTTTGCCCATTTTATCACTTTAGAAAATACCACCCAATATATGTACCCTTCTGGTGCTCTCTTTCATATCTTGTGACAGAAAGCAATCCGCTACAATTTAAGAATTCTTGTCCTAGCTTCCCTTTGGCGGAACCAATATTCCAGGTTATGTTCAGCAAATTAAATCTTCCCCATAGTTACTACCAGAACCCTACAGGCTATTCTGATTTCATTCAATAATTTGTGATTGCAGTCCTCAGCCTCGTCAGTGAGTCTGTAGAATGCAGTACTCCCAGTGATGCTTTTTTCTATTCCCCATGGTTATCTCCATTCCAAAAGGATTCAGTTCCCCTTGTGCCCTTTTAAATATTCTCTCTTACCAGAACCTCTAATTCTTGTTGAATATACAGTATTCTTCCTCCCCTCTCTTTCCATATCATTCTCTTCTAAATAATTTACACCCCTAAATTCAAAGAAATTAGAGGCAAGTAATGTATCCCTTTCAAATATCTTTTGTCCTGCCATCATGGGAATAACTAGATGGCTTTAAAAAATAGGGCCTAATAGGACCTTTGGTTTCAAACTCCTATAGCAAAATGTTATTAAACTCTTATTTTCCAAAAGATTAGAACAAATTTGCACCAAGCACTTGATATAGAGAAAAATAATCAATCTATAAGCTAGTTAGCCATGAATCAAGAGTTGGACAAAAATGCTATGTGTGGTTAATATTATTCTTGGGGTATATCTAATTTAACTGATACCAAATAACAATCCCATTTTTTCTGGAAATGCACAGTACTTTAGTGTTCATTGTGTTTAAATTTATGTGCAACATAGATGTGTTTGTACAAAATTATTTAGATTTTTAGATGTATTTTCTGTAATAGATACATTTGTACAAGCTTTTATAGGTCTGCAGGGGCCCAATATTCAAAACTTTGCTCACGGGCAAAGTTTGCACTGCCAGGCAGGTAGCACTATTCACAACCCAGTGCATGCAATATTCAAATGATTAGCCCGTGGGCAAACACTGCTGAATATAGCATGTAAATGAAGGTATGGAAAGCATAGCCCAGAGTGTAGTGTAAAGATTGTTCAGCACAGAAGACAGTTCTGAATATAACAAATGGGTAGTGCAAGCAGCTACATCTAAGACTTCAGTTAAATCCATTTTGGGAGTATGTGACTCCAAAAAATAAGGCAAAAACTTCCAAAATAAAGGAAAAGGAAGTAATTGACTTCCAAATGTAAACAACAAAAATGGACAGCTTCCAAAACTGAAACTAAGCTAAGAAATTATGGATTTTTCTAAAAAAAAAGTGTATTTTACCACTAATGGGCTCTATATTCAAAAGTAGCAGGCTGCATCGCACAAGTGATTTTGCCGTACATCTCACCTGCGCTGGAACAAAATAATGGGATATTCAGAAGACGTGCAGTAAAATGCGATCACACATGTGTGGCTTAATATTCCAAACATGCACAATCGAGCAGTGGGAGATGCATGGCTCGGCAGGTGATCAGAGACCAGTGCAGAGCATATGGAACTGCACAATGTGAAGCCACTTGTGCGGTGTGCAGAGTTGCAATATTCAGCCAGGATATGCAAATGAACTCACTGCACAGTTGGTGCCCAAACAGATCATTTGCATCTCATTACTGGAATGTATTCAGGCCATCTACATACCATTCGCATGCACAGTTCCAGCATTGCAGGACAGCACCACCACTTCACAAAGGTGATCAGGAGGTACTGCGGCCAAGCAGGCAGGTGAGAAAGCAAGCTTGTATGTGCGTGGACTGCATTGGCTTGAGTACAGTGCTACATACCTCCCAACCTTTTATCATACAAATGTCTGCCAAGATGTGTGACAACTGGACAAAATGTGTGACACATCATGAAACATAACATTGCAAGCTCAGAATACTGTGGAAATAAGTGTACTAATGTATACGTTTGCTGATAATGTAGAATCTTATATTATAATACATTTCTGCATAAAAGTCTCAGTGGTCAGTGTGTAATGTCACCCTCCCAATATGGAACAGAGGGTGTCTGAGAGATAACATGTGTGACATACTCCATAATGTGTGACAGTCAAGAAGTATGCAGTGCTACTACCCATGCCATCTCTGTGCCCTAGCTGGCCGCATGCACACCACTGGAAGAGTCCGGTGTCCTTGAGGCATGCCCCTTCTGCATCCAAGCTGCAAGTGGTGCCACCCCTGCCCCACACTTCCCACAGTTGTACAATGTCCACCACCAGTACATCACAATGACCCAAACCCAGGGCCCCTGTGGCATTGTCACACTGCATGGATGGCTTCGGTGACATGTATGTGGTTCCCAGTGGTGTGGGTCTGGCACAGGTGTGCAGGGGGGTCCACTAGACACCAGGGTTCCACTGTGGGTATGTGCCATTGGGCAGTCCCTGACATATGCCATGCCACCACCATTACCATCATGCATCCTGTTCACCATTGTCCCAGACATCACCATGGGCACATATCCACCACCAGGTGGCCCTCTGATGCCCACATGGATGCAGGCCATGGCACCTGGTACATGTACTGCATTGTAGTGCTCTGCTCCGCTGGTGTGCTGGGGGGGTGCCTGACTAGCATGTGGCAGTTGGGCATCCCCAACCTGGGTGTGGAGAGGGGAGTGGCTGACTGGGTGGTGCCAGTAGTGTCACCCACCGGTGCCCGGCAGGTGCCCGGTGAGCAGGAACAACACAGCTGTGGCTTATGGTACTACCATCCAGGCATAACTGCTGTGTGTGGGTGCCTGGAGCACATCCTGAAGCACCTGCAAGGGCTGTCCCAGGATCGCCTGTCTTCAGTTCAGCAGCCTTTCTGTGGGTGGCTGTCCAGCTTAGGGCAGCCCTTTGCCTGCCTAACTTTGCACAGCACATATGTGAGATGTGCGACACATGCGCCGCTCATTTTGGCTTAAGTATATACATATGTGCAGCGATTCAGGTGCTCGCCCCCTTTTTCTGCGCTGCATACATTATATCTGCACAATCACACATTCCAACATGTGTGAAGCATTTCACCTTTTAGAATATCACACGTCCATGCATTTTCCATGATGTGCCACGTAATTTCATTTTGTGCAGTGCATCTCGTTTGAATATGTGGGCCCATGTTTGTATGAACATCCATAAATTGATCCTTCCTAGAATATTGGCTTTCAAATTATGGGATCTGGGAAGTATTTTGACTTCCACACAATTACTTACACATTTTAACTCATGGAAGTATCTGACTACCACTAAAAATGAATTAACTGAACCCCTGACTACATCATGATATCACTGCATTTGCATGGTGCATTGCACAATGTGCAAGTGCAAAACCATTTAGCACAATGGGCAAATATGCTATACTCATTCAGGCTAGGCAAATAAGCCTCATTGGGCAGTCAGTGGGCAAAACAACACATTAGCATGTCATTATAGCCAGATATGCATACATTTACATGCTGAAATTGCCTGGGCAATTTAAAGAGGACCAGAGTTCACTCCCCCCCCCAATACACAGCACACTGGAACTGCAACCAGGATGCTGCAGAAGAAAAATTTCTTCACAGGAAACAACATCCACAGGCACAGGTAGGTGCTATGCATGCCATACATATAATAAAACTTGTTGATGGGGGAGTATATCACTGTGCAGGAACATGGGTTGCCAGTAGTGCAGCAGAAAATATATTACAACAATGTGTGTTACCTAACCTAGGATGCTGCTGTCAAAGAATACCCCACCAAAGCTGTCAGCTGTGTCCCAACAGTGTGCATCACTCTAACACTGTCTTTCCACATAAACCCATATGCCAACGGCATGAGTTCAACTGACAACACACACACATTGCAAGGCATGGACAACAAGGTCCCTGTAGATCTATGGGACCATGTTTGATGGGGGGAACTGCATTAATGCCACATGCACTTACTTTCACAACCAGCACTCACAGGCACCATGGTGTCAGGTACTGTCCCTGCGTTGACCTTTTGTCCATCTTATACCTGCAGTGTAGGACATCATCCATGGCAGTGGGCTGCAAGGAAACATCAATACCACAGGCCTGTACAACACACATGTGTTGCCTCCATGTCTGTGAGGGTAGCTTCTGCGCTCTTGGCATGTTTTCACCTGTCCACTGCATGATGTTGGTTGGGTTGTATATGTCATGTACACACCAACAGTTGTGTGGTGCTCTACATTGGCCATGCATGGTACAGTAGTGGCCAATGACAGACTGGCAGTGGGCATTCTCTGACCCCATCAACACAGGTACATGGTACACAACAATGCTGCAATGGTGGTTCAGATTGGGGAAGTACACACACACACACACACACACACACACACACACCACACACATGCCCTGCTAACACACCAGTCTCATAACCTTTTCCCCATCAGGTGCCTCTGGTAAAGGAGAGAGACGGCAGGTACACAAATTCTCCTGTGAGGAGAGTAAAGCCTTGGCCAAGATGTACAAAGCCCAGGAGTCCCTGCTGACATGAAGCCATGCCACATACAGTATGTCACTGTCAGGCATTTGTGGGAGGAGATCACTGCAGCAGTCAATGCCATCGGTGGCCGGGGTCCATCACTGAACATGGTGCGCAAGCACTTCAGAGACCTTCAGCACTATGTCAAAGACAATATGGCTGCATGGTGCCATGTGGAACATGCAAGACACTAGAGATGGGCGAAGTCCCCAATATTTGCTCTGCGAACTAATTTGCAAATTATGCCAGATTCATGGAGTGTGCATGGACCACAAAGTGTGGAATTTTGCCTGTGAAATTCCACACTTTGCCAAAAACTGTCCTGTAAAATGAATGTAATTCACTAAATCCCAGGTGTCTGTGGAACCACCCAACCCGCTTATCGCCGGCTCCAGTATAAATAAACATATCTAAAATCCCCCACTCCACCACTCATTGGCTCCAATATAAATAAAATACAGTTTAATTCCCTGGTGTCTAGTGGACTCCCCACCCTGCCGATCACCGGCCCCAATATAAATAAAATGCATCTTAATTCCCTGTTGTCTAGTGGACCCACCCCCCAACCCCGCCAATCACTGGCCCCAGTATAGATAAAAATATATCTTAATTCCTTGGTGTATACTGGACCCCCCACCCTACCACCCTGTCAGGCAATCCCCGCCCCAACCCTGAGAAGGACACTGGCATAGCCCTTCACTCACCTCTGTGGTTGGCAGCTCAACTGAGCTGATGAAGAATGAGCGTGTGCTTGTATAAGCACGGGCTTATTCATTCAGTCACCTAGCAGGGCAGGGGAGAGTGGATAGTGTGGGATTGCCTGAAGGGATGGTGATATGGGGAGGGTCCACTAGATACCAGGGACTGAAGATATATTTTTGTATATTGGGAATGGCAATTGGTGGGGTGGAGGGTCCACTAGACACCAGGGAATTAAGATATATTTTATTTATATTGGGGTCAGTGATCAGCAGGGTGGGGGTCCACTAGAAACTAGGGATTTTAGATATGTTTTATTTATTTTGGGGCAGGCAATCGGCAGGGTGGGGGGGGTCCACTAGATATCAAGGATTTGAGGGAGTCACACTTGTAACTTCCCCTTGCTTTGGGTTTTTTTAAAGTGCAATTTGCACTAAAAAAAACAACAAAGCAAGGTAAAGTTACAAAAGACGAATTTTCAGTTGACAGCCACAAGTTCGAAAATTGCTATGCGGAGGCAAATTTTGCGACTTTGCTGAAAATTCAAAAGCGTAGTAGAACTTGGCTGTAAGGAGGGCTGGGGGGATACTGGAATATATAGGGAAAGACATCACCAATGGAAAACAGAAAGTTGTTATCCCTTTGTACAGACAGTTGGTGAGACCTCATCTGGGGTACTGCGTGCAGTTGTGGAGACCCCATCTCTGCAAAGACATAGTCAGGATGGAGACAGTCCAGAGGAGGGCAACTAAAATGGTGCAGGGTCTGCAACAGAAGCCATATGAAAAGAGACTAAAGGAGCTTAATATGTATACCCTTGAGGAAAGGAGGGAGAGGGGAGTCATGACAGAAACTTTCAAGTGCCATAAGGAAATCAACAAAGTCCAGGAGGGTAGCATCTTTCAGAAAAAGAGATGTGCAAGAACAAGGGGACACAATTTGAAGCTAGAAGGGGGATGGCTAGGGGACAATGTGATGAAGTATTTTTTCACAGACAGGGTGGTGGACTCATGGAATGGCCTTCCTAAGGAGGTTGTGACATCAAAAACAGTGGAGGAATTCAAGAATGCATGGGACAGACATAAGGTAATTCTGGTGGGGGTGTAGCAAGAAGTAGGCTGTTGGTTAACTAGGATTTGCAGCTTATCCAATAGGTAGGGAAATGGGCAGACTAGGTTGGCCAAGTGGTCCTTATCTGCCATCAAAGTCTATGTTTATGTTAACTTTGTTGCATCTATAGTGGACACCGGTCATCGGCAGTTGCAAAACCACTTTACCCTGTATAGGAGGTAATGGCTTCCATGCTGCGACTGGTGGAGGTGGCAGAAGTCCCTGGGGGTGGCTTTGAGTCCCAGGTTGTGTCCTTCCAGACATGTAAGTACACTGCTGGGGCACATCGGTGTGTGCATGAGTACATGTGTAGATGCCACAGGTGTCGAGGCACACTGCAGCCATAGCCATAGCACTCATGTTGTGTGCTTTTTTTGGCCTGGTGTGTTCTGTGACATGGGCTTCTACTGTGTTTACCATGTGTCCAGCACAGCAGCATCTGCCACAGACAACCTGACAGGTACTTCCCTGCACATAGATACCCTGGCACTTGCTCATGCACATAGGGTGTGTGTCACATCAGTCAAGGTGATTGCCACATATGTTGGTGCATGCTGCCACTTGTGCTGTGTGTGCCGCTGTGTGTGGGGTTTGGGCATTCACTGCAGGAGCATTGTGCACATGTGTGGAATGTGTGGTATACATTATTAGTAGGTATGGTTATGCATGCAAGAGCCAAAATCCATGGGTTGCTGTGTGGCCAGTTTAAGTACAGTGTGGTTTGTGCTTTTCTCACTGGTAGCATGATGACCATGGGTGACAGTAACTAGACCACTGGGGCATGCATAATACATCACTGGGACTTGACTACTGTGTAATGACTGACACACTGACAGTGCATTCCTATCTACAGTGTAGGATACATCATGCAGGGAGGAGGAGGCTGGGCCATCCTACAAAGTGTACCACCCAGAGATGATGCCAAAGGAGGAGGAGGAGGAGGACCAGCTGAACTTGTTTGTGGAGGAAATGGAGGACAGCGATAAGGACACATATGTGCCAACACATCAATACCTGGAGGCCATAGCTGCCCTGTGGTGAGGGGTCTCACCAAGCCTGACCCCCCACTTCCCTGTCCAGCTGGTGGTGTCCTATAGTACAGACACATCTGCTGACAACCACACCACTGGGAGTGGGATTGTGTTTCCAAGGATAGCAATGTCCCAAGGGACAACCACCACCACGAATACCACCACCACCACTACTGGGGTGGCCTTCACCTCCCACACCACCTGCCCTGCACAATGAGTGGATGTGGGCAGCCATCAGGATAAACCACCATCTCACACCTGTCCTGTGTATGTCACCACATCTGCTGAGGCCCTGCCACCTCTGCCACCCAGACTGGACATGGTGCATGCACTCCCCACTCGGCACCCATGCCAAACAGCATGTACTGTCCCATAGAACAGTTTACCCAGAGTCATGCTCCTTCTGATTCTCAGCAGCTGGTGCTGTCTGCCATAGAGTAGCAGTCAGTGGCACAATGTGAGTGGCGGCAACCCCATGGTGTACAATGACCCAATGGAGTGGCAGATTGTGGTCAGGCAGTATGCCACAACACCATCATTCATGGGCACTCCCCAAACCCCTTGGTCTGACCTGGACATTCCATTAACCAGCCAGAGGCATGCACAAGCCAGGGTGATCCCATCCCTATGGACGTCACTCTTCCCCTGCCCATGACCCCCTAAAGACAGGGGTCACGGACACCAGTCCATGCACACCCGTGATGGACAGGAGGCTTGAGTTTGGAGGTCATCCCTGCCTTTTCCACTCATCCCCTGCCCCTTCCCATGTCCTGGTTTTGTTTTCAAAGGCATCCTCACCACCCCTTGCCCTGCCCCACCTGTTGCACACAAGGGTGGCCTTCTGCCCTCTCCTCCTCCCCCATGGCCTGTTCCATTAGGAACAGCATGTGAGTGTTGAATACAGCCCTTTCTGCTCTGGCTACGGTGTCACTGCCCACCTCTAAGGTTTGCCCAGAATAAGTCTGACTTTTCATAGGCAGTATTTGCGCTGCGCAAACGTCACGCAAACTCACTTTGCATGGTGCTAATGCACTGAATGTAGCATAGCACCTGTATTCATGTCCATACCCCTCTCTTTGCCCAGAGCATACATTATCTTTTTGCCCAGCACTATTCCATTTTGCCCACACTAATCAGGCTTTTTTTTATACTTCTTTATTGATAATATGTAGGGTTGTACAAACCCAAAACATACAAGACAATTACTTCATTATCCGTTTACAACAATACCAATAAGCTGAAAGTAAATTATGAACAAGAGCAAATTACAGAATAAGATATATGCTGGGTTTGTATAATTCATACTACATAGAAAAAAACAGGCTTCAACGGGACTCAGGAGCCAGAACTTAACAGGGTAAACAAACTATCACAAGCTACCATCTTCCTCAAAAGAAAAGTCTTATAGAAACATAATCACCAATTACCAAATCCCAACACCACCTGCCCACATGGTGAGAAAACAATCTTCAGATATCTAGTTTATAAATTCTCTGTCTGGGGTAGAGAATCAACCAGAAATTAATATATATTTTACAAGTTTATTACAGATCAAAGTAATAAAGGGTCTCACCCACAAGGAGTATAATAAAATGTTTAAGAGAACTTATCTATAGAATATAACTCCCATCTAGACTACCAATTGATATATGCTTTTTGCCTGCATTGTAAAGAGTAGGTAATACATTCCATATCTTGTATTTGTTTCATTATAAGTAGCCATTCTGTCACCTCTGGGAGGTTTATTTGTAGCCAAACACACTAATCAGGCTTTTGAATATAGCACAAGCGCATAAATGGCACACAAACCGTGCACAACCTGTTTGCCCACCAGGCAAAACTTTGAATATTGGGCCCCAGAAGTATATTTAATATTTCTTTCAAACAGAAATAAAATTATTTTATCTGATCGTTATTTTTCTGTAACCATGATCTTAACAGGACAACTTTGCAAAATAGGGCTTGTGGTCCCAAAGTTATCTTCTGTCAAAAAATAAAGGGTTTTTATCTGTCTGTCTATCTATCTATCTATCTATCTATCTATCTATCTATCTCTCTATTATCCTCCCGATGTGTATCCCATTGTTTGGTGTCATTCCACCAAGTAAGGCCTTTGACTCACATATGTAATTGTTTAAACTGCTTGCTTTCTTTCATTCAAGCTTGATTCTCATTTAATCAACCTGCCCCATTTATATGTCTGGATTTATTAATCAATTTGTCATCCACTGGAATGCAACTTAATGCATTTCTTGGTTTTCCTTTCTTTATTTTCTTATCCTTTGTGAATATAAAGCATGTCAAGTTTCAGTAAGACTTAAATGATATGATTGAACAGTAAACTCCACATCATGCAGCATGGAATAAAGGGTTCTCAGGTTAAGGAGTCAAGAGTTCAGATGATCATGTCAGTTGTGTCCCTAAAGAGTAAGGGCAGGATTATCAAAGGGACCCATATAAGATGCAGAATTAATTTTAAAACAGTAATGTGTCAAAATAGACCAGTGGTACTCATAACAAGGCTGGGGGCCCACATTGTCCCCTTAGGTATTTTCTTCTGGCCCCATACCTGCTCCCTAGACATGCTGGCAGTATAGCCTAGAGGTTAGAGTAACGAACTTTGAATGAGCTTGGTACATCCAGCAGAACAGACCTGGATTTGATTCCCACAACCTCCACTTGCATACTGTGTGACTCTGAGCAAGTCACTTAACTGCCCAGTGCTCCTGGGTCGCCCCTGAAAACAGGCACGTGTGCCTAGTGGGCCTTACCCAGTTACCAAAGACTAAAATAAAAGTATTTGTACTTGTCTGCTGTCAACATTCTACTGCTGATCAATAAATGTCAGAATACTGATGCCACTTGGCAGGAAGTGGACTGAAAAAATCATAGTAAAACATTAATAAAGGGCGCAGATACAAAAACAAGAGAGAAAAAGATGTAAAGAATACAGAAGCAGATTGAAAATAGTGCTGAAAGTAACAACACCACAAACAATAAAGGACCCTTCCCCTCCAAAAAAATGCATTTTGTTTGATGTGACACTTGATGGAGGACTCATCATTGGATTTTTGCACCTCATGAAAATTTGGCGAGTATAGACCACAGTGTTAGGCTTATCTATAGGATAGTCTAACAGCATCCGAATTTCGTGACAGCAAAAAACACAACTGCATTTTTGCATTTCATCCTTTTTTACCACAAATCATGACTTGTTCTTGCAAATGGCTGCATCTTTTGAAAACATCAGCAGAGCTGCTTGGATCATTCTTGACAGACACGGACTCAGGTGCAACTCACATTTGCATGTGCATTCACCTTTGTTAAAATCGTGCACAATATGTCCTCTAAATTATTATGTTTATAGCAGAAGCATTTCACTTTAGTGCCTGTATCAATATTGTTTAGAATATTTCAGATTGTTAAGTATAGTATCTATAGGAATGAACACACTGATGTCAACAATGATGGAACCCCCTACTCTACTCACTGTTTGTTTAAAAAAACCTGTTTCTCCCTATGGGAACTAGAATTTATTTTGGCCAACTGACAGCATGGATGCCTAAATGGCATGCTGCTTACATTCCATGTTCTCCCTTATTCCACTGTCTGTTTCAAAATAATCAGACTGTCCCCAGACTGACACCACAATTGCTGTATTTCTGATATTGCAGTCTGTTGTCATGGCACGTATGTTATAACCAGTGCTTTATTAAATCAGAACATGCTGCTAAATGCTAAATGTGTTTCATATAGACTGCTTGGATAGTTGTGAGGGAGGAGGTTGCCCGCCTCCAGACTGAACTGGCAAGGACTAAGGAGGCCCCCCCCCACTGAAAGAGCACCAGTTCCACAACCACTGCCTCAGAGGTTGCCAAGTGTGAAGAGCACTTGGACCACAGTGGGTTCTGGGAGGGTGAGGGTGGTTGAACAGAGGCATAGCCCTCTAGTTGTACCTCTACACAAATCATATGTCAGTCTGGCAAATCAAGGTTCCTCTATGATGACACCTTCAGTGGAGAGCAAGAAGAATGCTGGGGACATCCACAAGGGAGACCCACAAAAGGGTGACAAGGGACACCACAGGGGAAGGAAACAGCTTCTGATAGGGGACTCAATTGTTAGGGGTGTAGACCTGGGGAAGGGAGAGGAGAGGGAAGTAAGGTGCCTGCGTGGTGCCATGGCTTGGAGGGACAGGAGGCAAATCCTCAGGATTGCAGAAGCAGCATCACAGGAGAGGGAACTAGATATCATTGTCCACCTTGGGACAAATGACCTAGCTAGGCATAAGATCAGTGCAGTGCAGTGCAGGATGAATTTGTGGAGTTGGGGAGGGGCCTCAGACAGGTAGCAAGCACTGTAACCTTCTCAGAGGTGCTGCCAGTCTATGGCAGGGGTGAGGCTCGGGTACTGCACACCACGCAGTTTAATGAATGGTTGCAAAACTGGTGCAGAGCACAGGACTTTGGTTTCATTGGGGACTGGAGGTCCACCTGGAGAGATGAAGGTCTATACTGGCATGATGGTCTGCATCTGTCCAGGAAGGGAACCAAGCTCCTAGGTGACAAGTTTAAATGCTTCCTTGGCAAGCTTTTAAACTAGCCAAGGGGGGGAAGTGCTGATAGAAAGCAGGAAAGTTCAAGCCTCCCCCCACAAAACATGGCAGGTAGTAGGGTAAACACTGAGGTACAGAGCTTGACAGAGGGCAAAACAGGGGTAAATGGAAAAATAGACAAGGGCAATAAGAGCAGGGATGGGGTAAAAAAGGATAAAGCCAATATTAAATGGATGGCAATGAGTACCAATGTCCATAGTCTGGGAAACAAGCTTCCTGAGCTAGTAGCCCTGATGGAAGAGGAACATTTGGATATTGTGGCAGTCACAGAAACATGGTACACAGAGAACCATGACTGGGATGTCAACATATCAGGGTACACAATCTACAGAAGGGACAGGGAGGGTAAAAGAGGAGGTGGAGTAGCTCTCTACATAAGGGAAGGGATCAAAGCTACAGAACTAAAAAGTAAAGGGGGAGGACAAGAGGCACTCTGGGTCACGTTGGAGACAGGGAATGGCATCACAATCCGCACAGGGGTTGTATACAGACCCCCATCTCAAGGGGAGGAAATGGACAAGAAAATGATAGAGGACATTTTCAAAATGGCTGAAAAAAGGAGATACTGTTGATGGGGGACCTGAATATGTCAGATGTTAACTGGACAGCATGGACTGCAGCCACATCCAAGAGCAGAGTCATTCTCGATGCCCTACAGGGGGCATGCCTTAGACAGCTAGTGGTGGAACCCACTCGGGAGAGAGCAATATTAGACCTGGTACTCTCAAATGGAGAGAGGATCACAAATTTAGAAGTCAGTAGACATCTGGGAACAAGCGACCACTGCACAGTGTGCTTCACAATAAACACAACCAAGGAGACAAGCATACAAAGATAAGGATACTGGACTTTAAAAGGGATGACTTTGGCATAATGGGTGAATACCTGAGGAATGCATTAGCAAATGGCCAGAAAGGAGGGGTGGAAGAACAATGGAGAAAAATCAAAACTGCCATCATGGAGGCAACAAGCCTTTGTGTGAAACAAATAAAGAAAACAAAGCAGAATAAAAAACCACTATGGTTCTCAAAAGAGGTGTCAGGGAACGTTAAGGAGAAAAAGGCTGCATTCAAAAAGTATAAGGAATCACAGAAGGAGCACGACAGGGAACTGTATCAATAAAAACAGAAAAAAGTGGGGAAGGCAGTCAGAAAAGCAAAGGCCCAAACTGAGGAAAAGATAGCCAACTCAGTTAAGACATCATAGCCTCGAGGAAAGGAGGGAGAGGGGGGACATGATAGGAACTTTCAAGTACCTCAAGGGAATCAACAAAGTCCAAGAGGGTAGCATCTTTCAAAAACAGAGGTGTGCAAGAACAAGGGGGCACAATTTGATGATAGAGGGAAGGCGGCTCAGAGGTAATTTAAGGAAGTATTTTTTAACAGAGAGGGTTGTGGATGCATGGAATGGCCTTCCGGAGGAGGTTGTGGAGTCAAAAACAGTGGTGGAATTCAAGCATGCATGGGACAGTCATAAGGCAATTCTGGGGGGTGGAAGAAGTAGGCTGCTGGTTAACTAGGATCTGCAGCTTATCTATTAGGTAAGGAAATGGGCAGACTGGGTGGGCCAAGCAGTCCTTATCTGCCGTCAAATTCTATGTTTCTATGTTTCTAAGAAGGGAGATAAAACCTTTTATAGGTACATTAGAGAGCACAGAAAGGTTAAGGGAGGGATAGTGAAGATTAATAAAGAAGAGGGGAGGTGGACAGAGGGAGACAGTGAAAAAGCAGAGATACTGAATGAATACTTTTGCTCAGTATTCACAAACAAAGAAGAGGAGGAGTTACCTAAACCAAGCAATAGAAGCTCTCTGGTTAGTGGGGTTGATGCCAGTCCATTTACAGAAGCAAGAGTCCTGAAAGAACTCCTAAAACTCAAGGTGGACAAAGCAATGGGGCCTGATGGGATTCACCCTAGAATCCTAAAAGAAATAAGGGAGGACCTAGTGACACCACTGACCACACTTTTTAACAAATCATGGGAGGATGGGGTGATACCTGAGGACTGGAGGAGGGCAGATGTGATTCCCCTTCACAAAAGTGGGAGCAAGGCAGAAGCAGGAAACTACAGACCTGTTAGTTTGACCTCAGTGGTGGGAAAATGATGGAACACTTCTGAAGAAACAATTGTTGAGTACCTAGAGGCCAGCGGGGCACAGGACCCAAAGCAGCATGGATTCACAGCAGGAAGGTCATGTCAGATGAATCTAATTGATTTCTTTGACTGGGTGACCAAAGTAATAGACCAGGGAGGGCTGTGGATATGGCCTACCTAGACTTTACAAGGCATTTTACAAAGTCCCACAAAGATTAATAATCAAGTTAGCCAGCCTGGGAGTGGGTCCCAGGGTGGTAGCCTGGGTAGCAAACTGGCTGCACAACAAGACACAGAAGGTAATAATGAATGGAACACATTCTGAAGAAAGGGGGGGTTACTAATGGAGTACCTCAGGGCTCAGTACTGGGTCCAGTCCTCTTTAACGTCTTTATAGGTGACATTGCAGAGGGTCTGGAAGGAAAGGTATGCCTATTTGCAGATGACACAAAGATCTGTAACAGAGTTGATACACAAAGGGGGGTAGAAAGGATGAGAAGGGACTTGTCAAGGTTGGAGGAATGGTCAGACACATGGCAACTTAGATTCAGTGCAAAGAAGTGCAAAGTAATGCACCTGGGAAATAAAAATCCAGGAGAAGAGTACACAATAGCAGGGGAGGTACTAACAACAACAATAATGGAAAGAGACCTGGGGGTGGTCATATCAGATGACCTAAAGGTGGGTAAGCAATGTGAGAAGTCAGTAAGGAGAGCCAGAGGGATACTGGGATGCATAGGGAGGGGCATCACAAGTAGAAAAAGGGAAGTAGTCATCCCTCTGTACAGACAGTTGGTGAGACCCCATCTGGAGTACTGTGTGCAGTTTTGGAGACCTCGTCTATGCAAGGACATAGACAGGATGAGACAGGATGGAAGAAGTCCAGAGGAGGGCAACTAAAATGGTGCATGGTCTACATCAGAAACCATATGAAGAGAGACTGAGAGAGCTTAATATGTATACCCTTGATGAAAAGAGGGACGGGGGGGACATGATAGAAACTTTTAAGTACCTCAAGGGAATCAACAAAGTCCAGGAGGGTGGCATCTTTCAGAAAAAGAGATGTGTAAGAACAAGGGGGCACAATTTAAAGATAGAGGGGGAACGGCTCAGGGGTAATGTGAGGACATTTTATTTCATGGAGAGAGTGGTGGACGCATGGAACCGCCTTCCTGGAGAGGTCGTGGGGTCTAACACAGTGGGGGAATTCAAACATGCATGGGACAGAAATAAGGCAATTATAGTGGGGGGTTGCAGGAAGTAGGCTGTTGGTTAACTAGAATCTGTAGCTTATCCAATAGGTAGGGAAATGGGCAGACTGGGTGGGCCAAGTGGTCCTTATCTGCTGTCAAAGTCTATGTTAATATGTTTCTAAATTGGCACAAACATATCACAAAACCCAATTTTTAATCACATTGGTGCAGTGTGCATAGTTATGAAACACATACAAACAGAGGAGAGAAAGAAGCAAGTGCCTCAGCTGGGACTTGAACCCATGCCCCCTAGAATATTGTTCTGGTCACACTAACCAGCTACACCACCAAGGAAACTGGAACCTGGGCAGTCCTGGAGCACACATTACTCTTTCTCCAATGCACAACCGGTACTGCACAAATAGTTACTTCATTTTCAATCACATGGATGCGGTGTGCATATTTCTGGAACACATACAAACAAAAGAGTATTGTGTGCTCTAGGACAACCCAGGTTCCATTTGCCTTCGTGGTGAAGCTGGTTAGCATGACTGGAACAGTATTCCGGGTGTCCTGGGTTCAAGTCCCAGCTGAGGCACTTACTACTTTCTCTCCTCTGTTTGTACGTGTTCCATAAATAAGCACACCCCACCCATGTGATTGCAAATGAAGTAATTATCCATGCAGCACCAGGTTGTGCATTGGCAAAAGTGTAATGTGTGCTCTGAGACAGCCTAAGATCCAATTTCCTTGATGGCACAGCTGGTTAGTGCAACCAGAATGGTATTCCTGGCTGACTGGATTCAAGTGCCAGCTGAGGCACTTACTTCTTTCTCTCTCTCTTTATTTGTGCAGCACCAGGTTTTGCATTGAAGAAAGTCATTTGTGCTCCAGGATGACCCAGGTTTCAGTTGCCTTGGTGATGCAGCTGGTTAGCGTCATCAGAACAGTATTCTGGGTTGCCTGGGTTCAAGTCCTAGCTGAGGCACTTGCTACTTTCTCTCGTCTGTGTGTATGTATACCACAAAACCTGCAAACGACAATTGGAATTTCAACAAGGGGCCATAGTAAATTGTAGTAGCTACACAGAGTAAAAGTTATCTTGTTATCTGTTCTTTAAATTGATTTTCCGGTCTCTAGCACCAGATTCCTATCTGGCATCACCAAAACACAGTTGCACATAATTCCTTCCATATTTCAATTTCAAAACCTTCCATATTTTATTCCTGAAGGCATTTTTATTAAAATAGGAATTTTTCAAATCGGACTTCATCCATTTCTGCTGAATTTTACTGCCATGAAATCATAGTTATCTGCCTATGATATCACAAGCTGGTGCCATAGAAATGATTATGATGTCACAAGCAGAAGATTATGACTTCAGGGCAGAAAAAAGCAGCAGGATCAGATGAAGAAAGAGGTGGTCTGGTCTAGTGGTAAGAGCAACAGCTTGGGAAGTGGAAGATCACAGATTCAGTCCAAGCTGGAGCCAATTACTCACTGTGTGATCTCAGGCAAGTCACTTAACCTCTCAGTGGTCCACTCCACCCAGCTGTGGAAATGGGTAGAATCAGCATACCACTGGAAATGAGATGTCACGTCTCAGCTGGACTATCCTGGGTAAATATATATAAATATATTTTTTAAAGTCTATGGGGCAGAGAGCCTGTTTTCATGCAAATGGCATTAGTAATAAATAATAGAATGTCCTGAAATGTAATTTTTTTGTGATGGTTATGACATTTGAGTCCTGCCAAGTGTGTAAGCAGGCATATTTACTGTACCCATTTGTTTACAGTTTTTTTTAGTACTTGTCCCAAACCATATACCTTTTTGTTACCATTGTTATTCTTATCTGGAGTACTTGAGTTATTGTAGACTACTGAGTACTTTCTGTATGTATTTAAATGTGTATCATTTAAGACAGATATGTGTACAACCTGTTTAGAGATTAGATGAGACATATCTGTTTTCTTTTGTACTGTATTAGGGGGCAGTAGTTGGAGTGTGTAATTTTCCTTTTTATGACTGTGGGCGGAGCCTACAGTCATCTTGCTGTCTGTAGCTGGAAGAATGGAGTACCGTGGCTCACATTTTTGGAGTTTTCAGTGTATCCTTCCTCAACTTGCCAGTTAAATTAAATACTCCCTTGCCTCTGTTGAGTAGACCAATTCCAACACTATTTTTTTCAGCTTGTTTGTTATTGCAACGTGACTTGCTATCTTTGGAGACTAATAATTTATTGACATGACTTCTAACAGATAACAACATCTAACTGCAGAGCAGTTTAAAATTACATTCTTGGTCATCTCTCCCAATGTGTGTATTTGTGTAGCAATGATTTACAGTATTTCATCCAAAGAGTTAATTTATTTTAACCAATTCAGGACCTATCTAATTAGTGGCATTGGAACTCTCATGGTTTTATACTTGTAGGAAGGGTAAATGCTAGGCAGCTAATGTTTTAGGGATTTTCAGAGGTAGCAATTTGTATCCTAGGGAATTACAAAGAAATCATAGTTGTGTCAACTGCAGTGTTCCAAGATTGAACAAAGCATTTCCCTGTACAGCACCCCCCTTTTCACTGTATTTTCCATGTAAAACTGGGACAAAACTCCTGTATATTTTCTTGTATGCTCAAATCAATACATGTACGCAACTGACTTTGTTATGCCTGTCAGTAAAATCACTATAACAAATGTTAAGGCTGTTTTATGTGTTTTTATGTATTTTAAATGGTAAACCTCACCTGCAACATATCACAAAGGCTCTGCAGAAATGTTGGAATCTCTCAAGCTTTGCTCTCAATGTTCATTTGTCTCCAGAACCTCTTAATGGTATTATAGCATTGTTACAGTGTACTGACACAGGATAGCCGGGCTGAGATGCAGTATCTCATATTCAGTGAGGTCATACTTTTATCCATTTTGACAATATACTGATACAGGATAGCTTTGCTGAGACGCAGAATCTCATTTTCAGGGGGGTCCTAATTTTACCCATTTTTACCATGTACTGATGTTTACATCTGCATGCAATGTACTGACACAGGATAGCGTTGCTGATATACTGATGGCTGTTGTGTGCAACATGGCGGCACTGACTTAAACTGTGCATATATGAGTATTGCGCATATGTAGTTGTGTCAGCGCTGCCATGTTATGGCTGACTCTGGGGCAAACTGTGCATGCGAGAGTATCACTCATGCGCAGTTCTGTAACTGCAGCAGAATCAGTTACATCTTACTCCGGTACAGAGAGAGCACCACATATTCTTTTCAATGCTCTTGTCGCTCCTAAATGCTCTCCACAGCCATTTCGGCTCTGATCAGAACTTGTTTTAAATAGTGGCAGCAGTTGGACAGAGTGTGTCTACAATGGAAATTTCATAGAAACATAGAAACATAGAATTCGATGGCAGATAAGGACCTCTTGGCCTACCTAGGCTGCCCATTTCCCTACCTAATGGATAAGCTGCAGATCCTAGTTAACCAACAGCCTACTTCCTCCTACCCACCACTAGAATTGCTTTATGTCTGTCCTATACATTCTTGAATTTCTGGCTATATCACTGAGTCATGCCAATGTCAACAAACCGAGGAAAAGATAGCCAACTCAGTTAAGAAGGGGGATAAAACCTTTTATAGGTACATCAGGGAGCAAAGGAAGACCAAGGGAGGGATAGTGAGGCTTAATAAAGGGAGGAGGGTGGGCAGAGGTGACTGTGAAAAGGCAGAGATGCTAAACAAAAATTTTTGCTCAGTATTTACAAAGGAAGAGGGGGAGGTACCTAAAACAAACAGTAGAAACACTCTGGATACAGAAGTTGATACCAGCCCATTTACAGAAGAAAGAGTTCTGAAAGAGCTCTTAAAACTGAAGGTGGACAAAGCAATGGGGCCTGATGGGATTCATCCCAGAATTCTAAAAGAACTAAGGATAGAACTAGTGACACCACTGACTACCCTCTTTAACAAGTCATGGGAGGATGGGGTGGTACCTGAGGACTGGAGGAGGGCATATGTGATTCCCCTTCACAAAAGTGGGAGCAAGGCAGAAGCAGGAAACTACAGACCTGTTAGTTTAACCTCAGTGGTAGGAAAATGATGGAATCACTTCTGAAGGAAAGAATTGTTCGTAACTAGAGGCCAGAGGACACAGGACCAAAGGCAGCATGGATTCACAGCGGAAGGTCATGCCAGACAAATCTGATAGAGTTCTTTGACTGGGTGACCAAAGTAGTTGATCAGGGAGGGGCTGTGGACATGGCCTACCTAGACTTTAGCAAGGCATTTGACACAGTCCACACAAAGATTAATATACAAGTTAGCCAGCCTGGAGTGGGTCCCAAGATGACAGCCTGGGTAAAGAATTGGCTGGAGAATAGGACACAGAGAGTAATAGTAAATGGAGTCCACTCTGAAAAAAGGGGGTTAGCAGTGGGTACCACAGGGGTTCAGTATTAGGATCGGTCCTCTTCAATGTCTTTATAAGCGACATTGCAGAGGGACTGGAAGGAAAAGTATGTCTCTTTGCAGATGACACAAAGATCTGCAACAGAGTTGATGCACAAGGTGGGTGGAAAGGATGAGAAGGGACTTGGCAAGGTCAGAGGAATGGTCAAATGTATGGCAGCTTAGATTCAATGCTAAGAAGTGCAAGGTAATGCACCTGGGAAACAAAAACCCAGGGGAAGAGTACACAATGGGGGTGAGATACTAACAACAACAAAAATGGAAAGGGACCTGGGGTAGTCATATCAGATGACCTAAAGGTGGGCAAGCAATGTGAGAGGGCAGCAAGGAGGGCTGGGGAGATACTGGGATGCATAGGAGAGGCATCACCAGTAGAAAACAAGTTATTATCCTCTGTACAGACAGCTGGTGAGACCACATCTGAGTACTGCGTGCAGTTCTGGAGACCAATCTCCGCAAAGACATAGACAGGATGGAAGCTGTCCAGAGGAGGGCAACTAAAATGGTGCAGGGTCTGCACCAGAAGACATATGAAGAGAGACCTAAGGAGCTTAATATGTATAGCCTCGAGGAAAGGAGGGAGAGGGGACATGATAGAAACTTTCAAGTACCTCAAGGGACTCAACAAAGTCCAAGAGGGTAGCATCTTTCAAAAAAGTGTGCAAGAACAAGGGGCACAATTTGAAGAAGATAAGAAGGCGGCTCAGAGGGTAAATTAAGGAAGTATTTTTCACAGAGAGGGTTGTGGATGTATGGAACAGCCTTCCAGAGGAGGTTGTGGAGTCAAAAACAGTGGTGGAATTCAAGCATGCATGGGACAGTCATAAGGCAATTCTAGGGGGTTGGGGTAGGAAGAAGTAGGCTGCTGGTTAACTAGGATCTGCAGCTTATCCATCAGGTAGGGAAATGGGCAGACTGGGTGGGCCAAGCGGTCCTTATCTGCCGTCAAATTCTATGTTTCTATGTTTAACAGCAGTTTTTTTTGGAAAACTGGGAAATCACTTTAAACAGGATGCAAGTTTAGCACAGTTAAAATGTGTCCATCAAGTCTGGAAAACATGTTTTCATGTTAGATTATTGTCTTTTGATGCTTTCACCAGCAAATCCTGTGAAAGCAAGGAAGAGTAGGAATCACTAGAAAGGAGCATGAAATGTTGTGATTAACAGCATAAGATGAGTGAAACTTAAGTTATAAACTACATAGTTTCTAATTAAATAATGTGTAGAATTACCAAAATTCATAAAAAGTAAAAAAAAAACATTTTTTACATAGAAATTAAAAAAAATGTTATGCAATTTTATGTATCAATAAAAAAAAGTGAACTCACTAAAAGTCTATCAATACCAAACAAATAGAATCAATACTGTGTTTGCAGTTTTTTGGTTGTATCACAACTAAAAACATTGATAATACTGTATACTTAAAAAGCAGCTTCAAATAGTATTGATACTGTACATATTGTACTATATCCTAACATCTATTAGAAAAGCATTTGCCAACAGGAGCAGGGTCTGCATTTTATCACTCTAATATGCTTGTTAGACCACATGTCAACAATGCCACTTCATTTTGGGCTCCTTATCTCGAAAAGGACATTCGAATTATTGAATCAGTCCAGAGAAGGACCACTGAACTAATATCATCTTTGATCACCTTAGTATATCCTGACAGGTTAAATAAGCTAAACCTCTATGACCTAAAGACCAGTAGAAAAAGGGGCGATATACTAATGGGGTGGGATATTCAGAAATGCACCAGAAGCAGGCGCAAGAGCAGCACAGCACAGGTACACTGCACAGGTGCACATCCAACGTGATATTCACAGGCTGAGCACCAAGGCAAGTGACAGCGCAAGATGGCTGAATATCGCAGGGATGCGCCATAGCGCAACTAGGGCTGCGCCAGTGAGCAAGGTAGCAGGCACCATTGCGCAACTAGGGTTGCACAATGGAGCAAAGCAGGAAGAACAGGAGCATAGCATGGGCAGGGTAAGGGACAGAAGCACAGGGCCCCTGGCACAGTGTGGAGCAGGCCACAAGAGCAGGACACACTGCCACCATAGTGCAGGGGACCACCAGAGGGTGGCAAGGCAGGCGCATGGCCACATGCCCTAACCACACATCCCACTGCAGTGTATGGAGGTGGCGTGACACCCATGACCACCGGAAGGCAGCCATGGGCAACACCCACAGGATGGCATGGGACATGGCACCAGGACCAAAGCAGACAACACACAAGCCAACAGCACACACCACACTGGCCACACAGCCCAGCAGGGAACATACGCATGCTACAGGCACACACACACACAGGCCACTGTGCGCAGACCACCTGACACAAACCCCAGGCAACTACAAACATACCACACAGTCACCATGCACTCCACTGCAGCATGGCACCAATGCCATCTGCAAAGCAGACATGGACACGGTTGGCTACCAAAATATAACTGTATTGAAACAACAAGCAACAAACAAAACTATGTACATTTGAACAGGGATAGGGACAGGGAATGGGGAGGACACATTCAGGAACGTAGGATGGGGAAGAGGTGGGGAGACAGGGGACATGGTAGGGTTGGAACAATGGAGGAATAGGAGGGGTTTCAGTGGAAGGGAGGGTGAAGCAGGCCAACAGGCCCCTTGGAAGGTCCTCAACTATTGGCACCTCTGCCACCTCCTCCTCTGTGGCCGGAACATGGCCTGTCGAATGATGCGTGCCACCAGGAGGGTGGCCGTGGTGACCCGCAGGATCCGCTCCAGGAGCCTTGTATGGGCATCCACTGGTTGGGCTCTTAGAACAAAGGAGGGGACATGGATGAATGCACGCTCACACAACCATAGCCCACCCACCATGCGCAGTGGACAATGTTGGCATGTGCCCTGCAGGGGGCACACAGCCAACCACAGTGCGCACGCCCACACAAGCCACCATCCCAACTATCCACAGCCATGCACAGCACTGCACACCACCACCAACCAGGTGCAGTATGCCACAGCCATGACAGCCAAGCAAATAGCCATTGCGTGGGGCTGACGGTGGCATGGCTGGGACCCAGATGCACCCACAGCCAGTCCGCAGCAGCCACACATACATGCCCTGTGCACAGCATGGTGCAATGGACCTCGCCGTTGAGGCACGGAATGTAATGGCCATGTGCATGGGGGGATGTGGCCCACTCCAACCCCACACAACAAAATCACACCACCAAGGTGCCTACCTGCAAGCTGTGGCCTGACTGGCGCCTGACCACCTGCACCACCTGGCTATCCGGCAACCCTTCGTTGCGCACCACCACTGGCCTGCTGCTGTCTGGCAGTGGCACCCGCCATCCGGGCTCTTCTCCGATCTTCAAGGCCTAGTAGGGAGACAGTGTGAAACAGACAGCACTGGGCAGCAAGACATGGGCCCCCTCCAACACAGTAAACCCTATGACCCCGCGCAGCGGCAATGCCGAGGCACGTTACACCAGCTGTGCACTGCCATGTCCAGCGGCGTTCCCGGCCACTGCCTCCCACCCACAGCAGCACAGTGTAACACCCACTGGCAACCCACACAACACCGACATGGCCTGGACGGGGATATATGCACTTACCTGGCCGTGGCTCAGCGCCCCTACAGACGTGTGCCTGCAGTGATCTGAGCCAGTCAGGATTCCTCCTCCACAGGTCACCATACCTGTGGTGGCACTGCTCCCCACTATGGCACAACCCTGTCGCCTCTTCCAGATACTCAGCCACCCCCAGTCACACCTCAGTGCTCGGCTGGTCCAGGGGTACCTGCCCATAGATGGCACCAATATGTGGCTCCACCAAAGCCACCAAGTTCACAAGCTCCACCTGTGTCCAGTCTGGCACTCTCGGTGTGCTCCTTTGTGGCATGGCTCTATCTTGAACTGCAGCAGCATAATGGTGCCAGGGAGTGCATGAGACGCACGTGCGAAGGATGCACGATACACCTGGCGATGCACTGGCATCCCCTATCGCGCATCAGCAGGGTATGTGCGATACGCATGGGGCACCACTGACACATGCTGCAGTCACCAGGGGTCAAAGGGCACACGTAGAGGTCAAAGGGTGACACGCGCACCGTCTGCGGCAGCGTGACAGACCATGGGTGGCATGATGCGCTATAGGGTCCAGTATGCCCCATGGGCCGTGTGCCAATGGTGCACCTGTGCGACTGGGTGTACAGCACATGTGCGCCACATGCTCAATAGTGGTTGAGTGCCGTGCCACCTGTAGCGCATCATGCATGGGAAGTGCCACCGACATACGCGATGTCAGTGCATGCATGTGCTGTACCATGCAGACTGCGCACGTCACACAGATGCGCCATGACCTGTGCATGAGCAACCCCACTGTGCAATGCGCAATTCTGTGATATTCAGCTAGCATATGCAAATGAGCTGATCAGCATATCGGTGGTGCATTGGATGCATTTGCATCCCATTACGGTTGCGCATTCCCTCATTTGCATGTGAAGCACTATCAAGGTGCCCTGTAGCGGCACAGGCACCATACCAGTATTGCAACCTTCACAGGTAGGACGCCAGGCACTGGACATGTGGGGTCTGGGGGGGCCTTGTGTGTTGCAACCAGCACTAACTTCATGTCCCCACCAACAGAAATAGCATGTCGGAGCAAGAGGAAGTTGAGGAGCAGGGGTCTGCATGGAAGCGCAGGCCCAATTTCACAAGGGTGGAGTGTGATGCACTATATGATGCCCACCTTGACCAGGAGCCCCTCCTGAGTGGCTCCACAGGCACCCAGCAAGCCAGGGGGAAGCATGGGCGGGTGTAGCCAGGGCAGTGAACCTGCAGGGCGTCCATCAGAGGTTGGTGCAGGAATGCAAGAAGAAAGGGCATGGACTGCAAGCAGATCAAGGAGAAGGTGGCAGCCATCCAGGCCGCATGTGCCACCATGGGCGGTGGACAGCCTGAGGTGCCGCAGCTGACACCGGGGGAGGAGCTTGTGGCAGCAACAATGCAGCACAGCACCATTGAGGGCGTTCCCAGTGGTGGATTCTGGATGGGGGGATAGCCCTTCCCTGCATGGTAGGTACAGCAGTGCAAGGGGATGTGGGTAAGGGGTGCATTGGGGCAGGGGTGCATGGTGGCGGCACTGACGTGTATGTGTTCCCTTACAGATCCAGGGCACCTGCGTGTGGATGCAGGGGTGGCAGTGCCCACCCTGGGTGATGTCGGGGACCTGGAGGAGCACCCATCCACCTCCGCCGGGGTCCATGGCCTGGACCCCTGCCGGAGCCACCACACTGTCTGCATGGATCGCTGTGGCATGGGCGCGGATGAGGCCCAGGCCGTTTTTCAGTAGGGTGCCAGCCATGGCATCCAGTATGTTGAGACAGTGATCGGGGCAGGGTCCACGTCCGATGACGACATGGCCGAAACTCAGGACAGTGGTGATTCTGTACAGGGGGAGGCACCCCTACCATGCACAGGACACGGCAGCTCCAATGGTGTACGGGTGGCACTGGTGGACCTGCCAGCCACACCACCCGGTGTTGCAGTGGCCACAGTACCTGCAGCGCAATCAGGACCATTTGGTGGTGGAGGTGCAGCCACCCCGGTGATGTCATGTGCACAGCGGCCGGAGAGGCACTGGCGGCAGCAGGATGGTGCTGAGGGTGGACCGGGTGCAGTGTCCACTGCCAGTGCACCACAGTCAGGACAGGTCCAAGAGGGCCCTGCAGAGCATCCCCCACCTGTGCGGGGGGCTGTGCCATGGGGCCGCACAACCCTTGTGGGTCGGCACAATGCCCAAGCCCCCCAGGGCGCCGACCCGCTTGACGAGCGCACCCATCTGCTCAGGGCATCCATGGAGCAACAGATGCAGGTCATGGCAGGGGTGCATGCACTCTGTACTGAGCTGCGCCAGTCTGCAGGGAGGTGTGACCAGGACTTTCAGCAGCTCCTGGCCGAGGCAACACGCACGCTGAAGGACATGACCACAGGCCTGGATCAGCTCACTGCTGCAGTCATGGCCGGCCTGGCACCACTGGCCACCCTGGTGCAGTGCCATCCATCGCAGTCACCATGGAGTGCATTCTCCACCCCTCGGTCCTGGCGTCATGTGACCCCAGCATTGTCATCACCAGGATCAGCTGTATGCATCCCAGGCACACCTGGAGAGGGCCTGTTTGGGGGCTTGCAGACGCCTGCGAGGGCCCCGTCGCATTCTCGCAGCAACACACCTGGGGGTACATCTGTGACACCCCCTGTGGCCACCACACAGCCTGCGTCTGCTGGGCAGTCTATGCGTGGCCATTCACGTGTCCGTGGTGGCTGAGCACCTGCACTGCAGACATGATCTGCCACCCTCCCTGTCTGCTGCCTGCCGCAGCCCTGTATGCATGGAGGTGTGGTATGTGCATGTCCGTATCTGGGCTATGACATCTGTGGTCGTATGTCATGCCCACCTTGTGCACACCCTCCTGGCCGCTGGCCACCGTGGCATGTGCATGATGATGCCATCAC
The DNA here is from genome assembly GCA_016271365.2 of Neoceratodus forsteri. Lineage (NCBI taxonomy): Eukaryota > Metazoa > Chordata > Ceratodontiformes > Ceratodontidae > Neoceratodus > Neoceratodus forsteri. The sequence goes on along the minus strand of CM057454.1, from coordinate 1,098,089,548 downwards.
AGCACCAGCTGCCACAGTGCACCAGTATTCAGCATCTGACACATGCCCGCTGGCGGCCTCGGGGTGTGCGTGCGTGTGTGTGTGCCCATGTGACTGTGCCTGTGTTGGTGTGGGTGTGTGGGGCTGTGTGGGTGGGGTCCACTGTTGTCAGGGGTGCTTCCACAGTGACCTGTCCCTTGTCCGTCGTCGCCCCCCTCCGGCCATGTCTGTTGTGGGGCCCTGCCAGCCATGCCTGTTTATCGTGCCCCGGTCCCTGTGACCTGTGCGTGGACCTGTTCGCCTACCTGCATGTACCATAGTGCTCCTCTACAATGGTGTTCCTGTGCTGCTGGGCCATCCTGCACAGCCGGGGATCCCATCAACCGGGGGGGCTGCCCACCACCGTTGGCCCCGGCGTCCTTGTCGTCCCCACTGCTGTTCCCCTCTTTGACCTAGACAGCTATCCCACAGTTAGTGGCCATGTTGTGTAGCACACAGCAGACCAGGAATAGGCCACAGGCTTTTGAGGGGCTGTACTGTAGGGCACCGCTGGACCTGTGCAGGCAATGGAATTGTGCCTTCAGCAGTCCAAACACACACTCAATGATGTTCCGTGTGCTGGCGTGTGCCTCGTTGTATCTCTCCTGCACTGGGGTCGATGGGTGCCGGTACGGGGTGAGCAGCCAGGGCCTGAGTGGGTATCTGCTGTCACCTGTGGGGGAACATGTTGGGTTAGCACGTTGGTCTGCGTGGCTGCCCCCCCTACACAGCCAAACCCTCTACACCCCATGCATTGCATCACCCCCCTCACGTCCTGCCCTGTTGCGCAGGGCTGCCCTTTCCTGCTGCATAATCACCTACTAGGTGGCCGGTGGGGATGTCCCGCTCTCAAACCTGTGGCACAGTGCAGACTGGTGCCAGATGAAGGCACCGTGTGCTCACCCAGGGTGTGTGGCACATACGTTGATTATGTGCCCCTTGGCATCACACACCACCTGGCAGTTGACACTGGGGTAGCCCTTCCTGTTGATGTAGGCCACCCCCTCCAGCCCCGGTGGTGTGCAGATGCCTACATGGGTTCAGTCAATGGCCACTAGCATCCAGGTATACGCAACCCTGTGGAACTCCTGCATGTTTGCTGTATGCTCCACCTGCTTGCTGGGAAAGTGGATGAATTCTGCAGCATGTGGCAGCAGTGCATTGAGGAATTGTGTGAGGAGCCATGACACGGCCGACTGGGTTATGCCTGTGGTGTCCCCTGTTGGTCTCTGGAAGGTGCCCGTGGTGAGCAGGCACATCACGGCCGTGACCTTAGTCTTCACTTACAGGGCATGGCTCCGTCTCGTGGGTGCCTGCATCTCGTCACTGCACAGCTCACAGCGCTGCCTCAGAATCGCCCGGTTCAGGTGGTACCGGCCCACAATCTCAGTGTCGCTGTACTGTTCGAAGGTGGTGTAGGCACGGTACCACCTGTTCTGGGCATACTGCCGATGGGCCCTTCCACGGCCATGCCGCTCAGCCGCCTGCCTCCTCACACCCCTCATTACCGCCTCCATCTGGAATATTGCACTGTTCATGCCCAGCCTGTTCGACCCCCCTCTGCAGCTGTCTTCCTGGGCTTCCCTGGCTTTATGCTGCTGCTTGGGCCCCTGCACTAGGTGCACATCTGTGTTGGGGACCCACACGCAAGGTCTGGCCTGCCCACGGGCTCAGTCTGGGTCCCACACTCTGTCCCACTGCCCGTTGCACCTCCTGCCTCTGTGACTGTCCTGCACCCCTGCTGCTGTTCTGCCTGGCCAATGGCCCTCACCCTGTCACAGTCTCACACTGTCTCTGTCCATCACTCTTTCTCTCTCTTTCACTCTCTCTCTCCCTCCCTCTCTCACCCCTGCTCCCCTGGGTGCAAGCCACCATCCCCTGCTTGCTCCATCCTTTTATAGGCTCAACTTTTCTCCGCGCATGTCCCAGTTGCTCTGCGCTTGTGCCATCGGCCTGCTGTTGAATATTGCACTGCGCTGTTTATTCATGGCTACGCCCCCTGCACTTGCGCTTGCATGCATTAGGGTTGTGCATTGGCGCACTACAATTTGCGCAGCGCATTGTCACCCCTGGCGCATCTCACTTGCGCACTGCACAACTGCTTTGAATATCCCACCCCTGCTTTTTAATATTCTAAAAGACCGACTCCTCTCTAAGGAATGTAATATAGAATGGGTGATGAAACTGAAGGGCTTTAGATGTCATAACAGACAACTTAGAGTACCAAAGGTCAAAACTAACAAGAGAGGACATTTTTTTACTGTCAGAGGATGTAAACTTTGGAATGCATTGCCTTATTTGGTTGCTATTGATTCATTCAAGTTATTCAAAAATTCATTAGATAAATACGTGTTTAGCAACAGGAATTAATGTACACTTCGCTGGTGTGGGGAAGGTGGTCTCGATGAGTATATGCCTTCTTCCACCCTTAGCAACTGAGTAATACATATAGAATGATATTGACACATAAAACAGAATAGAAAAAGCTAGTTTTTAACTGCTGGACTTCAAGCTTTAATTTAAAAAAATTTCCAGCAGAAAAAATGTGAGTAAAAAATGTCTTTACTCTTTGGATATTTTAATGAAAGCATTTTTAGAAGACTAGAAAGCTGTGGCCTGGAAGGCTGAAGCTGTGGGACAACCCATCTGAGGGTTCCTCTACTGACACAATATAAGTCAGGCAAACCTGCCCTCTGGACAAGTTACATCATTTGTCCCCCCCCCCCCACCTCTCATGTCACCACCTCCTCTCCATATCTCCTGGAAACATGTAAACAAACTGCCCAACAGCTTGTTGCAGAAGCATCCATATACTTCCTCATTCCATGGGCAGCCACAGTGAAACTGAAACTAATGGTAAAAAGGCTACATCATCAAAAGCACATTCACTGTTGCCTTCTCTGTTTTAAGAGACTGATTCAGGGTGTTCTTTTGGTTTATCCAGTCCTGGGGTGGGCACAGTCCCCACCCCCAGAAGCCTTTGTTTTGCTTATGTTGTTATGTGTAAAAATGGTTGCAACCAAAGGAAGCATTATGCTCCAAATCAGGGGCAGCAGCTAGGGGGCATGAAAATTCTTCTTTTTTCCCTTAAGTGATCCTATTGTTCTTGACCAATAATAACATTTCTATGGGCTAAGCCCACCCTGCTCTTTAGGTTTAGAGCCTCCCTTGTCCAAATCCGCCCTAAGGACTCACCTTGTCATGTCCACTAGGTATCTCTTAGCAAGTTAGCCAAATTTCTATTAATTTTCTGTAAGTACAGTTATTGTATTTAAAAGAAAAGGCATATTTAATTAAGATACTTTTTTTTTCTGTTTTGTTTTTTCAGATCAATCCGTGCTACAAAGCCATCAGAAAACACTGTAATACTAGCTGTGGTTCCACAAGTGTAAGTTTTTCATACAGTATTCTGTCTACAAGGATTACATGAGGAAGCACTACACAACTGTTTTAGAAGAATAGATATAAAAGTAATGGACCTTATCTATAACAATACAGTGGAGTGTGTTTTGCTATTTTCTCTTCCCCAGTTTTTTTCCCCCATTATTATCTGCTAACCGGGATCAATAAAACTGTGAAAATGGGATCTTGTATTAGAAAATAAATGTTTGAAAGGGACCTAGTAGAAGATTTACTCCTTCATCTTCACAGAAAAATGGCTGTATATGCAGTAAGTAACAAAGGGCCTAATATTCAAAGGTGGCCATTAGCTAAACACAGAATATAGCACAACATGCAAAATAATACATGCCCATCAGGGTGCATCATTCATACCTGCGGTGCACCCTGTCCAGTGCGCACTACCTGTATGAACATGGGGCTTTGCTAGTGCTACTCAAAGTGCATATGCACAGTCATACCATGCGTCTTTGCTGGCAATAGGCTCCCAGGAGCAAAGGGGGAATTCAGGCCCCAGTTGGGATAGTGCCTTTCCTCCTGGAACCATATTCAATGGTCAGCATGATAAGGACTGCATATGGCATGCAAGGTGCAAAATGGCAACTTCATACCATTACATGACCATTATCAGCTCCGCACAGTGCCTTCATGCACAAATATGCAGAGCGCAGCTGCCCCCATATAATGCCTGGACTGTAACAGACACATCCCTGGTAGTTTAGTAGTCTCCTCCCACCTGGTTCCTGAGTGAATTAAAACCATCCCTGATAGTCAAGTCATACCACCTCCCACCTGATCTCTAAGTGAATTAAAACCATCCCTGGTAGCCAGTGGTTCTCTCCCTCTACCCAGTCCCACATCCCAGATAGCTTAGTGGTCTGCTCCCACCTGACCTCTGAGTGCATTAAAACCATCCCTGGTAGTTTAGTGGTCCCCTCCCACCTGATCTCCAAGTGAATTAAAACCATCCATGGGGCCAGCCCACTGGCACAATGGTAGGGCTACCGCTTGCGACACTGGTGACCCGGGTTCGGTAGTGAGCTTTGGTTGCCAGAGGGCTGGCTGGGGGCAGAGGGATTGAGCACCCGATGGGCAGCTCACCCTGTCTGGTTGGGGTGGGCTGCCATCCTTACTGTGATACCACCACCTCGGTGACCACAGGTGGAGGTGCAGCAGAGGGTGCACAGTACATGGGAGGGGCGGGCACCATCTGAAGACCTGAGCAAAGGCACATCTCAGCGTGCCTTCATCTCATTGGCCCTCCCCAAGTGCTGATGTCTGCAGGGAGTGGGCCAGAAAACCAGGAAATGCCCCACATCTGGGCCAGGTGAGGAACTCCCACACTGGTGACCATGGGATCCAAGGGGAAGCTTCAGGTGTACACTTCCCTGAGGACTTGGGAAGAAGAGGGGACTCCTCCACCCCACCCAGGGGGGGTCATCCAGTGGATAACTGGCATGTAAGGAGCGAGGTACTAATTAGAAGTGGGCCCCTCGGTCCGAACGACGCAGCATATAAGATGCATTGGGAGACCTGGAAAGAGGGCCCAGATGTGGAGAGAGAGAGGGCATAAAAAAGTAAGTTAAAAAAAAAACATCCATGATAGCCAGTGGTTCCCCCCTTTGCCCAGTCTTCAAATATAGTAAAACCCTCCCTGGTAGTTCAGTGGTACCCCTTTCCTCTTTGAACCCCATGTGAATTAAAACCGTCACTGGTCAGTCCAGTGGTACCCCTCTCCTATTTAATCCCCATGTGAATTAAAACCAACCCTGGTAGTCCAGTGGTACCTCTTCCTGCCTAGTCTCTGTTACACTTTACATAAACTGAAAGACACAGTCAGCACACTCTGGCTCTACGTATAAATGACAAATTTGGAGTAATAGGAATTGCATAATCTTTATTTGAAAAAAAATGAACAAAGCTTCAAAAGAGGAAACCAAAGCAGCTATTCCCCAGTGCTTCATGTCAAAGACAAGATGCTTCATCAAGGGACACCACTGGATACCATTACACTACCAAGGATTGTTTCCCTTCACTGGGGATCAAGCAGAAGGGAGGCCACTAGATTGCCAGAGATGGTTATAATTGAATTTGGGATCAGGAGGAAGGGGCTACCACTGAACTGCCAAGTTTGGTTTCACTTTACTCAAGAAGTGGGTAGGGAGTCCACTAGACTGCCAGGGATGATGTTAATGCACATCAGGGGTTGGGATGGGTTGGGCAGGGTGGTGCTGGCAACAGTACTGCACGAGGGTCATACACCACTATGCACATTTTTAAGGGTAGAGTTTTGGAAGCAGTAAATAGCATTGCCTTGGTAGCCATTTGCTGCTTCCAGAATCTGCTGAATATACCACCACACCCTCTACAGTATGCTAGAGGTTTCCCTCATTTGCATGGGCACAGTGGTGTACTGTATGTAGTGTGATTGTGGTGCTGCACACTGAGGCCCTTTGAATATGGCCCTGCCCCATTCAGACACGCTGCATCTGGTTAGCATAGGACTGTTCACGTTAGTGTGCACTAACAGCTTGAATATCAGGACCCAAAGGTTTCTTTTATACACTTTCATCACTATATATACCTTCTCTTAAAACTGTACAAGACATAAACAGGAACATTTTACCACTCTGGTTGAGAGTACAGGTTCCAGCATGATTTGTTGTATTCCGAACTTGCATTTGTTTTAATTATACCGCACATTTTTGAAATAGTAAAATGCTGCAGGATATGGAAAACTAATATAGTACCCCATGATGAACATGACCAAATGATATTGCATTAGTAACAAAGTAACGTAAGGTCAGATGGGACTCTAGGTACATCATGTCTACATGGTATAGGATGCACCGTGAGATGAGCAACTTGTTGTTCAGTGTATTTTTCTGGGTAATCTCTTCAATAAATAAATGTCTGCGCCCCTCCCCCATGCACACTTCATAAGCTGGGCAGAAAAAATATGCTATGCAAACAAACATGCTACTTTGTAGGTATTTTGCAAACTACTCTGTTTACTAGGGTATCCTGTGATTTCCTAGGTAAGCAGAAATGCATTCAAGCCTACCTTGAAGACCTGTACTGTCTTCATGTTCACTGTTTCAATTTAATTTCTATTGAATTTTATTTTCAGGATACAACCACTGAGCTGAGAGATTTTTACAATGCCATCCTTTCTCAAAGTGTGTTACAAGGTTTCATAGCTGTTAAATGAGGCATTCATCAGAAGGCGATACAATAAAATTCTATAGCCAGTGTCTGAGCATAGTAAACAAAAAAAGCACTTATAAAACACATGAAATATAATATTGTGTAGTAATTAAGTTATGATTGACAACATGGAGACATGGTGGGATTAGTAGATATGAACCACTTGAGATTTCCCTGGAGGTTTAGAAATTAAATGTCTCATAGGGACTGGAAGTGAATTTCATAGTGAAGGATAGTAAACATAGAAAGAAGCCTGGCCTTTCATGGGCTGAATTCTGGGGATCCCTAGTTTGAGGCAACCAACATCTCTAAGACTTTGGAGCTGTGTGTGTGCTGGGAGAGTCTGGACATTAAGTACAGTAGTGGCCAAGCCCTTTAACATACTTTAGTACAAACTCCAGTTTTTGCAAACCAATCCAGGTCCCATTAAAATGAGTAATGGTGGATGGCAACAGGAGAATCTAGTATAAATCTTGCCAAACAATTATAGAGAATGTTGATCTTGATGAGAGAGTTCTGGGTAGCAAAATTGTACAAAACCTCAGCATAATCAAGTAAAGAAAAATTAGCAATTGTACAGTCTTTTTTCCAGTGTCAGGAGAAAGAAACCTCTTATCTTTGTGTCAGAAACAAATTTTCAGTCCGTGTTACTTAATTAGTTTATCAGCATTTGTAGTACCATTACAGAGTAGGGCTAATCAGTAGCCCAAATGTTTGTAGGACTGAACCACCTCCAGGGTACCCCGTCTAAGAAAATCAGTATGAATAGGTTCTGAGTAAGAGAGGACTGCTTCAACCTTACATTAGAACCAAAAATCATCAGCTTAATTGTATCTGAATTTAAATATAGCTCCACACATAATGCTGTAATGCATTAAAGGCATTTTAAAGGGAGATTTGCACATTAAGTAAGAGAAACTGAGGCATAGAGTATGATATCATCAGCATATAACTAATATCTGATGCCTCTGAGGGTAGGACCAAGGCCGTATAGATATAATGTGGATAACTCTGGGCACAACGCTAAACCATGGGGCACTCCCTTACCCAAACAGTTGCAGCCACTGACTTGTCCAGATAGTTCTTGAAATTTCTGTGATGTTGTTATAACATTTCCTGCCTGCCTGCAGTACCACTGTAGGGACACCAGAGACATTGCCATTTGAAATGTCACAAAATATTTGGAAATATCCAGACACCATGATGACTACAAATGCTGTTAGTAATTTAGAGTCTGCTCCTTTTATGATTGTTTTATGAGTAAAGTAGAGTTTATAAGTCCTTAACCAAGCCAGGACTGAAAAGCTTAAGTTGCAGTGCTCCAAGCAGATCAGCAGCAACTCGTGATTCACCATGTCTAAGACCTTGGATAAGTCAATAAAATAGCACTATTGAACTTAATGTCATTTGTAGCCAAGTAGAAATCATCCAAGATCCTCAACATGGTGTGGATGGTATTGTGATTAACCCTAAAGCCTGACTGATAACAGTGAAACATATGAGCACTTTCCATTAATCTGGACTGCTGATTAAATTACTAAGCATTCCAAGACCTTCGAAGCTATTGAGACAATAAATATAGGATGATGATAATTGGTCATATTGTTAATAGCCCTTCCTTTATGAACTTGGTTCACTCCAGTACAGTTCCAATATGGTGGAAGAGTGCCTTCACAGCTTATGACCTATTAAAAAGAAAAGCCAGGAGACAATAAATATGAAAAGTTGTGAATCGCAACAGCTTTAGTTCAATATGATCAGGGCCACAACTTTTATAAGTATCCAGAGCAAGAAGTAACTTCAGTACTTCATGAGGCTCAATTGAAGCAAAATGAAAGCAGCATTCTATTAGGAATATCAATACTGTACATGGAGTCTGTTTCCTCAAAACGTCTAATTGCTTTGACAAAATAGTTATTAAAATCCTCAACCAAATCTTCCTGAGACCAAAGCACTTATATTTCAGTTTCATAATCCTGTGATAATTTTTGTTACCTTTTTTGCTTCCCTGATCAAAGAAACATAGTGTTTACAAACTGCCTGATATTTTAGGCAGTCTGATTGTATTTTTACTTTATGGGCAAGCTTCCATACCTTGTCCTTGGCTCTACAGACAGCAGACAAGGCACAGGAGTACCATGTTGCAGTTTTGTATTTCATTTTGCAGCACTTTATGGGAAGATGGAGATTGTATATTAGCAAGTATTGCGCCACAAAATGGCCCCCGACTGCATCTATTTATTTAAACATTTTACCAGGAGTATTAAAGTCAACTGGTATCGGTTCCATTCCAGATGCTAGATGAGATCTGGGATCAGATATAGCTTCTCCCATGTAGCTGAACTAAGATCATTAACTAAAGAAAAACAAATCTTTTTTTTTTTGCAGTTAATCTTTCTATTGTAGTTATTGTGATTATACATACAAATACACTACATTCTCCAATGTACACTTACATTAATTCTTAATGGGAGAAGGAAAAAACATGTTGTCTGAAGTATTATACAATGATATTAAAGGGGAAAACAAATGTTGAGAAAACCATATGTAGCATTACAATCTGTATGATAGAGAGAAAATATTGCAATTTATGGCTCAAGGGGTAAAAGGAGTAGATACAAACAAGAAATATGAGCAGTTGTGATTGTACTTCTATTTGCTGTAACTTAATACAAGTATGTGTAAGACTGTATAAAGAAAGAATTTAAAAAAGAGAAAAATATCTAAGAAAGTGAACAAGAATGAAGAGGGGAAAAGGAAGAAGAAATGGAGATAAAAAGATAGAAAGAGAGGAGATGAAAAAGGAATGAAAAAGCTAGAAGTGAGATTCCAATGTGAACATGTAACAACCCATGGATTAAGTGATGATATGTATAGACATGTTTAAATTATTAAAATAGTCCTGCCAGCATTTATTATATAAATTAAGTCAGTCAGAGGCTAAGTGTGAATTACGATCAAGGGTGGCGTATTGAGATAGTTGTTTGAGAATATCCGGGAGGGTGGGAATGATGTTGGATCTCCAATGCATTAATATAAGGCATTTAACTTGAAGGAATAGTAGGGATAACCCCTATTCTGAGAATGGGATATTTTGTATGAATGAGCACTGAAAATACCAAATATGCAATGTTTTGGATCTAATGCAAAGGCTAGACCAATCACTTTCATTGCAAAGAAATGAATATGACGCCAAAGATTGTGTATGGGAGGACAATGCCATAAAATATGAAGCAAATTGCCATTGGGGGAGTTATAGTGCCAACATTTATTGTTGTTCATTAAGCCCATTTTTTGCAAAATCTCAGGAGTTTTGTACCATAGATATAGAATTTTGGTTTGTATGAGAGAACTGCAATTATCCTTGAAAGATTTATGGCAGGATAGCCAGCAGTTATGCCATTGTGAATTGGTTATGTTATAATTTAAAAGGGTACTCCACTTATTTTTTGCCATGATAGATTGATCTTGAATTATATTTCTGATATGATTGTAAATGATACTGTTTAATTTAGAGTTTGTTTTGATCCATTTAGAAATAAAAGTATCATATATAGATTGATGAGGAATAGTAGGAAGATAAAGGTTCCATGCCATGCATAACTGTAAACATTTCCAGAAATCGTGCTGGGGAAGATTCCGTTGTTTGTGCAGGTCAGAAAAGGATTTTAATTTGAGAGTCTGAGGTATAAGTATATCCTCCAAGAAAATAATGTCACTGTTTTTCCAATTACAACAAAAAATTGGGTGATTATCAGGAGTGATGTTGCAGTTCCCCCAAATGGCGGCATATATGAGAGGGGGTTGGGTTGGATTTAAGGCATTTATTAATTATTTTCCAGTAGTGTATGGATGATGCTATAGTAGGATGAGATTTTAAATGGGGAGTTATAAATGAAGGAAGTGGTAACATTGCCCGGACATAGAGATGTTTCCATATTGACCCATAACGGTGATTTATTGCTGAGTTTATTAAACCATTTGACAGTTTGGGCAGTGCGTAAGGCCCAAAAATATGTTTGCAATTGGGGGAGCCTGAAAGCCCCCCTTGGACCAGTGGGAACGCAGTTTGTTATGACTAAATCGGGGAATTTCGCCTTCCCATAAAAAATTGCCAATTATGTAATCAATTCTGGCAAAAAAAGAAAGTAGGGAGGGTTAAAGAGATATTAGAAAATATATACAGTATTTTGGGAGCTATTGACATCCTGATAGCAGAGATTTTCCCATTAAAAGAGAGGTTAAGCAGTTTCCATCTGTTCAGAGTGTTTTTAATATTTGCTAATAACGGGGAAAGATTGGCATCCCATATCTTGTCAAATTTAGAGGTGATCTGTATTCCAAGGTAAGAGATACCTTGAGGGGCACAATGAAAACCTAATATTGTATTCATAGAAGGGTTACAAAAATAGTTCAATGGCATTGTTTCTGATTTGTTTAGATTCAGAGCTAGCCCAGAAAGTGAAGTAAAGTTGCTGAGTAACTTAATTAAGGGTGGTCCCGAAATTTCAAGATTTTTGAGTAGAATGAGGAGGTCATCAGTGTAGGATAGTGAAGTATAGCCGGAATTACCAATAGGGATACCTTGGATCATGGAGGATTGACAAAGAGCAGCTTATAGGGGTTCCATAGCTAGAATAAAAAGAGTGGAGTATAATGGGCACCCTTGCCTGGTACCTCTTGCCAGATGAAAGGATGAGGATAGAGTAGAGTTAGTAAGAACCCAGGTAGAGGGGAAGGTGTATAGTAATTGAATCCATGTACAAAATTTATTAGTTACACCAAAGAGAGATAGAACAGGACACAAGTAAGTCCAGTTGAGAGAACTGAATGCCATTTCAAAGTTGATGGCTATAGCTGTGGCAGGTGATTTAAGAGATTCAGCTTTGTAGATTAAATTAAATAATGAGCAGAGATTATCAGAACCAGTTCTATTTTGGATCAATCCAGTTTGGGAGGTATGGACAAGTTTTAAAATTATTGATTCTAAATGAGTATTTAATATTTTGGCAAAAATGTTCCCGTCCATATTAAGTAATGATATCGGTCTGCAACTGGATGGGAGAGAAGGGTCTTTATCTTTTTTTTTTATTATTTTTTATTTTTCTGAAATTTGATACATTGGACATACATACATCATACACATAGATTTACAAAGTCAGCTAAATGACTAAAAAAGACAGAAGAGGAAACAAACAAACAAAAAAAAAAAACAGCCCCCCCATACTTCAGTACATTTAAAATCTATCCAAATTTCATATTTCATCCACTTGTCCTTCTGAAACCAGTTTTCCCTCTTCCTTATATATATATATATATAAAGTGCATACATTCTTAAAGGGTCTGGGTACATCTTGAATATCTGAGTAGATAAGATACCTGGCTAGATTTGGGCTTCCCCTGCTCCTCCCAGCTCTCATTCCTCTTTTGTTAAGGAATGCACAAGGGGTATATGCCCGACCTTGTTGGAATTTACTCTGATATCACACTTATTCTTAATTATTTCCCAATTTATTATTTTTTATTATCTCTCCTGTATGTTCTTGGCCTCTACTCCTTCCTCCCTGGGTGTACTTCCCCCTTTGGATCCTTTTTCTCCCCTCCTTTCCTCTCCCTAAACATCTTTACACTTGCTGTGCTAGAATTTCCAACACATTCCTCTGATTCCTCGCAGCCATATAATGAAAGTAGGGGAGCCATCTAGCCAGATATCCTTCTTTCTGGAGCCTGAGCTTTGCTGTAAGATGTTCCATCTCCCTCACTTTCTCAACATTGTCTAACCATGCTTTTTTATCTGGGATCCTTGATGTTAACCATCTTTGGGTTATCGCCTTCAATGCAGCTTCAACCAGTATGTTAAATAAATATCTAGTTGCTTTAGTTCTCACCTCTACTGGTGGCAACCCCAACACCCATACAGAAGGTATATTCAGTAGCCTCACCTCTAACATCTGATTACTTTCTTTTATGATCTCCCCCCGAGTATGAATGCAATTTCAGGCATGACCAAAAAATATGAATATGATTTCCAACCCCCCCACATCCCCTCCAACATACATTTGTGAAATGATCCCTAAAATGTTGAGTTATAACCGGGGCTCTAAAATGTCTTTGCACTACCCTCCATCTGAAATCCCTCCACGCCCGGGAGGCAGTGGTTGTAAACACTCCTTTCCAAATCTGGCCCCAGTCTTCCTCCATTACTTCTGTACCTGTTTCTTTCTGCCAGTTTGTTTTGGTCTTGCTTATAGGTTCTGTTTGTAGGTTGAAAGCAATTGTACTATTTTAGCCACTCTCCCTCTGGACTTCACTGAGGTTGCCAGATCTCCCAATAATTGTGATACTGGATTTTTACTTGATTGTACTTGAATTCTGCCCATTCTACTGAGCAAATAGTGTTTAAATTGTAAAAATCTGAGGTATTCTTTCTGGGGTAATTTAAATTTGTGTGCAATATCTTGAAATGATTTTAGTGAACCCTCTTTATTTTTTTGCAGTTAAACTTTTTTATTAATTTTTCATAAGATATACAGACAAACCTCTTACAGTAAGTGAACCCTCTTTAAAGAAATGACCTATTTTAATTAACCCTGATCTTTCCCATGTTTTTAACCCCCCCTCTAATTTGAATGGTAAAAAATCCAAACAAGCTCTTAAAGGAGTATCTAAAGATTGCTCCATCTGGAGTTTATGTTTTTTACATATCTCCGTCCATGTTATAATCAAGTTATGTGCCCAAACATTGCTATAGTGATATTTCTGGATATTTTGGTAGTCCATCCACAGTATATCCTCCGTCAATGGAATATCTCCCCCCCCTTTCCATTTCTATCCAGGCCGGGATTTCTTTCTTGTTCTTTTAAGGGATAAAATGTTGTACCTGAGCTGCCCAGAAGTATCTTCTACATTCTGGTAGGGCCAAACCCCCTTTTTCCTTTGAGGCCACTAGGACTGATCATTTAATCCTTGGTCCCCCGCCATTCCAGATAAACTTTGAAATCATATTGTGAATTAGTTTCCAAAACCTTTCAGGGGGCCTTACCAGCAGAACTATGAACAGAAATAAGAATCTTGGTAATAGGTTCATACGGACTGTCTCAATTTTGCCCATCAAAATCAGAGATAGTTCTTTCCATCTTGCACAGTCTTTTTGTGCTTCTAGTAGTAGTCTATAATGATTTTTGACATATAATAGCTCTATGTCTCTGGGTATCCAAACACCCAGGTATTTTATACCATTTGGGGCCCATTTCAGACCATATGGGAGCAGTGGGAGTGGATCTCTAGATCTGCCAATAGGTAATAGCTCTGTTTTTGATTTGTTTATTTTATAACTGGAAAAAGAGCCAAACATCTGGAGTTTGTCTATTATCTTTTGTACATCTTTTGCTGGATCATTTATATATATCAAGGTATCATCTGCATACAATGATATGTGGACATCCTCCCCAACCAGTCTAATTCCCTGAAAATCTGGCGTTTGCCTGAAGAATGCTGCCAGAGGTTCTATACTTAAAGCGAATAGTAATGGTGATGGAGGGCGCCCTGTCACGTGCCCCTACCTAGCTCCAATGGGTCTGATACCAGGCCATTCGCCTTAATCTGTGCCCTAGGATTCTCATACAAATTATCTATCCATTCTCTAAAGCAAGGACCAAATCCAAAACCCTCCAGTACCCTTTGTAAATATTTCCAGTTCAGCCTGTCGCAATGCCTTTTCAGCATTGACCGACATCACCGCTTTCACTGTTTTGTTGGGGAGTTTCTCTGCTTCGATTATTGTATTTAAGAGTAAACAAATATTTTCTTGTGTATGCCGCCCTGGCATGAACCCCGTTTGGTTCGGATGTATCAACTCACAAATTATGGACTGTAATCTAATACTTATGGCCTTGGTTAAAACCTTGGCATCTACATTAAGCAATGATATCGGGCGATAATTCGAACACATAGCAGGATCTCTATTCGACTTGGGCAGAACTGTTATCAGGGCTCTATTCCATGATTCCGGCATTTGTCCTTTCTCATGGACTATATTGCATGCCCTTGTCAAAACTGGGGTCAATTCCTTGGCAAATTTTTTATAGAATTCGACTGGAAAACCTTCCGGTCCCGGTGTCTTACCGCTTTTAAATGATTGAAGGGCCATATTTATTTGTGTGTTCGAAAACGGGGCTTCCAACTGCTCCCTGCAGTCCTCCGACAGAGAAGGGAGTTTCAATTTGTTGAAGAATGTCTCCATTTCCTCACTTTGATCTGGACTGTTTTCTTTTCTGTATAACTCCATATAAATTTTTTTTAACTCAAGTAAGATTCCCTCTGGAATAACAGTATGGTTCCCTGGATTAGCATTTTTATTTATTTTGACTATATGTCTTTCTACTTCTTGTTTCTTATGGCGTGTGGCCAAAAGGCATCCTGCCCTTTCCCCTTCCTCATAGTATCTTTGTCATGTAAACCGCAGTGTATTTTCCACCTGTCGCAACGACAAGGCATTGACCCGCTCTCTGGCTTGTTTTATTTTGGGTAATAGCCCGGATTTTCTGGTTTCTTTATGTTCTGTTTCTAATTGTTTTAAAACTTCTTCTGCTCTAAAATATGCTTCCCTATGCTGTTTTTTTAATGGGATGCATAAGATATTGCATGTCCTCTAATAACTGCTTTTAGACAGTCCCATATATATTTTAATTGTGTTCCCTCCTTATCATTTTCTTGTAGAAAATTTTTAATCACTTCCTTAGTTTTGTCAATGAATCCCTTATCATTCAACAGACTGAGATTCAGTCCCCATGTCCCTGTCCCTCTAGGACTCCCCCACTGTAAGTGATATACCACCTAGGAGTGATCTGAAAGGGCCTCAGGATAGAAACTTATGTCTTTAACTATATGTGCCCACTTTCTCTGTATATGAATTCTATCCAGCCGTGAGTATGAACTATTGGCAGGTGCCAAAAAATGTATATTCTCTGCCCGAGGGGTTAAACATTCTCCATGGGTCAATCAGCCCCACTTCTTCCCTTACTATGGACAGTAATTTGGAACATGTCCCATGTCCCTTCCTCTGTGGTGGCATACAATCTATCATTCCATCCTCCACACAGTTCCAGTCTCCTGCACATATTATCTGTCCTTCCGGTAATCTAGCTATTATTTGAAATACCCTTCTTATAAATTCCCCTGCTGAGGGTGTTGGAGCATAAACTGATAGAACATGCATGGTCCTGCCTTGAAATTGGCCTGTAACCCATACTAATCTTCCAGTGCTTCCGAAAAGGTGCTAGTAACTGAAAAAGGGGTTCCTCTTTTACTCAATATTGCCACCCCAGCTTTTTTGGCCTGCGGGTTGGAGTCCCACACTACCTGTCCTACCCAGGAGTGTCTTAGTTTCATATGTTCCACATCTGACAATCTGGTTTCTTGTAAGCATATTATATCACATTTGTCTCTCTGGATCTCCTGTAGTACTTAGCCCATTTGATTACACTAATTATACCCTCCACATTCCAGGTTCCTACTTTCAAACTACCCATTTTCCTTTCCATTAAGATTTCTTCCATCCCTTTTATCCTTTGGTCTGCATCAATTAACACAAAAAAAAAAGCAAAATAATAATAAACAGTTCTGAACAGCGAACATCAACATGTAAACTTTTTGAACATCTTTTAAGTACTCCTCCCCTCTCAACAAACCTGAGATTGGAGCATAACCAACATGTTTTACCTCCATGATCCAAAAAGACCTATCATAATAGAGGACAAATGTCCTCCGGTTGCATGGAGTATATAACTCCACGAAAAGAAGTGAGGTATCACCCATGTCTGGGTAAGGAGAGCTAGTCCCTCGGAGTCGCTTCTCCTCCCTCACCAGTTTATGGACTTCCAGGATTCCTGTCTCTCTCATCCCCGGCAACCCTTCTGTCATGAAACCCTGTAGAGGGAATCACGATCTCCCATCTGGCCCATTTCCCATTTCCATTCTCTTTATAGCGAGTTGCAGGAGAGTTACTTTTCTTACAGTACCATTCCCCACTGTTATAATGTGTTTGACCTCCTTGTCATTTTGCTCTTCCCTGTGTGTACTTTCCTCTTTCTACCTTCCCCTCTAGCCCTTCAACATTTCCTTTCCAGGGTATCCTCTTAAACTGCCTCTATCTGACTTTATAATTCTTTCCCCCCTTCCCCCTGCTATCCTTCTATAATAAGTGCCCTTTGTGCATCCACTGCAACTCGTATACCCTCTGCCCTTATTTGAATCCATCATATTTGAAAGAAAAAAAAAGTGGAAGGAAAGGGGAAAACCCAAAAAAGAAAAAAAAAACTCTCTTGTATCCCCCACCAATTATTTAGCTCACTCCGACTTATACCTCTGCACTGTTATCCTCCTTTGCATTTGATCAATATTTGTACATCTGTAGTAATTGCCCTCCTTGCTAGTAAACCATACGAGATTTCTTTTCCTCATCCCTCGACCTTAGATGCTGCACGATCTTTGCTCTGCCTGTTTACTAAACTGTTATGCTTAGGGACAGGCTTCCCTTCCTCCCCCCTGGAAACCTGACCTTGTTCTTTGGTTCCCTTCCTCTTAACTAGACATTCCTATCCCTTTGGTCTCCAATACAACAAAAAGAACAAGAAAAAGAAACATCCCCTTTTGCTCTTCCTCTGTCTCCCTCTCACTGGGTAACATTCAGTCTTTTTAAATGTTTTTTTTTCATGGTCCCTCTGTTACGAAAGTCCATCTCCACAGACTCAGTCCTTGCTTCCCAGTTACCGCCTCATTTGTTCGGTTCCGTTGTCTTCAGCCATTTGGAGCACTCCTCATGTTGTGATACCAAGTCTTTCGGCTTACATTTACCCCCCACTGCGGGGCTTGGCACTACTCTCCACAAAAGCCCTTCAATCTGGGCCTCTGCCTCTGCCTCTTCCTCTTGCATATCTGGAATTGGTAAGTCCATAGATTTCAGAAACAGTGCAGCAGCCAAGAGGGTATCAAACGTTTTGATGTCATCTTTCATTTGAATCCAAAGACGGGCTGGGTATCTTATCTGAGCTTTAATACCTTTTCCCTTCAACAGTTTGACCATTTGCAAAACTTTCTTCCTTTTGGCTAACAGCATCAGGAGGTAGTCTTGGTCTACATAGATTCGGTGCCCATCTAGGTTCAGATTTTTTTTTAGCCCAAGCCATTCTAAGTAGTCTCTCCTTCACTACATAGCTCAAGAATTTTATAATGATTGACCTTGGGGGTGCATCTGGTGGTGGTTTCGGCATGAGTGCCCTGTGCGCTCTCTCAATCCCCAACTCAGAGTTTGCAGATAAATCCAACTCTTTCTGTAGCCATGTTGACATCAATACTGCCGTGTCTGCTTGTTCGGAGCCCTCTGGGTCTCTGAACACTCAATATTATTTAGTCTCGATCGTGCCTCTGAGTCCTCTGCTTTACTTGTCAGGTCTCTTTCTCTTCTGTATAGGTAAATTAAGAATCTTCTGAAGGCCATATGTTCCATCTGCAAGCTTTCCAAATGTCCTTCCTTTTCTGAGGTGTGTTTTTCCAACTTCTGGAGGTCTTGTCTGATACCTGTCACTTTAGTATCTATTCTGTGTAACATGTGCATAATCGCTTTTGAATCAGCCCTGCCCAGCCGTTGTCGTCCTCTCTCTGAACCGTATCCATCTTCATCCTCTCCAGAGCTCACTGTCTGAATTGAGGCAATCGAGCTTGCTGAACTGATATCTCTAGGCCTCTGGCCAGTACCCCCCTTGTTTTTTTTGGTTGATGCATTTTTCATCGACATTGTTGCTTAGGCAGTCCCACCACCACTTTTTAGATATACTGCCCTCCACCAAATCACCTTTTTGTAACTTTTCTTTGCGGATTAACTCTGATTAAATTGCTAGGGCCCAAGAGCACCAGAATCAGGCTGCCATGCCGATGCTGACGTCACCAGAAGTGTATTTATCTTTTTTTGGTAGGATGGTTATAATGGCTTCTGTCATAGAAAAGGGAAGTTTACCTTTGAAGACCTTAAACAGTAAGGGGCATAAGATGTCAGCTAGGGGTTTATAAAAATCTATGGAAAAACCGTCACTCCCAGAAGCTTTACCAGATTTAGGGGAATTTAGCACTGCTTGTATCTCTTTTAGGGAAAAGGGTTAATCTAGCAAAGCCATATCTTGTTGGGAGAGGTGTGGTAACTGTAAATTGCCCAGAAATTGTTGTATATATTCAGGTTGTGGGTGAGTGGAGTGAGACTATAATTTTTGGTAGAAGGATTGCATAATATGGTTAATTGAGGGATTATCTGTATGGATTTTGCCTGAAGGATCTTTAAAACCAGCAATATGTCTCTACATCTGTTGATTCTTGAGTTGATAAGCAAGTAGCTTCCCGCATTTATCCCCTTGTTCCCAATAATGATGTTTAAGTCCAAGGAGGGCTAGTTCAGCTTTCCTGGATATTAATTAGTTGATTTTAATTCTAAATTGAAGAATTTCAAGGTGAAGTTGAGAGCTATTATCTGGATTTTTTGTTTTATAATATTGGATTTCTTTTTCTTTAAGAGATTTCTCTAAATCGGCCAATTGCTGTTCCCTTAGTTTTTTCTTGTGTGCTGCATAGCATATAATTTTCCCTCTAACTGTTGCTTTAAGTGCTTCACAGATGGTACCTTGAGATACATCAGGAGTGTTGTTAAAGGAAAGAAATTCTTGGATTTGGGATCTAATCCAAGGTAAGAATTTGGAGTCTTTTAATAAAAGTAGGTCTAGATGCCTGGAGAGGGATTTAGATGGGGGCAGGCCCCAAATAAGATGTAATTTTATAGAATAATTGTCTGATATAGTAATCGGGAGGATAGTTGTGTCGATAGTTTTTTCAGTGATCAATAGAGAAGAAAACCAGTAGTCCATTCTGCTATAAGATTTATGAAGCGGTGAGTAAAAAGGATAGTCGCGCTGTCTAGGATGGTGTAGTCTCCAAATGTTGGTGAGACCGAAGTCTTTCATTAGCATTGAGAGTGCAGAAATACTTCTGAGGTGGGAATCACTTGAAGAGTTACTTCTGTCTAAATGTACTTCCAAAGCTAAATAGAAATCCCCACCTACAAGTATAGGAGAATTGTTAAAGTTACGGTTCATAATTTGTTGGGCCATATTATGAAAGAATTCAGGTGAATCAGAGTTAGGGGCATAAACGTTGACTAACATAAGGGGGCCTGCAGGGGTATTTAAATGGGCTATTATCCATCTGCCATCTGAATCAGAGATGGATTTGATAAGGGTCCAGTTAAGGGATTTATGTAATGGAATAGCTACCCCTTCCCCTGTTTTTTAGAGGTAGAGGAGGACACATATACTTGACTGACCCAATCCCTTCCGAGTCTGTTGACATCCTCTATTAAAAGTTGTGTTTCTTGTAAGAAAGCAATATGAGTTTTATGCTTTTTGAGGTAAGAAAGTATTTGCTTTCAATTACAAGGTGAGTTGAGTCCCTTAACATTCCATGAATGTAGAATTAGATCACTCATGTTAATGGGAAGATGAGTATGAAAACACAAATAGGAAGTAAGGGACTCATACTGAAAGGGCTAGAGGATGTTACAGACTCAGAAGGGCGAGGGCTAGCACAGCCAAATGCATGCAGGATATTTAGTTTGTGGAAATACTTAAAAACTGGGTGAATGTTTCCATTGGGTCTCACATGGAAGAGAGGTAGTAAACAGAATACAGAAGACATATATATAGTTACTAAACAAAACCTATGCATGTTATACTAACACACTATGAAGTCTTTAGGTAATCTAGCAAGATATGAGTCTGTGAAATCACTAAGACTCTCTCGCTATACTACAGATCATGTAAATAGTAAGTAAATCTTGGGAGAAAATGATCTCGAACCCAAGATACAAAAAGTAAACAATTATTTCTATCAAGTTATAACTGTCACTGGAACTAAAGTGAACATAATAATTCCATGTGGGGGAACCATGAACATCTTACCATATATAAAATAGAGAATAATGGATGGGGAAGGGTTTGATATGAGAATTTATTGCACACCAGAGTTGTGGGATGCTACATAAACCCCGAGGGCGAAGGCCGAGGGGTTTATCAAAGCATCCCACAACGAGGGTGTGCTTTAAATTCTTATATGAAACACCCTCCCCATCTTTTAATTTTTATAATAACAGACCAGCAATTTTTCTCCAGCAGTTTGTGAGACTGTTTGGCCCTGCCCACATACAGAATGTTGGCCAATGAGGCAGCAGCATAGTTTGACTGGCATGACTCATGAATGTCATAACAACCAGCCGGTTGTTATGGAAAATATCAACCTGGTCAGTACATTGAGAGAAACTGCTGACCAGTTATTATAAGGGGATTACAGAAAGTATATGCAATCCCAGATATAATAATACATCTTGAACCTAAGTTAGACTGGAAAAAGAACCGAGCTGAAACACTATTACGGCAATGCAAACAGTATGCCGTCATGGTTGGCTAAGTCCTAAAATTATAAGAACAACTGTACTTGTGCCATCTACTATGTACTTACATAATCATAATGCTTAGACACAGAAACGTTTGTAGGAGGAGTGTTCAGGTAAAATGGAGCGAGTAGGGTCCAAATAGTATAAGGATTTATGGGGCGTCGAGGCATTACAAGATCCAAATTGTATAGGGGGTATCTGGTGAAAGTCTTGTATTGAATAGGAATATGTAGTCATTCTGCTAATATGACATTTATGAGAGTTAATTTTGTTCAGGCTTCGAGGGACTGCATATATTATTGATAAGTATTAGGTATTTAATAGTAGCACAGACCCCAAAATCACCCCTAGAGAAGGAGTTGCTTTAACATAGTGGGATTTCAAGACCTGGAGAAGTCGAGCGAGCTCAGCTATAAGATTACAACACAGGCTTAAAAAGCCATATCATAAGGGCTTTGAGCCAGACTGTGCTATCTATTATTGATTGCAGCACATTGAGTAAAATAATAAAGACGAAACACCTCGAAAATAGCCTGCAACACCTAATTGTAGGGTAAAACTGAAGACTAAGTGATAGATAAATAAAACAGTGCAAGAAGTTGGTATACCATGGTTAAAGAAAAGGAGATTTAAAAGTTAGATAAAGGGGGGTTGGAGTGGGAAGGAGACTAGAGAAAAATATTAAAGTGTAATATGAGTCTGGGATGTAGTAGTGGATGAAGGGAATAACTAGTTGAGGATCTCATTAATATAACCTCAAGATACTGTAAATTTATAATGTTTATATATGGTAACAATTGTGTGGGGTGATGTTGGATCACAAATTAGTTAAGCAGGCAACCTCCCTTAATGGTTATGTGAGAAGGACATACTGATAAAAAAGATGATAGACACCTCTAACTGAATATAGAAAATCACTGAACACATACAAATTAATCTAACATTATATAAGAACTGTCCCTTTAAAAAGAACATATCCCAACATTAGGGATACTCAAAAACTGACATTATGAGTAATATATGCAGAAATAACTGGATGTATAATGTAGCAGACATTACATTGAGATAGAAAACTCCAAGACTGTCACAATGAGATGCCTAAATAATATGACATGATATTAAACCAAAAGCCTGTAACAGTGATGTACAGCTTATTGCCTTCCAAACCAGCTGGGTGCGATAGTATGCACACACAAGGAATGCGATGCACAGTTGCAGGGCAGACAAATTCTGATAGTGGTCAAAGAGCTGAGGTTAATTAGGCACTAACCTCAAGAGATACTAATATATACACATGCCCAGGCATTATTTATAGGTTCGATTTGTTTTGCGCTCCCCCTTCTGTTTCTTTTTAGGAGGCTCTGCCAATTTCAAAGGGGAGCTGGTCACCAATTCAGCCCTAGAGGAGTCGGGAGACCTGCCACCCTGTAAAGCATCTCCAAGGTCATTGCCGACAGGATCCACAGCTGATTCTGGGAGGTCTTCCTGAGACGAGTTTTAAGTCCTCTTGTAGTAAAGAAAATTTATTGGAGAGCGTTAGGGGTGTAATGAAGCCAACATGTTGCTCGTGCTGAGAGGTAGGCCTAGAAAGAGTAGCATCTGCATAACAGGCATGTTTAGAAGAAGGTGGATTCAAGTTTTTTGTCTAGCAAGCAGGCTGAGATTCGGATAGGAGGTGCTGCATCAGCCTGGAGAGATACGGGTTTCTCAGTGCATTCATGATTTGAAGCCATAATGTGGGTGTGCCCGTCTGATTGGGAAGTTACAGAGACAGTGGGAGAAGGGGTCAAATTAGTATTTCCAAACGGGGCAGTTGGAGGCTGGGGCTCACCAAGAAATCCAGCCAAGGCTTTGGGAGTGTTGAAATCTTTGGTTGAGTCACCCAGAAACAGGCGTATGATGGCAGGATAGCGCAGAGCAAATTTGATCCCTCATTGGTGTAGGGTAGTTTTAATAGGATTGAAAGCTCTGCATTTATTAGAAAGTTCCTTAGAGAAGTCTCTAAAAATAGAAATTCTATGATCTTGCCAAGTAAGCGTTCCCACTTGTTTTGCTCTATTAATAATCAGTTCAGTGTGGGCATAGTTTAAGAATCTTGCAGTGATAGGCCTAGGTTTCTGATCTGGACCATGCCTCTGGCTTAAAGTACGGTGTGATCTCTCAGTAGTAAGGTCTTGATGAGGTGGGAGTTTGAGCAGGGCTGGCAGCACAAGTAATAGAAATGCACTAGTGTCTTCGAGTTCTGCACCTTCAGGAAAACCCAAAAATCTCAGGTTATTGTGTCTGTTTCTGTTTTCAATGCCATCGATTTTATCTTGTAGGCTTCTGATAACTCTGTCTTGCTCTCTGATGGTGGCTTGCAGGATGTTAATAGAACTTTCATTTTGAGCACCTTTAACTCCAGCATCATTGATTTTTTGGTCTAACACTTGCATGTTAGTGATGTTTTGTTGAGATGTTATTTTTAAGTCATTAATTTCACAGATGAGCTGTTGAAACATAGTTTCCACTCTGCTAAGGCAGCTGTTTTGCAGGAGTTGCTCAGCCATTGTAGTAGGCCTTCACAGAGAAGCAGTATAAATGCAGAAAAATTATAGCTATAGAGTTATGATATAGAGAAAATAATTTACCAGAGTTGAGCTATGATGTTAGTAAAATTATATTTCACTTGCCGGTAAACTCTAACAATCTGGGATCAGAAGGATGGACAATGATAGATGGTAGTCCCAGGGAGAAGCAGAATTAATCAGCCATCTTCAGCACAGCCAGGCCATGCCCCCAAAACAAATCAACATTTCTAAAGGATCCACATTTAATAAATCTAGGTTCACCGCAAGGTTTTAAAGTGCCTTTGACATAGACAAATAGGATAGTGGTCACTAAACAGGTCTGTAGAAACTCCTGCTGAAATATAAGAAAGAGAGGCCTTTGTAAAGTTTAAGTCAATTAATGCCAAGGAAAAAAGGCATGCAAGGGTTCATTCTAAGCTCTGAATAATCTGCTCTAGTTCCGATTCAGGTTAAAGGGACCTTAACCATTTAGAGTTCTGCACCAACCACTTTAGATTAAAGTCCCTAACCATTACAATCTCATGTGAGTTGAGATAAGGAATCAGTACAGAGGATAACTTGAAAACATAATTACATGATACTTTAGGAGGTCTATAGCAGCATAACAGCAGAATGGGCTTATTGTTAGACAACTGAATTTCAAGTACAAGACATTCACAGAAGTCAGATGGAGCCGATAAAGATAGCTGACTCGTAACCCTTACCTGGTAAAATAAAACACTATGCCACCATCTTGTTTACTTCACTCCATCTAAAATGATTACATCCTGGGAGTGAAATATTGTATTGTTGTCTGAAAATGTTTTATGAAGACACGATTCTGTTAAAAGGAAAAAAATCAGGTTTCTTGTTCTATTCAGTCTCTAATAAGAACTAATTTTGTATTAAAACTTCTAATGTTAGCATACGCATATGAAATACCTCCCCTACCAAGGGAGGAAGTAAATTCACTGTCATAGGGCCAAGACTGGGGTTGATATCACTACACTGAAGTAACCAAATTATAGCCATGCAAATTATAGCCATAGTCAAATCCTGCCACTGTCTAATAATGGTACAGTGGTTGACAACCAATTTTTAGAGATTTTTTTTAAACATAGATTTTAAATCTGTACTATACTATGTTGCAAGGGAGTACTGCATATTTGTGGTAACAAAATATTGGAAATTAATCTAATGGTTCTTAATAACTTACTAAAATGCACAATTGATACATAGAAGATACAGTATGTTGACTTCACTAGATCATTCATAATATAGGTAAAAGAAGACCGTACTATACTGTAAAAGAAAGGGACAGTAACAGTCATTCCCTTAGTTAAAAAAGACTCCAAGGAAAATTTTCTACATAGAGGATAATGTATGGCTAATAGTTAACAACCACACTGTGCACACCTCGAGAGATTGTTATGGCAACCAGATAGACCTCGAGAGCACAGCTCAAGAGGTCTACAGTTGCCTTGGCAACCTCAGCAAGGTTGTTGACTGTTGGCCATACATTATGTTGTATAGTGTATGGAACAAAAAGAGTTCCTTTTTTTAAATTTATTCCGGTTTGGACACAAAAATATAAAACAACACTGTTTCTGATATTCCCTTCATGCTGGCACCATCCCCCCTTCCCCATCTTATCCCTTACTTTACATACAAAACAGATGAGATGCTCTGTTGCCTTCGTTAAATGCTTTATTTTTATTCTTATAATAAAGCCACACAACGATTCAACTATTCTACTACAGCTTTATTTGAGACAACGGCTGACATCGCTATCGCTTGTTTCTACTCACAGAAACTGTAAAGCTTTTTCAAATGTGACCAACCAGAAATGAACAATCGCTGATGCGTTAGGACAATGTAACACTAGCTAACATTCCAAGCTGGTGTACCTTCCAAGATGGTCGCCAGGCTGAGCGTGCCGTAATCTGCTCCTGTTTCTTTTTTCGTTTTTTGCCTTATTTTGTCTTATTTTATTTGTTTTTATTTGCTTTAATTTTGTTTTAATTTATATGGGCTATAACATGATAGTGGCAGTTGGTATCGAATGGCATAGAACGGCTTTTTGCTACTTTGTTCATTTTTACAGTCTGCAGCCTGTGCGGCTTGATCTGAATGATCCTCACAAGTGCTATCTTTGCTCGGTGAAAGCAGTGATTTTTATTTTTATCTCTGAACTCCCTCAATGAACTTCACTGAATCTCCTTGCTTAATCAGGCCATTTTGGGAGTTGAGGAGGGAGGAGCCGTGAGGAGTTTTTGAGGGACAAGGGGGACTGAAGCAGAGACATGAGGAACTTCTGAGGTCCAGGGGAGTTGAAGAGAGGGCAATGGCCTGCCTTAATGACAGCCTGGGTGGAAAGCTGAAATGTGGAAAGCTGTTTACTTTTGGCTGATTTCTTGGATTTTTTGTCAATATCTTGGACTTTGGATACGAGTTTGGTTCTGAAGCCGAGTGCTGGGCCCGGGCTTGTGTTTTGTGGACTTGGAACCCCTGGATTTTCTACCTGGAGTAACTACCAGTTAGCGACAGGACTGGGCCCTGCTCCAGTGGTCGATCACCAGCTGAATTTGCAGCTTCACAGGGGGTCACGGTAGTTGCTCAGTGAGGGAGCTGACTGGGGTATCGTGGTTCCTCTAGATTCATGGGATTGGCTACGGAGTGGCCATTACCTGGATGTCATAGTGGGGCTGTAAATATTTCAGGTTGTGCTTGGATTTGGAGTTGGGGGGGCCCTGGTCTGATGCTGGCTGCTACTTCGGAGTTTTCAACTGGCTTTGATTTGATCGAACGTTCCTGTGCTTTCCTTATTTTAAGGCCAAGTAACACACTGGACTCTCCCCTTCTTTGGATTCTTTCTATGGCTCCCATTTTATGGTGAACTGATATTTTGGATTATTCTGCTCCGCTCAGGACCTAAGGTCTAAACTCTCTTGTGTGGTTTCTCCCAGTGGTGAGAGGACCTGGGTGTCCATATGTTTTATTTTCATGTATCTATTTTATTTATCTTATTAAGATAAATAAAATCTTGAGCCTTTTGTTTTTGATTTTTATGGATTATTTGGTTTTCCATATGGATTCCCTCCTGTGAACAAGTTTGAATCCTTCCCAGTGACTTTTATTTTTTTTTTTCTTTTCCCTTTTGAGTTGGACAGAGAGGTGGTGAGAGGACCTTGTGTCCATTTATTTTATTTCCTCCATCTCCTGGTTGTGAGAGGACTGGTGCTGGAGGGATGGGTTATATATTAAGTGGGAATTGTTTATTTTGAAATATTCTGCAGTGAGAGTGCTGAATTATTTGTTTTGAAATATTTTAATATTCTACAGTGAGAGTGTAGAAATATTTTCTTTTTCTTTTAAAGTGCTCTCCGGTAGTGACAGAGTCGGGGGGTGACTTTATTTTATTTTTCTCTTCTCCCTGGTCGTGAGAGGACTGGGAGGGAGGGGGAAGGGATGTGTTACTGTATATTTTAGTTTTGAAGTTGTTTGATTTTATTTTATTTACATATTTATTTTTATTTTATTTTATTTTCGATGGGATTGTCTTGACTTTCTTCAAGGTGGGGTTGGAAAGTTATTAATTTAGTTTACACTATTTATTTTATTAGATTTATTTTGCGGTTTATTTGAATTTTTAGTGTTATTGTGTTGTTTTTAGTAGTTTTGTAGCGGCATGTGCCGGCCTATTACCCCCACTGTGGTGTGCTATTCATCCTCCTTGCTCCACACCCTCCACCCTTTTTATCCTCCACCTCTTCATTATGATATATATCAACATTGTAGAGCATTGGGAATTGCTTGAAGGAGAGGGAGGAGGGTGGAGGGTTGTGAACCGGCAAGGATGGACAAGGGGGGCTTTCGTGTCGGGTTGTTAGATGTAGAAGGCGCCCTGGGGTGAAATGGAACCTAGATCATGGTTTACCATGTCTGGTGCCCATACCCAATGGCACTATGGAATTAAGTAGGCAGATGAGCTTGACGGCCTCCGAGGTTCGTTCAACTCGAGCGGTGCTATGCAATGCTAGGTCCGTCACAAACAAGACTGGCATTATAGCTGATCTTGTTAGTTCGGAGGACTTGGCTTACATCACTGAGACCTGGCTGGATGAAAACCCAGGCCCCACGTTGGAAACTATGACTCCAGCCGGGTATTCGGTGATACACTGCCCGAGATAGGACCGCAGGGGGGTGTTGCAGTCTGTTTTAAGACAGAATTGGGCCTCATGAGTGTGGTTACGGGGGAGGCTGAGTCCTTTGAGTGCACAGTGGTAGCGGGTGTTGGCATTCGAATTGTACTCATCTACCGTCCACCAGGAGATGGGAAACGGTTCTTACAGGAAGTGGCAGACTTCATCTTTGACATGTCATTTGAGTCACCCAGATTGATGGTTCTGGGTGACTTCAACACCTGGGTCAACGATGAACTCTCGCAATTTGGTAATCACTTCCTCCAGTTAATGATTTCTTTGGGCTTTACACAGGTGGTTTCTACTGCTACTCATAAATCTGGGCACTCTTTGGACTTAGTCTTTCTCCTTGGGATTGATGTTTTCGATTCGGGGGTGGAACCAGTCGTTTGGTCGGACCACTACACCATGAGGTTCAATTTTAGTACCCCCCTGAGAAGACCTACCCCTGTGGAGATGGCGAGATACCACCCTTGATGGGATATTTCACCCCAGGGCCTTGCAGCTGTTCTTGACCTCTCGTTCCCCGCGTTGGGGAGCAGTAGTCCAGAGACTTTGGTGACAGCCTATAATAAGGCTGTTAAATTGGCTCTGGATACTATTGCTCCTGTTCATGTGTGCCCCTTTTTTCTTTGTCCCAAGGCACCCTGGTTTGATGGGACGTTGAGGAAGATGCAGAGACAGGGGTGAAGATTAGAACACTGCTGGCGCAGATCCGCCCTTGATGCCAACCGCCTTAGATTGATGGACCATTATTCTGTCTATCAATCTGCAATCTCCCATAAGAAGACAGAATTCCTGTCCAGGGAGATTGCAGTAGCCAAGAATCGACCGGCTCAGCTTTTTCAAACTGTGGACAGGCTGTGCAACCCAGCCTGTCTACAAGTTCAGAAAGCTTTTTCGCAATTAAAGTGTGAGGAGCTCGCTTGATTCTTCGCTAATAAAGTGGCTGACATCAGGATGGATCTGCATCCAGCAGCTTCTAAGGGGGTATGCTGTTAAACAGCATGAGTTCACAGTACCGCAATCTTCTTGGTGTTCCTTCAGCAGACCTGATTTCATGGATGTCATGAGGATTATCCATGGTGTGCACCCTACGAGCTGTAGTTTGGATCCTGGACTGACTTCCCTAATACTGAGTTGTTGCAACATCATCGGTCCAATCCTTGTGCAAATAGTTTGGTGCTCCTTGGAATCAGGTGAGTTTCCTAGCTCCCTGAAAGAGGCGGTGACACCTCTTGGACAAAGCTACCTGGACCCTGACTGTTTCATTAAACCAGACCCATCTCAAACCTACCTTTATTGGGAAAGTGATTGAGAAGGTAGTGGTGTCCCAATTGGAGAACCATTTAACCATCCATGGCATCTACGAACCCTTCCAATCGGGTTTTCGTAAAAGATATAGAACTGAGACTGCACTGGTTCGGGTGTTTAATGATCGCTTGAGGGCAAGAGACCAGAAGAGACGTTCTGTTCTAGTTCTTCTTGATTTCTCGTCAGCCTTTGACACCGTGGATCACGTGGTGTTGCTAGCATGCCTGAGGCAGATTTGTGGAATATTGGGAACTGTCCTTCGATGGTTCACCTCAGTCCTCACTGGGAGATCACAAAGAGTTGTGCTGGGGCTTTTTTCCTCTGGCCCAATATCTTTGTTATGTGGGGTGCCTCAGGGTTTTGTGCTGTCTCCCATGTTATTCGTGGTGTATATGCTGCCCCTCGAGACATTATAAGACGGTATAAGCCGAGGTTTCATTCCTATGCAGATGATACCCAGCTATACCTGTCTTTTGCTCCTGACCAGGATAGAGCTCTTTCCGTGTTTAACAACTGTCTGAAAGAAATCCAGGGTTGGATGGATTCTAGTTGGCTGAAGTTGAACGCAGAAAAGACAGAGGTTTTGGTGGTGGACCCGAGCTGTTGGATAGAGGGGTCGCCTGTTGTTGCACCCTCAGGAATTTTTCTTGGGGGTGTATCACTTCCGACCTCTGAACAGGTGCGTAACCTAGGGGTTATCTTGGATGACAGGCTGACACTGCATTCGCAGGTGTCAGCAGTTGTCAAGACTTCCTTTTACCATCTCAGGAATATCGCTAGAGTGAAACACCTCGTTCCATCTGACATGCTACCTATGTCGGTCCACGCCTTTGTGTCGTCTCGTCTGGACTACTGCAACACTATGTTGGTCCACGCCTTTGTGTCCTCTCGTCTGGACTACTGCAACTCCCTGTATTTTGGGCTTTCTGGGGTTGAAATCCACTGCCTTCAACTAGTGCAGAACGCGGTGGTCTGGTTTTGACGGGAACCAGTAGGTCTCATTACATATTACCCCTGTTGGCACAATCTCACTGGCTCCTGTTTGGTGGCGGATCACCTTTAAAGTCTGTTTATTGACTTTTAAAGCCCTACACAACCAGGGTCCAGCTTATCTGAAAGATCTTCTAGTGTCTTACTGCCCTGGCCAATCGCTCCGCTCGGCCGATGAGGGGTTGCTAGAGATTCCGAGAGTGAGTCTAAATTCATCTGAGTGTAGAGCTTTTTCCTATGCTGCTCTCACTCTCTGGAATGCTCTACTCTATTGGTTACGGCAGTGCACCTCCATGGGGGAATTTAAGAGTGGCTTAAAAACTTATTTGTACCAAATTGCCTTTTTATAGTATTTTATTTGAATTGTTGATGAAATTGTGGTTTTATGAATGTTTTACATTGTATTATAATGTTTGGTTTTCTTTTTACTATATGTTTTGTACAGCGCTTTGAAAATTTGAAAGGCACTTTAAAAATAAAATTATTATTGTTACTCAGGATGGTACAAGAGCATCCTGACGTCACAACAAAGGTACAACAAGCCTGTCTTTTGATTGAGATAGGTAAACAATAAGCATCACCCATACACTATAAATGTATGTTGAGGTAACACTAACAGTTGACAGAGTTAAAAAACTCGGGCCAGAGCCACTACAACTGCTAATGCATTACCTTGATAAGGGTGTTTCATGGGCTTAAACGTAAAGATGAATTGCTGTAGTCAGCTCCATGTGTAAATTTCATGTTTGGTAAAGTTAGATAATTTATCTGGTTGATCCTGTGTTTCCTATGTGTTTAAAATGTGAGCGGAAAAAAATGACTATCAGCTGGGAATAGGCTGTATTTACAGTGGGCACTAAACAGTCTACAAACACAGGTATTTCTAATAAAAACACACAAAACACTGCATTATGATAATTAAACAGACTTCACACATGCCCACATTTACCATTACAGTAAAAAAAGTAAACAGGGTTTATGTTCTCTTACAGACAGACCCCAAAACAGTATAAGGAACTTTTGTGGCAAAAAGGAAAAAATTAGAGGCTATATGCAAATGTCTCTTTATAACTGTCCATGACCCTGTTCCCAGCAGTCACTCTCCACCTCCTGCCCATGGTTCTCCCTAGCTCTATTTGCTCTGGGAGTAACCCTGGCTGGGATTATTCTATATCTAGTTCAAAGGCCAATTTATCAACCTTTATGCTCCAATCTTAGCTTATTGTTTTACACCCTCCCTATACAGTATATTAGCTTGCACATCTATTATGTTTTATATCTTTGAAGCTTGTTTTGCTTGCACTAATTTTATTGCTGCTACTGTTAAAAATGTTTCACTATGGACATTACTGTACTTGTATTCGTCCCCTCACTCCAACCCCCAGGATGCGTCTGGAAATTAGTTGTTACCTGCTCAGTATGTCTTTCATGGTAAAACTTTTGAAATAAATATATGTCTAGGCAGTGAGTAACTCTACAGAGATATCACCAGAGTGGTGGTGATGGTTGCGAATAGGGTCTGGTGTGCATCATTTATTGAATTCCTATATACACTGTACACTTGTTTTTTTTCTTTGGGAGGGGGGTTTGCCACCTTCTGTCTCCCCCAAAGCCTCATTTTTTCTGGACCCTGTGTGCCACTCCTCTGCCAGCTGAACTCAACCTCATCAGCATCATCCATCACTGTTCCCAGTGCCCCCTCTATTGTCCAGCTCAGGTCTATCACACCCCAAGCCCTCCTCCTATCAGTACGAAGAAGATAAAGAAGTGCTTCTCCAAAGCCATTATCCTGGCACAAGGGTAGCTGACGTACTACCGATAAATGTCAGGTGGCGTGGGCGAGCACATATGGAGGCCATCTCCCAAGACTGTCTTGGCCAGGCATTTCTGCCTGTTCTCCCTGTCCATTTCCATCCTCAGTTCAGAGCATGCACCATGTCAGCATCTGGGGTTGGGGCCCACCAGGTCATGGCCATCCACACCAGCGATGGCCCCACACAACCACCAGGTGCCCGCTTTCTGAGCAGTGCATAACTCCATCCTCCCTGGGAGGAGAGCATCCACATGGATGATCATTCAACGTTTAGCCTCCACTCCATTCGTTCCAGGCATGGGGAAGGAACCTGGGTCACCAGAGCAGTCCCCTACCACTCAGCACCATGTGCTTTAGTGAGATTTTAATTAAGATACAGAACACTGGTATCAAAACAGATGCAGTAGTCCTAAGGGAAGTGTTAAAAGAAAAATATAGATTTTAATCCAGATTTTTAGTCTCCATCCAGACACCCCTATTAATGCTTGGATTGGCCACTACCCAGCCATGTAACTGCCCAACTTTGCTACAAGGTCTTCCAGGTCCCCCCCCCCGGAGTGGGGCAGAAGGAGAGGTGGGCACCCCCATCTCTGTTGGAGCAGAGTTAGGCTTGGGAGCATACAAAATGTACTGATGCCAATTATCCATGAATCTGTCACTTTTTCTTTGTTCTCTCATCCCACAGTGGTGTACATAGCCCACTGCTGACCTCCCACACACACGATTGCTGCAGCAGTGGAACACGCCTCCTCCCCCAAGGCTGGGACATGCTACCGTGGGGAGTGCCTCTCCTAGCCAGCTACTTGATGGCCAGAAACATAGAAACATAGAAACATAGAAACTGTCAGCAGATATGGACTGCTAGGTCCATCTAGTCTGTCTGCAAGCCCTGTACTTGATTATAGCTTCTGACCCTCCCTCACTTTACCTCTGTGATTCCCCTATGTCTGTCCCATGCATGTTTAAATCCAACCACAGTGCTTGCTCTCACAACCTCCTATCACAGACCATTCCATGCATCCACCTCCCTCTCTGTGAAGAACTTCCTCACTTTCCTTCTTAACCTGTCACCTTCCAATTTCATGTCATGTTCCCTCATTCTTGTACTCCATCTGTATTGGAAGACGTCTCTCCCACGCACCTTGTTTATGCTCTTGAGGTATTTGAATGTTTCTATTATATCCCGTCTCTCCATCCTCTCATCCAGAGAGTACATATTGAGGTCCCTTAATCTTTCTTCACAAGTTTTGTAGTGCAAGTCCTGTACCATCTTAGTGGCCCTTCTCTGGATCATCTCCAGCCTATTAATATCCTTTCAAAGGTGTGGCCTTCAGAACTGTACACAGTACTCCATGTGAGACCTGACTAGGGTTTTATATAACGGCATCACTACCTCACGTCTTCTGCTGGTGATACTCCTGCCTGTGCACCTCAGCATGCCAGTGGCCTTTCCTGCTGCCCTTGTACTCTGCTTTGACATTTTCAGGTCATCTGAAATAATAACCACCAGTTCTATTTCTTTCTTGGTGACTGTCAACAACTCCCCCCCCCCTCAGTTCTGTAGCTCTCCCTGGGGTTTCTATGCCCCAGGTGCATAATTTTTCAATTCATTGAACTAAACCTCAGTTGTCACTCCTCAGACCATTTCTCAAGCTTCCCCAGGTCCTTCCTCATTGTACTGGGTCATAATATCGTATGCTTAATAGCACACGCCATTATGCCAAAACCCAGACCTGTGCGCTGTCTGAGTTGGACTCCCCAGAGTTAGAATCCTTAGTGGAGGTCCATGGAGTGCAGCTTCCCATAAAGGGGGGTGTGGGGAGCAGAGCCCCCCCACAGAACAAAAGTTATCAGTGAATCATGCAACGAGATTATGTATCATGACATTCTGCCGTGCGCTGTATTGACCCCGTGTCTTTCCTCTTTTCTCCACCCTGTTACAGATCTTGATGTCATCTGCAAACAGGCAGACCTTTCCTTCCAGCCCCTCTGCAATGTCACTAATGAAGACATTGAACAGGACTGGCCCAAGGACCGATCCCTGAGGTACCCCGCTGGTCAGCCACCTATCCCCAGATTGTACCCCATTAACCACCACCCTCTACCTCCTGTCCGTTAACCGGTTCCTAACCCAGTTTACCACTTTGTCTCCCATGCCCAGACTGCCCATCTTGTTAACCAGTCTCTTATGTGGGACAGTGTTAAAGGCTTTGCTGAAATAAAGGTAGGTGATGTCCACTGCCCCCCCCAGTTTACTTCCTTCATCATCCAGTCAAAGAAATCTATCAGATTTGTCTGACACAATCTACCCGCTGCCTAGGGTCCTGGGCACTGATGGCTTCCAGACATTCCACTATCCTTTCTTTCAGCATTGTGTCCATGATCCTCTCCCCTACTGAAGTGAGGCTGACCAGCCTATAGTTCCCTGCCTCCTCCCTACTGCTGGATTTGTGTAGAGGGACCACATGTGCCTTCCAATCCTCTGGCAACACTCCAGTGTTGATTGACTTGGTGAACAAGGCTGCCAGAGGTTCTGCTGGCTCTATTCACAGCTCCCTTAATATCCTTGGGTGTATGCTGTCTGGACGCATCGCTTTGTCCACCTTCAATTTAGTGAACTCCTGCAGGACTCTTTCCTGTGAAAGGACTGCTGTCCACCTCTCCCCTCCCTTGGCATCTGTTGCTCAGCTGTGGTCCCTGTCCCCCTTCCATGAATACTGAACAGAAGTATTTATTCAGTATTTCTGCCTTATCCATGTCTCCCTCCTTACACTCCCCTTTCTCCCATTTGAGCCTAACAATTCCACCCCCAGTTTTCCTTCTTTCATTGATGTACCTGTAGAATGTCTTGTCCCCTTTCTTTACTGTCTGTGCTAATCCTTCTTCAGTCCATGCCCTTGCTCTCCTTGCCACCCTCCCCACTTCTCTTAGACACTCTAGGTACACCTCCCTGTCCTCCCTTTGGGTCTCCTTACATTTCCTGAACCCTGCACTTTTAGCCCTTACATTGTCTGCCACCTCTTTTGAGAACTAGTGGCTTTCTCCTTCTCTTGTCTTTTGATACCAATCTGATGCATTGGTTTGTCACTTCCACTATGGCTCCTTTTAGGTGCTCCCACTGCTCTTCCCCCCCATCCCCCTTTTCTCCAGGACTATTTTGACACCCTTCCCTATTTCAGCTAAGTCTGCCTTTTTGAAATCCCAAACCTTTGACCTAGTGTGACTTGACTGAGTCCCCGTCCCCATGCTGAACCACACTATGTGGTGATCGCTGGAACCCAGTTGCCCTTCTACTCAGACATCTGTGATTCTATCCCCGTTGGTCATTACAAGATCCAGAATTGCACTATCCCTGCTGGGATCAATCAGAAGCTGCCTGAGTCCTGCCTTCTGTAGGGAATCTAGGATGCCTCTGCTTCTGGCTGAAACAGCTGCCTGGGTGATCCAATCTACACCTGGCATCTTGAAATCCCCCACCAGCAGAATTTCACCTTTCATTGCCATCTCATGCATGTCATCCACTAGCTCCCTGTTCACTTCCTCCCCCTATCCTGGAGGCCTGTATATCATCCCTGTGCGTATTGCAGTGCCATTTCCAGGTTCAAGGGTGACCCATAGTGCCTCGGCCTCCCTCTGCTTATCCTGTACCCGTGCTGCATTTATACTCTCCCTGTCATACAGGGTGACTCCCCCCTTTTTTACGCACCCGATCCCTTCTGAACAGAGCATAATCCAGTATATTGATTTCCCACCCATGATTTGCACTGTACAAGGTTTCTGTTATTGCTACTATGTCCAGGTCTGCTTCTACTATCAAGGCATCCAGGTCTTGAAGTTTATTTCCCAGGCTATGGACATTGGTTACCATGGCCTTCCATGTTGTGCATTTTAGATTACTCCCTCTGCCCCTTTTACTGCTCTCCTGCTTCCTTCCTCGACCCCAGTTACCTTTCTTGTGTGGTCCTGATTCCACGACTTTGGCTTCTCCTCTGACTACTTCAGTTGTACTTGCTGTCAAATTTTTTTCCTGCATGTGCCCTTGGTGGGGGGGGGGTTACTAAGCCCCCTGATCATCCTGGCTCCACCCCCTTGGTCAGTTTAAATGCTCACTGCTGAAGCATTCAGACTTGTTACTCAGGATCAAGGTCCTCTTCCCGGATGGATGCAAGCCATCATCCTTATACAGGCTCGCATCCATCCAGGTTGGGCCCCAGTCCCCCATGAAGCCAAACCCCTCCCTTCCACACCATTCCTTTAACCAGGAGTTGAATTTCTGGATGCGGAGTGTCCTAGCTTAACCCCTGCTGTGGACAAGTAGAACCTCCGAGAAGGAGGCGGAGAGTATTGGGGAGTCTCTCAAATGTGGGACGTAGGCATGGCAGCATGACACACAGACACTGGGTTATCGGGCAACTCTAAAATAATCAATTTGTTAAAAACCAAAACAGTATATGGTTGTGGAAAAAAATATTGAGTTGTGCTACAAAACTATAGGGTGGTGGCCCGTTACTCTATAATAATGAATGGGAAACCTGATCTGGTATGACCACAATGTGGTGAGACTCTGTAACCTCATATCCCCTCTTACTTCTCAACTGTCTCACATTATAAGTGACATTGACACTTATTTACACTTTTTTTAACCCCTCAAAAGCCTTACGTTCAATGGATAGCCATCACCGCAGCAGTAGAGGTACTAGTCAAGATGCTGACAACCTTGGTTTAAAAAGTAGGTTTCTAGGGTGTAAGTGTTCTCCCCCATAACATATACGGCAGCTTACTGTACCTGCCACTTAATCCATTCATGCCTAAAGTTCCTTTTCTGTCTCACTATACTTATATAAAAAAAAACTTGTAAAAAAGCTCTGTGGAGCTAGTAGCCAAAACGCTTTTACTTCTGTACGTGGAGACACCCCCATGCTAGCACATTTTGTGATGTCAGAATAGCGTGGGGGCGCACTCCATAGACCATAATGGGGGAGGTTTTTGAAAGCATCTTTTTATACTTTTAAGTTCTGATTTTGAGAAAGAAATGCCACCGCTCAACTAACAAGGATTTCATTAGTTGAGCAGTGGCATTTCTTTCTTAAAATTGGAGTTAAAAGTAAAAAAAAAGCTTGCAAAACCTACCCCCTTATAGTATATAGATTCTGCCCCTCACTATTCTTGTACTGACATCATAAAATGTGCTAGCATGAGGGCACGTCTCCACGTACAGAAGAACGAGCATTTTGGCTACTAGCTCCACCGAGCATTTTTTTAAAGTTTGTGCTTTTCTATAAATACAGCGAGACAGAAATGTAGCTTTATGCATGAATGGAGTAAGTGGCAGGTAAGCTGCACTATATGGTAAGGGGGCCGAGAGCACTTACACACTACAAACCTGCTGTTTAAGGGTGAGCCTTGGTTGTCAGGGGCCAGTGGAGAGGGGGAAGGATCAAGCATACCAGAGGATCCTCTCCTCTTCTGGTGAGGTGGTGAAGCATGATCCGCACAATGATCCCCATCTGGGGGATCCACAGGTAACACTGCTGTAGAAGTAGCTATTCAGGGTAGGGGAATGTCATCTGGCAGTGGTGCGAGGCATGCAACTACATGTCTGATCATACCCAATTCAGGACATGCTGTGGCTGGGAGAAAACTAGGCAGAAACACCCCGATCGAGGAAGGATTACAGCAGGCTCCCCTGCTAGTAATGGGGCACCGTCCTCCAGATCTGGATAATGTCCCTGCAGGACCTGGGTAACCCACCATCCCTGCCATGGGGGACTGCTAGGAGACTGTGCAAATACCCAGATAAGTCAGGTGAGAAGGCAGTGTTGCATAGTGGTTCAGAACACTGAGCTACAAACCCAGAAAATTGGGTTTGAATCCCACAGCTGACACTTGCATAATGTCTGCCCATGAGCAAGTCAATTAACTTCCCTGTTCTCCTAGGATGCACCTGGAAACAAGTCTCAGATAAGTGTGTCTTTCTTGGCCAAAAATTGTGAAATAAATAAAATAAAAAGGCTGGGAAATCATAATTAAGGCTTGGCAGCAGGAGCAGAAAAAACATGTAAGAAAAAACTTATGTTCCACATGGAGGTGTCATTTCACATTTTACAATACAACTTCAAGAGGAAATTCATATCAAATTGTGATCATGAATGAATTGAAAGCTTTGTATCAACACACTTAGTGTTTTCCACTGTTTTCATTTTTAGAGCTTTAGTTTCAGCATTTGGCAAGTTGTCACACATTTTGACAGACAACTGTTACACATTTGGATGACAAATGGTTGAGTTACGCATGCATCCCTAGATCCTTCTAGCCTCTCCATCCAAACTCTTCTGGCTGGAGAGCAGTGCATTTCTGCACCCACACAGACAGCCCAGTTTGAGCAGCCATCGCTGTTGCTCCTTTTTGACTTGAGTATACCCTCCCAGTTCAGTGTACTTTTCAAAGCAGGGATGTTACAGGTTAGGGTCCACTCACTTATAACTTACGGTCTCTGTCACCCAGGTTGTGGGCTCTAACCCTGGGTCCCACCACACACAGGGAGTACTCATTCTTCCTCTTTGTGCCCCACTCCTCCTATCCAATTGCCCCACTCACTGGACTCCTGGTCCTTTTTATCAAACTTTTCCAGCATGTTGCCTCAGATCCAGGTTTGAGCATTGTCTTGTTTTCACCCCATCTCTTGCTGGGCAGTTTTGCAGTTCTGGATCCATAGCACAGTTGTTCCTGCCACACACTTCCTGCCACCCAGTCAATGAGACACCTCACCCCTGAAAACATACCTCTGAGAATGCATGCTCGTGGCTAGCCTGACCTGATCTGCCCTCTTTGTTTTTTTTTGTTTGTTTTGTTTTTGTTTTTTATTTTGTGGAATAGCTGAAGAGGAAACCTGCATATTGAAACTCAATAGCAGACAGAGCTATGGTGAGAACAGTGTGACCCAGGGACAGTAATAAAATGTATGTCATGATGACTTTCAAAATGCTGAGTGAATGGTCAGAATGATTGTCACTCTTTCATTTCCAAGAATAATACATTTAACAAGCATTTATCAATCCCAAATGTTGTCTTGCTGGCATTGGCATTAGTAGTGCAGGAGTTAGAGAGATGCATATTAAGAATGGCAGTGAAGTATTGAACTGATGCCAAGCCCACCCCACCCTGCAGAGGCTGACAGGCATTGAGGTGTGCCTTTGGGTCATCGGCCATAATGTTCATGCCATTTCACCTCACCCTACCCTGCAGACAACCAAGTGTCGCCGTGTGCCTTCGGGTCTTCGGGCCTTATACTCACCCCATTCCAAAAGGAAATACCTTGAGATGGGTGCACTGTAGGAGAATGGTGTGAACTTTGGGGCTGAAGAGTCCAATGCACACCTTGATGCCTGCCAGTGGCTGCAGGTTTGGGGTTGAATGGCGTGAACATTACAGCTGAAAATCCCAAGTCACACCCCTGATGCCTGTCATCTGTACAGGGTGGGGCATTATAGTTGGAAACCCAAATGCCCCAGGCATTTCTTGGTTTTTTTTCACTCCAGAATTTCAACATGGGCTTTTTATGACCCCACCTCATAAACAGTGGCACTATCAGTTCATTAGCCAAAAGGTGATTTTGTACAGCAACTGCGCCATTTGGTGCCACAGGTGCAAAAACACATTTTAGGCATCATGTGAAATATTACAGCTGTGCTGTTCATGAGGAGGTGTAAAAAAATGGTAATGTTGAAAATCTGGAGTGAAAATCTGGAAAACTGGTGAAGTCACGAGCGTGCATAGAAACTGGTCAACAGACGACCGTAGTGCACTTATTGTGGGGATTTTTGTAACCAAATTTTCAACATAGACATTTTGGGACCTCAGCTCATGAGCAGTGGCTCTGTGATTTTGTTAATGTGTCCTGAACATTGATTTCCCACAGCGACCACGCCACTGTGCGCCAGATGTGTGAAAACACATTTTGGGCAGGATGTGAAAAATGACAGCTGTACTGTTCATAAGGAGGTGTGAAAAAATGGCAATGTTTAAAATCTGGAATGAAAATATTAAAAATTCTCTAAGTTACAAGCATGCGTGGAACTGTGCAACACACACGTGTAACCCAATCATTTTTTGAAATGCTTTCAACAAATTTGCAACTTAGGCTTTTTGGGAGCCCAGCTCATGAACAGTGTCACTGTCATTTTGTTAATCTGTCTAAAAGGTGATTCCACGCAGTGACTGTGAAATCACCTTTAGGAGCTGAATAACAAAATGACAGTGACTGATTTCATGAGGTGGGGTCCCAAGAACCTGATGTTGAAACTTTGGAATCAAAAGATATCCACCTAAACTGAAACCTCCCCCGTTGATGCCAGCTTACCAGCATTTCTTCAGTTCATGGTCGGATTTGAAGAGTGCAGGCGTGTTCTTGCTCCACGAAGATCGTGGCACCAGATCTCCAGAGGTAAGTATGGGGTGAGGGGGGTGTGGGGAGGTGGGTTGCATAGAGGGTGGGAGAGGGTTGGGGGAAGGGGCCTGCCGACAGCGAGGGACTGTTTTCTTTGTTTCAGGTTCCAAAAAAAAAATAACGAACATCACAGACCATTTTCTTTCTTTACAGGTGTATGAAAAAAAGTTGGAGACACTGGGGTGGGCTCCCAGTGTGGCTCACAATGGGGGTGGGGAGGGGCAGGAAAATGCTGATGTGGTCGGCTTCCAAACAGAGGGAGGTACACTGGGGTAAGCTCCCTGTGTGCCACACAATCTTGAGGGGCTTACACATGCCGACAGAGGGATTGGGCACCCCCAAAGTCAGCTTGCTGGGGATTGTGAGAGGCAGATGGTGACAGCCACCGCCATGTTTATTGAAATGTTTCAGCAGGCAAGGCATGCCCTGCAATAACAGGATGCTCCCTCATTGCAGCGGCAAACTTCTTTCAAGTTGGTGGCACACTTCTCAAGGGCTGTCATAGACAGCGTGCGCATTTATTGGTGCCACACAGATCAGCCCAAAAAAACAGTGGCACCACTGACCATAACATGGCAGCACCTCCACAACCTGCTACTCCAGCAAGCTGTCACAAAATGTTGCTTGCACTGCATGCACAAGACAACATAAAAATGCTGTAGTGTCTTATGTTTAGTGTTGATAAATCTGTTTCTGTCAAGTTAGTGTTTTTCCAAAAAGCATGGTTCAACTCCAGTTAATAAAAACAAGCAAAATAGTGCACCCATGGAGGGGGGGACTGAGGAATGAGCAAACTGTTTGAAGTGTAGGGTAGGGGCTTGGCCAGTAATCCCTTACAGCAGAAAAACAGTACATCCTGATTTCACCTTTTATACTCTGTACATGAAGGGCAACCTGAATCGGGAACTAGTTTCTCACTGCTACAAGTGTTCTCCTGACCCTGATTAATCCAGTTGCTTTGTGTGCTCTGTTCCATAAGTGCATTTGTACTATGACATATGTCCAAAATCCATCAGGCAGAAGCTGCTGCAGAATACAACAAGCGAAATAATGTGCCAGCGGGGGGTACCGTTTTGGATTGCAGAACAATCGTACTGCAACTCCAAAACAGGAGTGTTGTTGGTGTCAGTCCAGTGGCTCCTTTTTAGAGCTACTGCAGGATGGCTGCAGGCTCCACCTACTATAGCCATAAAGAGACTGGTGACACCAAACACAAGATTCTGCTGCATCCATTAAAAAAAATTAAATAGTGCAATAACCCAAATGCAAGTAAATGGTAAATCTACTTTTGAGCACTGACAATTGCTTCAACAACTAAACCAAAATTTTACAAATGGCCTCTTCCCTGTCTCCTGCCTTGGATTCTTAACATTTGATTCCAGTCTGTTCCTGGCTACTCCCCTATGGGAGGATCAGCCAAGGGCCACAGGGCTACGCAAGGTTTTAGACATCAAGCTCTGGCCCCTCCTGATGTCAGCAATCAACTGGCTTTGCTGAGATCTTTTTCAGCTACCTCTATAGGGTATCATAGTAGAAATGGACACAAGCTAATGTAAAAAATGGGACAAAGGCACTGTTCTACCCCCAGTCAGTTGTTCTGATGTGTAGCAGATAACAGTTTCAGCAACATTCTGGATGTTTAGGAGCTCCATTGGCTTTTAAGCAGCAAACCCCACCCTTTCTGCCATCAACAATTAGTTGTCTTTGTAGTGATCTTTTTTGGGTGCCTCTGCAGGGTTCCACAATAGAGACAGGCACTGACAGGGGAAGAAAATGGAAAAGGCACAGTCTTACCCCCTGTGAGTTGTTCTGATCTGCTGCAGATGATAAAAGCTCAGCAACAGTCTGGGCAGCTCACAGGCTCCACAGGATTTTAGGCATCACATCCTGCCCCCCAAGACATCACTGCTGGCTGGCCTGTTGCATAGACTCACCATTTACTGAATGAAGAAATGCCTCCTAGCATTAACCCATAATTTACAGTCCCTGAGCTTCAGGGTATGTTCCTCAGTCCTGCTGGAGGACATGAGATCAAACATAACCTTGAGTACGCAGAAGACTAAGATCATGTCCCCTCCTAAACCTCCTTTTATGCATGGTAAACATGGCGAGGGCCACCAGGTTATCCTCATGTTTCTTGTCCCTAAACCACTGTTCATTCTGATGGCCCTACTTAGCCTCCCTTAACTGCCTCAATGCCCTTGTCTTAATAAGGAATCCAAGCCCAAAACTGCTCACAGTACTCCTGGTGGGGCATGTTAAAGACTTTGTAAAGTGTTAGGATTACTTCCCTTGCCCTACTGGTCACCCACTTTACTGCACCACAGAATTCTGCTGGTCCTCTTGATAGCAGCTTCTTACTGCTTTTGATTCTTCTGCCCCTTGTTTATAATGACTCCCAGTTCCTTTTCCTTGTCCACTGCAACATGGGGAGCCCTACAGATTATGTAGGTCCTACCTCTGTTTTTCCTGTTCAAGTGTAGTACCTTCTATTAAGGTAAAATGAATCTGAATCTTGGGGAGCCTGACCAATCGACCAGCTTGTTCAGGCCCTCCTAAAGTTTGTCTCTATCTTAAAAGGAGTCACCACTCTGGCCAGCTTAGTGTCATTAGTAAACCTAAACAGCCTGTTCAAGAGCCCACACACACACACACACACACACACATATACTCTTGTCATGTATACCTGTTAATTGGACCTGCAAGAGGCCGAATGTGTTAGATGACTGTGTGAAGGTCCACTGTTTCCAGAACCTTAAGTGGAAAGCTTTAAAGGAAAACATGGAGTCACAGCTGTTTGTTCTACTATGATAATAAAAGGCAGAACAATGTCATCTCTGTAAACTGCACATATTTCTTTCCATTTGAGGAGGGTGACCCATTTGTACCAACACTGATCTTTCTTCATAATCATCAGCAAGGTCTCATCATCATTATTGACAACAATGATATATCTGTAACTTTATATTTATTCAAAAATGTACATATCACTAAAACAGTACAAAGAACCAAACAATGCTGCCTATCCAAGAGTAGATCACAAAGCATGAAGGTACAGTGGAACATATGCCTAGACATCAAGTCAGCCCAGTGCTTACAACATCACATATATTAAGTAATGAAAAGTCTTAGAAAAGTGTCCATATGCAAATCTCAATGGAGATTGACTTCAGGTGCCAGAAGAGAAGAGGTGTAAAGGCCAATTCAGTATAGTGAAAGTCCAGGGTCCATATAAAAGTCCCTCAGTGTTAAGGCACAACGTCATTTCTCATGCCATAACATACAGTAGCCATCTCCTCCAGAAAATGTTGAATTTATCAGGAACATTATTAAGTTGGGCAGACTTAGACTATTCTTCTGCATTCAATTCTATTTCTCGTAATCTATTGTGCGGTATTTTATTGGAAAGAGGCATTGATAGGAACCTAGTACATCTAATAGCTCAATTATATTATAACACGGGCAAAAATAAGGTTAGACCTTTCCAGTGCACTATCTACAACATTTTACAAAATTAACAAATGAGTATTGTCCAGAGGAGGGCAACTAAAATAAATGGTGTAGGGTCTGCAAAAGAAGATCTACAAAGGGAGATTAAAGAAGCTTAATATGTATACTCTTGAGGAGAGGAGGGAGAGGGGGGACATGATAGAAACTTTCAAGTACATCAAGGGAATCAACAGAGTCCAAGATGGTAGCATCTTTCAGAAAAAGAGATGTGCAAGAACAAGGGGGCACAATTTGAAGATGGGGGACAGCTCAAAGGTAATGTGAGGAAGTATTTTTCACACAGAGGGT
Source organism: Neoceratodus forsteri (assembly GCA_016271365.2). Taxonomy (NCBI): domain Eukaryota; kingdom Metazoa; phylum Chordata; order Ceratodontiformes; family Ceratodontidae; genus Neoceratodus; species Neoceratodus forsteri. The sequence continues at coordinate 1,098,045,324 of CM057454.1, read as the reverse complement.
TGTTGATACATGGAACAACCTTCCTGAGGAGGTCAAGGAACAGTGGGGGAATTCAAGAATACGTGGGACAGACATAAGGCAATTCTAGTAGGGGGTAGGAGGACGTAAGCTGTTGGTTAACTAGGATCTTCAGCCTATGCATTAGGTAGGGAAGTGGGCAGACTAGGTAGGCCAAGCGGTCCTTATCTGCTGTCAAATCCTATGTTTCTATGTTGGCACCCTTGCTTTTTTCCTCATATTTGGATAAAATGTCCTCTGACATTGAAAAAATGGCTACTGAGTCTCCCAAAATTTTATCTCATGCATGCCCATTACTTGCACATGCAGATGACATTGTTATTCTTTCTTTATCTATGAAAGGACTTCAGGAGAAAACTAACTATATCAGTTCTAAATCTACTTATCTTAAATTAAGAATAAGTTAAAAAAAATGAAAATTGTTATTTTTGGTAATAAAAATAGGACCCAGAAAATCGACTCCAAAAAAGTGGAAGGAGTTCAAAGTTATGCATATTTTAGGATATAATTTAATGCAAATTCCAAATGGCATTCACATTTTGATTCCACATTACCAAATATTAAAAAAATAGTAGGTGGGCATGTTAGATTTGATTTTAAATATGGTGGTCTAACAATTAGACCCATGTTGCAGGCCCTCTCTGCCCCTCCTCTCACTCACCGCTGAGATCTCTACACTCGTCTGGGGTGGCTCCCTCCAGGAAAGCACTGCACCTTCGTGCTTGGCAATTTCATTGACAACATTATCAGATCAGCCACCCCCTCTGCCCTCGCCCCTCCCCTCAATCCTGGCCCCCCTTCTTACCATCTCAGGTCAAGGACGGCTCTAGATCATCTGGTTCCCAGAACTCAATCCCTCACGGGTGACTGCGCCTTCACCACCTATGCCCCAAAAATCTGGAACTCTCTTCCAGTCCCTACCCAGTCCTCCCCCTCCCATTGTCACTTCAAAACCTCTCTCTGGAACTTCCTGAATTCTTCCTCCTTATGTCCCTGTACCTCCTAATATACATAATCACCCTGTACACTGAGGGCTCTTAGCGCCCACTGCACTTTACCCTCCAGAATTGGTAGTGGACACCTGCTCCTTATTCTATTCTTCTTATTCTATTCTCCTTCTCTACCCCTGATCTCTCAATTGGTTTCTCCCGTTTCTTTTTTCCATCTGCCCCCCCTTCACCCCTCTGTTCCCCCCCGTTCTTCCTGTCCTTGGCCCCTCCCCCCGGCACTTACTTCTGTTGCACTTACTCATTCCAGTTAAGTATCCAGCTGCCCTCTCCCTAGCCCACCTAATACATGTCCCTCAACTGTCCCTTATTGCAACTTTCGTATGTATCATGTCCTAAAGTACTCTAACAATGCCTTGCTTCCTTATTTCCTTCCAGGTTATTGTCTGTTGTTTTCCTGTGTTCGCTAAATATGACCTGTACTGTTCAGCTGCCTAAACTACTCCTGTTAATGCTTTTTTTGCACCACCTGTATGTAACTGACTCCCTCACTGTTATATGTATGCCCGTTCAGCTGCCTAAACAACTCCTGTTAAGCTGTTTTGCACCATCTGTATGCAACTGACTCCCTCACTGTTATATGTATGCCTCTACCTTGTAACCTCCCGGGTCGCACCTGAAAATAGGCACTTGGCTGTCTAGTGTGCCTTACCCGGTTAACAAAAACAAATAAATAAAATAAATAAATATAAAGACTAAATTGAAATCTCAAATTCTATATGGAGCTGAGGTATGGGAATTTAGGAATCTTAATAAATTAATGTCCCCATTTTACATGGCTCTGAGGAATATGCAAAGACTAGGGCACTCTTGCCCCTCTGCATATATATGGGAAGAACTGGGACTCCTCTGATTTTCATGCCAGGATCAAAATTAGAAAACTAAATTACTGGCTTAAATTAACCAGAATACCATCAGATTCCCTAGTTAAATATTGTCTTGAGGAAAAGGAATTCTGGTATTCCCTAGGTTATAAAGATAATTTTTGGTTCTCGTCGATTATTTTGCTGCTGAACAACCATTCCTTAATTACTCTGAAAAAAATGGTGGATAAGGGAGTTCATCTTAGTCTGCAATACAAAAGGTGCATTTCCAAATAAATAACCAAGTATTGAGACTGTGAAGACTCAAATTCTATTACTGAATCTTACAACTCAGATTGGTTTAAGAAAAATAACTCTGAATTTGGATATAAGCCTTACGTAGATATCTTAATGGATGTAAATTTTAGAAATTGCTTTCTCAGATACAAGTTTGAGCAATTTCCAAGCAATGTTTTATCGTATAGATTTAAAACTGGTGTACAATCTGATAACTGTGATTGTTCAGTGGGTGGTTGAGAAGATCTGCTCCATGTAATGTGGAGATGTATTTTTTATACAAAGGAAAGACTATTCTGGTTAATCATATGTATATCAAATTGATCTGGAAACATTAACTTCTATACTGTTACATACTACGGATATATGGTCCATAGATAGAATTGCAACATTTTTTACAGCAATTGGGAAGGTCAAAGCCAGGCTGATGCAATAAGTGAAATGTATTCACCTGATAGACTATTGTAGATATCTTAATAGGTTAAAATTGTAATTGAGTTTTTTATTTATGATGATAATAGTGATTGTATGTATATTTAATATGTGTTTTAAAGATTCCATGTTTTTGTAATAGCTTTTTAGCTAAACAATAAAGCATTTACTACTATACTAAGTTGGGCAGTTGTTTTTTCCATCTTTATTCATTTAATCAATCAGCAATACACCTTTGAGTTCACAGCTCATTTACAATGGTTCTTCATCATAGAAATTAGTTACACAGATTAAAACAGGTAGCGTACATTCAGCAGAACCAAAGGAGCCTTTTCACAGTGAGTTATAGGAAGAATAACAATGGACAGGAGACAACAAGGAGTAATGTTAGCAGTGCTATAACGCACATTTAGTCTATACCAAATAGCCTTGAAAGGGCACCCTTTTAGTTCAGGTTGCAATAACAACTGCAGCTAGATGATACAGCTTTTCTCAACCCTGATTTTAACTGAGCTAGGGTAGGTAGGCTCATCAAGGATTCAGGTAGTTCATTTAACCAGAGCAGTGTTCTGTAGGCAAATGAGCGCTGGGCCTGGCTGGTTTTATGAAAAATTATGGTTAGCAATTTTCTAGTCATACTCCTAGTGGAGTATTGGTTGCTGACAGGGTGCAGGAGGTTTTGTATTGTGGGGGAGGGGGGTAAGACCCTTCAGTGCCTTCATGCCTTGCAGGTAAACCTGGTATTTAAGCCTATCTTGTAGTGGGAGCCAGCCAGATTGGGAGTACAGGTAACAGGTATGCATAAGCCTTCCAACTCCCATAGCACAAACAGACAGGCTTTGTTTAGAACCAACCTGACTCTATGTAGGACTGTGTCGGTAGCCGTACCATACACAGTAAGGCCATAGTCCATCATCAGAAGGAGATAGCTGGATACAATAATATGCCTAGCTGCAGGTGTAAGATAGCACCTATGCCTGTAAAGTGCCCCTAATTTAATGTGGGCTTGTTGTACAATGGAGTCAACGTGTGGGGAAAAAGAGAGAGTCTCATCCAATGTTACCCCTAGGTTCCTAAATGAGGTTACTTGTTCTAGGATTTCACCTTTTCCATTAGTGTTGATGAGAGGTAGTGCTTATTGCCTTGTATGGGGACCAGCAAATAGCATGGACTTTGTTTTTTTATTGCTCAGTAGAAGCTTATTCTAAATGAACAACCTTTCCAATGCCTTGAAACTGCATTGAAGTTCTTCTGCAAATACCCCTTTGTTTGGGCTGCTGGCATAAATGACTGCATCATCTGTGCAGAGGAGTACATCTGAGGGACAGGCTGAAGGAAAGTCATTTATGAACAGGCAAATAGATGACCCAGTATGGATCCTTGAGGCACAAAAATGGTAACATTTCTGATGTCAGATGGTGTACCACCGATCCTCACCCATTGGGATCGGTTGTAGAGGTAGCTTTGAAACCAGGTCACTGTATCTGAGGAAGGGCCAAGGGTGTGGAGTTTGGAAAGCAGGAGTGAGTGGTTGACTAGGTTGAAGGCTTTCATTAGATCTATGTATATGGACCCAGCCAGATGGTCACTGTCAAGGGTCTTGTGTAGGAAGCTGGTGAACTCTTAACAGGGCAGTGCTAGTACTGTGGAGCTTCCTGAACCCATGCTGTTGAGGGCACTGGATGTTGTATTTGCAGATATATCCTACAAGCTTATCATATACAATTCTCTCCAGGGCCTTGGATAAAGGGGAGAGTATGGATATTGGTCTGTAATTGGTAACTAGTGTGCCCCTCTACGATACCGGTTCAACAACTACTGTATGTTGTCGACCGACATCACAGCAATGAATTTTATGTTGACCGCAAGTTGCGATTGTTATAAATCTGGCAGGAGACAAAGGTTGTTTTTCTATCAGGGGGCTTTTCTCCTGAACTCCCCATGCCCCAAAACTTTAGGATTATGAACTCTGAGTTGGAGTTGATTCGGGGAGTGGGTGCAAGACTGGGGGACAGAGTGCCGGGGTCTCGGGTATACCATTACAGTGAACTGTCAATGTTGTCGGCATTGACATGTTCACTGTAATGGTGTCACTGTATAGAGGGCATACCCTAGTGTGCAGTCTCCACTTTTGTGAACAGGGGTGACTAGTGCTGTTTTCCAAATCTCAAGGAATTATGAGTATTGTAGTGAGAAACTGAATATTTTGGTTAGAGGGAGGACCAGTTAATTTAATGTGAGGCAACTAGTGTCATATCCATCATATCAATCCCCATTCTTGTTTTCCCCAGTACCCATTATATGTATTTTATAATTTCAAATACTGTGACTGGTCTGAAATAGAAGAAAGGGTGGCCAGAGTTGCTTGAAGTGGATGACATCAGTGATTTTACCAGGGGGCTTGGGGAGTCTGTGCCATGGACTGTATCTGGGGTGAGAATAGTACCTAGATCAGTAAATGCATTATTGTACATATTAGCTGTCTCTCTCAGGTCAATAGTGATTACTCCGTTGTTACTGAGAATTGCAGGCTGAGATTTTTTGGCTTTCCCTATAATGTCTTTTAGGGTCTCCCAAAATCTTTTCCCATTTCCCCAGCTATTCGCCTGCTTATCCTTGAAGTAGTGCACTTTGGCTAGATGCAGGTCCCTAGTGCATTTGTTCCAGGCTGCCTTATAGTTTTGTTGGTCACCTTGTGTCCTAGAGGCTCTGGCCCAGTGCCACAACTTGTCTCATTGCCACATGTGGGCTAGCAGAGCTGGGATGACCCATTCAGCACTCTTGCTTTGGATTTTATGCTTTTTGTGGGGGGCGTATATGTTGCAAGCCATGTTAAATTGTTCAGTGAAGAAGTCCAGGGCTCCATCAATGTCGGGGATAGAGTCTAAGTAGGACCAGTCCACCCTGGCAGGATATGCCTTGAATGCATCTAACTATCCTTTACAGAGCACCCTGCTAGCAGTAGGTTTGGGGAGTGCCTTAGGGTATTTATTTGTCCAGGTACAAAGCACAGAGGAGAGGTCACTGATGGAGTCTGGCATGACAGGGACCTCAGTGAGCCTGTCAGGGTTGGTGGTCTATATCCAGTCTATCAACATTTTATAATTGGTCCTAGTGAAGTCTTTTACTACCTCGATGAGGGAGAGACCTGACACTAGGTCCTTGTGTGTGATAGTATTTTTTACAAGCCGGTTTATGTTAAAGTCCCTGGTGACAATTACTTCCCACTTATGGGTTATTTGCTGGATGTACTTGGGAAATGTCTCAAGACCAGTTTGCTGACTACTGGGGGGGTTATGTATACCATCATGGTTACAAGGGCTTTACATCCTCTTTCTTCTAATAGCTTAACTGCCAGGCACTCACAGTCACTGGAGAGATTGTCAAGGGAGATTTTATACTTCTTCAGATCAACCTTTAGGTAGATTAGACACCCCCACCACCATCACGCTTGCCTTGATGGTCCTATCTAATTATGTTATAGCCACCCAGAGTGATGGCAGCATCTGGGATTTTGTGAGTAAGCCAGTTTTCTGTCATTAAGATGATATCTGGTTTCAACTGATCATTCTGACAGCCTTACATAGCCCTCATATACTACCTCAATGCCATTTTCTTAATAAGGAGCCCAAGCCCCAAACTGTGCACAGTACTCCTAGTTTGGCATAGTTTGAGGTGACCCAGTCAGCATCTTACAAAGGTCATTTATCAAATTCTGCCACACTCTGGTAATGGTACAGTGGTTGATAACCAGTGTTTAGTGATAGTTTTTTTGGCAGCTATTAAACATATCAGGAGCAATTTTCTGGTTGGTGGTGCACAGAGTCCCCTCAGTAGGGTGGAAAGTAAGAATGTTTGGCTAGTAAGCATGCTCTGCCCATTAAATAACTTACTTATCTCCTTCTCTAAAGCCTCAAAAAAAAAGGGCTGTAATACCAGACCAGTTCCATTTGCCAACTGTTATTACAGCGATGGTACAATGCCGACAATTGGCATTGTGCCATCACTGTATAAAAGTTTTTCTTGTGGTGGGCCTTTGCCCACCTGCCCCCACTCACTGCACTATAGATTACCAACTCTCAGAGTTGATTTGGGGAAGGAGCAAACTCCCCAGAGACGGCAGCGTCAGGAAACCAGCAGACCATCACAGCGAACAGTCAATTCTGTCGCTGTGATGGTTTTGCTGTTTTTTCATCACTGTGGTGACCGGTATATGCACCAGGCAGACCTAATAAATATGTGCATGTGTGGCTTTTAAAGGACAATAATTCCTCCAGTAGGAGGCTCCACCCCCTGGAATGTATTTAACCTGAATTGCTGGTATACCAAAATATCTAAGTGTTACCTTGCAGCAGAATTTCCTCTACAGGTGTGAAGAGGTTACTGTGTGCATACAAGGTAGGTGTCTCTGCCAGACTCGATCTGTAATTTCATGCCCTAAATCCTGTTTTCAGGCTCTTTTGCACAGTCCACACTATCTGTAACTGGGCCAATGCCTTATGTAACTGTGAAATCAATTTGGAAAACTGACCCCTTCTTCCAAGTGCTTGTTGAAAAAATATCAATGAAAGCTAGTATGAAAATAGTCTCTGGATAATTAGTTAGGCATAGTTTGATATAATCCATAATTTGCATGAATCTAAAGTGATCCTGATGGTGCAAAGTGAATTGGGTCTGTAATTCTACAAATGATCGAGGGTGCATGCTCAAAAGGAAGTGTGTTACTAAATAAATGTCCAACCTTTCCCATCTATAATACATATAATCCATGGTGGCCAATAAGAAGTCCTTTGTTTAAGGAATGGAGTGGAGCAAAAATCTAGCTGAATGTGAGCCCATTCTATCTAGAGTGTTCCTCTAGATTTTTAAAATGTTACCTGTATATGGATTAAGTGTTACTGTGTATAGGGGGGAGGCAGATAAGCCAGCAACACTTCTGACAATTGCATTTGGTCCTCCTCCTGAAGTTCAGTAGTCTTCTAATATACTAAATAGTCTTCTGAGAGCCAATATAATTGTCTTCAGTTGTGCTACAGTTTAGTAAAGAGCCAAATATGGCAGAGCCAGCCCACTGACTATTTAAGAAGTTGGAGTACCGAGAAGCATATTATTGGCCTCTGCCATTCCAAATGTATCTAGATATAATTTTGTTCCATGTTTTGTAATAAGTGGTTGGAGGGGTAATCAGGACTGTTTGAGCAAAACATAATGTCCTGGGTAATATATTCATTCTCACAGTGTCAATATGTTGCATTAATGTCAGAGGTAGATTATTCCAAGATACCATATCTGACCCAATTTTATAAGAAAGAAGATCATAATTTAAGGTTAGTAACTCAGACAGATGTGTCACAATCTGGACCACTAAATACTTCAGGGAGGGTAAGCTCCACCAAAACTGAAACTGATTTTCGGTCTCTGTGGTGGGGACACACAGTAATTAAGTTGAATTATCTCTGTTTAGTTGTATTAAGCTTGTAGTCAGCTATTAGTCCAAAGTCTGTAGGTGTATGACAGAGATCAGGGAGCCCTGTGTTAAAGTGCTCTAAATAGATCAACAAGTCATCCACATATAACACTTACTTTTGTTCAAGGCCACTCACCTCCAGTCCACACATAGCTTCATGTTGTCTAAGGGCTTAAGCAAGATGCTCTAAATATATTGCAAATAAAACAGAAGACAGGGATTCCCTGCCTAGTTCCCTGATATAGATGGAAGGCCTGCAAAATCCAGCCATTTACTTTCACAGAAGCACTAGGGGCAGTATATAGAGCATGAATCAACTTTTCAAACTGTGGCAGCACTAAGAAATGACTACACCACTCGGTCAAAAGCCTTCTCTGCATCCAAAACTTAAGAGGACAAAAGGGATTTTGACCAGGCAGCATGGTGTAAACTATGCATCATCTTCTTAATACTGTCCTGGTCTACCACATAGCCACAAACCCAGTTTGATCCCAGCCTATAACATCAAAGAGGATTTTGTCCACATGCTTGGCTATAATATTGGTAAACAGTTAGTATTTATTTACTTCAAAGGTTTTATCAGGAAAGACATACTGAGCTGGTAACAGCTCATTTCCAGATGCATCCTGGGGGGAGGGGAAGAGAGGAGGAGAGAACAAATACAAAATACAGAGTATATAATACATAGAATAAAATATGTAAAACAATAATATAGAAACTATAAAATACATAGAATGGAAATAAGTATATCAAAAAACAAGACAATAATGCTTAAGAATAAAATTGCCTTAAAGTAAGTTACATACTGTAAAATGAAGAACTGACAAAAGAGCAATTACATTTTTTTTGTATAAATGTTTTAATTTTTTTTTTATTTTTCAAACCATTTCAAACAACATGAATATATTACATAGCAGTAAAAAGCAACCTGTCCTGGGAATGTACCCCCATGGAGTTACAACTCTAAGATTATATAAAATGGCAAAGAGGAGTAAACATAGGGTTAAACAGTTAAACTTGAACACTCAGTAGCAATATATTGAAGTGTAAAGCCCATTTATAAACAGACATAATAGAACAAGAAGTTAATATTAAGGAACAGCCCCCAGAAAGAGAAACTTTCCTTAAACCGGTTCCACCATATACAAACTCATGCATGTCTACTACTAATACATCAATAACCTAAATACTGATGGAATGCTCCAGTAATGAGTCCACTTACAGATGCTCTATTGTATGATTCTCTTGTGTATAGATGTGTGTCGCCAACATCAGCTATGAAATAATGGAGCCTCTCAAATCCTTTACCACCTTTCCCTCCTAATGAGCTAGCGTATATCAGTAACACAGTATACAGTAGTTATTGCTCATGAACTCAGCTTTGAGGGTTTACTTGAAGAGGGAAGGCGAGAAGCCTCCTCTGGACCACCAATGGGGTCCAAAAATGCCCCCTCATCTCTGCTCTTTTCCCCTCTGAGAGAATCAAGGGATCTCGGCCCACCTGGGCAGAAGCCTCCTCGGACCTCTAGACCGCCAACGTGGTCTGAAAAATACCCCCTTGGCTCTGCTCTTTTCCCTTCTGAGAGAATCAGGTACAGAGCAAAACTTTTCAAATCTGGCACCTATCTGCAGGATTGGCACTTGCCAATTTCACTCTGCCTGCTTCTCCAAAATCACTGGGAAAGAAAGCGCAGCTTGAAATGAAGGTGCTGCCTAGAGCATGTGTTTAAACCTGGGCAGCTTGTTTTAGTTCTTAGCTGTGCTGAATTTTCTGCCCATCCTCCCATCCCCCACATCCTTCCTTTATTAAATACACTATCTGTCCTACCCTTTCGCAATCTCTGAAAGGATTTGCCAACTGATGATCCCCGTGAGGTATCTCATTGGCTGAGTTTTAGTTTCCCTTATCCATCCTGTTATTTAGGGGTTTCTGTTGGTCTCTACTTTCACTGGTCTTACTCAGCTAAACTGCTGCCTGTGTTTTCAGACCAGAGCGACCTCTAGGGGCCAAACAGAAAACATCCTATTTTTCTACTTTTCTTTTGTGTTACACCACTGTCTTCTGTACACCCTAAATAGATACTTTTGCTCAGTATTTACTGAAGAGAAGGTAGGGCAGGGCCCACAGCTCAGCATCATGGACACAGGGGGGAGGGAGGTGAGCACTACTCCCTTCACAAAAGAAAGGGTCCTACAAGAGCTTGCTAAGCTCAGGGTGGATAAGGCAATGGGACCTGATGGCATACATCCCAGGGTACTTAAGGAGCTAAAGGAGGAACTAGCAGAGCCATTAGCAGAATTGTTTAGTGAGTCTCTGAGCACAGGAGAGGTCCCAGAAGACTGGAGAAGGCTCATGTGATCCGCTCCACAAGAGTGGTAGCAGCAGGGAGGAGGCGGGAACTACAGACCGAGTCAGTCTTACCTCAGTAGTGGGCAAGATTATGGAGGCACTCCTTAAGGAAAGGATAGTGCAACACCTGGAATCCATAGGGGCACAGGATCCAAGACAGCATGGGTTTACAAAGGAAGGTCCTGTCAAACTAATCTCATAGATTTCTTTGACTGGGTAACCAGAGAGTGGACCAAGGGGAGCAGTTGATGTCGCCACCTTGATTTCAGCAAAGCTTTTGACACTGTTCCACATAGAAGATTGATAAATAAGCTAGGTAGGCTCGGGTGGGTCAGAAGTTGGTCATCTGGGTGGCAAACTGGTTGACTGGCAGAAAACAGAGAGTGGTGGTAAATGGTATACAGTCAGAAGAGATGCAAGTCACAAGTGGGTACCTCAGGGATCAGTCCTGGGGCCGATCCTATTCAACATCTTCATTAGTGACCTCGCAGATGGACTAGAGGTAGGCTTGTCTGTTTGCAGATGACACCAAGATCTGCAACAGAGTAGATGATCCAGATGGGGTGGGCAGAATGAGAAGAGATCTGGATAAACTAGCAGAATGGTCAGAAGAGTGGCAACTGGGATTTAATGCAAAGAAGTGCAAAATCATGCACATAGGGAAGAGAAACCCTGAAGCCACTTATAGGCTGGGAGGGAGTTGCTAGCAGTCACAAAGGAAGAAAGAGACTTGGGCATCATCATCACTGATGACCTAAAATCATCAAGCAGACCTCTAAAGCAGTAGGTAAGGCTAGGGGGGTGTTAGGGTGTATTAGTAGGGGGTATCACAAGTCGTAAGAGGGAGGTAATAATCCCTCTGTACAAGACACTGGTTAGGCCCCATCTGGAGTACTGCGTGCAGTATTGGAGGCCACACCTTCACAAGGACATTAACCAAATTGAGGCAGTCCAGAAGGGCAACCAAATGGTGCAGGGACTGCATCAGAAGACATATGAGGACAGATTAACGGAGCTCAATATGTATACCCTTGAGCAAAGGAGGGAGAGGTGATATGATCGAGACATTTAAACACCTTAAGGGCATAAACAAGGTGAAAGAGTCTAACATGTTTAAATATAAGAAAAATAGCAGGACAAGAGGACACAGCATGAGATTAGAGGAGGCCATTAAGGGGAATGTGAGAAATTCTTTTCACAGAAAGGGTGGTAGATACATGGAATGGCTTACCACAAGAAGTGGTGGCTATGAATACAGTGCATGGCTTCAAACAGGCATGGGATAGGCATAAGGGAGCAATACAAATGACTATGAATAGATAGGTCACTGACAGAGCAAAGGCCGATGGCACATTTATAAGGTAGAAAAAGAAATGGGCAGACTGGATGGGCCTTGCGGTCCTTATCTGCCGTCAACTTCTATGTTTCTATGTTTCTATGTCTTTCTTCTAGTTTCAATCAAACGCATCCTCCTCTTTTTTAAGCTTCTAGCTCTTGCTAGCTCACTCTTCTTAGGATAATCCCCAGTCCAATCCTAGTCCTTTCATTCCTCATAGGCCTACCTTACTCTCTTAAGCTAGTGGTTAAACTGCAGAGTGACAGTGTTAAAGCATGGATCTCCGATATCTGGTAGTACTGCTCACTATATCCTTAGCCCTGCTTTACATAAATAAAGTTGCACTATGTATCCCTCTCCTTGACACTCATGGTCTGACTCCATCAATTAATTGCAAAATCTGTTTCTCAAATCTTATAACTGAAGAACATTCCAAACCGGACTGGGCGCACCTTATATTCCAGAAAGGCTGCACCTATTTTGGCATCCTGAGGGCTTAGAAAACAGTCTCCGAGGTTAGCTATTTCACTAACCCCTCAAAGCTGTAAGCTATGGTTTCTCCTCCTCTTAGCCATCCTTCTATCAGGCGATGTTGAACTGAATCCTGGCCCCCCTGGATATTTCTCGTCAGTTGACATATCAGCTTTCCCCAACAAAGGTCTCCTTGTTGCTCATATGAACATTAGCAGCCTCGCACGGAATCATGCTGATCTGGAAGCTTGGGTGGAAGTATACATGCCTGACATTCTTTGCCTCTCAGAAACATGGCTTAAACCCACGATCCCTGACTCTACTTGTGCATTGACCAACTACTCTCTGGTCCGCAGAGACAGACCCTCGTCTAAGCGTAGTGGTGGGGTTGCTGTGTTCTACAAAAGCCATCTCACTGTTGAAGTCATACCAGTAATCAACACCACCTCTGCTTGTGAATCCCTGCATATCATCATTTCCCTGGATGCCAAGAAATTGCACATTATTTGTGCCTACAACCCGCCCACTGGTGGTACTGCCCGCCTACTGAAACTGCTGAACCAAATCTCCTTGATCTCAAAACAAAATGAGCTCATCATTTTGGGTGATACAAACCTTAATAGGTTGGGGTCAGCTCAAAGCTCTCTGCTCTCCATGATACAGAGCTATAACCTGCACCAGCTACTAATGGAACCTACAAGAACAACTCCTTCCATTACCTCCTCAACCCTCAATGACTGTGTGCTGGTTAACCGACTAGACCATGTACCTCTGGTAGGTATTCTAGCTGACTCACTAACGGATCATTCCCCGATTTTTCTGCCTATGGAGCCCGATAGCATCTCCCTCTACCCCACTTAACTATGTTACTTTCACCAACTTTGCCCAACTGGATGCTGAGGCCTTTTTACTTGACGTCTCTAGAATAAACTGGTCTGCCATCTGTCTCGCAAGTAATGTTGAGATAGCGTTAGGAATTTTTCTCAACAAATGTATGGCTATCCAGTGTATACATGCTCCCAAAATAAAGCGCAGGGTTAAAGGAACACCCATTAAATGGCTTCACAAAGAACTTCTGGCTAACCTGTGTGAGCAAGACAGATGCTGAAAAAAGTACAAACTGTCATGTCTTCCAGCTGATTTCTGTACCTACCGAGCTCTGCGTAACTCCTGCAAAAAGCAGAGCCATTCTGCCAAAAGAACTATTGTAAAGACCTGCTACTTAGCTCTGTGGGAGACCCTAGAAAATTCTGGGCACACATAAAATCTTTCCTTGGTGTCACTCAAACAAAAGCCACTGGTGACATGATACTGAATGGGGTTCACTGCAGTGACTCAAATACTGTAGCTGACTTCTTCAATCGCATGTTCATGGACCTGTCTTAGTACACCTCTTCCTTTGTGGCACCTCCAGCAGGTACACAGTCTTCCTCCATACCTGCTTCATCTGTCCTTGACCCCTCTAGCAGGCAGTGCACCACACCCTCATATTTCTTCAAGAAAGTCCTGAGGTCTGATGTCCTGAAGTTAATTCTGACCATCTCTGACACTACTAGCTCCGGCTCCGATACTCTTGAACTGAGACTTCTGAAACTAGCTACACCTTTCGTCTCCTCCCCTCTTGCAAAAATATTTATGCTGTCTCTCACTTCCAGTGTGGTGCCAAACCTATGGAAAATTGCCTGTGTCACACCAGTCTATAAAAAAGGGACCCTGCTGAGATTATCAACTACACACCCGTAGCCATCCTCTCAGTCTTAAGCAAAATTCTTAAGAATCTAGTCACAAACCAAACTACAGACTACCTTGCCAAATACAACCTTCTGTCTGGCACACAGTATAGCTTTAGAAAGGGTCATAGCACATCAACTGCGCTCATCAAATTTACAACTGATGTGCTGTCTGATATGGATGCTGGTTTACTAATGAGAGCAGTGTTTATTGAGCTCACTAAAGCCTTTGATCTTGTTGATCACCCCCTACTTCTCTCCACTGTCAGAAATCTGAATTTCTCTGTCCCTGCAGTAGAGTGGTTCAGTAGCTACTTGTCTGACAGATCCCAAGTTGTTAAATTCAACTCCTGTCTATCTGCCAAAACATTTATAAACACAGAGGTCCCTCAAGGCTCTATCCTTGCCCCCCTACTTTTCTCACTATTTATTAATAATATAGCTGATGGTCTTGGCTCCTGCTCATCTATCCTGTATGCGGATGATCTCGTTCTTTATTCCAGCTCAGACAGTGACTCCAACATAAATGTTTCCCTCTCTTTCTGACTTTAATAACATACAGTCCTGGCTAACTGCCCATAAATTTGTACTAAATGTAAAGAAAACACAAGTTATGCTATTTGACTCAGTCCCTAAGCTCAGGGCTTGTCAAACATCCCTGGTAGTTCTTGACTCATGTGGGGCACAAATTGAGAATGTTTCATCCTTCAAATACTTAGGAGTTCTCCTGGATCAATTACTTGATTTCAGTCAAGATATTCAGTACATCAGTAAATCAATGAACGTTAAATTAGGGGTAGCCTATAAAACCAGCTATATGCTAACCTCCTCAGCCAAACTGGCTATTGCCAAGGGTATCCTTCTCCCTGCTGTCACTTGTGGTGTTTCAATTTTTGCTTCTGCATCTAAAACTAGCCTCCACAAATGGGACATATTTGCATATATTGTTATAGGCTATGTCCCATTTGTGGAGGCATGAGATCCTGTTTCATAGTACCTCTGATTTAAATATCAGAGGGCCAGATCTGTTTTATTCTTAATATTAACTCAAGCATCGCTGTAATCTTTATAGTGACTTGGGCTGGCTCTCCTCTTCTGCGTGCCAACAATACTACCTAGGCTTTCTGTAAACTCGGTAATGAGAAATAAAACGCCGCTCTCACTGGTAGCATTGCTTACACCCCAGTCCTCCTCCCATGGGCTCCACTCAGCTGGTAAGGAGCTACTTACCGTGCCCAGATGCCAGACATCCATATGCTCCAGAACTTTCAACAACGTGGCCTCTAGGCTCTGGAACTCCTTTCCATTAGCTCTTTGACAGGCCCCATCCCACATTAGTTTTAAAAGTGGGCTGCAATGGTACCTGTCTTCAGCAGACCAATGTGCTTGTTTTGATCCCACCTAGCTCTCTGCTTTGCCTACACTAACTTTTCTCTGTTAAAATCATAGCACCTTCCGGACCCTACCAAATTTCCCCTCTGCCCACTTTTACTTTCTTTCATTTCCTACTCTCTCTTCCCTCCTTTTCAATATCACTTCTCTACCTACTGGATACTTCTGCACTTACTTTACCTCCCTGGGTTGCACCCTTTTATCTGTTTCAACTATTGGGTCCTAGTTGGGCAGCCCTCTCTCTCTCTCTCTCTCTCTCTTAGTCTTTCCTTTTCTCTACACTGCTATTACCTAGTTTCTCTATACCAGTTGCTATTGTTTGTACTAATGCCTTCCTTGCTTACTCGGATATAGGTAACCCCTTTGGAGCGTGCAATATCTGAAGCTGCCAATATACTGCCTTCATTGTAAATTTCCACTAAGTTTTGTACTCAAACTGTTTGGTTTCATTGCATCCTGCTGCTCACCCACTATGGACTATACAACATTCTAATCTTTCACATGTTATTTTCTCTTTATGTATTTTCCACTATTAGCTATACCTGTTATTATGTAATGTTTTGCACTGATGTAGTGTATTTGTCTAACTATCTGTTGTACTCTCCCAGGTCATGCCTGAAAATAATCTTTCTATGGCTAGTGCACTTACCCAGTTAACAAAAATGAAATAAATAAAATTTGGACTCCTGTAACAACTCCCATTCAGTGGGCCAAGGCTTGCCCAATTTCTGATTCTTTTTTGGCTCTCCAGCTTTACGTTGGTCAACCAAACAGCCCAGGATTTGTCAAAGTTCTCTGTAGCACCTCTTGTTTTATATAAGACTCAAAGGTAGGACATTTTGATCATAACCTCTGCATACCATTCAGCCCTAGAAGGTACTGTGGGGGGAACACCACTGCATTAGCAATTGCCGCTTAGCCTCCATCGCTAGTATATGAACTTATCATTTGAGGCATGCCTCTGCTCCTTGGAAAGGGAGTAATCACCTACTGTAGTATCCAGAGTAGAGGGGAAGAGAGTAGTGGTGTTTGCAGAACTTCTTCTGTTGCACTTTTAAACCTCTGCCCAAAAGGGGCACACTGCTGGGAAAGTCTGTAAGATGTGACCTATCTAGCCTGGAGAGTGATGGCATCTCGAACATTCAGTAGGAATATTTATACCCATCTTTGCTAGCCTGTCTGGCATTATGTACCACTAGCCTAAAATCTTCTTTTGTATAAGCTGTGCTTTGGGATCCAGGGACTCTGATATGCTATTGCCCAATACTTTCACCAGGTTTCTGACGATATCGCCACTTGTAAGTCTGCCTCCCATTTTAAACGATGAGCCTTTTAGTTCAGAAGAAAGAGCTATTAAATAATAATCAACATATCAAAATAAGGAACAGAGGGAATTACTTATGCTAGAGTATTGGGAAAATGCTAAAAATAATGATGAGAGTTATAGGTGAAAGGAGTCCAAAGGAATAGCAGAAACAACTTCAGGAATGAGAAGAGAAATCACAAAGGAGGGCTTTAAGAGCAGGAAAGGAGAAAGCTGTAATAGTAATCAACATTCATGACTACAGTGGGCTGGAGCACAGTGTAATATGTCTTTCCTGGTTTGAGGATAGCAGAAATTGTTGCCATATTCCAGCAAGGTGCAATTGACTCCCTCTTGAGAACTGTCTTACAGCCTACCAGCAAAGGAAGCAAAAGCTGGTCCCTGAAGGCCTTACAAAATTCCTTTGTGTATCTATCCAGGCCGGGGCTTTCACCATTTTGTAGGTTTTATGGCAAGATCTAATTCCTCATACCAAGTAGAGCATTTAGTAAATCTATATGCCTGTGATGAAGCTTAGGTAACAGTAAAGGAGCAAAGAATATTTAGACCGTCTGCACATCTGGTAAACAGTCCGCTTGGTATAATTACAGTGCCAGTGCTAACCTATGTGAACCCTGCATCAGCCGCTAATTTTATGTCATGTGTCCAACTGTTTAGGCCTAATTTATATTACCTTCTTTCTTCCTTCCACTAGCTTCTTCCCTCCACCTTCTCCAACCTCACTGCTACCTCTCTCACTGCTCTCCCTCTTTTTCCTCTACCCCCAACTCCAACCCCCCCGGTTCCTTGCCTTCCTAGGTACTCCACTCTTACTTACCTCCTCCCTCCCTTTATCTCATTCTGCCTTTTCTTCCTTGTCTGTAACCCAGACCGTACCTGCATCCCCATTGTTTCTCTTTCAGTAGTACTACTACCTGAGTGGATACTGGCAAATACAGAAGTACTATCCAAATGCTCCGTGCTCTAGCCATATACAATCTCCAAAGCTCTGTTGACCTGTATACTCGTTGTAAGCATTGTATAATGTATCTTTTTATCTGCTGCACCTGTGTATTTTATTGCAACTTATTGTAAATATTGTGTACATTTTTCTTCTTTTCAGTCTCTGTACCCTATGTACCCATGCACCTATCTTCTCAACGTAAATATGTAACTTATCTTATCTGCCGCACCTGTGTTTTTATTGTAATTATGGTGTAATTTTCCTTGTTCCCCTTCTCTGTATCCAATGTACTCTCTATTTATTGTGTACAATGTTCCTTTTGTATACACCACTGTATTTGAATCCCTTGCCTTACAGGACCTCCTTGTAAATGAGCTTGGTCTATGAAGACTTTCCTGCCAATAAACTTGAACTTAAAAAAAAATTCCTTGTAGGATAAAGGATACTGAAAGGCAGTAATAACCTGACAGGGATCTGTAAAAGGCTGGCCTGTTATTGAGCATTTGATCTGAGTCACCATATTCTGTCCCTGTTTTTGTGAAGTCTGTATGCCAGTGTTTTTGTTGCATGAGCTCCTGCTTCATAGTACCTCTAATTTAAATATCAGAGGGCCAGATCTGTTTTATCAGTGGGCCAGATCTGTTTTATCCTAGGTCCTCCGAGTGTATCCTGGGAGCAGTGGGGGCTTCAAGATTCTCCTCATCTACCATCCACCAGGTGATAGTGGAGATTTCCTGAAGGAGTTTGTAGACTTCATCATTGACATGGTGCTGGAGTCCCCTAGATGGTAAATTCTGGGGGACTTTAATGCCTGGATCAAAGATGAACTCTCACTTTTTGGACAAAATCTCCTCCAGCTTATGTTGATGCTGGGCTTCACATGGGTTATTACCTCTGCTACTCACATAGGGGGTCACTTGCTGGACCTGGTGTTCCTCCTGGGAATGGAGATCAGGGACTTGGGGGTGAAACCAGTCAGCTCATCTGATCATCACAACATAAGGTTCAATTTCAGGGCTCCCCCCAAAGGGTCTGCCCCCAAGAAGATGGTCCAGTACCACCCTATAAGAGGGGTTACTCCAGAAGGCCTAGCAGCGGTGCTGGATCTATCAGGTTTGTCAAGTGAATGCATAAGTCCAGAAGATCTGGTACTGGCCTATAACAGGGCAGTGGGGGATGCCCTGGACAAGATTACAGCTGTTCATGTTTGACCGCTCACTCTTTGACCAAGGAATCCTTGGTTTAAGGGTTCCTTGAAGGAGCTGAGTAGAGTGGGTTGAAGGCTGGAGATGGCTTGGCGAAAGTCTGGCCTGGATGCTGACAAGCTTAGATTGATGAAACATTATGAAAACTATGAATAAGAAATCACCCATAAGAAGGCAGAATTCCTGTCCAGGGAGATTTCTGCTGCATGGAATCGACCGGCCCAGCTCTTCCGGACTGTTGAGAGATTGTGCAATCCCATCTGTCTCTGAGATTTCTGTTCAAATTGGGGCTCATTTAATTAGTGATACCTCATTTGTCTCTGAAGCTTTTAATACGCTTTTTGGATATTTAGATAGCTATAGAATCCTTCCACATGGAAATTCTCCTCCTAATCATTCTATTGGTGCTATAATGTCGGAAAATGTGTTAGTCCCTCCTAAATTCCATTTTGAACAAGTATCCCCTGATTTAGTCAGGGACTATGTATTGAAAATGGACCCTCGGCTTTACATTTCTTGGGATGGACTGGATTACCAAATTATTAAATTGGGAATTAATTCCTTTTCTTATCCTCTTGCTGTCTTGTTCAATTTTTCCATGACCTTGGGAGTTTTCCCTAGTTTGTGGAAAATGGCCATAGTTACCCCAGTTTTGAAATCTGGTGATCCCGCTATATTGTCTAATTATCATCCAATTTCCTTATTATCTTCTTTATCTAAAGTCCTATAATGAGTTATTTTGGAACAAACCTTAGAACATTTACAAAACATTATCTTCTTACTGATTGTCAGCATGGGTTTAAGCCACTTCACAACACTGAGACAGCCTTGGTGGGGTTCACAGGTGCCATTCAGGGTGTCCTTGATGAAGGACAAACTATTGCAGTGCTTTTTGTGGACCTCACCAAGGCCTTTGATTTGGTTGAACATGATTTATTAAATGGTATTCTAACTAGTTTTCATTTTTCTGATAATGTTATTTCATGGTATCATGATTACCTCACTAATAGATCACATCGTATCCGAATAGGGGATAGTATTTCTTCTTCTTCTTCTAGCATTATAAAAAATGGGGTACCTCAAGGGTCTATTCTTGGTCCCCTGATTTTTTCACTTTACATGAATTCTGCTTCTCTGGTGTGCTGTCATTCATCATTAATACTCCGTGCTGATGATGCAGTTATTTATAGTATTGGTTCAGCTCCTAATGTTGCACTGGCTGAGGTTCAGTCTGATTTCGACTCTTTTCAGAAATAGTTGTTCTTGAATTTTATGGTGTTCAATCCTAGCAAAACAAAAGTTATGCTGTTTTCGAATAAGACCATTAAGCATACTAGCCTTCAACATATTGTTACACAGGATGGAAAGGTGATTGAGTTAGTGGATAATTTTAAAGGGTACCTAAACAAGCAGTTTTTTAAAACTGCAAACTCCAAAATCTGGCTTCATAGCAAGGTAAAGTAAAGGCTGCTGTTTACATTTATGCTAAAACTGCATTTATGTAATTAACATAAATGCAGTTTCATAGCTTCTGAAAAATGTAAACATCATCCTTTCACTTTCAAAAAACAGCCTTGCTTTCTTCTTAAGATCTCTGCCAAGTGTGTTAAGTGATGAGTCACGAAGACATCATCGGAGACAGAAACAGAGACCCACATATATTCCTATAGTGCTAACTAGTTCTTCTTTCCCTCTTTGTTTCGAATTGTTGTACCAGAACGATCAACACCATGTGTTAACTCGTGGATTATTTTGATCAGTACACATGTTAGGCTACGATTTTGTTCATTTTGTTTACTTTAACTTGCTGAAAATGTTTTGCAATACAGCTGACTTTCTGTTTGGCAAACCGCAGTACAATCCAACTCTTCAAACACCTGATGATCTAGTGGTCCACTGAATTTTGTTTTTTGTTAACCAGGAGAGAGACACTAAACTGAAATCTAGTTTACAGGTGTGGCCTGGGAGCACAAGGAAATGTAATGGCTTGCTCAGGGTCACACAGCAAAGTACCAGTCTAGTTCAATTCCAAAGCTCATGCTCTCTTGTTAATCCACAAATAAGACTTTCTTTTTCACGTGAACCCCCTGCACCTAGCCTGCCTTCTGTTGAACACCCCACCATCCATACCCTGTCCTTAGTACTGCCTGAGGCTGCATATGTGCTTATGGTCTCATGAAGAGAATTATTACACCTCAGATTGTAATCTTGTACCACAGAAAGTTGTGTGCACCTATACTGATACGCATCGTCAGCTGGCACTGTGTTATAAAATGTTTCCCAAATCACTCTCCAGTCCACTTTCTCAGTGTTTGACTTCTGCTCCCACAGTAAACATTGAGTGGATCACCACCCTTCTGCACAGTGAAGGTAGTATGTACAGTTCCCCTGTTGTGTTTTTTCCCCCGCCTCATTAACCAACAACTAGGTCTTCCGGGGGGGGCCCAAGCAATACACATCATGACCCACCAGAAAAACCGCTGTTCATGCCCTCATAAGGGCTGCACTTACATGGACAACAATATTATTAGCAGGCGAGGCATACTAATACCTTGAGCAAATCTACCCAACTTCCAGTGTCAGTCTACTGCTTTACTCATGATCCACAGAACCCCGCAGGACAGTTCCCAGCAATTCTTCTCCAGTACTTTTCTGTGCTCTACTCGACAATGCAAGTTGGCTGGCTACCACCCTTCCAAATCTTGAATGAGCTATACACAACTCCCTCAATACTGTCCTAACAACTATCAACATCCCCCCCACCCAAGGGTACTCTCCCTACACTGAATTCAAGTAACAGTTAAGGTACAGCCCTACCACTCTAAGTATTTATCATTGCTGGCTACTCTCATCCATAGTCAGGTAGTGATCACGATGCTGGCAGCCTCACATTTCAGATCTCACAGTGATCTGCTCAACATCCTCCTTCCTATCTTCAACTAACCTGAATATAGCTGTACCCTGCTGGAATTGCCTCTTCAGTCTCTCTCTGGCATTCATTCTTCTCACCTGCTCCCGACACCAAAAACTAATAAGTACACTACCCTTCCGCATTATCAATGTGGTTAGTACAGTCTCCCAAGTTATTTTTACATATTAGTAATAAACATGATCTTCTGGTAAGCCAGGCTGATAGCAGCATGGTGCAAGTGGAAAAATAGGCTTCCCTACCCATATAAAATCTAAGCCACCCATGATTAGGCACTATTAACTGACGTGCATAATGATGCACATGCCCATCATTTATCAGTGCCTAATCAAAAGCAGCCTAGATCTTTTAAGGATAGGAAAGCCCATAATTCCCCTTGTTCTCTGCTAACAGCCTGACTTACTGGAAAGATTTGTTTATATTTGATATGTCAAAAAAAACCAAGGGGACTGTACTACTTGCATTCATGATGCAGAAGGGTGATGAGCTTACCAGTTTTTGGTGTGAGGAGGAGTAGTGAAGAATGAATACCAGAAGTGGACTGAGAAGGCCACTCTTGCAAGGTACTGCTATATTCAGGGAAGGGGGAAGGCAGAAGGAGAGGAATATGAGCAGATTACTGTGAGAAATAAGATGTGGGGTTGCCAGCACCATGATCACTATCTGACACCATTGTCCTGGCCAACATTCCCCTTCCCATACAACCAGTTCATGCAGTTACCTAAGGCTGTCTGGATATTAATGTATGAAATGGCTGCCACTACACGTTCAGTCACTTCACTTCCAGTCTAGTATTGCTTGTAAAGCACTTTGGGATACAGTGTGTATGGAAACCACTATATAAATGCTGATTATTCTTATTATTATTATTATTTTCCATGGAAAAAGAAAACAAGCATATATTTGATTCTCGAGAAAGTATGAACTCTAACATTGGACTGCACAAGAACTTTGCTACAAAAAAGTGGTGGATCTAGGGGGTGGTGAAGGGTGTGGCTGCACCCCACCCACACATTGTAATGTACTTGCTTGCTGCTGCTGCATTTCACTTTGTTGAAGAAGTCTGATTTATCGATTGTACAAATGTTTGCATTCAAACTATGGATTACATTTGTAGATTTTGTCAAAAACGTACTAGAAAAGAAAAATAGCAGAAAATATAAAGGTTTAATAAAAATGTTAAAAAGTGCATATTCAGTATGCACACCACCCCAGCACCCCCATTGTAGCATCATGGATCCACCATAACCACTAGACCACCAGATTATTCAAGATTTATACTGCACTGTGGTTTGCCACAGAGGAAGTCGGTTGAATTAAAACACAATTTCAGCATGTTAAACAAATTGAACAGAACCTTAACTTAACATGTGTATTATACAAAATAATGCACATGGTTTTGACAGTTTTTTGAAACTGGAAGGCTGATTTTACAATTTTCCAATGCCCTGGAACCATATTTAGGTAAATTATATAAATGTAGTTTTAGCATTAATGAATACAGTCGCCTTTCCTTTAGTCATCTACAGAATCAGATTTTTGAATAGTTTGTTGTCATAATGTTGTTTAGGTATCCTTTAAGTATTTGGGGATACTTTTTGACATGAAATTGACTTTTGAACCCCATTTGAGTAAACCAAGGAAAATTCTACATCAGAGATTGGGATCTCTCTTTAGAGTTAAACAGTTTCTGACCAGAGAATCAAGATTTCTACTTGCCCATGGCTTCCTTATGAGTGTTCTGGATTATGGAATTATTATTTATTCCTCTTTCTCTGGTCACCTATTTAATAAACTTAGGGTAACATATAATTCCATACTACGTTTTATGCTCAATGTGCCTCTTCGAACACATCACTGTCTTTTGCTTAGACATACTCATAGTTTATCTTTTAAAAATAAGATTGTTCATAAATTGGGTACATTGTTATTTAAGGTAAAGATTGGTCTTATATCCCCAGTAGTCTCATTTTTGTTTCCTAGATTTCTCATTTCTGACAGTGCCAGGTCTCAGACTAAATTCACTTATGAAACTCTGTTGTTTTGAACAGTTTCTGGACATAGATCGACTCTTTATAGGGCTCCTTTATTTTTTATTCATTGCCTGCTGACATTACAGAATGTAGGACAGTGTGGTCTGTCATGTAGACAGCTAGTTCTGAGTGCTGTATCATTTTTTTATATAAAAAAATGGGTTATGGACTGTCTGTCTGGAGAGATGCTGAAACAGCATGTGGAACTGACACATTCAAACCCCCCAGGGATAAGTTCAAAGGACAGGACATAGCTAAGCTGCAGATATCTGTGGTACAATTATCTGGTCAATTTGCTTTGATCTCAGGAAATAAAATTAGCCATTCAGGACATCCTCAGGGAAATCCTTTGATCTGCACTAGATATCCTGAGAAAAGGGACACTGGCCAGTGTTATGAATAACCTCCCAGGAAACCAGCTCATTTTATCAAAGAGACCTTTGATGTGTAGATGCCATGGCCCAGACATAATTAAGGAATCAAATACACTTTTGCTTTGAATATGCAGTGACTTATATCAAAGAGACTTTTGATGTCTAGGGGAAGGCAGATCACAGACTGGTTTCGACTAGTTACATAGAGAGGAGATTTATTATGTCATTTCTTTTTTTTTTAAATACCTTAGGCCATCTTGGTGTTATAAAATATAGATTTTGTTACACCAAGGCAAGAAGGCCGGCTCAGGACTGGTTTTAACATACTGAGAAGACCTTAACAGAGACACTTTCATATTTTTCTGACTGAGAAGGAACGACTACACAGCACTGTAAGACTAAGAAGTAAGAATACCTTAGACAAGATTAGTCTGAATGTTATTATTTGTAGGAATCTGCACTTTTACCTGTTTGCTTTAATGCTGTATGTGTTGGGATATTTTGTTCTGTAATATTTTCTGTTTTCCTATTTTAAAGTAAAGATATATATTTTAAAATGGAAACTGCCTGGAGTGCCTTGACATTTCTTTTAATTTAAGTAAAGCTTTTGAAGGTTATAGTTGACACTGTGTATGATCTTATCATTATACCAAACCGGGAAATGGATAGAGTTCTCTAAAGTCTTGCATTGAGTTCTAAGGGTTCATTTTGTAGACCTAGTTAGGTGCCCGTAGGCAAAGATATCTGGCTCCCCCAAGGACAGAATTATCTGAGCCTGATAACTGGGTATGCTAACAAGAGGTTAGCAGTTTGAATCCCTCCAGAACTTGAGACTAAGGTGACTCAAACCCACAAAACAGACAAGAGGGTTACCTTGTGCTGTTCACTGTCCACAAATCATATGCTCAGAGGTTGGCACTTTGGGAGTAGAGGGCTGACCAGTTGAGTTAATTTGTGACATGGTCTTTTAAAACCAGATTGAAATACTGGCTGTCAGTTAATGACACTTGCACATGTATATGTTAAATCTTTTTTTATGTGTTACGTTTGTTGTGTAATTTTTTATATTTTTTTATGCTTGTATGTAATGTTATGGATGTTTAAATTTGTTTTGTGACTTGTTACTGGTGAAAATGGGCAGCTTTTGCTCATCCTGCTTACAAGTATAAAAAATTAAAATGAAATGAAATGACAATCTAGAAAGACCTTTTCACAGGTTAAGTGCGAAGAGCTCACTCAATTCTTTGCAGATAAGGTTGTCAGCATCAAGGCCAGCAACGGCCCGGCCCTACCTACGAGGGATTATGGGGATCATAGAGATGATAAACACTCAGTCTACTTGTTTGGATTTCAGCAGGCTGGAACTCATAAATATTGTGAGAATCATCCAGACTCTGCACCCAACCATCTGCAGTCTGGATCCTGGCCCTACACCCCTATTAGTGGGTTGTGTAGATGTCATTGGCCCGATCCTAGCTGAAATTGTTTGGGGTTAATTGGAGAGGGGGGTCCTTCCTGATCCCCTTAAGGAGGCAGTCGTATGACCACTCCTTAAAAAACCCTCCTTGATCCAAACCATCCAGCAAACTACAGCCTATCTCTAGCCTGCCCTTTGTAGGCAAGATTATTGGACAGGTGGTTGCATCACTGCTGGAGGATTATCTTGGGACCCATGGTATCCATGAGGCTCTCCAGTCTGGATTTAGGAAGAGACATAGTACTCAGACTGCACTCGTCCAGGAAGTGAATGATCTTCTAATTGTGAGAGATCAAAAGGCTTGTACCATCTTGGTCCTTCTTGATCTCTCTGCAGCGTTTAACACTGTGGACCATGGTTTGCTTTTGGCACTCCTGCATTTCCTTTGTGGACTGTTGGATACGGTCCCCAGATGGTTTCAATCCTTCCTCATGGGCAGATTTCAGAGGGTTGTCACTGGAATTTATTCCTCTGATGCCCTCACTCTATCCTGTGGGGTGCTGCAGGGCTTCATATTGTCACCCATGCTCTTTGCAGTGTACATGCTGCCATTAGGAGACATCATTAGATGATACAGTTTAAGTTTTCACTGCTATGCAGATGATACTCGACTGTTTATGTCTTTTCTACCTCAACAGGAGGATATAGTTTCCATCTTTAACAACTGTCTCACCGAGATCAAGGACTGGATGAGTGCCAGCTGGCTGAGGCTGAACCTGGAGAAGACTGAGGTGTTGGTGGTAGACCAATGGGGTAGGTTTGGGGGCTGGGCAGACATCGGGCTTATGGCTCAATGTTGTCCAGCTCACCACCTCAGACCGGGTAAACAACCTGGACATTGTGTTTG
This sequence comes from Neoceratodus forsteri, assembly GCA_016271365.2. NCBI lineage: Eukaryota > Metazoa > Chordata > Ceratodontiformes > Ceratodontidae > Neoceratodus > Neoceratodus forsteri. The sequence goes on along the minus strand of CM057454.1, from coordinate 1,098,018,889 downwards.
ATGATGGCCTGGCACTGAGATCTCAGGTTTTGGCCATGGTCAAATCCTCTTTCTACCATCTGAGGAACATTGCCTGGGTGAAATACCTGGTTCCCCCAGATGACCTACCAACTCTGGTTCATGCCTTCATCACCTCCTGCCTAGATTACTGCAATTCCCTCTACCTAGGGCTTCAAGGGGTTGATATCCACCACTTGCAGCTGGTGCAGAATGCAGCAGCCAGGCTTTTGACTGGCACATCTAGAGCTAGTCACATTATGCCTGTGCTGTGCAAACTGCACTGTCTGCCTATTCAGTGGTGGTTCACCTTAAAGGTTGGCTTGCTGACCTTTAAAGCCCTACACAATCAGGGACCTGGCTATCTGAAAGATCTTCTAACTCCCTACTGCCCCCACCATCATCTCAGATCTTCTGACGAGGGATTGCTAGAGATTCCCAGGGTGCATCAGAAAACCTCTGGTAGAAGAAGAAGAAGAATCAGCATTTATATAGTGCTTTTCATACATCCAAAGCACTTTACAAGCAATGCTAGACTGGTAGTGAAGTGACTTAATGTGTGGTGGCAGCCATATCGCACATCATCACCCACACACAGCCTGGATAATTGCATGAACCGGTTTATGGGAAGGGGAATGTTGGCCAGGACACCGGGAATGTTCCCTACTCTTTGTGAAGAGTGCTCTGGGTTCTTTTACTTCCACCTGGACACCCACCAGGACTACAACAGAATGGGCAGAAGGGACCTCGGTTTAACGTCTCATCCGAAGGACAGCACACCCCAGCAGTACAGCACCCCCCAATACTGCACTCGGATGCCAGCGATTTTTAGGTGTAAGTCCAGTCCTGGTGTGGGACGAGAACCCACGACCTTCTGGTCCAGAGGCGGATGTGCTACCAACTGAGCCACGCTGACACCTGGTGCACACACTTTTTCTTTTGCTGCTCCCACCCTATGGAATTCTCTGCCTCATCGGTTAAGAGAATGCCTGACCATTGAAAGCTTTAAAGTTGAATTTAAAACCTATGTTTTTAACCAGGCCTTTTCTGATGATTTTTAATTTGATTTATTAGATCTATGATATTACTAAGTATTTTGTCTGTGTAATGTTTTGTTTACATGTGGCATTGTTATGCTTTGTTAAAGCTCCTTGATTTTGGAAAGATGCTCTATAAAAATAATGTTTTACTTATTTACTTACTTATCAAGAATGGACAGTGTTCTCTGTCATGTGGTCAATAACAATGGTGGTATGGCTATATCCCTCTGGTATGCTGAGCTTGCAAATCTTTTAACTGGGCACATAGGGAGTCTAGAAGAGCTTTCCTCATTTTGTGAAGAGGCAAATTTGTTAACATCTCCCAGAAGGACAGCTTTTAGAGTGTCCCACAATATGCCCACCTTAATGTCCCCCCAATCATTCTTCATCAGAATGTGCATAATTCTCTCTTTCACCATTCCTGTAAAAGCCAGTATATTTAACAATGAATTATTAAACCTCCAAAGTGCATCACCTTGAGTGGTGAGTGGTACCCCACTTGAAGATAAATTTAAGAGGACCAGGTTCAGAAAGAACTATAGGCAAAATTTCACAATTTACGATAAAATGAGAGTGTTCTTTGGATACAAGACAAAAATCAATTTGTGTATAAACTTGATGAGGAGCTGAGTAATGGGTAGATTTCCTGTCATTGGGTGCAGATGGCAGTAAGCATCCACCCTTTCCATGTCTCTAAGAAATATTATAACAGCTTTCTGTGCAGCTGGCTTCCTAGGAGGTCTGGAATGGTGGTGTCTATAGTATCAAAAATCATACTGTAGTCCCCTACTGTTGCACAGAGCTCCATATTGAAGTTCAGCAATTTTATAAAATAACAGCCTCACTGTAGAGGAGTCTGTCTCCAGGAGGAGCTAAAGACTCACCAACATAATAGGAGTTGCCAGATAACCTCCAGTCAAAACTGCCATCTTGCTCTGTAGATCATCATAGTTCATCTTAATCTGAAATGGATTGTATCTGGGAACAAGAACCATTATGTCTCTTCTTTTCCCTTTTTAACCCATAGATGCCACTATCTGGGGGAATCCAGTCATTCTAATTTCCCATGTTCCCCCACATGAAGATGTGTTTCCTTCAGAAACACAAATGTGGGACATTTTTTAATGGATACTTTGAACATACAGACATATAAAAATGCCAGCAGAAACAGGCCTCATGGTCTATCGAGTCTGCTCGAGTGCGCAACTAGCATCTTATAATGCTGCTGCCCTTCCCTCCTCCCCATCCTAGTACCCCTTCCCCTTCCCCTATTCCAACCCTCCTCTCGAAGCTGTCTGCCATCTTGCAGGCCACTACCTCACCTGCCAAGGAGTTCCACTTGTCCACCACTCTTTCCAGGAAAAAATGTCTCTTCATCTCTCTCATGAATCTACACCCCTCCAATCTCAGTTGGTGTCCTCTTGTGTTCCTCCCCTTTCTCCTCTGGAAAATCCTCTCTGTATTAGTCTTGTTTATTCCCTTCAGGTACTTAAAGGTCTCAATCATATCTCCCCTGGAAACAAGAACCATTACTAGTACCTCTGTCCATTAGACTGGGTTGTTTAGACCATTAACCTTCTATGAATATATGACTAATTTACCCTGTGGTGTCATACAGGCAAATGAGAGTTAGCCACTGGTCTCTTACAGACCATCTGGATACTGAAAAGTTTAACCTGAATAATAAACAACTTGTATCATCTCCCTCTGTACAACATAAATGGAACACCAAATAACACCATGTAAACAAACTTAGGGCTAAGCCCAACACTGAACACTTTAAGAACCAAACAAACAAGTCTGTGGCTTCCAAGGCAGGAAGATTGAACCAAAGATACTCCAGGTTAGCATTAAAAAAAGGAACTGTGCACTCCACCAAACCACATGGAGGGTGAGTGACCTCAGAATGGGGGTCAGACCTTTGTCATCATGTACAATGCCAAGCATCAGGAGACTCAGATGTCAGAATAGGATGATAAACATATGCCCTGTGAACAGCCAGCACACACAATTATCCATCAGTAGTGTTAACAACAAAGAGGATTCTCCCTCCCTCCCTCACTCCCCCACCAGGCTGGGTGAATAACGCAGCCAGAGATGTGAAGTCACCTCCATATGATGTACTAGAAACAAAACTGACTGTCCAGGAACAAGAGAATAAAAATAACAAGCAGTACAAGAGAAGAGAGACAACTGTCCTGTCCCCTGCAAGTAGCTCAAAAGAGGTTACAGCTTTCTTTAACTCAGGCTGAACTGAAACAGGCTTAAGCATCTCATTCTTCCCACAAAATATAGAGTAGGATATCACAGTGGTCTACTCTTAGATGTTACTGGTGCTACCACTATGGAGAGGCACTGCTTGTGGCTGGGAGAGGTAGGCAGGATTGGTCCCCTCTGGGACCACGCTGCCCCCACACAACCCATTGAAAGTAGAATGAGAGGACTGCACAGAGAGAGAACTTTTCTTTCAACTTCTATAACTCATCTCAGTTTCTCAGCTGAACTGTAGCACACATACCAATGGAAACACATGTGGTTTCTCCCACCCCCAATACACAAATGTACTCACAAAAATTACTTAATTACTTCTGTCTGGCCTGCAGTACTGCTACTATTTTCTCTCCATAGTTCTGAATGTTTCAATGCAAACAGACTTTAAGGTGCAAACACAAAAGTAGCAATAACTTGACATACATCCACATGGCCAGTCCTCCCCCCGATGTGCACGCATTGTGGCGGGTATGGCTATGCTGCTAGAGACAACCCACTAAGTACAGCTATAAGTAAAAAGTCTCTTACTTGAGTACTAGGGAGCCAGAGGCAGGAGTCTTTAAGAGATGATGTCCATAGGTCAGAGTGATGGGGTGTAACCCCTTGAAATGAATGGAGTTACTTTTTGTTACTGTTTTATACATTATGATGGTGAGTTGAAGAATAATAAAGGCAACTGTTCTACTAACAAGGCCCTTGTTAGTCGAGTGGTGGCCTTCATTAATCTCCAACTGTCCAAGAATAATGTATAAAATACCGTAGTAATAAAAAATGCCACTATTCATTTCAATGGTGCTCACCCCTGCAGTCTCCTTTGTCCTTTGTCATAATGTTCCTGAGTGTGGGAATGTGGAGGTCAGCTTCACTGGGGGGGCGTAAGCCTGACTATAGTGGGGCTCCAATAGTCTTTGCATACCATGCCACTCAACTGTCCGTGAATGCAAGGGACAGCTCTAGAATGTCTGCAACATCTCAAAAAGGTACAACTTATTTGTTTTAACTGAAAATTGATATGCAAATCAGGCAAAATTAAAATGAATAATAGTCATCTGTATATTCCCCGTAGCAGTGCATCTTATTTGGGCTTAAACCCACCCAGTTACTAACCAACTTTTTTCCTAGTAGACATTCCTGCCCCCCCAAAAAGAACTTTGTCCCATTTGTTCTCCCTGACTCCATTTTATTCAATATTCATCCACTATGGGTCATGAAGCCACCAAAAGGTAACGAAACTAGAAAAACACATCAATATTTCAGTCCTTCCTTCTTCCCCAATCCCCCTGTAAAAAAAATGATTTACTTTTACTGACCTGACCATGTGGCCAGAACCTGAAGCCTGGCACGGTGTGCCACAAGCCCTGTTTTCAGTCTGCTACCCCTCCCTCCTTCGACCAGAAGCTGGATGCTTGAACCGACCATCACAGGTCCGCAACATGGTCCATGACCAAGTCACCTCATCAACTGAACCAACCCAACCTGAGTTGCTTCTTTCTTGCTTGGTTGCTCTGTGGCTGCTGCTGCACTGCACTGATTAAAGCCTATGAAGGCCACCCACACCACTGTCACCATGATGCTAAGCCTAGCTTGCTGCGGGGGAGTCTGTGCTGTCTTTTTGCATGGCGAGCCTAGTAGAGTAAGTAGGTAGCCTAGTCTTGAGTTAGCTTCTAGCTCACCTTGAGCCACCAGGGGAGAAAGAGACTCACTAAGAGTTGACCAACAAAAATATGCTGCCACAACACTGCTATTGTGAGTTCAGTGCTAACTGACTCCTCCGAGCTGTAGTGTGCAGTCTGTCTACTCTGTGGTGGAAAATACAGTGTCACACTTGCAAGACTCATGCACTCTTTCTTGGTTGGAGCGCATCCACATCACATGTGATTGTGCCACCACTAATAGGTGGAGAGAGTGGACAACACAATATAGACACAGATGAGTCTGGAGAGTACCTGCAGCGTGAGCACACACAGACCAGGTGGGCACTTATTGTGCAAAAGATTACATCCAAATTTAATGCCATTATTTCCACACCATAAGGACAACCTAGGCACAAATGGGGGTGGGGGCATGCTGCTTAATGGTAGAAATTTATTCTTAGGTGCTTATGCAATGGTTTCCATTGTGTTCTGAGGTACTCTATCTTCATGTTTCATGATGTGTCCTGATCATCATGTGGGTTAGTTTCCCTCATTGTCCCTCATTTTGAGTGTCCATGTCCCTCATTTCTGTGACAAAATGTGTGGTATGGTGAATGCTTCCAATCCCTACTCAGCACAAAAAGTGCTGAGCATGGCCAAAGTGTATATGTTCAATACAGACTGACAAAAGGAAACTAAGTGAGATGAAACAGTCACAGAGAAACACATTTGTAGCATTAAATATGCATAAGAGATTTGCAGGGTCCAAAACAAAAAGGATAGGCTTCACAACACAGAGGACTCTCTTTGTACATCTGGAATGGTGGATGTTGACTGGCTATATCCTAGGCATTTAATGCAGTAAGCAAACAATGCTTTACAAATTAATGTTGATTTAATGACAAAAATCAAAAACCATTAAACAATCTGCAAAAGGATCAGAATTAATGAGTTTACCTAATTTTCATGGGAATCCAAATAAAAATGTATTTTAATGACTCTAATTGCTAGCAGTAGTATAAGAAACAGAAACTGATGTGTTTTTTATAGATGAGATTTGTACCAGCTTAGCAGCTGCATTCATGGCAAGCATGCAGCATGTGACATTTAAATGATGTTCACACCAGCTTAACAGCTGCATTCATGTCAAGCGGGCAGCACGGAACCTGATGCCATTTTTAGAAAATGTTCACACCAGCTTACCTGCTGTGCACATTTCAAGCTTGCAACATGCAAACCTGATTTGCTTTTCAGACTTTGATTCACTTAAGATCACTTTGTGTATGCGAGCTGCATGCAAACATTGCACAATTAGGCATGTGGCATGCATTCTGCATGTATACAGTACACCTATATTTCTGTAAGGGTGTACTCCCTGGAGCAGCGGAGGGAAAGGGGGGACATGATTGTGACTTTTAAGTACCTCATAGGTATAAGCCAAGTGCCAGTGGAGAGCATCTTCCAGTTGAAAGGAAATCAGAGGACTATGGGCCATGGATTGCAGATTGGGGGGGCAGTTCAAGGGGAACATTAGGAAGTACTATTTCACAGAGAGGGTTGTGGATAATTGGAATAGGCTCCCTGAGGAGTTGGTTGGAGAAACAAAAAGTGGGAGGGTTCAAAAGAGTATAGGACAGACACAAGGGACTGTTGAAGATGGGTTGGGGGAGGACACGTCCTAGCAGATAACTAGGCAAGTAGGCAGACTGGGTGGGTCTGGCAGACCTTTTCTGCCATCACATTTGTATGTATCTATGTACCAACATTAATCAAATGTAGCTAGTGTGCCAGAGGGGAGAGAACACTATGGGTTCCATGGGACCAGGAAAGGACAAGGTGAGGGCTCTGCACAGAGAAGACTCCCTGAGGGCTCCCAGCAGCAGAGGCAAACCTCCAGGTTAGAAACATAAATATTAAATCTGCTCTCACATGGGTGGAGCCAGCTACCAATGGCAATTAGCACTTTACAGAGGAGTTCCAGCAGGAACCACTTTTCTTTTATATTTAATTAGCTGTCAACTTTAAAGGAATGGAAGAGCACAACAGGCAGATTGATTTCAGCTACATTTTGGTGTAATCCTGAGGCAATTTGAATATGGTAGAACTGAGAAAGACTAATGTGCAAGACACCAGGAAAAGGAAATAAGGGAAGCCGCCATATCAGCCTGGACAGAGCAGAGCACAAGGGGAAGCCAGCAGGGGTGCAGAACACTCTAGCTCTAGTCTCCTAAACGCAGTCCGAGATTTAGATAAAAAAAGTTGAGGCTTTATAAAACTGCTTTAGCATGTTAGATATGAGAATGGACTCTGTGTCAGCCGAAGCCCAAGCTGTAACAGAATTGGCTAGTAAATCAGCAGTGGCTGTGTCCTGTGTCATTTCTGAAAACAAAATCTTGAGAATGCAATTGGTACAGTTAGAAAATAGTGCTCCACTGCCCAATATATGATTATTAGGATTACCTGAAAACGCAGAAGATGATGGGGTTTATACAAGAACTTTGGGACAATATTAGAACGTAATTTCTCTGGGAAACTTGCAAAGGCATATCAAGTGATGTCTAGGAAATTACCACAAAATTTGAAGAAGGTTAAACTCTTCTGATAACCACCACGGGGCTGCATATTACAGATATTATCCTAGCAGCAGAAAAGCGGAAAGAATCTCTACAATTAACTGATGGGAAACAAATTTTCTGTTTTCCTGATTTTAGCTTTGCCACACAGCACACTGCAAAAACTTTGAGGCCATAAAAGTCAGTCTCAGGGCACTAGGTGTCAATCACAACCTGCAGCTTCCTGCTAATCTTCAGTGCAATATACTGGGAGAGCTTGTCTCTTATTTGGGCTAATTTCACTTGGACTGAACAACAAACAGAACTGGGCAGTGGGGCTTCAAACTGTCTTTGCCTACAGTTTGATGACTCTTCAAAATATCTACATATCAGGTTGATGGTAGGTTTTTGGAGTGTCTGTATTCACTGTTTCACTTTTAATGCTATTGTATTGTGACGCTCCAATTTCTGGGTCTCATGCTGACAGTTTGGATGAGGAGATTGGGGCATACTTAAACAAATAAACATGTTGGCACTGCTGGTTGCTCTGCTTGACTATGACAGTAAGCCGGTTAGCCAAGATGGCAGATGCCACAAGATGCCCTGATTTGGCATAGTCTGCTAAATGTGAACACGTATCCTCAGTTTCTTCACAGAGAAATGCTAAATAACAAGTAATATGTCATGGTTAAACTAGCACAGGCTGGCAGAGGCAAGTAAGTTTTAAGACCTCCTGAGTAAAACCCCTGAGTTGCTGGTACCATTTGTACATTTGTAGACAAGAGGAAACACAAGGCTTATGAAGAAAGTTTGTACTGCACCTAAACTGTTACTGTTTTCCAACACCTGTCCTAATTTGGTGATAGGCTTGATATTCTGTTTCTACTCATGTCTGTTTAGCTTTGAGCTACAAGTTTTTCAGGTGCTGTATAATTAGAAGTTGTCTTTCTCAATGCTAAGTGTAAAGGGCCACATATATGCTTTATGCAGATGCATAGTCAGGTACGCTCAATGACATTTTGTCACACATCATGAAATTTATTGTGCTTGGCACTATGAAGACTTTTCAGATGGCCAGCTGTATTTGTCCATGGTCATGCTGCAACATGGGTCAGTATCCTTTATCTGTCTGAACGTGTGTAAATTAGTTTGCTAGCCAACATATGTGGTAACAGTGTGGTACTGAATGAGTATTCAATGTATGCTATTTTCTGTAAGTGTGTACTGCATTCTGTGCTATGTACTGTTTCATCTGTATTATGTACATATTAAAATTAATAACAATAAATTTAAAAAGATTTTCTCTCACAAAAGGAGCTGATAAGTACATCCTAAATTAATACGCATGTAAAATAAATTAGTTGCATTTCAGGACATCAACATACATACCAGGGGGAAGGGGGAAGTAGACCTTCTGGACATTATGGAAATATGCTGCAATTTCACTTAATTGATTAATTATATAAATTAGACATTGATTTTACAACACATCAAGTATAAAAGATTGCTCAATTAACTTTGTAGAAATTACAAGGTTAAGAAAAAGAATCAAGGGAAGGAGACCCAGAGAAGGTTACTCAAGATTACTTTGATGAACTTTTATGTATAGCAGAGATAGCCAAGCAAAATCTGTTCAGGGAGCATTAAGTGGCAAGATTTGACAATGATATCAGGCGATCATTAATGTGAAAAAATATTTCAATAAAATCAGTTATGCAGCCTAAGATAGATTAGCTTTTCTAGCAAAAAAAGGCCTCTTGTAGTCCACCCTGGTTTGCTTCAATAAATTTATGTTGCAATATTTTTTAAACACATACTGTAGCTCAACAACTAAACTAGAGCTGTGGGTTTGGTTCTACAAGAATTGAACACCTCAAACTTTGGATGTTTGATTCTTTTGGACCATGGTGAACTTTCCACTGAAATCGGCAGACTTTGGGTTCAACTGGTTTGCATGGGTCTGAATCACGTGGACTTGACAAACCAGTTGAGCTGCGAACCACAGTTCACGCCACAGGTCACAGGAGTGTCAGCTTGTTAGGGCTCCAGTCTCAGTCAATTATTATGTCATGTTCCAGTCTCAATTTGGAGCTGACTGAGCTGACTAAGAGCTAATCACATGACTGACAAGGGAAGCTCAGTTGAATGCTTGCCATCAAGCTGTTGGTAGGAGAGTCAGGGCTCTGAGATTTACTTCTTAGATTAGTTACAGTAGATTTGTGAGGCCCGGACTCAGGAGGGTGGATCATCTCTTCTTTCCAAGGAGAGGCAGGCACAATGGTTCCAGGTACAAACAGCAAGCTTTTGTTGTAACAGGCACTGGTTACGCTGGAAAATAATGGGTTATTTGGTTGCAAAATACAAGGCACTCACAACAATTTGCATGCACAGCACTTAGTGATGGAAGGCAACTATTCAGGTCTAAATGCAGTAAATGTAGGGATAAACAATCACATGTATATATAATATCAACATGTAATATACCACAAAAAGGGTCACCTAGTGCCCTACATCTGCAGACATCAATATTAATAACTTTATCACTACCTAACCACCTTGGCCAAGGATAATTAGAAAACACCTGCTTATGGTCTGACAGTCCAGTAGGAGGAGCACTTTTTTGGTGCTGAGCAGGTGGTTGCTAGCTAGTTTGAAGGATTGGTACAGTACCTTAATGACTGATCAGCCTCGTTGACCGGCAGAAGGACTGAGAACAACAAGATGAAGAAGGTGGAAAGGCTGAACAAGATGAAAGATGAAGGCTGGTCTAGAAGCCGAAGAAGCAGGTGGTAAAAGGGTGAAGGATGGTCCAGGCGATGTCCTTCTGTGGTGATGGAGGGTCCTCTGGAAGGCTGCTGCTGAGTTGCCGCCCAGCCAAGGAAGGGTGCTATGGCCATTTCAAAGAAGCAAAATAAAAACGGGGCAATGTTCTAATTGCACACTGTGGTGGAAGCCTCACTACCATGAGCTGGGGTGGCTCCTAGGCTGACTATACAGGGTGGGGAGGTGTAACTGTCTCTACGCTGGCTACTGCAGTTTTTGTCATCTTCAGAGGTTGTTGGCAGGCTGGGCAGAAGGCACTTGATGCTTGGCTAGGTGAAAGGAAGGTGGCCCCAGGAATAAGGGCCACAGGCAATTGCAGTCTGTTGGGCTATTGGCTAGTTCAGGTGGTAGAACTACCACAACTGGGCAGTCTGTCCACTTCCCCAAGGTAACACCTCAGTCTGAGGAGGGAAGAGAACTGGGGTAGTTCAGTGCAGTTGGTGGTGGTGGGTCAGGCAGTTCAAGTCCCTTATAGAACAGTCCAGGAACCAACTGGTAGAGGTGTGGGACAAGCAAGTTCAGCCCCGGTGAGGGTAGCTGTCTTTGGTGGTGCAGGGCAGACAGTACAGGACCTGCTGCAGTTTTGTGTTAGACCCCTATGCAAATGGTTAAATCTGTTGGGGTCAATAACATCCTGGGGTGCAACCCAGAGAAAACACTGAAAATAACAATTACACACTAATACTTTTTCTTTTACCAGGTACTGGGTTTACCTTATGGCCAGGGTCCAGGTGGCAGGCAGTACAGCATAGGCCTGGCCGTCCCCTTGATCTGCAGCTCATACCAGTTACCAGTAAGCATTCCAGGGAGGAATAGGATGGCTGTTAGGGGTGAATGGAACTCTGAGTGAAGGGGCTAGGGCCTCTGGGGGGAACTCCCTCCAAAAATGGGCACTGGCCCTTTAAATCCCCGAGGGATCTTTTTAGCTCAGTGGGCCCACAGGGGGATTGTCTAGGCCAGCTCCCACTACTGGGATGTATACGGTGGGTGCTGGCAGCTGGGCTATGCAATAGGCCCAGACTGAGCTCCGTCCCTCATAAATATTAACTTCTGGGCTGTAGCCTCACTGTGCAGGGCCTAGGGTTTTGCTCTGCCTATAATGCCTGCACAAAAGGGCATGTGCCTTCAGCCACACCTTTGTCCTTGTGGCACAGAATTCCTGGATTCTCCACCCTATTTATGCCCATCTTAGCCTTCCCCTCTGATCCCCTACCACTGGGGTGCTGTGTAGTGCCACAATCCACTGTCCTGGGGCTCTTGGCTCTGTAGTGCCCCTGTTCCTTTGTATAGGTGAGCGCTCTGCCCACTTTTTCATTTATGCCCTTGTTCACCCCTCAAGCACCTCCAGTGCTACAAAAAAATAAAATTTGGGCTTACAGCCCACTCACCACTTGGCCTGGGTCCTCTGCCTCCAGATGGATTGTTAATAGTGCTCATGGTGGAAATCAGGGAGCCGTGCTCCAACCCAACACCTCTGTTGCCCTTGTATAGCCATGGGGTGGAGCTCTAGTGTTCTGGGTGGTTGTTTCCACCAATACACACTTCGCGGTAACACACCACAGTCCGGCTGCATGACAGTTCCCCTCTTGGGTGCAGCGCAAGTCAGCAGCTCATGCTTACGATCTACAGCTGTGCCAGGAGCTTGCAGGAGGGGATGCTGGTAGGAGGGAGGATGGGATACTGCTGACCACCACTGCTATATTTTAAAAAGGGATGTTTGCCTTGGTTAGGGGTGGGTGGCGAGCTCCGGGAGTTGGTTCGCAGGCAGGGACCAGTGCTGAACACAAAAGCAAAAAAAGAAAAGAAACAACACCAAAAAAATTAAAAAGAGAGATACGGACAGCAGGAATGGGGTATCAAATATATACAGGGCTCCAAGATCTACAGGGATTCCTGTATTTTACGGGGATTTGCACCTGTCTACAACAAAATTCATTCCATAGGCTTGCATTTCTTATACAGGAAAACAGAGCAATTAGTTCTCCACAGAAGACAATGTAATCTACAGGAAACCACAGGAAAATCAACCTAGCAGTTACAGGGAAAATGTGAAATCAATCTGGGGGCACTGCATATATAAAAAAACAAATATCCCAGGATCAGCCTCCTACCAGTGTGCAGCTACCTCCAACACCAGCCCAGGCAGTCAGAGGCAATGGAGCACCCAGGAAGGAGGGAAGGGAACAGCAACAAACACAACAGGAGAGGGGAAAAAAATGGAAAAAACACAGGAACAATCACGGACCTGACCCACAAACACAGGAGCAGAGGCAAAATGACTCAGTCACCATAACCAGACACCACAGCCTGCATTAAAACCCTCAGGACAAACCCAGAGAAAAGGGGAGACTCCCCCCCATGGATTCCAACCTGGGAGACTCGCTCTCTAAGGCTGACTGCTGCTGCTGGAGAACTGCTGGACCTCTCAAGGGACTAGGAATGACTGCTGCTTCTGCCGGAGACCCCCATGGATCACTGGGGAGCATCCTGTAGGAGCTACAGACCTGAGCTTCAGGTAAGCCTCCAGGCATCTGTACTCCTGTGCTGTTCACTCTGTCAGCCATCCAGTCCAGAACTGCCCTCTGGCTAGCAGGGAAGCTCCTTTATAGCCTAGGGGCAGACCTGGCTTCTGGCCAGAGGATTGGGTCCCTTGGGCTGATTTATGGCCAGTTTAGGCATTGGCCAGAACCCTAGCCTGGCCAGGACAAAGCATCCATCCCAGGAAAAGTCCGGGGAGGGGAGGGGAGAGGGGGATAGGGACAGGAAGTGGTCAGCCAACTAGCTAGGTCAGGAAGCCTGCTGGTTGTGTATGGGGTGGGTGGTTGGGGGGGCTAACCCTTTCCCTCTGCTGAGGTTTTTACCTGGTCTGCTTGCATATGAACTTTGGGGCACTACAGATTAGCTAGGAAATTCTTGTAAAAACTGTCAGAAAATAAATGACATTGACTAGGTCTGCTGAAGGGGAGAGGAAAAGGAATAAAAAAGTAAAGTTAGGCTGAGCACCAGAATCTGCAGGCTTGCAGTAGGCCTGTGGGACCAGGAGCATGCTTGAGAGGGGAGATGGGAGAAGGTTGCACTCTCTGGGGGACTAGAGGAGGAGTGTTCTTGGATCTGGGCAGTGGGCTGGTTGGGCATGAGGTGGCAGTGTACCAGTGCCCATTTAACATGCCAAAATAATAATCTCAATAGTGCAGTACCCATTTTAAGGACATTTCAGAAAAAAAAATTTATTTTTAAGCCCTTGGCATGTGCCAGCTGGCATGAGGACAGTGCCTGGCCACTGGTAGTTGGTAGCTTGGTAGCATTCAAAAAATTTTCTTTTCTTTTTGTGGCAGTTCTCAAATGGAAACATAGGGCCCAATCTTCTAATGAAGTGGAATGACGCAAGGGACGTGCATCAAAACAGTTTGACACAAGTGGTGATGCATGTCATCACTTGCATCAGATGCAATTTTCCAAAGCAGCCTGAGTTGTTCCAGACACTGTTTCACCAACGCCCCCTTGTTTCAGGGTGCAACATACAACCAGGTGTGCCGGGACACAATGGGACATGCACCATGATGGGGCTGCAACATCCCATTTTTTTTTGATTTTCAAAGCCCCACCATGGATGCACCAAGGGTGACCACTTAGACCAGCCAGGAGCTGGTCTAAGTAGTTTGCATCAGTGGAATGGGGTCCTACAGGGGTACCAGGAGTATACCAGGGGCCAGGGAGGTGGCAGTGTGGGCATCCAGGAGGTAATGCAAACATGTCCGGTATGTAAGCACCCATTGGGATGCTTGTGCTGTATAGTATAGTACAGTAAAAGCACTGTGCATACCCCCCAATCCCTGATGTCACTCATAATAAAGCAAGCCTCCATCCCCGATGGTGTTGCAGACCCCCTATCCCTGATCTCCCCCATGCAGTTACAAATACCCTCTGTTGTGGTACTGCAGACTGCCTTCCCTCCCCACAATCACCCCGTACACCATGCTATAAGTATCTCTTGTGGTCCAGTTTACTCCCTGCCCCCCACCCCGTCAGATATTGTCCCACCACCCCGCACCCCCTCCCAATCCTAAATAGAAGCTGGTGGCCAACACAGCCCTCCTCTCGCCACCATGGCTGGCCACTGACTGGGCTCACAATGACTGCGTACTGTATACTAAGGATCATACTCAGGATGTCAGAGAGCAAAAGACTAGTTGTCCATTAAGCTCTTGAAGTTACATATAGTAGGTTAAGGATTTATTTGTTCTTAAAAAATCAGCTAGCCTATTTTTAAAATGTATTTTTATTCTGACTAACAGTATCAGCTGTAGGAAGTTTATTCCACAGACCAATGACTCCTTGTGAAAAATAGTATGCCCTTTTTATGTGTGAGATAGTATGCCCTTTTTATGTGTGAGATTTGCTTCTCATCAACTGGAGCGGGTGGCCTCTACTGTTAACTGATATTTGTTTGAATTCAAGACCACATTCTAATGTTAACTCTAAATTTTGTAAAATGTCCCATGTAAATAAAAGATCCCCTCTAAGTCTCTGTTGTTCTAGAGACATTAGATTGAATTTGTGGATCCTTTCGTCATAAGTAATAGTTTTGTCTAAACAAATTGTTTTTGTGACGCTTCTCTGAATTTTTTCAATTCTGCATATGTCCTACTGGTTTAAAGGGGCTCCATAATTGAGAAACTTAGTCAAAGCAAGGTCTAACATAGGCCCGATACAGGGATGATAGGATATATGGGTCTCTAGAGATTATATGGTGCCTAATTGCCCACCAGATTTTATTAGCTTTACTGATGGTATTAGTAATGTGTAGATCAAAGTTTAAACTGGAATCTATAGCTATACCAAGATTTCTTTCATTTTCTTTATTAACTAAAACTTCGTTATACAAGTAATACCTATTTCTTGAATTCTGTTTACCCAGATGGATAACACAACATTTAGAAGAATTAAACTTTAGGTTCCATTTAATAGACCATATTTCCAAAGTGTGTAAATCCTTTTGGATGATCTCAAAATCTGTAGATGAATCGCAAATGTTCGAGAGTCTGCAGTTATCCACATAGTTTAAAATATTGCTTTTGGTGTTAAGTGATAAATCAGAAATAAATATTTGGAAAATGGTGGGCACCAAAACCAATCCCTGAGGGTCTCCACTTCCAGCTGATTGCCAGTTAGACTGATGGCCATCTACAATAACTCTCTGTTTTCTATCTTTCAACCAATTTGCAATCCAGAGTATAAACAGAGGATAGATGTTATTAGTTTGCAATTTTTGGATAAGTGACCAGTGATGAGTACAGCATGCTCAGTGAATAGCATAGCCCCTTTTAAAGCTTAATCCTTAAAACTTGGTGCACAGACCCCTGTTGCATCTTTCTCTAAATCTTGAAACTGTGGAGAAATTTGGATAAGAATTTTTAAAATTAGATGAAATGACTAAAAATTACATTTTGATTTAATGTTTGGCCACCCATAATTCACCCCCTTTTAATTTAGGACTATGAAAGTTGGTACACTTATGAAAGCCATTTATCTGTATACCTGCCAAGTTTGGTATCATTTGGATAAGTACTTTGAAAATTAGACCAAAAAAATTGAAATTTATAAAATGACAAAATTCAGTGGAATTTTTGAAATGTATTATTTGATCATAACTCAGCCTTCTGTTGAGCTAGAAACCTGACATTTTGGCATGATCACATATTGGTAGGTGCTCTAATCGTGTGCCAAATACTTACTTGGAGAAGTGCTGGGTCTTTTGGACAAACGGAGTGCCCTCTGCTACACTCTAGTGTTTAATTTGCAATTCTGCAATAAAAAAATCTTTTATTTTATCTCAACATTTGTTGTCCTTCACTGGAGCTCTGGCTCCTGGCTCCGGAGTGTGAGTATTTCTACTACTGTCTGTGGTTATTGGTAAATGTCTGGGCTGCCACCAAATACTCGCACCCTGCCCTGGTTCCTGAGCACAGCACCTTTTGAGTTCCTGTTTGCAATTTGCATCAGTGAAGCGACCAAGGTGCCGCATCCATGAGGTGAGAGTTGAAGGACCCAGTGGCCAGTATCAGCAGAGGTTTTGGGCTAAACAGACTTTTGGCTGTTCTATTGATGTCCCTGTGAGCAAAGTGCTGAAATATGAGTTCTGATGAATCATCAGCAGGGGAAGATAGCCTATCTGTTTGCCTTTCCGTTTTTGGTGACCTGACTATACACAAGGCATCTTCAAGACAGTGCTTGGTAGTCACCATGGCAGACACCGATGAAGGTGAGCTCAAAATATTATTTACAGTACTAGAAAGACAATTATTCAATGACCTCAACCTTACTTACAACATCAGCAGTCTTGAAAATTATGCAGACAAACACATCGCACCACGCAGACTTAGAGTAACGCTTATTCCCTCTGGTGGCTTGGAAACTTTTGAACCACGGGGCAAATGGGAGGAAACTGCCTATAAATGTATTGTAACCTTTGTGAAATTAATCATAAAAAATTACACTGTGAAATATGAAAAGCTTGTGAAAGAAATTGTTCAAACCAAGGAGAGCTTGAAGTGCTTCATTGATTGCTCGAGTTTCAAAGTACTTGACAAAGTACTGCAACATAAATTAAAGGTGCATTAAAGTCATATTATTAAAAGGAAGAAACGTAAATTTGAAAGGGACATTGCCGATTATGCCGAATGGCATGAATTTAATTGGTCTAAATTTGCATGAACTCGGTCAACGTCACGAGGGAGGCCTAAATGAAGATCCAGACCGCAGGATCGCTCTGCCAAAGGGGACATCCAAAGCAAAGTTTCAGCTAGCAACCAGACTATAGAAAAGGATAATGTGAGTTCTCAAACCAAACACTCAGGGCCAGATATTCAAAACTTTGCCCCGGGGCTCAATTAACACAGCCCGGTGGGCAAACTTAGCCCAGAACACAAAGCAAGCTATATTCAAAAAGAATAGCCCAGGGCAAACAGCTTCTGAATATAGCATGGAAATGAGGCCGGGCAAACTGGGCTGGGAGTGCAGGGCAAACTTAGCCCTGGAATAAGACAGCTCTGAATATAGCAACCAGGAAGTGCAAACCACAACAGCAACACAGTGCACAGCGATGTGAAGGTAGGTAGAGGTGAACTATGTGGCCAATGTGTGTGCCAGCAAATGTGTGGACCAGTACAGCTGCAGGCAGCAGTGCATGTGAAAGTACAGTGTTAAAACTGTATAATATTCCCCGAACTGTTTGCGTAGCACTAACATGTTTGCTCAGGTTTAGCGCAGGGTTAAACTGTTAGCCTGGTGTAAACACGTTTGCCTGGCGCTAAACTTTGCCATGTTCAAAAGTGACATGCAAATGAGCCTACTTAGGTAGTCTCTGGGCAAACATCCAGATTAGCATCTCATTATGCCCTGATTTGCATGCAGTTTGTACCGGGCTAATGGTTTAGCCCTGCACTAAACCTGTGCAAACGTGTTAGCGCTACCAAACAGTTTGGGGAATATTATACAGTTTTGAACACTGTACTTTCACATGCACTCCTGCCTGCAGCTGTACTGGGACAACACAGCATAGGCACAGATGGTGGTGGTGCTGCATGCAACTGTCACACTGTAGGTCATTCTACAGTACACAGCAGACACTACAGTAGCAAGGGGACCAGTAGTGTGTGGACACAGCACTGCCTGTGGTGTGTAGGGCAGTGCTGATGACTGCACTATACACAGTGACAGCCCCAACATGCAGGCATTTACTGACAGTGGACATTATTGTTATGCTGCTGTGTGACCCACAGATGCTGCACCTCTGGCATGGGATGCTCACAGTGACATATACATGTCTGGCTTTGTGTGCTGTGGCAGTGGTACAGCTGTGCGGTATGTGGCCGGGGGGCATATATTACCAGAAAGGCACACTGGTGTTGGGGTATTCCCAATACTGGCCCATGTGCACTGCGTGATGTGTCCCAGCCTTGTGGCCGCACCTGGTCTGTGGCACAGCCTGGCCACGCACTCTCCCCTCAACATCCTCCATGCCCACAGTGCTGCATGTGTATGCTGGCATCTGTTGATGTCCACAGAAGAGTGGTCCACAGGTGTGTGCTGTATGGCCACACTACCATGCTGTCCACTGGCGGCAGGGTCACCACTTACTGCCTGACATGGCTGGGACTGGTGGCAGATGATGGCATCATTGTGATGCCATCAGTGAGCAGCATGTTTCCTCTATGTCTGGCTTTGTCTATGTGTCATATTTATTTGTTAGGGTCACACAAAGCCGCGCAAAAGCCGCACAAATTCAGCGCAAAGCCATAATGTTGCGCAAAGC
Organism: Neoceratodus forsteri; assembly: GCA_016271365.2. Classification (NCBI taxonomy): domain Eukaryota; kingdom Metazoa; phylum Chordata; order Ceratodontiformes; family Ceratodontidae; genus Neoceratodus; species Neoceratodus forsteri. The sequence continues at coordinate 1,098,000,258 of CM057454.1, read as the reverse complement.
TGATTGCCCAGGGGTTAAGTCTACCTTTTCCTAGGCAGTAATGTGCACCGTGATAAGTGTCACTCTAAGTCACACAAAACCACTTTCCATGGCACTAGTCGCTGAAGCTAGCATTGTACCTGTATTCATGTACACACCCACTCAGTTTGCCCCTTGCATACATTATGATTTTGCCCGGCGCTAAATGCAGTTTGCGTGTGCTATTTGGCCTTTTGAATACAGCAAACCCACGCTAATCCAGCATTAAACCTGTGCAAACAGTTTCTGACCAGCACAACGTTTTGAATATCTGGCTCTCAGTCTCATTTGAGCATGAGAATCAGGCTGCCAGTACCTCAGGCAAGAAGACAAAAAACAGAAAAAAGCGCGGATGGGAAGGGGGCGTGAAGGCTCCGCTCCCAAATACAATACATGGAGCAACAAATAATGAATCTATCAGGTGTTGAACTGACTTCCACTCACATTAAGGTACTATCGAAGGTTCTTTCTTCTGTGCCAAGCCCCAAACCCAAGTTGTTTGAAATCATAGTGGACCTGTGGAAAATTGGAACTGAAGTCTCACTTTGCTTATATCTCACCACCGGTTAATAACATGAGCCTTTCTGAACAAGGAACTGTGGGGGAGGGTTTGTATGAATATAGTACAACATCCCAGGGTGAAACTGCAACAATGAGTATCTTGCAACAAGATTGGGAACTATTGCTGGGATTAAGTAGTGCTGATGTGACCTGTAATGATGATTTAGATGCACAGAACATGTTGATTCCAGAAGATTTACTAAACAAAAATGCGGAGAGAAGTACTGGTTATTTTATATACTAACATACTAGTTGCCAGCAGATTAGGCCTCACGGTCTATCAAGTCTGCTCGAACCTCAGATCCCTAGTTGGATGCCGAGCCCCCCCCCCTTGTGTTCCAGAAACCCTATCATCCATCCCCACCCCCCTGGGCCAGGCCATCATCTGATACATCCACTTTCTGTGTCTGTCCCACCCTCTTGAGGCCCTCCACTGTGGATCTCTGAACCAGCTCACCAGGCAGTGTATCCAAGGGTCCACCACCCTCTCAGTGAAAACCTCCTCCTTTTCCCCTCACCCTTCCACCTTCCAACTTCAAACCATGCCCTCTGGTGATACCTCCTGCTTTAGTCTAAAGATCCCCTCCATGTTTACCCTATTTATTCCCTTGAGGTACTTAAAGACCTCAATCATGTCCCCCCATCTCTCCTCTCCTCCAATGAAAACAGGCAGAGCTCCTCAAGTCTGTCCTCATACATCAAATCCCCTAGTCCTCGTATCATCTTAGTTGCCCTCCTCTGTACCCTCTCCAGGAGCTGTATGTCCCTCTTCAGGTGTGGTCTCCAGTACTGTACAGAGTACTCAAGGTGTGGTCTCACCAGTTCATTGTACAGCGGCAGAATCACTTCCCTGATCCTAGAGGTGATCCCCCTTATGATGCATCCCAACATCCTGTTTGCCTTGCTAGCCGCTCTCCTGCACTGCTCACAGTTATTCATACATGCATCCACCATGACCCCTAGGTCTTTTTCCCCTATTGAGGCCTTCAGTGCCTCCCCTCCCAGGGTGTAGCTGTGTTTAAGGTTTCCCCACCCAAGATGTAACACCTTGCACTTGGTGATATTGAAATTTAATTTCTATGTGTGAGCCCAGCTTTCCAGGGTGTCCGGGTCCACTTGCAGGGCCAGCCTCCCCTCTTCTCCCTCAACTACTGCTCCCATCTTGGAGTCATCAGCAAAGAGGCTCAGTTCATATCCTATACCCTCCCTGATGTCTGATATGTATGCATTAAACAGGATCGGACCCAGGACCGAGCCCTGCGGTACCCCACTACCAACCTCTCTAGGGTTCGAGAGCTCCCCACTGACCACTACTCTCTGGGTGCATCCAGCTAGCCAGTTTTCAATCCATCTGACCATCAAAGGGCCTACTCCCAACCCCAGCAGTTTCTCCACTAGACCATTGTGGGGGACAGAGTCAAACGCCTTGCTGAAGTCCAAGAATAATACATCCACAGGCTTTCCTCTGTCCAGTTCTGATGTTACCCATTCATAGAACTCCACAAGACTGGTTTGACATGATCTACCTGGCACAAACCCATGTTGCCGACTATCCAGACCTTCCACCTCCTCCAAGTACACCCCCAATCGTTCCTTTAGTATACTCTCTATTAATTTTCCCACCACCGAGGTCAAACTGATGGGTCTATAGTTACCTAGTACTTCCCTCGATCCCTCTTTATGGATTGGCACCACATGTGCCTCTCGCCAATCCCTAGGTACCCTCCCTGTCTCAAGTGACCTGTTGAAGAGCTCCACCAGTGGTGCAGCCAGTATGTCCGCCAATTCCCATAGTACTCGGATGAATGCCATCCGCCCAGGAGATTTGTCTTTCTTTAGGGCCTGAGGGCTAACCACACCCTCTTTCGCAGAGATAGCATCATCCATCCCTCCACCTTACTGGCCTTTTATCCTTATCCGATGTGACACCCTGGGTACCTCTCCTCCTCTTGCTCCATTTCTATTGCTCCCCGATCCCACTCACTGCCGCTTCTATCCCCATCGTGCCTTGCTTTGTAGATATCCCTTCCCCTCCCTAGTGAACACAGAGGCGAGTACTTGTTAAATACCTCTGCCTGGTCCCTTGCCTCTTCCACCCACCCTCCTTCTGATCTCAATCTGCTGAGATGGCCCTTAGTTTTTCTCCGCTCCCCAATGTACCGGAAGAACCCCTTTTCCCCTCCATGTATTCCCTGTGCCAGCCGTAGCTGTTTACTGGACTTTGCCCCCCTCACCATCTGGGTGACTTTTCTAGATGCAAGATGGTACATTTCCTTATCCCTATCCCCTCTCGTTGTTTTATATTTTTTGTAGGCCGCCTTCTTTTCTCTGACCACTACCTGAACCTCACTGGGCCACCATCATGGTTTATGTGACCTTGCTCCCTTACGTTTCACCTTAGCGCAGGTCCTGACTGCCTCATGAAGTCCCCGTTTTATGACCTCCCATCTCCTTTCCACATTTGTCATTGATGTAATCCCCTTCCAATGATCCTTGAGAATATTTCCCATGCCTGCAAAGTCTGCCCCCCTGAAGTCCACTGCCTGTGTCCTAGATCTCACCCCCCCACCCACCAAGCTTATTTGAATCCAGACAGTATTGTGGTCACTCCCAGTCAGGGATCCTCTACAACCAGGTCCCTTACCAGATCCCCATCTGCCAGAACCACGTCCAGAACATGCCCCTTCCTTGTAGGCTCCATCACATGCTGTGTTAAAAACACATCCTGGAAGCTGTCCAGCAGCCTCTGCTCCTTGGCCACCTTAGAGGACGTGGTTCCCCAGTTTGTGCCTGGCATATTAAGGTCCCCCATCAACACCACTCCTTCCCCTTTTGGTCCACACTGGGCAATGATGTTGTCCAGCAAACCATCCTCCAGAACATCAACATCACACAGAATTTTATGATATTAATGCTGATAATCTTAAAAAGATTTGGAAAAATGCTGTTTAAGCCCAAATCACAATTGTGTCCCACTAACTTTAATTCTAGCATCACCATTTGCAAACGTCTATTAATGAAGGTTGTATTTAAGATTCTACAGCAGAAAGAAAAATCTTACAGAGGTAATCTATCTCATGATGAGCAGGTTGCCATTACACAATTAAAAAACAATCATGAAATTGTTAAAAAGCCAGCTGACAAGGGTGACAACTTGGTCATCATGGATAGATACTTTTACCAGAGAAAGGTATTGGATTTACTCTTTGATGGAACAACTATGAGCCTTTAAGGGGAGATCCAACAACCAATTTGAGGTTAAACTACTCAGAATATTAGAACAAGCAAAAACCAATGATGAAATCTCAGAAAGTGAATTTAGGTTCCTATTTCCACAACACTCCATAATTCCTACATTGTACATTGTATCCAAAATCCACAAAAATTACCATGACGCTCCAGGAAGGCCCCTTGTTTCAGCAATTGGATCTCTGACAAACCATTTATGTATTTTTTTGGATTTCTTTCTTAAGAGAAGTGTAAATTGTCTTGGCTCCCACACTGGAGATACTATGCACATTTGGAGCAATATAAAGATTTTACGTGGGAAGAGGGCATGCAGTGAATTATAATAGCGTTGAATCCCGGTATACCCGTATTAGGCATGAAGATAGCATAAGGTCCTGTGAATATGTTTTGGCAATGGACCCATTAAAGGAGGTGATGCCATTGAGATTGATTTCTGAGGCATTATGGGTTGTATTAAGACATAACTATTTTAAGTTTATTGGGGATTTCTTTTTACAAAAATGCAGAACAGCTATGGGGCAGCTATGGCGCCGTCATATGCCAGTCTGTTCCTTGGATATTGGGAGAAACAGATACTGTTTGATACAAACCATAATCCTTTTCTGAAACACATTTCAAAATGGTCACATTTTATTGACAACGTGCTCTGTATTTGGTCAGGAAATGCACAAGAGGCTGAGGAATTTGTGAGATGGTTAAATGTAAATGTCATGACTGTCCATTTCACATACAAATGTCAGCCAAATGAAATTGAATTCTTAGACATTATACTGTACAAGGATATTAACAACAAAGTAGCTACTAGAGGTTATAAAAAACCTACTGCTACAAATAGTTTCCTCTTGGCCATAAGCTCCCATCCTAAAACACTAAAAAACTATCCCCTATTCACAGTTTTTAAGGTTGAAATGGGATGTAGTGAACAAGACATATTTCATTCACAAGCTGAAGAATTAAAATCATGATTTCTAGATAGGGGCTATGATTCAAATCTTATAGATAGAGCTATAGAACGTGCTGATAGTCTCAACAGGGAGGATGTATTAAAGCCAAAATAAGGCCTGAGAACACTGAATATGTGTTTAATTTTGTAGCAGCATTCAGTTGTCTAGCAGAACAACTGGGTAGTATAGTGAATAAATATTGGCTTATTCTCCAGAGTGACCCTTCATTAGCCAATAACATTGGGTACAGACACAGAGTTATGTTAAGGAGGGGGACAGACCTCAGGGATACCCTTGTGCAGAGCCACTTTTGGCATAAGTCAATTAACCCTACTATGTGGCTACCTATGAAACCCAGTGGCATGTGTCAATGTGGAAACTGCAATGTATGCATTTTTTTGCTGCCAGGGGAAAATGTTCATAGCTCCGACCGACCAGAGGGAAGTAATAATCAGACAATTTATATCGTGCATCACGACATACATTGTGTATGCCTTAAGGTGCAGTTGAAGAAGACAAGGGCAGAACTTTGCAACCACTTAAGACACAGATCCAAGAACATATTAGGGACATAAAAAATCATGACAGCCTAGTTGCAATATATTTCAGTGAGGGTGATAATGGTGATCCAGGAACATTAAGGTTTACTGGCCTTGAACAAGTTAGAGTAGGCAGATATGGGCGTGATCATCTGAACAGGTTGAACCAAGTGGAGAGCTTCTGGATATTAACCCTAAACGCTCTGACACCCGAGGGTTTGAACCATGAATGGGACTTGAAGCCATATCTATAAATGATCTTATAATGAATACTACTGGGATTTCCACTCGTAAAGATTTTGGCTTCTCTTAAATTCCACTTGGGGGGGTCCACACACACACACACACACAACCTCTCCCCCTTTTCCCTACATTTTGTTAGTAATGATGTTTAGCTATTTGGTTGTGATAAAACAGATACAATAATTAGCTAGAAACATTGTTGATAATCTGCCCTGAGATAAAATGGCACCAAGAAAATTGATTAATTTTCAAAGGCATTTTGCCAAATAAGTTAATTTATTTTTTTTATTTGTAATTGGAGGAAGTTCTTAAGTAGTGCATTGGCCAATTTGGCCTTGTGGTTCTTTATGACTAATTTTATGTCTGGACTTTAATGATACCTCTCACTCATTCCTTATTCTTCTTGCATTGGTATTATTTTTTGTGACTGCATTAGGTCTCTTTAAAAGGTTTTACATTGCCTTCTTCTTAATGAGTGTATAAAAACAATTTAGACACTATTAACAAAATGTTGAATTCAATACAGATGTTTAAAGGAGTGGGATCAGTTACAGTATGTAAAGTTTAGTTCTTTGTAGTTTAGTCAAAAAAACTGTTATTTGTAAAAGCTTTAGCTAGGGTTGAGTGAATATTGTATGAGTTTAAATTACAGTTGAGGAATTACATAAGTATTAAATGATTCACAGGCCCTATATGATGTCAAATTTAAATTAGTACTTATGTTTGTTTTTGATTTGTACGTATATGCTTTTTTATATGGACACAAATTGCAGCATGGAATTAATTCATTAATCAACAATGTCATAATTGGTATCTATATTTAAGTCAGTCATTGGGTCCAAGATGCTGCCCCCTGATGAAGCCTTACTTGGTGAAGTGCTGGGGCTTTTGGACAGAGTGCTGTCTGCTACACTCCAGTGTTTAATTTGCAATTCTGCAATAAAACAATCTCCTATTTCATCTCAACATTTGTTGTCCACCACTGGAGCTCCGGCTCCTGGCTCTGGAGTGTGAGTATTTCTACTGTCTGTGGCCAGTGCCAATACCAGCAAGCAAATATTCGGCATTGACAAATGCTTGTTTATACATCTATCAGCAATATAGCGGAAAGCCTGGAGGGAAGAGTGCGCCTATTCGTGGAAGATACGAAAATCTGCAAAAGTGTGGACACCCGGGGTGGGGGATTGAGGCCATGAAGCATGACCTGGAGATTCTGGAGAGGTGGTCAGAAACTTGGCAACTAAAATTCAATGCCAGAAGGTGCGCTGTGATGCACCTGGGGTGAAGAAAGCCATGTGCAGCATATACCCTAGGAGGAGGAAATAAAAAAAAAAACAGAGCAGGAGAGGGATCTGGGGATTATAATAACAAGCAACCTTAAAGTGGGTAACCAGTGCAGCAAAGTGGTGGGAAAGGCAAATGGAATGTTGGCATGCATTGGGAGGGGCATAATGAGCAGAAGGAGGGAGGTGCTGATGCCGCTTTACAAGGTTATGGTGAGGCCACACCTGGAGTATTTATTTATCTATCTATTTATTTATTTATTTATTAAATTTTGATGACCGGATAGGCCCACTGAGCCCTGAAGGTCTCTATTTCAGGGGCAACCCAGGATACATTACATTAAGAGATACACAGATACAACAGGTTACAGAGAGAGTACAGATGATAAACAGGTTACAGTAAATAGAAATTATTCTGAGTCAATTTGACATATGAGCAGTGATAGCATGAGGCAGGACCTATGAGGCAAGACCAAACCTTATAGTCTATTTGGGTGACATGCGACTGGTGGAAAGCAAGATGAGCGTGGGTGAGGGTTGGTATTGGTTGTAGGGAGGGGGGAGGCTATCCTGTATCATGACAGTGACAAGTGCTGGTCTCAATCATGTGGGCCTTGAGCCTAGTGCAAAAGTTTAGAAGATGGAGGCTTCCTGTACTGAGGGTGGAAGATTGTTCCACAGGCAGGAGGCTATATTGGAGAAGGATTTACTACCTGAATTTGCTCTGACCCTGGGGATTTCAAGTAAATTCTGACCTGAGGTCCTGAGCCTCTGAGAGTTGTGCTTGAGATTGATTGTCCCTTTTAGGCTGGGTGGAGCAGCCGGGCTGAGTAACTAATACACCAAACAAAGCAGGGGGCACTGAAGTCGAAAAGCAAAAAAAGGCCACTCCAGCAGGGTAAGCTTATCAAAATGGAGGCTTCTTGAGTGACTCTGGGTTGCGAACTGAGCAACCTTGTTATACAGTACCTGTAGCCAGTTGAATTCATGCTTGGACATTCCCTGTATTACTGGGGCAGTGTAAGTAAGTGTTGGGAGCAGGATACTGTAGGCAATTGCAAGCCTAGCCTCTGGAATAAGCTGGTCTTTTAATCAATACAGGGTGCCTAGTTTATCGTGGATGGTCCTGGTTACCAAGTCTACACGGGACTTAAAGGTGAGACATTGGTCAATTGTTAGCCCTAGGTATTTTATGGTGTCCACCACATCAGTGCTTTTTCCAGCAAGTGAGTTAAGCTGTAGGGACTTGGACCTGTCTTGTCCAAGGGATCTTGGACCAAACAGCATGGCTTTTGTTTTGCCTGCATTGAGGACCATTCTATTAGATGTTAGCCAGGCCTCAAGTGTCATAAGGTCAGCTTGGAGGAGAGGACCTAGAGCAGGCAGATTTTCCATGGAGCTGTAGATGACTGTGTCATCAACATATTGAACGACCGAGCTATCCTCACAGTGGAGGTTGAAGTCATTGGCGAACAGAGAGAACAGGAGGGGACCAAGAAATGAGCCCTGAGGTACTCCCTCCTTAATGGGTAGTGGGTCCAACAGTGCGCCCTTCCAGATGACCCTCTGAGAGCAGCCAGGTAGGTAGCTCTTGAACTACTTGAGGGCAGGGAGGCAGGGAATGGCATCACAATCTGCACAGGGGTTGTATACAGACTCCCATCTCAAGAGGAGGAAATGGACAAGAAAATGATAGAGGACATTCTCAAAATGTCTGAAAAAGGGAAGATACTGTTGATGGGGGACTTGAATATGCCAGATGTTAACTGGATGACATGTACTACAGCAACATCCAAGAGCAGGGTCATTCTTGAAGCCCTGCAGGGGGCAGGCCTTAGACAGCTAGTGTTGGAACCCACTCGGGAAGGAGCAATACTAGACCTGGTACTCTCAAATGGAGAGAGGATCACAAATTTAGAAGTCAGTAGACATCTGGGAACAAGTGACCACTGCACAGTGTGCTTCACAATGAGCACAACCATGGAGATAAGCCATACAAAAGCAAGGATACTGGACTTTAGAAGGGCTGACATTGGCAAAATGGGTGAATACCTGAAGAATGTACTAGCAAATGGCCAAAAAGGAAGGGTGGAAGTACAATGGAGAAAAATCAGAACTGGCATCATAGAGGCAACAAGCCTTTGTGTGAAACAAATAAAGAAAACAAAGCGGAGTAAGAAACCATTATGGTTCTCAAAAGAAATGTCAGGGAAGGTTAAGGAGAAAAAGGCTGCATTCAAAAAGTATAAGGAATCACAGAAGGAGCACGACAGGGAACTGTATCAATTAAAGTAGAAAGAAGTGAGGAAGGCAGTCAGAATAGCAAAGGCCAAAACCGAGGAAAAAAATAGCCAACTCAGTTAAGAAGGGGGATAAAACCTTTTATAGGTACATTAGGAAGCATAGAAAGGTTAAGGGAGGGATAGTGAAGATTAACAAAGGAGGTGGGCAGAGGGAGACAGTGAAAAGGCAGAGATACTGAATGAATACTTTTGCTCAGTATTCACAAAAGAAGATGAGGAGGAGTTACCTAAACCACACAATAGAAGCACTCTAGGTAGTGGGGTTGACTCACAGAACAAAGAGTCCTGAAAGAACTCCTAAAACTCAAGGTGGACAAAGCAATGGGGTCTGACGGGATTCACCCCAGAATCCTAAAAGAACTAAGGAGGACCTAGTGACACCACTGACCACGCTTTTTAACAAATCATAGCAGGATGGAGTGGTACCTGAGGACTGGAGGAGGGCAGATGTGATTCCTCTTCACAAAAGTGGGAGCAAGGCAGAAGCAGGAAACTACAGACCTGTAAGTTTGACCTCAGTGGTAGGGAAACTGATGGAATCACTTCTGAAAGAAAGAATTGTTGAGTACCTAGAGGCCAGCGGGGCACAGGACCCAAAGCAGCATGGATTTACAGTGGGAAGGTCATGTCAGACAAATCTAATTCAGTTCTTTGACTGGGTGACCAAAGTAATAGACCAGGGAGGGGCTGTGGATATGGCCTATCTAGACTTTAGCAAGGCATTTAACACAGTCCCGCACAAAAGATTAATAATCAAGTTAGCCAGCCTGGGAGTGGGTCCCAGGGTGGTAGCCTGGCTAGCAAACTGGCTGCACAACAGGACACATAAGGTAATAGTGAATGGAACACATTCCAGAAAGGGGTTACTAGTGGAGTACCTCAGGGCTCAGTACTGGGTCCAGTCCTCTTTAACATCTTTATAGGTGACATTGTAGAGGGTCTGAGGAAAGGTATGCCTCTTGCAGATGACACAAAGATCTGTAACAGAGTTGATACACAAGAGGGGGAGAAAAGATGAGAAGGGTCTTGGCAAGGTTGGAGGAATGGTCAGACATATGGCAACTTAGATTCAATGCAAAGAAGTGCAAAGTAATGCACCTGGGAACAAAAACCCAGGAAGAAGAGTACACAATAGCAGGGGAGGTACTAACAACAACAAAATGGAAAGTGACCTGGGGGTAGTCATATCAGATGGCCTAAAGGTGGGTAAGCAATGTGAAAAGTTGGTAAGGAGAGCCAGGGGGATACTGGGATGCATAGGAAGAGGCATCACAAGTAGAAAAAGGGAAGTGGTTATCCCTCTGTACAGAAAGTTGGTGAGACCCCATCTGGAGTACTGTGTGCAGTTTTGGAGACTTCATCTACGCAAGGACATAGACAGGATGGAAACAGTCCAAATCAGGGCATCTAAAATGGTACAGGGTCTGCAGCAGAAACCATATGAAGAGAGATTGAGAGAGCTTAATATGTATACTCTTGATGAAAGGAGGGACAACGGGATCATGATAGAAACTTTTAAGTACCTCAAGAGAATCAACAAATTCCAGGAGGGTAGCATCTTTCAGAAAAAGAGATGTTTAAGAACAAGGGGGCACAATTTAAAGATAGAGGGGGGACGGCTCAGGGGTTATGTGAGGATTTTTTTTTTGTCATGGAGAGAGTGGTGGATTCATGGAACTGCCTTCCTGAGGTGGTCATTGGGTATAAAACAGTGGGGGAATTCAAACATGCATGGGACAGACATAAGGCAATTATAGTGGGGGGTTGCAGAAAGTAGGCTGTTGGTTAACTAGAATCTGCAGCTTATCCAGTAGCTAGGGAAATGGGCAGACTGGGTAGGCCAAGTGGTCCTTATCTGCTATCAAAGTCTATGTTTCTGTGTTTTAATATGTAAGGAGATCCACACCTGTTTTATCAAGTTTTGTTAGCAGGAGGTTGTGATCCATGAGGTTGAATGCCTTGGACAGATCTATAAAGATTGCGCCCATCGGCTTACCTGTGTCCATTGCTCTAAGTACATCCACTGTGAGGTTGGTGAGGGCAGTGTCAGTGCCATGGTTAGTCCGGAAACCATGCTGAATGGAGGCTAGGAGCTGGAGGGACTCAAAGTAATCCGGAGTTGACCACTTACTAGCCTTTCTTGCAGTTTTGCAATGGTACAGAGCAGGGAGATGGGCCTATAGTTGCTTATATGTTCCCTCAGACCACCCTTATGGATGGGGACCACATTAGCTTGCTTCCATTGGTCTGAAACAATTCCTTCCAGTAGGGATTTATTGATGACCCAGGTCAAAGGACTGGCGAGGGGGTGGGCCCCTTCTTTAGTAGCCTAGGATTAATCCCATCAGGGCCTCCTAAGACTTTAATTCTGAGAGCCTTTAAAAGAGTAAGGACCTCTTTAGCTTTGACCAGTCTCAGGTGAAATGAGGGTCTATTAGGGCAGGGGGGCTCATCTGTGTTCTGTACCAGTGTAGAAGGAGGTAGTCCAGTCTCGTATTCATCAAGGTTGGTAAAGTGGAGGTTGATTATTGAGGCAGTTTGCAGGCCATAACTCACTAGCTGACCATTGACCTCAACTGGGCCTGGTTCCACCTTGGAGTTGCTTCAAAATAGTTCATTGATGTGAGACCAAAATAGTTTGGGGTTGCCTAAGTTGGTACGTTGGAGGTGAGTGACGTACTCTCTCTTTGCAAGCTTGATAGACCTCTTACATTTGAAACATAGAAACATAGAATTTGATGGCAGATAAGGACCGCTTGGCCCACCCAGTCTGCCCATTTCCCTACCTAATGGATAAGCTGCAGATCCTAGTTAACCAGCAGCCTACTTCTTTCTACCCCCACCCCCTAGAATTGCCTTATGACTGTCCCATGCATGCTTGAATTCCACCACTGTTTTTGACTCCACAACCTCCTCTGGAAGGCCGTTCCATGCATCCACAACCCTCTCTGTGAAAAAATACTTCCTTAAATTACCTCCGAGCTGCCCCCCCATCTTCAAATTGTGCCCCCTTGTTCTTGCACACCTCCTTTTTTGAAAGATGCTACCCTCTTGGACTTTGTTGATTCCCTTGAGGTACTTGAAAGTTTCTATCATGTCCCCCCTCCCTCTCCTTTCTCGAGGCTATAAGCATATTAAGCTCCTTAAGTCTCTCTTCTTCATATGTCTTCCAGTGCAGACCCTGCACCATTTTAGTTGCCCTTCTCTGGACAGCTTCCATCCTGTCTATGTCTTTGCGGAGACTGGGTCTCCAGAACTGCACGCAGTACTCTAGACGGGGTCTCACCAGCTGTCTGTACAGAGGGATAATAACTTCCTGTTTTCTACTAGTGATGCCTCTCTCTATGCATTCCAGTATCCCCCCAGCCCTCCTTGCTGCCCTCTCACATTGCTTGCCCACCTTTAGGTCATCTGATATGACTAACCCCAGGTCCCTTTCCATTTTTGTTGTTGTCAGTATCTCACCATCCCCCACTGTGTACTCTTCCCTTGGTTTTTTGTTTACCAGGTACATTACTTTGCATTCCTTTGTGTTGAATCTAAGCTGCTATAGATTTGACCATTCCTCCAACCCTGCCAAGTCCCTTCTCATCCTTTCCACCCACCTTGTGTATCAATCCTGTTGCAGATCTTTGTGTCATCTGCAAAGAGATATACTTTTCCTTCCATTCTTTCTGCAGTGTCACTTATAAAGACAGTAAAAAGGACCGGACCCAGTACTTAACCCTGCCGTACCCCACTATTAACCCCCCTTTCTTCATTGTGGACTCTGTTTACTATTACCCTCTGTGTCCTGTTGTGTAGCCGGTGTTTTACTCAGGCTACCACCCTGGGACCCACTCCCAAGCTGGCTAATTTGTTTATTAATCTTTTGTGCATGACTGTGTCAAATACATAGAGTGCTATTATCCCATCTGATACACTCTAAGAGAGACAGAATTTAGAGTAATTTAAGAGGGAGCTGAAAACCTATCTATTTAATTTAGCATTCTAAGAGTAGAGATAGTTTTATTGCTTTTTTAATGATTATTCATTGTCTTATGGTATCTGTATTGTTTTAAATGTTTTAATGTAAAGCACATTGGTTCATAATAGGATTTGCACTGTATAAATGATTGATTGATTGATTGATGTAGGATTCTCATGTATAGTGATGCAATGGTTTGAGTCCTACTTGTGTGGCAGAGTGCAGCAGGTGTCCTTGGGTGAAAACATCTCAGATGGTGTTGCTCTTGGCTGTGGTGTGCCTCATGGGTTGATTTTGGCACGCATGTTGTTTGCTGTGTACATATTGCCATGGGGGAGATCATCTGGTGGTATGGTCTGGGCTTTCACTGCTATGCAGATCACAACCAGATCTGTCATGTGCACCTGACTGGGTAAATGAAGTGGCTCTGCTGGATGAGTGTCTTATAGAGATCTAGGACCAGATGGCTTCAAGATGGCTTAAGATCAACTTATAGAAGATGGAGGTTCTACCTGTGAAATGGGGTTGTGTGGCAGTGGCAATGAATTGTGATGATGCCGTGTTGCAGTCTGTAATGGCACCATACTACGAGCTGTTCATAGGTTTAAGAACTTGGGCATCATTGTGGAGAATAGAATTATGCTAAAATATCAGGTGTCATCCATTGTTCACAGTGGTTTTTACTTTCTATGAAATATCACCTGAATTTAGAGTTATCTTGCTCGCTCTGACTGGGAAACACTAGTATACAATTTTGTCTCCTCTTGATTTGATTACTGTATTGCTCTCTGCCAAGGGCTATCTGTGGGGCCGGTGCTTTACTTACAGCTAATGCAGAACTTGGCAATGTGGCTGATAGTTGGGACCTCCTGGTACAGGCATATCAGCTAGTTCTCCGGGAATTATGCCAGCTGCCAGTGAGGTGACGCATCAGCTTCAAGATGTGTTTGTTGGTTTAGATGACAATTAGATGTTTTTGTGATGCAGTATTAGCCACTGCTAAGCTATTTAATCCCAAACTGTAGTGCAAAGGAAATAATGTGACATACTGGATATTGAACCCAGGCCCCTGAAATACCATCCCAGTGCTCAAACCAATGAGCTACAGGCTCACATGGTTGGGCTTAATGTTTCTGGACGCGCTTTTCTCTGATATCGTATATCATGCAACTAGGAATAATTAAGATGTCAATTAACTGTTTTTTGATGCAGTGTTAGCCACTGCTACACAATTTAATTACAAATTGTCGAGAGAAAGAAATAATCTTACCTACTGGGAACTGAGCCCAGGGCCCCTAGAATACCATCCCCACTACTCTAACCGCTGCACTACAGACTCACGTGGGTAGATCTTGATTCCCATACAAACTTCCTTTCTCTGGTATTGCATATCCTGCAGCTAGGAATAATCAAGATAACAGATGTTTTTTGATGCAGTATTAGCCACTGCTAAGCTATATTGGTTTACAGATCCCTGCATGATCTGGGTCCCAGCTATCTGAGAGACCTTCTGAAAGAATACACTCCTGTATGTTCTCTTCATTCCACTAAGGCAGTTTTCTTTATGGTCCCACAGTCCCAACTTAAATCGTCCGACACAGAGCTTTTTGTGTTGCAAGTCCTGTGGCATGGAATGTACTCCTAACTTCAATTAGAGGAGCCCCCTCTTTGGGACATTTTAATAGTCTACTCAAAACGTATTTAAGGTGTTTGGAGCCACCTGTGCTTTAGGAATGTTGATCTGTAATTTAATTTAATGAGTTTTTGTTTTGACATCTATTTATTATTTTTATATTTGTTTTATGTTTAACCATATTAATTTTGCTGACTGTAGAACACCTAGAGATTTGGATAAGCACCTAACAAATACATTTGCCTTGCGTTTTGCTTTGCCTGTGGTTGGTAAGGATGAGCCAATGCTGAATTTACATTCAGTGATTGTGCTGAAATCTGGTGTTTTGGACACCAACAAAGCAGATCCAAAGAAACTCAGTTTCGCTTTGACACTTTGACACTTCAACCTCATGACACAGCATTTTGTAAAGGGAGCACACACTGAACATGTCCAAGCTGGTGGCAAGATACATGCCCTCAGCATCCAATCAGCAATGCTAGAGATCAAGAACATTTTGTGTTGCACACATCTCAGTGCTATTTCAAGTTTCCCACACAGGGGAAGGACCTGTGGCAGTGGTTACTTATGGATCCGCTTTTATGCGAAAAGGAGTGATTTTAGATCCGGAGACTTTTGGACTCATCAGGGACCCATACACTATAATTCCAGTTAGTAAATTCTCACTACATTTATCTGTAGTTTCAGGCAGGCAGATGAGGGAAACTGTGCTGCAGAGGAAAGGAGCAAGTGATCAGTAAGCCTCCACTGACAACTACAGGCTCTGTAGCAGCAACAGGGCAGAGTGAATTTTGCAGACATATAATCACAGAAACTTAGATGCTGTCAATGGAAAAGGGCCCTGCAGATCACCAGGTCTGCCCATCCCTTACTATCTAATGTAGACTGTGACATATAGGGTATTTTTGAAATATGTATTTGACAAATATTTCTTTGACTGAGTTCTGATGGAGTAGAGGGCATAGACATCCATATTTATGCTTTTATTTTTTGTGTTTTTATATTTTTTATTTCGCCCCCTGTAACAGAAGCATGGCAGAGTGAATTTAACAGAGTGGAAAAGGTGCAGTGGGGTTTTGAATGATTTATTTGGCATATCTTTTTTGTTTGACTGCTAGTGGTGTGTCAGGGCACAGAAATTATTTTTTTAATTTTTGCCTGTGTATGTGAGCCTGTCAGCCAGTCAGTGAGCGCAAAAGTAAAGTAATCTGCTGTCTGTGGGGTGGGGGTTGTCTGTCAATGGCGGGGTGGGTGGCCTGGTGGTGATGTCACTCTTCTTTGTGACCTTGCGAGTCATACTGCACTGCAGCATGTATGTGCACTTGGTGTGCATGTCACATGGACATCCAAGAATTATCGACTACTGCAAGTCACCAGTGCTAGTGTCTGACAGTAGCTTTGTTGTATCATCTGTCATGCCTGTGTTGTTGATGCACATACAGTGGAAAATGTGAAGAGAAGTGCTGCAGGGGAGGAAAGGAGCAGATAGTAGAAGTTCTGCTTGTGGTGGTGATGACTGAGGAACTGGTCATTGTGGAACAGGGACTGGGAGTTATGGTCATAGTCATGGGGCTGTGAGGACAAGGTCTGAGTGTGTGACAGTGCAGCCAAAGAAACCATGGTCCATTAGTCCCCAGAAAACCACTCTCTCCACTCCCATTGCAATGCAAGCTGCCTTCCCTTGGCACATTTTTTTAAACAACAATCATTGACCAATGCCAGACATTTTCGCTTGCTTGTATTTGCTATGTAGTTGTTGGGCATAGGTACAGCAGCAGTTAAAATGAACAAATAAATGACAGAAGTTATATCAGTGACATAGTTGTGATTGGGAAATTAAGAGGTTCACATATAATGCTGTTGTTTTCTTAAATTGTGACTCTAAATTGTCAAGACAGTATTTTTATTACCCCAGCATATGAACATGACAGGTGTCAGTTATGAAATGTCACCCAAAATGTGATTTTGCAGGACAACCTTGAAATGCGGTTTGGGAGAAGGATTTGAAAATGACACCTGCCATGTCCATGAGATATAGTAAGAAAATTACTGTTTTGAAAATGTGGGTTCAAAATATAAAACAAATTGCAATGTTGTGGGTAACTGTTGAAAGTTTTATTGTTTATTCAGAACTTCATCATTTTTTGGTGTTTTTTTTTTTTTTGAGATTTGGACTCCAAATTTTCAACATATCCCTTTTGTACCCCACCTTATGAACATGATAGGTGTCATTTATGAAATCCTGGCCAAAATTTAATTTTATACCATAAGCATGAACGGGCATTTTGAGCAGGATTTGAAAACTGACACCTGTCATGTTCTTGAGGTAGGGTAAAGAAAGGGCTATGTGGAAAATTTGGAGTCAACAACTGCAGAAATATCAAAGGTGTGAGTAAATATTGAAAAATGTCAATGTTTCTAAATAACTGTTGTTATAGTGTATGGTGGAACGCTATTCTAAGTGGAACTACCACCATACCAAAACGCTGTTCATCCACACACACAAGAATGAATGGAGTGCTGTACTGACTCTACACGCAGAACACTATTCCATTCATGTAGACTGAGAAGCTCAAGCCATGTCTTCAAAGCACAAATAGAAAACTGTTGCACTTCAGTATTACTTTAAGCACACTGAAAATGGCCGCAGTGGTTTTCAGAAAAGGGATCAGTTCAAGATACATAATTGGAAAAGCTGGATCTACCATATTTGAGCCATAAAAATGTTTTTTACTTCAAGTTTCGGCCTCTGTACTGTTTCTTTCCTCACTAAGTGAGATGTCCATCTGCCATGTTTTTTTTTTCCTAAATCCCTCCCACAGAGGAGCAGCAACCAGTCGGAGTGTGCGCTACTAACGTATGGATGCCCAGTCCCTAGCAACCACACAACTCCATGCCCTAGCGCTGTGATACAACAGTTTCCTTCTCTATCAGTTAAATAACTTTTTTAAGCCTAAAAAATTGTTATTAAAATAATTTGTGGGGCACCATACACTATAAATAAAACAGCATGGGTAACCGCATGCAGAATGTGTGTTCTGCCACCTTGGGGTTTGAGTCCCATGGATCTCTCAAACTTTACTCTCAAGGTCACAGGGAATCAGACCCCTCTATGGCAGAACACACTGGTTCTGCATACTTACCCATCCAGTATGCTCTATTTTTGACATTCTGACTCCAGATATTCAATGTATTCCTTTTATAACTCCCACCTTATAATCGAGACAGGTGGATTTTTCAAGTCCTGTATGACAGGTGATTTCATGGAGCGACTGTGGAAACATGTTTTGGCAGGGATTCGAAAAATGACACCTGATTTGTTCATCAGAAGGGATAAAAAAAGGCTATGCTGAAAATTTTGGGCCAAAATGACAAAGTTACAATATGAGTAAAAGAAATGCATTAAGCCATTACCTGGACTTAAAAATCAAAATTCCCCATGCTCACACTAATGTTTGCTAAGTCTCAATGCTGCAGTTCACAAAGCAAACCACATGGGACAAAGAAGAACAATTGTGCATGGAGATACCAAAATGCAATTTCATTTATTGAAACTTACAGATTTACAGAGGTGCAGCTACCATGATCAAATACATTGCAAATAAGCCTCAGCACTTTGGGATGCTCTGCTCCTTCCTCAGAAAGCTACAGGATGTAGTAAGCATTAAAGACATGGTGGAGATGTTTCTGACACAACTTGCCGACAGGTTTCACAGGAATGGATTGGTCATGCAATTTGGCACAGCAACACTACTGGCTCTCAAAGAGAAAGATGTGTTGGTTTGCCATGGATGCATCTTCAAACAGAAACTACTGCATGCATTTATGGTGAAGCAGCAATGACAGCTTGACAAAACAAAACAAACAGAAAAAAAACAACATGAATGTATTTTACCTCCTGGTTATATTCCTCCTCTTCTGCTGATTTCACAATAAGGCAGGATCCTGAGAATCATGAAATTTTGCCTTTCTCAAACTCAACTTACTGTACCAAGGATCAGCTTTAATAATTCAGCAGATTATTCACATTTCCAAGTGATATCTACTACTATTCCCACTCCTGCACCTTCTGGTGATGAGTCTTCCTGGGATCCTCCCACTGGCACCACAGTCCAGCTCACCATTCCCATCAGTAGTGGGTCATCTCCTCCTAATGGTGACACCTGAAACACTTTTCACATTGTCAGCACCATCATGCTCAAAATGAGCAGGTGCATCACTGAGAACACAGACCGCCCAGTCAGTATCAGTTAAAGAAGACCAATCAATCACACAATAACAGGAAATGTAATTCCCTACATTTCTGTCTTTTTGTTGTTGTTTCAATGCATAACTTTTTTTTGGGGTGGGGCATTATTATATAATTTGTAAACCATATATAATAATTGGCATGGAGGTAAAGCAGAGACAACAGGGGATATATGCCTTGAGGTCAGGTATGAATATTAACTATCACTGTAGTTCACAGTGGATCTTGGTGGCAAGGATCAGCTTAGTGGAATTCTAAAATGAAAAATAAATGATGAAAAATGAAATATCAACTTTAGCGATGCTTGAAATTTGGAATTGAACTGGTAGCAGAGGGCTGCATCATAAATTTAAACAGAGAACTGATAAACTCTAGCTCTGTCCCTTTAATAGGATGACCAGCCTCAAAGGTGTCACAGATCTTGGTCAAAATGATTGAAGGGGACCCAAACCTGATGAGGGCCTGACTTTTGGAGGGAGGAGAACCCACCCCTCAGCTGGCACAAGGTACTTGGAGCCCCCTAAAGAAAGACAACAGCTGCTGTATGACTATGGTGCCTAGCCTCTGGCCTATGAGGAGGCCTAATCTGTAAAGGGTGCCACAGAGCTTTATCAGTGTGGTTTAAGGAACCCACAGCATGGTGAGAGTTCCACCCCTTGTGAACAAGGGACTTCGTCCTGCTAAAGCAAGGAGGTAGGTTTAGAACTTTGCAGAGTCAAAGGCAAGCTGACTGAAGAAGTCAAGAATCATGAAGTAAATGTGCTTGACAATGACTCCTGGCTTGCCAATCTGGCTACAACTTCTTGGAATCCAAGACAAACTTGGCCTGGTACGTGGGCTTTGACTCTAACTACAACACAATGGTTAATCTGATTCCAGCTAGTCTATATGGAAGTGATGCCCCATGCAACTAAACCTGTTGCTAAGTCCAAGAGGAATGGGAGGTGCAGCCAGATTGGATATGTAGGAAACAGCATGGTAAGGAATGCAGTCCAGGAGTATCTATCACCATGAATTAAAAGCTGTATTGGCCTTAGAAACAACCCATTTCCAATTTCTGTTAGTCCAGACCCCTTTTTTGCCAAATGAACCCAGAAGTAGCAGTTTGGGAGTTCAGCCTGGAGAACCACATCAAACTAAAGTATAGGACTGTAGAGCAAACAAAACAATCAAAAAGTAAGATCTGATTGATTGATTGTTTGATTGATTTTGTTAAAAAGACCTGGTTAGCCCATGAGCAGATGCCTGCCTATTTTAACGGATGACCAGGGAGGAAAATACAAAAGAGATAAAAAGCATAAACAACAATATACAACAATACAAAAATGTTAACATATCCAATCATTAAACAAGGCATTGACAAATTTCACTTACTAACAAATGTATTCTCAAACAAATTTTAAGTCCATGAAGTGATGAATAATTAAACAAATCCATAGACAATGCATTGATAGTGGAAGCAGCTAAAAAAAAAAGATCTCTGCCCCAATTAGTATGCCTAAATCGTATTTTAAAGAGTGCTGTATTTGAGAAATTGGTAACTGCAGAAGACTGTGCTAAGGGAACAGGTAACTGATATTATACAATAGGGGTAAAGTGATATGGCATTAAATAAAAAACTATATCACAGGCACAGTGTGATTACTAGATCATGACGTGTACACTGTGAAGATATCAAGCACAGTGTACATGTCATCGTCAGTTATCAGCATAGTGCACACATCACTTCCCAACATCCTCATGTTGCTAAAACAAAAAATAAAACAAAATAAACAAAAACCGGAGCCCTGTTGTATAAAACAGACACATGATGTCCCATTGTGTGATACCTATGTATCACAGCTCATGGACAGTGACCTCAGAAACCTCACTCGTGACTCCACTACACTCCGCCACTCATGAGCCGAGGTCACTTTCCACTTGTAATACATACAGTATTACATGCTGGGCCATCACATATCCCCTTATTCCCAGGCAAACAGTTAGAATAAGCTTTAAACAGAAGGTAAGCCATTTGACAGCAATGCCTCCGCCTCACAAACACTGCCCAATATTTACTAGTTGACAGTGATGGGCACTTCTAGGAAGTTGTGTAACAAAACATAGTATTTTATTTAAGAGAATATCCACTTAATCCAGTGTTGCCTGGAGGGAGAGTTATAACAAAGGAGGCCATAATTTATTACTGATAACAAAAAGCTCTTTGGTAGGAGTGTACAAATTTCTGGAAGAAGGGAGGAATTCACCCTGTACAGATTATTGAGATGCACATGAATGGTTCTAGTTAACTGGTTGATATATGATTCATACAATAAAGAAAATTCCAAGACTACTGTACATCTACAGTAGGTATGACAAATTCTCCACCAACTCCAATTTACTTTCATCCATGGTATCTATAATACAAAATTCTCAGGCCAGTCAATTTTCTGAAAACCATGGTTTTCATTCCCTTAGCATTCTAAGTTAAATGATGGTCTATAAGCCCAGACTGGAGGGTGTCAAAGCTTGTTTTGAAACACATTAAATCCTGCCTTCACAGTATAGAACTGCATCATCAGCATATAGAATCATGTTTATAGGAGAACAGGATAAGGGAAGGGAGTTTGGAAAAAAAAAGACAAAGTAAGGGGACCCCAGGATTGATCCCTGGGGAACACCCAAATCATTTGTGTAAAAATGAGGAATGACAATTCCCTATTGGTATCCTCTGCTGCCAAGAGGCAAGGTAGAGGCAATATAGTGCAGTGATTAAGGGCACTGAGCTGCAAACCTGGAGACCTGGGCTTGAATCCCATTAGCTGCTGCTTGCGTAATGTGTGACTCTGAGCAAGTCACTTAACTTCCTTGTGCTCCCAGGTCACTCCTGGAAATTAGCTTTGGCTCAGTGTACCTTTCCAGGTTAAACAATCCCCTCCCCCCACTTCCTTATGGTAATGTCTGAACCATTCACATACATCTGTCAAAACTCCTGTTCCTTGAATTTCCTGCAAGTGAGGAAGTGAATCCACAGGAAACTTGAGACTATGAGAGCCAGGTGATGTGGGCAGACAATATGCTTTATGGCAGGTAAGTAAAATGTTTGTTTAAGAAATTAGCAAAAGGCAGGACAGGAAAGAAGGAGGGACTTTATAATGGTAGTTGTAGACAGTGTCTCCAATGCACTGTCTCCATAGGTTATGGGTACACATCCTCAGGGGGAAATGATAGACTACCAAAACATGTTCTGCAGTGGGGAAGCCAAGTGATTAAAAGATCCTTCACCTTAGTGCTCCATCTCTGGCACTACGCATTACACATATATTTAATATGTCCTTGCTTGCTAGCACTGTGCCTCGATGTCTGGAAGGTTGCTGGAGTTGGTCCAGTCTTTAAACAAGGTGACCCAAAATGCATTGCCAACTACTGCTCTATAGCTATCCTACCTGCCCTAAGTAAGCTTCTAGGGAAAATTGTTGCATCCAAACTCACTGAGTATCTTTATACCCATGACTTAGTATCTCTGGCTCAACATGGCTTCCAGCTGGGTCATTCTATCTCCACTGCTTTTACACAGGTCACTTCTGACATTAGGATGGCTGTGGACCAGAACAAGCTGACTGGAGTGCTCTTTATTGATCTGTCCAAATCTTTTGATTTGGTGAATCACAGGCTTCTCTGTATAAAGTTGTGTTCTCTTGGACTATCTGCCCATTTGACTGCCTGGTTTACCAACTGCTTACACAGTAGACAACAGGTGGTCAAATTTAACAGAACCTTTTCTGAACTGGTACCTATTTCAGTTGGAGTACCCCAAGGCTCCACCCTTGAGCCCATTCCCTTCTCTTTGTTTATAAATTACCTTCCCAGCGTAGTGACACACTGCAGCTCCACCCTATATGCAAATAATGTAGTGCTCTTTCAAGCTCTCATAATATTAAGATTATTCACCCCCAATTAAATGATGACTTTCACCTAATTCTTTCCTGGCTCTCTGCTAATAAGTTGGTCCTCAACATAAAGAAAACTCAAACAATGGTTTTCAAGCTTCTGTGCAAAAATCAAGTCCTGACTGGAGCCCTTGGCAGTGTACAGTTCTTATGGCTTGTCCTTGACTGCTACCACCTCCTGTAAGTACCTTGGTGTCACCGTTGACCCCCAACTGGATGTTACCTAGCACATTTCTAATGTATGCAGAGCTGTAAATTGGAAGCTAGATATGGCTTACAGAGCCAAACACTATTTTACCCCCACCACATGTCTGGTCATTGCTAAGGGAGTGCTTCCTCCCTCCATTGACTATATACTAGTCACCAACACCAATGCCACCAAGTCCCTCTTGTCTAAGTGAGATGTAGTTTATAATAACATTTGTCAATTCAGCCCCCTCAGCTGCCTACCTCACTCATCATTGTGAGCTTTACAGCAAACTCAGTTGGTTACCTCCCCTCAAAAACATCCTGTGACATTATGCTGGGGTGTTTTGTAAATAAGTTACTCCTGACTGCCACCCCACTATTCTTGCTGAGAACTTAAAGGTTGCTAACCTTGGCAACCCCCTAAGATCAGCTACCCCATTCCTGATTGCTGTCCCTAAAACTTGAACCTCCATGGGTGATCAGGCTTTTACAGCTTGTGCCCCATGGTTGTTAAACTCCCTCCCTATATCTGTCCAGAGTGCCTCCTCTCTCCACCTCTTTAAAAAATACCTTTGGAAGTACTTGAAGGAGTCCTCTGCCTGCAGTTGCTCAGGATGACTGGACTCTCCATCAATCAAAGATAATCTGTAGTGTCTTGTATCTATCCCCCAAGGATATACTTTGACTTTAACTGTACTATTTTTTCTCTTATGTACCTTGATCTATGTATAATTATTTTACTGAACTGTTCCTGTGTAGTCTGTAACTGTTGTTACTGTGGTTTTTATCTTGTATTGTAATTTATTTGTCTGTACTACCTTACTGTAACCTCCCAGGTAGAACTGTGCAGAATATAAAATTCTGACCCCAGAATACCCATGGAATGATTATTCTGATTCTGTGGAATTCCATGAAATGTTCATGAACAATCCATGGGCTTTTGCAACATTTTAAATTTCAGTTATTTTGCTAACATTTTATAAGTCCATGTCCAAATAACACCAAATTTGGAATGTAATCAGTACACTGTAGCTTACAAAAGTGTACCTAATTTCAGAATTGTAGACTGAAAAGGGTTGGCATTATAGGTGACCAAACATTTACTCAAAATTACATTTTCAGTTATTTTGAGATAATGTTTACATTTCTTATCCAAAGTTCTCCACAATATCAGAATTTAGAGAAGCACACAGAATGCATATATGCAATGTTTTAAGTCTCACGCTTTAATGGTAGCTGAGTTATAGGTAGCCAAATATTTTGCCAAAATTTGGATTCCTGTAATTTTAGTATAATTTTGACAGTATTCATTGAAATATTACAAAAAAATGACAGATTTACAGGTTACCACTACATTTGTATATGCACATAGTTTCAGATTTCTAGCTTTACACTGGACTGCATTATAGCCTGCCAAACATGTTGCCAAAATGTTTAATTTGTTAGTTCCTACTAATTTTAAAACTACATATCCAAATTTAACCAGAGTTGAAACATTTAAACTACTATACCGTATGGTCATTTCTGAAAAAGTTTATATTTTAAGGTTTAAATGGGATTGAATTAAAAGTAGTCAAATGTTCACAACATTTAAACATTTAATTTTGCAAGAATGTAAACTACAAATTTATAAATCCCTGAAACTTTAAAACTAGAGAATGCAATGCCATTAAATTTGTCAGGTTCTTGGACCTTACAAGGAGTTTGTGTGTGCCAATTTTATTAATTACTTGCTGTGAGAAACTGCAAAATAACACCTGTACTTAAACTCAAAACCCATAAGTCTTTGTGAACATTGTAGAATTTCATGAAAATTCAATAAACTGGAATTTTCTAATTTCACTCAGCCTTATTGGGGGGGTACTAATTAAAGGATGGGGTAAATAAGGCAGGTAGCACAGGGGGTCACCGGGTTCTGGAGTTAGATGCACAGTTTTACCAAGAAATGGACAGCTGAGCTGGGTAGCACAACAGTGGTACACCCCAGGTAGGAGCAAGAAAGCACAGTGTGTCAACAATTCCAGCCTGAATGTATAATACTTAAGGATCACATCCAGTAAATGTATGATCCAGGAAGCAAGTCTAGGACTTAGTGGTACACAAAAAGATGTAGTGGGGGAAGACAATGTTTTGAGCAGCAGGAAGAAAAAATTCTGGCTATTCCAGCAGGGTAGGTCAATAGTAAAAGGAGTAGGTGACTTACATTTTAAGGGAGTTTGTCACTGTAAAGAACAAAGAAGATATCAGTGGGATTGGTAGTTCTACTGAGTCAATCTGGCTATGCCAAAAGAGAAGGGGGGGGGAATAGTCACCCAGTGAGAAACAACAGGACTGCAAAAAGCTCAGCCCAGCTTATCAAAAAATGAAGTAGTGATACAGTAGCAGCCACAGACACTGCCAGATATGTCCACATATTTCGTGAAATTTCTAAAGAGTTTCTCTCTGCTGCCCCATCTCTGGTAATGCAGAAAGCAGGAGATTTAACCAGAAATATCACAGACATTTCAGGAAATAGCTGGCAATGTCTGTGGCTACTACTGTATGTGCATTGTTAATGTTAAATTCCACACAAAAAAAAATTCTGGATGCTTTATCTACAGAATATGCTATAATAAATATGAGTGAAAATGTTACTAATCATTTTTTTTCTTCAAAATTAAAACTGCTGAACCAATTTACCCAGTTGTGTTAGACACCAGGATACACAGATAATGGATATGCATGTCAAATGTTAACTCTATGCATGCTAAAGTAGAGTAGTTACAAACATCAACATTTTTGATAGGTTTCACAAAGTTTTGCAAATATTTCCATAGTAAAGTTTTGAACCCTGGTACCTTAAAAATTTCTTATCTAATTCTTTCCATATTTAGATCATTCTATATGCATTACAAAAGGTTATCCCTACTAATCTATACATGTCAAGCTCCAAATGTGTCTGAGTTATATGCAGATGAATTTTTTCATGAAATTTCCTGAAAAAAATAAAATGACAGATTGTGAGCACATATAATTTTGAGACAATGCATCATATTGTCAGGAAATCAGGCACATTGTTCAAACACCTATAATCAAGAAATCATGCCAAATTTAAAACCCCTGACCCAATAGATGGTTATGGTATATGCAGATAAAAAATGTTCATGAAATTCGCACAAACTATAAAATGACAAAATTTGAGTACTTACAATTTTGACACTATCCTTCCAAATTTCATGATGTTTGGCAAGATACTGGCCACTAATACACAGAGTATATTTATCAAATTTCAGAGCTCTAGCTTGAACAGTGGCTGAGTTATAACCAAATAACAAAATCTTAACAATTCCACTAAATGCTGATGCAATTCAGTGACATTTCATGGAATTTTGCAAAATGTTATCGAAATTCCATGGATTCAGAATTTTCTCATTTCACAGAGCTCTTCTTCTTGGTCATACCTGTAAATATGCATTTAATTGTCTAGTGTGCTTACCTAGTCAATAAAAACATAAATAAAGAAAACAGGGGAACGTGCTTCTTACAATTTCTTGGTGTCTTTATTTCAGCATTTCCACGATTATGTCTTCAAACATTCAGTAGACCTATCAACCAGCAACATAATTTATGGGAGAACTGAGATGCTATAATTATTTATCCATCCCCATGCCAGGTGGTGTCCAAATTATTAGGGTGAGAGAAGTAGGCCACTGACAACTTCAGTCTGACTTTGATTTGGGGCCCATAAGATTGGTTCACGTTCAAGAATTTGTCCAAACCTTTTTGGTTCCCAATGCAGCAATTGGCATGAGATAAAGGCAGACTACAAGTAGGTATACTGTAAATGAGCCTTGAGGTCAACAGTGAATATTAGTTACTGCAGCTTACTTGCGGCAGGTGGTGTTGAAATGCATCTGCTGTTGATTACTTTGTGATATTGCAACATGTCCATAAAACCCACTAAGAGCACCATGGCCTAGTGTGAGCTACAGTAATAGTTACTATTTGTCACTGACCTTAAGGTGTTTACCCCATGTAGTCTCCACTTTACCTTTATGTCAATTATCTTACTCTTCTTGCCCCATTGATTATCAAATTGTATAATAATATCTTCCAAAAATAATTATGCATAATATATATATATATATATATATATATATATATATATATGTATTACAAATATAAAGATATTAAATGTAGAGCATTTCAGTGGCTTTCACAATATGTTTTATCCATGGATGGATTTTTTTTATTATTGTATAATTCCCTTTTTTTTTTCCATTATTTCAGTGTACAGTAGTTTGAACACAGACACAGTGCTCTGGCAGGAAATGCTGTAGTAATTATCTACTGACTAGATTTCAGACTGGAGAACTGTACATGCCTAGATTGGGTTAATTTGTAACTATTAGGGCTAGGATTTTTTATTTTAAATAAAAGCTTGAATTTACTTTGCAGAACATAAAAAGTCCCCTCTCCCATCCTTAGGCGATCAGTGGGGAAGTATTTGCTGTTTACCATACTACAGACATGACTGAGTCCCTGACTCCATATGCCACTGAGCAGGTCACTCATTCTGTTGCAACCCATTCACAGTCAGTGGTGTGACTGATCTTATTTGACTGATACCAACTCAGTGTGTTCAGTCGCATACCTGGTCATTTTGAACTTGCTGGTGATGGCGATGCGTAAGCTGTTGCAATGTCATCAGCATAGATGTGCAAAGTCATAGAAACAGAAATAGGAATTTCTTTGTTACTATGACTTTGTACATCTCTTATTTCTTATAAATAAAACCTGTTACATCACCAACCGTATCTAGGATGGTGACAGAATGAATGATCTGCTTAACAGCATACGAAATCAGGGACATAATTTTATTTGTGGTAGGGTGAGCAGCAAACAATTGCACTTCAGGATAGGAGGAAAAAATGTTCTCTGTTTCTAATTTCAAGATTTGCAGAGTCTGGAAACCTCACTTAGCAAAACTCTTCTCAACATTTCCTGACTTTGCATAGTGTAGAGTGACATTTCACATAGTTATTTGCCTGATGAAGACTATTCATTGGGGCACATCACTGGTGAAGGTGCCACTATGTATTGACTTAATCTGGCAAAGTGGGTATCTCACCAGACCAAGACTACATGTGGTGTTGTTTTTTTTAAGTAAAAAAAAAACAGCCCCACCCATGCAGCATAATTGTCCCACCCCCTCTCAACACACCTGAGTATTAAACTTCCAGCTCACCACCCTTATATTACTCACCTCCCTCCTCCCAACCAAGTCCTGGTGGTTTACAACAAATTGCCCCTTCCCCACCCAAGATGCAAAATACCTGCGCCACCCACCTGACCCAGTAGAAATACAAGATATGCATCCCACCATCCTCTGGCACCCCATACCCTCCCCCATCCCCCCAAAGTATACACTTAAAGTTAAGGTGGTTCTTAATTTTGATGTAACATGTAAAAGAGACAACTGTCCCTCATCATTGCAACTAGGCTTCCTGTTCATTGATTCTGCCATTAATGAATGAAACCAGTTACGTGCCTTGTACTATCACCTGACTGGCTAACCAAAACAAAAAATAAGGTGTTACTATAGGGTGCATTATTGTTTTGTTCATTGATGGTGGAGCTGATGAACAGAGATGCTGGTTGCCATGGTGAGGGATGGTTTTCTGTTTTACAGGTTATGTCAAAATTAAGCACCATCTTGACTTTAGTTGAATCCTTTGGGATGAGTAGAGAAGGATGGTGATGCAGTGGCAGAGGGTGTTGAGATGGGGGTCTTGTATTTTTACCATATCAGGTGGTTGGGGGAGGTGGGTGGCATGGTAATAATATGCAGCTTCAATGGGGAAAGGGAGATTTATAAAAAAAGAACAAGAGAACAGTGGCTCAAAAAAGACACAATTTCCAGTCTGCAAACTCAGGGTGCACTTACCAGGGTGAAGTAAATCAGAGAAAAGCAGCCATTTTTTCGGTGTCGTACTTTAATATGCATTTTATACTTTAAATCTGCCCATTTGATATGGATGTCTATTGTGACTGAAAAGTGTAATGTCTCCTTCACCTGGCTTGACCTGGATTTTGTACCTGTATGCCTATGTGCTGCCACATAACTGGATTAAACATTTTTTTTGCACTGACTTTGTTGCCAAACTTTTCTATGGAAGTATCGAAAAGGTAACTGATACATGGGCTTGGAGGAGTGCTGACCACTTTGCTGCTTTGCAGTATTTGTTTTCTCAGAGATTTATAATAAACATCACTGGGACTGGGGAAGGGGAGGAAGTATTGGTACCATGAGGCTTACTATACATACG
Source organism: Neoceratodus forsteri (assembly GCA_016271365.2). Lineage (NCBI taxonomy): Eukaryota > Metazoa > Chordata > Ceratodontiformes > Ceratodontidae > Neoceratodus > Neoceratodus forsteri. The sequence continues at coordinate 1,097,970,843 of CM057454.1, read as the reverse complement.
GGTATTACCACACAAAAACATGTTTGTATACTTTCCTTGATCAACTCCCAATGCATCATTTGTGGACTTGGGAACTTCACAAACACAGTGTAACCACTAATTATGTATTTGGAGTAGAGAAGACTATTGCATCATGAGTGGTTGCACTGTTTGGGGGTGTTTTGAATGTTCAGGAGAGTTGCATTAGGCTTAGATCAATGATTTAAAATAAAACAAGGTTAGGTATAACTATACGTTAGCATGCATTTCAGTTCTATTAAGCAAGGAAGCAGATAAAACAACCAGCAACATCAATGAATTTTAAAGAAGGTAAACAATCATAACGTGGGTTTTTAACTAGAAATAATATGAATCATAAAGGGTTGACAGTGTCCTTTTAAATGACAAAGATTCTGTTTTGAAGCACATAGCCTTATTTTTTAGAACAGATTGACTACAGATTCAATTTTATTTGGGCTTCAGATTCAGCTTTATTTTGGATTGTTGTATAATTGGATCTGTTGCTATCAGCTGCAGTTTTTTAACTGGTGACCATAGTTCCAGCATCCTGTAGCACCTATAGAATAGAGGATTACTCAGTGCCCATTGAACAGAACCAATAGCTGGACTACTGTACTACACCCAAAACTGGTTCCATATCAATCAACTAGTTCTAAACCAAAATAAAACTGTCTCAGTGTCATGGCACCACACAGTGGCTCTAAGCAGCCACTCCTCATTAAGTACATACCATTTGTGTAGGTTCATCCTTTCCTCTGGATGGTCTACCCAACATTGTCAGCAGTATGACCAGCTTAGCTGGCCAGGTCCCTCAAGCAGGGGTGACTATCACTGGCTTTCTTTGTTGTACAACTGTGTACAAGGAAAAGATCCAGATTATCTGCTAGCCCACCTCACACAGTCAAGCAGTGCCTACTCAATCCATTCAACAGCAGCACTTACCTTCTCCATTCCCAGGATGAATTGTCAAATTGGTAGAAAGGCCTATACACCAGACACCTGGAACAAACTTCCTTTCCAGCTGAGGACAGCTTCTAGCTTGCAAGTGTTTATGTCCAGCCCTTCCAGCCACTGCTCCACTGTAGAATGCCCTGTATATGTTTTAATCTTCTGTTCCACGTCTCCCTGACCATGATCATGTTGCTTAACAATGTTCATGCTCATAATTTGCTGCAAACCCTTTTTGTTTACTTGGATTACTGCTTGAATGCACCTGTGCAGTTTTTTTTTCCTTATATGGTGTCACCTCTGTCATGGTGGACTATGTTTACCTGTTGAATGCTAATATTTCCCTTGAACCCCCCCCCACCCCATGAAAATGAAATGCTGCCTCTCGTAGGGTTATCCTGGTTGAAGTAACTTCATATAAAAAAAATCATAATAAATCATCCCATAACTTCCTTGACAATGTAACCTGCTACAAGTATCTTGGCCTAGTGCTTGAGAGTGCTCAGTCAGCATCTGGATTACTCTGTTCAAATTAATAGTTTAATTTCCAGGTGTTTCACTAAACTAGGTGCTCTGTACAAGAACAGTTGCCTCCCCCTCAGCCCCAGAAAGGATATTGTTGAACATATGATTTTTCCTTCACGGTATTATAGTGATGTGATTTTTCTCTGGCCTCGCAGTCTTGCATCACCAAACTCACTACCTTATTTAATGCCTTTTTGTAGGTTTGCCCTGTCCTGTCCCCCAGAACCCATCTCTCTGCTATGTCCAACGAACTGAAGTGGATGTCTCCTGAGTTGAGGCATGCTCTTTACACTGCCCTATTTAGAGTTTAATTCTGGGCTGGGAAACTCCAAGGGTACATAAATGGGATCTTTACCCCCTGCCTCTAATACTTCCTGTTCTCTTGGGTAAGAATCATAAAATAAGTTCCAAATGCCTCTCTCCAAATGCAATGCAGGCCAAGCCTTTGTTTGTTATAAATGCCCCCATTTCTCTAGCTCCCTGAAGGCGGCGGTGGTGACATCACTCCTTAAGAAAGCTTCTCTGGACCCAAACCGCTTGGCTAACTACAGACCTATCTCTAACCTTCCATTTTTAGGGAATGATTGAGAAAGTAGTCGCACTGCAGCTGGAGAACCACTTTACCATCCATGATGTCTACGATCCCCTCCAGTCCAGTTTTTGGAAGAGGCCATAGTACCGAGACAGCTCTGGTTCAGGTGCTCAATGATCTCCTGATGGCTACAGATCAGAAGCGCCACTCCATCTTGGTGCTTCTTGATCTCTCATCAGCTTTTGACACCATGGAACATGGGGTGTTGCTTGAGCACCTGAGGGTCATCTGTGGCCTGGCTGGTCTAGTCCTCAGATGCTTTCAATCTTTCCTCTCTGGCAGGTCTCAGAGGGTGGTGTCCGGGTTGTTTTCCTCAGATTCAGTCTCCCTGTCTTGTGGGGTCCCTCAGAGCTTGGTGCTCTCCCCAGTGCTGTTCATGGTGTACATGCTGCCTCTAGGAGACATTGTAAGAGTGTATGGGCTGAGGTTCACTGCTATGCAGATGACGCCCAGCTCTACCTGCCTTTTGCGCCCGACCAGGATAGTGCACTCTCGGTCTTTAACAGCTGCCTTACAGAAATCCAGGACTGGATGAAATCCAGCTGGCTGAACTTGAATTCCAATAAGACTGAGGTGTTGGTCATGGATCCAGGTCTCCGGATAGAGGGGTCAGTGGAAGGGCATCCTTCTGGTCTTTGGCTCTGGAGTAGTCAGTTGCCCTCCTCTGAACAGGTGCAACACCTAGGGGTGTTCCTTGATAATAGGCTAACACTGCATTCACAGTTGTCTGCAGTTGTCAAGTCCTCTTTTTACCATCTTAGGAACATCGCTCGGGTCAAACACCTTGTTCTGTCTGGTGATCTATCGGCACTGATCCACACCTTTGTGACCTCGCGTCTGGACTACTGTAACTCCCTCTACCTAGGACTTCCAGGGGTTGATAGTTGTCACTTGTAACTGGTGCAGAATGCTGCAGTGTGGCTGCTGACAGGATCTCCCCATTTGAGCCACATCACGCCTGTGCTGTACAAACTGCACTGGTTGCCTGTTCAGTGGCAGATCACCTTCAAGGTTGGTTTCCTGACCTTTAAAGCCCTACACAGACAGGGCCCAGGCTACCTGCATAGAGCTCCTGAACCCTTACTGCCCCACCCGACCACTCTGCTCAGCTGACGAGGGATTGTTAGAGATTCTCAGGGTATGGTTGAAGACCTCTGGTTCCCGTACTTTTATGTTTGCAATTCCGACCCTGTGGAATTCTCTGCCTCACCAGATTTGTGAGTGTCAGACTGTGGAGAGTTTTAAGATGTCCTTAAAGACCTTCCTGTTCTGCCAGGCATTTGGTGATCAGATATATGTATACTCCCACTTGTATTCTTGTATTTATGTATTTCCTTGGTTTTGATTGCATCTGATGTTTATTGTTTACTGGTTTTAACTGTTTTATGGATTGTACAGAGCTTTGGTTTTAGATAAGCCCAACCACTGGTTTACACCCCAACTTCTTGCAAGGCCACCCTTCTGATCCCAAGAACCAGGACAACCCATGGACAGAGGTCCTTCTGTTACAGAGCCCCATCCTGGTTTAATGTGCTCCCTCCTGCCATCTCAGACACTCCCACAATCTCCACTTTCAAAACTGCACTGCGGAACCAGCTATTTAATACACGTAATTGCACCTGTCGCTAGTTGTGACTTAGTCTACGACATACTGACAAAGCTCATATGAGCAGCACTTCTGTAACAAGACTGGCTCTCTCACTCTACAAATGTTTGTAAATACATGTGATTGTCTTTTACTACAACTTGAAACTGTGTGATGTAACAATGAATCTGTAATGTAATGTATTTGTCCTTAATGTGACGAGGTACCTTTGGAAATGATCCTCTGGCTCAAAGGTTGTAAACTGATGTACAAATAAATAAATAAATATTGTGCTTATAAATAAAGATTATTATTATTATTAATTGTGGAATAGTCTACCTGTCAACCTGTCCACATGCCTGAGCTTTTGGTCTGCCAAGGTCCAGCTCAAGGAGCATCATAGGTCCCCATGGTCCTTCCACAACTGCCCACTTCCACCTACAATACCACTTGACTATGTTGCTCACTGCCTGTGCTGATCTCAGACTACTCTGGTTGTCTTCTCAGATGCGTCATGCTGATTCTTCAAACTATTGATTTTACATATGGATTTCACACTTCTTATGCCGTTTGTTTGTATCTGAGGATATTATTACAGAGTAGTCTGTCAGGTTGAAATGCAGTGCCACAGTTTCCTGTGTGACAAGAGGGATTAACTCCCATTGAGATTTTTTGCCTTGTTTCCTGCAGACACTGTGTTGCAGAATTCCGCAGAATTGAGTTTTTATCAGCAGGATTCTAAATTCCATTACTCTAATTCTTGTACAGTGTTCTTTGTGCTCGTAGTTTTATTTGCTACTTATTTCCACTGTTGTACTAATTGTTTTTTGTTGCAATGTACTTTTGTAAATTCCTCAATATCCCCCCCAGGTCACAGCTAGAAATGAGCCTCCCCAATTCTGCTTGCTAACCTGGTAAAAAATATATACATTTAAATAGAGCCAAATTAAATGCAGTTTAATATTCCCTTCCTCAATGACACAGACTCCAATGAAGCTGTCAGGCTATGTGTAGTTGTCATGATTTGTGAGCACGTACAGGCTCCTGCACTGATATGCATATGTTCTCTGTGCTATCAATATACACCTTGTTACCTTGCAAAGTGCTTTAAGATTCTTGTGTAAGAAATGTGTTATTTTCAGTTTAATGTGGTTCATTTCATTGTATTCAACATGGTGATAAGAGATGAGTTTTCATATTTATGAACCCAGATCTCCCTTATGCAATACTATACTAGAACTCGGCCAGTTAATATTTCATGGGGTACATAAACCCGTATATACAGAATTTGTATGGATCTATACAATCAGTTGTGAGTGTTTTAATTTTCTGCAAAGTGTGTTTCTAAAGGAATCAATTTTTTCATCTTATCAGATATTCTTGCAATAACCCACAATATAGGTATGAAATGAAGCACTAGGGCATGACAGAGTATGTCAAGCTGGAATTACTTAGGGCAACACAATCTTTTATACTGTATGTGTTTCCTGTAACCCTATGGTGATTTTTCTATATATTTTCCTTTAGAAACATAGAAGTTGTTGGCAGATAAGGACCTCTTGGCCCACCTAGTCTGCCCTAAATTCCCTACCTATAGTGCCATTGGAGACCCTATTTAGATTCTGGCTTACACCCACCTCTAGCTTCTAAGATTCCCTTGTCTGTCTCATGCATTCTTAAATCCTGTGATTGTTCTAGCCCCCACCACTCCTTCTGAGAGGCTGTTCCAAGTGAAATTAAGAGATCTGTGTGACATTACAAACTAAACAACTCTGGTAGGACTTGAACCCACAACCTTTGAATGCCTTTTCTTTACTATTCTTGAAGTCCAGTGCGCTATACATTGCACCACAGAGCCCTTTAAACCACTGTACATTATTTCCCGTGGACCCTGGCTGCCTTTTTTATACTCTCAATAGATATACTTTTTTTAGCTACTGTTTTGAAGGTACGGTTTAATAGCAGATTTACCCACCTCAGTGTCATGCAAGTCCTAAGGCAAAATATGGGATTGTCCAAAAAGCATAAACTAACCATACAGAAAAGGATAAAACATATTGCAAAAGTAATGGAATGTCTTTAAAGGCACACTGTCAGCCCCCTTCAGCCTCAAACAGCCCCCAATGTAAAGAAGCATTTGTCAATACTGAATGTTTGCTTGCTGGTATTAGCATTGGAAATGCAGGAGTTAGACAGATGCAGAATAGGAATGGAAGTGAAGTATTGAACTTCATGCCAAACCCACCTCCATCCTGTAGAGACAGGCAGGCATTGGGGTAAGTGTTTGGGTCATTGCCCATGGAGGTCATGCCATGTCATCTCACCCTATTCTGCAGACACCAACATGTGTTGAGGTGTGCCTTGGGGTGTTTGGCTTTACAATCACCCCATTCCATAAGGAAATATGCTGAAATGGGTGCAGCATAGGAGAATGGGGTGAAGTCTGTGGCTGAAGAGTTCAAGGTACACCTCGATGCCTGTGAGTGGCTGGGGGGGGTGGGATGGCATGAGCAGTACAGTCAGCAATCCAAAGGCACACCCCAATGCCTGTCAGTCTGTACAGGGTGGGAGGTTATGGTTAGAAACCCTAACGCCTCGGGCATTTGGTGGTATTTGCACTACAAATTTTTAACATGGCCTTTTTGTGACTCCATCTCATGAAACATTTGGGACCTCTTCTCATGAAGAATGGCAGTGTGATTTTGTCAATGTGTCCCGAACTTTGAGTTCCAACAGCGACCGTGCCATTCTGCGCCACATGTACGAAAACACAGATCGGGCAGGATGTAAAGAATGACAGCTGTACCATCCATAGAGAAGTGTGAAGAGATGGCAATGTTGAAAATCTGTAGTGAGAATATTAAAAATGCTCTCACTTTTGAGTATACTTGGAAACTGTGCAACACATGTGCATAACGCAGTCATTTTATGGACTTTCATCACCAAATTTTCAACATAGGTATTTTAGGACCTCTGCTCATGAACAGGGTCACTGTGATTTTCTTAATGTGTCCCGAACACTTATTTACCACAGCAACCACGCTATTCTGAGCCAGAAGTGCAAAAACTCATTTCAGCCAGGATGTGAAAAATGACAGCTGTACTGTTCATAAGGAGGTGGAAAATAGCAATGTTGAAAATCTGAAACAATGTTGAAAAAGGAAGAATAAGGGAGGGATAGTGAGGCTTAATAAAGGGGAGGGGGGTGGGCAGAGGGTGACGGTGAAAAGGCAGAGATACTAAACAAATATTTTTGCTCAGTATTTACAAATGAAGAGAGGGAGGTACCTCAAACAAACAATAGAAACACTCTGTATACAGAAGTTGATACCAGCCCATTTACAGAAGAAAGGGTTCTGAAAGAACTCTTAAAACTGAAGGTGGACAAAGCAATGGGGCCTTGTGGGATTCATCCCAGAATTCTAAAAGAACTAAGGGTAGAACTAGTGACAACACTAACTACCCTCTTTAACAAATCATGGGAGGATGGGGTGGTACCTGAGGACTGGAGGAGGGCAGATGTGATTCCCCTTCACAAAAGTGGGAGCAGGGCAGAAGCAGGAAACTACAGACCTGTTAGTTTAACCTCAGTGATAGGGAAAATGATGGAATCACTTCCAAAGGAAAGAATTGCCGAGTACCTAGAGGCCAGAGGGGCACAGGACCCAAGGCAGCATGGATTCACAGTGGGAAGGTCATGCCAGGCAAATCTAATAGATTTCTTTGACTGGGTGACCAAAGTAGTAGATCAGGGAGGGGCTGTGGACATGGCCTACCTAGATTTTAGCAAGGCATTTGACTCAGTCCCACTCAAAAGATTAATATACAAGTTAGCCAGCCTGGGAGTGGGTCCCAAGATGATAGCCTGGGTAAAGAATTGGCTGGAGAATAGGACACAGAAGGTAATAGTAAATGGAGTCCACTCTGAAAAAAGGGTGTTACTAGTGGGTACTGCAGGGTTCAGTATTAGGACGGTCCTCTTCAATGTCTTTATAAGCGACATTGCAGAGGGACTAGAAGGAAAGTGTCTCTTTGCAGATGACACAAGATCTGCAACAGAGTTGATACACAAGGTGGGGTGGAAAGGATGAGAAGGGACTTGGCAAGGTTAGAGGAATGGTCAAATGTATGGCAGCTTAGAGTCAGTGCTAAGAAGTGCAAGGTAATGCACCTGGGAAACAAAAACCCATGGAAAGAGTACACAATGGGGGTGAGATACTAACAACAACAAAAATGGAAAGGGACCTGGGGGTAGTCATATCAGATGACTTAAAGGTGGGCAAGCAATGTGAGAGGGCAGCAAGGAGGGCTGGGGGGATACTGGGATGCATAGGGAGAGGCATCACCAGTAGAAAACAGGAAGTTGTTATCCCTCTGTACAGACAGTTGGTGAGACCCCATCTGGAGTACTGTGTGCAGTTCCAGAGACCCAGTTTCCGCAAGGACATAGACAGGATGGAAACTGTCCGGAGGAGGGAACTAAAATGGTGCAGGGTCTGCACCAGAAGACATATGAAGAGAGACTAATGGAGCTTAATATGTATAGCCTCGAGGAAAGGAGGGAGAGGGGGGACATGATAGAAACTTTCAAGTACCTCAAGGGAATCAACAAAGTCCAAGAGGGTAGCATCTTTCAAAAAAAGAGTGTGCAAGAACAAGGGCACAATCTGAAGATGGGGGGTGGCTCAGAGGTAATGTAAGGAAGTATTTTTCACAGAGAGGTTGTGGATGCATGGAGCGGCCTTCTGGAGGAGGTTGTGGAGTCAAAACAGTGGTGAATTCAGGCATGCATGGGACAGTCATAAGGCAATTCTAGGGGGTGGGGGTAGAAAGAAGTAGGCTGCTGGTTAACTAGGATCTGCAGCTTATCCATTAGGTAGGGAAATAGGCAGACTGGGTGGGCCAAACGGTCCTTATCTGCTGTCAAATTCTATGTTTCTATCTGGAGTGAAAATATTACAAATGTGTGAAGTTACGAGTGTTCATGGAAACTGTGCAATGCACGCTCATAACACAGTCATTTTATGAACTTTAATCACATCATTTTCAACATAGGCATTTTAGGATCTCTGCTCATGAACAGTGTCACTGTGATTTTCTTACTATGTCCCAAACACTGATTTCCAACAGCGACCGCGATATTCTGCGCTGGAAGTGCGGAAACACATGTCAGCCAAGATGTGAAAAATGACAGCTATACTGTTCATAAGGAGGTGTGGAAAAATGGCCATATTGAAAATCTGGAGTCAAAATACTGCAAATTTGCGAAGTTACGAGCATGCATAGCAACTGCACAATGCACGCTCGAAAAACAGTAATGTCTTGGATTTTTTCCACCAAATTTGCAACATAGACTTTTTGAGAGGCCACCTCATGAATATTGGCACTGTCGTTTTGTTTATTGGTCTCGAAAGATGACTCCACGCAGTGACCGCAAAATCACCTTTCAGGAATGAATAATGCCATGACAGTGGCTGAATTCATGAGGAGGGGTCCCGATAACCCCATGTTGAAAATCTGGTACCAAAATTCCCACAAATGCCTAAGATATGCACCAAAGTTGAAAAAACCCTATTTATGCCATTATACAGCTTACCGCATTTCTTCAGTTCATGGTCGGCTTTGAAGAGTGCAGACGTGTTCCCGTCCACTGAAGATCGCCCGCTGGGCTCCGGAGGTAGTATGGGGTGAGGGGGTGTGGGGTGGTAGGCACAGAGGGTGGGTAGGGTTGGGGTGGGGCCACCGACTCAACAAGGACCGCTTTTCTGATTTACAGGGAAACAAAAACATCGCTGGATGGTTTTAGTTTTAACAGGTACATTTGGCATGTTGGATGGGCTCCCAGCATGCCACCTGAGTGTTTTTTTGGGGGCAGCTGTAGCCAACAGGGGATTGGGCACCCCATCAGCACATGGGGGTGAAGAGTTAAGGGGATTGGGCACCCCTTTGGCACAAACCAACTTTTGGGGGAGGGACATTATGCTGATGGGGACTGGGCCCCATCTGCAAATTAAACTGGGACGGGGACATTACGCCGATGGGGAGTGGGATCCCCATCAGCAAATTAAACTGGGATGAGGACTGAAGCTGATGGGGATTGAGACCCCGGCTGCAAACAAAGACTGTTTTGGGGCGATGCGCAAGGGGATTGGATTGTCTCCACCCCACCCACTAATAAAGCCCCACCACCCCGCCTCCCCAGCAGCCAGCGCGGGCGCAGCATCCCACCCGCCTGCCGCCCCTCGCCGCCCGCCGACTGACCGGCTCCGGGTAGGGCTGCACGCCCATTGGTGCAGAGCTAGAGCCACTGAGCGGCAGCCCATACCGCATATGATAGTCCAGATTTGTGAATGGGTTCATTCACTAGACACCAGGAGATGTTTGGGGGTTGTCACTGGACATTCTGCCCGATGAGCATTACAGTCCACTGGACTACCAGGGAGATATTCGGTTGGGGGTCTTTTACATTCTGCCCGCGATCGGGCACTGGGGGTTGTTTCACATTCTGCCCACGATCAGGCATTGGGAGCTGTTTGGGCGGGGGTTGTCATGATACGCTCTGCCCGCGATCGGGCATTGGGAGCTGTTTTGGGGGTTGTCATGATACGCTCTGCCCGCAATCGGGCATTGGGAGCTGTTTGGGCGGGGGTTGTCATGATACGCTCTGCCCGCGATCGGGCATTGGGAGATGTGTGGGGGGTTTGTCATGATACGCTCTGCCCGCGATCGGGCATTGGAAGATGTGTGGCGTGGGGTTATGATAATGCTCTGCCCGCGATCGGGCATTGGGAGATGTGGGGCGGGGGCGCTTGTTTCACGCTGTGCCTGCGATCGGCTGCAGGGTGCGCCGGTCCCAGATGGCTGCTGCCCGGCAGGGTGGCCAGGGGTATTCCTCGGGATCGCACACCTTATTATTATGAGAGCAGAAATGGGGTGCATAATCAGATGCAAATGACGCCCCTGGGCGCCTTTGCATGAATTATGGCCCATTTGCATGTCACCTTTGAATATCGGAAATTTGCAATATGGCGCAATGGTACTTCAGCACCGCAAGTTTAATGCTCAACTCTGACAACTTGGCGTGGCACAAGTTCCACCGCGCCTACGTGCACAGTGGTTGTGGTTGAGTGATATTCAAAGGAGTTGCTCAATAGCGCAGCTCCTTTGAATATCACCCCGGCCACACCCCTGCGCAACTATTTTGAGCAATGCAAGGGCTTGCGCCTCAGAATGGCGCAGTTTGAATATCCGGGCCACAGTGTTTTTAGTGAAAGGTGGGCTAGAAAAGATACCTCCATTGTTGGTTAATCTAATGGACATGCAGTCAGGGAGACTAGTATACTTACAAATGCTGAGAATGCTGTCAGAAGCACGTTGGCTCGATTCAGCCTGAATTATCACACATATTTTCATCAGCCAGGATACAAATATGGCTGTTTGGGTTTGACAAGTGTAGTGGTATCAGCAGCAATATATGCAGTGAACAGGGGATTGGTAAGAAACAAATCCTTTCTGCTCCAGTGTTGTGTCATGGCAGCATTGTGGGAAATGATCAGAAGTTTATTTCTCAGCTGCTGATCTAAAGTACTAAATCTTGCTGTCTGATGTAAAGTACAGAGGCCCTCATGATGGTGGATGGACAGTATGTGGGCTTTCCCTGACCTTTCGACTTCCTATTGATGACGCATTCTCTAAAAGGTCTGTTTCCTCGGAATAACTTCAGAGAACTGCTCCACTGTCAGTCAGATTTTTGGAAGCTAGGCAATGTTTCAGGGTTTTTTCCCCTTACAGCAGTGCTGCTGGTATGATTATTGTGATGGTTTCTCTGACTAATGTCAGCTTATCATGGGTTTTTTTTCTCTGTTGCAGAGCTGCTGGCCAGGAGGAAACATCAGTCCTGCCCCTTCTTAATGCGGGTTTTAATAGGGTAAGCTGGTTTTCATTTCAGCTGTAGTCACTGTCCTTAACATGCATCTTCTGCCCCCTCCCCCAGCTTCATGTGTATTGTAGTGGAAGCCAAGTGAAAAGAAGAACTGCTAAATGCACAATGTTTCTGACCACCAAAGTCTCACACATTGGTATTGCACTATATTGGCTATACTGTGTAGTGAACAAATAGTTAAATAAAGAAGAATTTGGATTATTAACCTGTATGTTTCCAAGTAGGTAATTCCCTGCATGTGATTTGGCATTGCATGCAAATGATTAGAAACAGCAGAACTAAATTCATAAATGCATAACTAATGGCTAACTTGTCAGGTCAAGACTGTCCAGTGGCTGGCCCAACTGTAGTTTGCATAGGCATAATTCCTGGGGGTGTTGTCCCCCTAATTTGTTTTGGCTGATGTTTTTTTCAGCAATTTTAAATTAATTACACAAAAATCTTGCCCCCTACCCCCCAAAAGTCAAAATCAAACTACACCTATGATAGTGTGTCATGCTGCCATGCTGGTGACCCAGATTCTGGAGTAGACGCGGGATCCAGCTGGGCAGTGCTACTAGCTAGCAAGGGCAGGTGCCAGATTCTAGTGCCACAGCCACCCCTGTGGAGGTTGTTCTGCCATGAAACATCTGTGTGCATGCGGTCTGACTCTCGGCAGTAGCAGACACCATGGGAGGAGGGGGGATTACAACCCTTGCAGTAAAAACCACAGAGCAACTGGAAGGATGGCTGGTGGAGCTCTTCTCTTGGACCCCACACCAGGGATCCCCACCAGTGTGGAAAACAAGGCTAATGGAGGATGTCTCTAGAAACTCCCTCACAGGGGTACATCGCCAGGCCCAAGGACTGGGAAGTGAAACCGAAGAAGAAAGAACATGAAAATAACTTGTCTAAACCATATTCATATTTAATAAAGAAACACTGTCAGTGCCCTCCTCTTTACAGTACAGTACCTCTGACAGTTTTTTTTTGTTTATGGAAACTAGAAAAAAATGCTCCCTTTAATTTTATCCAATGGTATTTTGGGCACTTGCTCTCAAAAGAAAACTTTATATAGTTGTCAAGAACATATGCCCTTAGAGACATAGAGGCAGCAAACACCTTATTTATTTAACAACCTTTGTTAGTATCAGTAGTATGTCACAGTTTAAAATAGAAACAAAACTGATGGTGACAAGCATGCGTCAGTTTTCATGGACTGTTTTTTCTTTCCCTGTTCCCAGTTGTACAGGAATGTACAGGATACAAACAAATACAGAAAGGTAGTGCAAGATCAAGTAGTCATTAATGTTTCAAATTCCTGATCCTGTCTCTACCTTTTTTTTTCAGAGATTTGTAGAAAACAGCGGCGTAACAGCGTGCTACAATGAATTAATTCAAATAGAACATGGGGAAGTCTGTTCACAGTTCAAACTACGGTATGTAAGAAGAGCACAGATATTCACAGCTATTGCTTAATAAATGTAACTATTCTAAGATTGGTGCCTTGCCTCTCAGCCAGTGTTTTATTGACATTCCAGGGCTGGATGGCTAGGAGTTTAGCTGAGATGACCTTCCTAATCAAATTAAAGTTCCTCTGGTGCATTAGGTTCCAGTGAGTTTTGAGCATCGTTTGGTAGACCCCCCCCCCCAAGAAGTTTGCTTTATGTCTCTGTAATGTCTGTTAGGAGTTTAGCATTCCATGTTAACCAATGGTTGTTCTTTGCATTTCATCCAGACAGAACCTCATTTCCCCTTTTAAGGAACCGCTAGATTGAGATAATTTCTCTCTTAAAGGGGCACTGTCAACTTTTTCTGCATCATATTATTTCTAATTAAAAAAAACACATTTAATGATTGCTTACTTTCTCTAAAATTCACTGATGTTGTTGGTTGTTTTTATTTCTTTCCTTGCTTAGTTGAACTGAAATGCATGATAATATATAGTTATAACCAATCTTATTTTGATTCAAATCCTTGATCTACTCTTACTGCATTCATCCTGACCATTAGAAACATCCCCAAATTATTCAGCCACTCGTTGTGCAATACTCTCCTCTCCTCTACTCCCACTGCATAGTGAGTGGCTAGACTGCATTGGCATATCTCCAAGTCAATGAAAGATGCATTGGGAGTTGATCAAAGAATGTAAGCAAACATCTTTTTGTGTGGTAATACCAGTATGTTGGGCAGTCTGTTTTTCACTTTTTAAAAGAAAAAGAAATCAGACTCAAACTACCAGCAACAACAGCAGTCTCTGCAAATTGGAAACAATCACAGCATGTTTTTATTAAACTAGGGTCAATCTGAGGCCTAAGGGGGTTGGAAGTGTCCCTTTAAGCTGACCATTGCACATTTACCTGTGCCTTAGTCACCTTAATGTTGCAGTGTTGCAATTTCTCTCTGTTAACCACTGTGTGAAATCTCTTAAGGGTGCTAAAATGTTCCATAACGCAGAAAGAACAATCAATACCACTTCCAAAAACGTCTTAATGTATTAGTCTGTAGGTCTGCACTTGTCCCTTTTAGCCTGCAGATCCCACACTAGCCTACTTTGAAATGGGCAGGAGTTGAATTAGCAAACAGTGAATTATTCTGTTCAGTAGTAGTTGGAAGACTTTGATTTTATTGGATGAAATGCCACAAAATCATGTTTGTGGCAAAAAGGGGAAAAACTGATCTTGTGGCAAATATGTGGCAGCAAAATGACACAGACTACCATGACAGGTGGCAGATGTAGTTTGCAAGGTGAGAGGTAACTGAGCAACTGCAGTGGCCCTGTGCTGTTTTTCACTATGCTCCATGTTAGTATTTTAAGGTACAGTAAGCATGAGGCCTGCACTAGAGTGGGTTTGCTGAGTGAACCTCATCACAAAACCTACATTCATCAGTGCCTGTACCTTTGATCTTCTTGGCACCTAACCTTTGGACTTAAAATCAGTTTGGTAGTAGAGTCAGAGTCCACTAATATTTTAAAATTAAGGTTAAGAGTTATTTTTATTGGTTAAGGGTGCTGTAGAAATACAGAATTGTGCCAGCAGAAAAAAGACTTTTAGGTCTATGCCCCTGAATCATCTTTGTGGGCCTTCTCTGCACAGACTCCAGCCTGTCCATGTCCTCCCTCAATTATGAATTTTAGAGCTTGGTACAGCACTTCAAGCGCAGCCATACCAGGGTTCTGTACATGGACAGTATAACTTTCTTCATCCTGCTACTGATACCTCTGCTTATACAATCTAGCATTCTGTAAGCTTGCCATACTGCCTTAATGCATTGTGCAGATGACTTGAAGGTACATGTAATTGCTACGTCCAAGTCCTTTTCTTCTTCTGACACTGTGACAGCCCCCATCCACCCAATCTGTACTCTGTCCTTGGTTCTTTCTCCCAATGCATATGATCTTGCACTTCTTGTCATTGAAGCCCAGCTGCCAAATTCCAGATGACTTCTTGAGCATTTTCAGGTCCTCATTCATATTCCTAACCCCCTCCTCACCATCAACCCTGCCACAGAAATTGATATTTTCCACAGAAAATTATTTATTGCCCTTGATGCCATATCTAGTGTCCCAGATAAATATGTTGGACAGCACCAGCCCAAGCACTGAGCCCTATGGAACCCCACTCTTGATTTTCCTCATGGCTGAGTGTTCCCCATTGACCACCAATCTCTCCGTTCTCTCTCCAAGCTAATTTCTCAACCATCTATTCATACTGTTACTCACGTAAGGTCCTCCTGCTTCCTTATTAGTGTTCTGTTGGGGACAGGGTCAAAGGCCCTGCTAAAGTCCAGGTACAATATGTCTTCTGCCAGTTTCTTATCTACGGACCCCATGACCAAGTCAAAGAAGGATGTCAAGTTGATTTGACACAACTTCTGTGGTGCAAACCCATGCTGACTGTTGTCCTGCAGCCCACTATACTTAAGGTATTCTATCAGCCTTTCCTAGTATGGTGTGCATCAGTTTGTCAACTATGGGATTCAATCTGACTAACTTGTAGTTCCCTAACTTGCCCCTGGCCCCACTTTAATGTAGGAGCACTACATCTGTTTTTTCTCAGTTCCCTTGGCATCACTCAAGACTCGAGGGAGTCATTATACATGTCAGTTTCGAGGGTCAACAGTTACCTGTGCTCTGTGTTACTCTTTTGTGTTAAATACCTGAAGATACAATGGTAGCTAGCAACATGATGAAGAATAGCTAGATATATCACAATATATCACAGAAAATCCAGATTCATTTCAGTTGTATTTCCTATGATATTTACATAATATGTCCAGACATATAGTACATCTTTCCACTGGCTACCACTTTACATTACATAAAAGACATTGTAGAAATATCACAGAGGGATTCCAAGCACCCATGCAAAATGCAGTTGCCATCAGCAGAACACAACTATACATTTTCTAAACTGAATTTCAAGCCATACCATTCTTTAGTACTGAGCACATCTGTATGAAAACAAGCTTTTTATTCCCTAGAGTTCATCTTTACCTGCTCTTTCTTCCATAGCTGTGGTCATATTAGTCCCCTAATTTTTGCATCACAATGTGCTGCAACAGTGCAATAAACTGAGGTCTATGACATCAGCTATGGAATAATCATTACAAACAGATGAATTCTAAGGAAAAGGCCTTCCATAAGGATATCCAGTCATAAAGACTAGTTGGCATGGCATTTATGGTACAGTGTTCCTTCTTTCTTTCTTTCTTTCTTTCTTCTTTTGAAATTTGTATCAAGTGAACATCAAGTTTGTCTCATGAGATCCCATCAGATACAGTATCATGTTTTCCTGGAGGTCTCTGGATACATTAGGGTAGAAAACATGCTCAGTTTGCAATGCTGTACATCAGGATGCAAAAGTACTAGTTCCAAAACAATACATGATGCAAGTTACTTACACAGTACAAGGCAGTTTGTGATAATAGCCAAGGTCACTTACCCGTACAGTGGGGTAAGAGGATGATAATTGTAGCGTCAAGGGTTGCCCTTTTGTACTCTACATACATATTGTAGCAGAGAAAGTTGTAGCAGAGAAAGTAAAAGCCAAAAAGAGGACTTTCAGAAACTACAAGGAGGCACAAAAGGAAGAAGATAGGGTGCTGTATTTAAATTGTCTGAGAAACCAGGAAAAGCTGCTAGAAGTGCAGAGGTTCAAACACAGGAATAATTAACACAACCAGTGAAGAAAGGGGACAAGACATTCTACAGGTACATCAGTGAGAGAAGAAAGGCCAGGGATAGGATTGTAAGGCTCAGAGGGGAGGAAGGGAAGTGTGTGGAGGGAGACCTGGAAGAGGCATCAGTACTGAATATATTCTTCCACTCAGTTTTCACTGAAGAAGGGGAGGGACAGGGACCACAGCTAGGCATCAGATACATGGGGGGAAGGGTGAACACCAGTCCATTTACAGAAGAGAGAGCTATCAAAACTGAGGGTGAACAAGGCAATGGGACCCGATGGCATATATCCCAGGATACTAAAGGAACTAGAGATGGGGGAGGTACCTGAGAACTGGTGGAGGGAAGATGTGTTCCCTCTGCACAAGAGTGGAAGCAGAGAGGAGGCAGGCAATTACAGTCCTGTAAGCCTGACCTCAGTAGTGGGGAAACTAAGGGAATCCTTACTTAAGGAGATAATTCTGAAGTTTCTAGAGGATAACAGGGCACGGGATCCAAGGAAACATGGATTTTCAGTGGGAAGATCCTTCAGATGAATCTTATAGATTTCTTTCACTGGGTAACCAGGGTGGTAGATCAGGGAGGGGTGGTGGATGTAGCCTACCTGGATTTAAGCAAGGCCTTTGACACTGTTCCACTCAGGAGATTGCTAAATAAATTGGGGAGCCTGGGAGTGGGTCTTACGGTGGTAAAGTGGGTTGGAAACTGGCTAAGGGACAGGACTCAGAGGGCGGTGGTAAATGGCATGAAATATGAGGAGAGGAAGGTGACCAGTGGAGTGCCACAGGGGTCAGTGATGGGGCCAGTCCTATTCAATGTCTTCATTAGTGACATTGCAGAGCATCTGGAGGGAAAGGTGTGCCTCTTCGCAGATGACACCAAGATCTGCAGCAGCGTGGACACACCAGAGGGGGTGGAAAAAATTAGAATGGACCTAAGCCAATTAGAGGAGTGGTCAGGTGTCTGGCAGTTGAGTTTCAATGCTAAAAAGTGCAAGATCATGCACTGGGGTCACAGGAATCCAACGGAGAAATACAGGATTGGTGGGGAAATTTTGGCCACCACAATTAGGAGAGAGACCTGGGGGTTATCATATCTGACGATCTGAAGCTGACCAAACAGTGTGAAAAGGTGGCGGGGAGAGCAAGCAGAACATTGAGGTGCATAGGGAGAGGCATAACAAGCAGGAGAAAAGAGGTGGTGATGCCACTGTACAGATCATTGGTGAGGCCTCAACTGGAGTACAGTGTCCAGTTCTGGAGACCACATCTCTGGAAGGACATTGACAAAATAGAGGCAGTCCAGAGAAGGGCAATGAAGATGGTTCATGGACTGCACCAGAAGCCCTATGATGAAACATGTAAGGACCTTGATATCTATTTACTGAAAGAAAAAAGGGACAGGGGAGATTTGATAAAGACTTTCAAGTACCTTAGGGAAATAAACAGGGTACAGATGGAAAGCATATTTCACAGAAAACTCTGCACAAGAACAAGGGGGCATGATATGAGGCTGAAGGGTGGAAGGCTCAGGGGTAATGTTAAGAAGTACTTTTTCACTGAAAGGGTGGTGGAGCTGTGGAACAGTCTTCCAGCAAAAGTAGTGGAAGCAAAAACAATATGGTAGTTCAAGAATGCATAGGACAGACATAAGGGTACCTTGGAGATGTGCAGAGCAGGAGAGCCACAGATCACATAGGATCTGGGACTGCAGCAGTGAGATGGGAATTTGGCAGACTTAGTGGACCATATGGTCCTTATCTGCTGACAGATTCTACATTTCTGTGTAACTACGGATGGAGTTAGTGGCACTACTGGCAGACATGTTCAGTGAGTTGCTCAATGCAGGAGTAGTTCTGGAGGACTGAAGGAGGGCACATATAGTCCCTCTTCACAAAACAGAAGCAGGGAGGAGGCAGGAAACCATAGGCTGGTCAGCCTCACCTCAGTAGTGGGTAAGGTTATGAAGGCACTGCTTAAGGAAAGAATTGTGAAACACCTGGAATCCAGTGGAGCACAGGATCCAAGGCAGCATGGATTCACAGCAGGAAGGTTATGTCAAACAAATCTGATAAATTTTTTCAACTGGGTGATGAAGGAGGTGGATGGGGGAGTGTTAGATGTCTTCTACCTCAATTTCAGCAAGGTATTCAACACCATTCCATATAAAAGGCTGGTAAATAAGTTGGGAAGCTTGGGTGTGGACTACAAGGTGGTGAACTGGGTTAGAAACTGGTTCAGGGACAGGAAGCAGAGGGTGGTGGTAAATGGGATCCAGTCTGAGGAAAGAAGGGTGACCAGTGGGGTACCTCAAGGATTAGTCCAGGGGTCAGTCCTTTTTAATGTCTTTATTAGTGACATTGTAGAAGGGCTGGAAGGGAAGGTTTGCCTGTTTGTAGATAACACCAAGACCTGCAACAGGGTAGACACTCCAGATGGGGTGGAAAAATGTGGAGGGACCTAGGAAAGCTGGAAAAATGGTCTGAAGTGTTGCAATTGAAGTTCAATGCGAAGAAGTGAACATCATGTACCAGGGGCACAGAACTACTGGAAGGGGTGTGTGGGAGTTGCTGACAGTAACCAGGGATGACAGGATTTGGGGATTATCATCTCAGATTACCTAAATGTTGCTCAAGCAGAGTACATAGGCTGTAGGGAGGGTCAGTATCATGTTGGGGTACATAGGAAGGGGTATCACCAGCAGAAGGAGGGAGGTGGTGATATCACTATACAAAACACTGGTGAGGCCTCATATGGAGTACTGTGTGCAGTTCTGGAGGCTGCATCTTTGTAAGGATGTAGACAGGGTGGAGGCAGTTCATGGAAAGGTGACTAAGATGGTGCAGGAATTGCAACAAAAGACTTATGAGGAGAGATTAAAAGACCTCAATATGTATACACTGAAAGAGAGGAGGGAATGGGGAGATATGATAGAAACCTTCAAGTATCTTAATGGCATAAACAAGGAGCAAGTGGAAGACATTTTTCAGTACAGGAGGGGTATAAGAACAAGGGGGCTCAATATGAGACTGGAGGGGGGAGGATAAGGGGTAATGCAAGGAAGTTCTTTTTCACAGAAAGGGTGGTGG
Source organism: Neoceratodus forsteri (assembly GCA_016271365.2). NCBI lineage: Eukaryota > Metazoa > Chordata > Ceratodontiformes > Ceratodontidae > Neoceratodus > Neoceratodus forsteri. The sequence goes on along the minus strand of CM057454.1, from coordinate 1,097,950,999 downwards.
ATACATTGAATAGCCTGCCCTGGGAGGTGGTAGGAGTGAGGATAGTGGTGGGATTCAAACACGCATGGGATAGTCATAAGGGAAACCTAGTGGTGGGAAGGAGAAGCTAAAGCCAAAGACCAATTAGGGTCAGCAGCCACTGATACAGCTAGGGTATATGGGCAGACTGGATGGGCCTAGCAGTCCTTATCTGCCGTCAACACATTTGTTTCCTTGCAGCATGTTAATATTATATACAGATCAATAAATATTAGGAGGTACTGTAGATAAGCAGAGAGTTTCAGATGTGAGAGCATCTACATGGATCTTTGAGTAGTTCAAAGAGCAGCCTTTGGAAAGTAAAATGATTTGGGATTTGCCAAAGGTGGGCTGGTAGGTTGTTCTGTTCTGCTGGCCCAGAGAAGGGGAAAAAGTCCTCCTGTTGCAGTCTATAGAATTTTGGTACTATACAGTTAGGTGCCTCATCTTATCTTAGATAGGAGGGGTAAGGGCAGGGGTGGGGTGAAGAGGAACGATGGGGCTCTGGAATGGATGAACGTATGGGGGACTGTGCACCAGTGGTAGTTCCTGCTGATGATAGGACTCAGCCAGCCAGCCAGTTGAGCTTTCTTGAGTCATTCTCAAGGGTCAACCTACTAAGCCTCTGTACCTAACCTGACATCCAGCCTGTGCAGTGTGGATTTTGGATCTTTTTTTTTTTTGCTTGATTGGTTTTATTGGTTTTCAGACAAATAACATATGCAAAACCAAATGATCATATCAGCAATCATACAATCAATCAATTAAAACATTACTTGTAAGAATATTTTTAAGAACAGTGAGGGGGGAATAGCTTAATTGTAAATATTTTCAAGAACAATTAGGAGGGGAACTAACGTAATGGTAAATATTCTTTAAATGGTAAATTGTAAAAAGAAGTTATTCAATGAATGTCTGTTATGTGTCCAAAAAGGCCATAAAAGGAGTTCATATTGTGTCATACATCTGTAATTTATTTAGTGCTACGTACTGTAGTTAAGCCTCCTGTTGAATGCAAGGTTAAACATATATTTGCTCCAGTCTTCAACTGTAGGAATGTAAGGAGATTTCTGGTGTGAAAGGATTAGTCTGTTTGGTCCTAAAAAGTAGATTGAAGCCAGTACTGCACTTGTTTTGGTATCATGTACAACTGATGGCAATCACCCAGTAAATATATAGAGGATAATGTATGGTCCTCTATGGGTAACCGGTCTGTTAACTGTCGAGAGGTTGCCAGGGCGACCGTGTAAACCTCAAGAGCGAAGCTCGAGAGGTTTACGTCGCCATGGCAACCTCGAGATGTTAACAGTGACTGGTTGCCCATAGAGGGACCATACATTATTTATAGTGTATGGTCCCACTTAAAAGTACAAGCGGCTTCTTACTTTCTGAAAAAGGTGCGCGGCCGTTCAGTCCTTCGCTAACCGCTGTTCATCGTTGGTTCCCTCGCCTAAAAAGGTGCGCATATGCACACACCGATCACTGTTGTTAACCTATCGATGTGATGTAGCATCGATAGGTTAATGACATTTCTACGTCACATCGATAGGTTAACAACCTTAGGAAATGATGATTTCCTAAGGTTAACAGTGTTCTACCATACACTATAATACAGAATTAGCTGGTATAGGAATAATAAGTGTGCTGCTTGGCCAGCTGGTTATGATTGTTGCATGATATTGGTATTTTAAATACATGGTCTGTGTATGACCATTTCAGTGGGAGAGATTTGTCCTTTAAATTACAAGTTCAGCAGCTGAAACCACAGGATGTAATAAAACAGATGAGAAGGAAACAGTTAATTGGAACATCCTCCAGAAAACAGTTTATTGCCTGCTGCTGCTTTGATGTTGGAAACTAAATATGAGTTTTATGACATCAGGGAAAGGATGTCATTAGGCTGATTCTTGTTGGCTTTTTAACACCTTGGTGCCAGTGTGGGATGCTAAATTCAAAGAAAATATGTTTAATTAAGGAGTCATATTTAGGAAACATTTTTTCTTCTGATGTCACATTATTTAACATAACTCCCGGTAGTAAATCATGTTTGTAATTTTATATTCTAAAAGGAAGAGCTAGATGACTCATCAAGTGGGTGGGGAGATAGATTTTAAAATGTATCAGTGTGTCTGATATGGGTGTATATCTCTTGGGCTCAGAAAGAAAAGGGTAACATCTCACTAACTTTAAAACGCACTTAGAACGGTAATACTTAGAAATTTAAGCCTTTTGTGGTAGGAGTGTTTTGTCTGTAATTTCCTGTTTATTTTAAATGATTGTATGCTCTTTGATATTTGTTCTACATCTTTTTTTACTTGTTTTACAATTTTCAGTAAAGAACATTTTCTTTGAAAGACTGCCTGGGTGTCTGTCAGTTCTTTTTGTATGTTATGTATAGGTGGTTAAGTCTGACAACTGTTCAACAGCTTGATGGTGTTACTGAGCTTGGGAAAGAAGGTAAAAACATACCTAAGTTCTCTATTTATAGAGTTGTAAGGGTTCATTTTGGAGACCTGACTTGGTGTCCCTGGTGAAAGATTGTTCTGCAGTCCTGAAGAGGGTACATATCTGAGCCTGTAATGCTAGCATAAGGTTCACAGTTTGAAGCCCCCCAGAACAGTCAGGAGGGTTACCCTATCTGTTACCACTTCACACTATTGCATGCTGACGTTGGCATTGTGGGAGAAAAGGGCCTGACCTGTGGAGTGCGTTGGTGACAATAAGTACCTCAGGACATACACTCAAACTTTTTTCCAAAATGTTTAAAATATTGTGACATGACCACAACATATGATAAATATTTTCTTTACCTCCCCCACATTTCCAGCATTTGTCTCTTTCTTCCAATGTAATTTTTGAAAAAATGTGGGGGATATATTAAATGTTATGAAGGATTTAAAAGTGTATAGCCTGCAGTTTCTCCCATGCTTTGGAATCTATTGGAACTGCAAGTTCTTTCTCAGATTCCATTCTAGCACTATTGGTAAGCCTGACTGAATCAGAATTAAACATCAGTTTATAGATTCTTCCATTCTTTATTTATTATGCATCCTTGGTTATCTGCTATAAATTTTTCAATAGCTGCCTGAGTTGCAGATACTGTATAAGTAAAACTCAGATTTATCAAGGTTGTGTGTGTGTGATTTGGAGTTCTTAAAATGTCTTAACTGTGAATGTTTCCATATCAAGAATGTGTTTTATATTTCTATTTCTTTCAAACTTCCATTTAGTTTCTTTTAATGTTTTACCTTAATATCTAATTAATGGGTTCTCCCATAAAGGTGTGAGTCTATAAGGCAGAGTGTTACATTTTCTAAATGTTCTTACTTTCTTATGGCTCGTTAATGCCTGAGAGATAGGCTTTTTAAATGACATTTTAAGGGGAAAAAACAGGAAGTCAGCAGTGAAACTGTTAGGTTTTAATAAGCTAGACGCATATCTAGTTAGCTTCATGACCAATCAGATTGCTTGTTTGTTTCAGTGTATGAGTGATGATATTTTTCAAAATTAGGCAGGGAGAATCCACATTTTCCTTTAGGTAGCCAGAGTTTTCTATGCTAAGATGAGGCCTTTTCTCCTCCCATATGAATTTTGAAAGTATTTTATAATTTTTTAAACCAAATCTATTTTTTTTTAGTAAAGTATTCAGGATATGGAATATTTTAGGTGAATTTACCATTTTTATTGAGTTTATTTGTCCCCATAGCAATAGATTAAGTTTATTCCATGAGTCCAACTCAGCTTCTCTTTTATGAAGTATTGGATAAAGGTTAGTTGTCCTGGATTTCCGTCCGATAATGACAGACACCCATATGTTGGTGGTGCTCAGATTGGCAATTCATTTATTTACAAACTGTTGATGTACATTTTACCAAATTCATCGTGTCATTATAACAATCATTCAACATTGTCATTGTTCCCATTTTTATCTTCCACACCTTTCTTTAGAACTTCCTTCTTAATTATACAGCATCCTTTTCTTCTCTTTCCTTCTTCTTGCCCCCCCAGGTGAAAACCTGGGTGACTATTCTTCTCTTCTTCTTGGAGGTAAGGTGTAGACCATTTCCGCTATTCTCAATTTAATGTTGTCTTTCTTGTCTAGTTTCTTCAACCCAACCCCATCCCTCCACCCTTATCCCCTTGTTAGATAACATTTTTACCCACAGCCTGTCTCCAGCCTACATTGTATGACAGGCATTCCCCCTTCTCCTCTCCCCATTTGCCTCCTCCACACCTCAGTACATCCCATGGTTTCCGTATTGAACATGTCTAGCCCTAAATCAGAGAGGTGGACCCCATCTGTGCAGTTAAAATCATCTAACCGTTCTTCAACTCCTCTCAGTGTGACCCCCCCCATATGATGGAAGCACATGCCTATTCTCCTATTCATTTTCCTCCTTGCCCTGTCGATAGCTACATGTCTGTGTTCATTCTGCCACACCCTTCATGGTATCATATCGGACCACATCAAGGTAACCAAGGGCCACCATTGTTTAATTTTCCCCAAATCATGTTTCATTTGAAGTACTGTAAATGTCTAACCAGGACCTGGACCCAATGTCATTCCCCCCCGCGATGTATAATGATCATATCTGGCATGGGGCATCTTACCTTCATCTCCTGCAGGGAGGGTAACAGTTGTGCCCATTTCATCCTCCAAATTCCTTTCCAGGACAGCCTACACTGTCTGACATCCTGATACAGCTGTTTGTCCCCTGCTTTCTTCTTGGCTCTCCTCTCTGCCCATTAAATATAGGAATGATCGCATATCCAAATCTCAGTGTGTTGACTGCATCTTATTAAGATGACAAAATGATAGATGAGCTGATCTCCACCTCTCTGATAAAATACTCCCTCCCCATGTCCCCACCCCGCTTACCCTCCTCATATACATGTCTATACATTCTTAAACCTGTAAAGCAAGAGAAAGATGGTTAATCATATATTCCTTAACAGGTTGTATATATTTCTTATAACAATTGGACTTCCAATGCCCTATCTCCTGCACCTGTCCTATGTATCCCCCTTCCGCGACCACCTACTGTAAGACGCCACCCTAATTCTAAAGGAGTGAGATGAGTACCTTGACGGATATTTGCCCAATAATTCCATGCTTTTTTTAAGGATAGCTATAATCTGACAGCTTGTGATACCTTTCTCATCCCCATGCATGAATAGTTGACCTTGTTTTTTGTACCTTGTTGTGGCGTAGGCTCACAATGCTTGCAAGGGAAACATTTCTGAATTGCTGTGTGGTCTCAGGGTCATCCAACACTCCTTACCTTCTTGATCTGTTTTGTACCTCTTGATTAATATCCAAATCTGCCTCGCCTCCCAATTTACATCTTTCCACTCCAAGTCCGTGAAGTCCTCTCCCTTCCCTTGACCTACCGCTTGGCTCATCCTCAAGGCTCCAAAAAACATTACTAAGTATATAGCATGAAATAGAATTTCTTCATCTGCTTTTTTGCATATCCTGGGTAAGGCCTCTACCAGCCTACCCAGCAATTGACCAGAAACCAGTTGTCCTTCATCAGTTGCCTTCTGTTTTAGCCGGCCCTAGCCTTGTAGCATTCACTTTATGAGCATGCTCTTGGTCAGGTCTCGTCAACCTTTTAGGTGGCATACTTTGCTGACAGCCGCCAAATGAACCCCCCATCATGGCATGAGCTATCCCCTTCTCCCACTGATAAACTGTGAACTTTCCTATCTGTTCTTCTGTGACCGGCCCGCTTACCTTCATGAGGTGCAATTCCCTGAATGCTTGGAACACCCACCAAGGCCCTTTGTATGCCCTCAGGGTCTGGGGCACCCCGGAGTTGCGAAACAGTAATTTGGCTCCTTCCTGCCAATGTCCCATATGTTTGGTGGAATAGATGTTTTTTGTCTCTCTGCGTTTGGGGCAATGGCCCGGAACCTGTCTCTCTGCAGACGGGAAAGGCTGTCAGCCAAGGTATTCTGAACCCCATCAATGTGCCTAGCCCTAAATGACATGTTTAGCTGTAAACCCTGCAGTACTAACTGCTGCAATACCCTCAGCACTGATTCTGATGTTGCCCCTCTGTTGTTGAGTACATCCACTACTGCTCTGTTGTCACATTAAAAGGTCACTTTCTGATTCGAGAGTTCTCCCCCCCCCAAAAAAATAAGGTACTGACCCAGATTGGTGTGATCTCTAACAGCGTAATGTCATTCATCAGATCCTTGGTAATCCATTCGTCTGGCCATGGTTCTGAGAACCATCTCCCCCAAAAATACCCCCCCATGCTCAACCCATCTGCTGCATCTGTGTATAATTCCAGGTCCGTGTTGTACACCAAGTCCTCTTGCGAAAAGAACCTTCCATTGAAGTCCTGTATGAATGTGCCACAGATCTGTAAGTCATCTTTTACTCTCTTTGTGATGTCAACCCAGTGGTGCGGTCTTGCTGCATCCCTGGTTGCTCTGGCCAGGCATCTGGTAAAAGCCCGTCCAAGGCCTATCACCCTGCAGGCAAAATTAAGGTGTCCCAGTAGCTGTTGTACCTGTCATAGCTGAACCCTCCTTCTGTCCAAATGTACTCCTATTAGTTCCCTCAGTCTACCTACCTTGTTGATCGGTAAATGAAACAGCTGTGCCTGCATGTCAGTCTCTATCCCTAGAAATTCTATAGTTCTGCTGGGACCTTCCATTTTGTCTGGTGTCAGCAGGACTCGGAGTTCCTCACACAAGTCCTGAAAACAGGCTAGCATGTGTTCTGCTTCCTGTTTCCCATTCCCGATGAGTAGGAAATCATCAAGGTAATGTATGATCACCCTGTAACCCGATTTCTTCTGGTGTAACCCCTAGGTGGTGCTATCCCAAGGGCTACTACCCCTGCCTACTTGATTAGTAGCAGGTTAAGGGGCCTGAGTTCTGAAACGGGTGCCTTCATCCAGAGGTCAGGGTTGGTAGTGGTCAAGCTAACCTGGACACAGCCCTCCAGGACACTGTAACCCCCCCCTCTTTCCCCTCTAGTGGCCTGAACACTGTACAATAGTCACTTTCACAATGCCCCTGGTATACCATACAAGTACCCACACTGTTTGCCCTTACCACTAGGGCTGGTTCTTCTGGCTCGACCCTGGGGACCCCCTGTAAAACAAGGTTAAGCACAGCAAATAGCAACAGTACAGTACTTTGAGCACAAACCAGAACCACAGTCAGATTACATGCAGAAAAAGTTAGATCTGATTTATTCTGGGGACTTGAACAAGGGAGGGGCAAAATCAAATTAATTAGCTTAAAGGTTATATCAATCAAGCAGTTATGCATGTGCTTTGACTCCCCCCACACAGTCCATCTCTGGGTACCCAGGTAGAGAAGAGATGGGCTAGCCAGGACAGTTGCCCGGGGTTGCAGCTGGTTGGGGCCCTGTGATGGATAACACAACATGCATAGTACACAATATTTGTAATCCGGAGCCAGAAAGCTCAGTTCGTAAAGGAAATGAAACAACAAGACAATCAAATGACACACTCAGATTAAGCTGTTGTTGTAGGGAGCTACCCTGGTATTTACTCATGATACCCAAGACTGGACACAGGCTGGATGAAAATCGAGACTGCAGGTGGTTGATCTGGAATGCCAGGAGAAGCAGGGCCCACACAAGTCGCAGATGCATCATTCCTGTTCAAGCGTGGAGCAGGGGGCTGATCCCCAGGCAGGTCTCTCGTCGATGGCTTCTCTGTGCAGTGGGTAGTCTGGCTGGGCCAGTCTGGCAAAGCCCAGACCACATGGAGACAAGTTCGGAAGCAGTCTGTTTTGGGCTGGATACAGCTTCCAGCAAGCAGAACACAGTTCACACAGTGGGGAACTAACTCACAACCCACTAGCAGCTCATAGCACATTTACATGTATGGAACTTCTACTGTACCAGGCAAAGCACTCCCCAGGCACAATCACAAAGTCTCTGCACACACCGGGACCTTAGGGTTAGCTGGAACTCCTGACAGGCTGATCACATTCAGCAAAAATATTCGGTCTTTTTCAGGTTGAGTCTGGCCCACTTCAGTAGCTTACTTTAGTCACACAAACTTGGATTAAATCCAAAATAATTCTCTTCTCTCCCTCTCAGAAGCAGCACACCGGCATGCAGGCCAAAAACTTAGCCTTTTCAGAGTTCTCCCATGCAAATCCACTCAGGATTGCTGCTCAGAAACACTTCAGCTGCTTCTTGCTCAGCTTCCAGCTTAGTTCTAACTGAAAACTGCAAGCAGCCAGGGACCTCCCAAGATCCAAAAGATTTGGTTGCCTGATTTGGCTGTCAGTCAAAGCAAGAGCTCTCCCTTCAGATGCAAACAAGGCATGAAAAAAGCTCAAGACTTAAGTTCCTACAGATGTAGTCCAGCTACATTTTAGGTCCCACCAGTACTGTTTGGTCCAATTTGCAGTCCAGGACCAAGATAGTGGAGACAAACAAAACAATCCTTGCTATAAACAAAGCAGGTTAGACAAATTACATTATTGTTATCACTCTAAATGATTTTCAGTAAATAGTTACACCTTTCAACAGAGCTCCCTCTCAGATTACTTAAACTGCAATTATGCAGCTCTTAAAGAGACAGTACACAGAGGCTATACAAGCTCTGGTAATCACATTTATAAAAACATAGAAACATAGAATTTGATGGCAGATAAGAACCGCTTGGCCCACCCAGTCTGCCCATTTCCCTACCTACTGGATAAGCTGCAGATCCTAGTTAACCAGCAGCCTACTTCTTCCTACCCCCAACCCCTAGAATGGCCTTATGACTGTCCCATGCATGCTTGAATTCCACCACTGTTTTTGACTCCACAACCTCCTCCAGAAGGCCGTTCCATGCATCCACAACCCTTTCTGTGAAAAAATACTTCCTTAAATTACCTCTGAGCCGCCCCCCCATCTTCAAATTGTGCCCCCTGTGTACATTTAAACTGCTAAAATGCAGGACACCAGCCTGGCAGCAAACATTTAGGCAAGCTCAAGGAAGACTTTTTGGGAACTCTCATTTTTTAAGGGGATTACACTGATAAATCCACTGTACACATGTGCTGAATAACTCAAAAGTGGCACAGGCCATGGAACACTCCATAGGCATGGCTTTGTCAAAATAATACTGCCTGTCCGTCTTGAAGCCTAAGAGGTCCCAATCCTCCAGCCATACCAGCAGTAACCTAAATGCCAATTCTATGTCTGTCTTAGTCAGCCAGGTCTCTGGGGTGGCCCAGATAATCTGTACTGCTTCCCCTAATGTGTCATAAGACACCTTGCTGTCTTTTTCATCGATATAGTAATTGACTGATTCCCCACTGAGGTATGACAAATGATGGATGACCCTGTATGCTCCTGGTTGTTTCTTGGGAACCAGTCCTAGTGGGGATACTCTCAAAGCCCATAAGGGTGGATCCTGGAATGGTCCCGCTATCCTCCCTGCCTCCTTCTCTTTTTGAATCTTCATCCTCAAGATCTCTTCTTTCCCTTTCACCGAGCCCAACTTTTTTGCTTCTTTGCCTACTCTGGGGCCATGAAATTGTAAACTAAAACCTTTCTTAAAACCATTTATGATTCATTCTACTGCCGACCTGTCAGAGTTGCCTCTTGAGTGGCTCTCCAATGTTTCTACATTGATAGGAATCCTTGCCCGGGGAAAACTATTTACCGGTGCCGTATGCCCAGTGGTCCCCCCATGCTTTATTCTGCCCTCCCTTACCGTGGTCCCCCATGCCCCTTCTGTCTCCCTGCCATCCCTGATGACACTATCAGTAGCTTTGTCTTCCCCTTCCACTGAAGCCCCTCCCTCTGGGTCCTCTGCCCCATGTCTGACCCCTATACCCCTGCCATCCACCCTGAAAGGGCTCTTTGGCTACACCTTGTGCCCCCCCTGGTCTGCCCTCATTGGTTCCAATTTGTCCAACACTTGGAAGCTGGGTGGCTCCCACCACTCTTCGAGCACGTGTGCTGGAATCTGCATTGAGACCAGGAACAGAATGCCCTGTTACAGCCCCAGCAATATTTTTGTACTAGGGTGACTTTCCTGCCTCCCTCTCCCTCTGGGATGGCCTGATCCATGACATAATTTGTCCACAGATCAAGTTGCTTCATATCCAGTCTAACATCCCCATGTGTTGCTATCCATTGCCTAAAAAAATAATCATAATACAGCCAACCAAAATCCCCTCTGATTTTTGCTCTCTGAATGATCAAAGAGTAAGTGATGAGGGGTATTTCTAGTGCAGGTTTCTTTTCCATGACTATCACTGAGTACGTGGCAAAACCGACAAACCACACATTCCACATCTTCCCCTTAGTAAATGTATCCTCCTCTTTCTTTCCTAGCAATACCACCGCTCCGGCCATCTCACTCTTCCCTATGCTGTCCTCCTCATCATATTTTGTCACTGCTTCCCTGTTGACCAGTGCAAAAATATCCACATATTCTCCTTTCTATATCTTTTCTTTTGTGGCCATTGGTACATGGTCCCCTATCCATATGCCCAAGAAACCAATTTCCCTTGACCCAATCCTCACTCCCTGCCCTTCAGTGGATTTCTCCATGCTTCCTGGCACACTTTGTCCTGCTTGAATATCTGACAATGCTTTTTCCAGTTGTCCCAAGCCCCCAACCCTAAGGAGTTAATCATTTGTTCCACATACTCCTTCATGCTGTCCCCCACACTCCCTCTCCCATTACCTGTTTGTGGGTCTGTTTCCATCACAGAGGCTGGTCCTGGCAGCAGAGATTCCACTGGGCTTGCGCCCTCTGGCCTCAGTGGTAGCTTCCCTAGTGTCTGAGGGTCGGCTGGAGCTGGAACCGGCAGTGGACAACACACTGGCAAAAACATAGGGATAGGCTCTAGTGTCAGAGAGGGCATAGGCTCAGGCTGAGGTAGAGGCATAATGGGTGTACTGGGATGTGGCCACCCTGGACTCGCTGGCTGAGCTGGCTCTGTCATTGCCGGTCTTGGCCTCTTTGGGGTAGCTGGCCTCGCCAGGGGCCATTTTCCCTTTCCTACCCTGCCTCTCTCAGCTTTCTGCATCTCCCCCATATTTCCAGGCTCCATACCCTCCACTAGCTCCCATACTTTGCTTGCCCTGTCCAACAGCTCTAATATGGCACTGTAGGCATCCTCTTTGGTGATCTTGGTGTTTTTCACTGCCATGTCCGCTGTATTCCCTAAAGAAATTAGGAAAGAACTGAGAAAAGAGGAAAATGTTACCACTGTGCATGCTCCAACCCTTCCAGTCTGATAGTGTCTTTTCATTATTCTTCCCTTTTAATATAATTAATAATTAAAATTGTTTTTTTGGGGGGGGGCGTAAGTCTTTGCAGATCCAGCTAGGTTGAGAGCCCAGATCTCTTGGTCCTTTCATCTTTCTTTCTTCTTGTGTCCCTTCCAAAGATTTCACCCTTCTCTTCCTTGCCTTTATTTATATCTGTATTCTTATCTTTTCCTCTTATTATTATTCCTTTTGTTTTTTTTTTTTTTTTTAAATCGGATTCGCCCCTCTGTCTGTAACTGCTCAGTCCTCCCAGGCTCGCTCCTGGCTGTCCCCACTTTCTGCGAGCCAGTTATCCTTCCAGCTTCCTTTCTAACCCCTCTCTCCCTACAGCCTGCCTACATGCATGGCTGAACCAGTCTTGCAAAGTCCCCAACCTAGGCACAGCTCATAAACATCTCCTTGGGCCCCTTCAATCTCCTGCTCCAAATTATATTGGTTTGGTGCCCCATGACTCTCTGTGTTGTACTTATTTATATCATTTATTATTAAAACAAAATGTTTTGGTTTTTTTTAAAGGATGCTGCCTGCCAAGGTGCTATTTTCTCCCAATGGTGATGAAAAAAATCATTGTCCCCTTATGTGCACTGGTTCTCAAGCAGTGCTCCTGTCCATCTCCCTCCATTACACCATCAGCCGTGTGGCTCGGGCCTAGGATCACCCAGCTGCCCTGGCCTTCCCCTACTGTCCACTTCCCTTGTTTTCCATATCGGGGGCTCCATCCCTCGCACCAGCTGTAAATTAAACCCCATACCACTTCTTAACCAATGAAGTGGGCCAAACCAATAAAATTGTAAGAACCCCCCAGTCTGCTACACCAGAGCTGATCTGGTTATGCAGGTGAAATGCCTGTATGTGCCTGGATGCTGCCTGGTTTTTACCACTTGGTGGTGATGTCATACACCATCCACTGTGTGGCTCGGGCCTAGGGCCATCGATTTGCCTAAGGCCTCAAACAAATGCATCTCTCCTCTGTTCTCTCATCTCTTAACATCCCCTGTTGGCCCTCCCCTGAACCGCATCACAAAACTCCATTTGCCCCTTTTTCTACCAGCAACAGAACCAAGCCCCTTTTCTGCTGCCCCAGAACTGTTCCACACCTCAGGTGAATGCCTGTATGCGGCCCCAAATCCTATTGAGACCATTTCAGTGCACTTCCTCCTTTCTTAGCATTGGCGCCTTGCCACTCTCTCTCCCTCTGTCCCCTTCCAACTCTGAAGAGGTTGCCCCCCCCTCCTAACCCTACCCCAAACCAAGCTCATCCTTGGGCATCGGACTATAATGTGCTGTCCCCTGTTGGTCCCGCAAACAAACTCTTTTGCCCACACCCAGCCTTCCTGCTTTCAGTCCCACAAAACAAGCCTGAAAATTGTCATCCACCAGACCTGCATGGCCTTGTCTAGTTGTTGAGCCTAGCAACCCTTACCTGTTTCTTCATTGTTCCTGGTCTTGGTGCGGCTTGCCTCTGAAACTGGAAGTACATTTTTGTCTTTTGCCCTATAATGTTATTTTCCAGCATAAAAATAAGAAATCTGTGTCTTTTGCAAATAAACATGGAAAAACCGCAAAAATTGCTGCGCTCCGAAATACAGAGAGCCTCTATCTCTTGCCAATCTGATGTGCTGCTCCCTGCAAAATTCCAGAGAGTAGCAGCTAAAAGAGGCCAAATTCTCCTGTGCAGACCCTAAAAGGGAGTTACTTCTGGCTCCTCCCATTTTGGCTCTGCCCTATCCTACCTGTGCCTCCCATGTTCCATCCCCTTTCCTTTTTGATGTCACATTGTGACTCACCATCTTTACTGGCACCACCCCTTGTCCATCATTTTTGTCATTCCCCTTCTCCCCCCTGCCCCTTCCTTTTCATTCTTATCCCCTTTTCCCTGTAAGGGGCCATTGGGCGGTGCCACCTGGACAACCTGATCTGCCTTTTAAAAGGCAAATTTTGTTGTTGCCATGTCTTTGAATATGGGTGTGATGCTTACACTCAGTTATAAAATGGATAGAGACAGTTCTTAATCTGATTGTCTGACAACCCTTACCAGCTATGTTCTTTTTTTATCTTATATCATACAAAAAATAAGTGCCACCATCTAATGACCTAGTAACCTAGGAGATCCTTTTGCCACCTATTGATTTACCTCCTGATCTGCCATTTGTAATTCCTCAAGTGGCATGAAATCATAAAAACCATAGCCCTTCTTTTTCTCTCTCTGCCTGTTTCCCTCCCTCCCAGTTCATAGAACTTTCACTGGCATCATTTTTTCTCCCCCAACCTGTAAACATTTATTTTCTGTAGCTAAACTACCCATGGTCTCTTTCTTTCCTAGAGGATCCACAGAGTGAAACCCCTTGTAGTTTTACGACACTCCCAACAGCAGATGGCAGCCTGCTGCTGACAAAACTGTTTGGAAATCTGTCTTGCTGGCAGTTTAGCAAGCCACAGTGGTCACATTTTACTTTGATGACAGCTCCCTTCTAATGTCACACCTACAGTTTTATAAAAAAGACTGTGTAGTGGATACAACATGGAGGGACAGGTGGAGTGAAAGCAAGGGAAGAAGTCATGTAAGCAAGCAGGAGAAGACGGGTGAGTGGCAGGTGGCAACAAAAAGCATACAAACAATAACTGCAGGTCATTTTTCTAACTATGCACATACTTCCTGTAATTTTGCAGGTAATTTCAGACTCCTCCCTCCCACCCAAACAGTCTATTTTTCCAGCACTCCTACTGATACAATAAAGTGGAGAGACTATTTTGCACCAAAAGGAAAAAAAGAGTTTTCATATTTTAAATGTTTTTTAAATTTACAGTATTTCTTAACATATACCCAGTTTATAAGCACAATAACACACTTTGGCATGTAAGTTATGCTCTGGCAAATACACTTCTAATAGCAGCAAGGCACTTGGCTGCTACGCCCCTAAGAGCATGTTTACCAGAACATAACCCACATCCCATCGTGGGTTTTTACTATATATTTTAGTTTGTCCCTTGCTACTTTCAGTTATGTCAAGGAATTGTGTCATAGATAATTCTTACTGTGCAGGCATTGATTATGGGTATTAGTTCTGTTTTTTCCTAGTTAATTAATGTACCAGATATTTTGCCAGAACTGTCCAGCGTGTCTACTTTTTGGGAATTGATCATCTACTTTGGAAATTGAGCACTAGGGATTTTGAATGGTTAGCAGTATGCCATCTGCAAATACCAGCCATTTACATGTGTTCTTTTTAATTTGTATTCCCTCTGTAACATCTGAGTTTTGTATCTCCCTTATAAGAGGCTTTGGCTTGGGTGCAGATTCTGAGGAAAGGGCAAAGATGGCTGATGAGATTATGATGTCATCAGATGAGATTTCAGCATCATAACAAATTCTTGTCTGATGATATCTGTGATCTCTATTAGCAGTAGTTGTAGTCGTAGTATAGGACTGGTAGGAGGAGTGGGAAAAGGGGCTTGGAAGGCTTTGCCCATGAAATGAAACATTCTGCTTTGCACGTTCCATCAGCACCTGAGACTAGTACACTGTTGACTGTTGCCTGGCAACAGTCAGGTCTCGGACAAAATCTCAGCCACCATCTCTGATGTACCTCAGAATCTTCACCTGCTCCAAGGCTCTATTGCCAGAGCAAAGACATCAGGTAAGTGACAGATAGCACCCCCGTCTAGTCCCATGTCCTAAGGAGAAAACATTAGAGCTAATTCCACTAGTAAGAACAGCTGCTCTCATGTTTTTTTTGTTTTTACAGGATTTTGATCCATTGAATAAATGTCTCGGGCAGGCCAAATGTAAGACAAAGTAGTGATAACTTCCATTCAATGGAGTCAAACACCTTGGCTTTGTCTAGGGATAGCAATTCATATGGTTTTCTATTGGTTGAGGCTGTCCAAATGGATGATATAAACCTTCTAATATTATCAGGTTCTTGGCGCCCAGGAATAAATCTAGTTTGCTCTAGTCCAATTAGTTTTATTAATACTTTCGCAAGCCTGATATGGAGGATTTTGGCTAGAATTTTTTAATTATTATTTTAATAATGATATTGGTCTATAATTAGAACACATATTCGGGTCTTTTTTCTTTTTAGGTATAACTATACTAAGTGGTTCTTGAATATAGGACATTATTAAGTTATTAAATTTTGTAACGTCCCTATATACCTCATGTAGTTTTTTTACAATGTTTGTTGAGAATGTAATACAGAATTCTGTTGGGATCCCATCAGGTCCTGGAGCATTGCTTTTAGACATTTTAGCTATAACATTCAGAGTCTAGTAATTTCAGCTTTCAGAATATTACACATGCATCAGTAAGTTTTGGGTATTTTACTTTAGCTAAATAGGTGTTAATGTCTTCGATTTAGCCTCATTTCTGCTTTTGTAAAGTTTAGTGTAGAACGGTAATGGTTCTGTCTGTTTTGCTTGTGCCAGTTATTATATTTTTAAGTTGTTTTTCCTTATGCTGTTTGCAAGCAACCATGCTGGTCTTTCCCCACCTCCCTATATCTTTGAATAAGTTTCTTGAATGTCTTTTCTTCCCATTTATTTTATGATTTGTTTATTTCTTTTAATATGTTTGGTAGTAGTTTTTACGGCTATGTGGGTGGAGTTCCAAAGATGTATTGTTAACATTCTTGTCAGAGGCACTGTGAAAGCACGTGACCAGACAGCTCTCCAAGGTGTTCCACAGTGCTGTTGCACAGTTCCACTGGGTTGTACTGTAACAGCTCTTCCACTCTGCTGGTTGCATTAACACTCCCCCTTTGCTGGGCACTACGTTTTTCTCCTACAACTGTGGAAGTGACAGCTGTTCGTGTCCAAGATAGCCACTGACTCAAACTGCACATGTGTGAGTATCATGAATGCATAGTTCTGTTACAGTGACCATCTTGGATATAGCAGACTCAGGTGTGGCAAGAGTGCTGCATATTCTTTCACTTAGTCTTGCCACTCTGGGCAGCCATACTGGCTCTGACCACAATTTGTTTTAAATTGGTCTGAGTCCTATTTATATTGCTTTAATAATGGCTCAAGCTGCTTTTCTAATTCTTCTATTTTGCTTTTGTTTGCTTTACTTTTGTTAGAGAGTATCCTATTATTTTACCCATTATGAAGCATTTATAGTTCTCTCATATGTGGATTCTGGATCTGAGTGGAATACTACATCTCCACAGCCTAGCAGACAAAGCAGGAATCTTATTTCCTACATTCCTGTAAGAAAGTGGAAGCAGTTTATGGCCCTGTAGAGGGCTCAGAACTTGGGACCCATGGAACCAATAATGTGGTCTGCATGCTTTTCTGGTATTGAAAATAAGGTGGGTCACATTCAACCACACTACCAGTGCTGCAAATGTAGTCTGGAGTTGATTTTCCCTCCAAGCTAGTGTCAAGCTAGAGCATTACAGTTAGCTTCCACTACTACAGAATCAACCTGGAGTTGATTCTCAGGGCAGGTCAATATTGGGCTAGAACATTAGGGCTAGGGTTCTCATTCAGCCAGGCTTTCACTGCTGATAAACTAGTCTGGGGTTGATTCTGCAGACAGACCGGTGTCAGGCTAGGACTTTATGGTTAAGGTTCTTATTTTAGCCAGGCTTCTACTGCGGCAAGGTCATTCTAAAGTTAATTCTCCAGACAGGCCAATGTCAGGCTAGGATATTAGGGTTTGGGTTCTCAGTCAGGCTTCCATTGCTTTAAAGTCAGTCTGAAGTATTCTCCTCATAGGCCAGTGTTGGGATAGGACATTAGGGTTAGGGTTCTCATTTATCCAGGCTTCCACTGCTGCAAGGGCAGTCTGGAGTTCATTATACAGACAGGCCACTGTCAGGGAAGGACAGTAGGGTTAGGGTTCTTATTCAGCCAGGCTTCCACTGCTGTAAAGGCAGTCTGGAGGTGATTCTACAGACAGGCCAATGTCAGGCTAGTACAGTAGGGTTATTTCTCATTCAGCCAGGCTTCCACTGCTATAAAGGCAGTCTATAGTTCATTCTACAGACAGGTCAATGTCAGGGAAGGACAGGAGTGTTAGGGTTCTCATTTAGCCAGGCTTCTACTACTGTAAAGGCAGTCTGGAGGGGATTCTACAAACAGGCCTATGTCAAGCTAGAACAGTATGGTTATTGCCCATTCAGCCAGGCTTTCACTGCTGCAAAGACAGTCTGGAGTTCATTCTAAAGACAGGCCAATACCAGGCAAATGTCAGGGAAGGACAGTAGGGTTAGGTTTAGGGATTCTCATTTAGCCAGGTTTCCACTGCTGTAAAGGCAGTCTGGAGTTTATGATATAGACAGGCCAATATCAGGCTAGAACAGTAGGGTTATTTCTCATTCAGCCAGGCTTCCACTGCTGTAAAGAAATTTATTTATATATTTGTAAGTTTTGACCAGGAAAGGCACACTAAGCTATGATAGCTTGTTTCCAGGTGTGTACAGGGTGGGGGTAGGGCATGAGAACCTGTTCTATTGACACTAGTGAGGATATATAGCAAGGTATCACTAAAGCATTGGATTAAAAAACATACTGATGATGCATCTAATTATGTCAGAAAAATATTAATGTTAAAAATACAGTATGATGAACCGTACATGCTGACTAAAATATATTACTGTTTTTCCATGTTCATGCCTCAGAACAGCTGACTATTGAGACTTTTTGTTGCTTCTTGAAAATACTGGAACAGTATTCTTTACTATGTAAGGCAGGACACCTTTCCTACTCATAAAAAAAAATATCAGTTCATGTTAAACTCATATTTAAATGTCGTCAAGGCTGCTTCCATAACAAGAAAACATATTGCAGCCACTGACTATAACAGGGTAATGCCAGATGTGTAATAGGCACATTATCTTAGTGTTGCCTCCCTGTTTCCCGAAAGAACAAATTATGTAATTTTCAGTGCAGTCCAATAGCTCATAGTAATATCAGTTTGCATGCAAAGAACTACTGTACGGGCAGTTTGGGGCTCCTGGAAGAGCACAACATACTGTGGAAGCAGTAGTAAATGGAGAAGAAAGAGCTGAGCATATACACTTTAATGTGTTTTGAGTCTGCACACAGGAGCAGTGGGGCACCCTTACTGTATAGTACAAGGGATGACGATGATGCCATGTGATTAGAAGCTGGTTGTAATTCAAAAGAAAAATTGATATTAATACTCCCTTATTTGTTTTTTTCAGTTCAGTATCTGCATCTGCTTAGCCTGTGGCCCTGAGTAACTGTGGTGTTTACTTGTGCTGGTGGTAGGTCCAGGTGCCAATGCTTCCCTTGTTGCTCCTATGGGATCTCTTTCTCTCTCGTAATCCCTTACTGCCCTACGAACTTGCTATATCCCATGACAGGACAAAGCCCCCACCATAAACCCAGCTGCCACTGATGCTACCCACCCAGGGGTGCCTCGGCTGCCTCTTACCATGAGTGTGCATGTGTGTGTTATTTTTTTAAACATAGAAAATTGGTGCCCCTTTAGAAACTCTGCCTTATGTGGTTATCCCCATGGAAACATTTTCTATGTGATGTTAGTGGGGGGAGAGACATAGCTAGGCAAATATTACACCTATTTCCCAAATTCCCAAATTATTTTAAAAAGTCTCTCATAAGTCATAATTATCTGCATAAAGAACCACAAACTCTTCCAGCCTCACAATCCAACAGAAAGAATCTTGTTGGAGATGGAGGTAAAAAAGTTACTGCAAGCAAATGCAGTGGAAAAGATACCTACCTCCCTCCTAAGGGGGAAAAGAGGCTTTATTCAAAATACTTTCTGACCCACAAGAAAAATTGGGAGTGGTGGCTCATTTTAGACTTGAGATATCTAAATAAATACTTAGAAAATGAAAAATTCAAGATGGTAACACAGGGCTTAGTGATTCCATCACTGCAAAAAGGAGACTGGCTGGGGTCACTGGAATTAAAAGACACCAGCTTTCATGTACCAGTCATGCCCAGCCACAGAAAGTACCTAAGAATCAGGATAGGGAATCCCCGTTCCCAGTTCACTGCCCTTCACTTCATTCTATTCTCAGCACCAAGAGTATTCACAAAGTGCCTATCTATGGTGGCAGCACATTTGAGGAGGCAGCTGGTGGTGATTTTTTTCCCTATCTGGACAACTGGTTAGTCTCGGGGAAATCACACGAGGAGAAGTCCTCCCTCCTTCTGACACAAGGCAATCTGGAGGGCCTGGGTTTTTTCATAAATGTACATAAGTCACAGACCCATTTCAGGTTTTGTACTTTATAGGTCCACAGCTAGATACCCTGCAAGGGAAGGCATTCCTTCCCCAGACAAAGGCAGCAAATCTGATAGCAGTATCAAAATCCTTCAAGACAGGTCAGTCAATACCTTAGTTTGCTGGGGGCACATGGCATCGTCCACCTGAGTGGTACCAGATGCCAAGTTCCAAATGAGAGGTGAATGAGGTGTGCCTCAGTGTTTGCCACCAGTCCCAGGAGCTCACTGAATTTTATCACTCAGACTCCTGGTATTTAGACAGACCCCCTTTCAACTAGCTCCAGATCCTCTTTTGCTGTTTTATGATCCTACACTTGCATTCCTTCCCACTCACCTTACCTTCTTATTTTTCCTATTGCTTCAAGACCCTGAGAGCCTTCCCCCTTCACCTCTTTGTCTACTCCTTCTTGAACCTCAGTCTTATTTTTACCCACCTTACTGCTACCAGTCCCCAGGACGGGGGAGAACTAGCTAGATTCCCCTCCCTCACTCCCTCCATCATAGTTCCCCTAGCCTCAGTGTCCTCCATGGTCAGTTTAACTATGTAATGTAGATATCAAGCTTGTTCTCCAGTGGGCTGATCCCCTCACTTGTCAGGTGAAGGCCATTACCCTTGAGCAGTCTCTTGTCCCAGAATGCCCCCCCAAGTGGTACCCTTTCTTCTGATGCCACCCCCTTTAACCACCCATTTAATTACTCTGTCTCTACCTTTCTTACTCTAGATTTCTCCCCCACCCACTCCACACAGGAAGGACCTTAGAAAAGGAAAGGGAGGCTGAGTGTGTTTGCAGTCTGTCCCTCAGCCTTTGAAAGTTCTGTTTCACCTGCTCCACAAGCTGGCTTGCCAGATTATTGGTCCACAAGTGTACCAGCACCCCATCTACCCCCTCTTTCTCTCTGTCTCTCTTGTCCTCCCTAGTCTGTCGATGTCTCAGATGGCTAATGCCCTAGGAAGGCACTTGGCAATTCCCTACTCCTCCTCCCCCCACTCACCATCCTCACTATTCCTCCAATCAAGGACTCTCTGACCACCAAGACTATCCTATCTCCCTTCCTCCCTTCAGTGCCACCAGCTCATGAATTCCATTTCCCATGACTGACACAGAGTACCCCCTGCAAGAGTCAGATACCTAAGTCTCCTCCAGGGTGTGCAAAGCAGTTTGCTGTTGGGATGGTGTGGGATTGGTTGATCTCCTTGTGGCTGCCCCTACCACCCTTCCCTTCCCTCCCCCTTCCCACTGTTTTCCACCCCCTGGACCAGTGGGCCTCTGAGAGTGTGAGGGTGTGGGCTTCAGCTGAGCTGGTGCCATAAGACAGATGTCTCTTCATTTACTGCTACCAGGTAACCATGGAGCTCTGCAAAGATCCTGCAGAAGGGGAAGTAACCCTCCTCCAGAGTGTACCCTGGAAAAAAGCATCCTACAGTCCCTGCAACTAACTTGCACCATACTAAATGTCATAAGCTTTAGATGGCTCTACCCCCTGATTTCCCTAATGCAGTACTTCTGAAAGCAGAAACAAATTGTACCTAGGAAGAAAAGTGAGACTGCATTCCCAGTTTGCAGGTCCCTCCCCTTCAGCTGCCTCAGGTCCAAAGTGTATGGAGGGAGGGGCTTTACCTGGCTCCACTCCTGAACTGTCCCTAACACACTGCTTCTGAAAGCAGAAACAAAACAGAGCTGGGAAAATAACTGAGACAGCTTTCCCAATTCACTAGTCTCTCCTCTTTAGGTACCTCAGGTGCAAAGTGGGAGGGGGAGAGGGAGTGTTAGCTGGCTCTACCCCTCTGCTGTCCCTAATGCACCACATCTGAAAGCAGAAATGTGCTGGAAGGCGATATAATTTGGCTTGGAGAAATCATAAAGCAATAGTGTTTGGCTTCACTGCTACATGAGGGATATTGAGCTGTATCTGTTGTTTTGCAGACTGAGTTTCTTCTGTTACACCAATGTCCATCAAAGGTCAGTGACTGGATGGCATCCAGTTGGTTGGCACCAAATCCAGATGAAATGGAGCTAAAACTAGTGGACTCAGATTGACAGTTCTCTTCATTAAAATGTAGCCTC
This sequence comes from Neoceratodus forsteri, assembly GCA_016271365.2. Classification (NCBI taxonomy): domain Eukaryota; kingdom Metazoa; phylum Chordata; order Ceratodontiformes; family Ceratodontidae; genus Neoceratodus; species Neoceratodus forsteri. The sequence goes on along the minus strand of CM057454.1, from coordinate 1,097,929,408 downwards.
AAGTTTCCTGTCTTTAATGGGATTGAGCTGGAGTCAGTAAATTGATTTTGCAGTGTAGCAGTAGCTTTTAAAAATAGTCTGTCTCTGGAATCCCAAGTGTTGACCACAGTCAACAGCTGCTTTTACCATCTGTAAAATACAAAGAGGCTATGTCCCTTAGAATCTGGAGATGAGAAGACTCTGGTACAAACATGTGTTTCATTGTACATATATTACTGCAGTGTACACACTTTTTGTGGTGGCCTAAACCCATGCACTTCCAAGGCAGATACAGAATCTGGATTTTTGGGTCAGTCTTCTGGAAGATGAGGTCTGGGTCATTAAAGGTACATGGTGCTTTAACCTGGAGGGATCTTCAGGCACAAGGGCATGGCACAGTTAACTGCCCTTCCAAGAAAATCACTAAGGAAAATATGTAGCAGTCAAATCAACAAGTTATCTCCTATGATTCTCTGTACATACCTAGAACAAAAAAAAATCTCTGGGATTACCTGTGCTGCAGAAAATCTCACAAATATTTCCTTAGACATCTCCTGAGATTTTGAAAAATACACTGCTCCCTCGCTATAAATAATGTGTTGGGAGCCTTGAAAGTCATTTGTCATAGTGGTGTGTTCATTATATCGAGGAAGCACCGAATCCAACACTGTACTGTTCCTGACATAAAACAGTAAACAATACAACAAAACGTTTATGTGCATTAATTCAAGTACTTTATTAAAACTAGAGAAATAAAACAAGAAGTAAACTTTTTTTGTTTTTGCAAGCAGTTAAAAAAAAAATAAAATCAATTAGACACTAGCACATTGCTGCAGAAAACCAGTAATCTTTGTTTTGCTCGCTTTGTGGCAATGTCTTGAGTATAGGAAATCAAATTCCTTAGCTGCAGTACCTTGATTGGATTGATTCTTTGGTCTGCACCTCGTCATCCACTGACAGCCATTGATCAATTGCAGCCATGGGGGTCCTGGATTTTGAATAGCCAGTCTCAAGTGATATTTTTGCCAAGTTTTCTCAGGCATTGAGGGGGTCCGGGATTGCAAGCTTCATTTCTACTATATCACTGGACTTTCATTTTTATTGCAACATGAAACACCCCAAAACAAACAGAATATTTTAAACAGGTACTTTAATTGATAACAGGTACAGTTAATTAAATGCTAATTACACCACTGTGGTAGTGCTGGGTAGATTAGGTAGTGTGGTCAGAATGACTGCTATGCAATCAGAATGTAATACTGCAAAGTAACGGCAGTCAGTTTCAATCAGAGGAAGACTGACACTGTCAAAAAGTCATGAGCCATCACCTGCATTCGATATGTGTGGGAATTCATTATAGCAGAGTTCGCTATAGGTTGAGGGAGCACTGTAACTTGTCAAATCAACTGCTAATACTGTAGCATTCCCATTAGCTATCAATAAGTGCACCTGGATAACAGTGGAACAACAGGATGGCAAAAACTCAGTCCTAGCACTGGAACTTGGTACCCATATGCTCTAACTCCCTATCTAATTAACGAGCTAACTAACTAATAATGTTGCAGGGGGCTACCCTGTTTATTTGCAGAATTACTAGCTCTTTAGGACAATCTGCCACATGGTGGTGACGGTGTCTTTCACTTTGTTGAAGAAAACAGAACCACAGCTAAAGTCATTTCTATGCCTGGCATCAGGCTAGCAGAACTCAGATTTAGACATCCTCTGGAGCAAAAACAGGGTTGTTTGGTAGTTCTTGAACTCAGTAGGCCCTGGTCCCATTTTGCAACTCCTTCTTGGCAGGCTACTGAGGGGGCTGTTCCTCTGTCCCCTGGAAATGGTACCTAGCAGTAAGTTGCTGTGGTGCTATACCATTGTCCCCTGTAGATTGTTGACCCATAGTTGTAACTGAATGGGAACTTTCAACTCCCCTGGTAGTAGACCCCAGCTGACACAAACTGGACAGCAACAAAACTCGATCAAAGCTCTGGGCTGGAGCTCAGTTCACCTCTTGATTGACACTGATACTCCCTTCTGTATATACTTTCTAATCTAACCTCCAGTTTTTATAGACTTGTGTCTCTTTTGTCTGCCCACAACATTGCAGTCACTCTGGCATTTTCTGCAGCGCTTCACCAGCTCCTCTTCTGCCCACAGCTTGCACACAGCTTGATCTCTGACCCTCTGCTTTTGCAAAGTTTCTACCCTGTTGCTTTTGCAGGCTCCATTGCTCTGTCCTGCAGTGCTGGCAAGCTCTCAGTCTTGGCATGCTCTTAGGGCTGGTGTGCTACTATGTCTGTGGTACCCTGAACATGAAAACCTCACTCTTTTTCCAAAATACCTTCTCTGGCCACCTGTTATGCCCATACCATGCTGACAGATTCTGTGTCCCATCTCCCACTCTGTTTTGCAGGGTCTTTTTTTCTTTCTTCACCTGCCTTCACCATCTTCCCACAAATAATGAGAACTTACTGTATAGCTAGCTGCTGGGGCTCACATTTCTGTTTCCAGCTTATGGTCAGACATCTTTTACCTTTACCCTTTCCTGTCTATGTTAGCCTTCCCTACCTGCTTGGGGAGGGGGGAGGGCATGGGTGTTATACAGTCTCTATTACTGAAGTCCAAACCTGTGAAACTCAACTTACACATTTACAGTGTTGATGACATTACAATAGCCTGCAGAATCAATTAAATGTACAGTATTATGGAAGATTTCAGCCAAGTTACAACTTAGTGAATATTGCAAAATTCGAAGTAAAGTATTTTGGTAAAAAAGAAATATGATGTATTTGAAATTAGGCACCAGTCATCTCAAAGTATTAAAGTGCTTTTGCAACTTGGGAGTAACATTCAGTCTCTTACTTTGTCTGAACACTTCCACTCCTTCCCCTTCTACTGTCTAAAACATCTCAGGTTCTCTCCTCCCCACCCTGTTCCTGTCATCGCCTCTCCTGAGTCCTCATTTCCCTTTCTCAATGCAGCCTCCTAACCCCCTCTGTCTGTAGGCTCATATAGACTATGTATAGATGGAGGTGAAGTATCACCTGAGAGCTAAATAAATGTCAGTGGTCGTTTAATGTAGCAGATATACCCAAAGTTCATGTTCTGTCTGTTGATTGCATGAATGCTGGGGCAAAATGGTAGTTTCCATTAATTTTGTACTGACACCTTGACAAATTTTACAATTTTCAGCTCCATGTACTTAATGCAGATTCTTGGGCCATTACTTTGAGAGTAAGTGACATATACATTCAAGTGTGATCTCAATGAATAGATGGGAGTTAGAGCTATAAAATGCATATCCATACATTACCTCAAAAGATTAATGTGAAAAGTTATAGGGTTAAATAACCACCACCCCTTCATTTCTTGAGAAAGTTCCAAATATTCTTATATTTAATCTTGTCTGACAGGATTTATTGTGTTTTATAATATAATATTATGCTGTCTAAAGGGCTAAGGATTTTGTTTTGAAAGGCATATGTGGTTGTGAAATTTTATTGTAATAAAAGAGGATAAATTGATAAAAAGGACGGCACCCTTAATAGATGAAATTTATACTTTTTTGAGTTCTTCTCGCCACATCTTCTGTGTGGCTTATGTATGTATGTATATGTGTGTGTATTAGGGATGTCACAATAACATGATATGATGATATATCACAATAATTATCACTGATGACAACAAATTGTTGTAAAAAACCAATATTGTGATTATTGTGCAGCACAATATACCACAGTATCCAGTGATAAAGCATTTCAGCTTGCTCTTCTTGCAGCGTGTCCCTTTCCAGGTTCAACCATGATTCCTGATTCCCCACCAACCTCCTATCAGAACTTTACTTTTTTTCCTTAAAATTAGAAATGCAGTGCCAGCCCTGTGGTGTGGAGTGCTGAGGGCCTGGGTGCCTCACCTGTCACCACGCAAGTAAACCAGGTTCAGGAATAGTCTTGGATTGCTCAAGGGATGGCTGCACGAAGGAGAACTGAGCATCCAGTAAAAGCTCTTTTTCTTTGTGGAGGTGGGACAATGTAAGCTGCTGCTTGGTCGCCATCTAGCAGAGGCTGCATAACACAGCAGTAACAGCCTTTCTGACTGTCTGAGCACAGGGGCTGAGTACATGTGATATCTTTATATCACACACCTGCACCATCACACATTTGCCAGCCTGAGAGATGGGTAAAAGAAATTGAGGGAAGGTATGTGCACCAGCCGACTTACTTAACAGTGAACAGGAGCCCTCTGACCTCTTCTCATGTTGATCCCCGCTGATGAGACAGAGGGGACAGTAGCAGTTGGGGATGGGGGCACCAGAACACCCAAAGGCTGGAGCTGGTGGTGACTGGGTCCAAACAGCTATATGGGAATTTGTTTTTAAATTATGCTGATTATCATGATAATCAATATATCATGATAATTTTTACCCAAATATCGTGATGCTAAAAATTTGATATTGTGATATCCTTAGTGTGTATAAGTTATATATATATATATATATATATATATATATATATTATGGTAGCACGGTAGTGCTACCATAGTTAGGGTTGAGGAGCCATTTACATGTTAAACCCAAAATTTTGCACCTTAATAACTTTGCAACTGTCTGACAGATTTACCTGAAATTTGGAATATACAATCAAGACCCATACACCTCGGGATCTGCCTAGTTTTGTACCAGTAGGATACAGGTCATGCAGGTTATTAAACATGATCTCAAGTAGTGCTTACGCTTCTTTCTGGAATTCTATTGTCACAGCCTACAGGTCACACGGTTTGGTGACTAGCCCAAAATCTTCAAGGAACATGCAGCCAGGGTCCCCAATGTGCCTTTTGAAGATTTCATGAAAAAATATTAAATGGTTCAAAAGTTATTCAAAAAACAATTTCTCATTATAAGTCAATAGGAAAAGTTAACAAAAAGTTTGACAGTGTCTCAAATGCATTTTTACTTTCACAAATGGCCCTCTTACTTTCACAAATCTGCCATCTTGTTTTCAGTTAGCCATCAGAAAAATGCTTGCCATTTAAATTTGGGACCCTCTAGCAACCTAATTCTTTTTGTATTCACCTAGTTGGACCCTGAGGATGCTAGCCATGTCTTTATTTTGGGGTAAAACACCCCAGAAATATGTTTTTCAAATTTCTGGAAAAAGTACTTTCACAAAGTACTTTCATGCTCACGACACCTTCGAATAAATTTGCGAAAGCTTTTGCAAAGTTCGACAGTACTTTTCCAGGGTGTCTGAAAATAACAGCAATTCTTTGGCACTGTGCTGCAAAAGAACGGTTTGGTGTTTTGGGCTGAAATTTGGAGTGAACTCAGCCGACATGTCACAGATGTTCCTTTCACTGTTCTGCTGAGAAAATATTACATGGCAGCAAAGTTACGGCACTCCAAAGTGACACTTTTTCCCATAGGATAACATTACGGTGACCGACACATTACAGGAATCCTTTGGCACCCTGCTGCAAAATAACGGTTTGGTCTTTTTTCCTGAAATTTGGAGGGAAGACCGCCAACAGCCCACAGATGTGCCTTTCAGTGATTTGGTGAAAAAATATTACAGGGAGACAAAGTTATGGCACTCCAAACTTCTCTTTTTTCCCCATAGGATAACATTACGGAGTTCGCCGCGCCTTTCGGGGCCCGTATCTCGGAAACGGTGTGAGATACGGACTTTTCGTCGGAAAAATACTTAGCCCCCCACTAGGGGCTAAGTACAAAACTAGCCAGGAAAATGATACTTCATATGACTTTTAAATTTTTTTCTACGTCGTACCGTTCCTGAGATAGAAGCAATTTACTATTCCAAGTCCTCATTTTCTGTTCCGAGACTCATTATTTTTCATACATTCTTTGTATTCACTGTCTTTCTCTGTGTAGCTTTTGGGGAAAACCAGCCTGTGCACTTACATTACTGTTACAGTTGCGCTTTCCGCTTGCGGTTCCATAGCCGTTTCACTTACCGTTCACGTCTACACCACCATGTGCGTTATCCTTTGCGTTTTCATTTCCACTTGTGTTTCTGTTATTTTTTGCCATTTGTGTCTACAGTACTGTTTCTTTTTCTGTTTTGCTTTGCATCACATTGACATTTCCGTTTGCGGGCACCATGTTACTATGTGACAAGACATCACGTGGCGGACCGTTCCCATCTATGCTACTGTGTGCGTTACCCTTTTCTGTTCTCATTCGCACTTGCGTTACCATGTGCACCACTGTTATCACTTCTGTTTGCATTGCTGTTCCTGTTACTATGTCACAAGACATCATGTGGCGGGAGCACGGGGCCTGAAGGGCCCTGCGCTCCCGTTGCTGCATTACATTCACTATTTCTCATTATCATTCTCAAAAAGAAGGGAAATTAGAGGCAAAAAACTCCGTTTAATGCATCAGTTAGGGTTGTTCCACAGCGACAAAAGTGATGAAATTCGGTGTTAGGGTTGAAAACCCCCTTGGACCCCAGCCCCCCCAACGGCATTGGGGTGCGCATTGAGATGTTGATTCTAACTCTCACCCATTCTCCATGCTTCTGCCTTTACATCTTGATGGGGTGAGAGTTGGGGCCGACAACTAATCACGCACTAATGCTAATGAGAATGAACAGTCAAGGGGGTTCCAGCTAACCTGAGCCTCACTGTCTTTGCCTCAGCTCCTCTTATATATATGTTTTAGTGCCACTATAGTTAGGGTTCAATAGTTACTTCTATGTTAAACCCAAAATGATGCACTTTAATAATCTTTCAACTGTTTGACTGATTCACATGTTTTGCAAGTGACATCAGGGATCAAAGTTCTCTGGATCTGATAAGTTTCATTCCGGTCAGATGTGCAGGTGCAGAGACACAGAATGTCAAAAGTTGTGTAAATTACCATTTTTGTGTAAATTATTTGTCATGTGTTTTCTCAGAAATGGCTTGGGGTTTGGTCTGAAATTATTAGGGTATCTTTGTCTTGGGTCGCAGATGTGTCTTTTGAAGGTTTGGTGGAAAAATATGAATCCGTTCAAAAGTTATTAAAGTTTCAATGTTGCCATTATTTTCTAAGGGAAAAATTAGATGTGCTATGCGAAACAACTGTTTTGCTGACGCAAAAGCATTTTTTATTGTCGCAAATGTGGAATGTAGTGTTGAGATTCCATCATCTTGTTTTCAGTTAGTAAGGCACAGAAATTTAAATATTTAAAAAAATACTGATACAGTCAGCCCAGTGACGTGGAGGGCTGAGGCACCATGCCTTACCTCCTGCCACACTGGTGACTCGTGTTCGCAATGTGAGCAGGCCCCCGGGGGTCAGCCAAGGAGGTAGAGGATTGAGCACCCAGATGACAGCTCTCCTCTCCTGGGGAAGGGGTGGGGATGGAATCTGCTGCTTGCCTGTCCCCTAGTGGTGGCTAGGGGATGGCACAACAGACCCAAATGAAGGGGGTGGATGTGGGGCAGATGCCTGGCATGCCACTTGCAGAAGCATGCATAGCTTGGCCATTGACATCATTAGCATGCCTCCACACCACACTCGGGGGGGTGGGAGAAAAGTGAGGAAAATATCACAACTGGTGAGATGATGCCTGCTCCTCACAGGCACCACACCCGGCTAGCTGGCACCTCGTTAGAGATCTAGAGGTGAGTCCAGTGGATGCTGGGGTAACAGGGCTGGGGGGGGCTGGTGGAAGGGGGCCAGTCAAGAGGTGGAGAAACATACAAGGAAAAAAGAATACTGATATACGGTAAACACCAACAGTGTGTAACCCCTAGGTGGTGCTATCCCAAGGGCTACTACCACTGCCTGTTTGACTATGGACAGGTTGAGGGGCCTAGGTCCTATGGCAGGTGCCTCCACCCAGAGGTCCGGGTTTGTAGTGGTTAGACTAGCTTGGTCACAGCCCTCTGGGACACTGAGACCCCCTTTTATTCCCTCTAGTGGCTCACACAGTACCCTGGAGTTACAGCCCCAATACCCCATGTATACACACTGTTCACTCATATAGATACCACTTACCCTTAAGACTGATTCTGCAGCACGTCTCTGAGGACCCCCTGTTAAATAAGGTTAAACAACATACATAGCAAAAAACAATACTGTTTCCATAAGTAACAACACCACAGACAGTATATAGTATAACAATAACAAATCTTATTTATTTAGGGTGCAGTAACCCAGGAGGGGGAAATCAGGTTAATTGGTGGCATTAAATCACAGTACTGTGCACACATACAGGGTCTGAAAAGTCACATTCTGGGTACCCAGGTTGGGGGGGGAGACTAGCCAGGTCTGTTGCCCATGATTGGCCGGCTGGTGCAGATGGATGGGGCCCTGAAGAAGAAAATATATGCACAACACCCAATTGTAATCCAGAGCCGGATGGCTCAGTCCATGAAGCAGGGAAACAACAAGAATTAGATGACATACTTGTGACTGAAAACAGACTGCAGGGGAATACCCTGATTTGTACTCACAATACCCAAGCTGAGCACCGGATGGTAGATGTTCTTCCGGATTGCCAGAACAACAGCGCATGGAGACAAGGTCCTTGTGACTGGACCCTACTGCAGTTGATAGCAAACGTATTTAGTCCAAGCTAAGCTGGTGTTTGCTTCCAGCTTCAGCACCCAGCACACAGTACAAGGGACTGGAAATAGCGATTCCCCACAAGCACTACACATATTCATATATAAAAGGAAAGTACTATACCAGGCAGGCTGCTCCTCGATTCCAATCGCAATTACTGTAAAATACTCAGGACCACACACAGCAGCTTCAGTTCCTGACAGACCGAGCGCGATTCAGCAATTTCTCCATTCTTCTACAGGGTGAGCCTGATTTACACACTTCTAGTGCTTCTTTCTCCTCACAACTCAGATTCAGTCCAAACTGGCACTCACAAAGGTTGCAGACTGAAACTCAGGGCCTCACATGTGCTTCCCACGTGAAACCATACACCACAGAAGCACACAGTTCCTTCTCTCTTCACTGCCACAACTGATCTGATCTTTCCAGTCACAGAGCAGGGCATTTCCTTTAGCTCCACACTATTCTGTTGGCTGATTCAGCTGTCACTCACAATAAGACTCCCTCTGTTGGTAGAAAAAGGTGCCAAGGTCAAAACTACATTTCCCAGAGTCACTGGCCATACAGTATATAGGTGGCTGGCTCCACAATGAGAGTCCAAGTTCTGATTTGCCAGCAGCAGACTCCATTTTAAAGGTCCCCCCACACTGATTGGTTCAGTTCAGCAGTTCAAAACCAGAATGGAGGGCAAGGCAAAAACAGTTCAGACTGTAAAGAAAAGCAGGTTAGACAAACTGTGTTTTCATTATTACTCTAAACAATTCCTGGCAGATTGTTACACATTTTGAAAGAGCTCCCTCTGCGCATTTAGCAACAGCAGAAATGGAGCGAGTTGACAGCAGCCCAGGCAGGACTCGGGCATTGAAACACATAATCCCCTTCTAAATTAATTATGTCTGCAAAGCAGACAGCTCTTAAAGAGACAGTACATGGAGGCTCAAATAGCACTCACTTGGAACAACATTTAAACAGCTCAGATGCCGAACACCGCCCAGACTTGGAGCATTCAGGCAAGCTCCTGGAAGACTTTGGGGAATTCCCATTTGCAGGGAGGTTACAGTTGTGCTTACTGTATCTAATCAGGGCCTGAGGAATATGATTATGTGGTTAGTTTGCCCCAAAACTGGGCAGAAATATGTTTATTTTATCCAAAGAGGTTTTCTTGATGCAAACTGCAGTGCTATGTCGCAAAACAAGGAGAGGTCTGCTGCAAACTATGGCAAAGGGACTCAGTGTTGCAGCAGAACACCCACTTGTTTTGCAAAAATAGTGCCTGCAATTTGTGGCACTAAATGCTCTGCAGCTATAACAAACATTTCTAAACATTTTTGGGGCTAACTGACCCCAGAATCTGATTCCTTGGCCCTCAATTAGGTAAACACCTGTTGGTGTTTATGTAAGTCTAGTATTATTTTTTAAGGGTTTTATAACCTTTAAGAGGAAGGGGGCCGAGGCATGGTATTACATATTTACCGACATTGGAGTGCCCAATCCCTGTGTCAGCACTAGAAGCCTCCCCACAGTGTGGGACACTGAGGAGCCCACTTCCAGTGTCCCTAGATATGTATACCTTTTGGGGACCCCACCTCATGAACACTGTGACTGATGTTTTGTTAATCAGGATGGAAGGTGATTTCATGGTCACTGAGCAAAATGACCTTTCAGGGCCTGAATAACAAAATCTTACTGACAGCGTTCCTGAGATGGGGTCCCAAAAAGGCCATGTTGAAAATTTGGTGAAAACATGTGCATTTGTTAACATTTTCTATGCTCATGCATAACTTTGGTAATTTTCAATATTTTTCTGCCAAATTTTCAACAGAGCCATTTTTTCCCACCACCTCATGAACAGTACAGCTGTCATTTTTGAGATCCTCCCCATAACATGTTTTGGCACCTGTGACACAGAATGGCATTTTGGTACAGAGTTTAACATTTTCACCTATGGGGTTTATGGCTTGGGGTCATAAGAAGATTATGTTGAAAATGTGGGGTCAAAATATGAAAAAATGCCAAAGTTACGACATTTTGTTGCAATTTCGCTACGCCCACTTGTAACTTCAGAAATGTTAAATATTTTTAACCCAGATTTTCAACATAGCCTTCTCATTACCCCCACATCATGTATGTCACAGCTGTCATTTTTCAAATCCTGCCCAAAATGTGTTTTCATGCCTGTAGCATGGAATGGCATTGTAGTTGCGTGAATTACATTTTGGTGTGGATTTCAACATTTTTTTGTACTGGGGTACATGAGGTGGGGTAATAAAATGGCTATGCTGACAATGTGGTCACTGTTGTCCTATAAATGGATGTGCAGGGCCTGGAAGGCCCTGTGCTTTCACACCTACATACATGTGCGCATCTATGGAGGGATAGCCCAAAGACAAATAAGGATATGATTGTGCTATCAGAAAAGTAAGGAAATTCATTGCAAAAAAACTTTGTTAATGCATCAGTTAGGGTTCTTACTAAAGTGACAAAAGCAGGAAAATGTGGTGTTAGGGTTTCCAACTTTGACACCCCACCCCCCAACCTGCAGACACTGACAGGCATCAGGGGTGTGCCCTGGGGTCGTCGGACCTAATGCTTATCCCATTCTCCTATACTCTGCAGGGTTTTAAATAATTGCAAAAATTGATTAGCACTTTCATTGTAATCAGTTGTGAAAAAGTAGGTATAAGCATTTTCTAGAAGTTTACATTGCTAAACCAATTGAGACATGAACTGTGCATTATCCCAACTGATTGGAAATTTTACTCATGAAAATGCTAATCAATTTTGCAGTTATTTGAAACCCTGCTCTGCCCATCTCAGCTTATTTACTTATGGAATGGGGTGAGTGTTAGGGCCAATAAACCCAAGGCACACCCCTAATGCCTGTCAGTGTCTGCCAGGTGGGGGTGGGGTGTTAGGATTGGAAACCCTAACACCACATTTCCCTGCTTTTGTCACTTTAGAAGAACCCTAACTGATGCATTAATGAAGTTTTTTTTTAAATAAATATATTTTTAACACATTTCACTCTTCAAGGATGTCTCTAAACTCTTCTGTCAAGCAGAAACATGGAGAGGAAAATCCTAAGGCCTTGCAATATGTAGTGCATTACCCTGCCCTGACAACAAGAGTCTCTGAAGTAACTCCTCTGAGTGACAAAACTTACTGCATACTTATGGAAAGCAAAGATATATTCATATCCAGTCAGGTGGTGAAAATCATCATGTTGAGCAGTGTGCATCAGTTCCAATGCCTAGCTATGGCCCTGCCAAGCATGGCTACAATAGGCAATGCTATCAAAAGTTCACAAAAGCCAAGAGTATCTGAAAATCTAGACAACATGCAGATGGTGGTGAGCATAGCTCACATCATCATCTCAGGGGTAGTGTTCCTTGTGCCTCATCATCTAAAATGTCATTTCCTGATACATGTGGAATCTATAACAAATATGTAATCAAAGTGAAGGGGATGACGCAACATCAAACTGCTATCATTACAAAAACAGCTGAAGCCAGAATGAAAAGGGCAGCAGAGCTACATGATGATCAAGATATGCTCACAAAAATTAAGACAGAGGACCTTACTGCAAGGGAGTTTCATAAACATGACAAGTGCTACCTAAATGATACCGTAATCACAAGGGACAGGACCCCAGATGATCAGAATAGAGGTGATGATGAGGATGACAATGAGCAGTCAGATGAACTGGGTTTGAGGCTGTTTGTTGTGTAATTGAAAACAATGTGCTTCAAAGACACCAAGCTGTTTCAATGAAGGCGTTGAATGAAATCAGTGTGTCAGTGTAGGAGATTGACGATACCATTATAAACATAGAAACCAGCTGAAAAAGAAATATGAGGATTCACTTTTATATTTAACAGCTGATCCCCAAAAACCGCTAGTTTTAATCAGCGCTGAATCATTAACTGGCGGTGCATTAGTCACAGAGCTTTTGAGAACGGATGACAATCAAGCCATCAAGCATGCTGCTTCCTTGTTGTGTGAACACATCGTAGGATTTGCAGAGACAGCATCTTCACTACCATGGCCACCAACAATGGATGCTCTCCTGAGTAAAGAACGACAGCCCCCAGAGACAGTTCAATTATTTTTCTCACATGTACTAATATCCCCCAAACATATGGAGATTGAACAAGTCTCCCAGTTGTCAAAGTCCTACTCAGAAGACCTAATTCATGGTGTCACACACTGCAAGTTTCTCACTAAAAAACATGCACTTGTTGAAGTTGTGTTGCACAATATGACTTTACAGAAAATGCCCGTGAACATCCTGTTTTATTTAAAAAATAGTTACAGTTATGACCAAGTGTGTGAAATTGAAACTGGTTTAGCAGAATTTCCTCAGCATTTCCAAGAGCAAGGTCTGTTAGTGTCACTTCAGCCAAAGTCAGAGTCTTTTGTTGTCTTAACAGTTTTCTGGATGGGCAACTTTGATCAGACCATTGAAACAGTAACTGGACATGGAACAATACACAATACACATGGTGTTGCCTACCAAGAAGAATCTGAAGGCTACATTGTCTGAGAAGATTCTATTGAAATTCCTCACTTTAAAAGAAGGACGATTGTATCTAACAAAAAGGAATTAGAACATTGACAGGTGACTTCAAAGAAGGAGCCAACTATATTTGGCAATATGCCCAAGTCTGCTGTGCCAAACATCAGTGGTAAATATTGGCAAGGCAAAGCTAATGCTATAGAAACTCAGTCGGAAAGCACACAAGGAGCATCAGCTTGTCCCAAAGTTTACTGGTTGGCTGACGCTAGTTTGTAACAATCAGTCAAGTTTACCAAAGAAGATGGTTATCACATATCTTCCACCCATCCACAAACCCATAACTGATTATGCCACTGTAATTGAATACCTCACACAAACACAGGAAGTAGCTTAGCGGGTAAATATGCCCTATGCTCATATGACACTTGATGTTGGAGCAGCAGCAGCAAAGGCATATCATGCTGTGTGGAATTTCCCTGATCAGTTCCAGAATGTCATAAATCATTTGGGAGATTTTCACCTATTCCTGGAAAACTTTGCCATTATAGGACAGTTAGTTGGTGGCAGCGGCTTTGAGTACATAGTATTTCAAGCTCATCTTTGGTCCTCTGGCAGCATAAGGGGAGTTTTGCATGGGAAGCATTACAATCGGGCATGGACTGCACATGAGCATTTTGCAGATGCTTTATAGTGATTGCTTCAGGTCAGATTTCTGGAGTATTCAACAGAATTGAATGCCACCACTGCAGTATTACTTGACCTGATCAGATCATCACCTCAACCCATAGACTTCCAAAAACTACTTCAGGAAGATGAGATTGTCACTTTCCAGACTAAATATGAGGCCCTCAGGCAGCGGATTCATTACTGTGAGATGGGGAAAGCCCCACAGCTCTGAATGACATATCTGGATATAGTGGATTGGCAGCATTTGCTCTGCACAGCAATAGATGAAAAGAACTTTGATCTCAGACTATTGTGTTGGAAATATTCACTACCCCTGTTCTTTGCCTTCAGCAAGCAAAATTATGCTCGATATGGGGCTTACTATGTGCACACACTTGATACTCTTGAAGCTTATCATCCAAGGTCTAGGAAATTAATTGAAAAGGAAGGGCTTTCAGTTCAAAGGAGCCATCACAAAGCTTCTAGGGAAACAGTTGACCAAGCTGGTGAGCAGATGTACAATCAAAGTGCCATAATTCCAGGTGGAATCAAGCACTTTGCTGCAAGTCAAATGGCCTATGTTCAGTGGGTGCTGAATCGGCCACATCTAGCAAAATTCAGAGAGGCACTTTTGGAGATGACTGGCCTTCACAGTTCAGTCAGTAACCCACAAAAAACATGCAGGCCATCTGAAATCTTCAAATCAGAACAATTCATCAAAGCCATATTGACTCTTCTCGATCAAGAGTTTATGAACCCATTCAGTCTACTTTAGATGTGGAAAGATTGTACAATTTGTTCTAGGGAGCACCTATTGCACCTGATATTGAAGAGAACCTCCCCAATATCATTGAACGAGGTACAGAAATGTATGAACAGTTTGTCAAAGAAAGACTGGAAAGTGGTGAAAATAAATATTTTGATACACTTTCAAAAGGCCCAGTGAAAACCTTCAGTGATGCAGACAAAAAAAACGCAAGTAACTACCAAGGAAAAGTTACAGAACTTAAATTTGAAGGAGATATATTGGAAAATGGCCCCATCAAACAAGCAGAACTTCGCTGTAGATATAAACAAGTTATTAACATATTGCCTGGGCCCAGTCCTGCTGAGTCTAGCCAATGCAGATGGAACTATGGACAACACCAAAGAGCAAGCTACTTGAGGTGCTAGCAGAATACTGTCCAGTGTTAGACACTTCAGAGCTTCCCACCAGGGAAAGTGTTGCAGCATACATAGTTGATCTAATGGCAACAGTATGGGTTATGACAGGAATCCCTGAAACCTTTGGTGATCTGGCAATGAAACTCCTGTATAGCCTCCAAAGGGATTTGCAAGAGTGGATGTTGTTGCAGATACATACAGAGAGCAGACAATCAAAGAGGCTGAGAGATTTCAATGAGGATTTAGTGAGAAGCATATTATCAAAGGTCCCAATACCAAAGTGCCAAATAATTTCAGTTACTTCCTTTCTAATGGATCTAACAAAAGCACCTGATTGATTTGATCATGCAGGTCTGAGGAGATATATGCGTGAGTTTGCCAGAAGACCAAGTGATCTATTTTTCAAAGAGAGACAAATGCGACATGATCACCAAAGAAGGGAATGTACTCGTGGATGACCTCTGTTCTGACTAGGAAGAAACAGATGCAAAGCTTGCCCTTTATGTGCAACATGCCATTACAATACATCCAGGTCCTGTCATCATCTATTCACCATCTGGGGATACCGATATACCAGTAATTTTGCTGTCACTATTTTCAGAATGCAAGCAAAGTATATACCTGGACATTGGCCATGGTAACAGTAGGAAAATCTTCAACATTAGCAATTGTGAAATGACCACTGCAACAAAGAAAGCCTTAGTCAGTTTCCATGCATTCATAGGCAATGACTATGTTTCTGCATTCTTCAAAAAGAGTAATAAGATTTACTGAAATGTCCTTCAAAAGTACCGCAAATTCTTGGGTGCCTTTCAGAAACTTGGGAGTGATTGGCAAGTGGATAAGGGTGTTGTAGTTCTGTTGGAGGAGTATGTCTGGAAACTGTATGGAAGGAAGCAAGTTACTAGTGGAAATATAGCCAGACAGCAGATCTTCTGGGAGAAATATAATAAAGACAACAGAATAACTGATCTGTCTCTGCTTGCTACCACCCTGCCAGGAAACCTTCAAGTTACATATTCTATCAGACAAGTACATCTGCCGATTGTGGAGGCTTTCTTCTGTTGCAGTTATCAATGCCCCAAATGCAGCTTTACATGGTTGGACTGATGATTTGAAAGTATAGTGGACAGACACACCATTTCCAGATGATGTTATGTCTCTGCTCCATCATGCAAATGATGAGGACTCAGATGAGGACCAAGATGTATGTAATTATTAAGATGATATTGACATATCCAACAAAGATTTTTCCTAGATGGACTAGACCAAGTTCCACTGCTTTACCAACAGTCATATTTTAAATTTTACAATTTTTGAAATAAAAATATATTGTGTAAACAAAGGTGTGTTTTTTTTTCTTTTAGATAAATTTCCTTCTTTAAAACAAACTTCTAAAATGAACCTTTGTGGCAGCTTATGGGTATGCATTTTAAAGCTTTAACTCCTGCCTATTCATTGAGATTGCACTTGAATGCATATTTAAAATAGTCTCAAAGTAATGGCCCATGAATCTGCATTAAGTACACATAGCTGAAAATCATAAAATTTGACAAGGTATAAACTTGCTAAAATTTTGTCTATTAATGGTGTCTTCACTTTTATCAATTTATCCTCTTATATTACATTAAGGCTTCAAAACCACATACCTGTATGCATTTCAAAGCAGAATCTTTATCCTTTTAGACAACATAAAATTATATTATAAAGTACAATAAATCCTGTCTGACAGGATTCAGTATAAGAATATTTTGAAATTTCACAAGAAATTAAGGGGTGGTGGTTGGTATTTAATCCTATAACTTTTAACATTAATCTTTTGAGGTACCAGTTTTTACCATCTGAGGAATATTGCCAGGATTAAGCCCTTAGTTCTGGCCCCGGACCTCCATACTTAGTGCATGCCTTCATGACATTGAGGCTTGATTACTGTAATGCATTCTACCTAGGGGTCTCGGGAAGTTCCCTCCACCGGCTTCAGCTACTGCAGAACGCAGCTGCCAGGTTGTTGACGGGGCAGTCTAAGTATTGTCACATCACCAAGGTGCTGTGTGAACTGCACTGGCTGCCAGTCAGGTGGAGGGTCCTCTTCAAGGTGGGCTTGCTCACCTTTAAGGCCTCACATGGCCTGGGCCCTGGTTACCTGGTGGACCTTCTCACACCTGTTACCTCAGTCTGCTTCCTCTGGTCCTCCTTGAGAGGCCTCCTCACAATTCACAGGATGAGGCAAAAAACTGCCGGCGACAGAGCCTTTAGTGCCGTCAGACCCGCCCTGTGGAATTCGCTCCCTCTATCTGTAAGGGAGGTCCCCTTGGTGGAGGTATTCAAGGCACACCTCAATGCCTTCCTGTTTGCGCAGGCTTTTCCTGAACCTGCCTTGAAAAGATCACCTTGTTCTGACTTATTATATTGTTTGTTCCTGACTTTTTCATTTCTTTATTGATTTATTAATTTTTATTTATTATTACTGTAGTTTTTATGATTATTACTATTTACTGATGTGTTGTATTTTTGTTGGTTTTTATGTACGGCAGTATGGCTCTGAGAGCCTCTGGGATTGGGCATCTTTTACTCACTGTAATGCACTTTAAAGATTGCTGTGAGGTCAATAATGTTCTTGTTGTTTGGCAATTGTATTTAATGTGCTTGTTTATAGTATATTGTAGATATGTGTATATGTGTAACTTGTGCACTTTACTTGGCCTGGAACTTAATTGAAACTGAGCTTTCCTTAATTGAATGTATTCCATTATTCTTATGAATAAAAATGATTTACTACTACTTTACTACTACTACTACTTTAAATAAAATTTACCTTGCCTTGCCATAAGGGCATGCATTTTAAAGCTCTAACTCCAGCCTATTCACTGAGACCACACATGAATGAATATTTCACTTACTCTCTAAGTAATGGCCCAAGGATCTGCATTAAGTACGTGGAGCTAAAAATTGCAAAATTTGTCCAGGTGTCA
Organism: Neoceratodus forsteri; assembly: GCA_016271365.2. Taxonomy (NCBI): domain Eukaryota; kingdom Metazoa; phylum Chordata; order Ceratodontiformes; family Ceratodontidae; genus Neoceratodus; species Neoceratodus forsteri. The sequence continues at coordinate 1,097,911,542 of CM057454.1, read as the reverse complement.
GTACAAAATTGATGCAAACTACCATTTTGTACCCAGCGTTCAGGCGATCAACAGACAGATCATTAATTTTGAGTATATCTGCTACATTAAACAACCATTAGCATTTATTTAGCTCTTGGGTGACACCCCATCTCCATCTACACATGGTCTAATACAGCTGGAGTCCTCCTACCCCTGCCCTGTCCCCCTTGCATGTGTATTATCTCACCCAACCCTAACCTGCTCCCCTGTTCTCTTTGTCTTCTCCATCTACACTCTCTAAAACATCTCCTCAGGCTCTCTCCTCATCCTACTACTTTTTCCTGTTCACCCTCCCTCCTGATTCCTTATTTACCTTACTCACCACAGGCTGCCCAGCACCTCTATCCATGGTAGTCACAGAAACATTGTACACAGAGAACCATGATTGGGATGTCAACATACCAGGGTACACAATCTACAGGAGGGACAGGGAGGGTAGAAGAGGAGGAGGAGTAGCTCTCTAAGTAAGGGAAGGGATCTTAACAACGGAACTAAAGCATAAACGGGAGGAGAGGAGGCACTGTGGGTCACCCTGGAGACCTGAAATGGCACCAAAATCTGCATGGGGGTTGTATACAGACCCCAGTCTCAGGGGGAGGAAATGGACACGGAAGCGATAGAAGGCATGCTTAGGATGGCAGAGAAAGGAGAGTTATTGTTGATGGGGGACCTAAATAGCCAGATGTTAACTGGAGCACCTTTGCTGCAGCCACATCCAAGAGCAGGGTCATTCTCAATGCCCTACAGGGGGCATGCCTCATACAGCTAGTGTTTGAACCCACTTGGGAGGGAGCAATTTTAGACCTGGTACTCTCAAACAGGAACGGAGAGAGGATCTCAGATCTAGGAGTGGGTCACCATCTGGGAACAAGTGACCACCAAACAGTGTGGTTCATGATAAACACAGCCACAGAGTCAAGCCAAACAAAAGTGAGGTTATTGGACTTGAGGAGGGCTGACTTTGTCAAAATGGGAGAGTGCCTCAGAAAAGCACTAGCAAACATGCAAGAAGGAGGGGTGAAGCAACAATGGAGAAAAATCAAAACTGTCATCACAGTGGCAAGAAGCCTTTTGTTTGAAGCAAATAAACAAATTAAAATGAAAGAAAAAGCCACTGTGGTTCTCAAAAGAGGTGGCCAGGAAGGTTAGGGAGAAAAAGATAGCATTTGTGAAGTATAAGGAAACACAGAAGGAGCAGGACAGAGAACTGTTCCAGTTAAAGCAGAAGGAAGTGAGGAAGGCAGTCAGAATAGCAAAGGCCCAAACTGAGGAAAATATAGCAAACTCGGTTAAGAAGGGTATACAATCTTTTATAGGTACATAAGGAGCAAAGAAATACAAAGGGAGGGATTGTGAGGCTAAATAAAGGGAGGAGGTGGGTGGCCAGATGAGGACAGTGAAAAAGCAGGGATACTGAATGAATACTTCTGCTTAATATTCACAAAAGAAGAGGAGGGGGAACTACCTATTCCAATCAATAGAAGCACTCTGGATAGGGAGATTGATACCAGTCCTTTTTACAGAAGAAAGGGTTCTGAAAAAACTGAAACTGAAGGTGGACAAAGCAATGGGGCCTGATGGGATTCACCCCAGAATTCTAAAAGAAGTAAGGGGAGAACTAGTGACACCACTGACTACCCTTTTTAACAAATCATGGGAGGATGGGGTGTGAGTGCGTGAGGACTGGAGGAGGGCAGATGTGATTCCCCTTCACCAAAGTGGGAGCAAGACAGAGGCAGAAAACTACAGATCTGTCAGTTTGACCTCAGTGGTAGGGGAAAATGATGGAATCACTTCTGAAAGAAAGAATTGTCGAGTACCTAAAGACCAGTGGGGCACAGGACCAAGGCAGCATGGATTCACAGTGGGAAGGTCATGTCAAATGAATCTAATTGATTTCTTTGACTGGGTGACCAAAGCAGTAGACCAGGGAGGGGCTGTGGACATGGCCTACCTAGACTTTAGCAAGGCATTTGACACAGTCCCCCATAAAAAATTAATAAACAAATTAGCCAGCCTGGGAGTGGGTCCCAGGGTGGTAGCCTAGGTAAAACATTGGCTGGACAACAGGGCACAGAAGGTAATAGTAAATGGAGTCCACTCCGAAGAAAGGAGGGTTACTAGCGGGGTATCGCAGGGTTCAGTACTGGGTCCGGTCCTTTTCAATGTCCTTATAAGTAATATTGCAGAGGGACTGGAAGGAAAAGTATGCCTCTTTGCAGACAACACAAAGATCTGCAACAGGGTTGATACACAAGGGGAGGTTGTAAGGATGAGAAGGGACTTGGCAAGGTTGGAGGAATGGTCAGAAGTATGGCAGCTTAGATTTAATGCAAAGAAGTGCAAAGTAATGTACCTAGGAAACAAAAACCCAGAGGAAGAGTACACAATGGGCAGGGAGGTAGTAACAACAACAAAAATGGAAAGGAACCGGGGGTAGTCATATCAGATTACCTAAAGGTTAGCAAGCAATGTGAGAAGACAGTAGGGATGGCTGGGGGGGGATACTGGGATGTATTGGGAGAGGCATCATCAGTAGAAAACAGGAAGGGAAGTTGTAATCCCTCTGTGCAGACAGTTGATGAGGCCCCATCTGGAGTACTGTGTGCAGTTCTGGAGACCCCATCTCCACAAGGGCATAGACAGGATAGAGGCAGTCCAGAGAAGGACAACTAAAATGGTGCAGAGTCTGCAAGAGAAGCCATATAAGAGAGTCTAAAGGAGCTTAATATGTATACCCTTGAGGAAAGGAGGAAATGGGGGACATGATAGAAACTTTTAAGTACCTCAAGGGAATCAAAAAGTCCAAGAGGGTAGCATCTTTCAGAAAAAACATGTTCAAGAACAAGGGACACAATTTGAAGATAATGGGGGATGGCTCAGGGGCAATGAGAGAGAGTATTTTGTCACAGAGAGGGTGGTGAAAACATGGAATGGCCTTCCTGAAGAGATTGTGAGGTCAAAAACAGTGGAGGAATTCAAGAATGCATGGGACTGTTCCTTGGGAGCTTAAGCAACAGGTTGGTAGAAAAGAGGCCAGGAGTTATATTTTGTTTTAAACTGAAATATTTGAATAGTTTGTAAGTGAAATTAGTTCTGTGTGTTAAAAATTATTACCTTGAATTTGAACTGATACTTGGGCTGTGATATTGTAGGTTTGGGGATAGATGTTTGGCAGGAAAATTAGAAGGTAATTTAAATGTGTTGTTTGCCTGGTGTTTGGGGAGGGACATTAGCTGCAAATTAACTTGTCTTTAAACAGAATTACTGTAGGCTTTCATTGTTCACTTGGGAGCTAAGCAACAGGTTGGTAGAAAAGAGGCCAGGAGTTATATTTTGTTTTAAACTGAAATATTTGAATAGTTTGTAAGTGAAATTAGTTCTGTGTGTTAAAAATTATTACCTTGAATTTGAACTGATACTTGGGCTGTGATATTGTAGGTTTGGGGATAGATGTTTGCAGGGAAAATTAGAAGGTAATTTAAATGTGTTGTTTGCCTGGTGTTTAGTAAGAGCCCTCCCACCACCCTGTTTTGTAGGCTTTCTTAAATACTGAAAAGCCACTGGGGGTTGGGATTGAAAGGCTGAGTATTTCTGTTTGGGACTAAATTTGAAGCAACAGGAGTTGGGTGGGCCTGTGACATCATACGGTACCTGGTGTCTGCTTACACACACTGTTAGTGGGACTGAACACACATACTGGACTGTATGTGTTTGTGAGACTTAGGAACTTTGTTGGTGGGGTTGAAGATTGGGTTTGTAAATAACTACAGTCAGTAAGAGAAACTGTACTCAGGGAAAGGACTGAGAAAAGGGGTGTGCTATTATAAACAGAGGAGGATAATCAGGGTGGCCATATTCCACCATGGCAGGCATCTTCGGAAGGGTTGTAGGCTGCACAGGCTGTGGGATGGCAATAATTCTAAATTGAGCCTGGAGAGAGGGAGGCTGCCCACTCTGTAGACAGCTATCTTGTATCAGGTGAGGTATATTGGTTAAGGAGTAAGCTGTGGAAGCTGGGGGTGTCCAAGGATAAGGGGTGTGGATATGGGCAGCAGAAGGGTGGGGCTGAGGGAGGCTGGGGCAACCTGAAATTACAGGACATTATGCTACAGCAAGCAGAAGGGGGATGTGGGACAGAGGACCCTTAGATAGGAAGTTGATGCTAAGGAAGCGTACAGGGTGAGAAATTCTGAATTCAAGGAGACTGGAGGGGAAAGAGTCTGAGAGGGGCTGTTGTGCGAAGCCTAAACAGCAGACTGTGGAAGGGAGCTCCTAAGGTGAACAGTGCAAGAGAGGAAGAAGAGGTCAGTTTAGAGATGCAGTCAGAAACTCGGGTTACTTGATGGAGGCTGACATAGAGTGTCACAATAAATTTGAGATACTAAGCATCCTAGAGGAGGAAGGGTTGGTGGAATAGGAAACTTATACAGAGGCCGGGGGGGAGTCAGATACCCAGAGGGCATCACAGAACAGCTATGGAAAGGATAGACATAGTCCCAGGAGAGGAGAAACATATATGTTAAGCAAATGGGGGAATGCAACATATTCCAGACATGAGGAGGAGAGCATGATTGGAGAGAAACTGGGAGACAAGGAGGTGAGAGGAGCCCCCTTCAGCAGGAAGGTCAGTACCAAGGATGGGGCCCTAGCTAAAGGGGACCCACAGAGACCTCTGGAGACAGGAGCACTATTACAAAGGGGGATGAGGTGCGGGGAAGGGGAAACCATCAGGGCCAGGATAAATGGTTCAGATAAGAAGGTTAAGGGACACCTATTCAGAGGGGTTTGAGTTAAGTGGGCAAAATAGCAAGGAGGCAGAAAGGGGAGGGACAAGGGGTCTCTAATAAGGCAGGAAGACTCCCATGAAATTGCGATCATGAATAAAGTGGGGAGGGGCTGAGAGGGCATAGTGGAGGTAACCATAAGGATGATGGCGGTGTTAAGGTTCTGTTACTGGGAGACTCGATGATTAAGGTATCCATTGGGAGGGACAGGGGATGGATGCCATAGCCAGGTGAAAGGTAGTGAGTATCTCTGGGCTGACAGTGCACAGAGCAAAGTTCATGGTGTATGAAATGGTTAGGGATTGTGGAGAGAGACGGATTTCCTGGTGCATTTGGGAACTAATGATCTGAGAGAAATAGCATTGAAATCAAGCAGGTTCCAAGAACTTGCCAGAGTCTGTCGGGATAATGGATGCAACATTTCCTTTTCGGAGATATTGCCAGTACCAAAGGCTCAGTGGAGAAAAAAATGAAGCTCACAGAGGTTAATGAATGGCTCAGGAAGTGGGGTGAAGAGAATGGGTTGGGGGTGTTAGGGAACTGGAATGGAGTTTGGGAGGATAAGGGACTATATGCCAAGGACAGGTTTCATCCTGCCCCATTAGGGAAGGAAGTCCTTAAACAGGGGATGGCTGACTACATACAAGAAAGGTGGGGTTTAAACTTGTAAGGGGGAAGGGATAAGGAGAGGCTGACCAAGCCTCCTCCAGATGAGGGAGTAGCCTTCAAGCCCAAGGGGAGGAGGAACAGACTGGAGGTGGAGGTTTCAGGAGGGCAGGGGAGGATGGAAGTATAAGGAATCTGGGTGGGTTGACAAACAAAGATCCAAGGGATAAGGGGTGGGGGTTAGTGTTAGTAAATGCCAAAGCTTGGGAAACAAGTTGCTGCCAGGTTCCAGAGCCATGCTGTTCGAGAGGGGTGGATGTGGCGTGACGAGTCACGAGCGATGGGCCAACAAAACATGACTGGGACCTAAATATGCGGGGTACACTATGCTTAGGAAGGATAGAAAGGAGGGAGAGGGGTGGAGTGGCTATGTTCATTAGAGATGACATAGAAATTGCTATGGTAGAAGAGGCAGAGGGAAACGTGGAGGCCTTATGGGTCACCTTACGATCCCCAGCAGGAGATAAGGTCAAGCTGGGTGTAGTATATAGGCCCCGGGATGAGTGATGTTCTAGAGGATGGTTTGCTGGACAACATCATTGCCCAGTGTGGACCAAAAGGGGAAGGAGTGGTGTTGATGGGGGACCTTAATATGCCAGGTACAAACTGGGAACCATGTCCTCTAAGGTGGCCAAGGAGCAGAGGCTGCTGGATGGCTTCCAGATGTGTTCTTAACACAGCATGTGATGGAGCCCACAAGGGAGAGGGCATGTCCTGATGTGGTTCTGGCAGATGGGGATCTGTAAGGGACATGGTTGTACAGGACCCCTGACTGGGAGTGATCACAATACTGTCTGGTTTCAAACAAGCATTGGGGGAGTGGGGTGAGATCTAGGACACTGGCAGTGGACTTCAGGGGGCAGACTTTATCATGGAAATATTCTCAGGATCACTTGAAGGATTACCTCAACGACAAGTGTGGAAAGGAGATGGGAGGTCACAAAATGGGGACTTCATGAGGCAGTCAGGATCTGCGCTAAGTTGAACGAACGGGAGCAAGGTCACATAAACCATGCTGGTGGTCCAGTGAGGTCCAGGTAGCAGTCAGAGAAAAGAAGGCGGCTTACAAAAAAATATAAAACAACAAGAGGGGATAGGGATAAGAAATGCACCAGCTTGCATCTAGAAAAGTTACCCGAGAGGGAGGCAAGAGTCCCAAAGAGCAACGGCGGCACAGGGGATACATGGAGGGAAAAGGGGTCTTCCGTACATTGGGGAGTGGAGAAAACTAAGGCCATCTCAGCAGATTGAGATCAGAAGGAGGGTGGGTGGAAGAGGCGAGGGACCAGGCAGAGGTATTTAACGGTACTTTTGCCTCTGTGTTCACTAGGGAGGGGGGATGGGATATCCCAAAAGCAAGGCACAAAGGGGATAGGCGGCAGGATTGGGATCAGGGGAGCAACAGAAATGGAGCAAAAGGGAGGGAAAGGTACCCCAGGGGTGTCACATCTGGATAAAGATAAAAAGACCAGTAAGGTGGAGGGGACGGATGATGCCATCCCCACCAAAAGGGTGTGGTTTGCCCTCAAGGCCCTAAAGAAAGACAAATCTCCTGGGCCAGATGGCATTCATCCAGAGTACTATGGGGTCGTGGGACATACTGGCTGCACCCCTAGCTGAGCTTTTCAACAGGTCGCTTGAGACAGGGAGGGTACCTAGGGATTGGCAGTAGAGCACATGTGGTACCAATCCATAAAGGGGGTAAAGAAGTACCAGGAAAACTATAGACCCATCAGTTTAACCTCGTGGTGGGAAAATTAATGGAGTATACTAAAGGACGATTGGGGGTTTACTTGGGGAGGTGGAGGTCTGGATAGTCGGCAGCATGGGTTTGTGCCAGGTAGATCATGTCAAACCAACCTTGTGGAGTTCTATAGAATGGGTAACATCAGAACTGGACAGGGTAAGCCTGTGGATGATTATTCTTGGACTTCAGCAAGGCGTTTGACTCTGTCCCCACAATGGTCTGGTGGAGAAACTGATGGGGTTAGAGGTAGGCCTTTGATGGTCAGATGGATTGAAAGCTGGATAGCTGGACGCACTCAGAGAGTAGTGGTCTGTGGGGAGCCTCGAACCCACAGAGGTTGGTAGTGGGGCACCACAGGCTCGGGTCCTGGGTCCAATCCTGTTAATGCATACATATCGGACATCAGGGATGGTATAGGGTGTGAAATGAGTCTCTTCGCGGATGACTCAAGATGGGAGCAGTAGTTGAGGGAGAAGAGGGAGGTTGGCCTGCAAAGGCCTGGACACCTGGAAATGCGGCTCACACACCAAATTAAATTTCAATATCACCAAGTGCAAGGTGTTGCATCTTGGTCGGGAAACCCTAAACACAGGTACACCCTGGGAGGGAGGTGCTGGAAGCCTCAACAGGGAAAAAGACCTAGGGGTCATGGTGGATACATGTATGAACAACCTGAGCAGTGCAGGAGAGCAGTTAGCAAGGCAAACAGGATGTTGGGATGCATCGCAGGGGATCACCTCTAGAGCAAGGAAGATTCTGCCGCTGTACAATGGACTGGTTAGACCACACCTTGAGTACTGTGTACAGTACTGGAGACCACACTTGAAGAAGGACATACAGCTCCTGGAGAGGGTACAGAGGAGGGCAACAAAGATGATACGAGGGCTAGGATTTGACTTATGAGGACAGACTTGAGGAGCTCTGCCTGTTTTCATTGGAGGAGAGGAGAGAGACAGAGGGGACATGATTGAGGTCTCAAGTACCTCAAGGAATAAATAGGGTAAACATGGAGGATCTTTAGACTAAAGCGGGAGGCATCACCAGAGGCATGGTTTGAAGTTGGAAGGTGGAAGGTGAGAGGGGAAAAGAGGAGGTTTTTCACTGAGAGGGTGGTGGACCCTTGGAATGCTCTGCCTGGTGAGCTGGTTCAGAGATCCACAGTGAGGGCTTTAAGAGAGGGTGGGACAGACACAGAAAGTGGATGTATCAGATGATGGCCTGTCCCGGGGTGGGGATGGATGATAGGGTTTCTGGAGCACAAGGGATGGGAGGGTCTCTGCACCCAACTAAGGATCTAGTTGAAAGCAGACTTTGATAGACCATAAGGCCTAATCTGCTGGCAAATAGTATGTTAGTATGACTGACATAAGGCGATTCTTGTGGGGGGTAGGAAGAAATATGCTGTTGGTTAACTAGGATCTGCAGCGTATCCAGTAGGTAGGGAAATGGGCAGACTAGGTGAGCCAAACGGTCCTTATCTGCCATCAAAGTCTATGTTTCTATGTTTCTATGACATGATAGTGACTTTTAAGTATATGAAGGGATAAATAAAATGAATTAATGTAGATTATTCAAAAGGAAAGTAGGAGTTAAAACTAGGGGTCATAATTAAGATTGGAAGGGGGAAGATTTAAGAGCAATGTAAGGAGATGTTATTTCACTGAGAGGCTGGTGGAACCTTGGAACGGATTGCCTAGTGAGGTGGTATGTGCGAAAACAGTGGAGGAATTCAAGGGGACGTGGCACAGACACAAGGGGTTGACTGGTGGGCAGAGGAAAATATCCCTGGGAAGTGGAGACAAGTAGGGGAGGGTGAGCAATGTGCAGACTAGATGGACCAGGATGGTCCTTTTCTGCTGGCACCTTACTATGATACTATGATAAATATATTATATATTTATACATTTCTGACTGACACCTGGTGTTTGACTAGTCACATGTAATAGTAATGATCAGAAGTGTGCAGTGAGCCAGGTCAGAGATTCTGACCAACTGAATATTGACTGGTCCAATCTCAATTAGACTAGAACTGTGTTGGAACTGCTTTGGCTCAGTTTTGTCTAGAGATAGGCGAAGTTGGCAAAATTCGCTCCGTGAATGAATCTGGGAATTTATGAAATTTGCATATCATGAAGTGTGGAATTTTGCCCTCAGAATTCACACTTCATAGTAAAATTACCCATTTGTGGCAAAAACTTCGCATTTTGGGTGAAGTCGAAGTTTCCCAAGTCTGGGAAGGCTTTGTGAAGCTCCAGGAAGTGCAAATTTTTGGCACTTCACGTGAACTTTGATGGCAAAGTTTTACTTCACTACATCTCTAGTTTTGGTTCAAAATGTTTTTAGATATGAAAAAACAGACCTCCTTCCCCATCAACCCACCATGATAGCTTCATTTAGAAAAAATATAGAGGGTTCCAATTTTCAAGGAGGCAGTTGTGGGTGCTCCCATCCTCTGTCCTCCCAAGTCTTAAGCTATTCCATTGAGTCCCAATTACATGGAAGGAGCAGTAGAATTAATGTCACATTTAGGGGACAGCTTTCAAGCTAGCAAACAAATAACACTCTTTGTGTCACTTTAAAATGCAGTACCATAGCAACACAGAGGTCATAAATTATACTTGGGCTGGAGAGACATTTCCAGCACCCAAAAGCAGCCTTTGATGTTTATGCACGCAGCATAACTCTGCTTAGATGCAGAGCCTGTTTACCACAGGTTGCTAGGAATGGGTCTGGACAAAGAAAGCTTGTACTCATATCCTTCTGCCAATGTGCAAAGCAAGTCATAACTCTGCTTTCTCAAAAAGTAAAGAATGTTTTTTGCAACAAACTATGTTAATGCACTTTTAGGATTCCATAACCATAAAAGAAATAAACTGTTACATGAGTTTTTTTTCATGCTTATGGCCAACCCCCTCCTCCACACCCAAGCCCATGCCCAAGCTAAATGTCTAGGATTGTGATCCACAGGTCTGCTGCCTTACACAAGGCCTGCAGGTTTGGGGCCATGTACCACCAGCCTACTCCTTCAACCCTACCAAAGCAAACTACAGGTCTGGGGGTTGTGCCCAATGTGTATGTTTCTTTTTGTAGGGCCTAAATCAAACTAGAAAAGAATGTGTGCATTCTAAGACAGTCGAGCCATTAGTATCTTCCAACCATTTCCAAAAATAATCTGCTAGGGTGGCAGATGGTCCTGAACACATTTCTTTAAAATGCAGGTGTTTTGGGAGATTTTGACCCCACATTGTATACAGTGTTCTTAATTAATTTATATATTTTTTATTTGTTTGTTAACCTGGTACGGTCCACTAGGCACAAGTGTCTGTTTTTAAGGTCAACCTGGGAGAACTGGGGTGCTTAAGTGACTTGCTGAGAGTCGCACAGTATGCAAGTGGAGGTTGGGGCTAAGTCCCAGTACCTTAGAGACCTCCAAAAAAGTCACCTACATGACCCTAAAAAATTCTGGGGCCACATAAACTTACTCCTCAAGGGTACTACAGCAGTTAAGCAGACTCCATCCTAGTAGGGGATTCACTGACGAATGTCCCCTCCGTAGTTGAGGCCTTCTGTGCCTCCTTCTCTAATCCAAACGGGCCCCCTCTCCTTGACCTCCCCAGGTCCTCCCCTCACTCCAGAGTGGACTGGGTGCATCCAAGGTCCAAATTCCACCTGAAATTGGTCAAACAGTATGTGGTACTTCCTCTCCTACACAAAATGAACCCTAATTCCTCCCCGGGACATGACCAGCTAGAACCTCAGCTGCTGAGGGCTGCTGCCCCAGCTATCACCTCCCTGTCACCCTCCTCATCAACAGGTCCCTTCTAGAAGGAATAGTCTCAAAAAAGTGGAAGGTAGCGACCATCGTCCCCATCCACAAAAATGGTCCCTGAGACAAAATGGGAAACTACAGACCAATCTCCCTTCTCAGCCCCCTAAGGAAAATACAGGAAAGACTAGCATCTAACCAGCTTCAGGACTACCTAGAGCAGCACCTACTCCTGGCTGATGTACAACATGGCTTCAGGAAAGGCCATGATACTGACACTGCGCTCATCTGGCTTACATCGGACATCCTTGCTGCTATGGACTAAGGCTCACCAACGGGCACTCTTTTCATTGACCTATCCAAGGCCTTTGACCTGGTCAACCACAATCTCCTTCTCTCCAAACTCCTCCACCTAGGACTGGATGATCACTCGCTCTCCTGGTTCGAGAGCTACCTGAATGACCGTACCCAAAAAGTCAGTTGGAGGGGTACCCAGTCTGGCCTAAGACCCATTGCCTCTGGGGTACCCCAGGGCTCTATCCTGGGCCCCCTGCTATTCTCACTCTTCCTCAACAATATTGAGGGCAATTGCACACGCAGCAACCTCATCCTCTACACGGATGACACTGTCATATACTGCTGTGACCCACAACCCAGCGTCATCTCCGCCAAACTGTAGGCCAGTCTCTCATTTCTTGAGGCCTGGTTCTCCTATAACACCCTAAAGCTCAACGAAGAAAAAAACAAAGCAGTCCTGTTTGGGTCAAGACGCCTGGGCACTGACAGAAGTGAGCTGCTCCAGCTCAGCACAGTCCAAGGAAAAAGAGTTGAGGTCATTGCCAATTTCAAATACCCCGGGGTCCACCTTGACCAAGAGATGACCTACAGGCTTCATATCGATTCCATAACCCGGTCCATCCATCAAAAGCTTGGCCTCCTCTACCACCTGAGCAACTCCCTTTCCAGTGAGGCACGACGAGCAATTGCCTGCAGCAACCTCCTCCCCTCGATCCTATACAGTGCCCTCTATTGCAGTTCCCCCAGGAGATGGAACTCAATAAACTCACCATGCTCTACAACCATGTGGCTCACTTCACTACCAACTCCTCCTCTAGGAGGCTCCATTTCGAGGCCCTTGTGGACCTGAACTGTCCCACTCTGTGGCAAAAACTGGCCTACCCTACTGCCTGCCTTGCCTTCAAATTCTCTACTCTTGGCCCCCTCCCCACCTTCATGGACTTCTCACCCAAAACCCCATGCCGAACCCTGCGATCCTCTGCAAATCGCCCCCTAGACATCCCTCGGATCCGCTGCAACCAAGGCAAGCGCTCTTTCCAATACACTGCCTCCTACCTATGGAACTCCCTTCCAGCTAGCCTGATTGACACACCCTCCCTTACCCAGTTTAAATCTGGCCTCAAAGAATATCTCCTAGAACTTAGCCTCTGTGGCTGCAACTGCTAGCTCCCTAGCCCAGGTCTCCCTCTCACTTCCACTGCCTTAATCTCTCCTTCATCCCTGATGAATATCCTAAACAAGGCTGTCAATTATACTGCATACCTGTCTCAATTTCCTACTAACTGTGTGTATCCTGACATCTCTGTACTGCATGCATGAGCCTGAATGTGAACTTGCTGTAACCTCTATATATTGATGCTGATGTTTATTGTTATGCCTATTATAACTACTGCAAATAATGCCAATATGTGTTTTTTATGTACTAATCCTGGGTCGCCCCTGAAAAAGGGATCTCTGGTCTCAATGGGTTTACCCGGTTACCAAAATCTAAATAAATAAATAAATAAAACCCAGGGCAGCTGGATATACCAAGCTCGTCCTCTAACTCATTAACTCATTACTCTAACCTCTAGGCTATACTGCCAGCCCCATCCCACCTTCTGAACATGGCAGGTATCATTTATGAAATCCTGGCCAAAACGTCATTTTGTGGAATGAGTGTGAAAAGACTCTTTTGCCTGTATTTCCAAAATGGCAACTGTCATGTTCATGAGGTGGGGTAAACAATAGCTATGTTGAAAATTTGAGGTGAAAATATTGAAAAATAGCAACATTATGAGTAAACATTGAAAAAATTCAATGTATCTTCATAATTTTGCTGCTTTTTGAGATTTTGACCCCACACTTTCAACATAATCTTTTTATTACCTGTCCTCGTGATCAAGAAGGTGCAATTTTTAAAACTGGCATGAAAGGTGGTTTCACAATTACTCTGTGAAATCACCTTTCAAGCCAGATTTGAAAAATGTCATCTATCTGGTTTAATGAGATGGAGTCATAAAAGAGCTATATGAAATACACAGGGTCAAAATAGTTAAAAAAAGCAAAGGTGAGTAAATATGGAAAATTCAATGTCTCTTCATTATTTTATTTTATTTTGTGAGAAAAACCCTATTGGGCAGGGTTTGAGAAATTTTACCTACCTGGTTTATGAAATGGGGTCCTAAAAGGCCATGTTCAAAATGTGGAGAAAAATATTGAAAAATGACCACGTTATGAGTAAAAGTTCAAATGTATTAAAAAGCCATTTACTGCAGTTGCAATGTTTTCAGTCAGTTCCCTGTCACATTGCAAGCAGCAGGATGGTTTTGGCATACAGAGTAGATTACAGTGGTGGATGATGTTAGGTAAGTGAGAGATTTTGGTGGGGTGTGGGGTGCTGAGTGTTGAGTGGGTGGTTGAGTGGGGTGGGCAGGGGTGGTGAGGGTCAGTGGGAATAGACTATGCCAAGGGACAGTTTTCTTTTTTTACAGGTTTAAACAAGGCAAAAAAACAAAAAAATAACAGATCTTCAAGGGGTAGTTTCTTTTTTTTTTCAGGTACCAACTGTGGGGATTGGGCATCCTACTGTCAGTGGGCTGTCTGGCAGCATCGGGGTTGGGCACCCTAGTGCTGCCAGCCATTGATGGGCAGTGGGGGTGGGTTGGGGAACATAACATTTTAACATGGAGAGGGGAAGTACTTATGTCCAGTGACAGTGGTGGGCACCCCAATCTGCTTACAATTTGGTAGGGGGATCTTAGCTGGCACGACGGCTGGGGCACCCTGGTGACAAAAAATGGTAATGGGGAGTTAGGCTACATTATTGGCAGAGGGATTTTGCATCAGTCACCAATCTGCAAAACAACCTAGGTTGGGAGAGAAGGGGATGCCTGTGGCAGGACTGAGGACCCACCTCCACTTTTAAAAGTACATTTAGCATGAGGGAGGTACTGTACAATCCTGCTGCTGGTGTTCTAAAGAAAGCATAATTTTTGTTTGAAAGTAGTGTGATCAAAAGTGATTTCCTTCACACTACTTTTGTCATCCATGAATGCTGCCTGATGGGGGTATGAGCGTGTCATATACAGGTGACGAAAGGAGCATGAAAGAAATCACTTTTTATCTCACTGCTTTTGAAAAAATACAACTGTCTTTAGAGCATTGTATTTTTCAACTGAGCATGCACGAAAAACGGATTCATGACAGTCGGTTGATAAATTCGATGTCAACTGACATTACAGTGACACTTTTATGTCAATTGCATTTGCCGTCAGCATAAAACAGGTCACTTCGAACTTTGGTTTCTTTGGGGGGCTGTGATCCCCAAATCCCTCATACAGGGGGCTCTGCCCCCCCCCGCACTCCCCGTAACTAGACTAATCAACTCTGAGCCAGAGTTATTCAGGGAGGGGGTGCAAGACCTCCAGAAAGCAATGCTGGGGTTCTGCACCGACACTACAGTGACCTGTTGCTGTTGCCGCTGTAGTGTCAGTCACAGTAAAACTGTCGCCGTACTGATGGCATACGATGAAAAACAGCATGTTTTCAACTCACAGTTTAGAAACTATATAAGTTAAATGTTTTATAGATCATGGTATTATTTTATGCCAGGAAACGTGGCTAAGCTCTAATCAGGTTAACTTGGCAGGTGTTCACATTATTAAAAAAAATGGCTGCAGATTTTAAAATAAAGGTAGATTTCAAGGTGGGTTACAGGCAGCAATTAATGTTTCCCTGCACTTGGACATAGTAGATTTTATTTATTTATTGACTGATTGATTGATTTAACTTTGGCAACCGGGTTGGCCCACTCAGACCGGATGGTCCCTTTTTTAGGGGTCGACCCAGGGTTAATTACAGAGAGACATAAAGCAGTGACATATACATAATACATTTACGAACAGTAATGGACATATTCAACAAGGAGTACAGCATTATTAGTCAACATACCTGTATTTCACAGCTGCTCTTATTATGATACAGAGACAACAGATTACAATATTTTAGGTACCTAGTGTGGTAAGATAAACTGTAATCAGTTAGAGCAGCAGCAGTGAGTTGGTTTCAGCAGATGAGATTTAAGCTCTTTTTTGAAACCCCTTAAGGAGGTGAATGATTGGATGCTACACGGGAGCTCATTCCATAGTGAAGGATGGAGGAGAAGAATTATCAAGCTCCCCAAGAGTTACAGATTCTGGGTACCTGGAATAACTGGAGTTCTGAGGATCTTAAGGTTCTTTTGCACTGCTTAGGTTGCAGCAGATTTTTTAGGCTAGGAGGGGAGGTGTTTTCCTGTCTTAGTTTGTAGGCTAGGCATAGGAAGGACTAGGCCAATCTTCCCTCAAGAGATGGCCAGTTTAGGGAATTCAGCACTGTGCGGTGGTGAGCAAGTGAGTTTGCTGAGTTGGCAAACCTCCCTATCCTGTGGTAGAGTTCTCAGCATTTGAAGCTCAGTACCATTGACGGAGGGTAGCACTGGAGCCCCATGCAGTAGAGTGGGAAGGAGGGTACTTTAGGCAATTCTACAGCGAGATTCTGAGGTAAGGAAGGGGCTTAAGTGGTATAAGAGGCCCATCTTCTGATTTATAGTTTTAGTTAAGTGGCAGAGATGAGTCTTGTACGTACCATCTTGGTCAAGGTAGACCACAGGTACTTGAAGGAGTTGACCATCTCCACTCTTGTCCTGTCAGAGAGGCAGAGTTCAAGTTTTTCAGTGCAGTCAATGCCAAGGCTTCATGTCCTGAATAACATACCCTTCATTTTATTTTTCCATTTAGAACAAGTTTGTTGTCTAGAAGCCAGTTTTTCAGTGATAGGAGGTCTTTACCTAGTTGCTTATTTAATTGAGTTGCATTGGGGCAATTCTGTACAGTACAGCATTACCTGCATATAGAGTGACTTTAGCATCTCTGGTGTACAGTGGAAGATCATTTATGAACAGCAAAAATAGTATTGGTCCAAGGATTGATCCTTGTGGGACCCCATCAAGGATGGGCTGCTGATCAGAGAGTGTGCCATGCCACTTTACAATTTGAGATCTACCCTCCAAGTAGTTGGTGAACCACATTAGTGAGTGATTATCTAAACATAGAAACATAGAATTTGACAGCAGATAAGGACCGCTTGGCCCACCCAGTCTGCCCATTTCCCTACCTACTGAATAAGCTGCAGATCCTAGTTAACCAGCAGCCTACTTCTTCTTACCCCCACCCCCCAGAATTGCCTTATGACTGTCCCATGCATGCTTGAATTCCACCACTGATTTTGACTCCACAACCTCCTCCGGAAGGCCGTTCCATGCATCCACAACCCTCTCTGTGAAAAAATACTTCCTTAAATTACCTCTGAGCTGCTCCCCTCTATCTTCAAATTGTGCCCTCTTGTTCTTGCACACCTCTTTTTTTGAAAGATGCTACCCTCTTGGACTTTGTTGATTCCCTTGAGGTACTTGAAAGTTTCTATCATGTCCCCCCTCTCCCTCCTTTCCTCGAGGCTATACATATTAAGCTCCTTAAGTCTCTCTTCATATGTCTTCTGGTGCAGACCCTACACCATTTTAGTTGCCTCCTCTGGACAGCTTCCATCCTGTCTATGTCTGTGCGGAGACTGGGTTTCCAGAACTGCACACAGTACTCCAGATGGGGTCTCACCAGCTGTCTGTATAGAGGGATAATAACTTCCTGTTTTCTACTGGTGATGCCTCTCCCTATGCATCCCAGTAACCCCCCAGCCCTCCTTGCTGCCCTCTCACATCTAGCCCCAGGGATGTCAGTTTTTCAGCTATTAGTTGCAAACCAGATCAAATGCTTTTGTGAGATTTATAAAGACCCCACCTACTAGAACACCTTTATCTATGGTGTTTAAGATAATAGTTGTCAGGCTGACAAGGGCAGTATCCGTTCCATGCTTAAGCTTTTCATAGCCTGCAGATCCTGTTATATTAATCCTCTGTAACAGCTTAAGGACATTAGAACTCAAAAGGAATTTAAGGTGGAACTGCAATCATTGGGACTGGGCCTCAGCTTTTTTTAAGGGAGGGGTGCTAGTTGGAGGAGTTCTATATTTATCCAGATCAGAAAGAAGGCATTTATCTCTCTAACAGACTCAGCTGGATCCCTGAAGCAGGATCCATTAGACACTATGTCAGCATCTGTTGAGGAGGCTTTACCATTTAGAAGGGAATTGATATGGACCCAGAATTTTTTAGGGTCTACCTGGGTGAGGTACCCGTCAGTGGAGGAAAATATCCTCACAACAAACAGATATAAATAGCTGACTTTAAGATTATTTTGCATAATGTAAATGGTTTGACCGGCACCATAACGAGGAACCACACACTACAAGTTCTCAAAATACTCCTCCCAGATGTCCTCCTACTACAGAAGACCCATCTATCATCCCCTGAACACCACAAATTACTCAGGTTTGGCTTTTCCCAAATAGTGGAATCCTCTCACCAGCGAGACAGAAGAAGAGGGATGGCAGTCCTCCTCCCAAAACACTTAAAGGCCCAAGTTTTGGACCAGTATTCAGACAGGGAGGGCAGGTTAGCTTTAATTATAATAGAACTGAATAGTCAGGTTCTTACCCCGGGGTCAGATTCCTCTACAATACATCAGATAGATGCCATTTTAACTAGACAGCGAGGCATATTAATTGTAGGAGGTGATCTGAATTGCCAACTTATCCCCTCTATGGGCTCATCCTCTCCCCGACCATCCCCCCAATCCTCGGGTCAAAAACATCTCAGACAGTTAATTAGGGATATAGGTTTGGTGGATAAGTGGAGGCAGTTACATCCTACCCAGAGAAAATTCACATACTACTCAAGTGCTTATACAGTAGGCACTACTCCAAACTAGACTACATATGCATAGGGAGAGAGAACGTGGGGTTGGTCAGTGGGGCAGATATTCTGAAAGTCTACCTTTCAGACCATGCACCTACAGTCTTAGAGTTGGCTCTAAAGGGAGAAATAAAAAGGACACAGTGGAGGTTTAATCCCTCCTTACTCAGAGATACTGAGTTTATGAAAATACTGGAGAGATGTATTCCAGAGATCATTAGAGACAATTCATCTCCACAGATCTCTCCCCAACTGATGTGGGACATGATCAAGGTGGTACTCTGTGGTTACATAATTTCATATGCCTCTTTTAAAAAAAGACAACTTGCCTCCTGCCTCCTGGCCTTACAATCCCAGCTTCAATCTCTTCAAGAAACACATATGCAGGGGGATGAAGATGTGGCAATTCAACTGTCTCAGACCCAAGCAGAAATTCAAAAATTAATAACCATCAAGACAGACAGAGCAGGTTCTAGCATGGCTGAGACAGCGATACTATGGGGGGGGGCCCGAGTCTCAAAACTTCTGGCATACCGTCTTAGACAGCAGACCCAACAATCAAACATCTCAAAAATAAAGGATCCAAACTCTGGACAAATGTGTTAGACGACATAAAATATCTTAGGAGCTTTTAAAAAGTACTATCACACCTTATACTCAAATCAGATAGACCCATCTCCTGCTCAGCTTTCAACCTTTTTTTCAAAGCTCTCCCTGCCTTCTCTGTCCGAGCCCCAGCAGTCTAAATTAACAGCACCTGTTTCTGAATCTGAATTACACAGCTATTGCAAATCTAAAAAATGGGAAGAGTTCAGGTCCTGATGGTTATGACCCAGAGTTCTACAAGGACACCTGGGACTTGATTCACCTTCCACTATTACAAGCAATACAAAAGAGTCACACCACCTGTACTTTTCCCACATCATGGCTACAGGCAGCCATTTCAGTTATACTTAAACCCCAACCCCCCCAAACTGTGCGATTCCTACCGTCCTATTTCTGTTCTCAACCAAGATGATAAACTATACGCCAGCATTATCACACATAGGCTAGATGATATTCTCCCCACACTTATTCACCCAGATCAATCAGGCTTTATTAAAGGTCAACAAACCACTGACAATGTCAAGCATATCCTATATCTCATAGACCATGCCCAAATTACGAAATCCCCCCTACTTCTCCTTAGTTTAGATGCACAGAAAGCATTTAACATGCTATCCTGAACTTTTCTCCAGGCAGCACTAACTAAATTTAATTTCCCTATACTCTTTAAGAATATAATTACAGGTATTTACACAGATCCAGAGGCAACAGTTAAACTGAACGGCTCCCATTCTGACAGATTTAATTGACATCGTGGAACTAGGCAGTGCTGTCCCTATCTCCATACTTATTGGCTATCTTTTTTGAACCAATCGCACAGTTCATTAGACAAAATACCCACATCCATGGATATCACATACGAGATGTACAGCACAAAGTAGCATACTATGTGGATGATCTTCTCTTATATATTACTAAACCAGAAGAATCCCTTGCATCCTTACTCTCCCTTCTGGTGGAGATAGATCTGGCTACACTATTAACCAAAATAAATCAGAGGCCATGCTTATACAACCTCCAATATCACCTGACCTGGAAATAAGGTTTCCTTTTAAGTGGAATAAGCCATGTATTACATACTTAGGTATTAAAATACCACAGAAAATGAATAATATATACTTATTAAACATCACAGCAGTCCTTTCACAAATCAGAACAGATCTTGAAAGATGGGCCCCCCTTCCTCTCTCCCTTTTCTCCAGAGTTCAAGCCATAAATATAAACTTTCTCTCTAAAATATTATACATAATGCAAAACATCCCAATTCCCCTGAGGACACAGGACATACAAACCTGGGATCACCTTATTAGGAAATTTATCTGGAATGGTGCTCAACCATGTATAGCCTTAAATAAGCTCCAGCTCCTGAAGGAATGGGGTGGCTTAATGCTACCAAATGTGTATGGATACTGGATTACTACTTGCACATTTGACCACCTGGTTCCACAAATGGGCATTGACTCCACTCCGGCTCCCTTTGGTGCGGGCTATAGCAGATACTCCATTAGATGCATACTTAATTTTTCAATCTGACACTCTAAATCAGCCAAACATTTGCTCCCGGTTCACTAGAGCCCTGCTGAAAAGTTGGTCCTCTTTTCTCTCACTCCCAGTAAATGCATTCCTGGCAACATGGATGGGAGTTCCTGCCAGAGACCGCTCCTGGAGTCCTGCTCAGGAGGATGCCACTTTTATGAGGTGGACCAGACTGGGTTTAATGCAGACAAACCAATTTTATGGCAATGGAATATTTAAATAATTTACACAGTTGAGACAAAGCTATCCAATTCACCATAATGATTTATTTTGCTACCTCCAAATTCACCATTATATGCCCTCCAAAATAGGCCTGGATGTAATTGTTCAGACAATCCCTTCCCTCTATTCTCTTTTATCACAGTTGACAACCGGTGATAATCGCTGCCACCTAGTTTCTAGCTTCTATAAAACTATACAAAATTCTCTTCCTCAGAATATGGAGTCAATACAGACACACTGGGAGGCTGAGTTGCAAACTGAGTTGTCACAGAGGGATTGGCTCCTCATATGGAGGAAGCAGCATAAGGTAACTAACTCTTATTCTTGGAAAGAATTTTCTTGGAAAGTGGTCTTTCACTATTTCCGCACCCCTCAAAAAGTAGCTAAAATCAAGAAAACTGAGAGTTCAGAATGTTGGAGGCATTGCAGTGATGTAGATGCCACCCATTATCACATATTTTGGTCATGCCCAATATTGACCCCATTCTGGTCAGGGACAGGAGATCAGCTGGCTGATCTCTTCCCGGACTTGGGCATACTTTCCCCAGAGAGTGCCCTCTTACTGCATTACCCTAAATCTTATAAAAACACACAACAGTCATATATCCCAAATACTCCCTTAAGTGCAGCTATAAAATGCATTACCCGGCTCTGGCTTTGCCGAGAGCCTCCTAGTGTCACTTCCTGGGAAGACACTATATACGACATCTACAAACTAGAACATACTGTATGACAGCTCACCTACAGAACAAGCTTCCACAACTGATGACCAAATGGAGCAAGTGGTTTCTTTTTATAGCACAATCTAGACCAGATCTGACACTTTGAATGAGCTTGAATTCCCCCCTACTATGTGTGCGGTGCCTCAGGGAGTGAGGCTTGGTTTCACACCTTTCCTTTAAATCAGCAGCAATTGTCTCTTGGGATGAATAACTTAATATATTTTCCTCCACTGATATCAGCCATGTTGTTGATTTGACCATGTGGGACCCACCCCCCACCTTATATGATTTTTTTTGCCTTCTGTTTTATTTTCAATTTAAGGTGAACTGTAGTTGATAACTAGTCTAAGGTCTAAGCACAGGGAGATAAACCTTCCTCTTTTAATGTATACTTTGTTCTTCTTTTTTTTTCTCTTATGATTTGTCTCCCAGAATCAATTTAGTGGACTCTGTACTATGTATGATTATAGGAATTATATACAGATGTAAACAAATATCTTTGCAAAATGATGCTCTGTGTCTCATAACCCCCCTTCCCCTTTCCCCTTAGGTGAAAATGTGATATAAATAAATATTTTTTTTTTCAAATAATTTTTTAGGGTCAGACAGGTTTGCAGTTTGCAGGTCTCCCAGATAACTTTTTTTAGTTGATTTTAATTTACTTTTACATTTGTTCTTCTGGGCCCTGAATTTTACTCAATCCTCAGTTAGGTTGGAGTCCTTATCCCTCAGTCTCATTAGAGATCTTAGATCCATGGTTAGCCATTTGACATTCTGTCCCTTTACCCTCAATTGTTTGAGAGGGGCTTGTTTATTGGCAGCTGAGGTGAAGTAGTGTATAAAGTTATTAAAGGTGTCATCTAGCATAGGGGCTTGCTTTACCTGGGTCCAATTCACTTCAGTCAGAGTCCTTAGGAAGGAGAGCTGGTCAAAGTACGAAAAATCTCTGGTCCAGAAAGTTCAAGGGGGTGGAGTCATTTTTCCATATTACAAATGTTGGGACATGGTCACTAAGAGAGTTACTAAATGTCCAAGCCAGTTTAACACTATTTGGCCTGGTTATAAGAATCCATTCCAAAGCAGAGAGGTTGTCAGTTTTTGTGTTACATCCAGTCAGTGCTTGAATTATCTGATTCCTTTTGAGGTCCATTAGGATGGACTTGGTATCCGAATCACATGGGGTACCACAGTGGATGCTGAAGTCCCCTAAGATAATCTTTTCCAGGGGAGGTAAGCCCTGTACTACCACCGCAACTGCCTTAAAGGCAGTAGAGGCCTCTTTTGGAGGGTTGTATATACAATCAATAATCATAGATTTAATGTCACTCGATGTTACTTGCACAAATAAGGCCTCACAGGAGGAGTTGTCAAGGGTACCAGGTACAATTGGTTTGGCATTAAGCAATGATTTTAAGTATAGGGCAACTCCCCCACCCTTTTATTTGACTCTATCAGCTTGAAGTATCTTATAGCCTGGAAGATCAACTTCATGTTCCAGTATACTAGGCTTGAGCCAAGTCTCAAATACTGCTTGTACATCAGGGGAGTATGTATCCACCCAGGCCTCAGCTTCATGCATTTTCGGACAAAGGCTGCAAGCATTCTTATGCGCTAATTTCAGTCCCTTTGTATTGGCCCATAGGGCAGCGTTACCTGTACCATTGTGTACGTTAGAGTCTAGAAGACCAGGATTAAGTTCAGCATCATCAACTAGAATAAGTTTGAGAGATGCTAGCATATTTTTCAGTGAAGCTTTCAGTATTCTGAGGCACAGGAGGGGTGGTCGGTATAGATGCCTCCTTGTAAAGTATGTTAGGGCATAACAGTTTCCCTTAATACAGAGACCATCCAGGTATATCAAGGTATACAGCTGAGTCCCAAGGTGGCTATCTTCCAGAAAGTCATTTTCTGTTGCATAGAGAGCTTACCAGTAGTCACATATATATTTTGCATGGCTAGGTTCGAGCCTAAGACTGCTATGAGATAAAAGACCACTAGCAGGGCCCCCTTTATCATTCTGTCTTACTCTTTTAAGGTGTATACCAAGGAGGCAAATGAGTGCACACAGTACTCTTTGCTAGCAGTCCTAATGGAACAACTTCTGGCTAAGAGAGCCCTGAATCTGAGACAGAAAAGGCTTATATTTATTTATTTATTTATTGAAGTCTTAGAATTACAACCCTTTGAGTCAAAAACTCTTTTGCAAAGGCTCCACATCAGATTTACAAACAGACAGGTTACAAAAAATTAAAGGAGATTAATACAGTACATTATACATAGGATACGATTATACTAGTAATACAGTACATTATACATAAATGAGGGCGGAGTGCATGGCAAAGAAACAAACATGGTGAGTAGATTTAAAACAGACAGGATACGAAACATTACAGGAAATTAATACAGTACATAATACATAGGATAAGAGTATACAAGTAATGCAGTGCATTATATATAAGTGCATCATAATTGAGGGCAGAGCACATGATAATGAAACAAACATGGTGCAGGCAGTGCTAGCTAACTGAGTAAACAGATAGGAAATTAAAGAAAAGAAAGGGAGACCAGAAGGAAGTCAGTAAAGGAGAGTTGTAAGACAGCTGGGCGGGGGGGAGGTAGGGAGAAAAGTTGAGTAGAGGGGTGTAAGGTGTAGAGAAGGAGGAATAGGAAAGAGTGCAGGTAAAGGATGAGTAAAGGGCAGGAGAGGAACAGAGTGGGGAAGGAGAAATTAGACCAAGATAAGGTGGGGGGGCAGCGGGAAATTGAGGGGCAAGCTATGAGCAGTCCCAGATTGACTAATAAAGGCTAGGAGCAGTCACAACTATTCACAGAGAGTAGGTGCTGGTGAAGTTTAGTTTTAAAGGGGCACAATTTAACTGAAGAGGAAACCAGAGGAGGCAGGCCATTGAGTAGGACAGGGGCCATGTGGAAGAATGCTCACTGCCCTAGGGATGTCTTACAGAAAGGGACTAGGTAGAGGCCTTATCAGAGCTCCTAGTAGAATGAGGGGTAGGGACAGGGGAGATGAGCTGCTGGACTGAGGGAGGTGGTAAGCTTCTTAGCCAGCAGGTAGGCATGATAGTCTAGTCTACCCTTAAAGTTTAGCTAGTTCACTTGACTGTAAAGATCGCAGGTATGGATTAGCTTTGGTGCTCCTGTTATGAGGTGACATGCTTTATTGAGGGAGAGCATTATTCTTTTAAGAGCAGTATCAGATGCAGATCCGTAGATTACTATACCATAATCCACTAGGGATAGAACAGAATTAGTGACAGCCAGACGGAGGGCGTTGTTTGTCAGGCAGCTCCTATGCCTGTAGAGGAGGTCAATTCTGGTGTTTGCTGCTTTGCAAACCAGATTAATATGCAGTTGAGGCTAACATAGAGGCATGTAGTTATAGCATTCCCCCAAGACTAGTAGTTAACATAAGGTAATTATTTTACCCCAGAGAGTAGCAGGTAGTTAATACACTTGGCTGACCAATTAAACCACCTACTTATCTCTCTACGCTACACAGATATTGGAGAAAAATCACTGCCAGGTGAACAAGATATAGTTACTAGCAGCCTCTTTTTTTTTTTCAAATTCAGTCTTAGAATATTAAAGGTTCAAATTTAGTCTTATGTGGTATCAGCACAGAGGCTCTGGGGGAGACTACTGCCATCTAACTGGTTGAAGTCTCGAGGGGGAATGGTGTGTCAAAGTCCATTTAAGAAGTCGGGGAGGTGGGAATGGGTGGGTTGGGACAAAAAAAAAAACACTGCGGCAGTTGCTTTGTCTGTAGTCTCTGTTTGGGCTCCAGTACAGCAGCAGACAGGAGGAAACCCAGCCATGATGCAGGAGAGAGACAGCCAGATATAGTCTCTCAACCCCTGATGTACTTCTCGACTCTTTCAGTGGTCCAGGCAGGAGTTAACAGCGGGCACAAGCAGGTGGTTGGCTCTTGACACAGGGGAGGGGACAGGCAGCAAGTGATCTTCCCCTCAACCCACGATGGTGTTGCTTTAGGTCTTCAGCAGCATCTGACTGGTAACAAACTCAGCACTGCTTTTAAAGGCCTGCTGTTTCCCTTTCAGGCTTAGCGAAACGTTTTTGAATTTTGGCACCAGGTGGGGCCTGCTCACTGATTGGTCCCAGCTAGCAGCCTACCACATAAAGTCTCTTTTGTCCTTACTTTTCCCTTTTCTTTGGCTCTGGTGCAGCAGCAGGCAGGAAAAAAACATGGTGATAGTGCAGAAGAGGAACAAAAACCCCACTGTGGCAGTTACTTTGTCCGTTGTCTCCATTCGGGCATAAATTCCATTGAATTTATGCCCTAAATAATTGTGGGATGGTAAGCTAAATGGTAAAGACTGGAAATTGATATTAATCAGCACATATATTTCTATGGTAAATATATCAGGGTACAATATAAAAATTTGAGATTTATTAAAATTAGCCCTGGAGGAAATGAATGATAAATACCCAGAATATGGTTTAGACCCTCTGGGTGACTTTAATGCCCAAATAGGTGATCTTGCTTCTGCTAACCTTGATGATGAGTTGAATAATAATTTAGCCAATATGATACTAACTGAAAACTCAAGACAAGTCCTGCAATAAACCTGAAAGTTAAAAAAAAAAGTAATTTGCGTGATAAACTGCTGGTCTTATTATTGCAGGATACTGACTTGGTGTTAATAAATGGAAGGACTCCTAGTGATCCATTTGGTGAATTTGAGACCCAAGTAGCATCAACTATAGAATTTTTTTTATTTTCAAACAGGCAGTATCTCAGTTATCATATGGGTTTTGAAGTCTTATCTTGACTAGAAACTGAATATCTGCCTATTAAATCAAAAATCAAACTTCCAAATACAAACTCCTCTGCAGTCGAAATTCCAAATAATGAAGCAGTTATAATATAACAACAAAAAATAATAATCTGGTTTTATGAATCAGTAAACAATGTAAAATGTAGCTTATTTCAGAACAAAGAAAATCTTCTGCAAGAAATCATAGTTAACTAATGTAATAAATCATAAATTGGATTACTTTGATAAATGAAATAGGCTACTTGTACCTAATTTTTATACTCAGAAAAAAATTATTCCTTTATCTGAGATTGGTTTATACCAGGAGGCTCTTATTCAAAACTTTGCCGGGCGCAAAGCTGAGTTTGCCCACACAAACTGGGTTTTGCACGGATGTGCTATATTGAAAAGCCCAGTTAGTGTGGGCAAATAGGATTTGAGCCTAGGCAAATATTGGAGGGGGCACAATGTAAATTAAGGGGTGGGGACCTGAATATTGGTGAAGCTCCAATATTCAGAGTATTTGCACCATGCAAGGGTGTTTTGCATGGTCTCCTTATGGGCCGCAAATACTGCTGATCCAGACCACAACTTACTCCCGTGCAACCCTCGTGGTTGGTGGAGGAAGTAAGGTGCCCATCCCCTTGTGCCAGTCCTGATTAAACAAAACAGTGTCCCTGGTATCCAGTACTCCCTCTCCCTGGTCCTATACTGTGGAAAGTCCCCCCCACCCCATTTTAAATATCCCCATAGTGATTGCCAGCCCAATTTTAAAATGATGTATTCCTGGTTTCCAGTGGACTTCCCAACATGCATGCCTGATATTGCAATATATATTGCCTGGTGTCCAGTTCTCCCCCACCGATCATCAACTCGATCTTATAATAAAGTTTGCCTGGTGCTAGTGGTCTCCCCAACCCATCACTAGCCCAGTGTTGAAAATAACATTTCCCTGGTGCTAGTGGTACCCCCACTGATCACCGGCCTGTTGTTAAATATTATACCTTCCCTGGTGTCCAGTGGTCTCTTCCCCATCTGCACGCATGCCTGATGTTTCATTACTTAGTCCCTGGGGTCCAGTGGTCTCTCCCCACCCCGATTCCTTTTAGATGACAATAACACCAGTCCCTGGTTTCCAGTGTATCCCCCTTCCAATCCTGATCCCCTGTAGAAAACCTTGAAACCATTCCCTGGTGTCTAGCAGACCCCTCCTCCCAATTCCCTGTATAGTAACATGCCGCAGTTCCCTGGTATCTAGCAGATCCCCAAGTAATGGGCAATGGGGAGGTGGTGCTGCACAGTCCAGCCTCACTCCCCTTGTAAATAAGTCCATAATGAGCACACAAATGATCCCTTAGTGCCTTGCATGCCCAATGGGCTAATTTGCATGGGTCAGTTTGAATATAGTAATTTCAGCACAGGCGTAAGCCATTGTGATGCCCTGTTTTGGGGCCATGTCTGCCCAATGCTAGGTGGCTTAGCACTGGGCCACAATGGCCCTATATTCAATCAAATAGTGTAGATGCACTGTTCCTCTGAATATAGCATTTTTGGACACCAGGGCAACTGCAAGCAGCAGCGCAAATCTTTGCACTCCACTTTGCCCAGTTTTGAATATCGGGCCCCAGATGTAAGAAAAAGGTTATGTAGGAACAGAACTAATTTGATTAAAACATTTTATTATTATAATTTTATTATATTCTTAATTGCTATTCTGTATCCTTATATTGGCTTAATTATTAAGTCCTATAAATGTTTCTGGTAAAATTAATATCTAAATGAACTCTAAAACAAGGACAATGCTGCTTAAGGCTTGAATACTGAAATGGAGGAATGGTGCCATGAAACAAAAGGGAATATAGCGTACATGGTCAACTTCAGAAAAATAAATGTTTCAAGGATAGTCTGTTTAAATTGGGAGCCCCCTTGGCACCTCTACCAATGACTAGCAGAAGAACTTGAAGGTGAGACTAAGAGATTATTGTCATGGAAACTTCACATAATGTATGGCCTTGTTTTTCCCATAACAGCCATCCCCAGGTACACCAGAAGTTAAAACAGACTGAAATAGACTGGCTTTAAGAAATTAAGACTTTTATTTATAGAAAATGTACGAAAACTCTGATACATTTCAGAATCACACAGGTTATTGGAAATACATGAACCTGCCCAGTGATTAAGTTTTAAACCTATCAGCAAAGTGTAGTGTGAGCTATTTACACAATTCTGTAGCAACAAAGCTGTTAAGGTTAGGAATTACAGAGTGGTGTCTAAGGTAAGTTGACCTTACCACCTTTTCAATGAAATGAGTCTTGAGTGTTTATTTAACAAGCAATACCTAGTCACTGGGTTTGTAAGCCTTCTTAATGAAATCCAAAGCAACATGAGGTCATGGATCATTAACCACAAACAAAAGAAATCACTGTCTTAAAGACGTTTGCTAAGATTATAACATTTCTAATGATAGCAGGTATGCCAAACTAACATAATTTTGAACAGGAAAAAAATGTACTTCTGAAATCTGTAAATACGTTTTAGATACCTATAAAGGAAAACGTTTTGTAATGTTTTTATAAATTATAGATTTTGTATTATAATTGACACCATCATGTTTGGCCTCAAATGAATCCTCTCTTTCAGCTGCATCTGAAAATGTAGGTTTTACATTTGTAACAAGGTGCACATAGATACAAGAAAGAAAGATTTTTTTTATATTATAATAGTTTTTGAAGATGAGGTCATATTGATGAAAAAATGGTTTAGGAGGGGCTAACAGTAACACCCTCAAAGAGTACTCAGACCAATCATAATTTGATGGTGATGTTGCCCAGCAAGAGGGACATAAATGGGATATTGGCAAAGCCAGCCCAGAACTGCCTGATCCTTTAGTGTGTGAGGACCTGTGTTGGCTGCCCTGACAATTTTGGGTGAGCTTGAGACTTGTACTAGGCCAAAATCCTGAAGCCAGGCCTGCTTGGAACCAGCATTTGGGCTGAGCCATTGCCACCACCAGGGGGTGTTAGGTACCAGCTTAAAAGCCTGCACAATGCAGCAACAAAGTCCAGTTGCTAAAACTGCCTGTTACAGAAATGACTCTCTTCCTAATATTGGATGAAGCAAGGCCTATGTTTTGCATACTGAGAATTTGGACTAAAGTAATGTTTTGGAATTTCTGTTAAAAGCCTGAACAAGAGACTCACTTTGGAATTTGCCAACCAGCAAGCTGCAGTGCTGTTAAATAGCAGTGAGTCCAGAGTTGCAGGTTCAAGAGCAGAAATGAACTGAAACAGAAAAGAGTCAAGAGTCCACTTACCCAAAACAGCATTGCTATCCACAAGGAGAGATCTTTCTACAGACTGTGCAGCTAGACTGTCAAAATCATGCTGTCTGATTTTTTCCACTAAATCCTGAAGTGACTTTTGATGATTTGTGACATCAAGCAAGAATGATCCAACCTGCATTGATTCATTGATGTCAGAAGACTCTACAGTTCCAGGTTCAAGGGGAAAAGACAGAAGACTACAGCCAAACCACTAAGGACTTTTGTCATCCAAAACCAGAAGTTCTCACCAAGACTTTGAAAGTCAAAAAGTAGAAGACCACACCTACAGATAACTAAAACATAAGTATTTCTTTAATTATTCCACTTTTAGTACTTTTATTTGGCTATCTGGGGTGGTAACTTAATGCATTTTAGCTCCAAAACCTTGGGTGTATAGTTAAGCTAGAAAATATATTTTATATGCTATGAAGTTTTAAAACAATTTTTATGCAAAGATATAACCTGAGACACTAATGTAATGAGATGCAAGTTTTCATGGTAAAAAGGTCATGATATTTATAAGTATGCTGAAGAAATAGTACAATGTCATTTATTACTCTGAATATTGCTTATTCATTTGCATTGCTTATTTGTTGAAATTTGCTTTGTTTTACTTGATTTACTTGATTTTCTAAAACCTGTTGTTTTTTTACCTTATAGTTTATGTTTACATTATTTTTATTATGCTTGATATTTATGCTAATTATGAGTATTTAGGACTTGTACATATGTGAATAAAATATATATTTATCTCTTATATAACCCAAAGTGTGGCAACAGTGTTTTTCACCATCATTTTTGAATCTGGAGAGCATAGGATAATATATCTGAATTTTTATTATTTTTAGTAATTTATGAAAATAATTTTGGGTAAGCCCTGAGGTGAATCCAAGTGCATCATTCTAAAAAGTGATATTTTAAGCCTTTGTTCCAACAGCTATAGTAAATAAATATGGCTGAGCAGTCAAGGCAAATAAATGCAGGGAAACTATAAGTGCACTTAATAAGCCAGGAAAAAATGTAAGTTAATTTTACTACAGGAGAAAGATACAGGCCAACAAAAAGGATAGAGAGAATTAAAAATGACTATAGAAAAAGATGCTACCAGCCCAGTGAGAGTGGGGCCAGTCTCAAGTTGTTGGTGGCGGGGGGGGATCAAGTGTCTGCTGGATTGCTGTCTCCTCTACCAGGGAGGGAGGGTTGCTGGTTCTGACTCAAGACTGCCACTAGGTGGAGGCCTTATGGTAGAAGGGGAGCAGCAAAGTAGGGAGGGAGCTGTGGGACTTCTGTGTTGTATGCATGCCTCTATATGTATGAGCTGATATGCATGCCCCAGCTACAGGGAGGGATGAAAAAAACAGAAAAAGGAGTTGAGGCAGGTTTCATGAAGCCATGCCCGCTCTCCTCTGGCCCACACTATCACTCAGCCACCAGCATCTAGATTTGCACGTACTGAGGGGAAGGCAACTGTGGGGGCAATCCGTGGGGGTATTCCTGGCTGAGGGAAGCAAATGCCAGTTGAGCGGAGTGACAGGCAGAGAACAACAAGAGGAAGGAGGTGATGTTAGAAATATACTTCTCTAATATGACTAAAGAACTAGAACTCTACTACTGGGACCTTCAATTTAGGGTAAAGACAAACAAAAAAGAGTTAGTGTGTTTGTCTGAGTTGGCTGAAGTAATTGTTTTCTGTGCAGTTATCTAGGTGTTTGTCTGAGTTGGCTGAAGTGAATTGTTATCTGTGCAGTTATCTAGGTGTTTGTCTGAGCTAGCTGAAGTGAATTGTTATCTGTGCAGTTATCTAGGTGTAGAAGGAGCTGTAAATTAGGGGGAGTGGCATAACCAGAAGGAAGCTAGGTGTTTAGGATTTAAAAACTGCCCTAGATAACTTCTGGCAGAGAACAGGCAGAGAACAGCAAGAGGAAGGAGGCGCTGTTAGAAATATACTTCTCTACAGGGACTATATTGCCCACCTCCCCCTCCACCACCCTTGGCCAGTTCTACTTTTATAGGCACAGGATTTGACCCACAACAGGAACTTCCTGTTTGGGAGCAGGAAGTGAGTGATCACAGAGCCATAAAAGACTCACTATCCTGGAAGGAAAAGAGTAGCTCTCTATCCCCACCCCCCCAGCTGCTGGAGGTCTGTCTGTGTAAGTAAAGAGACTACTGAGAAATATAGGAACTTCCTGTCTCAAAACAGGAAGATCAGGTGCTTTAAGGGTACGGAGGCAGTAGGTAAGTAGGAGAAAAAAATTATATATATAAAAAATAAATAAATAAATAGGGGAAAAATAAGTATTCAAAACAACAGTTAAGGAGCCAGAAATAAGACATGATGGTAGTGGTGTAGTGCAGTGGCTGGGGAGCAGCAGTCTTCCGGGAGACATTCTGGAGGATGCAGTGTGTCCCATCTGCAGGCACCTCTCTGGGCTGAGGGAGGAGGTTGCTCATCTCCAGGCTGAGATGGCCAGGATTTGGGGGACCTCCTCTCCCACCCAGGGACCACCAGGGCCACCGCCACTGCCTCAGAGGTTGCCAAGAAAGAGGAGTGGTTGGACCACAGTGGGCTCAGGGAGGGTGAGGGTGGTGGGACAGAGGCACATCTCTCCAGTTGTACCTCTCTACAATTCGTATGCCACTCTGGCAAAGGGTGGTTCCTCAATAGAGGCACCCACAGTGGAGAACAAGGAGGATGTTGGGAACCTCCACAAAGGAGACCCACAGGAGGATGGCAAGGGACCCCAAAGGGGAAGGAAACAACTCCTGGTGGGGGACTTCATTGTTAGGAGGGTAGAACTGGGAGAGGGAGGGGAAAGGGAGGTAAGGTGCCTGCCAGGCACCATGGCTTGGAGAGACAGAGAGCAAATAGTCAGGATCGCGGGAGCAGCTGCATGGGGGGGATCTGGATGTCATTGTCCACCTAGGGACACATGACCTGGCTGGGAAAGGGATCAGAACAGTGCAGGAGGAGTTTGTGGATTTGGGGAGGGCCATAGATGAGTAGCACGACGGTAACCTTCTCGAGGTGCTGCCTGTCTATGGCATGGGTGAGGCTAGGATGCTCCACACCATGGGATTCAATCAGTGGTTGAAAAACTGGTGCAGAGCACAGGGGGTTTGCTTCACTGGGGGCTGGAGGTCCACCTGGAGTGATGCAGGCCTATACTGGTGCGATGGTCTGCATCTGTCTAGGAGGGGAACCAGGATCCTAGGTGATAGGTTTAAATGCTTCATTGGCAAGCATTTAAACTAGCCAAGAGGGGAAGCACTGGAAAGGAGCAGGGAAATCCTAGCCCCCCCCCACAAAAAATCAGAGTAGTTAGTGAGGTAAACAACAAAATAGAGATATCAAAAGGGAGAAGGGCAGGGATAAATGGAGAAAGAGACAAAGGCAGTAAGAACAGGGATGGGGCAAAAAGGGGTAAGGCCATCAAGAAATGGAGGGTAATGCGTACCAATGCCCATAGTCTGGGCAACAAGCTCCCTGAACTGGTGGCCTTGATGGAAGAGGGATGCCTGGATATTATGGCAGTCACAGAAACATGGTACACAGAGAACCATGACTGGGATGTTAACATACCAGGGTACACAACCTACAGGAGAGACAGAGAGGGTAGAAGAGGGGGAAGAGCAGCTCTCTATGTAAGGGAAGGGATAAAAGCAATGGAACAAAAGAGTAAAAAAGGAGGAGAGGAGGCACTGTGGGTCACCTTAGAGACTGGACATGCACCACAATCCACACAGGGGTTATATACAGAACCTCATCTCAGGGGGAGGGAATGGACAAGAATATGATAGAAGGCATCCTTAGGATGGTGGAGAAAGGGGAGATATTGTTGATGGGGGGCCTGAATATGCCAGATGTTAACTGGAGCACCTTTGCTGCAGCCACATCCAAGAAAAGGGCCATTCTTGATGCCCTACGGGGGCATGCCTCAGACAGCTAGTGTTGGAACCCACTTGGGAGGGAGCAATCTTAGACCTCATACTCTCAAATGGGGACAGTGAGAGGATCTCAGATCTAGAAGTGGGTAGCCATCTGGGAACAAGTAACCACCAAACAGTGTGGTTCACGATAAACTCAGCTGCAAAGTCAAGTCATACAAAAGAGAGGGTACTGGACTTCAGAAGGGCTGACTTTGTCAAAATGGGAGAGTGCCTTAGAAAAGCACAAGCAATCAGGCAAGAAGGAGGGGTAGAGCAACAATGGGGAAACATCAAAACTGCCATCACAGAGGCAACAAGCCTTTGTGTGAAGCAAATAAACAAATTAAAATGAAAGAAAAATCCACTGTGGTTCTCAAAAGAGGTGGCTGGGAAGGTTAGGGAGAAAAAGATAGCACTTAGGAAGTATAAGGAAACACAGAAGAAGCAGGACAGATAACTGTACCAGTTAAAGCAGAAGGAAACAGGGAAGGCAGTCAGAATAGCAAGTATTCACAAAAGAGGAGGAGAGGGAGGTACCTAATCCAATTAACAGAAGCACTATGGATAGGGAGGTTGATCCCAGTCCTTTCACAAAAGAAAGGGTTCTGAAAGAACTCTTAAAACTAAAGGTGGACAAAGCAATGGGGCCTGATGGGATTCACCCCAGAATTCTAAAAGAATTAAGGGGAGAACTAGTGACGCCACTGACTACCGTTTTTAACAAATCATGGGAGGATGGTGCGGTACCTGAGGACTGGAGGAAGGTGGATGTGATTCCCCTTCACAAAAGTGGGAGCAAGACAGAGGCAGGAACCTAAAGACCTGTCAGTTTGACCTCTGTGGTAGGGAAAATGATGGAATCACTTCTGAAGGAAAGAATTGTTGAGTACCTAGAGGCCAGTGGAGCACAGGACCCAAGGCAGCATGGATTCACAGCAGGAAGGTAATGTTAGAAGAATCTAATTGATTTCTTTGATTGGGTGATGAAAGTAGTAGACCAGGGAGGGGCCGTGGACATGGCCTACCTAGACTTTAGCAAGGCATTTGACACAGTCCCACACAAAATATTAATAAACAAATTAGCCAGCCTGGGAGTGGGTCCCAGGGTGGTAGCCTGGGGTAAAACTTTGGCTGGACAACAGGACACAGAAGGTAATAGTAACGGAGTCCACTCTGAAGAAAGGGGTTAGTAGTGGGGCACGAAGGGTTCAGTACTGGGTCCAGTCCTTTTAATGTCTTTATAAGTGACATTGCAAAAGGACTGGAAGGAAAAATATGCTCTTTGCAGATGACACAAAGATCTGCAACAGGATTGATACACAAGGGGGTGGAAAGGATGAGAAGAGACTTGGCAAGGTTGGAGGAATGGTCAAGTATGGCAGCTTGATTCAATGCAAAGAAGTGCAACATAATGCACCTGGGAAACAAAAACCCATGGGAAGAGTACACAAATTGGGCAGGGGGTAGTAACAACAACAAAAATGGAAAGGGACCTGGGGGTAATCATATCAGATGACCTTAAGGTTGGCAAGTAATGTGAGAAGGTGGTCGGGAGGGCTGGGGAGATACTGGGATGTATAGGGAGAGGTATCACCAGCAGAAAACAGGAAGTTGTTATCCCCCTGTACAGACAGTTGGTGAGACCCCATCTGGAGTACTGTGACCAGTTCTGGAGACCCCATCTCTGCAAGGTCATAGACAGGATAGAGGCAGCTCAGAGGAGGGCAACTAAAATGGTGCAGGGTCTGCAAGAGAAGCTATACGAGGAGAGACTAAAGGAGCTTAATATGTATACCCTTGAGGAAAGGTGGGAGGGGGGGACATGATAGAAATGCTTAAGTACCTCAGTGGAATCAACAAAGTCCAAGAGGGTAGCATCTTTCAGAAAAAGAGATGTGCAAGAACAAGGGGACACAATTTGAAGATAGAGGGGGAATGGCTCATGGGCAATGTGACGAAGTATTTTTTCACAGAGAGGGTGGTGGACGCATGGAACAGCCTTCCTGAGGAGGTTGTGGGGTCTAAACTTGTGGGAGAATTCAAGAATGCATGGGACAGACATAAGGCAATTTTTGTGGGGGGTAGGAAGAAATAGGCTGTTGGTTAAATAGGATCTGCAGCTTATCCTCTAAGTAGGGAAATGGGCAGACTAGGTGGGCCAAGCGGTCCTTATCTGCTGTCAAAGTCTATGTTTCTATGGTCAAAAAAACACTGTTTGCATTCTGGGTCTGTTCACAAAAAGGGGTTACCAAGGCACCATCACTTTCATTGAATTGTGTTACAAAAATTAAAAAAGATTTCCCTAATACAAGCGGTGCTTTTTAAGGGTAGTTGGTAGTAGAGATAGGTAACATAATGTTGTTTTGCAATTATATCCCTAACATATATATTTTTTCAATTTATGTTAATTTACTGCTGATTTTCTTGCCTCAAAATGTGACATAAAACCAACATGTTTGTTGTTTGCTACTGTGAACTCATTTTACTTCACAGTATTCAAACTAAAATACTGTGTTGCTCAAAACATCTTCTTTTAGATATCCACACTGTCCTGGCCTTACTTTATTCCCTTTGGCTGCAGAGATGCTCAATAGTTTCCGTGATGGGTGTAACATGTAGTGTCCTACTTTGTTACACCCATCACAATAACTCACACTGACTTCCAGTCAGTTATTTAAAATTCTTGCACTTTTCCTTGCTCCCTGGATCTCTCAGCTTCTTAGAGAAAACATTGATTTGTCCATGGCCCTAACTACAACGATAATATGTGACTGTTTGATCCCCACCTGACATGGTGTCCTAGATTTGCTTATGTTTGCACATCACAGGTGGGGAGTCATTCTGGTTGCCCAGTGTGATACTTGTCTTGCGTCTGTGCCAGAAAAGCAGCTTGAGTTGGTGGCAGTATAAAAGTTACGTTTGTGACTGGATCTTCCCACTTTTCCTTCACATACAGTGAGTTAAAGAGTGGTTTCTTTGCCACTCCTCAGTGTTACACCCATGACGAGGTGAGTGACTAGTTACAACCATCGTGGGGGACAAGTAACAATTAGCGAACTGGGCAGCCAAGATCATTCCTATAGGATTGATTGTTCACTGGTGGCATTAGTATGCAAGTTCTCTGATTTTGGAGGTGGGGGGCTTTTCATTTCACTGACTGAACTTGCTGGAGTTAGTGAAACACAGCAAAATCTGTGGTGTATCTGATCGCCCATAACGTTCTCTCATGAGTGTCTTTAGTGAGGTTAGAAATGGAGCCAGTTAGTATACATTTTAAAAGAACTATGTCCCTGTATTGTCAAGTATGTAAGCTCTGTGGTTTGATCCCGGCCCATTTACCTGCATTTTTGTTTGTACATGTTCCTCTTTTGAGAGAGTTTAGTAGTGGAGATCTCCTCTGAGCAGTTTTAACTCGGGGAGGCATAGGTTGCATGGCAGCAACAATATTAAATGCTTGTTCAAGCATCCTGGTGTTTTGTTCTGGATGTCAGAGTTCTAGTGCAATACATTTCATTGTGATGCTAACTGTGTGAGCTCCAATGCAGCAACAATGCACAGCCTAGAAGGTAGAAGCTGTGAATGAGCTTGGTACATCTAACAGACAGACCTGGGTTTGATTCCTTCAACCTCCACTTGCATACTGTATGACTCTGAGCAAATCCCTAAATCCTTAAACTTCCCCTGTGCTCCCTGGTCATTCCTGAACACAGGCACCTGTACCTAGTGGGCCTTACCCGGTTACCATAGAATAAAATACATTTTAAATGTGCTATTAATTTAGTTGATGTTCTATTTTACCAGGGTATGTTTTTGTTTCTGTTTTTTTTGCTGCCAAATATTTTGATGTACCTTCTGTGTCCTGTTGTATTATTTTTATTTTGGTATTGTTTACAATCTCCTTCCCAGGACCTCCTTGTAACTGAGCTGTGTAGGTAGTGGAGTCATTTTACTCATGGTTTGGTGCAAGGGTTCATCAGACGAAAGGCTAGGTCTCATTGTTTTGTCATTACAAGTAAGTGTGAGGGGGCAGTGACTGAAATAAAATTTTGGGCATTCTTTGTAATTGCTGTCCACGCATTTTGTATGGGGGTGGGGTTGGGTGCTTAATGTACTGTGAACTGTGAATGCTTTGTTTTTTATTTTTAATGTTGGAATAAATGTTATACAGTAATAATGTGTACAAAAAAAAGTGAAAACGTGTATTGACTCTGCCTGTGTGAGCATTCATATTAGGCCTTCCTGAGCACCATGTGGCTTCCCTGCTAGTGGGTGATGGTTTGGGGGGGGGTATTCTTGGTGCCTTTGACGCTGGTCTCATTATGGCCAAATATGAATACTCACACAACCTTGATGCTTCTGATTGTCCGAATCATTGTGTCTGGGTAAAATAAAAAAAGTGGTGTAGTTATGCTGTGGTTATTATGCTGGCCTGGGAGCATGTCCCAGCCAGTCTTTTGCTTGGCCTGCATGAGCATTCATATTTAGCCTTCATGAGCACCATGCGGTTTCCCTGCTAGTGGGTTGTGGTTGTGGGGGTACTCTTGATGCCTTTGACGCTGGTGGGGTACTTAACAGACTGTTAATCTAACTCTTGGGAGTGCCCTATTGCAATTATAAAAAATTATGCAATTTTAATCAGGCTGTACATGAAAGTGTAACAGGGATTATTGTAAGGCTTTTGGACTCCTAACAGCCAATCAGATTGCAGCATTTCTGAAAGCCTTTTTATAATATCCCATCTTTTTTCCATCAAATTGTCCTGAGTGTTCCATGCCTCTCCCTTGATTGAAGGATCATGGAGTGTGCATGCTGACTCTTGTGCACGTTAAATGGCCTTGAGTGCTCTGTTCCTCTCCTGTCGAATGGTCTTGAGTATTCCATGCCATGTAGAATAGTTTAAAGTAGTGTAATTATAATAAACATGTTGTTTTTAATGTAACGTCATGTTTAAAAGTCTTCAGTCTACATAAGTAAACCTTTTACTCATTAACAGTTATGTGGTGCCCTTTATTACACTCCAGTGATGTGTGTGTGTCTTGTTACACTCACCACGGTGTGTAGTGTGTCTTGTTACACTCATCATGGTGTGTTGTTACAATCATCACACTAGACCCCAATTTTCTTGGAAACCTTAAAATTTTTTTTACATTAAAACACTGTGATTTTTTCACATGTGGGTCATAGTATCTTAACCTATATTACACAATTCATCTATGGTCACCCTTTATTACACTTGCAATGATGTGTGGTGTGTCTTGTTACACTCACCACGGTGTGTGGTGTGTCTTGTTACACTCATCATGGTGTGTGTTGTTACAATCATCACACTAGACCCCATTTTTCTTAGGAATCTTAACATTTTTTTATCTTAAAACATTGTGATTTTTTCATATATGGGTCATAGTATTTTAACCTGTATTACACAATTCTTCTATGGTCGATTTGAAAATTTCACTCCCATGTCACACTTTGGTAACCCTTTTTCATGAACAGACCCTTCTACAGTATGTGTGAGAATTATGGAACTCTGGTGCATTCTTTTTTGTTATGCCACTGTTTGGAAGTTCCAAAGTGTGGTTAACAACTTTTAAAATTCTAAACAGTACATAACAAAGCTGTGTGATTGCTGATTATGTCTCAAGCATGTCTCCCTCTCTCTCCAAGGCTGCAGGGAATACATGTTCAGTTATCGCAGGCATTCTTCATAGGATTTGTTGTGCAGTCCATGTATCATTTTAGTTGCTCTCCTCTGCACTGACTCCAGTCTGTTAATATCATTCTTAAGGTGCAGTCTCCAGAACTAGACACTGTACTCCAGATGCAGCCTCACCAGTGATCAATAGAGTGGCAGAATTACCTCACTTTTTCTGCTCTTTATCCCTATACCTTTTCACCCTAACATACCATTTGCTCATTGTCACCTTCTCACAATTTTTAGACATTTTCAAATCATTTATAATGTATGGTAAGTGCCTATTAA
Organism: Neoceratodus forsteri; assembly: GCA_016271365.2. Taxonomy (NCBI): domain Eukaryota; kingdom Metazoa; phylum Chordata; order Ceratodontiformes; family Ceratodontidae; genus Neoceratodus; species Neoceratodus forsteri. The sequence continues at coordinate 1,097,872,318 of CM057454.1, read as the reverse complement.
CCACCATAATCAGCAATCACACAGCTTTGTTATGCACTGTTTAGAATTTTAAAAGTTGTTAACTTCACGCTCTCAAGGTTTACCATGTCGCCCTAGCAACCACTTGAGGTGATTACAGCGTGGTTATCACCCAATCCCCAGCCATTATCCTCTGTGCTATAATGGCTCCCAGATCTCGTTCCTGGTTGGAGGATTCCACTTTCTGAACTCCCAGGTAAAAATTCCCTCCTGGGTTAGTCCTTCCAGTCTGCAGGACCTTGCACTTCTTCGCACTGAAATTTAGTTGCCATGTATTTGACCACATTTCTATTTATTTTCAAATGTTGCATTAATAAGTCCTTCATGATGGATACAAGAATCTTACCAGGGACAGATGTCAGACTTATTTGTCTGCAAGTTGGTATTTCCTGTGTTTTCCCTTTATTGTCCTTCTTCCAATGCCTCCTTGACTATCCCTGGACTAGTACTGCTATGGGGCAGAGAGCCTTCTCTATCACTTCCCCCAAGCTCTAGAATGGCCTACCAGCCTTGCTTCACTCATTAGGATCCCTACAGTTCTTCAAAGTACACTTCAAAAATGCCCTTCTATCAGCCATGGCCTGCAAGTATAATTCCTGATCTTATCGGCTTCTCACCCCATGAGACTGACAGGTGCCATTCCTCTTGCCTCTTGCAGACAATCCTCATCCATTTGGTTGAACTGTATCCCCCGCTTCCACTGACATACATTTTTTTATTTATTTATTTTTGCACTGACATATCACATCACATCACATTGACATGAATGGAAATTAACAGGAGGTAGGTTCAGGAGGGCTGTGAGGAAGTACTGATTTACGTAACGGGTAGTGGAACCTTGGAACAGTCTGTCAGCTGAGGTGGTGGGTGCGCAAACAGTCAGAGGATTCAAGCAGAGCTGGGACATAATGAAGGGAATAGTGGCACAAGACAAGGGAGCAGAATAGAGATGACGGAGCGTTAGTACCCTGGAGGAACAATAGATTCCAGGGATTATAGGGAAATTGGGCAGACTGGATGGACCTCTGGTCTTTTTCGACCATCATTGTCTATGTTTCTATGTTTCTATATGTTGTTACTACTTGTTTTACTATCATCGTCCACAACTTTAAACTGTTTTTTACCTGAACACTGTATTGCTGAACCTCGTGTATTATACTCTCATCCATTGTATGCTGTGTTTGCTCATGTAGTTTTTCTCTTTCCTTGTACTGTATGTGCCACCTACATAGCCCAGGTCATACCTGAAAATGATCCCTGGAACCAGTGTACCTACCCGGTTACCAAATAAATACATACATACATAAGTAAATAAACTGTAACTTGGTACAGCATAGATGCACCTCCAATACTTAGGAACCTCATCACTGTTTAATGATTTCTCATATAGAATTATTAGAGGGTATATGATGCTGTTTTTAATAATCTTTAACATCTTTGATGAAAAAAAAAATTAGGACCCGGGGCACCATGTGTTTTTAAAGAGCTCCTGACACAGATGAGTCAGCTATGAAAAACATGTAATATTCAGGCATAAATGTAGCATATATTTTGTATTTTATTCTGCGATACTCACCCTTATTTCCTTATTACTAAATGTATTGGCATGAATACAATATCTCTGCCAACAGCTCTGGCTACCTACCTACCTACACCTGATATCATAATTCTGTTTATGATATCAAAATATGTTGCTGTGGAGATAATTATGATGTCATAAATGGGGGATTGTGACATCATGTATAGAGAAGCAGCCAGAGTAAATATAGTCTAGGGGACAGGAATCTTGTTTCCATGCAACTGTTTTTTGTAATAAAGAACATAAGGGGAATTAATTACTGAAAATATATGAAGCAATCAAGAAAATGGGATGAAGTTGAATATAAGTCTGACTTTTTTCAAAGTTGTCCCAATGCTGTCAGAGGCTCTTTAAGTTGTTAATTTTTTCTAAAATGCATTTTCATGTATTTAAATGTTTCCATTGGAATTAACTTTTAAATTATTGTTCATATATGTATTTTTGGAAACTACCAAACAAAAGTAATTTATTTTGCTATTGCAAGAGGTTCAGTAATTCCTTATTGTTTTCTATGATATTACTTATTTTTGTACTGGTTTTTGATAAAGAATTATGAAGCCATAGAACAACTTGGAGTTGTTTTTATTTATGTCTGGCCAAGTGTAATTTCTTTTCTGCTTTAGCGCTTTTTAATCCCTTTTTACATGTGTTTTGTGCAACCTTGAATTCTTTCTTAGTTGCCTCTGACTTAAAATTTTGATATTTAGTATATGCTTTTTTCTTCTTTATAGTAAGCTTTGTAATTTTTTTTGTTATTTAATCATCTATGTTTTAGTCTTTTGCTGTTATATTTTATAACTTTCATAATACATTTGTTGCAGGTAGATATTTATTTATTTTAAAGTTGATGACTGGGAAGGCACACTAAGCCAAGGCTCTTTTCTAGGTGCGACCTGGGGAAGAAAACTACTGGCATGCCTCAGAGCAGGTGACAAAGCCTATAAGAAGCACAAGGCTTCCCAGCTCCCCATTGATCACACAATGTACCGCAGGCTGAGAAATGTGGGCACCAAAGCAACCGGACTAGCTAAGTCTGAATATTTTAGATCAGCCTTCCTCTCTAATATCACAACACCCTCCAAATTCTGGAAAGTGGTCCACACACTCTTCTCCCCATCTCACCCCCCCCGTGCTAAATATTAACAACTCCCTTGTCTCTGACCCCTGCCTTGTGGCTAAGAAATTTAACTTTTCTCTTACTATACCTCATGCACTTCAGACCTTCTAAAGTCCCTCCCTCCCTTCTTCCCTCCCCATGCTTGCATCCCCTTCCTTAGGTACTCAACCCCCTCCTACCATCCCCCCTTCTCCTTCTCAGCAGTCTCCTCAGATGAAACACAAGCTGCCTTGCTCTAGCTCAACCCTTCTAAATGCTTCTCACCAGACGCCTTCGACCCCAAGCTCGTATACCTCTCAACCCCTGCTATAACCTTTCCTCTGTCTCTTATCCTCAATCTCTCTTTCTTGACCTCTACCATCCCTATATCCTGGAAATATGCAGTGGTCCTCCCCATTCCCAAAAGTGGCAACCCTACTTCTCCTGAAAACTTTAACCCCATCTCTCTTCTCCCAATTCTCTCTAAGCTCAAAGAACACTTGGTCCTTTCCCAGCTCACCTCCTTCATAACCACCTTCTCCTTCTTCACCCCATTCCAATCTGGCTTTTGGAAAAATCATTCCACCACCACCTCCTTACTCAGGCTCATTGACTCCATCCTTACTGGAATGGACAGTGACCTCATCACCTCATTCACCATTGTTGCCAAGGATTTCAACATCATCTCCCATGCACTCCTCCTAGACTTCCTCATGACAGCTGGCCTGTCCACACCTGCTTCAAACTGGTTTATGGCTTATTCCACAAGTAGAACCCAATCAGTCAAGGTCTAAGAATCCATCTCCCCTCCTCTCCCTATCACCACTGGAGTCCCTCAGGCTCAGTGCTTGATCCCATTCTTTTCTCCAATTTCCTAAATGACCTTCCTTTAGTCTTTTTTGTTGTTGTTGTTAGTTGTTTAACGAGGACTAACACACTAAGCTGAAAGCTTTTTTACAGGTGCGAACTGGGAGCACAGGGAAGTTAAGTGACTTGCTTAGGGTCACACAGTCTGCAAGTGGAAGCTGTGGGATTCAAACCCAGGTCTGGTCTGCTGGATGTCACCAGATTTGCAGCTCACAGCCTTAAACCACTGCACTAAACTGCCTCCCCCTCTTACTCCATTCACACGTATGCCGATGATACCATCTTGTACACCTCTGGCAAATGTCCCACTCATGTTGCAGCCACTCTGCAGCATGACTTCAACCAGGTTCAGCTTTGGTTTTCCTCCCATCAGCTCTTCCTAAATCCCAAGAAGACAGTCTCCATGACCTTTGGCACCAGGCAGAGACTCTCAAGGCTCCCCAGCCTGCCCTCCTTCCACACCCTGGACAGACAACCTTAAGGATACTACCTCATTCAGATACCCTGGGGTCTGATTGGATCAACTCCTCAACTTCTCTGGACCTGTTGATGCCATCCTGAAAAAACTGTGCTCCAAGCTTGGTGTCTAATATAGGAACTGTAGTTGCATCCCTCCTACTGCCAGGCATGAACTTGTCCAGAAGATGATACTCTCGATTTTTAACTATTGTGAAATAGTTTATGGTGCTGCTCCCAAGTCCTCCCTGGCCAGATTGGACACCCTTTTTAACTCCTTTTGTCACTTTGCTCTTTATGCTCCCTTCCGGGCCCATCATTGTGAGCTCTGTCATGCCCTGTCCATTCCCTCGCTTGCTAACAGACACCTCTCCCACTGCGCCAAACTCACCTCCAAATACTGGTTGGGTGAACTCCCCTGACCTCACCATTTCTCTCTCAACCCCACCCCTACCTCCCCACTCCCTCAGATCTACTGACCCTCACACACTGGCGGTCCCCCATGGGTCCACACTTATCAGTCAGTCTCCCTTTTCCTGTCACTTCCCTAAAGCCTGGAACTCTCTTCCCCCTCAAATACACCACTCCTCCTCCTCCTACTGCTCCCTTAGTTCAGACCTACACAACTACCTCTCCTCTAGCTGCTCCTTCTATAATGCACCTTAACCTCCCCACACAATTTCAGCACCAGTATTATCCAACCCCCTACCCTCCTTCTACTTAAATTCTATCTCCATTATCTCTATTACTTCCACTACCTCTTTCCTACTTCTCTCTTATTACTCAAATTCTATTCTCCATTACCTTATCCTACTTCTCCTTACCAACCTTTTCCTTCTTCCTCTCCCCTGCCCTCACTACCTATTACCAGCTTCCCTCCTCTAACTCTGCCTTGCTTCACCCCCTGGCAGGGTTCTCAGCATCCTGGAAGGGACAGATCTTGGAAGACCTCTCTCCCCCTTTATTTTCCTTCCCAGCCTCTATCACTGCCCGTCATAACCCCTGACAGAGTTCACAGCATCCCATAGGTATTAGATCTTGGAATGCCTTAACCTTCCTCCCCCATCTCTTCTACCTCCCTACCTCTCCTCTCCACTACTTGCCACTGACTCCTCCTATATGTCTGCCTTGCTTCATCCCCTGGCAGGGTTCTCAGCATCTTGAAGAGGGTAGAATTGGTAAGCCTCTCACCTCCCCATACTTCCTTTCATCCTCCTCTTCTATCTCCCTCCTCCTCATCTCCCTACTTTACACTGTACCTCACCTCTGTTTTTGCCATGATTCAACCCCTGGCAAGGTTCTCAGCATCCTGAAGGAGTTAGAACTTGGTATGCCTCTCACCTCCCTTCGCCTCCACTCCCCTCCCCCCCGGTTTACCTCCTATCCTCCCTCTTCCTCCTCTCCACTTCTCAGCCCTACTATATTAGCTCCTAAATCTCTATTGTACTTGTAGATTATTTGCAGTTCTGGTGTACCATAGCAAACTTGTACTGTCTGAGTTACTCCACACTAGCTTGCCCTAGATCAAAACTGTTAGAATTCCATTCAGTCATGTCTACTTACACAGTTTATGAGCTTCTTAGTTGCTTGCATTCAAATGTGAATTTTGTGTTACTGTCTCTGTCTCAGTAGTCACAATATTTATTTATTTATTTATTAAATTTTGGTGACTGGGCATGCCCACTGGGCCCTGAAGGTCCCTTTTTCAGGGGCAACGTGGGATAACAATACATTTGAAAAACAGTGGTTAGTCATTTGGTTACAAGATTATACAGGCTTACTTATCCAGTTTGCATACATGTTTATCATCATGACACAGTCTTAACTAGAATGCTGATAGGCCTAGTATTAAGCATGGTGAATTTTTGTGAAGTTTTTGGCAGGAGAGAGACTCCCATGCCAGAGATAGTATATAGGGTTTGGGGAACTTGGGGACCCTGGATATTGGGAGAGGTTTCACAGTTAGCTTGCTTTTTTGAGAGGGGTGTTGTGGGAGCTGGAGGCAGCTATGAGCAGTGGCAGAGGCATGTGCTTATGGCAATCATACGTGCTTTAAGTCTGGTGTGGAAGTTCATGAGTGAGGGGCCTCCTGCACCAGAGGTGGGAGTTTGTTCCACAGGTTGGGGGCTTGAAGGAGAAAGATCTGCCACCTGCATTTGTTCTCACTCTGGGGACTGTCAGTAGCATTCGTTCTGATGTCCGTAGACTCCTAGGGTTTTGTTTTATTGCTATAGTTCCTGCTATGCTGGGAGGGGCGGGCAGTTTTAGTAGTTTGGATGCCTGGACGAGCAGGGGATATTGCAGGTGAGTGGTCAAGGAGGGCCAGTGTAGCTGGGCCAGTGTATCACAGTGGTGGCATCGCGGATGGTCCTGGGTAGTGAACCAAGCCACTTTTTTGTACATAACTCCTTAGTTCAAAACTGTTAGCATTCTATTCTGCCATTGCTTACTTTACAGTCTACACGCTTCTTATTTGTATATATTCAAATTTAAATTTTGTGTTATTGTATCAAATCGCTGTTGCCAATCCCCATGTTCCCCTATAACCTAGGTCACACCGTGAGATGAGTAACTTGTTGTTCAGTGCGTCTTCCTGGTGAAACATTTCAAAAATAAATAAAGAGGTAGAGGGAGACCAGTTACAAATACAATTTAGAGTCTGCATAGCAAATACAGGAATAAAGGTGTATACAGAGGCAGCAGGATCATAAAATGGCATAACATAAATACAGAAATTGCATAAAGCAGTAAGCAGTAAACAATCAAGTGGGAGGCAGAGTGCCCAGTGTGTGTTGGGGTAGGAGTAATAAGATGAAGGGCAGGAACCAGGGAACAGAGCAGGTGAGGGTCAAGGGAAAGGATATTTAGTTAGGGAGGGGACAAGCAGGAACAGCTGGGTGCAGGAAGTTGAATTAGGTGAGACAGAAACCTGGGAAAGAAGAGGGAGGCAGAGGGAGGAAGGCAGCAAATTCCAGAGGGAGGGGAGACAATGGGAAAAGGCCATTTGGCCAGCAGAGGAGAACGGGCAGGGAATGGAGAAGGTGCAGGAGTCCCTGGAGTGAAGGGAGTAGGAAGAGCAGAGTGCTGGGGATAGCAAGGGAGATAGACAGGAGGGGAGAGATCCAAACCAGTATTAGGCAATGAAGGCAGTGCAGTGGGCCTGGTGACGAGACAACAGAAGGATAATGGAGATGGAAGAGTAGAGGGAGCAGTGATGGATATGGAGAGGAGATTTGGTGGCACAGCAGCAGAAGTCATTGAACAGGGTATCCAGTCTGCCAAGGGAGGAGGAGGGGATGACGCCATAGACTGTATCTGCATAATCAAAGACTGGGAGAACATTTGGGTTACAAGTTAACATGGAGGGAGAGGCACTCTTTCTTGTAAAAAGAGCACCTAGTTTGGGATGGAGTTTGGCATGATTGCATCTATGTGAACAGGGAAACCAAGCTTGCTGTTGAGTCAAACGCCTAGATATTGAATGGAGGGGCCACTTCCAGTGGTGTGCCATCCAGAGTGATGAAAATGGGGGGGGGGGGGAGAGAGCCTGGCCACTTTATAGCTGGTGCGAAAGTTCATTGTCACTGTCTTTTTGGTACTGACTTTGAGCTGGATTTCATGGAACCAGTGTAGGACATTATGGAAATCCAACTGGAGCTGCCCAGCCTGGTCACAGCAGTGGCCATAATGATTGAAATGTAAATAACCATGTGTGTACATACATATGGATGTTTGACAAGACTCATGCAGTGGGAAGGTTGTTGTGATGAATGGAGAAAAGTAAGGGGACCAAGGATGAAGCCCTGCAGGATTCTGGCTAGGATGGGAAGAGGTGTGAACAGGACCTCTTCTATCTGTAGAGACTGTTGATGGCCCAAGAGCTATGAGTGGAACCAGTCAACAGCATCAGCTGATAAGATAATGGTTTTGTGCATAAACATTCAGGATTCCTCCATGTTTTTATTCATTAGTGTGTTGTACCAATCAATACTATTGATTGCCCATGGTGCTTTGCATTATGGGGGTATGTGGGATTTTATATTTCTTGGTAATACTATTGATTACTGTATTACTGTCTTCTATGTCTACTGTGTGGTAGGTGTAAACCTCTGTGCAATCTATTGTTTTTTCTACATTCCTGTAATATTAAACAATATACATTAACTATCAGTTACCTAGTGATTGAGTAGTATGTCAGTTATATACACAGTATTAATGTTCTCTGAACTTAATACTAGAACAATGATATTATTCCTTGTGTAGTAGGATACATGTTAAACCAAATTCAGTTCATTACATACAGTTAAAAGGTTTAAGCTTTGCCAATTTTTAGCGGTCTTGGCTCTCCATTCACTGTCATTATAGTTAAAATGTCCTACTATTAAAAGATGTCTTCCTTCTCACTAGCTGTTTGAGTTCCATAAGAATGTTTTGATTTATTTTGGTGGGTGTATTTGGAGGTCTGTAACACATCCCTATTATATTGCTATCATTATTTCTCCCTTCAATTTTGAGCCATATGGTCTCAGTCATACTGTTTGAATCCTTTATTTGTTCTCATACAGTATGTCTGTGGTACAGATGTTGTTTTTTAAATATATTGCTAAACCTCCTCCATGTCTACCTTTTCTGTTGTGTCTAATGAGCTAATAGTCTTATATGTTTTTCCCTATCTATCTGTTTCTTTCTACCAGGTTTCAGTAACAAATATTAGGTCAATGTTTTCTTTATTAGTTACAATGGCCTATAGCACATTGATTTTATTATTTAAGCTTCTTGCATTACAACGTAAGCATCTGAAATGGTTTATTGTCTGAGAGTTTGTATGTTTTTTAGTTGTATTTGTAATGCTTTTTGTTCTGCTGTGATTGTTTTGTTGAGTAACACTGTCCCCCTTCATGTTCAGTTAAAAATTAGTGTTCTCAGTATGTGATTTCAAAAGGTTTCCCATGACCTTTGCTCCTTCTCAGTTAAGGTGTAGGCCATCTCTACCATGCAGATCCAGTTTATTGTAAAAGAGCTCCCAAGAGTCTTTGAAGTTTACAGAAATATCAAAATCACACATGCCCCCACAATGCAAAGCATCATGGGCTGCATATGCAAATCACCACAGAATGTTATGCTGCTCCAACTTTAAGCAAAATTGCATGGTGCCGAAAGGCCTCTCACACAGTTTGCAAAGGGTGCTAACAGAAGACATAGACACGTGTTTCGTCCTACCAGGACTCATCAGTATGCCTCGTCTGTTTGACACCCCAGTGGAATGGACCAGCTACCCTTAAGGCAGTGTGCCTTGGATATATTGTGGTGAACCCATTAAAATAAAAAACTATTTAAAAGACAAAGAACCTCTGTGTGCAAACACTGAGGCAAGGGTTACCCCAAAGGGCATTTGGCTGGGAAGCCAAGTTTCAAGAAAATACAAAATCACACATGTTTATGTTTTGTTATGTTTTGAAGTTTATACCAGTCTTTTTACACTAATTACTGAGCCTTGAGTTTATTCTTATTATAGTTTCTTTTTCTTCTGTACTTGCTCTGGGGACTGGTAGTAACCCAGATATATACACAGTTCCCCCATGATTTTGTTATCTTTTTCCATTTCAACCAGGTCAAAACATATATCCTTTTCATGGTTGCTGTCTGCATTGTTTGTTGCCATGTGTAGGGCAACAACAGTGGCCCTTCCACACTTCCTCAAAATGTTTGGTATGCTGGTTCTGATGTCATTAATTTTTGCACCAGAGAGGTGTGAGTGTTCTATTCAGCTTATCTCGATCACAGATATATGAATCACAATGCCTAATTACAGAGTCACCAACCACAACAATTTACTTCCTGTTTATGTGGCCCTGCCTGTCCATAACTGAAGTGCTCTTTTGTTCTCCCATGCTGTTTAGACTTTCAGACATGTTCCTTAGTTCTTGATGTTTCTAACTGACTGCCTCAGCTCTCATTCCTCTCTTTGCACTTTTCTGGTGACTAACTGAAAGACACTGGTTCTCAGGCGAGCCACTGAGATCTTCCCGTCCCCTATTATTTTTGTTTTCTCTGGAGTTAACAGGGCTACTCTCCCCATTCTCTCCTCTGTCTCTCTTTTTGTGATTAGTTTGTTGGGTATGTACAGTAGTATAGAATCCATTTTGCTTTCCAAACCTTTTACAAAACATTCAATTGTGTTAAATGTCAAGTGCATTTTTCAGGTCATTTTGCATTTTAGATAATTCATTTCTCTTTTTTTTCATATTAAATAAACTGTACTGAAACACGAGAGTAACAGCATACAGGACTAATAAGCAAACGGAAATTACAGTAAAAAAAAAGATAGAAAAAGCAGCAATAGAAAGCTAAAATAATATACATTTATGGTATATAACACAACAACCCCATCCACCCACTGTTTCCCATCCTTCCACCACAACCGAGGAGCAGGGCATAATCTCTCATTTCAGAATAAGCCTGACACTTACTACGTACAAAATTGTCATTAGACATGACACCTGACTTTTCATTGTACATCTTGCACGTCGAACACTGAATTATTGATCCTTCTTGAAGCAGTAATGTTATACTGGGTTCCCCCCGTTCCCTTACCCTGCTTGATGCCCTCACTCCCTTGGGTGCCCTCCATCTTCCTCTCTCTCCACTTCTTGATGTTAGAGATATTTGTTAAATGTCATGGTTTCACAGCTGCATTAACATGTTTTTACATCAGAACAGCTGTCATAAATAAAAACTGTTAGCCAAGTCTAGACCCCTTTTTTCAGCATTAGAGTGACTGAACAGAGTGAAATACTGTCAGCTGTTCCTTGTACTGTAAACTGCATCAAATAACATGAATGAGAGCAACTCACTTGAGCCAGCAGCAGCCCAATCACTGATTCTGAAAAAGTGGATCTATTGCAGACTTGGCTCACAGTTTTTATGGGAGGGTAATGAATGAGCGAAGACAGAGTTCACTACTGAAGTGAATGAGGAGAGAGGGCTATTTCTAAGCTCTCCTCACCAAGGCTTAAAATCAAAATTAATGAGCAGGGTGGCTGTGGCAGGCACCTCTTGATTCTGGTGGAAGGCTGAAGGGCGTGATCAGGCTTGAAAGAACTGTTGAGAAAAACTAATTAATAAATGTGATCAAAAGCCGCAAAAAAGGTGGTGAATGAAGATTAGACAGAGTGAAGTCCCAAAGGAAATAAGGTGGTTGTGGTTTGCCAGTCTATCTCCCAGAAACATGCACACACACACACACACACACACACATATCACGAGAACTGGGATCCTCCATTGCTGAATTTACCCCTGCCTGGACTTAGAGCTTAGGGAGCTAGCCTCCCCTTCCCACCTGACAGTCAGCAACAATCATTGCTGCCTCGCTAAGTGTCTACTGAGATTAGGTCAGAGGTGGACATGAGTGGCTGAGGGTGTCCAGCAATGAGGCACCAGCAGGGCCAAGTACTCCTGCAGAATGGCCTTTGACTCTTAAAGTTACCCTGACTGATGACTGGCAAGTACTGGAGCAGGTAGAGAGTGAGGGGGTGGGCTGCAACTTGGGGGGGCAGGGCAGTGTACCTACAGGCTATGATTAGGCCAGGTACTACTACCACTAAGTGGAATGAGATGGGGTCAGGTAGGGAGGGTCTGGTGCATAATGCAACACAAGATGGCCAGGTACTGGGGCAAGATCTGGGCAGGTGCAAGTTGGTATACTGGGGGGCATAGGAGGGTGAGGGAGGGGAACATTGGGTTACATTGTTGAGTGGCCTATGTGACTTTGCCTAGTGTTTTGGCCATCAGCACCATGAGTGGTTCTGTGAAAGGTGAAAGGCATCTACCATATGTGCTGCTTTTATGCAGGACCACAATGCACTGATTTCTCCATCTCTTCAGGAAACACTGGCATGCCTCTTTTTCAGATACCTGCATAGTGGATCCCAGTGCTGGAGGGCTTGCTGCTGTTGCAAGCATGTGCATGGTGGCTTCTGGCCCTAGAGGGTTTGTTTCAATTGCAGTAACTCATACTGCAGCTCCTGGACCCAGAGGGCTTATCACTTTTGCAGCCACCCACATAGCGGTTTCCAGCCCTGGATAGCTTGCCACACTTGATTCTACCTGTGTTGACCCAATTCTAACTTAAAATGCACTAACAGAAGGCTAAAACATGATTGGATGCAGATGACCAATCAAAACTGAGAATCTTCCTCAGCTTGATTGGCTCATTATAACATCGATTTAAGTACTGCAGTGATCTGATTGGTTATGTCTAGCCAGTTATGTTTTACTCTTAGACTTCTTTATTTTTGCCCAGAAATGGAGCAGAGTCCTCCATACACAAAAATAAATTTGCCACATGCCTACAGTATGTTGATGGCACCCAAGCAGCAGCTTCTGGCTCCAGAAGGCCTGTCTCCTTTTGCAGCCAGCTGTGTGGCTGCTCCTGACCCTTGATGGCTTGCCTCTGCTGCAGCCACCAATATGGTAGTTCTCTGCTCCAGAATGCTTGTTGCTGTTGGTGCCTTCAGAGCAGCGATTCTCTACTCCTGAAGGTCTTGCTACTGTTGAAGCCACCCATACATCAGCCCCAGGCCCACTTGCTGCTATTGCAGCCACCTGTGCACTCACCCCCAGCTCTGGAAGGCTTGTTTCTGTTGCAGTTGCCCATGCTGCAGCTCCTGGCCCCGGAAGACTTGTCCCTTTTGCAGCCGCCCAAGCAGCAGCTACTGGCCTTGGAGGGCTTACCAGTCTTGATTCCACCTGAGCTGATCCCATTCAAACTTAAAATGCACCAACAGAAATCTCAAACATGCTTGGCTACAGATAACCAGTCAGAACAGAGGATCTTCCTTAGCCTTGTTGGCTCATCATAACATCAAGCTAAGTCCTTTAGTGATCTGATTGGTTATCTTTAGCCAGTCATGTTTTTACTAGTTTGTTCATTGTCACTGTGAAATAGAGCAAGATCCTCCATGCAACCAAAGAAACTTGTTGTATGCCTAAAGTATACTGATGACATCCAGATGGCAGCTACTGGCCCCAGAGGGCTTGCCTCTATTGCAGCTCCTAGCTCCTGAGGGCTTGCCTTTGTCGCAGTGGCCTACATGACAGTTGCCAGCCCTGGGAGGCTTGTTTCTGTTGGTGCTGCAGTGCTGCATCTCCTGATCTCACAGGGCTGGCCTGTCTTGCAGCCTCTGGCATGGTGGATCCCAGTTCTGGAGGGCTTGCCACAATCTAAAGTACTATATATGGTATATGCATGGATGCTGATTCCATGCCTAAAATGGTCTGGAATTTAACACTCTGAGGAAGATCCCTAGGTCAAAGTGCTGGGGTTCTAGCCTGTGCCCTAGCAACTGTACTTGTGCCTTGGATAGCCATTTTAGCTATTAAATTTGTTTTGCATCACTTGTGTAGTGCTTCAATTTGCCTTTTTGAATTGTGAGTGCACTGAAATTTTGTTTTAGTTTGTGTTGGAGGGGCATAGTACACCCTTCACAGGTGCACCATGGAGAGTTGTGTGCACTGAACATATACTCACTGGAGACTAGGTAAAATGGGGCATGGATATTATTGAGTCCTTCAAGTTCCTGAAGGGAATAACCAAGTTGAACTGGAGGAACTATTTAACAGGAGTACAGAGTCAAAAACCTGAGGTCATGAGTGGAAACTGGCATGGAGAAGGTTTAAGAGAGCAGACTAGATGGATCTTTGGACATTTTCTGCAGTCATTGTTTTATATAACATAAATTCCAACTCTGATCCTGGTCTGTTGCTATCTGGAGGAAACCTTTGATGCATGTTATTTGTTTGCTATGATTATTGCTTTTATACTGTTCTCTTCAGATGGGGATGGAGGGGTTAAGGGGCTGCAGGTATCCTGTGAGTTTGGCGATCACGATTTGTCACATACCCAAAATGGCAACTCAATTGCAGCATCTCGCATTGCAGAGACTGGGGAGTGCGCAAATATATCGCCATCCTGTCGCTACATGTATATGCCCGTGGGGCTGAGTGAGCACACACAGCAAGTGGCAGGACGGGAGGGAGGGATTGTGAGGGGTGGTGCTGTGGCAAGCTGCCGAGCTGCTCTCATAATGTGGTGGGTGGGTACAGAGTTGCACTGTACAGGGTGCCATGTTCGGGGCCAGGCGCAGGTACCTTTTGTTGCGCCTGGCCTGAAATGTTTTTGTCCTTGTCCCTCTAACATGCCACCCCTCCAAGTTGAGAATCCTCTGTAGGGGTGCAGGAGGCAAAGCCCCCTGGGGTGCGTACATAGCCCCCCACATTAACATTAGAATTGTAAGTTCCCAGTGCCCTTTTGCTGTGTGCCGGGGACTACATCGATGAAATATTTTTCCGGCGATGTGCATTCACACTAACAGCGATCGCTATTCTATGATTGCCATTATCACATAGATCCAGGGCTGCAGTTGGACAGGGGGATGGATCATAGGTTTCTGGAATATTTTTTCTGTTCTAGTCAGGTTCTCCATTTGGGGAGTGGGAGCTGATGGAAGTACCAGGCCACAGTAGGATGGGCTGATGGGTCCCAGTTTCTGAGATATTTTTATTCTAGTTGGGCTCTCCAGTTGGGGAGAGAAAGGGGTAGCAGTGGAATGGGGATAGGTCCTAGTTTGCTGGGCTATTTATTTTTTGTATTCCAACTAGGCTCTCTGGTTAGGGAGGGGGAAGCTGGTTAGAAGTTAGGGTCTGCAGTGGGATGGGGGACGGTAACCAGTTTGCAGTGATGTTTTTGTTTTTATTGTACTCGGGGCTCTCTGGATGAGGAGGAGGAGTGGGATTAGGGGATAGATCATAGCTCTCTGGGATTTTTTTTTAATTATTATAATACTCTGGGCTCTCTGGTTAAGGAGGAATGAGCTGAGTGGGAGTATAAGGCCTCAGTGGGATTGGGGAAGAGTTCCAGCTTGCTGTTTTTTATTGTTGTTATACAGTACTTGAGGCCCCCACTGTGCTGTCACAGTACTTCTTACCCAACAGTTCCCTGCTGAGTATAGTGACACAGACTACTGGGTCATCCATTTATGCAGCAGAGAGAGCCTGAGCTCCACAGCATCCCACAAGTCCCAGTGTCTGAGTCGCCAAGGATTGAGCTGCAGTCTTTTGTATTGTAAGTTTGCCAGGCTCTCCAAAATGTTTTTGTTTTTTTTAATAAATTATCTGGTTTTATCATGGAGCATGTGGGATTAAGCTGCAAAGTGAGGTTGAAAATTTGTTGTATTAATTCATTTTTGGTTAGTGTCTGATCCATACTGTAGATCAGTTCTGAGGAAGTTTTATTTGTATGCTGTGGACAGGTTTCTGGGTCTGTTGAGTTACAACACACACACACACACACACACCAGCATACATTGTAAACATTTTCTTTAATTTAGTTGCAGAACTGTACTGCACTGTATACAGTATCTTCTGATTTACTTTAGTGAGCAAGCTTGGAAGGAAAAGTCCATATGTGTGTAACTTGCTAGCATTTTCTTAGAATTCACCTTGACTACACTGGAACTGCATTGAAACTGCTATGTAGCTGCATGCAACAAACATGTAACTACAGCTTAATCACCCCTTTGCATGCAAGTAAAGATTAGTTACATTGAAATAGAAAAATGAAGTGTGACCCAGTTTTTCAAAATGCGGAATTCTTGCATTAATGCACTTCATTCTGACAGGAGGCATTGTAGTTAATTCAGTTCTCTCTATGAAGTTGAACAGAGCCCTAGGCCTGATAGAATATCTTCTGATATAATTCACATTGCAATAATGTGGTGGCTTCCATTTCTTCATCATCTATTTAATTTTATGATTTTATTTATTTTTTATTTATTTAGTTGTTTAACCAGGAGTAGCACACTAAGCTGAAAGCTTTTTTACAGGAGCAACCTGGGAGCACAGGGAAGTTAAGTGATTTGCTTAGGGTCACACAGTATGCAAGTGGAAGCTGTGGGATTCAAACCCAAGTCTGGTCTGCTGGATGTCACCAGATTTGCAGCTCAGAGCCTTAAACCACTGCGCCTTACTGCCTCCAAACAATTATGCAAAATAAAATCCCTGCTTCTTGGCTATTATATTTGTATTTATATATATATATATATATATATATAAGAAAGGTTCTCCCACAAATCCCAAAATATATCGGCCATTTAGTCTACTAGATTCCTCTAAAAAAATTATTTCACGGATTATCTTAGAGTTGACAAACTGTCAGCTTAGTTACTGGAGAAAAAACTGTTCACAGAGACAAAAGGGATTCCGTTCCAACAGACCAACAATTCACTACTGTTATAGTACATATTAAAACATTAGATTTATAAACATGTTGTTATCAAAAATTCAAAACTATATTGCTCTTTTGTTGACCAGCAAACAGTGTTTGACAGCATAAATAGAAGACTTTTTGAAACCAACACTACAGCTTAGGTTTAGACTTAAATCTTCTAGATATTTTGATAGTATGCATGACTCAACCTGTCTGCAAACCCGATGTGACACATGTGGTCTTTTGACCAAAAGTGTAATGAAAAATGTCAGTACCCATCAGGGCTGTGTCCCTTCCCTGATGCTTTTCAATATTTTCTTTACTAATAGATTACTTTAATTATCTAATGAGAAATTTCACTTTCATAAAACTTGTGATATATACAGTAATGCATGGGGTGGAGTGCATAATGAGAATTTAATGCCCACCCGATGTGTGGGATGCTACATAAACCCCGAGGGTGAAGCCAGACGGATTTATTAAAGCACCCCGCACCGAGGGTGGGCATTAAATTCTCATTCATGCACTCCACCTCATGCATTATTTTATGTTATTGCTGGTCTACGTTTTTTTTTTTCCAGATAGAAAATAAAAGGTTCTGTGACACAGCATTTATGTTAAGACATTTATTGAACTAAATGTTGAATTTTTAAAACATTTTTTAACTGCTGGAACTTGAAAAGACTTGTTGACATTGGAACACTGAGCAATGAAGTAATTAAATGCATTTGTTTTATAGTTTTAACTTTTTTCCAACTGCAGTACAGTACTCCAAGTGAAAACACCACAGTGTAAGAGGAGCAAGGATGGAAACCGGTGGTTGTTGAGAAGGATTACAAATTGAAGTAATTGTGGTAGAATGGCAGTCTTTCAGAAAAATGTGTCTTGAATTGTTAGTTTTTGAGATATTTGAGTTCTTTTCAGTGTTTCTTTAGTTGTCTTCCAGTTCATGACCTAGTGTTGCCTCAGAGATATGCAAATTCATTTTTGGTCATTTGCATATCTCCGAGGCAACACTAGGACATGAAGTGGAAGACAACTAAAGAAACAATGACAAGAATTCAAATATCCCAAAAACTAACAATTCAAGACACATTTTTTTTGAGAGTTTGCTGCTTAAAATAAAAGGTACTGTTTTAATTTATGGACGCCTGTTTTTTTGGGGACTGTTAGTTTCTGTGCCATGTTTGTGGAGTGCTGAGGTGCAGTGTAAGCCAGGAGAAGGAGCAGATGGTGCGTGTTTGCCATTATAACCTGCGGGTTATAACAGTGAATTATAACCTGCTGTCTCTAGGAGAAAACATGTAAGCCAGTTATAACATTGTTATTAGTCATCTAGTGTATGCAGATAATTTGGTTTTGATTCCATCATCTTTTATAGGCCTTCAAATTCTTATGGATAGATTTAGTGACATATGTAATGTAATGTATATTTTCTCAAAATTAATAGATTAAAGACTACTCTGGTAGTTTTTGGTTGTAAATTCAGGAGTCCATAAAATTGTATATTGACCAAATTCCAATTCAAACATCGAACTTTTCTAACTACTTGGGGTCTGTTTTTCTGATAGTCTATCTTGTAAAGCACATATTCTTATGTCTAAAACAAAAATGATCCAGCTGATCAATGGTTTTAATATTTCAGTGTGAAACATGGGGGTAACTCTACGTATGGCCTTTTGTCTGTTCTAAATGCTCAAATAAGACTGCACCTTCTTTATGCAGCTGACATCTAGACCAAAACTGATTCCTCTATTTTGGAAAGCATCCTTTGTAAGTTATATTGGCTTATTGTAAGTGTTCCAGATTTTAAGTCTACAATTGTAGGAGCAGAACTCGGCCAATGATCTCTTAAATCCTTCATTAACTAAAGCACCACCGTTTTTCTTATGGAGAGATACAGACTTCCTGAAGATTCCATATAAACATAGATAGTGATGGCAGCAGGGGACCATACAGCCCATGTGCCCATTTCCTACCCCCCTATCCCTTAGCCGCTACTCAGTTTTATGGTGCCCTTATACTGATCCCACACATTTGTGAAGACTCCCACAGTTTTGCATCCACTGCCTGTTTTGGAAGGCAGTTTCACACATCTACCACCCTCTCAGGAAAGAAGAATGTGCTTGTGTTGCCTCTGAATCTGCCCCCCTCTAACTTCATGTTGTGCCCCCTGGTTCTTGATTGATTTATGGTTTGGAACAGGTCTTCAGCCTGTACCTTGTTTATACCTTTCAGGAACTTGAATATCTCAAGCATGTTGCCCCTCTCTCTCCAAGGCTCCAGGGAATGCATGTTCAGTTCTCGCAGACATTCTTCATAGGGTTTGTCATGCAGTCCATGTATCATTTTAGTTGCTCTGCTCTGCACTGACTCAGAATAGTCTGTCAGCTTAGGTGGTGGGTATAAAAACAGTCAGGGGATTCAAGCAGGGTTGGGACATAATGAAGGGAATAATGGTTATGGGGGAGCCACAGGGCCAGGGAAGAGAATAGAGAGATGACAGAGAGTTAGTTCCCTGGAGGAACAGTAAATTCCAGGGATTATAGGGAAATTGGGCAGACTGGATGGACCTCTGGTCTTTTCCTGTCATCATTGTCTATGTTTTCTATATGTTGTTACTACCTGTTTTACTACCATTGTCCCCAACTTTAAACTGTTTTTTTACCTGTGCACTATATTGCTGAACCTCGTGTGTTATACTCTCATCCATTGTATGCTGTGTTTGCTCATGTAGTTTTTCTCTTTCCTTGTACTGTATGTGCCACCTACATGGCCTGGATCGTACCTGAAAATGATCCCTGGGACCAGTGTACCCTACCCAGTTACCAAATAAATAAATACATACATACATAAGTAAATAAACAGCAAATTGGTACAGCATAGATGCACCTCCAATACTTAGGAACCTCACCACTGTTTAAGGATTTTTCATATAGAATTATTAGAGGGTATATGATGCTATTTTTCATAATCTTTAACATCTTTGATGAAAAAAAAATCAGGACCTGGGACACCATGTGTTTTTAAAGAGCTCCTGACACAGCTAAGTCAGCTTTGAAAAAAATTAATATCCAGGCATACATGTAGCTTATATTTTGTATTTTATTCTGTAATACTAACCCTTATTTCCTTATTACCAAATGTATTGGCATGAATACAGTATCTCTGCCCACAGCTCTGGCTACCTGCCCACTCCTGACATCATAATTCTGTTTATGATATCAAAATATGTTGCTGTGGAGATAATAATAATAATAATTTTTATTTATAAAGCGCCTTTCAATTGCCAAGGTGCCGTACATAAATAACAGATCAAAACAATAAAAATCATAAAAAATACAGCTGGATCAAAACAGTCATTTCAGTAAATGTTCTAAAAATGCAGTTTCCCATAAAAAAGTCTTCAAACCTCTCTTGAAGCCCTCCACAGAAGTGCACTCCCACAACCGGTGGGGTAGAATGTTCCAAAGGGTGGGGGCCACGTATGCAAAAGCCCGAGCGCCCGAAGATTTCAAATTCATCCTTGGAACCTCTAGCAACCCCTCGTCAGCTGAGCGGAGTGATCGATTAGGGTGATAAGGAACCAGAAGTTCTTTCAGAATAGACTGGGCCCAGATCGTGTAGAGCTTTGAAAGTCAGCAATCTGACTTTAAAGGTGATCCGCCACCGAAGTGGCAGCCAGTGCAGTTCGTGCAGCACTGGAGTAATGTGACAGGATCTACTAGAACCCATCAAAAGCCGGGCTGCAGCATTCTGCAGTAGCTGCAGGTGATGGATTTCAACCCCAGAAAGCCCTAGATAAAGGGAGTTGCAATAATCAAAGCACGAGGACACGAAGGCATTGACTAATGTTGGCAACTCGGCAGATGGAACAAGATGCCGAATCCTGGTGATGTTCCTAATATGGTAAAAGAAAGTCTTGACAACTGCCGACACCTGCGAATGCAGTGCCAACCCGTCGTCAAGAACTACCCCCAGGTTCTGCACCCATTCAGAGGTTGGTAGAGAAATGCCTCGCAAGAAAAATTCCAGAAGATGCACCAGCACCCGACCCTCCTATCTGTCAACCCAGGTCCACAACCAGTACCTCAGTCTTATCAGAGTTCAACCTCAGCCAGCTAGAAATCATCCACTCCGGATTTCTTTTAGACAGCTATTAAAGACTGAGAGAGCTCCCTCCTGGTTGGGGGCAAAAGAAAGGTAGAGCTGGGTATCATCTGAGTAACAGTGAAACCTCAGCCCATAACTCCTTACAATGTCTCTGATGGGTAGCATATACACTGCAAATAACATGGGTGACAGTACTGAACTCTGAGGCACCCCACATGACAAAGCCTTTGAATCCAAGGAAAAAAACCCAGACACAACTCTTTGTGATCTCCCAGTGAAGAATGATGTGAACCATCTTAAGACAGTTCCAGATATTCCACAAAACAGCCTTAGGCGTTCTATCAACACCATGTGATCTACGGTGTCAAAAACTAAAAAAATGTCGAGGAGAACCAAAATGGAACGCCTTCCGATCGCTAGTCTTCAAGAGATCATTGAGCACCCAAACCATTGCTGTCTCAGTACTATGTCTTTTACGAAAACTGGACTGGAGGGGTTCATAGACGTCATGGATGGCCAAATGGTCCTCCAGTTGTGCAGTCACTACTTTCTCAATCACCTTCCCAACAAAGGGAAGGTTACAGATAGGTCTGTAGTTTTCAAGACAGTCAGGGTCCGCAGTAGCTTTCTTCAAGAGGGGTGTCACCACCGCCTCTTTCAGGAAGCTGGGAAACTCACCAGATTCCAGGGAGCACCTGACTATCTGCATAAGGACTGGACCAATGATGTCAATACAACCCAAAATTAGGGAGGTTAGTCCAGGATCCAAACTGCAGCACGTAGGGTGCATGTGCTGGACAATCCTCATGACATCAATGAACTCCAGCTGACCGAAGGAACTCCAGGAAAATCAAGGCACCGTGATTTCACCCCAGTTCACGGCAACCCCCATAGAGCATCATGGCAGCAGCTCAGCCCGAATGTCAGCCACCTTATTTATGAAGAACTGAGCAAGCTCATCGCACTCCAATTGCGAAAAAACTTTTTGAACTTGCAAACAGGCTGGGTTGCACAGTCTGTCCACAGTTTGAAACAGCTGAGCTGGTCGATTCCGAGCAACTGCAATCTCCCTGGACAGGAACTCTGTCTTCTTATGGGTGACTGCAGATTGATAGGCCAAATAATGATCTATCAATCTAAGGCGGTCGGCATCGAGGGCGGACTTTCGCCAGCAATGCTGCAACCTTCGCCCCTGTCTCCGCATCTCCCTCAACGTCCCATCAAACCAAGGTGACTTGGGTAGAAGGGAGAGGGGATGAACACAAACTGGAGCAATGAAATCCAGAGCCCCTGCAATGGCTGTATTATAGGCCAACACGAGGGTCTCTGGATCACTGCTTGCCAACGCGGTGGATGAGAGGTCAAGCACTGCTGCAAGGCCTTGGGAATTTATATCCTGCAAAGGGCAGTACCTAACCAACTCCGTAGGGGCAGGCCTTCTAGAAGGGGAGCAAAAACCAAACCCCACGGTGTAATGCTCTGACCACCCGATGGGTTCCACCCTCACATCGGATGCCCTGACCCCTAGAAGGAAGATTAGGTCTAAAAAGTGTCCACATTTATGTGTAGCAGAGGAAACCACCTGTGTAAGGCTCAGCATTGTCATTAACTGGAGGAAGTGTTGACCAAATTGAGAGAGTTCTTAGTCGACCCAGGCATTGAAGTCACCCAGAACCATCAATCTGGGTGACTCGAACGCCATATCGACGACGAAGTCCACCACGTCCTGAAGGAATCGCTTCTCATCACCGGTGACGGTAAATGAGGGTGATTCGAATGCCTACACCTGCTACAACTATACACTCAAAGGACTCAACCCTCCTCACTAGTAATTCTGTGAGGCCGAGTTCGGTCTTGAAACAGACCACAACCCCTCCCACCTATGATCCAATCATGGATGATGTAACACTGAGTACCCGGTTGGAGTCATAGCCTCCAAAATGGGGCCAGAATTATCATCCACCCAGGTCTCGGTAATACAAGCCAGGTCCACCATACCAACAAGATCAATAATAATTGTAGTCTTGTTTTTAATGGACCTGGCATTGCACAACACCACCTGAGCTGGATGAACCTCATGGGCCGCACAGGCCATCTGCCCACCATAATCAGTGGTGCCCTTGGGTATGGGCACCAGACATGGAGAACCATGTTCAGGATTCCATTTCGCCCCAAGGCGCCTTTTGGTATTAACCACCCCAATACGATGACCCTCCTCGATCATCCTCCCCTGTTTGCAACCCCCACACCCTTCTCCCCCTCCTACGCACAATACCCAGTGCTCTACAATGCTGGTAGATCTCAAACTGAAGAGGGGAAGAGTAAAAAGGGCGAAGGGCACAAAGATAGGAGGATGAGTAGCACACCACTGTGGGGGCTGAAGAACAACACATGCTGTAACCTAAGCTACAAATTACAATAAACGAAACCTAAAACAAAACTAACAAACTAATAATACCCCCCTGAAAACAGAAAACGGTTTAAAAACCCCGCTCAACTCCCAGGTTAACTAACATCAATTCAGAGCCTGAAATTAGAGCCCTGACAACCCCCCCCTTAGTACAAAATAACCCACAAGACAAATAAACAACAAACAAAGCTTAAGGACTCTCACCCCTTAGCCCAACACATCATGTATGTCATAAATGGGGGATTGTGACATCATGTGTAGAGAGGCAGCCAGAGTAGATATAGTCGGGGGGACAGGGCTCTTGTTTCTATGCAACTGTTTTAGCAATAAAGAACATATGGGAATTATTTACTGAAAATATATGAAGTAATCAAGAAAATGGGATAAAGTTGAATATAAATCTTACTTTTTTCAAAGTTTTCCTAATGCCGTCAGGGTCTCTTTAAGCTGTTAATTTTTTCTCAAATGCATTTTTCATTTATTTTAATGTTTTAATTAGAATTAATTTTTAAATTATTGTTCATACATATATTTTCAGAAAATACCAAACAAAAGTAATTTCTTTTTCTAGTGCAAGAGGTTCAGTAATTGCCTTGTTATTTTCTATGATATTATTTATTTTTATGTTGTCTTGTGCACGGGCAAGCAACATTTTGTGGCAGTAGAAAATTAGTAGGTGAAATGCAGAGGTATGTCCATTTTGGCAAATGCAGGACACACTTTAGAAGGTGCATTCCTCATTCACCAATTAGAGAGCATGCTAGCAGTGTCACAAGTGTTTTGCGGTGCCACCAACTTGAAATGATTTTGCCACTGCAGTCAGAGTCAAGCTCGTTATGCAGCGGCACCAATGAAACACCTTCACTACGTGCCTTGCCTGGTGTAACATTTCAATAAACATGGCTTTGGCTCCACCGTTCACCTCTTGCAATCCCTAGAAAGCTGACTTCGGTGGTGCCCAATCCCCCTGTCAGCATGTGTAACCCCAAGATTGTGTGGCACACTGGGACCCACCCAGTGTGCCATTCTGTGTTCGGAAGCCGACCGTATCAGTATTTTCCTTCCTCCACCACCCCATTGTGAGCCCACTGGGAGTCATAGACACATACATGATACATAGACAGTGTCGGCAGATAAGGGCCTATGGCCCACCTAGTCTGCCTCATTTGAGCTTGTAAGTTCAGTTTGTTTTCCTAGAAGTCTATTTCCCTTACTCCTGACCTCTAGAATCCTTTATGTCTATCCATGCATTCTTAAATCCGTGATTGTTTCAGCTCCCACCACTTCCTCTGTGCAGGGTGTTCCACTTATCCACCACCCATTCTGTGAAGAAATTCTTTCTCATGTCTCCTCTGAATAGTCCTCCCTCAACTTCATCCCTTGCCCTCTAGTCCTGAAACATCTTTTTCGCTTAAAATAGTGTTTTCCTGCCCTGTTCCTCCCTGTAAGATACTTGTGTCTCTATCATATCCCCTCTCCCTCCCTCTCCTCCCAGGAGTAAGCATGTTCAGTTCCTTCCAACCTGTCTTCTCATAGGACTTGTGATGCAATCCATGCACAATCTTTGTTGCCCTCCTCTGAACCTTCTCTACCCTGTCTAATGTCCCTACGTAGGTATGGTCTCAGAACTGTACACTGTACTCCAGGTGGGGCCTCACTAGTGTCTTGTATAGTGAATTATGACCTCCCTTTTCCTGCTGGTGATGCCCCTGCCTATACATCCAGCATCCTATTTGCTTTACCTGATGCCTTGTCACACTGTTTCCCTACCTTGAGGTCATCAGAGAATGACAACCCAAGATCCCTTTCCTTGCTTGTGTGCATGCTATATCCTCACCCCCAACTGATATATTGTGCCAGGGTTTTGCAGCCCCATATGCATTATCTTGCACTTCTTTGCATTGAATTTCAACTGCCAAACCAGTGACCATTCTTCAAGTTTCTGCAGGTCCCTTCTCATTCTGTCTACACACCCTCTGGTGTGTCTACTCTGTTACAGAGCTTTGTGTCATCAGCGAACAGTGAAATTCTGCCTTCTAGATCCTGTGCAATGTCACTGATGAAGATGTTGAATAGGACCGGTCCCAGCACTGATCCCTGTGGTACCCCACTGGTCCACTCTTCCCTCTGTGGAGTGACAGCCTTACCACCACTCTGTGTCCTGCCACCCAGCCAGTTACCTACCCACCACACCACTGTCCTGCCCACACCCATTCCCCAGTTTGTGTAATAGTCTTCTATGTGGCACAGTGTCAAAGGCCTTGCTGAAGTCAGATAGGCCATGTCCACTGCCCTCCCTGATCCACCTCCCTAGTCACCCAGTCAAAAATTCAATGAGGTTGGTCTGACATGACCTCCCCTAGGTGAAACCATGCTGCCTTGGGTCCTGTAGTCCATTGACAGCCAGATGTTCCACCAATCTCTCCTTCAGTAGTGCTTCCATGATCTTTCCCACTACCGAGGTGAGGCTGACTGGTCTGTAGTTCCCTGCTTCCTCTTTGTTCCCACTTTTGTATAAGGGACTACATCTGCTGTCCTCCCAGTCTTTGGGTACCTCCCTGTTTCCAGTGATTGGCTGAACAGGATAGCCAGAGGTTCAGCCACCACCTCTCTAGTTCTTTAAGGACCCTGGGGTGCACCCATCTGGCCCCATTGCTTTATCAGCTCTTAGCCTTCCAGTTCCTTCAGGACCTTTCTCATGTAAAGGGACTTGTGTCCATTTCTGCACCATTCTCACCCCTTGTACTCCCTTCAGACCCATTACCCCCTCTTCCTTAGTAAGACTGAGCAAATACCTGTTCAGCATGTAAAGCTTTACTGTTGTCATCATCACACGTCATCCTCCCCTTCAGTCTCACTATCCCTCCTTTGTCCTTCTTTTTCCTTATGTACCTGTAAAGAGGTTTGTCCCCTTTAACCACTGATTTTGCCAATGTGTTCTTCTGTCTGAGCTTTGGCTTCCCTACTGCTTCCCTGCCTCCCTTTGATTTCTCCTGGTACTTCTCCCTATCCCCTTCTGCCTGTGTCTTTTGTATTGCCTGAATGCAATCTTTTTGGCTTTCACTTTCTTTGCTACCTCTTTGGAAAACCATAATGGTCTCCTCTTTCTTTTCCTCTTGCTAACCTGCTTAATGCATAATTCTATTGTTCTTATAATCCCATTTTATACTGCACTGTTCCTCAATCCCTGATTCCTGTCCCATTCCCTTAATGCCTCTTTCAAGCATCTCCCATTTTCCCAAAGTCACCCCCTAAAATCCAGGATACGTGTTTTGTGTGGTTTGGTTCTGCTCTTTCTGTGATTTCAAACCACAATGACTGGTGGACACTGTACCCAGGTGCTCCCCACTGTTACCCCCATCACACTGTCCCTGTTTGTGAGCACAAGGTCAGTATTGCCTTCTGCCGAGTTGGTTCCATGACCAGTTGCTGTAGGAAGGCACCCTGAGGAGTCCAGGATAAATCTGCTCTAGTTGATGCTGCTGCTGGGATGCTCCAGTCCACGTCTGGTATATTGAAGTCTCCAACCAGTACTACCTCACCCTTGTCTGCCATCCTTTGGATGGCTAGCATCAACTCTATCTGTTTCTTCCTCCTGGGCTGGTGGGTCTATGAGACCACACCTGTCTTGGATGGCTGGGCCCCATTTTCCTTTCCAGCTTACCCACAGTATCTCTCCCCATTTTGTTCCTCCTGGATCTGTGTGGCCCTTATGCCATTTTCACATACAGTGCCACTCCTCCTCCCTTCCTGCCTGCTCTGTCTCTTCCGAATATGTTGTAGCCAGGTATGGCCATCTCCCAGTCATGGTTATCATTACACCAGATTTCAGTGATGGCCACAATGTCAAGGTCTGACTGTACCATGACAGCCTCCAGATCTTCCATCTTGTTGCTAAGGCTCCTGGCTTTGCACACATGGCTTTCCATGATTTGACCTCCCTAGACTGCTTCACTGTTCCTCAGCCCCTTCCTTGGTTGTCATTTATCCCTGGTTCTCCTTGCTGTCTGCCCTTCTGCTGAATTTTGCCCCTTTTCTGCTTATCCCTTTTGCACTAATCTCATCTTTGCACTGCTTTTAGAGATGGCCACTCCTCTGGTCTACTGGTTCCATTACTAGCTGTGGGGGTGAGCAGGTAGTCCATCCTTGCTGGCCTGCCACCCCTCGAGTTTATAATGCTTATCAATGTGGCATTTAAACTTATCATTGAGTGCTTGGATTCCCTCCAGGATGGATGCAGGCCGTCAGGCTTGAATAAACCTCCATCCTCCAGATGGGTCCCCAGTCACCAATGAATCCAAGCCTTCCTCACAGCACCAGTTCTTCAACCATGAGGTTAAAGTTCCTGGTGCATGCACTCCTGCTCTCTCCCTTGCCTCTCACAGGTAGTACTTCTGAGAAAGTGACAGAAGTAGCTACTTGTTGAGACCCTCCCAGTTTCCTAAACTCTTCCTGAACTTCCTTTGGCTCCCCATTTGCCAAGTCATTAGTACCTAGGTGGATAATGACATCCAGCTCACCTCCTGTCTTGCCTTCCCAGTGATCCCCAGTATCTTCCTTCCATCCCTCCATGCCGTGGCACCTGGTAGGCACCTCACCTCCCTGTCCTCCCCCTCCTGTGTTCTAGCTGGATCCCTCTTATAATGAGTCCCCACCAGGATTCGCTTCCTCCTCCTCTGGGGTCCACTGCTTTCCCCACTGAGGTCACCTCCTTGCCTAACCTCCACATCCTTTCCTTCCACTTCCTGGGTACTCTATTTGGTTGTCCTCATTTGCCAGTGTGGCATATGAGTTCTTGAGAAGGAATAGGATCTGGGATGTGCCTCTGCCTGACTGCTCTAACCCTCCCTGAGCCCACTGTCATCAAGTGCTCCTCGTTCTCGGCATCCTTTGAGGCAGCGGCATTGGACTGGGTGGTTCCTGGACAGGGGTGATGGTACTCCTGACCCAGTTTACTTCTGCTCTGAGTCTGGCTACCTCATCCCGCAGTCCGAGAGATGCATGCAGATAGGGCAGCACCTCAGTGTCCAGAAGGTCTGCCTGAATATGGCTGCCCCACAGCCACTGCATTGCACCACTCCCCACATTATACTGCAATTCCACTATCTGCTACTGAAGCTCTCTTAGTTCTCTTTTTATTTATTTACAGTACTAAAAAATCCTGTAACTGATCCTCAGATATATATTTTTTTAAGGAAAAAGAAACCAATAAATAAATAAATGAGTCAAAACACTTGTCGTGCTGAGGGTGGTCTTCTTCCCGCTTATGCCCTCCTATTTCACACTAGTACTATACCCTGTGTTTAGCTCCTGTCAATCAGATTTATCAGGGCTTATAATTAAGAGTTGGGGAAGGGGTGGGGGGCGAAAATTTAAAGTACTAAAGACAGCACAGAATTACACCACCACTATTTTTTAAATTTTCAACAGCCCAAAAACAATTATAAGTAAAGACAACACAGAAAGAAAGTATAGTGTCACTACAAGCCTACAATCTAAGTTTAAAAGAAAAATACCAGTTACCAGTTACTCTGAAGCACTGAATTGAATATGTTTCCTTCCTTCACCTTCTGGCTTCTTCTGAGAAGATGAACTTCTGTTTGCTGCTTTAACTGTGACTAAGCCCCACCTCCAGTTATCACGTAGCTGAGGTCAGAGGCCAGACAATTAACACCTTCACCCAGCTACAGGACAGTCAGACAAGCCAAGATAAAATTTGCAGCAATTAAAGACAGCACAGAATTACACCACCACTATTTTTAAATTTTCAACAGCCCAAAAACAATTATAAGTAAAGACAACACAGAAAGAAAGTATAGTGTCACTACAAGCCTACAATCTAAGTTTAAAAGGAAAATACCAGTTACCAGTTACTCTGAAGCACTGAATTGAATATGTTTCCTTCCTTCACCTTCACCTTCTGGCTTCTTCTGAGAAGATGAACTTCTGTTTGCTGCTTTAACTGTGACTAAGCCCCACCTCCAGTTATCACGTAGCTGAGGTCAGAGGCCAGACAATTAACACCCTTCACCCAGCTACAGGACAGTCAGACAAGCCAAGATAAAATTTGCAGCAATTAAAGACAGCACAGAATTACACCACCACTATTTTTTAAATTTTCAACAGCCCAAAAACAATTATAAGTAAAGACAACACAGAAAGAAAGTATAGTGTCACTACAAGCCTACAATCTAAGTTTAAAAGAAAAATACCAGTTACCAGTTACTCTGAAGCACTGAATTGAATATGTTTCCTTCCTTCACCTTCACCTTCTGGCTTCTTCTGAAGATGAACTTCTGTTTGCTGCTTTAACTGTGACTAAGCCCCACCTCCAGTTATCACGTAGCTGAGGTCAGAGGCCAGACAATTAACACCCTTCACCCAGCTACAGGACAGTCAGACAAGCCAAGATAAAATTTGCAGCAATTAAAGACAGCACAGAATTACACCACCACTATTTTTTAAATTTTCAACAGCCCAAAAACAATTATAAGTAAAGACAACACAGAAAGAAAGTATAGTGTCACTACAAGCCTACAATCTAAGTTTAAAAGAAAAATACCAGTTACCAGTTACTCTGAAGCACTGAATTGAATATGTTTCCTTCCTTCACCTTCACCTTCTGGCTTCTTCCAAGTGTGGCAAACATCACTCCCCCAAAGTAATGGGGCACACTGGAAGCCCCCCCTATTGTCCCCAACATTGTTTCATACACCTGTAAACAAAGAAAATGGTCCGTGCTATTCATTTTTTTTTTAACCTAAAACAAAGAAAATGGCCCCTCGCTGTAGGCAGGTCCCCCTCCCCCAACCCACAGCCACCCTCTGCACACTCCACCTCCCCACACCCCCCCCATCCCATACTTACCTTCGGAGGTCCAGCGCTGCGATCTTCGGTGGAGCAGTAACATGCCTGCACTCTTCAAAGCCAACCACGAACTGAAGAAATGCCGGTAAGCTTTATAATGGGATCAATTGGGGGCGGAAGGTTTCAGCTTAGGTGGATATCGCAACCATTTCTTTGACTTTTGACACCAAATTTTCAGCAAGGGGTTCTTGGACCCCACTTCATGAAATCAATCACTGTCATTTCATTATTCGGCCCTGAATGGTGATTTCACAGTCACTGCGTGGAATCACCTTTCAGGACCGATTAATGAAACAATAGTGCCACTGTTCATGAGATGGGCTCCCAAAAAGCCTATTTTACCAATTTGGTGAAACAATTCCAAAAAATGACTGTGTTACAAGCATGCATTGCTCAGTTTCCACACATGCTCATAACTTCGAGAATTTTTAATATTTTCACTCCAGATTTTCAACATTGCCATTTTTTCACACCTCCTTATGAAGAGTACAGCTGTCATTTTTCATATCCTGCCCTAAATGTGTTTTTGCACATCTGGTGCACAATTTATTTATTTATTTATTCAATTTTGGTGACCAGGTAGGCCCACTGAGTCCCAGAGGTCCCTTTTTCAGGGGCGACCCAGGTTACATTAGAGAGGAAGACTTATATAGTAGTTTACAAGGTGATGGCTTAGTACATGTTTTTAAGGCACTCTTAGTGGTTTACAGAATGGTAGCACAGTACATATTTTTAGATTTTGTGATATAAATGCAATACAAAGATGAGGATTGGTTCTAGGTATGGAGACCAGTATTTGTAAAGTTGTGCCCAGTGTGTGGTAGGGGGGTAAGGGGGTTAGCTCAGGTATCATGGCAAAGGCATATACTGGCATCCAGCAGGTGGGCATTGAGCCTGGTTTGGAACATTTTGATGGAGATGGCTTCATGTACAGAGGGTGGGAGTTTGTTCCATAGCAAAGGGGTAGAGGAGGTAAAAGACTTGCCACCGCCTTGGTCCTCACTCTGGGTTCTTCTAGTAGGGTTCACCCTGTGGTCTGGAGGTTCTGCCAAGAGTACCTGGGGGCAAGAAGCCCAGTGAGGCTGGCAGGGGGGCAATAGCAGAGTAGCTTATAAGCATGGGAGAGCAAGGGGCATTGGAGGTGAGAGTCCAGTGATGGCCAATTTAGGAGTGCTAAGGCATCACAGTGATGACTTCTGGTGTGAGACTGTGTGGCAAAGTGAGCCACCTTGTCATACAGCACATGCAGTCTGTTGATCTCGAGTTTAGCCATACCTTGCATGACTGGAGCAGAATAGGTCAGGGTGGGGAGGAGGACGCTTGTGGCTGTGGTGATCCTGGCCTCAGGGATCAGCTGGTCTTTTAGGTGGTAGAGAGTTCCTACTTTGCTGTGGATGGTTTTGGTTACCTGGTCAATATGATTCTTTAGAGTGAGGCCCTGGTTTAGCGTTAGGCCGAGGTATTTTAGGGAACCCACCACTTCAATGCTGTTGCCAGAAACAGAGGTAAGTGGTAGTGATTGGGTTCTGTCTTGGCCTAGGGATCTTAGTCCAAACAGTGTGGCCATATTTTTGCCTGTGTTAAGGACCATTCAGTTCTCTATTAGCCAGGTGTCCTGCCTAGTAAAGTCAGCTTGGAGGTGAGGGCCCAGGTCAGCCAGGTTGTCCAGGGATCGGTATATGACACTGTCATCTGCATACTGGACAACTGAGCTACCACCACAGTGGTCACTTAGGTCATTGGTGAACAAGGAGAAGAGGATGGAACCCAATATTGACCCTTGCGGTACACCCTCCTTTAGGGGAAATGGATCGGATATTGCTCCTTTCCACTTCACTCTCTGTGTTTGACCGGGTAAGTAACTGTCAAACCATGTGAGAGAGTGGGGGTCTAGGCCTAACCTACCCAGCTTAGTCAGTGGGAGTTGGTGGCTGACAAGGTTAAAGGCCTTGGATAAATCAATAAAGACCACCCCTGTTGGGATCCCTTTATCCATGGCACCAAGTACATCTGCTGAGAATTTCATCAGGGCATTGTTTGTTCCATGGTTTATTCTGAAGTCATATTAGGAGGGAGCAAGTAACTGGTGAGCTTCTAGGTAGTCTCGGATTTGCCCGTAGACTAGCCTTTCCTGAATTTTTGCTAGGGTGCAGAGCAGGGAGATTGGCCTGTAGTTTCCAATAGGTTCTCTGGGGGGCCCCCTTGTGGATGGGAACCACATGAGCCTGTTTCCACATGTCAGGGATGACTCCTTCAAGTAGGGATCTATTTATGAGCCTGGTTAGGAGTCTGGAGATGGCTGGAGCTGTGGCTCTTAGCAGCCTTGGGTTGATCCTGTAAGTCCTCCGGATCCCTTGGTTTTCAGGGACTTGAGAAGGATGAGAACATCCTTTGCCTTGACCAGTTGCAAGTGGAATGTAGGTCGGTTGAGGCAGGGGGTCTGGGATATTTTGGACTCAGTATTAATAGGGGGTAGTCCCATCTTGTAGACATCCAGGTTGGTGAAGTGTAGATCAAGGGAGGAGGCAATTTGGTGACTGTCATTTAGTAGTTGGCTATTGACCTCGATAGGACCAGGTTGGCTAATGTCCTTGTGAAGGTGTGGCCTCCAGTACTGCATGCAGTACTCCAGATGTGACCTAACCAGTGTCTTGTAAAGACAGATTATTACCTCCCTCTTCCGACTTGTGATACTCCTCCTAATACATCCTAACATCCCCCTTGCCTTACCTACTGCTTTAGTGGTCTGCCTGGATGATTTCAGGTCATCAGTGAGGATGATGCCCAAGTTTCTTTCTTCCCTTCTGACTGCCAGCAACTCCCCTCCCAGCCTATAGGTGGCTTCAGTGTCTGTCTTCCCTGTGTGCATGATCTTGCACTTCTTTGCATTAAACCCCATTTTGCTAGTTTATCCAGATCTCTTCTCATTCTGCCTACCCCATCTGGATCATCTACTTTGTTGCAGATCTTGGTGTCATCTGCAAACAGACAAACCTTACCCTCCAGTCCATCTGCAATGCCACTGATGAAATATTGAAGAGGACTAGCCCCAGGACTGATCCCTGAGGTACCCCACTTGTGACTTGCATCTCCTGAAGTTTATACCAGTCTTTTTACACTAATTACTGAGCCTTGAGTTTATTCTTATTATAGTTTCTTTTTTTTCTTGTACTTGCTCTGGGGATTGGTAGTAGCCCAGAGATACACACAGTTCCTCTGTGGTTTTGTTATCTTTCCCCATTTTGACCTGGTCAGAACATACATCCTTTTCATGGCTGCTGCCTGCATTGTTTGTTGCTATGTGGAGAGTGTGGTATGCTGGTTCTGATGTCATTAATTTTTGCACTGGGGAGGTGTGAGTGTTCTGTTCAGTTTATCTTGATCACAGATATATGAATCGCAATGGCTAATTATAGAGTCACCAAGCACAACAATTTGCTTCCTGTTTACGTGTCTCTGTCTGTCCATAACTAAAGTACTCTTTTGTCCTCCTATGCTGTTCAGACTTTCAAATTTGTTCCTTAGTTCTTGATGTTTCTAACTGACTGCCTCGGCTCTCATTCCTCTCTTTGCACCTTTCTGGTGACCAACTGAATACCACTAGTTCTTAGTCAAGCCATTTAGATCTTCCCTTCCCCTGTTATTTTTGTTTTCTCCGGAGTTAACAGGACAACTCTCCCTATTCTCTTCCCTGTCTCTCTTTTTGTGATTAGTTTGCTGGGTGTGTAGTACAGAATCCATTTTGCTTTCCAAGTCTTTTACAAAACTTTCAATTGTGTTAATCTCAAGTACATTTTTCAGGTCATTTTGCATTTTAGATCATTAATTTCTCTTTTATTTCATATTGAATAAACTTTATATAAACACAAGAAGTAACAGCATACATGACTAATAAGCAACCCATAAATTACAATAAACAAAAAGATATGAAAAGCAGCAATAACACAACAACCCTACCACCCCTCCCTCCCTCCTCCCATCCTCCACCACCACGGAGAGCAGGGTATAATTTCTCATTTCATAATGAGCCTGGAACTTACTGCATACAAAATTGTCATTAGACATGACACCTGATTTGTCAGTGTACACTTACACTCTGAACACTGAATTATTGATCCTTCTTGAAGCAATAATATTATACTGGGTGCCCCCGTTCCCTTCCCCTTCCTGATGCCCTCACTCCCTTGGGTGTCCCCATCTTCCTTTCTCTGCACTGCTTGTAGTTAGATATATTTGTTAAATGTCATGGTTTCACAGCTGCATTAACATGATTTTCATCAGAAGAAGTTGTCATAAATAAATACTGCTAGCCAAGTCTAGACTTCTTTTTTCAGCATTAGAGTGATTGAACAGAGTGGAACACTGTCAGCTCTTACATGTACTGTAAATTGCATCAAATAACATGAATGAGAGCAACTCTCTTGAGCTAGCAGCAGCCCAATCACTGATGCTTAAAAAGTGAATCTACTGCAGACTTGGCTGACAGCTTTTATGGGAGGATAATGAATGAGCGAAGACAGAGTTCACTACTAAAGTGAATGGGGAGAAAGAGCTATTTCTAAGTTCTCCTCACCAAGACTTAAAATTAAAGGGGAACTGTCATCAACAGGGTTTCTTAATGTCTAAAAGTCCATGAAAAGCTAATTTGAGTGAGCCATTGTATTTATGTGTGAGTTGTTGCAGTCCTGAGTTATTCATATATAAATCAGCCTGTAATTAAGGGCTGGGAGCAGCCATGTGTTTTAGGCTCCTGACAGGGAATCATGTCGCTGAGGAACTTGGCCCTCCATTTACTGCAGGTTAAATAGGAAGTCATCTGTAAATAGTTTTTTATTTTAATGGGTTCACCACAACATAACCCAGACAGACCATCTTAGGGTAGCTGGTTCATTCCACTGGGGTGTCAAACAGACAAGGCGTACTGATGAGTCCTGGTGGGATGAAACATGTGTCTATGTCATCTGTTAGCACCCTTTGCAAACTGTGTGAGAGGCCTTTTGGCACCAAGCAATTCTGCTTAAAGTTGAACCAGCATAACATTCTGTGGTGATTTGCATATGCAGCCCATGATGCTTTGCATTGTGTGGGCATGTGTGATTTTGTATTTTCTTGAAACTTGGCTTTCCAGCCAAATGCCCTTTGTGGTAACCCTTGCCTCAGTGTTTGCGCACAGAGGTTCTCTGTGTTTTACTAAGAGTGTTTTAAGGTGTTATTACAGCAATTTCTACATTTATAATAATTGTTTTGTATGTGCATTGAATCTAGTGAGTTATCACTTTTACATTTCAAACTTTTAGTAAAAATAATCCATCTTTAGAATTGCTTTAAACTGTAAGCTGTACTTCCAGCTGATCATTAAAAACTACACATCTCAAGGCTGACTTGTGGTGTCAACAGGTATTGGGGCACCATACTGTATCAGGATGTCTAAACTCTGGCTGTGTTCATGTTAGTGCAGATTTTTGGGGCTGCAACAGCACTGAATTCTGTCTTATTCCATTGTCTCTCTCTTACAATTTTGGAAGTGAACTCAGGTCTACAAGATGCAAATGTGGCTACATACCTACTGGCCAGGCATCATGGGGCCAGCCTTGAAATGTGTAGTTTTTGATTAACAGCTGGCAGCATAGCCTAGAGGTTAAAGTAAAGAGCTGTGAACAAGCTTTGTTCATCCAGCAAAATGGGGTTTCATTCCAATATGCTCTACTTGTATACTACGTGACCAGAGCAAGTCACTTATCCTCCCTGTGGTCCCAAAACACACCCAGAAACAAGCTGTACTGGAGTTGTGTGCCTGTCCTAGACAAAGACAGTGAAAACAATCAAAGCATGTTGACTTGAAAAGAAAAATATCAGGACACCATTAATTGTTTATTAATTGCAAAAACACATAGATGGACAACATTGTTAAAACATGCAATGCATTATTAAAAGAGTGGGGGGGGCATGGCCTTGCTTTCAACATAGCGGAGGTCTAACTGGGGAGCTCCATGTGATCCACTGTTAATCAAACCCATCCTACTAAATTTAGACACCAGAATCATCTGTCTGGGCTTTATACAACATACTAATGTCTGCCAACCTGAAATCTGGCAAAAAACAGTCGAAAATCCAATTTTCCACCGCGCAGCTCCCAAAGGAAAAATCAGGCCCAAGCAGGCCACCATCACCAGCTGCAAAAGTGCCCCAGGTGGAGCAAGCTGTAGAACAGGGCTCTCTGGAGATGGCCAACACCAGAACAGAATTCTTAACATGTAAACATCTTATTAAGGATCTAAAATGTGACCTGGGCACTAAAATGCAGGCTGGCTTTGATAACCTGACTGCACAGCGACAGCATATTCAACAAACAGTCAGTTAGCTCTCAGAGACAGTTGAAAAGCATGAGGAATGTCTTGAGGAGGTGGAGGCTTGAGTGAGTGCCCAGGAAGATCATTCAAACAATAAAGCTACAGATCTTAGACAAGCACTCCTGGAGATAGAAAAACTAAAGGATTTGATTGATGACCATGAAAACCGAGAACAACGGAACAATATCCTCATCATGGGTCTTGCAGAGGGACAGGAGGGGAGAGATTACACTTCTTTTCTTCAAATGTGGCTCAGAAAAACCCTCTCTCTTATGCCGGACTGCAGCCTAAAAATCCAGCGGGCTCATCATTCCACAGGAATGAAACCTCAACCAGACCAGAGACCTTGGCATATGTTGGCAAAGTTCTTGCAGTACCAGGACTGCCAACAAGTTCTGGAAGCAGCTCGGAAAGCGAGGCTGATTATACAGCATGATGCCGGTATTAACATTTTCCCCAACTACTCCAGGGCCCTCCAGTTTAGAAGACAAACTTATAATGAGGTCAAGAGAAAGCTACATCACCTCAACTGCCCATTCTCACTGGTATATCCTGCCAGCCTCATGGTGCAGCCACCAGAGAAGAAACAAAGAGCATTCTTGGACCCAGCAGCAGCGGCTGAGTTCTTCCACGAATGGGATGGTCATAGAAGTCCAGCTCGAGAACAGTGACTGGAGGACCACTGAAATGATTTGCAGTCTACATTCAGTTAAATGATGGTTATGTTGAGGGGGCCATGGGGAGGGGAGGCAATTTAGGGGACCGAGGCCTAACGGCCCACAACACCCAGAGGTGGCCTATAATGGCAGGCAGGGATCTCTGAGGCCTTCTCCTTGCTTCCTGACTCTAAGAAAACAGCCAAATCAGCATCTCTGCTACACTCAGGCACTGGGTTTCAGTTCTTTGGGACACAAAAGTTGTTATGAAGGCAATTTTGAGC
Organism: Neoceratodus forsteri; assembly: GCA_016271365.2. Classification (NCBI taxonomy): domain Eukaryota; kingdom Metazoa; phylum Chordata; order Ceratodontiformes; family Ceratodontidae; genus Neoceratodus; species Neoceratodus forsteri. The sequence goes on along the minus strand of CM057454.1, from coordinate 1,097,835,357 downwards.
AGGAAGCAATTTACTTTATTTTGAACACTATTGAAGCCATTTTTCTGGTGACCAGATATTTATTTTCTGCTGTGACTATAAACATGCCACTGTAGGCTTTAACCCTGCATAGGGTTACCAACTTTTACTGAGCAAAGCAGTCTTAGAATCAGATGGTCCAAGATGCCTGTAATTCTAAAGTAAAATACAGTCGCGACAGGCAACAATGCTTGATGCTCAATAATTTTTTGGGGACTAGATTTGCCCGGGATCTTAGACTGCCTACAGCCCCAGCATAGAGGTGGTGCTTGTTGATTACCTTTATTTCTTCACAGGTCTTAAATAGTGGACAAAATTAGAGACATATCAGCTATATTGCTGGTTATGTTAAAAGGTCTGTCGTAAGGACCTATTTAATCTTATGTTTTCTTTCAGGATGTTATCTTGTTTTCTCCACGCTGTTGTGAAGAATGGTATAGTGCATTTTGGAGGGGTGGTGGTGATGTTTTGACCTCCTGTCTGACCACGTTCTTAGAGGGCCCCCACATTATTGTAAAGGTAAGAGCAATTGGAGCAATTCTATAAATCCATGTGGAGAAGGAACTAGGTGACACCACCATTCCAGGTAGGCCTGTGCCAGATTTCCTTCTTGTGGGGTTCTCCAACCCTGCCCATGGCTGTCAGGTGGTCAGGGAGAAACTGCAGTGATACTCAGGGGGCCATCCTCTGTGTATTGTTGGGGGGGGCCCTGGGGACCTTAGTGCTCTCACCCCTGAACTACCAGCAGGAGGGACTTCACTGTAATCAATGTATAAATATAACAGTGGATCTCCAGCCTAATCCACGAGATTAGAAGGATGTACAATTTGATGTTTTTTCTGGGGCACTGTTTCTCTCCATCTTCCTTTTATGCTTGGTTAGGGGTTGGGGAATGGAGAGGTGTTCAAGTGGGGAGGGAGTCATTGGGGTATGTTTTCCCATATTTGGGACCTGTTAGGAGGGGGGAATTGTGGAGAGGGAGATTCTGTGATGTTAGTTGAAAAGGTTAAAAAGGTTTGGACGTCACATCGGTATCTCGGCTTGGGATCCTATGTGGATCTGCCACACATCAAGGTTTCTCGTTATAGTCTTTTTTTTACTGGGACTATGACTAACTTTTTTTGTGTTTCATGGAATGTACATGGGTTGCGTGCTGTGGTAAAAAGGAAGGGAGTATGGACCCAGTTAAGAAAATTGGGCTCTGATCTGGTTTTCTTACAAAAAATACACTGCACAGGGGAGGAGGCCCAAGCTTTAGTACAGCCATCGGGTGGAACGTTCTTCTTGTCCACCTCACATCTAAGGCCAGGGGGGGTGGCCATATGGATTCGGCCTGGAGTGCCCCATAGAATAATCTCCACCTGGTCTGATCCTCTGGGTAGATACTTGATTGTGGAGGCAGAGGTGGAAGGCAAGGAATAAACCTTGGTCTCCATTTATGGCCCAAAGTATGACTCCCCAGACTTTTTTACTCATCTGTAGATTGATCTGGACCCATATGGGGACAATTTACTAATCGAGAGAGATTTTAATACATACCTTGATCCAGAACTGGATTACTTGGGGAGGAGGATGGGGCCGGTTCCCAGGAGAGTGGCAGCTCTTCGAGGTTTGGTGGAGGAAAGGGCCCTGGTGGAGGCCTGGCACCATAGCCACCCAGGGGAGAGAGAGTGTTCTTTTTTCTCCTGTCCCCATCAAATATACTCTAGACTCAATTACATCTTTCTCTCCCCTTCTCTGGTGGGTCTGGACCTGTCGGCTACATGTGGTCTAATACTTATATCTGACCATGCCCACCTGAAGGTGGAGCTTTTACTGGGAACCCCGGAGCGGGCCTGCCCTCAGTGGCACATGGACCCAATCCTTTTGCTAGACTCAGGTTATGTTCATTTTGTTAATCAGAAGGTCCAAGAATTCATCCATGATAACCATAATACAGGAACCCACATAAAATTTGTATGGGATGCACTTAAAGCTTATATTAGAGGTGAGACTAACTCGTACTCTGCCTCCCTGAAAAAAGGTAAAGACAAGGAGGAAAAAGACCTAGAAACAAACATTCATAAGCTGAAAAGGTCTAATATGGTAGCAGTCACCCCAGATAAAACTAAGGAACTGAAAATTTTAAAGGGGAGACTTAGCCAAAAGGATACGAGATGAATAGAGTGAAATCTGCTGCTTTCAAAGTCATACACACATTTCAAGGGGGACTCTGCTGGGAAATGGCTAGCAAGCTTAGTAAAGGAAAAAGGGCAGAGCGCACCATCCTTAGAATGGAGGCAGTGGGGGGAGCTCACATATGACCAGAGAGAGATTAATATGGTGTTCAGGGAATTTTATTCCACCCTTTACATATCACAGGTCCCAGCAGGTTAGGATCCCTTGTCTTTTTAGGGGACGGTCTGAAACTCCCTAAACTGAGTGATTCCCAGAGTCTGGAATTGGGCTCCCCTGTATTGAAAGAAGAAGTGTGGCAGACCATCCATCTCATGAAGAGAGGGAAAGCTCTGTGCCCAGATAGCATTCCTGCAGACTTTTATAGAGCCACTTGGGACTCGCTGGACAACCTGTTGGTGGAGATGGTGCAGGTGGCACTGGAAGAAAGTGCTGTTCCTGAATCACAGTCTCTTGCCACAGTCATGGTTCTGCCTAAACCAGAAAAAGTTCCAATATATGTGGATCTTACAGACCGATTTCCCTCCTGAACTCAGACCACAAAATCATTGCAAAGCTATTGGCAGGTAGGCTGGAAATTCTCCTCCCTACCTTAGTACATAAAGACCAGGGAAGATTTATACAGGGTTGACAGGCCAAACACAGCTTGCAGAGAGCTATGAATACTATTAATAGGTGGTCTAAATGGGGGGATCGGTTGCAAGGCCTTTTGGCGCTCGACGCTGAGAAAGCGTTTAACCAAGTAGAGTGGTCATTCATGTTTGCAGTATTAGAAAAATTTAGCCTGGGACAAACATTTATTAATTGGATTTGTACTCTATACAGAGCTCCAATGGCACAGATTCTCATGAACAACACCTTATCACACCCCTTTGCCCTCTCCCATGGTACTAGACAGGGCTGTCCCTTGTCGCCCTTCTTGTACGTTCTTTGTACTGAGGCCTTGGCTGCCACTATTCGAGCCAACCCTAAAATCAGGGAATTCTCCATTGATGGCACTAATCAAGTTATATCGCTATTTGCAGACAATGTTTTACTTTTTTGGATGACCCCAATACAGCACTACCAGAGCTGAGTGCCATATTTAATGCATACTGCCCATTGTCAAGGCACAAAATTAACTGGAGCAAAAGTGAATGGCTCCAAGGCCTTTGACTCTGTCGAGTGGCCTTATCTCCACGAAATCCTCCAGCACTATGGGTTTGGGCCTTTTTTTTAGTCAGTGGATACGTGTGCTGTACAATGCTCCCACAGCAAGACTCCTAACTAACAAGGATATATCACCCCCACTTCTCTCCGCAGAGGGGCACAAGATAAGGTTGCCCCCTTTCCCCTCTACTGTTTCTGGTGGCCTTGGACCCCCTCACAAGGCAACTACTAGCTGCAGAAGATATCAAGGGTATACAGGTAGGACAGGGAAATTTCCTGACCGCTTCATATGCGGATGACCTGCTTTTAATGCTAACCTGTCCTAAGGAATCCCTCCCCAAAGTTTTGGAAGACCTAAACCAGTTTGAGCAGTTGTCTGGACTACAAATCAATCAAAAGAAGACAAGTGTAGCCCCTCTCAGTTCGGCTTGTACAATGTCATGCCTGCATGGTCTAAATCTAGCCTGGGCTCCATGTAGCTTCACGTACCTCAGTATAAAAATCCCAGCCAAGTGGCAACATCTTGAAAGCACCAATTTTGGCCCCTTAATCAATACTTTAATGGTGGAGATAATTTGTTGGCGCCACCTGAATCTTACTCTCGTGGGCAAAGTAGCAGCAATTTGGATGCTGCACTACCCAGAGCAGCTTACCTCCTTAATAATCTCCCTATAGCTCTATTTGGTAAAGTGTTCTGCCCATTAGATAGATTGATTGCTTCCTTTTTATGGGCGGGCAAGATGCCTAGGTGGAGCCGGGGTAAAATATGGGCACACTGGACTAAAGGGGGTATAGGACTTCCATGGTTGCAGGGTTATCACTGGGCATACATGGCAGTGTAGGCCACTAAATGGTTTATCGCTTCCCCATCCCCCCCACCCAGTGGGTACAGCTGGAATCTCAACTGATGCAGAACACCCCTCGGGGTATACTTTTATCCAAAGCTCCCATAAACTCCAGCCTGATCACCCCAGTGATGGCTGAGATTAGGAAGGCTTGGTTCAGACTCATGACAGCTTCCAAGACTCCAAAGTCTGCAAGCGCTTTTCCACTTTGGTATATGGCTCACTGGCATAACCCTCTTCTTACAGTGGATGACAAACCACTGGATTGGACGATATGGGAGAACAAGGGAATACATTGTGTACAAGACCTATACATACCCAACTCCTGTACAATGATGTCTTTTGCATAGCTTAGGGCCCAATACTCCCTGCATGCTAGGGACTTCTGGAGATATCTGCAGCTCTGCAATGTGGTTCAGACAATTAAAAGCACACTGGTAGCTGACCCTAAATGGAATTGGATTTCTTCTTTGCTTCTCAGAACTTCCCAACAAGACCTTGTCGGACGTTTCTATAGCACCTGTCTGGAGGCACAGCCGGATCACACCACAGCCTGTAGGGCTAAATGGGGTGTGGATCTTCAAACTTCTATTACTATAGACACACGGTCCCATTGCCTTCACTTAACTCACTGTGTGTACCAGGATGTGAGAAGTCAGATGATACAACTTAAGATTCTTCTCAGGTGGTATCGCATATCAGCAGCTCTCCACGCTAGGGGAATTCTTCCTCATGCAAAATGTTGGAGATGCAAGCACGACCCGGCAAATATGTTGCACATTCTATGGGAATGCGAGGCCTTAATCCCTTCCTGGAATGCCATTGCAATGGACTGTTCTAGTGTGCTGGGATTACCTGCTGACATCTCTGACCCATTACTTTTATTAGGAGACCCTACCCCACTGGGCCTCTTATTGAAACCGCATAGGGAATGGCTCCTAGTGGTTCTCCTGGAGGCAAAAAAGGCTTCTACTTAGGTCCTGGAGACTGGCACTACCCTCTGCTATTACCCTATGGCACTCTGCTGTTGCAAGGCTAGCTATTTTTGAAAAACAAACTTTCGCCAATCGAGGGCAGCTTTCCATCTATTACCAAAAATTGGGAGCTTACCTGAACTCTGCTTTATGTGGGGATTCCCTTCCTCCACTGCTCAACCCCCCTGAACAGTGAATTCCAAAGGCATTTGTAACTTGTAGATGGGAACATCCAGTGGGGATGGCTTTGAACTGCTGAGGAGCAGTCACTCCTTTTCATACTTAACTGTAACTTTTCTCCTGCTAACACTTTGTTGCTTTCTGAAACCTTTACTATAGTAATACAAGGGAAACATATGATACTATTAAGAAGAATCTTGCAGCAAGGTAACCTGTTGGTCTATTTAGCATTTAATTTAGTTGAATCTATTTAGATAAGATGGATCATTAGAACTGTTTGTAATGAACTTTCTGAAGAGTAGGGTGAAGTGGATAATAACATGTGCCTCATGACTGGGACAGGGAGAGATCTGTTTTTATTGGGAGCCTCATGCTAAAGAGGTTATTCCTGATTGCCAAAAGTGTACACCCTGTGTTTCTATATGTGGATGTAGTGACTTTGTGTTGTTGGAAGAAAATAACAATAAAAATTGTTTAATGATAAAAAAAAGTGAATGGCTCCCTCTGGGCCCATGCAAATCGTCGATTGCCGTAGCCAGAGTGGAGAGTCCCCCAGCTGCCCACATCAAATATTTGAGTGTATATCTCCCTAACAAACTATCAAATATCATTAACATCAATTACAGTCCTCTGGTGCAAAAGATAAAGCAAGACAGCTTTCACTGGAGAGCCCTTCCCTTTTCTCTGATTGGGCGGGTGAACCTTGTTGAAATGTCGATTCTCCCCCAGGTACTTTACCTGTTTCAATCTATCCCTATTTCTCTGCCAAGAAAATATATTAACTTTATGGAAGGGGCTATAACCCAACTTCTATGGCATGGAAAGAGGCCAAAAATTAGTAAACAGGCCCTGTGGAGGAAACCCTCAGAGGGAGGCATGGGCCTACCACATATTTATTCATATTCCCTGGCAGCCCAGTTGTAGCATGTTAGGGATCTATTATGGGAGGATCCTGACAGAAGACCCCAGTGGCCAGAGATGGAGAGGGAGGGGGGAGTGTCCATGTGCCATTCCCTTTTAGTGGACACATCCTTCAGAGAAGTACACCATAAGATAACTAATCCATGCACTAGAGCCACCCTAAAGGCTTGGAAGGCAGAAAATAAGCTTATGGGAGAGGAAAAATATCTATCTCTGAAAACTGTGGGGGGAGGGTCCAAGAAACTATCACAGACCATAGGAACCAATCTACATTCCTGGGCCAGAAAAGGACTTGTACAAATCAATCAGTTGTGGGATGGAGCCCAGGTATTTACATTTGCCCACCTTAAGAGTAAGTTTGCCTTGAGCCCTGCACATTATATGACCTACATCCAGATTAAATATAGAGTGGAGAAACTTTTATTGGGAGATGGGGGGGAAGACGGGATGCGCCATTCTCCATTGGAAGAACTCTTCCACAAATTCTCACCATTAAATTCCTTTAGACCCCTGGGTAGATGCTATCAATTACTGGTGGGTACCCTAATTAACCCTCTAGAAGAGAATAAAAATAAATGGGACTTAGACCTGTATCCAGATTGCTTGACAGGAGGTGAGTGGTCCTTAATATAGAAAAACCTACACCGTTGCTCAGTAAATAACAGATTATGGGGCATTCAATATAATATTATGATGAAAGCCTACTGTACACCTGAGAGAGCACATAGATTTAACCCAGAGGTATCCCCACACTGCTTAAAGTGTGGGATCCAGGTAGGAACATTTTTCCATCAAGTATGGCAATGTCATAAAATCCAGCTATTCTGGAGGGGAATAGGAGAGCTTTTTGCCAAAACCCTACATGCTGACCTTACAATAGATCCTCTGGAAATCTTATTGGAATTCCCAGGCTCAAGGGGTAGAGTAAGAGGAGATGGGTACAAACCTAAAAGACTGGGTTTTGTGGTGGGCTTACAAGAGATTGCAGCACATTGGAACCATCTATAGTATATCCACCAACAGTTGCCTCATGGCTAGCTGAAATGTTTAAAATCATAAAGTTGGAGTGAACTCAATACTTGGTAAGAAACCAGCTACATAAATATGGAAAAGACTTTAACTGAGGAGGCCTGGTTTCTATCCTTTTAAGATAATGGGTCAGAACAGTTCACTTGGGATACAAAAAATCAAAATATCATAAAGTACCATCAAGCCCTAATCATGTTCTGGTGCACAACCAGCTTGCTGCGGCTGGCACATGTTCCCCAGATTAACCCCTTTGGAGAAAAGATAGTTGTGGGATGACGAGATCAGGAAACTGTACATTCCAGAAGAATTAATTCATATGTGCATGTAAAGGTAGATGTCTTCTCATTTTTCTTTTCTAATGTCCCGCTTGAAATGTTAATGGGGTAAGATATTGTATGAGAAAACAAGCTGTTGGTGCTAGATGTGTATGTCCTTGTTGATAAATAAAGTTTACAAATAAAAAGAGTATTTTACTTTTTTTGATTAAGTTAAAAGTATAACAGTTTCTTGTTGAAATACTTTGGATGGAATGGGATTTTCTACCGTAAAGGAAACAGATTAATCTGGTTGATCCTGCCGCTCATGTCCTTCGAGCGTGGCTTACATGCTGCAGCTCTGCCAATGGACTGCAACTTTCCAGAATGCCATTCCCATTGTAATGTAACAAAAGGAAGAAAAAAAAGTGAGAGGTAGGCTGTGTATGTGTGTGCACGCGTGTACGCACGTCTGTGTGTGCACGTGCGTGTGTGTGTGTGTGTGTGAAGTGTGTGTGTGCGTGTGTGTGTGTGTGTCTATCTCTGAGAGAAGTGCTGCACTAAACTGAACTACGCTGGTAGGAAAAAAAAATTATCACCATTAATTAAATAAAATATATGCGGGTGGGTGTAAAAACCAGAGTACTGCACACACCCTCAGTGTGGGATGTTTTTAAACCCCTTGGACTTTGCCCTTAAGGTTAATGTAGCATCCCATACTTTGTGTGTGTGAGTAAAATTCTGGTTACACACACCCCCACCCATATATTATTCTATGTTTTAATAATGCAGTTCCGATTATGCATGTTTTAGCAATGTTGTCTATCTATGTGTTTTTGCAATTAATAAACTACTAATGGTGTCCCATTTTTATTTCTTTCAAGTCAAATCTGGATAGAAAAAGCATAACATTTTCAGAATCATAACACATGCTCAGATACTTTTACTGTCTTTGTTTCTGGGCGTGTTTTGGGACCACAGGGAAGTTAAGTGACTTGTTCTGGTCACACAATATACAGGAAGAGCATGTTGGAATAAAAACCCATTCTGCTGGATGAAAGAAGCTTGCACACAGCTCCTGGTTTTAACCTCTAGGCTGTGCTGCCAGCTGTAAATCAAACACTACACATTTCAAGGCTGGCCCCATGATGCCAGGCCAGAAGGTAAGTAGCAACATTTGCATCTTGTAGACCTAAGTTCACACCCACAATTGTAAAAGAAAAGGCTGTCATTCACATATCTGGACTGTGTAGTATGGTACGGGCTGCATGCCCATTGGCTCACACTGTGGACCAATGGGCATACAGCCCTACCGTATGGTGTCAGTTGACTGGCGGTGGGATGGTAAGCAGGTGGGGAGCTGCCGCCCGCTGCTGACTGGGAGGAGCGGGGCGGTGGGGCTCAATGGGTGGATGGGGAGGGGGGTACTGCTAGACCACTAGGGTTAGATTGGTGTTGCATTATTTTGTACTAACACCCACGATCAGGCTGCGAGCAGTCCACTAGACCAACAGGGATAGTGTTAAAGGTTTTAAACACACTTCTGCCCACAATCGGGCTGCGAGCGGTCCACTGGACCACCAGGGACAGTGTTACAGGTTTTAAACACACTTATGCCTGCGATCGGGCTGCAAGCAGTCCACTGGACCACCAGGGATAGTGTTAAAGGTTTTAAACACACTTATGCCCGTGATCAGGCTGCAAGCGGTCCACTGGACCACAAGGGATAGTGTTACAGGTTTTAAACACACTTATGCCCGCAATCGGGCTGCGAGCGGCCCATTGAACCACCAGGGATAGTGTTAAAGGTTTTAAACACACTTATGCCTGCAATCGGGCTGCAAGCAGTCCACTGGACCACCAGGGATATAGGACGATTATATTATTCTACATATGCTTGTGATAGGGCAGCGGGGCACTTTGCCGCACTGTGCAGGGGGCATCAGTCCCCGACGGCTGCAACCTGGCAGGGCGCCAGGCTCAAGTCGCCAGGGATCAGTGCACCTGCATGTAAATGGGGCCATAATGATATGCAAATGGCCCCATTTGCACCTTGCATACATTATGGCCCCATTAGCATGTGCACTTTTGAATATCGCAGTTGTTGCACCTAGCGCAACGGAACTTGCACTAGTGCATCCCCCTGCTCCACTCTGGCTTCTTGTGCTGGTGCAGTGCCACTGCGCCATGTGCACTGCGGGTGGCCAGGGTGGTGCAGTCTGAATATCCAGGCCTAGATTTATAAATATATTGTTATCAAAAAATCAAATTTGTACTGCTGGTTTGTGGACTTGCAAATAGTGTTTGACAGCATAAATAAGATGTTTATAGAGCCAACGCTGCAGCTTAGGTTTAGACTTAAATCTTCTAGATATGTTGATAGTATGCATGACTCAACCTGTCTGCAAACCCAATGTGACACACGTGATCTTTTGATCAAAAGTGTAATGACAAATGTCGGTACCCATCAGGGCTGTGTCCCTGCCCTGATGCTTTTCAATATTTTCTTTACTAACAGATTACTTCAATTATCTAATGAGAAATTTCACTTAACTTGTAATATATGCAGTAATTCATGGGTGGAGTGCATAATGAGAATGTAATGCCCACCTGATGTGTTGGATGCTACATAAACCCTGAGGGTGAAGCTGAACGGGTTTATTAAAGCATCCCATACTGAGGGTGGGCATTAAATTCTTATTCATGCACTCCACCTCATGCATTATTTTATGTTATTACTGGCTTACATTTTTTCTCCAGATAGAAAAAAAAAGGTTCTATGACACAGCATTTCTGTTAAGACTTTTATTGAACTGAGTGTTGAATTTTTTTTAGCATTCTTTAAATGTTGGAACTTGAAAAGACTTGTTGAAATTGTAACACAAAACAATGAAGTGATTAAGTGCATTTGTTTTGTATTTTTAACTTTTTTTCAACTGCGGCGCATTAGTCCGTGTGAAAATGTCACGCTGTAAGAGGAGTGAGGAAGGAAATCCAATGGTTGTTGAGACGGATTACAGACTTGAAGTTACTGTGGTAAAGAGTGGCAGTCTTTCAGAAAAATGTGTCTTGAATCATTAGTTTTTGAGATTTGAGTTATTTTCAGTGTTTCTTTAGTTGTCTTCCAGTTCATGACCTAGTGTTTCCTCAGAGATATACAAATCAATTTTCAGTCATATGCATATTTCTGAGGCAACACTGGGTTATGAACTGGGGAGTTAGAGGGAAACTGGCCCAGTGCTAGGGAGTGGTTCAGAAGCATAGTGAGTGGGAGGAGAACTTTGTTAAAGGTGAGCCTAAGCAGTTTAAGATCTAGTGTGTCACTGCTGAAATGTGATTTGCTGAGGGCCTTGAGGAGAAGGGGGCAGTTTCATGCTGAGATACAGCTTTAAAGTGGAACAGGGGAGCAGAGGGGAGCAAGGGGGTGTTGGGGGTTGGGGAGAAGAAATTGGTTGGAGAACACTACTAAGGTTGGAGAAGGAGGCATTAAATGTATTTGCAATCAGGGCAGGGTCTGTGATGATAGACCCATTGGCCCAGAGTTGGGAGGAGGTGCAATGGAGACTGCCACAGAGCTGTTTGACAAAGTCCCAGAACTTGTGCCCCAAGTCCCATGTGGCAGTGGCGAAGGCTTGGTAATACTCAGCTTTGGCCTTATGAATATTCCAAGTATATTTATTACATGCTTCTTAGTAGTGCTACCTGTCAGCGGGTCTACCAGTTTCCAGGGCAGTGTGCCATAGATTGTCACATTCTCGCATTTGGTCCAACAGGGCTTGTGACATCCAAGGTGTGCCAACCCCTTTGATGACCTTTTGCTTAGGGGTGCACACTGGTCATAGGTAGAGTTGAAGGTGCCAATAAAGTGGTCTAGGGTAGAGTCAATGTCCAATGCAGTTGCGATGGGGGACCAGTCACTAGCTGAGAGACATTGTCTAAGTAATTGAAGTTTGCTGGGTTTGAGGCGGCGTTGGAGGATAGGTTGTTTTTTTGGAGGGGGTCTTCTCACAGTATATGACCAGTGACAAAGCACCAGGGAGTGGTCACTCAAGGCATTGGGTACTACCCTGACCTGGGTTGCTTTATGGGGTGCAATGGTGAGCACAAGATCAAGGAGGGTGGCAGATCCAGTCCTCTGGTTGATTCTAGTGGCAGTGGTCACATGTTGGGACAGGTTTTGAGATGCTGCAGCATTCCTAATGGGTGCCGGTATGTCAACTAGCCAATTTATATTAAAATCCCCAAGGGCAATGATTTCTCCCTGTCGGGGACTGTCTGGAGGTGGACAAGGACAGAGTGGAAGGCACTCTTCTGATTTTGGAGAGGAATGCATACAGAGGAGAGGAACAGGGGGACTCTGTTAGGAGCAAGGGTGATTTTCAGAGTGAGGGCCTGGGTACCATGTTTGAGGGTTGGAGATGGGAGGGCGAGACATTGTAATGAGTTCTGTACATACAGTGCACATCCATCTCCTTTTTTAGAGGTTCTGTCAGCACAGTATAGAGTAAACCAGGGGAGTGAGACTGCTGAATCTGGGATACAGTCATTGAGCCAAATTTCAACTACCAAGATGACATCAGGATGATTCTGGGCAACCCAGCCCTAAAATGAGTCAAACTTGTTGAGGAGGCTACATATATTAAGGGAGGCAACTATTAGATCCTAAGGAGCAGTAACCATGGGTGAGGGTTGGGCAGGTCCTGGGTTGGTGTGGGCGTCTCCTGAGAGGAGGAGAAGGAGCAGGTGGATGTGCAAGGATGCCAGTTTTAGTCGCTTCTGCACCTGCTTAGGTACAAGAAGGGAGGGTGAAGAGTGGCGTATGGTGATGGGGATGGGAGCTACCATAGAGAGGGAGAGGCAAGGCAGAGTAGCATCCAATGCTGTACCATGGCAGCACCAATAGAGGGAGATATGGGTGGGGGGAGCATGGTTCGTCGGTGGAGTTAGTGAGGCGGCACACTGGTAGAAGTGTGGGGGGGTGATGGTTAAGGTGAGAAGCCTGATAAGAGGCGGTACTGACTCACTATGTTGGAGGATGTGTGGTGCATCCCCTAACAAAATGAGGGAGGCTAGGGTTAACAGTGCAAGCCACAAGGCAGAGGTAGCAGCAGTAAGCATGGTCATAATGGGTACAGGGTAGGTGGGGTGAAGAGGTGAAGAGTGATAATAAAATGAAAGAAATTAGCCAGACCCATTGGCTTAGTGGTAGAGCTGCGGACTTTGGTGTCAAGGGTCCATGGTTCACGGCCTGTAGGGGAACAGTAGCAAAAGTGAGGAAAAATAAGGTTAGTTAATTATCAAGTGTAGTGGCCACTAGTAGTTGTAGGGAATAGCCTGCATATGGCAAACTAGGTTGATTGGTTTTAGACAAGCATGTGACTATTCCTATATATAGGATAGCTTGCCAAGGGTGGTGGTGGTGGGGTAGCTGACGCAAAGCGTCAGCGGGGTCTGCTCACAGCTGAGCTGCCAAGGAGTGGGTGAAGCCGTACCTGCTTGCTGTGCTGTGTGGCGTGGGGGCTAGCTCTCGAGCTCGTGGGAGGGCTTCTGCAAATATGCACTCACAACCTCCTAAATGGACAAGGAAAGCCAGAGAAAATAAGAGGGAGCAGGATTAAATAAGGTATGAGTGGGGTGGGCTAAGCTCTACTGCGTCACTTGACTGTATTGTAACTAGCAAGAACAGGTCCTAGCACAAATACTGGAGTTAAATCTGAATTACAGAAACATTAATTGATTAAGCTCTAGTTTTAAACTCAGAGATATAGGAAATAAATCTGTATCTAGCACTATACAATTAAATCTAGTTGCACAGTAGTTACAATTGGAGAGGCACAGAAAGCACAAACTGGCACACTTTTACTTAAAGTCCCGAGAGACTGATTTACAAATTTAACAAATGTAAGGAAACCCTGCTGTAGGCTGAAGCCTTCATGTCTAGTGCAAGGTAGCTGAGGGTAAAACCAATCTCAGTTCGTCTGCTGACTCGGAGTGGGCCAGATTCAAATTTGGCACCCAAAATCTTGCTCACAGCTGAGCTGCCAAGGAGTAGGTGAAGCCGTACCAGCTTGCTGTGCTACATGGCGGGGGGGCCAGCTCTTGAGCTTTGGGGAGGGCTTCTGCAAATATGCCCTTATGACCTCCTAAACGGATGAGGAGAGCTGCTTGCTGTGCTGTGTGGTGGGGGGGCCAGCTCTCGAGCTCGGGGGAGGGTTTCTGTAAATTATAACCTACTCCTTCTATGAAAAAACACGGAAGCCAGTTTTAACATTGCTATTAGTCATCTAGTGTATGCAGATAATTTGGTTTTGATTCCATCATCTTTTATAGGCCTTTAAAGTCTTATGGATAGATTTAATGACATATGTAATGTTATTTTTATCAAAATTAATAGATTAAAGACTACTCTGGTAGTTTTTATTGTAAATTCAGGATGTCCATAAAATTGTATATTGACAAAATTCCAATTCAAACATCTATCTTGTAAAGCACATATTCTTATGACTAAAACAAAAATGATCCAGGTGATTAATGGTTTTAATATTTCAGTGTGAAACATGGGGGTAACTCTACGTATGGCCTTTTGTCTGTTCTGAATGCTAAAATAAGACTGCACCATTTTTAAGCAGCTGACATCTGGACAGAAACTGATTCCTCTATTTTGGAAAGTATCATTTGTAAGTTATATTGGCTTATCGTAAGTGTTCCAAATTTTAAGTCTACAGTTGTACAATTGCAGGAACAGAACTTGACCAATGATCTCTTAAATCCTTCATTAACTAAAGCACCACAGTTTTTTTCTTATGGAGAGACAGACTTCCTGACGATAACATAGAAACATAGATAGTAACTGCAGAAGGGGACCATCCAGCCCATATGCCTATTTCCCACACCCCACCCATTAACCGCTATTCAGATTTATGGTGCCCTTGTACTGATCCGACGCGTTTTTGAAGGCTCCCACAGTTTTGGCATCCACCACCTCTTTTGGTAGGCAGTTTCACACGTCTACCACCCTCTCAGTAAAGAAGAAAGTGCGTGTGTTGCCTCTGAATCTGCCCCCTTCTAACTTCATGTTGTGCCTCCTGGTTCTTGATTTATTTTTGGTTTGGAACATGTCTTGAGTCTGCACCTTGTTTATACCTTTCAGGAACTTGAATGTCTCTGTTATATCTCCCTCTCTCTCCCCAAGGTTCCAGGGAATACATATTCAGTTCTCGCAGGGCATTCTTCATAGGATTTGTCATGCAGTCCATGTATCATTTTAGTTGCTGTCCTCTGCATTGACTCCAGTCTGTTAATATCTTTCTTAAGGTGTGGTCTCCAGAACTGGACACTGTACTCCAGGTGCAGCCTCACCAGTGATTAATGGAGTGGCAGAATGACCTCCCTGTTTCTGCTCCTTGTCCCTCTGCCTATGCACACTAACATACCATTTGCTCTCATTGACACCTTCTCACAATGTTTAGACATTTTCAAATCATTTGTTATAATGGCTCCCAGATCTTTTTCCTGGTTGAAGGATTCTAGTTTTTGTACTCCCAGGTAGTAATCCCTCCTGGGTTAGTCCTTCCAGTGTGCATGACCTTACACTTCTTAGCACTGAAATTTAGTTGCCATGTTTTTGACCACATTTCTAGGGCCATAAGGTCAGCCTTCCTCTTCTCTTCACCCCCAGGAGTGTCCATCCTGTTGCTTCTTTTTGTGTCATCTGCGAACAGACCCACCTTACCCTCTAGTCCATCCACAATGTCGCTAATAAAGATATTAAACAGTAAGGGTCCCAGCACTGATCCCTGTGGTACTCCACTAGTAACACCTCTTTCCTCCGAAAGTGAGCCGTTTTGTTTACTAGAACCCTCTAGGTCCTTCCAGTAAGTCAGTTCTGTACCCAGTTTACTACATATTTCCCTACCCCCATTCTGTCTAAATGTTTCAGCAGCCTCCTGTGTGGTACCAAATTGAAGGCCTTTCTGAATTCCAGATACACCACATCCCCCCTCCCTGGTCAACGATTTTTGTCACCCAGTCAAAAAAGTCTATTAGATTGGTTTGGCGTGACTTTCCCTCAGTAAAGCCATGCTGTTTAATGTCTAATTTATTGTTGTCCTCAAGAAAGGATATAATCATCTCTTTGAGGAGGGATTCCATTGTTTTTCCCACTATAGAGGTGAGGATTACTGGTCTGTAGTTACTTGCACTTTCCTTGCTCCCACTTTTGTGTAGTGGAATAACTGTGGCCTATTTCCAGTCTTGTGGAGCCATGCCCACCTCAAGTATTAAGTTAAAGAGATCAGCAAGTGGAACCGCCAATACCTTCCTTAATTCTCTCAATATCCGAGGGTGTATTTCATCACCACCTCCTAAAAACACACCTCTCCACATGCACTTGTACCTAGGACCATCTAGTTGTGGCGCCCAATGCCATGCAGTTACTTAACCTCACTTAGAAGGTCCTTTACACCTGTATGCTATGCACTGCATCCTTGAACATGGGCTAGGCAACCCACAAAATCCTCCCGTTGCTGGCCCCACCAGTTATATTGTCATCCTGAACAGCATTTAGGGTTCAGTTATCATAGGTGCCTCAGCAATATCACATTGTCTGTTGTATAACTTTTGTTACTTCTAGTTACTTGTTAAGCTTATCTGGTGCTCTCATTCCTGGGAGCCCTGTTAATCTACTTTCATATGTTCTATGTCCCTGAGACAATCCTGTAAACTTGTATGTCCCTTGCACAATTCTGTACACTTGAATACTATTTATTGTCTGCATTCTGCTCCTCGTCCCCCTTCCCCCAGGACGCATCTGGAATCGAGCAGTATCTCCATTCAGTATGCCTTCCTGGTGAAATGCTTTAAATAAATAAATAAATCTGGTCTCGTGGCCTTATGTTAATTTTCTCCAGCTCCTCTTATACTCTGTTCTTTGTGAAGGGTCCTGAGTATACTCCAATATCTCTTCTACTGCCTTCTTTAATGGTAGGTCCGCAACCATCCAACTCCCTTTCAAATACAGAGCAGAAGTATCTATTGAGGATTTCTGCTTTCTCCTTGTCATCCCCAGCCTCCCCCTTCCTTTGTGAGTCTGACGATGCCACCAATTTTCATTCATTTTTCACTGATGTATCTATAGAAGGATTTGTCTCCATTTCTGACTTCTTTGGCTATCCTCTCCTCTGTTGATGCCTTTGCAGACCTGATTTCTTTGTTTGTTTCCTTTTGGTTTTCCATGTAGACTTCCTTGTCCTTGTCTGATCCATTTTTTTTTTTTGTATTTCCTGTAAGCATTTCCTTTTTCCGACTTTGTTGAGAACTTCCCTTGAAAACCAGAGTGGTTTTCTCTTCCTTTTGTCCTTGCTCACCCTTTTTATGCACTGATTTACCATTTGCAATATGGCTGTCTTAAGTTGTGTCTGGTACTTTTCCACATCCCTGTCCCATCTCATATTTTAAATCCTTTCTTTGAGGATTTCATGCATTTTTGTGAAGTCTGCTATTTGAAGTCCATGACTTTAGTTTTTGAGTGCTTGTTCTCTGTATTTGTCCTTACTTTATAGGTCACCATGCAATGGTCACTGCACCCCAGGTGGTTTCCCTCTTCTACCTCTGAAATATTGTCTCTGTTTGTTAGCAACAGATCGAGGACAGCATCCATCCATGTTGGTTCCTTTACAAGTTGTTTCAGGCCTGCTAAGCGGAGAGGCCACAGGAAGGTTTTGCTTCTGGCTTCTGAACCCATCTCCATACAAGAGGTTATGACAGCCATCGTAAGGTCAAAAACCCCAAAAGGCACCAGTCTCCTGTCTTTGTCTGGAACCAAAAATTTAATATTCAACTATGGGGTTTAAAGAGCAGCTGACACCTTCAAGAGAACTTCAAAATAACATAATATTTAGATAAAGTTCAGCTGGTATTTCACATTAGTTCTTTATTCCTCCTCCCTATTATGTATTGCTGAGGTCATTTGTATGAAAACAGGCTTTTTGCTCCTGAAGAGTTCATCTATTTCTGTTGCTGTCTCCCTACCTGAGGCCATAATGCACTGCTTGTGACATCACAGTTACTCTCATGGCAACAGATTGTGATGTCACAGCAAAGCATTATGACTTGAAGTAGGGAGTAAGCTATAGAGGCAGATTAACTTTAAAGTAACTGCAAGGGATAAAAAATCATGTATTCATGCATATTTTCTCAGTAATAAATAATTGGGAGAAGAAATCTAGCATATATATGGAATACAAACATAATTTTACCTAATTATTATGTTTTTCAAAGTTTTCTTTGAAGCGTGAGTAGCTCTTTAACTTTCCATGTTTATCCTGTATCAAATATAAACTTTTTAACAGTTGAATTACTCTCAGTTTTACTGATGCACTCAGGTTACCTAAGGATGCAGTTATTGCAGAAATAAAGATTAGATTTACCAATAGTCTCCCACAATTAAAACAAACTGAAAGAATTGGACATACAGTGGTGATCTTATAAAAGTTTGTAAGTACTGAGGTATACCTCGAGGTACCACTGAGGCACTCAAGTTCACGTGGTGATTGTATAAAACTTTGGCAGTGCTGAGGTATATCTAACCAAACAGAAAATTGAATTTGCCCTAACCTTCCTAAAACAAAAATATCATGAGGTGGGCCCGAAAGCTACATGCCTACTAGCTTTCCAGAGATGGAAACAGAAGAGGAATTCTATTATCACTCTTGTCTCTTACCCCTTTGACAGGCGCCCACTAACCAGGCTGCATGAAATCACAGATGGGTTTGCCTTATACTATAGGAACTTGTACATCCCAGAAAATGAAGCACCACAGACTGAGCTATGGTCATATCTCCACTCCTTAACCCTTCCCCACTCACGCAAGGTGAGGAACTCATGGAACCCATCTCCATACAGGTGGTTATGGCAGTCATCACAAGGTCAAAAACCCAAAAGGAACCAGGCCTGGATGGGTATGGGACGGAATTCTATAAGTCCATGAGGTTATCCCTGGTCCCACAACTGGTACATAGGTTTAACGCAATACTGGAGGGAGATCCTAACCCCTCCCCACACATGGTCTTTTGACTCAATGTTGGTTATTCCAAAACAAAACAAAACCTCCCAGCTGTGAGGCTCATACCATCCCATTTCAGTTCTAAATGTAGACTACAAGTATTTCATGAGCATACTGGCCCACAGGATGTACACCCTGTTGCTTCAATTAATAGATATGGAGCAGACGGGTTTTGTGCAAGCACACATGACAATGGATAACATAAAAAGAACTCTCCATATAATACACGAAATAGAAGCTGCAAAAATTCCCATGACTGATCAGTTTGGATGCTGAAAAAGCATTTGACTGAGTCTCCTGGTCATTTCTATATGAGGTAATGGTGAGCTTGGGTTTCCCAGAGCACTAATACAGGTTATCAGAAACATATACCACTCCCCAAGGGCATGTGTCAAAATCAGCTGACACCACTCGGCCTACTTCCCCCTATTAAGGGGCACATGCCAGGGATGTCTCTTATCACCTCTGCTCTTTGCTATATTTATGGAACCACTAGCACAAAAAAATAAGGGAAGAGGGTGATATTAAAGGGATCTCCATGGGAGGAACTGAGCACCGCATAGCTTTATACGTGGACGATGGTCTGGTATATCTAAAAGACCCAGAAATAGCTCTACCAGCCATAGACCACCTCTTGGGGGAGTTTGGTAGGATGTCGGAATACAAGTTAAATACTGCTAAGACAGAGACCTTAACATTTAACTACTAGGCATCCCCCGAGGTTAAAGCTGCTTCCCACACAAATGGGACCTTACCAAACAAAAATATTTAGGAATCTATCTGGCTCGTAACCCTACCTCAGCATGCAAAAATAATTATACCCCCTTTACCACCCAACTGAAAACTGATCTGGCACACTGAAACACCTTGCCCCTTAATCTGACCAGAAGAGTGGACCTCATCAGGATGGTGATGCTTCCTAGAGCCCTTTATCTATTCCAAAATGTCCCTATCCCTCTCCCACAGTCAGTATTCCATCAGTGGAATCAGTCAATTGCAAGATTCCCCTGGGCAGGACAGAGCCCTAGGGTGTAGCTAAAGGTGTTGCAGCAACCAAGGGATGGAGGAGAGCTATCTCTTCCCAACCTGCAGTGGTACTACTGGGCAACCTAGCTGACTCACTTAATAGCCAGACAGCTCTCGGCAACAACAGCCCATTGGATGGACATAGACAAATCTCTACTTCCTAATCCAATCTACTTACAAACCCTATACCATCCTACCCCTACCCCCAGAACAACACTCCCTGATAATCCATGGATCCAAAGCCAAGTAGCAACTTGGTACACAATTAAAAAAGATCAATGTCTCCCCCTTTTTGCCACTCATATGCCTAATCGCACACCTTTCAGGCTTCCCCCCAGCTAAACTAGACCACAAATTACAAGAGTGGAAGCACTATTCACTGAGCTACCAGTACCAGATAGTTAATCAAGGTTCTTTTCAGACACATGAGGAGGTGCAAAGGAAGTTTGGGATTTCCAGAACAGACTTCCTCGACAGTTAAGGCACTACTACCAATCCCTACCAAGCAGAATAACAGATCTGGGAGCCCAACCCCCATTAATCACCACAATCACCACAAGGAAGCAGTATGGCGCAGTGGTTTAAGGCTCTAATCTGCAAACCTGAAGACCTGGGTTTGAATCCCACAGCCCACACTTGCATACTGTGTGACCCTGAACAAGTCACTTAACTTCCTTGTGCTCCCAGGTCACACCTGGAAACAAGCTTCAGCTTAGTGTGCCTCTCCTGGTTAAACAATTTTTCCCTTCCCTTTCCTATACTCACATATATCAACAACCCATTCAAAGGGCATACAATTTCTGACCTATACCAGTCACTGAGGGAGACAGGAGAGGAACCCACCACTAAAATACAGGCTCAGTGGCAGGAGGAAATGGAACCCACCCCCTCTTATCTAAAGAGAACTGGCAAGTAGCATGCCGAAACTTGGCCAAAATAACAAGTTCACACCAATGGAGAGACTATGCAAGAAAACAACTCATCAGATATTTCAGGACCCTGGTCAACACCAGGCACTTTAGTCACTCTGGGGATGCCAGATATTGGTGGGGATGTGGTAAAACAAGAGTGCATCACACACACACACACATAATGTGGGCCTGCCCAAATTTAAAACCTTACCACCACTCAATTCAGACAGAGCTCCAGGAGATTTTTGGGAGAGACCCAAGACTAACTGTAAACCTGTATCTCCTATTACAATACTCAAGAGAATATAGGGACCCAGGCTCCCAATACCTTCTGGGGACTGATAACCGCAGTCAAAAAAGCTATCACCAAGGCCTGGCTTATGCCTAATACCCCCACTATAAATGACTGGTGGAACATAGTCGACCAGATATATCACACGGAAAAAATTACATAAGACTCAATGACCATGAGTAGGGATGTACCCTAAGATGGACCAGATGGATATGGTACTATATTGCAAAGGATGACACCTTTGTCCCAGGAGAGATCTTTAACTGCCCCTTTCCACTCTCAAGCATAAGCTAAGTATCTCCTGACCATGGATAAAGTCTCAACTCAGAACTAACATATGCCGTTTGGTCCAGAGCATCACAAACTTAACACAGGCCTCTTACACACACACAAACACACACATACACACGACACCCTGGGACATTACCTCTTTCCCAGGTCATAGCCCTTGCCTGAAGCATAGAAACATAGTAGCTATGGGTTTCTCTTATTTAAGAAGGAGCCTGGTACTCTCTGAACTGCATAACATTACAACCCCACCATCCACTCTGTAACCAAGGATTGGTGGCATAAAACTCAGTAGTATCTCTGATGCCTAAGGATTGGATCTCACTTAAAGAGAGACACATATGTATAACAAGCAATGGGACCTGATGGGATTCATCCCAGAATTCTAAAAGAACTAAGGGTAGAACTTTCGTACAAGCTAAAGGTAACCCTCATAAAATATGGAAGACTATCAAAGCTATAGAAGGATGGCCAATGGCCCCCTCTGTCCCAACAAAGATAGTTGCAAGTGGCAAGATTGTGGAAAATAAGTCCCTAATCCTGCAGGAAATTAACTCCCACTTTGCCACAGCTGGATTAGCTTTTGACTCGTCACCTTATGCTGGTGCTGCGGTGAGCCAACATACCCTCCCCCATCTAGTCCTGCACCCAGCCCTTCCAACTGCGCAGGATAACTTATAAAGAAGTAGAAGATTCTCTTCTTAACTTAGACACCAAAAAAAGCGCAGGGGACGATGGCTTGGAACCCTTTTTCCTAAGGTCAGGCTTCGCCCATCTCACTGCCCCAATTCTCCACATCTTCAATCTTTCCATTACATCTGCTACTGTGCCGTCCTGCTGGAAATCAGCACATATCCTCCCTCTATTTAAATCTGGTGACCCATGCGATGTAAACAACTATAGGCCTATCTCCATATTGCCTATCCTTTCTAAAGTTCTCAAAAAACTGATCCATATTCGGTTAAAATCTCACTTGGAAACCTTCTCTCTCATTAACCCAGCTCAATCTGGCTTCCGGGTTAATCATAGCACAATCACTGCACTAGCAAAAGTAACCAATGATTGAATCTCTGCTATAGATGCTAAGAAGGTAACTGGTGCAGTCTTTTTGGACCTCAGCAAAGTTTTTGATACTGCTTGATCACAAACTATTAGTCAATTGCCTTGCAAAGTTGGGTGCCACATACCATACCACCCAGTGGTTCTCTAGCTACCTAACTGGAAGATTCCAAAAAGTAAAGGCGCAAGGCTTTTTTTCTGCTGCCTTGCCAGTTGCAAGAGGAGTCCCCAAGGATCCATCTTAGGCCCTATCTTGTTTCTCTGTACATTAATGACTTAGATGCTAACATATCTACGTCCAATCTGCACTTTTGCAGATGATACTGTGTTGTATACTTCTGGCTCATCGTTATCTGAAGTCAAGGGAGTGCTTCAAGCGGACTTCGCACAACCTGAGCATAATCTAATAAAGGCAAAGCTTCTGCTCAATTCCAAGGAAGACTAAAGCGATGATATTCTCCCGCAGTGCTGTCACAGGCCCCCCAATACCCTTGCCTAAGACTTCATTGTCACCACGCTAAACGAGCCTCTGGAAGTTGTAACCAAATTTAAATATTTAGGTATCTGGATGACAATAAATTATCTTTCAATGACCACGTCGAAGATGTCTCTAGAAGGTTAAAAGCAAGGTTAGGTTTCTTCTACAGAAATAGGCCCTTTTCCACATGAGCACTCAAAACAAGCTTGTGCAGGCCTTTTCTCCCCTACTCGACATATGGCGTGTAATCTATTCCTCCACCACTCTTGCAAATCTAAGTAAACTGGACATCCTTTATCACCGTGCATTACGGTTCATTACCAACTCCCCTTACCGTTCGCACCACTGTGACTTATATGCAGCTGTTGGCTGGACTTCCCTTACTACTAGACGCCTGCTCCAAGCTGGGCTATGGACTCTTAAACTGCTCCTGCAGAAATTGCCAAGCTATCTCTCTTCCCTTATTAGTATCTCACATAGTGCATACTCGTTAAGAAAATCTGACTTTATTATGCTTGACATACCAAGGACGCGGACTTCTTTGGTAAAGTGCTAGTGCATATGCCCTTCCCTCCATTTGGAACCAATTACAAACCGTACTGAAACTAACTAGCACAGTTTCAATAAACTTCTACAAATCGCTAAGTTCAGCCAAAATAAAAGACACCTGTAACTGTCATTAAGTCTCTTCCTTCCCCTTGTGTGCCATATTTATCCACTGGTAAGGTATAATTGATTTGTCATATTAACTGCTTTTCCTTCACCTTCTACTCCTGGCTTTATCTATGCTTACGCTCCACTGCTACTCTATCAAATCACTCCTCCCCCCATATCAGTTGTAGACTGTTGTTTGTTCTAGCTGCCAAAATATATGTATTGCACACACCAGTCATCATGTTTCATTTATCACTATGCAACCTGTAAGTTGCTTCCCTGTCTCATATCAATGTTTACCACCCGCGGTCACCCTATGTGGTACCCTTGTATGTATATCCAGCTTGTATCATGTAACGTGCATTTCATGTATATACTGTTATTACCTATCCGTGTTTGTACTTTAAGTGTTTATGTCACAGGACATCCTTATGAATGAGCTTGCTCAATGGAGTTTTCCTGCAATAAACTTGAACTTGAACTTGAAGAACTAGTGACACCACTGACTACCCTCTTTAACAAATCATGGGAGGATGGGTTGGTACCCGAGGACTGGAGGAGGGCAGATGTGATTCCCTTTCACAAAAGTGGGAGCAAGGCAGAAGCAGGAAACTACAGACCTGTTAGTTTAACCTCAGTGATAGGGAAAATGATGGAATCACTTCTGAAGGAAAGAACTGTTGAGCATCTAGAGGCCAGAGGGGCACAGGACCCAAGGCAGCATGGATTCACAGCGGGAAGGTCATGCCAGATGAATCTGATAGATTTCTTTGACTGGGTGACCAAAGTAGTAGATCAAGGAGGGGCTGTGGACATGGCCTACCTAGACTTTATCAAGGAATTTGACACAGTCCCACACAAAAGATTAGTATACAAGTTAGCCAGCCTGGGAGTGGGTCCCAAGATGACAGCCTAGGTAAAGAATTGGCTGGAGAATAGGACACAGAGATTAATAGTAAATGGAGTCCACTCTGAAGAAAGGGAGGTTACTAGTGGGGTACCGCTGGGTTCAGTATTAGGACCGGTCCTCTTCAATGTCTTTATAAGCGACATTGCAGAGGACTGGAAGAAAAGTATGTCTCTTTGCAGATGACACAAAAATCTGCAACAGAGTTGATGCACAAGGTGGGGTGGAAAGGATGAGAAGGGACTTGGCAAGGTTAAAGGAATGGTCAAATGTATGGCAGCTTAGATTCAATGCTAAGTGCAAGGTAATGCACCTGGGAAACAAAAACCCAAGGGAAGAGTACACAATAGGGGGTGAGATGCTAACAACAACAAAAATGGAAAGGGACCTGGGGGTAGTCATATCAGATGAACTAAAGGTGGGCAAGCAATGTGAGAGGGCAGCAAGGAGGGCTGGGGGGATACTGGGATGCATAGGGAGAGGCATCACCAATAGAAAACAGGAAGTTATTATCCCTCTGTACAGACAGCTGGTGAGGCCCCATCTGGGTACTGTGTGCAGTTCTGGAGACCCACCTCCATAAAGACAGAGACAGGATGGAAGCAGTCCAGGGAAGACAACTAAAATGGTGCAGGGTCTGCACCGGAGACATATGAAGAGAGACTTAAGGAGCTTAATATGTATAGCCTCGAGGAAAGGAGGGAGGGGGGACATGATAGAAACTTTCAAGTACCTCAAGGGAATCAACAAAGTCCAAAAGGGTAGCATCTTTCAAAAAAGAGGTGTGCAAGAACAAGGGGCACAATTTGAAGATGGGGGGTGGCTCAAGGTAATTTAAGGAAGTATTTTTCACAGAGAGGTTGTGGATGCATGGAATGGCCTTCCGGAGGAGGTTGTGGAGTCAAAAACAGTGGTGGAATTCAAGCATGCATGGGACAGTCATAAGGCAATTCTAGGGGGTGGGGGTAGGAAGAAGTAGGCTGCTGGTTAACTAGGATCTGCAGCTTATCCATTAGGTAGGGAAATGGGCAGACTGGGTGGGCCAAGCGATCCTTATCTGCCGTCAAATTCTATGTTTCTGTGTTTTTATGTTTCTATGGATCCTCCTGTGGAAAATAGATGTAATAGAGTAATGATGTACAGGAATCTGCCACTGTCGACTGAAAATATTCAATAAAATATAAAAAAAAAGATTTACCAATAAAAGTGTTCAGGAGGATATGAAACAAATCTCAGAAGCAAAATGACACCCATGGCATAAATCTATTAAAACTACTCATGGAAGTGAATGGGAACTGTTAATCCTAAACACAGAGCATTATTGACTAGATTTAGAATGGAAGTATATAGCAGTAATTCGTTATTACACAGATACAAATGTTATAACGTGTCATCACCATTCTGTAATTGTAATAATAATATAATAACTGGCAAGAATGTTTTTCTATGGGCTCATCCAGTTGATATAACTGGGTGGATGTTATGGCAAATATAGGCTGCCTCATAGTCTGAAAGCACAATCTCTGTTCTCACAGCCGCACAGCTGCAGTCACTTTCACTTTCCACTGTGGCTGTGAGAATGGATAAGAGTCCTATTAGAAACTAGCAAAAATGGAGAGACTACACACCAGATATTACCAAACATCATAATAAAGTAGCAGAAAAAAATTCTGATTATCATCAGAATGGACTTTGTAACTGCCAAAAAACCTGTAGGAGCCGTGATCTAGTGCAGTCAGTGTTCCCATTGAAATGGAGACCTCTTGTTAGTAGAGTGCATGGTCTATGGAACACATTATATTCCCCAGCACTTTACAGAGTCCCTTCATTCTGAACAGTTTTTATACTTTTTTGTTGCAAAATTGAATTGTTCACGGCACTGCTCCACAAGCAGTACACATTCCAATATTAAAATTCAAATTAAAAAACAGCTTTTTCAGCAGCTTTTCTCACTGTTCTTCACCCATTTAATTGTTTTCTTAATTCAGCATCATTCTCTGTATATCTTTATAAGGTAATTCAATAAATTTGTTTAAAACTGCATACTCCTGTCATGTATCTACTATATAAAATTCCTCTCTTTTTTTTGCCTATGCAGCTAACAGCCACCATAACACAATAACCTGGTGGGAAAAAAATATTCCACAGTAATTATAAAAAATAAAATATGGGGTGGTGTGCATACTCAGATTTAATGCAGACTCTCATACAAACATAGAAACATAGACTTTGACAGCAGATAAGGACTGTTTTTCCACCTAGTCTGCCCATTTCCCTTCGTATTGGATAAGCTGAAGATCCTTGTTAACCAACAGCCTACTTTCTCCTACCCCCCACTATAATTCTATAATTGTCTGATGTCTGTCCCATGCATTCTTGAATTCCCCCACTGTTTTTGACCCCATAATCTCCTCAGGAAGGCTGTTACAAGTGTTTACCACCCTCTCCATGAAAAAAATACTTCCTCATGTTGCGCCTGAGCTGTCCTCCCTCTATCTTCAAATTGTGCCCCCATGTTCTTGCACATCTCTTTTTCTGAAATATGCTACCCTCTTGGACTTTGTTGATCCCTTGAGGTACTTGAAAGTTTCTATCATGTCCCGTCTCTCCCTCCTTTCCTCAAGGGCATACATATTAAGTTCTTTTAGTCTCTCTTCATATGGTTTCTGGTGCAGACCCTGCACCATTTTAGTTGCCCTCCTCTGGATTGTCTCCATCCTGTCTAAGTTGTGGAGAGAGAAGGGGTCTCCAGAACTGCATGCAGTACTCCAGATGGGGTCTCGTCAACTGTATGTACAGAGGGATAATAACTTCCTGTTTTCTACTGGTGATGCCTCTCCCTATGCATCCCAGTAACCCCCCAGCCCTCCTTACTGCCTTCTCACATTGTTTGCCCACCTTTAGGTCATCTGATATAATTACTCCTAGGTCACTTTCGATTTTTGTTGTTGTTATTAACTCAACCCCCATTGTGTACTCTTCCCCAGGGTTTTTGTTTCCTGGGTGCATTATCTTGCTCTTCTTTTCATGGAATCTAAGCTGACATACTTTTGACCATTCCTCCAACCTTGCCAAGTCCCTTCTCATCCTTACCACCCCACCCCCTTGTGTATTGACCCTGTTGCAGATCTTGGTGTCATCTGCAAAGAAGCATTCTTTTCCTTCCAGCCCCTCTGCAATGTCACTTATAAAGACATTAAAGAGGACCAGTCCCAGTACTGAACTCTGCAGTACCCCACTAGTAGCCCCCCTTTCTTCAGAGTGTAGTCCATTTATTATTATCCTCTGCGTCCTGTTATCCATCCAATTTGTTACCCAGGTTACCACCCCGGGACCCACTCCCAGGCTGGCTAACTTGTTTATTAATCTTTTGTGTGGAACTGTGTCAAATGCCTTGCTAAAGTTTAGGTAGGCCATATCCATAGCCCATCCTAGATCTACTACTTTGGTCACGCAGTAAAAGAAATTGATTTGCTTCATCTGACATGACCTTCTCGCTGTGAATCCATGCTGCCTTGGGTCCTGTGCCCTGCTGGCCTCTAGGTATTCAACAATTCTTTCTTTCAGAAGTGATTCCATAATTTTTCCTAGCACTGAGGTCAAACAAACAGGTCTGTAGTATCCTGCCTCTGCCTTGCTTCTACTTTCATGAAGGGGAATCACATCTGCCCTACTGCAGTCATAGAACATAGAAACATAGACTTTGATGGCAGATAAGGACCACTTGGCCTACCCAGTCTGCCCATTTCCCTACCTATTGGATAAGCTGCAGATTCTAGTTAACCAACAGCCTACTTCCTGCAACCCTGCACTATAATTGCCTTATGTCTGTCCCATGCATGTTTGAATACCCCACTGTTTTAGACCCCACAACCTCTCCAGGAAGGCGATTCCATGCATCCACCACTCTCTCCATGAAAAAGAATTTCCTCACATTACCCCTGAGCCGTGCCCCTCTCTAACTTTAAATTGTGCCCCTTTGTTCTTACACATCTCTTTTTCTGAAAGATGCTACCCTCCTGGACTTTGTTGATCCTCTTGAGGTACTTAAAAGTTTCTATCATGTCCCCCCTGTCCCTCCTTTCATCAAGGGTATACATATTAAGCTCTCTCAGTCTCTCTTCATATGGTTTCTAATGTAGACCCTGCACCATTTTAGTTGCCCTCCTCTGGACTGCTTCCATCCTGTCTATGTCCTTGCGTAGATGAGGTCTTCAAAACTGCACGCAGTACTCCAGATGGGGTCTCACCAACTGTCTGTATAGAGGGATAACCACTTCCCTTTTTCTGTTTGTGATGCCCCTCCCTATGCATCCCAGTATCCCCCTGGCTCTCCTTACTAATTTCTCACATTGCTTACCCTCCTTTAGGTCATCTGATATGACTACACCCAGATCCCTTTCCATTGTTGTTGTCATTAGTACCTCCCCTCCTATTGTTTACTCTTCTCCTGGACTTTTATTTCTCAGGTGCATTACTTTGCACTTCTTTGCATTGAATCTAAGTTGCCTTGTCTGACCATTCCTCCAACCTTGCCAAGTCCCTTCTCATCCTTTCTACCCCCCTTGTGTATCAACTTTGTTACAGATCTTTGTGTCATCTGCAAAGAGGCATACCATTCCTTCCAGACCCTCTGCAATGTCACCCATAAAGACGTTAAAGAGGACTGGACCCAGTACTGAGCCCTGAGGTACTCCACTAGTAACCCCCTTTCTTCAGAATGTGTTCCATTCGCTATTACCTTCTGTGTCCTGTTGTGCAGCCAGTTTGCTACCCAGGCTACTACCCTGGGACCCACTCCCAGGCTGGCTAACTTGATTATTAATCTTTTGTGTGGGACTGTGTCAAATGCCTTGCTAAAGTCTAGGTAGGCCATATCCACAGCCCCTCCCTGGTCTATTACTTTGGTCACCCAGTCAAAGAAATCAATTAGATTCATCTGACATGACCTTCTTGCTGTGACTCCATGCTGCTTTGGGTCCTGTGCCCCACTGGCCTCGAGGTACTCAACAATTCTTTCTTTCAGAAGGTGATTCCATCATTTTCCCCACCACTGAGGTCAAACTAACAGGTCTGTAATGTCCTGCTTCTGCCTAGCTCCCACTTTTGTGAAGGGGAATCACATCTGCCCTCCTCCAGTCCTCAGGTACCACCCCATCTTCCCATGATTTGTTAAAAAGTGTGGTCAGTGGTGTCACTAGGTCCTCCCTTAGCTCTTTTAGCATTCTAGGGTGAACCCCGTCAGGCCCCATTGCTTTGTCCACCTTGAGTTTTAAGAGTTCTTTCAGTACTCTTTCTTCTGTAAATGGACTGGTGTCAACTCCACTACCCAGAGTACTTTTACTGTTTGGCTTAGGTAACTCCTCTTCTTCTTTTGTGAATACTGAGCAAAAGTATTCATTCAGTATCTCTGCCTTTTCACTGTCTCCTTCTGCCCACCTCCCCTCTCCTTTATTAATCTTCACTATCCCTTCCTTAACCTTTCTATGCTCCCTAATGTACCCATAAAAGGTTTTATCCCCCTTCTTAACTGAGTTGGCTATCTTTTCCTCGGTTTGGGCCTTTGCTTTTCTGACTGCCTTCCCCACTTCTTTCTGCTTTAATTGGTACAGTTCCCTGTCGTGCTCCGTCTGTGATTCCTTATACTTTTTGAATGCAGCCTTTTTCTCCTTAACCTTCCCTGACACCTCTTTTGAGAACCATAGTGTTTTTTTATTCCACTTTAGTCCTCACGTACCACACCATCCTCTCATGATTTGTTAAAAAGGTTAGTCAGTGGTGTCACTAGGTCTCCTCTTAGTTCTTTTAGTATTCTGGGGTCAATTCTATCAGGCCTAATTGCTTTGTCCACCTTGAGTTTTAGGAGTTCTTTCAGGACCCTTTCTTCTGTGAATGGACTAGTATTGACCAATGTAATCTATATCATTAATTTAGACTCCAAGGTTCATGTGGCAAAGATGCACCTCTTTGCAGATGACACCGTGCTATACACTGCTAGTCCCTTCCCTGAGGTTGCATTTAAAGAGCTACAGAATGATTTTGACATCCTGCAACATAACCTTCTTCATCTTAAATTGATCTTCAATGCTAAGAAATTAAAAGCTATGCTTCTCTCTTCCAATCGTATTTGCAAACCACTTTTACTCAAAACCTTACATTACATACCCTACTTGGTGAACCACTCGAAACAGTGGATAGGTTCAAATACTTGGGTTTTTGGCTAGACAGTAAGCTTAACTTCATAGTTCACATGGACGAACTAACTAAAAAACTGAGGCAGTGCCTGGACGTCTTCTACCACATTAGACTCCTTCTCACCTTCGAAGCAAAGAGAAATCTAGTCCAAACTACATTTCTCCCCCTCTTAGATTATGCAGACATTCTCTATAGCCACTGTCCTAAGTCGATTCTAACTAAGCTTGACTCACTTTACCACCACGCTTTGAGATTCATCACTAACACTCCTCTAAATACCCACCATTGCTTGATCTGTGCAATGACAGGCTGGACCTCTCTGACTGTCAGGAGGCAGAGAAACGCATGCCTTTGGATTCACAGAGCAATTACTAGCAAACAACCCACATATATCACCAATCTCTTTACTTGAAATTCAGGTTTCTACAGCTTGAGGCACTACTCACTTGTAATGTTAAAAGTCCCTAAAGTCAGAACTCGATATGACATTGCAGCTATCACTTTTGCCCTTCCATCCCTTTAGAATGCACTCCAGAAGTCACTAAAGCTCTCCACCATTCCGTGCATATCTACTCTTAAGACCCTACTACCTTCTGTGCTGAAAGAAAATTGCATATACCATCAATAATTGCCCAAATCCTACAGTCTGCAACTCCCTGCACTTGAGCAGTTGTCCCATTCCCCACACATATCCTACAACCCCTCCTCTACTTCTTTCTGTCACCCCATACTCCCCACCTCCCCACACCCCTTTTTCTACTACCCCTTACCCCCTCTCTCTCCACATTCCCTTCAGCTCCCAGTGTAAGGTACTGCATAGGTACTTTTCAGGTTGCTATGTTTATACAATTCTATCATGAATAACTTTGTATCCATACTGGAACAAATATGTACTCTGTAATAGGCATGTGCGTGTTGTCAAGTGTTGCAAAGAGGCACATAAATGGATAAAAATCCTCGGCCTCTTTACTTGTTAGATGCACTATTGTGTTTATGTATCGTCTGTATAACTGCCATTGTATTGGTAATGTCCTCTATGTCTTCCAGGACCATCTTGTAAATGAGCCTGCTCAAAGGTGTGTTGCCTGATTAAATAAAGTTTGATTGATTGATTGACCCTCCTGTCCAGAGTGCTTCTATTGTTTGGTTTAGGTACCTCCCCCTCTTCTTCTTTTGTGAATACTATGTAAATGTATGGCAGCTCAGATTCAATGCAAAGAAGTGCAAGGTAATGCACATAGGAAACAAAAACCCAGGGGAAGTGTACACAATAGGGGGTGAGATACTGACAACAGTAAAAATGGAAAGGGACCTGGGGGTAATTATATCAGATGACCTAAAGGTGGGCAAGCAATGTGAGAAGGCAGTAAGGAAGGCTGGGGGGATACTGGGATGCATAGGAAGAGGCATCAATAGTATAAAACAGGAAGTTGTTATCCCTCTGTACAGACAGTTAGTGAGACCCCATCTGGAGTACTGTGTGCAGTTCTGGAGACCCCATCTCCGCAAAGACATAGACAGGGTGGAGGCTGTCCAGAGGAGGGCACCAAATGGTGCAGGGTCTGCACCAGAAGACATACAAAAGAAAGACTAAAGGAGCTTAATATGTATACCCTTGAGGAAAGAAGGAGAGAGGGGACATGATAGAAACTTTCAAGTACCTCAAGGGAATCAACAAAGTCCAGGAGGGTAGCATCTTTCAGAAAAAGAGATGTGCAAGAACAAGGGGACACAATTTGAAGATAGAGGGGGGATGGCTCAGAGGTAATGTGAGGAAGTATTTTTTCACAGAGAGGGTTGTGGATGCATAGAACAGCCTCCCTGAGGAGGTCATGGAGTCAAGAACAGTGGAGGAATTCAAGAATGCATGGGACGGATATAAGGCAGTCCTAGTGGGGGGTAGGAGGAAGTAAGCTGTTGGTTAACTAGGATCTGCAGTTTATCTGTTAGGTAGGAAAATGGGCAGACTAGGTGGGCCAAGCAGTCCTTATCTGCCATCAAATTCTATGTTTCTATGTTATTAAGCAAAAGTATTTGTTCAATATCTCTGCCTTTTCACTGTCACCCTCTACCCACCTCCCCTCCCCTTCCCTTTATTAAACCTCACTATCCCTCTCTTGGTCTTTCTTCACTCCCTAATGTACCTGTAAAAGGTTTTATCCCCATTCTTAACTGAGTTGGCTATCTTTTCTTCGCTGTGGGCCTTCGCTATTCTGACTGCCTTCCTCACTTCCTTCTGCTTTAATTGATAGAGTTCTGTGTCCTGTTCCTTCTGTGATTGCTTATATGGATGCTTTTAAAAAACCCTTGAGCTTCGCTCTTGGGGTTTATGTAGCATCCCACACCTTGGATGTGCATTAAATTCTCATAATGCACACCACCCCATACATTATTCTGTATGTAACAGATGACTTGAAATATGTAATCTTGTTATGTCCACTATTTTAGGAAATCAAAAATAAATGATTAGGCAGCGTTCTATCTGAAGTATATTTGTCATCCAAAGATACTGTTACATACCTTTTTAATTCTAGTGATATCAAGTGACTGAAAACATTGGTCAGGTTTTTCTGAACAGTATGTATTAGATGAATTTACAGTGTCCAAATGTACATTTGTTGTACTTTGAGTACTTTAGTTTGTATAGGGATTACAATAGCATGGAGTTGTAGGTAGCCAGTTCCAAACCCAGCCTGTGATTTCATGCATTTTGCATCAGTAAATGTGTTTCCTACACTGTATAGTTCTCTTCTGCTTCCTCCCTAAAGTTTCTTCTTTTTGACTTTTGTCATCCTACCTGCAACTGCTTATGTTCCTTCCTCTTTTTCTCCCTTTTCTAGTCTTGCCCTTTTCTTGCTGTTCCACTATTTTCCTTCTGTATATATTACAGTATATTTTATTTTCTAATTACTTTAATTTACTATTTCCCTATAATATTTATGTCTGCTTGTAATTACTATATTATTCTATTTGACTTTGTTTAATGTTAATATTTTTTTATTGCTTAGCTAGCTCCTTCGCCCCTCTCCCCCAGAACACATCTGGAAATGAGCTGTTTTCAGCTTAGTATGTATTTCCTGGTTACACTTTTAAATAAATAAATAAATATTTCTGTTTAATCATATTAATTTAAATGGTCTTTCTTTTTTGTTTTGTTTATGGCTCTTAGGGATTATGTTTATTCTTTATATTTAATCATAATAAATTAAATGGTCTTTTTTGTTTGATTTGTTTATGGTTCCCAGAGATTATTTTTATTCTTTATTTTTATTTTAGTCTTCTATGCGTACATGGTTTAGTTTTTAATGAATATAAAAGTGTATTTGTACTGTGTTTGGATGAGAATAATTTTTAATGTATGTTTGTCTTATTGAAAAGACCCATGACTTGATCAGAAACAATTTGAGCTAAACTATAAGTTAAAAACTTACCAGTTACAAAAGCATGTACAGTACATTGGGCCAAACTCTATCAAACCTGTAAGTTTCAACTTTTAAATAAAGTTTTTCTGTTTGCTTGGTTATTACAGTTTGACTAAATGATGATCTTTTTATAGGTGGCTTTACTGACAGATGTGTGGTTTTTACCTTATCAAGGAAATACAATGCCAGCTTTGTACATGCATAGTTCATTTTTGAAGGATTTTTCATCAGCCAATTTTTTCCAAACTAACATACTTCAGTTGCATAGGTGAGAATCCATTTGTGAGATAAAACCTCTGCTTTCATTAGCCTTAGCAGACACAAAAGTGAGGAAAAGAAGAGCAACCTTTATTTTTAGCTCTCTCTTTTATATTCCTCTGGCTGGCTGGTCTCCTTTGCACTGACCCCCAGCCCCATCACCTGGCATCTCCCTGGGCTTACTTTGGACAACACTCCATGGCTTACCCCCTTTGTGGGCAGTCCTTCCCAATCTGCTGTTCAAGAATCCAGGGTGGCTGGTGCCTGAGTCCCTGGAGTGGTCCTATGAGCAGTGGGTGCTCATCCTGCCAGCCAGGATGATTTCTGCTTTTCCTCCTGTGGTAGAGGCATAGGTCAGGATGCATATGCAAACCAGGAGAAGTTATACGATTCACAAGTAACATTTTATTATCAGTAACAAAAAATAAAAAAAATAAAGCTGTACAGGATAGCTCTTCACAAAGGCAGTACAAACAAAATCCCTTCTCTGAGACTCGCTCTAAAATCTCAATCTCTCTCTGTCAACAAAGCATTGCTGTCTTTATATGAGATGTCTTTGCCTGGCAGTTTAACCTCTGCATCCTGTTCTTGTAAGTTTCATCTCCTATTTTTTCACAAAAAATACAATACTTTTTTCATTGACCTTCCTGTGATTAGCCTAAAGAGTACATTAGTCTTCTTAACAGATGCAGCCAATTACGACATCTTGTCCCAGGGCTGATTTCCTGTTGACAATTCTGTTAACAAGCTTGTGAAGGGTCAAAAGGTTTCTCAAGGTTAGCCCCCTGTGTTTCAGACTGATAACTTCTCTAACAAACCAAAGTAGTTTTCTGCACTTATTTCAACAATATAAATGTATTCATTTGCAAACCAAAGGATCTCATTTTCACATAAAGATTCATATACATATTTTTAACCACAGAAAAGCAAGGGTAGAAAGAATGAATAGAAACAGCAAGTGAAGGAAAGGAGATAACAAGGGAATTGAGGGACCATTGGAGTGACCAGTTCTTAGGTGTCACAAGGAAAATTTTATTGCACAATCAAACAGGCAAGAGATAGACAAGTGACAGAATAGGAGAGGACAGAATAAATCCTTGCTTTTAATTATCTCTGCTTAACAAATGGGACAGAGTCTTATCCCAGCCATGTCACACCTCCCCTAAGGAGTGTGCATGCAGTAATGTTAGGGTGATACTGCACATACTTCCACACATGGCAAATCTATCTGCCACTCCTCCATCCTCATGTTGTGGCTTAAGGGCCATGTCCACCCCCCAGTCACCATTAGGAGTCAGGCGAACACCAGATGCTACCCCACCAGAGGATAAAAGCAGTCCTATAGATGCTCAGTCCTCTTCCCCAAGCCAACCCTCCAATGTACTGAGTTGACTCCTGAAATTTAAGCATCAGCATTGCAAGCAGTATCTCTATCACTGTGCCAGCCAAGAAGAACAACCTGTGCACATGAAAAGCAAAAAATTGAGTTGCAAGTTGTGACTGAAAGTCATGTGGTCAACAGCGTATGGTCTAAGGTTGGTTCTTCAAGTCATTTTTATATATTTATTTATTTGAAACATATTTTACCAAGTATAAAATACAAAAACGTTTTTAAAATATTAATGTATGTAGGCTGCTGTGTGCCACAAATGTAGGCCCTGCTTTCATAACTCATGAAGCTGCTGCCTATGTGACTTGCAAACCTACTTTCCTTAGGCTTAGCAGTCACTCAGATGGTGAAAAGAACAGAAAACATTGCTTAACAAAAATAAGAAAATCTATTGAAAGTTAGGTCTGAAACTTGTATGGTCAACAGTGCATGGTATAAAGTTGATTCTTCAAGTTTTCTTTTTAAATTTAAGCAGCAGTATTTTTAAGTCACCATGTAGTTTTTTTCCCAGCAATAATTTTTGTCTTGCAAAGATATCAAGATATCCATTTTTCTTTTTTGGTTTCTTTCATTCCTAAACTAAGATAGAGAATTTTGAAGTTTTTTTTTATTCTGTTTATAATCCTTAATTCAGCAGGGATATATCCCATATCGGCCCCTCTGGTTCCTGTTCAGGTTCACCTGCATGTGCCATTCCCACCGGAACTTACTGGCAGCTTGGGAGACCGTGGCTAATCCTCCACAGTGGGGATACCCCCTAGCCCAGGATGGGAGGCAAGGCAAGGCAAATTTTATTTATATAGCACTGTATCCAGGGGCTCAGAGTGCTGAACAAACATGATAAAAGGATCAATTGCATACCAAAACAGATAGCCTAACATGGCCACCATCTTCTAGTCAGTCAGGGTGATGCTGCACATAATTCCACACGTGGCACATGGGAGGGGAGGACCGAGATGCTAATTCGGTCCACTAGCAGGTCATGGGACAGTGGAAGTGGCACTGGCAGGGATCCCAGCATCTCAAGCTTGGCCAAGAGGTTTTCTTGCTTGAAGTGACCCCAGTGGAGGGGGACATTCAATGACATCAACACAAAGTTGGATGTGTTCCCACCACTGATGAGCAGATGTCCACCACCCCACCAATCCCAGCCACAGCACTGGTCCCAAGCACAGCTACCCATTGCCATTGCTAGGAGTTGGTATACTGCCAGGTGCCTGATTCCCCCCCACCCTGGAGAAGGCAAACAGATGACCAGACACTCAGCCTTCTCCCTCAGCTGGCCCTCCAACTACCTTGAGTTCATTTCTGAACCTGGGTCATCAGAGTCACAAGCAGTAGTACTATTACTGCACCAGCAGGCCCTCCTGATTTAGAAGTTTTTAAAAATTCCAACTTTTTGCCATGCCCACCATGAAGAAAATTCAGTATCTTGGTACAGTATTATGCTGTTTACCATCAAAAACATGTGGTAATATAGGGAATAACGGATGGGTAGGGGTTGTAATGAGGATTTTACACCCCCAGTGTGGTGGGATGCCACATAAACCCTGAGAGTGAAGCTCTAGGGGTTTATTCAGGCATCCCATCCCGGGGGGGGGGTGTAAAATCCAAGTTTTAAACCCCCTACCTATCCTTTATTTTGTATAATTGCTGGGGATCATTTTTTCCCGACAGCAATTATACAAAATAAATGGGTTTGTTTTGAACTGCTGACATTTGGGATTTCAGCATGTGGTCTGTGGCGGCTCGTAGTGTTTTTTTTTATTTCACCACTGCAGTGTATATTCTGTGCCCAGTAATCTTTTTGTTCAAAAATAAAAATAAAATAACTTACCGCTGACTGCTTGTGTCGGGGAACTAGAGTGAGTGCAGCACTGAGGAGTGAGATGGTGGGGAACAGCATAGAAAAGAGGAAGATCATGGTAGGTGCATAGAAACATAGAAACATAGAAGTTGACGGCAGATAAGGACCACAAGGCCCATCCAGTCTGCCCATTTCTTTTTCTACCTTATAAATGTGCCATCGGCCTTTGCTCTGTCAGTGACCTATCTATTCATAGTCATTTGTATTGCTCGCTTATGCCTATCCCATGCCTGTTTGAAGCCCTGCACTGTATTCATAGCCACCACTTCTTGTGGTAAGCCATTCCATGCATCTACCACCCTTTCTGTGAAAAAGAATTTCCTTACATTCCCCCTTAATCGGCCTCCCTCTAATCTCATGCATGCACTGGAGTAGGGAAACCGGGCATATGTTCACCAGTTATTATACTACAGTATCTTAATACATCCACATTGTGAATCTAACATTTACTTTCAATACATAACCTCAGCAGAAGTGACTTTTAAAAATTGGGAATGGCAGATATCCTTAATTATGTGAGTCACTAATTACAAAATTTACTGTAAAAGCTGTTTTAACAAAATCTGAGAACTAAAAATACACTGAGCATGAATCTAAAGATGTCAGAAATTCATTTTTGAAAAAAAGACTACATGGTGAAATATTTTACTGACTAACAAATACTGATGCTTTAAGAAAAAGCAGTTGTTTTAAAAATATTACTGAAATGTTGCTGAAATGTGTCATGAAAACAGGCCTGGCTTTTGTCATTTGTGAGGCTTTTTTCCTGACTCGTTTAACCACATTTGTGATATACAAGTTCAGTTTAGTGTCAGTCTCAAAATGAGAAAAATCTAGTTATCTTTATAGGGCCATGTCTATGAACATGCAGCTGAAGTCCACTATATATGCAGCTGCTTTTGAGTGCTCTGCAAGGCCACTGGTACTGGCAGTTAGAGGTCTGGTGCAGTGTACATCACTAAGTACAGTTGGGACCAGCAGCATTTTGCTTTCTACTGCATGGCTACTGTGGCAGATCATGCACAATGAGGTGCAGTGTAAATAAATGAGCAAAAAAGGATATTTGTTTCCTTTTGTTGTTTAAATTATCTGCCACATCACCCTTCACATGATATGCTGGTCAGCCCCACATCAGAACGCAACACACCATGGGTCATAACCAGGAGTGCCAGCCTTTATGAATCTTTATGGGTGCTCACTGGCAGTAGGTTGTATTTTATCTACGGCCAGGTTCCTTAGTAATACTTTTTTGCAGGCTTCCCTCAAAATATTGAGGGTGCTTAAGTCAACTTTGTGGGTGCTTGAGCACCTCTGCATCCATGGAGTCGGCTCCTATGGTCATAACTGCATCTGTGGGCCACTCATGAAGCAAGTTACAGGTCTGGTGTAGTGGATGTCAGGCAGTGTTCAACATGGATTTAAGAAAGGCAAATGCTAAAGCTGTCAGTTGTAATAAAGCATATTTTTTCAATAAGTAAGGAAATAAGTTTGAAAAAACTACATGAATGAATCTGCTAGGACTGCAGCACAAAGAATACAAAGTAGGGAAATGAAACAGTAGGGTAAGAAGTCCTTAGAACCCTGAACGATATGTGGTTTCAGTGTTCATACAACCTAGTGTTGGTGTCACCTGAATATCAGCACTATCTTGTCGAAGTAAAATAGTGCCACAGCAATGCTTACATAATAGGTGCTTCTGTTAGAGTAATGCCAACACTGTGTCACATGGTCATTCAGATGTCAAGGAACACCAGATTCACCATGATTCCAGGGACATTGTTCCCTAATGTATGTGTAAATAGATAGTCATTGCAGAAACTGTGTTGTATCAGTTAAGGTTCAAAGAGCTTCTGACACACTTTAGGCAGGCAACCCATACAATGGAGCTGCTGTCCTAGGATCTATTTTTGCCATACATTTAATTTTATTGTTTAATATATAAATAGATATTCACTTCATAAAGCCTGGCACATAACTTCCTTGTACAAGATGAGTGACAGCTGAATGCTGCAGTCCCGTCCCTTAAAACAGCTCAGTGATTATGCTAAGTGGAGAACTGGGCTGCAGGCACTCTGTAGAAATTGTAATAAGATCGGGGGCTGCCTTAATGTACTTAGATTTTCTTTGCTGGCAGGTATACATGTACAGTATGGGGATTCCATATAGTATATATTATAGTCCCAAACATGTATACCTGCCAGCAAAGATAATCTAAGTACTAGGCAGCCCTCTTCCCCAATCCTACAATCTCCATATAACACCTGCCGTTCCACTACTTAGCACCATCATTGAGCTGCTTTAAGGGGTGGGCTGCAGTGCTCAGCAGTCTTTCAGCTTGCACAAGGAAGTTATGAACTGAGCTTTATAAGGTGGATATCTATTTATGTACTAAACAAAAAAATTAAATGTATGGCTAAATAGATCCTAGGGCAGGCAACTCCATGGTATGAGATGCCTACCTGGAGCCAATAATCATGTCAGCAGCTTTTTAAGCACCAAACTTAAAAAGCAAAACAAAGAGGAGAAATTCTCCAGAGCCTTTGTGAATCTGTTTCATGGTGGAGTTCTCTGGGTTTGAATGTTCATGGAATACAGTGTTGGCATTAACCTAACTTTGACAATGTCTTTCCAGGTGCAGAAGAATGCTCACACATCAGTTCTTGAAGAGAGGGTGCTAAAGTCGGGGTAATGCCAAAGCTGCAATGAATTTCTGTACTTTCTGAAAAAGATATGTAACAACTGATAGCTTTTTCTGCACAAGACACTGTAGGCCTTGTGCAAAGCAACAGCCTCATCAGGAACAGAGCTGAATCTGTATCTTACTTTCTGCAGGGCCCTGCAGGCCCTACATTTTTAGTTTTTTTTTGTTGACCGGGTAAGTGCACTAGACAATTCCTGCCTATTTTCAGGCATGACCCAGGGGAAGGGGATATAGATGAATGCCAAGTGACCTTGAACCAGATTAAGCTGTTGGTGTACATGAAGCATCAGAACCATCAGACAGGGTGCAGCACTTGTAGCTTGCTTTGTGCTGGGCCCTTGGGCTGTACACAAAGCACCAAACCTGTTGTGCATGGCACTGGACCTGTAGCTGGCTCTGCACAAGGCATTGTGGACCATAGACAAAGTGGAAGACCATTAATGCAGATCTGAGAGTTGCCACTTGCGGGCAGGTGATAAGTAGTCCATCCATAAAATCTGAGTTAAAAATATAAAATTATTAAAAATGTAGACGTTATGGATGATACGGAATGTAAGGTACAATTTTTGGGGACTTCATTTTTACAGCTGCAGTGGGCAGAGCCTGCAGACATTTTGCATGTACAAAAGGGGCGATATCATGTTTTCTGTCCATGGAACTGACTGAAGGTGTAAATAGTCTCCTATGTCTTACCGTCCTCCAAAAAATGTTTTCTGCCCTCAAATAAATATGCTTTCATGTTAGTCAATGGTTGTTGGGCACTATTTTATTTCTTAAATGTGAGGTACAAGAACTGGAACCTGAGTAGTGGGAGGCAGCATTAGTTTTTTGGGGGGGAGTAAGATCCACCCCAACCTCCACCGAGAAGCTCCTAAAGATCTACACCCACCTTTTTTTTTTTTAGTTCATGTGGGAGGGGCATGAGGTGGCTCTATCATGTTGGAACAACTGACTATCAGAGCTGCCTGAGGAAGTAATTAAGGAGTGCCTGAAACTGCATCTAGGCATATGCCCCCCCCCCCGATACACACACATAGACATCATGATTTTTTTTTTTAACTCTAAGCATGTCACTATTTGGCTCTAACAGTATAAGCAATTTGGGCATAAACATAAAATAGAAAAAAGGATCAAGCAGGTGCCTTTTCATTAGTCAGATACATGCAGATAGAAGGTCACAAATCCTGTATGACAAGTTCATTATATAGATGTTTTCCATGTAAAACAGATTTTAATTCAGAAATCCAGTCTTGATAAATTTGTTTTTTTAGCATTTCTGTACGATTTATGTCTCTGTGATGTAAGAGTGCATAGTACAGAAACAAAAGGGTTTCAGTAATTGATTGCTGTTTGCATGAGAATTATTCTAAGAAGGAAATTAAGTTTATGTAACTGTCTGTAAATGTATTAAAAACATTTACTTGTCCTTATAATGCAACGCATTAAATGCTGTTGCTAGGTTAAGAAGTCACATAACAGCAATATAGATGAAAACAATGAGATACATAGGAATTTGAAAAAAAGTATACATTAGCAGGAGCAGTGTCATGACTTCACCAATTTTTTTAGTTTCACTCTAGATTTTCAACATTACCATTTTTTTACACCTTCCTCTAAACAGTACAACTGTCATTTTTTACATCCTGTTCAAAATGTGTTTTTGCACCTGTGGTGCCAAATGGCACAGTTGCTATACAAAATCACCTTTTGGCTAATGAACTGATAGTGTCACTGTTCATGCGGTGGGGTCACAAAAAACCCATGCTGAAAACCTGGAGTGAAAATACCAAGAAACACCCAGGGCATTAGGGTTTCCGACCATAACACCCTGCCCTGTAGAGACTGACAGGCATCAGGAGTGTGACTTGGAATTGTCAACAGCAATGGTCACGCCGTTCCACCCCATCCCCACCCCGTAGCCAGTGACAGGTATCGTGGTGTGCCTTTGACCCTTCAGCCCCAAAGTTCACTTCATTCTCTTATACTGTACCCATTTCAACATATTTCCTTATGGAATGGGGTGAGTGTAAAGCTTGTTTATTTAGTTTTGTTTTTCAATCACCAATAACTTTTTTTTGTTTGTTTTTACATTTTAACTGAAATTAAGGCACAGGATGATTACTGCCCCGCCTTAGGACCATGGAATCTTGGTACTTAAATTTCACCCAAAAATGTTTTTGGAGACACTGAATTAAACCATTTTTGCTAAAAAAAAAAGTGACTGCACATTTGCAGTGTGTTTTTTGATTTCTTAGTTTTTTCTTAGTTTTTTCCAGCAATTTATTTTTCTTTAGCAAGTGGTGGTGGCAGACACCAAGAGCACAAGACAGCAACTCGCCAATGCAAAGGGAGGGCTGTGCTGATCACCAAGGCCACTGATTTACGGTAATTAAAATAATGAAATTCAGTTTTCAAGCCTTCAGATTCCGGAATTGCACTGGTGATTGTTACTCTAATTGCCAGATTTTACTGGGATTCTGTTATCATTCTTTTAGTATATGCATAAATAATCAGAATAAAAGAAGACAATATATATAGCATTAAATAAAGCAAACTGAAAATAGTACAAGAAGGGATTATAAGAAAAATACAAGTTTTTGTAGATTTACTGATCTGATATAAAATGCCAGATTCCAGGAAATCTTTGTTTTAAGCAGTGTTCAGGCAGCTCTGATTCTGGAATTTTACCGGGTTTTCCAGTAAAAAATGAAAATCAGTGGTCTTGCTGATCACTCATCCTGGGATGACCATGTAAGTCATCTGGTGGCAGTGGTAGGGGAGGAGGGTAGCATGACAGCCAGAAGGAAGGTCAGGGGTTCACTTTCTGTAATGGACTGGGTGGGGGTAAGAGTGTGAGGGGGTTACATATGCCACAGTGGGTTAAGGAAGGGTTTTATTTTATGATAAAGTTCTGCAGTGGGGTTGGTGTCCTGGATGGTGTGGGTGGGCTGTTCTGGCACTGGGACTGTGTACCCAGTGTTGGAATTGGGAGTCTGCATGGGGGGTTGCTTTAGTGAGCCACTAAGGTTGGACACCAAGTGGCCACATATAAAGTTCATTTTTTTTTTAAATAAAAAAAAATAACAAGTACACCAAGATTGGGATCTAGGCGTTGGAGGTGGAGGTGAGGGGATATGACACCAGGATTCAACACCTGGTTTCAGGAAATAAAAGGCATTTGTGGTTGGCAACAAAAACCAAAACACAAGCTTTTTTTCATTTGTGATAGACTTCAATCATGAATGAAAAAAGGCTTATGTTTTTTCATATATATTTGTTTGTTTTTTCATTAGTACATGGGAATTCCCCCGCAATAAAAGAAAAAAAGTATAGCTTTTTAATCTGGCCTTTTTTCATTGCAAAACCAATAAAAGACCCTATTTGGGACCAATATCAAATGAACCTGAAAGTTTTAGGTTATAAATAGATGTATTCTTTTTATTAACTGTGTGCAAAAAATTGTCTATATTCTTAAATAACTTTAGTGCTCAGTAGGGCCAAAACTACTGGACATATTGTTTGGAAAATTGCAATGAACTTAGCCCATGGGGCT
This sequence comes from Neoceratodus forsteri, assembly GCA_016271365.2. Classification (NCBI taxonomy): domain Eukaryota; kingdom Metazoa; phylum Chordata; order Ceratodontiformes; family Ceratodontidae; genus Neoceratodus; species Neoceratodus forsteri. Next base: position 1,097,791,749 of record CM057454.1, on the reverse strand, counting down.
GACAAGATACATGCCAATGTGTAAAACCCCAGGTCCTATGACAGCGAAGTTATAAGCCACCATAAACATAGAAAAAATATATCTATATAGGCGTGTGTTTATTGGGAGATATAGGTACTTCTTTGGTGTCTGCTAATGCCTCTGTACAAGCCCACAGGCCTACTAATGCACATGAGAGAAAAGTGCACTAATTTACCATAATTCCACATCTCTGAAGTGTCTTATTGTACATCCTGTGCACATTCTACTTAAAACATGTTTTTATTATTTTTTTTAGGATTTATAATAGGAAAATAATCTTTTGAGAATGAAATATGAGCAGAAGACAAAAGCCTAGCTCCAGCTCAAGGGTACTGATATTGTAGCTGAGCCTGCTTCACAGGCTAAACATGTACTGTACAGGAGTTGCTTGTCTTTTAGCCACACAGGTCATTAGAGTGTTCTTACCCATGATTTAATGCACATATAAAATAGCCTAGTTTGATTTTTAAAAATTTGGCTTAGCAAATACAGCACCATGCATTTATGAGTATGCATATACATGGCAGATGACCTGATTACTACAGTCAGAGAGTAGAATTTGTGGTGGCCATCTTGACCCATTAGATGGTGTCCAGATCAGTGGATCAATGGACAGACAGAAAGGCAGTCAGACAGATATGGATAGATTGGTTTGGGGGTAGGTGAAGGGTACACACTCCTCAGCCTGTAACACCGCATAATTCTTTTATCATACTGGTAGACAGGGCATCCAGGAGGAAGCACCCATTGCAGTGGGAAAGCAGAAAGTGGGAGTCCTCAGAAGGGGAGGCCCCAAGGAGGGAAAAACAAGTCCTCAGCCAAGGAGGAAGCAGCTGCTGGTGGAGACTATTTTTAGGCAGAAAGACTTGGGATTAGGGAGAGGAAGGGAAAGGGATGTGAAATGCCAAAGAGGTACTTTGGCTTGGAGGGACAGAGAGAAGACCCAGAGGATCACTAGGGCAGCAGGAGATAGGAGGAAGCTAGATGTCATTGTCTACCTCGGGACAAATGACCTGGCAAGGGACAGTGTAGCTGCATTGCAAGGAAATTGGAGGGTATCAGGGGTGGGCCTCAAGCAGGCGGCATGCATGTGGCTTTTGCCAAGATGTTACCTGTGTATGGCCAATGAGAGGAAAGTGCACTCCACACCAGGGCTTTTAAAAGAAAACACTCAAGGCTGTAAACAGACCACCCCCAAAAGCCTTACTCCCCCTCCATTAGGCTTTTTGCAATGGGAGATTTTTTTTTATGAATTGTAACTCAATTAATTTCATTGTTGAAAAGTCCTCGAAGCAGCAACATGGCAGATACTGCATGCCGTCATTTCATGTGACAGTTCAACACCGCACCGCATGCTTCTATTGAAAAACACGGAAGCAAGCAGTGCAGCGGCACACTGTCGCATGAAATGATGGCACACAGCATCCTCCATGTTGCCTCAGCTGACTTTTCAACAGTGAAATTAAGTGAGTTATAATTCATAATAAAATGATCTCCCATTGCAAAAAGCCTAATAGGGGGTTAAGGCTTTGGGAGGTGGGCTGTTTATGGTTTTGAGAGTTTTCCTTTAACAATTGACTGAATGCATGGTGCAAGGAGGAAAGCTTCGAGTACATTGGGGACTGGGGGCCAATTTGGGAGGATATATGCCTCTATAGAGAAGATGGCCTGCATCCTTCTAGGAAGAGGATCGCAGTCCATAGTGTGCGGTTTAAATGCTACTTGGATGAGCATTTAAACTAGCCAGAGGAAGGCTATAAAACCAACGGAGTGAACAATAGCTCCCAGATGATGAAGCAGCAGAGAGGGCCTGAGGGGAGTGAGCTCCCCCAGAGTGGGGGGGGGTGCAAGAAGACAGGGGTGGGGACAAGACAGAGGGCAATGGTGTTGTAAATCAGGAATGAAAGGAGTAAAGAAGCCTGTTAATGGAGAAAGTAATAATGGGAGAGGTGAGTTCAGGTGGGGGGGAAGCAGGGAAGCTTGCAAGGAGGGAATGAGGTATGGAGAGTCATGTGTGCCAATGAAAGGATCTGGCATATACAATTCTGGACCTAGAGATCATCATGGCAGAGGCTAGGCTGAATCTGGTGGCCATATAACAGAGTTGTGATGCACTAACTCCCACATGTAGAACATGGCCATACAGGACTACTCTCAGTTCAGGAGAGACAAGGAAGGGAGGAGAGGAGGATGGGTTTTACTATGTGAGGGAGGGAGGGTATTAAGGCCACCAACATACACAGGCTCCAGGAGGAAAAAGAAGGGCTGTAGGTCATCCTGAAGACAGGCGCTGGGGTCACTATCCATGCAGGGGTAGTATACAGTCCTCTAGCACAGGTAGAGGAATTAGATAAGGCACTTGTTGAGGCCATCATTATTTAGTTTTTGTTTACCAGGTAGGTGCACTCGGCAAAAGACTATTTTCAGGCACAACCTGGGAGGGTACAGAGACAAACATCAAGAAAAAACATTTTTGTACATAATACAGGATTACATGTATGTGTTGAAACAATTAACAGTGGTAGATCTGACAAAACAATATAGCATTTGAGTTTACAAGTGACAAATGCAATCAAGTCAATTTTTAAAGTGAACTGAGCAGTATACAAACAGTAAGGAATAAAGTGCTGTGAGAACAAGTAATAGACAGGTGGAGTGTAGTGAGAGGGGAGATAGTGAAACCATTGGAAAGAGGAGGAAGGCAATAGTTGGGGGGGATAGGTATGGTACAGTAAAGTAGAGGTTACCAAGTAAGGTTTAGCCAATGATGAAAGAGGAAGGCTGAGAAGTTTAAGAAGAGAAAGCACTCAAAATAAACCAGAAAGGGAAAGGAAGAATAGAATGCTAGAAGTTATGAGGAGTGATTGATAGGAGGTGCTCACTGTTGGAGTTGACCCTAGGCTACCTGTGAGTCTAGGGTCCACAGGATGGCAAGTAAGGAGCATGTCTTGTTAGTTGGTGTGTTCAGTCTGCCAGAAGTGGATTGGAGCCTTCCAACTGCAGCTTTGGCAAGGAGCAAGGCTGTCCTTGACTCCCTACAAGGAACTTTTCTCAAGCAGCTAATCAAATAACCTACTAAGGATAGGGCAGTGCTGAACCTAGTGCTTACAAACAGGGAAGGCATTGCAGACATCATAGTGGGTAGTCCCCTAGGTACCAAGTCATACAAGGACAAGGGTCCTGGACTTTAAGATGGTGGATTTTAAAGAACTGGGGCACTACATCAGAAATCGCCTCGTGGGGGGATTATCAGGGAGAAGTAGAGGCACAGTGGGGAAAAATAAGGCAGTCAGCCCCTGCATGAAGGAACTGAGTAAACGCAAAAGGAAAAAGAGACCATTATAGTTCTTTATGGAAGTTACCAAGGTGTTGAAGGAAAAAAGGGTGACAGTCAGTAGGTGTAAGGAAACACAGGGGGTGGAAGACAGGGAGGTGTACCATGTAAAATAGAGGGAAGCAGGGATGTCCATGAGGGGAGCAAAGGTGAAGACAGAGGAAAGACTAGTCAATGGGGCAGCTAAATGGGATAAGACTTTCTTCTGGTACATAAGTGAGAAGAGGAAAGCAAGGGGCAGGATAGTGAGAAAAAGGAGGGCAGCAGGGGAGACTGTGCAGGAGATGACCAAGAAAAAGAATACATCTTGAACCGGTTCTTCTGCACAGTCTTCACAGTGGTGGGAGGAGGGGATGGACCTCTAGGGAGCAGCAGGAACACAGGCTGTGCTAGGTGGACACAAGTCCATTTTCAGAGGAAAGACTGCTAAGGGGACTTGCAGCTCTGAAAGTGGACAGGGTTATGGGACCAGACAGAATACACTCAAGGGTGCTAAAGGAATGCAGAGAGGTGCTAGCTGCCCCACTGATGGCCTTATTCAACAACTCTCTGGAAGCAGGTGCTATTCCAGAGGACGGGAAGAGAGCAGACATGGTCCCTCTGCATACTGTAAGAGTGCTGGCAGGGAGGAGGCTGACAATTATAGGCTGGTCAGTCTCAGCTCAGTGGTCGGGAAGTTAAAGGGACACTGTCAACCTGTTTTCATCATATTATTTCTAGTTAAAAACCTCACATTTTATAATTGATCACCTTCTCTAAAATTCATTGATGTTGCTGTTTGTTTTGTCTGTCTCCTTGTTTAGTAGAACAGAAATACATGCCAATGTATATTTATAAACAACCTTGTTTTGTTTACAGCTCTGGATCTGTTCTTACTGCATACTTCCTGAGCATTGCAAACACACCCAAACAGTGCAGTCACTCATGAGGCAGTAGCCTCCTAAACTGCCATTACATCATGAGGGTCTATACAGTGTTGTGGTTGTTCCCAAGTCCAGGAAAGATGTAGTTGAAGCTGATCAAGGAATGTAAACAAATCTGTGTTTGTGTGGTAACACCAGTTTGGTGGGTAGTCTGTTTTTCACTTTTCTAAAGTAAAAAAGAGTCAGAATCAAACTACCAGCTACATCAGCAATCTTTACAGAATGTTGGCAATCACAAAATGTGTTTTTTAAACTAAGGACACTTTGAGACCTAAGGTTGGTGACAGTGTTCCTTTAATGGAATTGGAAGCCCTTTTAAAGGAAAGGTTGATAAAATATCTTGAATACAGTGGACTGCAAGACAAAAAGCAGCACAGATGGCAGGGGGTGGGGGGCATGCCAGATTATTCTGATTGATTTCTATGACTTGCTGGCTAGGACAATAGATCAGGGGAAGGCAGTGGATGTGGTCTATATGGACTCTGGCAAGGTCTTCGACAATGTGCCACACAGGAGACTGCTAAAGAAATTGAATAGTGTAGGAGTGGGATCTAAAGTGGTGAACTGTGCACAAAACTGGTTAACAGAAAGGCAACAGAGGGTAGTGGTTAATGGTATTCACTTTAAAGATGGGGGAGTGACCAGCTGGATGCTGCAGAGCTCAGTACTGAGACCAGTCCTCTTCAATGTCTTTATAAGTGACATTACAGAAGGACTGGAAAGGAAGATATGCCTTTTTGCAGTTGACAGCAAAATCTGTAGTAGGGTAGACACTCAGGAGGGGGTGGAGAGAATGCATAGGTATCTTGGGACGCTCGAGGAGTGGTCAAGAGCATTGACGTTGGGGTTCAGTGCCAAAAAGTGCAACATTTTGCACCTATGGCATAGGAACCCAGCAGCTGAATATAGGATGGGTTGAAGGTATTGACAGTCACTAAATAGGAAAGGGACCTTGGGATTATCATATCTGATGACCTGAAAGTGGTAGGGCAGTGTGACAGAGAAGTGGGTAGAGTCAGTGGGATGTTGTGATGCATAGGGAAAGATATCTCCAGCAGGTGGAGATACGTGGTATTGCCGCTGTATCATTCACTGATGAGACTCCACCTGGAGTAATATGTCCAGTTCTGGAGGCCACACCTCAGAAACAACATTTGACAGCAGTTTCTGTCATCCTTCTCCCATCACATGATATTAGTAGCTGGTTGTGTTTTTTCTTTTTTTCTGTCCTCCCCATGAGTGGCAAACAGCACGCTACCACAATGAGATCAGCCAGATAGAGCACCTGACACAATTGGCTATGGCAGTAAGAGTGAGGCTGATTCCACAGAAGTTTGATGGCAGTAGGTGGAGCAGTGGTCACAGGCATAGCAGTCACTGTCCTCCTTTTTTTTTTTTTTTTTTTTTTTGTGTGGTGCCCATATACTATAAAAAATAATGTATGGGCAGTCATACACAGAAAAGCCTGTGTGTATATCTCCAGGTTTTGCTTTTGTGATTCCTGGTTGCCATGGAAACCACTCAATCCAAACTCAGGCTTGTTATGTCTGGATGTCCATACAGTATCCTCTAAGTGTATGACATAAAGATGCCTGCTTCTTTTCCAGCTACTGTATTGACAACAACATGTACATGGTACTGTATAATCTTTTACACATATTCTGCAATTAAGCACTCGTTTTTTACCCTATTATATTTGCAGGGCTTGTAATTCAGTATTTATGGCACTGGAACACTGTCAAGAAGCAATAGAAATCACCAGTGAAGACCACATTATACAGGTAAAAGAAATTTAGCCTTAGTATTTATTACATTTATTTTCTGTACCAAGCAATCAAATGTATTAAGAAAGAATAGCGTATCCTAACTGGTGCCTGAATGCCTTCTAGGTGCTCCATGGATGAGCTACACGTACAGTATCTGGAGCTGCTACTTGTTAGCCAGGTGACCTAGTAGTTCAGCTTGCACAGCATTTGGAAGTATTGGGGGGTGGGATCATTACCCATTCATGTCACATTATTTATACATTTCACCATGTTTGAATTTCACATACCAAGTGGGGAGTTAATAGTGTGCAGAGTAGAATTACTGTTTTGCCAGTAAACTTCTGCAGGTATGAAAGACTTCACAAAAGTTAAAAAACTAAATTTTTTTTTTTAATTGCCAAGGCCTACCAGCAAGCCCAGTTAGCATTCCCCATACCCACTAACTGGCCCTGATCACTCCCACTCTGAGCACTGTCCCTATAGAAAACTGCATCCCTCTCTGTGATGGAGTGTATGTCCAGCTGCTACTTGTTAGCCAGGTGACCTGGTAGTTCAGCTAGCACAGCACTTGGAGGGGTTGGGAGGTAGGATCATTACATTACCCATTCATATTGCATTATTTATACATTTCACCATGTCTGAATTTCACAAACCAAGGGGTGAGTTAATAGTGTGCCAAGTGAAACTGCTGTTTTGCTAGTGAAATCCTGCATGTGTGAAAGACTTCACAAAAGTTAAACAACTACATATTTTTTTCACCCGCCCAGCTCATCCTGAAAGGTGACTGCCCCCTGCAGCCCTGACTGGCCAACCAGCTCCATGGCCAGTGCAGAGGTCACCACCCACCCAGCTCATCCTGAAAGGTATGAGTGTTCTGGCTGAATTTTTCATTCAAAATTTTGGCACCTCAACTATCAACCCCTGTGCTTGGCCAGTGCCTTTCCTTGAACTGCTGCTATTGGCCCCTTCTGTCCTCTGCACAGTATCCTGAATTTTCCTACCTAAAACTCCGAATATGAACTGCTAAATTTATTTCAAGGGTTGTTTCACTTACAGAAGTGTTTAGGCACCTGCATTTAGGCTCTGTTCTTTTACATTCAATGTTGTCTATGCTGAAATTCAGTGTAATATAGCCGCATCTCCTAAATGCTTATTTGTTTTGCTGCTCTGTTCAATTTTGTGCTCTGAGGTTACTGTATGCTCTGGATCCCCTTCCTGCAGTAGAATTAAGACCTGGCGTGTAGATCTCATTGCATCGTACTTCGGTAGCCTTAACCACTGAAGGAACGCTAATTACAGACTCCTTTCTTCCCTGCTCCTCTTGTGCTGATTCTTGCCTTGCTCCTCCAGCTCCATTCCTGCAGCTGGCATAGCTGACTACTCCTCTGTTCCTCTCTCTTCTTACCCCTACAGTACGAAGCCTGTTCTGTCCTCTGCCCCTAAAAGCCCACCCTCTGCCCTCACTAATCCCTCCACCTGATTTTGGACTGTAGTTCATTTTTTTTTTTTACCCTTCTCTCCCTTTCCAGGCAGCTGCCCCCTGCAGCCACGACCGGGCCAACCAGCTTCACAACTGGTGCAGATGTCACTGCCCTCCAGGCTCATCCTGAAAGGTACAAGTGTCCTGGCTGAATTTTTCATTCAAAATTTGGGCACCTTGACTACCGACCACTGTGATTGGCCAGTGCTGCTCCTTGGACTGCTGCCATTGGCCCCCTCTGTCCTCTGCTCTGTATTCTGAATTTTCCTACCTAAAACTCCTAATACAGACTGCTAAATTTATTTCAAGTGTTGTTTCACTTACAGAAGTGTTTAGGCACCTGCATTTAGGCTCTGTTCTTTTACATTCAATGTTGTCTATGCTGAAATTCAGTGTAATATAGCCCGCATCTCCTAAATGCTTATTTGTTTTGCTGCTCTGTTCAATTTTGTGCTCTAAGGTTACTGTATGCTGTGGATCCCCTTCCTGCAGTAGAATTAAGACCCGACGTGTAGCTCTCATTGCATCTCATTTCGGTAGCCTTAACAACTGAAGGAATGCTAATTATAGGCTCCTTTCTACTCTGCTCCTCTTGTGCTGATTCTTGCCTAGCTCCTCCAGCTCCATTCCTAACCCAGCACACTGAATCCACCATTTTAGCCATGGCTGGCATAGCTGGTACTCCTCTCTCTCTCTCTCTCTCTCTCTCTCTAACCCCCCTCCTACAGCAGCGGGAAGCCTGTTCTTTGTTCTCTGCCCCCCAAGCGCCCACCCTCTGCCTTCTTTAATCCCTCCCCCCAATTTAGGACTGTACTTGATATTTTCTTTTCTCCTTTCTCTCTCTTTCCAGGTGGCTGCTCCATGCAGCCCCAACCAGCTCGATGGCTAGTGCAGAGGTCACCACACGCCGGCTCATACTGAAAGGTATGAGTGTCCTGGCTGAATTTTTTGACCCTCCCCCACCCCAGCATTCTTTAAATACGCTCAGGTCCTGCCCCCTTCCTATCCCTACACACATGGAGAGAATATAGTATACACCTTTCTCTTTTAAAGGGGCATTCACTACTGTGCCTAGAACCACTACATCAGGATTGTGCCCTGCCCCCTTTTGTGAAGCTACTCACTCCCTCCTGCCTCATCTTGCCACCCCAACCCTCATTAACAGCTGTGGGCTCTATAGCATATGGTGCAGATACATCTTTATCTAACATCACTGTTAATCCTGTTCCTCTGGCTGAGGTCAGAAAATGTCTCGAATAGCACAACCCTCTCTAACACCAGCATGCTAGTGATGGTTAGCATGAGAAGAACATCCTCAGACTGGCTCTTGGCCCAAGCCCTCAAACTCCCCTCGCACCAATACCTGCCACTGATACCTCGGTCAGTATCCATTGCTACATTACTGTATGACTGCGCCACTGCTGTTACCACCCACAACCATAGGAAGCACAAGCAACATCAAGCCTGCTCATCATGGTTATTCATGTCATGATTCCTCAGGAAACTGATCCTATTACTACTTCTAGTATCTGGTAATGTGCACCCCAACCCTTGTCCTGGACCTTCTTCCACAGGTGCCACCTTGAGGCTCAGACAACTAAAGATCACATCTCTGAACATAGGAAGCCTCATGCCTAAGCTCCCACAATTCCAAGTATGGGCTGAGCTGATCAAACAAGATGTCATTGTACTTACTGAGACTTGCCTCTCCCCAAAGATCCCAGATGCTGTGATAGCCCTGAATCATCCATGAGAGGTGGTGGATGCATGGTCTACCTCAGGAATGATATCAGGGCCAAGTACTGCAACAGTTAAATACAACTAAAATTGATTCCTGAATTACAGTATCCCAAACAGGGTTAAAAAAACAACAAAAAATACCTCCCCCCTTCCACCTGTATATCAGATCCCTACTCATAATTCTTTTGAACAACTTTCACAAATGATTGATGAAACTGTGTCAAGGAGCCCGGTATTTGGTATGAATGATGAAAATAAAGCAAAACTTAACCAAATACCTAGTGAGCAACTACTCACTGCCCAGGTCCATCTTCTTAACTCCCCCCCCCCCCGAATCTACCCATGAGATAGTACCTAAAAAAGAAGTATTTGTATTGGGAGACTCCATTATAAAATATATTGATCATGTGGTTTGTAATCCTGACAAAGAACATCGTACTTGCTCCAGTTATCGGGGGGCAAGGATTTCAAATATCACCTCAATGGTTATCTCAATCCTACAACCAGCTGGAGATAATCCACTGGTGGTTGTACATGTAGGAATTAATGACATTTCTAAACTAGCTTTGCAACAAATAAAACAAGATTATGTATCCTTGTGTAACTTACTAGTTGAGAGGGGTTGTGACATATGTCTATCTGAAATTTTACCAGTTCCACGAGATACAGAATTTATTACAGCTAAAGTAAAAGCCTTAAATGAATGGCTTCATAAATGGTGTCTCAAAGTATTCTCTGTCTGACATATTGGGAAGAATTCCATCAAGTCCATCCCTCTTTTGTTGGGAATGACACATCTTAGCAGGAGCCAGGTGAGTGCGTTACTGGGATAAAATTAACTGCCTTTATTCATAATCCTTTAAACTAATGAGAAAGGGGAGATTGGGGTACCAACCAATTCTCTTATTACTGGGATTCACTTTTCTAATCAGCAGCAATTGAACATATTGTCTCTTAATGCTCGCTCTTTAAACATTGCTAAGTTAGCAGAGTTGGAACTTAAGACACACATTTTTGACTTATCATTAATAGCTATAACAGAAACTTGGGGCAATACTGATAAAACCTGGACAACTGAAATCCCAGGATTTAATCATTACTTCAAAAACAGATCAGATAATGAAATTGGTGGTGGGGTCTGCCTTTACGTCAGAAATAACGTCCCTTTTTATCAATCTTCAGTGAATGTTCAGTCTGAGAGTGTATGGGTATATATTCAACCCAAAGGTTCTTCCCAGATACTGATTGGGACTTGTTATCGTCCACCGTCATCAGATTATAACCAAAGTTTACAGCTGGTCAATGAAATCTCCCAGCTAGCAAAACATGGTTCAGTTTTAATTCTGGGTGACTTTAATCTTCCCAATATAAATTGGGATACTTTAACGGGTTCAAACCATCATGACCAAAAATTTCTTGAAACCATTATTGATTTAGGACTTTATCAATTGGTTAAGGAGCTGACACAGGGAAATAACATCTTGGATCTCATCATAACCAACATTGATATACCTGTAAACAATATATTAATATCAAAACCACTTGGGAACAGTGACCATCTGTCCTTATTTTTTACTATCCCTTTCTCTCAATCCCCTGTAAGGAATAAGCATAAAATTAAACAATATGACAGTGCAGAGTTTCATAAAATAAACCATCGTCTAGGAGCATTAAATTGGGACAACATTCTTTCCCCTCTTAATATTAATGAAGCATGGGAATTTTTAAAAAATCAAATTCAAGAACTTGAACATCAGTTTATTACGGAAAAACATAAATACAACAACAAAGGCAAAATTCCCCCTTGGTTTAATAGAACTATAAAAAAATAAATTTCCCATAAACAAAAACTTTTCTCATTACTAAAAAAATGTCCCCTTACTCAAAAGAATGAAATATTAATTAAATACAGGGAATCGGTTAAAACATTAAAAAATTAAATTTTGTTAGCTAAACGTAATTTAGAATCTCATATTGCACAGACTAAGGACTCTCATAAAGCTTTGTATGCTTACTTAAATAGTAAAAAAGGAAACAGCAGGAAAATTGGGCCATTAAATATAAACAACACAATAATTACTTCAGACTCCAAGACTGCTACAGTTCTAAATAACTATATTTCATCAGTTTTTGTCCAGGATCCATCTCACATTTTCCTTGAATGACACCTCCCAAGTCATATAAAATTTACAATTTCAATGAATGAGGTCTATGATTTACTATCAACATTAAAGAAAACTACTAGTCCTGGTCCAGAAAATATATGTTCCAAATTTCTACTGGGTGTTAAAGATACTATAGCCTTACCTCTTGCTATTATTTTTAATAAATCTCTCCACGAATCAAGGGTCCCTTCCGACTGGTTAACTGCAATAGTGATTCCCATTTTTAAATAAGGTTCTCATTCTAAAGTAGAAAACTATCGTCCAATTAGCTTGACTTCTGTCCCTTGTAAATTAATGGAAAGATTAATTAAAACTTTTCTTGAAACAGAGATGGAAACTTTGAAAATACTTGATACAACCCAGCATGGATTTAAGACTGGATTTTCTTGCACTACAAATCTGCTTTTGTTTTATAATTATATTAGTATGAATCTTGATTCAAAAATACCAACTGATGTCATTTTATTGGACTACAGCAAAGCATTTGACAAAGTGTCACACGACATTCTGATTAAAAAACTCATTCTTCTAGGATTTTCATTAACATTAGTTTCATGGATTAACAGCTGGCTGAGTAACCGCACCCAGAGGGTTCGGGTAAATGGTACTTTGTCAGACTTGGGAAAGGTGACAAGCAGAGTTCCTCAGGGTTCCATTTTGGGACCCACTCTGTTTAATGTTTTCATCAGTGATATGAAAATTTGTTCTCCTAATATACTCATGAAATTTGCTGATGACACCAAATTGGGTGGCACTGTGAACAATGCTGATAATATACAAACTTTACTAGCAGACCTTGCATCTATTGAACATTGGGCTACCGAAAATAAAATGCACTTTAATGTAACAAACTGTGCAGTCTTACACATAGGCAAAAACAACCCTAGACAGGTATACACCTTAAATAATATATCTATTAGAGAATCTTCTTAAGAAAAAGATCTCGGGGTACTAGTAAATAATAAACTTTCCTCATCTTCCCATTGCAACAAAATAGCTAATCAAGCCAATGCTCTTCTTCGTAGGATAAATAGTACATTTGTTTCTAAGTCAGAACAGTGTATTATGACCCTGTATAGATCTCATGTCAGACCTTACATGGATTATGGCTCCTCCTTTTGGAGTCCTTATCTAGTACCAGACATTAATAGAATTGAACAAATTCATCGTAGGGCCACAAAAATTATCCCATATTATGCTCATTTGGATTGTGACACTAGATTACAGAAGACTGGCTTGTATTCACTCAAACAGAGATGAATAAGAGGTGATCTTTTACAGTTGTTTAAAATTATGAAATCTCCTATTCTAATAGAACAATGTGGCTTAACATTATCCAACACAAAAATTGTTGCCAGGGTTGCATAATAAGCAAATTGACATCAAAAAATGCAATACAAATAAAAGACAAAACTTTTTTACTATTAGAACTCCTACGATACGGAATACTTTGCCACAAGATATTGTTGATTCACCTACTATTATGATTTTCAAAAACAAAATAGACAAATGGTTGTTAGAATAGTACCGCATACAATGATCCACAAATGTGGAGGACAATCTTGATGGGCTATGGCCTTCTTTTGTCCAACGAACCAAGTTACCAAGTTACCAAGTCTGCACACCAGGGAAACACAAATCCTTAACGTCAGACTAACCTTTGGATGACAAAACAAGGTTTTTGTGCTCTCAACAGTATATATACCCACTGGTAAACATGGGCCTGGATTGAACATTTCTCTAATAACCAAGGGCAGCTCAGTCAAATTTGAGAATAGATCGTAGTCAGTGATTTTAATGTCAACTGGCAATCCTATGATGCAGCAGTGGTTAGAGACAAAATATCAAGCCTCTACCTCACCCAGATGGTTAACCAAGCTACAAGGCTAAATTACAGGGCAGGCACAAGCACCCTAATTGATTGGCTCTACTCCACTTGCCCTGACCATATTCCTGAGGTACTACCCGACTCCCTCAGTGACCATTCCCGGTTATGTGCACCTGGTCTAATAAGTTTACTAAGCACACACCCCAGCTCACTAGAACTCGTTCATTGAGACCTGGGCTGCTGGAAAATTTCCAACAGCACCTATGGCTAACTGACTGGTCCCCGTTTGACAGTGCCAAAGATAGTAACCAAGTCCTTGATTACTTCTGCTCTATCTTTACGTGCATGCAATATATCTGCTCCCTACAAATCCCAAAAAGTACAAGGGACTAATAACCCCTGGCTCACAGGCTCCCTAACTGACCTCATGTGACTTAGGGACAACCTGTGGCATAAGGCCAAGGCATCTGAGAAACTGGCTGACCACACTGCCTACAAGGCATCCAGAAATAAATGCATGAGACTTGTGAGGTTGGCAAAGGCCTCATACTATAAAAATATTTTGAACAGAAGCTGGGGATGCGGAAAGGAGTTCCAGAACTCAGTGAAATCCTTAACAGGCCGGATCTCTAAGGCACCACCCGACCTCATAGTCAGTACAGCAGGTACATTGCAGGAACATGGTGACATGGCGAATGCATTCAATGCAGCTTTCACAGACCTAAGTGATGTGCTCCCCAGTGACTACCTCACCACTCCATTGACTGATCAGCTCCTCCGCTTGAGTCCACCACCTATTTCATCCAATGGCACACCGCCTTTCTACTTCAGACAAATATCCAGGTCTGAGACCATAAGGTACATCAAACGGGTACTAGGCAATACTAGGATGGGGAGTGACTCTATTGATATGAAGTTAGTTGCCCTCACATTAAATGAATTGGTGGAACCATTTACCAAAATCTTCAACACATCATTAAGAAAGGGGGTATTCCCAGACAAATGGAACATTTGCAGCACTCATCACGCCGGTCTTCAAAAGTGGAGACAGAACAAACTTGTCGAACTATGGATCCATTTCCATCCTACTACCATTCTCCAGAGTGTTGGAACATGTGATTTCTCACCAACTCACAGAATACCTGGAGAAGTACAATCTACTATGCGCACAGCAGCATGGTTTCCATAAATACCACTCCACCCTAACCGCCTTGGTCGACTATACCACACAGATCTATGAGGCAGTGAATAATGGAATGGCAGTGGGGTCTATATTCATAAACCTCACCATGGCATTTGACACTGTCAATCATCAATTCCTACTACTATGCCTCCTATCCATTGGCCTCTCAACAAACACAGTTACCTGGTTTGAAAGCTACCTCTCGCACATAACACAATGTGTGAAGATTATCGGTACACTCTCTGAGCCAAGGGAAGTCAGCCTTGGAGTCCCTCAAGGTTCGATACTGGGACCGCTCCTATTTAGTCTATTCATAAACTCTCTACCATCTGCCTGCACGTAGTGCTTTATGCTGATGATGTGGTCATCTCAGCACCTGGCAGGGGAAATGTCCGCGATCACAACTGAACTGCAGGTCAATTTCCAAAGTCTGGAATCATGGCTTACACAGCATAAACTATTTCTCAACTACAAAAAAACAAAGTGCATGCTTTTTATGGTGCCACAAAACAAGAAAAAGAATGGCCCCCTACAAATAATGAGCCATAAAGGTGAGTTGCTGGAGCAGGTCGGCACTTTCAAATATCTAGGTGTACACCTAGATGATGCGCTCACCTTCTCCACACATATTGAACAGGTAATTAAAACAGCCAACACCAAGCTGGGTGTTCTATACCGACACAGACATTCTATGTCTCCAGAAGACCTCAAACTGGTCACTTGCAGCTTGATGTTATCTACCATAGATTATGGGTTAATGATTTATGGTGCTGACTCGAATACTGCTCTTAAGAGGATCAATACCCTCCTCAACAAGGTTTGTCACCCGGTCCTTGGGGCTGACCATCTGACTCATACAAGGAGTTTGGCTGCTTTCCTGATGTGGTAATAAAAATATACCAGAAAAGTAAGTGCAAGTCTTGGTGCTGGTTTTCCTTTTTTGCTATTCTGACTCATACATGTGCATTATTTGAAAAGACTGGGTGGCTCCCCCTCCATCTCCAAATTAAATACTGTGCAAAAATCTTTGTTAGGCCTTATGCCTGAGTCCACTTTAAGTTTATTTAAATACACTTAACTGACCGTAAACACCAGAAGTGCGACCAAAGGGGTGATCCAGGTGCCCTTTAAGTGTACCACACTCGCACAGCAATCCCTATCCCACCGGGGTCCCAGATGACTTAACGACCTTCCTACCGACATCCTCACTTGTAGCAAAATTAGTCAATTTAAATTCTGGGGCTCCGAAGCCTTCTGGCCCGTGAAACTGCCTGCAGTTGCATACTATAACTCATATATGATCCTAACCACCTATTCAGCTCCCCCGCTGTCCTGACATACTCTCTCTCCCATTTCCCACCGTTACCTAGCTCCTCTCCCCACTACTGGACAAAGCCTACCCAACTGTTTCTACCACTATCCTCCTAACATCTTAAGCCTGGGATCTGTTACCAACCCCAAGTTTCTACAAAGAGTAGATCCACACTTTTGCAGTGTTGTTGTTGTTGCTATCCCTTGCACTTTCAGATTCCACTGTAAATTGTAACCAAGTGTACTGTATATTGCCCCAACTGTGAATTTTATATTTCTTGTATATTTTGTGCAGTCTTATCCTTTTAGTGTCTACCTGTAACCATTTTTGTCTCTGTATTTTTATTTTACTTGGAACCTTTGTAAACGAGCCTATGGCTCAAAGGTATTCAATCCAAATCTGAAATAAATAAATAAATAAATCACGCTCTTTTCACCCATAAACCACTTCACAACCCTGAAACACAGACAGTGAAGATTTTGACTGGGGCTAATGTGGGATTTGTACCAACCCCGCTTTTTTGTTTTGTTTAAAGCTGGCCCTTTAAGACCTTACTGCATTGGATGTTGGACTTGCTGGCTGTCTCTCATGGGTGGGAGAGTGTTGACAAGCAACACCTGAGCACAGTAAAGCTTGGAGGATCAGCAGGCAGCAGGCGGTTTCTGTTTCAGTGAGATAGAGACAGAAAGAGACTGAACTGAATTGTTGTTATGCTGAATAGACGCTGTTTTTTTTGTGTTATTCTTTTACTGAGAGTAAAGTATATTTCATTTAATTTAAATTGGTGTACAGAGTGTTCTCTTTGAGAGTGTTCCCCAGAATACACCCAATTCACCACCCTATCACACTCTCCCATGTCCCCCCAGCTGGCCTCAACTGTCATTCCCACCACTGCATCCATTGCTGAGCACTATTTCCTCATCACACTTAGCACACTGTCCCCTTCCCTTCATTTCTGATTCCAACTTGGCCAGCTTATAGCCTACTGAAGTGAAGGTGTAGATTACACAATCTGAGTGCACAGCCAGCTGTAACAGGAATTCGACATACATTATAAAATGGCAAGACAAAATCTAGGAACATCATCAGCCAATACAGGTCACCTGACCATGCATTAAATTACCAGCACTGCAAGGTCAGGTACCAGATGTCCTTTCTACACCTTAAAAATTGCTTATGAACCATTTTGTAAGTGCAATGAGCCACTTCAGGAGTGCATTACAGCATTTTAATGCATTTCCCAGGGGCATATGGAACTTCAACTTTGGGCCTTGTGCCTTACTTCACCTCTGGGACATGTATAAAACCCCTGAAATGCAAACCCTTTTGTGATTTATTGCTGGCTTATATCATATCAGAATCTGGTATTGGGGGCACCTGCTGGATACACAGCTCGTCAGGTATCAGCCCATTCTGTACTTCTACTGTTGGGCACAAGATGGATAATGGCCATCTCCACTATCTGATGTAGTCCTGCTCCCACTACAGCTGCCAATACACTTAGATCAGGCTGAACAGCATCAGCAGAGTAGGATTATGGGTAGCAGAGGGGAATCTGGGTAGGCATGCTACAGTAGACACTGATAAGATTTTTCCCATATTACAATTTTGCACTGATTAGGGTGTCAGAAAATTGTGCCACATACCCAACTCTGCTAATCGTGGAGGGGATGCTGGATGCACAACCTCAAAGTTATGAGCTCATTCTTTTAAGGTGGCATACCTTATTACACTGCCTGTTTGCATTCTTTTTGACATAAAACTATCAAAGGAGCTGCTCACCTTGACAAAGTGCAGATAAAATTATTTAAGACTGATTCTAAGATGTTAACTGAATAATTAACAGCATGATTTAAAAGATGCCACTCACTGATTTACCATTGTCAATTTACCCCCCAGCATCTTTGGATATTAGTATGACATAATGAATTTATGGAAATTAACTGCTCATGGATTGTCAGCTGTTTTACCTACATGTGTACTGCCATGGTCATGAGGAAACTTAAAAGCTGACAGTTTTGTGGATAGATGATGGTGTCATTCTTCTTATCCTGTGCTAATCATTTAATAACTAAGTAAATCAAATGATTATTAAAAAAAAACTATTAAGGATGACTGCAACCCAAATGCTCAGCAGAGGGAAGAAGTTACTTTGTTGCCCTTAAATAAAAGCAATATTTTAAGGACATCTTCTTAAAGTATTTGGATTTAACTAGGAGTGCTCAGCTAATCCACTGTTTTTTTAGGATACACACACAATTTGCATTTTATACTATTATAGGGGTGCATTAGCACTCCTATAATCAGGGTTGAGTAAGGAGCTCAGTATTAAACCATTAACTTTTCACCTTAGTAGCTGTGGAAGCATTTGTCAAAATTAGCTGACATTTTGCATGTACTGTCTAGGAGGCAAGATCTAAATCTGTGGAAAGTTTCATGACAGCAGCTTGTGTGATTTCTGAGGTCCGCATTAGTCATTTTCCTGTAGACATTAATTTTTTCTCCTGTACTTAACATGGGATTTGGGTTTGCTGTCACCTACAGCCTACACAGAATGGAATTTTATTTCCTGAAACTTTCAGGACAGAAGTATTCTGTAGCAAGGTAGTGCCTTTGGAAGGTTTCGTGAAAAAATATAAAACAGTTCTGAAGTTATTAGGATTCAAATGTTTTTTTCTGTTCTTAACATGCTCAGTAGGGTTTTTGAGATAACATTTTGATACAACATCAAAGATTTGGTGTTGCGAGACCATTTTTAGTCTTATGAGATGTGCTCACAACACCAACATTTCTTTTCATTTTGTGACAGTCACCATCTTGTTTCTCACCTCAGTAACAAACTACTAATTCAGACTTTTATTACAATAGCCATTAAAAAAATATGAATCTACCCCATTAGAACATGCTGGTTCAAATGATGAGGCTTGTTTCAGTCACTCATGATTATAAATATGCTTTACATATTTCTCCTGGCCATGTTAACATCTTTTTCATTTTTTGAATCATGACACGCTTTTCTGTGTCGCACCATTTAGGTGGTGCAAAACTAAATTTGACTTGCAAAACTACTGTATTTTTTTAATTGCAATTCAAAAAAAGTCTGTTGGAAGTACATTATGATTGCTCAGCATAATGTTTTTGTTTTGCAGCAGAAAATTGGTTTCTCAGCATGAAATTTGATTACTCAGCATAATCTTTTGTTTCTTAAAAATAAATTTGACTGTATACCATGATTTAAAGTGTGTTGGAAACATTTTTAGATTGCCCAGCGTAATTTTTGTTTTGCAGCACAAAATTGGCTTCTCAGCATGACATTTGATTGCCCAGCATAAAGTTTTGTTTCTCAGCATGAAATTTGATTGCATACCATAATTTAAAGTGTGTCGGAAACACATTTTAATTACCCAGCATACTTTTTCGTTTCACAACAGAAAATTGGTTTCTTAGCATGAAATGCACACCATGATTTCTTGTTTCACAACAAAAATTAGTTTCTCAACTTGAAATTTGATTGCACATCAGAATTTTTCATTTTGCAGCAGAGATTGGTTTCTCAGCATGAAATTTGATTGTGCACCATGATTTTTAGTTTCGTGACAAAAATGGGTTTCTCTACTAGAAATTTGATTGTGCTTCGAAATTCTTAGTTTTACAGCATAAACCTGGTTTCTCAGCTTGAAATTTGATTGTACATCAAAATTGTTTGTTTTGTGTCTTTTAGGTTGCATTTTTACCATGAAATTTGATTGTGCATCTTAATTTTTCATTTTGTGGCAAAACGTTGCTCAAGTTGCTCAATATAAAATTTCACTGCAGATCATAATTTATCATTGAATTTGAAAAATTGGTTGCTTGACATAAAATCTGATTGTGATCTATAATGTTTTAGCTTTGTGTGGTGAGAAACACAAAACTAAATTTGACTTAAAAAACTGTTTTTTAACTGCAACTCAAAATATGTCTGTTGGAAACACATTTTGGTTCTGCATTATAGCTTATACCTGTGAAAACGAAATTGGTTGCTAAATATGAAATTTGATTGTGGATCATAATTTCTCATTGCATGACTGTAATAGGTTTTGAAACATTACATTTTCAGTGCAGATCATCATTTTTTTTGTTCGAGGGCTCGAACTTGTACTCCAACATGAAATTGCATTGTGAATAAAATTTTGCATTGTGTAACTTAAGTTGGTTGCATGACATGAAGTGTGATTGCCCAACGTCATTTTCCATTTCACGGTAGAAAATTAGTTTCTCAGCATGAAATTTGGTTGCACATCATGATTTTTTATTTTGTTGCAAAAACGAACTTATTTTTGGTTTTGAAACTTAAATAAGATTCTCCCCATGAAATTTGATTCTGAATATAGTGAAGACAATTCTTCTCATGGCATAGGGCCCTGCACATCTGCACCAGTGGGTGGTAAAAGAGCCATGTGCACTTGCTGGGAGATGGTCTCTTTCTGCCATGTGTCTGTATCTGCAACTACATGGAAGCACAGAGAACATAGAGCCTTGCAGTTCTGCAGCCCACTTGACAGCCCCATGAATTCTTGGCATCTGTCACTGCACAGAACTGCAGGGCATGCAAGGACCTTGCTCTTCCATAGGCAGATGGAGTCTTCCCTTTCTTCCCTTGGGCCCTTCACATCTACATGTCTTCATGCAGGTCCCTTGGACCTGTGTGAGTGAGGATACAATTCCATTATCTCAAAAAGAAAGGAAATTATTTGCAAAAAAACTTTGCTAATACTTGTTAAGGTTCAAGTTAACACCACAAAAGTAGGGGAATGTGGCCTTAAGGTTTCCAACCCTAACTCCCCATCCCCAACCCCCAAGCAGCAAAAGGAAAAACATTAAAGTTTTGGGTCTGCAGTCTTGGTGAATTAGTGGTGGGGTCCTACTTGAGGTTGTCAACCACAATACCCACCCTGTTCCTTGAGCAAACAAGGCCAGATGTGATCTCCTTTCTTCAAGCAAGGCCAAAAAAGCTACAACACATTGTATTAGCAACATGTTGCAAGACATACAGTACTTCTCTAACTTTGCAGAATGTATCAGTATGAGGCACTGGCTTGGAACTGTACCTTGTGTTTGTAAAGTAGGCTGCAGGCTAGCAGAGGGGTGAACATTAGGACTGACAATCCCAAGGAAGCTCCCACCACTGATTCATTAAGGCCCCAGCGGACAAAAACTATAATGTTTTTTTCCTTTTCCTGCTTGGTGGGGGAAGGTGTGGAGGTGGGGGAGGGCGTTAGACTTGAAAACTCTAATGCCACAATTACCTATTTTAGTGGCATTAACTTGAACCTTGGGTGGTGCGTTACCAAAGTTTTTTGTAAGGATATTATATTATATTGTATTATATTATATTATATTATATTGCATTGAACTAGATCATATTATATTTTTATATTGTATTTTACAATATATTATAATAGTTTACAATATATGCCCAAAATGAGTATTACAGCTAATTTGAGCTCCTCACTGGGTTGAAGACAAATACATTTTCTGGAACAGATTTTTGCTACCTGGAAAATGTTTCTGCCCTATCTGTAGCATACTTTAAATGAAGAATATACAGTATACTACAGGATAGCCCCCCCCCACACACATACACACTCAAACAACAAAACCATCTTCAACTCCTTCCCCACCACAAAAGTCCTAAACAACAGTCAACTGCCTGGTTACCATCTGTCCACTTTCTGCATGCACTTACATAGTAATTAACACACACCTCATAGCCCACAGCTCCGGCTAGATGCCCCACTGAGTCTGATCTTATTGCACAGAGATATCATTGGGGTGAAACCCTTTGCCCCATTATTCAGCATCATGCCACAGTCATACTGTACATTAATTAAGTGCATTATCAGAGCCCACCAAGCTGGTACTGCTGATGTGGTCCCCTCCACAAGAAACTCACCCACCTAGGACAGGGTGAGAAGGCACCTGTTGCCCACTGTCTTCCTTGGCTCACAAGGCTGATCGGAGCCCACTGGGCTACTACAGTTGATGCAGTCCCTTCCACAACCAACCCACCCACCTAGGATAGGACGAGAAGGTGCCTGCTGCCCGCTCTCCTCCTTGGCTCGCAAGGTAATGTCTGGTCCCTGACCCAGGACAAGGGAAAGGGTATTTTGGGACATTCCTCCCTTTTCTAATTGAATACCTGGCACCCATCGCTGTGAGACCTGAATGGTTCCAGAAGGCCCCGGAGTGCTGACATTGGTTTCCAGCCCAATGCTGCAGCCAGTGCTGAAATCATTGACTAGGGCATAAGACTGCAGAGAAACACTCATGTTTGACCTTTCTTCCTTTAACAGCTGCGTAGTGAAGTCCTGATCTTTTTGTTTCCCAGTTCACTCAGTTGCACACTTCTGTGAGCTGTACAGTGCAGTGCAGCATTTGCCTAACCCAAACTGGCTTCTTAGTGATTTTTTGTATTATTTATGGTGATCCTGCCACTAGGATTTCCTTAAATGGACTGTAGAGTTGATTTTCTGAATTAATTTTAAGTTGAACAGTGTTTACATTGCATATTATATGATTGATGGCAATTTCTGCACTTGTATTTTAAAGTTTAAGACTGTTTCTGCATTTCTAATCTATCTGGCTGCTAGACCTCCCCCCTGACTCTGGCACCAAACAATCTGGTCAGATACACACCCACATTTAACACCCTTTGTTTTAGCTCTCTGTTGCAATTTGCTGTTGGCACCTTGACAGAGTCTGTAACAGAGCCCCTTCCCTTATCCTAAGCCTTTTCAACTGTTAATTTGTCTCACCCCTCCCTGCTCTGAAACCTCCCCCAACCACATGGAGGCTTAGAACTGCCTTCTTCTCTGTTCCTCTCTCTCAGGCTGATCAGAGCCCACCGAGCTGGTACCATTGACGCAGTTCCCTCCGCAAGCAACTCACCCACCTAGGACAGGGCGAGAAGGCACCTGCTACCCACTCTCCTCCTTGGCTCGTAAAGTAATCTCTGGTCCCTGACCCAGGACAAGGGAAAGGGGATTTTGGAGCTTTCCTCCCTTTTCTAATTGAATACCTGGCACCCATCGCTAAGGGACCTGAATGGTTCAAGACTGCCCCGGAGCACAGTGACATTGGTTTCCTGCCCAATGCTGTAGCCAGTGCTGAAATCATTGGACTAGGGCATAAGACTATAGAAAAACACTGACCTTTGACCTTTCTTCCTTTAGCAGCTGTGTAGTGAAGTCCTGATCTTTTTGCTTCCCAGTTCACTCAGTTGAACACTTCTGTGAGCTGTACAATGCAAAGCAGCATTTTCCTAACCTGAACTGGCTTCTTAGTGATTTTTCAGCCCACCCCCACCTCCTTCCTTTATTAAATACACTACCAGAGCTGAAACCCGCCCACTTCCTACTTGGTTACACTCACTTTCCCTCTTAAAGGGAAGCACTTAAACTACAGCAAAGCACTTAAAGGGTAATACCTAGATCCACAATACTAGTATTTCTTTACCTCTCCATTAGTACCTGCTTCCCCATTAGCAGGTTATACAGCTCCTCCACAAGAGGGTGTATACTTAAGCAAGCATCCTTCACTTTCTATTTCCCTACTACAGGCTATTTAGCTGGATATCTGAGGGAGCTTTATTTTAAGCATAGCGCCCCTTCCCCTCAGTAGCAAAGCAACTCTGTTCAGCTGCACCCCCTTGTTGTATTCTAATGCCTACCAAAGTCCACCTCCCTGCTGCTCCTTGACTCTAAGGATGTTTCCTCTCCACTCAAATCCTTCTCCCTTCTACTTCCTCCCACTAACCTTATTTCTTACCCTCTCCCTACCTGCCTCTCCTACTTTTGCCAGCCCTGGGCCCTATAACTACATATCCAAACCCCCTGTCTCTAGGCCCCAGCTTATATTCATGCTATTAATCCTGCCCCCTGAACGTATTCTGGTCTCATTCCCTCATCATTCCACGTGCATCCCTACTAACTTTACCAAATTTCTTTGCTGTTCTCCACCTCCTGCTTCATCACTATACCACTCCCTTCTACCTCATTCACTCGGCCTCCAAGCCCCATCACTCCAAATCCACAAAGCTACACTTCCTCATCCTAGCTCTACTATTACTCGCCTTAGGGGACATCCACCCCAACCCTGATCCTGCTACTTCCTTCACCCCTGCCATCTCCCCCACTGCAGCTGCCCATACTCCTACCCCAAAAGCCCTCATAAAGGATTTCAAGACATTACACTTAAACATTCATAGCCTACTTTAAAAATTAGATCTCCTGCAAGCCATGGTTGCTGCCCTGAAACCAAATATTCTAATTATAACAGAAACATGGCTAAAGAGCATGATTTCTGACCACTCAGTCTCCATCCCTGGTTACTCCATCCTAAGGATAAACAGAGCAGGCAGGGGTGGTGGAGTGGCCATGTATATCCGCACCTCCCTTCAATACTTCCCAGTCTTCTCCTCCAACCCAGCAACCCATGATGCCTTAGTCATCAATGTATCCCTCCCTTTCTCACTCCCAATCTTTGTAGCCAGTATCTATTGCCGTCCAATTGTCCAGCCCACTGTCTCCCTTGATCTCCTAACTTCCATTACTTCTCTCTCTCAGTTTGGCAAGCTTTACATTCTTGGCAACCTCAATTTAAATTGGTTATCTCCAACATCATCTACCACAAGAAATGCTATCAGTGCCCTCAACCTCACACAACTAGTTACAGAACCCACCCGCCCTAATCACAAGGCCCAAAACCACTCCCTATACTTGATTGGGCCCTAACTTCCTACCCCCATAGAATCATCACTTCCAGGTGCTCTCAGTGACCACAACCCAGTTTTCCTGGTCAGAAAAGTTCACAGCCCTAAAGCCCCACATAAAACCCTACAAATATGGACCTATAAATCCCTAGAATTGGAACCTCTCCACATAGTCTTGCCCTCTCAGACTGCTCCCCTCTAGCAAGCACCTCCTCCATTGATAAAGCCCTAATCTATGTTAAAGAGACCTTCCTAGCAAATTGGAATACCTTCGCACCCCTAAAACAAACAAGGGTTAGAGGTCATCACCTCCCCTGGATTACCCCTGAATTACTAGCCTGCCACAGAGCCAGAGATTGGGCCTGGAAATGGCACAAAGTCTCCCAGCTTCCAAATTACCTTCTTATGTACCAAAAACTCTGTAAAGCCTGCACCCGGGCTACCAGGTTAGTCAAAACACAGTACTTCAAATCTACCTTTGTGACAAACATCAACTCCCCCTCCAAGTTATGGTGAGTGGTCCACACCCTCTTTACCCCCGCATCCTGTCCACCTACTCCTATACCTAAGATAAGCACCACTCTCATTTCTGATCCAGTTACAGTAGCTACTGAATTCATCTTCTATTACACCATTTGTGCTGATGAGCTACTCCAGTCCCTCCCAAACTATTCCTCTCCCTCTCCCCCTTCCTACTGCCTATGAATAACCCCTCTAGTTCCCCCTTCTCCTTCACTACTGTCTCCCCAAATGACACCCTAAATGCCCTGCTAGCAATCAACCCTTCAAAAGGCTCCTCCCCAGATGGCCTTGACCCTAAACTGTTATCCTTCTCAGCCCCAGCAATCACCTTGCCACTCTCTATTATCCTAAACCTCTTTCTCAACCACCTCAGTACCTTCCCCATGGAAACACACAGTGGTCCTTCCCCTCCCCTCCCCAAAGGCAGAGACCCCACCTCCCCTGGCAACTACCACCCCATCTCTCTTCTCCCTACCCTTGCCAAACTTCAGGAACACCTAGCCCTCTCCCAGCTCACTGCTTATCTCAATGACTCCTCCTTCTTCACCCCTTATCAATCTGGCTTCA
Organism: Neoceratodus forsteri; assembly: GCA_016271365.2. Taxonomy (NCBI): domain Eukaryota; kingdom Metazoa; phylum Chordata; order Ceratodontiformes; family Ceratodontidae; genus Neoceratodus; species Neoceratodus forsteri. Next base: position 1,097,766,156 of record CM057454.1, on the reverse strand, counting down.
GGAAAAATCACTCCACCACCACCTCCCTTCTTCAGCTCACTGATTCTATCCTCATGAGAATGGATAATGGCCAAATCACTTCATCCACTTTTGTCGATCTGGCCAAAGCCTTTGGTACAGTCTCCCACTCCCTTCTCCTTGACATCCTATCAACAGCTGGGCTATCCCCCTTAGCCTCAGACTAGTTCAAGGCATACCTCACTGGCCGAACCCAATCAGTCAAGATCTCTGACGCAATTTACCCACCCCTCCTGATAAGAACTGGCATCCCCCAGGGATCAGTGTTAGGCCCCATACTATTCTCAATTTTTCTAAATGATCTCCCGTCCACCTGCTCTCCATTCTCCTCCATTCACATGTACACTGATGATGCAGTCTTGTATGCATCTGGCTCCTACCCCACTGAGCTTGCATCCAACTTTCAGCACGACTTCGACAAAGTTCAGCATTGGTTTGCAAACCACCAACTACCTCTCACAAAACTGTCTCCACAATCTTCAGCACCAGGCAGAGACTTACCAAGTTTCCCTCTCTATTATCCTTCCACATCCTTGATGGGTCTTTACTTGATGACACATCCTCCTTCAGGTATTTAGGTGTCTGACTAGACCAACACCTGAACATCTTTGGTCATATCGACACCATTCAGAAAAACTTGCGTCTCAAGCTCGGTGCCTTATTCAGGAACTGTGCCTGCATCCTACCCATGGCTAGGCGTGAGATTGTCCAGAAGATGATCCTACCTATCTCTGACTACTGTGATGTAGTCTACAGTGCTGCCCCTAAGGCCTCCCTGACGAGACTAGATACCCTCTTCAACTCCTTTTGCCATTTTGCCCTTGACACCCCCTTCCGCACTCATCATTGTGATCTCTACCATGCCGTATCCTTCTCTTCCCTGACAAACGAATGTCTCTCTCACTGCACAAAATCCACCTCCAAGCACTGGCTGGGTGAACTTCCGTAAGCCCATATTACCATATGCCTACTCCCCACCACTCCTATTTCCCTCTTATCATGCTCCTTCTTGTCCCCTACTCTCCTTCTTCCTAAAGTGTTCCTCCCGCTTCTTTCTCTACCCTTAATCTATCTTCCTCCTGTGAGCTCGATCACTGCCTTGTGCAGGCAGGATCCATAGTGCACAGTGGGCAACAACTTTACCCCCTTTCCCCTATTTCTACTTATACTGCACCCCCTCAGTCACTGCTAGATCACTGCCTTGTGCAGGCAGGGTCACCCAGCACACTGGTTGGGTACTACCCCCCCACTATAGTAGACCTCTGCTATCTCCTTCCACAACATCCCTCCTCCAACATCCCCTCTCACATCACTATATATAAAAAACTCTCATCGCCTATAACCAGTGTCCTACCAGTAGGGCTGTCCACCACCCTGCCCAGCTAGGGATAACAGGACACTGTTGAATTTCAACTCCCCCCCTTTTCCCCTTGGATACCTCCCACCTACAATAGCACTCTCTCATCACCCTGTCACACTCTACCTCTCCTTTCCTCCTACCCCCCCTTCCAGTTAACATAGCCTAACACTGGCCTACCCTTACACTTAATTAAGCTCTTATAGATAGATATTTAGATAGATATTTTTATTTATAAAGAGCCCAATTCTTGAGACTCTGGGCTCTGAACAGTAAAATCACAATTCGATATTATTTAAAATCACCACATATACATAATAAAATCAATACAGATACAGAATGTCATTCAAACAACAAACTCACATTATAAAAGCCAATTCAAAATTATAACCTACCCCATACCCCTCTTATATGCACTTTAGTCCACCCTGTTATCTCTGTTTGCCTCACAAGTGGTGTTCTGTCTGTGTCTCTCCATAAATTTCGTTTCCCTTCTTCCATTCTACACTCTGCAATTTTTTGTTCCCTCCTTCTATTCTTCCTCCCTTTATTCCAATCACTGTAAATCTTGAATATCTATGTTACACTAATGGCTACCAATTACTATTGGGTCACCTTACCATCTAGTGCTACATACTATCGTCAAGTTATTATATGTGTTCCAGTGTTGCCAACGGTCACCAACTGTTGCCAATTTGCTATATGTGTCTTCATATCTTATACTTAACTGATGCATTGTTAGCCAATGTTATCCACCTGTAATCCCTCCTGCTCTCATTGTATGCAAGTAAGCAAACTGTATTCTAGCATTGTAACTTTTCTCTGTATTCTGTCCCATTGTTCCCTACCCCCCAGATCGCACTGGGAGATAAGCAACTTGTTGCTCAGCATGCCTTCCTGGTGAAACATTTCAATAAATAAATAAATTATCTAACAGGAGAAAAAGCAGTGGGAATGGCAGTACAACACTCAGCACAGCAACTAATTACCAAACTTGCTGAGTGTTGCTGGGTAACTTGTACTGAAGTATTGGTTCTGGTGGTGGAGGAGGGCTTTAGAGAAGAGAATCTGATCTAAATCATAGATAACGGAGCCAGAGGATTGGAGAGGGATCATCAGACCCCTTACTTTTGTAACTGATGGATCAGCCAATGCATTTTGACCTTACAATTTTTAGTCAGTGGAGCAGCATGAAAATGAGGCTGATGTAAATTTTCTAGCGATATTGGGGAGGCTGCTTTTTAACTATTTAGTATGTACAGTGATATAAACTGAAAATCTAGGCAGCAAACTGTAGTGGTTTTTTTTAGAGGGAGGGGTATAAAAATTATGGAATATTTTGTTTTATTATTCAATAAATTGCTCTGTATCATTATTTTGGCATCCTTTCTCCTCAAAAATCTCTTCAAAGGCTTGACTTCCTGACCCTATTTTGATAATCATGAATAACCCATGAATTTCTGCTAAGTCATGCATTATTAATGAAAATACATGGATCATGTCAGATTATAAAAAGATAAGTTGGTTGACCGAAGAATATTCAAGTCAGTTGTTTGCCTAGTGTCCTTAGATAAGGTGTTCACAAAATACACATACACACACACACACACACACACACACACACGCTGTTGGGAACACTCAACTGCCACTAATCTAAATGAATGCTCTTCCATAAAGACAACCCTTATAATCAGTACTTACCTGTAACACGGCAGCACTCTGCTAATTTGCTTGCTGTGCTGAGTGCTGCATCACTCTTCCCACTGCTCCTTCTCTACAATATATTACTTGATAGTATGGTTACATTTTCAGGGAAGCATTTAATGTATACACTCATTTGTATTTGTAGTTTTTGGTGCTAAAAATAGGCATCCAAGAAGGGGACTAGACAAACATGTGAGGTCAACCTATTTACATAAATTACAATTAATAACTTATATTGTTTAACATTTTTTGCAACAGCCAAACCTTTGTGTCCAGACCAGTTCTGACCACAAAAATGGATTTTGTGCCTGATGTTGATTATAACACAGATTTGTTCATCAGTGTGGTTTTGTGACCTAGTGCCCAAGGAGAGACAAGCTTATCCTAGAACAGCATTGAACAAGTGGCTCTGTGTATATGGTGGCAATGTATTTAAGATCAAATGGGGGGCTGAGAAGGTCCAACTGTTTGTAGGCTACTACAGAGAGTAAGGGGTAGTAAGTATGCCTTGCCAGGTGATTTAAAGGCCATATTATAGTGGCAGGGTAGTGCCATTATAGTTAGGGTTGAGCAGGGGTTTCTATGTTAACCCCAAACATTGCACTTTAATAGCTTTGTATCTGTTCAACAGATTTGCACAAAAGTTTGCATACACAATCTCAGGGGCAAAGTCTTCTGACATGGCAAGTTTCATTCCCGTTGGATATGCAGATTTTGAGATACTGAGTGCAAAAAGTGAAAACAATTGGAGGGTTTTGCTGCTTTTTTGTCATCACCTTGTGTCCAGACAGCTTGGGCAACAGTGTTGCCTTTCACTGGTTTAGTGAAAAAATATTAATCCATTCCAAAGTTATAAAAATGTGACATTTTGGTTCCGAGAGTGCTCACTAGGTTTTTTTGGATAGCCAGTTTAACATAAGCTCAGCACTTGCTCTCACCACCAAAAAATGTGCTTTACTCCAACTCTGGAGATAAAAACATCACATTTATTTGTAACATATTTTAAAACTGCAAATCTATGCAGGAATACATACGTCCCTGTAAGGACCACTAAAAAGAACTTGCAATGCTGTTTCTCAACCTTGCGGATGCCTTTTCAAGGGTTTTTGGATAGAAACACAGAAACAAAACATAGAAATTGTCAGCAGATAAGGACCACTAGGCCCATCCAGTCTGCCCATAGGCACTATACATGCATGCATCCACTTACCCTAAGTGGTCAATGGTTTTCCATCACTCTCTTCCTGCCTAAGGTTTCCCTGTGCTTCTCCCATGCATATTTAAACCCCTCCACTGTGTTTGTCCCTACCAACTCTGGTAGCAGACTATTCCAAGTGTTCACCACCCTCTCAGTGTAGAAAAACGTCTTCATGTTACCTCTTAATCTCCCCCCCATTTCATATCGTGCCCCCTTGTTCTAGTATCTTTGCTACACTGCTGCTTGGAATAAAAATAGAATTTTCTCTATATAAAAAAAGATCTTTTTTGGTATGGAGGAATCCTTTTTTGTGGGGAAAAAAATCATTTTTTGAATGGCTGCCATCTTGTTTCTGTGTTTTTTTTTTAATGTTTTGAAAACCCATAAAAATGAGATGCTGCAGAGGTACACCAATACATGTATCTTGCCATCCCATTAGGTGGATTCAGGAGTTACATTTTGCAAAAATGATTCAGAAATATGTTCTTATACATTTTAAAATCTTTTTTTCATGACTCAGTTTTCTTCTTTCATATGGCCATACAAAAATGGAATTGAGCCATATGAAAAAGGATCCCCTTCACATGATGCATCATTTTTCATACGAATGAAAAAAATCACAAAAATGGATCCCTTCATATGAAAAGAGAATTAAAAAAACTAAGTCCAATTTTTTTTTCATATGAAGGAATCCTTTTTTGTATGAACTGAAAAAAAAACTCATGAAAAATGATCCGTTCATAAAAATAAGAGACTGAAAAAAAACTAAGTCCAAATTCTTTTTTCGTATGAATGCATCTTTTTTCTTATGAATGAAAAAAACTCACAAAAAAGGATCCCTTCATAAAAAAAGAATCCAAAAAAAGAACTAAGCCCAAATTCTTTTTTCATATGAAGGGATCTTTTTTCGTGAACTTTTTTCATTCATATGGAAAAGGATGTCTTCATACAAAGAAAGAATTTGGACTTAGATTTTTTTTTCCAGAATGTTTTTTTTCTCATATGAAGGGATCCTTTTTTGTGAGGTTGTCTCATTCATATGAAAACTGATCCAGTCATATGAAAAAGAATTTGAACTTTGTTTTTTTTTTTTACATTTTAACTTCAACAAGCCAGAATTCCCTCAATATTCGAACTTAAAGGACACTCTATATATCAAAAGAAAGATCATAATAAGCACTACAGGAATAACACATAATACCCCCAGATAAATTAGGGGCCATATAAAAAACATAACAATTAAAAAAAATCTAAATTCTTGTAGGATAACATTAGAACTTTAACAAGCCATACAACCAAGTAAATAAATTGCTTTTTGGGAGAAATGGAAGTGCAGGGCCCTCCAACATAGATGTATGCATCAATGAAGGGAGGGCCCTGTGCTTTCATAGGCAAATTAATACATTCACGCAGGTCCCAAATGGACCTGTGTGATTGAGGATACAATTATACTATCTCAACAAGTAAAGACATTCTTTGCAAAAAATGTTGTTAATGCACCAGTTAGGGTTCATATTATGGTGACATAAGTACGGAAATATGGTGTTAGGGTTTCCAACCCCAACACACTACACCCAACCTCCAGGCAGCCAAAGAAAAAAACATTATGGCTTCATCTCTCCTGAGTCTTTACAAAGCAGGCCTGGGTTGTTCCTTTTGGTTGTCAACCCTAATGCTCAGCCAATTCTCATATACTCTGCACATCTCAGCTTCTTTACTGATGGGATATGGTGAGTGTTAGGGTTGACAACCACAAGGAACACCCCAGGCCTGCTTTGTGTAGACTCAGGAGCAGTGAAACCATGACATTTTTTCCTTTGGCTGCTAGCAGGGTGGGGTGTTAGGGTTAGAAACCGTAACACCACATTTCTGTACTTGTGTCACTTTAATCTGAACCCTAACTGGTGCATTAACAACCTTTTTTTGCAAAGAAAATATATGTATTTATATATATATATATATATATTTTACAGACGCAGTCGCACCTGTATATTAGGGTTGAGTAAGCACTTTCATGTTAAACCCCAGTTTTTGCACCTTATTAACTTTGCCCCTAATTTACATGAAATTTGAAAAAGCACATCCTTTGCACCATGATCTCTTGATCCTGAAAATTTCATGTAGATCAGTTCAGTGAGGACAAAGTTACATAGGTGCAAAAAACATAAAACTCTCAGTTTTTGAAATGTTAAAACTTTTTTGCCATCTGATAACTAAAAAAATAGGAGGCTTTAAAACCTGAAACTTTCAGGTTAGATAAAGTTTGGCCCACAGTATGTGCTTTTGTGCTTTTTGCCTCTCACAGTTCAGTCATTTTTAAATTACATAAGAAAAAAGTTCATTTTGAGAGCACATGCAGTTTAAAAATGTAATGTACTATGGATAGCTGAATTTTTGCTACAACAGCTGGTTGAGCTATATGACACAGCTGCCATTTACTAACAAATGACAGCTGTGTCATATAGCAACCCCTGCTGGGTCATGACTTGCATGTCAGGGATGTGGCTACTGTCGTTATAGTCTTGCCATCCTGACCGTGCCATACTATAGAGTATATGCACATTGGGAGGCCCCAATCCCTAGTGGCAGTGTATTTATTTATGTTTGTATAATCTGACACTGGGATGCCCACACCCAGTGTTGGATGCCCCACCACAGCCTGTTGTTTTACTAAGTGTTGCCAATATTAGGGAGAACCAGTCCTCATGTTGGCATTTACAAGCCCTCCCCCAGCAGTGTGGAATACTGAGAAGCCCACTCCCTATTTATTTATTCTTGTATAATCCAACACCAGGATGCCCACTGCAAGTGTTGGGTGCCCCACACACACACACTTTGTTGTTTTATTAATTGTTGCTGACATCAGTCCAACAGTGTGGGACATCCCCAGTGTCCCAAAATAACTTATTTTCTTTCCTTTGCTCCTAAAAAAAAGTAAAAAAACAGTCTCTCCTACTTCTTTTTTTAAACTTGGAAAAAAAAAGAAAATGGTTCCTCATCATCGCCACTGCCCCCTTCCCCTATCCTGACCCTCCCATTGAGTACCCACCACCCCACACACACCCCTACCCTGTACATACCTGCTAAGGTCATACGCTGTCATCCTCTGTGGACCAAGTCACGTCTGCACTCTTCAAAGCCAATCCATGAACTGAGAAATCAAGGTAAGTGCTGTATAATGTATTTCAATGGCATTTTGAACCTATGTACATTACTTTGCCATTTTTAAGAATTGTTTCACCAAATTTTCAACATAACCTTTTTGGGACCCAAGCTCATGAACACTGGCAGTGTCATTTTGTTAACCAGGCCTGGAAGGTGATTTTGCAGTTGCTGCACAAAATCACCTTTCAGGACCAAATAACTTATAATTTCACCACCGGTGTTCGCGGAATAGTCCCAAAAAACCATGAACACTGGTGAAAAAATCCTAAAAATGGCTTAGTTAAGAGCATTCACTGAAATTTTCTGCTCACGACATACTGTACCTTTGTAATTTTCAATATTTTGACTCCAAATTTTCAATATAGCCTTTTTTTTAACACCACCTTATGAACAGCACAGCTGTCATTTTTCACATCCTGGCCAAAACATGTTTTTGCACCTGTGGCCTGGAATGGCATTTTGGCAGGGATTTGAAAATTTTCACCTACCGGGTTTATAAGGTGAGGTCATAAGAAGACTATGTCAAAAGTTTGGGGTCAGAATATTAAAAAACAAAGAATTTATTAAGTAATGTTGTTTGCAGGGATGTCCGTTGCACCACTTGGAAACACGCTGCCTTACCGAGCCAGGGAGCTGAGTTCAGGTATGAACTCAGTGAGCCAGTTTACTGGGACAAGGCTGATGGGGAAGGTGCCACAGCACGCAGCACCAGCCCCAGCCTGGGTAGGGACAGAGCAGTGTTCTGGCACAGATGCTATACTCTGTGGTGGGTCAAGGAGCCCTACCCACAAGGCATTAACATACATGCTGGGGCCTGCTGGGCCCATGAACTGGGTCAGTACTCTCTCAATTAGTGTATTTATCTCATTCTGCACAGGTCCCAAAGGGACATGTGCAAATGAGGATACAATTCCACTGTCAAAAAAAGAAGGGAAATTCTTTGCAAAAAAAACTATGTTAATGCAGGCATTAGGGTTGTAGAATGCAAAGCACACAAAGAAGGGATATAAAAAACATTAGGGATTTGCATCTCCAGAATATTGACAAATCAGTGATGGGGTTCTTACTTGAGGATGTCAACCCTAATGCCCACCCCTTCCTTGATCAGACAAGGTCAAATGTGATGTCTTCACACAGGACCTGTGGGCCCTGCATGAATAAAGCTCTGACAGATTTTGTTGGCCATACTGTATCACTATGAGGCACTAGGTTGGAACTGTATCTTGTGCTTCCGACAGGAGGCTATGGGCTAGGGGGATTGGTTGGGCATTACTGTAGAGACAGAGTGCAGGCCTAGAGACATTCCACGTAACCCTTTTGCTGCAAATGGCACAATATCACAGTAACCATAGGAACACTGTACAAAATCCCAACGCAGTTGTAACCATGGCCTGGCAACCTGCATAGCTGCTTAGTACAAAGCTGCATTTAGTGAAAAATCTGTATCTCGGAGCAGTTTCAAGATATAGTCGTTGAAAGGTACTGTAACTGCCACAATGTTATCCTATTGGAAATTTCTAAACTTCGGAATGTTATAACTATGGAATCAATGTCAATTTTAACACCAAACCAGCAAAAGACACATCTGCGGGGAAAGCCCTTTCTACCCTGAAAATTCCAGCCCAAAAGTCCTAACCATTTATTTGCAGTGACGTGGCAAAGAAATAGCAATGTTTTGAAAGTATTGTCGCAAATTTGCAAACACTTCGCTAAACGTTTGCGAATTTTGTGACACTAGTTTTACAAAACTGTCACATATTTGTGACACTTTCGCAAAAGTAGTCACAAATTTGTGAAACTATCAATGGCCAGATAAAATAGACATATTTCTGGACAACATTTAAAAAAACGAATGGCAGGCTCGTGTTTCTCTGGCCCCTACTAGGTAAACACAACTGGTGTTTACTAAGAGGCAGTATTTTTTGAACTACAAATTTTTTCCCTCTGTTGCTAACTGAAAACAAGATAGCGGCAGCACAACACTACTGAACCCATTTGCGACAATAAAAACTACTTTTGTGAAAGCAACAAGTGCTTTCACATCAGACATCTAATTTTTTCCATAGGCTATAATGGGAAACTTTAAACTTTAATAACATTTGAACAGATCAATATTTTTTCAGCAAGCCTTCAAAAGGCACATAATTGAGGGCCTTGTGCTCCTATTACTGCATAATGGTATCCATATGTGGGAGTGAAGGTCCCCATGGGCCCTGCGCTCCCATCTAATCATAAGTGTAGAGACAGAGCGCAGGCTTAGAGACTTTCCAAGTAGCCCTTGTGCTGCAAATCACACAATATCACAGTAACCATTGGAACACTGGAAAAAATTCCACTGCAGTTGTAATCATGGCCTGGAAACATGCATAGTTGCTTAGTACACCTAAAGATGTGTACTAAGCTGCATTGGTGAAAAATCTGAATCTCGAAGCATTTTTGAGATATAGCCGCTGAAAGGTACTGCAACTGTCACAATGCTATCCTATGGGATATTTCTAAATTTTGGAATATTATAACTATGGAACTGATGTAAATGTCAATACCAAACCAGCAAAAGGCACATCTGTGGGGCAAGCCCTTTCCACCCTGCAAATGTCAGCCCAAAACTCCTAACCGTTTATTTGCAGCGAAGTGGCAAAGAAACAGCAATTTTTCGCAAGTAGTGTAGCAAATTTGAAAAAGTATCAACGGCCAAATAAAATAGACACATTTCTGCACAAAATTTGAAAAAAACTAATGGTAAGATTGTGTTCCTTTGGTCCCAATTAGGTAAACACAACTATTGGTGTTTACCAAGGGGCAATATTTTTTGAACTGCAATGTTTTTTCCCTGTCGCTAACTGAAAACAAGATGGCGGCAGCTTTCACAAAAGAAAAAAGTGTTTTCTCACTAAATGTCTTATTTTTCCCATAGGCTATAATGGGAAACTTTAAACTATAATAACTTTTGAACAAATTAATATTTTTTCACCAAACCTTCAAAAAGCACATCAGTGACCCAGACTCCATATACCCTAATGATTTCAGACCAGACCCCCAAACTGTTTTGGACTTGTGGATGAGCAAAGAATTTGCACCTAAATGGTAATGCTCACATTTTGTGACTCTCTGCAGCTCTACAACTACTCATTCGACTGGAACAAAACTTCCCACATCAAGAGACCTATAGTACCTGATGGTGCATGCAAAGTTTCAGTCCAAACGGTCAAACAGTTGCAAAGTTATTAACATGCTAAATGTTGGATTTAACATGGAAGTGGCCCTGCTACCCTAACTATAATGGCACTACCGTGCCACTATCTGAGAGAGAGACAGAGAGAGAGAGAGAGAGAGAGAGAAAGATCTATGGTAGAAACCACTTAATTGGGACATGGATAATGGGGATGGCCACTCTATTGTGACGTACCCCCGGGAACTGATTAAGTGTCTGTACATTCTAATGAATAGAGTACCTGGTTAAAGGAGCCAGGAATGCTGGGTCAATGGGATGATTTACTGGCAGAGCAGGCACTGATGGACTGACAAGTATATGTGAATGTGTGACTTGCTCATTCCTTACTTCCTGCTCAGCATTTGTGCGTCCTGTGCTAGTTTGTTTCCCTCTGTTTGCCGATTCTCCCCTCCTACCATAGCTCACAACTGAAGAAATAAAATAACATTAAAGCATTTAGTGAACTCTACTTGCTGATTCTCATGCTTTTCTCCCCCTCATGCCAGAATTTTCCATCTCTCCTACTGCTTACTTCCTGTCTGACCACAAGTGAGTGTTCCAGCAGTGAGCCAACCAGTAGTGCTGCTGTAAGAGAGAGACATGCTGCAGAAATAAAATAAAAATCTCCTCTTTTTGCCAATTCTCATGGTTCCCTCCCCCATGCTGCTGTAATAGAGAGGAACCAGAACAGCTTACTGCTTACCTCCAGTATCTCCGCTTACCTTCCTCCTGATCACATATCAGTTGAGTGAATACAGCAGTAAATAGAAAGTGTAATTCCAAGCTCTACAGCACATTACTGTAATGGGGCTTGTGCATCAGGGTGGATAGAGTGATCTCTGAGACTGGCCACAATACAAAAAAATAGGTGCTTCTGTTTGTAGGGATGGTTGCTTAATTGAGATGAGACACCTGCCACCAGGGTGTCCTGATTAGGCAGCTTCAACTGTACCTTTAACTTAAAGCTGGGTACTTACTCTCCTCTGTCAACAATTTCAGCACAGAAGCCCAACTAACTGACCTTTAAATCTGCTGTCTCTTGTTAGAAGACACTAAGCCTCTGGCAGCCTACCTGTCAATCACACACCTGATCCACAGGGCTTTCTGAATCTACTCAGCACCAAGATTAATATCCTGAGCTAGTTTCCACACACTATCAGTTACAATTTCAAAGGCAAGTCTCAACGTGCCCCAAACACTGCCTAAAAATTTTTTTCTACCCACTTACACTGCTACTTTCAGAAAATATAAATAAATATAAATATAAGTTAAAGCCGGGTGCTTGCTCTCCTCTCTGTCAGCAATTTCTGCACTTTCAGCCTATTCCTAAGGAGGGAAAAGGTAGGGTTCTAAGGATAGACAGTGTTTCTAAAAGATGGCATATGGTCTCAGAGGACAAATCTGTTTCGGGAGGGAGGAAAGGAGGGTGTTGAGTCACTGTGACTTCAAGTAACAGATAATTGGGGGATGTAGGATTGGAGCAATATGGGCCAGCAAGCCAGAGGACAGATAAAGATGGGATGCTGGAAAGGAAAATTACAGTAGGATGGCAGCTAATCAGGGGAACTATACTTATGGGACACTTCAATCTCATGGACATAGACTGGTACAGTTCTCTCTGCTTATAACAGGCACATTCATGTATCAAGGAAACACCCATTATAGCGAGTGGTTGGCATAACAGCAAACTTAAAAAAACAGCTGCAAACCAATATGCATTTAAAAAAATTAAGAAATTTATTTCATACAATATCAAGCAATTATCGAACAGTACCCCATTCCCAACACCAGTATCACTCAGCTTGGTATGCAGTTACAGCCCCTACATGCGCAAATCTTACTTAAAGTGTTTATGAAGAAGAAATCGGGGACCTTCTTCTGGAGGACTTTTTCTTGTTATAAGGAGCCCACACTTTTTCAGTGGCTGCTAGAGCACCCCAGTTCGGTTGCAGCTCTGGCTGCTGTTCCATCGCACTGCATAATGTCAACAAAGCGGATTTTACGTGGGTTGCTGTGACCTTTTCATCTTGCAGCTGTTCCTCGTCATCATGCTCTGGAGCAGAATTGGTACACATAGTCTCAACAACCTGCATGATGTCATCGATTCCTGGCTCCTAATCCCCATCACCAAGACGACACACCACATTGAACTCTTCCTCTGTCATACCCTCTGGAGAAGTAATGATTTCTTTGTCAGTATCCCCAGGTTGAGAAATGGCATCAGATGTTCCCTCCCTGTAGTCACCATGGTGTTCTGGCTGCAGGAACCCAGCTTTTCTAAAACAGCCCTGGATTGTCAGCAGTGTTACAGCATCCCATGCATCTTTTAACAGCCTGACAGCATCCAGTAAGTGAGTCTTTTTCATACATTGGGCTGCGGTAAGTTATGAACCAGTGTCATTGTCAATTTCATTCAGCACCCATTGCCTCATAGACCTAACATAGTGCTGCTTAAAGGATGTAGATTATGTCTTGGTCAAGCGGCTGTATAATGCACATTATGTTCTAGGGGAGAAACACCAGCTTGATGTTACAGAGGCCAGGCACTGTGGGGCATCCTGAAAAATTATCCAGGATGACAGTAATCTTTCTGACCCACAGTTTACAGTCCCACACTCGAAGCCACTTTGCAAAAAATGTCTGCAGTCATCCATGCAGACTTACTTGCCCTGTAGGAGACAGGGAGATGATTTACCCCTCTAAAGCAATGGGGTACAGCAGACTTCCACACAGTGAAAAGCTGAGATTTCTCTGTGCCATTCATGTTGCAGCAAGCTAACACAGAGATTCTCTCTTTTTCCTTCTTCTGCCCCATCAGTGCCTCAGATTTGAACACCATAGTTCTCTCGCCAACACAATGAGAAAAAAAAGACCTGTCTCATCACAGTTAAAATTGTCTCTGGGGAAGAATGAAGAGATCAATCTGGGCAAAACATCAAAGAGCCAGTGTTGTGTGCTGATAGAATCAGCATTTTGTTACTCACCATGTGCCCTACAGAAACGTATGTTGTTCCATGCCTTCCATCTTTGGAGCCAACCCTCAGATGGATTAAATTCTGGGTGCTCCAAAGCTTCGGGAAGTTGTTTTGATTTTTGAAAGAGTAAAGGGCCACTGATTAGGGCATCTTTACAATGGACATTTGCAAACCATCTGAGAAGTGCCTCCTCTACTTCCCTGTCCTTGCCATCTCTTTTCCTCTTGTGATATGGGTTGACATTCTGATACCAGTTATACAAAATATTTTCTGTCTTGAGCAGGATGCCTACAATAGTGAAATTAGGCAGACAGAAATGCTGAGCAAGGTCTCTTTGACTCATCTTTAGCAGCTCGGTGATTCTGTTTAGGAGCTCTACCTTTTCATTCAATGATGTTGCTTTTCATTTAGATGTCATTATGCCAGATGCCGAAAATCTTTACACTCCTCACATTTGCAGTACAGTGCAACACTGTGAATGAGCTGTGACTGAGCAAGAGGCTCTAAGAACCACTTGTTAAAGGCGCTCTGCACTTGATCTGTAATTAGATGCAATCACAGGGCAATTAAAAAGGAACACAACTAACTACGGATAATTGCTTTCCACCTGGTGGACCTTTAATATAAGTGGACTGCCTTCCGATTGGCAAGTCTACGGGCAATTCAGAAATAGGTACAAAAATTCAATCCATAAAGCCAAACATCACCATTTAAGATCACTACAAACTGAGCACCTTAGCAAACCTAACGAATTCTGGAGACAGGTCAGTTTTCTGGTGAAGGGAAGGGTTACTGAAATCCCTAGCTCCATATCTGCCAACGGCATTACTCTCACTGACCCCATATTCATTGCTTCTGGGCTCAATGATTTTTTCACTGATCTCCACAAATACACTTCGCTCTTTGGTAACTCACCCTCCCCCCCAATTCTTCCCCCCTGAGCACCACGGGTGATCGACCTGGATTCTATTTGAAAATGGCTTCCCTCAAAGAGGTCCAGAAACTTCTTGCTAAGGTACTAAGCTCTGATCTTCTGTTTGCTGTTCCTGCTGTCCTGCCCAGACTAAGTATAGTTTTTGTGGATTTACATGGTTTTCTGGTTGGCGTAACTACACAATTCTTGCTCACTATATCCATGAAAGTCTCCTGGACTGGATTTCTACAAAGCATCATCACCAGGTATCTGCATTTTTCATTTTAAAATCAACTTGCTGGAAGGTATCCCAAGCAAAACATAAGTGAAGCAAGGAAGTCTGACAAATTCAGTGACTCTGGGCCCTGCTTGAATCCACATTTTCGTCTGACCTGACCCATGATCTGTATTTGGGCTTTTCAAGACCTCTTTGAATGACAAAGACGCATACAGACAAAAGGAGTTCACATCCTGCACACATTCTATGACTGTGGACCTCAGCTGTTGATCATTTCTTTTAGCTTTTGACTTAACCACCAGGTATCAAACATTTTCAATTGAAATCAACTCTTAATGTACTTGTCTCTAAGGGCTATCTATCCAACAACCATTTTGAAGAATCAAATGAAACTTTTGGCCTGTTCTCAAAACCACTGCAACTGTGCCCTTACAGCTCCTTGCTATTACTAACTGGTCACTACCTCATGCATCATCCATTTGGAAAGGAAGCTGTTAAAAAAAGGGCCCTGCTGCCCCACAGAAGCAACCTTAAACCCCTTTTAAAACATCTAATACTGCTGCTATTTGCTCTCTCAGGCAACATTCACTAACCCTGCCACCACAACTTGGCCACAAGGTTAACAGCAGTGCAGGGTCACTCTCCTTGGCAAGATAACATCTGCAGCCTCCTCTCCAAACTTGATACCCTCTCTCTGCTTGGTTTCCAGCACAATCCAGACATCCTATCAGTGCTGGAAACATGGCTGTCTCCGAAGATACCTGACTCCGCAATAGCAATTCCCGGATATGCAGTTTTCAGACAGGACAGGTTACCAAGAAAGGAGGAGGCTGTGCCCTCTACCTTAAAGAGTCCCTCATGGGTCACATCATGCCCGTGCCCATCCCTGGAAATGACATCCAAATCCTTGCCGACAAAGTACTTCTCGGAACTCATAACAAGATCCTGACTGTTGTCTCTGTCTATATACCATCCAAGTTGAGCAATCTGGGCTTTCACTCCCTCCTTGACTGTATAAACTCCCTGGATCAGAATCAGAAGTTATCCTACTTGGTGATTTCAACATCAACTGGCTGGCTTCCAGCTCGAATAGTTATAAGGATGCCCTAGCTGCTGCTAACTTCTCACAAATGGTCAAATCACCTACTAGAGTAAACTACAGAACAGGGACCTGTACACTTCTAGACTGGGTGCTAACTAATCGTCCAGAGCACATCTCCGAAGCAACAGTCCTCCCAGACTCCTTAAGTGATCATTCCCCTATCTTGTGTATCTGGACCAACAAATACACCAAACTCCTCCCCCAAACTATTAACAGGAGAATGCTAACCCCCAGTCATCTTGAGTCACTTAAAACACTCCTTCGTGAACATGACTGGTCACCAACTGATATAGCCCCCGATGTAGACACAGCACTTGAATACTTTATCACCTGTTTCAACTCAGCCTGCGATGTTCATGCTCCGTTCAAGAAGCGTAAGATCAAGGGTGTCAATAACCCATGAATGACACTAGGCCTCCTTACACAAATGAAATCTCGAGACCAGCTCTGGTATCGTGCTAAGGCTACTGACACCCAGACTGATATCCAGGCCTACAAAACAGCAAGGAATGCATATACCAGAGCAATCCGCCATGAGAAGGCTAAGTATTACAGGAACGCCTTAGCCAGCACCTGGAATGACGGGAGTAAATTCTGGCGTAACCTTGCTGAAGTGACTGGAAAGGATCCCAAAACAACACCCACAATGTTGAACATAGATGGTACCATCATTCTTGACCATGTAATCATTGCCAATGCATTTAACACCACTTTTGCTGACCTTAGTCATGTGCTATCCCCTAACTTTTTTGATCCCACCACAGTCAACCCAGCTCCTGTTATTTCAGGTTTGCCACCAGGGCACCCTCCTTTCCATTTCAAAGCAATCCTGGAAAGCCTAGATAAAAAACACATTCTTAAAGTGCTTGGAAAGTCTAGGGTCAGTGGCAATTCACTGGATATGAAACTTCTCGCCCTCACCATTGACAAAGTCCTGCTACCACTAACCAAAATCCTCAACTGTTCCCTCATGCTCTCCCAGTTCCCCCAAAAGTGGAAACTGGCAGTGGTGACTCCAGTCCATAAAAGTGGTGACAAGACTCTCACGAACAACTACAGGCCTATATCCATCCTCCCTCCTCTATCCAAAGCCTTGGAATGGATAGTGGCTGATCAGCTCATGGAGTACCTTGTAAAATACAGCCTGCAATGTTCCCAGCAGCATGGCTTCCACAAAGGGCACAGCACTGCCACGGCACTCCTCGAATTCACCACACATATCCATCATGCACTTGATCAGGGCCAGTTGGTTGGCGCCTCTTTTATTGACCTGACTAAGGCATTTGACATTGTCAATCACTCCATTCTGCTCAAACAATTATCCCTCCTTGGTCTTTCAAGTGAAACTACCCTCTGGTTTCAAAGCTACCTCAGTAACCGGACCCAACAGGTCAGGATTGGTGAATTCCTCTCGTCATCTCTACCAATCCACTCTGGAGTACCCCAAGGTTCTAGCCTGGGTCCCTTGTTATTCAGCATATTCCTGAACAATCTCCCTGCCTCCTGCCATGACAGAATGTTACTGTATACAGATGATGCAGTAATCTTCACTTGCTACACCAACCCCAGCTCCCTTCAGTCTCAACTACAGAAAAGTTTCACTGAAGTGGAAGACTGGTTTTGCTCACATAAACTCATCCTTAACCACAAAAAAACTAAAACAGTGTTGTTCCATGGAACCCACAACAAGTACAAAGACCATGAGCTCATAATTAACAACCACAAAGGCGTCACTCTTGAGCAGGTGGATATGTTTAAATATCTGGGCCTGACCCTTGACTGCTTCCTCTCGTATACCAAACACATTGACAATATTGCTAAAACTGCGAACTCCCATATAGGGCTACTGTACAAGCATGAACATTGCCTAACGGCTGAAGCCTTGAACCTCACTATCCAGAGTTCTATTATCTCAACTATGGACTATGGGCTCGTTATCTATGGATCCACTACTGATACTGCACTCCGACGCATAGCTGTAGCCCTTAATAAGGCATGTAGACTCCTTATTTCAGCTGCCTGCCTTTCTCACATGTGTGACATTTACAAGCAGGCTAACTGGCTCCAGCTATCCGGCAGGCTAAAGTACCAGACCTGCATCCTAGCTAAGAAGACTTCACTGGGCCTTATGCCCCCTGGAGTCCATTCAATATTGACCCCGCAGCGTGTCCGCTGCCTAACTAGAAGATCGGACAGTCTAACCTTTACAATACCTCGCTGTTGGACCGCTCAAGCTCAGCGTTCTTACCTTGTCAGATCCTCCACCTGGTTCAACTTGCTACCTACAGAAATCTCCAACATTGCCACAATTGGTGCTTTTAAGTGTAAACTGCGTCAACACCTCGTGGCTAGTGCCTTCTGTAATTGCTTCTTATAATCCCCTCCAGGCAGACTACCCTCAAGCATCCCTCCTCACTGTCTCAGCTCCTCTTCCTCCTCTCCTACCCCCCCATTACTGGGTATAGGATGAATCTGTCTCCTTTTCATCCCCCCCTTTCCTCCTCCCTTGCTGTTTCCCATCTACCACATACCCAACACAATGCCCTCCCCATTTCTCCCCTCCTCCCTCTCTCTCTCTCTCTCTCTCTCCCATACCACCCCCTCACCACCACTCTTCTTTCTCATTTCCCACTAACCCACTCCTAACAAAGCTTCACTAAGCTGCCTATGACTTGTACTGTATAATTAACTCGCAACACAATTCCTTGACAATGCCTTTGGCTGCAATTATTGTAACCTTATTTGTCTTTTTTTTTTGTAAGTTCCATTGTAATGATCATGTTATGTTTTGTACCTTATTGTCCTTATTGCCTTGACATGGAACCTTTGTAAAAGAGCCCTCGGCTCAAAGGTGTCATCTGAAATACAAATAAATAAATAATTAAATAAGGGCGATTGTCAAAAGGCGATCATCATTATGGCACGTGTACATCGCCAAAATTCAATTTTGGCAATGTACACCCCCGGCAACAAAGAAAACGGCACAAGGGACACTACATTTTACTGTTATGTGGGGGACTTTGCCCCCCCACACCCCCCAACTATTAGATTCTGAACTCCAAGGGAGTGCATGTCGAGGGGTGCAAGAGTGTAATTAAAAAAAAAAACTACTCAGGCCAGGCGCAACAAAACATACCTGCACCTGGACCTGAACTGTGCATCCTAGCCACCCCAGGTCAGCACCCACCCACCATGCCACAGAGCCAGCTTGGCAGCTCACCATGGCTCCATCTCTCACAAAACCTCTCTCAATGGTGATACTCTTGAGTGTATCCATTCCTTCACATACCTGGGCATCACATTGGACTCGTCCCTCTTCCTTAAACCACATGTCTCCAACATTGTTAAATCACTGAATCATTGCCTAGGCATCCTCTATCGGATTCATCCCTTCCTCTCCTCTGCCTCCTGCCTTAACATTGCCACTTCCTCCCTAAAACCTCTCCTAACCTATGGTGCTCCATTACTGTTCTCTTTGAATACTTCAACCTTGTCTCTCCTCTCCCAGGCTTACCATAGGGTGGGTAGGTTCGCTTAGGGCATTAACACCCGCTATTACCACTGCGATGTCCTCTCCTTGCTTAGCTGACTCTCTTATGTATCTATGCTGAGGCATTCTTCCCTTAGCCTCTTGTTTAAATTGGTCTAAATATTGTTACCCACCTTGCCACCTTGAGATAATATGTTTTAGACAAGCTCCTCATGCCCTCAGATCAGCCTCCCTCCTCCTTCTAATCAAGCCTAACCTGTGTCTTGCTATTGTCTGTAAATCTTTGCCGTATGTGGCAGCTTCTGACTAGAACTCCATCCCTCCCTCTGCCCTGTCCTGCTCATCTCTCCGTAAGTTCCAAGCTACTCTGTACGCCTCACTCTCTGCCTCTGTATCTTGCTCCTGCTTCCGTTGATGTTTCTTCTATTCACTCTTCCTTTCCTTCCCCTTCAATTACTCCTCCTCCATCCCCGTACCTTTGCCCTTGTTTCCTCCTTGCCATACATGTAATTTTTTTATTCCTTTGCCCTAGATCTGCAAACTGTAGCCTCACTTGTCAAATGCATTACAACCTCAATATCATGTTTTGTATATACCATATCCTGCTTTTGCCTTGCTTGTGTATGATATTATTATTACCTTTTCATTCTGTATGTTCATTTTTTTGCTTCTCTGTTTCATTATATTATATTGTATTTGTATTGTTGTTGTTTCCCTAGGTCGCTCCTGAAAAAGGGACTGCATTTGTCTCAGTGGTCTTACCCGGTTACCAAAATTCAAATAAAACAAATAAATAAATACAAATGTGAAGTTACAGTCAAAAACTGCCCAAAAATAAATGGCATGCAATAGACACTATGGGCTGGATTCACAAAGAGAGCCAGAATTTCTGTAGCTATGGAAAAATGGCTTGTAGCACTGTAGAAATTTAGTTGCACCATATTCACAAAGAAAATTTCCGCATATTGCAGAAATCTGTAAAACAGGCAAGTTACAAAAGTCCACAAGTGCTGAAATCTCCCTAACATTCTTTCCTTAGCTGAGGAAAATACAACAGGTGATCCATGTTAACTGGAGCAGCAGACTTTGACAGTCTTGCCATAGATGCAGCAGTAAGTACTCACAGAGAGACCAGCAGCCAGCCCCTCAACTGAGACCACTCCAGCCCCACTGGTACAAGCAGGGCAATGCACCACAGTGGCTGTCTGTAACTGTTGGTGTAACTGATGGGTGTGCCTCTCCCTGGAGTGTTTATGTTGTCTGCTTCAGTAGCACTCACTGCAGGCTGTGGCCAGTTCTGCCTCTACTGCCGGTAGGGCTCCTTTATGGGCTGCACTGGGTCTAGTGGTTGTAGGTTATTGTATTTCAATGAAAATGTGTGCTATTTTTGTTTTAACAACTGACACTACTATAGGTTTGCTATTACTTGTGCCTGCACCTCCACTACAACTGTATCTCAATTGTTGATACACTACACTTTGCTCAGGGAGAGTTACGCCTCACTCTTTGTGGTGCAGCATGTGTGCAACATTTTTCCCCCCAACTGTGGAAAAACACTAACTGTGAATAGCCTCCAAGGGGATATGCCATATTTTACAATGGCTTTTTTTCCCCTCAGGAACTTCCATAGCTGCACTTTTTTCCACAGTCCTCAGTGTATTTTTTTCTGCAGCTGCGAATGTTTTGTGTATAGCACTCAGAGCAAGTTCCCCTTTTTTCTGCAACTATGGAATGTTTGGGGACTTAGAGAAGGTTTTGCACCTTCAGATTGTTTTGTGAATCCCCCATATGCGGAGCTTATTACATCGGTGTTAACCAGAATGGCAAATAGAAATCATGATTTGCCTGAATAATCCGACTACCCAAAATAGCCATGGGCGGTATAAGTGGAGTCGACTGTACAGTCCAATGGCGTTAAGGCAAAAAAGTTAGAAGAATTTAGAAGGGACACAAGACAGTTTTCTTACACAGCAGTTGTAAGAAACAACCAGAAGGGAAGCAATTTTGGACCTGTCAATGCCCAGCAAGGATATTGTTAATGAAATTTGGATTTAGGATCCAGTCAGACAGTCAGTGGGGTCAGAGCAGAACACTCAAAATAGGAAAGGGTCATAGGGTGGATAACAAACCATGTTTTGAAAGTTCCTTCTTAATGCAGTATGACATATAGGAAAGTCAACAGGATGCTGGGATACATCAGGCAGGTTTTCACACCTTGCAGCAAAGAGTTGTTATAGCCGCTGTACGGATCAGTAGTTAAATCACACCTGGAGTATTGCACGCAGTTTTGGAGCCCACATCTGAAGAAGAACAGAGAGTGCCTAGAGAGTATCGAGAGAAGGGCTGCAAAAATGCATTTTTATTTACAATTTTTGACCAGGAAATGCACACTAGGCTGTGATAGTTTCTTTCCAGGTGTGTCCTGGGGAGTAGGTTACCTGTTTTATTGACAAGGTAATGCCGGCCATGACAGCAGGAAAATTTTACTACTCTTCATAGATGAGTGCCATTGGATCTTTTACTTCCAGCTGGACAGTGACCCGAGAGTGACAGAAGGGACTTTGGTGTAATGTCTCATCCGAAGGATAATGCCTCAGTTGTTCAACACCCCCACCCCATACTGCACTACAGTGTCAGTTATGGGTATTACTCCAAGTACCTGATGTGGGGCTAGAACTCATAACCATCTGATCGTCCAGCTCCAGAGGTGAGTGTGCTACCTACTGAGCAACTGACATTGCAAAATTATCCTGGGGCAGCAGGGTAGGGCTGTTAAGGAAAGGTTAGTTAATCCTGGAAGACAGGAGTGAAATGGGACATTATGGCAACATAAAAATACATACAAGGATATAATAGGGTGAACTCCACAGATCTATTTATGTTAAGGAACAGCACAGCCACAAAGGGCACAACATTAAACTGGAAGGTGGGATTATTTAAAATAGACTTCAGAAAGTATAACCTAGCAATAACACATGACAGTGTATGGATTGGATGTGTTGTGAGGCAAGTGGCCACAGGTCGAGTGCCTTCAATCTCTCGGTAAGCGTGGCTATCTACCACAATCCACACCCTGAAGTATTGTGCTTATAAAATGTTCCTTTTTATGTAGAAAATGTGATTAGGAATCAAAGTATAGCTGCTTAAATACGTAAAAATATGCATGTTTATACAGATTTTTGGCAAAATAGTTCTTCTGCCTGTTGGAACTTGATTTACCTTCTGTATTGCATTTGGGACATTTGTCCTGATCTGCTTTCTGTAGTTGTGACCCTATAGTTTTATACCTGTAGTTTTGTACCAGTGCCCCAACATCCACAGTGAACATTTCCTGGTATAGAGAGAGGAACGTGTGTCCAGGAGAAACAAAAAGAAAATACTGGAAAACTTAATGAGCAGAGTGCATATATTGAAGTTGTTTTTGGGTGTGCCTACATTAAGTAGGAAATGGGACTTTGCGATCGGGGAATGCGATCGGTATTACTGTAAACCCAGACTGTGAGAAAAAGCAAGACAGAAAGAGAGTAAGAGCTCTGTGGCACACTACTCAATCATCCTGCTTTTTGCAGTGAGACAGAAAGAGAGCATCCGTGGAGTTCTTTGAAGTCAGGTAACTGTTCTGTGTGTTCACAATGCAATTTGAGTGTGGGGGCAGAGCAGTGTAAGTGCAACCATGAACATGAGTTCTCCATTTAAAAAAGAAAATAACACTGCAACAAACTATTCACAGTAGTTATTTGAACGTACTTTAATTTTTCTGCAATGGGGAGAGTCTTTGAAAATGAACAGATTTCATTTATTTTCTGCTTAGGCATTGTGGTATGTTTTATTGAGGAGAACAAATAGGCATATAACTTGTCTAGTGTACTTACCTGGTCAACAAAAGCTAAATAAATAATTAAATAAATTTTAAGGTCTTGAGGGGGCATACTGATATGTGATAAAGCTAAGCACCAGGATGACATCTGTGTGTTACATCACCCCAAGGTCATCTGATGGGTGTCATCCAATCAGAACTCTCTATTTTAGGTACCTATTTTATAATACTATACAATGACTGTTAATCACCCTAGTTTTGATTGAAAAACATTAGGTTGGGGGCATCTGATGGCATGGGGCAGCATGTTACATTGCCATGCAGGAGGCAAGAGTTCATGATATGACCCCAGAACACCCCCATAACTCTACTGAGAGTGGGGGCATCATAAAATCGGTGTACTCAGACTTGGGTGGGGGCAGGTAAAGTGATTAATTCACTCATTGATCAAGCTTTACCTGCTGGCCCAGTTGGTGCCTCCATAATATTGCCAGTAGTGGAGAGGGAGACATAAAGCAGAAATAAAATGTGTTCCTCATGAAGTACTGTACACTTATTCATAGTCGCTTATGAAGGGAGGGATATGATAGCCTTAGAGTCCCTTCTAACCATAAATTACTATGTCCAGAGGCAGGAGAAAACCCAGCCCTTCCATAGCTGCCCTAATGTCTTTAGTACCTTTAGACCCATGTGCTTCTTAAGCCGGGCATTGGATGAGAGAAAGCAAAACCATGACTGACTGGAGAGAGCTGCCAGCAAGGTGCCAGCAACAATGAATTAAAATTACATAAGGCCACATTTACTGAGATAAATAGGTTGGCACAGTCCTGCGGTGTTTAATTTAGTCACAATTAAACATTGGCTCTAACAGTTTCTCTCGACTCTGGGGAAGCAGCAGTTTTTATACACAGGTATTCTTCAAACCAGAAGGCTTTCTCATTAAAAATGCATGTTATGGTTGGGAAAAATGAGTCATATGAAGAGGTGGCTTCTTTTAAAAGCAGGGCTATTATCCCTGTTCATGTTGTTTGTTGAAATCCACACTTTTAAATTATGCACTGTAGTTTTATACAGAAAACATCTTTCTTATCATAGAGCTTGGGTTACTAAACTTTTCTTCTTCTAGGAACAGTGAAAATAGGGCATATTTACTCCCATTTTTCTTAAATTACAATGCTCCATTTGTCTATATTTAGTACCAGTTTAATGTGGTGTCACAAAAACAGTAAAGTGCCGGGGGTGTCTGAGACATATTTTTTTATGTATTGTTGCCACTGGTACTAAATCAAAGGCACTTATTACAAGCAAATATAGGTCTAAAATTAACACCTACAAATTGTACTATGGGTGATGCAGTAGAGCCTAGCACATAACCTTTTTATGTTTAAATAACTCCTCAAAAAATGTTTGTGTTTGAATTTAGTGTTGCAAAAGGTGAAGGACCAAGTTAGAATTGCTTGAACAGTACATTAATTGTACTGTGCACACTCCAATGGATTCCTAAGGTATCTGGAGGGTAACCTTATCTGGGATACCATTTCAGGTCGGATTTTCAGGATAATTTTTGTTTATCCAGGGTTCTTGGTAGCAAGACAGTTCACCTCGATACATTTCACCCCAATTTACCCCATAGGACAAATTTGCCCTAGAACAGTTAATTCCTAGACAATTTGCCCCCATCATTATGTGCTTGACATGTACAAAAACCCGGATAAAGCATGCGATTTATGTAATTATTATTATGTTTATTATTAGCAAGAAAGATGACACAGCCATTGAGCCAAAGCTCATTTTCAGTGGTGCCTTGAGAGTGCACTTATAAAAATTCTAAAAGATTTCCATATACTGTAATGATTATGAAAACAAATTTTCACACATTAAATCAGTAACATACTGTACTTATATGGGAGAACATTTTCTCTAGGAGAATGCAGGGGAGTTTAGAGAGTTGGGGAGGGGTGTTAAGTAACACGCTCAGTGGCTTTCACTGAGGTGCAACCTGTCTATAATGGGGGAGGTTCTTCACACCAGGAGCTTCAGCTCATGGTTGAATGAATGGTGCATAGGGGAAGGGTTTGGCTACTTTGAGGAACGGGGATCCACCTTGATGGGTAAAGATTTATACAGGGGTGATAGTATGCATCCATTCGGGAGGGGGAATCATGGTCCTCAGCAGACAGTTTAAATGTTACTTTGATGAACATTTAAACTAGCCAAGCGGTATGTGGAAGAAATCAGCGAGGCAGAAACTGCCCCACACAGGCTGAAGTAGATAGTAGGGAGAGCTCAAGGGGAGAGGACCCCCCCCCCCCGGTGCAAATTTATAAAGGAAGCAGGGCGATAGAAATGAAGGAGGAGGGGAACAGGAGCATTAAAAAGAGAGGAGGGAAGGATGGAGGGAAAGAAGGAGAAGGTGGTAGCAAGCAGAGCACTAACAAATCTGGAAGGCCATGTGTGCAAATGCTAGAAGTTTAGGAAATAATATTCTGGACCTAGAGGCCTTCATGGCAGAGGCAAACTTGGATATTGTGGCCATTAACAAGTCATGGTGCACTAAAAACCATGACTGGAACATGGCCATACAAGGTTATACTCTGTACAGGAATGACAGGGTGGGAAGGAAAGGAGGGGTGTGGTGCTTTACATGAGGGAAAGCATAAAAGTGAAGGAGATACAGGGACTACAGAGGGAAGAGGTACTGTGGGTAACCCTGGAGACAGGGAATGGAGCCACTATTCGTACTGGCATGATCTACTAACCTCCAGCATAGTGGAAAGATTTGGATAAGGTACTGATGGAAGCCATTGGCAAGGAGGCAGAAAAAGAGGGCAGTACTGCTGGTGGGGGACTTCAGTCTACTGGCTGTAGATTGGAGCCTCCCAGCTGCAGCTTCAGCTAGAAGCAAGGAAATCCTGGACTTCCGTCATGGGGCCTTCCTCTTGCAGCTAGTCAGTGAACCCACTCATGATGAGGCAACACTGGACCTGATACCATGCCTCTCAACCTTTTGCCATTGAAATGAGGGACAACAACACTCAAAATGAGAGATGGTGAGATACACTGACTCTCACAATGAGGTACACATCCTCAGACATGGAGGTACTAGCTCAGAATACCCTACCCACCATAAAAGGACTTGTGTCCACCTACCTGCCCTCCGTTCCCCTATCCCTCAGTTCTGGGCCCTTTCCCTCTTTTTCAGTCATGAAAACTGAGATTGTGACAGAGGGGGTCGTGGGCAGCCATAGCTACTGATCTCATTGGCAGCCATAGCCACAGAGTTCCTGGCAGCTGTAGCCACTGAGTTACTGGGTGGCCATAGCTGTGGAGATCCTGTGCGGCCATAGCCATGGAGTTACTGGGCAGCCATAACCACGGAAATCTTGTGAGGCCGTAGCTGCAGAGTTACTCAGCGGCCATAGCAAGGAGATCC
The DNA here is from genome assembly GCA_016271365.2 of Neoceratodus forsteri. NCBI lineage: Eukaryota > Metazoa > Chordata > Ceratodontiformes > Ceratodontidae > Neoceratodus > Neoceratodus forsteri. The sequence goes on along the minus strand of CM057454.1, from coordinate 1,097,739,535 downwards.
TATGCAGCTGTATTGACTGATTTCATTGGTGGTCATAGCCACAGAGATCCTGGTGGCTGTAGCCATGGAGATCCTGGGCAGCTGTAGCTGTGGGTGGCTGAAGCAGCGAGGCACACGTTTTTGAATTTGGGCTCCAGTCCAGCAGGGGAGTCAATCGGGAAGCACCAACAGAAAAGGCGCAAACTTTGAAACTGAGCCTCTGCTAAAAAAGCAAAGACCCAAATCAGGATTTTTCAGGACTTTGGGACAGAGGAGATTGTGGGCAGCTGTAGCTGCTGATTTCATTAGTGGCCATAGCTGCAGAGTTCCTGATGACGGTAGCTGCAGAGTTACTGAGCCGCCATAGCCACAGAGAATCTGTGCAGCCATAGCCATGGAGTTACTGGGTGGCCATAGCCGTAGAGATCCTGAACAGCTGTAGCTGTGGAGTTACTGGGTAGCCCTAGCCATGGAGATTCCATGGGGCCATAGCCGTGGAGTTACAGGGTGGCCATAGCTGTAGAGATCCTGTGCAGCCGTAGCCACTGATTTAATTGGTAACTGTAGCTGTAGTGTTCCTGGTGGCCGTAGCCATGGAGATCCTGAGTGGCCATAGCAACAGGCAGTTGAAGCAGTGAGGCAAAAGTTTTTAAACTTGGGCTCCATTCCAGCAGGGGAGTCAATCAGGAAGCGCCAACAGAAAAGGTGCAAAGTTTGAAACTAAGCCTCTGCTATAAAAGCAGAGACCCAAATCAGGACTTTTCAGGACTTTAGGATAAAAGTTTCTGCCACCATCCTGCCCCCACCTCCACCAGATATTAAATAGTCTTTCTGGGGCTATACCCAGGGGAGGCTATCATCAACAGGGGAGGAGAGAGTTCAGCAGAGGGAAGGGAGTGACCATAATCTGTTAGTTTCCCATTACCTCCTTACCTCCATTACCACATTATCTGTTTTCATTTTTTGATATCAGGGCAATTCTGGGAAACCCAGTATTGAAATGTTTGACACAGTGATTATTGTTTCCCAGTTCTTCCTATACTGTTTGTAGTTATCAGAAAAATTCTGGGAACCCCGGTATTGAAAGGGTTGGCACAGTGAATATAGGATAGTATTTACTGTACTATTGAATTGTAGTGAGGTTTTAAAGGGCAAATTGCTTTTGGTTGTGTTTACGGGGCAGACAGCATTTGTTGGCAGGGCAGACTTTGTGGACTGGCAAACTTTTACAAGAGGGTAAGGTTTCAGAGAGCTGCGGGATCAAGGACAGAACTGGTAGAGGAGTATGGGAGGGGACACAGGGGTGGTATGGGCATACTTCGGCTAAAAATGAGGGAGGATGCTGGTGGGCAAATAGAGAGATAGGAAGGGTGGTAGGCTGCAATAACTGCAGAGCGGCAATCCTTCTTATAATTGCATGGAGAGTAGGGGGATGTTTGGTGTGCAAGCAGTTAAGGCAGCTTAAGAATTAGATCAGCTGTTTATAAACAGAGCTAAGGAGGGGACTGCAGGCTGCAGTGGAGGACATCTCAACAGCTGGTGATAGTTGGAGGGTAACTGAGGGGGCGGACAAATCAAATCAAGAGAGGAGGGAGCTTGCAAAAGGTGGCAGATGGGATAATGAGACAGGGGTACCCAGTTCAGAGGACAAACAAAGGCAGAAAAGGGGAAGAATGGAAGAGAGGAGGGAAGGAGGGATCTAACAGTCGTAGGGTCAACAGCGGTGGGGTGGCTAGCAGAAGAAAGGAGGAAATAAGTGGTGGGGAAGGGACATAAAAAAATTGGTTCGCGGTACTGGCAGGATTGGGGGATGTGATGGGGGAGTGCTCGTTGGAGGAGCTGAAGATGGACCAGAGGTGAAGGGAACAGAAGGAGGGGTCAAGGCGTTAGGGGGAGATCGGAAGGGGGATGGGTCGATTAAGGGGGGTTGTGGGGAAGGAGGGAGAAGAGGGTGGGGAGGCATGAGATGATAGGGGTAGGGATGCATCAAGGAGAGGAGGTAGGTGAGGCCCTATGGGGAAGGGAGTTAAAGTCAGTGGGAAAAGGCGGGAGGGAGAGCAGAGCAGGGATAGGGACTAGGGACACTACAACAGGCAGAAGGGTGAACAGATGTGCTGGAGGAGGAGGAGGAGTTGGGAGGAAGGGGACAGGATAAGGGGAGGCCAAGGAGAGTGGAACATGAAAACAAGGGTGGGATCTTAGTGCTAGGAGATTCAGTTCTGAAAGGGGTCAGATGGGGAAGCAAGGAGGAGAGGCATAGTCGCATATGGGTGGAGGCCATACCAGGAAGAATGACAGCGGTAAGGGTGGGTCAATCTTTTCTGAAGTATGCAAGGAGGGGTAGAGAGAAACCCCTTATACTGTAGTTCTGCATTTGGGAACAAATGACCTGGCGGGAAATACGGTAGATGTTGTTCAGAAGAGGTTTGAGGAGCTGGGACTGATATGTGAGGAGGCAGGAAGATCATTAGTGTTCTTGGAAGTACTTCCAGTACCAAAGGCAAGCACTGAAAAGAAACTAAGGATAGAGTAATTTAACAGGTGGCTAAGAAACTGGTGTCAGTCCACAGAATATGGGCTGGTGGGGGAGTGAGGAAGCACCTGGGAGGACAGCCATCTCTATGCTAAAGATAGGCTACACTTAAGTGAGAAGAGAAGGAGGGTATTGAAACAGAGACTGGGGGAATACATGGCAAATTAAAGGAATTTAAACTAGCAGCGGGGGTGGAAAGTGGGCAGAAGTCATGCAGGATCCACAGGAAGGGAAGCCAAAGGAACTTACCCTCATACCAGAATCAGGGGACTAGGGGAGAGTTCTAGAGGTAATGCTAGAAAGGGAGAGCTGGTAGGGAGCGGGTGGAAGGTGGTAAACTTGAATGCTAGGAGCCTGGGGAACAAAACAGCAGCTACAGGCTCTCATGGCAGATGGGGGTGGAGGACATGGTGGCCATCACAGAAACATGGGCCACTCATTACCATGACTGGGATCTGGCACTACCAGGGTATAGGACATTTCGCAGTGATTGGATAAAAGGGAAAGGGGGGTGGTGTTGTATGTGAGAGAAGGACTAAAGTGTGTCTGGGAGGAGAGGGAGGAGGGCAGTACAGAGTCATTATGGATGCAGCTTCAATACTCCAAAAATAGGATTATCAGGATCAGAGTGATGTATAGGCTGCCCTCTCAGACAGAGGAGTTAGACAGAGAACTAGCGGGACAGATTAGAAGAACCTACAGGCAAGGGTTGCACGGTGACTATGGGTGACTTCAACCTGCTGGGAATGGATTGGGGTACCCCAGCCACCATGAATAGAAGGGAGCAGGTACTTCCGGACACCTTCCAGGACAGCTTTCTGTTGCAAATGGTCAGCAAGTCAACCAGGTAAGGGAACACCCTAGACTTCATGCTGGCCAGTGGGGAGTTTGTGAGTGAGCTGGGGGTGGAGGAACTGCTGGTGGGTAAATCACGATAAATATGGGCAAGGAGGGAGAAGAAACAGGTACAGGGGTGTTAGACTTCAAAGGGGCCAACTTCGAGAGGATGGGGGAAATAGTAAGGAGGTATCTGGTCGGAATCCGTCCTAACACAGACACCGACCAGATGTGGGAAGTCATCAAACTGGGGATTGAGGAGACAAACAGAACCTCTACCAGGATACGGAGTAAAAGACTAAGGCTAAGAAACCTAGCTGGGTGAGCAAGGGGGTCATGGAAAAAGTAAAGAAGAAAAGAGCCTCCTTTAGGAGGTTCAAAAAAACAGGGAGTGGGGAGAACAAAGAGAGTTAGATCTAAAGGAGTTGAAGGAGGTGACAAGGGTAGTCAGGCAGCCAATGCATTTATAGAGAGCTCAGGCTGGCACAGAGCATTAAGGAAGGGGAGAAGGACTTCTTCAGGTACATCAGGGAAAAAAGGAGTTGTAAGAACCATACTGTAAGGATTAAGAGGGATGGGGAGTGGGTGGAACAGGCAGAAGCACTAAACGAATACTGCTGCTCAGTATTTACTAAGACGAAAGGAAGGGCGTACCCAAGGGGGGGTGGAGTGCAGGCAGAGGGGAAGAGGTGACATATGGGGAAATCACAGTGGGCAGAGTGCTGGAGGGCTTGAGGGCACTGAGGATGGACAAGGCACCAGGGGCATATGGCATACACCCCAGGGTGCTGAACGAGATGGCAGAAGTCCTAGCAGAGCCCTTGGCAGACCTGTTCAATGCCTCCCTGGACTCAGGGAGTGTATATCAGAACTGGAGGATGGCTCATGTGATATCCCTCCACATGAGCAGCCCCAAGCATGAACCAGGGAACTACAGACTGGTAAGCCTTACATCCATCGTGGGGAAGCTGATGGAGATATTCCTGAAGGAGAATCTAGTTCCCTTCTTAAGGCTAATGGACTGCAGGATGGTAGATGGCATGGGTTTGTTTCAGACAGAACCTGTCAGACCAACCTGGTGGATTACTATGACTGAGTAATTAGGCAATTAGACATGGGCCATGAAGTAGATGTCCTGTACCTGGACTTCAGTAAGGCATTTGATTCGATGCCACATGGAAGACTAGGAAGTAAGCTGGAAGGCAGAGGGGCCGGGGCGAAGATGGTGAGAGGGGCAGTGAACTGGCTGGGTTCCATGTCAATAATGCACATGAAAATGCAGCGCGGTAAATAAAAGTGCAGTCATTTGGTCGTATCACAAAACAGTGCAATACAATTTTAACTAATATCATCACATCGCGGTTTTGCAATGCAGTTGACTGCACAACAGTATCAACATAGTAACATCCAGTTCTCAAAATCGGAACCCTCTCAGCATATCTTTTCACTTTGCTGCTCGTGTTTTAAATTGGAGTCACCCCCACCCTTAGCAAATACCTCTTTGCACAGCACAACCCAATATTTTTACTTTGCTGCTCATGTTTCAAAAATCAGAATCGCTGACCCTCTCTCTTAACAAACCCCTCTCAGCTTTACTGTGCTGCAGATGTGCATATTGTTAGTGATAACAAGTGTGGGCAAAAAATTCTGTTTACCTTTTCCTTCCCAATCAAAAGAATGTGGCCCTCTTGGACTCGACAATACCAATTTCCCTTTGGACTAGCTTACACGGTGTGTAGATGAAATGTTCAAGCAGTTCAAGCAGCCAGAGAGCATAGTATTTAAAGGAACAGTACTAATGCAAAGTAAGCATTTTTTTAATGTTTTTTAATGCTACCAACTCGAGAAAAAATGACTATATGTACTGTTGCTCCATCAGAAACTGAAGCCTTTTTTTCAAGCAATAGCCTTTTTAAACTTCATACTTCAAACTTTATTTAATGCTGCCAGCTCACTCGCTTGCTTAAAAACAGCCCACCGACCACAAGACTGATCACACTGCAAGTGCCTAATGCTGTAATGTGGCTTTAGTGGTAATCAGTTCACTCGTATATAGCAGTACTGAAATGCTTGCGCCTTTTTTAACCACACTGTATTGACATGATACCAACTGGCTGCAAGGGAGACAGCAGAGGGTGGTGGTGGGAGGGGAGCTCTCATCTCTGAGGGCCGTTACAAGTGGGGTACTGCAGGGCTCGGTGCTGGGGCTGGTGTTGTTTGGAGTATTCACAACAGACATCTCGATAGGCATCAAGAGTTAGATCGGTCTGTTTACAGATGACACCAAGATGAGAGCAGTAGTGGATGACTTAGGAGGGTGGCAGGGGTTGCAAGATGATCTGTCAAAATTGGAGACCTGGTCAGACACTTGGCAGCTGGGGTTCAATGCCAAAAAGTACAAAGTGCTACATTTCGGTGCAAAAAACTCAAGGAGGAGCTACCAGTTGGGGGGAGGGGGAGTCAGCTAGCCACGACAGAGGAAGAGAAGGATCTGGGAGTGATCATTACAGGCTCAATGAATGACTCAGCACATTGTAGGAAGGCAGTGGCAAAGCCAATCAGGATGCTGGGTTGTATTGCCAGGGTTGTATTGCCAAGGACTATCCTCCAGGAGGGGGGAGGTGATCCTGCCACTATATAGGTCACTGGATAGGCCACACCAGGAGTACTGCATGCAGTACTGGTGCCCATACCTGAAGAAGGACATTAAGTTACTGGAGGGGGTGCAGTGCAGGGCATCAAGGATAATACAGGGGTTGGGGGACATACCCTATGACAGCAGGCTGAGGGAACTGAACATGTATTCCCTGGAGGAGAGGAGAGGAGAGGAGAGGAGAGGAGAGGAGAGGAGAGATAGGGGAGACATGATTTAAACCTTCAAGTACATGAAAGGAATAAACAAGACAGGCACAGAGGGGCTTTTCAAGTTGGGGGAGAGGGACACTCGAGGCCATGATCTGAGATTGGGGGGGGGAGGGAGGTTCAGGAGAGAAATGAGAAGATGCTTATTTATGGAGAGGGTGGTGTCTGGGTGGAACGCATTGCCTGTGGAAGTGGTATCCTGTAAAACAGTGGCCAGCTTCAAAAGGGGCTGGACAGAGCAAGGGAGGATCATAGGAGGGGGAGGAAAGGGAGGGGCAGCTGCAGAAGAAGGGCTGCTAGTTGCACAATTGAGCAGATTTGATAGACTATAAGGGTTTTATCTGTTGGCAATTTCGTATGTTTGTATGGAAATCATTGTGTTTACTTGTACAATGTTTATTTTTCATTTAGCGTTTAGGGCTGGCCCGGTGGCAATGAGGGTAGGAGCGCTGGACACCACACCTCGTGCCACGCCGGTGACCCGAGTTCAGGAGCGAGCTTAGGCACCGGGGATCGGCAGGGATGGGACAAGGATCTAGAACCCGCTGGGCTGCTCTCCTCCCCCGGAGGGAGGGTTGGGACATGTCCGGCGCATCAGCAGCTCCCGGTGGAGATCGGGGGCACTGCAGTGTGTCAGCTGCACACCAGCGTGGCTGATGCAGGCAGGGTTGCCGTGCACCAAGTGTCAGAATGTACCATGTGGAGGAGGGGGAAGAACACCAGAATAAGGAAAAGCCTGGCTCCACAGGGTAGGTAACGGCACCAGACCCCCATGCCCACCACCAGATCCACCTCGCCTGGCCTTCCATTTCCTCCACCTGGGCCCCCACCTGCAGCCAGAGTCTAAACTGTAAGAGTGCCCAAGAGGATGGGTGGCCCCAGCCTGTAGGGTTTAAGCTGAGGGTGCTGGCTGTAGGGAGAGGGAGAGAGAGAGAGGAGGCTCAGTGTCAAGGGGACCTCAGTCGGGCAGGAACAGGCAGGATGCCTGAGAGAGACTCCGCGGGCAGTGACCAGAGCAACAAAGAATGGAAAAGAAATTTTAGCATTTAGAGTACTGTATTATAACATTCTGCTTTACAGTCTGAACTTACAGCGTATTCTCTGTGTGGCAGCACTTTTTCCGTGAGGGAAGAGCAAGGAACAGAGCAATTTTGAGGGGTAAAATGAGGGATGTCCCTTGTAATCGGGGACAGTTGAGAGGTGTGCCTGCACTCATTAACAGGGACAGTGTTACGAACATCAAGGTGGGAGGCCAGGCTGAGGACCGGTGATTACCATACAGAGTGGTTCAATATTAGGACAGTGGCAGAATTGAACCACACAAGGGTGAGGGTCCTGACTTCTGGAAGGCAGATTTTATAAAGATGGTTGAATGCCTCAGGGATGACCTGACAGGGGGGATGACATGGGTGAGGTGGAGGAACAGTGAGTGAAGATAAAAAGGGCCATAGTGGAGGCAACAAACATCTGTGTCAAGCAAGTGAGCAAAAGTAAGGGACCACTATGATTCTCAGAAGAGGTGGCTGAAAAGATAAAGGCTACAAGGGTAGCATAAAGAAGGTAGAAGGAGATGCAGAGGGAAGAGGATAGGGAGGTGTATCAGGGAAGACAAAGGGAAGCAGGGAAAGCAGTAAGAAGCACAAAGGCACAAATTGAAGAAAGAATAACCCAGGTGGTCACAAAATGAGACATGACATTTTTTAGGCATGTAAGTGAAAGGAGGAAGACCAGGGGAGGGACTGTAAGGTTAAAAAGGGAAAGCGGGACTGTGCAGAGGGTACCAGGAACACAGACATCCTGAACAAATACTTTTGTTCAGGGTTCACAGAGGAAGGAGAAGGTGAGGGGCCACAAAAAAGTAACAGGAGCTTTGGAGAGGAGGAGGTGGACACTAGCCCTTTTTCAGAGGAGAGCATCCTGAAGGAACTGGACAAAGCAAAGGGGCCAGACGGGGTGCATCCAAGGATACTGAGCAAGCTCAGGGAGGGACTGGCTACACCACTGACAGTGCTCTTTAACAGTTCACTGGAAATGAGAGTAGTTCTGGAGGACTAGAGGAGAGCAGATGTAGACCCACTTCATAAAAACAGTAGCAGAGAGGAGGCTGGCAATTATAGACCAGTTAGCCTGACATCCATGTTGGGGAAGTTAATGGAATAACTGCTGAAGGAAAGGATTCCTGAGCAGATGAATTCCTGGGGGTAGATGTCAATGAATCTGATAGATTTGATTGACTGGGTGACTAAGGAATAAGATCAGAGTTTAGTGGTGGGCATGGCCTACCTAAATTTCGGTAAGGCTTTCAACACCGTTCCACATATCAGCCTAATAACCCAGCTGGGTAGCTCGTGAGTGAGTCAAAAAGATTGTAAATTGGGTAAGAAATTGGTTAAGAGATTGGCAGTAGAGCGTGGTGGTAGATGGAATTCACTCCAAGGAAGAAGCGTGACCAGCAGGATGCCCCTCAAAGTTCAGTGCAGGGACCAATCCTATTTAATGTCTTTATAAGCAACATTGCAGAGGAGCTGGAAGGGAAGGTCTACCTCTTTGCAGATGACACCAAAATCTGCAGTAGGGTGGATATTCCAGGGGGTGGAAAGGATGAGCAGAGACCTGAGAAAACTCAAGGAGTGGTCAAGGATATGGCAGCAGGGTTTCAGTTTGAAGATGTGAAAAATAATGCACTTAGGGTACAGGAACCCTAGAGTGGAGCACAAAATGAGTGGAGTGGTGTTGATGAACACCAAGCAGGAAAGACACCTTGGAGTAATTTTATCAGATGACCTAAAAGTGGACAGGCAGTGTGACATGGCAGTTGGGAGGGCTAGTGGGATGCTGAGATGCATAATGAGGGGTATCACTACCAGAAACAGGGAGGTGGTGTTGTCCCTGTATACTGTAGATCACTGGCAAGACTCCACCTAAAGTATTGTGCCCAGTTCTGGAGACTACATTTACTGAAGGACATAGATAAAGTGGATGCAGTCCAGAGAAGGGCAACTAAAGTGGTGCAGAGTCTGCACCAAAAGTCCTATGAAGAGAGACTAAAGGACCTCCTTATCCAGAGTGGATTTATACCATCAGTCCAACAATGGGTAATCTTAAGTTAATAACATGGAATGTGAATGGTCTCAAAACCGTTGTCAAAAGGAAAAGAGTCCAGTCCTATATACGAAAATCCAAAGCAGACATTATCTTACTACAGGAGCTAAATATGACCCAAGATGAGGTGGCCAAACTGCCCTCCTCCTGGGAGGGCACGTTGTTTGCGTCAACATTTACTTCTAAGGCCAGGGGTGTTGGTATATGAATTAAACCAGGAATTAGAATATGCACCCATTCTGTGCAAACGGACGGTCAGGAGAGACTTGTAATTGCTAACATTACTGTAATGAAGAAACTATGTTCCTTGCCTCCTTTTACGGTCCAACAGTAGACTGTCCAGAATTTTTCCATCATCTGGCACTTTCACTCTCGGTTTTATCAGATAGGTTAATAGTAGGGGGGGACTTTTACATCTACTGGGAGATGCTTTTAGATCATTCTAGACCTCAGTTATGTAGACACCCTAGAAGTTCAGATGCTCTGTGCAACTTTGCTAAAGAGAGGGTGCACCAGGAAATCTAGAGGTTTAAAACCCCCACTGAGTGAGTTTTCTTTCTGTTCCCATGCTCATCGGATTTATACCCAGTTAGATTATTTTTTACTCTCCCCAGAATTTGTGGGTAGAACAAGTGCGGTGTGGTATGGCCCAATCTTGAATTCTGATCATGCCCCACTTCTCCTGGATTTAAAGGGGGATGGGGGAACAGATGAACCGAGGCAATGGAGAATGGACCCTACTTTGTTAAAAGACCAACAATATGTCTCCCAGCTCACACAAAAAAATTAGGATTTTCCTGCAGGCTAATAAGATACAGGACACTTCTGCTAGAATTACATGGGAAGTATTGAACGCCTACATAAGGGGGGAGTCAATATCTTATGCAGCCTTTAAAAAAAGAGTGATTTGGTCAAATAGGACAGATTAGAGGAGCACATTATATCCTTGGAAAAGCAAAAGATGAAGTCTGTCTCTGATGCTGAGATATCTGCTTTTAGAAGACTGAAGGGAGAATACATTCAAATGTCTTTGAGGCGAATAGAAAGAGACATAATATTAGCTAAGGCTAATATTTTGAGGGGGACAAGTCTGGCAGGTGGTTAGCCTGGCAAGTAAAAAAGCAATCAGGCGATCGCTCTATTTTGGCTATAGAGACAGACACACAGGAGAGACCATTACAGATACAAAAGGGATTAATGATGTCTTTCGAGACTTCTATAAAAATCTGTATACCTCCCAGACACCAACTAACAGTGACCAGGAATCCTTCCAGGGGCTTGCAGCTTTCTAATCCCAGCCCTGAGGACAATGACTTATTAGGTCATTCAATTACCCCTTTAGAGATCAAGGAGGCAATCAGCTTGACCAAACCAGGAAAAGCCCCAGGTCCGGATGGTATACCTTCGGAGTTTTACAGAAAATTCTGGCTTGAATTGAGGCCGATAATGTTCCCCATGATAGACGAAGTACTTGAGACAGGCTCTTTGACTCCTTCTTAGTGTTATGCGACAATCACCATTCTTCCCAAACCTGGAAAAGACCCAAAGAAGTGCAGTTCCTGTAGATCTATTTCCCTACTTAATGCCAATTATAATGTAATTGCGAAGGTACTGGCTAGAAGGCTGGAGAAAATCTTACCATCAGTGTTACACCCAGACCAAGGGGTTTTACAAAGGGTAGACAGATCAAACATAATCTGCAATGGGCACTGAATGCCATTTACTGTGGGTCAAAATATGGAACTGGTTGTAGGGGTCTCCTGGCCCTGGATGCATAAAAGGCTTTGACCGCATCGAATGGCCTTTTATGTTTGCAGTCCTTAGGCGATTTGGGCTTAATTCGCAGTTCTGTGCATGGGTCTCCTGTTTGTATCGGTCTCCCCAAGTTCAAATCCTAACCAACACCCTGTTGTCACAACCCTTTAAACTTACGAGAGGAACCCGACAAGGTTGCCCCCTTTCTCTACTAATTTTGTATTGACGATCAAAGCCCTAGCCACAGCTATAAGGGATCACCCAAATATAACTGGCTTTATGGTGAGGGGGAAGGAGCATGTGATTTCCCTCTTTGAAGATGATGTTCTGCTGTTTTTAGATGACCCAGGGAAGGCGTTGCCAGCCCTAGCAGCATTGTTTGAGCACTATGGTCCCCTTTTGGGGCACAAAATGAACTGGGGCAAATCCGAATGGATGCTGGTGGGTGAGGTCTCCTCCCCATACAGATACTGAACTTTACTTTGCAGCCTACAAAAGTGCTGAAATATTTAGGTGTCCTAACCCAGAAACTGTCCACTATAGGAGAGTCCAATTACAAGCCATTAGTCTTAATAGTAAAAGAGTGCTGTAACAGATGGAGGTCCCTCCCCTTCACACTACTGGGCAGAGTTAACTTAATGAAAATGCAGGTTCTCCCACAGTGTCTTTATTTATTTCAACCGATATCTGCCTGGGTTCCTGGATGCTATATTAAAGCAATAGAAGGGGCCATCACATCTCTGCTCTTGGCTGGGCATAGGCCTAAAATTAAAACAGAATCGCTGTGGCTCCCAGTGGCCAAGGGTGGTCTGGGACTACCAAACATGAGATTGTACTTCCTGGCTGCGCAACTGGTGCACACACTTGATACCCTGGAGGTTTAAGATATGAATAAGGCCTGGGCTGAGATGGAGGCAGGCCCGCATAGATATTCTACTTTTAATCAATACTTGGCCCTTCTGGGAGTGGGATGGGAGAATAGAGCAGTATCTAATCCATTCACCAAAACAACAGTGGGGGCGTGGAAAAAAAGTCATGCAATTGTTAAAATTTCAGAAGTGGTGGTAGGTGGAACCCTTGATACTTTATGTTTTGTAGAAGAATGGCAAAGCCCCCCCCCCCATGTTTGTGTGGCTTTAGGCCCGTGGGAGGAAAAAGGGGTTTTCCTACTATCGCACTTATATGAGAACAACAGTTTTAAACCCTTTGCTTCCCTGGTTCGGGAGCATGGTATCAGCCGCTTATATTACTTTATCTATATGTTACTAAAAAGCAGACTGGAGAGTAAATCTGGCAGCGTCTCTCTAGAGGGGCTTTTGTCATGCTGCCCATGGAGGAGATAATCCAAAAATGTAGGCAGCAGCACTCACAGAAACCCCTGGGGTTGTTTTACAAGTTACTATTGGTGGCACTTCCAGACCCTTTGGCTTATCTGAAACAAAAATGGAATGTAGATTTACATTACGACCCACTCTCAGTGGGAGATTGGGATAGGGCTTTGGGAAGAAGCCTAACATGTTCAGTTAAAAATAGACTTGGGGGGGTGTGGCCTGACCAGACAGAAGATGGCAGCATAATCAGTCTTCTCTGCAGGGAATGCAGTAATTTAATCTCATATATTCACACCCAGACCTTCCTTTGAAGCCAACTTTCAATCTCAGCCTGTAAACTACCTGTCTCACACAACTTGTAAGTTATTTTGTGCATTTACATCTCTATTTGAGCATCTTAGTACTAAGATTTGTAGGCCTTATCAGACAACGCTATGGCGGACCCCCTTGCACAATCCAACATACTTGCAAAAGTGGAAGAGATGTTTTCAAAGATATTAACTGACATCAGCGATTTAAAAACAGCTACTATCCAGAATACTGCCATGCTTGAATTGGTACACCAAAAAATTGCTATAAATGAAAATGTAATTACCAAAAACGCAGCTTCCATACATAATCTACAGGCCACGATTCGAGATCAAGACTGCACTATTAAATCTCTCCAATCCAAAATCGACGATATTGAAAATCAAAATAGAAGAAACAATTTACATTTTCTTGGTTTCCCTGAAGGTGCTGAATTGGGGGATACATCTGCTCTGCTGCTCCATGTTTTTGCCAACCTTGTTAAAGATACCCCCGACTTACCTTTGATTATTGAGTGGTGTCACTGAACCCTTGGTCCTAAGCCTTCCCAAGATCATCGACCCAGACCCATCTTCGACCGCTTCCTAAATTACGCACATACTGAACTGATCCTTAAGCATGCCAGAGAAGTAGGAGGACTTAAGTGGCAAGATCACAAAATCCTCATTTATAGAGACTTCTCAAAGGAGCTAACTTCTAAAAGAATGGCATTCAATCCTTTGAAAACCATATTGCACCAAAGATGCATAAAATTACGCTATCCGGCCACAATGCGCATTTTTCAAGGTTCCTCGTTTAAAGATTTTAATGCCCCCAATGCTCTTGCTAGCTTTTTGGATGTTTTGATTCCGTTATCTACCCCAACGGTACCGATTTCTGAGGTGAATCCAATAGGCAGTCTGGAGTCTGCATGACTGGAAGAAGTTGCTGCATGGGACAATGAGGGAGAAATTATGCAATTGGAAGCCCTGTCCAGCTCTGCAGCAGTTGCTTCTTCTCACAGGCAATCCAAAAGAATCAAAGAAAAAATACGTTCTGGATCTGGTTCAGTTAAACTCTCCTGTTGCCATACCGAAAGTATTACTAACACCTATCAACCCTCTACTGCTTACTCGATTGTGAATCCTGACATACCACTGAATAATAAGTTTGCTTTTCTAGCATACTCATCACAAGAGGACTTATCGGACCATAATACAGATGATATTCCCTCTAACTCACACACAGCTACACAAGGACATCATATCTGCAAATTCCTCATGGGCAGATGCTGTCGCTAGCTCTCCCATTAAATCTCTTGAACCTCCAAAAAAAAGATGCAAAACCAAATCCAAAAGCAAATACAAAATTTAATTATTGGAGCAAATAAAGTAATGGTAATGCTGTTTTATTTCTTCCTGATCAGTTGTATCAGGATTTTGTCTGCTGTAAAACCAGTTTTTTCTAATTGAGTCAACTCGCCCTTGGCAGCCTTCTTTTTGTAATATCTCACTTCCAGCTTCTGTGATGGCAGAAGGCTGTACATCACGGTTTGTTTTAAATGTTATTTCTGGCACTAATTCTACCAATATTGTATCCTCTCAGTGGAACTTTGGCACTTTTTTTTAATTTCTCCCCCTTTTATATATTTTGATACACAGCTTCTGGTGATTACTGCATTTTGCAAACTTGTTGCCTTTTACATTTATTTTTGCCCAATACTATGACTCCAGCTTCTGAATATTGGTGCACTTCTTAATTAAACTTACTCATTACCCCCCCCCCAGTTAATATTGTACTTACTATACAAATACCCAAGGACAAGGCATTATTTCCCAACCCCTTACCAGTGTTATAATATTGAGAACAATCTGATTATCTGACTTCTCTTTTGTCAAACTCCTTCTTTTTTTCCTATTTGAATAAAACCATCACAATATACCTCAAATGCTGGCCATTTTTGGATGTCTATAATACAATATCTATGCTATGCTCGTCTTTCTATGCCCTATTCTACTCAACGCCTTAATAAAATCATTCTTTTTATGTGGGGCTCGATTGGCCTATTACATAGACTTATCTACCCCATATATTACATATACTGGCAATTTTTCAAGTAAAGAGTTGCAGCATTTATTTTAAATCCACCTGTGTACATAGATTTATCCAAAGCCAGATAACCCATATATTTATCCCTGTGCTGAATAGGCTTAAGGTAAGGGGTTTCTATTTCCTTACTCTTTTTTTTTTATCCACTTACTAATGCCAGTCCTGTGCTAACGTTATGTTAGTTTTATAAGATGTTCATTGCAGTAATTACCTTTTTTTCCTTCTAACATCTATATTAAATAAGTGCCTTTTCCTCTGATTGCATACATTTAAGGCTTTACTGGTTTTCTTTTACAGCAAATTCAGGCTTCCAATTATAAGAAGTTGGCTTTTCAACTATTCTTATAGTTACCAAATATACTTATTATTGTTCTATGGTATCATTCTCTTACTTTTATGAATATAATTGCTGTTATAGTATGCTGAGGTTAATAAGGCTCCATGCCTAACATAGTATAGTTATTTCTGATCAGTTTTGATTGATGGTAACATTCATATTGTATTAGAAGATTTAGACCCTAGGTTTTGACCAGCTTTTCGACTGGTCCTTTTTGGTCTTTTCCAATTTTCAATGCTTAAGAGTACAGTGAGTGAGTCGTCCAACGGTTTAGCTGACTCATATCTCATCGTTCATCTAATAAGTCATTTTTTCTAGTGTAATAGTGTGTTATATAGTGACTGTTAAATAATGTTTTTCCTTTTTTATTCACTTATTATATCTATATAAGGATATCTGTGCCGATTAAACTTCATTTGATTATTCCTGCCACCTCCTGTATATATGTTATTAGCCTATACTCTGACCATCCTCTGTTTAATTTATATGTCCCTTCACTATCCGTGTTCTTTCCCTTCTTTTATAACCAACACTTTGAGTGATTTACTTTGTGAAGGAACTTACCTCTTCTTGTAAGCGAAAGCAAATCCTTTCTCAGCTTCAAAAATATAAAACACAAATTGCTTTCCTCCAAGAAACAAAATTATTAACAGAGGATGTTCACAGGCTTAAAAAATATTGAGTCAGTCAAATATATGATTCATCTTGTACCTCAAAAAAAAGAGGGGTTGCCATTCTAGTACATAAGAATCTTAAATGATCCCTTATAAAATCCCTCTCTGATAGTAAAGGCAGATGGGTGATGGTCAAATTGAATACTAATTCTGGTCCTCTTCTGCTTGTCAATGTTTATGCTCCCAATACTGACTCCCCAGAATTCTTCCATAATTTAGCTCAACAAATTGTAACCCTTAATACAGATAATACTCCAATTATCCTTGGCAGGGATCTAAACCTAGCCTTAGAAGCTAGTAAAGACAGAAGTAATCCTACTATAGAAGACAAAGAACCTCTGTGCGCAAACACTGAGGCAAGGGTTACCCCAAAGGGCATTTGGCTGGGAAGCCAAGTTTCAAGAAAATACAAAATCACACATGCCCCCACAATGCAAAGCATTATGGGCTGCATATGCAAATCACCACAGAATGCTATGCTGGTTGGACCAGCATAACATTCTGTGGTGATTTGCATATGCAGCCCATAATGCTCTACTATAGAAGCCCATCCCAGTAGCATTAAAGCCCTTTCATTACTTATGCAGGACATTGGTCTATCCAACATATGGCATTCACTACATCCCCGGGGCTGAGACTATACGTTTTACTCCTCTTTTCACAAAACATATAGTAGAATTGATTATTGGCTAACCTCTCCTGCAATAATTGAAAAGACCATTGACTCTTCCATCTCTACCATTGTTATTTCAGACCACTCCCCTGTTAAACTACATCTCTTATGGGGTCCTCCTACTCCCAAATCTAATTATTGGTGACTAGATCCTGTCCTTCTTAAAGATCCTGATTTTCTATCTATGATCAAAGTGCAAATTCAGGACTTCCTTACCCACAACAATTCTTCCGAAGTTTCTATGTCTACCAGATGGGAAGCTCTCAAAGCTATGATCCGAGGGGAAATTATCAGCTATGCAGCCCACAGAAAAAAACTATGTAAGCAACAATTGGCTGACATGGAAAAATTACTTAAAATTAAAGAAAACTTATACCTCTCCTCCAACAAACATCGCCCTGACTCCCCCTTCACCTTGAAATTCTTCAACTCAGAATCAAAATTAATGAATTAATCTCTCATAAAACTGAATTGGCTCTTTATAAACTTAAACAAAAATTTTGGGAGCATGGCGATAAAAAAAGGAAACTCCTAGCTTACCAGCTTAAAGCACAACAATTGGAATGATATATTTTAAGTCTTAAAGATGAGCAAGGCACAACTCATTATGATAATCCATCTATTAACTATATTATGAGAATGTTTTTATCAAAAATTATACTCTAATACAAAGCCCCCATCTACTGAACAAATTCAACAGTTTCTCCAAACTTTATATCTTCCCCATCTCTCTTCACTTGAAATTAATCTTTTAGATAAACCCTTTTCATTGCAAGAGATTCTCATAGCCTTGTCATCCTTGAAACCTGGTAAATCCCCTGGTGGTGATGGATTTTCAGTTGACTTCAATAAAAAGTACTCCGATGTTGTATGCCCCCTTCTTCTCAATGTTTATCAAGAAGCCTCCATCACTGGCAAACATCCCCACTCTTGTACGGAAGTGATAATAACCTTAATCCCTTAAAAAGATAAAGACCCCTTAAATCCAGCTAATTATAGACCAATTTCTTTGTTGAATATGGATGAGAAGTTATTTGCTAAATTATTTACCTCTCAACTTGAGCCTCTGATTCCCAAACTCACCCATTGTTCGCAAGCTGGTTTTATTAAACATAGGTCCAGATCCAACCACTTATGTTCCCTAATCAACCTAATTCATAAAGCCAAATCTCTTAACTCACTGGCAGTGGCTATAGCCATCAATTTTGAGAAAGCCTTTGATTCCTTAAATTGAGACTACCTCTATCAAGTGTTATCTTATTTTGGACTTCCCCATTCCTTCTGCTCCTGGATTAAACTATTGTATAATTCCCTGGTAGCTAGAGTGCTCACCAATTTGACTATCTCTCCCCACTTTCAGTTGGCAAAGAGAACCAGGCAAGGCTGTCCTCTATCTTCTTCATTGCTCATTTTAGCTATGGAACCCTTGACTGCTAGCCTATGCCAATCTGCTGGTATCAAGGGTCTCCCCATGGGAAACACGCAATATATCTCACTTTCCTATGCTGATGACCTTTTAATTCTACTTGAAAATTTGAATGAGGCTGGACCACTGCTTGTTGATTTACTTAACAAATTTACAGATATTTCAGGCCTTGCTTTAAATTATGGCAAATCAGAAACTCTACCCCTTAACGACCATTATAATCCCTTTATGAACCTACCTCTTTGATTTCGTTGGTCACCTCAAGGTTTAACATATTTAGGTATTAAAATATCCATCAACTTAGGGAAAATATGGGACATTAACCTTAATCCCTTACTTGACAACATAAAAACAATTCTAGATAGATGGAAACTTCTTAACCTTTCCTTTCTAGGGAAAATTGCATCCATTAAGATGTCCACATCTCCCAAGATTGTTTACCTGTTCACTAATATTCCTTTAATTTTACCATCTTTTTTTTTCTTGCCAAAATTGATAAACTAATAGGTAACTACATATGGGATGGGAACCCACCGAGGTTCAGCCGTAACAAACTCCGCTCACACTGGAAGAAAGGTGGAGTAGGACTCCCCTGGTTCAAAGGCTATCTTTGTCTTTTCAGACAGTCCAAACTATTAAATGGTTTCAGAAACCTTCTACTCATGCTCCTCTTTGGATTGTAATGGAATCTGCTTTATGTCCTGGAGGAATTCCTGATTCCTTCATTTTTAACCCACTTGCTTCTAAATTTAAAGCCTACCTGACCATATCATCTTCTGTTTTCTATTGGAAATGAATCCACAAATTCTTGAAATCTAATCCCAAACCCTGGTTATATGCTCCTTTATGGGGAAACCCTTTACTCACCTTGGAAAATCATCTGATTTTCTGTTGCACTTGGAAGAATAAAGGCATTTTCTTTCTTGAAGACACCCTAGACCAGAACTCACTTACCATCAGAACATTTTCTGATTTGCAGAAGTCCTGGAAACTTCCTAACCAGGACTTTTGGAAGTTTTTACAAATTCGAACTGCTTATAACTCTATCACAAATTTTGTTCATAAACATAATCTTCTGGACCACTACATCTCACACTGGGTAAAACTTATTAAAAAACTGAATAGCTCCATTTATAAAGACATTATTGATAATCTCCCTGATCAATCCATTTCGGTCAAAATTAAATGGAGCAACCTTCTTCACTACAATATTTCTGACTCACAATGGAGCAAATGCTGTTTTTTTGCACACACGTCATTTAAGGATACTCAAAGCTCTTAATACAAATTAAGATTCTACATTTGTGGTACAGAACCCCCTCCATCCTTCAATGTATGGGTTTACTAAACAATAATAACTGTTGGCGATGTAATCAGACCAATGGGGCTTGCTCCATATTTTGTGGTCATGTGCTCCCATTAATAAATTATGGCTTAAAGTTTGCTCATTTGCTTCTAAAGTCATAGGACAAAAACTACTCTTCAATCCTAAATTATTTCTTTTGGGCATCCTTATTCCAAACAATATCTCCCTCTCGCATACACATTTTAGATGGTTATATATACTTTTCATTTTGGGTAAATGTTTAATTTTGATGAGATGGAAATCTACTTCAGTTCCCTCCCTCTCAGATATTTTACAAAATCTTTCTCATTATGCCTCATTAGATCATTTATCTCATGTTATTCATGACCGACTCATTACATATGATCAGTGTTGGCAGGATTATTTCAAATATATTAATTCCTAAATTTGTTTTTTTTTACAAATCCTAATCCTTAGACTTATTCAGCTTTCACTCCTTTTGTTTGTGATTAGGGTCTTTTCAATATTATCACGCACAGATACCACTCTTTATCTTCTTTCTACTCTTGTTTCTTCCCTTTTTCCTTTCTATCTCTTTCTTACCTCCTTTTGTATTTCTTCTCTTCTTCCTTCACTACTGTTCAAGGTTTGTACTCTTATAGGCATAACTTTATATAAATTATTACGTGTCTAACCATTGCCTGTCATCAGCATCTATTTTGGACCTGATTATTTTCTACAACCATTTATGTCTTATGATTATAACCCATCTGTTTATCTTCCCTGATATAATTAAGTCCAATTGTATCATCATTATGTGTACACTAAGCATCCTGTTGTATGGTTTATATTTTATGTATATAACATGTTTGATAAGTGATTTTCTTTGTATTTCTATATGGTGGATATTTCTTATTTGTTCATGCTTGTATGTCTCTTTTTATATCCCAATAAAAAGATTAACAACAAAAATAGACTTAGAGCAGTTCAGTTCAATATTGTGCATAGATCTTATTATACCCGTGCTTTGGCAAAAATAAAATAGTCTGCTGGCATCAGATAAATGTCCCAAATGCAAAGTACACAGTGGCACCTTCTTTCACATGATATGGGCTTATCCTACCTTGATAGACTGTTGGTTTGAATTAAAAACGCTAATGAACGGGGTATTGAGCTGCTCTTTGCCTTTGGACCCAGTTGATATTCTACTGGGAGTACCTAGAGATGGGATTGGGCCTTCACCAGCTTCTCACCCCTTAACCCTTAGAAGACTGTGGACGTATATATACGTCCAGAATCTATATACGTTCACACATATTCAGTTCTCATTTAAGAAAGCTGACTTTTGCAGTGGAGAAGCAGACCATAGCTCAGGCATGGATGTCTCCAACTCCTCCCACCATAGCTCAGTGGGCAAAACAGCTGTTGCATAATATGAATGAAACTTGAGAGCACGCAATATAGTGTCCTGGGTCTACAACATAAATAAGATCTCCTTTAGCGACAGCATTGGAAACTTCATGGTTTCCATCCTTTTGAAGTTAATTTTGGCATGGGTTGGCCCAGAAAGGGCATAACCCTCAGGTGGAAAATGTCTGAGTCATATGCTTAACGCTAATTCAGTTTTAATGGACTCTTATGCTGCTCATGCTTAAGTTCATATAAATATGTGAATATATTCCGCCCTGTAATTGAATATGAACAATGTCACTGGGCCTAATTAGGTCACTTTCCAGTCTGTATGATATGTTTTACTCAAACTGTACTGGTTGTAATCACTGCTGACTTTTAAATAAAGTTTACAAAAAAAAACATGTATTCCCTGGAGCAGCGCAGCGATAAGGGGGACATGATTGAGACATTCAAGTATCTGAAGGGTATAAACCGAATCCCCACCCAGGAGCTCTTTCTGGTCAATAGCTCCACAAGGACAAGAGGTAATGATATGAAATTATGAGGAGGAAGATTCAGGGGCAACATGCCTAAGTTTTTCTTCATGAAAAGTGTGGTTGATCCAAGGAATGGCCTACATGCCAAAGTTATTAACTTCAAAACAGTAAGGGAATTCAAATCAGCTTGGGATAAACACAAGGGGATTATATCAAAGAAATTCTAAGTGGGAGGGTAGGACTCAGGGCAGACTAGATGGATCTTTGGTCCCCATCTGCTGTCACTTTCTATGTTTCTGTACCCAGGAAGGGGGGATATAGAGACCTTTAAATACCTCACAGGGGTAAATAAGGTACAGGAGGGAAATATTTTTCAGAAAAAAAGGAGCTCAGGGTTGGAGAGGGTAGATTCAGGAGAGATGTGAGGAAGTATTTCTCCACAGAAAGAGTGGTGGATTCCTGGAACAGCCTTCCAGCAGAGGTAGTGTGGGGGGGTAAAAACAGTAGTGGAGTTTCAAGACTGCATGGGATAGGCATAAAGGAATCTTGGTGGAAAGGAAGTGAGGGGAGAAAGACATGGAGATCAAGTAATGTCTGCAGTGATACTGTAGGTAGTGAAAAATAGGAAGAATGGGGAATATGGGTGTGGGCAATACAGTAGTGTGGTGGGTAGGTAACTGGCTGGGTGACTGGACACAGAGGGTGGTGGTAAATGGCTGTCACTCCACAGAGGGAAGAGTGACCAGTGGGGTACCACAGGGATCAGTGCTGGGACCGGTCCTATTCAACATCTTCATCAGTGACATTGCACAGGACCTAGAAGGCAGAATTTCACTGTTTGCTGATGACACAAAGCTCTGTAACACAGTAGACACACCAGAGGGTGTAGACAGAATGAGAAGGGACCTGCAGAAACTTGAAGAATGGTCAGGGGTTTGGCAGTTGAAATTCAATGCAAAGAAGTGCAAGCTATTGCATATGGGGCACAAAAACCCTGGCACAATATATCAGTTGGGGGTGAGCATATAGCATACACCAAGCAGGAAAGGGATCTTGGGGTTATCATCTCTGATGACCTCAAGGTAGGGAAACAGTGTGACAAGGCAGCAGGTAAAGCAAATAGGATGCTGGGATGTATAGGCAGGGGCATCACCAGCAGGAAAAGGAGGTCATAATTCCACTATACAAGACACTAGTGAGGCCCCACCTGGAGTTCAGTGTACAGTTCTGGAGACCATACCTATGTAAGGACAGAGACAGGGGAGAAGGTTCAGAGGAGGGCAACAAAGATGGTGCATGGATTGCATCACAAGTCCTATGAAGACAGGTTGAAGGAACTGAACATGTACTCCCTGGAGGAGAGGAGAGGAGAGAGGGATATGATAGAGACATACAAGTATCTTACAGGGAGGAACAGGGTGCAGGAATACACTATTTTTAAGCGAAAAAGATGTTCCAGGACTAGAGGGCATGGGATGAAGTTGGAGGGAGGACGATTCAGAGGAAACATGAGGAAGAATTTCTTCACAGAACGGGTAGTGGACAAGTGGAACACCCTGCCAGAGGAAGTGGTGGGGGCTGAAACAATCACAGGATTTAAGAATGCATGAGATAAACATAAAGGAATTCTGGAGGTCAGAGGTAAGGGGCAACAGACTTCTAGGAAAACATAAACTGAACTTACAAGCTCAAATGGGCAGACTGGGTGGGCCATAGGCCCTTATCTGCCGACACTGTCTATGTATCTATGTATCTATGTAAGACTGGATGGGCCAAGTGGTCCTTATCTGTGCCAAGCAGTCATTATCTGCCATCAAAGTCTATGTTTCTATTAACATAGCATAATCCTTCAATAAACTTTTAATTTACTAAAAACATAACATCATCCCCAAATGGATTTGTCTTATTCACCTTACAAAATGTTTATTAATGTTAGTTTTTCAGCAGTGTACTGGTGTTGTAATTTGGTGCTGTGTCTTCAAAAGACTGCCTTTAGGGCATTATCATAATTAGATATGCGGCAGGGGATAGGCAGCAGCTAGTAAGCTACACTTGGGTGCGGTTCCATTGCAACGGAGTGGATCATTGTGTTGCTTTAAAAAGGTATTCCTGACTTTCATCTCTCTGTACTTGCCATGTAATCTGTGAGGCTAAGCTAGGAGATTGGGCTGTGCTTCCTGTTCTTCCATGTGATCTGAGTCAGATCTGATAGCCTAGGCTGTTGATTAGATGTCATGTGAATTCATTTAGGTGCACTGCTGGGCAAGTGGGACTCAAGTAGAGTGTGAGCTGTCCTTTGTGTTTCTAGGTATGTAGATATTTATTAGCTTTTTGAAAATGGGTTAGAAATTTCCTGGTCTTTGATTGGCCGAGACCCTGCCAAGGGAGTACATTAACTAGCAACAAAGACTGTGAAATAACAAGTTCAATGCCAACCTACCTCAGTACCATGGTATCACTGTGCCCACTTTGGATTTAAAACGTAAAAGTCACCATTGTTTTTTCTCACTTAGGGAGAGAAAAGAGAGTGCCTCCCCCTGCCACACACCTCAACTGCACTGTAACTGCCACACAGTTATCCGTTATTAATGCCACTAACATTTTTTTAAACTATGTGTTCTAGTGCTAGCACAGAGTGATCTTACCTCTGAACATTACTTGTGCCCCCTCCTCCAGCCACCCTCTTTTTTTACTGCCGCAAGCCAGCAGCATGTCTCCATCTGTAGGAGATGAAACCAAGAAAGTACTGCTGGTCTCATTGTCAGTGCCACAGTCTTGTACTCGCTCTTCCCCTGCTCAGCCCTAGTTCTACCATCTGTTCCCACACTCTCAAAATTTAAATAATGAACTGCACTCAGTTCTGTTTCCTACCAGTGGGCAAGCAGGTGATGGGGGAGAAAATGCCATGTAATGAGACGGGGAGATTAATGACAATGAAAGGGAAGTGGCTCACAAAATAACAGTCCCACAAACAACAGCACCATCTGCTGGCATGTGTACCAGTAGAGGAGCTACTTTACAACAAAATGATTTCATGCTCATTTTTACTGGATTTTAACTGATTTTTAAAATTTTTCTTTTACATATTTTATTAAAATTTAAATAAAGATCTGGGGCCCAATTCTCGAAGCTCCACAATTGACACAAGGTGCTTGCATCAAAAATAATGATGCAAGGAGCACCTTGCATTAAAAGTTGCAGCAGTCCCAATTCTCAAATGCAGGCTGCATCAAGATCAGGTGCCCTTGTGCCAGACTGGCCTTGCACCAACACAGGGGTGTGCCACATGGCACATGGGGCTGTGCGCCGGACATTAGTAGCCATATCCCCTAATGTGGGATTCTGCAAAGGCACAAATGTCTGAAGCGCCAGCCCAGAGTTAGACCAGCCCTGAGCTGGTCTAATGCCCAGTGCACCAAAATAGGGCTCACCAGCCAGCCCGATGGCAATAAGGGTTGAGGCGCTGGATGCCACACCTCACGCCACGCTGGTGACCCGGGTTCGGGAACAAGCCTGGGTCGTCGGGGATCAGCATAGGTGGGAGAGGATTGAGCATCCGGAGGATAGTTCTCCTTTTCCGGGAGGGAGGGGTCTGCATTCGGTGCTTAACTGGCCTTTAGCTGAAGCTGGTAGCATGGCAAGTGCAGAGCTGAGGTCGGGAGAAGGAGAAGTGGTGACACCGGTGATGCCTTGGCATAGGGGTGCATGCCACTCCTCCACTAGATAAAGGGAAAATGCCTGCAGATGCCAGGAAGAAGGAGTGCCCGGAGTGTGTCTCCTATGTGCCCCCACCTGCCTGACTACCTCCGGTCTGACAGAACTTACAGTATTGGGGTGCTTGCCCACCCCACCTCGGCCCCACTCGGGGGGGAAGCCACAGCTCCATGGAGACTGGGAGGTGAGTACGGATAGGGCAGGAGAGGCAGGAGGATGAC
Organism: Neoceratodus forsteri; assembly: GCA_016271365.2. Taxonomy (NCBI): domain Eukaryota; kingdom Metazoa; phylum Chordata; order Ceratodontiformes; family Ceratodontidae; genus Neoceratodus; species Neoceratodus forsteri. The sequence goes on along the minus strand of CM057454.1, from coordinate 1,097,714,499 downwards.
TCCTTGGTGGTCCCGAAGAGTCAGGGTCTGCAGGACGTAGGAGGAGATAAACAGTAATTTCAAAAAAAAAACAAAATAGGGCTCACTTGCAGACCCCCCCCCCCAGGGAGTGGCGGTGGCAGTGGCATAATGCCACAGCCATTAAGGGTCATCAACTGCTGTGTCTTCAGTGAACCAGGTGGTTTAGTAATGCACAGGAACCCTTTTAGGGGTGTGTAGGGTACTGCACCATAGCTGACACCATTGGTAGTGGAGGCTCTCTGGCACCCATAGCCCGCTGCCTGTAAGGCTGCCCACCTGCACTGATGGTGGTGGATTGTTGCTGGGCATGGACCACAGGCCAGTATCACTGCTGGCTGTATGGTGGGATGCTGAGGAGGTGTGCCCTCTGACATGTCAGGGACACTTGTGGGGCATGTATAGCACCCTGCCTGCCTTGCTGTGGGGGGAGGCAGCGACATTCGCTGGAATGTCAGCCAGGGGTACCAGCATTGGCAGATTGCATTGATGCCAGCGGTGCAGCCAGTATAGTGGAGCAGACTTCAGTCCTACACTGTGGGCAACACTTCTGCTAGTAGTGGCATTGATGCAAGACTGGCCTGCAGCTTGCAGTCTTCCTCTTCCATGCACCTTTCCTTTGATGCAGTAGAGTGCTTTCCGCAAACTGCGGGAGTTTGGCACTGGGACCCCTCCCATTCAAGAATCAAGTGCAGGGTCCCTGGAGCACCAGTGATCAGTGCACAATGCAGTTGTCCACAGATTGCACTGATCTAACTGCCACCTTGAGAACTGGGCCCCCATTTTGTAAGTGCAATAATACACTCCAGGGTGGGGGTATAGGTTATACAAGACCTTCCAGGGCCTATAATGCCCTGTACCTGCAACATTAGGTCACATTGCACCCTTAGACAGTCTGGTATAGCCCAGTACCCGAATAGCCCAAAATGACACATTGGGTAAAGTGAATGGTAAATTATGTGAGCTTTATGAACCATGTATGGTTAACACTGAAGTATTTGTACCAAACATTTATTTAGGATTTCATGCTGACTTGGTATTTCATAGAATCATAGAAACATTCGAGCTTGTAGGTCTAAGACCTTTTAGTAGCTTGCCACTAAAGATTAGTGGAGATAATCATATTTTTTTTCTCCCATGTAAAAATCTAATCTGTTCTTGAACACATCTATCATTGAACTGTAAACCACAGACTCTGGCATGGAGTTCCACCATTTCATAACTCTTTGAGTGAACCACATATTGCTTTTATTTGTTTTATTTATATCTCCTGCCAATTTTAAATTTTGCCTACGTGTACTACATGTTCCTGTTTGATCAGACAGACCAGTAGTTTCCCACGTATATCTGTCCTTAGTGGTTTAAACATCAAACATAAATCTCCCCTAAGCTGTCTATAGTCCATAGAGTACATTCCCAAATGTCTCAGTCTCTCTCCATAGGGCTTCTACTGGATGGATGTGACTAACTTAGTTGCCCTTCTCTGTACACCCTCTATGAGAACCTTCTCTCTCGTTGCCCTAGGAGCGCAGAAGGGAACACAGTACTCCATTTGTGATCTCATCAATGCAGTGTACAGGAGGGGCATTATCACCTCTGGATGTCTGCTGTTGATATTTGTTTTAATGCATCCCAGAATCTTATTACCCTGCTTTACCTTTTGTCTGGTATTTATGTCAATGGCTAGATTATTATCCACAATTACTCCCAAGTCCCGCTATGACTGCTTTTGACTGGGACAACTGCAAAGTTAATGTTACACACTGTATGTTTGAGTATACATATTTGATACAAAAATTATCTGCTGCTGTCCTATGTTAAATGCAAAGTCCAAAAAGCTGTTTATGGCTTTTACCAGGCATTTTATTCTGCTCATGTTGTTAACATCTCGAAATGTGCAATCAAATCCTGGGCCAAAGGCCTTGCAGAATGATTTTTCACTGCATGACTATTGTACTCAGTCTAACCTAGGAATAATGCACTTAAATGCCAGGAGTTTAGTGCCTAAGCTTGATGACCATTTAAAAACTTGGATAGCTAGTGTGAACCCTGACATTTCTGTGCTATCAGGAACTTGGCGGAGCAATAGAGTTTCTAATTCTGAAATAGCAGATGGAGGGTATAACATCTTCAGACAGGATAGAACTAAGAAAGGGCAAGGTGTAGCAGTCTATCTAAAGGATAATTTGTGGGAGACACATTAAACTGGCTAAGACTATCCCTAGAGAATTAAATATGCTAATTCTGCAAATCTCTGGGTCCCAAAATTTTAGTTTCTGTTTAGCAGCTTGTTATAGACCACCTTCTGCTATAAATGACTCTTTACAACTTTTGAGTTCATTAATTTCCCCTTACGTAGGACATGAATTTGTTTTAATCGGGGATCTAAACTGGAACATGTTATACCCTTTCACAGTATTACTTAACCAGTTTTCAGCTTTGAACTTATCCTGGATAATTAATGCTCCAACAAGCCCACACAAATTAAACAGTGAAAAGGATTCCCTTTCAGATCTTATATTAACAACTACACCTCATACCGGTAAATATGTCTCAGCTGTTTTTGACCCTGACATTAGTGATCATTGTTATATCGCATGTGTTAGACGTCACATGAGAATGTATTTACCTGCCTGCATAGTAATTACCCAAAAATTTGAATCATTTTATGATCAGGCCAATGCATTTGGTCTGAATAATATTAATGGGTCCCTGATGTATGCTTGCCCTGATGTTAGTTCATCATGGGAATTTTTTAAATCATCATTATTAGTTGTTTTAAATAAGCATGCTCCCCCAAGTTAAAAAAAAAGGGTCAGGTCAAAATCTGCACCTTGGTTTAACAATTTGAGAAGGCTCCTAAAGGGCAAAGAATGCTTATGGGACAAAGCTAGGGCGTCCAAAGATCTGAATGATAAACTGGATTCTAAGATTTTTAGACATAGATGTACTACAGCAGTTAGGAAGGCTAAATCTAGATATTACATTCAACAGTTTTCAGAGGCATCTAACAACCCAGTGAAAGTCTGGAATGGTATTAAATTACTACAGGGAAAGGATAGTAAATTCACTTTTCCTAAAGTATTAAACTACAATAACACCACTATTCACAACTCAAATGAACATTTTCCTCTTTTAACAAGTTTTTCTCTGAGGCTAGCTCCTCTTTTGATAAGCAGCATCCTAACATGACACCATCCTCACTGGATTTTGACTTTACGAGGGAGAATAATAGGCCTCTGTTTACATTCAGTGATATAAGAGAGGAAGGTGTCTAAGGGGAGCCTGTTAAACTGGATGTGAAAAAAGGAGCTGGTTATGATAAAATAGAGCAGTATTCTATAAAATTGCTGCTAAAATACTGGCCAAACATTTAACTTATCTCTATAATTTCTCTTTACAAAATTTACAGCCTGAATATTGGAAAACAGCTTACATAAAATCAATATTTAAAGGGGGAGAGGTATGAGACCCTGGCTATCATTGACCTATTTCCATACTTTCACCAATAATATAATTTTTTGAAAGATTAATTCACAAACAGCTATCTTTGTACTTTTCTAAATTTAGTGCACTGACTATCAATCAGGTTTTACGAAAGGCTACAATGTGACTAATGTAGTGTCAAGGGTAACTAATGATGTATTTACGACACTCGACAAGAGACTAAGTACACCAGCAATTTTTCTTGACTTGTCAAAAGCATTTGACACTGTTAATCATAATATTTTATTAAACAGACTTAAAAAAATCAGATTGTGGTTTTTACTGCATTATAATAACTGGGAAGCGCTTTCTCCCATAGGGAAACCCAGTTATAATTTATCTGTTATAGCCCACAGGTTATAACGGGAAACACGTGTCGGATTTCCCTCACTCTGAGAATGCGCAGCCACCACTCCTCCATTCTGCGGTGCCTACTGCCATTTCTCCACCACTTCATACAGTATTTAATTGTCAGTTGGAGTCAGCGGTAAGTTAATTAAAAAAAACCAAAACAAACAACTGTTCGTGGACCCAAACTGCCTAAAAAAAAAAAAAGTACAACTTTTGAACAGGAGCTGTTTTTTTTAAAATGAAACTCAACCAAGTCTGTGGCTCTATAGGGATCTCTTTATTTTGCATAATTGCGGTGGAGAAAAAATGATCCCCAGCAATTATACAAAATAAAGGATGAGTTGGGACAAAACTCAGATTTTACACACTCCCTTGGGGTGGGATGCCTTAATAAATCCCTCAAGCTTCACTGTTTGGGGTTATTTGGCATCCTACCCCTTGGGGGGTGTAAAATCCTCATTATAACCCCCTACCAATCCATTATTGTCTATATAATAACTGGGTATTATTTTTTCCCATAGGGAACCTACTTATAATTCGCCATTATAACCTGTATGTTTTAATGGTGAACACACACAGGGTTTCCCTTCTGCATATGTGCCAGCCTCCACTCTGCCCTTCTTAACCACTCTCCTCAGCGCTTGTCACATCGTCACTTGGAGTCGGCGGTAAGTTAACTAAAAAAAGTAACTGGAATAAAATATACCTTTAAACATAGCTGCCTAAAACAATTAACAAAAAAAAAACAAAGGGAAATGTTATATCCTGTCATATCCTCTCTAGCACACTGCACTGAAATATAAGCATACACATTGTATAATATATATATATATTTCTATATAACAAACCAATCACACACACACACACACACACACACACAAAAAGTAGATAAACATGTGGGGAGTAGTGCAATGTAATGGCTGTGGGGCAGCAGTCTTCCAGGAGTCTTTTGGAGGCTGAGATGCTGCCCTGTTTGTGAACAACTCTCTGCCCTGCGGAGGAAGTTGCCTGTCTTCAGGCCACACTGGACAGTAGTAAGGGAGCCTTCCCCCAGGCAACACTGGACAGTAGGAAGGGAACCTCCCCCATCCAGGAAGCACCAGAGCCACCACCACTACTACCTCAGAGGTTGCGAAGAAAGCACAGCAGTTGGACCACAGTGGGCTCAGGGAGGGTGAGGATGGTGGAACAGAGGCACACCCAGTCAGTTGTTGCACTCCACAATCCATACACCATTCTGGGGGAGCATAGTTCCCCTATGGATGCATCCGCAGAGGAGACTAAGGAGGCGAGGACAACTGTCACAAGGGAGGCCCACAGGAAGGAGACAGAGGACACCACAGGGAAAGAAAGCAGGTGGGGGACTCAATTATTAGGGGGATAGAACTGGGGGGAGCAGGGAAAACTGAAGTAAGGTGCCTGCCTGGTGTCATGGCTTGGAGGGACAGGAAGCGCATCCTCAGGATCACGAGAACAGCTGCACGGGAGTCTGAGCTGGATGTCATCGTCCACCTAGGGACAAATGATTTGGCTCATCATGAGATTAGAGCAGTGCAGGAGGACTTTGTAGAGTTGGGGAGGGGCCTAAGACAAGTAGCACATACAGTATCCCTCTCAGAGGTGCTGCCTGTCAATGGCATGGGTGAGGCGAGGGTGCTTTGCACCATGCAGTTTAATGAATGGTTGAAAAAATGGTGTGGAGCACAGGGGTTTGGCTTCATTGGGGACTGGGTTCCACCTGGAGGGACACCAGCCTATACTGGCAGGATGGTCTGCATCTGTCCAGGAAGGGAACAAGTCTTTTGAGCAATCGGTTTAAATGCTTCATTGGGAAGCTTTTAAACTAGTCAAGGGGGGAGGCACTGATAAGCAGCAGGAAAATCCCAGCCTCCCCCTACAAAACAGGGTAATAAATGAGAAAAAGACCGAGGTAGAAAGGTCAGTGGGGGATGCTGCAACAGAAGGTAAAGCCATAAAAAATGGAAAGCAATGAGTACAATGCCCGTAGTCTGGGTAACAAGCTTCCTGAATTAGTGGCCTTGATGGAGGAGGAACATCTGGATATCATGGCAGTCACAGAAACATGGTACACACAAAACCATGACTGGGATGTAAACATACCAGGATACACTATCTACAGAAGGGACAGGGAGAGTAAAAGAGGAGGAGGAGTAGCTCTTTACATAAGGGAAGGAATCAAAGCAACAGAACAAAGGGGTAAACAGGGAGGAGAAGAACTGTGGGTCAATTTGGAGACAGGCAATGGCACCACAATCCGCACGGGGGTTGTATACAGACCCCCCCCCCCTCAGGGGGAGGAAATGGACAAAGAAGTGATAGAAAGTATACTTAGAATGGCAGAAAAAGGGGAGATATTGCTGATGGGTGATCTGAATATGCCAGATGTTAACTGGAGTGCAGTTGCAGCAGCCACTTCGAAGAGTGGGGTTATTCTAGATGCCCTACAGGGGGCATGCCTTAGACAACTAGTATTGGAACCCACTCAAGAGGGAGCAATCTTAGACCTGGTTCTCTCAAATGGAGATGAGAGAGGATCACAGATGTAGAAGTGGGTAGCCATCTGGGAACTAGTGACCATCAAACAGTATGGTTCACAATAAACACAGCAATAGAGTCAAGCCATACAAAGGCAAAAGTACTGAACTTTAGGAGGGCTGACTTTGCCAAAATGGGTGAGTGCCTAAGGAATGCACTAGCAAATGGGCAGGAAGGAGGGGTGGAAGAACAATGGGGAATAATAAAAACTGCCATCACAGAGGTAACAAGCCTTTGTGTGAAGCAAATAAACAAAACAAAATGATGTAAGAAACCACTATGGTTCTCAAAGGAAGTAGCAGTGAAGGTTCAAGAGAAAAAAAGAGCATTCAGGAAGTACAAGGAATCACAGAAGGAGCAGGACAGAGAACTGTATCAGTTAAAGCAAAAGGAAGCTGGGAAGGCAGTCAGAAAAGCAAAGGCCCAAACCAAGGAAAAGATAGCCAACTCAGTTAAGAAGGGGAATAAAACCTTTTATATGTACATCAGGGAGCGAAGGAAGACCAAGGGAGGAGAGTGAGGCTTAATAAAGGGCAGGGTGGGCAGAGGTGACTGTGAAAAGGCAGAGATACTAAACAAATATTTTTGCTCAGTATTTACAAATGAAGAGGGGAGGTACCTAAAACAAACAATAGAAACACTCTGGATACAGAAGTTGATACCAACCCATTTACAGAAGAAGGGTTCTGAAAGAACTCTTAAAACTGAAGGTGGACAAAGCAATGGGGCCTGATGGGATTCATCCCAGAATTCTAAAAGAACTAAGGGTAGAACTAGTGACACCACTGACTACCCTCTTTAACAAATCATGGGAGGATGGGGTGGTACCGAGGACTGGAGGAGGGCAGATGTTATTCCCTTCACAAAAGTGGGAGCAAGGCAGAAGCAGGAAACTACAGACCTGTTAGTTTAACTTCAGTGATAGGAAAATGATGGAATCACTTCTGAAGGAAAGAATTGTCGAGTATCTAGAGGCCAGAGGGGCACAGAACCCAAGGCAGCATGGATTCACAGCGGGAAGGTCATGCCAGATGAATCTGATAGATTTCTTTGACTGGGTGACCAAAGTAGTAGATCAGGGAAGGGCTGTGGACATGGCCTACCTAGACTTTAGTAAGGCATTTGACACAGTCCCACACAAAAGATTAATATACAAGTTAGCCAGACTGGGAGTGGGTCCCAAGATTATAGCCTGGGTAAAGAATTGGCTGGAGAATAGGACACAGAGAGTAATAGTAAATGGAGTCCACTCTGAAGAAAGGGGGTTACTAGTGGGGTACCGCAGGGTTCAGTATTAGGACCGGTCCTCTTCAATGTCTTCATATGCGACATTGCAGAGGGACTGGAAGGAAAAGTATGTCTCTTTGCAGATGACACAAAGATCTGCAACAGAGCTGATGCACAAAGTGGGGTGGAAAGGATGAGAAGGGACTTGGCAAGGTTAGAGGAATGGTCAAATGTATGGCAGCTTAGATTCAATGCTAAGAAGTGCAAGGTAATGCACCTGGGAAATAAAAACCCAGGGGAAGAGTACACAATGGGGGGTGAGATACTAACAACAACAAAAATGGAAAGGGACCTGGGGGTAGTCATATCAGATGACCTAAAGGTGGGCAAGCAATGTGAGAGGGCAGCAAGGAGGGCTGGAGGGATACTGGGATGCATAGGGAGAGGCATCACCAGTAGAAAACATGAAGTTATTATCCCTCTGTACAGACAGCTGGTGAGACCCCATCTGGAGTACTGTGTGCAGTTCTGGAGATCCAGTCTCCAGAAAGACATAGACAGGATGGAAGCTGTCCAGAGGAGGGCAACTAAAATGGTGCAGGGTCTACACGGAAGACATATGAAGAGAGACTTAAGGAGCTTAATATGTATAGCCTTGAGGAAAGGAGGGAGGGGGACATAATAGAAACTTTCAAGTACCTCAAGGGAATCAACAAAGTCCAAGACAGTAGCATCTTTCAAAAAGAGGTGTGCAAGAACAAGGGGCACAATTTGAAGATGGGAGGGGTGGCTCAGAGGTAATTTAAGGAAGTATTTTCACAGAGGGTTGTGGATGCATGGAACAGCCTTCGGAGGAGCTGTGGAGTCAAAAACAGTGGAATTCAAGCATGCATGGGACAGTCATAAGGCAATTCTAGGGGGTGGGGGTAGGAAGAAGTAGGCTGCTGGTTAACTAGGATCTGCAGCTTATCCATTAGGTAGGGAAATGGGCAGACTGGGTGGGCCAAGCGGTCCTTATCTGCCGTCAAATTCTATGTTTCTTTCTTCAGCTGCTTCTGATCACGGATCACACTGAAACTGGAGTGGACAGCAGCTGCAGAGAGATTTCTTTTTATTTTATAGAATTGCTGTGGTGAAAAAAATGATGCCCAACAATTATATAAAATATAAAATAAAACATGAGATGGGTGTGTTTAACTTCAGATTTTACAAACACCCTCAGTGTTGGATACTTAAATAAATCCAAACTTAATAAATCATTACTAAACAATTGCAGTCTGAAAAAAAAAACACACCAAGAGCTAACTATGGGCTCAACCTTCTTAGCTCTTTCCTTCTTAGTATGAATCCCAGTACTGTATGAAACAGGGCAGACTGGGTAGATCAATGGTCTTTTTCTGCTAACATGTTTTGTTTCTCCCAATAGCTGTACCCTCTCCCTTCCAGTTTCCCACTCTGTACTCTCCCCAGACACTACTGCAAGTCGATGATAGAGATGAACCATGGAATGATCCCCTATAGGCCCGTAGTTGCCTTTACTGGCAGTTGTTGGGATCCCCAACACTTCCCAATGGACCACACCAGCTAATGCCACCCATGCACTCCGACTCTTATCCCACCCAGCATGTTCTTTCATCCTAAAAACAATGCTTTGGTGCATGCATGATGTAACATTAAACTTTAATAAAAAACAAATAATTTGAAAGTCTAAAACAGGCATTCCTGGTGTGCATATATCCTCCGACTGTGTATAGAAATAGAAATAGAAGTGTCAGAGCTTCATGCCTTGAACTCCTGGGCTGATGAAAAGGCAGTGTTTAAAAAAATGCTGTTGTTGTGACAGCACATGTTAAAAATCAATACTTTTATACCTGGTATGCTTTAAAAATGTCACAAAGTTTTGTATTCCCCAAGCCCCTTGATCCCACTGCTAAAGAAGTCCAAATCTGCCCCGCCTCACTTCTGGAAGTGCGGGTCTCATCTGGTTAGTCACAGCATGGGGGCCACTCGTATTTTTCTCTGCCCGATTCTGTTCATTGTCTTGTGAGAGGAACTGAGAGTGTGGTGAGGTGCATGATGATGTTGGCTATTGCTTGTGCATGGCCAGGACTGCTTGACTGAATATCCGCTGCTGAAAGATCATCTGGTCCAGGGGCGGGGGTGCAGAAAAAGAAAGAGAGGAGGCCATGGTTCAAAACAAGAGGGGGAGGGGTTGTGGACTGTGTGTGATTGCATGGCATGTCTTCTTTGTTGATGGTATAGGAAGCAATGTAGGAGCAGGATACATGTGCAGTAATTAGAATGTTTCTTGACTTGCGTGGTTTACTGCATATGTGTGAACATTCTCCATTATAATTGCAGACAGCTGCAACCATCTGCAGGCTAGTGCAAATAAAAAAAGGCTAAGATGGACCCCTGACTGTGAGAATCATATATCATCTGTCAGTATTATACAATAGATCAGTTATAAAATGAATACCTCTGTGCTATGAGGGCAAGGGTTCAAGTTCCACACTTGAGATCTGAGCATAGGTGGCGGAAGGGTCTGAAACATGGTAGGGCCAAGGATGTATGGGGTACATTCCCCAGTTGAGTGGGATCATCCACACTCTTTTTTCTTGTTTGTAAATATATTTTTTATTAAATGTTTCCAGGTACAACATGGTACAATGATTTTATATTAATAAGCAGTGCATTACACACAGTCAAGTTCAGCCATAGACTATTACACTGTCCTGAAATCGACAGCTGTCATGTATGCATTTGTCTCTCCCCTTGGGGACAGCATGGGGAGAAAGAGACTTATGCAGTTCTCTAAAGGATGAGCTAATAAAGCTGACAATATCTGTAACATATCTGCTACATTTCTAAAACTGTGAACCTTGTGTGTGACTTGTATCAAACATGTGAGGGGGGCACAGACCCCGGACCAGCAGGGAATGGACCACAGACATTATTAAGTTCTCCCTTAGGTACTGGTTGTGTTCCCAGTCTTATAGAACGAATGTAGGGCATTTGCATGAATCAGCCATCTTTTCCAGCACGTGGAGCTGGCCTAATCTCATTCACTGAGAGAAAACACAATTTTCTCCATTTTGTATACTTGCTTGACCAATGCCCACCCATTGTAACCTCTGGTGCAGTTGGGGTAAGCCAGAGTTTAGTAACTTCATTTTTGGCAACTGTTATTAGTATTCCTAGAAGGTAATGGATATTAGAATCTCTAGGACCCCTAAGCTATCACAACAAAATGTATAGGGATGGGGTTAGCTCAAGTGTGGGTCCAAAGAGTGCTCACAATTCTTCGCCAAGCATTTGCAAGAAAGGTTGTAAGATGGGGCACTCCAACATAACATGGTAGTAAGTTGCCCTTTGTTCTCTGCTGAGTCTCCAGCAATTAGAGGAATGTGTAGGTAGTGTGCTATGATGACCAGGGTTTAAAAGAATCTGATGAGTTGCTTCCAGGCATATTCTCTACATTGATGAGACCTTGTCACCTTATGAGGTAGTGCGGCAGGCTCAAATCCATATTTCTGTGTCCTCTGGTATTCCCATCTTTTTGAAGGCAGTGGTACAATTGTGAGATCATATGTGGTTGGGGCCCACTCTGAAAAAGGCAATACTGTAGGTAATGGGGGTGGTAGATGGTTGGCATTCAAATACCCAGACACCCAATGGGAGAGAGGCAATATAATGCCATAATTGGAGGTACAGATAAAAATCTGATCTTTGTAATGTGTGCTTGTAATTCAGTAAAAGGATGTAGAACATCCCCTGAAAAAACTGGTAAAGGTACTGCAATGAGCGTCTCTCCCATGCCCAAAATCTATGATCTAGGCATGGTAGGGCAAAATTCTCTAGGTATGTTATTGGACAGAGAAAGTGGTAGGAAGGGGGTGAGATATGTCATATGCCTTATCATGTACCGCATCTTTACCTGGTGTTGTGCCCATGGGTTGAGGTCTGTATTATATCCCGGGAGGTTGCCCTATGGCACATTAGCTCCACATACTGCAAATTAGGGAAAAGGGCTTGCTCTATATCCAACCAAGCTGCATACTGTTCTTCAGTATGTCTCAGAAGAATTAAACGCTGATGCACTGCCCAGTAATATAACCGGAGTGAAGGAAGTGCAAGGCCTCCCATACCTCTAGCTAAACAAAGTTTGTTGTAGTTTAACTCTTGCTCTTTGACCCTCACCCACAGTCTTATTTTTTTTTTCTCAATCAAGTTTGTAATATGTGGAGTAAGTCCCCCTCACCAACTGATAGCATTTCCCTGTACCTAGTGCCATCCCCCCCAAAAGGCCTTGCCCTTCATTTTCATTCTCCCCCCCGAAAGGCCTTGCCCTTCATTTTCATTTCCACCCCGAAGGCCTTGCCCTTCATTTTTATTTCCATTTCTAAAGTTTGACCACTGGGCCTTAACTCAGTAGCCCACCCCCATCAACACTACTGTTGTTTTCACTTTCCACAATCCTGCTGATACCCTACAAGCCACAAAGGGAGTGATTAGTAAGTAACACTGTTTACTGCACAGGCTACAGTCTAAAGCACAATTCCCCCTAGTTATACATCGCCAATATTGCAAAAACTGATCGGGCCAGGCCTTACCACTTTTAAAACTAATATGGCCATAGCCACAGTAGTCCCCATTCTAGCACCTATGGATTTAAGCCATGTTCCATCCTGAGATGCTTGTTTTCAGATGAGACTTTAAACTGAGATCCCTTCTGGGTCTGGCCATGTCTGGTGATTGGCTTGTACAGGGGAAAGTGAAACATCCCATGGCATTTCTCAACATTTTATCTAGGCCTACATTCCCTCTCTCAATAATACATGTTCAAAGAGGTCTAGGGTTGTAAATGAATGGTGTCTGCAGTCTTTCGCTGCTGCACATGTTTGCACGCGTACAGGCCCTGCAGTACCAGTATCTCATCCATTGCCATGCAAGACACTTTCAGATACAGTGTGCATGATAGGTGCCTTGTAATACTAGACTCCATAAAATTCTATTGGCTGAGAGATTCCTTTATTTTTTTTTTCTTTATTCCTTTTTTTTCCTTTTCTTTTCTATCATAGGCCTCTTTAGAGCAAAGTTTTCCAGTTGTATGTACTTAGGTTCAAGTGTGTTTGTGTGTGTGTGTGAGTGATTTTGAGAGCTGGACTTTTGCCCCATAGACTATCAGACTCACTTGTGACCTGAGTCTGTGCCTCCCCCGATACACACACACACACACACACACACACACACACACACACACACACACACACGGTACAAGGATGCCCTGCTGTGCTGACATATATAGTGTGGACACCTTGCATGCATTGAGAGGCACTAATTTAAAGTGACAGAGTTGTCTATATGTCCAGTACAATGAGAAAGCATGAAACACTTTATGCGGTTTATTAAATAGTCTTAAAATGCATTTAATAAATAATCAGTCATAAGATCTATAAAATTAAAGGTGGTTGTGCTGAGATACCCAATCAAAGTAATGGATTTTTCCAGTCTTTTTATAAAGACATTGATATGTAAGATGACCTTATATTCTTTTGCCCACTAGGAAGCTGTTGTTTATGGTTATACTCTTGTTCCCAGTCCTTGAGTCAGCAAAGTCTACTCTCAGCTAGTCATGAAGTCAGTCTCCGGTGAGAATCACGTTTAACCATTCAGTGTTGAAATTACACTTCATAAGCTTTGGGAGCAAGGGGGACCCATAAGGGTCCTATCTTTAAATTGAGTCCCCTTCCCATTATAAGTTAATAGAAGTGATGCGTGAGCTACCGAGGCTCACTTCACAGCTACTGGGGCCGAGCCCTGGCAAGCCCCACTGTAATTCCAACCCTGCATTATCACAAAACATTTTTGGTAGCCAGATGCCTAAAATGTGAGAACCCTTTCTGTTGATCATCTCCTGTGCTGTTATAGCACACCCTCTGGTGGCCTTTCAACAAAGCAGAATTGGCTTTCAATTTTTCAGTTTATTTATTGGAAAGCAAGTTGAGCCCGGGTTTCATTTATAGTTGTTTACAGTACAGTTGTGCAACATTACAGCAGGTGATTCCAATTATAGGTAAAGGAACAAACAGGGTAACAATAAAACCATGTGTTGCCATGATAAGGTATTCATTTGAAACATTCACAAAGATTAAACAAGGTATTGTGGCGCAATGAAATGTGGACAAAGTAATCAATGTGCATAACTTGAGAGACTGTTGCAGTGAGGACTATGAATAGCCTGTTAAAAAACTTGAATGAGTAGCAACCTTGCATTAGAGAGGAATTTAGGTTCAATAAACAACACCAACTCACATGAAATATAAAGATTTGCAGTGAAAATTAAAGTTCAGATGAGTGAGTTAAAATTAAAAATGTTTAGAGTGCTTACCCAACCATGGGATTCACCTTGTTCTCGGTGGTTGGGCTAACTTCAAATATCAGCTGACATCAGAAAACAAAAAAAAAAAAACTTTTGAAAATCATCGAGCGACAAAAATGTGAGTAAGAAAGTAAACACTTTTAAACATTACAGGCTCTTCTAAGCAGGTATTCATTTAGCGGTGCAGGGAGTGTGCTGGACTCTGATTGATTAAATATTTTGCTATATAGGCCACAAACCAGTAACATAACCCTAGAAAATGCAGAAATTTGTAAGAAATGTGATTTAAATTTTGGAGAATGAGCAGGGGTAGAACTTGCTTCTCTCTGACATCCCAGCTCCAACAGGAAAAGAATGCCACCAGCTGGTACAAGTCAGCACAGCAATCAGTACAGCATAAAAACTTAGAAACATATGAAGCAGAAATTGTTGGCAGATAAGGACCTCCAGGCCCACCAAGTCTAGCCAAGTGTTCTATCTCCATGCTACCTAAGGACCCTAGGTGATGCAGGCAATTTTTCCCCCCTCCTGCACCCCCTCTCCAGAATCCCTTGTACCTATCCCAAGCAACCTTAAATCCTGTCACTGTTTCGGCCCCCAACACTTCCTCAGGGAGCGCATTCCACTCATCCACTACCCTTTCTGTGAAGTAGTGTTTCCTAATGTTTCCCTTGAATCTTCTCCCTTCTAGCTTCTTGACACGATTCCTTGTCCTTGAGAGCCTCTTATTCTGGAATATACTGCTATCTGGGACCTTGTTTATAGCCTTTTGCTACCTAAAGGTCTTTATCCTGTCCCCCCTTTCCCTCCTTTGCTCCAGGGTATACACGTTGAGCTCTTTCAGTCTCTCCTCATATGTCAGATGGCTGAGTCCTTGCACCATTTTCGTTGCCTTCTCTGGACCCTCTCCACTGTATCCCCGTGCCTCCTGAGGTATGGTCTCCCGAACTGGGCATTATATTGAAGGTGTGGCCTCACCAGCTGTTTGTACAAGAGCATCACTACCTCCCTCCTTCTGCTCATAATACCCCTGCCTATGCATCCCAGCATTCTACTGGCACTCGCTACTGCCCTCTCGCATTGCTTAGCCACCTTGAGATCATTAGATATAATTATACCAAGGTCCCTCTCCTGCTCTAGAACTTCTAGTATCTGACCACCCATCCTGTACTCTGCTTTTAGAGTTCTGCTCCCTAAGTGCATAACTTTGCACTTTTTGGCATTAAAGCTCAACTAGCACACTTTTGACCACTCCTCTAGTTTGTACAAATCCCTTCTCATTTTTTCTACCCCATTGGCAGTGTCTACACTGTTGCAGAGCTTTGTATCATCCGCAAATAGACAGACCTTCTCCTCAAGCCCTTCCACAATGTCCCCTATGAAAAAATTGAACAGGACTGGACCCAGTACCAGCTCCTGTGGTATCCCACTAGTCATGCTTCCCTCCCCTGATGTAACTCCATTAATGATCACCCTTTGCCTTTTTCCTTCCAGCCAAATTTTCACCCATCTCTCCACCTCTGCTCCCACCCCCAGGGCTCTCATTTTGTACAGAAACCTTCTGTGCTGCACGGTGTCAAATGCTTTACTGAAGTCCAGGTACACCACATCTACTGCCCTGCCCTGATCTATCACTCTGGTCACCCAGTCAAAGAATTCAATTAAGTTCATTTGACATGACCTCTCTTCCGTGAAACTGTGTTGTCTATGATCCTTTAGGTCATTTGAATCAAGGTACTTGATAATTCTTTATTTCAGTAATTCTCCATCAGCTCCCCCACCACTGATGCCAGGCTGACTGGCCTGTAGTTACTTGCCTCTTCCTTGCTTCCTAACTTATGGAGGGGGACTACGTCCGTTCCCTTCCAATCATCTGGAACCATCCCCAATCTCTAACGATCTTTTGAACAAGCCAGTTAATGGTTCTGCTAGCTCCTTCCTCAGCTCCCGCAGTATTCTGGGGTGAATCCTGTCAGGTCCCATGGCTTTGTCAACCTTTAGTCCTGCTAGTTCCTTTAGGACCCCCTCCATTTGAATAGGCTGGCATCCACCTCCTCCCCGGCTTTCCCCTTCTCCCTGATCCACCCTCCTTCCCACTCCCCCTCCACCATGAACATGGACCAGAAGTAGCTATTTAGGATATCTGCCTTCTCCTGATCCCTTATACCTCAGCTGAACTATCCCTCCCTTTGTCTTCCTCCTTTCACTCACATATCGGTAGAAGGTTTTATCCCCTCTCTTATTTGACAGGGCTATATTCTCTTCAGTCCTCACCTTTGCTCTCCTGACCTCAGTCCCTGCCTCCTTTTGCCTTTCCTGGCATGCTTTTCTATCATAGAAACATAGAATTTGACTGCAGATAAGGACCACTTGGCCCACCCAGTCTGCCCATTTCCCTACCTAATGGATAAGCTGCAGATCCTAGTTAACCAGCAGCCTACTTCTTCCTACCCCAACCCCTTAGAATTGCCTTATGACTGTCCCATGCATGCTTGAATTCCACCACTGTTTTTGACCCACAACCTCCTCCGGAAGGCTGCCCATGCATCCACAACCTTCTCTGTGAAAAATACTCCTAAATTACCTCTGAGCCGCCCCATCTTCAAATTGTGCCCCCTTGTTCTTGCACACCTCTTTTTTGAAAGATGCTACCCTCTTGACTTTGTTGATTCCCTTGAGGTACTTGAAAGTTTCTATCATGTCCCCTCTCCTCCTTTCCTCGAGGCTATACATATTAAGCTCCTTAGTCTCTCTTCATATGTCTTCCAGTGCAGACCCTGCACCATTTTGGTGCCCTCCTCTGGACAGCCTCCATCCTGTCTATGTCTTTGCGGAGATTGGGTCTCAGAACTGCGCAGTACTCCAGATGGGGTCTTACCAGCTGTCTGTACAGAGGATAATAACTTCCTCTTTTCTGCTGGTGATGCCTCTCCTATGCATCCCAGTATCCCCCCAGCCCTCCTTGCTGCCCTCTCACATTGCTTGCCCACCTTTAGGTCATCTGATATGACTACCCCCAGGTCCCTTTCCATTTTTGTTGTTGTTAGTATCTCACCCCCCATTGTGTACTCTTCCCCTGGGCTTTTGTTTCCCAGGTGCATTGCCTTGCACTTCTTAGCATTGAATCTAAGCTGCCATACATCTGACCATTCCTCTAACCTTGCCAAGTCCCTTCTCATCCTTTCCACCCCACCTTGTGCATCAACTCTGTTGCAAATCTTTGTGTCGTCTGCAAAGAGACATACTTTTCCTTCAGTCCCTCTGCAATGTAAACATAAAGACATTGAGAGGATCGTCCTAATACTGAACCCTGCGGTACCCTACTAGTAACCCCCTTTCTTCAGAGTGGACTCCATTTACTATTACTCTCTGTGTCCTATTCTCCAGCCAATTCTTTACCCAGGCTGTCATCTTGGGACCCACTTCCAGGCTGGCTAACTTGTACATTAATCTTTTGTGTGGGACTGTGTCTAATGCCTTACTAAAGTCTAGGTAGGCCATGTCCACAGCCCCTCCCTGATCTACTACTTTGGTCACCCAGTCAAAGAATTCTATCAGATTCGTCTGGCATGACCTTCCCGCTGTGAATCCATGCTGCCTTGGGTCCTGTGCCCCTCTGGCCTCTAGATACTTGACAGTTCTTTCCTTCAGAAGTGATTCCATCATTTTCCCTATCACTGAGGTTAAACTAACAGGTCTGTAGTTTCCTGCTTCTGCCTTGCTCCCACTTTTGTGAAGGGGAATCAGATCTGCCCTCCTCCAGTCCTTGGGTACCACCCCATCTTCCTATGATTTGTTAAAGAGGGTAGTCAGTGGTGTCACTAGTTCTACCCTTAGTTATTTTAGAATTCTGGGAAGAATCCCATCAGGCCCCATTGCTTTGTCCACCTTCAGTTTTAAGAGTTCTATCAGAACCTTTTCTTCTGTAAATGGGCTGGTATCAACTTCTGTATCCTGAGTGTTTCTACTGTTTGTTTTAGGTACCTTCCCCTCTTCATTTGTAAATACTGTGCAAAAATATTTGTTTAGTATCTCTGCCTTTTCACAGTCACCCTCTGCCCACCCTCCCTCCCTTTATTAAGCCTCACTATCCCTCCCTTGGTCTTTCTTCACTCCCTGATGTACCTATAAAGGTTTATCCTCTTCTTAACTGAGTTGGCTATCTTTTCCTCGGTTTGGGCCTTTGCTGTTCTGACTGTCTTCTCAGCTTCCTTTTGCTTTAACTGATACAATTCTCTGTCCTGCTCCTTCTGTGATTCCTTGTACTTCCTGAATGCTTTCTTTTTCTCTTGAACCTTCATTGCCACTTTCTTTGAGAACCATAGTGGTTTCTTACATCGTTTTGTTTTGTTTATTTGTTTCACACAAAGGCTTGTTACCTCTGTGATGGCAGTTTTTATTATTCCCCATTGTTCTTCCACCCCTCCTTCCTGCCCATTTGCTAGTGCATTCCTTAGGCACTCACCCATTTTGGCAAAGTCAGCCCTCCTAAAGTCCAGTACTTTTGCCTTTGTATGGCTTGACTCTATTGCTGTGTTTATTGTGAACCATACTGTTCGATGGTCGCTAGTACCCAGATGGCTACCCACTTCTACATCTGTGATCCTCTCTCCATCTCCATTTGAGAGAACCAGGTCTAAGATTACTCCCTCTCGAGTGGGCTCCAATACTAGTTGTCTAAGGCATGCCCCCTGTAGGGCATCTAGAATAACCCCACTCTTCGAAGTGGCTGCTGAAACTGCGCTCCAGTTAACATCTGGCATATTCAGATCACCCATCAGCAATATCTCCCCTTTTTCTTCCATTCTAAGTTTACTTTCTATCATTTCCTTGTCCATTTCCTCCCCCTGAGAAGGGGGTCTGTATACAACCCCTGTGCGGATTGTGCTGCCATTGCCTGTCTCCAAATTTACCCACAGTGCTTCTTCTCCTCCCTGTTTACCCTTTTGTTCTGTTGCTTTGATTCCTTCCCTTATGTAAGAGCTCCTCCTCCTCCTCCTCTTTACCCTCCCTGTCCCTCCTGTAGATAGTGTATCCTGGTATGTTTACATCCCAGTCATAGTTTTAATGTGTACCATGTTTCTGTGACTGCCACGATATCCAGATGTTCCTCCTCCATCAAGGCCACTAATTCAGGAAGCTTGTTACTCAGACTATGGGCATTGGTACTCATTGCTCTCCATTTTTTGATGGCTTTACCTTCTGTTGCAGCAGCCCCCACTGACCTTTCTACCTCGGTCTTTTTCTCATTTAGTACCCTGTTTTGTAGGGAGAGGCTGGGATTTTCCTGCTGCTTGTCAGAGCCTCCCCCCTTGACTAGTTTAAAAGCTTGCCAATGAAGCATTTAAACCGATTGCTCAAAAGACTTGTTCCCTTTCTGGACAGATGCAGACCATCCTGCCAGTATAGGCTGGTGTCCCTCCAGGTGGAACCCCAGTCCCCAATGAAGCCGAACCCCTGTGCTCCACACCATTTTTTCAACCATTCATTAAACTGCATGGTGCAAAGTACCCTCGCCTCACCCATGCCATTGACAGGCAGCACCTCTGAGAAGGATACTGTGTGTGCTACTTGTCTTACGCCCCTTCCCAACTCTACAAGTCCTCCTACACTGCTCTAATCTCATGATGAGCCAAGTCATTTGTCCCTAGGTGGACAATGACATCCAGCTCAGACTCCCATGCAGCTGTTCTCGTGATCCTGAGGATGCGCTTCCTGTCCCTCCAAGCCATGGCACCAGGCAGGCACCTTACTTCAGTTTTCCCTGCTTCCCCAGTTCTATCCCCCTAATAATTGAGTCTCCCACCAGGAGCTGCTTCCTTTCCCTGTGGTGTCTTCTGCCTCCTTCCTGTGGGCCTCCCTTGTGAAAGTTGTCCTCAGCCTCCTTAGTCTCCTCTGCGGGTGCATCCATAGGGGAGCTATGCTCCCCCAGAATGGTGTATGGATTGTGGAGTGGAACAGCTGACTGGGTGTGCCTCTGTTCCACCATCCTCACCCTCCCTGAGCCCACTGTGGTCCAACTGCTGTGCTTTATTCACAACCTCTGAGGTAGTGGTGGTGGCTCTGGTGCTCCCTGGATGGGTGAGGTTCCCTTCCTACTGTCCAGTGTGGCCTGGGGAGGTTCCCTTACTAGTGTCCAGTGTGGCCTGAAGACGGGCAACTTCCTCCCTCAGAGCAGAGAGTTGTCTGCAAATAGGGCAGCATCTCAGCCTCCAGAAAGACTCCCAGAAGACTGCTGCCCCACAGCCATTACATTGCACTACTCCCCACATGTTTATCTACTTTTTTTTGTGTGTGTGTGTGATTGGTTTGTTATGTAGAAATATATATATATATATTATACAATGTGTATGCTTATATTGTCAGTGCACTGTGCTCGAGAGGATATGACAGTGATATGCACCTTGCACTCTTGAGGAAATGATGTCAGAACCCCAGGTATAAAGGAACTATTTCCAGGGGTGGGTGGGGTGAGGGTGGGCAGGGTTGGGCCTAAACTGTGCCCTCACAAAACAATCAGCTAAAAGCTCTGACCCACCGCTACGATGAGTGCCATCCTGTCAGCAAGATGCCCTACACAACAATTTGACAGAGGAAATACCCTGCTAATCAAACAGAGAAAAATCCAGGCATCCAAGTCAGACACAGGTAAACCTCCCCAGCCCCAAAACAGCCTGGTGGTTTGTGCTCTGAAAGCAGTCATCCCCAAAATAAATCAGCTGTGCTTTAAACTCTTCCTGCACTGAAAATCTTAAGAATTGGAACAAAAGTAAAGCTAGATCCACCTCCCTCTGTTGCTTGAAAGACTGTCTTTTCCTGATAATTCTAAGTTCCTTATTTCACCTTTCAGTTAGAAGTAGCCTCCACCTGCAGAATATCTGCTACAAACCAAAGACAATTGTAAGGTTCACCTCCCTCTTGTGAGCACAACTCGCTTTCTTGCAAATCCTATGTTCAGTATTGCAGCTTCCAGCCAGAGGTAGCTTCACCTGAAGAATATTAGCTGTTCTGATGAGTTTGCTATAAAACATTTGTTTATAATACTGTTGTTCTCAGGTCTGTAAGACTCTTCCAAAGCTATTGGCTGATAAGTAACTATGATGTAAGCACTTCCTGACACAGTCTGGCCTGGCCTTTTAAGGCACACACAGATAAACACAAAAAACAGTTTCCACCCCCTAGGGCACTGTCTGGGTCAAATACACAGCCTGTACCTGCACTTACTTCAGGACTTATGACAAATTCTTAGCTCAGGATTTAAACTCTTTCTGCACTGAAAATCTTAAGAATTGGAACAAAAGTAAAGCTAGATCCACCTCCCTCTGTTGCTTGAAAGACTGTCTTTTCCTGATAATTCTAAGTTCCTTATTTCACCTTTCAGTTAGAAGTAGCCTCCACCTGCAGAATATCTGCTACAAACCAAAGACAATTGTAAGGTTCATCTCCCTCTTGTGAGCACAACTCGCTTTCTTGCAAATCCTATGTTCAGTATTGCAGCTTCCAGCCAGAGGTAGCTTCACCTGAAGAATATTAGCTGTTCTTCCTCCCTCTGTGACTGTTTTTATCTCCTGAAAGCTGCTCTCTTCGCCCTGACCTTTATTGCAACCTCCCTACTGAACCATACAGGCTTCATCTTTTTTCTGTTTTTACTGACCTGTCTAACACAGAGATTTGTGGCATCTACTATAGCCCCCTTTATTTTTTCCAATTTTTCTTCCACCCCCTTCAGATCTCCCACCCCTACAAGAGTTTTTTGAGGTGGTCTCCCATACTTTTAAAGTCTGCTCTCCTGAAATCTAGGACTTTTACCTTAGAGTGTTTCCTTTCTGGTGCTGTCCTTAGCGTGAACCATGCTGTATTATGGTCACTCATGCCTAGGCTTTCCCCCAGTGAAACCCCTCCCATTCTGTTTCCATTTGTGAAAATCCAGTCAAGTACTGCCCCTTCCCCAGTAGCTTCCCTGACTAGCTGTCTCAAGAGTGCCCCATGTAGGGAGTCAATGATATATCTACTCCTGGCAGAGACCAATGCTGGGGTACTCCACTCCACATCTGGTAAGTTGAAATCCCCCAACAGCAGCACCTCCCCTTTGTTTGCCACCCTCTGTATTTCCTCCATCATAGCTTTGTCCACCCCCTTCTTGTGATGGTAGCCTATATAGCACCCTATGCAAATAAAATCCCCTTTCCCCATCTCCAATGTGACCAGTAGAACCTCTGCCCCCCACTTGCCCAATGCCCCAGTAGCTTTTATGTCATCTCTTACATAAAGTGCTACCTCCCCGCCTTCTCTGTCCTTTCTGAAAAGAGCATATCCCAGTATAGACATGTCCCAATCCTGTTCCCCATAGCTCCACTTCTCCGTAAAAGCCATGACATCTAGGTCTGCTTCTGCCATGACTGCTACCAGGTCTGAGACCTTGTTTCCCAGACTCCTAGCATTGGTGCGCATGACCTTCCATACCTCAGATCTACTTCTTTGTCCCTCCTCTGTATATGCCCCCCTTTCCTTGCTGAGGACTTTCTCTTGTTATCTCTCCTTCCTCTCTGCTGACCCTATACTTCCTACTTTCCTTACTCCCTCTTCATATCTTACTGCCACCGAAGTTCCCCTTTATTTCCCCTCTCCTTGATTTGCTATTATCCCTCCTCGTGCTTCCTTCCTCCTGCTGTCCAACTTCCTGCTCCAGTCATCCTATTGAATTAATGTAAATGTCAAGCTTTTGTACTAACGAACTAACCCCCTCCCTTGTCAGGTGGAGATCATCTCCCTTAAAAAGCCTCCTCTCCCAGAAGTCACCCCAGTTGCCAATGAAGTGGTACCCCCTTGTCTGGCACCAGTCCTTCATCCATCCATTAAAGGAAAACTACACCCTCATATCTTGTAAATGTTATTTGTTTCCATGTCAATAGACAACTCTTTTCATGTAGCTGTTAAGGATGTATGTAAATGTTTTAGTCTGTTATTACAGTTCATAGTAGGCCCTGTGACTGCCCTGGGAGTCTCCATTTCATGGTTGTTGAAATCGCATTGTCCCTGAAAGCTACATTAGCATATGAGAAAATGATGTCACATCACCCATTTATACCATGTATCTATATGCTGAAAGAACAAATACCTTGCAAAAACTCTCTGGAAACTCATAAACTGAGTGAAGTTTAGAGGGAAAAAACCTGTAATATAACTCAGGTAGTTTGCAAAGCTCACTGAAGGTAACTGTGGTATTCCACACCTTTTTGCAGCTCGTTTCTTTTAGGACTAATTAAGCAGGCAGGCATACTGGGGAGTTTAAAGGGTGATTATGCATCATGTTCTCATATGCTAATTCAGCTCTCGGGGACAATGCGATTTCAACAACCATGAAATGGAGAGTCCCAGGGCAGTCACAGGGCCTAGTATGAACTGTAAAAACAGACTGAAACATTTGCATGCATCCTTAACAGCTACATGAAAAGAGTTGTCTACTGACATGGAAACAAATAACATTTAGAAGATATGAGGGTGTAGTTTTCCTTTAAGTTCCGCTATCTCATCTTGTCTAAATCTGTCCTTCTTCTGTCCCCTTCCCCACACCGGTAGGGCCTCTGAGAAGGCCAAGGATGATACTTCCCCCTCTAGCCTGCCTGCCAGCTTTTCCAGACTTTGTTTGACCTCATCAACTGGTTGGTGGGCTAGGTCATTTGTACCTACATGAATTATCACCCTCAGTCCTTCCCCTGCATTGTCAACCAATTTGCCTATCTTTTCTGTATCCCATTTAGCAGATGCTCCTGGGGGACATTTGACTGACATCTTTGAATAGCTTTCCCCCACCAATTTGTCCTCCACTCCCTAACCATAGAGTCCCCTACCACCAATATTTTATTTTTGCTCTTTTTCTCAGTGACCTTTCTCTCATGGGATGCTGCTTTTTGGCTCCCGCCTAACATGCTGATCAGACTTTGGTCCTCCCACTTTGAGATAGGCAATTGTTCTCTTGCCAGGGACTGAAAACGATTGTGCACCAGGGTGTTGATGAATGTAACCTTGCTGCTGCAGCCAACCCTTTTCCTCCCCCTCTCTCCCTCCTTTCCCACTATCCTCTACCCTCCTTGGCCGATGGGGCTCTGAGGGAGTGGAAGTGGTTGGGGGAGAGCCCCATGCTAGCAGGTGCTGCAGCCTGGATATTTCCCCCCAGGCTGCCTCCAGCTGACCCCTGAGCTCATCTAGATTTTGGCACATTGGGCAGCAGCCCACCCTCCAGAGGGTCCCCCTGGAGATGAGGACCACGCATCTATTACAGCTTACAAATCTCATGTTTTTATACCTTTTTCCTCCCTGCTGGCTTATTTAATGTGGGCTCGAGTAGCACTCTGTGTCTTATCCCTTCTAGTAGTTCATGCCTTTCTGAGGGCTACAAAAGATCAGCTATACAAAGTATTTTGCAACTATTCCCCTAAGAAGCTCTGAATTTCAGCAGTATACAGATACAGGCATATGGCTATAATCAGTTTTACAAGACTTGCAAAAGCTGTCACCTCAACCCAAATCACAAGAATGGGCTGTACTTTGTTGTAGTGGATACAAGAGGGTTAATTCTCTGTCTTAGGGTAGGAGGGTAGAGCATCCTAGTGCATTGGGACTCTGGTAATGGAAATTGCAGAAGCAGTGGAAGCAGCAGGGAACAGTGCACAAGCGCAGCAGGAGCCACTGAATAAAAGGTGTTCATTGCCAAGATGTATCAGATGCAGAGGCAGACATGATGCCCTCCTGTTATAAAGAGTTTGTCTGTTGCATTTTTTAAAAGGAGAGAGCATATTGAAAAATCATGCAACAGTGAATAAAATAGACATATCTTTTGAGTCAATTATATGGTAAAGCTAAGCAGAGAGATAAGACTTACTTCCTAACAGAGGATGATGAATCTGATGAGGTACGTGCCATATACAGTGTGAAACAGTAAAGCACTGAACCAGTATAGTAATGATATCTTTGGCAATTAATGGGTAAGATGTGCCGGTGGAACTAGATACAGGAGCCTCACTTGCTGTTATCAGAACAAACTCTTACAAGTAGTTAAAAAGAAAAAACAAGACGCTTCAAAATAATGGATTGACATAACACTGCACACAGATACAGAAAAAAGCATCGACATGTTAGGCATGCTTATTAATACAAAAATCACACATGCCCCCACAATGCAAAGCATCATGGGCTGCATATGCAAATCACCACAGAATGTTATGCTGGTCCAACTATGTTAAGGGGACATACCAAATTTAGGAATTAGAGATTTCTCTGCTGGTGGTTGAAGGCAAGAGTCCAAGTATTTTTGGCAAGGGCGGGGGCTTTATAAGTTTTTAAACTGAACTGACCAAACTGGACTAAAATTCATCAGTTAGGGGGAGCAGCTATGCCATCATGGAAAAATATCCAGAGTTTTCTAAACACAGCTGGGTACTGTAACTTAAAGGCAGTAAATGCCTCCATCCATATGGATCCCAGTGTAACTTCTCAGTTGTTTAAGACCTTTTTGCAAAACGAATATAATTGAACCAGAGCAGTGTTCTCTGTGGAGTGCTCCTATTGTTCCCTTAATCAAGGAAAATGGAACTGTCTGTATTTGTGGTGACTGCATTCTGACAGTGAACAGGATTTCTAAATTTTCCACAATAAACCAAGTACATCTAAGAAGGCAAATTTGAAATATTCAAACATTACAATAAAAGTCTTGAAAGACTAATCAAACACTAAGTTCAAATAAAGTCAAACAAGGAAAATCAGAAATAATCCCTGTTGCATGGAGATGCATAGATCTCACTAAAACTTTATTTAAATGCAGCCAAATCAATGCTGTCATTTAAACCTTGATCACTCATTGCACTGAGTATAAATCCAAAAACTCTCTCTTTGCTCCACTGATTTCTCAGAATCCCCCCCACACACTGCCACAGGATACTTTTCAATCCCAATAAACTTAATTTCATGTTGTTTACCAGGGTTAGTCAGAATGTGTTTTATAATCGCATATGTAATATCATTTCTTTGTATGGCTCTAACATGTTCTCCCATCCTAGTCCTAAATGTGCATGTGGTCTAACCCACGTAGAAATTATCATAACTACACAACAACAGATAAACAACCCCAGTACTGCTACGTGTAATAAACTGATGTATTTGATTTACAGTGCCATTAGATGGATTTATAAAGTGTTACTATGTGGACCTCCTTTAAAGGTGGGTGCTTTGATGTGATCTGATTCACATCATAGAAGGAATTTATTTGTCTTAGCAGGCAATGGCTGAGGTTACCCTGGACATGGTCAAAAACAGAGTTTATTGAGAATTTAGTAGCCAAAATATGAAAATATAAGACTTTCCTGGGGGCATCCATAAGCTGCTGTCTGGTAATTTCCCACACTTGAATTCTGGTCTTTTGGACAGCTGAAAATGGAAAAAAGCAACATGTCTTTTCCTTAGATTTTTAATACTGTTAACATTTGCTGTCAAGAAATTGACTTTTGGAGGTGTCATAGAACTTAGTAAGAGAAAGAAGAGAAAGAAAAACTCAAAAATGCTAAGATGTTATTTGTTTCTTTCTTGTACCCCTCCTTCCTCACTCTAATGTTAATTTTTTTCTTGCTGGAGCCATCTGTAGCATTAGCCTCCTCAGTTTCAGAGGACAGGTCCATCTATGAGGAGGGTATTGAGGATGCATCCGAGTCCTCCTCCATATCTCCCAGTTGTTTTGTTTTCTGCAGAGTATCATAACTGTTGAACAGAAACATAGAAACATGGACTTTGACGGCAGATAAGGACCGCTTGGCCCACCCATTCTACTAATTTCCCTACCTATTGGACATGCTGCAGAGCCTAGTTAACCAACAGCCTACTTCCTTCTACCTCCCACTAGAATTATATTATGTCTGTCCTATGTATTCTTAAATTCCCCCACTGTTTTTGGCCCCACCACCTCCTTAGGAAGGCCATTCCATGTGTCCACCACCCTCTCTATGAAAAAATACTTCCTCACAATGCCCCTGAGTCATCTCCCCTCTATCTTCAAATTGTGCCCCCTTGTTCTTGCACATCTCTTTTTCTGAAACATGCTGCCCTCTTGGACTTTGTTGATTCCCTTGAGGTACTTGAAAATTTCTATCATGTCCCCCTCTCCTTCGTTTCCTCGAGGGTATACATATTAAGCTCTTTTAGTCTCTCTTCGTATGGCTTCTGGTGCAGAGCCTACACCATTTTAGTTGCCCTCCTCTGGACTGCCTTCATCCTGTCTATGTGCTTATGGAGATGGGGTCTCCAGAACTGGATGCAGTATTCCAGATGGGGTCTCACCAGGTCTGTACAGAGGGATAACAACTTCCTGTTTTCTACTGGTGATGCCTCTCCCTATGCATCCCAGTATCCCCTCAGCCATCCTTACTGCCTTCTCACATTGCTTGCCTACCTTTAAGTCATCTGATATGACTACCCCCAGGGCCCATTCCATTTTTGTTGTTATTAATACCTCCCCCCCCCAACCCACTGTGTACTCTTCCTTTGTGTTTTTGTTTCTCAGGTGCATTACTTTGCACTTCTTTGCATTGAATCAAAGCAGCTATACTTTTGATCATTCCTCCCACCTTGCCAAGTCCCTTTTCATTCTTTCCACCCCCCCCCCCCGTGTATCAACCCTGTTGCAGATCTTTGTGTCATTTGCAAAGAGGCATACTTTTCCTTCCAGTCCTTCTGCGATGTCACCTATAAAGACATTAAGGAGGACCAGTCCCAGTACTGAACCCTGCGGTATTCTGCTAGTAACCCCCTTTCTTCAGAGTGGACTCCATTAACTGTTACCCTCTGCGTCCTGTTGTCCAGCCAATTTTTCACCCAGGTTACCACCCTGGGACTCACTCCCAGGCCGGCTAACTTATTTATTAATCTTTTGTGTGGGACTATGTCAAATGCCTTGCTAAATTCTAGGTAGGCCATGTCCACAGCCTCTCCCTGGTCTACTACTTTGGTCACTCAGTCAAAGAAATCTATTAGATACATCTGACATAACCTTCCCACTATGAATCCATGCTGCCTGGGGTCCTGTGCCCCAATAGCCACTAGGTACCCAGCAATTCTTTCTTTCAGAGGTGATTCCATTATTTTCCCTACCACTTAGGTCAAACTAACAGGTCTGTAGTTTCCTGCCTCTGCCTTGCTCCCACTTTTGTGAAGGGGAATCATATCCACCCTCCTCCAGCCTGAGCTACCACATCATCCTCCCATGATTTTTTAAAAAGGGTAGTCAGTGGTGCCACTAGTTCTTCCCTTAGTTATTTTAGCATTCTTGGGTGAATCCCATCAGGCCCCATTGCTTTGTCAATCTTCAGTTTTAGGAGTTCATTCAGGACCCTTTCTTCTGTGAATGGACTGGTATTGAACTCCCCCCCCCCCATCCAGTGTGCTTCTATTATTTGGTTTAGGTACCTCCCCCTCCTCTTCTTCTTTTGTGCATACTGAGCAGAAGTATTCATTCAATAACCCTGCTTTTTCACTGTCACCCTCTGCCCACCCACCCTGCTCTTTTTTAAGCCTCTCTATCCCTCCCATGGTCTTTCTTCACTCCCTAATGTACCTATAAAAGGTTTTGCCCTCTTTCTTAACTGAGTTGGCTATCTTTTCTTTGGTTTGGGCCTTTGCTATTCTGACTGCCTTCCCCACTTCCTTTTGCTTTAACTGGTACAGTTCTCCTTCCTGCTTCTTTCTATGTTTCTTTATACTTTTTGAATGCTATCTTTTTCTCCTAACCTTCCCCGCCACCTCTTTTGAGAACCATAGTGTTTTTTTCCTTTGTTTTGTTTATTTGCTTCACACAAAGGCTTGTTGGCTCTGTGATGGCAGCTTTGATTTTTCCCCATTGTTCCTCCACCTACCTTCTTGCCCATTTGCTGGTGCTTGTCTGAGGCACTCCCCCAATTTGCCAAAGTCAGCCCTCCTAAAGTCCAATACCCTCGCTTTGTGTGACTTGACTCTACAGCTTTGTTTATTGTGAACCACACTGTTTGGTGGTTGCTTGTTCTCAGATGGCTACCCACTTCTAAATCCAAGATCCTCTCTCCATCCCTGTTTGAAAGTACCAGGTCTTTTTTTTTCCAATTTTAAGTTTATTAGAGGTTTTACAATACAGAGAAGAGATCCATGGCACACATGAATAAGACATCATACATAACATGAAGTACATGGTCTATCCTCCACCCTTCCCTCCACCCTCCCTTGTCCCCTACCCCCCACTTCCCCACCCCCCTCAGAGAGATCTGTTCTATATTTTATGGATTAGAGATAGAGGTATCATTACCTGCAGTCTTCAAAGAGTAAAGGGATTGTAAAGGTCCCCATATCCTGTTAAATCTTTTAGACCTATTGTGTAAACTAGCAATAGCTTTTTCTGTTCGGAGGTTGGCCAGGAGCTCTTGAAGCCATTCAGTGTAAGTGATCTCTATATTATCTTTCCAGTGCTTCAAGACTATCTTCTTAACTGACATGGAGCTCAACGCCATGTGATATTTGTGGTTTAGTACTGGGATGGTTGAGAAATCTCATAGCAGACAGATTTCAGTCAGACCAAGAAGGGATCAGCCCACTGCCTAATAAGTGCTCATAAGGGGACAATTTCAGGACAGGACCAGAAAATATGAAGCAAATTGCCCTCCTCTTGATGACACCTAGTGCAAATCGGAGACACTGCAATGCCAAACTTGGCCAGTTTTTGAGGAGAATAATTATGTAAATTTTGAAATAGCATGATCTAAAGCCTATCTTGAGTAATCAATTTGTGACAAGCTTGCCATGAGTAGGGCCAGTTAAAAATCTTATCTGGGAAAAAGAGAAGACCAGTAAGTTGTTGGGCCAAAACTGTCTGGGCAAACCCAATTGTATAACATACTGTAAATTTCTGAGACAGCTTGCGGGAAGCCTGCTAGTGGACCTAGTTCCTCTCGGAAGGCAAATGTTGGAGATAGAGGAGGTATAACTCCAAAATCTGTAAACAGAAGATGGTACAGTTGAAACACTTTGAAAATATCAGAGGTCGGGATATTAGCCTTTCTCAAGATCTCCAGAGAAGAAAGCCAAGTTCTATCTTCTTTGGCAAAAAATAGAAGAGGACAATCTCCTAGTTGTCAGAGCCATCCTGACATAAGGAGTTTCCCCCTATTTTGACACTAGGATTGCCCCTCAGGGGTTGAGACAGATCAAAAGTGTGATTATGCTTTAGGAAGGCACATAACTGGGAGTGAACTCTGATAGATACCACAATGGGTGTATTCTTTATTTGGGGAGGGAGGGAACTGCTTTTCTTGTGCAGAAGTGCAGCGGGGGAGAGTTCTTGAGCTTTTATTAGCACTAACTCTATTTTGAGACAGACTGGTAGGAAGGGGAGAGAAGTTTGTGAACCCTCTGCAGATATCCATCTGAGATATTTATTAGCATGACTTGCCCGGTAATAAAGGCCCACATATGGCAGGCACAGTCCCTCCTTATCTTTGGGGGCAGCTAGTTTATAAAATGCCATCTGATGTCTTTTACCAGCCCAGATAAAATCTATAATGAGACTATGGACCTTTTTGAACCATGACAGGGGGAGCCAAATATTTAGAAGATTTAGTGGGTAGAAAAGATGGGGAAACACATTTGTTTTAATTAAGTTAATTTTACCCCATAGGGAAATTGGTAGAAGGGACAATCTTTTCAAATCCTGAGTAATTAAAAGAAGGAGGGAATCTAAATTTAGTTTTAAAAGGAAGCTCAGACTTCTTGCAAGTTCAATTCCCAGATATTTCAAGGAGTCTGATTTCCATGAAAGCCCTAAGTTGGAAATGGTATGTTTTAAAACTTTATGATTAAGGGGGAATACTACTGTCTTTTCTATGTTTAGTTTGTAATTAGACATCACACTTAAATCTTTGATGATTTTCAACATAAGAGGGATAGATTTGGCTGGATGTAACAGCTGCATGAGAAGGTCATCCACGTAGAGTAATACCTTGACAACCTGACCATGGACAGGTATACCTTGAACATCCAGACAAACTGTCAGCCTGCAAATGAGAGGCCCTGGGTGGGATATTCAGAAATGCGCCAGAGGCAGGCGCAAGAAGGGCGCAGAGCAAGTCCACTGAGCCATGGTGCAATGGGCATGATATTCAAAAGATGCACATGACAGGATGCACCAGCGCAACATGGCTGAATATTGCACGGATGCACCATAGCGCAGGGAGCATGCCATGAAGCGCAATAGTGCCACCAGGGATGCGCAGAGGAGCAAACCAAGAAGCACAATAGCAACAACCAGTGACGTGCAAGGTGCAGAGGTGCAGAGGTGCATGTGCCAGGACACACATGGAATGGTAACAGGCACAGCAAGTGGCAAGCCACAGAGGTGGGAGGGCCCTCCACTAGGGCTCAGAGTGTGCCAGGTGAGAGGCATGGTAGGCACATGAAGGCACACCGCCCAGTGAGCATGAGGCGGCAGTAGGCCCCTGACCATGTGCACCACAGTGGTGCATGGAGGCAGGGTGGCAACAATGGCCTGTGCCACACAGGCACTGGCAACCCCAACTGGGAGGCTCTGGACATGCCATCTGGACCACAGCCAGCAACACATAGGCAAACAGCACACAAGGCACACCCCACACAGCCAGAAAAGACAGGCCATTGCCACCCCATCCATCCAATGGAGGAACTCCACCAGGTATAACCTCCAGTCCACCCCAGTCATCCCACACAGCAGCCATGCACACCACTGCAGCATGGCTTCACACGCCAGCTGCAAAGCAGACATGGACACAGATGGTTAGCCATAAAATAATGTATTTCAACAGGTATAAAACAACTATATACACATATACATGGAACAGGGTAATGGGAAAAGGAAAAGGTGGGACCAGTAACAAACATGGATGTCAGGGAAGAGAGGCAGGGGGACAGGGGTAATGGCAACAGCAGGTGACAAGAGAGGGCGAGGGAGGGGGCTCAGGGAAAAGAAACTGATGCAGACCAATGGGCCCTATGGCTGTCCATGGCCCACTGGAGGCCAACGCTGGCATTGGCCCTGCCATCTGTGCTGTGACACTTCTAGTAGCCATACCACCTGGAACGTGGCAGTGGTCACCCACAGGATCTGCTGCAGGAGCCTTGCATGGACATCAGGGGGATGGACACCTAGGACAAAGGAGTGAACACGGTATGAATACATGTCCAGAACACTGCAGCCCACCCACTGTGCACAGCAGGCATTGGTGACATGTGCCCCTGGGCTGGCAACCAGCCACCTGCAGTGAGTGCGCCCACATGAGCCACCTACCCAGGGACCCACAACCATGCAAAACAGTGCACACCATCACCACCCATGCACCACACATCACCACCATGGTAGGCAGGCGACATGGCTAAGCAGCTGGATGGCAGTGGTACAGCCAGGACCCAGGTGCACGCACAGCCCAGCTGCAGCAGCCACCCACATGTGCGATAGACATGGCACGGGGCAACAGACACCGCAGGCAGTGCACAGCTGGAGGGGCCATGCGCACAGAGGGCCATGTCCCACCCCCACCCCTGCTGCCCACCCTGCACAACACTGTAGCATGGAACTGTGCCTACCTGCATGCTGTGGTGCACCTTGTGGCTGTTCAGCAGCACCACCCATGCGGCCTGCATCCTGCACACTGCTCCCTGCGGTGGCCTGTCCTGGCCTGGCCGCAGCACCAGCGAGACAATCCCACCTCCTATCTTCAGGGCCTAGGAGGGAAATATAGATAAAGACACATCAGTACCTGGCAACACCACAGGCCCCCCCAGCACAGTGTGACACCCTGCCCAGCATGTCAGTGGCACAGGGCAACCATGGTGCACCACCATGGCCAACAGGATGCACAACCCCAGCCCCCCGTGGCAGCATGGTGTGCCGACCTCACTGCCCAATGGACCACTGGATGGGAATGGGCATGGGCGATGTGCACTTACCTGGCCATGGCTCGGCACCCCTCCGGACATGTGCCTGTAGAGTCCGTAGCAACTCAGGGTCTCTTTGCTGTAGGTCCCCATAGCGGTGCCTGCATTGCTTGCCACTGCGTCGAGCACCTGTGGCCTCTTCCTGACCATTGGCCACCTCTTGCCACGCCTCTGTCCATAGCCTGTTTAGGGGCACCTGCCCAAACAAGGTGCCAGCATGAGGGTCCATGAGGGCCACAAGGTTGACAAGCTGCACCTGGGTCCAGTTGGGAGCCCTGGCACTGGTACAGCATAGCATGGCTGCAGCTAAGTTGGCAATCCAAAATTGTGCCCATTAGCACACGTGCCACTCATGCTGGGGATGCGTGCCTCACACAGTGATGCACTGCCAATGCCTATCGTGCAGGCACAGAGATGTGTGACATGATCAACGCAGCACTGCCACATGCTGCAGGGCACCCAGAGGTGCAAAGGGCACCCGTGGGGTCAAGGGTCAGGCTGCACACCCTGTGACACAGTGCCATTGGGCACGCCATGCATGGTGCATGGTAGGGGCATGTGGGAGCTATGGTGCATGGCCTAATAGCGCACGGGCACCATGGCACCCATAGTGCAGGGGCACCATCAGTGTCTTGGCGCCACAGCACCATCGGCACTATGGCACCGGGGCACCGTAGGCCACACAGTGCATGAGCGCCACATGTGCAATAGTGGACCGGTGCTATACTGCCTACTGTGCATTGTGCATATGCTGCGCCAGTGGTGTATGCAATGGCAGCATGCGCATGCATGCTGCAGAGCTTGTTGTGCACGTCACAAAGTTGCACCATGACTTGAGCATGCGCAAGTCCATTGCGCAATGTGCAACCACGTGATAATCAGCTTGAATATGCAAATCAGTCCATTAGCCTATCCGCGCCACATCCTTTGCATTTTCATCTCATTACAGTTGCGCAACACCTCATTTGCATGCGATGTGGTATAAAGGCGCCACGGGACTGCACAGGGTATGGACGGGTATTGCATTATTCAGAGGTGAGAAGCACGCTGTGGGGCTGTCGGGACAGTGGTATGGGAGGGTGCTGTGGGACTTACCAGACTGTATTAACACATGCCTATCTCCACAGGAACAAGCATGACCAATCAAGAGGAGGGTGAGGAGCGTGGGCCTGCACGCAGGCACAGGCCCAACTTCACCAGGGCAGAGTCAGATGCCCAATTTGAGGTGTACCTGGACCAGGATCCTCTCCTGAGTGGCATGACAGGCACTCCACAGGCCCAGGTGACAGCATGGGAGGGCGTGGCCCATGCTGTGAACCAGCAGGGCAGCCACCAACATTCTGTGCAGGAGTGCAAAAAGAAGGTTGGAACAGACTGGAGGAGGATCAAGAAGAACATGGCAGCCATCCGGTCAGCGCGTGCCGCCACAGGCAGGGGTCAGCCTGCTGTGCCCCAACTGATGCCATGGGAGGAGATGGTGGCAGCCACCATGCAGCGCAGCACCATCGAGGGTGTGCATGGTGGAGGCTTCCAGACAGGTGGCAGCCCATCACTGCATGGTAGGAATGGCAGTGATGGGGGCAGAGGGGCTGAGGGCAGGAAGGGCTGGGTGCAAGGGGGCTGGGGGTAAGGGGGGTGACAGCGCCACTAATGCATCTGTTTTTTGTTTCAGCTCCTGAGTGCCTGCATGCAGTGGCAGGCGTGGGGGTGTCTGCTGTGGGGCAGCCCTGGACCCGGAGGACCATCCACCCACCTCCACTGGACTCCAGGGAACGGAACAGATGCAGCCCAGCACTGCTGTCTGTCTGGATGCCTGTGGTAAGGTTGTGGACGAGGCCCTGGCTGTGTTCCAGCTTGATGCCAGGCATGGCGTCCTGTGTGCCGAGACACAGATCAGGGCAGGGTCCGGGACCAATGATGACGAGTCCTTTATCCCAGACAGTGATGTTGTGGGTGCAGAGGAGGCACCCATACCACACACCCACCACGGCAGCGCAGATGGTGACCTGGTGGCAGTTGCCTGCCCACCAGCCACTGTAGCTGGCGTCGCCGAGGCTGCCCCTGGTGCAGCACCGGCTGGCGGTGGTGGTGGTGCAGCTGCACCAGCGTTACCATGTGCACAGCAGCCGGAGGGGCAGCAGCAGTGGCTGGACGGAATCGAAGGGGGGCCTGGGGCAGCACCTGCCGACAGTGCACCACATGATGACCAGCTCCAGGAGGGCCCCGCTGTGCAGCACCCAACTTCACGGGGGACTGGGCCACGTGGTCAGGCTACACCCATGGGTCAGCACATTGCCCATGCGCCCCAGGGCACCGACCCCTTAGACGAGCACACCCGTCTGCTGTGGGCCTCCATTGAGCAGCAAGTGCTGGTCATGGCAGGGGTGCATGCACTCCATGCAAAGCTGCGCCAGGCAGCAGAGTGGTGTGACAGGGACTTTGACCTGCTCCTGGTGGAGAACATGTGAATGCGGGTGGACATGACTGCAGCCATGGATTGGCTCACTGCTGTGGTCACAGCCAGCCTGGCACCACTGGCCTCCCTTGTGCATGGCCGTCTGCCGCATACCCCACAGAGTGCATTCTCCACCCCTCAGTCACGGCGTCGTGTGACCCCCACGCTGTCTATGCCGGGATCCGCCGTGGGCATTCCAAGCACGCCTGGAGCAGGCATGTTTGGGAGCCTGCAGACACCTGCTAGGACCCGGTCACGTTCCCGCAGTGCCACCCTAGGGGGACCGTCTATGACACCCCCTGAGGCCGACGCTCAGCCTGTGTCTGCTGGGTGGTCTCAGAGAGGCTGTCCTCATGTCCACGGCAGCCGTGCTACCGTGCAGCGTTCCTGAACTGCCCACCTCCATGTCCGCTGTATGCTGCTGCCCTGTGAGCACACTGGCATGGCGTGTGCATGTGCATCCCATGGACGTGGCATCCGTGGTCAACCCGCACATGGGCCTTGTGATCCCTTCCCAGCTGCTGGCCACTGTGGCGTGTGCATGATGATGCCAGCATAGCACTGACTGCCACTGTGCACCGGTGCTCAGCGTCTGACACACGCCCGGTGCCCGCCTCTGGGCGGGGCATGATGGGTCCTGTGTGCATGTGCATGTGTGTGTGTGTGTGTGTGTGTGTGTGTGCGGGGTGTGTGGGGATGTGCTGCATGCTGTCACAGTGTCCAGACCCACCCATGTCCACACTCCCCTCCAGCTGACCCTGGCATGGGTCCCACCCATGCATGCCTGTCTGCTGTGCCATAGGCCCTGGGCCATGCATGTGGCCATGTTCACCTACCTGCGCACTCCATAGTGCTCCTCTGTGATTTTGTCCCAGTGCAGCTGGGCCATCCTGGTCAGCCAGGGATCCCTTCACCCGGGGGAGGCTGCCCACCACCTCCAGGCCTGGCGGACGCATTGTCCCCACTGCTGTCCCCCTCTTCGACCTCAACAGCTATCCCACAGTCGGTGGCCATGTTGTGTAGTATACAGCAGGCCAGGAATAGTCCACAGGCCTTTGAGGGGCTGTACTGTAGGGCACCACCAGACCTGTCCAAGCAATGGAACCGAGCCTTCAACAGCCCAAACACCCACTCGATGATGGTCCAGTGCTGGTGTGTGCCTCATTGTATCGCTCCTGTGCTGGGGTCAATGGGCGCCGGTATGGGGTGAGCAGCCAGGGCTGGAGTGGGTAGCCACTGTCACCTGTGTGTGGAGATGTCTGCTTAGCATGGTGGACTGTGTCAATGCACCCCCCGGCCGTCCCGGCCACACCACCTGATACCCCTGCCCTGGTGTCCCCCACACCCTGCCCTGTTATTCCTGGCTTCCCACTTTCACAGCATACTCACCGACTAGGTGGCCGGTGGGGATGTCCCCACTTTCAAACCTGTGGCACAGTGCTGACTGGTGCCAGATGAAGGCATCTTGTGCTCCTCCAGGGTGTGTGGCACAGACATTGATAATGCGCCCCCTGGCATCGCACAGCACCTGGCAGTTGACAGTGGGGTAGCCCTTCCTGTGCATGTACGCTACCCCCTCTGGGCCAGGTGGCACGTGGATGCCGACATGGGTGCAGTCGATGGCTCCTAGCATGCCAGGCAAACGTGCCACCCTGTGGAACTCCTGCATGTTCGCTGTGCACTCTGCCTGTGTGCTGGGGAAACAGATGTACTCTGCAGCATGTGGCAGCACTGCACTGAGGAATTGTGTGAGGAGCCGTGATGTGACTGACTGGGTGATGCCTGTGGTGTCCCCTGTTGGTCTCTTGAAGGTACCCGTGGTAAGCAGGCACATGATAGCCATGACCTTTGTCTCCACCGACAGGGCTTGGCTCCGTCTTGTGGGTGCCTGCATCTCCTCACTGCACAGCTCACAGAGCCACCTCAGAATTTCCAGGTTCAGGTGGTACCGGCCCATGATCTCTGTATCACTGTACTGTTTGAAGGTGGTGCAGGCACGGTACCGCCTGTTCCGGATCTGCCACCAATGAGCCCTTCCACGGTTGCACCGGTCTGCAAGCTGCCTCCTCACACCCCTCATTACTGCCTCCATCTGGAAGATGGCACTGCCCATGGCCTAGGTTGTACTTCCCCCCCACCCCAAGCGACTCTCTTCTCAGGCCCCCCCAGCTGTGTGCTGCTGTCTTTGCCCCTGCACTCAGTGCACCCCTGTGTCATGGCTGCCTGGCCAGTGGTCTGTGGGCTGTGGCTTCCACCTCCAACCTGTCTGGGCCCCTGCGCAGCCCCTCCTGTACTAGGTGTCACTGGCACTCACTGCATGTTGCCTCAGACCCTGTCTTGCACCCACACACGCACACACACACATATATATACACACACACTACCTCTCACTGACTCTGGCAGTATCACACTCCCTGGTCCACATTCTGTGCCTCTCCCATCCTGCCTCTTTCTCTCTGTGACTCCCCTCCTGCTGTTCAGCCTGCCCACTCGCTCTCCCTCTATGTGGTTTCCCTCTGGAGCAAGCCTCCTTCCCTCACTTGCTTCCCTTTTTATGGGCTCAAGTCTGCTCCGCACAAGTCCCGTTTGTTCCGTGCTTGCGCCATTCACCTGCTATTGAATATCACACTGTGCTGCATATTCATGGCTACACCCCCTGCACGTGCACATGCATTCATTGCCATTGCACATTGTCACATTGGAACATGCGCTGTGCATCTGCTGCCGCTGAATATCGCTCTCTGGCGCAACTCTGTTGCACATTGTGCAACTGCTCTGAACATCCTGCCCTCTAAATATAAATTAAAAAGAAGTGGTGATAAGGGACACCCTTTCCTTGTACCAGATTTTAAGGAAAAAGGTTCAGATATTGCCCCATTACAAGTTATTCTGGCAGTTGGAACTGAATAGAGGGTACCTGTCCATTTCTGGAATTCTGGAGGGAAACCAAATGCATTTGAAGTACATAATAAGAAGTGCCAGTTGACCCTGTCAAAGGCCTTCTCAGCATCCAGGGAAACCAAGGCCGCTGGGAGGTTGGCATCCCTGGATGCCGAGAAGACACGCGCCAGAGTGTGTAAGTGGTCCATGGATGACCTTCCCTTCATAAAGCCCACTTGCTCTGGTCCTATGACATCTGGGAGTACTTTACTTATCCAACCAGCCAGGAGTTTGGCCAGTATCTTAATATCTTGATTAAGGAGCGAAATGGGCCTATAACTTGACACTGAGTGCGGGCATTTGTCAGGTTAGGGTAGGAGCACAATCAGAGCTTCAAACATGGATGCATCTGATTTTGCCCCTGAGAAAATGTGTTGATAAAGAGGAATAAGCACAGGAA
Organism: Neoceratodus forsteri; assembly: GCA_016271365.2. Lineage (NCBI taxonomy): Eukaryota > Metazoa > Chordata > Ceratodontiformes > Ceratodontidae > Neoceratodus > Neoceratodus forsteri. The sequence goes on along the minus strand of CM057454.1, from coordinate 1,097,675,712 downwards.
TTAAATCCTTTGCAAAAGCTTTATATAAATTAGGGGAAAACCCATCAGGACCTGGAGTTGTGTCTGTAGGAAGGTCTCTAATCACTTGAACTAATTCTGCCCAGGAAACTGCAGAAGTCAGGGAGAGCTGTTGTGGCTCTGTAAGAGAGGGCATATTGGATTCCCTTAAGTAAGCATCCAGACATCTCCTGGAGGGAGGATTAGACATTGGATCATATAATTGTTGATAATAACACTGGAACTCTGCCACAATGTTAGCTGGGGAAGTGAAAGTACCAAGTCTAAGATTGCTCCCTCCTGAGTGGGTTACAACATTAGCTGTCTGAGGCATGCCCCCTGTAGGGCATCGAGAATTACCCTGCTCTTGGATTTGGCTGCAGCAAAGGTGCTCCAGTTAACATCTGGCATATTCAGGTCCCCCATCAGCAATATCTCCCCCTTTTTCTGCCATTCTAAGGATGCCTTCTATCATTTCCTTGTCCATTTTCTGTCTCCAGGGTGACCCACATTGCCTCCTTTCCTCCCTGTTTACCCATTAGTTCCATTGCTTTGATCCCTTCCCATATGTAGAGAGCTATTTCTCCTCCTCTTTTACCCTCCCTGTCCCTCCTGTAGATTGTGTACCCTGGTATGTTGACATCCCAGTCATGGTTCTCTGTGTACCATGCTACTGTGACTGCCACGATATCCAGGTGTCCCTCTTCCATCAAGGCCACTAGGTCAGGGAGCTTGTTACCCAGACTACATGCATTAATACTCATCGCCCTCCATTTTATTGATAGCCTTACCTCTTTTAGCCCTATCCCTGTCCTTACTGTCTTTGCTGTTTTCTCCATTGACCCCTGTCCTGCTCCCTATCGACTTCTCTACCTTAGTCTTTACCTCACTAACTACCCTGTTTTGTGGGGGGGGGGGGAACTGGGATTTCCATGCTTCTTTTCAGTTTCTTCCCTCTTGGCTAGTTTAAATGCTTGCCAATGAAGCATTTAAACCTATCATCTAGGATCCTGGTTCCCCTCCCAGACAGATGCAGACCATCATGCCAGTATAGGCCTGCATCCTTCCAGGTGGACCCCCAGTCCCCAGTGAAGCCAAAACCCTGAGCTCTGCACCAGTTTTTCAACCATTCATTGAATCAAATCACATGGTGTGGAGTACCCTAATGTCACCCATGCCATAGACAGGCAGCACCTCCGAGAAGGTTACCATGCTTGCTACTTATCTAAGGCCCCTCCCCAACTCTACAAACTCCTCCTGCACTGCCCTGATCCCATTCCCAGCCAGCTCATTTGTCCCTAGGTGGGCAATGATGTCCAGCTCCCTCTTCTGTGCTGCTGCTCCCGCTATCCTGAGGATTCACTTCCTGTCCCTCCCAGCCATGGCACCGGGCAGGATGTGCCCACCAGAAACAATCGGCTACAGCTCTGACCCACCACCCCAGTGTTTTCCTTCCTTTCAGTAAGATAACCTGCACAACAATGCAAAACAAAATATACCCTGCAAAAAAACAATTTCAATCAGAGAAACATAAAGCAGTAAACTGTACAACCTGTAAGCACAAAACAGTAATAAAACCTGTAAGCACAAAACAAATTAGTAACACAATAGTAACTCTGCTTAACCAAAAGAAGCCTTAATGATTCTCATTGCTCTGTTAATGTTGCTCCTTGCTCTGTCCTTTCAAGCAAACCCTAGAAAAACGAGCTCAGGTTAAGCTAGGTGCTTTATGCCAGCAAATCTAGTTGTCACCACAACACACCAACTAACCTGACCTTTTAAATCTTCCTTCTGTTGGAAGGTACTAAACCTTTGTCAGCTCCACCCCTCCTCACCTCTCCTCACCCCGAGTTACACTACTGCTGTAATCCCCTGGAAGAGCTGTGGAAGAAAAGCAATTAGCTCCTTCAGTATGAGAAAGAGACTGCAATACCTTTAAGCCCAAAACAAAAACATGTAAGCACAAAACAAAATAGTAACAAAACATTAACTTTGCTTAGCCTAAAGATAGATCAAAATGTAAACCCTGTAAGCACAAAACAGTAACAAAACCTGTAAGCACAACCTGTAACAATTTAACAGAAAATATACCTTGCAAAAGAAAAAGAAAACAATTTGAATCAGAGAAAAATAAAGCAGTAATCTGTAAGCACAAAACAGTAACAAACCTGTAAGCACACCCTGCAACAATGTAGCAGAAAATATACCCTGCAAAAAAAGTTTCAATCAGTGAAAAATAAACTGTACAACCTGTAAGCACAAAACAATAATAAAACCTGTAAGCACAAAACAAACTAGTAACACAACAGTAACTCTGCTTAGCCAAAAGAAGCCTTACTGTTTCTCCTTGCTCTGTTAATATTGCTCCTTGCTCTGTCCTTTCAAGCAAACCCTGGAAGAAAAGAGCTCAGGTGAAGCTAGGTGCTTTATGCCTGCAAACCTAGAATAGTGACAGTAAGTCTGTTTTCAAGACTGTAGATCTGGATTGAGCCCAGCCTTGTCTTGGTCTGGTGACCATTTTCAGTGGTCGGGGTGGAAGGTGTAGGCATAATGTCCATATGTACCTCATCTTCCAGTGCTGTGGCATCTGCACCTCATAATTATCCTGCTGGAGGGGGATCTTGTGAGGCCACAGAGGGCCCAGGGTTAAGGTCCTCTTCCAAGGAGGACGTCTGGGGAGAAGATTCACCAACAATATTTGGTACTGGAGGGGGTTGAGTATGCAAGGGGACAGTGGGCCTCCTGTCTGGGAGCTGATAATGGAACTTTGCGAGTTTGGCAACTCCTGCCAGTAGTTACTGTTACATTTACTGAGTGAGATTTCTGTGCTAAGGTAGCATACAGGTTCTGCCCCAGATAGTCATCCTGGTTGAGCTGGTTGTGGTCTTCCCAAGGGCAGCTTCGAATGGAATGACCAAGTTTGTTGCACATACTGCATTTCATCTCATTCACACTATGTAGACTGGCATGGCCTATCATCACAGAGGCTGCATTTAATCTAGTCACAAGCCCCACTGAGATGTTTCTGTGAATCACAATGATAGCAGGTCTTGGGCTGGCCTAAATGCAGCAGGACCCCCTGCTGTCAGCCCCAAAACAGGAAACTTGGCAGATGTTAAATGCCAGCATCTGTCTGCTTCAGGTGGCTCTGTACCTTTCATCCCCCAGTCCATATAATCTTGAATTAATGATGGCCCACTGATCTCCCAACATTGAACATTTCTGGTTAAGCCAAAATATTATGGCAATGATAGACACCCTATCATTACAGAATAAGATCATTATAGTTTTGTAGTTAAAGGGATAGCTATAAAAGGGGATCAAAAGGAAGAAGTTTTAATCATTTGGTATCTCTGCCAAAATACTTCTAATGCTTGTGATGTTTTAAAACTTACACCAAAAGTGGATTCCCCACTTAAGTGGATCAAGGCATATATATCAGTTGCAGCAACATTCAATGATTTTTTTTTTGTTCCAATTGTTTAACCAGGTGAGACACACTAAGCTGAAAGCTTGTTTACAGGTGCAACCTGGGAGCACAGGAAAGTTAAGTGACTTGCTCAGGGTCACACAGTATGCAAGTGGGGGCTGTAGGATTCAAACCCAGGTCTCCAGATTTGCAGTTTGGAGCCTTAAACCACTGCGCTATACTGCCTTCTTTTAACAGATGCCTAGCTACAAAAACATGGCCAGGAGCCTCATCTAGTCCCCCTCCCTCGAATATATGAGGCACAGAGCATTATGTCTGTTAGCCAGAAGAATTAGGGTATAATGTGAAGCATAAGGTTTAGACTTCTCAGGCCTAGTTATGGGATGCCCAGGGGCCACAACTGTACTAGTGAATGGTTATCACTCAGTAAAGAGGTCTATGGTGACTGGATCAGGAGGCAAAGAATCTGTAGATGCAGCAGCAGCAGAAATAAAATCACTGAATCCCTGGGGCCCACTTATGAATTATCAACCTTCTTTGCAATAGGTACTGGTGTATGGGGGGGCTACCTTCCTAACTGTATCATTCATATTAGGTTCAGTTATTAAACCCTGAAGCACAGGGTTTTGTGCTAGTTTTAGTTCAAAGTTTTAGTTCAGAGGTAGAGACAAATCAACAGGTACTTCAGTTGTATGCCCTTCTATGGGATCAGAAACTGTAGTAATATTCACCTGCTCTGTTGTCTTCACTCGAGGATCCCCAGCTTTGGGAATCCTGATAGGACAGGAGTCAGATATCCACTGCCCTTCTGGACCTTGATAGTCCCAGCCAGCAGCTAGGAGTGCTCTCTCGATGGAGTATGGCTGCTGGTCACAGAACGTGCTGCCAGAATTTTCATGAGGTGTGGAAACAAACTTTCTCTCCAGAGTTGCAAAGTGTGTGGTCTGGAGTGCGGTCCAGGATGGCAGTCTCCACTGAGCTTCATTCAAATGCTTGCTGTCAGAACACCAGCCAGCTTCCAGTAATGGAGCATTTCTTTTAGGTACTGCCACATCGACACTGCAGAGGAGTAGCTGTCAGAGGATTGTAGTCTCACCCTTGCTACCTTGTAACAGGCTTCCTCTTTGGCTATCATAGCCAACAGATACTGATGCTTCTTATTCAATTGCTGTGCCATTTTCAATTCTTCTTCATCCAGGGCTCAGTCTGAGGACATTTTGGAACAGTTTAAGCTTGAAACAGGGTTCTCGGCTGTAGACTGATTTAATGATGATTCTCCAACTTGCATTGACACATCAGTTCCTTCATGAACTCCTCCAGAAATGGTGTTAACATTTACTGAGTGACCTTCCTCAACACTGCCTGGGGAAGGAAGCAGTCTCCACCACCTGGGTGGCCATCTTCATCTCCTCTTCTCCAGGGCCCTCCATCCTCTTCAGAAAACAGACAGCGCCTCCCACAGGAAGAGTAGAGGAATTTCCCCAGTGTTCTCGCCAAATTCCCCCATTCACTAAAAATACAACCAGTAGCTTAAACTTGTTCAGTTTCAGTTGGTTTGTGTCTATATCCCCCCTCTCCTCCCCCCAGAACAAGGCTGAAAGTAGGCAGAATTTCAAAGTATTTCAAGGCCTTTGAGAAACAACGTTTTCTGAAACACGTCAGGCATGTGTTGATGTTATATGTGAGCTCTGAATAAACCATTTTTCACTACTATATGCAGAGTAGTGGTCATGCATTTCTCAGAGGATAAGTGCCCATTTTTTTTGTTTAAATAGGCAACATTGCCTAGCACTCCATTCCTGGTCAACAATCAGTTAATCAATCAATAAACAAGACAATGAAATGATGCAGAGTTTGAATCTTGGTGTAAGAAGGATAATGTAGCAACTAGGGGGCATAACTTGCAACTCCAGAGGGAATAGTTTAAGGGTGACAAATCACAGCGGGTGGTGGGGATCTGGAATGGTCTCATGAAAAGGGTCATAGAAGCAACTCCTTTAAGGTTAACTTAAACAAATGCAGTACATGAGGGTGGAAGATCTCAAATGCTATAACTGCTGGGAAGTAGGGGACAACCGTGATGGACTAAATGACCTGCTTTCACCTCTGAATGGTACGTACTCTTCTAATGTAACCCATCCCCAGGATGCTCCCTTAAATGTGCTGTCTTAGTGCAGTGTGACTTTCCTGGTTATTAATTACAAATAAATTAATGCAGAAATACAAGGAAATTTGCAGTGCTGAAATATTCAATGATATGGAATCAATTAAAATGAGACCTATTGTAATATCTGGATAGGGAAGGAGATTTGTTTTCCAGAACAGGCAGGTAGGGACTAGAATATGAATTAAAACACATTGTAGAACTGCTAATACTGGTATGTGAAGAGATGTGCCAAAAAAGAACATTAGCAATAAAAAGTAAAAACGAGAACATGTAATGACCTGGGTTGCCAAAATATATGTCTTATTACACAAAGCATGCTGAGTTTTTTCACTGTGATTCTGTTACTAAAAAAGGGAAACACTCTTTTGACAGTATGTTAATCCAGCCTTTGAACGAATGATGGGGTACCAGAAAGGAGAGCTGTTAGGAAAAGAAGTTACAGAGTTGCCAAAAAGTGACAAAAACCGAGCAGACCTCCTGGACACAATCAACACATGTATAAAAAAGGGAAAGGTAAGAGATCATTTCTGGAAATTCTGGTTTCAAGACAATCTTGTTAAATGATTTCTCTTCAGTGTCCTCTATCATCTATGCATATGGCATTGCCTGATACATCTCTTGTTCAATTGTAAGCTTATTCACAGAGATAAACAGGTATAATCCCCAGTACTTACACCTTTCCAGTTACTAGTGGTGAAGACGTGAAACAGATTGCCAGCGGAAATGGTGGGGGCAGATATCCTAAATGGCTGGGACACAGCAAGAGGAATCATGGACTCACTGTGGGGCACTGGGGGGAGAGTTATTGGTAGGGAAGGAGGGCAGGGGTGGTAACCTCAAGACACTATTTCAGAGGGTAAAACAGAATAATCTAAGAATATTTGCTTGACTGTTAGTCTCTTTCTACTGACAGATTTTATGTGTCTATCCTTCCGTGTAACCCAAACTTCAAGCCTTCATTACCAAACTGTCCCTTGGTGAGGAGGGGGGCAGGCAATAACCTCAGAGGTGACTCCCTTATCCGGGAGTATTTTGGTGGAACATCTCATCAGGAGCCACTTCCTGTGTATTTTGCAGTTCCCAGGTCTAGACATTCCCCACACCCCAGGAGGCATAGCCAGTTTAGGAGCTACAATAAAAGTCTCTCTACCTCGGCTGTACTACATGCGCCCCTTCAGCTGTGAACAGCTTACCATTTACAGTGCAGCCTCCCTGTGCTGTACTAATAAGGGCTCTGCTCTTCTTTCATTGACCCCTGGGCTCTTTTTGCAATGCTGCTACTGCTGGCTAAGAAAGCCCTTTCACAATCTTTTATTATATTTTTTTTATTTTATTGAAATCTAGGATTACAAATACCTTTGAGCAGGAACTGCTTGTTTACAAAGGTTCCACGTCGAAGGAATGGGGGGTATACATACATACAAAGGTCAACATAATAATACATAGTTACACAATAACAAGAAGTAAGAGACTGAGGCTTAGGAAATTCCAGTAATTCAAAATGTGCCAAATGTTAGGTAGCATGACATAACCAGCCAAGGGCAATCTTGAAATAAGCACTGCAGGTGAGAGGAGGGGTATGCAGGCAGGAAGGCCATTGTCAGAGGGTAGAGGTGAGGGTAAGAGCTCTAAAGGGAGAGAGAGGGGATAGAAGTCAGGAAATGCCCGGGAGGAAAGGGAGAGGGCAAGGGGTAGGCAGGTAGAAGGGGGCAAGGCGGGGAGAGATAGCTGTCAAGACTGAAGTGGAGGGCAGTGAACGGTGGGCCCCCGATTAGGCGAGGCAGTCACAACAACTAGTTGAAATGAGATGAAGTCAGAGTTGACTCTTAAAAGGGCCAAGAGCCGCAGCAGCAGTAAGAGTTTCTTTGTTGAGAGTATTGTACCACTGTGGTGCTCTGTGGCAAGGGTCCTCTGGCCCATGGTAGTCCGGCATCTGGGGACAAGGAAGGTTAGTTGTTGTGAACTTCTAGTTCTCTGGGTGATGTGGTGGTCAATAAGTAGCTTTTCAATGCCCGGGGGCATGACCCCGAGGAGGACTTTTTTGGCTAAGAGGCAGACTTGATACTGTATCCGGCTGATGAGAGGTAGCCATCCTGCCTGAGTGTACAGGTCACAAGTGTGTGTAAGTCAATCAGCCCCAGTTAGCAGCCTGCATGCTTTGTTGAGTGCAACTGTAATTCTGTGGAGGGCGGAGGCGGAGGCAGAGCCATAAATTGCTAGCCCATAATCGATGATGGAGGTGACAGAGCTGTTGATAGCCAACCGGAGAGTGTCAGGAGTCATGCCGTGTTTGTGCCTGTAGATCAGGCCTGTACGGATGTTGGTGGCTTTGGCAACAGAATCTATGTGCCGATGGTAGGACAGTGAGCTTTCCAATGTGACACCTAGGTATTTAAAATCAGGAGCGTGTTCAAGTAAGGTCCCTGTTTGGTTTAGGATGGTGAGGTCACGGGATTTGTACTTGCTCCTGGCGTTGTAGAAGGTCATAACCTTGTTTTGCTGTAGTTCATGACCAGTTTGTGTGACTTGAACCATTCTTCAATGCGCATAATTCAAGCTGTAATTGTTTCTCGAGGGGCTCTGCGTTTCGGTGGTTGGTGAACATGACTGCGTCATCGGCGTAGAGCAGTAATTTCTGGTGGCAGACACTGGGAAATATTCAATGGTCCTTCTCCTGGATTGATGATGACAATCTTCTTTATCATGTTCTTCATCCTTTTGGCTCCAGACATAAACAGAGCCACTTTGTTGGTCAAAAAATAGATTTAGCTTTACATTTACACTGTACACAGTCAATATCCCTACATGTCAACCTGGTGTAGGCAGTAACTCATTTAAACTATAAATCCATAACTTCACTTAGTTGCATTAGCCATTGCAATTGCAGTCCCCAAACACTGTACCTTTTATTAACCACATGGATGTAGGGCAAAACACTTATGCATAAACTTCATGCAAAAACTCCAACTTTTATTTACAGGCTAGTGCATGTGAAACATGATGTAGTTGTGAGTCTACAGCTGCATCTCTATGGTGGGACCAGTGCAAACCAGCAATTACAGTCATAATTCAGCCATAATCACTTCCAGCATAATTTGTCCCAACACAGTTCTGTACATGTACCTTGACCAGCTGGTAATGGGTTCCATTGTTTAAGCCACTGGACCTTGATGTTTCATGATCTCCCATCCACAACATCTCCACTGCTTCAGATACCCAGGACAGATGAGGCAGAAGCAATCCAGATAACCTACATGAGGGTGAGTCCCCAGCATGCCCCTGCTATCCCCAGTCTTGGACCCCAGTCAGGGCCCAAGCCTCCAGACTCTTCTGCTGGACGGAGCCATTGCTGCCCAGACCCTGGAACCCTGCCATGATTCCTGAGCCCGCAGGCCTTGATCGGTTGGAGTTGGAGAAGCACACCCAGAGGTGCTGAACTGGAACACCACACAGTGATGCTTTGAATTAGAACACCATACCAGAACTACTTCCAGTTGGCTGCAGCCCCGATTTAGGTGCCCCTATTGAGAAAACATTGCTTAGGAATCCTCCAATCCAATAATCAGTTGAAGGTGCAGCAGGAACCTACACATATGGTCACCAAGCAGAAACATATTGCAATAAACAGGATGCAAGTCATTAACATTTCAGAACCCTAGAACTCAGAGCTAGGATCAGAGGCAGACATAAGGGAGGGGGCTAAGGGGCTGAAGCCCCATTTGAAAATCTGGACACCGACATTAGTCCAGTTTTGCAGCAGCAGCACAGGTTTTGTACATTTTTCTGCACTGCTGCTTTCCCAATTTGACTAGTGCAATTCTTCCTGAGTTTATGATACAATCCGATTCTGTCCCCCGTCCCTTACCTAACCATTGCCAGTTTATTACTGGCCCTTTAAAATCACTACCAGCAGGGACAAACCACCCAGCAAGACATCCCAACTCAAGTTCCGTTTTGTTCCGTCTTTTTTTTTTGGAAGGCACTGGCATGACTTTTAACTTTAAGAGCAGGCAGGGCACTTAAGATCTAGGCAGTAGTAGGCAGTCCATGGCAGATAGGGGGCAGACCAGCCCATGATGTCAGCACGCATGTCGGTTGAGTGACATAGAGTTTAATAATGTGTGTCTCCTTGTGCCAGAGTGCTGCCTTAATTGAATCACAATGAGTTGTCTTTTCTGATGCCGAGGAGAATAGCCACTAGTTCGTGAGCACTTGAGTGACCCATGTTCATGGTTCAGTGGGGAGTGTTGTGGTCGTTGGACAGTCCGGTCATATGCTAACAGTTTTGGAGTGTCCAGTCCACTGAATCTGAGCCAGGTAGACGGAAAATGTATGTTATGGTGACCGGTGATGGCTGCATTTTTTTACTCAGCTGCTGCTTTTCCCACCTTGTATTCTCTGCCTTTCCCAATGAATTGTTGTGTTCCTATTGTCTGCCTATGTATTTTTCTCTAGTTATGTGTGAAATGCCATCCTTAACTGATTGCAACAAATGCTCTTAGAGAAATTGTGCTTTTTATTTGTATTTTTCCTCATAACACCTTGTATTACTGCCCACTGCTGTACCAAACCTAACTTTTACCTACTGTCAGCTATTGTTGTATTGTATCCACTATTATGTTTTGTATTCTAACTTGTAAGCTGCCGGATCGTGCCAGAAAATAGGCATTTCTATGTCTAGTGCACTCACCCAATTACCAAAAACAAAATAACTAAAGAAAAAAAATAAAAAGCCCCACCTGTAACACCTGTAAAAAAAAATTAACATTGTATGGTTCCATTTCTGTTAGAGTCCAGTATGTTCCAGTTTAGACTGTGCATCTGTGCATCTTGTAGTAGTGCCCTGCCCCTTGTGAGATGCAGATCACTGTTACTAGGAATGCTTGTTGCTGCTATAGCCAAGGTAGAGGTCAGTCAGTGACAGCAAAACCCACAGATGGTCCTTCTCCTGGATTGATGATGACTTCTAGGGTCACCTTTTGTACTTCCACAATGACAAACAGGTCAGTGCATAGCAAAGTTACAAATTGTTCCAACAACAGATCCACACATATGCAGTAGGTTGGCAGGACCCCAATCAAGCCTTTCACAGAGCCTGCTAGAAACTTGCAAATGTCCTGGCCAGCAAGAAAGTCCCTTGGTAGCTGAATGTACATTTGCAGTCAACCAGAAGAGTGAGACACCATCTGTGCAATACTAGTAGTAGGTCAATTCTTCTGAGCACACAAAAAACAGTTCCTTATTGGGTAGCAGGTACATTGCAGGGTTAGAGTCCTCAGTTCCATGAGGCTAAAGCAGTGGAGCTGCTGTGGTAGCTCCAGTGAGATACATAGGATGGATTCTGCCTTGCAAATTCATTTGGGCTTTGTTAACTTCCTTACAAATTCTGACTAAATGTTCCGACACTGCCCTGACACGTGGTAGCCTTCTTGCAACAGCACTTTTCCTGGATGCAAAGCTGGCTCAACCTCACCAGGTCCTGACAATGTGTGAAAACTGGTATATGGAAGTCCCCATTTGGGAGAAGGCATAGAGTCTGTGGTTGAAGCAATGTGCAAACAACTGTGCCCAAACAGTCCTTACATCTCTGCATAGTGCTACACTGGTGCCAGTTTGACTATGCATTATGTCATGTCCCTTTAGCAGCACATATAGTCTGCAAGAGTATAGGGTAGCAGATTCACAATAACAATCAATTGCCAAATCCCAGATGAGCCCCCAACATGTTACATAACCCTCACTTCAGGTGTGCCCTACCAAACTCTTCCTTGGTGAGGAGGGGGCAGTTAAGAACACTGGAGGTGACTCCCATGTCTAGAGGCTTTTTGGCAGAACATCTTGTTGGGACTCCCCAGGGGCCAAAGTTCCTGGGTTTGGACTTTCCCCTTGCCTCTAGAAGCATGGCCAACTGAAGCACTGCTGTGAAAGTCTCTGTGCAACCCTATGGGACTGTTTCAGCCACACTGCCAGTGCCCCTGCAGAAGAGAACTGCTTACCATTTTCAGTGCAGCCTCCCTGTGCTGTGCCAATAAGTACTCCACTTCACTTGCCACTGCTGTTACTTCTGGCAAAGAAAGCCCCTTCATGTTCTCCTCCATCACCTTCTTCATCCCTTTCCCTTCAAGGGTAAAAGGAGTCACCTTTGTTGGTCAAATCATAGATTTATCTTTGCATTTACACTGTACACAGTCACTGCCCTCACATGACAACTTGGGGTAGGCCTTAACTAATTTAAAGTAAAGTTGTAAGATTTTTAGTTTTCATTTTGGGTTTCATATCCCATTACCTTAGGTCAGTGATAGTCAGTTTTTGTCAAAAGTATAATTTTCAGTACTGACCTGTAATGAAGGGAAGGGATAGTAACTCTGGCTGAACTGCTGACCAGCCAATCCCTTCCACTTCCTGGTCTGCTCACCATGCCCCCATCCTCGGACATTTTGTGATGTCCTACCAGGGAAAGCACAGGAATGCACCACATTAAATCCTATGCGGGAGATTTTAAAAACATTACTATGCATATTTATGCTACCTTTGATGCAAATAAAAACCACCACTCAACTTGTAAGGGTCCTATTAGTTGAGTGCCTCCCCGAGCTCTCACTGGCAGGATGTCACAAAACATCTGAGTGCGGGGGCATGGTGAGCAGACTGAGAAGTGGAAGGGATCAGCTGGCCAGTAGTTTGGCCAGAGTTATGCTACCTTCCCTTTGTTACAGGACAGTGCTAAAAATTATATTTTTCCACAGACCGACTATAATCTCCCCCAGGTAACTGGCTACAAAGCCCAAAACTGCATCTCATACCATTACTTTAAACTATAAATCCATAACTTAACTTAGTTGCATTATGTGTTGCGATTGCAGTCCCAAACATCGTACACTTTTAATAAATCACTCAGAGGTAGGGCACAACACTTAGACATAAACTTCATGCAAAAACTCTATATATTTACAGGCTGGTGCACACGCAGTTGCAGCATAAGGTAGTGGGTAGCCTGTAGCCTTAGCTCTTGGTTTGGACCCAGCTCAGATCAGCTAACACAAACATAATTCAGCAATAATCACTCCTTACATAACTTGTCACAGCAAAGTTCTGTGCACATCCCTTGATCAGCTGGTTGCAGGTTCAGTTCTAACATCCTCATTATATTCAGCATATTTGCAACTAAAATCATATTTCCCTCTTGCACATACGTTCAGCTACACATTGGTGACACATTTCCACATTTCTTTTAGATGACACACAGGAAACCCTTTATAGTCGCAGTCCCGTCACGGCTGTGAGTAGGATGAGGACATCAGGTTCACCCTAGCCCTGAATGGCTCACAAGGGAGCGATATGGTGCCGCTGGTTGAGGTCAAATGAAGGGGTGCATGCCTCTGAGCACCACATTATAACACAATGAGTTATATGGCTATTTGGTCAACCTGCCAGTTGCCCTGTGCCTGTATGGGGAGCAAAGTCAGTACCTTTAGGTCACAGACAAAAACAGCTTACATTTGTCGGTTACTGGGCCCATTCTTTACATGCTGGGTTCAGATCCTCAGTGCTAACTGTGTTGATCTTCCACAGATCACAGGCTTCTTAAAGCCACAGGCCTCTGCCAGTTCATGATCTGTCATTTGTAACTTCTTCACTGTATCAGATACCCAGGACAGAAGATGCAGGAACCATCAGAAGACGCAGCTTGAGGATGAATCCCTAGTAGGCTCAAACTATCCTCAATGTCAACCCCAGACAGGGCCCAAGTCTCTGGTGACCTGTACTGTAGTGATCCAGTGCTACCTGAATCCATGAACCCTGACATCATTCCTAAGCCGCAGGCCCTCCTGAGCCAGTTGCATCAGGAGAATCACACCCTGAAGTGTTAAACTGAACTAGTGCACAGCTTTTGCTAACACAACATTTTATAGTTTGAATTCTCATGCCATACAGTAATATGATTTTTGGCACCACTCTGTTTCTCAGACACTCACGTGACACATGCATGGGCACAGCATCATCCCTCTCTGATGCCAGCTGACTGTAGAAACAGAGTGGAGCCAAAAATCATATTATGGCATGGGAATGCAAACTAAAAATGCTGTGTTTGCAAAAATGAACTTGCAATGATGGCATTAATATATTTACAGTATGTGGGCAATTGAGCCAGAAGAATTGGGATTAGGTTGCCATGAACTGGATTCTAAGATGGCTGCCTGAGGGAGCAGATGCCTGAGAGCTAGCTCTGTGCTTTCCCATGGACAGTGCTCTTTGCGCAAACCAATCTTTAAATTGAATGCAAATAACGGAATAAGTACCTATACAGATATAAACTACAGCCTACATGGACACCCAGGATATGTTACATAGAAACATAGAACATAGACTTTGACGGCAGATAAGGACCACTTGGCCCACCAAGTCTGCCCATTTTCCTACCTACTGGATAAGCTGCAGATTCTAGTTAACCAACAGCCTACTTCCTGCAGCAACCCCCCACTATAATTGCCTTGTCTGTCCCATGTTGAAAACTGTGAGATGTGCTAAAGAATTGTTGCAAGTGCAGGACCTGAAAAAAACTAAAACAGTGAGGAGAAAAACACCAGGCAACTGAGAGAGCATCCCAGCAAACAATGAACTCAGACCTGCCAGTGATAGTGTCTGCATCGGGCGCCTCTGCAATACCTCAGGTATGGACATGCTTACAACAATGCACACTTCAGATTTCCCTATCTCTAAGAAGCAGACTGTTTCCTTATCGGCACCGATAACTCCACTTCCAGCAACACCAAAGCAGTCGGAGATGATCAATCTAAGGGCGCCGATGGACCCCAAAAAAGCCTCATCTGAAAACAATTTCTTTTTTGACACTGAGGAAACTATACACACAGTAGAATTAGCAGCCCTGAGATCAGACATGGAGCCAACAGGAGAACCGCAGCTGCAGCAGAGCAAAGGGGCGAGGCCCGAAGAGGTGAGTGAAAAACCCTTAGAAAGCACTGTGAATACAAATATTGAAATACAACAACATAACGCTATTCTCTCTAAAAACAATTCCATTGGAGAGATGCAGGACATACTGAGTATTATTAACCCAATCAGACAGCAAACAAAGGGTAATGGCAATAACATAAATGAAGCAGCACAGTGGCAAGTTGTCAGGCATCAGCAGTAAACTTAAAACAAACAGATACTGAACAGCCACAAACTCTGATGTTTTGGCCTCATTCAAAATAGAAATAAAAGCGGACATTAAACTGGGGTTTGAACAAATGACAAACACACTGTTGGAACTAACCACTTCCATAAACAAACTTACTAACAAACTTGACTCATTAACATTAAGGACAACTGAAGCTGAATCCCGCATAAGTACTTTAGAAGATGCAGTAAACCCAATGCAGAAGCAATTAAAAGATTATAAAATTCAGCTACTTCAACTTCAGCAAAACATTACTAACCAGAAAGATAGATCAAGATGAAATAACCTTCATTTAACCAATTTACCAGAAGGAGTGGAAGGCAAGGGTGATCCAACATCTTTTTTTGAGAAATCAGTCATGGAGGCAATGGGTCAGAAATATCCTGAGGAATTCATAAAACTTGACAGAGCCCACAGAGCTGGTCCCATTCCTCAGAGATCAGAAAATATAGATCACAAAAGAACATTCTCCAGACCAGTCTTTATTAGACCACACTATTACCAGAACAGGGGAAAAATACTCAGGAAAGCATGATTAGAAAAAGGCTTGCTTGCAGAAGGTTTCAGATTTTTGGCATATCCCGATTTCAACACCGAAACGGTCCAGACCAGGAGATCATTCAATAAAGTAAAGGCCATGCTAAGAGAAATTGGAGTAAAAATGCGATGCTCCCACCAGTAAAACTCAGGTTCTTCTGGCATGGCAAAATGCACTTTTTAACTGATCGTTTGAAAGCAGAACAATACTTAAAATCACAGTTTGCTACTAGCCCTCTTTTCAGAGATCCAACTCAGCTAGAAGCACCATCTCAAAATGCTGTGGATGAAAATTCTGAAAATTTATAAACAAAACAAAAACATTCTTTAATTGTATCAGAAAAAATATGAACCAACTAAGTAAATGGATTTACAACTAATACAAGTAGACTGAAGGAGGGAGATATTATATTATTTTATAGGAAATCAGTTAGCATCTACAATGGGTATGATTGCTTATCTCTAGAATAAAGTTTTGAACAGGATGTAATAATTATAATTGAGGATAAGAGTGAGGAGGTAAAAAAAGTGAACAAACTAAAAAACAGGAAGTAAAGCATGGTAATAAAAAGAGGAAAGGTATGAGGAAGATAAGAGGGGAAAAAAGGAAAGTGGGTGAAAGAAAATGACTGAAGTTAAGGGATTTTTATTTTGTAAGTGTTTGGCATATCTTCTTCTTCCATAGACGCTTATTCTACCGATGTTATTCTCCTTTGCATTACTTATGAGAGGCACTACTTGCTCTCTAGGTGAATTGTCACATCCTTAATCATGGCCATCACAATAGAGGTAAAAAGGGGGATCAAGGTATTTTGTATAGAAGCATATAGCTCGAAGGTCATAAAAACAACTGAACAAAAAGCTAAACTAAGACCTAGATCAGAACAAGGGACAGTTAGGCAGATGGGGGGGGGATGCTGGGTCATATAGAATAGTTAAAGGTGAAAAAAAAAAGAAGAATGATAGCAAAAATGTTAGCAAACAAAGAAGGAGGGAGCAGGAAACATATTTTGATTTAAAAAGGAAAAAGTCAAGTAGTCTTGCACATATGCCACTTGGTCAAGATATCCCTAGGCAATTTGGTATTCTATGTAAATCAGGAAGCATTAAACTAAGCATTATGATTTTAAAGATAAAAAATAATGGCCAGTTTGATGAAAATTATACTGTGGAATGTTAAGGAAATGAAAGAAAGAGTCAAGGGAAGGAAAATGTTTAATTATGTAGATAAACAATCTGCAAATGTCATTTTACAGGAAACACATTTGCTACAATCAGATTTTTTTATATTAAGTAAACAAATGGGGTCAAGGAATCAATGCACCCTACTGATCAAATGCTAGATGGGTAGCTATATTTTTCAAGAAAAACTCAGGAATTACTATTCTTAGACAAATTGCTGACCCTGACGGCCATTATATTTTTTGTGAGATATCAGTTAAAGGAGCAACATTAATGTTATTAAATATTTACGGACCAAATAAGAGCAATCCAAAATTCTTTGAAGACATATTTTTGACAGCTGCAATGTTTAATTCACCATTAATAATTGGAGGAGATTTCAATCTTGTTTTAAATCCAAAACTAGATAGCTCGAATTGAGCCAATTTTCAATTACAATCAGCTGCAATAGAAATCTCAGATTTCATGGAAGATTATAACCTGATTGATCCATGGAGATATATACACCCCTCTGACAAACAATTCTCATTTTCTTCAGCAGTTCATCAATTTTATTTGAGATTTCTATTTAATACCAGAAGCATTATTATACAATTTAAGAGCAATAGACTACAAAACTATTCATCTCAGATCATGCTCCAGTAATACTGGCAATGCAAATTAAAAACCTAACAATCATTTTAGTTTTAGATTTAATAATAATTTGCTTAATGGCATAAAATTCAACAATAAAGTTACTCAAGAAACAGAATAATTTTTTTAAAACAATAGCTACAAGGAAGTCCCTGTTATAATTATTTGGGATTCCTATAAAGTCATTATTAGAGGAATTACAATAGCATATAACTCAAAAAAAGAGAAAAAAAACAACAAAAATTAAAAACACTGGAAGAGTCCATATTACATAAAGAAAATATTTATACTATTAATAAAAATCTGACTTTATTTCAAGATTTAATTATTGCTAAAATTAATTTAATAAATTAGCCACTGAAGAAGCTAAGCAACAGATTCTAAGAACAAGAACTCAGTATTATGCGACTGCCAATAAACCAGACAAAATATTGGCCTGGCAGTTAAAGAAAGAAACAGAAGCAAACAACATAATAAAAATAGAAAATGATCTTGGGATAGAACAAAACAGAACCTATTGAAATTAATTACATATTTGAAAAATATTATAAGAAATTATATGAATCAGAAAATACTTTAAATTCAAAGGAACTAGAAGAATATCTGAGTTCTATAACATTGCCAAAATTAGAGGAGCACCACACACAGCTATTATAACAGGAAATTATCCAAGAAGAAATACTCTCAGCCATTAAAATATTAACAATTGGCAAAGCGCCAGGCCCCAATGGAATTTTCATTGACTTCTATAAAAAACATATTCATTTGATTTCTCCTCATTTAAAAATACTATTTGAATATATTTTACAGCAAAAAGAACTCAACCCATCAGCAAAGGAAACTATAATATTGCTTTTAAGAAAATAGATAAAGATAAAGACCATACAATAACATCTTCCTATTGACCTATCTCGTTAATAAACATAGATTGTAAAATATTAACTAAAATCCTAGCTGCTAGACTAAGTAGAATATTACCGGATCTGATTCATGCAGATCAAAGCAGTTTCATCCAGAACAGACAATTGAAAACAAATATTAGGAGAACTATCAACTTAATAGATACCTTTAAAACTAAAAGCTTTACTGTCCTATCACTAGATGCTGAGAAAGCGTTTGACTGAGTAGAATGGGGTTATATTAAATCTCTATTTAAACTCATGAATTTTTGTCCAATTTTCAGAACTTGGATATATATATTGTATCAAAACAATACACACCTTGAACCACGCCAGTGACCCGGGTTCAGGAACGGACTCTGGACACTGGGAACTGGCAGGGGAAGGAGAGGATTGAGCATCTGGAGGACTGCTCTCCTCTCCTGGGTTGCGTTGGGTGGGGAGCCTCGCTCTGTAGTGACCCCCAGTGGAGACTGGGAGTATTACAAGCGGCGCAGAAGGGACAACCAGAAATGCAGAAAAACAACTTCGGCGGCCACCAGATGATGGCTTCTGTGCTGTATGCTGCCAGAACCTCCAGGAGCCTACTCCTCCACAGCAACACCCTGGTTCAGTAAAAAAATAGAGTGCACTGGGTTTCCCCTGCCCCTGGTGCCTTCCCCCTCAGAGGAGAGGGACCCGCCCGGCGAAGGGATACGCCAGGACACCTGGGGAAGTTGGCTGCAGATCTGTGGTAGGAGAGAGCTCAGGAAGAGGATAGCTGGGGCTGTAGCAGTACTAGGAAGCCCAAAGGAGAGGGGGATGCCGGAGTGTCAGAGGAGGTAAAAAGAAAAAAAAAAGGAAAAAAAAAAACAACTATATAACCAGAATAAAAACTAACACCGAAATTTCAAATAGCATTATTTTGGAAAGAGGAGTACGGCAAGATTGACTGCTTCCCCTCAATCTTTGCATTAGCTATAGAATGTTAAGCCATTATTATTAGGAATAATCACAATATTCACGGACTAAAAGTTGACCAAGTAGAACACAAGATTAGCTTATATGCAGATGATGATTTAATTTATAAAGAAAATCTGAACAAAATGTATTTTGAACTTAATAATACTTTAACCAAATTTGGGACATATTCAAGCTACAAAATCAATTGGGATAAGACTGAATTATTAGAATCTCCAAAACACTCTGACCCATTTAACTGTGTGAAAAATCCAACTATAAAAAAGTTATAAAACTTAAATACTTAGGGGTAAGTCTTGATAACAACGTAACTCAAACATACCAATACAACTTCGAACCACTAGTAAATAAAACACAAATGGAGCTCAATAGATGGGACTGTCTTCCACTAACACTGATAGGAAGGGCGGACATTATAAAAATGAATATTCTACCCAAATTCCTGTTCCTTTTTCAGACATTACCAATAATTCTAAGTAATATGTTTTTCAGAAAAATGGAAAAAAAAATAAACATTTTTTATGGAAAGGTAAAAAACCCAGGCTGAAAATAGATAAGCTAGATCTCCCTAAAGAAAGAGGTAGACTGGCCTTACCTAACTTACTATGGTATTACCATGCAGCAAATATCTCAATAATTCACACATGGTTTCATCAAGAACAGTATAAAGATCAGTCCCAAATTGAAAGAAATGCTGTTCCCTTGGACCAAATTACACACATTCTATATACGGGATCTTATCATAATGATATAGCTCCACTTCTAGATTCTACTATAACAACATGCAAAATCTGGGACATAATTAAGAATATTCTGGCATATTCAGAAGAGATTTCACCTATATCTCCAATTTATTTAAATGGTTACTTCCAACCTTAATTAATGAACAACGGTTTTAAAATTTGATATACAAAAGGACTTAAAGAAATCAATTATATAATGAAAATTGACTAGTGGAGTCTGAACATATTAAATATAAATTCAACATACCAAATAACCACCTTTTTTAGATATTTGCAAATCAAAATCTATTTAGAATGAAAAGGACATTTATATATCAAACCAAACTAAACAAAATAGAAGCTCAATTAACTCTAAACAATGACAAGAAATTGATTTCTAAAATAATACAGAATCAATTAACACAACCGCTCCATACATAAAAACTAAATGGAAAACTAAGCAAAATTCCCCAATCTCGGATAAAGCATGAGACAAAATAATAAATCTTAAAGATGCAGGAATTTTATCATCAAAATTATTGCAAATTTATTATTATTTTTTAATCTGTTTTTCCTCCTACTGCTCCAGTGCCCCTCACTTCTTCAGGTCTGCCTGGGTCTCCGGCTGACCCCTACTGTCCTTGCTCGAGTCCCTCCTTCCTCTGTCCTCACATTGCAGCCACTCCCAGGGCATCCCAGCATATCCCATCACTGGGTGGGTCCCTTTCTTCTGAGATGGAAGGCACAAGTGTGGGACTACCTGGCACTATTCATTTAGGCCCCAGGATGCTGCTGAGGTGAGGGGGATGGCTCACTGGAGGGCTTTGGTGGCACCAGAGACCTGGCAGCAGTTGTTCAGTGGGCACCGAGCTGGTTTCCCTTGCTTTCTTCCCTGCGGTGGCATAGTGATGTCAAGGCAAGTGCCGATGTCTGCCCCTCCTCATTGTGTACTTGGTCCAACGTCCTGCTGTGTCTCCAGCCTTCACTAGGGGCCAGCGTGCATCTCCACCCTCCCCCAGAAAGGAGAGCTGTCTCTGGATGCTCTATCCTTTTTTCCCAGCTGGCCCTCCAACTACCCGGGTCCATTCCTGAACCCAGATCACCAGCGTCACAGATGGAAATCCAACTGCCGCGCCGACAGGCCAGTGCATATTTTTTTTAATATAATTCATAGAATATATTACATTCCTCATCGTTTAAGTTTGATGAACTCGAGCTGCTCAAATGTATTTACTAGAGGTAAATCAGAGAATGGAACTTTGGAGCATGTGTTGACTTACTGTAATAATAATATCAGTAATTTCTATGAAGACGTTTTGGACACAATATATACAATTTCTAATATAGAACTGAACAAAAATAGTGAATGTTTGTTTATGACATTAGGGTTTTTATTAACTAAAGGTGATATTTATCAGCAAAGATCAATTATACTAGCAATAATCAATGCACATAAATGTCTATTGATGAAATGGAAAGATGACAAACCACCAGAATTTAAAATGTGGCTAAATCTTATGACTGATGTTTACAAATTAGAAAAAGTTCATTATGTATATTTAGATTGATACATGCTATTTGAAAAGATATGGCAGAATTTTGAAAAATGTATTGTTTCCTTAACCATGTTGAATTATATAAATAGATCATAAAGAGATTATTAATAATACATGAACAGATTTATGGGGGGAAAATTGTATGTATTTCTGTACCTACATATTTGAATCTTAATTAAAAAAAAAAAAGGTTGCCATGAACTGGTCAAACAGAACACATGCCATCTGGTCTCTGTATTTTTCACGTGCAGTTTATAGTGGCAATTTGACTTCAGGAAGTAAAGCTATGGTCTGGTAAGACAGAAATGCATTAAGCCTCCTGACTATTTTTCAACAAGAGTGCATATAGACTTGTTTTTGTCTAGCACTTGGTGTGAAGTGAAAATACTTGGTGTATAGATCTGTAAGCTGACATACCTAAGAGATGTTCTTTAACCCATGCAGGGCCACAGTCTGTTATATCAGTGCAAAATTCCTATACGTTCTAATTCTGTTGGCAGCCTAAGGGTTAAGAGAAGTTTGTAGACTACCCCGTAAGGTACAATAAAAACTCAAGAATGTCTGAAACCAGACTTATCTGGAGAAACATTTTTATTATTGCACCAAATAGAAAACAAAGTCTTCACTTACAGGATTAGATTTTCCTTGTAGCTGGTTTTCAGGACACTATTAAAACTTCCAACGCCTTGGTAGAAGGATTCATTCCTGCAAATTTCAGCTCTTCAGGAACAAAGCTTTTAGATGAAGGGCTCTGAGGTTTGGATGAAACACTTTCCCTTGAGACAGGAACAGAAGATCCTGACTCAGTGGAAGAGACAGAGGTTAATTGACAGATAGCATGATAAACAGATGGTACCAGAGTTGCCTGGCCTATTCTGGGTCTTTTAGAATCAGTTCTGTCCTCACTTCTCCAAATTTGAAAAGGACTTGCAGAAGTAGAGTGAATGGAGGAAATACATACAGAAATCCCCTCGTAAACATATTGTCATGGCCTCCCTGGTGCTGTGCCTTCACTGAAGGCCTGCAACACAACAGGTTCAATTTCTGCTTTTCCTGGATGCAAAGAGATCCATCTATGGAGAACCCCATTTCAGGAAAATGTAGTCCACTACATCTTGGGTTAGAGACCATTCATGTGTCGAATGACCTAGTTGCTGTAAATGTTGTCACATCCTGTTCATTGGGACTGAGTTCTGAAACATATACTGAAATCAGATGTTCTACAGTTAAAACTGCCATCTCTTAAAAGTAGGGAGAGTTCAGTTCCCCGCTAATTTGGTCGTACCATTTTCAGATTTGCTGCTATTACTGAGACATAACCAAGAGAGAAGAATGATGAATGCATAACATGAACGGCCTTAGAAATATATGAACATATCAACATACGACAATGCCAGCAGAGAAAGGCCACTTCGGTCTATCAAGTCTGCTCGAGTATGCAGCTCTGTATTGTGTGTACTAGAGCTGCCCCCCCATCCCCCTAGATTCTACTTCCCTCCCCCTTTTGCCCCCTTCACTAGTCCTTCACCCCCCATTTTGATGCTTCCTTTCACCTTGTCTCACCCCTCTTAAAGCTGTCCACTGTCCTTGATGCCACTACCTCCTGCGGGAGCTCATTCCACCCAGATACCACTCTTTCAGTGGAGAAGTTTCTCCTTATCTCCTTTCTAAATTTTCCTCCTTCCAATTTTAGAGAGATATCATGCAACTAAGTTAATTTAAAATCTTCTTGATTTACTCAGTTTAACTCACGTTTAAACATCATGCTTTAGTGGCATAAGTTTAGATAAAAGAGAGTGATAAAACATTTTTCTGAGGTTTCATTTTACATAATCATTTTCTTTAATACCAAGCAGTAGAAATCTGCTTCTTAATTCCTCATTGTTCACATACAGTAATTGTAGCACGGCAGCTCTACAAGAAACAGATTAATCCCGCAAGACTTAAATTTGTGCCACAGTGACTTGACAGCACCTGTATGGATTAATAGCTCAGGCTCAGGGTGCATCCCCATGTCCTGTTGGAGGACACAAGCTCAAACATCTCAATCTGTTTGACCTTGACGATACCACTGAGTATGAGGAATACTAAAATCATGTCCCCACTCAGCTGCCTTTTCTCCGATGTGACCAGTCTCTGCTCATACTGTAGCTTTTGTCCTCCATATCCATGAGCATTTTGGTGATCCTGAATTGCACTCTCACGACTGCCTTAATGTCCTTTTTGTATGAGGAGTCAGGAACAATCTTCTTACACCAGGAAGCGTATGCGGTCCTCCAGGTGGGGCCTAAACAGGGCCTTGTAAAGAGGCAGAATAACTTCCCCTTCCCTGCTAGTCATCCCTTCCACCTTATCATTCTGCCAGCCTCCTTGACACTGGCTGCACGTGCTTGGCATGGTTCAGCCCCTTGTCTATTATGACCCCATAGGTATTCCATTTCCTCCTGCACTGCATTGAGAGGAGACCCAGACACTGTGCAAGCCCAGCTGCTGTTTTTCTTCCTCAAGTGTATCACCTTGCATTTGGCTACATTGAATCTGATATTCCTATGCAAGGAAGAAATGTTATGCCCAAAATTAGGCTTAATCATTAATTGGTGCATCTGCTTGCTTACGCTGTATTCACAAACTATGTCCAAAACTGGGGACATAACAAAACAGGAGGCATTTGCATCCAAAAGAGGCCAAAACTGACACAGGAAGAGGTGCAACAGAAATAAATATCTGTCATGCACTAATAGCCCATGTGGTTCGTTATTTACAAGTGTTTGTTTTAGTTCTCTACTGTGGTGGTAAACATATCCATTTTTATGCTGTAGTTATGGATGCAAGCCCTCCCTCCCCAGGATCTAGGGGTATGCGGTGGTACTTTTCCAGTGGGGAGGGGGCACTCACAGCAGCAGAAACCAGAAAATTATACCTTACCAGGATAGCTAGCGTTAGCAGGATCCAGAACAGGGGGATGCCATTTTCTCGTGCTGGGCTGGAAAATAATTCATGTTAGGTGGCATAAACAGTCCCATATAAATAACTGAAATCCGCACAATGCATAATGCTAACAGGGGGATCCCATTTAATGAACAAAAACTTAATGGCACCATTGAAACAGTTTATCTACACATTGGGACCATGGGGGTCTTCATAGGGAGGTTATTGGAAGCATTTTGTGGCCGAAATGGCCCCACTAAACTTGATGGCTTTCTTCTGGGCTGAGCTGGCCACAAATGTAGTTAGGCAGCAATTATAGTGGGGCCAAATTAGGCCCTAAATGGCAGCAGGCTATCTCTCTTCCTCTCATATTCTCAGCCCCTAGAAATTTCTCTCTCTCTCCACACTAGAGCGAAGCTGCTTTTTGCTTCCCAATCACTGGATCTCTGTAAAAGCTTGCCCTAGTGAGCGACTCTACCCTGGCACACAGGCAGATGTCCCCACAGGCCTGTACCCTCTGGGACGGCATGGTAGATTCCAGACTTTTGTTGCAATGCCCTTTACCTAGAGCTGTTGGAGGCTGATCTTTGCTGCCTACAGCTGATGCAGAGTGTGGCAGCCAGGCTATTGAATGACCTTCCGAGGTCATGTCATATTATACCTGTGCTGCGCTTTCTGCACTGTCTCCCTATTAGGTGGTGGATCACCTTCAAGGTCTGTTTACTGACCTATAAAGCCCTACATGGTCTGGGACCTGATTACATGCAAGACCCCTTACAGCCCTACCATGCTTCTCGTCCCCTCCAGTCAGATTGAAGAGGGCCTCCTAGTTATTCCCAAGGTTCATATAAAATCTTTTGGCACCTGTGTTTTTTTAGTTGCAGCACCTACCCTGTGGAATTCGCTGCCTCAGTCACTTAAAGAGACCCCCTCAGTTAATGCCTTCAAGAGGGATCTGAAGATATGTCTATTTAGTAAAGCATTCCCCTCCTTTTAATCCTTTAGTCATTTTAAACCTATTATGTTCAGTTAATATTTTTGTGTATATTTCATTGTAATTTTGCTTATATTGTTAGGGCATTGGTAAAGCACCTAGAGTCACAATGAAGATAGAGCACTGTAACAAATAAATAAACTCAACTTAACTAAGTATAATGATAGCTTGTGCTGAGGGAGTCAAGAAAGCCATAGAGTGCTACAATGTGGCTCTAATGACTGCCTCAGGCTCCCAAGCACCCTACTGTGTCCGTTATTTGACATCTAACTGCTGCTCACCATGGTGTTATGATGAGCTGAGGTGGTTAAAGACAAATGAATGGAGACAGGAGCATTCTTAGCAGAGGTCCCATTCTGTGGAGGATAGGTTGGTGTAAAGCCCTCACTATTCTGTGTATTAGCGGGCAATCACCCTGAAAAAGACACAGTTTCTGTCATGGATGATTGCTGCAGGGGAAAAATTGACCTGTTTGACTTTTTCACACAGTAGACATGTTGTTGTGTTTTTATGCTTTTTATTCTTTTTAGTAGCTGGGTAAGGTCAACTACAGTAGGTACAAGTGCCTGTTTTCAGGGGAGACCTGGGAGCACTGGGGCAGTTAAGTGACTTTCTCATGTTACACAGTATGCAAGTGGAGGGTGAGAGAATCAAACTCAGGTCTGCTGAATGTACCAAGCTCATTCACAGATCATTACTCTAACCTTCAGACTATACTGCCAGCCCTGGGAACTTAATCCCCCAATCTTGGGTTTAAAAGAGTATTTGCCATAGAAAAGTGCAAAGAGTTCGATCAATGTTTCCTAGAGAAGATGTCCTCCATTCATGCTGGGATTTCCTCAAGCAGCCTGTCATGGGCCAGTAGTAACCAGGAATGGATGGGCATAGGCGATCTGCCAGCCTGGGTGGAGTTTCACCTAGTTGTTGATGGTGACGTGTTTTTGGTGATCACAGGGCTGTTCCCCACCTGCTGCATGTTGGGCCAGGACCCATGTGGCTGCTTCTTACATTGAAATATAGAATCTGCTGGCAGAAGGAGTCAGAAGATCCATCAAGTCTGCCCATGCTATACTTCCAGTTGTTGGATGCAGGAAGACCCTGGATCTGGTTATCAAAAAAATTGTCAGGTGTTCTCTGAAAGAAGGGAATTTTACCACTGCCTTGAAATGGGTGG
Organism: Neoceratodus forsteri; assembly: GCA_016271365.2. NCBI lineage: Eukaryota > Metazoa > Chordata > Ceratodontiformes > Ceratodontidae > Neoceratodus > Neoceratodus forsteri. Next base: position 1,097,649,349 of record CM057454.1, on the reverse strand, counting down.
TGAGACTCCTCCTGAAGTAGCCATCTTTGGATCCCGATAATCTTGCAAACTACAGGCCTGTATCAGTACTTACCTTTTTGGGGAATGTAGCTGAGAAGTTGGCAGTGGTGCAGTTGGAGTCTCACCTGAAAGTATTTGACACCTATGAGCCAGGGTTTAGACCCCACCGTGGCTTGGAAATTGCTCTCATCAAGGTGTTTTATTATTTCCTCACTGCAAGGGACAGAGGGTACTGGTACATCTTGGTCCTTCTTGATGTCTGGTTGGTGTTTGACATGGTGGAGCATGGGGTGCTGTTGGATCACGTGAGGCACTATATGGGAGTCACTGGCATGGTGTTGCATTTGTTTGAGTCCTACTTCAGGAGTAGGGCACAACAGGTTGTTCTAGGAAATACTCTGTCTGGACCTGCTGTGCTTAACTGCAGAGTGCCTCAAGGCTCGATCCTCACCCCCAAGTTGTTAGCCATGTACATGCTGCCAGTGGGTGAGATCATAATACGGTATGGCTTGGAGTTTCATTGCTATGCTGATAGACTTTACTCACCATTATGAGCTATGTGTGCTTCTACCCTGTGAGGTAGAGAGGGTGCCAGTTCATGCGGTGGCCAGCCCCAGCTTCAATGTCACCATCCACAAATGAATTGCTCTCAACAACAGAAGTTGCTGCAGAAACTAATATCTTTATTATCGACCCATGTGTAAAACGTTTAGGATATTCCTCAGTTTACAAGCAGCAATCCACATTTGAAGAGACACAAAGAAGGCAAAAACAATTATCCCCATGCTTTGCCCATAAAGAACTTTGCCAGGGAGTGGAGTCTGTGGATGACATCACACGTTAAATACCTTAAATTATGTGTCAGTTAAAAAATCCTTTTACCAAAGGGTTTCTAATATAGGTGCATATTACAAATTTATATTATACAGGCTTGTATAATAGTGTTGAGTAAGCACTTCTATGTTAAACTCAAATTGTTGCAGCTTAATAACTTTGCTCCCGTTCAACCAATTTACCTGACTTTGGAAAGCACAGCCTCTATACCAGGATCTCTAGATCCTGTAAATTTCATGTAGTTCAGTTCAGTGGGGGCAAAGTTACAGATGTGCATAAAAACATAAAAGTCACAGTTTTTTAACATTTTAAGACTTTTTATTTTGCCATTAGAACTAAAACAAGCATTTGTCAATGGCAAATGTTGCTTGCTTCTATTTGCTGTTTAAATGTTTGGCACTGATAGTGCAAAGGCAATAATGGACAAATTAATATAACCACTTTACAATACACGTTTTTGTTGTTACAATTATTAATTTACCCAGGAGGACAGCACAACCAGGGGCGCCGACTGCACGCATGCCTGGGTGCTTGAGCACCCCCAAAGTTGATATTGGCACCCTCAATCCCCGTTCAGCTCCCTAAGCCTCCGTCCCTCCCAAACCCCCAGCCTGCCTGATCATTCCTGGGAGTCCCACCTAGTCGAGCGGAATGAATCCTTTCTTAATTCTTTTCCTGACTTAGCAGTCAGTCAGAGCCAGTCATGGAGGTAGCAGCAGGACATTAGCCCCCCCCTGCCCAGCATAATTTCACCGCGCACTCCAGACAGAGACAGCTATAATCATCAAATCCAGTTTATCAGATCAGCAGCGCACAGTAGTAGTAAGTCCTCTCAGCTGCTTCAGTGTGCACCCTCCTTAGCCTGTGCAGCATTCGACTTGAGGGCAGAAGGGGAGTTTTTGTCCAGAGTAGTCTATCTCTGGAGACTGCAAATCTGAAAATATGTACTTTTATTTGTGTTCTACTTTTGTGAATTTGTGAGTGATCACCACCACCACCCATCATCATCTCTAATATCCAGATCAACATAGTTGGAGATAATGGGGCTGAGAGGGTTGACCTTTTGGGAGAAACAAATAAAACAATGGTGCAGACACTTGACTCTGTGACTTAGTAGGCAGTAGAGTACAGTACTACTAGTCTCCTGTGTCTGAGTGACCACTGACCTGACCAGAATTTTATAGTACAATATTACTATTTTTTTTTTAATTTTTCTGTACTTTGTTGTGACTGTCAGCTCAGCTAAAGACACCTAAATATTGGAAAAACAATTTCTGTGTTCAGACTCAGTAAGAGAGTGGGTTTTGTGCCTCAGCAACACTCTGAGTGTGAGTGACCCACAGCACTCTACTGTACCAGTGTGTGTTGTGTATGTGGGGGCTGAGCCATAGGGCTAAGCTAGCCAGTGGGGGGAAGAGGGCAACTGCTGTCTGTCTTCTACGTTCTGACTTAACAAGTGAACAGTCATTGTTTACTGTGACAGACTACTAGCCTGCACCCCGCAATCCTGTCCAAATAGTTCTCCACCTGACCTCTGCAGTGTTACACAGTCCTTCTGTCCTGTCCTGTCCATACCAGTGTCTGACTATCTGAAAGCAAACAAAATACAAATAAAATAATAAAGTCAGAGTGTGGATTTCAGAAGGGTCTGCTGTGCCATAAAAGTAAATAGGCAGTGTCAGTCTGTGAGTGCCTGTGAACTCTGTGTGAGTGTGAGCAGCTGAGTCTTACCCAGCAGCCTGTTACAGTCCTCTTGTCCTATACGTACAGTCTGTACAAGTGGCTGTCTGTTCATAAAGCATAAAAAATAAACAGTCTCAGACCGTGGAATTTCAAAGGTGTCTACTGTGTCATAATTCAAGCGAATAGGCAGCGGTCAGTCTTTGGGTGGCTGTAAGCTCTGTGTGAGTGTGAGCAGCTGAGTCTTATCCAGCAGCCTGTCACAGTCATCCTGTCCTGTCCTATCCGTACAGCCCGTACATGTGTCTGTCTGTCCATAAAGCATAAAAAAAAAAAAGACAGTCTCAGACCGTGGGATTTCAAAGGGTCTACTGTGTCATAATTCAAGTGATAGTGGTCAGTCTGTGGGTCCCTGTGAACTCTGTGTGAGTGTGAGCAGCTGAGTCTTATCCAGCAGCCTGTCACAGTCCTCCTGTCCTGTCCATACAGTTCTTTGTCCATCCAAATTAGACCTAGAACAGAATACAAATAAAATAAAAATAAAGTCAGACTGTTCATATTTAAAAGAGGTCTGTTGTGTCAAAACAAAGTGAAGTAAAGTGGTTGTCGAGAGCTATACTGACCCCCCCCGACTCTCAGTAATATTTTTATTGCATTACATTCTGTGCAGCAACTAACAGTGAAATCTGTTCTAACTTCTAAGCCAACACAAGAAAAACACACATTGTAACATAAAATGGACAAGTTTATTAAAAGAATGGGCTAAGCAGAGTGAAGCAAGCAGCAGTACAGCAGCACCAACAAGTGACGTAGCAATTTCTGAAGCTGAGGAAACAGCAGCTGCACAAGTTCATGTTGCTAGGGATGTGGACGTGGTCAATGTTGAGGAGCCATGGAGCAGCAGCAGCACTCTGTCTGTAAAAGAAAAACCAAGACAGGAATCATTAGTGGTCTCCAAGAAAAGAGGCAGAACCTTTCAGGAAAGGTGGATTGACCGGTTCAAATGGTTACTGTATGATTCAAATCAAAAAAAGGCCTTCTGTTCAGTGTGTAAAGAGGCAAGAGAGAAAAAAACTGCTCACATTTTCCACAAAAGCTGATGAAGCAGTCACAGTTAATGGTTATCGTGCATGGCATAAGGTAATAGAAAAAATCAAAACCCATGAGAAAAGTGGCTGTCACAGTAAGGTTATAATGAAAATGCAGGTCCAGCAAAATGTGTACATCATGTCTGATGCCAGTAGGTAGCGAGCAGTAGATGCAAGGACTGCACTTTTGAAAATTATGGCAACTTTAAAATTATTCGCCCAACAGGGGCTTGCTATCAGGAGCCATACAGATGAGAGTTCAAATGACATGTAAGTGCTAAAAGTGCGAGCCACTGATTGTTCACAGTTGCAGCAGTAGTTGTTAAGGGATAGCTACAGGTGGTTGTCTCATAACATAATGAATGAAATGTTGGATATTATGGGACAAGATGTTCAAAACACAGTTGTTTCTAAAATCAAAGCAGCTCAGTATTTTTCTGTAATGACGGATGAGACCATGGACATTACTGTTCATAAACAAGTCTCAAAATGTTTTCGATTTGTTCGTGAGGATTTTGGAATTGAAGAAGCATTTTTAGGATTTCATGAAACACCAGGTGTAGGTGCTGCTACACTATTCAGTATCCTGAAAGATGTTTTTGTTACATTTTGACTTAGATATACATAAATGCCGGGGTCAATGTTATGATTGGGCTGCTACTATGGCTGGGATTCATTCTGAAGTGCAGGCTAGGCTAAATGCTGTTGAGCCTAGGGCCCTTTTCGTACATTGTTTGGCACATTCTTTGAACCTTGTAGTACAGGACTGCATCAGCAAAATACAACAATGTCGAGACGTGCTAAATCAGTTATGGGAACTCATAACATTCATTAAAGACTTCCAAAATGGCTAACTTTTTTTTGAAAACATACAAAGCAGTAGGGAAGACACTAGGCCTGGCTCTTTACGACCATTTGCTCCAACAAGGTGGACAGTCAGGGCACAGAGTTTAAATTCGATTCTAGAAAACTGTTTAGTGTTATTGGAATTTCTGGACTGCGTGTCCTCAGAGAATACTTGGGAGTGTGGGGCAAAAGCAGGAGGGTTCTTGGCACAGCTACAATCATTTAAAGGATTTTTCTTCGAGTCTTCTCTTAAAAATGTTTTCTCACTGTGACACTGTAAACACAGCCCTTCAAGCAACCTCTCTTCAATTTCTAAAAGCTAACTGCATGATTCAAACTCTTCTTGATGCTATACTGCAATACAGACAGCAGTTTGACAACTTCTGGAGTACGGTGGAAGGAAGAGCTGAGGAACTGCAGTTAGATGAACCAGTTCTTCCACATCAACGCAAAGTTCCTCGACGTATAGATGATGGCTCTCAGTCAGTTACTGATACATCCCCAAAAGACCACTTCAGGAGAATATTTTTCCAAGTGATTGATCAGGTTGTTGTTTCACTCAGACAGATTTTAGTCTCCAGCTCAGAAGTGCATGTTAGATGCAGAAAAATTTGTGATAGGACAAGGGCCATTAGATCCCATATCTGATTTTTATGGCAATGACTTAGATGGAGGGCATCTGCAACTACACCGTGGCATGTTCATTGACATTGCAAAAGTTAGTGGGAAAACTGTTGATTCGCTGCAAGATGTGTACTGTGTCATGACAGAAAAATAATCCATTGGTGATTTACTGCCAGGGTTTGTAAAATTTATTCAGATCTTACTGACAATACCAGTATCAACTTGCACAGCTGAGTGTTCTTTTTCAGGACTAAGGAGACTGAAAACACTTCTTAGATCAACAATGTCACAGAGATGCTTAAATAGTGTGGCTCTGCTTCACATTCATCAGAACACAATGATGCATTAGACATGGACAAAATAGCTGCTGAGTTTATTGGCAGAGCAACAGTTCGCAAGAACACCTTCTATATGGTCAAATAGTGTGTAATCATTCATGGCATTTTCAGTTATGTTTACTGTTGAATATCATCAGCAATTGTCTCTAACAACTTAGAAGTACTCCTGCTTTTGACCTGGCTGCTCCTAAAAAATTCTAATGACATTACACTAGCACATGCTAAGTGAATCCTTTGAGCACCTGGTGGCATCAAAGAACCCTCCAGGGCACTCATCCATGTCTTCTTGCAGCACATGGAGGCATCAAAGAGCCCTCCAAGCCAGGGAAGAGTGCCATGCAGGGCTCTGTGATGCCCCCAGGTGCTCTAAGGAGGTCCTTTGTGATTTTTAGGGTACAGCACCACCACTCCACGTGGTGCAAGAGTTCCCTAGAGGGCTCTTTGTTGCCTCCAGGTGCTGAAAGAAGACATTTCAGTGTCAGTGGCTCAGTAGGTAGCACACTCACCTCTGAGGCCAGGAGATCAGAGGGCTGTGGGTTCAGTTCCCACATCTGGCACTTGGGTTAATAACCCAATACTGACACTGTAGTGCAGCATGAGGGGGGTGCTGCACTTCTGAGGTTCCGTCTTTCAGATGAGATGTTAAACTGAGGTCCCATCTGCCTGGATTGATGGTAGTTCAGGTGGATGCTAAAGATCCCATGGCACTTATCAAAAAAGAGTAGGGGAATTTTATTTATAAATGTGGACTTCATTACAATATACAGACAGTATGTCAGCAATTATGGTCACAATCATATACAAACTTTAGTTAAACTTGAATGAATCAAGGGAAAAAAATTAAACAAAACAGACAAGAAAAATATAAAATGAAACATGAAAGAAACCAGAAGATTACATAAACCATTTCTCACAGTTAATCCATAGATGCTTAACCTTTTCTGGTGAAAAAGTTTTCATCCATCTTTTGTATGTGAACTAATGCATTTTTAATATTAGATAATAGGTCCATATAAGTTACTATTTTCTGTGGCAATAGAAACACACACCTTGCTTGTCACATAGAATATCTAATTACAGCAAGAATAACATATACAGTGTCTTTATGATATTTTGCACAGAGAGCATCTTCTGGTGGAAACATAAGTCCAGAACAAGAAAGTTTCAAAAAAATTGGTATTTCCCAAATTTGAGACAAAAGCTTCCAAAAACCCTGCATGCATGGACATTCCAAAAATAAATGTTATTGAGTTTCTAAGATGCCATCACAACCTTCTCTGAGGCAGTATTTTTCCAAAATTTGTTTGTGTTTATGATTTGCTTTTACCCCTAACCTATCATAATTCATTCCTGAGCCACACACAATCCCATACATATGCAGGAACCCTTGGATTTGATAATTGTTGCAATATGTAAGGAATGTCAGCTTCCACACAATGCAGAAATTCAACTTTAGCATGGCATTCAACCTGTAGAATTTCTGCCTGTATTGTTTTTCTATTTAAGACCGATAGTTGTTCTGGAGAAAACTCCCATTTAATAGCATTTTTTATACATTCTTTACCATATATAGGCATAGTTTTTACTTGTGCCAAGATTTTAGGTCTTTTCTCTTTCCATTTGGGGTAGTGCAATTTGCACTCAAAACAGAACTAAGTCTTTCCAGATTACTAACCCAGGCTTAAAAACACAAATTATATTTCAAAAAGATACAGTAATAAAAAGCTATTGTATTTACCATACTAATACCACCTTTAGAAATGGGGAGATATGTGAGCTCTCTTTTAATAGGATTTAACCTGGAACCCCACAAAGCTTAAAAAAAACACCATAAAGTTCTGTAAAAAATACTGAAGGGGAGGGAAAATGTAACTTACATATAAAAAACATGGCAATAGTAAGGTTTTGATTAACATAAACCTCCTTTTTTTGACAATAAATACCCTTCCCAGCTTTTAACTAGGATATTAGCCTTACTTAATTTATTTTCCCAGTTTCCTTTAGCATTATCCCCTGGCCCAAACTCAAGACTCAAAATGGAAATGGGGGAATCAGAAATGGATATTCCTTCAATCTAACCTTATAAAGAGAGGGGAGTACTACCCACTATAATCCCTTTACACTTATTAATATTGATTTGAGATCTAGACATTGAGGCATATTGATGCAATATTATATTTACAATGTCTTCATTATATTGAGGTGAAAGAAGCAAAACCAAATCATCAGAATAGGCCAATATTTTAATAGCAGGGAGATGGGGAATAATAGATATTCCTTCCAACTCAGCATGTCCCAGTATCATTCGTATCAAAATATCTATACCCAAAACATATAAAATGGGGCTTAATGGTTACCCTTGCTTAACACCTCTACGAATCTTAACTTTTCTCCCAAACCACCCATTCACATTAGGCAATAGGTAGGAATCTTTATATAAACTTTGTAACCATTAAACAAATTGTTCAGAAATGCCAAAGGCTTTTAGAACTGAAAATAAAAAGTAATGAGGTATCCTATCAAATGCCTTTTCATGATCCAACCCCAAGACATATTGTTGAACCTTTCCACTATCCCCACTAGCAAAAAGCTCCCTGAGGATAATTAGGTTATCTTGTTGCCTCCTTCCCTTCACTGCACAAGTTTGATATGGGCTTATCAAATAGTCTGCTACCTTGGTTAATCTTGACAATATGATTTTACTTAAAATCTTAAGATCTATATTTTGTAAACTAGTAGGGGAAAGTTTTACTGAAAAATCCAAAACAAAAGGTGTGCATCACAATAACTTTCATTTATACATCCAAATTCATCTTAATGTTTAAAACAAATCAAGTATCAAAAAAGAAGGTAACCATCAACTAAGTTATTCTATCTTATCTTTCAAAAATGGTACATCTCTCCATCTGACAGTCCATTCCTTCTCACATAATGTTTTCTTTTCATATATCCATTGTTTATACAATTCGTGTTCCACCTGCTCAATGACCATTTTCGGGTCTTTATATATTTGCTGTATCACACATTTACATCTAACCTGCCATAATATAAATCTTATAAAAGCAAATATAAGCCTAATGAGTCCTGCCTCCAAATGAAGAGGGCCTATGGAGAACCCTCCCACTACCTCCATATATGTCACCTGTTTCCAATATGAATCTTTCCATTTTTTTGCTAACTGACCCCACAATTCTTCTGCATATGTACACTGTATATAAAAGGGCTGCATTGTTTCTTCTTGTGCAATACAACATTCACGTGGGCACATTCTCTCAGCTTGGATTTTATGTTTTGTGTTACCTTTTACGTTTAACCTTCCATGGCTACTGAGCCACATTACATCCCACAATCTGAGTGGTATTTTTTTTATCTTGTAAGGATGTTAAAACATGCCCATAATGGATCACTGGAATCCCTTTAAATTCTGGAGTAATCAAAAAGGCTTTATCCTGTATTATTTGATATATCATTTTACTGGTTTGGCATTGAGAAATATCAGGATCGAATTTCCACTGTTTTATCTTTTTAAAAGCTGGTTTGAAGAGGCTTTGGCCTGTTTTAACATTCTTCAGCTTATCTCTCTTAGTGTTCCACAGCTCCATAAAGGGACATAGCCATTTCCTTGCAAATATCGACCATATTGCTGTATTTGGTTTTGTATAGTCTATTAAATTCTTATGAAAAAAATACTGAAATAAAATGCCACTGGATTGAGCAAATTTAGGCCTCTTTTTCTTATAGGAAGGTACAGTATGTCCCTTTTTATTGGGTTGAGGCGACTACCCTAAATAATCTGAAAAAACAAACTTAAGAGGTTTACTTCTAATGATGTGGGAATAGGGTAAACTATACTAATATACAAAAATAAGGGGAGTAAAAAGGTCCTAACTACCTCTACTTTTTTCCTTTTATATTGCTGCCATAATTTCCAAACAGCCACCTTTTGCTTGGCAAATTCTAACTTTTCGGTCCAATTTAAAACACCATTGTCTCCCCTTCCAAATTGCACTCCTAAAATATGAACAGGTTCTGTTGACACTCTGATACCTTGTATTTCATCAATTGATGTAGAAGACTCACTTATAGGATATATGCTACTTTTTTTGTTTATTAACTTTTGCTCCTGAGATCTTCGAGTAGTCTTCTATTGTCTTCATTACTTGAATACCTGTATTTGGGTTTGCTATAAATATACAGACATCATCTGCATATGCTGCTGTCTTAATCTCTAGAGTGCCGTCTGTAGGTTGAATACCCTGTATCGTATCATCCTGCTGAATTAATCGTAGTAGTGGGTCTAAACAAAAGACGTATAATAAGGGACTTAATGGGCACGCTTGTCTTACACGTTCTATTTTGAATATGATCCTAAATGCCCATTTACAAGTGAAATGGCTGTAGCCCTTCCATATATTAAAGAAATCCATGAACAGAACATTTCAGGTATACCATATGTTTTTAAAACTTGCACTATATACTGATGTGGGACCCTGTCAAATGCCTTTTCTTGGTCAATTGACATAATATACCCATTTATTTCTCCTTCTTTCCCTTGTTCTATTATTTATATTATTTATTGAATTTTGATGGCCGGGTAGGCCCACTGGGCCCCGGAGGTCCCTTTTTCAGGGGCGACCCGGGAAGTAAACAGTACATGAAATAGAAGACAGTGGTACATATACAGGCTGAGGGTATACAGTATGCTTCAGTTTACAAATCCATGAGGCAGATCCTTCTTACCTATGAGTTGTATATGTCTAACTAATTAGTCTGTTGTTCATTTGTTCATGCTTCAGAACATACAAAGGAATGAGACAGTACTGTAAATTCATTAAGTAACATACATCTAAGAGTCATAGGATAGATTCTGTGAACGTGAGGAGGAGTAAGTGCTAACGGTTCAGTGGGTAGAGATTTAGGTATGGTAGAGAGAACTGACACAGGGTCATTATTGTAGTGTCAGGTACCATAGCATAGGCATTTACTCATTGACAGCAGGTGGGTCTTGAGTCTAATGCGGAAGCACGGTACCGATGGGGTTTCTCACACCTCCAAAGGGAGGTTGTTCCACAGGGAGGGGGCAGCATGTGAGAAGGACTTGCAACCTGCCTTGGTCCTGACCTTTGGGACCTCTAGTAGCATTTGGCCTGAGGACCTGAGGTTACGCATGTTTCTCTTTACTGTTAGGAGTCCGTATTAACTCCCTTATCAGCAGTAAATTCTGTTCTATTGATCGTCCTACTATGGAGCATGTCTGTGTTGTTGTAATTAAATAAGGGGCAACTTGTGCTAACCTGCTCAGAAGAATTTTCATTAATATTTTTAAGTCTACATTTAACAAGCTTAAGGATCTCCAATTATTCAAATCAGTCTTGTCATTCTTTTAATGTATTAGTATTTGTACTGCAATGCACATATGAAAGTCTATTTCCTGATGGTCCAGTATCCAGTTATATACTCTTCCTAAAATCTCCCTGATTAAGGGGCTCAATTTTTTTATAGAATTCTGTGGAGAGATCATCCAGCCCTGGTGCAGTGTTACTGTTTAGTTTACTTATAGCTTTTTCTATCTCCTCTTTTTGAATTGGCCTATTGAGAGACTGAAGGATCTCAGTAGATATTTCTGGAATTTGTAAAGTATCCAGTAGAGTTTTTATTTCGGCATTATTAATCTGAGGACAGGTATACATATTCTTTAAATAATTTGTTACAGTTTTTAAAATTTCTGGTGAAGTATTTACCACTGTTCCTAATTGTGTTTTAACCACTGCCATTTGTTTATCTGCAGCTCTTTTATTACAGTTCTGGAATGCATCCCCAAAATTACTTTTTCTTAGGGAGCACATTCAGTGTTCGTTCAACATCGAAGCCGCTCTAGAATATTGTAATGCTTCCATCACTTTTTTGATATTATTGACTTGAGTGGTTAGATTTACCTTCTGAGTATTTATTGCTGAATATAATTTTTCTAGTTGCATTCAAAGAGCCAAATATGTTTTATAATTATTATATTTTTTGTTGTAGAATATTGCTTAGTATGTTTCTGTATCTCATTTTTTGTTTCTACCCACCAAAAACTGATATCCTCCATCAGCCCTGCTATCGTCATGCGAGCCATCAACAACTCTTGTTTGAAACTCCCATTCTTCTTCTTCTAATAATTGATTATTGAACTTCCAATAACCATTACCTTGTGATAACGTTTCTTGGAGCCCCACTGTGACGGTTAAAATCACATGATCTGATGTCCCCGTTGGTATTGTTTTTACCTGATGTACATGGGTTTGTTGTTTTATAAAAATAAAATCAATGCGAGTTGCAAGTTTTCTATGATAAGTATGTCCCCCTGTCTCTTTCAAAGCTCTATACGTGTCCTGTAGACCACTAAGAGAGATAATCTGCTTTAAACAATTAGTATCACAAAAGTCTTTAGTGGTGACTGCCCCACGATTCTGTTTGGCTAAAACACAGTTGAAATCACCTCCCCAGATTATTTGCTTTGAGGTGAACAGATAGGGTTTTATATCTGAAAATAATGCAGCTCTGTTCTTTTTCCGGGGGGGGGGGCATATACATTTATAATTCTCCAAGCTGTATTCTGTGAAACAAAATCTAATAATGAAGACCTTCCTGACTGAATATCTACCAATTTGGTGATCTTAAAATGATCCCCTCCAAATAAGATCCCCACCCCATCACAAGCATCTACTCCAAAAGAAAAAAAGGATGGACCCCAACACCACAGTTTTTTTGCTGCCTCTATTAAAGAAAATGTATTCAGTCTAGTATCTTGTATGATGCAAATATCACACTGTAACTCCTTTAAAATAGAAAAGGTTACCAATCTTCTCCTTGCATTTTTTAAACTATTTGTGTTTAGGGTGGCAATGCTGAGAGAATGCATATCAAAAGGAAAAGAAAGGGTTCAAATTATTATTCCATGGGGAATTTTCCTATTCTTGTGCTATGTCTGATTCTTACACCCAGTTTTTGTTTTGCCTTTCATTACTCTTAACAGGCGTCTGTTGCTCCTCATCTGAGTCGGACAATGGAATGGCCTGAGAAGAAGTCTCAGAATCACTGGCATGTTCCAACTCTTGAGATTGCATAGCCAAAAGTTCATACTTATTCTGTAGTGGAATTCTATGCTCAGGGGAAGAAGCTTTTGCCAATTTTGATCTTGGCCATGTCTGTCTAAGGCTCTGTTTTTTTTACCATACTTGAATATTGGGAGAAGGCATATTTGTGTTTTCTATTGTGACTTTAGTAGTTTCACCTAAGGTCCGAGGTTCAGCTCCCTCCATCTGTGCTACCTCTATTCTTTCTGAACCTTCAGGGATGGGTTCAGGGACTTGGGGTGGGATTCCTTCTTCTGAATGAGAGGGGTCAGGAGGATTTTCAACTGGAGCTGGGGGGCTGGGCATTTGTCTGAGGTTCAGGAGCCTGTTTATAGGTCTCAATGTCTTTCTTTTGAGCCTCTGTTAAAATGTGGTCTTGATTCTGTTGGTCTGTTCTAGTATGTGTGGCCCAGGGACAGGCCCTAAAAGCATGTCCCACCTCATCACATAAGTTATATTTGAACTCTTCCTGACAGTCTGAACTTGCATGTCCAAAAGAGAGACAAAGATTATATTTTAATCTATCACAGGCTGAGCTCAAATGCATATGCGATCCGCACTTGAAACATGTTCTAGGCTGACCAGCATAGAAATAATGCCCTCTCTCCCTTCCCAAAAAAATACTGTTTGGGAGGTGGATTGGACCTAAATTGTTATTGTGCAGATGTACTTTATACCTCCACCCTCCTGTCCAGAGGTGTTCCTCATTGAAGATAGGCTGTGGAGTACCTAAAATATCACATTTTTGTTGCAGCCAGTGTGAGATATCATGGACTGCAACAGTTTCATTTCTAAATAGAACCGTGACATTCTTTACAGCAGGCTTGGTTAAAGGGATTGCATAAAAGTGTAACCACAGAGCTGAATACATTAATTTCTCATACTTTGTCCAGAACCTGTCTAAGCCCTGAAGAGTCTTAAAACTAACATCGTACAAAGTGTCTCCTAATACATGAATAAGGGCAAAGATTACATTAGTAAAGAAACCTAATGATTCTTTAATGAGAGACTTTCTCACATATATTCTGTCTGGACTGGCAGGTAAACCCCCCAGATATTGTAGTCTTACAGCATTGCGTCTCTGTTTTGGGGGTGGCAGGCCTAAAAAAGCAACTTTTTTCCAAAATTCAGCCCAGGTAGATCTTGCTCTTTCCCTTGGATCAGATTGTGGCCTAGAGGGCCTGGTCTCAACTTCCATTTGATCTCCCCAGTTTGTAGGGCGATTACTGGGGCCTTCATCCCCTGATGTAGAACTTTCTACAACTGGAATTTTCTGTAATTGTATTTCAGAGTCTGTATTTTCACAAACACCTTCTGCATTTAACTCCATGTCTGATTCAGTCATAAACTTTCGTATAGTACTGTCTAATGTTTTTTGTAAATCTGTGTTTCTTTCTGTTTGCCCAGGGATAGGACTATGATTGGGATCTGGAATCCAATGACCTGCTTCTCCTGGCTTCCACCCTGCATCTCTTAGCGTCCGCTCTAAAGAGCATGAGGTTTTACCAGTTCTGTTTGTTGGGGTGTCAGAGGGACCTGCCCTACCCCTTCTTAGATCTAGAATTTTATCTGCACTGTTTTCTGCACTTTTATCCAAAGTACTCACAGTACTGGAGTCCACTTTTTTAGTTTTTCCAGAGTCCCCCACTGTATCAGCTGCATCAAGCTGACATTCAGAAGACCCTGAGTCACCCATTAGGCATTTCTTTGATGCTTCTACATTGGAGGCTGATTCAAAATTGGACCCCGCTGTTGCTGACACTGTTGGCTGGTCTAATGCAGAGTGTTGTGCTCTCAATCTTTTTTCCTTCTCTGTTACTATTGGTATATCCATATTTTGCTCCAGTTCTGTTGGTATACCCACTGAAACTTGTTGTGTGGAATGCTCTTCTGCATTTAACATTTTCAAAACAAACTCTCGATTTGTATGGATCATATTCTTAAGCCATACCTCATTGTCTTGTAGCATATTTGAAGGCACATTTTCCACCATTTCAGCCTTATAATTCTCTAGAACTGTAGCTTCTTGTAGAGAGATCTCCTGTGCTGGACCTGCAGGGAGGGATATCTGCTCTCCTGAAGGTTCACCAGCAGACTGACCATCATCTGAAATAGCAGAAGTTGATTCCTTAGGTAAAACTCCAGCAATTCCACCACCAACCTCCCTGTTGTCCACCATCTTGGTACCGCAGACAAAAGAGTCCCTCTGCTCACAGGAAGCATGGCCCCCTGTAGGCAGAGTAGGGGAATTTCCCCGGTGTCCTGGCCAAATCTCTCCCATTCACTAAAAATACCAACAGCTTAATCTGGTTTGATTTCAGTTGCTTACACTCTGTATCCCTCCACCCCCAGTCACTCCTGAAAAAGGGACTTCTAGGTCCAGTGGGCTTAACGGGTCAACAAAATTCAATAAATAATAAATAAATGGGAGAGTGCCCTGGAAGGCTCTTTTATGTCTCCAGGTGCTGCAAAAAGACATGGAAGTTCCTTGTCTTTTTGCAGCACCCAGTGGAGGTAAATTAAAATCTCAAAGGGCATCCTTTTACAGAACCTGGAGGCATCAAAGAGCCCTCTAGGGCACTTTTGCACCCTGTGGAGTGGTGGCACTGTCTGCAACCTAAAATCACAAAGGACATCCTTAGAGCAAGTGGGAGCATGAAAGGGCCCTCCAGGGGACTCTTTTGGCCATGTCTTCTTGCAGCACATGGAGGCATCAAAGAGCCCTCCAAGCCAGGGAAGAGTGCCATTGAGGGCTCTGTGATGCCCCCAGGTGCTCTAAGGATGTCCTTTGTGATTTTTAGGGTACAGCACCACCACTCCACATGGTGCAAGAGTGCCCTAGAGGGCTCTTTTATGCCTCCAGGTGCTGCATGAAGACATAGAAGAGTGCCCTGGAGGGCCTTTTTATGCCCCCAGGTGCTCTAAGGATGTACTTTGTGATTTTAGGTTGCAGACAGTGCCACCACTCCACAGGGTGCAAGAGTGCCCCAAAGGGATCTTTGATAATTCCAGGTGCTAAAAGGATGCCCTTTGAGATTTTAGTTTGCCTCCACCAGGTGCTAAAAAAAAGACAAGGAACTTCCATTTTTTCTTGCAGTACCTGGAGGCATCAAAGAGCCCTCCAGGGAACTCTTCCTTCCATGTTTTCTCACAGCACCATCCTGGGGGCATCAAAGAGCCCTCTAGGGCACTCTTCCATGTCTTATTGCAGCACATGGCTGGAGGCATCAAAGAGCCCTCCAGTGCAGTCTTCCATGTCTTCTTGGAGCACATGGAGGCATCAAAGAGCCCTCCAGGGTACTGTTGCAACCTGTGGAGTGCTGGCAGTGTAACCATAACTAAGGGCATCCTTAAAGCACATGAGGGCATCAAAGAGCCCACCAGGGCACTCTTCCATGGGTCCTTAACTGAAGGTGCCTAAGAACCCTTCAGGTCACTCTTGCACTTGCACACTCTTGAGTGGTGGCACTGCAACCTAAAATCAGTATTCTGGCATGCTTGCAAAACTGAGAGAATGAAAGATCCCTCCAGGGCAGTCTCCTATTGATCTTAGCACCTGCTCAGGCATCAAATAGCCCCCAATGGCACTCTGGCATCCTCTACAGTGAAGTACTTGTGATGGTACCATACCCATTCCAAAAAGTATCAAAATATACCCCAAAATGCACCAGAAAGCATGAAAAACCTTATAACTTCTGGGGGCCTAGGTGGCCCCCAGACCCCCGGCCTTTTATTAGGACTCTGAGCGCCTACAAATTTTTTCAAAACCTGATGCCCCTGAGCACAACTAAGATCTGTAGCATAGTGTTTTCAGCAGATCCTGCTGTTTTACAATCCCAGAGGACTGTTTTACAATCCCAGAGGACTGAAAGACTGGCAGGGCCAAAGAACTTGCTCAAGGTCACACACTGAGGCACTGGCTATGCTGGGCTATTAAAGCAGACTACAGAATGTTAAACTTTAATTAGTAATCAGTGGTCGAAACAGTGCAGTCAAACACTTTTTTTTCCCAGTGGGCTTCTGAATCTACCCATATCTGCAGCTAGGTGGACTGGAGCACATGGAAGTGAAGTGGCCTGCCAGCCATAATCACTATCACAGCAAGTACTTTGGCTCCTGTAGTAATTGAATTTGGGAGCTCTTGGTTTCCAAGCTGATATTTTAAACCCTAGACCGCACTGCCTCCACATATGTTAGTGTTTGCTCTTTAACTTCTGCCCTTCTGATCTGGCCTCAGACCCTGCATAAGTAGTAACACCTAATGTCACCCACCATCCCAGTTGGTACCTTAAACATTCAGAGAAAAAAATTGTCCATTTTTCCTTTGCTGGCGATCCTGTTTCCAACCATTGAACTGCCTAGCATTGCTGAACT
Source organism: Neoceratodus forsteri (assembly GCA_016271365.2). NCBI lineage: Eukaryota > Metazoa > Chordata > Ceratodontiformes > Ceratodontidae > Neoceratodus > Neoceratodus forsteri. The sequence goes on along the minus strand of CM057454.1, from coordinate 1,097,632,447 downwards.
ACATGCTCTTGCCTGCCTGGCACCATGTCTCCCACGCCACTTTTACCACCTCTTCTCATGCCCATAGATGAAACCGCTGCGCCTCCCTCTGTTCTGATAAGAGAAGCTGCATTAGCTTGATGGCACCTTTTAGAGCCAAGGGAGAGACACCAGTAGGCAATAGTGATTGTAGGGCAGCTTCAGAATATTCAAAGTTGCAAAGCAGTGGCTTTTTCTAATGCCTGAAGGAGAGTGGCAGAAGGCAGTGCCAGCGCCGAGGAGGGTGGCAGGAGGCAGTATCAGCACCAAGGGGCGGAACCAGAGGTGGTATCAACATGTGGGTGAGGGGCATAGTAGGAGGAGTTATCTGTTCGTAGGGCAGAGCAGGAGCGGCAGCAAGTCGCAACAGCTAGCATTAGGAATGGCACAGTGATTTTGAGCAGTGACCACAAAATCACCTTTTGGGACAGATTTACCTAACATCATTTACATTCTTCATGAGGTGGTGTCCCAAAACAGGTATGTTGAAAATTTGGGCAAAAATATTGAAAAAATGGCCAAGCTATGCTACTAAGTTCAAAACCACACCGAAATACATTGAGCCACATACCTGATTTCCTCAGTTTGTGGTTTGGTGTTGAAGAGTGAAGAGGCCTCTATGCTGTGGAGAAGATCATGGCATTGGACCCCCACTGGGTCAGTAAGAGCTTGGGGGGAATGTGGGGTGGTGGGTGCTGAGTGGGATGGTCGGTGGGGGGGACTAATGGCGCAACAGACAGTAATGGACAGTTTTCTGTTTTACAGCATGAAAAAACAAAATGATGAGGGACAATTTTCTGTATTGCAGGTGATGACACAGGAGGATTGGGCACCCCCAGTGTGCAGGGCTTCAGTTAATTCCATTTTGGGAGTATTTGACTCCCAAAAATAAGGCAAAAACTTCCAAAATAAAGGAGGAGGAAGTCATTGACTTCCAAATGTAAAACACTAAAATGGATAACTTCCAAAACTGAAGACAAGCTAAGAAATTTGTTTTTTTATCTAAAAGAAATTGCATTTTACCACTAATATTTGTATTAATATCCATAAATTGATCATTCCTAGAATACTACCTTTCAAACTGTGGGATCTGGGAAGTATTTTGATTTCCAAAAAATTGGAATAACTTCCAGATTTTGACTCATGGCAGTATTTGACTTCCACTAGAAATAAATTAACTGAACCCCTGCCAGTGTCACTGTTACATTTATTGGGGGTTGGGGTGCTGAGAGGGAGGGTGGGGTCGGGGAACGGTTATTAAAAAGAGAAATGGGAGAGGGAATGGAGAATTGAGGATGGGGCAGCACACAGAGAGAGCGAGCGAGAGGTTTTAGCTACCCCTTTCCACCAGAAGTGTGTGCATCTTGTTTTAATAAAATTTTTGCCAATTTGGCCATGCTACAGTGTGGCCAGTGAGCAATTTACAGGCCTCAAGCACAGGAATTTGCAGGCAGAAACTCACATACCTTGTTATATGAGATTTTTGTAGTTGTAAAATGCCAACAGTCCCTGAACGTAGCAAGCTACTGTATCTTACCAGTGAAAATGAACACTCAAATGTACAGAAATGTAAAGTTTAAAACTGATGCTGTGACTCTGGGCAGGTACATCAGTGGTCATCTGGCATATCAGTGTGACCACTAATCCATCTGCCCAGATTCACAGCTTCAGTTTTCAACTCTGCTTTTCTCAGCAATGACATTACCGCTATTCGGTATTCTCCGGTTCCCATTATGCTGGAGGGGTATGTTTCTTATGGAATTAGAATATCCCAGGAGGGAATGAGTTCTGGATTTCAATAAAAGATAATGGATGAAAAAAAGACTTGACTAGAGCCTGGATCTTGCGCAAAATAAAAAAATAAATTCCCTAGTGGTTAGCAGACCCTCCCCCCAACAAATCACTCACCCCATAAAAGAAATACTTCCCTTGTATGTAGTGGTCCCTCAACCTACCCAGTCACCCACCTGACATGGACTGTACATCAACAGGTATCCGGTATAACCCCCTCCCCATCCTGATCCCCCATATAGCAATTATTGGGCAGGAGCAGTAGTGCAAGCTAAGGATGCAGTACAAAGCAGATGAACTGGTATAAGTAACTGAAGGGATGAGGGAATGCTAGATGTCGGTAGGTGGAAGAATGCCCAAAAAGTACAGAACTGCAAATGTGGAGGAGCCCCAGGCCGCCAAAATGGTGAAAGAAGGTGCTTGACAAAAGCAGGCCATCCAAATATGACAAATATGACAACCTCTGGAGAGGAGGTAGAAGCTCAGTTAAGTTCATCCCATCAATGATGTATCAGAAGGCTGGAGAGACAATGGTGCACAGGATGCACAGCCAGCTCCCTAAGAGATGGCTTTTCTGCAGATAATTTTGGGCAGACTGGGTGGGCCTGGCAGTCCTTTTCTGCCGACACATTCTGTTTATGTTTCTATGATGGAGGAAGACATGCCAGAAGAACCAGAGCTGGAATGGACTAGGACAAAGTGACGCAACACCCATTTGCTAAAAGCAGCCCAGGTGAGGGCCCCGAACAACAGCAGGTCAGTTAGGAAGCAAGGTACAGACACATTGTCGACAGAAAAGTTTAATTTGAAGTCTGCAGATGGGAGACAGAGCTGGATTGGAAGTCCACTGGGCCGAGCAACACCGGCTTCAAATTGCAGGTAAGATAGTGAATGGGGACAATGCCAGAGTACAAAAAAGAAATGCAATGAAGTCAGAACAGACCCCTGGAGGTAGAAGTAGGTAAACCTGAGAGGAGGGTCCAGAACAAGTCAATTGGGAGAGCAGATCAGGAAGTTTCAGAAAGCGGTACAACCAGAGTACAACTAAATGTTTCGACATGGGTATGTCAGGATAAAGTAAATAACCGCTGAGCTAACAACCGGCCATAATGATGCAGGGCTAGGAACCAAATATGAGAGAAGGCAAGGTTGAAAATGTCACACAGGAAAGAGCTGTCTGCAAATGTATTTATTTTTTGTTAGATATTATCTGCCCAGGATAACACAGCTAAGTTGCAATCAGTTGTTATCACCGAGGTCCTGCTTATACCTAGTTCTACTGCTGGATGTACCCATTGAAGCAAAGACGGGTTACATGACTTACTCAGGTTCACGCAGGGATTACACGACAATGGTGGAATGTAAACTTGGGTCTCCTGGTTTCCACACCTGTCCACTAGCCCACCAGATGACTTTGCTTCCCACTACAGGACAGCCTCCAGAGATGTGTAGCACAGGCAGTCCAGTTCAATGGCAATACACCTTGGACACACTGAGAGAATCCTTATAAGGTACAAAGGCACTACAAGTGAAGAGGCACGTAAGCCAGCAGAGAGACAGAATGGCCAGGAACGGGGATGGAAGGCAGGAAGCAAAGGGCAGGCAGGAGAAGGGAACATGCTATCACCGCTAGTGGTGAAGAGGGACCGAGAGAAAAGCAGAGCTTGAAGGGGGCACCCCAAATGGGGGCAAGCACAGTGCAGCAGATTGGGGAAAGCATAATGCTGAAGCACTGGTGGGGAAATGGAATGGCGGCCTTGAAAGGTGAAGAGCCCCAAAAGGAGTGACAGAATAAGTAGGAGCAGAGGGCATGACGAGGTATGGTGAAGGGAACTTCAGGCAGAGGGAATGGGACAGAAGGTGGGGGGGGGGACAAACACAGCAATTCCCCCACATTGAACCTTGATTAAAGTTCCAGTACAAAATACAGTATATCATTTTATTTGTTTGTACTGTTCATCAATACAGGACTCGGGTGCATCAGATGGCAGCTTAACATAGAGGTGACTGGAGGGTATTTGTTGGCATTGTTCTGGCATTGGAAGGAGTGGAGTGGGGTGGGGGATTCAGGGGCACCACTACCAGACATTAGGATATGGGACAGGGAGAGGGGTGGAGGTGTCTGGCAGAGATAATATTATGTTAGGACCAGGGAGGGAGGTGTACTACTAGAGTCCGGGATATTAATGGGGGGGTTACACAAGTTAGACCAGCCCTTTTGAGATGCAGTATTATTTTTTGGGGTGTTGTCTTGCTTTCACAAATTTTTACAATATATATTCCCAGGGTAGCTCAGCTGAGATGCAAAACTTTATCTCATTTTCAGTAGGGTCCAGATTTTCAACATTGTTGCACTTACTCAAGTTCAAGCTGGGAATACATGATAATGGTGGAATGTAAAGTTGTCTCTTCCTTGTTCCAAAACCTGTCCACTAGCCCACCAGATGACTTTGCTTCCCACTACAGGACAGCCTGCAGAGGCATGTAGCACAGATAGTCCAGTTCAATGAGAATACACCTCAGACACACTGAGAGAACCCTTGTAAGGTACAAAGGAACTACAAACGAAGAGGCATGGAAGCCGGTAGAGAGAGACGAAACAGCCAGAAATGGGGATGGAAGGCAGGAAGTGACAGTCAGACAGGAGATGGAACAAGCTAGCACTGTGTAATGGGCATGGCCACCCCGTTACAGTCAACCCACCAAAATATAGGTAAAAGAGAGGGACTTACTATACCGAGTGCTAGGGAGCAACAGTAGTGGTCTCGGAGCAGATGTCATCTGCCACACCTGTAAAAAAGACAAGAAAGGGGTCACAAAGGATCCGCAGCTCTTAGCGGGGTCAAAAGGACAGAAGGGACAGGATAGACAGAAAATAATACTTAAAGTAGGAGTCCTCATCCGGTAAGACCTGTAAAATACAAAATATGTTAGTTAAAGGGAAAAAGTTATAAAAACAGAGCAGAAACAGAAGAAGGGAGTTGGCTTGGGGGAAGAGGACTCAGCTAAAAATCCCCATTGCCCATATTGGTGGCCAAGTGGCTAGTAATTTGTTTAGTAGCCCAGGTGGCTAATAATGACTAGTGGGGGGCTAGTAGCCCTAGTGTATAAAAAAAGAAGGCATTGGTGGTTTTGGGGCTAGGAAATGCCCTGGGAGAGGTCAACAATGTAAAATTATGTCCTGGTGGTCTAGTGAGCTAGCTCCTTAAATAAATTAGTACCCTTCTTGGGGGTCTAGAGGAGGCTCACTGGGCCCTTAAATTGTGTGTGGACATTATTTGTGGCCTTGGCAGAAGGAGGATGAGTTGGAGCTGCAGTGCAGCCAACCTGTAAGTACAATCACGTTACAAGTAGAGTGCCTGTGAGTGTTCAAAACTTCTAGCCCGCACAGAGCTTAGGCTGAGGCCTACTCCACACGTGTCAGAGAGGAGCAAGCAAAAGAAGTCAGCGGGAGGTGGAGGAGGCATGGGCTGAAGTGCCTCCACCCACCTTCCCATATCACTGCTCCGGTGGCCCAATTTGCTATTGTTTATGCCATAAGGGACGGACTTGAGACAGCAAAGGGGCCGGAGAGCAGCAAGGAGCTGCTGTAAAGTGAGGTTGCACTGCGGCATTAGTGAGAGTGGGGAGAGGAGTGCAACTGCTTCAGGGGCATTAGAAGAGCTGGGGAGGTTGTTTAGTAAGAGAGAGAGAGAGAGAGAGAGAGAGTGTGTGAGAGGGTGGCCGGAGCCACCGCTAATAGTGAAGCTGCACCATGGCTAATGTAAAAGCATTGGGGGGGGTTCGAGAGAGCAGAGAGGAGGCAGCAGCTGTAAGAGTGGCGGAACCCGCATATTGAAAGCTGCACTGCGGCTTAAACAAATGGCAGAGGGGGCTAAATTTAAAATATTAAATGCCTCAAAGGGAAGCAGGGTACAAGGAAGGGAAGTGCTCCCTGAGGGAAGAAAAATAAATAAAGAGCTGCACCATGGCTGGTAGCAAGCCATGAGGAGCTGTGTATAATAGGAAAGGGGGGACAAAATGAGAAGCAAGAATAAGCATAATTTAGGCTATAAGGGCCCACAAAATTGGTAGCGCAGACAGTAGATGCCCAGAGGGGCATAAATAAAACTAAATAAATAAAATATATTTAAAGACAAGGTGGCTACCTGGTAGGAAGGCAAGCAAGCAGTCCCATGGAAAAAACTTCAAGCAGGCCATGCTGTTGAGAAGCAAATGAAATGGATGAAGTGCTCTCTCATTGAAGCACTTCATTCATTTCAACTGCACAACATTTCTACCCATAAACTGTGAACCACTGTCATAGTTAGCTTGGATGATCATTGGTCTGTCAAGGATGAGCCCAATGCAGCTTGATCTGTATTGGGCTAGTTAGTCAGTGACACATCTCTGAAATGTTGTTCTCTGTAGCAAAACATTTCTTGTGCAAGCACAAGCAACGTAAAAATAGGAGGCTTTGAAACCTAAGACTTTCAGGTTTGATAAAGCTTGGTCAAAAGTAAGTGTTTTTTGGGATTTTAGGTCCAGCTGTTAAGTAGTTTGTAAAATATAAAAAAAAAATGTTCTGTTTCTGAGCATACGCAGTTCAAAAAATCAACGTTCCATGGATAACTGAATTTTTGTGAAAACAGCAGGTTGCACTATATGACACAGCTGTCCTTAACAAATGGCAGCTGTGTTGTATAGTGCAAATCCTACTATTTTTGTAAATCATATGGCAGGGATGAGGCTACTGTCATTGTAGCCCTGCCATCCTGACTTTGCTGTGCCTTAAAATGTTATCTGCACACTGGGGCCCCAACCCGTGGCAGTGTATTTATTTATTTATTCTTTTTAAATGTATTTATTTGATATAATCTGACACCAAGCTGCCCAACCTGGGTCTCGGATGCCCCCCCCCCCACGCAGTCCCTTGTTTTATGAACAATACTGACATTGGCGGCCCAATCCCCAGGTTGACATTTACAACCCCCTCCCCAGCAGTGAGGGACACTGGGAAGCCCTCCACCAATGTACCCAAATAGTTTAATTATTAGTATTTGTATTATTCAACACCGGGATGCCCTCCCCCTAGTGTTTAATGTTCCCCTCCCAAAGCCCATAGTTTTCATAATGGGTGCCAACATCAGGGGGCCCAATCCCTGTGTCAGCATTCGGAAGTCCCCTTCCCCAGCAGTGTGGGACACTTGGGAGCCCACCCCCAGTGTCCCAAAATAATTATATTTCCTGAAAAAAGAAAACTGTCCCCCAACGTGTTTTTTCTTTAGCTGAAAAAAGGAAAATGGTCCCTCATTGTCGCTGCCATCCCCCTGCCCCAATCCGACCCTCCACTGAGCACCCACCACCACAAACACATGCCCTTACTCTATACTTACTTCCAGAAGTTGTATGCTGTCATCTTCTGTGGACTGAGACACGTCTGCACTCTTCAAAGCCAAACTGTGAACTGAAGAATAAAGGTAAGTGCTGTATAGTGCATTTCAGTGGTGTTTTGAACTTGTGTTAATAACTTTTGTATGAATAGATTATTGAGAGAGACTGTAATAAATCAACTTATTCTTCCCGTGTTGGAGTATGGTAGCCATGTGTATGGTCTAGCTTCAAAAAGCTTGCTGTCTAACACAGATGTAATGTATAATCGTTTGGCTCGATTTATATTAAAAAAGGACTATTATGAACATCACTGTAAATTATATGAGGAGTTGGGTTGGATGACTCAGGATAGTAAAAGGAAATTAATTTGGGCACAGCAGATATATAAAGTTATAAATACAAGTCAGCCACTGTATCTTTATGAAAAACTGGAAAATAAATCCTATAATTATAATATGAGAAGTGCGATTACTAGGAGTTTTAAGTCCCCTAAATTAAAGAACAAGTTTAGTTATATGCGATTCCCCATAATTATGAATAGGTTATGGACCTTATTAAAACCATACACAGCAAATCAGTATGAATCTATTAAAGGGTTTACATTCACTTTAAAAGTTGGATTAAAAACAAAATGTGAGTGTTTGGGATAAATGTTGTTCTTTAGGAATATATTGCTATTTGTTTATTGTTTATGTAATGTTAAATGATTTTGTATTGTCTATTTTGTTAAATTAATATTTTTAGTGAAACTATATGTACAAGTATGTATTAATGTTTTATAAACAGGACCATCTTGAAAATAGGATTCATCCTAATGAAGAGAACAATGTCATCTACTATCCTGTATAAAAATAAAGGTTTTTACTACTACTACTTTGCCATTTTTGGGAATTCTTTCACCAAATTTTCAACATGGCCTTTTTGGGATCCCACTTCATGAACACTGCAACTGTTAGAAACATAGAAACATAGAATTTTACGGCAGATAAGGACAGCTTGGCCCACCTAGTCTGCCCATTTTCCTACCTAACAGATAAGCTGCAGATCCTAGTTAACCAACAGCTTACTTCCTCCTACCCCCACTAGGACTGCCTTATGTCTGTCTCATGCATTCTTGAATTCCCCCACTGTTCTTGACTCCATGACCTCCTCAGGGATTCTGTTCCATGCATCCACAACCCTCTCTGTGAAAAAATACTTCCTCACATTACCTCTGAGCCGTCCCCATTCTATCTTCAAATTGTGCTTCAAATGTTTCTATGTTTCTATGGATGTACCAAGCTCGTTCACAGCTCATTACTCTAACCTCTGTGCTATACTGCCAGACCAAATTGTTCTACACACATGCATAACTTTGGTAATTTTCAATATTTTGACACCAAATTTTCAACATAGACATTTTTTCACACCACCTCATGAACAGTACAGCTGTTATTTTTCATGTCCTATCCAAAATGTGTTTTGGCATCTGTGGCACGGAATGGCGTTTCATCACAGATTTTAACTTTTTCACCTACAGGGTTTATCAGGTGGGGTCATAAGAAGACTATGTTGAAAGTTTGGGGTCAAAATATTAAAAATCAAAGAATTTATTAAGTAACATTGTTTGCAGACATATCCATTGCGCCACTGGGGAACACATTGCCTTACTGTCCCAGTGAGCTGAGTACAGGTGTAAACTCAGTGAGCTGGTTTACTGGGACAAGGCTGATGGGGAAGGTGCTGTAGCATATAGCACCAGCCCCAGCCTGGGTAGGGACAAAGCAGTGTTTTGGTGCAGACGCCACACCCTGCGGTGGGTCAGGGAACCTCACCCACAAGGTATCGACATGTGTGCTGGGGCCTGCTGGGCCCATGTACTGGGTCAGGACTGTTTCCAATATTGCATTTATCTCATTTTGTGCAGGTTCCTATCACAAAAAGAAAGGACATTCTTTGCAAAAAACTATGTTAATGCAGATAGGGTTGTAGAACACAAAGTGCAAAAAGAAGGGAAATGAAAGACATTAGGGATTTGGGTCTTCAGAGTATTGGTGAATCAGTGGTGGGGCCTTACTTGGGGTTGTCCATCTTAATGCCCACCCCCCCTGATCAGATGAAATCAAATGTGATGTCTTCATGCAGGGCACAAAGCTATGACAGATTATGTTGGCTATGCTATATCACTATGAGGCACAAGGTTGGAGCTGTATCTCATGCTTCAGACAGTTTGCCCATGCCGCAGCAACAGTCGGCATGGAGACATCCCCGACAGTGACAGCCGCAGTTCCGACTGTCGGCATTGCAGTGTCAAGGATGCCTCCACACATCCATCGGAGGGCTCCATCCCCCACACCCCCTGGTCTCTAGGATTCTAACTCCGAGTCAGAGTTGGACCGGGGGGGGGCAAACATCCAGTGAGGCAGTCCTGATCTCCAAACAGACCACCACAGCGACAGCCAGATTTTGCCCAATTCCTGTCGCTGTGGTGGTCTTTGCGATCTGGGAGTCGCTGTGGCAATGGTATACTGCTTCAGACAGTAGGTATGGGCTGGGGGGAAGGGATGGGCATTAGAGTGCACAACCCCAAGTAAGACCCCACCACTGATTCTCCAATACTCCAGAGACCTAAATCCTTAATGTTTTTCATTTCCCTTCTTTTTGTGCTTTACGTTCTACAACCCTAATGTCTGCATTAATGTAGCTTTTTGGATATACTGTATATATACTGTATTATAGGGGTGCGCTCACACCCCTATAGTTAGGGTTGAGTATAATGTTTAATGTTAAACCTCAAATTTTTCACTTTAATAACTTTGCAACTAATCAATGGATTTGCACAAAATTTGGTATGCACTGTCCCATGGGGTAGATTTCTAGATGTGGCACGTTTTGCTCCAGTTGAATGTGCGGATTCTGAGATCTGAACAGTGCAAAAAGTCATAAAATCGGGGGGGTGCCCAAGTTTTGTGAAAAAATATTAATCTGTTGCAAAGTTATAAAAATGTTTCATTTTCCATTGTTTTCAATGGGAAAAGCACTTTTCAGGCTCGAGGGAGAAAAATCGAAAAAGAAATAAGTTCTCACGAATAAGGATTCACTCTGGTGAGACTGTTCCTCTTTGCGAGAGCAAAAATTCTTTTTTTTTGTGAGGAACAATTTCTTTTTCATGAGCCGCCATCTTGTTTCATTTTTTTGGAAAAAAAAAATTGAAAACCCAGAAAAATGTCATTAACCAGATACACCAACACATGTATCTTGTTCATCGGGGCTCCCTTAGATGGATTCTGAAGTAGTTTTATGGCACAGCAACCTTGGAGGGGGGGGTTTCTTACACATTTATATTCCTTTATCGCAGCTTGCTTACTTCTTTTTTGAGAGCCAGTTCCTTTTTTGAGAACCGATTCCTTTTTCATGAGATAGTGAAAAAGGAATTGACTCGCGAAAAAGCAACTCACTTGCAAAATAGGAATCCTTTCTAACAAGCTCATGAAAAAGGAATCCTTTTTCACCTCCCTTTGGTCACTATGCACACTTTTTCTGCACATTAAAAAAATGTTTTTGCTGACATTGGGTGCCCAATCGTCATGTCAGTAGTAGAAGCACCCCTCCACCAGTGTGGGACATTGGGGAACCCACTTCCAGTGTCCCAGATAGAAGGAAACCCCTGCCAGTGTGGGATACTGGGGGACCCACTCCCAATGTCCCAAGATGCCTCCCACCTCCCACAAGTGTGGGACACTGGGTATCCCACTCCCAGTGTCCCGAAGTATTTATACCTTTAAAAATGTGCCCTATCCCCATGTCGGCACTAGAACCCCCACCCCCTGCCAATGTGGGAGACTGGGGAGCCCACTCCCAGTGTCCCCAGTTATGTCATCCTCCCATTACTGTGGGACACTGGGGAGACAACCCCCAGTGTCCCAAAATATTGCTGAAAGTATACCTGTGAAGAATGAAGACAGTCCCCCAATGACATTTTTTTTAAATCCTGAAAAAAAGAAAGTGGTCCCTTGTCGTCTCCCCATCACCCTTCCCCATCCCAACCCTCCCACTAAGCACCCCTCTACCCCACCTTGCCCTATACTTATCAACGGAGGTCATCGGTGTCATCTTCTGTGGACCAGGACACATCTGCACTCTTCAAAGCCGAACCGTGAACTGAAGAATCAAGGTAAATGCCATATAATGGCTGTCAATGGTGTTTTGAACTTATGTTGATATCTTGGCCATTTTAACATATTATTTTCACCAAATTTTCAACACGGGCTTTTTGGGACCGCTCCTTATGAACACTGTTACTGTTGTTTCATTTATCAGACCCGTATGGTGATTTCGTGGACGCTGTGTGAAATCACCTTTCAAGATCAAGTAATGAAATGACAGTGCCAGTGTTCATGAGGTGGGGTCCCAAAAAGACCATGTTCAAATTTGGAGGAAAAATACCAAAAGACGACCAAGTTATGCCCGGTCATTGAAAATTTCCTATGCACACATGTAACTTTGACAATTTTTAATATTTTCGCTCCAAATTTTCAACATAGCCATTTTTTCACACCACCTCATGACCAGTACAGCTGTCATTTCTTATGTACAGCCTGAAATGTGTTTCTGCACCTGTGGCACGGAATGGCGTTTTGCCACAGATTAATAAATTTTCACCTATGGGGTTTAAGAGGTGGGGTGATAAGAAGACTGTGTTGAAAGTTTGGGGTCCCCAGTGGCACAGAGGGTTGAGGTACTGGTGCCTTATCTCAAGCCATGCTGGTGACCTGGGTTCAGGAATGGACTCAGGATGGTGTGGGCTGGCAGGGGAAGGAGAGGATTGAGCATCCGTAGGACTGCTTTCCTCTCCTGGGGTGGGTACAGGGGTGACATCGCTCTGCAGCATCCCCCAGTGGAGACCGGAGAGACACTGCAAGATGCAACTTAGGGACTGCCACAAAAAGCAGAAATACCCACTCCATGTTCAGCCGGATGATGGCTGCCTGGCTGTCCGAGGCCATTAATGTCCCATGAGCCATCCATTCCAGCAGCACCCTGGGGCCAGGCATTAGTGCTGGTCTATCCCCCTGACTGGTGCCTTTCCCCTCAGAGGGGGCGACCCATCCCACGAAGGGTTACGTCGGGGTTACCCTGGGGTTGGCTGCTATCTGGAATGGTGACTCAGTGAGTGAGATGGGTCGGATTCAGCCTTGGCTCATGCCTGAAGGAGTGGCTGAGATGGGGCACATAGGAAGGCTAAAAAGATAAAGCAAAAAAAAAAGAATGTTTGGGGCAAACGTGAAAAAATGACAAAGTTATGACCATTCATTGCAATATTGCTACACACGTCAGAATTATGGAAATTTTCAATATTTTGACCCCAGATTTACAACATACCCTTCTTATTACCACACCTCATGTATGTGACAGCTGTTATTTTTCAAACCCTGCCCACAATATGTTTTTGCACCTGTGGTGCAGAATGGCATTGCAGTTGCACATAATTATATTCTGCTTGCATTTCACAATTTCTCTGTACCAGGGTACATGAGGTGGTGTAATAAGATGGTTCTGCTTACAATTTGGTCACAGTTGTTCTACACATGGAAGCGCAGGGCCAGCCACACTGACATACATATGCGCATCTATGGCAGGATTGAAGCACAGGATCAGAAGGGGATACTATTATACTATCTCAAAAAGTAAGGAAATTCATTGCAAAAAACTTTATTAATGTGTCAGGATTAAAGTGACAAATGTAAGGAAATGTGGCATTAGGGTTTCCAAACCTAACACCCCATTCTGCACCCTGCACAGACCCACAGGCGGGGAAGGAGGGGGCTATCTTTGGACCCTGAACCCTAACACTCACCCCATTCACCTGTGCTGTAGCCATGACACCTAATTTTGGAATGGAATGTGGTGAGTGTTAGTGTTCACAGTCCCAAGACAGCCCCCCCGCCTGTGGGTCTGTGCAGGCAGAATGGGGTGTTAGGGGTTGGAAATGCTACAGCTCTGTTTTGTTGCTTTTTTATTTTTTTGTCACACTGCAGCACAAAAATGGCTTGGGATTTTGGTCTGACATTTTTAGGGTAGAAAGGTCTTGGATCACAGATGTTCCTTTTTAAGCTTTGGTAAATAAATATTAATCCATTCCAAAGTTAGTAAATTTTAAAGTTTCCCATTATTTTCAATGGGAATTTCACTCTCCAGTTAGATGTGAGCCTCAAAAAGGATCCTTTGTCAGAAATGGATAATCCTTTTTCACAAACGGGTCATCCTGTGTTGCAAATGGGAAATATTTTTTGTGCAGCCACCATATTGTTTTACAGTTAGTAAGGGAAACAAAATCAAATAACTGAAAACAATTATATGTTGAGTAGAATCAAGACATGTAGTTTGCTTATTGGGACTCCCTCAACTGGATTCTGCACTTATCTGTTGAAGAAATGCCCTTTCATTTTTTTTTTCAGATTATAAATATTTTTTTGTGATTTGTGATATGAAAAAAGATTCTTTTTCATATCACGCGTCATGAAAAAGCATCCATTTTCAAGATTAGAAATCCTTTCCCTGGTGTCTAGTGGACCCCCCACTCTCCGTTCGCCGTTCCCATAGTTTCCCTGGTGTCTAGTGGTACCCCCACCCTCCAATCGCTGGCCATGTTGTTTCCCTTATATCGCGTAGCACCCTATCACCCTCTAATCGCCACACCAATTATACTGGTGAAGCCAGGTGTTTTCGCAGTTGTAACTGTTTGAACTGTGAATGCCCTGTGCAGTCCTGAGCAGAAGAAGGCAGTAAGAGAGTGCTCAGAGATGGAGGAGGAGAACTCTGGTGCAGAGTGCAAGTTGATTGTTACCTAGCAACAGTCCTTATTTTTTTAACTGAGGGACCGTCAGCTCATATTAAATACTTGGAGGAAAGAATTGTGTGGGGAGTGCAGGGGATAGTTGTACTGTAATATAACCAGCTTTAGGTTGTATATTGGGATTTTAACTCGGAGTTCATTTTAGTGCGGCTGTCCCGCGTGATTGCCACTTCCGGGTTAACCAGTATAAATCCTCGCCCCTCTGCAATTGGGATGAGCATGGGCAGGGCAAGCATGCGTCTTCCACATGCTGAGACTTGTGCAGAGACACGTGTCTTCAGCGTGTGTCTGCAGTGTCAGTGGATGAGGGGAGCCTCAGAGGCTGTTAGTGGCTTATTTGTTAGGGAAACCTGCACACTGTTCAAGTAGCACAGACATAAGGTAGGGTGGTAATCCTTCAAGGGGAAACTGTCATAATACAATCCCCAATTACTTCTAGAAATAATAAGCCAGGGAAGAAGGCATGGAGGAATCCATGAGCATGTGTGAATCATGTAGAATGTTTGTGAAAGGGAAATATATAGATACATTTGTATGTGACAAATGTAGGTTAGTGGAAACTTTACTTTACAACTAGAAATTGAAGGGCTACAGAAAAGATTACAGATGAAGAGTGAAATCAGTAGCCTGGAAACATTTATTGACCGTGCAGAGCAGGATGTATTAGCAACAGCTAGTACAGGTACTATTTCATTAGACAGCGAGGAGGGTAATGTGAATGCAGGGATTGATAAACAGAAAAGGGACAAAAATGATGGTCAACTTGATAGTGGAGAAGAGAAAACAGATAACTGGGCAATAGTAAGGGGTGTAACAAAATGAAGAAGAAGGAGGCAAAGAAATTACCTAAATCTAATTCAAATCCAGAATAGATTTGGGGTTCTTGATACGGAAGAGGATCACACTACAGTGGTAGTTGCAATCACTTCTGCAGAAACACATAGATCTCTGGCACAAAATCATGCAGACAAGGACCTGAGTGTAAACAGATCAGAAGTAAACAACCAGGCAGAGAATATGGAAACAAATACAAGTAATAGTAAATAACAGGGCATGAAGAGAAATTATAATAAGCAAAGGGACATATTAGTAATGGGAGAGTCAAAGATGGACTACATTTGAATAGACATGGGAGTAGGCAACTGCTGTGGGACTTGCAGCTGTTGCTGCAACAAGGAGTTTGGTGGCCGTTGTTGCAGGGAAGGAGCTCTATTGGGAGCGAGAGTTGCAGCAGTTTCTGCAACTAGGACATCAGTGGCCGTTGAGGGGTCGACAGCAGTTGAAAAAAGAGTGCTCCAACTGGAGCGGAGAAGAGGATCAGAGGCTCTAAGTTAAAGAGCTCCCCACTGGAGTCCATCAGAAGCACCGTAGTAAGGTGCAAAAATTTGATCTCAGTGGCTGGGCTATAAAAAGCCAGAGCCCAGCCGCTAAACAAGGACAGTGCTGTGGGGTTTGCGGATATTACCACAACAAGGAGTTTAGCGTCTGTTGCCACAAGAAAGGAACTCCATCAGGAGTGGTAGTTGCGGTTGTTGCCACAACTAGGAGATTGGCAGCCATTGAGGGGTCAACTGCAGTTGAAAAAAGAGTGCTCCAATCAGAACAGAAAAGAGGATCAGAGACTCTGAGTTAAAGGGCTCCCCACTGCAGCCAATAGGAAGCGCGCAGTAAGGTGCCAAAATTTGATCTCAGCAGCTGGGCTATAAAAAGCCAGAGCCCAGCCACTAAACAAGGACAGTGCTGTGGAGTTTGTGTCCATTGCCACAGGGAAGGAGTGCCATTGGGAGCGGGGGTTGCGGCTGTTTCGGCAACTAGGAGACCGGTGGCTATTGAGGGGTCAGCAGCAGTTGAAAAAAGAGTGCTCCAACCGGAGCAGAGAAGAGGATCAGAGGCTCTGAGTTTTAAAAAAAGCCCATCCACCCTCCCCCTCCACCACAGCTTCTTAAATGCTCAAGAAGCAGAAAGGATTGGGCAGCTACAGAGGGGGAGGAGCAGGGAGGCAATGATAAGGAACTGAGCAAGAAAGAGCTGATCAGTATAGGTGAAAATTGAACTGAGCTGGCTGGTGAGAATATTTATTTGTGTAAATGTGGCCTAGAAGGACAAAAGGGCAGTAGTTAGTGTGTTGGGAACAGCAAACTGAGGTGGGACATTTTAAATGTAGGGGGAAGTATATAAATTGTGTACAAAGTGTCATTCTAGCAGGCCATTGTAAAATGTGAAAAGTACATAAATTGTGTTCCAGAGTGCTGCTTATGTGCATGAAAAGGAGGTAACAGCTAAACTGAGACAGGGTATTTTTAAATAAGGGAAAACGTATATAAAGTGTGTTAAGCAGTAAAAGGGGAGACAGGCACTAAAGCTAGGGCCATAATAAACTACTCAGGACAGTGGAGAGGCCAGGGGCAAGGGTGTTTTTGGATGAGGAGAATGGTTCTGGGGAAAGGCAGGAGAGGGGGCAGAATAGTGGGGTGCAATGGGTGTTGGGCAGTGGCATTCATGCAATCACTGTGGAGGATGGGGTGCTGTCCAATATGTATCAGACTGGGGCAATTGGAAGTGGAAATTAGCAATCTAATGGGTGAAATGGAGAGGAAGTGGAGGGACAAGGGGAGGGAGGGGAACGCCAACTATAATGGTAACAGGGGGTTGTGGGGGGCTGGTGTAGGGGAAAGAGGGAGGAAAGAGATCAGCTGGGGTCATGGAATGAAGGGGAAGGATGAGGGGGTCAGGGAGGAAAAGTTCCCAGACCAGGAGGTGGGGAGAGTAATGGCTGGCAAGAAGTGAAGAGTAAGGGAAGGGGGACTCAAAGGACTCAAGGAAGGACACATACCTTAGCAGAAGGGAGATGGGAAACATGCCATGTGGGGGGGGGTATTACAGTGTCCAACAGGTACACTCCTCTGGCAGCAAGAACTGGGAAGGGAGTTCTGAAAGGATTGGGGGAACAGCAAGTATGGGCCAGGGAACGGGGATGGGCAGAAAAGAAGAGAGAGATAGAAACAGGAGTAGGAAGGTGGTCATAGGGGAGGGGGTAGAGATGCACAAGGAAGGGAATCAGATGATGCAGTGGGAGCAGATGGGCAATGAAGGGAGGAAAAGGGTGAGGAGGGGAAAGAAGAGGGGAAGCTAGGAGGTAAGCAGGAGGCTCAGGTAAGCACTGGCCTAGAGGGCCAAACTGAGGAGGTGAAGGAAGAGGTTACCAGCTCAACGAGGAAATCTGAAGGAACACTGGCAAAAGAAGGGCATGGGGGGGATAGTGATCACTGAAGGAGAGGCGGGGAGAGTAGAACAGCAGATAACACCAGTGGGAAGGGTAAAGGGGGAGTAGCACAGGAGGGAGTCAGGGCTCAGGGTGAGGAGACAGGCAAAGGAGATGATCAGAAAAGGGAGGCAAAAGGGACGCTAGAAGCTAGGAGAAGGGTAAATGAAATAAAGAATAAACAGAAGGAAAAGGGGGGGCAGGGTTCTTCTCAATGGGAACTCAGTTATAAATGGAATCAAATGGGGGGCAGAGGGGGAAGGTGTAGTGCAGTTTGGGTGGAGTGCATACCGAGTAAAGATGGGCAATGAAGGAAGGAATAAAAGCAACAGAACAAAAGGGTAAACAGGGAGGAGAAGAAGCACTGTGGGTAAATTTGGAGACAGGCAATGGCACCACAATCCACACAGGGGTTGTATACAGACCCCCTTCTCAGGGGGAGGAAATGGACAAGGAAATGATAGAAAGTATACTTAGAATGGCAGAAAAAGGGGAGATACTGCTGATGGGTGATCTGAATATGCCAGATGTTAACTGGAGGCAGTTGCAGCTGCCACTAAGAGTGCAGTTATTCTAGATGCCCTACAGGGGCATGCCTTAGACAACTAGTACTGGAGCCCACTCGAGAGGAGCAATATAGACTTGGTACTCTCAAATGGAGATGGAGAGAGGATCACAGATGTAGAAGTGTGTAGCCATCTGGGAACTAGCACCATCGAACAGTATGGTTCACAATAAACACAGTAATAGAGTCAAGCCAGCAAAAGACAAAAGTACTGGACTTTAGGAGGGCTGACTTTCCATAATGGGTGAGTGCCTAGGAATGCACTAGCAAATGGGCAGGAAGGAGGGGTGGAAGAACAATGGGGAATAATAAAACTGCCATCACAGAGGTAACAAGCCTTTGTGTGAAGCAAATAAACAAAACAAGACGATGTAAGAAACCACTATGGTTCTCAAAGGAAGTGGCAGTGAAGGTTCAAGAGAAAAGAAAGCATTCAGGAAGTACAAAGAATCGTAGAAGGAGCAGGACAGAGAACTGTATCAGTTAAAGCAAAGGAGGGCTGGAGGCAGTCAGAACAGCAAGGCCCAGACGAGGAAAGATAGCTAACTCTAGTTAAGAAGGGGGATAAAACCTTTTATAGGTGTCAGGGGGTTCCCCACTCTGAAAATATAGGGTGTGGCAATGGTGATTGGGTCAAATGGTGCGTTATTTTTCGGGACCTCCTATATGCACTGTACATGTGCATAAGTAGCTTTTAAGTAACATATAGTGTGCTGGTATTAAATGGGTAGTATTGCAATAAAGGATGTCAATAAAAGACAATTTTGGAGGATTTTATAAAAAAATGGATAAAAATATAGGGTGGTGGCAAAAAAATATAGGGTGGTGGTAAAAAATATAGAGCGGTGGTAAAAAATATAGGGTGGTGGCCACCACCCAAAACAATGAATGGGGAACACTGGTACATCAGGAGTCAAGGAAGACCAAGGGAGGGATAGTGAGGCTTAATAAAGGGGAGGAGGGTGGGCAGAGGGAGACTGTGAAAAGGCAGAGATACTAAACAAATATTTTGCTCAGTATTTACGAAGGAAGAGGGAGATACATAAAACAAACAGTAGTAACACTCTGGATACAGAAGTTGATACCGTCCCATTTACAGAAGAAGGGTTCTGAAAGAACTCTTAGAACTGAAGGTGGACAAAGCAAGGGGCCTGATGGGGTTCATCCCAGAATTCTAAAAGAACTAAGGGTAGAACTAGTGACACCACTGACTACCCTTTTTAACAAATCATGGGAGGATGGGGTGGTACCCGAGGACTGGAGGAGGGCAGATGTGATTCCCCTTCACAAAAGTGGGAGCAAGGCAGAAGCAGGAAACTATAGACCTATTAGTTTAACCTCAGTGATAGGGAAAATGATGGAATCACTTCTAAAGGAAAGAATTGTCGAGTATCTAGAGGCCAGAGGGGCACAGGACCCTAGGCAGCATGGATTCACAGCGGGAAGGTCATGCCAGATGAATCTGATAGATTTCTTTGACTGGGTGACCAAAGTAGTAGATCAGGGAGGGCTGTAGACATGGCCTATCTAGACTTTAGCAAGGCATTTGACACAGTCCCACACGAAAGATTAATATACAAGTTAGCCAGCCTGGGAGTGGGTCCCAAGATGACAGCCTTGGTAAAGAATTGGCTGGAGAATAGGACACAGAGAGTTATAGTAAATGGAGTCCATACAGAAGAAAGGAGGGTTACTAGTGGGGTACCGCAGGGTTCAGTATTAGGACCGGTCCTCTTCAATGTCTTTATAAGCGACATTGCAGAAGGACTGGAAGGAAAAGTATGTCTCTTTGCAGATGACACTAAGATCTGCAACAGAGTTGATGCACAGGGTGGGGTGGAAAGGATGAGAAGGGACTTGGCAAGGTTAGAGGAATGGTCAAATGTATGGCAGCTTAGATTCAATGCTAAGAAGTACAAGGTAATGCACCTGGGAAACAAAAACCCAGGGGAAGAGTACACAATGGGGGGTGAGATACTAACAACAACAAGAATGGAAAGGGACCTGGGGGTAGTCATATCAGATGACCTAAAGATGGGCAAGCAATGTGAGAGGGCAGCAAGGAGGGCTGGGGATACTGGGATGCATAGGGAGAGGCATCACCAGTAGAAAACAGGAAGTTATTATCCCTCTGTACAGACAGCTGGTGAGACCCCATCTGGAGTACTGTGTGCAGTTCTGAAGACCCAATCTCTGCAAAGACATAGACAGGATGGAAGCTGTCCAGAGGAGGGCAACTAAAATGGTGCAGGGTCTGCACCGGAAGACATATGAAGAGAGACTTAAGGAGCTTAATATGTATAGCCTCGAGGAAAGGAGGGAGAGGGGGACATGATAGAAACTTTCAAGTACCTCAAGGGAATCAACAAAGTCCAAGAGGGTAGCATCTTTCAAAAAAAGAGGTGTGCAAGAACAAGAGGGCACAATTTGAAGATAGAGGGGGCGGCTCAGAGGTAATTTAAGGAAGTATTTTTTCACAGAGAGGGTTGTGGATGCATGGAACGGCCTTCCGGAGGAGGTTGTGGAGTCAAAATCAGTGGGGAATTCAAGCATGCATGGGATAGTCATAAGGCAATTCTGGGGGGTGGGGGTAGGAAGAAATAGGCTGCTGGTTAACTAGGATCTGCAGCTTATCCAGTAGGTAGGGAAATGGGCAGACTGGGTGGGCCAAGCGGTCCTTATCTGCCGTCAAATTCTATGAGTATGACGGCACTAGAGGTAATACACCATACTCCCTCATGCGGTAAACAGGATGGGAAAACACACCTGGTGTTCCAGATGGGGACAGATGATTTAGAGGGGAACAGTCTGTTAGGTGTGCAGGTAAGATTCAGGGAACTTGCCAGGTTTTGTAGCAGTCTGTGCTTCCAATCTATAGCTTTTTCAGAGGTGTTGCCTGTGCCAAAAGTGAGTACCGCAAGGAGACAGAGGATCAGGGCATTTAATCAATGGCTAGTGGGATGGTGCAGGCAGATGGAGTATGGGTTAGTGGGGGACTGGAGGTCAGCATGTAAGGACAAGAGCCTGTTTGCCCCGGACAGACTGCACCTAAACGGGGAGGGAATGTCTGTATTGAAAATCAAATTAGGAGAGTTCATAGAGAAAATGTATAATTTAAACTAAATTGGGGGGGGGTTAGGAAAAGCCACACCAAAGACAGGATAGGTGGGGCTCCCCCCAGGTAAGAGATGAAATGCTAGGCACCAACATGCCCAAGGGTAGGGGGAAGGGGGGTTGGTGGAAGGGATTAGCAGCCAACACCAGGAGCTTGGGAAATAAGATGGTGGACTTGGAGGCCATCACGGGGGGACAAAGGACTGGACATAGTAGCAATAAATGAGACTTGGTGGACAGAACATCACATCTGGGAAACAGCCATCCCTGGCTACAGGCTGTTTAGAGGGATAGGGCAGGTAGGAATGGAGGGGGAGTCACTCTACACATCAAGGATGACATAAGGGTAACAGAGGGGCAGGAGGAAGATAGGGAGACAGAGCTCCTGTGGGTAACACTGGACAAAAGGACAGGGAATCCTTGAGACTGGGGGTGGTATACAGACTGCCTACACAGGGGGAGGAAGAGGATAGACAGCTGATACAGGCAGTCATGTGGATGGCTCTCAAAGAGTAATTAATCCTGGTGGGGGACCAAAATCTCCCAGACATGGACTGGGCCATCCTGGATGCAGTATCGACCAGAAGCAAGGAAATACTAGAGGCGCTGCAGGAAGTTTCTTGCAGCAGCTGGTCAGGGAGCCAACAAGGGGCAACAACCTGCTGGACGTGGTTCTGACAAATGGGGAGAGTATGGAGGAGGTGGAGGTGGGAGACATACAGCAGGAAGGTCATGTCAGATGAATCTAATCGATTTCTTTGACTGGGTGACCAACGTAATAGACCAGGGAGGGGCTGTGGATATGGCCTACCTAGACTTTAGCAAGGCATTTAACACAGTCCCACACAAAAGATTAATAATCAAGTTAGCCAGCCTGGGAGTGGGTCCCAGGGTGGTAGCCTGGTAGCAAACTGGCTGCACAACAGGACACAGAAGGTAATAGTGAATGGAATACATTCTGAAGAAAGGGGTTACTTAGTGGAGTACCTCAGGGCTCAGTACTGGGTCCAGTCCTCTTAACGTCTTTATAGGTGACATTGCAGAGGGTCTGGAAGGAAAGGTATGCCTCTTTTCAGATGACACAAAGATATGTAACAGAGTTTGATACACAAGGGGGTTGAAAGGATGAGAAGGGACTCGCAAGGTTGGAGGAATGGTCAGACATATGGCAACTTAGATTCAATGCAAAGAAGTGCAAAGTAATGCACCTGGGAAATAAAAATCAGGAGAAGAGTACACAATAGCAGGGGAGGTACTAACAACAATAATGGAAAGGGACCTGGGGGTAGTCATATCTGATGACCTAAAGGTGAGTAAGCAATGTGAGAAGTTGGTAAGGAGGCAGAGGATACTGGGATGCATGGGAGGGGCATCACAAGTAGAAAAAGGAAGTGTTTATCCTCTGTACAGACAGTTGGTGAGACCCCATCTGGAGTACAGCGTGCAGTTTTGAGACTGATCTATGCAAGGACATAGACAGGATGGAAGCAGTCAGAGGAGGGCAACTAAAAATGGTGCAGGGTCTACATCAGAAACCGGGAGGAAGAGAGACTGAGAGAGCTTAATATGTATACCCTTGATGAAAGGAGGGACGGGGGACATGATAGAAATGTTCAAGTACCTCAAGGGACTCAACAAAGTCCAGGAGGGTAGCATCTTTCAGAAAAAGAGATGTATAAGAACAAGGGGACACAATTTAAAGTTAGAGGGGGGACGGCTCAGGGGTAATGTGAGGAAATTCTTTTTCACAGAGAGAGTGGTGGACTCATGGAACTGCCTTCCTGGAGAGGTTGTGGGGTCTAAAACAGTGGGGGAATTCAAACATGCATGGGACAGACAAAAGGCAATTATAGTGGGGGTTGCAGTAAGTAGGCTGTTGGTTAACTAGAATCTGCAGCTTATCCAATAGGCAGGGAAATGGGCAGACTGGGTGGGCCAAGTGGTCCTTATCTGCCATCAAAGTCTATGTTTCTATGTTTCTATATTATAGGGCACCAGTGATCACAGGACAGTAAGGTTCAGGATAAGGACAGGGAGGGATGCAAACTGAACCAGCACAACAGTTATGGACTTCAGGGGCACGGACTTCCACAGTATGAGAAGGATAGTGGGGGAAGAGATGGCTGGAATGGAGAATATACGGGATATGGAGGAATTATGGGCAACTATTAAGGGTGGGTTGCTGAAAGCAACATAAATGTGTATAAAGATGGTAAGGAAGAGCAGAAAGAGGAGGAGACCACTTTGGTTTACAAGGGAAGTGGCAACAGTGGTCAGGGACTGGAGGAGGGCTTTCAGACAGTATAAGAGGACACAAAGAGAGGAGGACAGGGATGCTTATAGGGAGAAAAGGAGGCTAGCAGGGCACAAGATAAGGAGGGCAAAGGTGGACACTGAGGAGAGAACAGGCCAAAGGGGGGGACAAAACATGTTTTAGATATGTGGGAGAAAAGAGGAAGGCAAGGCAGGGGATTGCAAGGCTGAGGGGGAGGGAGGGGTAAAACTGGAAGGGGTCTGTGAAAAAGCAGAAGAGCTGAACAAGTACTTTTGCTCAGAGATGGGTAGGTCATGAAGGCACTCATAAAGGAGAGGGTGGTGGACTATCTGGAGGATAATGGCCTGCAGGATGACAGGGAGCATGGCTTCTCAAAAGGGAAGTCATGCCAGATGAATTTGATTGAATTCTTTGATTGGGTGATGCAGGTGGTCGACGGGGGGGGGCAATGGATGCAGCCTATCTGGACTTCAGTAAGGCCTTTGACACCGTCCCCCACAGAAGGTTGGTGAGCAAGCTGGAAAGTATAGAGGTAGGAGGGAAAATAACCAGGTGAGTGGAAAACTAGTTGGAGAGCAGAAGCCAGAGAGTAGTAGTAAATGGGGTGTACTCTGGGATGGGGGGATGATGAGTGGGGTGCCCCAAGGGTCAGTGCTGGGACCACTCAATTTTATTATCTACATCAGTGATATAGTGGAGGGGCTGAGGGGAGGTTGTGCCTGCTTGCTGATGATACGAAAATCTGCAATAGAGTGGACACCACTGTGGGGGTGGAGGACATGAGGCAGAACCTGAAGACTCTGGAGGGATAGGTAGAGACTTGGCAGCTGAAATTCAATGCTAGAAAGTGTCCAATGATGCACTTGTGGCACAGGAACCCAAAAGCGAGATACACTTTTGGTGGGGGGTCATCAAGGATATGGAGCAGGAGAGGGATCTGGGGATTATAGTATCTTCTAACCTTAAGGTGGGAAACCAATGTAGCAGGGCGGTTGGGAAGGCAATGGGATGTTGGCATGCATTGACAAGGGCATCACTAGCAGAAGGAAGAGGTCCTGATGCCACTCTACAAAGCCATGGTAAGACTGCACATAGAGTACAGCGTCCAGTTCTGAAGGCCACATCTAAGACATAGATGGGATTGAGAGATCAGAGAAGGGTAACCAGGATGGTGCAGGGTATGCAAGGGAAGACATACAAGCAGAGATGTTAGGAATTGGACATGTACAACTGGAAGGGAGAGAGGGGACACAACTGAAATTTTTAAATATGTCAAGGGGATCAACAAAGTAAAGGAAGGGTGATTACTCAAAAGGAAGGAAGGGGGCTGTAGGTAGGAAGGAAGGGGCTGTAACTAGAAGGCATAGCCTAAGACTTCAGGGAGGATGATACAGAGACAATGTGAGGGGTTGATTCTTCACGGAGAGGGTGGTGGAGGCATGGAACAGGCTTCCAGAGGAGGTAGTGGGGGCTGAAATGGTGGAGGGATTCAAGAGAGCATGGAACAGTCATATAGGGCTGAATAGCAGGGGGAGAGGGGTTCTAGAGGTGGGTGGGATGAGTAATGGGGGGTAAGGGGCAGACTAGATGGGCCAGCGTGTCCTTTTCTGCTGCCAAGTTTCCATGATTCTATGATAGCATACAGCATAAATAGTGCAATTTCCTATTATTTAAACTGATGAATAGGGAGACGGAGGGAGGGCCATATACAAATGAGGAAACAAGGAAGGTGCATCAACATGGAAAAGTCGAGAGAACTGAGAAAACAACCTGCAAATGCATGTTGATTAATGCAAGGAGCCTAATTAACAAAAAAGCAGAACTGGAGTACATAATGAATAGTGAGTCGGTTAAAATCTGTGTCATCACAGAAACGTTGTGGGTCAAGGGAGATAGTTGGAACAGAGATATTCCGAGGTATACTGTCTATAGTAAAGAAAGATCCAGTAGGAATGTGGGGAGTTGCATTCTATGCGACAGACTTATGTAGATCAGAGTTAATGGAGGATTCCCTAGATAATTTAGAGCAAATGTGGATTAAACTTTATCCTAGAAATTCTAAGAAAATTATACTAGGTACTATTTATAGGCCTCCACCACAGTCAAAGGAGGATAACAAATTATTATTACAGCAGATGGCTAATATAAACCCAGACGAAAAAATAATAATCTTGAGAGACTTTAACATGCCTGGAATATACTGGTAACTGCAGAAAACAGCTACCTTGATGGAGGAAAACTTTGTAAACATTATACATAAAATGGGCTTGGAACAGCATGTAAGAGAGCCCACTAGGGGGGAATATCCTAGACTTGATGTTAAGTAATATGGAGACGAGGTTTACAATTGTGAGGCCACAGTCCCCTTGGGAAATAGTGACCACACGATAGTACAGTTTGAGGTGATGAGGATGACAGTTAAGGACAAGGGTAGCACAGAAATCAAACGCTATGACAAGGCAGAGTTTCTAGCAATCAGGAAGGAGATGAGAAAATGGAACTGGAGGTCAGATTTTCAAAATAAAACATTAGAAAACAAATGGAACCTACTAATTAATAAAACAAACTGTTTAGTAAATAGATATGTGCCAATCATTAAGAAATACAAAACTAAAAGGAGAATACCAGCCAAGATGAACAAAAAAACAAAGGTAACAACACTAAACAAAAAAAAGGAAATTGTATACAAGGGCAAAGAATAGTGGAAATAGTAGAGTCTGGGAGAAATACAAGGATATTCTTAAAAAATCTAAGAAAATTATTAGACAGGCCAAAAAGTTGTATGAATTTAAATTAGCAACCGAGTCAAAGATAATTATAAATATTTTAATACTTATATAAATCAGCAACAAGGGGGAAAAGCAGGAGTAGGAGCCATAAAGGATGAAGATGGGAACACTATATCCAAACCTAAAGAGATTGCTGATATACATAATGCATACTTTAGTTCTGTATTTAACAAAACAGGCAGTACAGTTTAGGTAAGGGGAAGTTCAGGTGACAAGCAAATAGAGGTAACAGTAAAGGATGCAATGAGAAGATTGAGAAGGCTTGACCCTCTCCGGGCCTGACGGCCTACATCCAAGGGTTTGTAAGGAACTGGCCAGTGAACTAGCAAGACCTTTAACAAACATCTTTCAGGAATTGTTGGATACTAGCAGTGTGGTACAGACCTGGAGGCTTGCAACAGTGGTTCCTATTTATAAGGGAGGCAATAGAGAAGAGGTGAAAAACTATAGGCCAGTGAGTTTGACCTCTGTGGTGGGCAAGGTCTCTGAGGGAATAATTAGGGATCACACTGAAGACTATATCACAAAGGAAGGTATGACTAATAACACACAGCATGGGTTCACAAAAGGGAGATCTTGCCAGACTAATTTGTTGGCTTTCTATATCAATGTTAGCAAGGAAGTTGAGCAGGGTAGTGCAGTGAATGTGATCCTGTTGGACCTTACTAAGGCATTTGATAAAGTTCCACATAGGGAACTAATAGACACCCTAGCACAGATGGGCATCCACACTGAACTAATAAACTGGGTTACCACGTGGTTACAGGATAGGAGGCAAAGGGTGAACGTCCAGGGAATACTGTAGGACTGGGTTGAAGTGAGAAGTGGGTTTCCACAGGGGTCCGTTCTGGGACCGACCCTATTTAAGATTTATATAGCCTTAATGAAGTGTGGTAACAACATATGGATGGCCACATCTGGAGATGACACTAAGATTGGGACTCTGTTCAGCAACCAGGAGGATAGTGTTAGGCTAAAAAATAACTTACCTGAACTTGAGGATTGGGCTAAGTAAACAAAATTAGAGCTCAGTATAAATAAATGCGTAGTCATGCATCTTGGGGAAAAAGAACATCAAGGCGGAATATGAGCTAAAGGGAGTCAAACTCAAAGAAGTTAGTGAGGAGAGGGACTTAGGTATTAAGATTACCAATGATAAAAATCATTGTCATCTGATATCGAAAAGAGCTAGAGCAGTATTAAACAGTATTTTGAGACACATAACTACTAGAAGAAGAGTGGTGATACTGCCACTCTATTACACACTTGTGAGACCACATTTGGAGTACTGTGAGCAGTTCTGGGAACCCAGTACCGAAAGAGAAACAAGAGTCCTGGAGGAGGTACAGAGGAGGGTCACTAAGGTTATCACTGGAGTCAAAAATCTTCCTATGGAGAGAGAAGAAAGGAATTGAGGCTCTTCTTATTGGAATACAGAAGATTACTTGGGGATATGTGCCTAATATTTCGTGCCCTGACCAATAATGATCTATGGGACCAATCAGGTTCAGAATTAATTCCCTCTAGCTGTAATACATGGTTAGATATACTGCAACTTAAAGGTGAACTATGCCACTCCAGGAAAAGGACATTTTGATTTAATCAGAGAGTGGTTGCTCTTTGGAATTCATTGCTAAAAGAGGTTGGAGGAAACATGACTATGAATGAGTTCAAGGGAAAGTTTGACACCTATTGTACTAACAATATCATCAAGGGGTGCTTTAAAACTCATGGCAGGCTCAATGGACATCTCTGTCTACTTTGCTCTGTAATCACCTATGATACCTATGATTGTTTTCATTATCCTTAATGTCTAGTGGCACCCCCCACCGTCTGATCACCATCCCCATTATTTTTTTTATTATCCCTGGTATCTAATGACACCTCTCACCCTCTGGTCACCATCACCATTTTTTTTTATTATCCCTAGTGTCTAGTGGCACCCCCCACCCTGCAATCGCCATCACCATTATTTTTTTTATTATCCCTGGTGTCTAGTGGCACCCCCCCACCCTGCAATCACTATCACCATTATTTTTATTATCCCTGGTATCTAATGACACCTCTCACCCTCTGGTCACCATCACCATTTTTTTTTATTATCCCTAGTGTCTAGTGGCACCCCCCCACCCTGCAATCGCTATCACCATTATTTTTTTATTATCCCTGTATCTATTGACACCTCTCACCCTCTGGTCACCATCACCATTTTTTATTATCCCTAGTGTCTAGTGGCACCCCCCACCCTGCAATCGCCTTCACCATTATTTTTTTATTATCCCTGGTGTCTAGTGGCACCCCACCCCTGATCGCTGTCCCTATTATTTTTATTATTATCCCTGGTGTCTAGTGGCACCCCTTTCCACTGAACAAACTGTCCCAGCCTGAAATAACGAAAATGGTCCTCAATATTTGTTTTTTTTTACCTACAAAAAAAGAAAACGGTCCCTCACTGATCAGACCCCACCCAACCCCACCTCCTACTCAGTACCCACCACCCTACACCCCCAGTACACCCTTACTCTCCTGAGCAGGTCACAGGGTAAAGATCCATTCTCCGACCGAAGACATGTCTTGCTGCTGAAACCAGTAACTGCAATATGAGAAACTAAGGTAAATGTGGTTCAGTGTATTTCAATGGGGTTTTCAACTTTGGTGCATAACTTTGTCATTTTTAAAGATTTGACACCAAATTTATAACAAACCATTTTTGAGACCCCTCCTTATGAACAATGTTGGTACCATTTTGCAAATCCTGCCTGAAAGATGATTTCATGGTCAGTTGGCAAAATCACCTTTCAGGCCAGATTTCTAAATTTTCACATTTGTTCATGAGGTGGGATCATAAGAAGGGTATATTGAAAATTTGTGGTTAAAACATGTTAAAAATGGCAAAGTTGTGTCCATCTGTTGACATTTTGCTACGCTCACTTGTAACATTTGTAATTTTCAATATTTTCACCAGAAATTTTCAGTATAGCCATTTCTTTACATCACCACATGAACGTGACAGCTGACAGTTTTCAAATCCTCACCTAAATGTGTTTTCTCACCTGTGGCATGGAATGGGGTTGCAGTGGTGCAGAATGACGTTTTGGCAGGGATTTGAAAATTCTCAGCCCAGTGTTCATGAGCTGGCATAATAACACGGCTATGCTAACAATTTGGTTGCTGCTTTGGCTGAAATGTTTCCATAGCAACATATATGTATTCCCGTCCCCCTTCGTAGGCCTACCCCTGTGGAGATGGACAGGTACCGCCCTTTACGAGATGTAAGCTCCGATGGCCTGGCAGTGGTCCTTGACCTATCGGTTCTTTCAGTGGCAAACAGTGACCCAGAGGCTTTAGTCATGGCCTATAATAAGTCCATTTCTGCAGCTCTGGATGTCATTGCTCCTGTCCGTGTTTGTCCACTCTCCCTTTGCCCTCGGTCCCCTTGGTTTGATGGGACTTTGAGGGAGATTCGGCGACTAGGACGAAGGTTAGAGCATTGTTGGCAGAAATCCGCCCTGAATTGTCGGCCACCTTAAATTGATGGAACATTATCGGGTCTATCAATCTGCAATCACCCATAAGAAGGCAAAGTTCCTGTCCGGGGAGATTGTGGCTGCTCAGAACCAACCAGCTCAGCTCTTTTGAACTGTAGACAGACTGTGTAACCCAACCTGCCTGCAGATTCAAAGAGCCTTTTCGCAAGTGGAGTGTGATGATCTTGCTTGATTCTTTGCAGCTAAGGTGATTGACATCAGGGCGGAGCTCCAACCTACACACTCTATGGGAAATGCTTTGGATCAGTGCTCAGTCACTGTCCCTCAATTTTCCTGGAGTTCCTTCTACTGGCCAGAGTTCATGGAGGTCATGCGGATAGTTCAGGGTATTCGCTCTACATGCTGTAGTTTGGATCCGGGACCAACTACCCTGATTATGGGTTGTAGTGATATCATTTTGTTAGGCTTGAGAACCCCAAGGCATGCTGTACCCCTGTTGCTGCCTGCAGGGTGGGGGTGGGGTGGGGTGTTAGAGTTGGAAACCCTAACATCACATTTCCCTACTTTTGTCACTATAACCAACCCTAACTAGTGCATTAAACAAAGTTTTTTTTGCAAAATTTGTATAATGATTGCTCAAAGTGCTCACTATTACAATGCCAGCTACATCGGGCTCCATACATTTTAGTTCAAGTTCAAGTTTATTAACATGAATAACTCCATTGAGCATGCTCATTTACAAGGAGGTCCTGAACAGACAATTTGGTACAAGATATACAACTAGCAAATGGTACAAATACAGAAATAATATTTTACAATAGTCAACACAATAGGACAGGTTAGATATATAGATGAAAAATAGAGAAAAATATTTTTTTTACATCATTTTTACAATTGAAACAGCCACATTAGTCGTTATGAGGTTGGTTACAAGCGCAAGAGTATAACTACTAGACTTTCAGAGGTAAGTGCCTTAACCTGGATAATAGGAGCTTTTACAACCAGAGCAGGCAAGGGAGATAGGTATGGTCAGGTAGGAGTTTGGTCATGAGATAGATATGAAGATAGGTGATGAAACAGAGGGGATAGGCAGAAGGATAGAAAGCACGAATATGGGGTGCGTACTGATTCTTTTTGTAGTAAGTTGATGCTATAGCCATCTCTAATGAGAAGAGGGTGTGATAGAGACATAATTAGGAGGATAAGTATATGATAAAGTTATTTTTGAGATTAGCACGTACAGGAGTCATACAATTTGCTGTTGATAAGGTTTTTAAAAATATTTAGTGATACAAAATTTTTGAAGTTTGAGGGTAGCTTGTGCTTTATTACAAGCAGCTGGAAGGGTGGAACATCCAGCAAAATGAGTGAGCTGCTCTATAGCGGATAGTGGCAGATAGATCGCTGAAAAAGGCTGGATATGTAGGAGGGGAGTTTTAAACAGGAGGGCTTTGTAGAGCCATGTGAGTGAGTAGATGAGCCATCTAACACAACACACAGTTTAACACAGCATCAATTCACTTTTGTGGTCTTTGATGTATCAATCAAAGTATCAGTTTCTGCAGCAACTTCTTTTGTCTAATGTGGTTCATTTGTGGATACTTCTTCCCTCTACCTAGGATGGCTTGAGGGTGGTCCCCCATTCAAGGCTAGAATTGTCTGGGGACAGAGCCTTACAGACGGCTATGCCTCTTTTATAGGCTTCTCTTCCACTTTAGTTTGGTGGGATAGCAGGCCAAGTCACCACACACCCCTCCACAAGGTTAAAACTGCATGTCCAAGTGACCTTTGGATGCTCAGAATTTTCTTTGATTGCTGCTGCATGGCTGTTCTGCCCTCCCACCCATACCATATGTTTTGCTTTACAATGGCTCCATAATCCCTTCTCCTTGTCTCTTGTGCTGGAGGTTCTGCTGGCTTTTGTTCCTGGCTCCCCTCTGCCCTGTCATGGCTCTTGCTGCACTTGTGTCCTTTCATGCCTTTGGGCTCTCTCTCTCCTCCCTCGCCATTCTCCCCCAGTTCTCTAACCACTCCACAGCGGGTACGGTGGAACAGCTACATAGTAGTGGTTGGGGAATGCACCCTCCATTCACCGGTGTACATAACGCTATGGCCTTGAGACTTTATATGGCTGGAAGGCACTTGTTTTCTGCTGCTGAAGCAACCCTGGGTCACAGTCATCAGCACCATGTAAGATTCTCCTGCTCCAGTAGCAGATTGCTTGCATTGGCAGCCTGACCTTGGGCTGCCCTAGGATCTTAGTGCCCTTGTGAACTTCAGCCTTTCCATTGAGTAGTCATTCTGCCACTTGTATTCCTTCCTGATTCAACCTCAGTGCTCAGCAACTGCCCTGCTTTTGCTCCTCATTATCCTTCCTCATGGAATTGGTTGGCATGCTTCCGCCTGTTGTTTTTTATCCCATGCCTTCCATTTCAGACACGTATTCAGTCAGTCTCAGCCCAGTTTCAGTCACAGGCACTTTCAATCGGCATGTCATGCCTAGTCCTTGTTTGCCTCCAGTCGTTCATTCAGCTTACTATATTTCTTTTTCACCATGTAGCAGGGACAGAGAGAGTATCGTGAGCCAGAGTTCACAGTTCCACAAGCATAACGTACTACTCAGTC
Organism: Neoceratodus forsteri; assembly: GCA_016271365.2. Taxonomy (NCBI): domain Eukaryota; kingdom Metazoa; phylum Chordata; order Ceratodontiformes; family Ceratodontidae; genus Neoceratodus; species Neoceratodus forsteri. The sequence continues at coordinate 1,097,600,312 of CM057454.1, read as the reverse complement.
TCAGTCAAACCTAAGCTAGTCAAGAACCCACTGACCCTTTGAATTGAAGAGCTTCATCCACAGTTTGGAGAAGTAGCAGGCAAACTTGCCCTGCCCCTCTTCACTCAATTAAAATTGCACATGTCCAAGCATCCTGTGGATGCTCAGAATTTTCTTGCCAACTTCCTCCCCTCCTCCTCCTCCTCCTCCTGTGGCACCTTTCTCTTTGGGGTTGGGCTTTCTTCCCTAAGGTGCCTTTGGTTCCAGGACCCTGTCCCTGTAACCTCAAGGGGTTGGAGCACTTTGTCAGGGTTCCATGTCCCTGTGACACTCTGACAGGGTGTTGTACAGGACAGGAGACTCCAAGCACACCATAAAAATGCAGCGATGAAAATAAAACATGCTGGCAATGACTTAAATAATCAAAAGTTTTATTTATGCCTAAATACACAGACTAACAGGTTAACTCCTGTCACTCTCAATCAAGCCCCAGTGCTTCAACTGTAGTTTCTGTCAGCTGGCAGCCCCCATCCATAGCACTGTGGTTATAACTGCCAGAGCACACCTGAGTCCTGTCCTGTTGGTAGTCCCTGTAGCAGGCACAGAGGGAGCAAAGCCAAAGTTTACAGCTACAGAAGCACTACATATTATGCATTCTCAATCAGTCCTAATCCTAACCTACTCAACAACCCACTAACCCTTTGAACCAATGTTTGTGCTGCCCCTGTTAGGGATGGGCCGAATTCCTGACCTCTAAACTGAGTGCCGCTGACCTGCAGCAGACGGTTTATGCGAGACCCTAACTGAACACTGCCAGCTCAGCTCTCGCATGAGTTTTTTTCCTCCTCCTCCCTGCCTGCATGCCTGTCATGTGACATGAATGGGAGGCTGAGGAGGAGCTCACAGCATGTGCGGCAAGCCTGTATATATACCCGTATGTACACGCCAAACTGAGTATATAGATATCGCACGTTGCTCAGCACCATTTCAGATGAGAGTGAGCTGGAGTGCAGAGCAAAATTGTGAAAGAAGAATGCTTGAATCACACAAATTGACTCGGAGCAGCGACAGTGTTTTTCAGAGTGGAGGCTAGGAGGACTCGGAGCTGGAGGATTATGGACTACAGAGTGGGACTCCAAGTCCAGATCTAGGTGGGTGGATGGTGGGCTGCTGCGATGCATGTGGGCTCAAGGACCTGTCAGGCTCCAGCCAAATCCTCAGACAAAGCTGAGACCATTCCTCTCCATGCAGAGTCAGCAAATTAAAAGTGAAAAAAAGTTAAATAAATAAATACAGCACACAAAAAAACAAACAAAAAGAAAAACGGGGAACTGAGTGGGTGGTTGTGGGTTGGGCTGGTTGGTACATGAGGGCGGGCCTTAGCTCTCCTAGTCCTGGCCTGCTGCCTCCTGTTGTTTTTGCAACTTAAGAGTGAAAGAAAAGAACAACAAGAAACAAAGCAGCCAAAGATTGCAAAGTTAATGCTGTGACTGTGTGTGTGTTGGGGGGGGATTAAGTAGTAGCAGTAAAATAGTTTTATTCATTATAATGAACAGGGATATGTACACTCAGTTAAGCTGCAGGCTCATTTAGAGTGAGGTCCCTTACTATGTTCAAAACAACTTGCCGACATTTACACTAGTCATTCAAAATTCAAAAAGGGAAAAGGAAACTTATCGTCTTGCATCTAGAAAAGTCACCCTGATGGAGTGGGTTAAAGGGGACACCCATTCAGGGAGGTCCAAATCAAGTGGGCATAATAAGGGAGGCAGGAAGGGGAGGGTGACAAGGAGGTCTCTCATAAGTAGGCAGGAAGACTGTCATGGACAGGAGGGTACAGATAAAGGGGGGAGGGGGGTAAGAGCGCAGAATGGAGGTAACCATAAGGACGATGGAGGAGTTAAGGTTCTGATGCTGGGAGACTCAATGATTAGGGGTATTCATTGGGAGGGACAAGGGGGGGATACCATAGTCAGGTTAAGGTAGCAAGTATCTCTGGATTGATGGTGCACAGGGAAAAGTTCATGGTGTACGAATTGGTTAGGGATTGTGGAGGGACACCGGATTTCCTGGTGCATTTGGGGACTAACGATAGAGGGAAATAGCGTTTTGGAAATCCAAGCAAGATTCTGAGAACTGGCCATAGTCTGTCCAGATAATGGATGCAACATTTCCTTTTCAGAAATATTGCTGGTACCGAAGGCCTCTGTGGAGAACAAAATGAAGATCATAGAGGTCAATGACTGGCTCAGGAACTGGGGTGAAGAAAGTGGGTTGGGGATGTTAGGGAACTGGAAGGGAGTTTGGGAGGACAAGGGACGGTATGCCAAGGACAGACTTCATCTTACCCATTTAGGAAAGAAAGTCCTTAAACAGGGGTTGGCAGACTATATTCAAGATAGGTGGCGTTTAAACTTGTGAGGGGGAGGGATAAAACCCATGGGAGGGAGGGAGGGGGAAACAGTCTGGGGAGGATGCACCAGGAGGAACAGGGGAGGATGGAAGCATAGGAGCCTGGAAGGAGTTCAACAAAGGATCAGGGACAAGGTGTGGGGGGGGTGTGGTGTTGGTTAATGCCAGGAGCTTGGCAACAAGTTGCCTGAGTTCCAGGCCATGCTGTTGGGGAGGGTGGATGTAGCGGCTGTAACGGAAACATGGGCCAACAAAAACCATGCTTGGGACCTAAATGTGAGGGGGTACACTATGCTTAGGAAGGATAGAAAGGAGGGCGGGGGGGGGTGGAGTGGCTATGTACATTAGAGATGGCATAGAAATTGCTAGGGTAGATGAGGTGGGGGAAGCATGGAGGCCTTATGGGTCACCTCACAAACCCCTGCAGGAAGTAAGGTCAAGCTGGGAATAGTATATAGGCCCCCCGGGATGGGGGAAGTTCTGGAGGAAGGTTTGCTGGACAATATTATGGCCCAGTGCAGACCAAAAGAGGAGGGAGTGGTATTGATGGGGGACCTTAATATGCCAGGTACAAATTGGGGAACCATGACCTCTAAGGTGGCCAAGGAGCAGAGGCTGCTGGACAGCTTTCAGGGTGTGTTCTTAACATAGCACATGGTGGAGCCCACAATAGAATGGCATGTTCTGGACATGGTTCTGGCAGATGGGGATCTGGTAAGGGACCTGGCTGTAGAGGAACCCCTGGCTAGAAGTGACCACAATACTCTTTGGTTTCAAATTAACATGGGGGGGGGGAGAGCTCTAGGGCACTGCTTGTGGACTTCAGAGGGGCAGATTTTATGGGCATGGGAAGCATTCTCAAGGATCACTTGAAGTGGGGTTACAACAATGACAGATGTGGAAAAGAGATGGGAGGTCATCAAATGGGGACTTCATGAGGCAGTCAGGACCTGCACTAAGGTGAAGCATAAGGGAGGTAGGTCACATAAACCGTGTTGGTGGTCCAGAGAGGTAGCAGTCAGGGAAAAGAAGACGGACTACAAAAAATACAAAACAACGAGAGGGGAACGGGAAAAGGAAACTTACCGTCTTGCATCTAGAAAAGTCACCCGGATGGTGCGGAGGGCAAAGTCCAGTAAAGAGCAGCGGCTGGCACAGGGGATATGGGGAGGGGAAAAGGGGTTCTTCAGGTACATTGGGGAGAGTAGAAAAACAAAAGGCCAGCTCGGCAGATTGAGATCAGAAGGAGGGTGGGTGGAAGAGGTGAAGGACCAGGCGAAGGTATTAAATGAGTACTTTGCCTCTGTGTTCACTAGGGAGGGGGATGGGATACTTACAAAGCAAGTCACGGCGGGGACAGAAGGGGTAGAAGGTAGGATCAGGGGGCAACAGAAATGGAGCAAGGGGGGGAGGTACCCCAGGGGTGTCACACCAGGATACGGATATAAAGGTCAGTAAGGTGGGGGGGGCGGATGAAGCTATCTCCACTGAATGGGTGTGGAAAGCCCTAAAGGCCCTAAAGAAAGATAAATCTCCTGGGCCAGATGGCATTAATCTGAGAGTACTATGGGAATTGGCTGATATACCGGCTGCACCCCTGGCAAAGCTCTTCAACAGGTCACTTGAGACAGAGAAGGTACCCAGGGATTGGCTAGAGGCGCATGTGGTACCTATCCATAAAGGGGGGTCGAGGGGAAGTGGCAGGTAACTATAGACCCATCAGTTTGACATTGGTGGTGGGAAAATTAATGGAGAGTATACTGAAGGAAAGATTGGGGGTGTTCTTGGAGGAGGTAGGAGGACAGGATAGCTGACAACATGGTTTTGTGCCAGGCAGATCATGTCAAACTAATCTTGTGGAGTTCTATGAATGGGTAACATCTGAACTGGACAGAGGAAAGCCTGTGGATGTACTATTTTTAGACTTCAGTAAGGCATTTGACTCGGTCCCCCACAATGGCCTGGTGGAGAAACTGACGGGGTTGGGGGTGGGCCCTTTGATGGTCAGATGGATAGGAAACTGGCTAACTGGAAGCACTCAGAGAGTAGTGGTCGACGGAGAGCTCTTCAACCCTAGAGGGGTCAGTAGCGGGGTACCACAAGGCTTGGTCCTAGGTCCAACCCTGTTTAATGCATACATATCTGACATCAGGGAAGGAATAGGGTGTGAAATGAGTCTCTTCGCTGATGACTCCAAGATGGGAGTAGTAGTTGAGGGGGAAGAGGGGAGGTTGGCCCTGCAGGGGGACTTGGAGACCTTGGTCAGGTGGGCTCACACCTGGAAATTAAATTTCAATTCCTCCAAGAGCAAGGTGTTACATCTTGGGCAGGGGAACCCCAAACACGGGTACACCTTGGGAGGGGAGGCATTAGAGGCATCAACTGGGGAAAGAGACTTGGTGGTCATGGTAGATGCAAGTATGAATAACTCTGAGCAGTTCAGGACATCGGCTGTCAAAGCAAACAGGATATTGGGATGCACTGTAAGGGGGAATCACCTCGAGGAGCAGGGAAGTGATTCTGCCGCTGTACAATGGTCTGGTTAGGCCACACCTTGAGTACTGTGTGCAGTACTGGAGACCGCACTTAAAGAGGGACATACATCTCCTGGAGGGGGTCCAGAGGAGGGCTACTAAGATGATTCGAGGACTAGGGGATCTTGCGTATGAGGAAAGACTTGAGGAGCTTTCATTGGAGGAGAGACAGAGGGGACATGATTGAGATCTTCAACTACCTCAAGGGAATCAATAGGGTAAACATGGAGGGGATATTTAGACTAAAGGAGGGAGGTATCACCTGAAGGCATGTTTTCAAGTTGGAAGGTGGAAGGATGAGGGGGGAAAAGAGGAGGAGGAGGTTTTTCACTGAGAGGGTGGTGGAACCTTGGAACTTGCTGGCTGGCAGCCTGGTTCAGGCTTCTACAGTGGAGGGCTTCAAGGGAGGGTGGGACAGATACAGAAAGGGAAAGTTTCAGAGGAAGGCCTGGACCAGGGGGGCCGGGATGGATGAAAGGGGTTATGGAACACGAGGTGGGGGGAGGTCTCAGTACCCAACTAGGGACCTCAGGTTCGAGCAGACTCAATAAACCGTAAGGCCTAATCTACTGCCAATTAGTATGTTAGTATATTAAAATGCCTCGGGCAGAAGGTAGATTTTATGAATAGTGTCCTCTAGCTAACTGAGGGTGGGCCTTAGCTCTCCTAGTCCTACTGCCCTCCTGAAAAGGAAAGAACAAGGAACAAAGCAGCCAAAGACTACAAAGTCCACTCTGTGACTGAGTGTGTGTGTTGGGGGGGCTGTGACTTCATTGTGATTGAGGGAGGGCGAGTTGGAGGGAGGATTACCAGAGGACTCATCAGTGAAACAAAAACCTAGGTGGTCTGGGAGAGCTGGGTGGGTGGTAGTCTGCTGTGGTGCACATGGGGCTAAAGGACTTGTCTTCAGCCAGGTCACTGGTCAGATGGTAGACCATTCCTCCACAGAAAAAGTTAAAACTTAAAAAAAAATACAGAAAAAAAAGAAAACACAGGAGGAACTGGGTGGATAGTTATTGGGTGGCTTGGTGGTACATGAGGGCAGGCCTTAGCTGTCCTAGTCCTGCTGCCCTCCTGTTGTTTTTTGTGAAAGAAAAGAACAACAATAAACAAAGCAAAGGCTACAGTGTCCACTCTGTGACTGTGTTTGTTGGGGGGTTAGTGACTTCATTGTGACGGAAGGAGGGGGGCTCAGAGGGAGTATTACACCAGGAGGACTCACATTGGGAATTAAAAATTAAACTAACAGGGTCTGGGGGACGGCTGGGTGGTGCTGGTCTGCTGGCATATGGGCTTCAATCAAGGACCTGCTTAGGACAGACCACCTCCAGAGCAAAACTTAAAAAATTAATATATAAACACACACACACACCCACATAAAATTAAAACACAGGGGAATTGGTGGTGGTTGGGTGGCTGATACAGGTGGGCCTTTGGCTCCCTGCTGCCCTCCTGTTTTGAACTTAAATAAAAAGAAGAGTGAAAGAAACAAAAAACAAATTCCACTCTGTGACTGTGTGTGTTGGGTGGGATTGTTGTGACTTTGTAGTGATTGTGAATAAGTTTGTGTTCTCCCAGTGGTGTTTGGCTTCTCCAGGGGAACTCGGAGAAGTCAGACCAAAACTTCAAAAAATAAAATTGGGGGGGGGGGAAAGAAAACCCCAGAAAAAAAGGAATGGGGGCTGAGTGGGTGGTTTGGGGAGGGCTGGTACAGGCCTGTCTCCTTAGCTCTCCTACTGCCGTGTTTTGAACAGAGTGACTCATCTGACTCTTAGAGTAAGAGAAGGAGAAAAGGAAAGAAAGAACAAAAGAAAGCAAGTCTGTGTGCATGGGGGGGATTGTGTGAATGTGTACTCCTCTGTGAGTGGGGGACTGGTGCACATGGTGGTAGAGTTCTCCAGGGTGACTGAGAGGAAAGCTAAAAAAAAATTGAAACAACAAACAGAAAAAAAGAAAAGGGAGGGGAACTGAGTGGGTGGGCAGGTGAGTGCCAAATATGCAGTTTTATTCAGTACACTACTGTTTGGTTGTTTCCCGTGCAGGCTGGTCTGAAACTAACACTTTTTAAACAGCAGAATGCAGTGCATCTCAGGCAGGGGACCCCCTTCTAATACTACTGCCATTTCATTTACATTTTCTGGTGCTTTTCTCTTGATAAACCTTTTGTTCTCTTCAATTTTATATATATATATCTATATATATATAGATATATATATTTATACAATGGGGTGGCTGATAAACGTTGCAGATAAAAACATGTATTCTCACTAGAGTGAGATAAATCTTGGTGACGTAGGAACTGTGGTAGATACCTACATTTACACACACACCTCCTACGTCAGCAAGTGATATTCTTACAGTAGCTTCGTCATAAGGAAAAGATGTGCCGGCAACACAGTATCCTAGCAACTGAAGCAAATCACATTCACTTGTTATAATAGTTAAAATGTTAAAGCAGCCCAAGTTTCCCATGCTACTGACATCACTGCTGTTTCTAATTACACCCATTAACAGTAAAAAAGCATTGCTGATTGCTCAGTTACAGAAATACAACCATGAATGCAGGACGGGTCTATCGAACATGCAAACCATGGAAACAACAGCCCTCCTCACAAGAAAGCAAAGCACATTTTCTCTGATAGCAATGCAAAATAACAAATACCTGAAATGTAGCAGCCATGGCAAAACTCCAAACTCCGAAGCTGTGAACAAGTCCATTCACAAACTGAAAAGAAACTCACACAAGCACCCCATTTAAAAAAATAAAGTAACACAACGCATACATAAGGCGTAAAATTAAATAAACTTATTTACAATCTCTTTACGGCAAACCGAGATGCCTCAAACATGGAAGTTTTCTTCAAAAGAAAGACACGCCCCACTCTCACTCGCAAACCAATGAAAACACAACTCCCAGTATCAATCACTACTATCGACCAATGGTACAACACAAATAGCAACCAATATGATACATTTCTACACAAAATCACACGCAGATACCAATGAAAAAACACTATCATGCAACGATAGCCAATCCAACAACAGACAACAGACTCACTCATAAAAAACTGCACTCCCCATTGCCAATACAGCTTCATCGCAGCGCAGCAACACTTAGAAATAAAATAACACACATTTTCATACCTTGTACACACAAATAGCCAGCAAATACCCTATTGTATATCTTTGACCATGATGGGCATGAGTGATATAATATTCCTCACTCCTGATGAGGCATAGATATCTCACCGAGCCTTTGGCACTCGTGAGATATCCATGCCTCACTCTGCAGGAGTGAGAATATTTTACATATCCCACTCATGCCCATCATGTACCCCCTATATATATATGTAGAGAGAGAGAGAGAGAAGCTGATACAGCCTGGCTTTGTCCATCCCTAGCCCCTGTGGTGGAGGCCTTTAAGGAAGCTTTATCGTTTTATTTGTTTGAGCAGCCCTACAATGTTGTTTAGTGTATTAGTGACATTTAAATATTTATGAAGTGTTTTATCATGTATTTAATTGTTAATTACACCATTGTGAGATGCTCTGGGCCTTCAGGATAGGACACCATATAAATAAGATTGCCTTGTCCTTGTGTTGCCTTGTCCTATTAGCAGATTTCAGTATAGCAGATGTTGATGGGAGCATCACTATGGAACAGCAGAACAGAAATCAGACACTGGTACACAACTTTCAGGACTGCTTCCTGAAATAGTGGAGGAACAGACTAGGGATGTGGCCATGCTCGACCTAGTTCTGACCATCCAAGACAGCATATGGGAGTTAACAGTGAGAGACCGCTAGAGTCTAGCAACCACAAAACAGTGTTGTTAAATACAGCCATGAAATCCCAGAGGTAGTTGACCAGTAGTTGACCAGGATAATGCTTCTGACCTTTAAAATGACTGCCTTTGAGAGATTGGAGGAGGACCTAAAGGAGAGTCTTGTAGGGTACAAACAGCTAGGTAGGGCAGAGAGCATGTGGGACCATGTCTAAAATAGGGATTTTAGCTGTAACTTAAGGTTACCTCAGACAAGTGGGAAAGGGGAAGAGGTGTAAGAGGCCTACGTAGTTTTTCAGGGAGGTTGGGGTAGCACTTAGGGAAAGGAAAGGAAACCTTCAGTTTGTACAAGGCTGAAAAATGGAGACAAGCTGGGCACTCTACCTAGTTAAGTCAAAGGAAGAATAAAGGCAGTGAAACATAGAAATGTAGAATTTGATGGCAGATAAGGACTGCTTGGCCCACCTAGTCTGCCCATTTCCCTACCTAATGGATAAGCTGCAGATCCTAGTTAACCAACAGCCTACTGCCTCCTACCCCTCACTAGAATTGCCTTATGTTTATCCCATGCAAAAATACTTCCTCACATCACCTCTGAGCCTTCCCTGTTCTATCTTCCAATTTTGCCCCCTTGTTCTTGCATATCTCTTTTTCTGAAAGATGCTACCCTCTTGGACTTTGTTGATTCCCTTAAGGTACTTGAAAGTTTCTATCATGTCCCCCCCCTTTCCCTCCTTTCCTCAAGGCTATACATATTAAGCTCCTTTATTCTTTCTTCGTATGTCTTCTGCTGCAGACCCTGCACCATTTTGGTTGCCGTCCTCTAGATAACCTCCATCCTGTCTATGTCTTTACTGAGATGGGGTCTCCAGAACTGCACGCAGTACTCTAGATGTGGCCTCACCAACTGTCTGTACAAAGGGATAACAACTTCCTGTTTTCTACTGGTGATGCCTCTTCCTATGCATCCCAGTATCCCCCCAACCCTCCTTACTGCCTTCTCATATTGCGTGCCCACCTTTAGGTCATCCGATATAACTACCCCCCGGTCCCTTTCTATTTTTGTTCTTGTCAGTATGTCACCCCCAATTGTGTACTCTTCCCCTGGGTTTTTGTTTCCCAGATACATTGCTTTGCACTTCTTTGCATTGAATCTAAGCTGCCATACATTTGACCATTCCTCCAACCTTGCCAAGTCACTTCTCATCTTTTCCACCCCACCTTGTGTATCAACCCTGCTGCAGATCTTTGTGTCGTCTGCAAAGAGACATATTTTTCCTTCCAGTCCCTCTGTAATGTCACTTATGAAGACATTAAAAAGGACCAAACCCAGTACTGAACCCTGTGGTACCCCACTAGTAACCCCCCTTTCTTCACTGTGCACTGTCCAGCCAATGTTTTACCCAGGCTGCCACCCTGGGACCCACTCCCAGGCTGGCTAATTTGTTTATTAATCTTTTGAGCAGGACTGTGTCAACTGCCTTTTTAAGTCTAGGTGGTAGGCCATGTCCAGCAGTCCCTCCCTGGTCTACTACTTTGGTCATCCAGTCAAAGAAATCGATTAGATTCATCTGACATGACCTTCCTGCTGTGAATCCATGCTGTCTTGGGTCCTGTGCCCCACTGGTCTCTAGGTACTCAACAATTCTTTCCTTCAGAAGTGATTCCATCATTTTCCCCTAACAGTGAGGTCAAACTGACAGGTCTGCAGTTTCCTGCCTCTGTGTTGCTTCCACTTTTGTGAAGGGGAATTACATCCGCCCTCCTCCAGTCCTCAGGCACCACACCATCCTCCCATGATTTGTTCAAAAAGGTAGTCAGTGGTGTTACTAGTTCTCCCCTTAGTTCTTTTAGAATTCTGGGGTGAATCTCATCAGGCCCCATTGCTTTATCAACCTTCAGTTTTAAGAGTTCCTTCAGAACCTTTTCTTCTGTGAAAGGACTGATATCATACCCCACTATCCAGAGTGCTTCTATTGACTGGATTGGGTACCTCCCCCTCCTCTTCCTTTGTGAATACTGAGCAGAAGCATTTGTTCAGTATCCCTGATTTTTCATTGTCCCACTCTGCCCAACCACCCTCCTCTTTATTCAGCCTCAGTATCCCTGCCTTAGTCTTTCTTTGCTCCTTAATGTACCTATAAAAGATTTTATCCCCCTTCTTAACTGAGTTGGCTACCTTTTCCTCGGTTTGGGCCTTTGCTATTCTGACTGCCTTCCCCACTTCCTTCTGCTTTAACTGGTACAGTTCTCTGTCCTGCTTCTTCTGTGTTTCCTTACACTTCCTGAATGCTATCTTTTTCTCCCTAAATTTCCCTGCCACTTCTTCTGCAAACCATAGTGCTTTTTTCTTTCATTTTGATTTGCTTATTTGCTTCACACAAAGGCTTGTTGCCTCTGTGATGGCAGTTTTGATGTTTCCCCATTGTTGCTCCACCCCACCTTCTTGCCTGTTTGCTAGTGCTTTTCTGAGGCACTCTCCCATTTTGACAAAATCAGCCCTCCTGAAGTCCAGTACCTTCACTTTTGTATGGCTTGTCTCTACAGCTTTTATCATGAACCACACTGTTTGGTGGTCACTTGTTCCCAGATGGCTACCCACTTCTAGATCAGAGATCCTCTCTCCATCCCCATTTGAGAGTACCAGGTCTAAGACTGCTCCCTCCCGAGTGGGTTCCAGCACTAACTGTCTGAGGCATGCCCCCTGTAATGCATCAAGAATGGTCCTGCTCTTGGATGTGGCTGCAGCAAATGTGCTCCAGTTAACATCTGACATATTCAGGTCCCCCATCGGTAATATCTCCCCTTTCTCTGCCATCATAAGGATGCCTTCTATCATTTCCTTGTCCATTTCCTCCCCCTGAGATGGGGATCTGTATATAACACCTGTGCAGATTGTGGTGCCATTTCCAGTCTCCAGGACAACCCACAGTGCCTCCTCTCCTCCCTGTTTACCCTTTAGTTCCGTTGCTTTGATCCCTTCCCTTACATAGAGAGGTACTCCTTCTCCTCCTCTTCTACCCTCCCTGTCCCTCCTGTAGATTGTGTACCCTGGTATGTTGACATCCCAGTCATGGTTCTCTGTGTACCATGTTTCTGTGACTGCCACGATATCCAGGCATTCCTCTTCCATCAAGTACACCAGTTCAGGGAGCTTGTTACCTAGACTACGGGCATTGGTACTCATTACCCTCCATTTTTTGATGTCCTTATCCCTTTTTGCCTCATCCCTGTCCTCACTGCCTTTGTCTTTTTTTTTCAATTTATTCTCGCCCTTCTCCCTATCGACTGCTCTATCTTTGTGTTTACCTCACTGACTACCCTGATTTTTTTGGGGGGGAGGCTAGGATTTCCCTTCTCCTTTTCAGTACCTCCCCCTTGGCTAGTTTAAATGCTTACCAATGAAGCATTTAAACCTATCACCTAGGATCTTGGTTCCCCACCTGGACAGATGCAGACCAGCATGCAGGTATAGGCCTATATCCCTCCAGGTGGAGCCCCAGTCCCCAAGGAAGCCAAAACCCTGAGCTCTGCACCAGTTTTTCAACCACTGATTGAATCCCATGATGTGGAGTACCCTAGCCTCACCCATACCATGGACCGGCAGCACCTCTGAGAAGGTTACCATGCATGCTACTTGTCTAAGGCCCCCCCAACTCCGCAAACTCCTCCTCCACTGCTCCGATCCCTTTCCCAGCCATGTCATTTGTCTCTAGGTGGACAATGACATCTAGCTTCCTCCCCCGTGCAGCTGCTCCCGTGATCCTGAAGATTCGCTCCCTGTCCCTCCATGTCATGGCACCAGGCAGGCACCTTACCTCCATCTGCCCTCCCTTCCCCAGTTCTACCCTCCTAATAATGGAGTCCCCCACCAGGAGTTGTTTTCTTCCCTTGTGGGGTCCCATGCCACCCTCCTGTGGGTCTTCTTTGTGGAGGTTCACAGCATCCTCATTGGTCTCCACTGCAGGTGCCTCTGTAGAGGAACCACACTGTGCCAGAATGGCCTATGAATTGTGGAGAGGTACAACTGGAGGGATGCACCTCTGTTCCACCACCCTCACCCTCCCTGAGCCCACTGTGGTCCAACCGCTCCTCTTTCTTGGCAACCTCTGAGGCAGCGGTGGTGGCCCTGGTGGTCCCTGAGTGGGAACGGAGGTCCCCTGAATCCTGGCCAACTCAGCCTGGAGATCAGCAACCTCCTCCCTCAGCCCAGAGAGCTGCCTGCACATGAGACAACACTGTATCCTCCAGAATGTCTTCCGGAAGACTGCTGCTCCACAGCCACTGCACTGCACCACTCCCATCATGTCTTTATTTGTGGTACCTTAACTATTGTTTTGTAAACTTACTCTTTCCTCACTCTGTTTATTTTATTTATTTTTTATATATATATTTTTTCCCTACTTTCCTACTGCATTCGTGCCCTTAAAGCTCCTGATCTTCCTGTTCTGGGACAGTAAGTTCCTATATTCCTCAGTAGTCTCCTTCTTACTTGCTCAGAGTCAGACCTCCAGTAGCTACGGGGTGATGGAGAGCTACTCTTTTCCTTCTATGATGGTGGTTCTTTTGTGCCTCTGTGATCACTCACTTCCTGCTCCCAAACAGGAGATTCCTGTTATTAGTCAAATCCTATGCCTATAAAAGTAGAACCAGCTAAGGGGGGGGGGGAGAAGGGAAGGGATGAAGGGCAATATAGTCCCAGTAGAGTAGTATAGTTCTAACAGCACCTCATTCCTCTTGCTGTTCTCTGCCACAAACTATCTACAGTAGGTCAGTTTTTAAATGCAAACACCTGGCCTCATTCTCTCTAAGTCACTCCCCCTAATTACCAGTTTGTTTCTTCACCTAGCTAACTGCACAGATAACAATTCCTTCACCCAACTCAGACAAACACGCTTTTTTTTTTGTTGTTTTGTTTGTTTTTACCCTAAATTGAAGTTACCAGTAATAGAGTTCTAGTTCTTTAGTCCAGTAGAGTTGTATAGTTCTAGCAGCACCTCCTTCCACTTGCTGTTCTCTGCCACAAGCTATCTAGGTCAGTTTTTAAATGCAAACACCTGGCTTCCTTCTCTCTAAGCCACTTCCCCTAATTAACAGTTTGTTTCTTCACCTAGCTAACTGCACAGATTAGAATTCCTTCACCCAACTCAGACAAACACACTCTTTTTGTTTGTTTTTACCCTAAATTGAAGTTCGCAGTAATAGAGTTCTAGTTCTTTAGTCCAGTAGAGTTGTGTAGTTCTAGCAGCACCTCCTTCCACTTGCTGTTCTCTGCAACAGGCTATCTAGGTCAGTTTTTAAATGCAAACACCTGGCTTCATTCTCTCTAAGCATTCCCCCTAATTAACAGTTTGTTTCTTCACCTAGCTAACTGCACAGATAACAATTCCTTCACCCAACTCAGACAAACACACTTTTTTTGTTTTTTTGTTTGTTTTTACCCTAAATTGAAGTTACCAGTAATAGAGTTCTAGTTCTTTAGTCCAGTAGAGTCATATAGTTCTAACAGCACCTCCTTCCTCTAGCTGTTCTCTGCCACAAGCTATCTAGGTCAGTTTTTAAATGCAAACACCTGGCTTCCTTCTCTCTAAGCCTCTTCCCCTAATTAACAGTTTGTTTCTTCACCTAGCTAACTGCACAGATAACAAGTCCTTCACCCAACTCAGACAAACACACTTTTTTTGTTTGTTTTAACCCTAAATTGAAGTTCCCAGTAATATAAATATGTAATTCGGTGGTGTTGCACCCTTACCTATACCACCCTGTCTGTATATTCGCTATTTGTATATAAGGATTTTGACTACTCTAATATGATTGCAATTGAACATGTACATGTGTAACTTCTACTATTACTGTATCCTGCCTATCCCTATTCCCCCAGGGTGCATCTGGAATCGAGTGGTACACTGCTCAGTATGCCTTCCTGGTAAAATGCTTAAATAAATAAATAAAATACGAGTTCTAGTTCTTTAGTCCAGTAGAGTCATATAGTTCTAACAGCACCTACTTCCCCTTGCTGTTCTCTGCCACAAACTATTTAGGTCAGTTTTTAAATGCAAACACCTGGCTTCCTTCTCTCTAAGCCTCGCCCCCTAATTAACAGTTTGTTTCTTCACCTAGCTAACTGCACAGATAACACTTCCTTCACCCTAATTCACAGTTTTTTTCTTTCACCTAGCTAACTGCAGAGACAACAATTTCTTCACCCAACTCAAAAAAACACACTCTTTTTTGTTTGTTTGTTTTTACCCTAAATTGAAGTTTCCAGTAATAGAGTTCAAGTTCTTTGTCTAGTAGAGTGGCATAGTTCTATCAGCACTTCATTCCTCTTGCTGTTCTCGGCCACAAGCTATCTAGGTCATTTTTTAAATTCAAACACCTGTCTTCCTTTTCGCTAAGCCACTTCCCCTAATTAACAGTTTGTTTCTTCACCTAGCTAACTGCACAGATAACAATTCCTTCACCCAACTCAGACAAACACACTTTTTTTTTAGTTTTTGTTTGTTTTTACCCTAATTTGAAGTTCCCAGTAGTAGAGTTCTAGTTCTTTGGTCCAGTAGAGTCATATAGTTATAACAGCACCTCATTCCTCTTGCTGTTCTCTGCCACAAGCTATCTAGGTCAATTTTTAAATGCAAACACCTGGTTTCCTTCTCTCTAAGCCACTCCCCCTAATTAACAGTTTGTTTCTTCATCTAGCTAAGTGCTCATATAACAATTCCTTCACTCAACTCAAACACTCTCTTTTTTTTTGTTTGTTTGTTTTGGTTTGTTTTTACCCTAAATTGAAATTACCAGTAATAGAGTTCTAGTTCTTTAGTCTAGTAGAGTCATATTGTTCTAACAGCACCTCCTTCCTCTTGCTGTTCTCTGCCACAAGCTATCTAGGTCAGTTTTAAAATGCAAACACCTGGCTTCCTTCTCTCTAAGCCTCTCCCCCTAATTAACAGTTTGTTTCTTCACCTAGCTAACTGCACAGATAACAAGTCTTTCACCCTAATTCACAGTTTTTTCTTTCACCTAGCTAACTGCACAGACAAAAATTAATTCACTCAACTCAAACACACTCTTTTTTGTTTGTTTGTTTTTGTTTGTTTTTACCCTAAATTGAAGTTTCCAGTAATAGAGTTCTAGTTGTTTAGTCCAGTAGAGTTGTATAGTTCTAACAACACCTCATTCCTCTTGCTGTTCTCTGCCACAAGCTATCTAGGTCAGTTTTTAAATTCAAACACCTGGCTTCCTTCTCTCTAAGCCACTTCCCCTAAGTAATAGTTTGTTTCTTCACCTAGCTAAGTGCACAGATAACAATTCCTTCACCCAACTCAGACAAACACACTCTTTTTTGTGTTTGTTTTTACCCTAAATTGAAGTTCCCAGTAGTAGAGTTCTAGTTATTTAGTCTAGTAGAGTCATATTGTTCTAACAGCACCTTATTCCTCTTGCTGTTCTCTGCCACAAGCTATCTAGGTCAGTTTTTAAATGCAAACACCTGGCTTCCTTCTCCCTAAGCCACTCCCTGTAATTAACAGTCTGTTTCTTCACCTAGCTAAGTGCACAGATAACAATTCCTTTACCCAACTCAGACAAACACACTCTTTTTTGTTGTTTGTTTGTTTTTACCCTAAATTGAAGTTCCCAGTAGTAGAGTTCTAGTTCTTTAGTCCACTAGAGTCATATTATTCTAACAGCACCTCCTTCCCCTTGCTGTTCTCTGCCACAAGCTATCTAGGTCAGTTTTTAAATGCAAACACCTGGCTTCCTTCTCTCTGAGCCTCTCCCCCTAATTAGCAGTTTGTTTCTGCGCCTAGCTAACTGCACAGATAACAGTTCCTTCACCCTAATTCACAGTTTTTTCTTCACCTAACTGCACAGATAATTTCTTCACCCAACTCAGACAAACACACTCTTTTTTTTTGTTTGTTTTTGTTTGTTTTTACGCTAAATTGAAGTTCCCAGTAATAAAGTTCTAGTTCTTTAGTCCAGTATAGTCATATAGTTCTAATAGCACCTCTTTCCTCTTGCTGTTCTCTGCCATGAGCTAACTTAGTGGCCAAGGTAGAGTTAGAATACAGATTGCAGATTGTGTGAGGAAAAACAACAATGCCTTCTTGAAATATAGTATATTAGTGAAAGGAAGAAGAATGGGATGGGGTGGAATAAGGAGACTGAAAAATGGTGGGGCATGGGTGGAGGGGGGACAGACAGAAAGCTATTATTCTAAATGAATACTTCTCCGCCTTCACAATTGAGGAATGGGGCCACTAACAGAAGGAAGCATCCAGGTAGGATGGGCACAGATATGTAAATTAGTAGTGTCTAAGGCCCTGTACACACTAGACATCTTGAACCGTGTTAAGAAACTTAACACAGTTTAAAACATGCTAACATGGTCTGCAGCCACATTACAGTTGGACTTAAACCATATTTAAGAACCATGTTAAAACCTTGGTAGCTACCTAGTCTTTAGCCTGGTTGTAAAAATGTTTTATGGTAAACACATTTTACTTTCCAAGTGTGTATGCACTGCAATGTTCCTTTTCCTATGCACAGCGCTCAGTTGTAAAACACAGTTGCCGACATTGTTCCCTGGGCTTTTGTGGTGTGTACAGGATGCATGTTTTAACCTGTTTTAAAAACTGGGATAGGATAACAGGACTTGCAAATGTGGATGCACAACTACGGTAAGTCTTAACCCATGTTTGAAAACATTTTATAAACCTGATTGCAAGTGTGTACAGGGCCATAGAGAAAAGGGTGCTTAAGGGGCTGAAGAAGCTGCAGTTTAGGAAGCCCCTGGGTACCACACTGTTTGCCCTTACAGGTACTCGGGGAGCTGGAGCAGGCTGTGGCAGTATCCCCAAGTAACTCAAGGGTAGTGGATATCATTCCCTACACAAGAGTGGGAAAAGGAGGAGCCCAGGGAATCATAGACTGGTTAGCCTGACTTCCATTGTTGGGAAGCTCCTTGACACCATAATTAAAGAGCAGCTATTTGACTTCCTAAAGTTCCCTGGACTCCATGGCAGCAAGCAGCATGACTTTGTGAAGGAGAGATCCTTCCATGCTAACCTCAAGGATTTCTTTAATATTGTTTCACAAGTACAGGCCAAGGGCCAGGTGCTGGGCATCCTATACCTGGGCTTTAGCAAGGTCTTTGACTCGCTACCCCACAAGAGGCTGGTAAAGGAACTGCGGGGCTTAGGTGCTGGGTAAGAATTCACTAGATGGGTGGGGCATTGGCTAGGAGGAAGAACCCAAAGGGTGGCATAAAACAGTACATACTCCAGGCAAGGCAAGGCAAATTTTATTTCTGTGGCACACATTCCCAGAGGCTCTGGGCACCTAACAATAAAAACAATACAAGTAATACAGAACACAAAACATTCATAACTATATATATAAAATACTAAAAAGTCACAATCACAGTTGATTGAAGGGTGTTGATATTTACTCAAACAGTCAGGCAGAAAAGATTTATTCCAAAATAGCCAGGTGGAAGAGGTGGACTTTTAGCCTCTGTTTGAACATCTCAGTTGAGGGGGCCTCCTGGACTGCAGGTGGTAATGAATTCCACAGGGTCAGCCTGGTGACCCTGAAGGCATGGTCACCTGATGTCTTGAGCCAAACCCTGGGAACATCCAGGAGGCCCCTAGGCAAGGAGCAGAGGGAGATGACAAAGGTTGCAGGTGACAGGAGCTCAGTTAGGTAGCCAGGATCCAGTCTGTATAGGGCCTTAAAGGTGAGCAAGCCCACCTTGAAAAGGACCCTCCACCTGATAGGCAGCCAGTTCAAAACATGCAGGGCTGGAGTCACATGACTGGATCTAGACAGGCCCATCAGTAACCGAGTCTCTGCATTGTGTGCCAGCTGCAACCTGCAGAGGATCCCTCCCATGACCCTGAACTTAAAGAGAGTTACAGTAGTTGAGCCTAGAGGTAACCAAGGCATGCACTAGTGTTGGTAGGTCTTCAGGCAGAATGAGGGGCTTGATTCTGGTGATGTTCCTCAAGTGGTAAAAAACACTTTTGACAACAGAAGACACCTGATCTTCAAATGTCAATCTGCTGTCCAGGATCACACCAAGATTGTGCACCCTTGGTGAGGCCACCAGTGGAGCAGACCCCAGAAAAAATCCTGTGCCAGCGCTAGGTGCCCTCCCATCATGCCCGCAACCCGGCTCTATCACCAGCACCTCCGTCTTATCTGGATTCAGTTGCAAACAGCTGGAGGACATCCAGTCATTGATTTTTGCCAGATAGGTGTTAAGCACGTCTACAGCATTGGATGTTCCAGGTGCAAATGACAAATACTCCAAGCTCAGAGGAGTTATGAGTGGGGTCCTAGAAGGGTCAGCCCTTGAGCCAGTGCTCTTCAATGTGTACAACTGTAACAGTGGAGATGGGATTCAGTGCAAAATGTGTTTATTTGTAGATACACAAAGATGTGGCAGGGTAGCTAGTGAGGAGGGGCATTTGTAGCCATGCCGTAAGTGTTATAGTTTTGCTTTAGGACCTCTTTGAATGTCTAAATTCCAGGCAGTTGTACATAATGCACCTATGCACTTTGGCACTGCAGCACTTGAGCTGGACTGTTCATTTAGAAGCTTCATGATGACATATTTGCTTGCTGTATATGAACTGTTAGAGGGAAGGTCCCCTCAGGCTTTTATTCTGTTTACCTGTGTAGTTTGTTGGCATGAACAATGATTGCCTCCATTGTAGCCTCCTAATTTTATCAGGATTTTAATGTAAATGAAGGTACTTCTGTCTAGCCTGAAAATCAGCCTGGCTCCATTGCAAAGGTCATGGCCTGACTCATGTAAGGCATCCTAGAATTTTATGATGTGTTGGTTCTGAAGCCTGCAGTAGTTATACTGTATTAGTCAATGCTGTTGCAGTCCTCAGCAGTCCTTATGTTCTTGTCTTATACTGGCCATGAAACCCTTCAAAGCATAATAAGTTCCGTGCCATTTTCTGTAGCGTAAAGTGTATCTGAGTTAGAAAAAATACTTTTAGAGAACACAGGGACTTCACAAGACATGTAACAGAACTGAATAAGATTATAACTTCTTCTGGGTTGTACATGTATGCATCATCAACTCCCATGATGCCTTGCAAGAGTGGAGTTATAATCTTTGGAATGGAGTGGAGACAAACAGGTTTTCACACCAGTGCAAAACAGAGTGAAGCAACCTCATTTATATTCAAAGTAGGATGAAATTAGGGGGATGCAAGAGAGGAAATCATTGTCCATGCCTGCAAACTACACAGGTATACAGAAAATAGGTTGAGCAGTCTTTCTCTTTATCTGCTGAGATGCAAATTAAATAAATCACATATGCATCTGTATTTTAAAGGGGAACAGCCAGCACAAAGGACCCCACTCTAAAGTGTGGGACTCTTCCCAATGTGCAGTTTGTGGGCACAAGCAGTAGCAGCACTAGCCACTACTGCATACCAGGATGCAGCTGGGGCAGAAAAGAAGGCAGCCAGGGCACTGATATATTGTTACTATGGGCGTAGTTCTGCACCATATGGGGCACCAAATAGGGCAAAGCATATGTTTACCATAGCATGTGCCCTAGTTTAGAGCCACCATTGAGCAACATAATTTTGGTTTACTTACTCTTTAGTGTAGTACAGTAGATTGTATCAGACTAATTTTGTTTAGTTGTAGTCTGGCATCTTCTTTTACTACAAATCCTAGAATCCCCTGCAGCTGCCATCAGAGCAGTAGGCAGCAGTGGGAGATTCAATAGCCTGCAATGCATTTCAGAGCATTTATAATCTCTGATTAGATGTTTTCCAGGACTGCTTTTCTCCAGTGACTTAGTACAATTCTCTGTGACTGTGCATAGCCTATAGAGGACAGTGGGACCAGCAAACAAAAGAGCAGAGCTTATATAAATGCTGACATGCACTGCTGGCACTATTGTTTTTATTGAATATGGCAGTGTAGTAGAGGGACCAAAAATCCATCTTTTTTTTTATTTTGTTCCCCAGTAGCAGGAACAGGGCAGATTAAATTTAGCAGATTGGGAACTGGGGGAATTTGTAGGATTTATTTGACAAATTATTTTTTACTGACTACTGGTGGTGCAGCAGGGCACAAAAATCCATCTTTTTAATTTTTGTCTGTGTGTGTGAGCCTTGTCAGACAGCCAGTAAGTGATACGTAAGGTAGACAGCTGTGTGAGATGTAAGGTCATAAGTTCTTTCAGTGGTGTGATGTGTGATCTGTCAGTTGCAGAGAGGTGGCCTCGTGGTGTCAGTCAAGTCACAAGTCATGTGGCACTGCAGCTTGTCCATGCACTGAGTGTGCAACAGGCATCTAAGAATCATCAATGAACTATTGTGAGTCATCATCATTAGAGTGTGGTGCCTGTATTGTGTCATCATCTGTCGTGTTGTTAATGCATGTAGAAAACATAAAGAGAAGAACAGGAAGAGAAAGGGATGCAGAGAGAAAGGAGCAGATTAATGTACAGTACTATCATGCCACTTCCCCCAAATACAAGTTCTGCAAGTGTTGGTGGCGGTGAAGGAGCTGATCATGGTGGAACAGGAACTGAGAGCAAAGTCATGGTTGTGGGGCTGCAAGGACAAGGGCTGAGCACACAATAGTACAATCAAAGAAACCATGGTTCCGTAGTCCCCAGAAATCCATTGGTTTCACTCCCACTACAGTATAAACAGCCATCCTAATTGATCAGCCAGTGCATCTAGTAATGAAACCATCCTGAGCAATCCAGTAGCATATTACTTGCCCCGCTTCCTCCTTCAAGGGTTTCCAACTCCCCTACTTGGGATAGAAGTGATTCATCCTGAAATGTAAACCCTAGTTCCAGAAAAAAAATCATCTTGCATTCATTGCCCAGTTCCCCGAAGTACCCCTTTGCTGTTGTCACCAGTGGCTGCTGCAAGCAGCATGAGAGAAGGAAGTAAAGCAGCAAGCCCAAATCACAAGTTCAGTGTTATAATTCAGGTTTTCTTGACACATAAATATAAATATTAAAAATAATAAATACAAAATAACGAAAATTAATTTATTAAATTGTATTGTTTTATATAATGTTGTATTAGATTACATTATATATCAGATATCATATCATATTATGATAAACTAATGGGACTTATTCCCCATAAAAGCAGTTAGCAGTTTTTCTCTATATGGTCTTTTCCTGTATATGCAATATTTATCTAAACTAACAGTAACCATACAAATGTATTATGTAAAATAAAACATAGGTAAGTCCTCTATACCTAGAAATAAGACCTATGAAGCAGTTAACTAAATCATAAAGCCACACACCTTTTGTGTTCAAGGCTTTATGATCTGGTTAGCACTCTCAATGGGTTTATTTCCTTGTATACCACACTTACCTATCATTTCTTCTATATATCAAATTATATTATCTGCTCATATCTCATATCTCATATCTCATATCTACTGCCCTGCCTTGCCTTGACCAATACCATCTGAAAGTATATCATTCCATAGTGGCCAAAAAAAAACAAATAATCTTGCAGTCTCAGTCCTGGTGCTCAGTTCCTCTCTGGAAGTATCCCTGGACCCACCACTACTACCACCACCACCACCAGTCCACTATACCTAAAAATCTAAATTGATCCTCTGCTGTGTGTGAGTATTTTACAAGTTACCCCACAAATTCACTGAAATCACACTTTATCAGCATATACAGTAAGTAAAATTTAATTTAAGAGTAATAATCATTACATTAAAATAAAACCATAGAAGTACTCTCAGTTCAGAAAACAACACATCCTTTCATCATTATCATCATCATCCTCTTTCTTCCTCTATCATGAGTCATGTTTTCTCATCATACTGTACATCACTGTGGCATCCACTGTCTTCCCTACCATCACACTGCACAGTAAATGGCAAAATCAGTTGCCCAGTACCACCATAGGTAGCTGTTCACCATGGGTGTCAACAATTGGCTGTCTGCCATGATGCATTATAGATAGTATTCATGACTCATCACAGTATTCAGAAATCCTGTTTTCTTGTTATCATTCTCCTACTCCCTCATGTTCATGTTTTCTTAGTCATGTATCACTGTGGCATGTGAGTGACACCACCTTCTTCCCTGCCTGCATTCTGCACAGCACATGTTACTGTACAATAGTCCAGTGCTGCCACAGCCACCTGTGCACCATAGATGACCACAACTGCCTGTCTGCCTAGTGGTTCTATACACTGTCTTATTTCTAATCATCTTCATGACTCATCATTTGTTTATTAGGAGCAACATGACACGAGCTCTTAGTGCCAGCCAAGTGCCACTACAGTCACCTGTGTGCTGTGGGCATGAACAATAGTCTGTCTGTTTTGGGTTATTTTAGTATTTTTAAGACTCAACAGGTGCTCATTCAGAAATCATGTTTTTTTTGTCATATAAATAAAAAATAAATGTAAAGTATTAAATTAAATTTATATTGTATTACTGTTATCTTCTCCAATAAATGTATTGGTATGTCACTCACGTCATGGGGTCATGATCCTCTGCGCTCCTCTGTTAGTACCAGCACAATAAGCAACCCTTCCCAAGGTTCTTCCCATGGGGAGTCCACTTGAATGCCATACACACCATTATTTACTATCCTCTACATCCACCCAATTAAGCATACTATTATACTAGCATACACCTATTTTTCTTGGTATATACAAGTAGGAGATCATCAGACTGGCTGGCTCTGCCCCTCTTCTTTGGGTCATGCTTTGTAATGCTAGGTCTCTGAGGAATAAAACAGCAGTAATAAAAAGTTTCAACATTTGATTTCTTAGCTGACTTGGTTTATATCACAGAAGCCTTGCTGGGTGATGACTCTAGCCCTGTGCTGGGGGCATCTATTCTGGACTGGTATTCTGTGGTACATTGCCCAAGGGTGGACCACAGAGGTGGTAGGGTAGCCAGCTGTTTTAGATTGACTCTGAGACTAATGGCATGCCTCACAGGAGTGACCAGGTCATTTGTTTGCATGGCTGTTAGGGTGGACCAAGTGCAGGTTGCTGGATCGTTCTCATGTACTGACTTCTGAGGCATGGGAGTGAGTTCTTACAAGAACTGATGGACTTCATCACTAACATGATGTTGGAATCTCCAAGACTTATTTTCCTCAGGGATTTCAATGCCTGAATCAATGACGGAGTATCATCTTTTGGTCAGCCATTTCTCCAGCAGATATAAATATAGAAATATAGACACTGCCAGCAGAGAAGGCCCACCTAGTGTGCCCATTTTTCCCAACCTACAGTGTCACCACAGATACTTCTTGATCTCCATCCCAATTTCCCCTGCCCTCCTACCATCCCCTAAGACTCCCTTATGCCTATCCATGGATTCTTGAGCCCCACCACTGTTTTTGCTCCAAACACCTGCACTGGAAGGCTGTTCCAGGAATCCATCGCTCTTTCTATGAAGACATACTGTACTTCCTTACATCTCTCCTAAATCCCCCCAGCTTCATAGTATGTCCCTTTGTTCTTGAGCATCATTTTTTCAGAAAATACTTCCTTCCTTCCTGTACCTTGTTTACCCCATGAGAAAAAAAAAAATATACATTTACTCTGTTTGACAATGCTCACTGAGCGGCTCCCCCCCCTTCCTTTCCCTACTAATTCCTCCTCCCCTATCTCCCTCCCTTCTACCCCCACCAGCTCTCACCCGACCATAAGTTTTGCACCTTTTGTTATCTTTTGCTTCGTTGGAGATTGTATTCTATTGTAACAAAATTGTAATTGAACTGTAACTTTTTTGTTTGTAAGTACTGTGTCCCTTGTACTGCTGTTCTGATGTCCTCTTTGTGACGAGGTACCTTTGTAAATGAGCCTCTGGCTCAAAGGTTTCTAAACTGATGTTTAACTAAATAAAATAAAATAAAATAAAGGTCTCAATCATATTTCCCCTCTCCCATCTCTCTTCTGGGCTGTATATATTTAGGTCCTTTAATCTCTCCTCATAGGACTTCTGATGCAAACTGTGCACCATTCTAGTTGGCTTCATCTAGACCACCTCCACTCTGCCTATGTCCTTCCAGAGATGTGGTCTCCAGAACTGGACACAGTACTCTAGGTGAGATCTTACCAGCAATCCACATAGAGGCAACACCATCTTCCTCTTTCTGCTGGTGATACCCCTCCTGTGTACCACAGCATCCCACCAGCCCTCCAAACTGCCTTGTTGCACTGCCTAGCCACCTTCAGGTTATCTGATATGATCACCCCCAGGTCTTTTTCCTTCCTGGCAGTTGTCAGTTCCACCCTCTCCCATTTTGTACTCTGCCCCTGGGTTTCTGTCCCCTAAGTGCATTACTTTGAAACCCAGCTGCCATACCCTTAACCACTGTTCAGGTTTTCTCAGGTCACTGCTCATCCTTTCCACCTCCCTTCTAGAGAGTCCACCCTATTGCAGAGTTTGGTGTCATCCCCAAAGAGGCAGATCTTCCCTTCCAGTTCATCTGCAATGTCAATTACAAAGACAGTAAAGAAGACCGGTCCTAGCACTGATCCCTGAAGCACCCCACTGGTACCCTCCCTTCCTTGGAGTGAACTCTGTTTACCACCCTCTACCACCTAGTCCCTAATCAATTTTTTACCTTGTTTACCACCTGTGGACTAACTCCTAAGCTACCCAGCTTGCTCACTAGTTTCCTGTGTGGAACAGTGTCAAACACCTTACTAAAATCTTGGTAGGCTGTGTCCACTGCTTCATCCTGATCTGGTTCCTTGGTTACCCAGTCAAAGAAATCTATCAGGTTCATTTGACGTGACCCCTCAGATTTTGCAACCCATTGGATTCAAAATATTTCTTCCATAAGTAGTTTGTAAGTTTTTTTGGCTTTTGTGCCCTGACTCCGTGCGTTCTGGCATCGTGTGCATGTGTGGAGGCATGTGCATGCCATGCACTGTGGGACACCCCACCCTACCTGTCATGCCACTACCACCTGTGCCTGTCACTGGCCCTCCATCCGTTGACAGCTGGACTATGGGTGGGTGATCCCCCTCCCAGGAGAGGAGAACCAGTGCTCAATTCTGCTCAATTCTGCTCCCCCCCATTCTGGCACCCCCATGACCAGAGGTCATTCTCGAACCCGGGTTGCCAGTTGCGCGAGGTAAGGTGTCCACGCCTCAGCCTTCAGTGCCATCAGTGCCACCAGGCTGGCCCAGATTCAAAATATTCCACAGTCCTTTCTTTTAGCAGGGATTCCATTAAAATTCCCACCACCAAAGTCAAGCTAACTGACCTACAGTATACTTGCCAGCCTCTTCCCTGCTACTACTTTTGTAAAGCTGTTAAATAGGATTGTCAGAGGTGCATCCAGTACCTCCCTGAGCTCCCTCAATACCCTTGGGTGGACCCCAGCTGGCCCCATTGCTTTCTCCACTTTTAGATTTGCAAGTCCCTTCATGAGTCTCTCCCACAAAAACAGACTAGTGTCCACCTCCCTCCCTCCGATGCCCCTGTTACATTTTTGTAGACCCTCCCCATCTCTTTCCTCTGTGAACATTAAAAACAGTATATGTCTTTTCTTGTTCACCCTCTGCATAGCACCCCATTCCCTTTTTAACCTTACAATCCCACTCTAGTCTTCTTCTTTTCATTTACATGCATAAAAAATGGATTGTCCCCTTTTGTTACTGCCTTGGCTATTCTGTCCTCACTTTACACCTTCATGATCCTTAACCGCTCTCTCTGCTTCCCTGTTTCCCCTGATACATCTCCCTATCCTCCTCCCCCTGCATCTTCTTGTTCCTTCTGAGTGCTACTCCCTTAGCTTTTACCTTTTCTGCTACCTCGTTCAAGAATCATAGCAGTCTTCTTTTCCTCTTGTTTGATGCAGAGGTTTGTTGCCTTCACTGTGGCTGTTTGTAGTTTTCCCCCACTGTTCCTCAACCTCACCCCCCCCCCACCAGGTCATCCCTGAGGCATTCACCCATCTTTTTAAAGTCTTCCTTGCTGAAGTCCAGGACCCGTGCCTTTGTGTGGTTCAATTCTGCAGCTGTGCTTATATTGAACCACACTGTACAGTGATTGCTGGTTCCCAGGTGGCCACCCCACCTTGATTTCTGAAACACTATACTTGTTGGTGAGTACCAGGTCCAGTATTGTGCCATCATGAGTGGGTTCACTGACTAGTTGCCAGAGGAAAGCCCCCTGCAGGGAGTCCAGGATTTCCCTGCTTCTAGCTGAAGCTGCAGCCTGGAGGCTCCAATCTACATATGGCAGATTAGAGCCCCCCACCAGGAGCACCTCCCCTTTTTCTACCAACTTGCCATAGGCTTCCATCAGTACTTTATCAAATTCCTCCCCCTGTGCTGGAGATCTGTACATCACACTAGTGCAAATAGAGCTCCATTATCCATCTCTAGGGTGACCCATATTATCTCTGTCCACCCCCCCATTTTCCCTGTATCTCAATCACTTTTGTTCCCTCGCTCACTTGAAGTACCACACACCCTCTTTTCATTCCCCACCCTGTCTTTGTTGAACAGAATCATGGCCATGTCCCAGTCATAGTTTTCAGTGCACCATGTCTTGGTAATGACCATTGTATCCAGGTCAACCTCTGCCATGATGGCCCCTAGGTCTGGAATCTTATTTTCTAGACTTCTAGCATTTGTACTGTACATATGGCTTCCAGTTTTGTTACCACTCCCTTTGTTACCCCCTTTTTTCCTTTTTGTTTTCCCTCCTTCCCCTTCTCTTTTCAGTGTTTCTTCTCCCATCCCCATTAATTTCTTCTGCCCTGCTTCCTGTATTAATTTGCAACCCAGGGGATTCTACTTCCCTTGAGTTCGCCCTACTCTCTACTTAAGCCTGTGGAGGAAGCAGTTTTTGCCTCTCTGATCTTTTCTGCCACCCCTCCCAGGTAATTTAAATGTTCCTCAACGTAACATCTAAACCATCCACTGAGGACTGTGGTTCCCCTCCCAGATGGAAGCAGGCCATCACCCCTGCAAAGGCCATTATCCCTCCAAGTAGACCCCAGTCCCTAATGTAGCCAAACCCCTCCTCTCTGCACCATTCCCTCAATCATGAGTTGAAGGTCCTGGTATGGGGATCCTTCTCCTTCCCCCATCATAGACAGGCAGCACCTCAACGAAAGCCACTGAGCACACTACCTGTTTAAGACCTCTCCCCAGATGATGGAGCTGGGCCTTGCACAGGCAGTTGCCACTGGAACTTACCAGCATGGCCATGCCTTGGGCCTGGTCTTCTCATCAAGTCTTGACATTAGCAAAGTTAGGGTTTATCTGGTTATTTGGTCAGATCATCATGCTGTGTCATCCTTCTGTGGGGCCCCCCTGTTATATACCCCCCCACCACCATGTAAATGATCTGTTACCATCCTAAAAAAAATCTGGAGTCTTGCAAGCTCTTGGCAGTTTTTAACCTATCAGATATTACGTCAGCTTGCGCAAGTGGGGTTGAAAGATCTTTGGAGAGTTATAATATGGCTATTGCTACCGTTGTTGGCTCCATAGCACTTACTGTGTTCATCTCTTGATTTCCTGCTGCTGTTCCCCATGGTATTGTGAGGAGCTGAGGCAGTTGAAAATAAAGGATAGAGGTTGGAGCATTCTTGTCAGAGGTTTCAATCAGTGGAGGACAGATTGGCTCTGAAAACTCATTATGGTGAGTATCAGAGAGCAATCACTATGAAAAGACAGAGGTGCTTTCAAGAGAGAATACTGTTGAGAAAAATTGACTAGCTCAACTCTTTCACACTGTGGACAGGTTGATTAACCCTCCCTATCTACAGTGAAGGAAAACATTTTTTCTGCTGATAAGTGCAATAAGTATAATTTTATTTTATTTATTTAGTTTTATTTATTTAGTTAGTGTTATTTAGTCTTTCTCTCCAGAGTGTCCTCCATTCAAAGTGAGATCTCCTTGAGTAGCCGGTCATGGGCCAGCAGTACCAGTCCTGCAACTTGTCAAAGTAATCGACCATCCTGGGAAGAGTTCTATCCAGTTTTGGATAAGGAGGTCTTCCAAATGATCTTAGGACGACTTCATTCCACCTACTGTTTATTGTATCCTGGGCCCACCTAGCAGCTTATTGGCTGTTGGGGGGGGGGGCTAGGTCTGATTATTTCAGAGATTGTCAGGTCATCTCTGAGGAGAGAGTTTCCCTGCTGTTCTGTAAAAGGCAGTGGTGAGGTTCCTCCTCAAAAAAACATATTTAGATCCTGACGTTGTCTTGAATTACAAACCTGTTTCAAACCTTCCCTTTTGGGGGAATGTAATCAAGAAGTTGATGATGAACATAGTTGGAGCCTGACCTGGAGAGGTATGACATCTATGAGCCTCTACTGTTGGAATTTTGGCATTGTCACAGCACTGAGATGGCACTCATCATGGTGTTCAGCGATCTCCTCATGGCGAGAGAAAGAGGGCATCATTCCATTGTTATCTTTCTGGACATCTTGTTGGCATTTGACGCATTTGACCATTGGGTTCTTGTGGACCACCTGAGGCATTATGTGGATCTCACTGGCAGTTTTACATTGGTTCAAGTCCTATGTGTCTGGAAGAATGCAGTAGATAGTCCTGGATAATTCCAGCTCTGAGACTGCTGCTTTGGACTGTGGTATTCCTCAAAGTTCGATCCTGGCCCCCATGTTGTTCACAGGGTACATGTTGCCATTGGGTGAGATCATTAGATGGT
Organism: Neoceratodus forsteri; assembly: GCA_016271365.2. Lineage (NCBI taxonomy): Eukaryota > Metazoa > Chordata > Ceratodontiformes > Ceratodontidae > Neoceratodus > Neoceratodus forsteri. Next base: position 1,097,570,904 of record CM057454.1, on the reverse strand, counting down.
ATGAGTTGGAATTCCACTGCTATGCAGATGATACTGAACTATACCTGACATTTGCACCTGATGGGGTTAATGTTGGTTCGGTGCTCTTAAGGTGCCTTAAAGAAATCAATCAATGGATGGCCTCCAACTGGTTAAATCTCAATCAAAGCATGACTGAGGTGTTGATTGTCAAACCAGGTCACCATGGGTTGGCTATGACAGGTAGTGACACCTGGTCACCATCCTTAAATGGTGTCAACCTTGGAGCTGTTGATGCAGTTAGGAATCTGAGGGTCACTATGGACTCAAATGTGTCACTCCATCTCCAGGATATTACCTGGATAAAACCATTTCTATTGCCTGGGTATGCTAGTTCATGCCTTTTTTACATCCAGGGTAGATTACTGTAATGTTCTTTAACTAGGGTTATCTGGGAGTCTGATGCACTGCCTGTAGTTGGTCCAGAATACTGCAGTCCATATGATCTCTGGAACCTCCCAAAGATATATTATCACTCCAGTGCTGCACAGACTGCACTTGCTCCCTGTTCAGTAGCATGCCAGCTTCAGGATATGCGTGTTGGTATATAAGGCCCTGCATGATCTAGGTCCCCGATTATTTATAAAACTGAATATACCTTATTGGCAAAATTCCAAATGTTATACATACAGTATATTGACTAGGGGTGGGCGAAAGTTGTGAATTCTGCTTTCGCAGAACTTGCGTAAAATTTCAGAAATTTTGCAGAAATTGGAACTTTAGCCATTGGGTAAGTAGGCTTTTCCGTGGATTTTCAGCGAGTTCTGTGGACTTTTTTGTGAACTGAAGAAAAATACATTAAAACTGCAGAATTTATTCTTTCCACAGTTTAATGAACTGTCAGTGAATGAGCGCCTGCTTGTACAGCCATGCGGTTATTCACTGACAATTCAGTGGGCCATTGGTAGTGGAGGAGAGAGGAGTGCTGCGCTGGTGGCCTGCTCAGGGGCAGGGTGGGGAGGGGAGTTGGGTGGTGGCAGATGAACTGTCAGGGTGGTGTTTGTGGGGGTCTAATAGACACCAGGGAATTGAGTTTATATTTTTTTTTTTTTACAAGGAATCTGGGCTGGGGAGGTCAACTAGACATCAGGGAATACTGGGAATAGAGGGGGAGGAGTTGGTGTACTGCCAGTTATTTATTTGTGGACTAAGGAATCCAGGATAGGGAGGGAGTCTGTTAGACATCAGGGAAATAAAATATCTTGGGAGCCATGATCAGTGGGTGGGGGGCCACTAGAAATCATGAGGGTCCAAGGAAGGGATTGGAGGTATTTACTGGGACCCCTGATCAGTGGGGGGTGGATTAATGAGTTAAACTGCAGTTAAAAAAGCCTCAGAAATTACCACTGGCAGCGATGCTTTCTGAAGATTTTTTCCCATAGTTTAATAAATTATCCCATAAGTTTTTATATTTTTTCTGCAGTTTTAAGGTAGAATTTCCATGAAAGTTCTGGAAATGATTTCTGAACTTTCACGGAAGCGAAGTTCGCACTTTCACCAAAATTCCACCAGCAGAAATTAATTTTCGCACATCCCTAATATTGACTGACATGTTACAAACCTTCTGGAGATATGCAAAGGTAAATTTAACACAGCAATCAACTATATACAGTAACAGCACAGCAGAATGATTTTAAATATTTTTTTTCTCAAGCTGTAGTAGTTAAACATGGAATTATTGATGGATACTTATTGGTAGTCAGCTATTCACCCCTGATAGTTTGCTGGTAGAAAACTTATCACAATGCCTAGATACATTAGGAGAATGCCTGTATGTCCCAACTCTGGGGACTAAGGTCTACAGCATTATTGTGTTGCAGAGCCTAGAGTCTATTCTTGTGGTAGCTACAGAAGTGCCTGCAACCTTTCCCACCTGGAGATAAAGGTTTTATGTCTGTGGTTGATGCCAGCCAACATTTTTTCCATCCTCAGTGCTTCCAGTGCTGTAACATACCATTCTTAATATCTTTTGTTCTGGTCATCTAGCCAATACCCATCTTGTAGCATTGTTGGTCCACTAGTTTTTCTAGGCCTAAGCCTGTTAAGCAAGTTAGTGGATAAAAAGCATCTTGCAAACCAAGTAAGGGGTCCAGTCTATTTCTGATTACATGCCAGAGGGATGCTGTAGCAGGATAGTCTCAAAATATGTGCTTTAATGTTGCTGTTTGTACTTTGGGCACATGTCCGATTCCTGCTCATTCATCTGGTATGGTCTTAATGGAGTGAAGTACATACTGTTTAGCAGCTTACAGCTTTTGCTGGGATTGGTCTGCACCTTCACTGGCTTCTAACCCCGGTTTCTCCCTGCTCTGCTTAGCTAAGCCTAAACTCTGCCATCTAAGTTGATATATTTTGAATTGGGATGGTGAAACTGAAATGTTTTAATGTTGGTCTTGGAGTTGCAGTTTTTTTGGGAATGTATTAATGGGGAATGTGATTATCTTTGTGTAACCCCCCTGCAAATGGGGGTTCCCAAAAGACTTCCAGGAGCTTGCTTGAATGCTCCAAGCCTGAATGGTGTTTGGCGTTTAAGCCATTTATCAGTGAGTGTTTTTAGAGCCTCTGGTACTGTCTCTTTAAAGAGCTGTCTGCTTGCAGACATAATTAGTTTGTATGGGGGGACTGTGTGCTTCTCTGTTTGAGTACCACTCGAGCTGCTGCCAATTCACTCCATTTTTGCAGTCACTAGGAGTGCAAAGGGAACCTATCTGAAAGATGTAACTGTTTGCCAGAAATCATTTACAGTAATAATGAAATTACAGTTTGTCTAACCTGCTTTCTTTGCAGTCAGAACTGTGTCTGCCTAGTTCCCCATTCTGGTTTTGAACTGCTGAACTGGACCAATCAGTGTGGGGTAAGCTAGCTCTAAAATGGTGCCTTGGACGAATCAGAGCTTGGACTCATAATCTGAGCCAGCCACAAGAGGATTGTATGGGCAGTGACTCTGGGAGATGTAGTTTAGACTTCGGCGCCTTTTTGGACCAACAGGAGCAGTCTATTGTGAGTGACAGCCAATCCAGTCAAGAACTGGGAGGAACTCAAAGGAAGTGCCCGGTTTTGTCTGTTGGAGTTTCAGTTTAGCTCTGGAGTGAAGAAGGAAGGACCCTGTGCTTTTCAGTGTGCAGTTTCAGTCAAAAAACATGTGTAAGGCCCAGAGTTCGGTCTGCAGCTTGGTAACTGCTTGTTAGGACTGAATCCGTCCTGTGAAAAGAATCAAAGGATATCTGAAGAGTAGAAACCAGGCTCACCCTGTAGAAGACTGGAGGAATTCTTGGGATGCATGCGGTCTGTCAGAACTGAATCTGCTATGTGTTCTCCGGGTATTGTGCAGTAATTGCGATCGGGATACAGATGCAGCCTGCCTGGTATAGTGCTTTCTTTACCATATAAATGTGTGAAGAGGTTTGTGTACCTCAAGTGAATCCTGCTGCCATTACTGACTTTTGCCTGTGACTGTTTACCATATAAATGTGTGAGGAGTCTCTTGGAGCTCAAGAGTAGCCCTGCTGACATTGAAGGACCCTATCTTGTTTGGAGGTCGTGAGTACTAATTCAGGGTCGCTCCCTGTTGACTTGCTACATTAAATCCAAATGGAATTACTGTACTGCTGACTGTTTAATTTTCCTTTCTCTGTGTGAAAGGGCCCCTACCAGCTGCCACGGTTTGGACTAGCCACTAGGGCTTGGGTACCCAGGGACAGTAACTGATAGGGATAGGCCTGTGCACAGAGCCATAGGTAGATGAGTAGAGTGATAAGCTAATTAACCTGATTTCCCCCTGTCCTTGTTATATCCCCCTAAATAAATCAGAGCTGCTTGTTTCAGCAAAGTTATACTGTCTGAGGTAATTGTCTATGTTAAAGTACTGTACTGTGATTGTTGCACTGTATCTTATTTCACAGGAGGTCCCAGTGCCGGAATCAGTCCTGGGGGTAAGTGTATACTGTGAAGGTAATTCTGATATATTGTGTGGGCCACTAGTGGGAAGAAAAGGGGTTGCAGTGTCCCAGAGGGCTGTGACCAAGTTAGTTTAACTATTGCAAACCCTGACCTCTGGGTGGAGGCACCTGCCATTGGATCCAGGCCCCTCAACCTGTTAGTGGCAAATCAGGCGGGGTAGTAGCCTGGGATAGCGCCATCTAGGGTTACATCTTGGAGGCTCACCGCTGGGATTTGTGTCCTCTGGTGGCCATATTCTGAACCACTGTTAAGAAAAAAATGGGTACCCGACAGAAGTGGCTGTGCACCGGCTGGTGGAGTGGTGTACTGGGAGGAGATTGACCCCAAAATGTTATGCTTATCCTGGACATCCCCTGGGTATCAATACGGACACTGTACAGGAGTACTTTCCAAGGTGGAAGGTTTACAAAACCCTGTGGTGGTGGGTCGGCATGCTAATCTGCTCACCCACACTTTCCTGGCCCTAGTAGAGTTTAAGGATCCATAGATAGCTCCAAAGTGCCACAGACCATTACCCCAGAGGAGCCCTCACTGCCTGGAGAGTGATAACTAAGTACAGTAAGACCTGCGGGAATGAGCCCCACCACTGTCTGAAACTTTTGAGGAGAAATTTGCTAAATGGTTGCTGGGGAAGGAAAACTGTGGAGGACTTGAAGAAACTATTCTTGCCACCTGGGGTGTTCCTCCCCAACACCCTCTCCCGCTCCAGTACCCGTAATGGTGGCTAAACCAATGCAGACTCCTATTTCTGCACCTGCCATTAGTCCGACTCTTACTGAAGGTTGATGATCTTCTCTGGCACCCTCCCACCCCCAAGGGAGGATGACTGGGAGACCTGGATAGACTATGTTGCCCCCAAGTGCTAGAATGGCAATGCTCGGGAAGCCAAAGAGGTTAGTGAGAGCCTCGAGGTCCTGCCCTGGCTACCATCCGTGCTAAACGGGCCAGTAACCGAAGTGACTGCACAGGCCTATCTTGAGGCCTTGGAGAATGTGTATAGGAGCCCAGATTCTGATGAAGACCTAAGGTGGAGAGTAAGAGATGCACAACAGTACCAAGGGAGTTGTTGTCTGTGTATGTATCTCGGCTGGAAAAATTGTTGCAAGAATGCCTCAGAAAGGGGTAGTTTGCCAGCGATTGAACTGGACGAACCAGGCTGGACAGGATCCTAAGTCTGCCCCTTCTCAGAACTGCTGTTGCTTCAATTCGCCTGGCAAATCGACTGGAATCCCACCGTCTTATGATGAGTTAATGAGAGAAATTCGAGGAGTTGAGAAAAGAGCCTCAGGAGGGACCTGCACCAATAGCTGCGGCTATGACCAGTGACTGAGGTGGCCCATCAAGTGAAGTTCAGGGGCAGAGGTTGGCAGTCAATGAGTGCTCTGATAAGGAAAAGATATGCCACAATGGGGCGAACTGTTGAGAGAGATCTGGAATTAAAAAACAGTCCCTTTATGAAGGCACGCCTGCAAGTACAGGCCCCGACCTATATCCGACTGCATCTGCTATGGGGTGGAGATACCCACCATGTATCTCCTGCTGATAACAGCTCCGAACTCGATTCCTTGACCATGGAAGTGGAGAAACTGGCGAGATGTCTCCAAATGCTTATCACGCCGCGAGACAGAGATGGCACCAAGGTTTCCAGTTAGTAATACCCTGCCCTGGCTCCCAGTGTGGCGCCTCGGCCAGCTCAAACTCAGAAGTATGTTTTGCTATAATTGTGGGAAAGATGGGCACATGAAAAGGAATGCGGTCCCCAAAGACACTGACAAAGTTGCATATAGGCTACAAGGAGAGCTTCAGAGAACAAATCAGTGGTTAAGAGGTGCACGAAATGATCCCAGTGAGGGCACCAAAAATGCTAACTCACGTCCTTTTGTGGCAAGGTCAGTTGCCCAGGCCCTCACTACCACCTCTCCAGACTGGTCCAGAATAGTGGGTCCCTCCATGGAGACCACTGTAAAGGTGAATGGAGTGTCTACAAGAGCTGTATTAGACAGTGGCTCCCAAGTGACAATTATGTTCCAGGATTGGTATCAGAAGCATTTGTCAGACGTACCCTTACAACCATTAGAAAGACTGCATGTATGGGGGTTAAGTGAGAAGACCTACCCCTATTCTGGGTATATCCGAATTTGGCTGTCTTTCCCCCACCTCCATGGCTGGAGTGGCCGAACAAGTAGAGACCCTAGCCTTAGTGTGTCCCCCACTGGACTGTATGATGGTGTCCCTTTGTTGATTGGAACAAATGCTCATATGTTAGGAAGGCTGGCACAGTTGTGTTATGAAAAACAGGGTCAAAGACTAGTAGAGCTTAGAGTTCCGGCTTTAATTAAGAAGGCCTATGAGGCACAGAGAGATGCTGAAAAAATAGAACCAGAGGAACCGGTCGGAATTGTATGGAAGAAGGATCCTGAGTCTCTGATCCTGGCGCCAAATGCCCAGTGTACCTTACAGGGAGAGGTCCGTATCAGAAAGGACGTTAAGAATAAAATATTAATGTTGGATGCACCAGGCGATGGAAAATTGCCAGAGGGACTGCTGGTCAAGCCTAGTATTTTGCCCGCTAGAGCCCATGCTTATGCCAGAAGGGTAATGGTCCAAGTTCATAATGTGTCTGAAAGAGACATTCGGTAAATAGAGGTTGCATCCTGGCTAATGTGCATTGCAGAGACAGAGTGCTGCCCAGCAGCAAGAGTTCAAGGAAGAATGACAGAGCACTTGACTTGTTTGATTTCGCGACTTCGCTGCCAGCTGAATGGAAAGTGAGGATCAGTGAGAAGCTTGCCCAGAGAGACCAGGTGTTTTCTTTAAAGGAATGGGATGTAGGATGCGTGCAAGGAGCTGAGCACAATATCCGGCTGCATGACGAAGACCATTTCATGAGAGGTCTCGACGCCTGGCACCTGCTGACATAGATGATGTGAGAGCGGCATCTGCAAGAAATGTTAGCTGCTGGTGTAATACAAGAATCCAGAAGCCCTTATGCTTCCCCATTGTGGTAGTGAGGAAAAAGAATGGAACAGTAAGGATGTGTGTGGATTATCGCACCTTAAACGGCGGACTATCCCTGATCAGTACACAATGCCCGCATTCAGGATGCTTTGGACTGCCTAACGGGAGCAAGTGGTTCTCTGTGCTGGATCTCCAGAGGGGTACTACCAGATCCCGATGGCCCCAGAGGACCGTGAGAAGACAGCCTTTATCTGTCCGCTTGGCTTCTATGAATTCATGAGGATGCCTCAAGGGATTTCAGGTGCCACAGCCACTTTTCAACGATTGATGGAGCGTGCAGTGGGGGACATGAACTTACTAGAGTGCCTGGTATACCTAGATGATGTTATTGTGTTTGGCAGCTCACTGGAGGAACATGAGAGCAGATTATTTAGGGTATTGGACCGACTGGAGGACTTTGGCCTTAAACTGTCCATTGATAAGTGTCAATTCTTTCAAACATCAGTAAAGTATGTGGGACACATAGTATCCACCGAGGGAATAGAGACCGACCCAAGTAAAGTTGAGGCCTTGACCACCTGGCCACAGCCCAAAAATCTAAAAGAACTGCAAAGATTCCTGGGATTCTGTGGTTATTATCAGCGCTTCATCAAGGACTATTCAAGAGTGATCCGCCCTTTACTTAACCTTACTCAAGGGTATCCCCCAACCCACAAAAAATACCAAAAGTCAGCATCCCTCAAGACTGAAAGAGTGTATTTTCATCTGAGTGAAGTATTTGGGGCCCGCTGGCCTCCTGATTGTGAGACTGCTTTTCATGAGATCATATATCAACTTACCCATGCTCCAGTGCTGGCCTATGCCGATCCAAGAAAACCTTACGTCCTGCACACTGATGCTAGCTTGCAAGGGTTGGGGGCTGTGTTGTACCAAGAGCACGAGAATGGCCTGAGACCAGTGGCCTTTGCCAGTAGAAGCCTGACCCCATCCGAAAAGAACTATCCTGTACATAAGTTAGAGTTCCTAGCTTTGAAGTGGGCAATTGTTGACCAATTCCATGAGTACTTGTATGGGGCTAAAATACTAGTAAAACTGACAATAATCCTTTGACCTATGTGCAGACCTCAGCTAAGTTGGATGCCACTGGCCATAGGTGGCTTTCTGCATTATCTTCATATGACTATGTCTCGAATACCGAGCAGGTCTGAACCACATAGATGCTGATGCTCTCTCCGGAGGCCTGTTCCCCAGAATGATTGGGTCCGATTGGCGAACCTGACATTCGGCACTCTGCAGAAGTTTGAGAGGGAGGAACAAATGTCCACAGACGCAGTGGACTGCATGGTGGATTGCTTGGGACCCTCTGAGAATTGCATACCTGCTGCTTGTGCCACTTTTCTGCAATAGACATTGGTGCACTGCCTCAGCTGGACAATGACAGTATTGCGGGGCTCAATCCACGATCCATGATCAAAGCAGCTTTGAAGCCCTCTATGCAGGAAAGATGTGTCCAAATTACCTCCACTGATTTGAGAACTGCACTGTTATACAAAGAAGGTCCTAAGTTGAAACTGATCAATAAACTGTTATACAGAGAAACAGTAGACAGAGGGGGACAAGTAGACAAACAACAAGTGCTGCCCACTGCCTTTCGAGACTCAGTACTGAGGTCCTTGCACAACCACATGGGGCACCTTGATATAGACAGAACACTTGACTTGGTGAGATCCAGATTCTATTGGCCTAAGATGGGGGCTGATGTGGAGCAACACATTCGAACTTGTAGTCGCTGCTTACAGAGGAAAGCTTTGCCCCAGAGGGCTGCCCCCCTTGTTAACATCACCACCAGTGCACCCAGGAGCTGGTCTGTATTGATTTTCTGAGTTTGGAGTCAGATCAAAGAAATATCAGTAATGTGCTGGTGGTCACTGACCATTTCACGAGATATGCCCAAGCTTTCCCCACCAAAGACCAGAAAGCATCCACTGTGGCCAAAGTACTTGTAGAAAACTTTTTTGTTCACTATGGGGCTCCACAAAGAATCCATTCTGATCAAGGGAGAGACTTTGAGAGTCATCTGATCAAAGAGATGCTTTCTCTGTGGGGAGTCGAAAGTCCAGAACCACTCCTTACCACCCCAGGACCCACAGCCTGAGCGTTTCAACCGCACTTTGCTAGATATGCTAGGCACCCTGCACCCAAAGGACAAGCCTAGATGGAGCCAACAAATTAGCACCCTGGTACATGCTTATAACTGCACCAAAAGTGATGCCACTAGGTTCTCCCCCTACCGCCTGATGTTTGGAAGAGAAGCTCGACTACCAGTAGATGTGTGTTTTGGGGTCTCTCCTGATGGGGTTCAAGCTGACAACTATTTACAGTATGTGCAAAGTTAAAGGCCCAGCTAACTCATGCATACCAACTGGCTCAAACCATGGCTGCCAAAAGAAATCTGGCCAACAAAGAACGGTATGATAAAAGGTGAAAGCACAGGAACTCCAGGAGGAGATGGGTATTGCTAAGAAATCTGGGACTGCATGGCAAACACAAGATTGCTGACAGATGGCACCATCTCCCTCACATTGTAGTGGGCAAACTAGATGATCTGCCAGTGTACAAAGTAAGGCCTGAGAACAATTCAAAGATGTAAAACAATGCATAGAAATCATTTACTGCCCATTGGACAAATCCTGATTGAGTCTGAGCCACCAGAAGATGCCCCTCTGGACCAGTGACTAGAGCTGCTGCTAGAAAAGATCAAGGAAGTCTGCACCTCACAGAAGCAGAGTTAAAGTGTTCCCCTGCAAAGTCCCAGTTGAGCATGACTGTCAGTCCATATCAGAAGAAAGTGAGAGTGACTTTGAATACTATCCTTCTTACGAACTGAGTCAATTGTTTTGGGGCAATCCCTAGTCAATACTGGAGACAAAGCTGGACCTTCTGGACTGTCTAAGCCCCAGCTTCATCCCTGGAGCCAATGCTCCCAGAAAGTGAAGTGCAAAGCATCAGATCAGATGAAATGGAATCATTGTGCATGGTTGAACTGTTTGAGCTTTCAGGGGAGGAAAATAATAGATTGGGGCAGACTGGTGATACACCGAACAAGAAGAGTATTTTGAGTGCCCTGACAGTCCACTGCCAGTGTCCAAAAGCTCTCCATGCGAGCCAAATGTTGTGGACTCAGAAACTGTAACTCCTGGAGCTGAAAGTGCCCCAAGTTCTAGCCTCTCTACCCCATGGAGACTCCCTGACAAGTGAGGACAATGCTGAAAATGAGGCTCAGAGTGCAGAGACTGTAACAGTTCCCCTAGAAAGACTGGTCGAGCTGTAAAGCCTGTGGTGCACCTCAGTTATGATTCACTTGGGAGGCCTGTGGACTTGCCTCTCAATGTTGTCCATATGGGTGTATGTGTCCCGAGGCTCATTGCCCAAACTGAGCATCAGTGCTAACTCAAGTTACTTGTGTTGCCCTCTAAGTATGGTGCCCTTGCCCTGTCCAGCCCCAAGGTAACTGATAGGGAAGGGCCCCCTCTCTTCAGGTTTCATGTACAAGAGGTAATAACTTGAGTTATGGTACAATGTGTGTGTAATACTGTGTAAAGAGTGATGTACTGCAATGTTTCAGAAATGTGTTCTTGGTAAAATGATGTATTGACTGATGATTACATGTGTGAGCCTAATGCAAATGTATATGGTTGCAGCTGAAACTTATGGGGGTACTTGGGCGGACGTCAAGCTTTCCCAAACCAGGAAGGGTGTAACCCCCTGCAAATGGGGGTTCCCAAAGACTTCAGGAGCTTGCTTGAATGCTCCAAGCCTGAATGGTGTTTGGCGTTTAAGCCATTTATCAGTGAGTGTTTTTAGAGCCTCTGGTACTGTCTCTTTAAGAGCTGTCTGCTTGCAGACATAATTAGTTGTATGGGGGACTGTGTGCTTCTCTGTTTGAGTACCACTCGAGCTGCTGCCAATTCACTCCATTTTGCAGTCACTAGGAGTGCAAAGGGAACCTATCTGAAAGATGTAACTGTTTGCCAGAAATCATTTACAGTAATAATGAAATTACAGTTTGTCTAACCTGCTTTCTTTGCAGTCAGAACTGTGTCTGCCTAGTTCCCCATTCTGGTTTGAACTGCTGAACTGGACCAATCAGTGTGAAATTAGCTATTAAAATGGTGCCTTGGACGAATCAGAACTTGGACTCATAATCTGAGCCAGCCACAAGAGGATTGTATGGGCAGTGACTCTGGGAGATGTAGTTTAGACTTCGGCGCCTTTTTGGACCAACAGGAGCTGTCTATTGTGAGTGACAGCCAATCCAGTCAAGAACTGGGAGGAACTCAAAGGAAGTGCCCGGTTTTGTCTGTTGGAGTTTCAGTTTAGCTCTGGAGTGAAGAAGGAAGGAGCCCTGTGCTTTTTCAGTGTGCAGTTTCAGTCAAAAAAACGTGTGTAAGGCCCAGAGTTCCGGTCTGCAGCTTGTGTAACTGCTTGTTAGGACTGAATCAGTCCTGTGAAGAGAATCAAAGGATATCTGAAGAGTAGAAACCAGGCTCACCCTGTAGAAGACTGGAGGAATTGCGGAATTGCACTCGGTCTGTCAGGAACTGAATCTGCTATGTGTTCTCCCGGGTATTGTGCAGTAATTGCGATCGGGATACAGATGCAGCCTGCCTGGTATAGTGCTTTCTTTTACCATATAAATGTGTGAAGAGGTTTGTGTACCTCAAGTGAATCCTGCTGCCATTACGTGACTTTTGCCTGTGACTGTTTACCATATAAATGTGTGAGGAGTCTTGGAGCTCAAGAGTAGCCCTGCTGACATTGAAGGACCCTATCTTGTTTGGAGGTCGTGAGTACTAATTCAGGGTCGCTCCTGTTGAATTGCTACATTAAATCCAAATGGAATTACTGTACTGCTGACTGTTTAATTTTCCTTTTCTCTGTGTGAAAGGGCCCTACCAGCTGCCACGGTTTGGACTAGCCACTAGGGCTTGGGTACCCAGGGACAGTAACTGATAGGGATAGGCCTGTGCACAGAGCCATAGTAGATGAGTAGAGTGATAAGCTAATTAACCTGATTTCCCCCTGTCCTTGTTATATCCCCCTAAATAAATCAGAGCTGCTTGTTTCAGCAAAGTTATACTGCCTGAGGTAATTGTCTATGTTAAAGTACTGTACTGTGATTGTTGCACTGTATCTTATTTCACAGGAGGTCCCAGTGCCGGAATCAGTCCTGGGGGTAAGTGTATACTGTGAAGGTAATTCTGATATATTGTGTGGGCCACTAGTGGGAAGAAAGGGGGGTTGCAGTGTCCCAGAGGGCTGTGACCAAGTTAGTTTAACTATTGCAAACCCTGACCTCTGGGTGGAGGCACCCGCCATTGGATCCAGGCCCCTCAACCTGTTAGTGGCAAATCAGGCAGGGGTAGTAGCCCCTGGGATAGCGCCATCTAGGGGTTACATTTGCTATATATTTTTCAATTGGGACGAAACTAAAATGTTTTAATGTTGGACTTGCGCATGCCCAAACTCAGAGCTTCAAATTTCAATAAAAAAAATAAATAGGTTACAGTGATCCGTTTTCAGTCGGGTTTGCTTCTAAAAGTGCAGATCAATGAGTACTACATGGCACAGCGCTTCTTTTCCCCTCGTGAAAATGTACCCGGCTCATCATGAACGAGCGTTCCAGCAGATCACGGGAAGGATACTACGTTAATTTGCATAGAAGTTGTGGCTCTGGCCTCTGCAGTCAATGAGGTGGCGCCACTCACTCCAGGACGTAAAAATAGCAAGTTAATAGAAAAAGAGTGCCCTTCAGCAGAAATTCAAGTCTCTCCCTGCAAGCTGACAGCTGAGTAGAGGCTGGGAGAAAACTGGAGTTTGTAACAGCCTTCCTTTAATGATGTGCCGGGGGGGGGGGGTGCGTGTTCCTAAGCTTTACTGGGAGTTTGCCTAGTTTGCAACTTGTAAGAGATCTAAGGTCAGTCCTATGTATTTCTACTCGACCGAATTAAATTCTGTGAAGCTGTAATAGCTTCAGCTGTTCTTTGGTTAGAGATCCTGATCCTACTATGGAATGTGGTAGACATGGCAGGCCAGATAATAGAGGTAAAAATCTGGTAACTATAACCCACTTCTCTGTTTAGCAGGGGTCAGTTTAGTATATGCCCTTCTGGGGGATTTCCCTACCCATAAGAATGTTGATAAAGCAGACTTCAGGGTAGCAAACCAATGTTTAGTCAAGAATAAACCAGTCATGCTCAAAGGGTATAGAATACATGGGAGCAGCTTCATTTTAGTGATGTTGTTTTCTTGCTCATAGTGTAAGTGGTAGTGCTCCCATCATGTAAGGTCTGCTTTCACCTGCCTTATAAGTTTGGTAATATTTTGCTCCAGCACTACCTTTTTGTCCCCGCTCACCTTGATTCCCAAGTATTTAAATGATCATGGGACCCATGTGCCTCCCCATTCAATCACTTCCTCTCTAGTGGTGAAAACATTGAGGTGCATACTGCTGGTCTTGTCCAAGTTCAGTCTGTACCCTGAAAGCTTCCCAAACCTATCTAGTACTTCAAGCACCACTGGTATTGAAACTCCAGGGCATTCCAAGTGCAGCATAATATCATCTGCATACAGTATGCTGAGATGGTATTTCTATGTTTACCTGCCTTGATCCCCGTGATTCTGTCATCAGCCAGAATGGTGCATAAGAGTTCCAGGTATAAGATAAAAAGAAAAGGGGATAAGAGTCACCCCTGCCTAGTTTCTTTGCCTAGCCCAAAGGCTGGAGATTGCAGGGCATCACAACAGACTGTAGCAGAAGGGTGTGACTATAGGAGTTGTATCCAGTTCATGAATTCTGATGGTAAATCAAAGGTATCTAAGGTAAGGAACAAATAAACCCATGCCATATTGTTGAATGCTTTCTCTGCATCTAGGGACACCAGGACTGTGGGTGCCCCAGAGATCCCAGCTGCAGAGACAAGGTATGAGAGCTTCCTTATATTATCACTAGAATGCTTGCCTTGCATGAAGCCCACCTGGTTCCTGTCCCACTAATCCCTGCTCACCCTTTCTGCCAGTACTTTGACCAGGATTTTAACATCCTAGTTAAGCAGCGATATGGGTCTATAGATATTGCTTACTTCTTGATCCTTGCCCAGCTTGGGAAGTAATGTGATTTAGGCTTCTCGGAAACTGGGGTCTAGCATGCCTTGTTCATAGGCTTCATTAAAAAAGATGGTTAGGTGCAGTGCCAGTTTATTCCTCGTGTTTTTATAAAAGTTAGGTGAAAAGCTATCTGGACCTGTGACTTTATCTAATTTCTGTTTTTTGGTGGCTATAATGACTTCTAGTGTTCAGATTTGTCTGTTTGTCAGTTCTCTCTGTGCTTTCTACAGTTTGGGCAGGTCATTGGCATTTAAAAGTGCTCTAATTTCAGTTTCTGCTTCTGGTGTTTCAGCTGTGTATAAGGATTTATAGAATTTGCCGAAACAATGTACTATTTCCATGGGATGGGTCACTAACTAGGCCTCAGGGGCATCTCTAACTGCTGGAACTATTCTTGCTGCTTCATTTTGTTTGAGCCTAAGAGCTAATAATCTGCTGGCCTTTTTGCCCTGATCTACATAATTTAGTTTTGACATACAAATAGCTATCTCTGACTCTTCTCTCAATAGTTCAGCAAGTTAACACTGTTAACTCACACCATTGTGCCTCATGACAGGTGGCCTTAAGTGTTTGTTCTTACTGCCTAATGTTTTGAAGGAGCTCTGTACTTTCTTGCAATATTTTACATTTTCTAGTCAAGGCCAGTCTAATGAGCTTATCTCATATTTTACTTCTATGTGCTCCCCGTAGTGTGTTGCAGTTCTTGATTGTGCCTCGGTTAGTTTGGAAGAATGCCTTTGTGTGTTTTTTAATAGTTTTAAGGTAAGTCTGGTCCTTTAAAATGTGGTTATTAATCTTCCATGACCTATCCCTTTCTTGGCTGGACAGTGTTGAAAGGGTGAGTGTGACTGGGGGGGGGTCACTATCTTGTACCCCTTCTACTAAATTTAGAGATATAAGAAAGTAGTGAAGCCTTGAATCTGACCCATGTGCTTGTAAGTGAAATGTGAAATTCTTTTGAGGTGGATACAACATCTGCTTTGGGTCATTGATCCCTAGCATTGTCTTAAGATCCACTAGCAGGTGAGAGGCCCCTTCTTTTGAGGGGGGGTTCTGTCTAGTTCTGAGTCTTGAAATAAATTCCAGTCCCTACCCAAGATTTAAAAAAGTGCCTTGTTGCACATATAAAAGATTGAGTAGACCTGTAAAGAAGAATGGGTCTTGTTTATTTGGGCCATAAATACAAGTCAGGGTAATTTCAGCTGTCCCCAGCAGGGAACACAGTATAGCAACATGGCACCCATCCCTGTTGTGTACTGCTTGCTGGTGAAAGGTGAGGGACTGGATACACAGGGGAGCGATGCACAGAAGCACTGCATGAACACAGTGTGGTGACATGGCACCCATAATGGCTGTGTACTGTATGCTGGCGAAAGGCAAGGGATTGCTTGCACTGTAGAATGATTCTAAGAAGCACTGCATGAACACAGTGGGGCAACATGGCACCCATCATGGTGGAGTACTGTGTACTGGTGAAAGGTGAGGGACTGCCTGCACGGGAGAGTGAGGCTAAGAAGCACTTCGTGAACCCAGAGGGGTGACATGGCACCTATCATCATTGTGTACTGCATGCTGGTGAAGGGTGAGGGGCTGTATGTGCTCATTTAAGTGCTATATGAGAAATAACACATACACTGCCTTAAATGACATTTACTTACTTATACGTCTAACCCTAACTTTTATTGTATTTAGGATAAGCACTCTGACACACTAACGCACATGCACTGCTTCTTTGCAAACTGACTAGGAAAAGGTTAATGTACCAGAAAAGAGTTAACAGAGTGCCACACAGGTGCGCGTGTGCGCGCATGCGCACACACACACACACACACACACACACACACACACATATTCCTCTCCAAGATGTGAGCAGATTTAGAGACCTTTGTCTCTGCCTGCATGCAACATCCCTTTCCTAAAAATGGCAGGTTTCTGAAGAACTCAATTTAAAGTGGAGGTGCCATCTCTGGAGTTCCAGAGTTCCTACATTATGACTCTCCAAGTAAAACCTCATAATCTGAGCATTATTTAAACCTGCTCACTGAAGAAAAAAACTTTTAAAATGATCTTACCCTTTCATTATTCATCCTGGCACCATATTTACCCACAATGCCCACTCCACCCAGAGTTCTCTTTTCCTGATGACATGAAGAGGTGAATAGGGGAATAGATCTCTGTGTGGGTATGCAAGAACAGAGAGTCTCTTGTGTTTTTAGGAAATACGCCCCAACCCCAGATTAAGTATTTTGCCATTTCACAAACTTTTTCTTTTTCTTTTTATTTTCTCTAGCAGTCTGCATAGCTATCATAGTGAACTGCAGCCAGAAATGCTCGCTCTCAGCTCAGACTATGCAAATTAGTGGGACACTGTGAGAGACTTTCTCGTGCACCCAAAAAACAAAGTTCTCTGACAGTGTCCCTATGTATTTTTGAAGTGTCATTGGTTGCTAGTCTGTTTGACAAGGATGTCCTCTGTGCAATCCCTAAAACAAAAAAAAAACTGTTGCACTATGCAAGCGGTTCTGGCTGCAGCTCACTATGATAACTGTGTGGTCCAGTAGAGAAACTAATAAAAAAGAAAGGATCTTGGAACAGTAGAAGTCTTAATCTGGAGTGCAGTGTATTTCCTAAAAACACAAGAGGCTCCCTGTTCTTGCATACCAGCACAGAGATCTATTCTCCTAGTCGCCTCTTTGTGTCATCAGGAAAAGAGAACTCTGGGTGGACTGGGCATTGTGAGTAAATATGGTGCAAGGATGAATAACAAAATGGTAGGATCATTTTAAAAGTTTACTTCTTCAGTGAGCAGGTCAAAATTATGCTCAAATGATGAGGTTTTACTCAAGGAGCCATAATGCAGGAACACTGGAACCCCAGAGATGGCACCTCCCCTGTAAAATACCTAGAGCTTAAACATTTTACATATGAATGTGACAGATTAATGAAGTAATTAGATAAGAACACAACCAGAGATGAGAAAATATTCTTAAAAACCCTAGTTCTGTGTAGGTCAAATGTCACAGAAGGAATGTTGTGCAGAAGGCTGGAGAGACTACGTTGACATATTTATGAGCCATGAATCTGTCTTGAAAGAGGATACTACCCAGACTGAAGCTTTATTACACAAAATAGTGCAACACTGTTCAGCTGAAAGAACACAACAGGCACTTCAATTAGGCACAGCAGGCAATTCAATTCAATAGCGAGGTAATTGTACAAAACCTCAAATTTTATCTAGTTCATTCAGAATCTGGAGAGCTCCCTTTTTCTAATGAGATAGCAATACGTCTGCAGGGCTCCACCCACTGCAGCCATGAAAAGTAACTATTACTGTAGCTCTCACTGGGCCATGCTGGGATTAGTGGGTTTTGTAGACTTTGTCAGAATACCACAAACAGTAATCCGCAGCAGATGCATGCCAACAGCACCTGCCCAAAATAAGCTCCAGTAATTCACATTAATTGCTGACTTCAAGGTGCCCCCCCACCTTCCCCTTGATCCTCCACATCCCTTTCTTGATAATAATCTCTTTTGTAGCCATCCCAGTCATTTTTAAATCCAGTGATTTATTTTGTGCTGACTGCTGCACTGGGTAGGATAGTCCACTAAAACACTACCATCGCTATGAAAAAGCACTTCCTAACACATTTTCTGAACTTCCCATCATCATTAGCTTCTCCTCTGCTACCTTTAAATTGTGTCCCTTGGAGGGAGGAAATTAGTTTAGTCTGAAAAGCTCTGATTGGTCCACCTTGTTGCACCCCTCTTGGTATTTGTATGTGTCAGTCATGTTGACCTTTCCCCCTGTCCTACAGGAGGTACATATTGAAGCTCCCCAACCTGTCCTCATAAGTCTTACCTTCTGTCCCTGTATGATTTTGGTTGTCCTATGCTATATTGTCTCTAGCATGTCCATTTCCTTTTTTGGATGTGGATTCCAAAACTGTACACAGTGCTTCAGGTATGGCCTCACCAGTGACCTGCAAAGTAACATAATCACCCCCTTTGTGGGACTGGAAACTCCTTACATAATATATTTCAGCATCCTATTTGCCTTCCCTTACATCATGTACCAGTGTCAAATGCCATTCTAAAGTTCAAATAGACTATGTCTACAGCCCTGCCCCTGTCCACCTCCCTGTTCACTCCATGAAGAAGGTGATCAGGTTGCTATGGCATGATCAGATCTTGAGAAAGCCATGCTGAGAGGGGCAAGAATCATGGCCTTATCCATGAATATCATGATTCTCTCTTTGATATGGTTGTAGCCCATTCACCCCCTTGGCTTTATCTTCACCATGTAGTGTATGCTGACTGCATCATGCCTATTCCTGATCCCATGGGCCCTCCCAACAAATACACTTCCTCTCCAAGGGTCCCATGCTAAACACTGAAAGCAAAGTTTTCATTCAGCATCTTAGTCATCAATCCCAATGGTGACAGTAGAGGACCACAAACCCACTTACATTGTTTTAATAAATAAATATGCTGTCCTCTATGCCATATTGCCATATCGATGCTCCCTCCACACTCTTATATATGCTTCCTCCGTGCTCTTATGCTCCCTCCACCACTAAGCACACTCTCACCCTCACTCTGACCACTCCGCTGTGCTGAATTTGGCATTAGTGGAGCTCTACAGACCCACTTACACCAGTTGTGCTATTAGAGGTTATTTGGTACGGCCCTGTAGGTTTTATATTTATTTGAGTTGGGGGCCTTTGTCCCCCCAACTCCTCATGATTTAAATTCAAAAGACATGCGAGGGTGAGGACACAGCCCCCCAACTGAAATAAAACTACACAGCCATACCAACTAACCCCAAGTAGCATAAGCTGGTCCATAACTAGTATAAGTGGGTCCATAGATCTCCACTTCCACCAGGATTTCTTACCTCTGGAACATGCACGAGCTGACAATACTAGCGCTTAGTTGGTTATCACTCAGCGCTCAATCATGCATGCCACACTACTTGCATGGGTCCATAGTCCTCCACTATCGCTGCTCCAGCTCTCTCATGGATTAATTTCTCTGTCCCCTTATTTTCAGAGGACCAAAACCTCCTTCATCTTCCTCCTTCCATTCATATACCGGAAGAAGGATTTGATGTCTGCAGCTCCTGCTGCTATCCTGACTTTGAGTTCATCCCTGACTTTCTTAATTCTAGTCTTGCAGTTTTTCAGAGTTCCTCAGCACCCCTCTCTAGCCTGGAGGCAGTCTTTCCATCAGTTATTGACTTTTTTTTCAGATCAGTTTTATTAGGTCCCTGTTGAACCAAGAAGACTCTTTTGGCCCGCTTCCCTTTATTGTGTACAGAGATGCAGGCCTCTGTGGATTCTTTGAGTAACCTCTTCAACAAATTCTACATGTGGTTTGCATGACCCCCTCAAGTAGCAGCTCCAGACCCTTGGACACCAGGTCCTTCCTCCTGGCAAAGTCTTCCTATCAGACGTTTTGACTCCTGGTGGCTCAGACATGGCTAGTGCTTCCTGTCACCAGTGAGGTTACTTGGTTGTGGTCACTGCCTCCTACTGGTTCCTTTATGTTCTCACTGCATTTGACCCCATCCTTACTTCTGAGAACAAGGTCAAGGCTGGCTTCAAACCTAGTCCCTTGTTCAATATGCTGTTCTAGGCTGTAGTCCTTGACGGTGGGCACTAGCTCTGTTTCAGCCCTGCCAGTTGCTTCCTCAAAACACCAGTCTATACCCATGAGAATGGAGTCCTCCAGAATTATCAGTGCATTTCATTTGGATGCTTTAAAAGTTACCCCAACCAGCTGATCATCATGCCCTGTTGAGCTGCTCGTGGGTCCAAATCACAACTCAGTGTGACTGTTTTACTCTTCTTTTCCTTAACTTTAAACAGATGGACTCTGTGACACTGTTTGGTCCCTGAAGTCCTCTTTGTCATCCACAGTAACTCTCTTTGTTATGAAGAGAGCTATCCCACCCCCTTTTCTGTCAGGATTAGTCTTTGGAATTGTCTGCATCCTTTCTTCTGGTGTCTCAGTCATTTTCACCCACCCACCAGATCTCTATGACTACCACTACAGTATGTCCTGGTTTTCAGTGTTTGTCAGGACTTTAAGGTCACCCAGTTTTATGGGTGTGCTCCTCATATTAATCTACATGTAAGTGAGGCTAGTTGATCTACATGTGTTCCCCCTCACCCTACGGTCTCTGCTCCTGGCATCCCCCTGTTCTGCTGTTCTTCCTGCCTTGTATTTCTGGTTCTGCCTCCTGCTTATGGTGGTCCCCTGCACCCACCCCTTACCTAATCCTCAAGTATAAATCCCCCTGATTGTCCAATCCATTCTGGCCAGTAACACCACTCCTTCCTGGTACAGGTGCAGCCTATCCAGAGCATAAAGGGTCCCTTATTCCACAAGCCCCCCAACTGGCAAGAGGAACAAAACCCTCCTTCTTGCACAGATCCTTAGCCAAGCATTGGCTTGCTGCTCCTCACCAGTCCCCAGGACTGGGAGGATGTCAGAGAAGATCACCCTGGATACCTTTCCCTTCAGGAGCATGAAGAGTTCTATGAACAATCTCCTCATATTCATGAAAAAGAGATAGAAATGTAGATAAGGTTCAGTTTTGTATGGACCCCAAAAAAATTACTGTGGCAGTGCACTCACAACAACTGGCCAGAATACAGTTTGCAGTAACAAAAGTGCAAGGAGAGAGTTAATACGATCACAAAGATAGATTTAGAAAACAAAACTGCAGTATTCTTTTAAGACAAGTAATTTGGAGGGATCACGTGATGCCATGGAAGGGATAGCAGCTCGGAGAACCCATCTCCGCCCCAGCTCTCACTTTAACAGTTAATTTCTCTAGCTCTACAACACTAAACGCAAAAGAGCACTTACTACACACTTCTCGACGGCTCCCTGCACCAGCGGAGAAGCAAGCAAACTGTGTGGTAGTGTCTTTCCGGAGAATTGGACCGATCGACGGACGCAGCCTAGTCCGGGTATGGAGGCAGAGATGCGCCAGGTACCTCCCCCGCATACACCACCGCAGACGCCAGAGAAAAATTCGAAACACTCTAGGGGGCAACCAGGTACTACCTCCAAAGCAGGCACAGTCTTGACTCTAATATCACCAGCTGCTCCTCTAACAGAGCAGAAATTTATGGAGGAGCTAAACCCTTTCTGCACAGCGCTACAGGAACTCACCTCAGAGCTGAAGGCCATGCGTACGGAGCTTACTGATACCAATAAAGCGATCAAGGATGTGGCGGCCAGGACGACCTCACTAGAGGGCTGGAAGGCATCAGTGGACTCGGAGCTCCCTGCACTTCACCAAAAACTCAACCGGATGGAGGCTAAACTCGAGGACCTGGAAGGCCGGAGTAGCCGCAATAACATCCTTATCTTCAGCCTTCCAGAAGATTCAGAAGGAGTGGCGCCGATTACCTTTTTGCAGCGGATGCTAACTAAAATTGCTGGACCCTCTCCTAACAATACCACCTATGTAATTGAGAGGGCCCACCGTTCACTTCGACCTAAGCCGGCTGCAGTGCAACCACCAAGGCCTTTAATATTAAAATTTTTAAATTATCTAGACAAAATGCACATATTAGGGCAAGTCAGGAGTCTCCAAGAAATCTTATGGGAGGGCCAGCAGTTATGGTTTGCGCAAGATTTTCCTGCCACTATACGACAACGAAGAGCTGCATACCACCCCATTGTCACCAAATTAATTGCTGCCAGTATAAAGTACAAAGTCCAGTACCCATCTAAATTATCTGTTTACCATCAGAGCACCTGGAAAAGTTTCGACACTGCAGAGCAAGCTCAATCTGAACTAAAGTCGTTGATGCCAGACCTGTTTAAGCCACATTGAGCTCTAGAGATGCTCATCAGTCTCTGTGGAAAATCCATAGATCATGAGAAGAAGCCCACGGTATTTATGACTTTCATCAGAAGTTGCTAATAATTGAAACCTATGCTGAGCAGTCCATCGCTCCATTTCTAAATCGATAAAGGTGGTGAACTCTGAGGTGGATGCACAGTGTATAGACTTACAAAGGCAGTGGATGGGGCGGCCTTGTTTTGGCGAGAACGATTCAAAAGGGAATCTCCCTGATTTTTTCCTTTCTTTTTGTTTTTTCCACCTTCTCCTGAAGATGAGAAGAACACAATAAAGGAATGATGTGGAACAGTTCTATGTGATATATCTCCAGCGCAAGGACCAATTTTCTTTTTTAGTTTGCCTTTAGAGCTCCACATTGTTACAGCTAGTGTTAAATTAATACCATTTAAGAATATCTCCACAAGAGGGCGTTCAAGCTCTATGTATGAGTTAGTTGACCCAGCTAATCTCTGTTCTCCATTTTATTCCTTTTAGTACTTAAGCGTATGGTACCAGCTTTCCTATATTTTACAGGGGTCAACAAGTAAAGCTGCGATATAAATGTGTGATTACTTCCCTCCTGAGCTTAAGTGGGGAAATACTTTATTCTTTCAGTTTTGAGGAATCGTTTCATATGACTGTACAGTGGGAGATGCAATCACACTGCCTCGCTGTTGGGAAAGCCTCCTATTGTGGCGTAAACAAGTTTAAATGTGTGCGTTCCTATAGCGCTAATTGCCACACTGGGGTAACAAGGCACAGGAAACCCCAAAATCCTTGATGAGGACCTGAATAAGCGGGAGACCTCCTGGATTTTTATACTTTGGTTTCTCCCCCCACCCCCCCTTTCCTTTTTTTTTTTTTTTTTTTTTTTCCAGTCCTTCCTCTCGCTCTTCCTTCCCTCTTCCCCTCCCAAAACCAAGGAGGAAAAATAACAGTCCAAGTTGACTAAGTACCATACTGCTACCATATTGCCATAGTTAAGGTGTGCCTATTTGGTCATTGCTGTATTACTATAAGAAGGTATACATATACACAAAATGGGTGGTGGGGAGGGGGACGGGGGGCTGGGAAGGGGAGGGGGGGAGAGGGCAAGGTGGGCTGATTTGTAAGAGCGACTCAAGAGTGATATGTATGTCTCCTTGTTCTTCCTCCTTTTTATTGAGATGGCAAGAGGAGATAAAAAGGCTCCGGCCTTGTAAGGCTCACCAGGGGAAACAGCCACTTTATATTGGTACATTGCCAATAGTCTATAGGTGTGATCTTGAGTACATAGGGGTACATTTTACAGCTTTACAGTATGGAGCCTGATGTTAATTATAATTGCAGGTACAGAGGAAATTGGTGGCTCCTATCTTTATAATAGGCAGTCAAAATTCTGTACATGTGTTCATAGTTCAACCTTTTTTTTTTTTGTTGCCTTTCTTCTCCTCACTGGATTCTTGCTTCTCTCCCTCCTGCTGTAATATAGTAGAGAGCAAGTGTCCTGAGGTTCCGGAAACCTATTTTGTACACCAAGATAAAGATGAATCCTATTTTTGTATAATGTCTCTGGGTGAACATCCTTTAAAGCCAACCAACTGAAATGGCGAGTGCAACACTACTGCTTTAATATACAAGAGCTATAGTCTAAGATGCTACAATGCTATCATTAGAGTTGGGGTGGAAATAGGGTAATCTGAACACTGCAACTCAAGAAGGGTGCTACGAACCAGAATGAGGGGAGGGGGGCACTCACAGCTCCTCAGTTTGTTACTCCCTGAACTGTCCTTTGGCTTGACAGTCATTTCATTGGAGAGTTTATAAGATAGCCAAACCAGAGGACAGTCCCAAAGTAATCTCCATCAAGCAGCTGTGTGTAGGGGGACGTGGGTACAAGGTAAGGGGAGTGGGAGGGGTAAGTGGGTAGTTAAGGGCAAGTGGGGAGGGGAGGGCTCAGGTATGCAGTACAACAAAGCCTCAATGCACATTGTTCAATTACTAACCTGGAAAGTTATATTACTTTTGGCTTATGGATTAAATGTAGTAAAAAGTATTAATAAGATGACTTCCTACAAAGTGTGTTCATGGAATGTGAAAGGGTTCCAGTCCCCGGTCAAATGGACCAAAGTACTGTTGCATCTCCGTAAACTTGATATCGATATAGCGTTTCTTCAGGAAACCCACTTGCCTTCCCCCCAGGTCTTACAGCTAAGAAGATCTTGGGTAGGTCAGGCCCTAGGGAGTGGTCCTGACACACGTAAAGGAGGGGGGTAGCTATCCTTATAGCAAGGAGAGTACCTTTTCGACTTGTTGATGCTATAGTAGATTCCCAACATAGATACATTTTGATCAAGGCTTTGCTAGGTCAAGCAGAGGTAGTGCTTGGTTCCATATATGGCCCCAATATAGAAGACCCTTCTTTTTTCGTTTCCCTTATGAATGACTTGATCCCATGGTCCTCCTTTCCCATTGTGCTGGGAGGAGACTGAAATCTCATCTATTGTAATATCCTGGATCATTCTACTAGCCGTCCTTTGTCTCTTTCCCCTGCACAGGTTGCCATTAGAGAAATGATGGACTCCGTCGGCTTAATAGACCCCTGGAGAGCTCTCTTTCCACATCAGAAGGAATACTCATTTCACTCTATTCCACACAACTCATTCTCTCGTTTAGACTACTTTTTTTTTTTTTTAGTTATTTAACCAGGTGAGACACACTAAACTGAAAGCTTTTTTACAGGTGCAACCTGGGAGCACAGGGAAGTTAAGTGACTTGCTCAGGGTCACACATTATACAAGTGGAAGCTGTGGGATTCAAACCCAGGTTTGGTCTGCTGGATGTCACCAGATTTTCAGCTCAGAGCCTTAAACCACTGCACTATGCTGCCTCCCCTAGCTTCTCTTAGATATCCTTCTCTTAGATATGGGGCATCTTTCATCTGTATTATCCTGTAATTACCTTCCTAAGGTGATCTCTGACCACCACCCCACCCTACTATGTTGGAGCCCTGGCCCGCCCCTATCCAAAGAGAAGGTATGGAGATTTAATAGTCAACTTTTTTGATCAGAATACCTGAAAACCCAATTGTCTGATTTTATTACTAACTTTCTAAATTTAAACACCCCTTCAATGCCCAAGTTTGATATGTTATGGGGAGCTTTAAAATGCTCAGTGAGAGGGGAAATAATCCGCATGACAACAGTTAAAAAAAAGACAACCTCTAAAGTAACCTCTGCTTTATTATGAGATATCAGGACCTTGGAATTGGCACTTTCTATAGACTCCACCATGGATCAGATTAAGGCCCTAGAAATTCTAAGAGATCGATACAACTCAATCTTGGCCGAACACACAGAATATCTCCTCCTACGTTCCAAGATTAAGTATTTTGATCAGGGGGACAAGGCTGGAAAGCTCTTGGCCTAACGACTAAAGGCACAGGCCTCTGATAGAATTGTTCCAAGTATCCCAAATCCTAGAGGACAAATTGTCACTTCCTCTAGAGAAACAGTTAACTGTTTCCAAGAATATTATAAAAATGTGTACTCCCATTCTTCTTCTTCCTTTAGCCCAGAGATGTTAGACCAGTTTTTGCAACCACTACAACTCCCACAGCACAACACGATCAAGCAAACTTACTTAAAGCCCCAATTTCTCAAGAAGAGATAAACCTGGATGATTCTCTTCCTACAGACAAATCCCCAGGTCCAGACGGATTTACTGTAGAATTCTACAAACTTTTCAAAGTGCAGTTAGTACCAGTTCTTTTAGATGCATATAATTATATGTCTGAGCAAGGTATTTCAGACCCCGCTCTATTCGAGGCTACAATTGTGGTCCTCCCCAAGCCCGACAGAGATCCTCTTCAAATCACAAACTACCTCCCAATTTCTTTAATTAACGTGGACATGAAGATATTAGCAAAAATCCTGGCCTTCGGTTGCCTAATGTCTGGCAAAGTCTCATAAGCAGAGAGCAAGTTGGCTTCGTTG
This sequence comes from Neoceratodus forsteri, assembly GCA_016271365.2. Lineage (NCBI taxonomy): Eukaryota > Metazoa > Chordata > Ceratodontiformes > Ceratodontidae > Neoceratodus > Neoceratodus forsteri. The sequence continues at coordinate 1,097,544,966 of CM057454.1, read as the reverse complement.
CTGGCAGGGTCCCTTCCGATCATATGCGTAAATTGGCTTATTTGATCTCTGCATCCAGGGAGTCCCGAGTCCCAGCTGCTTTGGTCTCCCTGGATGCAGAGAAAGCGTTCGACAGGGTCTCATGGGAATACCTATTTTACTTGTTGCAGCTCTATAATATACCAGCACAGTATATTAAATGGATCAAGATCCTATACACTTACCCCTCCGCACGCATACTTTGCAATGGGCACCTATCTCAATCTTTTTATTTACAGTAAGGGACTAGACAGGGATGCCCACTTCCCCCTTTTTGTTCGATTTATATTTGGAACCGCTTATTAAACGCATTAATCACTCCCCTAATATCTCTGGTATCTCTATTGGGCCTAATCAGTATAAAATTTTGGTATATGCTGATGATATCCTACTTCACATAACATACCCACTAAAATCGATCTCTGCTGCACTTGAGCTTATTAAAGCATTTGGTAAATTTTCTAATTATAAGCTTAACATTACAAAGACAGAAATGATGCCCTTCAATGTCCATACATTTCTAGCAGAGGTCGCTCATTTTAGGTTTCACTGGACCAAGGACAAACTAAAATATTTGGGAATATATCTCTCCTGTTCAGAAATCAAAATGAAGCAATACAATCTTGACAAAATTCTCACCCAAATTAAAATGGACCTCTCCCGCTGGGCTATGCTCCCACTTACTCTTTGGGGACAGGTAAATGTACTGAAAATGAACGTTCTTCCTCGAATCCTATATCCCCTACAGATGACATATTTTTTCCTACCTAAAATTTGGTTTATTCAATTTAACAAACTCATGTCCAACTTTTTATGGGGCGGCAAGACACCCAGGCGGGCTCTCTTTAAACTGCAAAGTAGCAAGACTAATGGCGGCTTACAACTCCCAGATTTACTCCTTCATCAGTTCTCCATTACATGTTCAGTCCTTACATGTTGGATGAAGGATGTGTCATATACTGGGCAGACCCAATACCTCCTCTTGTGGTACCAAATAAAGCAGACTCTACTTTCCCAGTATAATATATCTCTTAATACTCTCATTTTTTTTCCCTTTAAAAACTTGATTAAAAGTCTCAGGACCTTACCCATAGGAACAACACTTCACGTACACGCTCAATTATGCAATACTTTTCAGATATCCCTGTTGAAGGACGTCTCCCAGCCTATATGTGCGAACCTCAATTTCAGAATTGGGGGGTGCCCCTCTCACATAACTTCTGGCCAGGAAATACTCAGCTCAGAGTCATTGACTTATTACAAGAACACAAACTGATACCATTCCAAACGGCTAGTACACTGTTCAATCTCCCTAACTCTTTTTGTTTTAAGTACATCCAATTACAGCATATGCTCCTACAACACTTCGGATCAGGGTACTGGACACAGCACTTAGCTGGTCCTTTTCTTCCGGCTATTACCGACTTACCCTCCTCTCATCTTATTTCTTATTTTTACCACCTCCTAAGGGATGGAATAGAGGAACTGCGAGGGGCACCATATTATATCTGGGACCAGGTACTACCTTCAGATACTTTAACACCACGACCATGGTCTAAAATCTGGTCACAACTGTATCAAGATGTGAAATGGATTAGATACCGCATTCTGCAGTTCTATGTAATACACAATCTATATTACACTCCGGCCAGACTTCACCAAATGGGGAAACTTTCCTCAAATTTATGTTCCCGCTGTAAGCAGAGTACTGGCACATTACTGCACATACTATGGGAATAAAATAAAGTAACACCCTTTTGGGACATCATTAAGTCGAATTTGGATCCCCTATTAGGGTTATCTGAAGCTTTCTGTCCGGAAATTTGCATAATAGGAGATTACGGAGAAATTTTGAGTGGTACTCAACGAAAATATATGACATTAATATCCTTATGCGCTTAAAAAGTTATTATGCGCCACTGGTTAGACCAGAACATCCCAATGTACACAGAGTGGTTAAAAGAGACGCTTTTCACTTTACAAACTGAAAACACGATCGCTCATATGACAAAGAGGCTGCAATACTACCAGAAAGTATGGGCACCTTTGCATACTTTATTGACCATTTAGCGGCCAGTGGGGTACTGAATAATATAACAAAGAGGGAGAAGGGAAAAGGGGAAGGGGAAGGAAGGGAAGAAGGAAAAGAAAGAAAAAAGAAAGAATTCCATTCCCTTTCTCTTCCTCCTTTTTCTTTTTCCTTTTATTTCGTAATACTACTATCTGTGACATTGTAAACATTAATCTTGGCCCTTTCCAACTACTGTACTTGGGCTAATGAAATTACAGGCTAGTGTTGCTGCATACCTGATGGGGTAGGGGGAAGGGAGAGGGTGCTGAGTAGAATTAGGGGAGGGGGAGGTAGGAGGAGGAATAAGGGCATGTTATTGTAGGCCAAAGGGATTGTAGCAAGTAATTATGCTTATGACTACAGCTCTACTAGATACTTTTTTGTATTTTGTAATTATTTAATATTGTAAAAGAACTCTTACTTACAACATTTGTACGTGTTAATGTAGCATGCATACTTCCTTATCATAGGTTTGGAACATATGATGTGTTAACTCTTCCTACAAATAAAGCATACTCAATTTGAATAAAAGACAAGTAATTTGTTTACAATGGTTATGTAAACCATTGTTAGATATTATTGTATGTATTATTTTATTATTTAAAATACAGTGAATGAATTACATACTGAAGTGCAGCACATTTAATTTAAATAAATTGCAACACAGCAAAAAATGAAGGGAAGGGTGAGCTAGAGACTAGATTGCAACAAGAGAGAATTTGGGGGGGGGCTCAGGCCTTCTTATTGATCTTGTCAAAAAGATACAGATAGACACAAAAGTTATATCACCACCCAAAATATGAGAGCTGCATTATGAGAAAGATCAAGGAATCTGTATCTAGGAAGTTTCTGTCACCCAAGCCAACCATTTACTCAGCACTCCTGCACTTTAATGCAGAACCACTTCTACCCCCAACCAGAACACTTCCCCTGATAACATGGGCCAGAACCAAGGGTTACCGTGACAACCCAGTGCTGGTAAGATAACAGAGGGGGTAGGATCAGACCACACGAAAGTGGAACCACTTTTACCAAGCTGCTGCACTGGAAACATTCGGCCACTCCAGTCTGCACTTAACTCGGCACTCCTTCTGTTCAGTACATAACCACTGCCCCCCCCCCCCCAGAATATTTCCTCTGAGGGCACAGGCTGAAACCAAGTGTTGCTATGACAAGTCAGTGCCGGTGTGACATCAGAGGGGCTGCGTCCAGACAACACAAAAAGGGAGCCACACAAGCAGCCCTCCGTGGAGCAGCCCTCCACATGAGTCACAGGTGGAGGAGGCAGGCTGTTCTGTTTATTTGGTACAGCTTTTCAAACCCACCAACTGGTAACTATAGTGCTACCTCAGTTTTACTTTATATTGCCTGTACACCTGCCTTACATCATGGGGAGACATTGTCCTTTGTTAACTTCAGCTTCTAATCAGTGCTTCCAGCAGCTGACTTTTTCAACATTGTTTGTCTTGGTCTTGGTTTCTTGCTTGGCAGGACAAGTAGCCCCCCACAATGATTCTGATTCCGATGTTTTTACTTATGATTTTACATGGCTTGGCACAGACCTTTATTTAAATACAAATTCTAAAAAACATCAAATTATGATTTACTTCCTACTCTTTATAGATCAGTCTTTTACTGGTTTATTGAAATACGTTTCTTAATTAGCACCTAGTAAGGAAGGCAATGTAGGAATTTAACCTATGAAAAAATGAATTTCCTCACTGTAGTGCTTCAGTTTCAGGAGACATTTAAGTCGGTGGTTTTACTGCATTGAAACTGCTGTATACTTCTAAGCAGCTTACCTTGCAGATTTTGTATTAACATAAAGAGATAGACAACACACTTACTGTACATTGGAAAAAGGATCATTCATAATTTTTGCATAACAGATGACCACCTCTCACATTGATAAAGTGGTATAGATTTCAAGTCATTAAATGTTGGTTCTGGACCTCTTTGCTGTGTGACAAAGCAGTGGATAGGGCCAGTGGGATGCTGGGATGCAGAGGAAGAGAAGGTATCGCCAGCAAGAGGAGGGAAGTGGTGTTGCCACTACAGTCTATTGCTTGCTGGTGAGACCCAGCCTGGAGTATTGCACCTAGTTCTGGAAGCTGTACCTCAGAAAGGACATAGACAAAGTGGAGGCAATCCAGAGGAGAGCAACTGAAATGGTGCAGGGGTTGCACCAAAGGCCCTATGAGGAGAGACTGAGGGATCTCAACATGAACACCTTGAAAGAGAGAAGAGCGAGAAGGGACATGATGGAGACCTACAAGTACCTCACGAGGGTGGAAAGGGTGCAGGAGTGGAGTATCTATTATATAAGAAAGAGCCCCAGGACCAGAGGGCATGCAGTGAAGCTGGGAGAGTGTAAGAGGGACGTAAGAAAGTACTACTTCACCGAAAGAGTTGTAGACACCTGGAACAGACTGCCAGTGGACGTGTTGGAAGTGACATCAGCACGGGGCTTCAAGCATGGGCGGAATAGACTTAGGGGAATATTAGTAAATATGTAAGAAGGAAGGAAGGTGGCCAGAAACCAGTCAGAGTTTGTAGAGACAGACTAGGCAAGTGTCATCTGGACAGACTGGCTGATCCAAGCAGTCCTTTTCTGCAGACAAATTCTGTGGTTCTGTGTTTCTTTGGGGCACTGTGTGGTGCCAAGACAGATAAACTGAAAGTCTTTTAAGAATCAGGAGTTGAACTCTACTTTTTTGCTGCTGGCTGGGTGATAGCACAAGCTGATGTTTAAATGGGGGAGGGCTACTATTATTCACCCCAGAAATTGGCTAAGCTGGGACTCCTGTCATCCACTACCTGTACTCGTTGCCAACAGAAAGAGGGGAATTTACTACACATATTCTGGAAATGTCCCAAAGTATCCCCCCTTTGGCATGCGATTCGACAAAGGGCTGATCCTTTACTAGGTTTATACGATCTTTTCACTCCCGAAATATGCATTTTGGGGAATTTTTCGTCTGTCACAGTTAATAACAGAAAATTTCATATAACTCTTATAGCTATGTTGGTTAAAAATATGGTTTTGCGTCATTGGAAAGACACGACTGACATTGCTTATACTGAATGGCTACAAGAGTTGCTGGCAAATCTGGGTTTGGAAAATATGATTGCTAATTTACACGATCAATCCCAGAAATTTCAGAAGATTTGGGGCCCTTTGCTGACATTATACTCCCTACAGTCATCATAGAGGTCTACCTTCTTTTTATTTCTCCAGCTGATATTTCATCTTGTGCAAGGAAATGGGGAAGGGAAGGGGGAGGGGGGGAGAGTTGATCTAACTCCTGTTCTTTAATCCTGTTTCATCTGTATGTATGCTAACTGGATCTTCTCTCTGTAAATGTATAAAAACAAATAAAGTTTGAATTGAAAAAAAATTGGGGAGGGCTGCCTTCAGATACCGACACGTACTTGTGTACCACTGTAGGCATGAATGTCACATCATTACATGCTAGCTAGCCCCCGGAGAGGAAATGGTAGAAATCTACCAGATAGTAGGATGACAAATGTACCACAGCAGGACTTGCACCACCAACCAGTGGTATTAGACAGGTAGCACATTCCGTGGCCTTCACTAAGGGGGTGCTTGTATCTGACAGGGAGGAGGAGAGGAAACTCCACACCAGGAGCTTCAACTCATAGTTAAAGGAATAATGCAGAGAGGAGGGGGTTCAGCTACATTGGAGACTGGGAATCCACCTGGACAGATAAAGACATTTACAGGGTGATGGTTTGCATCCATCTGGGAGGAGAACCACAGTCCTTGGTGGACAGTTTAATCTTACTTTGAGGAACATTTTAACTAGCTGAGAAAGGTGGCAGAAAAATTCAGGGAGGCAGAAACTGTTCCCCCACAGGCTGAAGCAGAGAGTAGGGAGAACCCAAGTGGAGAGCAACCCCCGGTGCAAATTAATAAAGGAAGCAGGGTGAAAGAAATGAAAGGGGATGGGAACAGGAGTATAAATAGAGGGGGTAAGGAGGGGGCAAACAGGAAAAACGGGGGATAAGAAGCAGAATGCTAACAAAATCTGGAAAGCCATATGCAAAAATGCTAGAAGCCTAGGAAATAAGATTCCAGCCCTAGAGGCCATCATGGCAGAGGCTGACCTGGATATTGTGGCCATAACCAAGTCATAGGGCACTGAAAACCATAACTCAGACATGGCCATTCCAGGCTATACTCTGTTCAGGAAGGACTGGGTGGGGAGGAAAGGAGGGTGTGTGCTGCTTTATGAGGGAAAGCATTAAAGCAATGGAGATGCAGGGAATGCAGTGAGTGCAGAGGTACTGTGGGTCACCCTGGAGATGAGGAACAGAGCCACCATTTGCACTGGCCTAATCTACACTCCTCTGGCACAGGGGGAGGAGTTAGATAAGGTACTGGTGGAAACCATTAGCAAAATAGTAGAAAAGGGAAGAGGTGCTGCTGGTGGGAGACTAAAATCTGCTGGATGTAGATTGGAGCCTCTGAGCTGCAGCTTTGGCTAGAACCAGCAACATCCTGGACTCCTTGCAGGGGGCGTTCCTCAAGTAAGTAGTCAGCGAACCCACTTGTGACGGGGCAATACTGCACCTGGTACTTACTAACAGGAACAGTGTTGCAGACTTCAAGGTGGGAGGCTATGTGGGGGCCAGTAATCATTGTACAGTGTGGTTCAATATAAGGAGGACTGTGGAATCAAACCACACAAAGCAGAGGGTCCTGGACTTCAGGAGGACAGATTTTATAAAGATATGTGAATGACTCAGGGATGACCTGGTAGGGGGGGTTGGCTTTCGGGGTGGAGGAACAGTGGGTGAAGCTAAAAGGGAGCATAGTTAAGGTGACAAACTGTGTTATGCAAGTGAGCAAAAGCAAAAGCAAGAGGAAAAAAGAGGTTGTTATAGTTCTTGAAAGGGATGGCGGAAAAGGTAAAGGTTAAAAGGGTAGCATTCAAAAGGTATAAGGAGACACAGGGGGAGAACAATAGGCAGCTATACCAGGAGAAACAGAGGGAAGCAAGGAAAGCAGTACAGAGTGCAAAAGCACAAACTAAAACGAGAATAGCCTAAATGGTGATAAAAGGGGACAAGGCATTTTTTAGGTATGTAAGTGAGAAGAGGAAGACCATGGGAGGGACTGTGAGGTTAAAAAGGGAAGGAGGAGGAACTGTGCAGAGGAGGACCAGGAAAAGGCAGACATCCTGAACAAATACTTCTGCCAAGTGTTCACAGAGGAAGGATAAGGGGAGGGGCCACAAAAACTAACAGGAGCTTTGGAAGGGACAGGTGGACACTAGTTCTTTTTCAGAAGAGAGTGTCCTGAAGGGACTTAGTAATCTGAAAGCGGGCAAAGCAAATGGGGCCAGGTGGAGTGCATCCAAAGGTATTGAGGAAGCTCAGGGAGGTATTGGCTGCATATTGGACAGCCTGATTTAGTAGCTCACAGGAAACAGGAGTGGTTCCGGAGGAATGAAGGAGGGCAGATGTAGTCCCACATCACAAAAATCAGGGAGGAGGAGGTGGGCAATTATAGGCCAGCCAGCCTGACATCAGTGGTGGGAAAGTTAATGGAAACACTGCTGAAGGAAAGGATAGTAGAATATTTTTGTAACCCCCTGCAAATGGGGTTCCCAAAAGACTTCCAGGAGCTTGCTTGAATGCTCCAAGCCTGAATGGTGTTTGGCGTTTAAGCCATTTATCAGTGAGTGTTTTTAGAGCCTCTGGTACTGTCTCTTTAAGAGCTGTCTGCTTGCAGACATAATTAGTTTGTATGGGGGGACTGTGTGCTTCTCTGTGAGTACCACTCGAGCTGCTGCCAATTCACTCCATTTTTTGCAGTCACTAGGAGTGCAAAGGAACCTATCTGAAAGATGTAACTGTTTGCCAGAAATCATTAAGAGTAATAATGAAAATACAGTTTGTCTAACCTGCTTTCTTTGCAGTCAGAACTGTGTTTGCCTAGTTCCCCATTCTAGTTTTGAACTGCTGAACTGGACCAATCAGTGTGGGTTAAGGTAGCTCTAAAATGGTGCCTTGGACGAATCAGAACTTGAACTCATAATCTGAGCCAGCCACAAGAGGATTGTATGGGCAGTGACTCTGGGAGATGTAGTTTGGACTTCGGCGCCTTTTTGGACCAACAGGGGCAGTCTATTGTGAGTGACAGCCAATACAGCCAAGAACTGGGAGGAACTCAAAGGAAGTGCCCGGTTTTGTCTGCTGGAGTTTCAGTTGAGCTCTGCAGCAGAGGGAAGGAGCCCTGTGCTTTTTCGTGTGCAGTTTTAGTCGGAAACGTGTGTAAGGCCCAGAGTTCCGGTCTGCAGCTTGGTAACTGCTTGTTAGGACTGAATCCGTCCTGTGAAGAGAATCAAAGGATATCTGAAGAGTAGAAACCAGGCTCACCCTGTAGAAGACTGGAGAAATTGCTGAATTGCACTCGTTCTGTCAGGAACTGAATCTGCTGTGTGTTCTCCCGGGTATTGTGCAGTAATTGCGATCGGGATAGAGAAGCAGCCTGCCTGGTATAGTACTTTCTTTTTACCATATAAATGTGTGAGGAGGCTTGTGTAGCTCAAGTGAATCCTGCTTCCATTAAAGGACTTTTGCCTGTGACTGTTTACCATATAAATGTGTGAGGAGGCTTGTGTAGCTCAAGTGAATCCTGCTGCCATTAAAGGACTTTTGCCTGTTGCAGTTTGCCATATAAATGTGTGAGGAGTCTCGTGGAGCTCAAGAGTAGCCCTCGCTGACGTTGAAGGACCCTATCTTGTTTGGAGGTCGTGAGTACTAATTCAGAGTCGCTCCCTGTTGAATTGCCACATTGAATCCAAATGGAATTACTGTACTGCTGACTGTTTAACTCATTTTTCTTTTCTCTGTGTGAAAGGGCCCCTACCAGCTGCCACGGTTTGGAATAGCCACTAGGGCTTGGGTACCCAGGGACAGTAACTGGTAGGGATAGGCCTGTGCACAGAGCCATAGGTAGATGAGTAAAGTGATAAGCTAATTAACCTGATTTCCTCTCTGTCCTTGTTATATCCCCCTAAATAAATCAGAGCTGCTTGTTTCAGCAAAGTTATACTGCCTGAGGTATTTGTCTATGTTAAAGTATTGTACTGTGATTGTTGCACTGTATCTGCTTATTTTACAGGGGTCCCAAAGCCTGAACCAGTCCTGGGGTAAGTGTATACTGTGACGGTAATTTGATATACTGTGTGGGCCACTAGTGGAAGAAAGGGGTTGCAGTGTCCCAGAGGGCTGTGACCAAGTTAGTTTAACTATTGCAAACCCTGACCTCTGGGTGGAGGCACCCGCCATCGTATCCAGGCCCCTCAACCTGTTAGTGGCAAATCAGGCAGGGGTAGTAGCCCCAGGGATAGCGCCATCTAGGGGTTACATTTTGAATCTAGTGGGTTACAAGACCTGAGGCAGCATTGATTCATGGGGGGGGGGGGGGATTGTCATGTCAGGCAAATCTGGTGTAATTCTTTGACTGGGTGACAAAGGAATTGGATCAGGGTAGAGCGGAGGAACGAAGCCTACCTAGATTTCAGTAAGGCTCTTAACACCATTCCACATAAGAAATGAGTTAGCAAGCTAGTAGCTTAGGAATGGGTCCACAGGTGATTAACTGGGTAAGAAATTAGGGGACAGGTGACAGAGGGTGTTGGCAAGCAGAGTTCACTCTGTGGAAGGGAGGGTGACCTGTGGGGTGCCTGAGGGATAAGTACTGGGACCAGCCCTCTTCAATGTCTTTATAAGTGATATTGAGGAGGAGCTGGAAGGGGAGGTCTGCTTCTTCACTGATGATACCAAAATCCACAACAGGATGGACACTCAGGGGGGTGAAAAGGATGGGCAGAGACCTGAGAAAAGGAGTGGTCAAGGGTAAGGCAGCTGGGGTTCAATGCGAAAAAGTGCAAAATAATGCACTTAGGGCACAACAATCTGGTGGCGGAATACAAATTGGGTGGAGTGGCATTGACAACCCCCAAACAAGAAAGACACCTGGGGATAATCATAGCGGATGACCCAAAGGTAGCCAGGCAATGCCACAAGGCAGTTGAGACAGCTAGTGGGATGCTGGGGTGTATAGAGAGGGGTATCACCAGCAGAAAGAGGAAGGTGGTGTTGCCCCTGTATAGATCACAGGTCAAATCCCACCTTGAGGACTGTATCTAGTTCTGGAGACCACATCTCTGGAAGGACATAGAGTGGAGGTGGTCAAAAGGACATCAAATAAAATGGTGCAGGGTCTTTACCAAAAGCCCTATGATGAGAGACTAAAGAACCTCAATATGTAAACCCTGGAAGAGAGGTGGGAGAGTGAGGACATGATAGAGACCTTTAAATACCTCACAGGGGTAAATAGGGGTACAGGAGGCAAGAATTTTTTAGACAAAATTGAGCCCAAGAACAAGGGAACATTTTATGAAGCTAGAAGGAGTAGATTCAGGAAAGATGTGACGAAGGATTTCTTCACAGAAAGAGTGGTGGATTCCTGGAGCCTTGCAGTGGAGGTAGTGGGGGTGAAAACCGTGGTAGGGTTCAAGAATGTATAAGATTGGCATAAAGGAATCTTAGTGGAAAGGAAGGAGTAAGAGCTGGAGATATATTATGGTCTGCAGTGGTACTGTAGGTAGGGCAAAATGGGCAGGCTGAGTGGGCCAAGCTGTGCTGATCTGCCTTCAAACTCTATAGAAACATAGAAACATAGACTTTGACGGCAGATAAGGACCGCTAGGCCCATCTAGTCTGCCCATTTCCCTACCTACAGGATAGGCCGCAGATCCTAGTTAACCAACAGCCTATATCTTCCTGCCCCCCACAAGAATTGCCTTATGTCTGTCCCATGCATTCTTGAATTCTCCCACAGTTTTAGACCTCATTAACTTCCTCAGGAAGGCTGTTCCATGCATCCACTACCCTCTCTGTGAAATAATACTTTCACATTGCCCCTGAACCGCCCTCCTTCTATCTTTAAATTGTGTCCCCTTGTTCTTGCAAGTCTCTTTTCTGAAAGATGCTACCCTCTTGGACTTTGTTGATTCCCTTGAGGTACTTGAAAGTTTCTATCATGTCCCCCTCCTTCTTTCCTCAAGGGTATACATATTAAGCTCCTTAGTCTCTCCTCATACAGCTTCTCTTGCAGACCCTGCACCATTTTAGTTGCCCTCCTCTGACTGCCTCTATCCTGTCTATGTCCTTGGAGATGGGGTCTCCAGAACTGGACACAGTATTCCAGATGGGGTCTCACCAACTGTCTGTACAGAGGGATAACAACTTCCTGTTTTCTGCCTGATGCCTCCCTCATACATCCCAGCATACCCCTGGCCTCCTTACTGCCTTCTCACATTGCTTGCTAACCTAAGGTCATCTGATATGATTACCCCAGGTCCCTTTCCTGTTTTGTTGTTGTTACTACCTCCCCACCCATTGTGTATTCTTCCTGGGTTCTTGTTTCCGGGCATTATTTTGCACTTTTTGCATTGAATCCTAGCTGCCATACGCCTGACCATTCCTCCAACCTTGCCAAGTCCCTTTTCATCCTTTCCACGCCTCCTTGTGTCAACCCTGTTGCAGATCTTTGTGTCATCTGCAAAAGGCATACTTTTCCTTCCAGTCCCTCTGCAATGCCACTGATGAAGACATTAAAAGGACTGGACCCAATACTGAACCCTGCGTTACCCCACTAGTAACGCCTCTTCTTCAGAGTGGACTCCATTTACAATTACCTTCTGTGTCCTGTTGTCCAGCCAATGTTTTACTTGGCTACCACCCTGGGACCCACTCCCAGGCTGGTTAATTTGACTAATAATCTTTTGTGTGGGACTGTGTCAAATGCCTTGCTAAAGTCTAGGTAGGCCATTTCCACAGCCCCTCCCTGGTCTACTACTTTGGTCACCCAGTCAAAGAAATGCATTAGATTCGTCTGACATGACCTTCCCGCTGAGAACCCATGCTGCCTTGGATCCTGTGCTCCACTGACCTCTAGGTACTCAACTATTCTTTCCTTCAGAAGTGACTCCATCACTTTCCTACCACAGAGGTCAGACTGACAGGTCTGTAGTTTCCTGCCTCTGTCTTGGTCCCACTTTTGTGAAGGGGAATCACATCCGCCTTCCTCCAGTCCTCGGGTACCACACCATCCTCCCATGATTTATTAAAAGAGTAGCCAGTGGTTTCACTAGTTCCTTCCTTAATTCTTTAGAATTCTGGGTGAATTCCATCAGGACCCATTGCTTTGTCCACCTTCAGTTTTAGGAGTTCTTGCAGAACCCTTTCTTCTGTGAAAGGACTGGGATCGACCCCCTATCAAGAGTGCTTCTGTTAATTGGATTAGGCACTTCCCTCCTCTTTTAGGAATACTGAGCAGAAATATTCGTTCAGTATTCCTGCTTTTTCACTGTCCCTCTCTGTCACCTACACCGCTCATTCTATTCAGCATCACTATCCTCCTTTTTCTTTCTACGCCGCTGATGCCTATAAAGGTTTTATCCCTTCTAACTGAGTTGGCTATCTTTTCCTCAGTTTGGGCCTTTGCTATTCTGACTTCCCTCCCTGCTTCTTTCTGCCTTAACTGGTACAGCTCTCTGTCCTGCTCCTTCTGTGTTTCCTTATACTCCGAATGCTAACTTTTCTTCCTGACTTTCACAGCCACCTCTTGAGAACCATAGTGGCTTTTTCTTTCATTTTGATTTGTTTATTTGTTCACACAAAGGCTTGTTGCCTCTGTGATGGCAGTTTGATAATTCCCATTGTTGCTCCACCCTCCTTCTAGCCTGTTTGCTAGTGCTTTTCTGAGGCACTCTCCCATCTTGCCAAAGTCAGCCCTCCTAAAGTCCAGTACCCTCACTTTTGTATGGCTTGACTCTGTAGCTGAGTTTAACGTGAACCACACTGTTTGATGGTCACTTGTCCCCAGATGGAAACCCACTTCTAGATCTGAGATCCTCTCACTGCCCCCGTTTGAGAGTACGAGGTCTAAGATTGCTCCCTCACGAGTGGGTTCCGAAACTAGCTGTCTAATGCCTGCCACCTGTAGGGCGTCAAGAATGGCCCTGCTCTTGGATGTGGCTGCAGCAAATGTGCTCCAGTTAACATCTGGCATATTCAGGTCTCCCATCAACAGTATCTCCCCTTTCTCTGCCATTCTAAGAATGCCTCCTTCATATCCTTGTCCATTCCTTCCCCCTGACATGGGGGTCTGTACACAACCCCTGTGCAGATTGTGGTGCCCTTTCCAGTCTCCAAGGTGACCCACAGTGCCTCCTCTCCTCCCTGTTTACTCTTTTGTTCAGTTGCTTTTATCCCTTCCTTTATAGAGAGCTACTCCTCCCTCTTCTCCCCTGCCTGTCTCTCCTGTAGGTTATGTACCCTGGTATGTTAACATCCCAGTCATGGTTCTCTGTGTACCATGTTTCTATGACTGCTATGATATCCAGGCATCCCTCTTCCATTAAGGCCACCAGCTCAGAGAGCTTGTTGCCCAGACTACGGGCATTGGTACTCATTACCCTCCATTTCCTGATGGCCTTACCCCCTTTTGCCCCATCCCTGTCCTTCTTGCCTTTGTCACTTTCTCCATTTACCCCTGCCCTTCTCCCTATCGACACTTCCATGTTGGTGTTTGCCACACTTACTACCGTGATTGTTTGGGGGGGGCTAGGATTTTCCTGCTCCTTTCAGTGCCTCCCCCTTGGCTAGTTTAAAAGCTTGCCAATGAAGCATTTAAACCTATCACCTAGGATCCTGGTTCCCCTCCCGGACAGATGCAGCCCATCATGCCAGTATAAGCTTGCATCACTCCAGGTGGACCCCCAGTCCCCAATGAAGCCAAATCCCTGAGCTCCACACCAGTTTCTCAACCACTGATTGAATCCCATGATACGGAACACCCTAGCCTCTCCTATGCTATGAGACCTGATTCCAGAATGGTTACACATGTCGCAAAGTGACTTGAGCCAAAATACATGGTGTAAGTAGCACTTTGCACCATGAGTAACGACATTTAGTATTCCAAAAGGCAGCCTGCACCAAAGTGTTCTTATCCCCCCCATGTACACCATAAACCCTCTGTGACATGGCACAAGGGGGTTTACAGCAGCAGTTGCACCCTATTCCAGGAGAGTGGCCACCAGAACAGCACAGTTGCTATTCCAGGAGACACCCCGGAGGACATTGGTCCAAGTGCAGTTAGTCCAGCTATTAGCTGGTCTAACTGTACTCTGTCCACTGGGGCTGCATCACTGTGCCATATGCACCAATGGCCACCCCCCCACGAACCCACATATGTCCCACCCATTCCCCACTGGGGACCACACATACTTGCCCTCTGCGGGCTGTTGACTCCTCCAAGCCCTGATCTCTGAGAATTGCCCTGCAGGGCAGATCATGCCCCCCCTTCCTGAGTAGTGCCCTGCAGGGCTGCTCATGCCCCCCCAGGTCCCCAAGCTCTGATCCTCAATTGCCAGCTCGCTGGTAATTGTAAATATGTGCATCCTGGTAGCCCTGGTAGTCTAGTGGCCCCCACCCGGCAGTGCCAGTCCACCCCACACCCATTCCCAGTCAGTGACTGGCACATTCCACCTCTCTCCTCCACAGCCAGCCACCGAATGAGCTCCCTTTGAGTGTGTACTACCATATACAGTCTGCCCTCAATGAATGGCAGCTCATTCATTGAGCGCATACTGTATACAGTAGTACATGCTCAGAGGGAGCTCAGTCAGTGGCTGGTCGGGAAGTGTAAAGTGGATGTGCCAGTCACCCACTGTGAATGTGTGTGGGGTGGAATTGAAACTGCTGGGGGGGTGGGGCCACTAGGCTACCAGGGCTACCGATGCTCAAATTACAATTACCGTGAGCTGGTGATTGAGGATTGAGGCTTGCAGACTGGGGGCATAATCAGCCCTGTGGGCACTTCTGGTATGGTGGGGACATGATCTGCCCTGCATGGCAATTCTTGGGGATCGGGGCCTGGGGTGGTTCTGATAGCCCTACGGGGCATCATGGTGGCATCTGTGGGGATCGATGATTGGGGGGGCTTGTGCCCTGTCAGTGGACATTTACTGTGGGTTGTGACACCCTGTTCAGCTGCACCCTCCTTTTGGCACAATGCTTGGGGTGCTGCAAGTCACAGACATAGCCGCCGGTGACCCTGGCTGTTCTGGAATCGGGCATAAGGTCCACAGCGCATTGGCATTTGCACAAGTCACAATTGTTGGTGAATTGCGCCATGCCTTCTGGAATTGGGCCCCATGTTTCTATGTAACCAGGCACCCACCTCCCGGACTAGACCAGACATAAGGCAGCCCCACTGTCCCCCTCTCCCATAGAATCCCCCCTCCTGGTCCCTTCTGCCCCTTCCCCTTCCCGGACATGCCTGGGACCTACCTCCCCCCCTGCGGCTAATCAGCCTTGCCGCTCCATGCTGTCACACAAAAACCACCTTATACATTGTATCATCATTCTCACACCACTCCCACCCTCGTTCCCTTGTGACCCTTCAGCCATACACCATTCCCTCCACCCTACCGGTGCTTCCTTCCCCTTCCCAAATCCCCCCCTTAGCAGTCCCCTGCCACTATTTTCACCCCATTATTTGACAAAGCCTTTCCATGAGGCTGCTTACCAATTCCTTAAGTTTTCCTTCCGCTTGAGAGGGGACTGTCTCCCTCCTCTCTCTACTAAGTTCCCCACTGCTTTCATAAATCCTATGCTGATGCTGTACTAATCCCTGGTACTAGAAATGACTTTGTAATACTGTAACCTAATGTATGTTCTCTACTTAGCCTGATTGTGTGATGTTGTATGTCTATTGTCTGTTAACCTGACCTGGAACCTTTGTAAAAGAGTCTGTGCTCAAAGATCTTTTTCCAAATCCAAAATAAAATAATAACGAATAAAAAAAAAAAAAATAGATCCTGACCCAGTCAGGGAGTTTGTGCTCCCATAGAGGAACAGAGAAGGCTGGGGTTAGTACCTGGAGACGGTGGGTGACAGAGTTGAGGGGGGTTGGTTTAAGATGGGGGTTTCCTGGTTGTGCATCAACAAAGGATTGAGAAAAAGAAACATTTTTTGGGTGCATTAGAAAAAAGCAAATCTGAAACACCAAGAAACATCTTTACATGCCCTTACCCTTCTCTGTTTCTTTTATGTCTAGCATCAATATCAGTTGCCTTTGATTTTAGACATAAATGGACTGAGCTTGTGAAAATAGTTTTAATAGGGTTGTATTTTCTGGGACATGTTTCCTGTCATTAAGACAGGTTTATCATACTAGAACTCTGCCAGAATCATTACATTAGCCCTTTTATGTGGATCTCACAAGGTCAACGGACTGTTTCTTTGTAAGCAGTGAAGCTATTTGACACACTACCATAAGATTTGGACAACTGTGGAGCTGACTGAACTTTTTAAATTTTTGTTTGTTTTCAACGACACATTCTTCATGTATCCACTTTAATTAACTGTAATTTATTGGGATGTATCATATGTGTCACACTTGAAAATGGGCAGTTTTGCTATGTTGCCAACCCAGTCATAGAAATGAAAAGGAATAATGAAATAAATGAACAACCTGCGGACACAGTAAAGCAGACACATCTCAGCAGATGCAGACATGTCATCAGGTCTGCTTTCTTATCTATGAGGTGGGTGGAGGGTGCGACCAGATGGACCCAGAGTCCCTTCGTTGCAGCATTTCTAGATGCACCTGCTGCCCTTTCAAAATATCAGCCCCAGATTTCCAGCAATAAACAGGTAGTCCAGTGTCCTGTGACACCTGGTCCCATGCATGCACTGCTGATTTGATTCCATGATATACCATGAGTATGGAGAAATGAGTTGACGCACTGCTGTAGAAAACTTTGTGATCTTGAAAATAAATTATACTCACAATAAGCCCCAGTCTGAAATTACATTGGCAGCTTTTATCTTTGGGAGGGGTAGAATAAGGATCAACTCCTACTGTCTGTAAATTTCTTAATCAGTTTATAATCTAGATTTAGTAGTTGCCGTATTGGTCCTTGCAAGAATAGATCCAGAGGCAAATGATTTGATACCTTTTAATGGACCAACATAGTTGTAACAACAAGAACAAAGTGCTCTAGCTTTCGGACCAACCAGTCCTTCTTCAGAAGCTCATGGCAGTTGTTTAGAAAATACAATACTGATAACAGCTAGATAATGCAGAGAAAAACAGAAAAAAATCACCATAGGTTTAAAATACTCATTTAAAAAAGGAAAAAAAAGATGATGTCAGGGAAGTTTAACAGTACAATACTGCCTTCAGTCAGAAAGAACCTTGGGTTCAGATGTGCTTGGTGGGACACACATACAAAGAATCCTACTGCATAAGATGGGGATTTTTTTCTGTTTTTCTCTGCATTAACTAGCTGTTATAAGTATTGTATTTTCTAAACAACTGCCATGAGCTTCTGAAGAAGGATTGGTTGGTCCGAAAGCTAGAGCACTTTGTTCTTGTTGTTACATCTATGTTGGTCCATTAAAAGGTATCAAATCATTTGCTTCTGGATTTAATCAGTTTATTAAATTGCTGCCAAATAATGTTGACTTTTTGTGGCCTGTGTGCCACTTTCTCAGAAATTAGGTGGTTACTTAAACACTTTTAGTGTCCTTGAATAACAATACTACTTATATAAAACTATTCCTTACTGAAACCTTTACTTTAGCTGCTTAACTCTTGTGCTTTCATAAAATCTGCTCTTTTCCTCAAAAGGTCAACTGCAGAGTATGATCTATCTGCCGTCTTCCATGCTCACTGGAACTCCAGTGACACACAGGCCATGGGGCATCAACATTGTTTGGTGGAAGTTTAAGTAAGCAATAATACCCAACAGGGTGGGCGGTATTGTGCTATACCCGGACTGCCCAGGGGCGTAATGAGGCGATGCCAGATGGAAGCCTAATAGCCCCTAGAAGGTCCGGTATAGCTAATACCACTTCCCTGAGGGTATTATTAGCTTAGAAATGGGCACTGTAAAAAAAATAAGTTTAATAAAAATGTCAATGAAAAATTTGTTTAAAGTAAGTTCTGTAATAAAATAGTTCCTATGCCTGCATTAGAATTATGTTGTTTTTTTTGGAAGGGGGTTGGGGGGGCAGCCTGCTGCTCTATAAAGATATGGAAGAAGGACTGATTTCAAATTTAAAAGTGTGACTGTGGAGAATGCAGATGGAAAATCATGCTAATTTTAAATATCAAAGCTGGACTCTCTAAACATGCTTCCTTTTGAAAGTTGTCATTCCTAGCTCCCCAACAGAATCACGTAGTCACAGAGAACACTGAGTTTATTTTCCTGCAGGGTTTCTTGGTGCCCCCCCCCCCCCAACACACACACACAGAGCTGTGTTCCATTTTTTCCCCCTCTCCTTAGTGATAGAGATCCATTTTTTTTCCCCTAAACAAACTGTGGTTAGTCATTCCTAGCTCCCCAAAAGAAACACACAGGGTTGGAGTGGGACAGGTAGTGGGTGAGCGGCCATGCTATGGAGGTGCTTAGAGGAACAGAAGTTCAGGAGCACAAACAAGCTGGCAGCAAACAGAGATGTAAGCCTGTTAGAACAGGTGTATTTTTGTGATTTTATGCAGCATTTAGCACCGTTACTTGACAAGGCTATTACAATTATGTAGATCGGGAAACAAACGATGGTGACATGTGGACAGCCATGCTGTGGAGCTGCTGAGGAGGTACAGAACAGTCGTACTGTTGCATGGCACCAGGAAATGGTTTAACATACAAATAGCCTCATGTTTGTTATTTATGTTTCAACAGTGAGCTTTTCCATTTCTTTCTTGGAAATGGTGGAGGTCTGTTTCTTGAAAAATATATGGATCGTTGCTTGATGACAACTGGCCGTATGGGACTCTCCCTCGTTTTGTTGCCCATTGATGGATACGTGCTGCCGGGTTGGATACACAATTTAGTGGCTGGCTTTGTGGAGTGGGGAGAGTAAAATGGTCCAGGAGATGGAGTCACGCTGCCGGGTAGCGGAACTTAGAGTGGGTGGGGGAACAGAGATCAGATGTCATGACAGCACCATAGTCGGGTCCGGGTAGGAAAGAAAAAACAACATTCAGACTGCCAGTGAAATCGGGTTGCTGGAGGAGTTCTCTCACTCGCTAAGTGAGGAAAAGAAATGGCGGCATTAGTGTTTTGAAAATTCCAGTACCCATTGATAACAGTTAGGAGGTCAGTTGGGGACTGGCACTTTTAATACCTGGGCTCTGTTGTCTGATAGACGCCCACCTTGCCAGGGCTATTAGCCAATCACAGCCCAGGAATTTTTAAGCCTATTTTCTAATAAACTGATTAAGAAATGTACAGAGGAGTTAATCCTTTTTCTACTTTGTGTAGTACTGTTTGCCATAAGAATACTCTGAACTCTACTTAAATCACCAGGGGCATCCTTATCTGATTTTTGGGAGGGGTACATTAAACCTAGCAGGTCACTAATAATGATGATTTCTATTCTTGCTCTAATTCAGGAATGGCACGGGATCTACCATGCAAGGAGGAAATCGGGAGATAGTATACAGCAGCACGTAAGGATAACACCTGTGGTTGGGCAAGGAGGGTGAGTATTGCATTGTGTAGTAAACTAAATCAAAATTAACTTGAGTGTTTGCATTTTACTTTAGCTGAACAGTATCAGTAACAATGGTTAAATAATCATAATTACATAACTTGGCATCATAATAATATGAGCATGAGTAATGTGTGTGAGAAGACATGAGGCATTTACTTGAGGGTTTGCTTATAAAATACATGTTGTTGTAGAGTATAACCCTAAATCCCATTCTGTAATCCTGTCCTGAACCGAAGCATTTAGCATATCCATTATATATAAATCCACTAGTAAAAGTTACACAGGTGTTTAAACAATTGCATCAACTTTTATTGTTTTCACAAAATGTGGTTAACTTATTACTGCTTGTCAGAAGCAATTTTTCTCAGTGAAAGCATAATTTGAAATGCTAGGGTCTTGTTCTAAAATAGTCTTTGTGAAATGAAGGGTCGTCTCCACATTGCAGTTGTATCAAACTTCTCTCATTTTCGCAAAATCTGCCTCAGAATTCACCTCACTGCCCCTAAGCAAAGCTTGTAACTGCATCAACTTCTCTTCCTTTAATAAAAAAATGGCACATCACTCTGCAGCAGCCCACTAATAAATAGGTAGACATAAATATTTAACTGTGCTGGCAATGCTTTTGAGTAACCTCCAAAGCTGCTAAATACTTGCAGATCCAGTTATGTTGTAAAGGAACACCTTAGGCCAACCTGTGGCAGCTGTATTCAGCCTAATCTGAGTTTCTAAAAGGAGCCTTTTAAAGATTTCTGGCGATATATTTTACCCTATTAAAATCACTACCCTCACAGAATTCTGGAACTACTACCCCTGCTGCTAGTAAGAAAATTAGAAATTGCAGAAATGGAAAAAGAATGATTGGCCAAGCAATTCTGTCCCTTATGGGCATTTGGATTTGTGCAGCCCTGCTGCTGCTAAATTGACCACACAGCTCACATCAGATCGCAGACTTCGTATTGCCACAGAATGGTCCCATTTTGGTCATTCTTATTTTAATTACCCCACTCTTTTCCCTTCCTTGTTTGTCCTAATGCCCCTTCCCTAAATCCAATCTCTAAATTCATCAATGACATCACATTCTTTTTAGCCAATGACTGGACAGAACTAAACCAAAAAAACCAAAACAAAACCAGTAGAGGGCATACATTTTCCTATCACATTTCTTCTAGGACAGAACCAAAGAATTTCTGCCACAGCTGCAAAAGTTATGTGCAATAGAACTTCAGGATCTCTGCCACACAACCTGTGGCTGAAGTATTGCAGGGAGCCAGGGGCCCTGGTTCTGGCCGAGTTTTCATCACTACTTACATGATCCCCACTCCCCCACCCCATATCTCTTAATCCTGTGAGATCTGGGCAAAGGGTAAAGCCAATTAGGTGGCAAGGGAAGTGACTGAAGGCAGAATCCAGACAGTGGTCCTAAATGGTACATTCTCAAGGGTAAAGAAGGTTACCAGTGGGGTTGCACAGGCATGTTTCAGGCCCTACCCTTTCAAAATGCACATGAGCAACATAGAAGAAGGGGTACGGGGGCAAATCTAACAATCTATCTCTACAAATTGAACATTTTGTTGGTTCAATTATTTTTCCTGGCAACATATTCCACATGGCTAATACTATTTATGTAAATAAAAGTTCAGTCCAGGATTCTCCATTTGTTTTCAGATACCTATTTTTTGAATTTATGTCCCTTACTTGTTTTTGTTTTAGAAACATAGAATCATAGAAACGTAGAAGATGACCTTAGAAAAAGACCATCAGTCCCTCCAGTTTGCCCTGGTTTACTCTGTCCTACCCAATGACCTAATCTCTAGTCGGGGTTATTACCCTCACCTCAGGATAAACACCAACTTGCAAATATGTTCATTTAATGGATGACCTTAACTACTGTACGTAATGAAAACACAGTGCTTATATTAAAAGCAGGAAATGACTGTGGCCCCAGTTCATCCTCAGATTTTTGTTATGGGGGAAGGAGACCATTTTATTGTTCTGCAGTGTTTTTGTTGGCTGTATTAATGACTAGACTCTTTGTACTGTTGTCAGGAAAATAAGACATTTTGTGTCGATAAAGAAGCTGTGCAGTGACAACAATAAGCAGGTAAGGCACTTATGTTGGGAGACAAGTTTTTATTTAACCTTTTGCTTCTTTTACTGTGCTCTTCTTTTTTGACTCCATTCAGGATAACTTCGTCTTCCTACCTTTCCACACTTCAGCATGGGGACATATGCTATGGATTTCCTGTGTTCTTTTTTTTTTTTTAAACTTTCTTTATTCACCCATCCCCCGGGCATCCTTCAGGAGTGCCCAACTCGGATCCCACCCTACTTCCAACCTGAACCCACGCATCTCCCCTGATCTCTCTTCCCCGATCGACCCCAGGCAGACCTGACCCCCGGTACCATCTCCGGGGCTGATTCCGCTCTCCCCCAGCAGCTACCTCCTGAATATGAATGGCCTACCTGTAAGTCGTCGGGTCACCCTGAGAGAGATCCTGGGCATGTTGTGGCCCGGTAATTGGGATGTGGGAGGGTCCACCAGGGCCACCGTCATCTTCTGGCTAATAGGAGGCTTTTTCTTGTAATTTTTTCCCATTTCCTCCCCCCACGGAGCCCAGCTAGCAAGGCTATGTATTGCCGTGGCTCCGCCCCCCCAGCATTACGCCACGTCACTGCACTGGTGATCTCCAGCCACTGCCAGAGGTCGCTACAGGAGCAAACGCTTCCCCATACCCACCCCTGGGAAGAGAAAGCAGTCGGCAGATGCTCAATCTCTTCCCCCTCCTGCCGACCCCCCGGCGGCCCCGGCCTTGTACCTGAACCCGGGTCACCGGCATGGCACGAGGTGTGGCGTCCAGCGCCTCAACCCTCAGTGCTACCGGGCCAGCTTCTAGTGTTCTTTTAAGAACTATAAAACTGACTTCTCTGAAGTGAGGAGGTTGGATTTTTTTCCCTGTCTTTTCGTGGTGCGCACTGGTTCTCCCCTCCCACAATCTAGTGTATATCCCCCTTCTCTTAGACATCTCTTCCCACCATGGTTAGTGCCCTGACCACACCTTTCCCACAGACTAGTAGGTCTCCTTGAAGCAGCTATTAGGACACTAATATTGTTTAGTAGGCATTCTTCCCAGATTCGTGTGTCAGCTCCACAGCAGCCATATACAGGACTCCTGCTGGCCCCAAGATGGGAGTCCAAAGGCCCATCAAGAACACAGATCTCTCTCCTGGTAGTGCAAGGATTCTTTGCTGCTCCATCAGGTCAGTTCTGCACCTTCTCCTCCTATTATTATCAATCAAAATTCCATGTACCACATGACTAGCAATACTGGGAATTTGGTATTGACAGAGTTTATTTCGACTGTCCTACAATTAGCTTGATATTTCCTAATATTTTAAAGTTCTAGAACTTCAATTTTTATAACACCTTATTTATAAAAATGTGATTGTGTGCCATGTCAGTTATAACAGGTGTGATTCATATTCTTCATTTCAGAAATATTAAAATTTACTGTAGCATTTCTCTCATGTTGTAAAAAAAAGTTTATTTTAAATAACTCATTTGGAAGGAAAACGCTCATATGACTATGTAAGAAAGGAATCTTATTCTCAGATAATGATTCACATAACTTACATAGTACTGTAAACTGGATGTGGAAACAAAGTGGAAGGAAATATTTTGATCTTGGTATCATATTCGGTTTGAGATCTTACCTCAGATCTGGAGGCTGATATTACCTGGGCAACCTGTACTGCAGTCCACCGAATCAATATTTAAGCCTGCTTACATGGGGAAGGGACGAGTCCCCTTTTCTCAGCTTAGTCTTGTAAATTAACCCACCTACCTGTGCTCCTGCAAAACTTCCTCTTTAGCACAAGCACAAAGTGAATAATCTAAACCCCCCCCCACACACACACATACTAATCCATTGGATTAAATGGATCTATGCTTGATTTGCAAAGCAGACCAGCAGACGTGGGATTTATGCAATGTCAGCCCACAAAGCTTTGTGTCATATGATGCTGCAGAGCACATCACCACACCAGCAGTATTTACTGGCCCCGGCCCCACTATACACTCAAGTTGAGAGAGGATTTATGGCAGCTAGGCAGAAGGAGCCAAGCCATCCAATTCCGTTAGGCTACTAAGCAGATTCTCTGCACTTCTACTACATGAGATCCTGGGATATAGCATCATGCAGAAGGGAGAGCCATATCACCTACTAAAGCTGTTTCTACAGCATGCACATGCCATTCAGATGGTGGCTGGCTGCAGTAAAGAGTGTAGGGTCTGTGCCGGTTGCCATCCAGTGCTCTCCCCAAAGTCCTGGATGGGCAGTTCTACAATGAATTGAGTGCCAGACAGTGGTTGTGGGAGCTGAGTGGAAGGGGCCAGGGAGAGGGTTAAGATATTGTATAATAGGGATTGGAACAGGAGGTGTGTACCACTAGACAACCTAGTTAAATTTCCCATTATATTGGGGATTGGTGCGAGGTGGGGGGAGCCACCGTGGCAAGATTTTTTTTAACTTTTTCTTGCCAGTTTTATGGCTACTGGTGGTAGTCATGCAGGCTTCTTTTTTGTCTTTGATCTGTTGGAATTTTCCCAGAATGCCTCTGTGAATAATGTCAGTTAGACTTAAGACCTTCACAGGTGTATTGACTTTATTATCACTCAGTAACAGCATTTTGCAAAGAAAATTGTCACGCATCCCCATAATAACAACAGTTGTCACTTAGAGAAATCTGTAATCCAAAGTAAAGCACGGCACTCAGGCAGCAATTTAAAAATAAAGCGCTTATTTTTTAGTCAGCAAATAGAGCCTGAACAAAGAACCAGTACCCCAAGCACCTTTGTCTTCTCTACTTAGAGAAATCTGACCTGGCTGGGGGTGGAGGAGGGCAAACACTTTTTCAGTGCAGTTAACTTTCACAAGCAGTTGCATTTAGATGTTGTGACTAGATTATAACTCAGATTTTGGACTCTTAGTTCTAGTCCTAGATGTAATTAACATAATTCCCAGAGGCATTCTGGGAAAATTCCAACAGCTCAAAGGTAATAAAAGAAGCTAGCATGACTACCTCCAGGGGCCATAAAACTGTCGGAGAAAAAATTAAAAAAATGTTGCCACAGACACAAGGAACAGAATGCCAGAAACAATCAGAGAAACAAAAACCAAATGCACAACATGTGTTTTTATAATTTTTGCATCTAGTTTTCCGTTAACTCTCCTTGGGTTGAATATTCAATAGCTCAGATTCTGGGCTGAGGGACCGCAATTCAGAACTTTTTTGGGAGCTGCAAAAATGACACCAAATAATGTTCAACACTTGAAATTTGTAGTAGGGTTGTCAGAACTAGTTCAGGAAAGATTCGAACTCATCACGAACCCTGGTGTTCGAGTTCTAATTCAGAACTCGAACACTAGTGGGTTCGTAAATGGGTTCGAATCAATCCGGTTTATTTTTGTTTTTTATGCCTTAAGAAGTCAGAATCCACAACGCAAGTTGCCTATAGTGTCAGCTCCAAAGGGACGGGAGAGAGTTGAAGCAGGATGGGAGGCAGCACAGTGCCACAGGAGGCAGAAAGTCTGGGGTGGAGCAGATGAAGAATGAAGGGAAGGATCTAAAATGTTTAATAAAATGTTAATTGCAAAAAAAAAAAAAAGAATGAAGGGAAGGGTGCATGATGGCATGCACAAACTTGTGGGGGCTGAATGGTGTGGAATGGAGTCAGACTGCGTGCCTGCGTACTTCATCCCCAGTCCGTGTTACCACCTGACCATCTGCTCTGCGGTCAGGTGGTGGATGGTAGAATATGTAAACCGCCGCGCAGTTGCAGCTCCGTTCATTTAGTGAAGTCCCCCAGTGGGCCAGTGCCATAAAGGAGTTGCAGGCTGCAGCAGCTTGTGCTACTCGCTCTATCTGGGCTAGCTCTGCTCTCTGGCTCTGGCAATTGCTTGCTAATTGTGAAATCGTCGTGTATGTATTGCAAACTAAAAATAAAAAGCTAAGGGGTGGGTGGGGTGAAAACTAAGTAGGGGCTGGCGGGGGGGGACTCAGGGTTGGGAGTGGGAACCGAGGAAAAGAAAGGGCCCAAACTTAGGAACAGTTGGTGAGAGGCTCAGCCTCAGGACGAGACGGACAGAGTGAGGGAAGTTAAAGTTGTTGAGTATTTGAGTAAAACTGAGAAACTGAGAGAATTTATCATAGTCTCAAACAACAGTTCAAAAACTTCATTTCTGCGTGGCATAGTTGTTTCACACTGGGAAGAAGGAGCGATCATCTGATGGCTGGGGGAAGGGTGAAGAAATTAAAACAAACAGATTGTGAGGAAAATTAAGTTTAACTTTAATGTGTGAGTCTTTGAGAAGTTGAAACATTTGAATTTGTTGGCATTTTTACTTACTACTTTATACCCTACTCCACAAAACAAAGTAAAATAATCAGGAGGACAGGGGAAGGGATTCTGTGGTACTGTGCTGCTAAGCATTCTTCTATTCGACCCTATAAAATTCCTGATAGAACAACACCAGGCTGTTTATTTTTTTTTCACACAGTACTTCCTACTTGTGTGTTGTGTGTGTGACTCCACTACACTGTATCTCTCTATTCTCCTGTAGTGTTCCCATCACCCTGCTGCAGCTGCTGACTGTGTAACCTGCCCATTGTGTGCTACTGCGAGAAGCCCATTGTTGGGCAGTCGTGTGGTGGCATTATCCTTAAATATATGACAGAAGCCTAGAAATATATTTCCCTGTTGGGAGGAGAGACAGAAAATCTCTTTCCTTGGGTTGTATATGTGTGTGTGTGACTCTGTCTCCTGTGGTCAGCCCATCTGCTGTGTGCCTTTTGACTTCACTGTACCCTACCCAGTGTGTGTTACCGAGAGAGGCCCAGTGGCCAGTTGTCGTGTGGTGGCATTATCCTTAAATACATGACAGAAGCCCAGAAATATATTTCCCTGTTGGGAGGAGAGACAGAAAAATCTCTTTCCTTGGGTTGTATATGTGTGTAACTCCGTCTCCTGTGGTCAGCCCATCTGCTGTATGCCTTTTGACTGCACTGTACCCTACCCAGTGTGTGTTACCGAGAGAGGCCCAGTGGCCAGTTGTCGTGTGGTGGCATTATCCTTAAATACATGACAGAAGTCCAGAAATATATTTCCCTGTTGGGAGGAGAGACAGAAAAATCTCTTTCCTTGGGTTGTATATGTGTGTGTGACTCCGTCTCCTGTGGTCAGCCCATCTGCTGTGTGCCTTTTGACTGCACTGTACCCTATCCAGTGTGTGTTACTGAGAGAGGCCCAGTGGCCAGTTGTCGTGTGGTGGCATTATCCTTAAATACATGACAAAAGCCTAGAAATATATTTCCCTGTTGGGAGGAGAGACAGAAAAATCTCTTTCCTCGGTTTGTGTGTGTAACTCTGTCTCTTATGGTCAGCCCATCACCCTGCTGCTGCACGCCCGTTCACTGCTATGCGTATGCCTATGCCCAGCAGCCCAATCATTCTGTAAGCCTTGAACCTGGGATCCTTTAGTTGCAAACTGTCATATTCTTCAATTACTTTCAGTCCATTGCATCACAGTGTCACATAGCCAAAATAAAATTTTGGAGTTGTAGCCAGTGAATATAGATAACATTGCTTTCTTACACAGGAATTGTGTGGGTGTATTCACTGCAGTATACTGGTTCTGTTATGGCTGACACCAACATAGATGAAGCATCTAGTGCTGGTGTTGGAGCACGTGTCGGTGGTAGTGATAATCCTGGTGCTAGCAGAAATAACCAAAATGTTTCACATGATAAAAATTCAACAAACAGCAAAAGAGCAACAGCGAAGCGTGGTAAAGGGGGACCTTTTAAGAAAACCTGTGCAGCTGCTGGGGTCACACGGAGAGGCACCATAAGGTGTGCCTTTCATGCTGTTAAAATCCCTGTGACTAGCAGTAATAATGCAAGTGACAGTGAGTCCCTCTCTGACTCAGACAGTAGCTCTTTGTCTCAGTCTGACACTGTTGTGTCTTGTGACGTATCATTACTTCCTCAACAAAGTGAAATGAGCAAGTCTGCTGACAATGAATCAGGTAGTGCACTTGCAAATACATCCAGCACTGTTGGCAATGAAAAGGACATATCCATTGAATCCACCACTTCTGTGTTGGCCAGCAATGAAAATCCATCAGAGTCTTCTGCCCACTCTTCTAGCACCAAGGAGCATGTCCCGGGTTCTGTTAGGACAGGTGAAAAGACACAAACAGTCTTTAGCTATCTTCCAAGCACTTGAACAAAATCTGTCACATCTGAGGTGTGGAATTATTTTCTCTGTCAGTAAAAACTGATCCATGCAGAACAGTTTGTTCCCTGTGTAAACAGAGTGTAAGCCATGGTAAAGTTGTGTCATGCCTTGGCACTACAGCTCTTAGACGCCATCTGAAAAGGCATTCAATTTTGCTTGATCATCCAAAACCCATGTCCTCCATCTTCCAGACCACATGTGAGAAGGGTCAGGAATCTGAAATGGATACTGAATTGTCTGAACTTGATGCGGACAGAACCACTGCCAGCCCTAGGATCACTGTTACCACCAATGCCAGCACCATTAGTACCAGTTGCACATCCAGTGATGGCACTGGATGTATAAGTCCTAGTCCACCATCTCAGCATCTATCTGCCCATCGAAGCACGGTATATAATAAACCAGCAGGGACATGTTGTAAACAGCTAACATTGCCTCAGGCATTTGAAAGGAAGAATACCTTTACTAGAAATCGTCCAAAGACCCTTCATCTTAATCACAGAATTGGTGAACTGTTTGCCGGAGCCCTTCTCCCATACTCTTTGGTAGATCATGAGGATTTTAGGGAGCTCATGACATTAGCAGAGCCTCGTTACAATGTTCCTCATCGAAGGTACTTTTCCTATGTTGAAATACCAAA
Organism: Neoceratodus forsteri; assembly: GCA_016271365.2. Classification (NCBI taxonomy): domain Eukaryota; kingdom Metazoa; phylum Chordata; order Ceratodontiformes; family Ceratodontidae; genus Neoceratodus; species Neoceratodus forsteri. The sequence goes on along the minus strand of CM057454.1, from coordinate 1,097,516,328 downwards.
CATTTATCAGGCTTTAAAAGCGACAGTGATGCTTGCACTTAAAACTGCAGAGGGTGGGGTTTTCATGTCACAACAGATATGTGGACCAGCACTCAAAACATAGATTACATGTCCCTTACCACTCATTGGGTCACGTTTTCTTGTGCTTCTTCAAAAACAAAGACACCCCAAAAGATGGCGCTGATGCATATAAAGAAGTTTGGGCAAAGTCATACTGCTGCAAACATCTTGCAGGAACTAAATGACCTCCTTGACGAATGAGTTTATTCTCACGGTCTAAAATGTGGCTTTATAGTAAGTGACAATGGAGCCAACATCTTGAAAGCATTTGCACATTGCTTACATTTAATTGTCACAGGATTTCTCAGCAATGAAACACAAGTGGATGGTATGATTGCTGTTTGCAAAAAAATTGTGACTCACTTTTCACATTCAACCAAGGCTATACGGACATTGTCCGAACTGCAAAAAAAACACAAGCTGCCCCAGCAAAAGCTGATTCAAAATGTTTCCACTCGTTGGAACTCAGCGCTTTATATGCTGCAGCGCCTCTTGGAGCAAAAGCAAGCTGTACATGAGTATTGCTCCAGTTACATTATTGGAGATGGCATTATGCTGTCTGTGCTGCAGTGGAAATTAATGAAGACAGTGTGCTGCATCCTAGCTCCTTTTGAGACAGCTACTAGGGACATGTCTTCTGAAGGCTCATCTGTGAGTCAGGTTATCCCACTCATAATGCTAATTTCACATCATCTTAGTGTTCTAAATCTACAAATAGAAAAAGACAGATCTGAAGCTCAAACAACATGTTGCCTGTATCATGGGAATCTCGTAAAGAGAATGAGCGAGCGCTTCAAAACCAATGACAAATTAGTTGCAATGACGAAATCAAAACACTACATCCTTGCAACTCTCTTAGATACCAGGTTCAAGGCTATACATCTTCCAAAATCAGATGATATAGTGCAGTACAAATGTCTGTTGCTAGATGAGCTGCAGCACTCACAGGAGTCAAACACAGACACGCACAGTACCCTCAGGTTGTCATCACCACAACATGCAGGTTCATCTTCACAAAGGGATACAGAACTGGAAAAGTCACCAAACATTAACAGTAGTTGTTCCACAACTGCCACTTCTTCAACCCTTAGTAGCAAGCTAAATCTGTCGTAAAACCTTTCCCAAATTGCTGCCATACCAGCTTCTGCTGATTCCTCTTCTGAGCGGTCTCTGTCCATCATGGTAGACAGTTACCTGCAAGAACTGCCTATTCCTATTGATGCATACCCTTTTGAATACTGAAGATCAAAAAAGTTGATTTGGACAGAGCTGTATGATGAAGCCTGTAACTATCTTGGTTGTCCTGCAGCAAGTGTCTCTTCAGAACGCATGTTTAGTACAGCTGGCAGTATTGTGACAGACACCAGAAATAGGTTGCTGTCAGAAAATGTACACACGTTAACTTTTATTAAAGTTAATAAGTCAAGATTTTCGTATCCGTACAAGAGTATACAAACTGATCCTGAAGTGATTGATGTTGTGGATGTTGATGGTGATGACAACTCAGATGGTGGTGGCTAGTAAATATTGTGTGGGACAGAGTCTCTCTGCACCAAAAAGGAAACTTTTACAGACTGTGATGACTTTGGTTGTCTCTCTCCTTTCTCGATCTACTACCTTGGACTATATACCCCCCAAAACTTTCACCATTTCATGGCAAACTGCTTTGTAGCTAGGGTCTAAACTAAAGTCAACAAGTTTTATATACAGGGCAATTTTAACATCTGTGGGAACAGGCCCAAATTTGGTATAAAAGGGACACTGTCACATCAATCTTTTCTGTATCATATTATTTATAGTTAAAGTGCAAACATATATTTTTGCATTTACCTTCAGTGACTTTGTGGGTCATCAGTATGGGCTGGGACCGGGGCGGTCTATTTTTCAATTTTAAAGAGGACAAAACAATGAGTTCTAATTGGTAGCTGTTTATTATTTTTTCAATTACAGAAATGTTAGCCATAAACCAAAATGGATGCTAGTACATGGGTGATGGTTGGGGAACTGGGTTTTAACATGGGTGAGGGACAGAAAAGGGTGACATGAATGGTAGTTCATGACTAAGTGTGGGGGTAGTTTAAACATTTGGGTGAGGGAGGAGGGTGGAATACATGCTTGAGGGGGTGAGGGTTGTGGGTTGGTTTTAACATGGGTGTAAGGGTGGTATGGGTGCTACTGCACAGATGAGGGTGGTGGAAGAAAAGTGGAATGGGTGATGGGGTGAAAGGTGGGTGTTGTTTTAGTCCTTTCATTTACAGAATCGTGATCGGCTGGGGATGGTGAGGAAAAAGATGATGACAGACCAAACCTAGTATACATATAATATATATATATATATATATATATATATTATTTATTATTATTAAATACATTGCAAACTGCTGCCACCTAGCACAATTGTCCTGTCCCCTTTAAAAAAAGAATAAAGGAATCAGAAATAAAAGAACATCTGCATCAGCAGTTTTCACAGAATGTGACCTATCATAAAGTGTTTTTGCTTTACAAGTAGTGATAATTTGATACATAATGGGGTTGACAGACACTGTCCCTTAAACATCACATGCCAACTGCTGCAGCTACATTAATTGTTCCTTAAGTTAGTATGTGGTGAGGAAACCACTTTTTTTATTTATGTGACTGAAATACAGATTTTATTGACATATTAGCTGCAAAAATGCATCATCTTAGAAAGTTGTATGTATTACTTCAATTTGCCAACAAGAATGTTGGTATATGTATGCATTATCTTAGAAAATTGCATGCGTTTTTTGCCAGCAACAATGACTGACATATTTTTTTTATTCAAATGTCTTGACTGACTACGTTATGACATAATATGTTTTGCAACAGTTCCACGTGCTGCTGCTGCAGTACCTTGGCTTGGCTTTGTTGTAAAAGCTTTCTTTCAAACATAGCAACTTTTGATTTACTCATTTAAAACAGAAAGCAACAAATAGCTGAGATTAGGTAATATCAGTTATTTTTTCTCATAATTCTGACGATGAGTATATATAACTGAGTACATAAATGGCTAATGTGCCTCTTTCTTTCACTAAGGAACTATGATGCAGCTGCAGCAGGCAAACTTTAACATACTGTATGGGTGGGTGGGTGGGCCTGTTACAGTCATGGCCAAAATATTGGCGCCCTTGCAGTTTTTTCTAATAATGCACCATTCCTTCCAGAAAATTGTTGAAATTAAAAAATATTTTGGTATCCACATATGTATTTCTTTGGTTTGCAGTGGAATAAAACACAAAAGCAGAAAAATTTACTAAGTCTTAGCTTATTCCACACAGAAATCCTTAAATGGCCCGGACAAAATTATTGGCACCTTTTAGAAGTGGTTAGAAATAATTAGATTTCAAGCAGGTGATTCTCCTTCACTTTGGAATTGAACTCACCTGTGGTGAGTTGCAGGTGCCTGCAATATAAAAATCACTCATTCAACCAGTTTGAATAGAGAAAAGGACTCATTCTCCTGTTTTGTGTCACTGTGTGTACCTCAATGAGCATGGAGAAAAGAAAGACAGCCAAAGAATTGTCTGAGGAGGTCAGACAGAAGATTGTAGCCAAGCATGGACAATCTCAAGACTACAAATCAATCTCCAGAGACCTTGATGTTTCTGTTTCCACTGTACATAATGTTATCAGGATGTTTAAGGCCCATGGCACTGTAGCCAACCTCCCTGGACGTGGCCGCAAGAGAAAACTTGATCGAAGATTGCAGCGCAGAATTGTTCGAATGGTGGAGAAAGCACCTTGATCAACCGCCAAACAGATTCAAGCTGACCTTCAGACACAAGGTACGACAGTTTCAACTCTCACCATCTGTCGCCAACTCAGTGAAAGGGGGTTATATGGTAGGAGGCCCAGGAGGACCCCACTGCTGAGAGAGAGACATAAGAAAGCTCGACTGGGGTTTGCCAATACACACCTGAACAAGCCAAAATCCTTCTGGGAGAATGTCCTGTGGACAGATGAGACCAAATTAGAGCTTTTTGGTAAAGCACATCATCTCTATGTATACAGAAAACAAAATGAAGCCTTCAAAGAAAAGAACACCTTCCCTACAGTCAAACATGGAGGAGGTTCAGTGATGATTTGGGGTTGCTTTGCTGCCTCTGGCACTGGGTGCCTTGAACGTGTGCATGGCATCATGAAATCTGGAGATTACCAGGCCATTTTGGAGCGCAATGTTGAACCCAGTGTCAGAAAGCTGGGTCTCCTTCGAAGGTCATGGGTCTTCCAGCAGGACAATGACCCCAAACACACTTCACAAAGCACCCAGGAATGGTTCAAGACAGGACGCTGGACTGTTCTGAAGTGGCCAGCAATGAGTCCAGATCTAAATCCCATTGAAAACCTGTGGAGAGATCTGAAAACAGCAGTTGGGAGAAGGCACCCTTCAAATCTGGGAGAACTGGAGCAGTTTGCACAAGAAGAGTGGGCCAAACTGCCAGTAGAGAGGTGCAGGAAGCTCATCCATGGCTATAGGAAGCGGTTGATTGCAGTTATTTTGACCAAAGGCTGTGCTACCAAATATTAAGTCTAGGGTGTCAATAATTTTGCCAATGCCATTTCTTTTCATTTTCTGATTTAAAAGGATATATTCAATTCTGAATAAAAACAAAGGTTCTGTAATATTAACAGAGAAATAAAGAATTGTGGAGACCAAATACTGTACTGTTGTTAATTTCAACTTCTGTTTAGAGGAAATTGTGAGTTATTTGAAAAAGTGCAAGGGCGCCAATATTTTTGGCCACAGCTGTACTTATTAAGTTGCTGGCTTTAGCAAACAGAAGAATAAACCATAGATAAACCTAGTTGTATTCCTATCAATGTCACACATGATAATTTCTCTCCCCCTTATATTGAACAGTTTTTCCTTTACATGTATTTTATTACTATCTTCATTACTGGCAGCACAATAAAAAAATAGGGTTTGAGTTCTAAAAGTTCTAAAAAAATTAGAATCCTAGCACTTTTTCAAAAGTTCTAGACTAGAACTAGAACCCAGAACTTCAAAGGGTTCTGACAACCCTAATTTGTAGTCGATCTTTGTATAATGTTTCCTGTGTTTTGTACTCGAATTACATGATCAACTATGTCTAATTTGTGACTGTATAATGTCTCTTGTGCACAGTATATATAGGGGATATGATGACATGACCTGAGTGAAGATATCATATTTACCTTCATGAGAGGCCAAAGATATGACGATTGCTGTTTGGCTTCAAGTGAAGATAAATATATCTTCAGTCAGGCCATGTCATGTTCTGTTTATATAACATATGTTTTGGGACTCCCTCCTCCCCAGTAGAACCCCCCCATCCCCCCAAACTTCAGCGCAATCGCCTACCTAGAGGCACACCCCTCCCCACATCCTCCCCTCAGCAGAATGCCCTACATAGAGGTGACTTATGGCCCCCAATACAACCCCTGTATGACACTCCCCCCCAACACATAAAAATCAAGGTGATGCTGTCATTTTCACACTGCCTTAAAAAAACAGCACTTTCACTTTCCATGCTGTTCTGTAGCATGACCGAGCGCAGTGAGCTCTGGAAAAGAAAGTGCTGCCACTGTTTGAAAACTGTGCATTTCATGGTAAAGTGTATCAAAAAACTGAGCATTTTAGGGTAAAGTTTACTAACTATATCAAATAGAAGCCCATACAGAAACTTATCTGGTTGATCCTGCCATGTTCAGATTCTGTTACAAATGATCACTTTCACTGTTCCTAGTGTAATATAGCAGGATCGAGCAGTATCCTTAGAGGTACATGATGTGCTGGCACACATTATACATAAGTCACTCCCTGTTAGAAAACTTAGAAATGAGTGTTTTTTATTGTCATTTTCCTTCAGTTTGTTAAAAAGAAGCCGCCAACTGTGGAGAGATGAAAAAGAGTGAGTCGGCGGCTTCAGAAAAGTATACGCAAGCGTGAGCAAGTGTTGCTATTGCAGACAGAAACATAGAATTTGACGGCAGATAAGAACTGCTTGGCCCACCTAGTCTGCACATTTCCCTACCTAAAGGATAAGCTGCAGATCCAAGTAAACTAACAGCTTCCTTCCTCCTACCCCCCACTATAATTACCTTATGTCTGTCCCATGCATTCTTGAACTCCCCCACTGTTTTTGATTCTACGATCTCCTCAGAAAGGCTGTTCCATGCATCCACAACCCTCTCTGTGAAGAAATACTTCCTCACATTACCTCTGAGCCATCCCCCCTCTATCTTCAAATTTTGCCCCCTTGTTCTTGTACATCTCTTTTTCTGAAAGATGGACACAGATGTCTAGCTCCCCTCAGTGCTGTTGCCCCATGATCCCTCAGGATTCGGCCCTATCCCTCCAAGCTGAGGCACCAGGTAGGCACCTTACATCTCTCTCTCCTCCCTTACCCACCCCCAATTCTACCTCACCAATAATAGAGTCCCCAGCTAGTAGTTGCTTCCTCTCCTCTGTGGTCCCTTGGCTCCCTCCCCCCCAGGGTCTCCACTACAGAGGTTCCCCACATCTATCTTGTCCACCACTGCAGGTTCCCCCATGGGATAGCCTTGCTCAGCCAGAACAGCGTAGGAGTTATGGAGTGGAACCACAGGTGGTATGTGTATCTGCCTAGCCTCCCTCACCCTTCCTGAGCCCACAGTTGTCCAGCCATCCCTCTTTACTGGCATCCTTTGAGGCAGTGAGGGTGGCATTGGTTATCCCTGGGGTGGGGAGGAGGTTTCCCGAATCCTAGCCAACTCTGCTTGGAGATGAGCAACCTCAGCCCTCAACCCAGAGAGCTGAATGCAAATAGGGCAGCACCGCAACCCCCAGAATGTCTCGCGGAAGACTGCTGCCCCACAGTCACTGCAATGCACCACTCCTAACATGACTATTGTTGACTTCACCCTTTTTTTTCCCCTTTTTTCTACCCCTTTTTATGTTTGCTTGCATGCATGTGCAAGAAACATAGTGCCATCATCCGAGTTTTTGTAGGTGTGGCACCCTTCTTCCAGTTCAGTCAGTCTGTTTGCAGGCGCAGCCGCAGTTCTCCAATGAATGCTGCAGCTGTCTATGACAGCAGTTGAAAATGCAGTGCCATACAGTTGAAAGGGAGAGCTCCACTTCAGTGAGCAGTGCTCCCCCACACACACATGCACGCACGCATATTGCATTCTCATGCAATCCCCCCCACGTACACACTGTATGGTCAACAGAGACAAAAGGAGCTTAATATGTATAGCCTCAAGGAAAGGAGGGAGAGGGGGACATGATAGAAACGTTCAAGTACCTCAAGGGAATCAACAAAGTCCAAGAGGGTAGCATCTTTCAAAAAAAGAGGTGTGCAAGAACAAGAGGGCACAATTTGAAGATAGAGGGGGGGCGGCTCAGAGGTAATTTAAGGAAGTATTTTTTCACAGAGAGGGTTGTGGATGCATGGAATGGCCTTCTGGAGGAGGTTGTGGAGTCAAAATCAGTGGTGGAATTCAAGCATGCATGGGACAGTCATAAGGCCATTCTAGGGGGTGGAGGTAGGAAGAAGCAGGCTGCTGGTTAACTAGGATCTGCAGCTTATCCAGTAGGTAGGGAAATGGGCAGACTGGGTGGGCCAAGCGGTCCTTATCTGCCATCAAATTCTATGTTTCTATGTTAACGGGGGTGTCCAATCCCCTCTCAGCTATGCTGCGCTCCCCCCCCAAAAGCTTTCCAGGTGCCAAGCTGGGAGCCCACCCCAGCGTAGCAAAAATTGTTCTGGCTGACGGGGGTGTCCAATCCCCCATCAACTCCAGGCCCCCCAAATGGCTTTCCAGCTGCCATGCTGGGAGCCCACCCCAGCGTGGCAAACGTCCCGTGTTGTCTTCCTAAAACAAACAAACCTGTAAACAAAAAATGTTCCCTCGGCGGTCTCCCTGCCCACCCACGCCCACCCTCTGCACACTCTGCCTCCCCACACCCCCACCTCACCCCATACTTACCTCCGGAGTCCAGCGCGATGATCCTTGGGGGACCGGGAACACGTCTGCACTCTTCAAAGCTGACCGCGAACTGAGGAAATGCCGGTAAGCTGTATAATGCCATAAGTAGGGGTTTTTTTCAACTTTGATGCATATCTCAGGCAATATTTGGAATTTTGGCACCAAATTTTCAACATGGGGTTTTTGGGTCCCCTCCTCATGAATTCTGAACTGTCATGGCGTTAATCGTGCCCGAAGGGTGATTTCGTGGTCACTGCTCGAAATCACCTTTTGGGACCGATTAATGAAATGACAGTGCCAGTGTTCATAAGGTGGGCTCTCAAAAAGCCTATGTTGCAAATTTGGTGAAATAATTCCTAAAAATTACCATTTTACGGTCATGCGTTGCGCAGTTCCTATGCACGCTCGTAAGTTCGAAAATTTTTTAATATTTGCACTCTGGATTTTCAACATTGCCATTTTACCACACCTCCTAATGAGCAGTACAACTGCCATTTTTCACATCTCGCCCAAAATGTATTTCCGCACATGTAGTGCACAATGGTGCAGTCGGTGTGCGAAAGCAATGTTTGGGACATATTAAGAAAATCACAGTGACACTGTTCATGAGCAGAGGTCTTAAAATGGCTATGCTGAAAATTTGGTGACAAAAGTCCATAAAATGACTGTTACGGGTGAGCATTGTGCAGTTTCCTTGTAACTAGCGACCATCGTACAGTATGGTTCACAATAAACACAGCAATAGAGTCAAGCCATACAAAGGCAAAAGTATTGGACTTCAGGAGGGCTGACTTCGCCAAAATGGGTGAGTGCCTAAAGAATGCACTAGCAAATGGGCAGGAAGGAGGGGTGGAAGAACAATGGGGAATAATAAAAACTGCTATAACAGAGGTAACAAGCCTTTGTGTGAAGCAAATAAACAAAACAAAACAATGTAAGAAACCACTATGGTTCTCAAAGGAGGTGGCAGGAAGGTTCAAGAGAAAAGAAAGCATTCAGGAAGTACAAGGAATCACAGAAGGAGCAGGACAGAGAATTGTATCAGTTAAAGCAAAAGGAAGCTGGAAGGCAGTCAGAACAGCAAAGGCCTGAACCGAGGAAAAGATAGCCAACTTAGTTAAGAAGGGGAGAAAACCTTTTTTAGATACATCAGGGAGTGAAGGAAGACCAAGGGAGGGATAGTGAGGCTTAATAAGGGGGGCAGAGGGTGATGGAGAAAAGGCAGAGATACTAAACAAATATTTTTGCTCAGTATTTACAAATGAAGAGGGGGAGGTACCTAAAACAAGCAATAGAAACACTCTGGATACAGAAGTTGATACCAGCCCATTTATAGAAGAAAGGGTTCTGAAAGAACTCTTAAAACTGAAGGTGGACAAAGCAATGGGGCCTGATGGGATTCATCCCAGAATTCTGAAAGAACTAAGGGTAGAACTAGTGACACCACCGACTACCCTCTTTAACAAATCATGGGAGGATGGGGTGGTACCTGAGGACTGGAGGAGGGCAGATGTGATTCCCCTTCTCAAAAGTGGAAGCAGGGCAGAAGCAGGAAACTACAGACCTGTTAGTTTAACCTCAGTGATAGGGAAAATGATGGAATCACTTCTGAAGGAAAGAATTGTCGAGTACCTAGAGGCCAGAGGGGCACAGGACCCTAGGCAGCATGGGTTCACAGTGGGAAGGTCATGCCAGACGAATCTAATAGATTTCTTTGACTGGGTGACCAAAGTAGTAGATCAGGGAGGGGCTGTGGACATGGCCTACCTAGACTTTAGCAAGGCATTTAACACAGTCCCACACAAAAGATTAATATACAAGTTAGCCAGCCTGGGAGTGGGTCCCAAGATGATAGCCTGGGTAAAGAATTGGCTGGAGAATAGGACACAGAGGGTAATAGTAAATGGAGTCCACTCTGAAGAAAGGGGGGTTACTAGTGGGGTACCGCAGGGTTCGATATTAGGACCGGTCCTCTTCAATGTCTTTATAAGCGACATTGCAGAGGGACTGGAAGGAAAAGTATGTCTCTTTGCAGATGACACAAAGATCTGCAACAGGTTTGATGCACAAGGTGGGATGGAAAGGATGAGAAGGGACTTGGCAAGAAAGGTTAGAGGAATGGTCAAATGTGTGGCAGCTTAGATTCAATGCTAAGAAGTGCAAGGTAATGCACCTAGGAAACAAAAACCTAGGGGAAGAGTACACAATGGGGGGTGAGATACTAACAACAACAAAAATGGAAAGGGACCTGGGGGTAGTCATATCAGATGACTTAAAGGTGGGCAAGCAATGTGAGAGGGCAGTAAGGAAGGCTGGGGGGATACTGGGATGCATAGGGAGAGGCATCACCAGTAGAAAACAGGAAGTTGTTATCCCTCTGTACAGACAGCTCGTGAGACTCCATCTGGAGTACTGTGTGCAGTTCTGGAGACCCAGTCTCCGCAAGGACATAGACAGGATGGAAGCTGTCCAGAGGAGGGCAACTAAAATGGTGCAGGGTCTGCACCGGAAGTGATATGAAGAGAGACTAAAGGAGCTTAATATGTATATCCTCAAGGAAAGGAGGGAGAGGGGGGACATGACAGAAACTTTCAAGTACCTCAAGGGAATCAGCAAAGTCCAAGAGGGTAGCATCTTTCAAAAAAAGAGGTGTGCAAGAACAAAGGGGCACAATTTGAAGGGGGGGGGCAGCTCAGAGGTAATGTAAGGAAGTATTTTTTCACAGCGAGGATTGTGGATGCATGGAACGGCCTTCCGGAGGAGGTTGTGGAGTCAAAAACAATGGTTGAATTCAAGCATGCATGGGACAGTCATAAGGCAATTCTCGGGGTTGGGGGTAGGAAGAAGTAGGCTGCTGGTTAACTAGGTTCTGCAGCTTATCCATTAAGTAGGGAAATGGGCAGACTGGGTGGGCCAAGTGGTCCTTATCTGCCGTCAAATTCTATGTTTCTAGGTAAGTTCATGAATTTGTAATATTTTCAGTCCAGATTTTCACCAGTGGTATTTTTCCACACTTCCTTATGAACAGTACAGCTGTCATTTTTCATAACATGGCTGAAATGTGTTTTCACACTTTCAGCGCAAAAAATGCATGATCGCTTTGGGAAATCATTGTTCGGGACAGATAAAGAAAATCACAGTGACACTGTTCATGATTGCAGGTCCCAAAATGCCTGTGATGACAATCTGCAGTAAAAAATTCCCAAACTAATTACATTACGGGTGTGCGTTACGCAGTTTCTACGCACACTCGTGACTTCACCATTTTTTTTAGTATTTTCACTGCAGATTTTCAACATTGCCATTTTTTACACCTCCCCATGAACAGTACAGCTGTCATTTTTCACATCCTGTTCGGAATGTGTTTTTGCACCTGTGGTGCCAAAGGCTGTAGTCGCTGTGCAAAAGTAGCTTTCAGCTAACAAACTGATATTGCCACTTTTCGTGAGGTGGGGGTCACATAAAAAACATGTTGAAAATTTGGATTGCAAATATCAACAAATGCCTGAGGTGTTAGGGTTTCCAACCATAACATCCCACCCTGTAGAGACTGACAGGCATCAGGGGTGTGACTTGGGGTCGTCAGCCATAATGCTTATACCATTCCACCCCCACCCACACCCTGCAGCCAATGACAGGCATCGAGGTGTGCCTTGGACTCTTCGGCCCCAAAGTTCACCCCATTCTCCTATATCGCACCCATCTCACCGTATTTCTTGATAGAATGGGGTGTGCATAAGGGCCAAAGACCCCAAGGCGCACCGTGACACTTGTCGGTGTCTGCAGTGTAGGGTGTGATGAAATGGCGTGGCCGTTATGCCTGACGACCCAAAGACACACCCCATTGCATGTCACTATCTGCAGGGTTGTGATGGGGTTGGCTTCAGTTCAATACTTCACTGCCATTCCTATTATGCAGCTCTGTAACTCCTACACTACCAATGCCAATTCCAGCAAGCAAACATTCAGCATTGACAAATGCTTGTTTACACTGCCTTAACGCAAGAGTGCAGTTCTAAAGGTGTCTAATTTGTGATTTTATGGGTAGCTGTAAGCCGTACCGCTCCGTCCTGAAACAGGAAGTTGAAATCAGTATCCCGGGTGTACTCCTATAAAGGTGAACTAGTCCACGGAGGGTATGGTGGGCATAATCCGCTGGAAGAGCTGTGGAAGAAAAATAATCAGCTCCTTCAGTGTAAAAAAGAGAGATCAAACTGCAAAACCTGTAAGAACAAAAGAAAATAGTAACAAAACAGTAACTCTGCTTAGCCAAAAGAAGTCTTAATGTTTCACCTTGCTCTGTCCTTTCAAGCAAACCTAGAAGACAAAAAGGTTAGTTAAAGCCAGGTGCTTTCTGTCAGCAAACTTTAGTCTGTTTACATTAATGCTGAAACTGAACTGAAGTTAAATGCAATTCTTTGCATTTAAAATGTGAACAAAGCCTCTCCTGTTTTCAGCACCCACCCTAACAAACCCTACAATGGCGGCCAATGTGAGGCCACGGGATAAAGAAAGCTCCAGCAACCCTATGATTACAATCAGCATTTCTTACCGACTACTGTCATAAATAGATTAAAGTGAAGGGCAAAAGGAGCAGTGTCTTGGCTTCCAGGTCTCCAAGGGTGTCCAGAATTAAAGCTTTCACTTACAGAAATAATTCTTATCCCCTTTCATTGCGAAAATACGTTGCATGAAAAACATTAATGCATGTTGCAGCTATCGATCAATAGAAAAACTGACAAATGGGGACATGGCCATGCTGTAGCCAAGATGACAGGGTAACTTCTATAGCTCTGTCTCCCCTACCCAAAATCATTGTCTATCCACCTCATACTAGAGAAACTGCATGGCCTAAATGGCACATTTGGCATTATTTCAATTAGAGCTATGTCACAGTTTTGTTTTGTACCTGCTCTGGTGTTCCAATCATGTGGATATGGCCTGGTCCGACGTGTGATCTCTCTGCAGTGACCTAGACTTCTCTCCACAAGGACGATGGCAGTTCCTCCAGCTCCCAACCTGAAAGTCATCAAATATGTTGGTTCAACTTTTGTGGGATACAGCCAACCTGAAAGAGACCATCTCACAAATGGCACAGGATGTGAGATTGCTAAACTCTCAAGTCACAGCGGCAGAATCCAGGATACAGACAGTTGAGCAGGTGGAAGAAGAGACTTAGTGGATTCTTAGGAAGCAGACCTCCCCTTTACAGTACATCCTGTGAAAAGAAAGGGAACATTGTTTAACCAGGAATAGCACACTAAGCCAAAGCTTGTTTCCAGATGCAACCAGGGAGCACAAGGAAGTTAAGTGACTTGCTCAGGATCACACAGTATGCACCTGGGCGGCGAATGGTTGATGACATGGAAGACCAGGTGTGACTAATAATATTAGGCTCTTCAGGTTCCCAGAGGGGGTTGAGGGGCCTGGTATGAAAAGATTCCTCCAAGTAGCCATCCCTGAAATCTTAATTGCCCTGGACTGACCTCCAGTGGAGATTAAGCAGGCTTACCAATCTTTGGCTCCAAAACACCACCTGGAGCCAGACCGTGATCAATATTGGCTAAATTGTTGCACTTCCCTCTGAAGAAGAATGTCCTTGCCTGGTTGAGGATATGACACCCCCTTCAACTGGCAAGATCACAGCATAAGCCTTTTTCAAGACTACCGATCAGAACATACCCAGCGTCAGAGATCTTTATCCCTGTCTGCAAACAACTAGCACAGTAAGGTGTTAAGTATTCTCTCAATATCCTGCCATCCTTAGAGTGCATGTGAATGGGGTTCCAAAGGATTGCCACTCACCAGAGGTGGCTGCAGCCTTGTTAGCTTCTGTATCCTGCAAGTGGGGAAGTTCCTGGCACCTTCAGTTCAGGAGCTGGTTACCCGTCACCACCAGCGCCAATGGATACAATGACTCCACCGCAAGACTGGGACAAACTACAACCACAGACTGCTGTTGAACCTGCACCAGAGGACTGGAGTTTCACCCTGCGAATGTGGGGGAGAAGGCACAACAGAACAGAGTAAAAAGCTTGCTGCCCCACCTTGCTGTTATTCTCACAGCTGCAGTCTCAGCTCCAGATTCCGAGCTTCCATATTGAGAGTATTGGAATCCCTGCTACTCCCAACAAATTCCAGGCTCTGTGTGTGCCGTCTGCCAGTGGACCATCCATCTTCCTACTCACCTCAAAGCCCAGCGGTAGCTACTTCTACACATCTTCTCAGAAGTCCTGGTCAGTGTTGGCACCTCTACCCCACTCACTACAGGCCTTTCCTCAGGACCGGATGATAATTCCAACTCATCACGGAAGTCTGTGAGAGCATCAACAGGATCGGGGTGAAGCAATGTAGACTGTGGATACTGCCTCGTGTGTAGCTTTTTCAGCTGATTGGGTTCCCCTCTCTCCCTACAGCATACTGCAGGGATCTTTAATGTCATCGGATGTCCCAGTGCTCTGCAGGGGCTCTGTCAGGATCTATACCATTGTGCATCCACTTCGCTCTGGCAGGACCTTCTGTTAATGTTACTTGTTTGTTGATGTTTTGTGTTATGCCTCTACATGATAGAATCATCCTGGCTACAGTAACTGTATGTATCCTTTGCAAAGCTGATTACTGTCATATCTAATGCATCACTGTACTTACTTCCTACCTGTTCTGTGTTAAGTGTTCTCCCAACCTTCCTAGTGCTCTCTACCACTCGACTGCTGGATCTCTTTGGCTTATAGTTGTCACTCTCAGCCACCCCTGACTTGCGAGGGCAGCAGTCTTGTCTGGTGGTGCACAAGTGGGGGGGGCTGTTAGGGCTGCCCATGTTTCATTTTTGGGCTCCTAATGAAGGCTCAAGTATACTGGCACAAAGGGATAAGTCTTTTGGTTTGGGGGAACTCTTTAGGCCCCCAAGCTCAGCATGGTGTCCTTGGATGGCAGCCTCTATTCTTCACAATGCCTTTTCAGCTGTCCACCTACCCAGGCTGTATAGCCTCCAACCTTGCCCCTGCCAGATGCGAGTAGATACAGCTATTTCACCACTCTTCCTTCACAGAGTACGTGCTGATTCTCAGGACTGGGGGCCATGAGGATAGCCTTAGACCTAAGACTCCAGCTTGGCTGGTCGGCCTGGCCAGCGTTACCCAGATGCAATCAGGTGGTATACCCCTCCGCCAACATAGCAATTGGTACTATTATTCTGGCCTACTATACTGTGCTCTGCTGATCTAGTGGGTGTATTTGATGGGACGATGCAGATGTAGACAACCACCTGAGTGGCACATACCCTACTGGTAACCTAAGCTCAGGCTTCCTCCCCAGTTTTGGGTAGGGAACGTGTGTGTCTGGAGACTGGCAGCTGTCCTGGGTGCTCTGCACTTGAGCCCTCCTTGATATTGCTGCTCCTTCCCTGTCTGGTGAAGGTCACTGGCCTGCTTGTCTGTGCCTTGATCTGGATTTCTGTGGGGGCTAGGCTAAGGGCCAGATATGGCTTACACTCTGCTGCTCCCATAGGTTCCTAGACATATGTTCAAGCTCCTACTTCTGTTTTATGAAAGGCCTGTGAATTTCTCTTATGCAGTATTTTGACTCTGTTAAATGTGTTTTTCGGAAGGGGGGAGGCTGTTATATAGTGTTATACTAGTTCTGCTTGCCCTTCTCTATATTTACAACTCTGGGTTTGTATGAGACCTCTCTTGCTGTTCGAGAACTCTGATTTTGGCTGACTCTCTGGGGTCTAGAAATACCTAACATAATAACATACTAAAAATGCCAGCAGAGTAAGCCTAATGGTCTGTCAAGTCTGCTCAAGGTGTGATACCCTAAATGGGTACTGTTGCCATCCCCCCTGCCTCCCCACAGAAGCCCCCCGCCCCACCCCTAAGCTCCCTTCCCAGGGTTGACATTTCCAGACTTCACCCTCCTCCTATACCTGTCCCAGCTCTTCTTGAACCCCTCCACTGTGCCAGCCTCCACCAGTTCCTCTGACAGAGCATTCCATGGCCCCACCACCCTCTCCATGAAGTAACACCTCCTCCTTTCCCCTCTGAGTCTCCCACCCTCCAGCCTCAAGCCTTGCCTCCTGGTGGTCCCTTCCTCCTTCCTCTGAAAAACCTTATCCAGTCCTCCCCTATTTAACCCCTTTAGATACTTAAAAACCTCAATCATATCCCCCATGTCCCTCCTCTCCTCCAGTGAGTACAGGCTGAGGTCCTCGAGCCTCTCCCCATAGGATCTATCACCGAGACCCCGAATCATTTTAGTCGCCCCCCCTCCTCTGGACCCTTTCCAGCAGCATAATGTCCTTCTTTAAGTGCGGCTGCCAAAACTGAACACAGTATTCCAGGTGCGCCTAACCAGGCCATTGTACAACTGCAGAATCACCACCCTGCTTCGTGATGTAGTCCCCCTGGCGATGCATCCCAGCATTTTATTAGCCTTAGCCACATACCTGACTACGTTACTGTAGGTATTCCATGGAACCACCCCTCAGGACATGGACATTTTGTGTCTTGGGTGTGATTGCTGCCCCTGGCATGTTACATGGTCTCTGTTCCCAGTTCCTTGGTTTGATAGGGCTCACAGTTTACCTTTCAGTTTTCATGCCATTCCTCCCATAATAGGCTCTGTGAGTATCATGTTACATTTTTTCATGTTTGCTTTATTTATTTATTTGTACATCAGTTTACAACCTTTGAGCCAGAGGCTGATTTCCAAAGGTACCTCATCATCTCTTTAAATGTACTAATTGTTATTTCCAGATATGGCTTTACATTGTTCTCTCTCTCAGAGGTATGTCCCATTGCTGGCAAAGTGTATATCCCTCGGTGCTACAGATAATTTCTCAGTATTTGGGTCGTAGTGGGGACCCTTTTGGTTCGCCACGTGTGATGCTTCCCTTCCTGTGATACTCCTTTTCCTGGTTCCCCCCTATGTCTGACATCCTGTTTCATGAGGAACATCTGTGGTCTCAGTTCCCCAACAGAGTGTAATTAACACTGTGCTGGCACATCGGAAAAAGCTCAGATACCATGTAGCTCTGAAGTAAGAGACAAAACTGTCAGAGGGGAGGTCCAGAAGTTATAAAAGCAATGGGTTGGACTAGAAGCACACAGTTGTGCTCCCTCATCGAAGAGGGGAGTCTCTATTCTGATAAATTAATCCCTGAAATGGACTGTGCGGTCACGGTCCTTTGATGGCCTTGGAGGCTGGGTGCTTCTCAAGGTATCTATCCCTGGCACCCCCTCCCCCCTGGGTCCCAAGATCAATTTATAGTCCCAATACAGATTTTCCCTCCTTTTTTTATTACTGTGACACAGGCAATGACAGACCTAATGGATGGGGGGAGGGGTCCCTGCCTTTTAGGAGGAGATTTTAATATCACGCTAGACTCTTTGGTGGTCTGTTCCTCCTTTCTCTGTGAAGCACACCCAAATGCTGCTCATGTAGTTAAAAACATGATGTTGGAGCTCCACCTCTTGGATGTTTGGATGACTCTTCATCCCAGGGACAGGGAATACTTCTATATTTCTCTGCTTCTGATAGTTGGATAGATTTGACTGGGAGGGATCTCCCTAGATCCTACATGCCTCTATTAAGTCAGTTATTGAACCAATCATACTGTCCAGCCATGCCACGCTGCCTCTCCTCCTCATTTGGGACCTGGAAGCACCGAGGTCTTCTTCCTCCCCTGTAGGTTGGACCCCTTGCTTATGCAGGACAATTGTTTTCTATCCTGGGTTTGCAAAGCACATAAGACTACTTTCACACAAATGGTACAGGAGAGGTCACCCCCTCTACACTTTGGGAGGCTTATAAAGCTACTCTGCAGGGGCACATAATGCAGTTTGCATCCCAGAGATGCAGGGCTAGAGAGACAGAACTTACCGCATTGGTGGTGGAATTATAGGATGCAGTTAAGTACTATAAATCTCTCAAACAGAAACATCTGCTATTTGTGGAATTGATAGGTAAGTTGCAGCTAAATACTCTTATCTCACAAAGCTGATCTAGCTCTCCTATGAACTAAGCATCAGTTTTGGTATGGGGGTGAGAAACCCCCCAGACTGTTTTCCTACACTCCACGAAAGCAGCAGCTGGAACATCCTATCCCTTCTCTCTCTGTGACCATCACAGGGTTATCACTTATGGACCAACTGATTTTAACTCCATTATGACCACTCTCTACAAATCTCTCTACACCTCATCAGGGATGCTGGTTGCCCAGGCTTTGGAGAACTTTTTCTCTAAATTACAGATCCTATGATAAGCCATGACCAGGTCCAAACCCTTGAATTTCTGCTCACAGAGAATGAGGTCTCTACTGCCATCAGGTCTCTCTATATGCACAGGTCCCCTTGGGGTGGAATTCTGGTGGTCAGTGCACCAGCACCTTAGTGCACAGCTGAGTGCTTCACTCTTCAGAAAGTTTGCAGAGGCAAATTCCATTGGGCGCCTTCCACCCATGCTTAATGAGGTGGTTATTACAGTCTTGCCTAAAGGAGGGAAGGACCCACTAAATCTGGCTAGCTGTTGCCCCATCTCCCTGATAAATGTGGATGTGAAGGTCCTTATGAAAGTCCTTGTGGTCCAGCCTGAGGGCATTCTCCCTGACTTGATGCATCCGTCACAAATCGACTTTGTGAAAGGCCAACTTAGTTTCGATCAACTTTGCTACCTTATGAATCTGTTTCATGGTGTGAAGGCTAACCTCACCCCCACAGCAGATGTTTATTTATTTGAAAATTGGTGACTGGGAAAGTGCCTGGTCTGCTACAAGGCCCCCCGGCCCCGTTCTCTGGGATGCTTACAGGCACCGGAGAACCCAGTGCAAACAACAGACCAAATCCCTGAAACAGAACTACTTCCGTAACCTTCAAAAGGAAAGTCTTGGTGACCCCAGGAAATTCTGGGAAGCCATTGGGTCACTTCTTAACCCCCACACAGGCAAGTCTGCCTCCCAGCTGAATTCCCCCTCAGGCCTGGTGACTGACCCCCTGAAAGTGGCCCATGCTTTCAAAAAGAAATTTACTGACCTCTCTGCGCACCTCTCTAAGTTCCCGAGTGGCCAGCCCAGTGAATCAGTCATCCACCCCAACCCCCAACCCGCTCCTTCATTCCCCACCCTCCCCATACCCCCTTTCTACTTCAAGACTGTCTCCACTACTGACACTGCTATGCTTCTCAAATACCTCCTAACCATGGCTTACCTGGATTTGATGATCTCTCCCCCTTCCTCCTCAAGTTCATCTCCCCTGCCATTACTAAGCCCTTAACATTTATCTTTAACCTTGCCCTATCTATATCTACTATGCCGGATACGTGGAAGATGACCAGAGTCATCCCTATTTTCAAAGCAGGTGACCCACACTCCACTGACAACTACTGGCCTATCTCCATCCTTCCCCACCTAAGTAAGCTCCTAGAGAAAGTTATTCACCATCAGCTCTCCGAACACATTTCTAAGTGTAACCTCATGTGTAGCCAGCAACATGGCTTTCACAGGAATCACAGTACCTCCACTGCCCTTGCACTATTGACTGACCACATCGTCAGGAACATGGATAATGGGCAAGCCACAGGTGCAGTTTTCGTTGACCTATCCAAGGCTTTTGACTTGGTAAATCATGCCCTCCTCCTCTTGAAACTGCATCTCCTCTGCTGCTCCTTCAAAGTATCGAACTGGCTCCTGAGCTACCTCTCAAACCACTCTCAATTTGTCTGTGTGCACCATGCTTGCTCCCTTACCCTGCCTGTCACTACTGGTGTCCCTCAGGGCTCCATTGTGGGTCCCCTGTTTTTTCCTTATTCATAAATTCCCTCTCCTTTGACTGTATTACCTGCCACTCCCTCCTCTATGCAGATAACCTTGTCCTTTTTTTCAGTGACAAATCCCTCTCCTGCTTCTCCTCCACCCTCACCCAAAACTATGGTGCTGCCCAAAACTGGTTTGCAGCAAACCTCCTCTTGGTGAATGTCAAGAAGACAAAGTCCATGTTGTTCGGATCTCAGCCCTTCCTTGCCAAGCTCAAATCTCACTCCCCTTTCAACATAATCTCCCCCGATGGTCAGGTACTAGAAAACATTGATGTCTTTAAGTATCTTGGTGTCACACTTGACCCCTCCCTCTCCTTCTTTGAGCACATTAACTCTGTGGTTCGAAGGATACACCAAAAGTTGAGAACAGCATACAGATTCAAGCACTACCTCAGCCCTGATTCTCAGCTTTCTGTAGTCCAGGGAAACCTACTCTCCCTGATCGACTATTGCTCCACCATCCGTGCCAGGTCATCCTCTTCCCTCACTGACAAACTCTCCATTGCCTACAACAGTGCCTGTTGCTTTGTCTTACTGGCTCCTTTCTCCACTCACCACTGTGTCCTCTATCAGTCACAGGGATGGCTCCCAGCCCAAGGCCACGTTGCCTTTGCTCATTGCTGCATGATCAATAAGACCATCTGAACCAGCCAAGAGTCCCCTCTTGCAACTCTTTTCAGAATCAAAACCCCGCCCCACTGCCTCTGCTCAAATACTACCCCCCAAGTACCTAGGATATCTATCGACATGGGAGGGAGAGCCCTGTCCGCTGCAGCCCCCTTACTATGGAATAAACTGCTAACCGAGCTTTGCTCCCTTAACTCCCACTGCCTGTTCAAATCTCGACTCAAAGATTGGCTCCTCACCGAGTCATGCTGCCAGTGCTTCGCTGGGTAGCTCCCTTTCCTCCCCTCCATTGGCCATAGCCACCAGACAACTGTTTCAATGTTTATTTGCCTGTGTAACTTGAGTTCCTCTCCCAATGTTGCTAGGGTCCATTTTGTTTGTACTCCCTCCAATTATACACTATGTCTTCTCTGTAACTACCCATGCTTTTAATTACTCTATTGTATATTGTATTTTTGTTTACTCTATTGTATTATTGACTACTTTACTATATTTTGCTTGTTGCTTCCTGTGCCATTGTATGGCCCGGGTCGTGCCTGAAAACAGTCCCTGGGATCAGTGTGCCTACCCGGTTATCAAAGTCATGAATAAAAAGGCACGCCGAGACGGTGCTCATTTCCAGGTGTGACCTAGGAGAAAGGAAGACAGGATACATAACACATAGCACAGACACTATTTTGCAGTTGCAATAAAGTGCATTCAGATACATGGATAGGTACAGGAGTAAGTGCAACAAAAAGTGAAATAAAAAAATAAATGCAAACTATGTAAACAAGGCATCAGCAACAAAATAAGGTTTCAGCAACACTTCCACCTAGGTATGAGGCAAATGCAAGTGGAGCAATCTGGGAGGAGGAAAACAGGAGCGGGGGGAGGAAAAGAGTTTCAGCTGGTGCTTGAGGGAGACAGGGGAGGCAGTGAAGTGGAGGGAAGATGGGAGTTGGTTTCAAATTGATGAGAGGCAATTGGAAAAAGCTGATTGCCCAGCAGAGGAGTGGGGTTGAGGAAAGGCAAAGGTGCAAGGATCTTGGAGCAGAGGGATCAGGAGGCAGAGGAGATAAGGGAGAGGAGGGATTCACAGAAAGATGGTCCAGATGGATACCATGGGGTCACATAGTAAGGGGGACACAAACAAATGACTATCTATAGGTCTTTTGTGAATGTGTATTTCTTGAAGAAGGAAGGAATTAAACACTCAGATCAGTTGAACCAAAATCATATGCTTCATAGAGTTAAAGGTGATATATGATGCTATACCCAATTATAGGCTATATCTAATGTCCTTCTATGGGCAGGAACCCTGGATTTTTCAAAGAGCCCAGAAAGTGCTGTTCAAAGTGAGGATATATTGCTGCACCCCAAGGTTTAGTTGTTTAGTTGTCTAGTCGTATGTTTTATTGTTTTAATCTGTCATGTAGACTTTACCAAAGATTTTCACAAATCATGTAACCTATTATCATTTTCTATTATCATTTTCTATTAAGTGCTTATGTGACTTTGTGACCTTTTAAGCTGTAAGCTGGAAAACAGATCTGTAATAAAGAAAGTATAAAAAAGGGAGAGGAGAGAAGACAGGTAAAACGGAAGGGACTCAAACCACTATTTGGAAATGAGTGAGGGTACAATTGATCTGGTGATGTGAATGCAGAGTAGAGTGAGAATCAATAAGGAGTAGTATAGTAAGCAATGATGAGTATGAAGAGGGGAGTTTGTAGCAAAGCAGTAGAAGGAGCTGCAGTGGGTGTCCAGTTTGGCCAGGGAATTGGTGGGGACAGTGCCATGGACCACATCCGCACAGTCAAAGACTAGGAGCACCATTTTGGTATCAAGCTCATTGCAGACCTGTGGAAACTATCTTTATTGTGGTATAAGGCACAAAGTGTAGGGTGGAGCTTTGCATGGATGGCGTCAATGTGGACAAAGAAGTCAAACTTGCTGTCTTGCAAGGTTAACACCAAGGCAGAGAGGTCAATAGGAGGCAGAGCAGGGGTAAATGGAGAAATAGGCCAAGGTAACACGTACAGGGATGGGGCTAAAAGGGGTAAGACCATCACAAAATGGAGAGTGATGAGTGCCAATGCCCATAGTCTGGTTAACAAGCTTCCTGAACTAGTGGCCTTCATGGAAGAGGGATGCCTGTATATCGTGGCAGTCACAGAAACCTGGTACACAGAGAACCATGACTGGGATGTCAACATACCAGGGTACACAATCTATAGGAGGGCCAGGGAGGGTAAAAGAGGAGGAGGAGGAGTAGCTCTCTACGTAAGGGAAGGGATCAAAGCAATGGAACTAATGGGTAAACAGGGAGGAGTGGAGGCACCGTGGGTCACCTTGAAGACAGGAAATGGCACCACAATCTGCACAGGGGTTGTATGCAGACCTCCATCTCAGGGGGAGGAAATGGACAAGGAAATGATAGGAGGCATCCTTAGAATGGCAGAAAAAGGGGAGTTATTGTTAATGGGGGACCTGAAAATGCTAGATATTAACTGGAGCACATTTGCTGCATCTACATCCAAGAGCAGAGTCATTCTCGATGCCCTACAGGGGGCATGCCTCAGGCAGCTAGTGATGGAACCCACTCGGGAGGGAGCAGTCTTAGACCTGGTACTCTCAAACGGGGACAGTGAGAGGATCTTGGATTTAGAAGTAGGTAGCCATCTGGGAACAAGCGACCACCAGCCAGTGTGGTTCACAATAAACACAGCCATAGAGTCAAGCCATACAAAAACAAGTGTGCTGGACTTTCAGAGGATTGACTTTGGCAGAATGGGAGAGTGCCTAAGGAATGCACTAGCAGAAGAAGGAAGGAAGGAAGGAAGGGAGGAGGGAGGGTGGGTGAGTGGAGGAACAATGGGAAAAATCAAAACTGCCATCACAGAGTCAACAAGCCTTTGTGTGAATCAAAAAAACAAAACAAAGGAAAAAACCTCTATGGTTCTCAAAAGAGGTGGTGAGGAAGGTTGGGGAGAAAAAGCATTTAGAAAGTAAAAGGAATCACAGAAGGAGCAAGACAGAGAACTATCAGTTAAAGCAGAAGGAAGCGGGAAAGGCATTCAGAATAGCAAAGGCCCAAACTGAAGAAAAGGGTAACCTGTGAACAAGGTGACTGTAATCGGGCACCTATAAAACTGGTGACTCAGTTACCGAGCCTGTGTTCAGGGCTACCTGGTGAGGGGGGATGACTGGATACTGGGATGGGCAAAATACAACAACGGGATGTAGGCGCGCACATGCGCATGTACACGCGCAGGGGGAAGAGGCAGGGGAGGGATGGTATGTGGGAGAGAATGTGGTGGGCAGCTGCTGAGCTGGTCCGCTAGTGTAGTGAGGAGGGTGGTCAGTTGGGAGGTGGAGGGTACAGGGTTCGGGTGTGGCGCGGTGCGTTTTTTTTTGCGCCCCAACATGCACCCCCCTGGAGTTGAGAATTCTTAAGTGGAGGGGTGCAGTGTTGCAGCCCGCCCATTGAAAAAACAACCCATAGGTCTCTGGCTCCCTATTTCTCTTCACCACAAGTGTGCATCGCCGAAATTCATTTTCAGCGATGTACACTAGCTGTAACGGCAATCACTAATCTGCGATCACTGTTTTGACATGGAACCAAGGAAAAGATAGCCAAATCAGATAAGAAGGGGGATAAAACCTTTTATAGGTACATAAGTGAGCGAAGAAAGATCAAGGGAGGGATAGTGAGGCTTTTATAAAGGGGATGGGGTGTGGACAGAGTGTGACAGTGAAAAGGCAGAGATACTGAACAAATACTTTTGTTCAGTACTAACAACCAAACAATAGAAGCACTCTGGATAGGAGGGTCAATACCAGTCCATTCACAGAAGAAAGGGTCCTGAAACAACTCTTAAAACTCAAGGTGACAAGGCAATGGGGCCTGACGGGATTCACCCCAGAATTCTAAAAGAACTAAAGGGAGAACTAGTGACACCAATGACTACGCTTTTTAACAAATCATGGGGGGATGGCGTGGTACCTGAGGACTGGAGGAAGGTGGATGTAATTCCTCTTCACAAAAGTGGGAGCAAAAGACATTAAACTAGACCGGCCCCAGTACTGAACCCTGCGGTATCCCGCTAGTAACCCCCCTTTCTTTGGAGTGGACTCTGTTTACTATTACCCTCTGTATCCTGTTGTCCAGCCAATTTTTTACCCAGGCTACCACCCAAGGACCCGCTCCCAGGCTGGCTAACTTGTTTATTAATCTTAATAAGCGGTCCTTATCTGCCGGACCTGTTGGTTTGATCTCAGTGGTAGGGAAAATGATGGAATCACTTCTGAAAGAAAGAATTGTTGAGTATCTAGAGGCCAGTAGGGCACAGGACCCAAGGCCACATGGATTCACAGCAGAAATATCATGTCAGACAAATCTAATAGATTTCTTTGACTGGGTGACCAAAGTAGTAGACCAGGGAGGGGCTGTGGACATGGCCTAACTGGACTTTAGCAAGGTATTTGACATAGTCCCACACAAACATAGAAACATAGATTTTTGACGGCAGATAAGGACCGCTTATTAAGATTAATAAACAAGTTAGCCAGCCTGGGAGCGGGTCCTTGGGTGGTAGCCTGGGTAAAAAATTGGCTGGACAACAGGATACAGAGGGTAATAGTAAACAGAGTCCACTCCAAAGAAAGGGGGGTTACTAGCGGGATACCGCAGGGTTCAGTACTGGGGCCGGTCTAGTTTAATGTCTTTATAAGTGACGTTGCAGAGGGACTGGAAGGAAAAGTATGCCTCTTTGCAGATGACACAATGATCTGCAACAGGTTGATACACGGGGGGAGGGTGAAACGATGAGAAGGGACTTGGCAAGGTTGGAGGAATGGTCAAAAGTATGGCAGCTTAGATTCAATGTAAAGAAGTGCAAAGTAATGCACCTGTGAAACAAAAGCCCAGGGGAAGAGTACACAATGGGGGGTACTAACAACAACAAAAATGAAAAGGGACCTGTGGGTAGTCATATCAGATGACCTAAAGGTAGGCAGGCAATGCAAGAAGGTATTAAGAAGTGCTGGGGGGATGCTGGGATGATAGGGAGAAGTATCATTAGTAGAATACAGGAAGTTGTCATCCCTCTGTACAAACAGTTGGTGAGACCCCATCTGGAGTGCTACGTGCAGTTCTGGAGACCCCATCTCCACAAGGACATAGATAGGATAGTGGTAGTCCAGAGGAAGGCAACTAAAATGGTACAGGGTCTGCACCAGAAACCATACGAAGAAAGACTAAAGAAGCTTAATATGTATACCCTTGAGGAAAGGAGCGAGAGGCGGTACATGATAGAAACTTTCAAGTACCTCAAGGGAATCAACAAAGTCCAAGAGGGTAGCATCTTTCAGAAAAAGAGATGTGCAAGATCAAGGGGGCACAATTTGAAGATGGGGGGGACAGCTCAGGGGCAATGTGAGGAAGTATTTTTTCACAGAGAGGGTGGTGGACACATGGAAAGGCCTTTCTGAGGAGATCATGGGGTCAAAAACAGTGGGGGAATTCAATAAATGTGGCAGGCATAAGGCAATTATAATGGGGGGTAGGAGGAAGTAGGCTGTTGGTTAACTAGGATCTGCAGCTTATCCAATAGATATGGAAATGGGCAGACTGGGTAGGCCAAGCGGTCCTTATCTGCCGTCAAAGTCTATGTTTCTATGTCTAGCCATGCACCAGGGTACTTGAAGGATTGGACCACTTCTAGAGGGGTGCCATCCAAGGTGGCGAAGATGGGCAGAGCTGGGAGTCTGGCCAGTGTCTGGCTGGTACCAAAAGTCATGGACACAGTTTTTTGTGCTGACCTGGAGTTGGTTTGATTGGAAGCAGTGCAGAAAATTTTAGAAGTCTTGCGGGAGCAGACCTTCTGCAGCTGAGGAGGAGGGACCAGTAGTGTAGATGACTGTGTCATCTGCATACATGTGAATATACAAGTTGGCACAGGCCTGGAGGAGGAGAAGGCCAGTGAGGAAGATGGAGAAGAGAATGGGACCCAGGATGGAGCCCTGTGAAACTCCCACTTCAATTAGAAGAGGAGCAGCTGTAGCCATTGAATCTGAGAAGGTGTTTGATCTGAAGGAGTGGGGTTACCTCTTGCATGTTCTGAAAAGATTGGGTTTGGTTCCAATTTTCTTGCCTGAATCAGAGCTCTGTATGCTAACCCATCAGCTAAGGTTCTGACCAATAATATGTTGTGCCCCGGTACAAAGTTACAGGGCAGGGGTGTCCTCTCTCTCCTCCATTGTTTGTACTAGCAGTCGAGCTACTCAACATTGCCATCCATGCCCACCCCCAAATCACAGACATCCTATTGTGCTCTATTGAAAAATGTACAATGCTTTATGCTGACAATCTTTTGGTACTCTTATCAGATGTCCTCATACAAATGTACCTGCTTTCCCAGTTCCATAGGATTTCCAGCTTAAAAGTGAACCCTTCCAAAACATATCTCCCCCTTGACAACAACTGCCCATGACAGTCTTTCACCAACTGGGCTTACAGCGATCTCCCTGATATGTCTGGGTATCCAGTTAATTGCTGATTTATTCCAATTAAGCAGGTTGAATCTTGCTCCTGTCATAGCAGAGATACCAGCAGAATGTGACAGGTGGCTTGAACTGAACCTCTCCCTGGCAGGAAAAACTTTGGTCCTTAAAATGATCATGACCCTAAATTGCTGGACCGCTTGTCTCATTTTCCCTTAGTTATCCCATCCCTCTGGTATGCCAAGACAGAAGCTCTGATAAGCAGATTTTAATATGACTCCTAACACCCTGTTACAGCAGGGCTAAAATGAACTCTCACTGGAAAAGAGGAGGTTAGATTTTACCCCAACTCTTTTCCTATATGTCTTATATAGGAGCTCAAACTTTATAGTGGTTTCAGTGTGATTAGGGGTCTGCCCACTTATGGCTAAAGTTGGAGAGGGATCGTTGCATGGGACAGTCCCCTTCTTCAGTGCTGTATACATCTCCAGTTGCAGCCACACTTTGGCACTGGTCTGCTGAGAGGGCCTCCATCACAGCATGGCACCAGTTGCCAAAGCTCATTAACCCCCCACTGGAGTGGGCTTCTCTGTGGGGTAATCCACATATCACCATAGATAAACACATTATTTTTTGGCAGACAACTGGAATACCTATGGTCAGGATTTATTTCTTTCCAAGACACTTAACCTGGATTCTTTTGAAGGTCTATGCAGACAGTGTGGCTTGATGAAGCATGATGTTTGGAAATTCCTTTAGTTTCAGAGTGCTCTGTACCCCCTTCCTACATTCCAGGTTTAATTCCAGTGACCTCACTTCATCACTTCTGAAGTGGTATCTGATTTCTAGAGGGAGTGCTAGTCGAGTTTATCAGTGTACCATCAGCTCCATTCCAGATCAGTCCCAGTGGGTTCACCAGCATTGAGAATCTGCCTTTAACAGTCCAATTTCTGAACAAGAGTGGAGCTCATGTTAGATAATAGCTAAGAGCACTTGCTATGATGTCCACAGTCTTTTAATATAGAATAAAGTGTTCCACTCATGGTATAGCACTCCTTCCAAATTATATACATTTGGTTTGTGTAGTCAGATGACAAATGCTGGTGTTGTCAGAGTAAGCAGGCACCCTTTTTCATGTTTTATGGTCCCGTGCTTCACTGTGATCATTCTGGAGGAAGGTATATGAAGATTGTAAGGCAGTAGTGGGCCCCAGTTTTCCCCTGACTCCACTGTTATTTCTTTTGGACATTCCTCCAATGGGAATCACTCAATTTGACCTCCAGCTGCATTGATTGATAGAAGCTAAATGCCTGTTGCTGCAGCAGTGGGGAGTCAATGTCGCCACTGTGCTGCAATGGAGAGGGGTCTTATCTTCACTGACAATCTTATCCAGAATGTTACATCTGGCAAAAGGTACTCTATCCAAATTCTATGTGTGTTGGGGATCCTACATTTACTCGCCTTTGTGAACACCAGGTCCGTGTTTCCCAATGAGAGAGGATAAGAGCTTGTTACACCCTCCATGATTTCCCCTCCTGATGGTTTCCCCTGATTTATACTCCCCCCACCCCCCTCAGTCTTTCATGGCTGCTCCTGAATATGCACTCTAAATTACTAAAGTAGAGGGGTTGGCAAAAACCAAAAAGAATGAAGAAGGGGCTGTTAAGTGGGTCACCTTGGAACATTAGTTTCCTTTTATATGGATATTTGCAATGTATTTATTCACTCTGTGTTACTGAATGGGGTTTCCTACCTTTGTACTCCCCAATGAGCTCTTGTATAATGACTGTGCAGCTGTGTGTCTAGGGGTGAGGGAGTCCATTGTTGTTTGGTACTCCTTGCATGAATAAAAGCACTACTTTAGTTACTGGCTTGGTTGTCTGCAATACTTTCAAGGAGAGACCCGAGTGACACCTGTATTTTGGATTTCTGTCTAGTTCATTGTGTTTTTCTGGTGTATGGTTGTTGCTCTGTGTGTCATGATTTCTTACTCAATAAAAATGATTAACAGCAAGAGAAATTCAAGCAACTATCTTTGATTAAAGCAGTGAGGACCATGGTGTGAGCTGCCCCAACTTCACTTTATTACAGCAGAGGTTTCAGTGGTGTCAGCCTACTGAATAACTAATTTTATTAAAATGTACCATGAAGCTCTGGCATGCTGATGACATGGGTTTGTGCCTCAGACTCAAAGTGACAGGAGCGGAGACTGTCAGGAAGTGTGCAGGAGCATCTGAGCAGACACCCTCCTCTCAGGTTAGGGTGAGATGCCAGTATCACTCTCAAATGACACATGGAGGCCAGAAAGCATGGGTGTGCTGTGAATAGTGCTGGTATTCCTGTGGTGCCAGCCCCAGCAGGGCCATCAAAAGCTTAGGCTGACTAGGTTGGTGGACATGACTTAAAGGGGGGAAATTCCTTCCAGCTGATGCAGGATGCAGTTAACTGCTGCCATGTCAAATGCCTGCCCCTCCCCCCAAGGCTTCAGGTGCTGCACAGCAAAAATCCAGACTCTCCCTGAATAAGCACTTGCCAGGATAAAAGGGCAGACCCACACCAGGGGGTGAGCTGGGGCACTCAAGGCAGCACACCAGGATATCTAGGGTGTCTGTCCAGAAAGGTAGTTCAAGGCAACTAGGCAGAGACCATGAGTGGCAGCAAGCAAGTTGGACTGGAGCATCAGGTAAGAACGGTGAAACTGGGCCATTAAGAGAATTAAAAAAAAATAATCAGTGAAATACAGCTTTATGTAGCATCTGAGATCTTACTTAAAGTCAAAGGGCTGGATTTTCAAAAGGGATGTCTCAAATGCATTTCCCCAATTTTGGTGTGCACCAACAGCATCTGAAATGGGGCAAAACACTGGAATGGTATTTTCAAATGTTTTGCCCCCTTTTAAGGCACTTGCCATGCTTTGTGGGGCTTTACAAATGTGTCATTAAAGTGCTCCTAATTGGCTGCAAGTTTTGATAGTTTCACATATAATTTAAACTACTTTTGATGTGTTCTTAATTGTTGCAAGTGTTGGGACTGTGCAAATCCCCAATGCAGCTTTGAACATCCAACCCAGAGACTTGGGGCCCGATTCTAGAAGGGTGGCGCAAGTTGCCGCGGAACGCAACTTGCATCACCCACAACTGTGACAATGTCCCTGTGCCCTATTCTAGAAGGGGCAGGATCTCCGCAATAAAGACCTGTGACTTGTGACATGTGGCTAGGTACGCCACACAGAGGGCATACCTAGCCAGCATGTTGCAACCCACTGCCGCAGGTCACAAGTGCACCCCCTACCTGTGCCCTGACCACCGGATTGCCCACCGCAAATGCAGCACATCACCTGCCCTGGTAGTCTAGTGACCTCCCAACTGTACAGTAATAAAAAAAGAATCCCCGTTGCCCTGGTAGTCTAGTGCCCCCCCAACTGTACAGTAATAAAAGAAGAATCCCCATTGCCCTGGTAGTCTAGTGCCCCCCAACTATACAGTAATAAAAAAAAGAATCCCCATTGCCCTGGTAGTCTAGTGGCCCTCCCAACTGTAAATTAATAAAGAAGAATCCCCGTTGCCCTGGTAATCTAGTGGCCCCCCTAAATTGTACATAAATAACAAAGATAATCCCCATTTCCCTGGTAGTCTAGTGGCCCCCCACCCAGCCATGCCAGCTCACCCAGCACCCCCCACCTGTCCCCAGCCAGTGACTGGCACAGCCCACCTCTCACCTCCACAGCCAGCCACCGACTGAGTGCAGTATTAGCGCTACTGCACAGACACGCTCAGAAATTAATTTCTGGGGATGGGGATGGGTGGAGGGTGCTGGGTGGACTGGCATGGCTAGGTGGGGGCGTGGGGGGCCACTAGACTACCAGGGAAATGGGGATTCTCTTTTTTATTTATGTACAGTTCAGGGGAGCCACTAGACTACCAGGGAAATGGGGATTCTGTTTTCTATTGCCTTACAGTTTGGGGGGCCACTAGACTACCAGGGCTGGCTTATTGCTGCATATAGTAAGGGAAGTACTTCCATGGTTTGGGGCATGGGTGGGGGATGGAGCCACCGGCCCTGCAGGGCTTCTGCCAACAGCTGCTCTTAGGGGGCTAGAGTATGAGTAGCCCTGTGAGGCCCCACTGGGCTGTGCTGGGCATGGGGGGGAAGGAAACTGTACACTGTCCGCTGGACAGGCGACGGGTCTACAGGACCCCCGGGGGTGTCCATAAGTTATACCAGCTAAATGCTGGTATAACTTTTGTTGCTGGATCTCCTCTGGGGGTTCTTGTAGAATCCCAATGTGGGCACTTTATGGCTGCCCTTCTAGAATGGCATGCAACTGCTGCCGTAAACCACTTAGTGCCATGTCGCAGGGGATTTATGCAGCATAACTGCTGTTTGGTGCAAGTGGCCTGTGCCATGTCATAGGCCACTATGTAGAATTGCACATATCACAATTGCTGGCGTAAGTTGCTACATGCACCATTCTATTTGGTGCAACTGCAGTTACGCCAGGCATAACCCTTCTAGAATCAGGCCCTTTATCTTTTTATACCATGTAAATTTAAATTCAGAGCTGTGTGGCATTTCTGTGCTTCACTTTTATAGAGTTCCTGAGTTCTAGAAAATGTCTTTGAAAAAATGTCCACAATTTGTGAATTTAAAGGGAAGGTCCCCACAGCCTTTTTTTTTTTGTTTGTTTGTTTTCCTGTGTAGTTTGTAGGTATGAACAGTGATTGCCTCTATTCCACCCTTCTAATTTCATCAGGGTTTAAATGTAAATAAAGGTACTTAAATATGGTGTAAAAAACTGTTTGACTCCATTGCAAAGGTCATGATCCGACTCATGTAAAGCATCCTGAAATTTTATGATGTTTTACTGACTAGTTTTATCACTGACTTAATGGGTGTGACAGGGTTGTATAAGATCCTGTCCAATTTGTTATGCAAAGAGAGATAAAAACAAGGATCTGTTTTGTCCTCTCCTATTATGCCCCTTTGCCTGTCTGATTGCGCAATCCCATTTTCAGTTTCCCACTGTTATCGCTCTTCCTTCACTTACTGTTTCTGATCTTTCTTTCTCCCTTTGCTTCTCTGTGGTTAAAAAAAAGTGCCTGTGAATCTTTATGTAAAACTGGGATCCATTGGTTTGCAAATGTATATACTTATATTGTTGAAATGATTGCAGAAAACTATTTGGGTTTCTTAAAAAATAATCTGCAATATAGGGGGTAGACATTGATATGTATTTTGACCTCTACAAGCTTGTTTACAGAATTATCAAGAGGAGACCAGCTCTGGGACAGAATGTTCTGTTTTGTTGCACCTGTTAAGACTAGTTGTACTCTTCAGGCTGTTCACAGGCATGAAACTGACAAAGCTCTGATACATTTTGTGAAAGACAGGAGATGAAATTTACAAGAGCAGGATGCAGAATTTGAACTGCCAGGAAAATACATCATATAAAAGGAGAGCAATGTTTTATTTAGACAGAGTTGGAGAGACTGAGATTTCAATTGAGAGACAGAGTGAGAGAAAGAGAGAGAGAGAGAGAAGAAAGACAGACTCAAATGAAGGTTATCTTTGTTTATACTGCCTTTGGGAAGAGCTATCCTGTACAATTTTGTTTTTATATTTTATTGTTATTAATAATTATAAAATGCTATTTGTGAATGTTATAACTTCTCCTGGTCTGCCCATGCTTCCTGACCTATGCCTCTATGCAGTGTTGAAATTACACTTTGGGAGCTTTGGGAGCCGAAGGGGGGCTGTAAGTGCACTATCTTTAAATTGAGCCCCCTTCCTATTGTAAGTCAATGGTAGTGATGCATGAACTACCATAGCTCACTTCAGAGCTGGGGAACTGAGCCCTGTCAAGCCCCACATAATCCCAACACTGCTTCTATAACAGTGGGGAATTTAATATAAAGAGTTAATAGTTTTTGTTAGGACATACATTTGGATAGCCATTTTTCTTTTGAAACACATACATCTCAACTTAGAAAATGGGTAAGAGAATCCTTGCTTTCCAATTGGCTAGGACACCGATCTTAGTGGGCGGGTATTTTTGAATAGAGCCTGCCAAAAAACAAGTTCCCATTCGGGGTGCCCTATTACTTGGAATATACTTAAGCACCCAAAATTTTCAAACAGAGCGGCCAGCATGTTTTCTGCCTCACTAATGGGCGACCGAGAGAGGCAGCTCCCAACCCCATCAAGAGAAGCCACCTTCCCCACAGACCCTGTAGCAAACCATCACAAAGGCACTAGTAGTTTAACTGAAGTTTTTATTTGAACCCCCCCAAAAAGCATTCTTTTCTCTGACTACGAAGCCGTCAGTACAGCTCCACTACAAAGTAGTCTAAAGTCTGTGGTTTCACTGTCAAGCATGACAGAGTAACAGTGGCTTCTCTTCCCACTTGCCACACAAAAAAAAACCCCTATTTCTTTTGTACCTGCATCTTTGTGTTCTTTTGTTGCTGACTTCACTGGACCTCTCCCTAAACATAACAGCCGATTTTCTGTCCCAGTCCCTCCCGGTACATCCAGTAACCACAAGGCACTTCAGTAAAATTGAAACGGAAAGAGTCTTAAAGAAAATCACTGTCCAGTTCTATGCCATCAGGAAGACAGACTAAAAGAGTGTTTCCCCCCACCCGTGCCTGTATGTGTGGGGAGGGGGGCACCGACAGTAACCATGACAATGAGCTCAACAGTTAGAGCTATCCACTAGGACAAGAGTCCCTATTTAGAGAAAAAAAAAAAACAACAGTATTCAAATGAGGGAGAGGAAGTAATTTATTATAAATTAAAGTAAATGTTGAAGACTTTAAACATTAAGTATTTTTTTTTACACATAAAATACACTACCTATTTTCTAAGTGCAATATTACCCTCCAGGGTGAGCGGTCTTGGGAAATACTGGACCTTCCAGTGACCGTAAGGCCCTCCACCTGCGGTGTCGGGCCTCATTTTGCTTCTGTACTGCCTGGTATTTCCCAATATCGCCCACCCTGTCAGGTATTATTGCTTAATTATTAAGACCCTTCTTAAAAGGTTAGAGTTACTCTATCATATTAATCAGTTTCCTATCCCAGAATCTGAAAAATTGCTTGCTACAAGTCTTTTGTTATCCAAATTGGAATGTGGAATGTTATTTTATTTTACTTTTCTGCAAATGATAAGCTTTTAAATATGCTAAATTCAGTTTATAGTAGCATTTGCAGATTTGTAACTGGTATGCCCAAATCAACACACCACTGCTGACTTTGCAGAGGAATGTGTTGTTTATCATTTAGGGACAGCCTCCACTACTGTGCATCAGTTTTCATGCATAAAATCTGTCTTGGATTGATGCCTCTTTTAGTAATTGATATTTTTCCAAGATCTCATAATTAATTTTGTGCCAGAACTTAAGACATTTTTGTGTATGAAATTCATTTTTTTCCACTGCATTTGGTCAATGAGCTTTCAGATTTAAGACTGTAAGCTTTTACAATAAATGTTCTCGTTTCATAACATCTTATAACAAACTACATGGTTTCAAAACTAATCCTTTGGAAATGTTAACTGATCAGTCTGTATTTGCTATTTAATCATCTGCTTAAGTCTGTATTTGTGTTTGTTGTGTGTTACACAGGCATCTTTGAAAAAGGGTAGCACTGCTCATCTGCTTACCAGTTTAAAAACCAAAAATTACATAAAAAAACATAAAAGTGCAAATAAAGAATTCTATGTTCATGACATAAAAAAGCGTGAACAAAGAATTATTTGTTTGTAACATCAAAAAAGTGTGAACAAAGAATTCTTTATTCATTACATAAAAATTTGGACTTTCGACCAAAACCTACTGTTACTCATAACTCAGCCATTTTTTCCACCAAATTTTCAGCCATCTTATTTTTAAAGTCCTAACACAAACATGGTGGGCAAAAACTGTTACTTCCGCCTCAAAATGTCTGACTGCAAGTTTGCCACTCCTGTGGATGTTGCTGAGTCTTAAAATACAACTTGTGAGAATTTGGGCCATACAATTGAAAAATAGGATGTACATTGTGATACAATTCTGCTGGTACTAATGTAATGCCAGACTACAGGAATTGCGTGGGGCATGGCCCTATGCAAATTCTGAAGATGCACATGACTCCGTGATAAAGGATTTGTGTGGAGACCAAAGTAATCTATGCAAATTGTGTACACATGGAATGACCACATACGTATATTAAGCTAACATAAGGATAGCTGTTGTATGGTATTTGCGAAGGGGACCCTGTGCAAATCACACACCCACATAAATCAAGAGCAGGACTGTGCTTCTGCATCCTAAAGTGGGTTGCACTTTGGATATCATCGACTTCAATCTGTGTTTCTGTAGCCAGAAGTACTGCACTGTTGTAATTTAAGTTTCTTAAACTTTCACAAAAAGAAAGGAAATTTATTGCAGAAAAACTGTGTTAATGCACCAGTTAGGATTTATCCCCCACCCCAAGCAGTAAAAGGACAAGATCACATGAGTAACAACAGGCAGCCACTATCAGGTTAAGGTAAATAACATCACATCCTGGATGTTTTACCTTTCATTACTGTCTCGACGTTTGAACCTTAAGGGATATCAGATCTGGAATCTTTGTGCTTCAGACCCTTTACACTCAACAGGTTCTAGTCCCTACCTCCCAAAATACTGCTTGGAGTGTGCAGCTTGTATGATATCACTAATACACTCTCATTGTTAGAAGAAAAAAGTACTCACCATAGTAATGCCAGCAGCCAGATAGCACCCTGATCAGGTGCTGTCCCCCATAGAGGTGCGGCTTCCTTCTCCACCGCTGCCCACTACCACCATCGCCGAATGAAAAAGGACAAGCTGCACCAGCAGCCAGATAGTACCCTGATCAGGCGCTGTCCACCATAGCAGTGTGGCTTCCTTCTCTGCTGCCGCCTGCTACCATGATTGCCAAAGAAAAAAGGACAAGCTGCATCAGCCAGATAGCACCCTGATCGGGCGCTGTCCCCCATAGCAGTGCAGCTTCCTTCTCCACCGCCACCCACTACCATGATTGGCGAAGAAAAAAGGACAAGCTGCACCAGCAGCCAGATAGCACCCTGATCGGGTGCTGTCCCCCATAATGGTGCAGTTTCCTTCTCCACCGCCACCCACTACCATGATCGCCAAAGAAAAAAGGACAAGCTGCACTAGCAGCTAGATAGCACCCTGATCGGGCACTGTCCTCCATAACGGTGCTGCTTCCTTCTCCACAACCACCCTCTACCATGATCACTGAAGAAAAAAGAACAAGCTGCACCAGCAGCCAGATAGCACCCTGATGCGGCACTGTCCCTCATAGTGGTGTGGCTTCCTTCTCCTCGCCGCCCGCTACGATGATCGCCAAAGAAAAAAGGACAAGCTGCACCAGGTACAGTCCCTCTGATAGAGCCGGAGTTTGAACTTCTTGGCACCTCACACAGCTGCAACTCGATTGGCCACTCTCCTTCTCGGGTGCCCGTCGATTGGCTACTACCCGTGATGTATGCTGTAAGTTCAGCCACTTCTTGGTTGCTTATTTTTAACTGTAGCATCCTTACACTGCATAGTTTGTTGGTTTTATTGTATTGCTGTATGTTAGCTGACTGTTAGGATATTAGTCTAGCCTGGGGTTTACCCGTAGCATTCATCCACTGCAAAATTTAAAGGTCTCTTTGTATTGCTTATGTAAGTTGCTGTTAGGGTATTAGTCTAGCCTGCGGATAAATTTACCTAATGTGACTGCCTGCTTTACTATTTGTTGTCTCTTTTGCCTGTGAAACTAATGTACTGATTGCTCTTTCTTCCCTATTCCTTCTACTGAATCCCCCCTCTGTTATGCCCTCCTTCGGTGCTCAGCGCTGACCCACCCTGCTCCCTGTCTTGCCCTCATAATTGCTGTTCAAACTCCTCTTTTTTACCTAATGCTCCATTTCTTTTTTGCCTCGGCTGTCTCCAACCCCTGCTGTGCTACTGTCTGCTCTACCCCCACCTCCTGATTTAGGCCTTCTTCTGCTGCCCACATAGCTGTTAATCCAACCCTCCCTCTGCTCATTATAATTCTCTTTTTTCTCTCCTGGCTGCAGCGCACCCTGTTGCTCTACTATTTTGCTCTACCCCCCGCCCCCCGATATAGGCCTTCTCGCTATCCTTGTCTCCTGCTGCCCTTGGCAACATGTCCCCTGCTTAATTCTCCTATTAATTCCCATGCACTATTTTTTGTTCTAGCAGCCAGATAGTACCCTGATCGGGTGCTGTCCCCCATAGCAGTGTGGCTTCCTTCTCTACGACCGCCCACAACCACGATCGTTGAAGAAAAAAGGACAAGATGCACCAGGTACAGTCCCTCTGATAGAGCCAGAGTTTGAACTGCTTGGCACCTCATACATCTGCAGCTCAATTGGCCACTCTCCTTCTCGGGTGTCCACCGATTGGCTCCTGCCCACACTGTATGCTACAAGTTCAGCTGCTTCTTGGCTGCTTATTTTTTAGCTGTAGCATCCTCACACTGCATATTTTGTACCGCCCACCCACCCCCACCCGGCACTCTTTAAATGCTCTGGCTACTGTTACTCCGCCTTTTCAGTACCACCTCTCCTATCTTCCTTCTTCTGCCTGCCCTCGCTCTTCAATTGTTTTAGTATCTGCCCTACCCTGGATGCTTCTAGTTTTAGGCTTGTACTAATAGTACTTGGAAACTATAACTGAGAACCAGCTAAGGTTCCATGAGTTCAGTACTCTCTCTCCCCCACTATTACTGCCACTGACCACCGACCACTGTCCATCTGGCTCACCCAATTTCAGCTAAACAAGCAATTGTGTTAACTGAACACTGTCAATCCATTGGTGCTGCCCTGCATCTGTCTAGGTCTACCTAACTACAGCAGGCTGCACAAATACTACCCATTCTCCTCCCTTGAGTCTTCCTTTAGGCTAGCAGCATGTCTCCTGGTATTATATCTATTTTCTCCCATAGAGTACTTCTCCCCATCCTCTTGATACTCAACCTTCCTCTCCTCATGCCTACTCCTGCATCTTCACCTAAGATGCCAGACCCCTTCTACCCCACCTTGCACCTCCCTCCCATTCACAACTTGACAATTACCCCTCTCTAGTCCATGCTAGCTGGTCACATTATCCCATTTGACCCTGCACCACTCTTCTACCTATATCAATCTACTTCGCCCTGCTCCATATATTAAAATTTCAGCCTCCCCCCTCCTATCTCCACACCCAAACTTCACCACAGATTACATCTCTGCTCTGGTACAGGAGTACAAAAATTCACTTCTTGGTCTTAATGCTCCTGCTATTATCGTCAGGTGACATAAACCCAAATCCTGGGCCAAGCCTTGCTGGTTCCTCCCCACCAGCTCCTATATTTACTGGCCCATCATCATAAAAGTGCTCCCAGGTTGCTCCTAAAAACAGGCACTTGTGCCTAGTGGGCCTTACCTGGTTACTAAAGACTAAAATAAAATAAAAAAAACTCTTACTCTACCCGACGGATTAAAATCTACCCATTTGAATATACACAGTCTTCTCCCTAAAATTTACCTACTTCAGCCTCTAGTCGTCTCTCTTGCCCCGGACAGCATTGTCCTTTCTGAAGCTTGGCTAAATAACAAAATCTCCCTCTCCATCCCGTGTATACACTATATCCCGCCAAGACCGTTCCTCCAGGGGTGGTGGTATAGGAATTTACATCTCCTCAACTATTCAATTATCCTGCATTCTCGCCACCTCTGTCCCTAAAACATATGAGGTGCTAATTCTAAAACTTACAATTCCTTTCTCAGCACCTATCTATGTTGCAAGTGCATACTGTCACCCTGATCTCCCCCCGCACCACCATCACTGAACTCCTAAATATTATTATCTCCCACACTCCTGCAGGTGAAACTTATATAATAGAGGATTTTAACCAAAATTGGTTATCCTCCTGCCTTACCAAAAATGAGAAATGATATTACTGCCCTCAACTTATCACAACTCATCCTTGAATCTACCCGCATGAACCATAAGCCTGAAAATCACTACCTAATAGACTGGGCCCTCACATCCCACCCCCATAGGATAATCAAATCAGGTATATTGCCTGACACCATAAGCGACCACCAGATCTTCATGATACGTAAAATACACTGCAGTAAAACCCCTCCAAAAACACTGTTTTTTCATTCATATAAGTTGCTGAATCTTGGTTTCCTCCATCATGATCTGACCAGCACCAACTGGGAACCAATAGCCACGTCGAACTCCATTGAGGACTGGAACAAACATGCCCCGCTACAGCGTGCAAGGGTCAGAGGAAACCACCTCCCTTGGATCACCCCTGAACTCCTAGCATGTCTAAGGGCTAGGTATCTAGCTTGGAGAACATATAAATCTACCTCTGCTCCCTCAGGCCTACAGCAACTACCGGTCACTGCGCAACAATTGTACCAAAGCCACCCACCTACAGTAGCAAAAGCTGAATTCTTCTGCTCTACCTTCCAAACCAATATTAATAACCCATCCAAATTCTAAAAGGTGATTCACTCCCTTTTCTCTCCTCCCTCCTCATCTCCCTCACCCCTCTTTAAAATAAACAATATTCTAGTTGTGGACCACCATAGTGTGGCCACATAATTTAATTCTTACTTCACCTCCTGTGCTTCTGCTCTCCTATCCTCCCTGCCTTCCCCCACACACACCACCCCCTCACCCTCCTCACCCAATCCACCCTCTTCATCCCCCTCCTTCTCCTTTTCTAGCATCACACCTGCTGCTTCCTTGGAGGTTCTATATGTCCTCAACCTCTCCAAAGGCAGCTCAGCTGATGGCTTGGACCCAAAGCTTCTGTATCTATCAGCTCCAGCTATCACTGCTCCACTATCTGACCTGCTTAATTGCTCTTTCACTACAGCTTCTATCCCAACTGTCTGGAAGCATGCCACCATCCTGCCCCTGCCTAAGGATGGTGACCCTTCCACTCCTGCTAACTATCACTCTATTTCTCTCCTTCCTACCCTTGCTAAACTCCAAGAGCATCTGGTTCTCTCTCAACTAACTACCTATCTCTCT
The DNA here is from genome assembly GCA_016271365.2 of Neoceratodus forsteri. Lineage (NCBI taxonomy): Eukaryota > Metazoa > Chordata > Ceratodontiformes > Ceratodontidae > Neoceratodus > Neoceratodus forsteri. Next base: position 1,097,476,304 of record CM057454.1, on the reverse strand, counting down.
GATTCTAACTTTTTCACCTCATACTAATCTGGTTTCTGGAAGAATCACTCTACCACCACCTCTCTGATTAGACTCACAGATTCCATCCTCTCAGGGATGGATGGTGGACAAATCACATATGCCATCTTTGTCAGCCTAGCTATGGTGTTCGACACTGTCTCCCACACCTTTCTTTTAGGCTCCCTCTCCTCAGCTAGCTTAACTAACTCTGCCACTAGGTGGTTTAAAGCCTGTCTTGTAGGAAGAACCCAGTCGGTCACAACTGCGGAAGCTGTCTCTCCTCTGCTCCCTATTAACACTGGCGTACGTCAGGGCTCAGTTCTGGCTCCTATCCTCTTCTCCATTTTTCTGAATGACCTTCCCTCAGTCTGCTCATCCACCTCAATCCATATGTATGCCAATGATACAGTTCTATTCACTTCTGACCAGTCCCCCACTGATGTTGAAACCAGATTTGGTTGACTTCAATAAAGTTCAGCTCTGGCTCAGCTCCCATTAACTCTCCCTCAATGCCAAGAAGACAGTCTCAATTACCTTTGGCACCAGGCAGAGACTCTCTAGGCTCCCCTCCCTTCCCTCTTTCTATACCCTAGATGGGACAGTCCTCAAGGATACTCCTCCTTTAGGTATTTGGGGGTTTGGCTAGACCAACACCTAAACTTCTCTGGACATGTTGATGCCATCCTGAAGAAGCTGCACCCTAAACTTTGTGCATTATATAGGAACTGTAGCTGCATTCCACTACCGGCCAGGCGTGAACTAGTCCAGAAGATGATTCTACCTATCTTTGACTACTGTGATGTAGTCTGCAGTGCCACTCCCAAGTCCATCTTAACCAGACTGGATTCTCTTTTTAACTCTTTCTGTCACTTTGCTCTGGATGCCTCTTCTATTACCCACCACTGTACACTCCATCTCTCCCTGGCCTTCTCCTCCTTGGAAAATTGCTGCCACCTCCACTGTATCAAATTCACATCTAAATTTTGGTTTGGTATGCTCCCTTCATATCTTACCTCCTCCATATCCATACTCCCCCCGCCGGAGTCATATGACTCTCACCTACTGGTAGTTCCTCGGTGGTCTACTGTAACTGGACAGATGGCTTTTTCACATTGATTCCCTAAACTTTGAGATACCCTTCCTCCCCAGATTCACCTCTCTTCCTCCTACCACTCCATCTCCTTAGCCCTACAAAACTTTCTCACGGTAAATTGTACCTGTGGCTAGGCCCTATTCCCTCCACCTCCTTGCCTTATAACCCTCTCGTAGTAATTTGTACCTGTGGCCTAGCTCCTCCAGTCCCAACTGCCTCACTGTACTGGTATCTTCTGTTGACTAACTGCCCTCATTTTGTTGCACCTCTCTGTTCTCTGCTCTGCTTTCTGTTCCCTGCTCCCTGCTCTGCACTGTTCTGCTCCTTTATGTATGCATTCAATTGTGTTGTATTACAGCACTTCATTGTAAACTTTTTCCAAGTTATATGTTTAACTGCTAAATCTGATATGCCTCACTGTGACATGTACCAATTGCAATATGCACTCGATGTATGTACTGTATTATTGTATGCTGCAACCTTCCCTTGTTACCTCCCGGACGCACTGGGAGGTGAGGACTTGTTGCTCAGTGTGCTTTTCCTGGTGAAACACTTCAATAAATTAAATAAAATTAATAAATAATTATGTTTCTTCTAAAGGGAGTATTAGTGAGTCACACAAACTCTCCCTACTTCTCCTTCTAGAACCTTAGTATAAAAGTGTTTTTCATTATCTACATCAAATAGCATACAAACATCTGCAATTGTTTGAGGATTGTTTTTTTTTTTCAAAATCTTTACAACTTTGCAGTTTTGACAATTTATCATATAGTTATTGTTATTCTTGTACTATCTTTACATTTTTATACAAATACATACTATAGATTAATTAGTGGTCACTGCTCTTTTCTGGTCTTCAGCTATAAATCTGCTGTTAGAACACCTAGAAAAGCACAACTACACTGCAGAGTTTTAACTTAAAACATTCTCAAGTTCTATCACTGAGCCAGCAACTCAGGGCTGAGATGTTGCAGTTTGTATGACTCACTAATAACATCCTCTAGAAGAAACATTGTTACTACAGTGAGTAATTTTTCTTCTCAGAATGAACTGAAATGTAAATCTTTTTTTGCATGTTGTGTAATTGAGTTCTGTTGATGACAAATTATATTGAACATATAGCCAGCAGCAGCTTGGCCCCTATTTAAAAAAAAACTGATATACTGTATAAAGGGAAACATGGATAAAATGTTGTTAGACACATTACAGCTTACATGTCACATATTCTCTGTATAGTTTCACATTTTTATAACTATGCACAATAACATACTGTACAATCAGAATTACAGTCTGTTATACTTCATCTGCACTGTGTGTTTGTCTGCCCTTGGCATCATAATCCTTTGCTTGTGACATCATTAACTGTTGTGGAAATGGTTATGATGTCACAAGCTGAGAATTATGATGTCATGTGTAGACAAGCAATGAGAACACTTACAGTCTAGGAGGCAGTGGTCCTGTTTTTGGGTTAATGGCCACAGTTACAGGAAATAAATACAAAGACACAGAAACTCAAAAAGCACTGCCTAGGCTCTCCCTATGTATTACATCACTCTAACACTTCATCTGGGGTGATACATACTGTACCAGAGCTAAGATCCTTAGTAAATGCTGTGGGAGCTGGAGGGCTGCAATATATCCCCTCCCACTGGGTCAAAGCGGTAGAAGGACAATGGTGAATCCATCAAAGATGATTGGGTGCAATCCAAAAAGACCTACAGAATGAATTGCAAGAGTTGTTTTTGCAAGTCTGTCACATAAGATATCCAGTGAACTTCTAGTTAAATGGAAATACGTAGTTGTTTTTTTAATGTTTTCACCTCTTTTTGTTTATACGTATATGGTGTGCTTTTTTTCAGGTTTACAAGACTCACTGTGATATGAAATATTCAGGAGAAAATTCTCAGTCAGGTCAGAGCATTGTCTAGTTTAATGTGTTATGTATGAATAACTGCACTGAGATACAAACAATCTAAAGTGAATGGCCTGCAACCTGTTAAAGGGTAACTTTCTCCTTTGGAAAACAATGGAAAACATTTTTTTTTTAGACACAGTTGGACTTGTATTTCATATATGTTCTATAGAGTTCTCCTCTCCATTATTTATTACTGAAGAAATCCCCACAAAAACAAGGTCTTTATCCTGTAGAGTTCATCTGACTCTAGCTTATGCCTGCTTGAAATTACAGTATAATGTTTCGTAGTGACATTGCTATCTGTTGTCATTGGAATAGCTGTGATGTCACGTGCAGAGTTTTATAACATCCAGTTGGGAAGAAGCTATTTAAGCTGATGAAGCCTCAAGAAACAATTATCTTGCTTTTATGCTTAAGCCCTCGGTAATAAATAATGGAATAGGAAATACAATGCTAATGAGAACTATACGATGCTTTGTGTCTACTGTAAATATTACAGTATGTTTTTCCAAAGTTCTTCTCAAGGTGTTGGTGGGTCTTTAAGTACCATGATGAAAATTTGAACAAATTGCCAAATTCACAAATCAGTTCCACCCTCCTGCAAATTGTTCACACTAGAGCTATGTGAAATGTAAAATTCTGCCAGAGGTATTTGTACAGAATGGCAAATTTCACTTCAAAAATTCTTTTTGAATTTTTATTTGAGTTTTGCAGAATTTCAGAAAACATTTCTATGTAAAACCATGGAATAACTTTTCATGGATTATGTAAAATCGAGGAATAATTTTTCCATGGATTTCAGAAAAGTTATCTGAGCTTTTTATAAGCTGCAGATTACTAATGTGCAAACAATATTCTGCTTTCATTTTTTTTATTCTGCTACCCATGGAATTCTGCATGAGTTAGGTAGAATTTTCCAAAATTCCACAGAATTCCATTCCGTCGGTAATTTGAAAATTCCACACAGCATCAGTTCACACATTGTGAACTTACCTAGCTGGTCATCATTTCTAAGATTCTCTAGTGCACCTATAGAGCAACCAAGATTAGTGAAGAAGAGATCATGTATTGTGTTTTGCTACTGCTGTTATAAATGACAATCTTTTCACTGATTGACTTTTCTATTCCAGTGTGAGGTAATGCAGAAGGGTTGTATAACCATTCAATATGTTCTTAATCTTCCAGCAGCCTAAGGGTTAAAGATATAAGTATTAAACATAACCTGCCACAGATATCCTCATAATAATGACCATGTCTATAAGCAATACATTGACAGGTTTGAAAGATGCAAAACAAAAAGATATATTTTACTATACTACGTTTGAAGCACGCAATCATAGTTCTTTAGAAATACTTACATTTTAATCACATGGGTGTGGTGTGCATATTTATGCAACACAAACAAACAAAGGAGAGAAAGAAGTAAATACCTCAGCTGGGACTTGAACCCAGGTTGGCCAGAATACTGTTCCGGTCATGCTAGCCAGCTGCGCCACCAAGGCAACTCGAACCTGAGTTGTCTCCTTACTCTTTCTCCAATGCACAACCTGGTGCTGCACAAATAATTACTACATTTTCAATCACATGGGTGCAGTGTGCATATTTATGGAATACATATAAGCAAAGAAGAGAAAGAAGTCTTTCTTTTGTTTGCATGTGTTCCATAAATATGCACCCCTCACTTATGTGATTGAAAATGTAGTAATTATTTGTGCAGCACCAGGCTGTGCATTTGAGAAAGAGTAATGTGTGGTCTGGGACGGCCAAGGTTCCAGTTGCCTTGGTGGCGCAGCTGGTTAACATGATCAGAATGGTATTCCAGGCAGCCTGGGTTCAAGTCCCAGCTGAGCACTTACTTTTTTTCTCTCATTTGTTTGTATACTTACATTTTATTTATGCAAGTGAATCAAGTGCAGTTAGCCTTAACAAGAGGTTACATATGGCCTGGTGGCACTGAGGGTTGAGGCACTGGATGCCACACCTCACGCCACGCCGACAACCTGTGTTCAGGAGTGAGCACGGGTTGGCAGAGGCGGAGAAGGATCAAGCATCCCAAGGACTGCTCTCTTTCTCCAAGGAGGGGGGATCCCAGCAGTTGGTGAATGCTTGCCCCCTAGCAGAGGTTGGGGGCAGCTCACCAATGCTGAAGATGTGAATGAGGGATACAGCAGATGCCTGGAGGGGTGCACGCGGGAGCATGTGCGCTGCCATCGCTGGCATCATTGCATGCTACATCCCCTGAGGGAAGAAAAATGGGAAACCAAGAGAGTCCTCTGCTGCAAGGATGATGATTTTCCCTCGCAGCACCACCCGGGAAGATGCCTCCTCCAAAACTGGGTCCAGTCTGGTGGGTCAAGGGTCTCCCCATCCCCTGCCATGAAGGGTAAGTCATGGGGGTTGAAGGGGAGAGGCTCTGATACCCGACGCTTGGCATGGGGGGATGTCAGAGGGGTACCAGCAGAGGACTCCAGGAGAAAAAACTACCAACTAAAAAAAAATAAATAAAGAGGTTACATATAAAAAAAAGGTGTTGTGTCAGCCTGTGGGCTAAAAACTAAACAAAAAGGTAATATTCAATGCATGCTGAAAATAGGAATGTAGAGATTAGAATCAATGTTTTTACCATAGGTCTTCCTTCAGGAAGTATCTATATAGAGAAAAAAAAATTAACTAACTTTGCTTTTTCTTTTCTCATCATGTAACTCTCTTTTTTCTTTCTTGGTACAGGGAGGGGATTTACTCCTTCTCAGTGCCTGCACCTCACATCCAGCATTTCCTCCATATAGCTTGGACTGTGGAGGCCCGCAACTTGCCTGAGCTCAACCAGAGGTCCCAGCTCAGGCTAGCACCTGGGTTGTTATTTAGGAAGAGGTCCTGGGACATCACAGCATAGCCAGCCCAGAGGGTTTTTCCCTTTAAGGTCCCTGGAAGTGCGGACATGCAATGACGTCAGCACAGACTGGGAATGCTCCCACACCTGACCTACAGACATCCACCATCACCTCCCCACTGAAGAGTGGCCCTGGCTGTCACACACTCAGCCTCCACTGGGTTTCACTTGGGCTTGCCAGAGAAGAGCTGTCCTTGGGAACCCCTGACAAAGCCCTTACATGGCGAAGTGCTGGGGAAAATGGAACACGGTGTATGTATGGATGTGCACTGTGTAACTTACTTGTGAATTATTTGCCACAAATAAATAGACTTGTGGTTAAAAACCAGTCTGACTTTGGAGTTTCATTCATTGTTACACTTCAGCTGTGAAGTGTGAGCCAATTAGTCTTTTGTGCCCTAAATGTGCCCTGGCATGCAGCAATCTACTTTGTTCCTGCCACTTTCCCAGCTGGTGAGGCTTTAGCATGCCCACTAGTAGACCCAAATGGGGACCAGGGCTACATAAATATTAAAAGTATGATCTGCTTGTTGGTTCCAATACCCCCAACCCCTGAAGGTAAAGAGGAGGAGAGCTGTGCATGGCCCAACATCTCATGTAGGTAGCAGTTTTGCCCCTGTATTAGCTGTGGCAGAGGGTACAGAGGTTTTTATGGCACAGTCTGTTATGTAAGGGACACCCCCTCAGCCATTCTCAGGCATGCATACAGTATTCTTGATAGATAACTCTTAGTTTCTTATGTCCTTCATACCATAGTATGAGCTGTAGGATAATTGCTGCCTCCACTCCACCAACATGCCCTTTCCAACAGGGCCACCTGCGTTGCTTTACTGAATGGTCTAGGTTGGATGGGGGGCCTTGAAGGTCCATTAGGGGATGTAAAATGCAATATTGGCTTCCTTGCCCCCCAACACACACACTTTATGCAGCAAACAAACATATCTTTGCTACACATAGCTAAGAAATCAGTGTGATAGGGGCCATAGCCAGTAGGACTTTGTGAAATACCTTAAATTGGAACCAAATGGGGAGGGGATTGTTATATCAGCAAGTAGGCTTCAAAAAGTAAACAAAAATGTTACTTGGAATTCATACTAGGATTCATACTAGGAAAGTAGAAGCTGAGAAGGCAGCAGGCCCATAGGTAGCTTCATGAATAGTGTAATATGGCCTAGACACTCAGAAGATGTTAATCCAGTCTTTTTTTACATACTGTTTTTGTTTTGCTTAGTACTATGTATTCTTGCAGTTTATTCCATGGTACCACCACTCTCTATGTGTAGACTGTCTTTCTACTTGTGGTCTCAAGCTTTGACCTCTGCAGCTGTAGTGGGTGGCCTCTGTCACAGATTCACTCAGCAGGTCAGGCCCTCTACTCCCAAAGTGCCAACCCCTGAGCACAGTCTTGTGAACAGTGTAACAGACAAGGTAACTCTCTTGTCTGTTTTGTGAGTTCGGATCAAGCTTTGGTCTTAAGTTCTGGAGAGATTCAAACTGTTAACCTCTTGCTAGCATACCCAATGCACAGGCTCAGATATATCTGTCTTCGTGGGACCAGATGTCTTTGCCTATGGGCACCTAACCAGGTATTCAGAGATGAACCCTTAAAACTTTAATAAAGACCTCAGATTTAAAACGCTTCTCTTTCCAGTTTGGTACCACCATACAAGCTTATGTCTGCTGTCTGCTATAATCGTAAATATTTCTTAGCAAAAGAAAGCAATTCAAAGACAGACCAGGTATGATCTAAAATTAGAGTTTTTACTAAAATATATAATAATATGTCAAACATACAATACAATACAGAACTCTTATATCACAAGACATACATATCTTTAAACAAAACAAGGTTTAAAACAGTGAAATTCCTACAACAATATTTAGATTTGTCTAGCTTTCTAAATACCTGTTTTCAGTGCTCAGATGTTTTCTTGGTCAGTGTCAGATAAAAGTGTCTGTAGTGAAGCTGGTTTTACCCACCTCTTTTGCATGAGGTCATCTAGCTCCTCCCTGTCAAAATATCTAAAAAAATATATATTTCTATACAACCACAGGATGTGATTTCAAAGTATTAATTCTGCAACCTTAGCATAACTCAATTTCAAATGACACCTCTTTGATCTCATGCTGTACCCTCCCTCACACAGGCTTCACAGGGTCATTTACAACCGTACACCCCTATGTAACATCCTAGCTTCCCCTTCTAACATCATAAACCTTTTTTTTATGATTTCCCTCTTAACGAAGTTAACTTAAACAACTCTGTAATTAACTCAGAGAAACAGGATCCTTGATTAAAGTCTTTCATGTAACACATTGTCTCTAAAACTGAGTGTGTGTGATAAGTGCTGTCAGCATTTCCCTTAGCTTGCATCTGTCAGCTGAAAACTGGGGGTTGAGGTCACTCCTAGAGCATAGATTTTTCATACATTTTATATAAAAAAATATTATACAGCACTCAGAACTGGCTGTCTACATCACAGCCTCTAGTTGCTGTACTATCCTGTTTAAACTCAAAGTTCATCTCTGTCATACTGTAAGTATACTGTCCCTGGCGCACCGTGTACCAACAAACCTATACTAACTGTATACTCCTTACAAACTGTGTTATGTTTTTCTTCTTGAATGACCTATGGACTTTTTGTTTTTCCCCCTGGGAAATGCATTTTTCTCTGAATGATGCTACATGCTCTCTGTCCCTGCCTTACTGTTACACAACCTCCTGTACAAATTGTATATATTTATTTTTTTGAAGCTGTATACTGTACCTTATGTACAAATTGTATAAATATTTTTTGAAGCTGTATATTGTACCTTATGTAAAGCTGGTGGTGTATTCACCCCAGGTCGCCCCTGAAAAAGGGACCTTTGGTCTCAGTGGGCTTATCTGGTAAACAAAATCTAAATAAAATAAATAAATAATGGATCCTGTATTACATCATACAGCAGCAATAGGTCACCTCTTGTTCTTCTGGTGTGTAGTGACATGAGTTTGAGACAATTTAATCTTTCAGATAAAGGGAGTTTTTTTTTAGTCCTTCAAGACATTTGGTAGCTCTGTGTTGGACATGTTCAACTTTGTTAGTGCTGTACTTTATGTATGGATGCCATATCTGACTGGCATAATCAAGGTGGGGGTATGCATATGCTCTGTAGATTGGGAGAACGACCTCTGCTTCTCTACTTTTTATATATGTCTTTGTAGTCCATAGTATTTTATTAGCTCTGGAAATAACTGCTGTATATTGATTGTTAATGTTAAAGGTATTAGAAATTAGAATTCCCAAATCCTTGTCTTTATTTACAGATCTGAGTGGTACATTACTCAAATGGTACATGTACTACGGTTCATACTATGGTGAGGTAAATAAGCCCGTGTCGCTCTTATACTGAGCCAAAGAATGATAGGAAAGAACACAGTCTGAATTTATTAATGTGTCAAGTTGGTACTTAAAAATACTTTTAGTTTCATTTATGACGATGTTTAAGGGTAGTCTATTCCACGGTGCGATAGTTCTAAAAATGAAAAAATATTTATGGTTGGAATGGTGAAAGGATTTGCCAACCAATTGAAGGGGATGACCCCTAGTGTCATGGGAATGATCTTTAAAATGCAACCCCAATTCACACATTAGGTAAGGGTCTTGAATTATATCACAGAGGAGCAAGAGATCACCTCTAAGGTGAAGATCAGAAAGTGGCATTAATTTTAGAAATTGCAGTCTGTTATCATAGGAAACTGTTTGAAGTCCTGATATGCATTTTGTAAATTTCCTTTGAACCTTTTCAAGAGAATTGCAGTTAGATTTTCGGTACAGGCACCAGAGCTGGGAAACATACTCCAAATGAGGCCTAGCATATGCCCTAAACAAAGGCATCATTACTTCTGGGACCCTAGATCTAATATTCCTAGACTGACCAAAGAACTCTATTAGTTTTATTAATAGCCTCATGAAGATGTTAACTATATGACATATCATCTGAGATAATAATCCCCAAATCCTTTTCATTAGTGGTTTTACTTAGTATTGGACCAGTCAATGTGTAAGTATAGTTCGGATTATTGGCACCCAAATGCATAACTTTGCACTTGGAGGAATTCAACTTCATCCCCCATGTTGTTACCCAGTTAGTATAATGTCCAGGTCATGTTGTATATTTTCAACATGAGATGAATTAGCACATGGTCCCCTATTTTAACATCATCTGCATATTTCGTTGTTATAGAAAACATTCAGTTGTTAGGTCAGCAATAAATGCCTGAAAGAGACAGGGACCCAAGACTGAGCCTTGGGGCACCCCACTGCTTATTGTCCCTTTACTGGATTTTGTTCAACTAATAACAATCTATTGTGTCCGGTTGTTAATCCAATTTTTCATCCAACCATTAAAAAAACTATTGATTTTAGGTTTGTACAATTTTTGGATCAAGGCCCAGTGGGGCATGACGTCAAACATGAAATCTATGAAAACAATGTCACAAGGTGTTCTGTTATCAAGTAATGTACTAATATGTTCATAGAAACATAATAGATTAGTAAGGTAGCTTCTGCCACCTTTAAACCCATGTTGCTCAAGATCTTGATTGTTGAGGGTAGGAGTAATGATGTCTTTAATAAAACTTTCAAAGAGTTTACATGTCGAGGAGGTCAGACTGATGGGCCTATCATTCTCCCAGTTGTTTTTCGTGCCCTTCCTGTGAATGGGTATAACATTAGTCTTCTTCCAGTCATTAGGGACATAGTTTCCAGCCAGGAATCGTTCAAAAATTATTTTTAGGGGGTAGGTAAGAGTATCTGCTAACATGAATAGAAGATGATCTGATATGTTGTCTGGACCAGGACTGTATTTTCCCTTTAAGGTCAACAGCTTCTTTTTAATATCTTCAGTACTGAAACTAATAAGCGGATCCATACTTTGTGTGTCATGGCATGTAGTATTTTGCTTGAAAAAACATTACAAAATTTAGTGTTGAAAAGGTCTGCCATGGAAGTGGGGTCATGAATGAGCTGGTTATTTTCAAGTAGAGGGCCAACTGGGCAAGTAGGATTTTTTAAGGGGTTGATATATGAGAAGAAATGCTTACTATTAGATTTTTTAGCATTGCTAGCCAAATTGTATTCCCATCTACTTTTAGCTTTTTGATAATTGATTTACATTTTATTTGAACTTTTCTATAAGAATTCCAATTAAAGCTAGACTTGTTTCTGAGATACATGTTATATTTTTTCCCTTTTAATCTGATTAGTTTTTTTATGGATTGTTCATCCATTTTTGGGCTCGTCTATGAGATAAGATTTTTTGCTTGGACGGAATAAATGAGTCTTTAATATGACAGAGTATATGTTTGAAAGTGTCCCAGCTTTGCTCAGGGGATAGATTAGAAAGAATGATGTCCCAATTAAGTTTGCTCATATAATTGTTGGTTGCTCTAAGATCAGCTCTATCGTACAAGTATATTACAGTGGGGTTGAAATAGTATACACTGTCTTTATGAATAGTACAAAGGACGGTGTTATGGTCGCTGTTGCTGATCGGATCACTAATTTTGACATTATCAATAACCAGATCATCATGACAGATGACTAGTTCCAGGATTTTATCACCTCTGGTGGGGGACGAGTACACACTGTTTAAGATTTGGAAGTTAAACAGGTAGACAAAAGTTTATTACCATTGCTGCAAACTGCAGTATGATTGTGCCAATTCATGTTACCTAGATTAAAGTCACCAGTGACGATAATATTCCCCAAAGAGCTAGCTTGTTCCATTTCACGTAGTATAGCATCTAGAGTTTCTACAGGAGAGCTAGGGGGCGGTAGCAAGACCCCAATATCAAATACTCATTTGTAGACAAATTCAATGTTACTCAGATAGTTTTGATGTTTTTGTCATGTTTTTCAACACAGCTAGAAACATCAATATATTTTATTTGGTTATTAATAAGTACGATGACCCCTCTGCCTTTCCTAGTCTCCCTATTTAGTATGTATGTTGTGTAGCATGGGATAATAACTTCCCAGGATGCTTTTCATCTCCCCAGGTTTCACAAACAGAGATTATATCAATATTATCATTATGGGCCTTAATTTTTAGTTCATCGAATTAATGGGTTAGACATTCTGGCATTAAAGCTTAAGCATAGCAAAAGATGACTAGATAATTCACTGGTATCAATAGAGGATCTTTGAGGTAAATGGAACTTCCCATCCCACCCCCAGTATTTAGTTTAAATATTTGTGTATGACTGATAAGAACTGTTTTCCCAGATGAGCATTACTTTGTCTGCTAAGATGTAGCCCATCAAAGCTGAACAATTCATTTTTGTTGTTAAATTCCTCCCAATGGGTAACACAGGTGATGCCTTGTTGCAAACACGACTTGCGAAACCATTTGTTTATAATCTTAATTTGCCGGTTGAGAAATGGAGAAAAGCGAGGGATTGGGAGGATTTTGGACAAACAGATGGCACATCCAAATTCTACAAATTTGTTAGTCATAGCCACAAATTATTCTTTGATATCTTGTATAGAGTCCTGACAAATTTGCTCTTGCATGTATTATTGTAATAGGGTTTATGCCACAATCATTTAAAATATTATTTAACAATCCCGTAAGATCCAAGATCTTAGCCCCACTAAAGCTTGAGCATGTTCTGTTAGTCTTATCTGGGTTACATATACAGTACACCTGTCCAGGTGTTTGGTAATAGAATCACCAAGTACGTATATTTGTTGTGGGCCAGGTGGAGTATCATTGGGTAGGACAAATGTGGTATATCTGTTGATAGGTCTATTAAAGGTTCACTGGGTGTTGGTAAATTATTTATATTTGAGCTGGTTTGGAATGGACCCTCAATAGTAGGCATTAATGTACTAGGCAGAGGGACAATAGGGTCTGTACCTATAACACTCGCATAACAAGGTGAACGAGTCTAACATGTTTCAATATAAGAAAACTAGCAGGACAAGAGGACACAGCATGAGATTAGAGGGAGGCTGATTAAGGGGTAATGTGAGGAAGTTCTTTTTCACAGAAAGGGTGGTGGATGCATGGAATGGCCTACCTCATGAAGTGGTGGATATGAATACAGTGCAGGGCTTCAAACCGGCATGGGATAGGAATAAGGGAGCAATACAGATGAGTATGAACAGATAAGCCATTGACAGAGCAAAGGCAGATGGCACATTCATAAGGTAGAAAAAGAAATGGGCAGACTGGATGGGCCTTGCGGTCCTTGTCTGCTGTCATCTTCTATGTTTCTATGTTTCTATGAATCATCAGAGCTAGTGTCTGAAGTGTGTAGTTGAATATTGTAAAGTTGTGCCTTTCTGCCCCTTTTGCAAGCTCTTGAGCGTTGTACTGTATATCAGTCATCATCATTGTCAGTACCAGCATGGTATGACATGTCATCTTCCCTTGCTCTTTTTCTAGAAGTGTTTGAAGGCTCTTTTAATAATGTGGCCTGATGTGCATGAGATGGTGTAAATAGGGTGCCTATAGACCTATGTGTGGTGACAGAGGTTGTATCACTTGTAGGTTGAAAAGGAAGTTTAGCACTAACCACTAGTGGAGAGTCATTAATATCTTTGAATCTGTTATGCATTTGAAGTTGGCTAACTTCTAAGGCTGCTAATCTTGAATTAAACATACTAACTTTGAGCTGTAATTCCTTAATCTCAGTGCATTTATTGCACAAAAAGGGCTGTGTTGGAAACTCCCCAAATAACTCTTCAAACACAAAACAGTGTATACATTGCAGCCCAGTGAAACCATTAGATGTAGTAATAGTTACATGATTAAACATGGGGGCTGACGAGACCACCATGTTAGATGAGTAAATCAGATATAAAAAGATGAAAGGAACCAAAATGACTCTAGATCGTTTGTGTATAGCAACAAGTAATAAACAGCACTTACTGTCACTTTTGAGGCCACCATAACAACAACCAGTCACCCAATAAGGCATGAAGCTTCAACCCATTAGGCCCACTGGTCATACTGGACACACTAGACACGCGCAGATGCACATGTCTCTGCGTGCGTCTCCATGTGCGTAGAAACACGCTCGCAGAGGGACAAGTTCTAAATACCATGTGACCCGGAAGTAATATCTCGGATCACGAACCTCAGAGTATAGATGGTACAAAAATAAAGGTACAAAACCAACTAAAAAGTGAGTGGGTTTAGCAGCAAGTGCCCTAGTGTAACTCAAGCACCACAGAATAATGTCAAAACCAAATTCACAGTATTATGGGGTGATAGTGTAGTTTTCTAGGCAGCACTCTGTAAACTACAGCCCCAAAAAACACTTCCTGGTTTATCTCCAATAGATCATATGAACACCAGGATACAGATAAAAAGACAAACTTTTTTACAACACCTCTAAGTCCTGTACTGTCTCACACCATTAGCATAGTATCTCACAGCATAGGGACCCAGAAAATATGTGCAGCACTAATCTCCACGCTTGCAGAGGGATGAGTTCTAAATACCACATGACCTGGAAGTAAAATCTCAGGTCACGAACCTCAGAGTATAGATGGTACAAAAATAAAGGTATAAAACCAACTAAAAAGCGAGTGGGTTTAGCAGCAAGTGCCCTAGTGTAACTCAGGCACCACAGAATATGCCAAAACCAAATTCTCAGTATTGGGGCGATAGTGTAGTTTTCTAGGCAGCACTCTGTAAACTACAGCCCTAATAAACACTTCCTGGTTCATCTCCAATAGAGCATACGAATGCCAGGATACAGATAAAAAGGCAAGCATTTTTGTGCAACACCTCTAAGTCCTGTACTGTCTCACACATGTGTAATGGGTTATTTCTACTCAAACCTCTTAAAGTCTGTGCACTTATACAGGTCTGTGAATATTACTACTGTGTGATTTCTCCATTTATTTGGCAACTGTTTTATGTGAGAACAATAAAACTAATTTGTTTTGGAAGCACACAAGTGACTTTGTGCTCATTATTCCTCAGCCCTGTATAAGTGCAGACTTTTGGAGCTTTGTTTATAGATATGGCTGGCTGCCCTTTTCCATGTGCACCAGCCCCGCACAATGGATTTTCACAGATCTAACAGTTGGAGTTTATTTCTTCCTGGGTGTAGTAAACATTTTCCTTGACTGAATGACATCCTCATCTATATGCCTAAGATGTTATTTTATTGAAGTCATTCTGGGGAATGGAGATTTACTCTAGATTTCCACATGGGCCACCTAATTTGCTATCACCAGCATATTTGGAAGTCCAGCTAAATACTTCATTATTCATATCCAGTATGAACAAGGAGACTTTGTGGTGTACCACTGGATACTCTACCCTGGGATAATATTTTTTTTTTAGTTGTTTAACCAGGAGTAGCACATTAAGCTGAAAGCTTTTTTTACAGGTGCAACCTGGGAGCACAGGGAAGTTAAGTGACTTGCTGCACTATACTGTCTCCCAAATAATGATAATAGATGTCCTTTTATGGACACTACCTGGTAGGATTGTGGACCTAGTTTCTTAGCCAGTTTGTTATGTGTATATTGGATTGCATGCCCTATGCTTATGTTTTCCTTTCCAGATTATTCCTGAAAAAGTCTTTATAGCTAAAGCTTTATTTTTGAATTTTATTTCTGTTTACAACTTGTGTTCAGTTGAATCCTTCTGTACAATATTGCACTTAGAGAGCTCAGGTACAAGAGTAAAGGACATGTAAATTTTGCAAATTCTACTCCTTTTTTGGTTGGTAATGTTTCCTGGAGTCACTGTGGCATGTGCAAATACATCCGTAGCATTTGGAAATATGAATGCCTCCAAATGTATTGCAGTTGCACCCCCCCACTATTACCTAATTCTATTAATGGGAACAGTGAAATGTTACCAAACAGTAACAGTTAGTAATAAATGGAATTTTATAATTCTGTGCACTCTGAACAGAATTAGTACTTTAACAGTCAAGTACGTAAATAAAATAACAGCATTTTCTTATATTTATAGACTCATTCAGACACAAGGACAGGAGGAAGGAGTCCGTTGATGTCAGATCAGTAACATCCCGAAGCAGTGATGGTAAGAAAGAATTTGTCTTTGTTTAAAGAGCGCTCAGAATTGGAAAATATGCCCCCACCAAAAGAAGAACTGAAAAATCCATCCAGAATAAAAAGAGAGAGTTCTCTAATATTGATCAAACCTGTGATTTTATAATTAGCTAGGATAATGCCCTCACCTTGATCGCTGATACATTTGAGAATTCATGGCACCTATTTGATTCTGTTTCTATACAGACATTAAAAAAACAACATTATGTTTGATTTTAAAGCAAACTGACATACAGGCTGCAGTCTTTCTTTTATCTGTGTATCTTCTGCATCTGCAGACAGTGCTTTTGTGGGGGTAACAAATATTTCCTGAATTCCACAAATGATAGGGCATTTGGTACTTGTATCCGAGTACCAAGTGTTTTCCCCTGTTCTATGGTAATTCAGGACAAAATGCTGGGACATAAAATAAAAATATTAAAATAAAATCTGTCCTTTCCAAATTAGCCAAGGCTAGTCCTTTGGCCACCCCCTTCCCAAACCCAGTTATATTTTGCCCTCCACTTCCCTGTCTACCCAGCATGATTTTCCTTATTAAATACAAAGCTGACTTCTGGCACTGTGCCAGGAATTGACACCATATTTTATAACCCTCCTTCTCCTTAGCCCAACTCAAGCCAAACCCCAAAGAACCATTATATGAACCATGACCTCCCCCCAAACCCCTGATCCATGATTTGAGGGACACTACTTTAGTTCAGTCATCTCCATCTCCCACAGTGTGCCTCTTGTATTTCAGTCACTCTGTCAATGTCAAACAGAATGATCAAGTGTGCAACTGGGGAACAGAGCAGTGTGAGTCACTGATGACACAAGGCAGACTGTGCACTTGCTGAAAGGTATTCACATGCCACTACTACACAAATGCAGGAACACCAACACTCCTGTAGAATTTCTGCAAACTGAGAGGAGGCATTTCTCAGTGAGTGGCCACTACAGGGTCCAATCCAGCAGCATACAGGGCTACCAAAATGATCAGGGGTATGGAAGACAAAGGAGGAGAGGTTGGTGACCCTTAATATGTTGACATTGGAGATTAGGAGACTGAGAGGAGTCAGGGTCTCCATTTTCTGTATATTCAAGATCAAACAGGTGTCCTCAAGCAGGACATGGGGACATACCCTGAAGCTCAGAAGTGGTAAATTCAGGGGTAACACTAGGAAGGCATTTTCTCCCAGAGGGTGGCGACCCTTTGGCGCAGCCTATCAGCTTAGACAGTGGGCATGAAAACAGTACAGGCCTTCAAGGTAAGCCTGGAAACATTTCTGCTAACCAAAGGAATAACTGTGTGCCCTGTGTAGTAGAATGATTTAGAGACTGTTTTGAATTAGTACAAGTTTACACAGCATAATTACTTATACCTGCTTAGGAAAGCAGGAGACAGGGGCCTGATAGACCTAGAGTCTCCTCTGACTTTGCATTACTATGCTACGTGACATAAAATTAAAGCTTCTCTTCCCATTAACAAAATGTGGGGGGCATGTACAGTATGGTCACAAAAATGCATTCACTGTACTTTTAACTACCAAACTTTTCAACACCAGTATAATACATCAAGAAGGAAATATGTGAAGAGTACTGCCATGTCTTTAGTAACCCTGATCTAATTAGCCAGACATAAACAGAGCCAAACAGAGGCCATATTGTTATAGATTTCATTATCAATATTTCTCAGCAAAGTTTCATAATATATTCACATTTGCTTTACTCAGCCTCACTCACAAATACCTATAGAGAGTATTTTCCTTGCAGGGTGGGTATTCTTGTAACTTTTTGAATTTCACCAGATTCTCATGATTATTGTAAGCACAAGACTAGCAACTGTATCTGGCATTAGAAAGGCATCCCATCATGATCACTGAGGTTACCAGCGACTACTGGCTTCAGTCTGGGAACTGGCATCATGTACTGTAAATACTAAGTCACTGATTCTGCTGTCTTTGATCTGTGCATTGTAATGGATGTCAATGATATTTTAATTGTGTCTTAACTACAGCACCAAGTTTACAAAACCGTAGGTATTCATCAATGGCACGAATCCACTCCATGACCATCGAAGCGCCCATCACTAAGGTAAGACACAGTGCTACACAGTATACCTGCAATAATAGATAGGAAGGCAGTGCAGTTTAGTGGCTGTTGAACAGAACTGGCAACCAGGAGAAAGCAGGATCAGTCCCACTACAGCCACTGGCTCAGTGCATGACCTTGAGCTAGTTACTTGACCTCCCCCTTGTGCTTCAGTTCCTCCCAGGTAATTGGATAGAAGCAGAACCCCCAGGAAACAATGTGCTGCATCTCAGTTGGGCTGTCCTGGCTACACTAATTGTAGAAATGGCATTGTGGGCTCTGCCGCTTGATATGTTTTATCCCTTTTTTGTAAGTATTTAATAAACGATGTGCAGCTGTAGTATAGCGCAGTGGTTTAAGGCTCTGAGCTGCAAATCTGGTGACTTCCAGCAGACCAGACCTGGGTTTGAATCCCACAGTTTCCACTTGCAGACTGTGTGACCCTGAGCTAGGCACTTAACTTCCCTGAGCTCCCAGGTCGCACCTGTAAAAAAGCTTTCAGCTTAGTGTGCTAGTCCTGGTTAAACAACTAAAAAAAAAAAAATACATGTGGGGCCTAAAAGCTGAGTCCATCATGCCTGTTTTGTTGACCAACAATTTATAAAGTTATCCATTAAAAGTACCTCCTGGCATCTTATCTTGTTCTGTTTAGTAAAGCAATCCTTTTTTTTTTTTTTTTTT
Source organism: Neoceratodus forsteri (assembly GCA_016271365.2). NCBI lineage: Eukaryota > Metazoa > Chordata > Ceratodontiformes > Ceratodontidae > Neoceratodus > Neoceratodus forsteri. The sequence continues at coordinate 1,097,457,567 of CM057454.1, read as the reverse complement.
TTGTTAATTCTTTTTAACCCCACTGCGGCAGGTCACCTCTTCATTGCCCAGCCTACCAGACTCTGAGGTTGTTCGGGGACTTCTGACACTTCGCACCCCGGTGGAACCCCTGGAGCCAGCCTGAAGGCTTCATCCTTGATGACGCCCAATTTTTCCTCCATTATTGTCCCCTCATTACCTGAAGCCCCAGAAGTGGTGAATGCATGCAAGTGGAGGAGCACAAACATACCACAGCTCCAGATGATGTATTCTTTCACCCTTCCCTGGCCTAGCGCACTGGTGCTCCTCGGATGTGGCGCTGCCTCCCAGCCTCCACCAGGAGGCAGCCAAGCTCTGAGGAGACCCACTTCTCCCTCCCGAGGTGGAAAGCTGCCAGTAGGCAGCCATTCGATGGCCTGTCCCTCCCCCCCCACCAACCTTCTGATGACCTGGGCTTGTTCCCAAACTTGGGTCACAGGCGTGGCGCGAGGTGTGGTATCCAGTGCCTCAGCCCTCAGCACCGCTGGGCCACACTAGCAAAGCAATTCTAAAATTTTTCCTAAATGCTGCATTTTTTTTCAATTTCTGGTTGCCTTCTGCTGTGCACTTCCTTCAGCCCATCCACAAGCTCTGACCCCATAATCAAATGGATTGTTTGCAACTGATTCCCAGGTACCCTTCTGTCTGACCTCCCTTATACTTCCATGAACGTACTCCTCTGAGTAGGCACAGCTTGGCAACGTGAAAACCAACAGGAACATGTGAGGTTGGTGAGGGAGGAGGCAGGGATCCTGGGAATCAGTGCAGCACAACAGAATGTGGGAGAGTGGAGTGGATTAATCATCCCTTCCCACACCTCCATTTTCCTCAAGGCCTCAGGAACTGCCCCAGTTGCTCCCTTTTCCTACATATGCGGCTTTACATTGCCAAATCACATGTGATCACCACAAAGTTTATTGAATTCAGAATGGGCCACCGTGCCAGTATCTGCATTAGGGCCATAACCAGTCCCAAGTATTGAATGGAGTCCTAACTTTCACACATACAACATGCTATCTTCTTACAGAACATCTCCTTCATTAGGCCACACCTTTGGAACTATAAGCCATCAGCATTAGGACCATACAGAAACTTTTGCTAGCCAGTGGCCGCCCACAATAACATGCAGTGTCTACGTGTGTATAAACATGGACAGTCCCATCATTCCTCATTTCTTTTTCCCACAGTCGATTATCCTAATGGGACCTGCTGAAGGAAATGCCTTCAACTTATCCATTTCCATTTGTTCTTTTTTCTTTTACTTTTAGTAGTGTTAACTATCATCATCTCTGATGCCTTTGAAGCAGAAAGATCCTTTATTTCAGTATGGTAAGTGCAGAGATAAGATTTACAAAGATTACACACACACACACACACACACACACACACAAACATGAGGACTTGTGAGATTCCCCAGAGCTTCAAACAGGCTATGAGGCAACACCATAAGAAATCTCTAGAAAATGTCCTTCTCTTAAAGACATTGAAAGCCATGAAGAAAGAAAAAGTTTCAAAATCTGCATCTCCCTCACTGTCAACTAAAAGGTGGCCATTGAAGTCTAAAGACTCGACAAGGAAGTCATTGTCATCGCCCTCCTCATCATCATCCAGCCATAAGCACAAACACAGAGAAGAAGACAAGTCTGCTTTGCCGCTGAGATCCCAATCACTGTTGAGATGAGGTAAACCCTCATCAATGGCCACTCCAGCAGTGTTGACTATGGCCCCATGGCTGTCATTGAGACTCCAAGGGCAAGGCTTGGTTGAGGCTCTGCCATACCTACTCTGGACGGTATGTCACCTTCATCGTCAGGCCAAGGCCTATTGATGCAAGTAGTTCCAGCCCCTTTGCAGGGTGCTTTGGACTGCCAGGTTGTGCTAGCATCATTTTCTGAAATGATTCAATGTATTCTATTAGGACTTCCAATGCAGGCAGTTATTCTGCTGATGGGGCTTTCTGGTACTCAGTCCACCATCAACAGTTTCCAGTAGCGCACCACGGATTCCTGCCTCTCAGCTGTCGCCAACATCGCTGGTCTATTCTATGGCACCCATTGTTGATTGTGCTGATGACAATCAAATGGACAATAATCCTGGCCTCATGGACTTAAAGGAGAATTCAGAGGAGGAATATGAGGAAGAACAATTTATGGTGGGTCCCCCCCTTCCCGCTCTAGTTCTACCCTCTCAGCCTGTATTGAGTACTCGTGGTTTATTCCCTGAGCTCTCCTCCTGAGGACCTTTCTTTCCAAGCCATGATGCAGCAAATGCAGTCTGTCATTGGCTTTGCTGTGGAAGAGGAAGATTCCACTTAAAGGAATCTCATGGAATTTTTGGAGGTACCCTGCTCTCCTTCCATTACCATTCCACCTATACACCTTGCATTAGAGAATGTCACTTTGGCTACATGGTCCAGACCAAACTCACTGCCTGCAGTTCCTGGAAAGGCTAAAAAGCAGTACCCTGCACCATCTGCTAAGTCATATTATGCTAACCAGTTAGAAACTGACACCGTTGTCATCATGGCTGCTTGTGATAGGTCTAGGACCTCTAGACATGAGTACTTTGCCTCTTGATAAAGAATCCAGGAAGCTGGATGTGAGGGGCAAACATATTTATGCCTTTGCATCAGTGGGCCTTAGGGTTGTAAACTTCCAGGCCCACATAATCAAATATCAGAACAGAATGAAAACTTCATAAAAGTATGGGCCCCCTTTATGACTTGGATAAGTTAACACATAAAAATATGTATGTTCTCTTACTATCTCACTATTAAAATTATTGATATTGGTATATGATCTTTATTGCATTCTAAGTTCTAGGTATACTATACAAGGCTGATCCAACATGAATTTATTCTTGAGAATAGAATAACCCAGTTTATATATGTTGTATACAGCTTTACTTTATAGTTCTCTGACTTTGATATATGTTTAGATAAGAAAAAGATGTTTTGACAATTTTTGATTAGTTTTTGATGGTGTATTCTGTATGTCGATATTTGGAAACCTAATAAAAATATTATGGAAAAAAAAGAACAACCTGTGGAAAGCTGCTCATACTGCTGCACAAGCTTTGCCTGATGGCTGTGCAAAGATGGATCTGCTTAAAACTTTATCTGCTGGTGTTGAGGTTGACAAACATTTTCTGCACTCCGCTTATGATGTATCTGATGCTTCTGCCAGGGCTGCAGCTCCTGGCATTTGTATGAGGAGTTTTTCTTGGCTTAGAATTGGGTGCTTTGCCAATGATTTGCTATAGGCAGTTTTGAGTGCTCCCTTTAAAGGGTCAAAACTGTTTGGCTATGATGCTGAAGAAATCCTGAGTAGCCTTCAAACTTCCAAATAACTCGAAGGTCTGTGAAGTCCCTGTATCCCACTCCTGCTAGAGGTTGTTGTCGGAGTTTCTTTTGGCTGCCTACTGCTAGAGGTAGTCATGCCTGCTGTCAACAAAGCCATAGAGGGGAGGTGGCCCACTTCTGGGTCCTCTTCCCCCTGGGGCACATGCAAAAGCACTCAAAGGAATCAATTCCGGTGACCCTAGTATCACTGGTTCCACCTGATCCTCTTCAGTCTCTCTCCCCCCTCCTCAGCTGTTACCTCCAGGGGGACAGGATCGCCCTGCATCTGAAACAGTGGTGGGAGGTCACTACAGATGAGTGGGTTTTGGAGATCATTGCAAAGACCCATGCTATGGAGCTGTTATAAATCCCTCCAGATCACCCTCCACCTCCTTCCTTTTATCTTCCAGGCCATTTGTCCCTTTTGAAGGAAGAATTTCAGTTTTTATTTCAAAAATATGCCATAGAACTGGTTCATCTGCATGAGAGAAACAAAGGGTTCTATTACACATACTTCCTAGTCCCAAAATAGACAGGAGATCTGCATCCTGTCTTGGATGTCTGGATTCTCAACCTGTATATCAAATACAAAAAGTTTTGAATGATATCCCTGCAAGCCTTGCTTCACCTTCGGCAAATGGAGGATTGTTTGTGTTCTCTGGAAATGATGGATGCATACCTTCATGTAAAGATTTACTTATTTATTTCTTTAAGAGTTTTACCAGGAAGACATGCTGAGCAGACTACTGCTCGATTCCAGATGCATCCTGGGGAAGGAAGGAAAGAGTACGCAGTCAGTACATAGGCATTTAGAGGAAAAACATCAAATGCAGGCTAAGGTAAAGTAGAATTCAAAAACAGTAGAGTTACACTAATCCATAATAACAACAGTACATAAAATTAGAGTTGCAGTGTGGTACTGTGTAGCAGCAGGCAAAGTGCACATCAAGTGGAACTTAAGCTGGAATACATAAGAAATATAGAAACATTGGGGCAGCACATTTTACTGGCACAATTTGTATGAGGAGAATGAGTTGACCTCGGGGGTGGTCTGCGTAAAATGGTTGCATGTGCAGGGGGACGAGAAATTAGCTTTGAGGGGGTAGTTGAGCTGCTGGGGTGAAGTGGCATATCTAACTCCCCTGGGGAGGGAGTTCCACAGTGCTGGCATGTGATAATTGAAGGCTGATTGGCCAGCAGTGGTGGACATGTGTGGAACCACTAGAAGCCCAGTAGAGTGGAGGAGGCAAGGCAAGGCAAAGTTTATTTAAAAAATGCCCAGTCCCACAGGCTCTGGGCACTGTACAAACAGTAAACATATCTTCAGAAATAAAATCATTTATAAACAAAAAATTAACAGCCCAAAATAATAATACAAGATATAAAATTAATAATCTAATTAAATCAATTAATTTACCATTCAATCCAGAAATGCCTGAGCAAATAGGAGGGCCTTAAGATGGGCATTGAATACCTCTAAAGTAGGAGCCCCTTTAATCCCAGAGGGCAGCAAATTCCAAAGGATGGGAGTGGCAACACTGAAAGCTCTGTTGCCAGCAGATTTCAGCCTCGTCCTTGGAATCACAAGGGGGTCTCCACAAGAGGAATGGAGGGGGTGGACAAAGAGAACAGGTACAAGAAGGTCAGAGAGATAACCAGGGCCCTGACTGTGTAGGGCCTTATAGGTGAGAAGTCCCACCTTAAAGAGGATCCTCCATCTGACTGGCAGCCAGTGCAGCTTACACAGTACTGATGTAATATGACAGAATTTTGGCTGCCCAGTTAATAACCGGGCAGCCACGTTCTGCACTAGCTGCAGTCTGCGGAGAGATCCTCCTGTGACCCTGAGATAGAGCACATTACAGTAGTCAAGCCTTGATTTAATTAAGGCATGCATCAAAGTGGGGAGGTCCGGTGGCGGAACAAGGGGCGTTATCCTGGCAACATTTCTAAGATGAACAAACAGGAGTAAACAGTCGAGGATATCTGCGCCTTCATAGTCAAACTCCTATCCAGAATGACACCAAGATTTCGCACCCTAGAGGAGGTCTTCAATAAAACAGATCCCAGAACAAGTCCAGTCTCTGATTCAGAGGCCATCCCATCATGCACTCTGTTCGACTCCACCACCAATACCTCTGTCTTATTGGGGTTTAGTCGCAACCAGCTGGAGGCCATCCAGTCATTAATCTCAGCAAGGTAGTTGTTTATCACATCTACCGCGATGGATGTTCCTGGGGCAAAGGAAAGATATAGCTGGGAATCATTAGTATAACAATGAAAACCCACGCCATGCTTCCTAATGAGCCCTCCCAGGGCTAGCATGTACACTGCAAACATTGGGGCTAATACCAATCCCTGAGGGCCTCCGCAAGATAGGAGGCTGGGGTGGAGGAAAAATTCCCCATCACAGCCCGTTGCCTCCTATTAGTTAAAAAAGACTCAAACCAGCAGATGACAGTGCCAGTGAGCCCGCAGAGATCCCTAAGGCAGTCAAGCAACACACAGTGTTCCACAGCGTCAAATGCTGATGAGAGGTCCAGGAGAACAAGAATAGTCTTATCTCCTCGATCTCTCACCCTGAGGACATCATTCAGCACCTGAACAAACGCGGTTTCTGTGCTATACCTCTCCCAAAATCCCGACTGGAAAGGTTTGTATAACCTATAGGTCACGAGGTACTCCTCCAACTGAAGCGCCACTACCTTCTTTACTACCTTTGCCAAAAAGGGAAGATTAGAGATAGGTTGGTAATTTGCCCTGACCTCTGGGTCCAATGATGGTTTCTTTAAGAGTGGTCTCACCAATGCCTCCTTCAAGGCATCAGGGAAAATGTCCTCAGATAAGGAACACTGGACAATCAGAGCAAACACCTGGCCAACGGTGTTGATGCATCTCATCAAGAAACGAGTCGGCACTGGATTCAGTTTACAAAAGGTGTGCTTCGGATTGGTCGCCACCCCAATGACCTCACTTACCTCCACTGGTCTAAACTCCCCCCAACCAGGCGGAGTGCTCTCAGAACATTTCAGGTGACCACTGCCAGCTATGATATTGCTGCCTGGAGAAATGCCCTGCCAGATACTGGACACTCTTTCTGAGAAGAGTCAAGCAAACTCTTCGCATTCAGTTGTAGACAGGCAGGATGAAGTAGCCTGTCCACAGTACAGAAAAGTATAGCTGGTCGATTCTTCCCGGCAGCAATCTTCCTGGACAGAAACACTGCCTTCTTATGGTTGATTGCCCCCTGGTATGCATTATAATGCATACACAGGGCCAGTTTGTCCCCCTCCAGGCCAGACTCTCTCTAGCAGCTCTCTAATCTCCGACCCTTTCCCTTCAGTTCCCTGAGAACCCAATCATACCATGGGGACCTCAGGAAGGAAGATTTGGGTTGTACACGGACAGGTGCGAGGGAGTTAATGGTGTCAGATAGCACCTTATTATAAGTGCCCACCCCATCACCAACACCTTCAATGCATGCATCACCCACTCTAAATAGATCAGCTGCCTCCACAAAAACCTCAGGGGTCATTCCCCGCAAAAGGCAACAGCTCATCATCTCTGTAGGGGAAGGGCATCCAGTGGGAGCCTCAAACATGAACTGCCCCATGCAGTGATCGGACCATACCACCCGATCAATCCTGAGATTATCTATCTCAAGCCCCAGTGAGAACACCAAGTCCAACATGTGGCCACCCTAGTGAGTTGCAGCAGAAACAGCTTGTGAAATGCCCAGTAATGACATAGTCTGGAGGCGGTTATGACCAAGATGAGAAGATTCGTCGTCTGCCCAAACAATGAAATCCCCCAGAACAATACATCTGGGGGCTTCCAATGTTTCACAGATGGTGAGGAGGGCACAAGTGGTGCCCTTGCACAAAAGTGGTAGCAAGGAGGAGGCAGAAAACTATCTCCCAGTCAGTTTGACCTCAATAGTAGGTAAAATGATGGAAACCCTACTTAAGGAAAGGCTGGTGGACTACCTAGACACAAGGGGGCTGCTGGACCCAAGGCAACATGGATTCACTGCAGGGAGGTCATGCCAGGCCAACTTGATTGATTTCTTTGAGTGGGCGACAAAGGAAATAGACCAGGGCAGAGCAATAGATGTGGCCTATCTGGACTTTAGGAAGGCCTTCGACACAATCCCACACAGGAGACTGATCCACAAGCTGGCAAATCTGGGGGTGGGGACAGAGGTGGTCATGTGGGTTAGAAACTGGTTGAGTAACAGAACACAAAGAGTAGTGGTAAATGGGGTTAGCTCACAGGAGGGATGGGTAACAAGTCGTGTATCCCAGGGATCAGTGCTAGGACCAGTGCTCTTCAATGTCTTCATAAGCGATATTGCAGAGGGTCTAAAAAGGAGGGTTAACCTGTTCTTGGATGATACAAAGCTATGTAACAGGGTAGATACACAGGAAAGTATAGAAAAAATGAGGAGGGATCTGAAGAGGCTAGAAAACTGGTCCAAGGAATGGCAGTTGGGTTTCAATGCAAAACAGTGCAAGATTATGCACTTGCGGAGAGGGAATCCTAGGGCTGTGTTTGAACTAGACTGGGTAACACTGGAGGCCACCACAGAGGAAAGGGATTTAGGTATAGTCATAGAAAACAACCTCAAAGTGGATAAACAGTGCAACAAAGCAGTTGGGAAGGCTAACAGAATGCTAGGGTGCATAGGGAGGGGTATAACAAGTAGAAGGAGGGAAGTGGTGGTACTGTTGTACAACTCCCTAGTAAGGCTTCATCTGGAGTACTGTGTTCAATTCTGGAGGACCCATCTTCAAAACACATAGCCAAGATGGAGAGAGTAATGAGGAGGGTGACAAAAATGGTGTCAGGGATGCAGCATAAGTCATATGAGGAGCAACTCAGTATCTAAATATGTACTCCCTGGAGGAAAGGAGAGACAGAGAGAGAGGAGACATGATAGAGACCGACAAATATCTAAATAGGATCAACAGGGTACCAGAGGGGAGCATCTTTCACATGAAGAGAAATAGCAGAACAAGGGGGCACAGCATGAGACTAAAAAGTGGAAAACTTAGAGGAAACTTGAGGAAATTCTACTTCACTGAAAGAGTGGTGGAGAGATGGAACAGTCTCCCATAGGCAGTGGTGGGGTGGCCATGGTTCAGTGATTCAAAAATGCATGGGATAGGCACATGGGAATTATCAAGCTAGGGGTGGGGGGTTGTAGCATCTAGGGTACCTTAAGCATTAGAAAGAGGGATAGGGCAGACTGGATGAGCCACAAGACCCTTATCTGCTGACAACATCTACAGTATGTATCTCTGTATCTATGTAAGCCTGCTATCATTGTTTCTCAGTGAGTAGGCTGGAGTGGAAGGGGCAGATAGCACAGATGAGAGGTAGGTGGGAAGAGACTGAGTCCAGTACTTGGTTGTGATATTAGCGCAGTGTGGTAGCCTACGGGACTTAAGGGAAGGGAGGTTCTGGGACTGGTAGAGGACACAGTGGTGAGTGGTAGAAGGACAGTCAAGAGTGAAATGACGGAAAGAATGGAATAGTGAGTCCAGTCTGGCTAGGTTGGACTTGGGTGCAGCACTGCAGACTACATCTCCATAGTGAAAAATGGGTAGGATCATTTTCTGTATAATGTCATGGCAGACCATCAGCGGGATGCATCCATAATTATGGTATAGCATACCCAGTCTGGGGTGCAGCTTTTTTTTGATGACATCAATATGTATAGAAAAGTCAAGCTGCTTGTCGAAGCAAACTCCGAGATATTTGAAGGAGGAGCAGTCCTCCGGAGAGACCCGTCCACGGTGTGGAAGGTTGGGGTGCAGGAGAGCTGCAAGAGTCTCTGCCTAGTGCTGAAGGTCATAGAGACTGTTCTCTTGGCATTGAGTGAGAGCTGATTTGTGCGAAACCAGCACTGGACATTATTGAAGTCCAGCTGAAGTCTAGTCAACACATCAGTGGTTGTGGGGCCTTAAGTATACAACACTGTATCATCCGAGTAAATGTGGATGGATGTGTGAGGGCAAGCAGAGGGCAAGTCATTTAGGAATATTGAAAATAAGAGCAGCCCAAGGACAGAGCCCTGGGGCACACCAGTAGTGACAGGGAGTGGGGCAGAGATGGTGTCACCAGTTCAAACCGATTGGAGTCTACCAATCAGGTAGGATTGGAGCCAGTTTAATGCCTCTCTGGAGAGTCCTACTAGTGTGAGTTTCAGGAATCTAGATAGAGTTTCATGATCAGGAAATCCCACAGATAATAGCTCCACTTTATTTTGCAGCGTAAACATTATCAGTTCAAATTATTGCCCTTTAACTTGCCTTCTGTCACAAGGGAGGCCCTCAGGAAGGAGGCAGAGGACACCACAGGGAAAGGAAGCAGCTCCTGGTGGAGGACTCAGTTATTAGGGGACTAGAACTGGGGGGAGCAGGGAAAACTGAAGTAAGATGCCTGCCTGGTGCCATGGCTAGGAGGGACAGGAAGCGCATCCTTAGGATCAGGGGAACAGTTGCACGGGAGTCTGAGCTGGACGTCATTGACCACCTAGGGAAAAATTACTTGCTCATCATGAGATCAGAGCAGTTCAGAAGGACTTTGTAGAGTTTGGAAGGGGCATAAAACAAGTAGCACACACAGTATCCTTCTCAGAGGTGCTGCCTGTCAGTGGCATGGGTGAGGCCAGGGTACTTTGCACCATGCAGTTTAACGAATGGCTGAAAAAATGGTGTGGCACACAGGGGTTTGGCTTCATTGGGGACTAGGGTTCCACCTGGAGGGACACCAGCCTGTACTGGCAGGATGGTCTGAATCTGTCCAGGAAGGGAACAAGTCTTTTGGGCAATCAGTTTAAATGCTTCATTGGCAAACTTTTAAACTTTTCAAGGGGAGAGGCACTGATAAGCAGCAGGAAAACCCCAGCCTCCCCCTACAAAACAAGGTACTAAATGAGAAAAAGACCAAGGTAGAAAGGTCAGTGGGGGATGCTGCTAAAGAAGAAAAAGCCATCAAAAAATGGAGAGCAATGAGTACCAATGCCCATAGTCTAGGTAACAAGCTTCCTGAATTAGTGGCCTTGATGGAGGAGGAACATCTGGATATTGTGGCAGTCACAGAAACATAGTACACACAGAACCGTGACTGGGACATAAACATACCAGGATACACTATCTACAGAAGGGACAGGGAGGGTAAAAGACGAGGAGGAGTAGCTCTCTACATAAGGGAAGGAATCAAAGCAACAGAACAAAAGGGTAAACAGGGAGGAGAAGCAGCACTGTGGGTCAATTTGGAGACAGGCAATGGCACCACAATCTACACAGGGTTAGATACAGAACCTCTCTCAGGGGAGGAAATGGACAAGGAAATGATAGAAAGTATACTTAGAACGGCAGAAAAATGGGAGATATTGCTGATGGGTGATCTGAATATGCCAGATGTTAACTGGAGTGCAGCTGCAGCAGCCACTTCTAAGAGTGGGGTTATTCTAGATGCCCTACAGGGGGCATGCTTTAGACAACTAGTATTGGAACCCACTTGAGAGGGAGCAATCTTAGACCTGGTTCTCTCAAATGGAGATGGAGAGAGGATCACAGATGTAGAAGTGGGTAGCCATCTGGGAACTAGCAACCATGGAACAATATGGTTCACAATAAACACAGCAATAGAGTCAAGTCATACAAAGTCAAAAGTACTGGACTTCAGGATGGCTGACTTTGTCAAAATGGGTGAGTGCCTAAGGAATGCACTAGTAAATGGGTAGGAAGGAGGGGTGGAAGAACAATGGGGAATAATAGAAACTGCCATCACAGAGGTAACAAGCCTTTGTGTGAAGCAAATAAACAAACTAAATGATGTAAGAAACCACTATGGTTCTCAAAGGAGGTGGCAGTGAAGGTTCAAGAGAAAAAGAAAGCATTCAGGAAGTACAAGGAGTCACAGAACGAGCAGGGCAGCGAATTGTATCAGTAAAAGCAAAAGGAAGCTGTCAGAACAGCAAATGCCCAAACCGAGGAAAAGATAGCCAATTCAGTAAAGAAGGGGGATAAAATCTTTTTTAGGTACATCAGGGAGCTAAGGAAGACCAAGAGAGGGATAGTGAGGCTTAATAAAGGGAAGGGGGTGGCAGAAGGTGACTGTGAAAGGCAGAGATACTAAACAAATATTTTGCTTAGTATTTACAAATGAAGAGGGAGGTACCTAAAACAAGCAATAGAAACACTCTGGATACAGAAGTTGATACCAGCCCATTTACAGAAGAAAGGGTTCTGAAAGAACTCTTAAAACTGAAGGTGGACAAAGCAATGGGGCCTGATGGGATTCATCCAGAATTCTAAAAGAACTAAGGGTAGAACTAGTGCCACCACTGACTACCCTCTTTAACAAATCATGGGAGGATGGGGTGGTACCTGAGGACTGGAGGAGGGCAGAAGGGATTCCCCTTCACAAAAGTGGGAGCAGGGCAGAAGCAGGGCAGAAGCAGTAAACTACAGACCTGTTAGTTCAACCTCAGTGATAGGGAAAATGATGGAATCACTTCTGAAGGAAAGAATTGTTGAGTACCTAGAGGCCAGAGGGGCACAGGACCCAAGGCAGCATGGATTCACAGTGGGAAGGTCATGCCAGATGAATCTAATAGATTTCTTTTTCTGGGTGACCAAAGTAGTAGATCAGGGAGGGGCTGTGGACATGGCCTACCTAGACTTTAGCAAGGCATTTGACACAGTCCTACACAAAAGATTAATATACAAGTTAGCCGGCCTGGGAGTGAGTCCCAAGATGATAGCCTGGGTAAATAATTGGCTGGAGAATAGGACACAGAGGGTAATAGTAATGGAGTCCACTCTGAAGAAAGAGGCGTTACTAGTAGGGTACCGCAGGGTTCAGTATTAGGACCGGTCCTCTTCAATGTCTTTATAAGCGACATTGCAGAGGGACTGGAAGGAAAAGTATGTCTCTTTGCAGATGACACAAAGATCTGCAACAGAGTTGATGCACAAGGTGTGGTGGAAAGAATGAGAAGGGACTTGGCAAGGTTAGAGGAATGGTCAAATGTATGGCAGCTTAGATTCAATGCTAAGAAGTGCAAGGCAATGCACCTGGGAAACAAAAACCGAGGAGAAGAGTACACAATGGGGGGTGAGATACTAACAACAACAAAAATGGAAAGGGACCTGGGGGTAGGCATATCAGATGACTTAATGGTGGGCAAGCAATGTGAGACAGCAGTAAGGAGGGCTGGGGGGATACTGGGATGCATAAGGAGAGGCAACACCAGTACAAAACAGGAAGTTGTTATCCCTCTGTACAGACAGCTGATGAGACCCCATCTGGAGTACTGCGTGCAGTTCTGGAGACCCAGTCTCTGCAAGGACATAGACAGGATGGAAGCTGTCCAGAGGAGGACAACTAAAATGGTGCAGCGTCTGCACTGGAAGACATATGAAGAGAGACTAAAGGAGCTTAATATGTACAGTATAGCCTCAAAGAAAGGAGGGAGAGGGGAGACATGATAGAAACTTTCAAGTACCTCAAGGGACTCAACAAAGTCCAAGAGGGTAGCATCTTTCAAAAAAAAGTGGTATGCAAGAACAAGGGGGCACAATTTGAAGGTACAGGGGAGGTGGCTCAGAAGTAGTGTAAGGAAGTATTTTTTCACAGAGAGGGTTGTGGATGCATGGAACAGCCTTCCGGAGGAGGTTGTGGAGTCATAAACAGTGGTTGAACTCAATCAAGCATGGGACAGTCATAAGGCAATTCTAAGGGGTGGGAGTAGAAATAAGTAGGCTGCTGGTTAACTAGGATCTCCAGCTTATCCATTAGGTAGGGAAATGGGCAGACTGGGTGGGCCAAGCGGTCCTTATCTGCCGTCAAATTCTATGTTTCTGTGTTTCTTCTGCACCAAGGGTTTTTGCCAAATGCTTGGCAGTAGGTTCAGCAGCTCTTTGTAAAGAAGACCTGTATTTTGCCCCTATCTGGATAACTAGCTCCTAAAGGCCAGTTCCAGGGGAGTTCTGCTACATACTCCATTTCAGACACATCAGTTGTATGATGACTTGGGGGTCACAGTAAATGTGCCAAAGTATGTGATAATTCTGTGCCAAAGGCTGCAATACCTACAGGTGGTCTTAGACCAAGATAAGAGATGTGCTCTCCTACCACAGGACAGGGCAGATACACTGATTGCTCAGGTACTCTTGGTATACAAGAACCACTCTGTCTATTCAAGAACAGTGTTACATCTTCTGGGTCTAATGACTATGGCCATAGTCTTCATATGAGGATCCTTCAGTGGACACTCAGCATCCAGTGGGATCAATTGATGGATGAACTGGACCAAATGGTTCTCATCGCATCTTCTCCCCGTGAAGAGTTGTTGTAATGGATGGACTGTGACAACCTCCTGAGGGGCATTTTATTGCTTGTACCAGCTCCTGTACAGATCCTCACCAACGATGCCTTGGGCTCTGGCTGGGATCCTCATCTTGGCCCATACCAGACAGAGTGGTCATGGACCAAGGTGGAGGCAGAGCTGCACATAAATGTCCTGGAAATGTGGGTTGTCCAACACAGCCTCCAGGTCTTCTGAATAATTTCTGCCCCACTCCTCTGCTAATCTAGACAGACAACATCAGTGTGATGTGTTACATCAACAAACAAGGGAAACTCACTTCTATCCCCTATGTAGGGAGGCAATAGAAGTATGGTACTGGGTTCTGTCTCATAGCCTTCAGCTGTCAGTTGTGTTTCTCCCAGGTCTCCACAACATCTTGACAGATAGGTGAAGCAGGTCTCAGTTGATGGTTCATGAATGGGAACTTGCTGACATCTGTGGTAAACAACTTCTTCACAAGATGGTTTCATCTAGAGCTTGACCTTTATTCATCCCCACACAATGCAAAAATGCTGTGTTTCTTCTAGTTCACTCCAGAGCCTGGAATTTTTTGGTGAGACTGGTTGTCCCTTTCCTGGTAAGAAAATTTCCAGCTCTATGATGCCGGTTCGACAACAATTTCGTCAACAGGATTATAGCATCGGAATTTATGTCGACTGCAAGTTGCTGTTGACATAACTCTGAAAGGACTCCGGGTCTCTTTTTCTATCGGGTGCTTTGCCCCCCCAAACCCCCAATGCACGGGGCTCTGTCCGCCTCGCACCCCCTATTCTAAATCTAATCAACTCAGAGTTAGAGTTGATTCAGGGAGGCGTTGTAGGACCAGGAGACCATTTGTCCAGTCTCTGGTGTACCAATAACTGTTGCATTGTCAGCCAGTGTTATCCACCTGTAATACCTCCTGCTCTCATTGTATGCAAGTAAGCAAATTGTATTCAAACAAGTGAACTGTTGATGTTGTCAGCATCAATGTAGTTCACTGTATTGGTGTCACTGTTGGGAAGGTATACCAAAATTTCCTATGCACATTTCCTCTCATTCCTCTAATAGAGACAGTTCTGTTCAAGCTGCAGGTGGAGAATGCCACTCTCATCCTCATTGCTCCATTCTGACTTTGACAGATCTAGTTTCCACTCCTTTAGCATCTGGCAGTGGAGCCTCCTATCCCCTTACCTTTGTGTTTGGGGTGTGTTGTCACAAGGTAAGGGATCTCTAGTTCATCCAGACCTGAAATCCTTCCATCTGCATGCATGGCTCCGGAACACATAGCCACGGCATGTTTCAGGGTGTTTCCTAAGGTAGCTGATGTCCTGATTGTGGCTAGGAAGCATTCTACCAGATATACTTATTCCCTGTAATGGAAGCATTTCACTTTGTGGACTGCTTCACAGAATATGGACCCTTTTTATATGTGCTGTGAATACTGTGTTGGAATACTTGCTTTCCTTGTCTGATTCTGGCCTGTAGTATTCCTCAATAATGGTGCATTTGGCCACTATATCAGCTTTCCATGCCCCTACTGATGGTCGTACAGTTGCCCAATTAGAGTTGTTCCATAGGTTTCTGATATTTTTTTTTTCATGTTTTTATGTATTGAAATGTTTCACCAGGAAGGCACACTGAGCAACAAGTTGCTCATCTCCTGGTGCGACCTGTGGGGTAGGGAACAATGGGATACAATACAGAGAAATGTTACATTGTTTGAATACAATTTGCTTACTTGCATACAATGAGAGCAGGAGGGATTACAGGTGGATAACACTGGCTGACAATGCAACAGTTAAGTATAGTAGATATGAAGATACATACAGAGAATTGGCAACAGTTGGTAACACTGGAACACATATAATAACTTGACAACAGCATGTAGCACTAAATGGTAAGTTGACCCAATAGTAATTGGTAGCCATTAGTATAATATAGATATTCAAGATTTACAGTGATTGGAGTAAAGAGAGGAAGAATGGAAGGAGGGAACGAAAAATTGCGGAGGGTAGAATAGAAGAAGGGAAAGGAAATTTACGGAGAGACGCAGACAGAACATAATTTTTGAGGCAAACAGAGATGACACGGTGGACTAAAGTGCATATAAGAGGGGTATGGGGTAGGTTATAAGTGCTTAACTGAGTGTAGGACTAGGCCAGTGTTAGGCTATGTTAACCAGAAGGGGGGTAGTAGGAGAGGTAGAGTGTGGCATGGTGATGAGAGAGAGGTATCGTAGGTGGAGGTATCAATGGGGGGATAAAGGGGATTAATTGAAATTCAACAGTGTCCTGTTATCCCTATCTGGGCAGGGCAGTGGACAGCCCTACTGGTAGGACACCGGTTATAGGCGATGAGAGTTATTTATATATAGTGATGTGAGAGAGGGGGGGGTGTTGAGGGAGGGATGTTGTGGGAGGGGGTAGCAGAGGTCAACTATATGGGGGGGCAGTACCCCACCAGTGTGCTGGATGACCCTGTCTGCACAAGGCAGTGGTCCAGCAGTGACTGAGGGGGTGCAGTAAAAGGAGAAATAGGGGAAAGGGGTAAAGTTGTTGCTCACCATGCACTATGGATCCTGCCTGCATAAGGCAGTGATTGAGCTCACAGGAGGGAGATAGATTAAGGGTAGAGAAAGAAGGGTGAGGAACACTTTAGGAGGAGGGAGAGTAGAGGACAAGGAGGAGCACGATCAGAGGGAAATGAGAATGGTGGGGAGTAGGCATATGAGCCTGAGTAGAGGTCAACTATAGTAGGGGGGTAGTACCCCACCAGTGTGCTGGGTGACCCTGCCTGCACAAGGCAGTGATCTAGCAGTGACTGAGGGGTGCAGTAAAAAAAGAAATAGGGGAAAGGGGTAAAGTTGTTGCCCACCATGCGCTATGGATCCTGCCTGCACAAGGCAGTGATCGAGCTCACAGGAGGGAGACAGATTAAGGGTAGAGAAAGAATGGGGAGGAACATTTTAGGAGGGAGAGTAGGGAACAAGGAGGAGAATGATCAGAGGGAAATAGGAATGGTGGGGAGTAGGCATATGGTAATATGGGCTTAGGTGAGATGGAAGTGGATTAGGGAGGGTCATGGCAGGCACAGGAAGGGACAAGGAAGTTCTTGAGGGCAGAGTTAATGGAGTAGCAAGAGGATAAGTGGTGAATGTGAGGGGGAAGCGAATTCCAGATTTTTGGGAGGCGATAAGAATAACCTGATTGGTCAATAAGGGTGGAGCGGCGTGGAACCACCAGGGTTTGTGAGTTGGTAGATCTTAGGGAGTGGGAAGGAGGGGGGTGGTTGTAAAGGCAGGGGAGAGATAGGAGGGAAGTTCACCCAGCCAGTGCCTGGAGGTGAATTTTGCGCAGTGAGAGAGATGTTGGTTCATCAGGGAAGGGAAGCATAGGGCATGGTAGAAATCACAATGATGAGTGCGGAGGGGGGAGTCAAGGCAAAACAGCAAAAGGAGTTGAAGAGGGTATCTAGTCTGGCCAGGGAGGATTTAGGGGCAGCACCATAGACTATGTCACAATAGTGGAAGATAGGTAGGATCATCTTCTGGACAATCTCACGCCTAGCCGTGGGTGGGATGCAGGCATGGTTCCTAAAAAAAGCACCAAGCTTGGAACGCAATTTTTTCTGAATGGCATCGATATGACCAGACAAGTTCAGATGTTGGTCCAGACAGACATCTAAATACCTGAAGGAGGATGTGTCTTTGAGTAAAGTCCCATCAAAGGTGAGCGGTATTCTTCATAGGAAACGTATTCATAATCCAGTCCCACCTTGGGACTTGAAGTTTGTGTTTGAACATTGATGTTGACTCCTTTTGAGCCTGCTATGAGTTGTGGCTTATATTTCTTATCATGGAAAATATTGTTTTTGTTGCAATCACTTCTGCTCAAAGGATTTCTGAGCTTCAGGCTCTAATGTGCGAGCCTCCTTATTTGATTTTTCACACAGAGTCTTCTTGAGTATGAATCGTACGTTTCTACTAAAGGTGGTATCTGAATTTACTCTGAATCAAACAACACACCTTCCTGTATAGAATCTTGAGCATGCCTACAGGAGTGAGGCAGTGATCCATACCTTGGATATACATAGACTACTAAGATACTGTATTACTCACACCTGCCTACAAGAGTGAGGTAGTACTCCATAACTTGGATGTACATAGACTACTAAGATGCTGTATTACTCGCACCAAGGACTGCAGAACATCCTCTCAGCTCTTTGTTTCATTTGCCCCTAGGAAAAGGGTGCTCCTGTATGTAAACAACACCTGTCTAAATGGCTGGCACATTGTATTATATCCTGTTAAGGGAAATATGGAAAGGAACATCCTGGTGCTGTTCGTGGCCACTCCACAAGGGGTATGGCCACTTCTGTTGCTTATTTCAAAAATGTATCTGCTGCTGACATACAGTATGTGCTGCAGGTACATGGAGCACTGTTTATATTTTCCCTAAACATTACAATCTTGCCATCGTCTCGTGGATGAGCTGGCTTTGGGCATCCTGTACTACAAGGACTTCTGTCTTAATTACATATTTGACTGTGCCATCCTCCCAGTTTATTTTGTACTGCTTGGGAATCATTCTAAAGGTGTAGCCTAATGGGGATGATATCCACAATGAAGACAGAACAGTTAGTAATAACTTACCATAACAGTAGATCTTCAAGAGAATCTCATCCATTAGGTCATGCTGTCCCTCCTTCCCCCTTTCGCTTTGATTGGGGGACTTACAAGATGCTGTGCCTAAAATCTAATGCATGCATCCTGTCTCCAGCCAGATGCCTCTCTATGAATGCTCAGTGCTGGTCTCATCTCCTGGTTCCTCATGGCTGGAGGCCCTCTGAGGCTAATCTCTGACAGGGAACTGAGGAGTGATGGGGTCACCCATGCTTATATACACATAGACACCACACGTCATCGTGGGCAACCCCCAGCTAGCAAAAGTTTCCATGTGGTAGCTTATAGTTCCAAAGGTGTGGCCTAATGGAGGAAATTCTCTCAAAGACCTACAGTTACATAAGTTATTTTCAAAGCCAAATGTAGTGCCAAATTTGCTCCAGTTGGGGATGTTTCTGCTGAGCCACTTTCAAATCGACAAGTGTTTTACAAAATGATTGTATTTTTTGTTTAACTATCAAATGTTTTTAATGGAGAAAAAGATTATCATATATTATATATATTGTTTACTATATGCCCCTAGTTTTGTGCATTAAACCTCCCAATCAAGTCATTTTTGACAGTTGGCTTATAAAACTGATCTTAGTTGATTTAAGTAATAAGGCATGAGTTTGAGGGCCTTTCTAAGAGGATAAATCCCTGTGGGAGGAGTTAAGGCCTGAAGCATAGCCAAGGACATCAAACTTCCCAAATGGCATTATCCTCTTGAAATGTTAGAGGATGGGAGCTTTATAGCTATTATAAATAGAATAATGCTTAGGTTAGTGTGCATTACAAGGTGCTACTATCTTGTAATGCACACTAACCTGTTGTTTTTTTAATATATGGATCCAATTTGTAAATTTCCTCAGATGGAAAATGGGCGCCCGACTACTTCAGTTACACTCACTACGGACGCCCACCGTCTGCTCTGCATACTCCTTACTGGAGACACAAGCTCTGCACTGCTCTGACTAGTCACTTTGAGTCTTACCTTCAGTGGCAAGATGAGTTCATTAGTGAGATGAGTGAAAGCAGGATCAACCAGATAGTTATAATAATGGTAAAATAAAGAGAAAAAAAAAAACACTGCTCGTAGTGCCGAGGACATTTCTCTCATTAAGCAAGAGATGCCATATTTTGAAAATTGTTCTGCCTGCCCACACAGGAAAAGCGGCCAATTGGAAGGCACACTTTGGAAGACATCTCTTCACCTGTGTAGGAACGGGACTTGGCACCATGGCAACTGGGTTTCTGTGAAAGGCAGACTTGCGCTTGCATGGTTGACTTTTTCTGATAATACTATCATTCAGAACTCTGAACGATACTATTACGTCAACCGAATGATCGTAATATCACTTTGGAACTATGGCATTACTGCTTTTGGAACTATGTTATTATCAGAAATTTTTTGTATGCTTTTTAGTAATATTATTAATGGCTGTTCATATATTACAAAAACTGTTTTATAATGGTCTAAAACTGTTAAAAATATTTAAGATGTTGCTAGGTTCTCCAGTGACCATGGCAGATGGCAGAATTATGTTTACTGGAGTATTTTCCAGACATTTACACTAGCCTATAATGCATGTCTACCTGACCAATGCACTTACAGCTTGTAGTCGATGATACTGATAAAATGTTTGAAACAACTGAATGCCACAAAGATAGTTTGTTGTGCTTTTTAAATCGGACAATAAAAAATGGTCACATTAAATGGTCATTACAGATCCGATAAAAGAAAAATAATGGAATGTTGAATGTCTCCCCCTCCATTCCCTTCCACCCTGTCTTTGCTAGCCAAGCTATGTGTTGTTGATGCCACAAATCAGCTGTGCCAGCAGCAGCCGAGCAAGCTCGTATCAAGACTGATGACAAGGTCACACCATCAACAGGCAACTAGGGGGTGTAGATTCCTCCCCAGAGAGTGAATGCCTTACCTTCAGAATGTATCTTCCCTCCATTGCCCTTCAGTATGAACAACCTGCAGTGCTTCCTAAACCCAGGCTCCCATGCTGCAGTGTGACATACTAATGTTGGGCCAATGGTCTGGTTTATTGACTTCGCCAGTCAGTATATCTAAAAATGTCACCCCCCTCCCCCATGTAGACACAGTATGTATTCCACAGCAAAACAATCCCCCTAAGAAACTGTTAATTCATGCAGTATTGCAGTCAGTCCTCTCCCTCTCCTCTCTCCTCTCCCTCTCTCGTTATCACTCTTTCTTTCTTTCTTTCTTTCTTTCTTTCTTTCTTTCTTTCTTTCTTTCTTTCTTTTTTTTTCTTTCTTTCTTTCTTTCTTTCTTTCTTTCATTCTCTCTACCTCCCTCTCTGTCTATCCTTCTCTGTATCTCTTTTTTCTCTATCTCTCTCTTCCTCCCTCCCTCTCTCGCTCTCTCCCTTAACTGAATCTCTTCTCAAAGAAACTGCAGGTTCTCCTACTGAACATCACTCTGCCAGGCATCCTTCTTCATTTCCTTCCATAATATTTAAAAAGTGTGGTCTTCAGGACTTATGAAATTATAAGGTTGCATTACCCTTTTTGTGATTCCTTATATTCCCACAGGTTATTAACATAATCAACGCTGCCCAGGAAAACAGCCCAGTAACAGTAGCTGAGGCCTTGGACCGAGTCCTGGAAATCTTGCGGACAACTGAGCTCTACTCGCCTCAGCTTGGAACCAAAGATGATGATCCACATACCAGTGATCTTGTGGGAGGTCTGATGACTGTGAGTTAGGGCAAACATGAGCTTATACTGTAAATTCATTGAAGCTACTGCAGCACCTGGACAACACAGTACTCAAAGAGTTCACTATACCAAGGGCTTGAGTATGAAATAGTATTGTAACAGGAATAATACAGATGGGTGAACCAGCAGATACCAACTCTGAATTTCACCAGAGTTAGGCTCACTGTGCAAGTCACATGACCTGTCTGTGCTTCACCTCCAAAACTGGGTAGAATTAGGGACCAACTGAAAACAAGATATTACATTTCCATTGGACTAACCTGTATCAATAAATTATTTTAAAAGTAACACACCTGATAGTGAATGGAATGACATTTCCATTGCCACCTAACTCAGTAATGACCTCTAACAATTTATTAGTGGGAACACTAAATGTCACAAACTCAGTGATGAAAGATATATAGAAAATGGACATTCTAGTCCTGTTAGCCCTGCTGACAGGTAAGACAGATATTTCACTGATGCCTTAACATGTTTAGTTTTCAGATGGTGATATAGTAGATTACATACTGGTGAGTAAAAATTATCTCTCAGTTGGAGATATGGGACTGATTTGTTTTTTCTTTTATAGTTGGGGTGAGGACCGCTGTGTTTATGAATTATGGATATGTCACCAGCTCTGTGCTTTGTGCTGTAAATCCAATTAGCATAGAAAGGGCTACCCCCCTCCTTGGTAATTATGCAAGATCACGTACATTACAGTAAAGTGAGGTTGTATGGGCACATTTTGTTACCATGACCACAGAGGTCACTCTGCCCTCCTTACAACAGAACATGCTGGTATCAGACATGTCACATGGCATCTGCACGCATTTTCTCCATCTGACTTACAACAAATTGTTTCTTTTGTTTGTTCTAGGATGGCTTGCGAAGGCTTTCAGGAAATGAGTATGTGTTCTCTAAGAGTAAGTTAATGTGTTTGATGTTTCCATACTTACTGTAGCTTGAGTTGTTACTGCCAATTAAATCCTTACATATAATCTTTGCCAAATTTGTAAGATATGTTCCATCCTCTGCTGGAGTAGATGTGTTGCCGAGACTTCAATTTAATTTACTCTGAGTAACACAAACTGCAGCTGTTTGAATTAGTAATGAGCAGTACAGTGCACCTTGTCCATTTGGGTCAGGTGTTCAGACGAACTGTTGTTTTAAAATTAAAACAACTGGTTGATATGGGCGCCACCGTCACTTGGCACTAGGTCAACATAGCTAAAGCAACTACAGCGTGGTCAAATACTGCGCAGGAAAAACAGCAAAGGTAGCACTCAAAAACACTGACCTCCACCATAGCGAAAAAACCACAGTAAGCCATAGTGACTGTTTGCTGGTGGGGCTCTGCCCCCCGCACCCCTCTTTATGGGTGGCTTCACCCCTGAACCCCCCCAACTTAATATAACTACCTCCGGGGAGTGGCAACTCGGGGATAGGGAGAAATCTTGGAGGGGGGGACTGTTGAGGAGGTGAAGGGGTAACCAGCCAGACAACCAGAGGAGGCAAAAAGTGCAGGGTGGGGGCAGATACATCGAGAGTGGAAGTCAGGAGAAAAGAGACAAAGAAGAAAAAGTGTCCCTGGAGTGGGAATTGAACCCCAGTCCCCTGATGTTCCGCCACCCTCCCTGCCTGTGGCCCTACTCTCTGCACCATGGCAGCTGCTTGGCAGCACACCACCCAGCAGAGGCTTTATCCCTTTCTCCCCGACAGCAATACAGCTACAGGGACAGCACTAATGTTACCTGTGCTATACTGTCCCTGTAGCTGTATTGCTGTTCACTATTTCACAGTGCAGTTTTTCCTGCGCTATAATGCCCATGACATTTTCACCCAGTATGCCTCCACTTCATGCTGCCACCAATGGCACCCACCTAAGAACCCACCTTTAATGTATTATTGTCTCACAATGATCTTCTGAATACTAACCCTTCCTCCATAAGCCTCCCTCCACATATGCTATCTGCAAAAAAACATTAATCACAAGTGGAGGGGGTGCTTTTATGACCACCATAGCCTAGGGGCAGAATACATGCCCCAGAATACATTGCATGCTCACACAATGCATTTTGAGGCATGCTTGTTGTCCTGAAGCTATGGCAGGACCTAAGGTCTCCCCCCACCACCACTTGTGAACACCATTGCTGGGCAGCCAGCACATGCATGGATAGTATGGAGGAGGCAGCACTCTTCATACAAGTGTCATGGGACAAAAATTATTTCATGGTGAATGTTGGGTAGTGCTGGATGCACAGGTTGGGATTGCTGGCAGTGGGAGTTGGGTCTCAAAGCAGCCATCATTTTTAATTTCAAAAACTTGAGCTTGGGCTGGATCAGACCTTGGTACCCAGGCCCAAACATGGACTGGAGACCAGATCTGCGGTGTCTGATCACTCCTAGTAATGCCACCGGGCACCACTGAGGTGATAGCTAGCCCTGCCTTGTTGGCTCAACAAGTTTGAGGGGCCCAGCTCCATTAAACTCCTGAATGGGGTGGGTATATTTGTATTTAGTTTTTGTTGACCGGGTAGGTGCACTAGGCAAACAAATGCCTATTTTCAGGCACAAGCTGGGAGAGTACAATATATAAACATTATAGAGAGCATTTTCAAGGCAAAGACAGAAAATGTCAAGTCAGGACAAAAATTACAATAAATCAGTACATGGAGAACATTGTATGAATTGGGAGAAAAATAATACATAACAGCAGATACCAATACCAATAAATGCATAAACATTAAAAAAATTTTGACAGATAAATAGCAATACTAAATATCAATAATCAACAGGAGGCAAATTGTGGCAGGTGCACTTGGACACCCTGAGGAGATGGTCATGGTACTTTGTGCAAAAAGAGGAAGCTGAGGGACTAGGTCTAATCTCTTTAGGAATGGAGTTCCATAAGGATGGAGCCAAGTAACCAGTGGAGGACTCCCCCACCCTCATTCTAAGTTTTGGAATTTCAAGCAGGGCTTTGATTCCAGGCCTCAGGGGATAATTGTTGCATGCTGGTTTGTGGAGTAAGGCAAGTGTGAAGGGCATATGATTTTGGAGGATGTTAAAAGTGACACCCCCAGCATAAGATCACGAGCATGGGAAGGGGGAAGCCAGCCAAGCCTATCGTAAGTGAGCAATGGTGAGCCAGTTTATGAGATGCCAGGGCAAAGTGGCAGATATTACTATAAGCAACATCCCATTTGGAGAGAGTAGTTTTGGAGGCTGATATAAAGACTGGAGCACCGTGAAGGAGTTTTGGTAGTTGCATACCTTTGGCAATGGCTAGTCTGGCCTGTGGGGTGAGGTTTCTACTGACTTTGTAGGAGATGCCCAGGCATAGTGTTCACTGATTTACAGGTAGTTTTAACATGCGACGAGAAGTCTAGAGAAGGGTCCATGGTAATACCTAGGTAGGTAAATGAGGTGACTACAGGGACTGGAGTTCCATCATGGAAATCAACCAATGGGGGTCTGGGCACTGTTTAATTTTGGGGGTTGTTTCAAAGACCATTGACTGAGTTTTGGACATATTAAGTATGATCTTATTATGGGATAGCCAGTTTTGGACAGATCAAAGGTCATAGGTAAGGTGCTGATTCATAAGGAAAATATTAGAGCTGGAGTACAAGACCAAATCATCTGCATACAGTATAGCAGAACAGAGGGGCATGCTTTCAGTAATTTGGTTTATATATAGTGGAATAGAAGGGGCCCAAAATTGAGCCTTGGTGGGGGTGGGACCCAAAGGATAGGGGCAGGTTGAGACTGGGCAGGTCCAAAAGTCCAATATCCAGTGCTAGAATGAAAAGGCATAGTGCCCCACCCAGAGAAAGGCCCCCCTGGGATGCAGTACCTCCCCACCGGAGCAACCAGCCTGTGGACCAACTCAATGCCAATCCCATTCCCACAAAGAATGCAACTTAAAATTATAAGTGCTCAGACAATGATTACACGCAAAATAACAAGGACTTTATTTTGGGTCACTGCAAGGCCTTAAAAAGAAAAAGGGGGTTAGGTAATGTGAGGTTGTTTTGTAAGTCCTGGCTGGTTCTTCAACACCCATCCAGGCCAAAACTACAAGCACAAGGCTGCTCTGCACTCACTCTTCTAAATGCAGCCAAATATTATTAACCTGAGAATGTGGTTCAAGTGCCCTTACAGGCTCTGTCACAGCTGCCCAACTGTACTGGAGGGAATTACCTCCACTGATACCAGTGTAAACCCCTTAGATATGAATAATGATCTCCTGGTGCCTCACCTTGAACCCAGACATGGAAATGGTGCAGGCCCAATGACACTGCATGTTGTTGGCCAGCAGTGGTGCACTTGAATAAATAGCCACTGATTTACTTTTTGGAGCTACAGATCCCACCCCCCCCCCAATTTATATTTTTGATGTATTCCATCTGTATATCTTCTTACTGACAGTATAGGACTACTGTTGGGTTAATTTTACACTAACGTATTGTGATGTTACCTACATGTCTTTCCTTTCTGGAGGTACCTTTGTATTGGGCATTATTTCTTGTATAATTTTGTATAATTAATAAAAAGCATTACCTGTGAAAAAGAACAACAATTCTTTATTGTAAACTTAAACCCCCAAACCCGATGGCTCTCAACCCACCCTGCAAGGGCTATTTGCAAATCCCAGCTAGATTGTCTAGTCCATTAAATACTTTCTCAAGTATAATACAAAGTGCTTTTGTTGCAGTGTAAACTCTGAGTTGACTCACAGTTCTCCCAGACTGGGGGAGTGGGGGTCCTTCGTGTACAAAATCAATGGTGTGATCCCTCTCTGGCTGGTTAACTCTCTTTCCTTCTGAAGCCTCTTGTGTCAGCTGATTGAAATGGTTCTCTCTAGTTCCAGTCAGGCATCTCCTGACCTCTGCACTCAGCAAATGTTTTTCCAGTGCACAAAGGGCAACTCAGCATGTGAAAACCCGATCCTACCTTTCCAATACATCACACCCTGGTATGCCATCCCAACTGTGTTACGCTAACCAACCCCAGGCTGTGGTACTGGTTATGTGGCATTCCAGATTAGCTGCGATTACAGTTCGACTGACTTTGGCGGCAGTAGAGCATAGTCTCTCAAAGATAACTGTGTCCATTAGCTTCAGTTTCATGCTAAGCTAGCATGAGATAACCTCCTTTTCTCACATCATGAATTCTGCTTCTCACTGTTACTCTGTCAGATGCATGGTCTCTCTGCAACACAGTTTCAGGTTGCCTCACCTCACAGAACCACCCTCATCAGTATCTCACTTAAATTTTATCCTTGGGCAGACTGATCCAGTTCTGGAACAGCTCCTGCTGTTCACTGGGGAATGGCAGCTCCTGCTTGGCAGTTAGAGTTGTCAGTCATATCCAGCAAGTCTGGAAGCCTGTGTCTCAACAGGTAATGGAATACTGCAGAGGCATCTGAATCAATGAGGTTCACTACAAGTCCATGAGCCCTTGTGGCTGTCTCCACAGGCATTCCAGCTCTGATTAGTCTCCCAGTCAACTTCTGACCCCATCACAATGCCAGCTCAGATCAGAGATGATGATGATGATGTTGATGGCTGCCAGTTTGTAGTCCAGAAGTGGTCTTTTTAAAACGTCTTTATTTACACAGTGTTTGGCCTCCAAACAGTATTTCAGGCCCCAAATCAATCCTGTGCAGGTGCACTTTCATCAGTTTCATCAGGAGTGCTGATGCAACGCTCTGTCAACGGTGGCTGGCACATTTAATGTGTGAGTGTAGGGAACCTTAAACGTAAGCATCCATGGGGGGTTGCACTAGTTAGAATTAGCACAAACAAAACAAGATTGACAACCCCCACGAAGTCTGAAGGAGGCCATCTGCTATGCTCTTGGGTAGAAATCACCAGGCTATTTTCCTTTTAAAATCACAACAGCATGCATAAAGAATGGTTCTCATTTTTGGCCATTGCTGCACTTCTGTTCCTTTCTTCTGTCATTTCTGCTCGCCAGTGTCAGCATGGTAAATACAGTAACCCATAATTTTCTATTATTAAAATGGTGCCAGAACTGTAGCAATCCAATTAGTTGAGAAAATCCCTTCATGGTTATATTAATCTCTTATCACCAATACATCTCTAACCTGATCACAGCATACTTGTCCTTCAAATGAATCCCAGCATATGCCTCTGCCAATCCGCTGTAACTGTGCTTCCATCAGTCCCTTCAAAGCCATTAATATTATTGCTAGCTCCACCACCACATTTGAAGTTTGACTATAGAGTGAATCTGTCAGTTATTTTAAAAAGAAACAAACATTTAAAATGAATGCTTGTGATACAGCCTTTCAGCTTTTCTAAATGACTATTGTCCGTTCTGAAGTATTCAGGTAGCCAATGCACATTCAGTACAGAGGCAGCATGGAAGAGAAAGGCCTGCACATGCATCACTTAACTGCGTGTCTCAATGCACAAAAAAGCAGATTGCCCATGAGAGAAACCATGCTCCCCTTACTGATACAGAAACCCATACAGTAGATACACACAATTTTACACCCTAACGGAAGCCCATACAGGTATTAACACTGGCCAGGCACATGTTAATAACACCACTTCTCCTGGAAAGAAACCTAAGCATGCATTCACTCACACAGTGTCTGATGGAAATGTGCATACAATATGCGGACACCTTTATGCAGTGTTAGTGGCACGAGCTCTTGGCACTAACATGGAAGGATTCTTCCATGAAAAAATGGACCATATATAAGAAAAAAAAACAGGACAACAGCATAAGTAGCATTTTTAAATACTATTTTAATAATAGTAATAAGGCATTCCCTGGTGTTGGATTAATGGTCAGTTAATCACTCCCTAAGGTGATTAGGAGACAGTGTAGTGTAGCGGTTAAGGGCATTGAGCTAAAAACCTGGAGACTTGAGCTTGAATCCTATTATGACTGTGTGACCCTAAGCAGGTCACTTAACTTCCTTCTGCTCCCAGGTCACACCTGGAAACAAGCTTAGTGTGCCTTTTCTGGTTGAACAATTTTTCCTTTCCCTAGGGGGTGATTAGGATTGTAAATCCAACATCTGGGTGTACCTAATTGCTTGAGATCCAGGACCTTTGTAAGTAAACAGTTTGTGTTAAATTCCTGTCATACACTGATGATAAATTATATATTTGTAATTATATCTGTGCTGCCACAGAGACATATTTATGAAGCAAATGCCTCATTACCATCAAAGGGAACACAAACCTTGTTTTTTACATTTTTAGCATACTGTAATTAGGATTTGGGGCATGTGTGAAGTCTGTTTTATACCCTCAGTGTATTGTTTTGTATGTTTGTTTTGAAATTGTCCTGTTTTTTCCTTATTTAGGGTCCAGTGTTTATTGAAAATTTTTTTGGTCTGCATGATCCATTTCAATACAGAAATAAATCTGAATCCAAACAGCTAAAGGCGGTCAAGTGTCATTATTATCAGCTTGCATTTATGAAGCTGGGTCTAAACAAAAGGCAACGGTCACAGTCACCACCCCTTTGGTCCAGTGCTGGGGGCAACTGGTTAGTATACAAGTAGAAGCTTAAATGAGTCTACCCAAGTCTCCACGATACATTACGAATACTGTTAACTTCAATCTGAGGCAGGGAAGATGGTCCTGGGGGTGTATCTATCACCCCACTCCACTTCTCAAGGGAGGGGGGAGTTGGGGCCATGATCCCTGTTGATTTATATAGGGTTTTGGTATAAAGAATGTCAGGGCTCCCCCACAGCACAAACAGACCTTATGGGACAAATTCTGTATCCTTCCCCATCACATGCAAGATCCACCAGGTCCACCGTGATGCCTAGAGCTCCACTCAGTCATTAAGGTAGTGGGTTATTCTCTCCATTCTGTAAATATCATTAACTATATTATGCCAAGCAGTTAGTGTTGGGACTTGTGGGGTTAACCATGCCCAAGTAAATACATGTTTTATAGCTGTAAGCAATATACCCAACAGGTAGTGGGTACTCAAGCCTCGGAACCCTCTGGAAAAAGAAACCCTCAACAGTTAGATTAAATGGCCTCCCAAAGAGTTCTTCTTAGGGTCCCTTCTTAATGCTATCTTTAACTAGTCCTTTATAAAGGGCCTCACACCAGGAACTAGGGGTAAAATCCCTTTACTGAGACTGTAGTGCAGCATGAGGAGGGTGCTGCACTCCTGAGGTGCCATTCTTCAGATAAGATGTTAAACTGAGATTCCATCTGCCTGTTTTGGTGCTTGTTCAGGTGGACAGTAAGGATCCCATGGCACTTCATGAATTGAGTGGGTGAATGCCCCCAGTGTCATAGCCAGACTTCCCTCATTCACTCCCCCACAACAAGGCTGAAATTAGGCAGAATTGTCTAGTCCTTCTTTCCCAGTCGACAAAAACTAAAATAAATACATAATTAATTACTTATGAATTCTGGAACTTTACTTATGAATTCTGGAACTTATGGACATCAGTGGAATGGAAACCTACAATTAAGCAGTAAGGCGTGATATGGGGTTATGTTAATGGTCTGTTACTCACCCTCTAGAGTCGTAATGTGGCATGAGGTATAGCTGATTGCCACATACCCCTAGAGGGTTATTAACTGACAAGTCATATAACTCCTTGGGAATGCCATATTGCAATTATAATAAAAATATATTTTAAATAGCATTGTACCTCGTTCAGCATGTGTTTAGGCTCAACACATATGTTAACAAAAGATTAACACAAGACTGATAGAATGCTTATAGTCAATCAGGCAGCTGTGTTTTTCAGACCCTATTTATAATAATGCTTTCCATGTAAGGCTTCTACACAACTATCACCAGGTTATGGAACTGATAACTAATTACAATGGCCTCTATGCACTAATGGGTGGGAATTATGCACCAGAGGCACGTATCCTGCCCACATAGGTCCGCACCTGCAGACAGGTGCACACATGTCAGTACTCACTACCGGTGGTCGCCTATTCACGGCTCCACCCCCATGGTGTGTAGGACTCCGCAGGGCAGCCAGGGGTGGAGTTGTGGACCCATGTGGGCATCCAATCGGATGCAAAACATAGGTCCCACAGTGGATCCTTTGTGCATCACAGTATGGGTCTGGGTGTGTATGAATGCCTACCGCAGGCACCCAGACCCACACAGCATGGCCACCTCATCCTGCATTCTCCCCCAGCCCAGCCTGTATTGCAAGGCACCCTCCAGGTGCACAGAAGGACCCCTAGCAGTGGGACTCCACCCCCGTCCCACAGTCAGCCTGACCCTGCAGTTGCATCCCCCCAGACCACCGTGTTCCCCATCCCTGAAGGAGTGCCCCCCAATGAGCCCGATGGGACCACCCAGCCAGTACACCACACAGGACATCCCTCAGACCCTTCCTGGTGCTTCCATCCCCCAATGCTGGCAGCATCCCCCATGCACACAGGTGCCCCACACATCAATGGCCAGGACCAGCCCCTGGTACCCCTGTTCCCACATTGGTGGTCAGCATTCCCCCACCTGCCTCAGCACCAACAACCTCTCCCCCCTGCCCCTGTACCTGTCCAGTGGTGCCACAACCAGGAAAGGCTAGCGGTGCAGCCCTCCTCACACTTCCTTGGCTGCCAGCTGTCCAAGGGATGCCATGAGCATGCCCCTATAATTAGGCAGCAGGCTCCCATCATCCCTTGAATGGCTGGCTACCACGGAGGTGTGAGGAGGGCTGCACCACTGGCCATTCCTTGTGGCAGCACCATCGGACAGGTACAGGGGCCATGAGGAGTGGTTGTTGGTGCAGCAGGGAGGGGTCTGCAATCATGGGCTAGTGCCACATTTGTGGTGTATGTTGTGGGGAAAGCCTACAGAGGCTAGAGCACAGCTGTGTGCTGGGGTGGATAGTGCTTGGCAGTCATCAGGGATGGTCGCAGTGGTCTTGTTGGTGTGGGAGTGGGCTATCCGCTTGGTCTGGGCAGTGACCGGTTGTGTGCATGGGGTGCATTGGAGTCATATGGCATACCCTGCACCCTCCACCACACCCCAGCAGCCAGCACTACACACCTTAGTGCATGGCAAGTAGTGCTAACATGCCCCCAGCCCACCCCTGGCACGGTGCAGTCTGTGGGCCAAGGGGATCATGTACACTGGGGCTATGTATCCCCATTAGTGCATCCTGCGCAAGGGGCGCATTAGGTGCAGAGTGGCTACACGCTGCAGATACGCGGAGCGTAGCCACTCCACCCATTAGTGCATAGGGCCCATTATGAAGATCTGGCAGGAAAAGGCAGACACAGTGGTAGCCAAAAGGTCTCCAGTTGGCAACAGCACATCTAATCTTCCAGGGATCAGCAATACATTTTTTTGTGTGTCAAGTTTTTATTTACTCTTCATCACTTTTGCTTACTGCA
Organism: Neoceratodus forsteri; assembly: GCA_016271365.2. NCBI lineage: Eukaryota > Metazoa > Chordata > Ceratodontiformes > Ceratodontidae > Neoceratodus > Neoceratodus forsteri. The sequence goes on along the minus strand of CM057454.1, from coordinate 1,097,426,071 downwards.
TAATTCACCACACTAACCCAGTTGATATATAACACAGAAAATTCAAAAGCAGCTTATGGTGCCTTCATAAAGTGCAAACCCAGTGCTGTGATACCCTAACCAAAACAAAGCAAGAACGTTGTAAGTATTCTGATTGATACAACATGCAAGGGATGTATGCTGTCGTATTCAAGGCACATGTAGATCTTTATATAAGAATTATATGCAAGGCTTAGCAGTTAAATCACAAACTGTAGTAAGAAAGAAATAATGTGACCTACTGGGAATTGAATCCAGGACCTGCTAATAGTGCACTGGTGCTCTAACCACTAGCCTATAGGCTTTCATGCTTAACTAGTGTTAAAACTTAATTTATGATCTTGCAAAAACCTTGCATGTACTTGCAATAAGCTTGCATTTATTCATGCAAGAATAATGAAGAGCTTGTGTATCTGATACAATTTTTACACAATCATGCAAAGCACTTATAGAAATGTTGACACTACATTTTTTGACATTACTCTTAAAAATCATGCAAGATCAGTCATAAACCTTACATTTGTTTCTGTTAAGGGTAGCAATAAAGGGCTTGATCCGTGTAGTCACAATCTTGTAAACCTTCAGTCTGATAGTTTCCTTTTTCAGCAATCATCAGTTGAACATTTATAGTCTAGAAACCAGTACTAGTAATAAAATACAGCCTGCTTAACAGTTTGTAGCATTCTTGGTCATAGTCGATCAAACAGTGCTATTATCTTAAATGTAACCCATTAATCAGTCAATTGCCTGGCTAACCAGAAACAGCCCATACAGTATGTTGTTTTACAACAAACAAACACCTTGGCACCCAAGGAACAACGTGTGCTGGTTTCCAGACTATAAATATTCTACTGTACTGTATATGCAGTAGCAAGCTCTCTCAGATCACTCTCCCAGTATTCTCAAGTTTGCTTTCTGTGTTCTCAGGCTTCTCTCCTCTCACATATCAAACTCTCCCCCTCACTGCTTATAAATCTCTACTCTCCAAAACCTCATTAAAGTGCATAAAAGTACTACCACTAAACCATTGATATGTTTCTGGAATTATCCCTGGGGTCACAGTTTTGCTGCAATTGCCATGACCTCATCGGATTATTTAAACCAGATTATTTAAAGGGGGGAAGCAACAGAATAAGTGCAATATAAGGAATAATGTATGGGTGACTATACACAACAGGCCTGTGTTTCCATCGAGGAGTTGAGATAACAGCATATTCACTCTCAAGCTCCATGCTGTTATCTTAACTCCTCAATGGAAACACAATGCAAGTTGAGTATGGTCACCCATATTTTATTAGTTACAGTATATGATTTTAAAAAATATTAATGACAGGGGAGAAATTGTTAGAATGTTGTAAGTTAAGAAAATTTCAGTGAACAGAATACAACAGTTAAATATTTCTTTGCTATGTTTTGCAAAATATGTCGACCATAAGTGAATACTGTACATGTTTTAAAAATGACATTTTACTAAGTGTTTGTCTGCCAAGTGCCAGAACAGAGAGAGAGAGAGAGAGACATACAGACAGACATTGGAGCGGCTCTGCAGAGTAAGCGCTAAACCGCACTCACAGGGGAATCCCATCATGCATGCTGAGGGCAGGCATTGGGAACCACTAGTGCGGTCAGACGGCAGGCTGTGGCCTGCAAGTCAGTGGGGGCTGCTAAGTAAAGACCAGGAAGGTTGGTGGCTCAGGACTCAAAAAGACAGAGCCAAAATGAAAGTTAAACACCACAGTACCGGAACAACAGCTGGACGTCAAGGACAGAGACTCCTCACCTTAGAGATGATAACATTACTTTTTATTAAAGCAATAAATGCAGTCAGTAACACCTCCCCCCCCCCATATCGGTCACTGTTTCATGTCACTCTGACACTTTATCAAGAATGCTTGATAAAGCATCAGAGCAATGTGAAACGGTGACCAATTTTATAGTTTTCATACAAAGTAATTTTATCCTCTCCGAGGTGAGGAGACTCAGTTCTTGACATACAGCCATTTTTCTGTCAGTGGGAGCTGGATCGGTCACCAAGACCAAGAGGGAAGCAGTGAGTGAAAATGAAAAGCGCTGCCAGGCAGGAGGAAGTCAGCTTGAGCAGGGACACAGGTGCACTTGATAATAGAATGTGCACGACAACTTTTAGAATGTGCACAACAATTTTTAGAATGTGTACAACAACTTTTTGAGAGCCACCGATTTCCATACAGAATAAGCCCTAATCATATACTACAAGAGTGTTAATGCATATATCAAATTGTTCCTTTTTAGAAGCACAAGTGCTACTGTATGTATCAACTAAGGGTTTAAGCAACTACTCAATAGTAAATTAGTAATACAGTAAATCATTTCATGCTATTGGAATCTTCTGTTCATCTTAGTTTGAATGTTCTCATCTCCGATATTGAGAAAGAAAAAATAACACTGGGTGTTGCAGTGTATTCACTCTCAGCTTTCCTGTATAGTCTCAGGGCACTATAGCCATGGAATCAGCATGTCTTTAAGATAGACGAGTTTTTATTGAAGCTGCCCCCTGCTTATCTGGTTAAATAAATATAGGTAGGTCACTATCAATAGCAGCAACATTATGACCTAGAGATAAATTACAGGGAAGGTAGCCTCTGGTAGTGAATTCCATAAATATACCCAAATCTCAGTCACAAAGTATGCATTTTAATGGGACCCAATGTAAAGTAAATGGCCTCTCAAGCAGACAAATGGATGACAGCAAAAAGGAGCTCATTCAGTGTGCTGGGTGAGCAACCTCTGCTTGTATTTGTAAGTGTGTTCCCAGAGCTGTACTACTTTTACTACAGGACCACCCTGTGTCCACCTGCCCCATGAGTGACTCTTGTGGGCAGCTGCATCAGGCAGTCACCCCAACTACAGCACATCGACCTCTGCCAGCCCTCACCTAAGGCTGGTGAGCAGCACACTCAAACACAGCAAAGCTCACTGTCACAGAGTCAAAGATGGTCTAACACATAGAGAAACATCACAGCACACACACAGAAGCACTGCCAACCTCTCCTGCTGTCCAGGCCTTTGTTAGCAGCCTCACAGAGGGCCTCAACTGCCACCCATTCAACCAGTGATCCACCTCATGGTTGGGGTCTGCAAGAAACAGCCAGCCTCAGGGCATGGCCAGCTTGGGAGGAGGGGTGTTTAGAAGGATGATCATATAGGCTTGCAGTGTCTCCGTCTTCTCACAACATGCAGCCCACCCAGACAGCAGCACAAGCATACACATTGTGAGAATATTCCACTTTAAATACTGCAGCATCACTCACTGTGTGTCAGCTACCCCACCACTTAGTCTGCCTGAAGCTTCTAGCAATTGGAGAATGAGTGACAACACAAGACGCCTGTTAGTCAGTCTCCACACTGGATCAGACCAGATTAGCCAGAACTCCACACTCACCTAAAGGTCTCCTCCAGTGCTATGTACCTTGCCCTTGTTTAGTTTTACAACCTTACTAAACTTAACCTGCACTAGAGCATGCCAGAGTTATCCACCTGCCTCAACCATAACACACCATGACAATGTGCACACAAAAGGTAATATTAATCTCAACAAAATGCACAAAACATAAAAACATAGAAAGGTGCAAACAAATAAAGACATGGTGACCATTCCATTTGCTCTGGAACCCTACCAGAAAACTTTTTCCCTTTTTACTCCCCTTTCTTCCATTTAATAGGCCATTTAAAACCATCCCAACTAGCTTTGAACCTGGCAATGGTGCCCATGTTGATCATCATGCTAGACAGTCCATTCCACTTACCCTCCAGTCTGGAAAAGTACAGAATGGTGGATGATATTGTATCCTTGCAAACAAATGAAGGTCTCTGTCATAGTCCTCTCTCCCTTCTTGCCTCAAGAGAGCATGTAGTGTAGCAAGGCCCTCCAGTCTTTCCTGATATAATGTTCCCTGTTGTCCCTGGATCATTTTAGTGCCCCTCCACTGTATAAGAGTACACATGACTTACAATAGGTGCTGAAAGCTATCACTTGCCACCAAAAGTGGGATAGAAATGAGGGTTGACCAAGTCCCTCTATCCAAATCTTTAGAATAAAGTTAAGTATTTTTGTCTAGTACTAAGCAGTAAAGTGTAGCCTGGATATGTACAGAAAGCATATTAAGGCAGTGCCATTGTCTCAGTAGATAGCACTCTTGCCTCTAGGGCCAGAAAACTGCAGGGTCATGGGTTCTAGACCCACACCAGATTCTTGGGGTAATACACAATACTAACGCTGTAGTGCCATATGAGAGGAGTTCTGCTCTGTTGAGGTGTCATCCTGCAGATGAACTGTTACACCAAGGTCTCTTCTGCCCATCTCTGATCATTGTGCAGGTGGAAGTTAAAGATCCCCTGACACTTACCATAAGAGATTAGGGAATTTTTTTTATTGAAAATCAAAACTATGTACAACAATTAGTAGCTACATAAGCATAACCATAAGCAATCAAGCAAATAAGGAAACAAAAAAAGAAAATAGTCTATATACCCCAATAATACATATAATAGAAACCAAAAAAACAACAATCAGTGCAACAAATGACTACCATAAAGAAATAAAAAATTAATTATGCCATCACCTCGGAAAAATCCAGTAAATATTCTTCCATAATTTCGACTTGAAAAATGTTGACCCTGTCTTCCAGTCCTGATGAAAAACCTAAATTAGAGACTTGGTAATCCAATTACCTACTTCCTCTACGCTAATGATTTTCTGATAAATTGCCATTTGGCATCTGGTTGCCACATAAAAAATTAGATTATTGTAAACCATAATATTAATGTATTATGATCATATTGGGCCCTATGCACTATGCCAGTGTGCCATGTAGGCATAGATACTACTGAATGCCGCGGAGTGGGGTCCTATGGACCCCACATGGCATGTAATATGGGCAGTGCAGGACACTTACTCATCCCAACCCCTGGCCGCAGAGCATATGCTAAATACAGGGTTTGAATAGAGGTACTCACACCGCACTATTTACAAAGATGGGAGTGCTGGCACGGGTGCACCTGGTAACCCCTAGACATAAAAGTTATGTGCCCACCAAGGATGCAGCCACCAGCAACAGCTAAGACACCGGGGTGCTGCAACCCCCTGTGACATGCCGCTCTCACCCATGGGGGCCATGAGGAGGGCCGGGGGCGACTGATCGGGTATCTGGTTCCATGTGTGTTTGACGCACCGCATGTCAGCAGCTGGCAGCTGTTCTCCACGGGTGCAAGGGATCCACTGGTGGACTGGGTGTGGATATTCCATCAGATGTGTGCCCGGTCTGCTTAACACCCCTCTGCGCACCTGCATACCGGGGTGGCAGGGCCACAGACAGGTGGCTGGCATTAGTGGATGCCGGTACCGGCACACCTGTCCATGGGTGCGCAGCTCTGTGGGTGGGGTCCGCACATTTCACGGCACCTACGCCCCATTAGTGCATAGCACTCCACTGGTACCAGCTTCATCAAAGTAATCCAAACACCAATTTCTCAAAAGTAGTTGATGAGAATAAACCCTCTCTCCACTGAATACTAGCATATGTCATCAAGTCCTTGGGCCATGGGCATTCAATAAAAAGGTGTTCTTGGGTCTCCAAAATTTTGTTGCAATGTTTCCTGGGACAAAACTGCTCCTCTAAACTTTTATATTTATTATTATTTTTAACTTGTAATTTGCCATGTGTGGAAAGTCATAGGACAACTCACATTCTAGCAGGAATCCTCCTTTCAGTTATGGTAGCCAAAATTCTCTGATAATGGGTCTGAGGACAAGTTCCAAGTTGTAAGGTTACTGAACATGACTCACTTCAAATATAGGAATGCAAAACCCTTCCTAGGCTTATCCAGCAAAACTGAAAATGCAATATTCTAATTTTTAAGTTTCTTCAAACTATCCCTTAAAATTTCTGGAAGAACATGACCAGTTTTATAAACCCTATTCCACTGTGGGTTCCTCGCTTTCTATTTTGTAAAAAAATTGGTCCAATTAAAAACTAAGGCATTGCCCCCAACTCTCCCTGTTATTATTTATTAATGGACTAAAATTTGCAGAAAAACAGTATTTCTCATTCCAACATCCCCTTATGCAACTGCCAAAATAAGTAATGCTCCTCTTTATGGGATTTAGCCTGCTACCCCCAAAAAAAGTAAAACAACTGGCTATATTGCTTCACCTCCATTTATACTGGAGGGGGTACAAATATGTAATATATAAAAAATAGATAGCAGAAAGATTTTAATATAATAAACCCTTTTCTTTTTTTTGTAGCTAACAATTGTTTCCATTTACCTTTACCTTTGGTCTCCTGGTATTTCCTCTCCCAGTCATAGGTTCTATCATCTTGACTACCAAACCATACTTGTAAAAGTCTAATAGGACCTGCAACTAAAGAGACATTGGCTACTGTCTGTGTCTGATCCTGATTGTTTAATGCCACCCCTATACATTTGTGTGATTTATCATTGAACCTGAACGGTTTGCAAAAAGCTCCAGTTTGGATACTACTTCTCCTCCTGATTGTTCTGAATCTAGAAGCAAACAGAGATTTTTTTTTTATTTTTTATTTTTATTTATTGAAATCTTGGAAGACACCGAGCGGATGCTCGTTGAGAGGTTCCACGTCAGATACATTAGAACAAGAAGACACAATATAGTTACAGTAAATTATACATACAGAGTACAAAAAAAATTCAGTAGTACATGAGTTGCAATGACAAACAGTTATACAAATAGTGTTAAGGTATAGTATATCATATGCCAGCAACCTGCAGAAGAGAGAGAGGCAGAGGCAGACTGTTAGGGGTGAGGTAGGGCGGGGCAGTGAGAGCTGGGATAGAAAGGGCAGAGGGAAAGAAAAGAACCAAGGGATAGGGGGTGGGAGGCAAGTGCTAGGGCAAAAGGAGGTGGGAGGCAAGTGCTTGGACAAAGACAACTTGGCAGGTCAGGAGTCAGAAGTGCTGAGGAAGACTAAAGCTGCGGGAGCAGACTAGTGGGGGCACCTACAGGTACTATTGTTGGTGAGGTGCTGGTGGAGTTTGCGCTTAAAGGAACCAAGGGTTTTGGCTCTGGCTATGTCAGGTGGTAGACCATTTGTTCACAGAAGGGCCCAGTGAGCAAAGGATCGCTGGACCATAGTTGTGCGGCACCTGGGCACATGGAATACTTGTGCAGTCGAGCTCCTGGTGTGCCTGACATATATAGGTGGTGTTAGAAGGCTTGGAACTCCTTGAGGAAGTAAGTTTAGTGTGACCTTTTTTACGAGTAGACAGGTTTGATAAAGTATTATGTCCTTTAATTGAAGCCAGCCCAATCGCACTAAAGCTCACAGGTGTGGGTGAGTTTTTGGGCATTAATGAGCAGGTGGCAGGCTTTGTTTAAGGTCATTGAGAGGTGCTGGACTGCTGTGTCAGGACAGGAATTATAGACAGCTACGCCATAGTCAATCAAGGTGATGAGGGAACTGTTACTTGCCAAGTTCAGAGCTTCATAGGTCAAGCAATGTCTGTGCCTGTAGAGGATACCGATCCTGGTGTTAAAGGCTTTGGCTGTGATGTCAATGTGCTGTGTGTAAGACAGGGTAGTGTCCAGTGTGATTCCCAGGTACTTGAAATGGGGGACTAGTTCCAGGGTGTTACTGGAGTCATTCTGAATTGCCAGGGGATATCCTTTTAACTTGTTTTGAGCAGTGGCGAAGAGCATGGTCTTGATCTTTTATAGTTCATGACTAGTTTTTGCTCTTTGAACCATTTTTCAGCCACTGTGAAGCCACTCCGGAGGTCATATTCCAGAAGTAAAGGGTCGAGGTTGCTAGTAAAGATAACCGCATCATCTGCGTAGAGGAGCATGTGGCTATTGCAAGCAGCCAGAAGGTTGTTTAGGAAGACACTAAAGAGTAATAGACCCAGTATGGATCCTTGTGGTACCCCTGATCTGACCGGTCAACTTTCTGATAGGATGTCCCCGATCTTTACTTGCTGTGATCACAGGCTAATGTAGCTATAAAACCATGCTATGGTTTCTAGGACTAGCCCTATGTCCGAGAGCTGTTCAAGGAGGAGGGCATGATGGACCATGTCAAATGCCTTTGATAGGTCAACAAAGGCTGCCCCTACAATGTGCCCTTTGTCAAGAGCACTATGTATGAGTCCAGTAAATTCCAGGAGAGCTGTGATGTTGTTATGGCTGGCTCAGAAACCATGCTGTTCTGGGCATAGGAGCTGATATTGATTGAAGTACTCCACCAGCTGGTCAGCCACAATCCTTTCAAGGGCCTTGGAGAGCGGGGGGAGTATAGAGATCAGCCTGTAGTTGTTTTGAAGAGACTGGTCACCACCTTTGTGTACCAGGGTGACCATGCCAGCTTTCTAGATTTGGGGGAATTTGGAGTGGCAGCGGGATAGATTAATTATCTTTGTCAGAGATCATCTGCATAACTCAGTGTCTTACTCAGTGTCACACCCTGCACAAGTCCAATATCTCTCTAGATCTATTCCTATAATATACAAGAGGGAGCTTAAAGGACATCCCTGCTGAACTCCTTTTGAAACTCAAATTCTGTCACCCATTAACATTTGGAATCACAATAGCTTTATTATAACACATTTTTATCAAAGAGATAAAGGTATCTGGGAACCCATAATGCTTAAGATTGAGAATAAAACTGTATGGGAAATTTGGTGAAATGCTTTGTCTCGATCCAGAGAAAGAAGATAACCCTCTGTTTGACTTCTAGATCTGGCTTCAAAAATGTCACATAAGAGGAAAAAATTATCCTGAATTTTTCTATGAGGAACAGCACATGACTATAATGGATCCATTATACAATCTAATATCAAATTCAATTTTATACCCAGAATTTTTGAAAAGATCTTAAAATCTACATTTAAAAGATTAATCTGTCTCCAATTACATAATTCAATTTTAGGACCTTTTTTATGAATAAATACTATAAAAGTCTCATATATACTGTGTTGAAAAGTACCTAAATGAAGACATTCATTAAATGAGTCTGCTAAATCTTAAGCAATGTAATCAATTATTGTCTTAGAAAATTCTACACCTGGCCCATCTTTTCCAGGAGCTGTGCCTGAGCAAAGAAACATTATGACTTATTTCCCTTCTACAGGCATAATTGGCTTAATTAAGGCCTCCCCTACCCCAAAGATAAAGTGGGACACTGTAGTGATGCCAATACCTCCTTCTGTCTTTTAGGATTTTCTAGGTTTTCAGAGAAAAAAAGTTTGCACATAATTGCTGACAATCTGAACCACTCCCTATTGTTCAGAAACTAGTCTCCCATCAGAATCTAATAAAAACATTTGTTATTAATTTGCTTGGAACAGCTAGCAAAGGTATTCATGGATGGCATTCTCCCCTATGCCTCAAACTTCTGTTCATCTAAGAGAAATGTAGCCCTGCTATACTGCAGCTTTTTCATCTCTTCCTTTACTGCACAGATTTTTTCTATATTGGAAGTTTGAAATAAATATCTTTCAAAGGTTAAAGCCTGTAATTTGTTCCTTAAAGCAACGGTACTGGATAATCATTAAGTGATTATCAAAATTCTGCTTTTTGGCTGGAAGGATGCAGCCATAGTTCAAGTTTCCATATCTGTAAACATTTTTTCTAGCGATCTTTAGTTTATTAGATTTTTAAAATGTATTTCCATTGTTGCTGAGCCACAGTAAATATGGCTGGTGCCTAATTTGCAGCTAAGCTCCCCCCTCATATTGCATTACATCTTTTGTTTATTTCCGTGTGACCCTGTGCTGCATGTTCCCACTGTCCTTCTGTAGTACTGGGAGTGAAGTGCATGCACGGTTTGCAGCACAGGGTTCCAGATCAACGTAGCAGGCAGCAGAAATGTAAACAAAAACAAAGCAAAATTAAGCAAATTAAGGGACTATAGCATAGCGAAAACAAGAAAGATTACCAGGTAAATGCTCAACAGAGCCCAGTGAACAAACTGTTGCAAAAGACCAATTTATTTTTATCTAGTACTGCTGCTTTAAATACAATTACACAATGGCAAGAAAGAATGCTGGCCTCTGACTGATCAGTCTGGGACTGGACCCATGATGTTATCCCAGCAAAACATCACAGATCTAGTCTCAGCACACATATGATTGCATCAGATGTTTTTTTTTTTTTTAATTCACTCCACTAAGCCGTCAGCGCAATTAGCTTCATTGTTCCAGCAACTTTCTGGTCAGCAACCAACTAAAGTGACCCCGCTCAGTAGCACTTAAGAAGTGACCCCCACCCCTTAGCAAATTTAGACAAGCTCAGAAAGAAGACATTGAAAAAAAGAGAAAGAAATTTAAATCAAGCCAGGTGTTCCCAACTAAGCCATCACTGCCATCAGCTTCACTCTCCCAACCTGCCCTGAACACACTGAGCTGAACGCATGCTTCAGCTTTTCAGATCTTACAATCTGTTCTTTTCTCTGTATGTTCCTACTTGATGTATTTTACTTTTTTACAATAACCAAATAAAAACTTTAAAGCAAAAAAAAAAAAAGCTTTTCAAGTCAGAAACCATTTTATTTTCTTCTCCCAATACAAACCAGATTCTAACTGTATCGGAAGAATAACACGCAGACCCCAGCCATCACACTTCGACCTTCAAACAGCAGAATGATGACAGGGGAGCATCAAACATCCAGACCAGGCAGTGGGACTGGGTTAATTAAACTTGAGTAGGAACCTGTGGTGTGTGTGTCTCAAGTTTCAGAGCAAGGAGTGGGAGCTTGCTCCTCAGTGCACAGGTTAGTTTTCTCTGAACAAAAATAAAATCCAACATCTTCACCCAGTCCCAGAGCAGGCAGCGGGACTGGGTCAAATAAACTCACTTACCACTTCCCTACATTGTCAACTCCTCTTTCCTACACATCCTCACACTGGTGGCCCCGGGCATCCGGCAGCAGGGGTGACAGGGTGGGAGGTCCAAAACACTGCTCGCTCCCTAACAGTTCTAAAACTTCTCTTGCTATAAACATACCAAACAATACCACCAAAAACGTGAAAGAGCTGAAACTTGAACTGAACCTGTCTCCATGGGGGAGTGGGAGGGCAGCATTACACACAGACAGACAACTACTGGAGACACACTAGAAGGAACTATTTTTTAAACTTGCAAGCTTCCATGATAAAAAAAAAAAAATTTTAAACACAATTTTTTATTATTCTTTTAATCTACATGTAAATGAGCCATTGTATAATAGGAAAAATGCACTCCAGGGTGTGTGTTGTGCTGGGATAATGTCACGCCTTGGGTGTTGGATGCACTCGGCCTGCATCGTCATGCCCAACCACCCTAGGCGTGATGTTACCCCAGCACGACACACACCCTGGAGTGCATTATTCCTTTAATATTGCACATAATCCTGGGTCACTTTAGATTTACTCAGTTTCTGAAGAAACACTTTTAATTTCAGTTTGGCATCGTCCCACCAGTCAGCCACCGAATCATACATACATTGAACTGAATAACCAGCAAAAAGTAGATTTAAAAGATCCTCTCTTACCTGTTCTTCCTGTAAAACCAGAATGTTCATTTTCCAAAGCCCTGTACCTCCTATTTATAGTCTAGGGTCTTGAATAATACATCCTAATGATAAATGATCTGAAGATTCAATTGCTACTCTCAGGGCCGTGACCAGGGGGAGCACAATCGCTGCAATTGCAGGATGGGCCCTCATTAGCAGGGGGCTCGGGGCTGGCAGCAGGCAGTATTTTTACTTTCTGTTGGTGTTTTCTTCTTGCCAGCATGACTGAGTCCAGCCCCAACCCCAGTATGGTCTATTTGTCTGCAGCACTGTCCTGCTGGGCCCAGAATAAAAGGAGGAATCTCAAACAGCATGTGTGTGATGCATCAAGGGTCACTGTCCCTGCCAACCAATTGAGATTCGCGAACCTGCTTGGCCTGCCTGGTAACTTTTCTGCGGGCTTTTTTTTTTAACACAAGGTTCTGTCTGTCCTCCCCTAGATCTGTTCAGGTAAGATAAATAGAAGTGGATTGGGGGAGGCAGACTGACAGAGCTAATTAGCCACATAAGAGAGGATGCATGTGATTAGAGACTCCTATCCATACATGATACGAGAGGTAAGTTGCAGGCAAGACACCCAACAGGCCTCTCTGATCAGAGCTAAACTCTCAGCAGGAAAGATACTCCCACTGACACCCCAGGGTGGTGGTGCGGGAGTGTTAGTCTGGAAATTCGTCAGGGTCCATATAAAGATGCCCAAGTAAAGTAAAAATCAGACTGTCTGGCCCATGATAGTACTTCCAGCACTTGGGTCAGCCAGCTAATTGTCGGTACTTATAAAAGAGCATAGGGAAAAGACCATTCATTTCCTGAGATTGCTGTCAGTGCTATGGCAGAGGATGAAAATGTGAGACCTCAGGTATGTCAGTCTAGTTCTGACCAAATAAACCATATAACATAATGAGGACTACGTAAGATACTGTTGAGTGTAATATAAGTCACTGCCCTTTATACAAGGTCCAGCAGAGCCCCTGTGAATTGGAGAACCTCCAATTATTGTTGACGACCTAGTGTCTCAATCCAGAGACCTGTAAGAATATAGGTCATAAGTCGTAAATAGTACAGGTACAACTGCAAAATAAATAGAGTCTTTTTTTTTTTGCTATTACTTTTTCTCCTCCTGGCACACCTGGTCTGCTCCCATATTCTGGCTACACCCTTGGGACTCCAGACACCGTCCGTCCACCTGCACTCCATCGGGGTCTCACCTGTCATCCCCTGCAGCTTACCTCCCACAAAGGGTTGGTGGGGAGCCCCCAACTCACCCACCCTGTCCAGATCCAGATTGAGGCACCCTCAGAACCGGTGTTCGTCGGATGGCCGCTTGACCAGGATGCCACTCCTTTTTCCGTTTTTTCTCCCTGGAGCTGGGGGTGTGCAATGATGCCAGCAGAGGGCCGCATGCATGCCTCTGCATGCACGCCCTCCAGACATCTGCTCCAACTCCTCCCCATGCTACAGCATGGTGCCTTGTCCCCCAGCCTCTGCCAGGGGGTGAATTGCCATGGACTACTGAGGATACCCTCCCTGGAGAAGAAGAGCAGTCCATTGGATGCTCAATCCTTCTCCTTCCCTGCTGATACCCAGCGGCCTATGCTCATTCCTGAACATGGGTCACCGGCATAGTGTGAGGTATGGCATCCAACGCCTCAGCCTTCAGCACCACCGGGCTGGCTTCTTTATAGAGAGTCTTGAAAAATACATACTGTCTCTAAGACAGAAGTAGTGGTATGATCCACCTGTGCCCTCAAAGAAAGAAAAGTTTAATGCTGAACCGAGGGGTGATCTGCTCCAGTATCCAATATCCTTCTATGACTCTGTGTCCAGTAAGATGTACAGTAATTCTTTCTAGAAGAATGTGTGAGGGTGCCGCAAATCAGGAAGATCCTTAAAAACCAGGGACAGTTGACAGTTATGATAGGGACAGACTGATGCCAGAAGTGTTACAGCACTCTTACAGTGATCTACATTTATACTGCACACTATAGTCAAAATGTTGTCTCCTGTTATTTCTCAGTGCCAGTTTGTCTGTGTTGCTATTTCCATTCAGCCCTCACTGGCAATTAATAACACTGGGTGGCAAAACTGTTATATATTGGATAAAAAATAACTAAGACTATTGTATCTAGGTAGGTTGACAACTAAAGCAAGAGATTAGCACATTTTTGGGTCCTGCAAAAGGGGATAGAAATGACATGGCATGGGGAAAGGCTATAAGGGGAAAGGAAAGAAATTACATAATGTAGAAATGGGTACTTTCAAAACAGCATTAGTAAATGTTCAAGGTATTAATTCCATTGGTCAAAACAGCAAAAATTTTAACACAGCTGGATAAATTACAGTGTGATGTGGAGTTTATTCAAGAAACTTGGTTATCTGATGTGGAACATCAAAAACTATGAAGGGCTTGGGTAGGTACAGTGGTTGCCTCCTCACATATCACTGGGAAGAAATCTGGTGCAGCAATTCTTTTCCATAGGAATGAGCCATTTGAAATTATGCACACAGACAGGCTGGAAAATGGGAGGCTGGTAATAGTCTCGGAAGTTGTTTTTGGACAAAAACTACACAGACTTAATCGCCATGCCCCAAATAAGGATACCCCATCCTTCTTTACTAGGGTATTTAGGAAAATTACTGCCCTCACAGTAGACATGGTTATAATAGGTGGGGACTTCAACTGTATCATCAGTCACTAGCTAGATAGGTCCTTGAGCAATGTTGCAACAATAAACAGATGGGGAGAATGGTTAGCATGAGAATGTAAGAAGCTGCTCTCATAGACATTTGGCAAGAACATCATCCCAGCAGTAAGGACTTTACATTCTGTTCAAATGTGCACAAGATTTATTTGAGAATAGAACTTTTCCTGGACAGTAAGGGAGATCTTCCCAAATTGTCAGTTACGCAATTCATCCTATGATCAGTTTGGACCACGCATCAATCACAATGACATTGGCACTGGGGGACTGTCCAAGATTCACCTTCTGAAGGATGAATACATCTCTGTTAACCAGAGGGGAATTTCAGGGGCTGATCCTAGAGGCCATCAATGAATATATGAGGGTGCTTGAGGGGCCTGAATCCAAAGAGAAATGGGTTTGGGATGCCCTGAAGGCCAAATTAGTGATTATTGCATACTCATCACAATTAAAGAGGCAAAGACAGGAAAAGCAGAATAAATATGAGGCAAAACTTAAAGAGCTAGAGGGGTTGCATAAGGGCAACCAACATCAAGACACAGAAACACAAATGAAGGACACTAGGAAAGAATTGCAGGCTTTATTAGACATTTAACAGAGGGGAAACTGAGGTACCTTAATCACAAATACTATGAGCATGGCTATAGGGTGAGGTGTCTTCAGGCCTTTTGACTACAGAAAGCACAGGCAGAATGGCATGCAAGAAAGTCAAATCTCCATGTGAGGGGGAAGAGTGGGTTATACCCCAAGGGATACAGTCAGCAGCTTTTGGTAGTAAGTCTCTCCACCCAAAAAAAAAACAGACATAGCACAGGTGGATCAAGGGAGAATCAGAAACTTCCTAGAGGGGGTGGAACTGCCCAGATTAAGTTAAGAAGATCAGACGATGATTGATGGCCCCATAACAGAGAACGAAGTAGATGGGCAGTTTCAGGACATGAAGTCTGGCAAGTTTCAAGGTCTTGATGACTTCCATACAGATTTTTTTCAAAATAGACAGTCATTGACACCTAATTGTTCAACTCAGGGGAAACTTCAGGAGATTTTCCAGCTTCATGTCAGAGTGCTTTTATTACAGTAATACCAAAACCAGGCAAACAGGTGGATCATTGTGATACATGCAGTATCTTCCATTTTCCCTCCAGAATGTTGACACCAAGATGTTAATGAAGCTCTTGGCAAACAGAAAAAATCAGGTTCTGCAAAAATGAGTCCACCAAGAGTAGTCAGGTCTTGTTCCAAATAGGCATCTCTCAGACAACACCAGGCAATGACATCTTACAATAAGGTAAAAAGTCCAAGTAACAACAGATACCAATCACTACTGATGAAGAAAAAGCATTTGATAGACTTAGCTGGGGTTTCTGTTTGCCATTTTAATAAAGTAGGCTTTGGAGAAAAGTTTTGTTATTGGTTGAGGGAACTGTATGGCCACCCTCCGACTATGCTTAAAGTGAATGGCACAGCCTCTGATTCCTTTAGAATTAAAAGGGAGAGAAGACAGAGCTGCCCTTTGTCACCCATATTAGTTGCTTTAATCGTGGAGCCCCTAGCATCAGTGGTGAGAGTGCAGCAGGACCTGGAAGTTATTCTAGTGGGGGGGGGGGGCAGAACAGGATCTTGTTATATGCTGATCATACCATGTTATATCTTAGTAAATCAACAAGGAAATTTCCAGTTATAGAAAGCATCTTAAAGGAATATGGGAAGATATCATTGTTTTAGGATAAACGTATGGGAAAATAGAGGCCATGCTGGTGAGCGGGGTAATGATGTTGTAGCTGAGAGAGTTCATCCCCGATAAATGGGTGTCATCCCAAATTAGGTACTTAGAAATACAGATACCAGTTAATCTCTCAAACCAAGCAAATCTTAAGAGATGGGAGATGTTTCTATTTTCACTCCCGGGAAAGGTAGAGACGGTGCTTATAAATGTTTTCCCAGGTTTCTGTATTCTTTTCAGACCCTACCACTTAACATCCATAGAAAAGACTGGTGAAATTAAACAAAGCATTACAGCAATTTATCTGGCTTGGGGGGGGGGTGGCTTGGGTGAAATGACAGGACATGCAAAAGCTGAGAGCAAGAGGAGCAGGTCTACCTAACTTGAATATATATTATCAGATGGCACAAATGTTGCCTTGGATAGCCTATATAAAAATGACCAGAAAATGTGTGGTTGACCATGGAAGGTATCCTGTGATAATAGCGAACCAAACAGAGCAACTCACAACTGAGCACTTTAGTTTGGTCACTTTCTAGATCAGCGATGGGGAAGGGATGGTGTAGAGAGGGACTAGTGAAGGAGGAGAGGAACAATGGCGAGGGGAAGGAATAGAGATGAAAAGGAGGGAGTAGTAGGATGGGCTAAATGGGTCTGTGGAGTGTCACTCCACTGAGCTACCCACCTAGCATAGTAGGTAGGGACATGGACTGCAGTGCTGGTGGTACTGGGTTTGGGAATGTACTGAGGTACGGTTTCTTTTTTTTTTTGCAGGCATCCATGTATATTTTAAGTCCTTGATCCCTCTTCCCCCTGTGTCCTCCCCTCCCAGAGTTGATTATTTTAGTATGGGGAGTGCTGGAAGTGGGTGTTTGGCATTTCTTAAGGTGTGCCAAATTGGTTTCCTCCATGGAAAGAACAGTTACAGAGGAGTAAACCCTCTCTTAATTTTTAATATACAGTACCAAAGGTGGATACCAGGTGGGTTCTATATCACAACCTCCTGGATTAAACAACTGTGTGAGAAATGGAGTACACTTCAGAAGGGAATTGGGATAACAGGCACCATTACCAGATTTACCCTCATAGACCTATGTATCTCATTTCAGCCACCCAGGATAGATGCTGCCTTCCATAGGTGGCAAACCATGAGCTTAGCTACATTCTCCTAATCTTTGCAAAGAGGGCAGGTAAAATCTTTTAAGGTGTTGCAGAGGGGAGTATTCACTTTGGAGAACAGATTTCTTCCGCTGTTTGTTTGCAGGTGGCTTATTTTCTTATGGGACAGTTAAGAATACAAGATAGTCAAAGGGAACCACGTCCCCTGGTGCTTTTTCTTGGGAACGCAGGCAGGAGTTTGTGCAGCCAAGAAACATGTATCTAATTTGGTTCAATGCTACAGTAGGAGGGAGGGGATACACCCTTTACACAGTCAGGAAGCCTGGGAGAGGAAGGCACAAACACATCTAGAGGAATCAGAGTGACAAAACACATGCAAAGGGGTATTTCACACCTAGTCGTCCAATAACTGGAGGGAGTTCATATGTGGAAGGTGGTGGGACGGTATTTTAAATTCCCTCTCAGACCAAACACTTCACAATAGGGAGCTACGATAGGTGCTGGAGAAGTTGGGGGGTACCACATTTTTGGTGATTGCCCACAGATTAGACCCTTTTGGGAGAGAATTGGGCCTAAATACAAACAGATGCTGAGCATGCCCACCGAACCAAGCTTTGTGCAACTAGTTCTAGTTAAATTACCCCCAGGGAGGAAAACAAACCAACAAAAATGTTTTCAGAAATATTGTTAGCAGTAGCCAATAAGGCGGTATCCTGTGAACACAGCGACCATGATTGAGCGACTGCAAAAAAGGTGACTCAATCATGGCGTCTGTGTTCTGGGCTACCTGGCAGAGTAGCGACAGGATACCAGGGTGGACAAATACGGCGACAGGATATGCACATGTATACACGTGCACAGGGGGGACCACACTGCACAATGGGAGGAAGGGGAAGGAGGCTATGTGGGAGGTAGTGCGGTGGTCAACTGCCTCGCTGGCCATGTGGCATGGTGGGTAGGGTGGCAGGCTGGGGTCGGGAGGGTGCAGGGTTTTGGTTCTGGGGCAGGATCACCTTTTGCATCGGGACAGTTTTTAATTTTTAAGTTTTATACACACCCCAACATGCACCCCCTTTGAGTTGAGGATCTTTAAGTGGAGGGTGCATGCATTTTGTGCATGGATTACTGCATGAGGTGTACATGGTATTTATTTTCGATGCACACTCGCCCAAATGGCGATCACTGTTCAGCGATCGCTGTTATGACATGGAACCAATAAAGTTATTACCAGAGGTATCCAGTCAAGAGCGCATGGGAATAATAGCATGGTAAATGCCATACAGACAAAATAGCATGAGTGAAAACAGCTACAGGGAAATTACAGAATGGACATTATAGTGCTATACCTGTTTTCACTCATGTCGACAACTGTAAGTCTGGGAATGTGTGCTGCCTGACCATCTTCCCACTGTAGCATAGCAAACAGAGTCACAAGCTGTGAATTGGGTTGCTACATCCAGCTGACCCAGGTTCAATGCCAACTTCATACTTTTTTCTTTTTATTTTGTTGCCATCATGCCCGCTGACTTTCTTCCCCCCTTCCCGAGTTGTGTCTCCCACAGAGTTCTATTATTAAATCTGCTCACCCTCCAAGCTCCCTCCTAAGTTGCATCCCCCCTGGAGTTCTATTATTAAGTCTGCTTGCCCCCCTGAGTTCCCCTTCCCAAGGTGCATCCCCGTGGAGTTCTATTATTAAATCTGCTCACCCCCCTCTCCCGCCCAGTTGCATCCCCCTCGAATTCCACTAGGGAATTGTACAAGTTCCTGAACTTTCATCCTCCCCAGCTACCATTTCTTTTGTGCTGCTTCATGTTGACCTGCCCTGTGCTAATAGAGCTCAGTTTGTCTGCAGCTGTTTTTCCTAGGCAATTTCTTTATTAACGCTATTATGCTTGGGTGGTTTTTCACTGCACTGTGTTTTCAATGCTATTTTGACCTAGATCCATTACCAGATAATGGTTAACAACACGTTGTCCAACACTAGAAGAGTGTGTGAATATTATTAAGTCAATCCCTGTTACTGAATTTTCAATAAATAAAAAATAAATAAAAAAATATTTCAAGTTACTGCTGATCTAGGATTACAGACAGAAAAGTTCAGTGGAGTGTGGTTGGTTACCCTTCATGCACATCATCGAGGAGCTGGAGGGCAGATCAATACTCTCACAGCAGGCGGTGAGGTACTGAATGTGATTCCATGGGCAGCCATTGGATTGCGGGGGGGTTGCATAAAGTAAGACTGCGGCACTACTTTCATCAACTTTATGTTGTGTTTTTTTTGGTTTTCTGCTACAATTAAGTTCTCTCAAAACGCATTTGATAGACTAAATTATGTACTGCAAATACAGTTGTAATCAACACACAGGAGCCATAGCTGGGGTTGAACTGTGTTATTTTACAATGTGGGTAACAGAGCCTGAAAGACTGAACAAGTAGAGCAAAAAGATACAGTAAGTTGTTTCCCTAATACTTGTGATATTATGATCACATTGTTTCTTGAAAATCCTATGAAATAAAGACGTTTTAAAAAACAATCTTCCATACAAAATGTATGACAAAACACTGCACAGGATAAACAAAAAAAGGTAAACACAACAGGCAAAATAAATAATGGCACCACGATAAAGATTCATAGACCTGGAGACAACAAGAAAGTGAGGTTATGATAAGAGTTAAAGACAAGGAAGGAAAGATGTTTTGTGATGAGATTTGGAAAGGGGAAGAGAGTCAGTGTGGTGGAGAGAGAGAGAGAGAGAGAAAGAGAGTGTGTGTGTGTGTGTGTATACATACTAGCACACGTGCATGTGTAAGGTTTTTTACGACAGAAGGGACCACAGTGGAAAAGGCTCTGCCACCAACAGTATGCGACAAGGGTGTTTGAGGGGAGGAGACTACTCATTGAATGAAGATAAAACTGCCCAGGGTTGGTACTGTGGATTACCTTGGGGAAAACAATGGATGGATTTAGTCACTGGGGGACTTTGGATGCAATCACTATACCTTACGTCCTCCTCTCTGAGTGTGCAAGGTGTAAAAACAGGTCACAACTCGCCTTCAGTTTAGGGAAGCCTGGGTAGTAGCTCCTGGTGAAATAGCCACAATGGAAACAGATGCATTCAAAGAGCAGTGCTACTCTTTCATTGTGATATCTCAGTGCCTTCAGATTCAACCTGGAAACGGGGGCAAAATATCTTTCGGCTATGCCCTTAAGAGGACACATTCAAACAACAAGTACAGTAACAGCAAAGGCCAAATACAAACACTTCATTTTCAAGGGATACAGGGCATTCAGAGAACTAAAAAATCCTCCCCCCCCCCCAGACAAAAGTCATGACATCAATGTTCCTAATGTTGAGTAGCGTCCACAGCAGCTGTAGAATCTCCTCAGAAAGTAGTTCTTGCAGCACAGGGGCCTGAGGCCTGAAAAGCACCTTTCCTCACCCTCATGTTCAGCTGAAACAAGGGCTTCCTGTTAACACTAAGCACTCCCTTTGGGCTTTCTGCTAAACTAGAGACCCCTGAAGGGTCCCTGCAGTTGAACTCTGGTTGGAGTTCTGTCTTCCACTTCTCATTCTGGCAGTTCACGGCCTGCCTGTTAAAACTGATAGTCCTCTTTGGGACATTCCAATTGATATCCTTGCACCGGACAATACCAGGCCTTGGTAGTCAAAGTGGAAACCTTCACTGTGACAGTCAGATTACTGCCCCGGACCTGCAGTGGAACAGGGTGACATGGGATCCAAAGGGACCAGTGCTTGACAAGGGGGTCAAAATGACAGCTCTGAAACTGGGTGGACTAAACCCCAGGCTCTGGTCAGACACTCTCATCCCTCCAGCCACAAGCACTCACAGATGGGGTACACATCACCTCAGCCCAGAGGCCCACCTCACTCTGTCTCTCACTTCCTGTGCACCTCCATATATGCCCACATCTGGACCATACCAATTCCCCACTTGGGGATGTACTGGGCACATTAACCAATAGAGTGGCTGGGTTCCTAATGGATAGTTTGTGGCCTGGAATGAAAAGAAGAGTTGCAGAAGAGCAAAGGGAGTGAGTAGAGGACTAGCAGGAGACAAGATCAGAGAGATAGGCAGGAGCGGAACCATGAAGGATATTCAAGGCAAGAAGTGTAATTTTGAACTTGATCCAGCAAGGAATGGGAACTCAGTGGGAGTCACAGAGAGAAGGAGTGATGCGATCACGCTGCTTGATGCATAGGAGGAGGCAGGTAGCATCATTCTGTAGAGACTGACATCTTGACAGTTGAGGGTTAGGTAGACCGGAATAAAGGAGGGTGCAGTAGCTGAGGACACACATATGCGTGGATGGGGATCTCAGCAGAGGAGTCAAGGCAGTAGCAAACATGGGAGATGTTGCAGAGATGACAATATGTAGATCAACAGATACTAGAGATATGGGAAGAAAAGGACTACCTAGGAGAGGAGGGGTGGGAGGAAGGACTAGCACTTCACTGGAAAATTGGAAAGTACTGCTAGAACTTGAGGTACTTTTGGGTAGATGGCCGTTGTTTCATCCAAGCCCTGTCTGAAATCTGTCCTGAGATCTTTATGTAGTGGTATATGTATACAATTTAATTCTTGTACAAGCCTAATTTCTCTTCCACCAGATATGCACTGCAGTCACAGTCACCTTCCCATGCCAATCACACTCAGCGACATCCCTCCACGCATAGCAAAAGTACTTGATAATGAAGAAAGTTGGGATTTCAACATTTTTGAACTGGAGGCCATTACACATAAAAGGTCTGTATCCATTTTTTCTTGGGAGATTGGTAACTGGATGTTAAACAGTGCTATACAATTGTGGTACACATAGACTACTGTTATACTGTACTGCCATGTGAGCAGTGGCAGAAGCAGAGCCACAGTAGCCCTTAAAGGTAAAGTTGGTGTGACCAGGTTCTGCAAAGCCAGTTCTGCATAGGTATGAATTTGTGGCAGAATGACCTTAAGAGGAAAAAGGTCTTTGAAGAAAGTGGACCCATTAAATATAGGGATTTGGAGATAATGTTAACTAATGATGGGGATATTGCTGAAACATTAAATTAGTGGTGGTGGAGGGGCGGATGCCTCCATGCTTACTACAGAGGTCAATTGAGATATGTCTGAGTTTATTTAAAGGGAACAAAGATGAAGAATGTGGGATTATACAGAGAATAATGGAAGGGGTGTTGCAAATTATTGTTTTGGTTTACACACCTGAGGTGTGTAATACCACATAAACCATGAGTGTGAAGCATAAGTGATTTATGATGGTAGTACACACTGACAGTGCATAAAAAATTTATAATGTAACACCCCATTCTTTGTTTTATATAATTGCTGGTCAGTTTAGTGCTATGTGTTAAAAGGCCAATTTCTGTGGCATTTTGTTTCTGTGAGCACAAGACAGTGGTGGTGTTCACTTTCAGTTTGTCTGGCTGACACCCACACCATAATAACCTAGTTTCATTTTATAATAACTAGCTGGTTATTACAACACTGGAAAGTGGTGTCAGTGCAGTCAATAAATGGACTCACCAGTAATTATAGTCAGATAACACCAAAATTGATGCCAAGACACCTAGGCAGAATTAAGATAACTCATAGCCCCACAACTAGGCAATTTTATCTGAAGATGCTTTAAGAGCTCAGAAATTAGCTAATATCACCATGCACTGGCATCTTCAAGGAATCTCTGGAGATTATAAGGTTAGGAGATGGGAGACAAGTGCATAGTATTCTGTCTTTCAAGGTGAACCTTCCTTCTGGTTCCATGACTTTCTAGTTCCTCTGCTCTGTCGTCTTTCAGACTTTTCTCCATCTGCTATTTTCTGTTCTCTGTCTTTTCTCACAATGTTTGTTCTGTCCATCTCTTTCTGTTTTATTTGGTCATGCTTAGCCCCCCCAAGCAATCCACTTCTTTAGGTCAGTAATTGCCCCAAGCTGCCCACCAGACTCACTATCCACTACCAGCTTCCACCTTCAGGCTACTCAGGTGGTCTATCTACCCCTCAGTTCCAGCATGTCCCAGGAAGGGTCTTCCCCTGCTGCATCAAGGAGAGGAAGCATGTGTACTGATGTTGGGAAGGCTAGTCAGGAGTGGAGCCAGTGCCTTGAGTGGTCAGGTGGCATGGGGGCACCAAGGGGGCCATCATCCTGTGATCCTGGTCAGCCCATTTGCCAGTTATCAAAGAAAACAGGACTGTGCTGTGTGCTCAGTGTGTAAAGAGTGGTATACCACAGGGGTAAGCAGCCCCCAAATCAAACATAGAGAAACAGTCTAGGGTACAGTCCCTTATTCAATTTATGTGTTTATTTATTTGAAAATTGGTAAGTGGGAAAGGCACACAGAGCCAATGCTCGTTTCCAGGTGCAATCCAGGAGAAAGGGAACAGGAGAAAACAGAAATACAATAAACAATAACATTTCATTGGTACGTGCAGTATTGTACAATATGAAACACCTATACAACTGCAAATAAAACAGCAGCAAGGCAGAGCATGCAAAATACAATACTGTATTGGACAAGAGACCTGTTAAGCTGGTGCATGCCTACCCCTGTGGGGGAAGGAAGTGCAGAGGTAGTTGAGAAAATGAAGCCAGAGAACATGTTAGAGGAGACCCAAACGGAGGCCCAACACGTGGATGGTAGGGGCTTCAAGCCTGGGAGGTGTCAGGAT
Source organism: Neoceratodus forsteri (assembly GCA_016271365.2). NCBI lineage: Eukaryota > Metazoa > Chordata > Ceratodontiformes > Ceratodontidae > Neoceratodus > Neoceratodus forsteri. The sequence continues at coordinate 1,097,402,259 of CM057454.1, read as the reverse complement.
GATGGGTTACAGTAGCAGGTGGGGATGAGTTTCAGCTGGTGCCTGAGGGAGCCAGGGGAGGTAGAGAGGTGGAGGGAAGAGGGGAGTAGGTTTCAGAGTGTGGGAAGTCAATAGTAGAAGGTAAATTACCCAGCTGAGGGGCAGGGGTGAGGAGTGACGAATGTTTGATGATCCCTGGAGCAGAGGGAGCATGAGGCTGGGGGAAGTAGAGAGAGGAGTGAAGAGAGGAATAAGAAGGAAAGGAACTGAACCAGAATTTGATATGAAGCAGGTACAAAGAGACTAGTGATGTGAGGGTAGGTGGAAGATGGGTAGGGAGGAGTAGAGGGAGCAGCAGTGAGCACAATGAGGGGACCTGTAGCAAACTGTCTATGGTGCACTTGCTTTTGCAAAACAGGCAGTATAGCCCAGTGGTTTAAGGCTCCGAACTGCAAATCTGGTGACATCCAACAGACCAGACCTGGGTTTGAATCCCACAGCCTCCATTTGCATACTGTGTGACCCTGAGCAAGTAACTTAATCTCCCTGTGCTCCCAGGTCACACCTGTAAAAATGTTTCCAGCTTAGTGTGCTACTCCTGGTTAAACAACTTAAAAATAAAAAAAGATAGCAGCCTTCAGCACTTAAGTGGAAGCTGCACATTACAGACTGGTTTTATTTTCCAGTAAATTTTGTTTAAAAATTTATACTGGTCCATCTGTTTGAAGCACCAGGGCAGCTGGCATGTGCTCTATGGCTTAATCTCTGTACTTGGTGATGTATCAATTTATTTTTAAATTTATTGCAAAACACAACCTCAATTTTATTTATTTATTTATTTAGTTGGTTTACTTCAGCCAAACACTTTTAAGCTGTAACAGTCCATTTACAAAGGTTCTTCATCATCAACAGAGCACAGCAACAAACATTAAGTCTAGTACTAAATGACATAAACAGTGGGTTTATAGCAACATTCAACAAGATATACATGGATTACACCTAGAATGTACATTAAGCTTTGACAGTATGTTGTTAGCCACAGGCAGTTTACAGTAAGTTTTATCAACATGAAAATATGCAGCTTTGGCAATACAGTATGTAGACAGACAAAGACAGCTTATAATAGGCTTTGTCAACATGTAGAATATGATTAATTGGAAGCGAGGACAAAACCAGGCTGCAATATGCAGCATCCACTTAAGTGCTAAAGCCTGATGTCTGTTTTGCAAAAATGAGTGCACCATACATGTTTTTTCTACATATGCTTGTTCTCTCTTCCCTCCCACTACCCACCTCCCTGTGTGCCTCATACAATGCATCCTGGTGTGCAGGTGCACAGTGATACTTAGTGCCCATGTCATGAAGCATTCCACTACAAATCACCCCCAGGGTCTGCTCAATGTGCCCAGACCATTTCCCAGGAGGAGAGCACCATGTGGATGCTCCTTCACCCTCCCACCTGGCCTCTTCTCCTGCCATCCCAGGCTCAGGGCATGAACCTGATTCTGAATTGTGCCAAGCATATGCCCCACTGCTTTGCACCATGGAGCTGGCACCTGATTTCTGTTCTATCCACCTTTTTTCTATGTATTCCATTTTCTACCTTTTCCATTTTTCTCTTCTGTCTCTCTCTTTTCTTGTATGTTTTTGGACCATGAAAGACACTCATCCTTCAAGGTAGCGGGAGGGGGTAATGAAACTAACTAAAAGCATTATGGTTGGCCCCAGTCATTGGGTACTATGGGGCTCTCCACGATGGGAAGAGGCTGGTCAGGATCTCAAAGGCCTCTGGAGGGACCATTGGCAACATAGAAGATGGAGGACCAGTTCAGTGCCCAAACTGCCTCTAAATAGGCAGCTTGTTCCAACTTGCTATACGTACGATTTTCTGGGTTGTACAATTTGATCTGCTCTCAGGGAAATGTAGTTTTGCCCCTCTGTAACATTCCTGGGCATATTTGGTTTCTTCAACTGCATATTGAATAGTCTCTGTGTACCTTATGACTTGTCTACTGTTGATGTATAGTGAGTGATGAGTTATCAGTGCCATCCAGGGCTTTGTATACGAACCACTCTGTATCTTTCCATGGCTGCTATTTTCATACCATTTATTTACTGTGACTCTGTACATTCTGTTCACTCTGTATTTTTTTTTGTCTGTATTGGAATTCCTGTTGTTTATTTCCTTGCTAGTCCCATTCCCCCCCTCCCCCAGGTCACAGCTGGAAATGAGCCCATCTGGACTTTGCTTGCTTAGATGGTAAAATATGTTACAAATAAAATAATGCAAAAAAAAAACCTCCTTCTCGACAAATCTCATTTCAGTCAAGCAGTTTAGGGTTTGTTCGGTGCAGATACAGTAGCACAACATTACTGCACCCTCCTAGGAGCAGCCAGTACATGGACTCAATTCAGTTAAACATCTTCAGGAACCCTAAGGGGACAAGGCAAATTAATTTATTAATATGAACACCCCTACTCATTGGCACTCTCTTTCCTGGCTCCTAACTGCAGAATTCATAAACAGCTCACCGATGAGTAAGTACATGCCTTGGCTTGGCACAAACCTAACAGCTTCTGCTCAGGACAGGCCTGACCCTCAATCACTGAGGTCTAATGGGTGCTCCAACCATCCACCTAGCTTTCTATCTTCTTTCTGTATCATTTCCCTTTAGGACTCCTAAGGGTAACCCATAACTAATCGCAGCACCTTGAGTTCCTGTAGGTTCTGGTACAGAACCCAAAGCAACAACACATATTATTCTTTGCAAGCCCCATTGCTACTCCTTCAGGGACACACAGCAGACAGGAAAGGGTGGCAGCACTCTAGGGCTCCTAAAGGTGCAACCATGCAATATCAACACTTCATGAAAAACCAAAAATGGTGTACACACCAAGTACTATGAGGCTGATCATAACTTACTGGCCCAAACCTTGTGAACCACCAACCAACCACGCCTATGTATCACCACCCTCTGTGGCTTCTTCAGGGAGTGGAGCTGGTTTGTAATCATGTGACATTTGTGGCACATGTGATTACATAAGTGCAAATGGATAATTAGTAAAAAAAAATGTGTAAACTCACAAAGAGGATTAGTGCAGCATTAATACAAGTATAATAATGTGATCTAAAGCAGCAATGCATGAATGTGGTGAACATTTTGACCTATACCTTTTTATTCTATTTTAGATTGCCCCTTATCTAATGACTTTTATGATACCCTTCTTTCCACAATTTGAATCCACTTTTTGTATTTTGTTTCACATCTGAAGCAATAAAAGGAGTGCCCCTTTTAATATGGTTTGGGCCAGGTTTTCATCAGTATTCTCCCCCAGATATTATGGTCCCCCAGATATTATGAATGAACCTAAACTGGGGCCCTTTAAGCTCCTGTTGAATGAACACCTTACTACCCTTAGTAGCTATGACTGTGCCCATGAAATAATTCCCCCTCCCCCTCCCTCCCACTCCCCTCTTGCCTTTTCCCTTCTCCTGTACCTCCCTACCTACCCTTCCTCCTCCTTCATCCATCTCTCACTCCTTTCCTTAGTATTTATATTCTCTACTTACCATGCTCTCCCCCACCACCACCGTCCTGACACCTTCTTCCCCAGTCCCCTCTTTTCCTCTGTCCGAAAAAGTCTTCTTTGACTGCCTCGTCCCTCCTACTCACCCTGTGCTGCCCAGGTCACCGACCTGAGTCAGTTCGTAGTGCAGTCTTACTGTTTGAACTTGTCAATGTTAGTTATAACTGTCCTTGTAGTTTTTATTTGCTCATGATAACTCTCATAGACAACTATTGGTTTGGCCAACATTACTGCTACTGCTTATTCACCCTGCTGTATACTATTGTCATTTAATGCTGACTGTATCAAATTACCCCTGGCACCTATATTCTGATTAATGTTTTTGCTGTCTTGTTATTACTAGCTTTAATTACTTGTACTAATTTCTTGTCCTCTGTTTTATTCCTACGCACTGTACCCTTGTTTTTTATTGCCTTTTTTAGCTTACCGTGTTTATTTGGTCATACTGACGCTGAACCTTTGTAAAAGAACCGTTGGTTCAAAGGTCACTGTAATCCAAGTTATCAATAAATAAATAAATAAAATACATTCTCAGCTGCTTTTGTACATCAATTGTTTAAAATCACTTCTTGTTGTGACTAAAATGAACTGACATGCAGCAAGCATTGCTCCCCGACCTTATGGAACAGTAGGTGTTCAAAAACAGCTGGGGATAGTAATGTAAAGTTGGTCTGAGCCATATTTAATGGAGCGCTCCATTTATTATTTCACATGTGAAAAAAGTACTAAAGCAGACTCAAAATGGAGAACAAAGGGTATTATACAAGTCAGGAGATAAGGGTCAATCTAAAATGGCATAAAAAAGTATCGGTCAGAATTTCACTGGATTCATGCACTGCTGCTTTAAGTAATTAAAATTATTATCCAGTGTTTTCTAAAAAAGTAGTATCTCCACACGATGTTAAGGCTGCATGAATTCCCACCATTATGTTTTATTTAAAACTAGATGCGGGGGGGGGGGATCAAACACTAATCAAGTCAATCATGTTATAAACCAAGTTACCCTTTAAGTCAAATTTATTTTCATTAATAATTTATGTATGACTGGGAGTTACAGCATAAAAGAAAAGCAGCCAAAGCAAATAGAGAGGACAACCAACCCCATGTAAACAAGATGGAAAAAAATATGTTAGAACATCAAGAGTGGTCCTCTCATCTCTAATGAAGCATGTGGAGATAGGCAGAATGTAAATACAAAACAACCTTGTAACTGTCGGATAAAAACCAACAGCACAGGGCAACATGCACTAGAGAAATATCCAACATCAAATACATTATGGACTGAGTAGCTATCTGCAGCTACTATAAGCACTTAAGGAAGAGGGAAAAAAGTTGGAAGGGTGGGGGGAAGGGGAAGAGAGATTGAAAGACTGTAAGTAAAGCATAACTGAGCCTTAACAACTATGATCAGAAAATCACAGGAAGGGCTTATAATCCAGTTGATCATTTAGACCTTTAGGTACAAGACAATCTAGTGTAGCTATCCATCTTGTTTCACACTGCAGTAACATTTCTACGCAGTCTCCGCCCTACATTGGAGGAGTAACTAAAGTTCTAAATTTAAAATCGTGGGTCCGAGAATTGTGTACTACTCCAAAATGTGTCCTAAAGCATTGCTTTGAATACAATTCAAAATGCCTTACTGTGCTCCTGTATCCTACATTTAAGGGGGAGGATGATACAGCCCACATAAATGAGGCTACAGGAGTACCAGCACACATAAACACAAAAACTCATTTGCTAGTCAATGTATGTCTTTAATGAATACTCTCTCCCTGTCTGAAGATGCTTTCATTTGTGACCTGTGGAAGTAAAATTGCAAATGTTACAACATCTACATTTCTGGGAACCTATGTTGTCACTTGTTATTGTTATGTCTTGCACATGAAAATGGCTACTAGTAACATATGAGGCCAGACTTTTACATCTGCAGAAGGAGATCCTAGGTTCTGGTCCCACCAGAGGTTTTAGTGTTTCATCCACAGCTAAACTGGACCATCTGCCCTTGGTTATTAGCCTGACCTCAGTAGTTCTGAGATGATAATTAGTAACAAAAGTAACTGGTTGTCCTTCCTTCCTGATGTGTTAGATTTGACCTATGAAGTTTGTTAAACAGACTTTCTGTCAATTTCCCTTACCCTTTTTAAAGCACCCATTACAGTTTCAATGGTATCACCTCTTTGAATAGCGGAAATCATTTCTGCACTTCTATTTCAGAAATGTCATAATTTGTGCAATTTTTCCTCAGTCTCAAAATTTCTCCATATGGGATACACAAGCAATAATACTCGACAGGGTGTAAAGTATTGGGCAATACCAGACAGTGCAGGGGCATGATGATGCCGACAACACAAGAGATGGGTCTTATAGCTCCTGGTAGGTCCAGTATTGCCCATACCACCCACCCCAGAGGGTATTATTGCACTTAGAAAATGTTTTACTCATAACATTTTAATAAAATATTACAAAAAAACAACTTACAAATCAGTAAAAATTTAATAGAAAATCAATGTCCTTGTAAAGTAGTCCCTCTACTGGGATACTTGCCAGTAGAGGACACCACTGTGTTTGAGAGACTTTTTTTTAATCTGGTTTTCACTTTTGTGTTGTGTGTTTGTTGCTTGCTGTTTAACCCCTTCCCCAAGTAGCTGTGCTTCCTTTCAAGCAATCTGTTTCCCCTGAAAGGAAACATGAGCACGATCAGTGGTCAGGTGGCCCGAGAACGGTTGGGGAATGAGAGGAGTGGTACTTTTCTAAATGCCACTCCCGCAGATGGAGACACGCTGTCAGGTTGCGGAAGCACAGACAGTGGGCAAGTAATGGGAGTACAGAAATGTAGATTAAGTGCGGTGTGGAGGTGAAGAGTAGGGAGGTGGAGTAGAGAAGGTATTGCAAATTATTGCATTTTAAACCACTTATAGTGGTTTTGAGATGTGTCAGGGGGCCAACTCCTTGTTCCTCCTGCTTAGCATATGTGAAAAAACAGTGTCTTCTAAGTTTTAAAATCCAAACTGGCAGAGTGATAACAGTTTGGTACTTAGGCAGGGCAGGCTGGCACGTGTTCTTTCCGGGGCTCTACTGATACTTAATGTGCCAGTATGGCATGGTTCTCAGTCAGTCACAGAGCAGGAAATTTTCAGTCCATTTTCTAATATTAATTAGTGTTTGAGGATGTGCGCTATCTGTATGGAGCAAACTGCTTCCAGCTGTAGTTTACAATACTATGAGCGCACTACCTTGTTGTTTTTATCAATGCTCAGTGTCATATCTAAAAAGTCTATTGCAGTTAGACTGATTCTATAGGTGCACTGCAGATTCCAAACATTACAATTTAACCACCGCGTAAATTGTTCTGCTGACTCTGAACCCCCACTACAGACACATATGATTTTGTCAATAAAATTATACCACCTGATTATGAGTCTGAGGTGAGAGCTGAGTTCAGAGACAACAATTTATTGTTCCCAATAGGATACAAAGAGGTTGGCACAGGATAGCACTGGGGCTGCCCTCATTGCTGTGCCTTGGTGATGAAGGTAGAATTGTCCATTAAAAGTAAAATAGTTCTGATATAGCACAAATTTAAGAAGTTTAAAAATCAATGATTTTGAAATGATAGCAAAACTGTCCTCCCTTTCCAAGAAATATCTGACAGCTTCTACCTCCTTATTATGTTCAATATTGGTATAAAGTGATGTAATAACTATTACCGTCCAGCATATATTAGGAGGCCAGCTGAACCCTTCTAGTTTTTGTAGAACATCAGTGGTCTCTCAAATATGAGGGTGTTTTAATCACCATCTTTTAAAGAAAATAGTCCACAAATCAGGAGGGACTCTCACTGAGCAGCCCAATACTGGAGACTATGAGTAACCCAGGAGGGTCCCTGCCAGACTTGTGGATGGTATAAAAAGTGGGACATACAGGGAAATCTTGTTATAGAATTTGATATTCACTATCACTTATCCTCTACCCAGAGTTACCTGTAATAATCCGTAAAGCATGTTCTTAAAAGGGATAGTAAGGTCAAAGTCAGTCTCTGATAGCATTTTATGTCTGAAAGCTGGCATTCAATTTCTGCGACATATTCATCCACATCTTGAACCACCACAGCACCACCTTTGTCAGCTGTTTAATAATAACTGTTTTCACTTGTTTTAGTTAGTTGGTTGCATGTCTGCCATTTACTAGTAGAAAGGTTGTGATGTTGAGGTAGTGGGGGAGCTGTTCTGTAGTTTTTAAAAATCCTCCTGAACCATCCTTTCAATGACTTTTATCATAGGGTGTCTCTTGGTGTTTGGACAGAAACTGCTGTTTTGCTTTTGGCTGGTCTGAGCTTTTAAAGGGGGATAAGCACCAGCATCTTCATCATCTAAAAAGTTATTCCATGGCCTACGCAACCAGTGCAGTGTTATGCTTGTGCAACTGTGTTACTTTGCTTTGGCCATTTGCACTTTCTATTCCATGAGGAATTACCACCATGTAGGGATACCAAATGCAAGGAATCCTCAAAGAGGGTTCCACTTCCACCCCTAGAGGTGTCGCAGGAAGGATCCCTTGGCTAAAGGTACCTTAGGAAGAATCCCCATAGGAGAGAGGCAAGCTGCTGGAGGAGGAGGAGGAGAGGATGGTGGGGCAAAGAAAGAAGTATTTCAGAAAGAGGCTGGGATGAACTGCTTATATAGCTCAGGAAGGGGAGTGGCTGACTGCTTGTCCATTGAACTACAGGCATAGCCTTTCAATTCAATGGCCTACACAACCAGTGTAGTGTTATGCTTGTGCGACTGTGTTACTTTGCTTTGGCCATTTGCACTCTCTATTCCATTAAGAATTGCCACCCTGTGGGGATACCAAAGGCAAGGAACCCTTGAAGAAAGTTCCACCCCTAGAGGTGCCACGGGAATGTTCCCTTGGCTAAAGGTACCTTAGGAAGAATCCCCAAAAAGAAATTGTACCAGCACCAAAGAACATGAGCAATCAGAGGCCACAAGGCATTGAAGTAGAATGACAGCAACAGCAGCTTGATAAAACATAATGAGATGTGTAGATTAGCAAGATAACATGGGTACAGTGGAATATATTGATGACTGAGGGGTCCTCCTAAGGAGCGAGGGAATGGCAAGTAGGGACACCATCCACCTCAATCCAACAGCGGACTCTACCTAAGGGAACTAGGGAAGATAACTAAGACTAACTAGGTATCATGTCCTTCGGCATGGAGGAGAGAAGAAAAAAACCCTTGAGGAGGAAGTCTCTGGGTATCCAAGGTCTAGGTCGCCTTCCCTCCAAGCATGAGATAATTTAGTTAGTGATGGCTCTGCTACTGCAATTTGGAAGGCCCAATGATAAGGGGGGTGGAAAATGTTCCAATCTAGAGGGAAGCTCTCACTCTATCCTTCTAACAGGAATGCCATGGAGAGTCGTGAGCCAGTTTGCTCTGCAACAAGCCACCTCCAAGGCAGGAGGAGGAGAGTAACAACCACCGAGGTGCTCACCCAGATTACTGTTCTAAGAACAAACCAGGTGAACCAGAGGTGGTTGTAGGGAAATAGCTTGAAAGGGCGCCTCCAAACCTGCTTGGGAAGCTAAAGGGGCCCTCAGTGAGAGCCCCACCCCTTCGCCGCTGAAGTCTTAAATTCTACAACTTGAGGTGCCGTCAGTGCGGTTGATGACTGATGGTTCACCCAGAGTGAGGACATTCCCAGTTATGGGCCAAGTGAGAAGGACCCCGACCCAAGCTTCACATGCTCAAGATGCGGACTTCGGGGTGCAGACCGAGATTGTTGGCTGCAGGGTGAGCCCTGTGTCAAGGAATTCATTGATGAGGTTGGCATGCCTATTTATTTATGTATTATTATGTATTCATTCATTTATTTATTATACTGAAGTTATTTATTTATTTCATTGAAGTTATTCAGTTTGCAGAAGCTTATTGAAGCACATAAAGGATTAGTAGGGGCAAGCCAACCAGTCCTATGAAAGAGCCAATTAAAGGTGACATAATATTCAAAGGAGTTTTGCAGTGGATGCAGGATTTGAACACAAGGCAATAGACCACATGGGGCCAAGGCTCTTCAACAACACCCCCAGTCCCCGCAGTAGGAAAAACAAGGATGCAATGCAAAAGTGCCGTGACCCATATCAAGTTTACTACCAGGAAATTACTCCATTGAGTAGGCTCATTTGCAAGGAGGTCCTGAAGCATTAGTATGAACAAGTAAAAAATAATGACAAATGCAATAAAACAATGAAAATACAAGTGGAAGGACTGAAACAGGGGAAACTAGGTATGTACAATTGAGAGCTATACACAGTGGGGCAATGCAATGCAGCGGTACATCAAGTTAGTAAAATAGTTAAGAGTATATACAATAGAAAACTATGCACAGCAGAGCACTGCGGTACAATAAGTTGGTAAAAAAAAAATAGATTGTAATACATGGGAAGGCACAGGCAGTCAATTGCACAGCAGGTAGGTAAAATACATTGTAATACATGGGAAGGCACGGGCAGTCCGTTTAGCGCAGCATGTAATAGTCAGAGGTGGATAAAGGTTCATCAAATAGGAGGGATATAAGCTAAAACATGGGAGCACTGTTACTCATATCCTGCAGCTTGTGATAGGCAGTTGCTTCAGAGTAGCAGTAGAGAGGATAGAAGCAGGGATAGTAGGTGTGGAATTAGGGCAAGTAGTCAGCGAAGGCAGGGAGTTGATAAGATGGTAGGGAGAGGAAGTGGAGGTAGGAGAAGGTATAGGGTGAATCAAACTAGTTAAGTGTAGTCAGGGAGGATGGAGGAGGAAGAGGCAGGAGAAGGAAACAGAGGGCAAGCTTTTAGTAGGGTGGGAGGCAGAATCCAGATCATTTAATGATGAGCAGGGTGGGGTGAGGAGGGGTGGGGCAGGGAAGAATGGGTAGTGGGAAATAGCCTTGAGAGGAAGTGATTTCCAGTTCATTGTGGGACGGGAAGAGCGGTACTTGACAAATTTAGTCAAGGCATACCCAGCTGGTCAGTGGCATACACAGGGGTCATGTATTTTGTTGTCAAGTAGGCTTTTGAAGGTGCCCCGGGTGGGGATTAATTTCTGCAGTTTGAGGCTGGCTGGACTGTGCTTTGTTCCAGGCAGCTGGGAGTGCATGACTTATGGCCAACCCTCCGAGGCGAGAACGGATGCTGGGGACATCTAGCATAATGTAAGTAGCACTATGTAGGGGGTATAAGCAAGCAGAGTGTTGAAAAAGATTTGATATATGGGGGGGAGTTTTAGCAGGAGGGCTTTGTATAGCCAGGTGAGGGAGTGATGGAGCCGTCTAGTGGCTAGGGAACTCCAACTCAAGGAGGCATATAGGTCTCAATGATGGGTGCGGCGATGAGCCTTTGTAATGAAGCATATCACCCTATGATAAAGTGTGTCTAGTTGGTGTAGCAGGGAGTCTGAGCAATGGCTATAAAGAATGTCAGCATAGTCAAGGAGTGGCATGAAGGTTGTTTGAACCAAATGTAGTCTGGCTTCTGTGGTAAAAAGGAATTTGTTCCTGTAAAAGAAACCAATTCTTTGCCGTAGTTTTTTCATTAGGGAGATGATGTGGGCAGAAAAGGTTAGATGTTGGTCTAGTTCTCAGCCTAGGTATTTGAATTTGTTTACGACCTCCAGATCATCATCCAGGAAGGTTTTTATGGGGAGCAGGGATATAAGCTCATTTTGAATGGCCATCATACAGGTGGAATAGAAGTACATGAGTTTTTTTTTTTTTTTGCATTTAAAAGAAGTTTGGACTGTGCAAGGGTGAGCTGTAGGAGATCAAATTCAGACTGGAGTTCCATGTGAGCTTCGGCTGCCAAAGGCTTGGATATGTGTATCACAGTATCATCTGTGAATAGGTGGAGGTTAGCATTGTGAATACTGTTTCCAATGGTGTTGATATATATACAGTAGCATGAATAGGAGAGGACCAAGGATCGAGCCTTGGGGTACTCCTTTTAGGATAAGGAGGAGCGGGGAGAGGGAACCGCCTGCTTTTACCTGCTGCAGTCTATTTGTCAGGTAGCTGGAGAACCAAGTTTGCACAATGCGCAGCATTTAAATCTAGTTTACAGCAACAGCAGTAGTCAACCTGACCTCCAGAGTATAATAGCAGTATGCAAAGTAAATGAACAGCATCCAGCAACAATTAACTATAGCTTAAAGGGGAAACAATCTGAATGAACACAGAAACTGTAGGGAGAGGCAATGTGCTGAAACAGCAGCAATGATTTTCTTGGTATTAGTTCAGAAATCAAGACTGAGTTCCATGGACCAGGGTGCAGAGTGAGCCTGAACCAGGTGAAAGTAATTATGGTGGATAAGCACTGAGACAACAGAAGCAGATTTCTAGAATAATGAGCAGGGAAGCAACATGTTAACTGAAACACACGAATAACAATTGCAGTTGCACTTATGAGTAAATGGAGCAAAAAAGCATAATCTCAGGATTAGCAAAATAGGAGCAAAAACAAAGGATTCTAGAAATAGAAGCCCCCCACCAAAAAGAATGCAAAACAAAATCACACAAACACAGAAGAACAGGAAGCAAGCAACACAAAGAAGCACACAGACGGAGGCAACCAATACAAACCAAATGCAGGAGAACATAAAACAGAAGTCCAGCAAAAAACAAGCAGAGGCAAAACACAGCGGGGGGGACAAGCCCAGCAGACTACAAGGAGATGACAGAACAATACAGCCTCTGCCTGCAAAGAAGAAAATGCTTCAGAAAGTGGCTGGGAGGAACTGATTCTATAGATCAGGAAGGGGGAGTGGCTGGCTGCTTGTCCATTGAACTGAAGGCATAGCCTTTCAGTTATCAGCAATTGCTAGTAAATAATCAATATCCTCCCAGTCCCAATGCATTGTATGCCCCATCATTGACACTTCCCCCCAATCAAAGTCCCCACATCAATAACACTAGGGGTAATGTCCAGAATTTCAGAGTCAGTTTGAAGTTTGGGTGAAAAACATATCCTTACAGAGTTCTGAAAATGATAATTATGTCCCCAAAAGTAAACTTTTAAATTAAGCTTCCTTAAAAAGCTTTAAAAACTGCACCTGGAGATTAAAAAAGTCTGGTTCACTACCTGGCACAAAGGTCAGCCCTTTGGACAAAACCTGCAGTTGGATTTGTGTTAATGTGGTGGAAGAAATGTTCACTATCTGACGGTTTTCTGATTCTCCTAGCGATTCCACTCTGATCTCTACCATGAAGGTCCATTCCAAGTTCTTGTGTTTGCCCTGCCTTGTCTGTCTTTTCTTTTTGAAGATGTTTTTTGGCTTGGGTTGTTCTTGGCATTGTTGGTATTGTTGCTGGTCGACTGTATTACAGTTTACTTCTGTACTGAAAAAGTGACATACCTTGAGTCTGTCTGTTCCTGCTTAAGTGAAACACCTCTATTATGATTATTAACAGAGTGTCTGTTAAATGATCTTCCTCTGCTGTGGAACTTTGTGTTACTGTTCCAACAAAACACTCCTCCCCTTCTAATCTATGCCGGATAGCAATAGATATTACATCACTTTATACAGTACCAGGATTGAACATAATAAGGAGGTGGAGACAGTCAGATATATCTTGAAAAGCAAGGCCAGTTTCGCTACTGTTCCAAAAGAATTGATTATTAAGCTTTTTAAATTTGTCATGTATCAGAATTTTCTAATGAAAGTAAAATAGTCCTATCTTCAGCACCAAGGCATGGCAATGGGGGCAGCCCTAGTGCCATCCTGTGTCAACCTCTTTATGTCCGATTGGAGTCAGATTGGTGGTGCTGAGGGTTGAGGCACTGGACGCCACACCTCACACCACGCTGGTGACCTGGGTTCGGGAATGGACTTGTGCCACCAGGGGTTGGCAGGGGTGGGAGGGGATTGACTATCCAGAGGACTGCTCTCCCCTCCCAGGGTGGGTAGTGAGATTTGCATCCCTCTTCAGTGACTCCCGATGGAGATTGTGGGCCCTGCAAGGAACAGTGCTGCAAGGAAGGGTGGAGCAGCAGTGGACATCAGCACATTAGTGTGCAGACATCATTGCACATCCATGCTCCAGGGGGTGAAACACCAGCAGAAAAACCCAGGAGGACACAGGGAGGCAATGGAGACCACAGTATCCTAAGCCCACATCCCAACACTAGACAATCCTTCTACCTGCTCTCCTGAGCCCCTCAACCTGACCCAGGATTGACCCTTTAATCTCAGAAAGGCCACCAGGTAGATGAGGTGGGCCCTCCCCTTGGGGGTGATCTGGGAGGGCTGAAAGGATCCATGGGTCTGGGCAGGGGGTGCTTAGCAACTATACTCCCAGGGGAAGGTGGTTTCAGGCAGGGAGTAGAGGCCATGGCTGAGTGAGCACTCCTGAGGGATGCCCTGGTCCCCCAGTGCAAAAATAGATGTAACCCCCCTACAAATGGGGGTTCCTGAAAAGTCTTCCTTGAGCTTGCTTAAATGCTCACTGCCAGGCTGGTGTCCTGCATTTTAGCAGTTTAAATGTGATTGCCAGAGAGTGCCTGTATCGCCTCTGTGTACTATCTCTTTAAGAGCTGCCTGGATTGCAGTCATAAGTAATCTGAGAGGGAGCTCTGTTGAACAATGTAACTATTTCCTGAAAATCATTTAGAGTGATAATGATAATGTAGTTTGTCTAACCTACCTTCTTTGTAGCAAGGACTGTTTTGTTTATCCCCATCACTTTGGCCCGGGACTGCCGAATTGGACCAATCAGTACTGGTGGGATCTAAAATGGAGCCGGACTACAGGAGCTGTCTGGAGTCAGAATCTGTAGGAATTGTAGTTTGGGGCTTTTGGTGCCGTTTTGCACCTGAAGGGGGAGCTCCTGTTGTGACTGACAGATGAATCAGCCAACTGAACCTTTTGGATCTTAGGGAAATTCCCAGGCTTGCTGACAGTTGAGTCAGATCTAAGTTGGGAGCTGAAGAAGCAACAGCTTGAGACAGTCTCTGTGGAAAGGTCTGAGTTTTGGCCTGCATGCCTGCCTGCTGCCCCTGAGAGGGAGAAGAGAATCAGTTCGGACTAAATCCGAGTTTGTGAGAATGAAGTAAGCCACTGAGTTGTGACCAGGATCAACCTGAAGAAGACTGAAGATTTGCTGACTGCATCGGCCTGTCAGGATTTCCAGCTACCTCTAAACTCCCGGTGTGTTTAGAGACTTTGCAATTGTGACCGGAGAGCGGTTTTCCTGGTATGGTAGAATCCCTTACATGTAAATGTGCTGTGTGTTTATAGTGGGTCGTGATTTGGTTCCCCACTGTGTGAATTGTGTTCTGCTTGCTGGAAGCTGTATCCAGCTCGACCGGACTGAATCCGCGTTCATCTCCATACAGCCTGGGCCTTGCCACACTGGCCCTTCCAGACTACCCCACTACACAGAGAAAGCCATCGACAAGAGACCTGCATGGGGATCAGCTGCCTGCTCCGTGTTTGAACAGGAATGACGCCTCAGCAAATTATGTGGGCCCTGCTTCTCCTGGCACTCCAGATCAACCACCTGCAGTCTCAATTTTCATCCAGCCTGTGTCCAGTCTTGGGTATCGTGAGTAACCATCAGGGTAGCTCCCTGCAACAACAGCGTAATCTAAGTGTGTCATCTGATTGTCTTGTTGTTTCTTTTCTCTCACGAACTGAGCCCTCTGGCTCCGGATTACAATTAGTATGTATGGTGCATGTTGTTTTCTTCCATCACAGGGCCCCAACCAGCTGCGATGCTGGCCTACCCCGGGCAACAATCCTGGCTAGCCCACCTCTTCTTCACCTGGGTACCCAGCGTGTGTGACTGTTTATGGACCCCGAAGTGCATGCATAACTGTTTGATTGATACAGCCTTTAAGTAAATTAACCTGATTACGCCCCTCCCTTGTTCAAGTCCCTCAAATAAATCAGATCTAACTCTTGTTGCATTTACCCTGACTGCGGTTCCAGTTTGTGCAAGAGTACTGTACTGCTGTTATTTGCTGTGTATAACCTTGTTTTGCAGGAGGTCCCCAGGGTCGATCCGGAGGAAAGCCCTGGTGGTAAGTGCAAACAGTGTGGGTACTTGTGTGGTGTATCAGGGATATTATGAAAGTCATTATTGTGTATTGTTCAGGCCACTAGTAAGGAAAGAGGGGGGTTACAGTGTCCCGGAGGGCTGTGCCCAGGTTAGCTTGACCACTACCAACCCTGACCTCCGGGTGGAGGCACCCGTTTCAGAACTCAGGCCCCTTAACCTGCTCCTAGCCAAGCAGGCAGGGGTAGTAGCCCTTGGGATAGTGCCACCTAGGGGTTACATAGAATCTACAAAAAAATGTCCTATTGGAACAACAAATTGTTTTCTCTGACTTCAATCCCCACCTCAGACACATAATCCGATGTTATAATTTTACTGACAATAACGTATGGGTCTCGGGTGGGGGTTCAGAGTCAGTAGAACAATTTATCAGCTGGTTAAATTGTAATGATTGGAATTTGCAGTGCACATATGAAGTCAGTCAAAATGCAGTAGACCTTTTAGGTGTAACATTGACCTCTGATAAAAACAAGGTACTGAGCTCACAGTATTGCAGACTGATGGAAACTGTTTGCTCTGTGCAGATAGCTCACACCCGGCACCGCTAATACTATCCCATATGGAAACACAGAAACATAGAATTTGGTGGCAGATAAGGACCACCAGGCCCATCTAGTCTGCCCCTTTTTCTCTACCTAAAAAATGCTACAGATCCTACTTGATCCATGGTATCACCTACTCTTTTGGAAATTTTTGAGACTGAGGAGAAATTGTACAAATTATGCCATTTTTGAAATAGAAGTACAGATGTTATTTCTGTGATTTAAACAGAAAGGTTATGCTGCTGAGACTGGTATGGTTGCTGTAAAAAGGTAATTGAAATTGACAGAAGGGCTGTATTTAACAAACCTCACAGAACAAAAACAACAGATTAGTGGTGGGGGGTGCTGTGGAGCCCAAGCAACATGACAGCTTGAATTTGGACCTCTGTTGGAAAACAGCAATAACATTCCATTTTTGGACCAGGCTCAAAAATTTACCAATAGTAATCAGTGTGGGAACCCTTTCTCTTCAACACTGGGCAATCCACGCAAAGATAAACAACAAACTCAAGGAGATAATAATAAATCTCTCTCAGGCCATCCAACCATGAGGTCTGCTTCCAGAAGCACTCTAGCAGCCTTGCCTGCAGATAATGAGGAGATGCTTCAGAGTTTAGGGGTTAAAATTACTCGTTTGGTCCACACAGTCTCTGACCTTTCTGACAAATTCTACTCCTTGACAAATAGAGTCAGCTCTCTAGAAATGGACATGGTAACTGTCAAAACGGAGATGGTGGGCAGCAAAAAATAATCAAAAGTGTGTCTCAGAACTATGGCTAATCTGGTGAAAGAAAATATGCACCTAAATTCTGCCTTGAATCATTGTTGAATCAAGCCTGATCATCTAACCTCAGAGTGGTGGGTGTACCAGAACAGAGTGAAGGAAGTTACCTTCTATTATTTATAAAAGATTAACTGGAGCAACATCTTGGTGAACCCCTTACTGCTCAGCCTTTTAACATTCAAAAGGCCTACAGAGTGGTGACCTGTGGCAGACCAGAGAACCCAGATGCTCCCAGAGCAGTAGTACTGGTACTGAATGGAGAGGGCTCCAGAGATTGTGTACTGGAGCTGGCTCACTGAAAGAAAATACTGCTCTGTGGTGGCCAGCATGCTAATTATATCCGGACTTTAGTTATGCAACCAGAATGAAAAAGAAGCTATTCGATGGAGTTTGGGCAATCCTTCGTACAGTGGGCATACCGCATGGCATGCTTTTTCCAGCCCAACTCTGTATTTCCTGTGAAAGAAAAATGTTTATTTTCTCCAAGCCAGCAGAAGTATTAAAATGGGTACAGCAGCAGGCTCCAGTGTGCTCCTGGAGGGAAGACACCTCCAATTCTGAACTGGAGGAGAGCTTCCCGCCTGAAGACTTTGTTGCACCTTAACTCAGGTTCGCTACATCTTGTACTACAGCAGACTCGGTACTGCTTTAATGATTACTCATTCAAAATGTTATATCTGTCCATAACGGACCATGCTGTTAGACGGGACAGACTTTAACAATTATTATACAGGTCTCGACTTTCTTATTTTCCTTGCCTCCTATTTAAGAGTACAGTCTGCTGCGTCACTTTTGACTGGTAACAAAGACAGTTTGGGACACAACTTCAGTTTATGGCAACTCCTTTAATGGATACTGTACAATTTTGGTAATGTTTTAATAAACTGACCCTGTTTGGTCTCAGTGGTATGTTTAAAGGTTTCTATTCACTTTACAGAATGTCTTGGATTCTTATACAGAGCCATAATATTAATTTTTTATTTGCCCTTAGGGCACAAGCATCAATAATAGCATGTATCTCTCATTTTCATTTGTAGGAAGAGGAGAATGCATAGATCAACTGTTCTGACAGTACTCATTTTTATATATATGCAGCTCTTGGACAGATTGGAGAGGATACAGTGCAGATTTACAAAATCCATTAGGAATCTGAATACTGTACCATATCCAACCAGATTGGAACGTCGTTGTCTACATAGTTTAGAAACTAGAAGAATACGAGGCAGTATGCTTTTCTGCTATGACATCATGAATGATTCAAAGATCATGTGTAAAGGTTTTTGCATATTGTTAATAAAGCTTGAATTCAAGTCTTTGTGTCATGATTAGTGTTTCCTGAAAATTTCATGCTGTTTAGTTTTGTGCTTTTCTTTAAATCAGCATTTGTTAACTTGCTCTACAGTGGCTGAAAACAGTGGCGTTATTACTGTCTCTAACAGTCAGGCTTGGAGAGCGATGGCATCACTTTGGAGTACAGTAGCTTCAGATTCCCAATCACAGCAGGCTGTAGAGTTAATGGTTTGCACTCCAGCTTTCTTACAAAGTCAGTCTGTGGTTTGTGTTTAGATAGATTAGCTTAAAATCTATAATTTTCTTCTTATAAAAAGTTGCTCATTTGAGTTTCAGTGCTGAATTGAAGTAGTGGAAATCTTTCTCTGTGAGAGATCAGCTTTCAGTTCTTTCTCATCAAAACTGATTTTTTTCTAACTACGGTATATATAACACAGGGTTGTTTAATGAATATAAAATAAATTTTGTTCATTCATAGAAATAGTTTGTCCTTCATGTAAACTTCATAAATGCATTCATGTAAGTACTTTTTTTCATGTCAGATTGACAAACAGGTGCCTGCCATACACTACTATTTCAAGCACATGTACTGTCTAAACTCACAAATTTCAGTTCTTTGGTGGTTTCTTTGTGAAAATATATCATGTATGTGTATAAACAGAAACACTATATGGCATCCTGATGAACCATGTCTCCTCTCCACAACTGAGGCAGCTAAACTCTGCTGCCCCACAAGCCACCGGCCTTCTGCTCCACATTTGAGGCTGCTGCACCGTGCTGCCCACTGTCTTCTCCCACACAGTCAGTGATTGTGCACCCTGCTTCCTCCATTCCCTGCCTAAAGAATCAGGGTTGCTGCACGCTGCTGCCCTCTCTCGCCCACCCCCACAGATAGGGATGCTTCTCCTCTTGCACCCTGTCCTGTCTCCACAGTCAGGGCCACTGTGCTCTGCTAAACCCTAATGTCCATGATCTCCCTGCCTCCACAATTGGGGCTACTGCACCATGCAACCCTAGGTCACCTGAGGTGGATCTTTTGTTACACCCTGCTACCCACTTCCTTTGCCCCAAATGGGCAGAGCTGCTGCACCACTCACACCCTGTCTCATAGTCAGGGCTGCTGTACCCTGATGCCCCCCCCCCGTGTCCATCCCCACAGTTGAGGCTTCCGCACCATGCTGGCTTCTGTCCCATGTCACCACAGCCAGGGCTGCAACACCCTGCTGCTGTCTACACAGTAGGGCTTGCTGTGGCCTACTGTGCCCTAGAGCCCCATGCCTCTGCAGTTAGGGCCACTACACCATGCTGCTATTTGCCACATGAATCAGGTCATTTTCTGCACCCTGTTGCATGCCTCCACAGTTGAGGCAGTTGCACCCTCCTGCCCTCCTGTTACCAGAGTCAGATCCTTTGCTACACACTGCCACCCACATCCCTTATCCCAAACAGTCATTGCTACTGCACCCTGTCCCTCATTTTGGACTTCTACGAACATACGAAAATACGAATTTGCCAGCAGATAAAGGCCTAGAGGTCTAGCAAGTCTGCTTGAATGTGCAGCTAGCACCCCTTATTCTGCATCTGCCCCTCCCTTCCACCCTTCCCCTTCATTGACCTTCCCCCTTGTCCTTGACTTCTGTACCCTGATGCCATGCCTATCTGCTACCTGAACAATTGGGGCTACTGCACCCTGCTCCCCTCTGTCTCCACAGTTACAGCCACAGCACTGTGTTTCCCCCTGTTCCTGTCTCCACAGTCAGGGCTGCTATGCTGTGCTACATACTAGAGTCCCATGCCCCCTGCCTCCAAAGTTGGGGCTGCTGAACCCTGCTACACACTCCCATTGCACCGAATGGGCTTGACCATTACACCATGTGTGTCCTGAGCCACAGTTAGGGCTGATGAGACCCTGATGCCCACCTGTTTCTTGCCACATATTCAAGGCTTCTGCACCATGCTGTCTCCTGCCACAACTGTGCCCTGCTGCACCGTGGAGCCCTTTGCTTCCACAGTTAGGATTATTACACTATGCTGCTCCCTCCTACAGGAAAAGGGAGCAACAGGGTGCTGTGGCCATGACTGTGGGGTGGGGAAAGAGGGTAGCAGGGTGCAGCAGCCCCAACCATTCAGACAGGAGATGGGTATCATCACGGTACAGCAACCCAAACTGTGGGACAGGGTGCAGCATCAATGCCTGTTTGTGACAAGGGATGTGGGCCACAGGGTATAGCAAAGAATCTGACTCAGGTGGCAGAGGATGCAGCAGGGTGCAACTGCCTCAACTGTGGAGGCACACAACAGGCTGCAGCAAATGTCCTGACTCTTGTGGCATGTGGCAGCATGGTGCAACAGCCCTAACTGTGAAGGTATGGGGCTGTAGGCCACAGCAGGTCACAGCAGCCCCAACTGTATAGACAGGAGCAGAGTGCAGCAGCCCTGGCTGTGGTGACAAGGGACAGAGGACAGCATGGTGCAGAAGCCGCAACTGTGGGGCAAGATGCAGGGGAGCATCAGGGTGCAGCAGCCCTGACTGTGAGACAGGGTGTGTGAGGTACAGCAGCCCTGCCCATTTGGAGCAATGGAAGTGGGTAGCAGGGTGAAGCAAAAGCCCTACCTCAGGTGGCCTGGGAGAGCATGGTGCAGTAACCTCAATTCTGGAGACAGGAGAAATAAGACTCAAGGGCTTAGCACAACACAGCAGCCCTGACTGTGGAGACAGAAACAGAGGCAACAGGTGCAGTGTCCCTGACTGTGGGGGAGAGGGAGAGGACAGCAGGGTGCAGCAACCCCAATTGTTTGGGCAGGGGGCAGCAGGGTGCAGCAGCCCTGATTCCTTAAGCAGGGGATGGAAGCAGCAGGGTGCACAATCCTCAACTGTGTGGGAGAAGACAGTGGGCAGCAGGGTGTAGCAGCCTCGAATGTGGAGCAGAAGGCAGGTGGCTTGTGGGGCAGGGGACAGGTGGCAGCAGAGTGCAGCTGCCTCAACTGTGGGGAAGAGACACGGTGCATTGGGATGCCATGTAGTGTTTTTATTTATACACATACATGATGTATTTTCACACAGAAACTACCAAAGAATTGAAATTTGTGAGTTCAGACAGTTCATGTGCTTGAAATAGTAGAGTGCGACAGGCACCTGTTTGTCAATCTGACATGAAAAAAATGTTCTTACGTGAATGTATTTATGAAGGCTACATCAAAGACAAACTATTTCTATGAATGAATAACATTTAGATTTATTTTCTATGCATTAAACAACCCTGTGTTATATAGCTAGGAAAAATCAGAGTTTTGATGAGAAAGAACAAACAGCTGTGATACAGAAAAGCTGATCTCACACAGAGAAAGATTTCCACTACTTCAATTCCGAATTGAAACTCGAATGATCAACTTTTTATAAGAAGAAAATGGTAGATTTTAAGCTATTCTATCTAAACACAAACCATAGATTGAGTTTGTAAGAAAGCTGGTGAGCAAACCATTAACTCTACAGCCTGCTATGATTGGGAATCTGAAGCAGCAAGTTACAGTACTCCAAGATGATGTCACCACTCTCCAGGCCTGACTGAGACAGAAATAACTCCACTGTTTTCACCACTGTAGAGAAAGTTAACAAATGCTGATTTAATGAAAACCATAGAACCAAACAGCATGAAATTTTCAGGAAACTAATCATGATATAGGGATTTGAAGTCAAGTTTTATTAACAGTATGCAAAACCTTTGCACATGATCTTTAATAACTGAATTGAATTTGGAATATAAAGATATTGACTCAGTTACTAGGGGACATCCGCTACAAGTCAAAATTAACCATTTCAAAACAAATAAAAGGAAACATTTTTACACACAAAGGGCTGGGAATTTATGGAGTAGACTCCCAGAACATATCATAATACGGGAAAATAAAGAGGTATTTAAAAAAAGAAACTTGGAAAGTAACATAGCTGGTAAGGTAAATATGAGTTATTATAACCTGTACTAAAGGAGCTGCATTTGGGCGTCGGCCTCCTTAGCTCCTCAAGCATTAAGTCACATTAAGTGGACTCAGTTACATGCTAATTGGAATGTTTATACCTGCATTTGATCACTTTTATCATATTGTAGTACCTCCTAAAGATGTATCTTATAGATATGACATGTTTTTTTTATCCTGCATGTATTAAAAGAAGTGGTGCCCTTAGTGTATTGCTATACATCCTCATGTGTTGTGTCAGTAATTTCTCTGTTTGTATTTTGGCAAAACTAATAAACATATAGTTAAAGAAATAACAGATCAGTAAGGGCAACCAGTTACTTTTGTTACTAACTATCATCTCAGGGCTACTGAGGTCAGGCAAATAATCAAGGACAGATGGTCCATTTTAGCTGCAGACAAAACAGTAGAATCTTTGGTGTGACCAGAACCTAGGATCTCCTTCTGCAAAGGTAAAAGTCTGGTCTCACATGTTACTGTTAGCCATTTTCATGTACAAGACATAACAATAAAAAGTGACAGAATAGGTAGGGCAGCATGTGAAAGCAGTGTGTACCATAGGGCTAGTGTGATGCTGGAGTACATACAGAGGGGTATCTCCAGCAGGAGGTGGGAGGTGGTGTTCTCACTGTATCGCTCACTAGTGAGACCCCACCTGAAGTGTTATGGTATCCAGTGAAAACGGTGACTGAGATTGAGTGATGGAGGTTTGAGCGACTCAATCTCAGCGCCTGTAGTGTCAGCAACCCTGAAAGGGTAGTGACGGGGAAGGACAGAGCGAAGGGAAGAGCGACAGGCACCCTGGAAGAGGAAGGAAGGTATGTTAGGGGTGGCAAGGTGGGAAGCCACTGAGCTAGCTGTGTTGCATGGTGGTGAGGGTGGCTGGCTGGCTGCAGTGGGAGGATGCAGGGTTCAGGGCTGGGGAGGAGCACAATATTTTATGCTTTTTTGGAGCAGGTGGTTTTCTTTTTGGCAGTTCTCCACCTCCCCAACATGCTCCCCCCCGGTGTTTGTTATTATTAGTGAGGGAGGTATGGGTGCAATGTCCCCAGCATAAATACTAAAAGTGAGTTGCCTCGCTGCGAGTGTATATCGCCGTTTTTATTTTCGGCAAAGTACACTCGTCCTAACGGCGATCATGGTTTTGCGATCACCTTTATCACATAGAACTGAGTACTATGTCTGGAATTGGAGTCCACACTTCACACAGGAGATAGACTAGGTGGAGGAAGTCCAAAGGAGGGCAACTAAAATGGTGCAGGGATGCACAAGAAGCCTTACTAGGAGAGACTGAGGGATCTCAACATGTACACCCTGGAAGAGAGGAGAGCAAGAGGGGACATGATGGAGACCTGTAAGTACCTCACAGGGGTGAACAGGGTGCAGTAGGG
Source organism: Neoceratodus forsteri (assembly GCA_016271365.2). Lineage (NCBI taxonomy): Eukaryota > Metazoa > Chordata > Ceratodontiformes > Ceratodontidae > Neoceratodus > Neoceratodus forsteri. The sequence goes on along the minus strand of CM057454.1, from coordinate 1,097,378,621 downwards.
GAGCCTGAATTAGTGGCCTTGATGGAGGAGGAACATCTGGATATCATGGCAGTCACAGAAACATGGTACACACAGAACCATGACTGGGACGTAAACATACCAGGATACACTATCTACAGGAGGGACAGGAGGGTAAAAGAGGAGGAGGTAGCTCTCTACATAAGAGAAGGAATCAAAGCAACAGAACAAAAGGGTAAAGGAGGAGAAGAAGCACTGTGGGTCAATTTGGAGGCAGGCAATGGCACCACAATCTGCACAGGGGTTGTATACAGACCCCCCCCTCTCAGGGGGAGGAAATGGACAAGGAAATGATAGAAAGTATACTTAGAATGGCAGACAAAGGGGGAGATATTGCCAATGGGTAATCTGAATATGCCAGATGTTAACTGGAGTGCAGTTGCAGCAGCCACTTCTAAGAGGGGGGTTATTCTAGATGCCCTACAGAGGCCGCATGCCTTAGACATAGTATTGGAACCCACTCGAGAGGGAGCAATCTTAGACCTGGTCCTCTCAAATGGAGATGGAGAGAGATCACAGATGTAGAAGTGCGTAGCCATCTGGGAACTAGCGACCATCGAACAGTATGGTTCACAATAAACACAGCAATAGAGTCAAGCTATACAAAGGCAAAAGTACTGGACTTCAGGAGGGCTGACTTTGCCAAAATGGGTGAGTGCCTAAGGAATGCACTAGCAAATGGGCAGGAAGGAGGGGTGGAAGAACAATGGGGAATAATAAAAACTGCCATCACAGAGGTAACAAGCCTTTGTGTGAAGCAAATAAAACAAAACGATGTAAGAAACCACTATGGTTCTCAAAGGAGGTGGCAGTGAAGGTTCAAGAGAAAAAGAAAGCATTCAGAAAGTACAAGGAATCACAGAAGGAGCAGGACAGAGAATTGTATCAGTTAAAGCAAAAGGAAGCTGGGAAGGCAGTCAGAACAGCAAAGGCCCAAACTGAGGAAAAGATAGCCAACTCAGTTAAGAAGGGGGATAAAACCTTTTTTAGGTACATCAGGGAGCGAAGGAAGACTAAAATGAGGCTTAATAAAGGGAGGGTGGGCAGAGGGTGACTGTGAAAAGGCAGAGATACTAAACAAGTATTTTTGCTCAGTATTTACAAATGAAGAGGGGGTACCTAAAACAAACAATAGAAACACTCTGGATACAGAAGTTGATACCAACCCATTTACAGAAGAAGGGTTCTGAAAGAACTCTTAAAACTGAAGGTGGACAAAGCAATGGGGCCTGATGGGATTCATCCCAGAATTCTAAAAGAACTAAGGGTAGAACTAGTGACACCACTGACTACCCTCTTTAACAAATCATGGGAGGATGGGGTGGTACCTGAGGACTGGAGGAGGGCGATGTGATCCCCTTCACAAAAGTGGAGCAGGGCAGAAGGGAAACTACAGACCAGTTAGTTTAACCTCAGTAATAGGGAAAATGATGGAATCACTTCTGAAGGAAAGAATTGTCGAGTACCTAGAGGCCAGAGGGCACAGGACCCAAGGCAGCATGGATTCACAGCAGGAAGGTCATGCCAGACGAATCTAATAGATTTCTTTGACTGGGTGACCAAAGTAGTAGATCAGGGAGGGCTGTGACATGGCTCACTAGACTTAGCAAGGCATTTGACTCAGTCCCACACAAAAGATTAATATACAAGTTAGCCAGTCTGGGAGGGTCCCAAGATGATAGCCTGGGTAAAGAATTGGCTGGAGAATAGGACACAGAGGGTAATAGTAAATGGAGTCCACTCTGAAGAAAGGCGAGTTACTAGTGGGTGTTAGGGTTCGAGTGAGATCAGTCCTTCTTCAATGTCTTTGTGTTTACATTGCAGAGGGACTGAAGGAAAAGTATGTCTCTTTGCAGATGACACAAAGATCTGCAACAGAGTTGATGCACAAGGTGGGATGGAAAGGATGAGAAGGGACTTGGCAAGGTTAGAGGAATGGTCAAATGTACGGCAGCTTAGATTTAATGCTAAGAAGTGCAAATGTACCTGGGAAACAAAACCCAGGGAAGAGTACACAATGGGGTGAGATACTAACAACAACAAAATGGAAAGGGACCTGGGGGTAGTCATATCAGATGACTTAAAGGTGGGCAAGCAATGTGAGAGGGCAGTAAGGAGGGCTGGGGGGATACTGGGATGCACAGGGAGAGGCATCACCAGTAGAAAACAAGAAGTTGTTATCCCTCTGTACAGACAGCTGGTGAGACCCCATCTGGAGTACTGTGTGCAGTTCTGGAGACCCAATCTCCGCAAGGACATAGACAAGATGGAAGCTGTCCAGAGGAGGGCAACTAAAATGGTGCAGGGTCTACACTGGAAGACATATGAAGAGAGACTAAAGGAGCTTAATATGTATAGCCTCGAGGAAAGGAGGGAGAGGGGGGACATGATAGAAACATTCAAGTACCTCAAGGGAATCAACAAAGTCCAAAAGGGTAGCATCTTTCAAAAAAAGAGGTATGCAAGAATAAGGGGGCCCAATTTGAAGATAGAGGGTGGGGGGCTCAGAGGTAATGTAAGGAAGTATTTTTTCACAGAGAGGGTTGTGGATGCATGGAACAGCCTTCCGGAGGAGGTTGTGGAGTCAAAAACAGTGATTGAATTCAAGCATGCATGGGACAGCCATAAGGCAATTCTAGGGGGTTGGGGTAGAAAGAAGTAGGCTGCTGGTTAACTAGGATCTGCAGCTTATTCATTAGGTAGGGAAATGGGCAGACTGGGTGGGCCAAGCGGTCCTTATCTGCCGTCAAATTCTATGTTTCTAAGTTCCTCTTTCAAAGGAAAAAGATCACCAGGACAAGGGGGCATGTGATGAAGGTGGGGGGGGGTAAGAGGGATGTAAGGATGTACTACTTCACTGAAAGGGCAGTAGATGCCTGGAACAGACTTCCAGCAGAAATAGTGGAGGTGAAAATGGTATGGGGCTCCAAGTATATGTGAGATAGACATAGGGGAATATTAGTAAATAGACAGTGAGGAGGGTGTGTTGCCAGAGATCAGTTAGGGACTGCAGAGATTGACTAGGCAGGGAACATCTGGATGGACTGGGTGGGACAAGTGGCCCTATTCTGCTGACAAATTCTTTGTTTCTATGTTACTCTAACCCGGGGGTGGGGGTCATCAAACATGAGGCATAGCCAAGTACCTTATGCCCCTAGGGTTAGATTAATGAAGGTAACTCAGCCCCCAGAGTATCATAATGCTATTATTAAACTTTTTATTTTTTTAAACTGTATGTTTTAATAGTTAAAACTCTATTTATTTTATTGCATACAAGGATTTCCAGTCATTAACAAAACCCTGTTAGAATACTGTCAGCCAATCAGAATGCTGTTGTGCTATTATTTGAAATGGCTGTTGGCTCTACTGTTCAAACAACCCCAGAAATGTCTGGTGTGTGTTTTTAACCATGCTGTGGCTTGTTGCAGTGAAGGCTAATAAAGCAATATCACCAAATAACTAGACATTTCCTAGGGATTAACCTCTGGCTGGAGGTGCTAAGGTGCAAGCAAGGCAGCAAGGCAGAGGTTAAACCCACAGAGATTCATGGTTGTAAGGGCATTGTTGTGCTTAATTCTAATCCTGTTAGTAAGGGAAAAAAGTTAGCTTTATTTTTTTTTAAGGTTTACACATACATGTGCCACTTTGAGCTGTACCAGGCATTTCTAAGGGCCCCATACAGCAGCCAATCAGAGTGTGTGCTGGCCTTATGAATAGTTAATTATACTTATAATTTAATTGAACTTCTCACACCCTGTGCAGGGCTTCCTGATGTGTGCATTGTGCACAGCAATCAGATAGCCATCGGGCGTATTTAGAAAATTACACACATGTACAATCCATAATTTAATTGGGTGAGTATCAAATGGCCAGAGATCTTATATATTGATTGGTTAATTGGTTGATTCATTGCTCGATTTACCTGCCATACCCATCTCCTCCCATATATTTTGTTCCCTGTTCATTACAGTGTTTCACCTCATTCATTTAGTTTTTGTTTACCGGGGTAAGTGCACTAGACAAATCCTGCCTATTTTTAGGCACGACCCGGGGGAGGGGGATACAGATGAATGCCAGCTGACCTTGAACCAGATTAAGCTGTTGGTGGTATTTTAAGTGAATGGGAGAAATTTGGGCAGGACACCGGGGAAACTTCCCCTACCCTTTTCAATAAGTGCCATGGGATATTTAGCATCCACCTGAACTACCACCAGAACAGGCAGATGGGACCTCGGTTTAATGTCTCATCCAAAAAACAGATTATTTTTCTATTTCCATTGGCTGCCATATATGTTCCTCAGTTTGTATTTCAGTTCTACTATAATTTTGTACTGTACTGGGAATAGTTGTGTCCTACTGTTGCACCTCGATGGGCTTTAGTTTTGCACTGCACCTCAGTTTGCCCACCTGAGCCAGTTATGTTGCTCCGGTTATACCCATTGTTAGCACTTTATTGTACAGAATTGTTGTACTGCATTTCCCTGTACTCCTTCCTCCTAATTGCCTCTGGAAACTAGCTGCTGTCAGCACATCAGGCCTTTTCTGACAGTGCAGACTCTAGATGCCTAAAATAAGTAGCTATTTGGCTAAAACTCCCATTGTCTTTAGCCACCATCTCTTTTGTTTTAGCCATATAGCCATTGTAGTAATTTTCTTTTTTATTTTTTTTTTTGTTCACATGAATACCTAGTAACAGGCCTGGGGGCATAGGTTGTGCATGGGTTCTTAGCTTTGGGTTCAGATCTGAGTGTGAGACCTGAGGCCAACACCTATACACACAGCACCTTCGCCCAAGTTACTGGCAAAGGAAAGGAAATAAATGTGTTTTATAGTTTTATATAATATTTCAAAAGTGTATCCCAAAAAACTTTACAATCCATTAAAAATATTGACATCATTCTTGGCCAATCATGATTATTCCTAAACATTCCAGGTACTCTTATAACCCTATAATTGGGTGTTTCATGCCAATAGTTCTAAAATTCTTACCTTCTGGGGTCACTTGGTATAGCCATTTCCCACACTGGAGTTTCTCACATTTTCTGTAAAGTAAAACAATTTTGATATTAAATTCAACATTCATTTTTTTTAAAACACAAATCTTTCATGACTGGTTCACGGCCATGAAGGAAGTGTATAAATTGGAAAGGCTAGCAGCCAGTCATTTAAATAGAAAAGATAAATTTGAACTTCAGTGGAGGAAATGGGTCCTCTGTATGTCTGTACAAGATCCTCACTTTGTTCCACAATGGCAAATAAGGGACTTGGTATGGTTGTGGGGAGGGGGAGGGAGAGGGAAATAATAAAGGGGAAGTATTATTTTTGTACTGCTACAAAAGGATCTCCATCCAGGTGGACTTATTTTGGGATATGTATTGTTTTTAGACGTGCACTCATAACTTTAACACATTGTGTGCTGCTAGAGCCGTGCTCGATTTTATTATGTAATGTACATGATGTACTGTATCCCATTCATTTCTTTTATATTCCAAAACAAATAAAAATACAATAAAAAAAAAACACAAATCTTCAACATGACTTATAATATTGTACCCAACAGGTATGTAAGATCTTCATTGAGGATATCTCCTCTATTGGGCCTCACCTTTGGAACCTTAAGCCATTGGAATCAGGACCACTCAGAAAATATTGCTAGCTGGGGGCCATCCACAATGATGTGCAGCTTTGGCATTTGTAAAACGTGGGTGGCCACCTTGCTCCTCAGTTCTTTACTTTGCCTTTGAATGCTCGTCAGAGCTGCAGAGAAACAACGCTGTTGTCTCTATGATTTATTTTCTATCAACATTTTTATTTTGTCTTTTAACATACACAAAGACATGTATACATGTGATCAACGATAGACATTCAGGAATCCTGGCCAGGTTGTTATTGTTAGCCTTGGAAATACAACACTAATCTATGGCTTTAATGTACTGACACAATTACAGGAGAGCATAATTAGTTATAATTGTGTCATTTCATGCAGTCTAGTGAAAAAGTATGTATTATGCCTTATACTGAGAGCCTAAAAATCCTGAACACTACCAATGTAAAAACTGGAGAAGAACTTAATAAAAGTGTTAACATCTTGGAGCACTGCAGATGGTATAAAATTATATAGGTCTAAATAAATGTTACAATGAACAAATTTATGCAATAAAGTGGTGATCTGATATACGTATAAAACATATCTAAGTTCTTGTGTCTTACTGCGTATTCCAACCTGTTCTGCTACTGGTTATAATTAATACTGGATCCAGTCTGAAGATCCACTGGTGTTCTGATGGTGGGTTGTTGTATACTGGCAGATAAGAAAAGGAGAAGAAGAAAGATTAGGGTTAGATGCATCGTAAGATACTCAGTGTTGGGGGTCTACACCTTGCATGTCCCCCACATCACCCTGACTTCCATCCCAGCTATGGTCTCTTTTGAGGCTGGCTGCCCCTCCCCTTCTGTCTGAGGATTTTGGCCTGCGTGTCTTCTGCCCCTGCAAGATTCTGAACCACGGGGCCCATGCTTCCCCAAATCGAGCTGCTTGCCCTTTCCCTCTGTAATGTATATGCATGTAGGAGGCCATCTTGGTGACCCCTCTCTCCCATTCCACTGTTGTAGGAAGATCTGCTTGTCTTCACTTCGTCAATATTTGTTGTTTGACCTCCATTGCCATGGTACTGAGTAGGGGCCTGAATCTGGCCGTGGCTCCTGAAATATCATGGGGTTCACCCAGGACCCAAAAAACAGGAGTAACTGGTAGTTTTCATCCAACAATTCCTTCTCTGAAGCTGATGACCCTGCTCCAGAGGTGCTGGATCTTGGGGCAGCTCCATAGGATATGGCCTATGTGCCCTGGGCGATGTTGACAGCTCCAGCATTAGTCTTTAATCCGAATGCCCATGTGCAGCAATTTAGAAGGTGTCCTATGCCATCTGCTTAGAACTTTTTTTCTGCATGAGCTGATACCTTGGGTCCAGAACACCCTGATGTGCAGCACTCCAGCAGTTTGCCCATGCCTCTTGTGAGAGCTCATCAGCCCCTTTCAGTCTCTGCCTCTCCCAGTTAGGTTGATAGAGTTGTTGCATGTGCTCGTGAACTAGCTAGCCTTTTTTTTAATTAAATAAACTTTATTGCTAGCTCACCTTTGAGATGAGATTGTTTTGATCACTTGTCAATGGCTTGATCCATGTTCGAGGGGTGGTACTTGTAGACTGCCCCCGGCCAGGTCTGCACTGTATAGCAGAGCTGCTTTTTCCTTTCTCTCATTCATTTTTAGCCCCTGGGTGCCCAGTCTGCCCCTATCAGCCTCCTCTGTTCCCAACTCCCTCAACCCACCATCTCTGGGACTTACCTTGCAACCCTTGCAGTGCTCCATAGATTATTCCAGTGGCGGAGCCTCCCAGGGAGCCCCAGTTCCCAGGAGGAGTTTAGCTCAGTTGTGGGTCATTGCACCCAATAGGTGGGTGTGGGGTCTGTGGGGAAAGGAATGCATCATCCTGCAGGCCAGGGTGTTTTCCATTGTTCTGAAGAACCCTTGGGACTCCAGGGGTGTGGTGGCTTTTTTTTATTATTATTCCTTGGTAACTGGGTAAAGCCTGCTAGGCAAAAGTATCTGTTTTCAGGGCAACATGGGAGCACTGGGGAGGTTAAGTAACTTGCTCAGAGTCACACAGTATGAAGGTGAAGGGTGTGGGAATCAAACCCATGTTTGCTGGATGTACCAAGCTCATTCACAGCTCATAACTCTGACCTCTAGGCTATATTGCCCAGGTCTGGCACACCCTTATATGCAGCCCTCCAGCAGTTTGCCCATGCCTCTTGTGAGAACTCCTTATCCCATTTCAGTCTCTGCCTTGTTAATGGCCTGATCCATGTCCAAGGGGTGATACTTGTAGTCTGCCCTCAGCCCGGTCCTCACTGTGTGGCAGAGCAGTTTTGTTTTCTGTCATTCATTTTTACCCTCATTCAGGGAACCTGAGCAGTATAGCTTAGAGGTTAGAGTAATGAGCTGTGAATAAGCTTGGTACATCCAGTAGACCTGGGTTTGCTTACCACATCCTCTACTTGCATACTGCATCCCCTCCACCCCATCCCGGAACTGCTGCTACAGCTTGTACCTCCACCTGGGGTCATCCAGGTGGTGGTATCTTGGGTGGAGCAGGCAACCCACTCTTCCTGAAGTAGGAGAGCATCCATCAGGACACTCAATCCTCCTCTCCCCGACTGACCCCTGAGTGCCAGGCTTGTTCCTGAACCTGGGTCAATGGCATGATGGCAGGTGAGGCATAGATGCCTCACCCCTCCACGCCACCAGGCCAGCCATGGCAAAGCTGCTGATATTGCCACTAGTCTAAGGGTAATAGGCGGAACTCATCTTGAAAGCAACCAAAGTATTTCAAAATTTGGGTTTGTGGAGACAGCATATGGGCCAAACAGGAAATACCTTTCTCCCTCCAGTGCCTCCACCATGGGGGTTCCCCCTTCTATGGCTAGCCTAGGGTTGTTCCACAGGTCCTCACTGAGCCTGTACTTTGCTTCTTTCCAGCCTGACTTATTCTTTTTCAAAGAGTACCGGGTGTAGTCAGAAGTGAGCGGTAGGTTCTTTAGTAAACTCTCACGCATTTTCAGCCTAGTTTGGAGTGGGACATCACCCGATGTGTCCTGCTGCAATTGGAGCCAAAAGGGTTCATTTGGACTCCCTCTAATCCTGTGTAGGGCTCCTCGCATCCCATTCACCACATAGTATGTCCACATCTGTGGAGCTTTCCTCCCTCATACTTCACCAAGGCTCTTAAGATTTGTTTCCCAAATTTCACTTTTTGGTGCTCCCATAAAAAATATTCAAGAACAGCGTGTCCATTTTTTGCCACCATTTGGGTGGGATCCTGAGTGGGAGGTTAGTGGTACAATAGTTCAGGAGTGGCAGAGTCATCATTTTAAAAATGGCTATTTTACCTGGGATGGATAGTTTCAGGTGCCCCACCTATTAATGTTGCATGCCAGTTCACATAGAAAAGGTTGGAGATTGGCCTGGATCCAATCTTCCTCCCGAACCTAGAAGAGGCACTGGTCGGGATAGGGGAGAAAAAGGAAGTCAAGAAACAGTGGGTGGCATTAAAACCAGGGATAACAATGGCAACACAACTCTGCGTTAGGTTAGCAAGGGGCAGAGAAAGAGGAGACCATTATGGTTTTCAAAGGTAAAAGCCGAAAAAGGTAAAGGAACGAAAATGGGATTCAAGCAGTACAAAAAGACACAGGAGGAAGGTGACAGGGACAGGTACCAGGAGAAACAAAGGGAGGTAGGGAGGCCAAGGCACAAATGGAGGAATGCATTGCAAAATCAGTGGTGAGGGGGCATAAAACCTCTTACCTGATGTACCATCAGGGAAAAAAGGAAGGCAAAGAGAGGAATTGTGAGGCTGAATGGGGAGGGTGGATGTAACATAGAGGATGACAACCAGAAAGCAAACATACTGAACAGATACTTCTGCTCAGTCTTTATGGGGGAGGGTAGGATATGGACCAGAAATGAGTAGAAAGAGCAAAGGGGCACAGAAATGGATACAAATCCATTTCCGAAGGAAAGGGTCCTAAGGGAAATGGAAGCAATAAGAGTCAATAAGGCTATGGGACCAGATGGGGCACACCCCAGGGTGATAAGAGAGTTAAGAGAAGTGATGGTGGAACCTCTGACAACCCTGTTCAACCTGTCATTGGAAACAGGGGAGGTACCCAAAGACTGGAGGAGAGCTGATGTAGTCCGTCTATACAAAAGTAGAAACAATGAGGAAGCAGGGAATTACAAACCAGTCAGCCTGACCTCAGTAGTGGGAAAGATCATGGAAACACTTCTGAAGGAAAAAATAGTGGAACACCCAGTTGCCAGCAGTCTACAGGACCCAAGGCAACATGGTTTTGCTGGTGGGAGGGCATGCCAGACCAACGTCATTGAGTTCTTTAACTGGGTGACTAGGGATGTGGGGGGGGGCAGTGGATGTGGCCTACCTGGACTTCAGCAAGGCCTTTGATAGTGTGCCACATAGAAGGCTGTTAAACAAGCTGGGAAACATGGGAGTGGGCAAAATGGTGGTTAAGTGGGTAGAGAATTGGCTGAATAACAGGACACAGAGGGTGGTGGTAAATGGCAGTCACTCCGCAGAAGGAAAAGTGACAAGTGGGGTACCACAGGGATCAGTACTGGGTCCAGTCCTCTTCAGTGTCTTTATCAGTGACATTGTGGAAGGCCTAGAAGGGAAAATTTGCCTGTTTGCTGATGGCACAAAGTTCTGCTACAGGGTGGGCACACCAGAGGGTGTGGATAGAATGAGGAGAGTTCTGCAGAAACTTGAGGACTGGTCAGGTGATTAGCAGTTTGGATTTAATGCTAAAAAATGCAAGATAATGCACATGGGACACAAAAACCCAGGAACAACATATCAATTGGGGGTGAAGAAATAGAATACTCCAAGCAGGAAAGGGACTTAGGGGTTATCTCTGATGACCTCAAGGTAGGTAGGCAGTGCGACAAGGCATCAGGAAAAGCAAACAGAATGCTGGGATGCATAAGCAAGGGAATCACCAGCAGGAAAAGGGAGGTCATAATTCCACTATATGGGACATTAATGAGGTCACACCTCGAGTACAGCGTCCAGTTCTGGAGGCCATACCTATGCAAGGACATAGATACGGTGGAGGCAGTTCAGAGGAGGGCAACCATGATGGTGCAGGGATTACATCACAAACCCTACGAGGACAGGCTGAAAGACTTAAATATGTACTCCCTGGAGGATAGGAGGGAGAGGGGGGATATGATTGAGATATTTAGGCACCTCACGGGGAAGAATAAGGTGCAGGACAATACAATTTTTTAAAGAAAGAGATACTCAAGGACGAGGGGACATAGGATGAGACTGGAGGTAGGGAGGTTCAGGGGGAACGTGAGGATGTAATTCTTCAGGGAGAGGGTGGTGGACAAATGGAACAGCCTGCCAGAAGTAATGGTGAGGGCAGAAACAATTACAGGTTTTAAGAATGCATGGGATAGGGATTAGGGAATATTGGTAGTCGGGGGAAGGGTACAACATGGTTCCAGGAAAGCTTACAGCAAAGTTACTAACATTAATGGGCAGACTGGGTGCGCCAAATGCCCTTAGCTGCTGACATCTATGTATCTATGTTTGATGATCCAAACAAATCCCTCAGCACAGGGTTTTTTCCTGACATATGGAAATCTGTACTCATGACTCCTGTTTTTAAAAACGGTGATAGAACCAATCTGGCCAATTACGGATCGATATCTATACTTCCACCCCTATAAAAGGCCTTTGAAAGAATCGTATCAGACCAACTAATGGAACACCTTAGTAAATACAGCCTTCTGTGTGCTCAACAGCATGGCTTCTGCCATAAGCACAGTACCCTAACTGCATTGGTTGACTACACTAGCCTACTATATGACGTGCTGGACACAGGTATGGCAGTGGGATCTATCTTTATAGATCTCACTAAGACATTCAATACAATCAACCATCGATTCCTCCTCAAAAACCTGCTACATATCAGCCTCTTGCTGGACACGGTTGACTGGTTTGCAAGCTATCTCTCTGGTAGAACCCAACCTGTGAAAATTTGCGGGCTCCTCTCTGAACCAAAGGAAGTAACCCTTGGTGTACCACAGGAATCTATACTTGGCCCTCTACTATTCAGCCTTGTTATTAGTTCCTTTCCCTCCCCTCTGCCTGCCCAGCCCGGATGGTTCTCTATGCCAGTGATGCAGTAATCTCAGTGCCCGGCAAGGAATTATCAGAGATAACATCCAGTCTCCAACATAACTTCCAACTGCTGGAAATGTGGTTCGAGTAGAACAGGCTCCTATTAAACTACAAAAAAACTAAGGACATGTTATTCACTCTACCCCACACAAGAAAAAATACAGGCCACTAATCATCTACAGCAACAAAGGAGAGGCCATAGAACATGTAACCATATTCAAATACATGGGAATACATCCCAATGAAATCCTCACCTTCACCTCTCACATTGAACATGTCATCAAGTCTGTAAACATCAAACTAGGAGTACTATACTGACACAGACAAGCCATGAATCATGATGCCCTGAAATTAATCACCTGCAGCTCTGTATTTTCCATTATTGATCATGGTCTTGTAATATATGGAGCAGGCATGGATACTGCTATGAAGAGGATCAAGACCCTCTTAAATGAGGCCTGTAGACAGGCCCTCGGAGCAGATTACTGGACCCATAGTTGCCTACTGTACAAGGAAACCAGCTGGCTCACACTCCAACAGCATTTAAAATTCCAGACCTTTCTACTAGGGAAAAAATTACTCCTTGGCCTAGCACCCGACTCAACCAAAAGCCTCTTTAAACCTGCCATATCAACCAAGAACACGAGAGGCATGGCAAAGGGAGTGCTGTGGGTGCCTCACAAGTGCACCACTTTTGCTCAAAGATCGCTAGCGTTCCAAGGCCCCAAGTGGCTGAATGACCTCCCAGTGCCCCTCCTTGACATCAGCAAGCTGGGATACTTCAAAGAGGCCCTTTGGTCCTGTCTCATCCTTGAAAGCAATTGTGACTGCTTCTGTTGTACCTAACTCCTAAACCATCACAGCCAGTTTGCACCCCCCTCTTTGTGCCTGATTCCCCCCACCTAGCCTCCACCTTACGCAGTAGTGCTACACTACTGCCATGCTGACAATTGCCTCCACTGGCTGCATGAAATCTACCACTTTATACACCTAGTCAATCATCTCTACCTCTTAAACTTTACCGGGCTTCTCCATCCAAATAAATCCCTCCCTCTCCATTTCTTCCCTCCCCTGGACTCCCAGCCGTACCCTGTAGCTCCCCACTGCTGCCTATGTGACAGTGCCTCCTCTGGCTGCCTCTTAATCTGCAACCTCTACTCTAGTCTATCACCACCTACATCTTCAACTTTACTGCACTTCTCTATTAATGATAAATCAATGTACCACACCAATTTAGGTGTTGCTTCGACCCAGTTCAGCACTTTGATCTGCAATTACTTGTTGCCCCTTTTTCTATGTCTATGGATTTGCTTGTGGTTTTACTAAATATTGACTCTATAATAATCAATCCATGTTATCTGTAACCCTTTATATTACATGTTTGTTGTCCTCTCCGATTCTTGACTTGGAACCTTTGAAAATGAGCCTGTAGGCTCAAAGGTTGTAAGCAGAAACGTTAAATAAATAAAATAAAAAAATGATCATTCCTAGATATTTGATACCTTGGGGGGACCATGAGAGCTTGTGTTGCTGAATTGTGGCCCTTTGCATCTGGCATTCTTTCAGGGGCAGCACTTCTGCTTTTGACCCATTCACCTGAAGGCCCTACAGGTTATCAAAATGGGAGATGGTCTATAACGCTGTGGGTAGGAACTGTTCTACCTTCATGAGGGTGAGGAGTAAATTGTCCATGACAAGTAGGGATTTGCACTGCTTGTTGCCAAGTGAAGCACTCTGCATTTGGGGAAGCTGTCTAATCGCTGCTGCCAGTGGCTCAATTATCAGCACAACCAGCAGAGGAGAGAGCTGGCAGTCTTGTCTGGTGCCTCGGTGGAGTGGGAAGGGTGGGGACAGAAGGCCATTGTTGAGAACCAATGCCCTAGGGGAGGCATAGAATCTTTGGACCCAAATAATGTACTTAGGTGCTAGGCCAAAGTGTCTCATCACTTCAGAGAGGAAGTCCTACTCCAACGAGTCAAATGCCTTTCTGTGTCTATTGCAACTAGAGCAGCTGAGCCATCTAGCTGCTGCACCATGCCCAAGATGCTGGTGAGAGCCCTGGTGTTTTATGCCCCTTGCCTCCCCTTCATGAATCCAGTTTGCATTGTATGTATGGTGGGAACAGTGCTTTCCCTAGTCTTGCTGCCAATAACTTGGTGATCACCTTGGCTTCAACATTGATCAGAGAGATGGGTCTATAATTGGAGCAAAGGGTGCTATCTTTATTTGGTTTGGGTAGTACTGTTATAGCCTCCTGCAGAGTTGATGGAAGCTCTACCTCCTCTCCTACCCTTTGTATGAGTCTGTGTAGATTTGGAGCCACCTCCTCAGAAAATGTCTAGTAGAATTCTATGCTCAAACTATCTAAACCTAGCTCCTTACTTTTGGCCATTGATTTTATGGCCCATTTAACCTTCTGTAAGGTGATAGGGCTCTCAAGGTCCTGTTGCTGTTCAGTTTGGGATTTGAGGGAGCCCTAGTCCCCTCAGAAAAGCCTTTATTGCCTCCCCATGTGGATGCTGGTGAGTAGTATAGAGGTTTTTGTAAAAGTGTCTGAGCAAATTATTTATCTCTCTTGAGTCTGATGTGAGAGTCCCACTTGGTGTCTTAAGCTGTGATATATGGGATTGAGCCATTTTCCTTTTTTAACCTATAGGCTAACTGGCCGCCCAGTGGCGGTGAGGGTTGGGGCACTGGATGCCACACCTCGCACCACACCGGTGACCCGAGTTCTGCAGCGAGTATGGGATCCGGGGGTTGGCAGGGGATGGTAGAGGATTGAGCACCTGACGGGTGGCTATCCTCTTCGGGCAGGTGGGTGAGGGATAGCCCGGTGCACCAGCAGCTCCCGGTGGAGATCAGGAGTGCTGCAGTGTGCAGGCTGCACACAACACAGCATGGCTGACACTGGCAGGGTTGCCATGTGCCCTTGCATCAGGCATGCCTATGCAGGGAGGGGGGTCCACTAAGAACAGGGAAAACACCGGCTCCGAGGAACAGGCGATGGCACCTGTCCCCCATACCATCTGCCAGGCTCACCCAGACTGGCCTTCCAGTTCCTCCTTCCAGCCCTCACCTGCAGCCAGAGACTGTCTTAGAAGAGCACCCAAGAGGAGAGGGCGACCCACCCCAGATAGGTTAAGCCAGAGGTGCTGGCTGTGGGGAGTGGGGGAGAGAGGAGGTGCAGTTTTGGGGAGCCTCAGGCGGGCAGGACATGGGCAGAATGCCTGAGAGAAGGTTCCTCGGGCTGCAACCTGAGTGAAAGAAAGTTGACCAAAAAAAAACCAACCTATAGGCTAACAGTTTGGATGCCTTCTTCCCACTTTCCCAGTATCTCTGGCCAGTAAAGAGCATTGCTCGCTCTGCCTGTTGGCGGAGAAGGGTATTGAACTTGCATTTAAGCTGGACCACCCTTCTCTTGTTATGCTCCCAGGCGGCATCAGTATTGCAAAGGATCTTGTCAGCCTCTTTTAGCTGGGCATCCAATTTACGGTAATTTGCCGTTCTATCTTTGCTTACTTTGGATGCATACCTGCTTATACAGTCCCTCATATATGCCTTGAAGGCCTCCCAGAGAGTTTGTTCTGATGTGCCCAGTTGCCTGTTCGGGTCGAACTACAAATTGAGCTCTGCCTTCAGCCACTGTACAAACTCTTCGATTGGAGAAGGAAGGGCTTTAGCTGCCATCTTGGTGTTTTGGCATCTGTGTTGGATAGGACTAGGACCAAGGAGCTCAGATCATGATGCAAAACCATGATAGGGTGTATCTGGGCATCAGTGACCTCTTTCATGGCACCGGCACTAACCAAGAAATAATCTAGTCAACTCTGTGCACCAAAGCAGAGTGATCTATAGATGTAATCACGAGCAGTGGGATGTAACGCTCTTTCTACATCATGGAGGGCTAGCTCTTGGCTCATCTGGAACATGGCTTGTCTCACCTGACCATGGGACAGTACACCCTTTTGCCTTTTATTAATTTTCCATTTACCTTAAACTTATGATGTTGTCCCTGTATGCCTCTGTTGAAAGAACCTTTATTTATTTATTTTTTTTTTTTTTAATTTATTTAAGTTCAAGATTTACACCTTTGAGCCAGGGGGGCTCTTTTACAAAAGTTCCAAGTTAGTTTAACACAGGACAATACATACTGTACAGGCAAGTTCACACAGACAACAAGACAGTAATAAACAGAGATCCAGGTCATTTGTCAGTTACAAAGTGCAAGAAGCATACAGCAGCATGACAATAGGTGCAGTACAAAGCTTGTTAGGTGCAGTACATAGCTCAATTAAGAACACTTGAAATACGTAAGTGCAACGTAGATAACAGTAAAAAGATATTGTGGTAAAGTGTGTGGTATAATGCTTGTTTAGGTACTCGTGTGTTAAATAGGTGCAAGTTAAATAAAGCAGCAGCATAGTAGTAGGAGCTGTGAAACTCATATAGTAGTAGGAGCAGTACATTCCATTTGGATATGGACCAGGTAGAGTACATTGCATTACTAGGTGGGTTGACGGAGGAGTAGCAGAAGGAGAGATTTACCAGAGTTGCTGGTGGATGACTCGGTAATGGGGGTGTTGGCAGCCTGAGATGGCTTTGTCAGGAGGAAGGGCAGCTGACAGGACAGTGATGAGCCAGGTGGTAGGCAGGGGAAGTGGGGATCTAGGTGCGAGCATGGGAGGAGGGCACCTGTGTGGTTGAGCAGGAGCCGGCCATGGCTAGGTGGGGCAATCCCAGTTATTTGCTTGGGATAGGAGAATACAGAGCTCTCTTTTAAAGGAGCCCAGCTTTCCCATGTTATTGAGGGAGGCAGGGAGGTCATTTAGCCACTGAGGTCCTCGGTAGGATAGGGATCTCTGGGCAAAAGTGGTGCACTTAAACAGGACTTGGAGTGCACCCTTGGCAACGCATCTCATTGTTTTTGAGGATCGGGCACATTGGAAGATTTATTTACTTACTACTTGCCAGCAGAAACAGGCCACATGGTCTATCAAATCTGCTTGAGTGTGCAGCTAGCACCCCACTTGCAGCTGCCCCTTCCCATCTTGACCTCCCCACACAGATGAGTGCCCACTCACTTTGAACCAGATCAACCTGTTGGTGGTATTTACAATGAATGGGGAAATTTGGCCAGGACACCGGGGAAATTCCCCTACTCTGATGGTGCATGGCCGCCAGCAGGAGTGCTGGTCAGCTTTCCAAGATGGACGCTGTAGAGGAGCTACAGAGTTCAGTCTGCAGATGTGAAGGAGACCATAGACAAGGATTCTACAAAGGTTAATTTTCCTTCAGCAGAGCTAGAAGATGCAGAATTATTTCTGGATGCCTTATCTTCTGAGGTTCAAAAGTTCCTGTAAGCCCTACAGAGCCTGAAAAAGTAAAAATGCTTATTAAAGTCTGTTCAAGCTACTGCTTGTACAACCTATAGATAATTGTTGCCCTTTAAGACCTACACTGCCTATGGATGATGTCATGCTACTGAACACGGAAGGATTCAGCTGGAGAATGGTGTTTCTGCTGTTTGCAGGAGCAATGGCAGTTCCAAAGATCGAAATCTTTCTGCTCCAGCACAAAAACAGGTCAGTTAGGGTCTCCTGCTCAGAACTGAAGCGCTACTTGTTTCCAATAGTTTGGGGGATCGTTGGAAGTGGGGAAAATGGACTGCAGCAAGATAAACAAAAGAAACTGAAACCAGGAAAAGTATGTGGTGGAACTGCTCCAACACTGACTAAACAAGCAGGGTTTGTTTTTTTCTTCCACTGCTCAGATTATTTATCAAAGACAGCCAAATGAACAGGAGGAAGCAACAGTTTTTCTTTTGGTGACCGAAATATGGGGAATGCTTCTACATCTTTGCAGCAGGTTAAAGAGTTCTGTTCCTCAGCCCATTATGCCTCACTCTGATATTTTGACTTCTCTTCTACACATGAGAGTGACTGGACTCCTGCTTCCAGCTTTAATGGCAGCAGGGTGGAAACAAACTCCTTCAGGAGAATGGGCTGCTGACTTAACCTGGATTCTTCATTTGACATAAACTCTCATTCCCTAAGTGGAACCCAGAAAAGCCTGTTCAATCTGCTAGAAAAGGGGCTCAGACTCTAGGGATTTGGTTCTTAATGTCTCTAATGATACTGTTAGTCCTGTTTCTGTAGAGTCTCATAATGCTGTATCTGATAAAAGACCTTTATTATCTGACTTATTTTGCAAAAACAAGCGTGAATCCGCTCCCAGATGAATGCTGGCTTGCATTAGATATAAGGGGCATGGCTGAAGGCCTAATAGAAACTATGTTGGAGACATTTAATTAAGGAATCCTTGCATTTTTCCTAGATGTGTTTGCCATCATCAATATTTCAGGAGAGGATAATTATGATGTCAGTTTTAGATCAGCTGCCTTGTTAGAATTATTTTGATTAGGTATTCTCAGGTAAAGTTCTCCCTTTGGTCCCCGGTTGTGATTATTCCTCTCTCAACCAGCCATCAAGTTTGTTACAGTAATGTTCCACAATGAAGGGGTGTCAGTGGATGATATTACATATTGGTTGTCCAATAAATGTGATGTACAGGGATCCAGAGCCTATTTTAGACTCAGAGGCTTTTGGACAGGCGGATGGAAATATAAGGTCAAATTACGACACAATGAACATGGTTTTATGCATATCCCAAACTCCTTCTTACTAGGCCGTGATAGAGGTGTTTGTTTTTATAGTGGTCAGCCAAGGGCCTGCTATAAATGTGGCTCACTGGACGATTTGTCTAGTGTTTGTGATAGTCCTAGATGTGACAATTGTGCGAAATTGGGCATTCACTGATTCAATGTTCTAACCCAACGAAATGTGATTTATGCGAGGTAGTTCTCACACATTCTAACACCTGTCCGTGGGCTGCAAAAACAAAGTATCAGGGAATTGTACTGAACAGTTTTACAGAAAGCACAGGAAGACCTACTCTTCCGCCTCCCACTTTTCCTGGGAACCCCTCTGATGTAAGAAAACCTGTAACTCCTGTGACAATGAATTTAGTTCTCCCTCCCTCTTCATCATTGTCAAGGCCTGTACAGCCTAATAGTTCTGCTTTGCAGGACCCTCTGCTTGTCCCAAGTGTAAAATCGGGTGGTATTGCTAAGACTTTAGATCAGAGCGTAGAACCCCCTCAAAATTAACCCCTCTCTCTGCCTCCTAGAAGGTCCATGAGGAATGTGAAATCAGTACCTGATGCAGTTACAGATTCAGTGGAAACTCTAATCCTTTCTCTCTTCTTTCTTCTTGGGGATACAGCAATGGATGTTGTGGATTCGATTCCCAAATCTCACCCAAGACCCCATGGAACCCTCCCAAGGTTCTTATAGGAAAAGAAAAGAAAAGAAGAAAAAATAAAGTAAATTCCTTCTTTTTAGTACTCATATGGGTTTCTGTGGCTTCTTTGAATGTTCATAGTATTTTAAATGGAGCTAAACGAAGGCTATTTTTCATATGTTGCATAATTCTAGAATAACTGTTTGCTTTTTACAAGAAACTTGATGTTCTCTAAGAACATGTTACTGCCTTTAAAAAGGATTGGCCTGCCGCTTCATATTAGTCATTTGGTCAGATAAAGCTGACGGCATTGGTATTCTTTTTCCACCTTCCAGTTTAAACTTCATAAATTAATAGACTGCATTCCAGGGAGGGTTTTGATTGTGGACTGTTTTCTGAATCTGTCCTATATAGACTTATTAATATTTATAATCCACAGGTAAAAACAGCCAGAATAAAGTGTATGAAAACTATACAACCTTTTCTCACTCACTACCAGGCCAGTACTGAGGGTGGGGATTTCAACTGTTCTCTCTACTGACAGGAGATCTAGTGGAAAAAATGTATTGTGATGCTAACTTTTTACAATCTGTTATTAGAGGGCAGACCTCAGAGTCTGCACATTTTAGAATCCAACCCCTAAAATACATTTTGTAAAGGGAAGACTGGTACCTGTATTGATTACCTTTTCACCTCCAAAATATATATGTTCACAGTTTTCTAGACAGCCTTTTGAATTTTCAGACCATCTCCTACTTAAAATTGCAATAGAAATCCCAGTAAATTATAAGCCTACAAAAGTAGATACAATAATAATCCTCATCATTACAACAAATGACTTTGTCAAACATTCTATAGTTCAAATTCTAACTGCCCGCCTATCGTGCAATGTTTATATTCGGACTTAGGGATCTGGTGGGAAGAAACTAAACTAGACTGCATGGATTGGTTTTAGAACTTATGGACAAAAAGCCAGAACGATAATTTTCTTCATTACCTCACATTACGTTCAAAATTACAGTCTCTATTAACTAGAGCTAACACTTCTTCAGAAGATTTATCTCCTTTAATTAAGCATGTTAAATTACAGATGAGGAAGTTTCAATATGATAAGACAGATCCCTGCAAGCCTTAATGCAACTTCTACGTCAAAGCAGTGATTGGGGACCCCTATAGTTTGTAAAACCGTGCACGAGATAATTCTACACTAGATTGTTTAGTCAGTAATTACAGTATTATACTGACCCTTCGGATATAAGTCATATTATATTCGACATTTCCAAAGTTAAGTCCTCATAGACTTACAAGCTAGCGTCTTTCAGGATTTTCTGAAAAGTGTTACAAACCCCTGTCATTGATGCCTCAATGGCAGCTGTTCTTTCGAACCCTTTCTTACAAGAAATTGTGATGTTATTTCAAACTTAAGCTTAATGTGTCTCCTGGGGTAGATGGGCGTCTAATGCCTTTATAAACTTTTTGCAAATGAGCTGGTTCCCTGTTTAGTTGGTGTTTTTAATTCCTTTCTTTCTGGAGGACAGATCTATCCTGCATTCACAAAGGGTTACAAGTTTATATCTTTAAAAACAGGAGATAGAAGTGAGATCAAAAACTGAGACCTATCACATTGTTAAATTCTGACTATAAAATCTCTTAGATGCTGTAATAACAGACTTCAATCTTAGGCTACTCTAGTGATTTCTCCAGTTCAGTTCTGTGGTGTTTCTCAAAGACAGAATACATTCGGTACTTTGTTATATTAGAGATTTTATTGAAATATTACATCACAGCAAACAAACTGGTATTCTACTATCATTAGACTTAGAAAAAGCATTTGATAAGGTTAGTCATTCATTCCTTTTCCAAACCTTGGCCTTTTAGGAATGCCCCTGAGATTCTTACAATTTTACAAAATTTATATTCTAATTCAATAATCTGTCAGTTATTAAAGGAAAATTAGGAAAGGTTGGACTCTAAAGCTGAGTTGTAGGCAGGGCTGTCCACTGAGCCCTTTATTATATTTGCTCCTTAGAACCCCTTATTAGACATTTACAGTTGGTTTCTGGTTGGGAGGGTCCAAACATTCCCTTTTCTGACTCCTTTAGAAATGTACAAGTTTCTTGGATGACATCTGTTTATTTTTTTAAACAAGGCCAGCTGGAAGTTTCTTTAAGTTATTTCACAGGTATACGACCTTGTCAAAACGCCAAAATTAATTTTCAAAATCTAAAGGGTTGTTAATAGGAGCGAATACATTAACCCCTTTGTACAGAACTATTTCACTACTACAACACCTATTTCCATTTTAGGGTTCTGTTCGGTTCCCAAAAATTACCTGAGCAGAATTGGTCAGTTTTAAATAAAATGGATAATAAAGTTCAGAGGTGGAAACATTATAAATTCTGAAACTGAAGAGAGTTCAGATTTTAAACAATTCTGTTACCTTGCCTACAATATTTGGCATTTCTGTACCCTGTCCCAACTAACCTGGAAGTAAGAAACTGTACAGTATTAGTTTTCAATTTTTGAGAAATAGGTTAAATCCCATTAAAAGGTATTATACTTCCCACCTGGATAAAGTCAAGGGAGGGGTCGGATGGTAGATCCTGTGGTTTTCTGTTCTTCCCTTTTTCTTGCTTTTCTTTTTTGGAACTGTACTTTAACCTCAATATTCCAGAATTTAGCTGGTTGAAATTCTTACTATCCAAGTATTCATCGAAATGGATTGGATTGGCTCCAAAACCTAATATTTCCTTTTCTACCCTTTTCTTTAAACCATTGTTCGGAAATTATATATGTGGCAATTGTCCAAATCACAAATTATTAATTCTCCAACAAAACTATATTCCACTATTATTTCTCAAATCTATCCTCATTCCCCCATTTAAAACTGCCCAGGTACTGTATTACATCTTGTGTTAGTTTAATTAAATAACCCCGTTACCCCTTACATGTGGGAGATGCAATGGTTGATAATGTATGGTCGGATTACAAGTTAGAGGGACAGCTAAGTATAAAAAGAAGAAAGGTTTTGTCCTTATTTAAGTGTATGGCACAAGAAGAAACAATGGAACATTTTTATTCATTGTTCTTTTGCCTCTAAACTATGGGTGTATTTGGCAACTATCTAGCACTTCCATGGTTGAAACATATTTTTATGAATTATTAGTATTGGGATCTTTACCCCATGTCTTGCTACATTTTATACTTCAACTGTACACACATTTTCTTAGCATGTCTTAGATTTTGCTTATGGCAAGTTAGATGCCAGTGGGTTTTGTATCAAAAAGCCAACTTTTTAGGCTTCAGCCACTATATTATTGTGAATTAAATAAAGTATATCTAAAAGATGCTCAGATTTATGGGACTAGAAAAGTTCAAATCTGGTGGAAGGGGTTTCAGCATATGATAAATTTAAATGACGGATTACTTTCTTTTCTTTTATGCTTTTTGTTAAAAGATAACTGTGTATCACTTGCTTTTTGTTCAGTACCTTTGTTGATTTGTATAAGCTTTTGTGCTTTTTGCTGCTGTTTTTCTTGATGTGTTTTTTCCATGCTTTATTTCAATAAAGAAGCAATTTACCCCTACTCTTTGCTAGAGGGCACTGTGCTTGAGGATTTGGTGGCCAGTGTGCTAAGATCAGTAAAAAAGCAGGATGTCTAGGAGGCTGAGGAGCTGGTCTCCTCCTTGGCCCTCCATTCTTTAAGAGACCAGGAGCAGGATGGCTATCAGTCAGGATGATGAATATGAATTGGCAAGTGAGCAAGTGGAGGATTTGATGGAGGATGAGGATCTTTCTGAAAGAAATTTACTAGTAGATTCTACTGGGCCTAATGTGTGTTCTTTTTTGGCCTCAGAAGATGAGATCCATCACACGATATGGGAGGAGGAATCTAAACTAGATTTGTTGAGAGAACAGCTTGCACAAGAGCTCTTGCAGTAGCAAGCAGCCTTAGAGCAAGTGATTGCACCAGAAGCGATGTGACTAAGGGCTGAAGAAAACAAACAACAAGAAGGCCAGAGTGCAGCAGAATAAACTGTGTAGGTGATCACAGTGATTAGCTCTCCGAGTGTGCAGGTAATTAAAAATACGGTCACAGTCTCAGATGGGAGCGAGGAGGTAATGCTTAGAGGAGATACCATTTGAAGTTGTACAGCAAGAAGAGGTGCATCATGATAGAAACCATAGCAATAGCAATATTGATGAAAATGTGAATGACAGGAATAAGGGAGCATCAGATATAAAAGTTAATTTTTTTTTGCAGTTAATCTTTTTATTATTTTACAGTAAAAGATATACAACCATTTCCACATATGCAAAAATACATAATTAGTCATAATGACCAGATAAAGTAACACACTGGCTGTTAAACAACATCATTAGAGTAAAAAGAAATGCTATGGATCTTAAGAATTACAATAAAGTTACAATGTTTGAAAAAACATATATCTGGTCTGAGTTCTCTAAGAATAACCCAGAAGGTAATATCAACTGGGAGAAACAGGGATAGCATAGAGTACTTATACGGTAATGATATTAACTGATTTGTTCAGTATAACTCTATATCGTATACATATTGGAAATGTTATTAAGATAGCAAGACATATATATAAACAACTAGCAAAGGCAAAAAGAAGTAAAGTAGAAAGCAAGGGAATGACAACAAGAAAGTGAGATAATGGTAATAAAGAATACCAAGTGATATTAAGTAAGTATAATCTCTGTAGCATTCAATATATTAAGTATTAGAATTGTGTGGAGATTCTAGGTAAATAAGATAGTCCTGCCAACATCTATTATAATCTTCAAGCCAGTCAGAGGAAATACAAGATAAGTGGTCCAGGGAGGCATACTGAGATAAATTCTTAAGAATATCAGAAAATTTGGGGATTATAATGGTTTTCCAATGGATAAGTATAAGGCGCTTAACCTGAAGAAATAATAGATTCAACCATCTGTTTTGAGCACGGGAAATAGTGTTGTTGTTGGGGTTGATTATATTTCATATAGTGTGTTTAGGATCTAATGTAATGGGTTGACCTATAACTTGTTCTGCAAATTTATGAGTAGTACGCCATAGATTCTTTATAAGAGGGCAGTTCCATAGGATGTGATATAGGTCCCCATTGGAGGAGTTACAACGCCAACAGTTATTGTTATTCATTAGACCCATATGTTGAAGTACCGTAGGGGTCCTATACCACAAATGGAGGATTTTTATTTGTATAAGTGAGCTACGCTTATCTTTAAAGGTCTTCTGGCAGGAAAGCCAGCATCTATGCCATTGTGAATCTGATATATTGTAATTTAGGAGTTGACTCCATTTGTTTTTAGCTGTGTAAGATTGATTTGGAATTATATCTATAATATGTTTATAAATTTTACTGTTCAAATTAGAAGTATGTTTAAGCCATTGTGAGATATATGGGTTATGTAAGTGTTGTTGGGGTAAGTATTGAAAATAGGATTTACAAGTAGTGCGGAGCTGTAGGTACTTCCAAAAATCATGTTTTGGAAGTTTTCAAAGGGTACAAAGATCAGCAAAGGACTTGAGTCTAAGACCATTGGGTTCCAGTATATCATTTAAGAAGAAAATGCCTCTATTTTTCCAATTACAGCAAAAGATTGGGTGATTATCCAAATAGATATTTGGGTTGCCCCATATTGGGGTATTTGCTAAAGGTGTAGGATTAGATTTGAGATGTTTATGTATTTGTTTCCAGTAAAATACAGATGATGAAACTGTGGGATGAGATTTTAGTTTAGGAGGAAGAGAGTTATAGATAAAGAAAGTATTAATGTTCCCAGGGCATAGGGAGGCTTCCATATTAACCCATAATGGAGAATTGGATGTTGGTTTAAGGAACCATTTTATAGTCTGAGTTGTTAGAAAGGCCCAAAAATAGGCTTGAAACCAGGGGAGGCTGAAGCCTCCTCTCAACCAATGAGAACAGAGTTTAATATGACTAAATCTGGGATGTTTCCCTTCCCAAAAAAAGTTGCCTATTAGTTTATCTAGCTTAACTAAAAAGTTGGAGGGTAAAATTAAAGGAATATTGGCAAAAAGATATAAGATTTTTGGAAAGATAGACATTTTAATGGCAGATATTTTCCCATTAAATGAAAGACTTAGTAGTTTCCATCTGTCAAACATAGATTTGATATTGGATAGTAGGGGGGAAAAATTAATGTCCCATATTTTGTCCAGCCTCGGGGTAATTTGAATGCTGAGGTAAGAAAAGCCCTGGGGTGACCAACAAAAACCCAAAGGGTTGTTCATAGAGGGTTTACAATAATCATTTAATAGTAGAGTTTGGGATTTATTATAATTCAAGGCTAAGCCAGAAAGATAGGTGAATTCTTTAAATAGTATAACCAATGGTTGTCCTGCCTCTTCAAGGTTTTCTAAAAGAATGAGGAGGTCAACTGCATAAGAAGGTGAGGGGTGGCGGGAGTCTGATCTGGCATCTGAATCCCTTTACTATAACTGGATTGTCAAATATGGGCAGAAAGGGGCTCCATAGCAAGAATAAATAAAGACGGTGATAAGGGACATCCTTGCCTAGTACCTCTTGTAAGTGAAAAAGAAGATGAAAGCATAGAGTTGGTAAGTATTCGAGCTGAAGGATGTGTATATAGTAGCTTGATCCATGAGCAGAAGTTATTAGGAATGCCAAAATGAGAAAGTACAAGATATAAATAGTTCCAGTTTAAGGAGTCAAATGCCTTTTCAAAATTGATAGCAATGGCGGCCACAGGAGATTTAAGGAATTTTGCTTTGTGAATTAAGTTAAATAAGGAACGGAGATGATTGGAACCTAATCTAGTTTTGATAAAGCCGGCTTGGGAATTCTGAACAATTCGGGATATTAAGGGTTCTAGAAGTAAAGTTAAAATTTTTGCAAAGATTTTTCCGTCGGTATTGATTAATGATATAGGTCTATAGCTGGATGGGAGAGCAGGGTCCTTGTCTTTTTTAGGTAGGACTGTAATAATAGCTTCAGTCATGGTAAGGGGAAGAGAGCCATTAGAAGATGATTCATGAAAGACATTGTAAAGTAAAGGGCAAAGAATATCCAAAAGAGGTTTGTAGAAATCCACAGGGAAACCATCCCCCCCCCCCGGAGCTCTGCCAGATTTCAAGCTGGATAGTGCATTTTGAATTTCTTGGAGGGTGAATGGTTTGTCCAAATTTACTCTATCAGGATCAGAAAGCTGGGGCAGTTGCAGTTTATCTAGAAAAAGCTGAATATGATTGTTTGATGCACAGTTTTGTTGTGAGTATAGTTGTTGATAGAAAGATTTCAGTATATGGTTGATAGATGGATTATCAGTGTGTATTTGGC
The DNA here is from genome assembly GCA_016271365.2 of Neoceratodus forsteri. NCBI lineage: Eukaryota > Metazoa > Chordata > Ceratodontiformes > Ceratodontidae > Neoceratodus > Neoceratodus forsteri. Next base: position 1,097,352,190 of record CM057454.1, on the reverse strand, counting down.
CTGGATGATCTTTCATACTCACAATATGTCTAACCATTTGTGGGGATTTAAGCTGATAGGAAAGTAGTTTCCCACATCTATCTCCTTGTTCCCAGTATTTATGTTTTAGTCTAAAAAGGGCTAATTCAGCTTTGCGAGAAACAAGTTTGTTTATTTTGATTCTTAGTTGGAGAATTTCAAGGTGAAGTTGCGAGCTGGGGTTGGATTTGTTGAATTTAAAATATTGGTTTTCTTTGATTTTTAGGGATTTTTCTAGTTCAGCTAGTTGAGATTCTCTTAATTCTTTCCTATGGGCAGCATAGCTAATTATTTTACCTCTGATGGTGGCTTTTAATGCTTCCCAAACAGTACACATAGATATGTCAGGGGTAGTATTAAAAGAGAGGTATTCTTGTATTTGGTTTCTAATCCAGGGAATGAATTCCGGGTCTTTAAGTAGAAGTGGGTCAAGGCACCATGACAAGGATTTAGGGGGTGGAGGACCCCATAACAAGTGAAGCTTAATTGGAGAGTGGTCTGATATTATAACTGGTAGACTGGATGTATCAATTATTTTGTCAGTTATAAGAGAAGAGGTAAATCAGTAGTCAATTCTACTGTAGGATTGATGGAGTGAAGAATAAAAGGTATAATCACGGTCCCTAGGGTGATGAAGTCTCCATATATCCGAAAGGTTAAAATCATTCAAGAGCATAGATAGAGCATTAATACTTCTAGGGTGAGAATCAAAGGGAGAGTTACTTCTGTCTAAATGGGCCTCCAAAGCTAGGTTAAAATCATTGCCAATTAAGACAGGTGAATTGTAATTATTGTCTGTTAAAATGTGTTGAGATAAATTATGAAAAAATTCAGGTGAACCAGAGTTAGGGGCGTAGACATTAACTAACATAATGGGGCCAGTAGGGGTGTTAAGTGTAACTATTACCCATCTGCCGTCCGGGTCCTTAGAGGTTTTAATAAGGGTCCAATTAAGGTTTTTATGAATCAGGATAGCCACTCCCCATATTTTTGAGGTAAAAGATGCTGAATAAATTTGACCAACCCAATTCCTTTTGAATCTGTAAACGTCCTCATTTAAGAGTTTAGTCTCTTGTAGGAAAGCAATATGTACTTTATGTTTTTTAAGATATGAAAGGATTTGCTTATGCTTACAGGGAGAATTGAGTCCCTTACTGTTCCATGAATATAGTATAAGATCACTCATATTAAATAAAAAAAAAATTAGAAATAACTATGGTCATATTTAAGGGACTCATATGTAGATTATTTAGGCTAGAGGATGATATAGACTCAGAGGGGATAGTATGTAGGCAAATAAAGGTAGGCAGGACTATACTATTGAATAGAACTAAGGATATAAAGCGATAATATCCCATATGTCTCTCTAAAAAAATATAAAAAGAGAAGGTTTTAAACATTTACCAGAATGAAAGGAAACTTAACCACTATAGTACACAATGATATATCACTGAGCTGTGTAGATAGCTAAGAGTCAGAACAAAGTACCAGAGACTCGCTTACTACACAACTGGGCATGAGTAAATTTAAGTAACTCAAAGCAAAACAACTCATCAAGAGATGTAAATCTAAGTTACAAACCTTATAAAGACCTACAATAATTATTGTAAATAGCAGATAAGTGGACTAATTTTAAATGGTCCCCAGGAAGGAACCAGAATTATCACATTATTACCTATAAAAGAGCAATTGAAAACAGTAGATGAGGTCCAGGGGATACAGCAGTAGCCGAAGCTAGAACAGTATCCTGAGATTAATAAAAAATTAAGCTGCGTCATTATATTGTATTAACATTATAATGTAGGGTGAAGGCTAGAGGGGTAATTAAATTAGATGTAATGTTCACACAGTCCTTTAAATGATCTGATGTAAAATATATATAGATGGTTGCATATAATTCAAAAAAGTTTGTAATAAATGTTTGTCATTTATGAGGCAACAGGACACTTTAAGCATATTAGCATATCCTTGGAGATTGGGATAGATACCATATAAACAGTAAACTACACTAACTGTTCATATTAGAGTATAAGAATATCATAGCTCAGGCTTCTAGGTTCTTAGATTTATTAATATATAGGTGTATGATTGGGCTATAAATGACATAAGTCTCAAATATAGCCTGGTTATAGTTTGAAATATATGTATGGATAGCTGAATGACCAGACCTGATAGGCCCAGTGAGTCCAACTATAAGATACATTTTCTATTGGCTATAGTATTCAGGCTTCGAGATTAGATGTGTCCTTAAGTTAAATATGCCATCTCTTGTTTGTGTTACAAGAGTAATTAGAACCACAAAAATAGCCTGTGATATATAATGAAATGATGAGAAACTAGGGAGAAAGAAAAGAAAAAAAAAAAACATTAGGTTGGTAACTGAGTTGTCTCATGAATGAAGTCTATATTCAAAAAATGTAAATTATTAAAAGTAAGTAACTGCCACTCACCTATAAACAAATGGGGGCTGAGTGAACTGCTGCAAGTGATAAAAAAGTTGCTGCATAATTAATTACCCTAATAGCCCATGAACTGGCTGAGAGCCATGAGGTATAACTTTGAGATATATGGTGCAACAATTTATACCCTTGATAAAATTGAAATGCAAAGTGCATTTTAGTTAAACAGACAAGGGAGTAGTGAACATAGAGCCTGCATAAAAAAGATAATCTTACAATTATCAATGCTCATTAAATTTGCTAGTTAATATTCTAAAAAAGAAAAATGAGATGGACAGAAGGGGTACTGGTAGAGAGAAATTACACTGACATTTGTAATCCAAGTAGGTAATGCAGGGAGTAAATAGTGAAATAATTAAGCACTTTACTCTCTGATCGCGATGTACAGCCTATCGTTGTGACAACCAGCTGGAAGTGACAGTTGTGATGTCAAAGATCAGATATATGCAACCTGTTCTAAATTAGGGTGCATAGCTACCCCATGAAGTCCACAGAAGTGAAAAAAAAAAAAGGTTGTCAGCATTGATTGTAACCAAAAGCGCATTTAGGATAATCAGGTGGAGTTACATTTAGAGGAAGCCAAGGAGCTGGTATTAACTTTGGTTTTGAATTTACCCCTGCGTTTCTTCTTCAAAGGTTCAAGTGGCTTGATTAGAGAACTTGATTATTTCAGCCAAGATGTTTCTGCTGATAAGGTGCCAGCAGACCTTTTAGTTGAACTTTGAGATGTTCCAGCGTAATCGAGCTTTTGAATACCCTCCTGTGAGGAGAGTATATCTACTTCTTCTACATCCTCTAAAAGTGAAAACTTGTTGGAGAGAGGTATCAGGGAAGAACTTTTGTTATGGTGCTGAGATGGATGTGAAAGAAGGGAGGTTTCTTCATTTTCACAGCTTGTGAGTTTGGTAAATCGTGGACCAGAGGAGTTTTTAGCTTGAATATGAGCAGAGAGCCTTGGATGAGTAATCTCTTTTCCATTTTCTATTGGGACTGTATTAGACACTCCACTTCCACTCTGGTGCTGTTCAGACCTCATTTCAGAATTAAGGGTGCTCGTGTTGATATGAATCGAGGAGTCCCCGTGGAGAGAGGTGGCTGATTCTTTGAGGTAAATGTTTAGGTATGTTGCGAGTGCTTCAGGGGACCCAAAATCTTTAAATGAGCTGCCGGTAAAAAGGCGCTTTGTAGCTGGGTAGCATAATGCAAATTTAATGCCCCTTTGATGTAGGATCGATTTTAATGGGTTGAAAGCTTTTCTTTTGTTTATTACTTCTTTGGAGAAGTCTCTAAAGATAGAAATTTTGTTTTCTTTCCATATTAATTCCCCGATTTCTCTTGCTTTATTCAGTATCAGTTCAACGTGGCAGAACTTTAGAAATCTAGCAATAATAGGTCGAGGCCTTTGATCTGGACTTGGACGTGGGCCTAGGGATCTGTGAGAGCGCTCGATGGTGAGCTCTAGATCGGGAGGCAGTTTAAGCAAAGCTGGAAGCACATGAGATAGTAAAGCAGAGGTGTCCCCAATTTCAGAGCCTTCAGGGAATCCAAGAAAGCGAAGCTTATTCCTACGATTTCTGTTTTCTATGTCATCTGTTTTGGATTGTAAAGCTTTGATTGTTCTGTCTTGCTCTCTAATGGTTGCATGGAGATCATGAATTGCATTTTCATTATGTGAGGCTTTAGTTTCTGTAGATATAAGGTGAGTATCCAACGCTTGCATATTGGATACATTTTGTTGTGTGGCAACCTTAAGGTCATTCATTTCGTTTATCAATTGTTTAAACATAGATTCTACTCTGTTTAGAGAGGTGGCAGTCATGGTTTGGTCAGACATAATTGTAGGCCTCAGAGGAGTAGAGATATTCAGAGTGAAAAATTCAGAAGTAAAGCTAAGTGAAAATAACAAATACTATACCCAGAAGTTGCCAAGGTATTTGTAGAATAAGTCCTGTATGGATGGCACAGAATAGGAGCCTGGATCTTAGCAGATTGGTGATGATTGCTGGAGGTCCCAGGGAGAAGCAGAATTAGGCTGCCATTCGTGCAGAGCAAAGCCACGCCCCCCCTCTATATAAGTTAATTTTAACATTGGAGTTATACCTAATGGAGGGGGGTCCTAAAGGGGCAGGAAAGGATAGGAGCGGGAAATTAAAAAAGGAAAAACTGTATTGTAAGAATCCAGTTGCAGCTCTTCTTTCCGGGCAAAACAGGATATGTCTGCTCCAATTGCTGGCCCTTCATCCACTCCAGAAAGCTGGGTGAACTCAGCTTTAGAAGCAACTGGATGGATAAAAGATTTGGCTGGCACTGGGTGAGATGCAAATCTTTCAGGTTTGAAAAATGGTGCTTCCTTATTAAAGTTAATAACACAAGGTGCTGGCAGGCCATTCATGGCTGAACAGTCATCTGCGCCTCATATAATGCCAGGGCAATGCTCCCCAGCATCTCAGACAATACTTGACCGACCTTTCAGACCAGAATCCAGTTCTTACTGAGATTAGGGGTTTAGAAGGTGATACCCCTTTGTTAGAAGTTGCCCCCCTCCATGAGAGTGAGGATCATCAGTTCCTTAAGAAACCTGGGGAAGTAGAGGCCCTGCAAGCTTAGGAGAAACCTACATAAGTATCTACCCCACCTAAAAAGGTTTGGCATGGGAGAACAAATGAGCAGCTCTTCCCTGAAGAAGTATGGTGTGCATCTGAGCCAGCAGCTAGGTGAAATGCTGTCCAGCTGAAATTTTGTGGAGAAATATCAGAAGTCCCAGACAGGCATTTTGTGGGCAGGGAGTTGTTGAAGGGAAGCATGAAGTACTATGCATTTGAGGTTTATGCTCTAATCCATGTACCAGGAGATGTTTTGTTTGACATAAGCTTTAAACATCCGGCAGGGTAAACAGATATTGGAAGCAGTACCAAATTTTGAAGCACACTCCCCTATGGAGGTCTTTCTTGACCATACCACTGACAAAGCCTTTAACAAAGAAAATATTTTGCAACGAGGGGGTCAATGTTGCGGACATCACATACTGGTTGCAACAACATTGTGTGGTGAAAGACTATCCAGAGCCAATCCTAGATGATGAACAGTTATGGACAGGGGGCTGGAAATACCAAGTAACTTTGAAAATGGAGCAAGGTCAAACACATCACCTGCCAAATTGTTTTTTTGGGGAAGGGATAGGGAGGTGATTATTTATCCAGGACAACCACGTGCATGTTTTAAATGCGGAGACGTGGGGTACTTAAATAATGCTTGTGACAAACAAAAATGTGGCTTGTGTGGGGAAGTGGGTCACATTGGTGCACATTGTCATCAACCAATGAGGTGTAATCTATGTGAGGAGCATGGGCACACATTTCATACATGTTCATGGGCATTCCACAATAGTTTAGACCAAGCCCTAAGGGGAGAGCAGGATGTGTACTTAGCCACTGCACAAAAGGAACAGATTCGTGTGAAAGAATTGATGATGAATTTAGCTCCAGTGGATCCTAAACCACAAAGGGTAGCTAAGGAAAGAAAATCTGTCCCTAATTCTGAGGTCTTAGTTGGAAACCAATGTGCCCCTAGGATAGACCCCGACACACTGGAGGAAGATAGTAACATACAAAGAGAAGGTGTGATTGTTGATATCCCCCCCACCTCTTCTTCCATCAGGTGGGGGGGCAGAATTCTGGGGAGAGGGATGCAGCTGATACCGTCATGCCACCACCAGAAGTGACACAAGACCCCCCTTTTCAATGTGTTACCAGATCTAGGTTAGGGAAGCATATGGGGGACAACCAACAAGTTCATTCTGAATCAGACCCTATCCCATTAGAACATTTGTATGCCACCCTATTTGAACAAGGGGTAGAGGATGAGGGCATAGAATCTGATATTTCATCTATTGCCTCTTTACAGCCTGAGGGGATGCAGGAAGTGGGGGTTGGGGAGAAACCCAAACCTAAAAAGGGAAAAAAACAGAAATTATGTTGTTGACATACTAAGTTTTCTTATGTTTAAAATTTGTTTTTCTCATGGCAGGTGCTTTTCATTTATTACTATTAATGTAAATAGTATAAGTCAACAGAGAACAGGAAAGTGACCTTTGCATCCTTAGCTGCCAATAAAGGGCAGATTTTCTTTATACAGGACACAAGACTACATACTTTGGTGGACATCAAAATGGCACAGAAGGACTGGAGGTGGGGTTCTTCTATATGGTCATTAGGAGAAGATCTATGCTCAGGAGTAGGTTTTCTGTTTAAAGGAATTGACATTAAAATCTTTCAAGTCGTAGATATTCATCCTGGTTGGGCCTTTATAGTTGATATGGTCTGGAATAACATTGCATAACAACTAATTAACATTTATAGTGTTCAAACAAAGGCAGAACGTTCAGCCCTTTTTAAGGAGATTGGGCAATATCTGCATACCTCAAAATTGGTGTTATGGGGGGGTGATTTTAATTGTGGACTTAGTAATAGAGATTGGGGGGGCAGACACAAAAAGTCTTTAGTGGCATTAATACTCTAAAAAGAATTATAGATCAAAATAGATTGTGTGATACTTATGATTTATTAAATGTTGAACCATGTCACACCTTTTATAAGGGCCTACTCTATTCTAGGATAGATTTTTGGTTTGTGTCGGACAGAATTACTAGTACAGGAGTTTTAGTGTTCCCATTGGAAACATCGGATCATGTGGCAGTCCAAGTAGTTATGGGGTGGCAACAAAGATTATACATTGGGAGGGGGGTTTTGGAAATAAAATGTGACACTACTACAACTGACAGACTTCCAACAAGCTGTTAGAGAGTGCTCCTTAAAGTAAGAGCTGACATTACTTTTTTGTATGACAGCCCCATTGATTGGTGGGAGGATACCAAGAGAGAGCTTGAAGATTGGTTTATTCAAAGGTCAGGGTCTAGGGCTCGATCTAAGTATGTGCAATATTTGGGATGGAGGGCTCGCTACTTAAGGCTACTATCACAAACCTATGATGGGGGAGTGATACCTCGGAACAACTTAAATTACTTAAAGAAAAGATGTATGCTTTTCACAAAGAGAAAGGATGTAAGGTAGATAGGCAACAGCAATTCCAGGCCAGAGGAACAAAAGAACAGGTCAATCCATATGATATGGAATTAAAGAAAAAAGGGAAAATGTTTTTTGCTGGATTAAAAAATGATAAAGATGCTTTAGTACAAGATAAATGGGGGATACAGCAGATGGTACAGGCACAAGTACAGGCAAAATTCCAGGTGCAGGGATTAGAACAAACATACTCTTTTTTTTCAACATCTAGAGATTCCTCCATTGTCATCAGCGGAGACCTTAATGGTGGTTGCCCCTATCACAGAGGAGGAAATTAGGATGGCAGTAAGCAAGTTATCTGCTCAAATTACACCAGGCTGGGATGGTATCCCGAATGATTTTTATAAACTCTTTATTGATATTTTAACACCTTGGTTACAGCAGGTGTATATGGCTATGTGGCAGGAGAACAGATCAGTTCCCAGTATGAAGGAGGAGGTCATGACCTTTCTGTATAAAAAAGGAGATCCCCATGATATTAACAATTGGAGAGCTCTTACTCTCCTTACATCAAACTATAGAATGTTAACAAAACATTTAACATTTAGGTTGGCCATATTGACGCAAACAGTGATAATACCAGCCCAAACTTGTGCAATTCCAGGAAGGAACATTGTGAGTAATTTAGTCACTATACGAGAGATTGTGGATCAGGGGCTAAAGCTGAGGTTGGATGGGTACCTGTTGTCCATTGACCAGGAGACTGCCTTTGATGCTATTAGACAGGAGTATGTTTGGGCGGTAATGCGGCATTATGGCATACCTAGTCATCTGATAAATTTGATAAAAACATTATACGTAGATGCACAGGTCACGCCCTTGATCAATGGACATCTTGGGTTCTGATTCTGGTTATGAATGGGGTTCGACAAGGCTGTCCTGTGAGTCCTCTTTTATATGTCTTTGGATTAGACCCAGTTTTACAGTTAATAGAATCTGACAGGGATATCTTACTTATTCGGAATTTAGCAGGAGTGTTTTTTAATGAAATTATAGCATATGCGGATGACTGCATATTTGCAGTAGCACATTTGGATTCATGGAAAAAGGTCCTACAGGTGATAGGACAATTAACAAAGGTGACGGGTATAGGGATTAATCAGGGAAAAAGTATGGTTTAGATTTTAGGTTCTGCCCAGGAGGTGGACATCTTTCCCATACTTATGACCAAAGAAAAAGTTAACATTTTAGGTCTTTATTTTAGTACAATGGGAGCAGAGAGTATTAACTAGAAGACTGTTTTTGATGTTGCGTCAGAGAAAGTGATGTCATGGCAAACTTGGAAGATGACTGGATGGAAAAGAGTTTTCCTACTTCGAGCATACATAGCCCCAGTTTTTCTGTATGTTTCTCACATTTTGACTTTGCCATTTAGCATGCATGCCAAAGTTATGAGTCTTTTTTTCTTCTACTTTGGGGGAGTAGACTAAATCCTGTTAAAAGAGCTCATACCTATAGGGCCTGGAAAGATGGGGGATTGAACATGATTCATCCTTTGGTGTTTCTATTTGGTAATTTTGATAAAATCCTTTTTGATGGAGGCATCAGGTATGGGTACACTGTGCATGTCATTGTGGGGCACACCTTTTTTACAAGCTTGGGGGAGGGGAAAATGGCATGTTTCTGACAAAAACCTCCCTATGTATTTACAAACCATGTTAAATTTATTCAAACGTGGAAAATAGTTACATTGGTTTTTAAGTAAAGACAAGAAGCATTTTTAAAAAAGTATTGTGGAGAAATATTATTTTGAGGACCCAGTATTTCAAGTGATGTCCAGTATTAACACAGTGCATTTGTTGGCTAGTATAGCCCCGGATCCCCCTGAAGATGTAAGATACTAATTGGCTTTGTGGTTTTCAAAAACTTAATGTCAGCAATAACCAAAAACACAAGCAGTTGGGTAAAAGAGGTTGTGAGGATTAGGATTGCCAGGGACAACTGGAAACAATGCAACATTTATTTTTGAGTGTAAATATATACAAGGTTTTTGGCAAAAGTTAGCATCTTTATTGGGGGGGAGTATTATTTCAGAACATGACTTATGCTATATTAATTTTAGGTCAATTACCATTAGCATGGCAGAAATGACACAGAAGTACTGTATATGTAATCCTCGCTTGCATAAAGTGGTCCATATGGTAGGTGAGATGTTTTAGATTCCAGAGAAATACGGAGGTTCAGATGAATGAGGTGATGTTTAAAATACAGGAAGAATTGGACAAAGTGCATGGGTATGAACAGCGCACCCTAGGACGAGCCTTATGTTCTGCATTATGGAAAAATGTTGAGTGGGTAGGCTAATAGATATATGTATGCATTTTAGGATATTCTTCGTAAATGTCATATTTCTTCTGTATATATTTGGACAGGATAGGCGATTTGGTGGTGGGGATGTGTGGGTTATATTTTAGGATGATGGTGGGAGGTTATTATTTTATGTTTTTTGAAAATGGTGGAAATGATGGATTTATGTGGCATTGGTGAAGGGTTCTTTGTATGAATATATATGATATTATGTTGTACTGGATGTAATTCTATATAATTGTTTTTGTTTTCTTAATAAAAATGTCCTCTACTCTTTTCGAGAAGTGCCATGGGATCTTTAACATCCACCTGAACGGGCAGATGGGACCTCAGTTTAACATCTCATCTGAAAGACGGCACCTCAGAAGTGCAACGCCTCCCTCATGCTGCACTACAGTGTCAGTATTAGGATATTAACCCAAGTGCCAGGTGTGGGAATTGAACCCAAAGCCCTCTGACACCCCTCCGTTAGGTATGGGAATTGAACCCACAGCCCTCTGACAGCCCTCTGATCTCCCAGCCTCAGAGGCAAGTGTGCTACCTGCTGAGCCACTGACACTCTGTACCTGTGGTTATATGATCTACAAGGATGGCACTCACACTGTGTGGGTTTGCTGTTTGGGCTTGTCCCATAACATGAGAGCCTATATGATCTGCCAGGGATTTAACCAGGCCACAAGGAGATGCCATGAGAAGGCTCTAGAAACCTTCATAACTATTAAGGCCATGGTAGCTTGAACCAAAGCCAAGGGCTCCAAACTGGCTTCCCCCTCACAGTTGGCCATCATTGGGAAAGATACTCCCAGGTGGTCAGCAATGTTATCATGGCCATGGTCAGTGAAACACTTAGAGAAAAGCATAAGGACAGATTGTCATAAAAACCTGCCTCCTCTAGCTCTCACCATAAGCATCATGAGAAAACTGTTTCACTGGGGAGGTTGAGATTTCCATTAAAGGAAGGTATGTCTTTATCATTGACCACTCCGACAAAATTGACTCTAGCCCCCCAGTCGTCGCTGAGACATCAAGATCAGGACTTAGCTCTGGTGCTGCCATACCTGCTATGGATTGTATGCCACCTCTTTTGCCAGGTTCTATCCCAGTAACTGCGGCAGTCACGAACCCTCAAATGGGCATCGTCAACTCCCAGGCTGTGCTGACATCATTTTCAGAGATGTTGCTTCACTTGTTCCCATCACTGGCAGCTACAGTCCCATTGACAGGGCCTTCCCTGCCAGTACTATTGCCTTCAGTGGGACATAAAAGCACCCCTGCTGTTCCTCTATCATGACCACTGCCTCCATCACCGGCTCCGTCAATTATCCCCATCATCATTCAGGATGATGAGGAGAAGGAATATAATTCTGATGTACTAAACATGGAGGAGGACTTGGAGGATGAGGAAAGGAAGGAAGACATCTGTGAAAGAGGGCTCCCTTCCAGCTCTGCCCTATCTTCTTACAGTGAGGATTCTGTGGTGTATGCAGTCAGGTCACCTCCTGAATAGCCCTCATTTCAGGTTTTGCTCAGAAAAATACAAGATGTCATTGGTTTTGAGGGTAAAAGGGAAGACTCCAGTATGAAAAATCTAATGGTGTTTCTGGAGGTTATGGCTGTACCTACTATTATGATATCTCCTGTATGTCCTTCATTGGAGGATGCTACCTTTGCTGCATGGCATTTTTTTTTTATTTATTTTACTTATTTCAATCTAGGATTGCAATACCTTTGAGCCAAGGCTCTTTTACAAAGGTTCCACGTCAGCATGTGCAACAGTCATCATTTTTAGTTACAAACATATAGTCATTGACTTACAGACATGTAATAACCAGTACAAAGACTTGAGCTATGAGCAAGACAAGGAAAGGGGTGGGTGGGAGGGTGGGGGAAGTGAGGTAGGAGATCGGGGGAAGGAGGTGCAGGGGTAAGGGGAGTGAGGAGGTGGTTGGGGTGGGGGCAGAAGGAAGATATGGGGAGGGTGGACAAGGGTGGGAGACAGTGCAGCCAGGGGCCTTGTCGGGGAATATGACAGGTAAGGTGCTAGGGGTGCAAAAACTGATTGTAAGTGCTGGGTGCTGGGGCATGTGCAGCTGGAACGGTGGAAATGTTAAGATGGGCAATCGCAAGATACAAGCAGTGAGAGGCGCAGCTTGGACTTGAAGAGGCCGAGTGTTGGAGCGGCCGCTATGTCATTGCCAAGAGAGTTGAGCCAGTTGGATGCCCGATAGGTGAATGATCTTTGTCCCTGGGTCGTGTGACATCGTGGGATATGTAGTAGATGGGAATTGGATCTCCTTGTAGTGACGTTCCTATATCTACGCTTAAGGAGGGCACAGACACCAGGTGGGGCAAGCCCCATTATAATTTTCTTGGCCGTGATGCGAGTTCGGTATTTTATGCGTTTGTCCAGTTGAAGCCATCCAGATTGGGAATAAAGGTCACATGTGTGGGTACGGCGATGTGAGCCAGTGATGAGATGACAGGCCTTATTCAGGAAGATCACGATACGTTTGAGAGCAGTGATAGTTGCAGACCCATATATGATAAGACCATAGTTTATGATGCTGACGATGGAGCTTTGGACGGCCACTGTCAGTGCTTCTGGGGTTAGGTGTTTCCTGTGCCAGAATAATATGCCTAACCTCACATTGGCAGACTTTGCAACATTGCTGATGTGGACAGCGTATGAGAGGTAGGGATCAAGGGTGATGCCGAGGTACTTGAACGATTGTGTTTGCTCTAGGATGGCTCCTTGTTCAGTTGCAATTGAGAGGTGGAGTTGTTTGTTTTTGTTGTGGGGGCTGCAGAAGACCATAAACTTGTTTTTTTTTCTGATTGAGAAGCAGTTTATGATTTAGCAACCAGGATTCGATGGTGGAGAATGTCCGCTGAAGTTTATTTTGTAATTGGATTGGATCAGGGTCCGAGGTGAGGATCACAGCATTGTCGGCGTAGAGAATTATTTGTTCTGGGCAGCTGTCCGGTAGTGACTTTAAGAATAGGCTGAAGAGGAGGGGTCCCAGAATGGAGCCCTGGGGAACTCCCGAGTGGACCGGTCTAGGGTCCGAGAGTGTATCAGTGATTCTTACTGTTGAGGACCATTCTTCAGTATAGCTCTTAAACCAGCCAATGGAGTCAGTTGACAGCCCAGTGTTCTGAAGCTGGACAAGCAGGAGGTGGTGATTGACAGTGTCAAAGGCTTTAGTTAAGTCAATGTAGATTGAGACTAGTAGTTCACCGGAGTCAAGTGCTTTGTGGATTGCGCCAGTGAATTCAAGTAGGGCTGTGGAGGTGCTGTGACTTTTGTGGAACCCGTGTTGTTGCTTGCACAGGATGTTGTACATATCCAGGTATTCTGTGAGCTGGTCCGAGACTATGCGTTCTAGTGCCTTGGAGAGTGAAGGTAGTAGGGAAATAGGTCTGTAGTTATCGTGGGCAGTTTTGTCACCACTTTTATGGATTGGGGTGACAGTGGCAGATTTCCATTTGTCTGGGACCTGGCTAAGGCTGAGGGAGAGGTTGAAAATTCTGGTCAGAGGACTAAGCACTTCATTAAGTGTGAGAGACAGGATTTTGAGATCAAGAGAGTCATTACTGAATCTTGATTTACCAAGGGCTTTGGTAACATATTTGCATACTTGGTGAGCCTTGACTGCTTTGAAGTAGAAGTGGGGGCAGCTGGTGGGAGTAGTGTTCATTGTGGACAGAGGGGCTTCACCATTTTTGAAGTAGTCCTGGGGTAGGACAGCGCTGAGGTCAGTAAAGGCTTTGTTAAAGGTATCCGCAATGGTTTTTGGGTTGAGGGTTGTGGTTCCGTTGATGTTGAGTATTGATGGGGGGGGGGGTTTGGGTGGATTCCATGTGAGTTCCTTTATGTTCTTCCAGAATTCCCAACCATTGCCCCAGGAGTTTGTGAGGGCATGCTTATAGTAGGTGAACTTTGTTTACCGGATGGTTTTGGTGCAGTCATTGCGGGTACGTTTGTAGTTTTGGATGTCGTTTTGCCATCCAGAGTTTCTGGCCAGCTCCCATAGGTGGTCTCTTGTTTTTAGCATCCTGAGGAGGTCACCTATGAGCCAAGGGTTACTGAGTGATTTGACTTTGCATTTCTTAATCAGAGCATACGTGTCACAGGCCACAGTGAAGATGTTTATGAAGTGGTCAAGGGCAGTGTTTACGTTGGTTGCATTGAAGATAGGGGACCAGTCTTGATGGAGGAGGTGGGATTTGAGTCAAGGAAGGTGACCACGGGGTAGAACCCTGCTGGTGATAGTTTTTGGTGGTTGTTTGATGAATTTATTTGACCAGGTGCAGCTAACAGGGGAGTGGTCGCTGAGAGAGTCAGGGAGGACATTAGTGTTAGGTATCCGTGATGGGTGACTGGTAAAGATCCAGTCCAAGAGTGTGCTGGTGCCAGTCCTGTAATTTGTCCTGGTTGGTGAGGCAACCATTCGTGTGAGGTTCGCCACAGCAATGGTATCCCTGTGTGCACCAGCATCGGCCGCAGGCCAGTTGATTTTGAAGTCACCTAGGAGGATGGATTCGGTGTCCGGTGGGAGTGACTTTACAAAGTCAAGAACAGCTGTTAGACCAGTTCACTGTTCTTTGGGAGGGATGTAGATGGTGGCAACAGTGAGGGTTTTGTTTTGGGCTCTGAGGAGGATTCTCACTGGCAGTATCTGAGCAGTTGTGGGTTGGAGTGAGGAAATTATGTGGTGCCCCTGTATGGAGTCTTTTAGGTAGAGAGCGCAGCTCCCGCCTCTTTTGGAGAGGTGATCCAGCCTAAAGACATTGTAGCCAGGAAGGCTGATTGCATGGTCTGGTACTGATGGCGTGAGTCAGGTTTCGACAACTGCCAGGATGTCAGGGCAGTGTTGGCTGGTGAAGGCCTGTAGGGCATCCATTTTAGGAAGGAGGCTGCAGATGTTGATTGATATGAATGAGAGGGCACCCGAAGGCTTGCTCAGATTAGTGGCTTTAGAGCAGAATGGGCCAGGGTTTGGGTGCATGTTGCCTGACAGCATTAGAAGGAGGAGGACTAGCCTCTAGGAGCTGCGGTGCGTTTCTTTAAGGGAATGCTTTCGCCTGCTAGCATCTCGGGAAATTGCCAAGCATCGACGATAGTGGGTGAGGGTAAGCATAGACAGGGGGGACCAGAGTGGAGGGCTAGGACCAGTGTGGGTGTAGGACAGTTTCATGGTGGTAGGATGGACCCTGGGCAAGGGGCAGTGACCAGTGTGCAGCGTGCCTATGAGGAGGAAGGATGTAGGACTGTGGAAGCTTTGGTGGAGGGAGAGAAAGCAGACTTTTGGGGCATGCAGTAGGGGAGGAAGACAGGCAAGAAGAAATAGAATAGGGGGTAGAGAACGGCGGAGGCACATGATTAAGGTAGGATGCAGGGTAGGTGGAGGGAGGGGGTTAAGACAGGCTGGCGGGGCTAGGAGAAGGGGGCGGAAGAGCAGTAGCTGGATCAGTGGGAAGTGAGGATACAGTCAGGAAGGCCAGGCAGCCAAGGAGTGGGAGGTGGTGACTAAAAGATTGGGAGGAGTCCCAAAACAGGTACCCAATGGAGCATGAATGGGGGGGGTGGAGCTACCAGGGGGCGTGGAGGAAGGTCTATAAAGTTAAGGTCGGAGGGGGCAGCAGGCGTAAAATATCGGTCGTTTGCCATAGAAATGAATGGGTGCAGCAGCCCCAAGCAGAGCAAAATTTTAGCTGGCTCAAGAGCCAATCCCCGATCAGCAGGCAAGAAAGCGTCCAATCAGGGTGCAGTACAGATACCGTGGGGCCAATGGCGTGGCTCTCAGCAGTCCCGTGGTTCAGGGAAGTCTTACCCGGTTTGAGAGGATCTCGAGGGCCGGAAGGAAGGTATATAGCAAGTAAAGCAACTGTGTCTTTCAGAGGGTAGACTTTTTTTTTTAAATGAAAAAACAAGAATCCCTCTAGTGGCAGGTCTTTATAACCTGCTAATGGAAAACTAGCCACTAATGGAAAACTAACACCTTGACTGCACTCCCCAGAAAGGCTGATACACTGCACCATCTGTTAAGCCTTATTATGCTTCCTAACTAGAAAGTGATTCTGTAATAATCAAGACCTCTCTAGCCTTAAACCCATAACACATGGGGTGCCACAGGCTCTTTTCTTGGGCCAGTGTTGTTCTCCCTGTTTAGTAACGATTTACCCAGTAACTGTGGTGGTGTATCTGTGCATCTCTATGCAGATGATGCTATTATCTACCGCTCCTCTCCTGATGTTAATCGAATAAACAGTGACCTTGCTTCTGACTTCTCCAACCTAGAAGGTTGAATAATTCGTAATCATCTCATTCTTAACATAAAAAAACTAAAAGTATGTTATTCTCACACCCATCCTTCTCTCCTAGTACTCTCCCCCGCTTAGTATCATATCTCTGAATGGTGATGCCCTTGAATCTGTCCACACGTTTAAATACCTGGGCATCACCCTCAGTTCCTCACTTTCCTTTAATATCCATGCCTCCACTATAGTTAAATCCCTGAACCAAACAGTTAGGTCTCCTCTATCATATCCATCCCTTCCTCACCTCTGCCTCTTGCCTTAAAATGGTTTCCTCATCCCTTCTCCCACTCCTAACTTATGGTGCTCCTTTATTACTATCGACCAATGTTACTACCCTGTCTGTACTGTTATTTTATGCTGCTACCATTACTGTATTTTGTTGTGCTTTATGGCCATTATTCGTTTTGCTATATGTCTTTGCTAGTATAAATATCTTTCTGTGAAATTGCACTGTATTATAATTATCTTTCTGTGAAATTGCTCTGCACTGTACTTCTCTTGTTGCTCTCTGGGACTGTTATTGTCTCAGTGGACTTACTCAGTTACCAAAATTCAAATAACTAAAATGGCTGCTCATGGTCTCTATAGAGCCCCTAGAATCATGATTCATGAGTACCTTGCCTCCTGACAAGGAATCAATGAGTCTGGATGTTGTGGGCAAACACACTTATGCCTCTGTATCCTTGGGCCTACGGATTGAAAATTATCAGGCATATATGATAAAATATCAGACTAGCCTGTGGGAATCTGCCATGACTACTGTTCAGACTTTGCTCGATAGTCCTGCCAAGGCAGGAATGCTTAAAGCTGCTTTAGCCGACCTTGATACTGGAAAGCATCTGTTACACTCAGCATATGATGCCTCTGATGCATCTCTCAGGCCTGCTACTTTTGGCATTTGCCTCAGAAGATATTCCTGGCTCAGGGTGACTGGCTTTGCAATCAATGTACATCAAGCCATGTGAAATGCCCCCTTTATGGGTTCCAAGCTGTTTGGAACAGATGTTGATGATGCCCTCAAGAAACTTCAGTCATCCAAAATAACACCAAAATAACATTGTCTATCAAATTCCTGACCCTTCCACCTGCTAAAGGACCTGGCAGAGGTTCATTTCATAGACCAGCATGCTGTGGTGGCCATGGCTACTGTCAACAATCCTGTGATCAAGGGGGGTGGTCCCCTTCCTGTCACCCAGCCCCCTGGTCCCCATGATAAGGGGGCCAATGTTGTCAGTCAAGGCAGCCCCGCCACCGCTGGTGCCTTCTGACTCTCCACTACCCCTTCTCCACACGTGCAAATGGGGGAGAATGATCTCCATTCATCTGCCAGAATGGAGGGAGATCACCACAGATGAGTGGGTTGTGGAGGTAACAGAAAAAAAGCATGCTCAGGAACTATTGTCCAGACCTCCAGTCCATCTTCCTATTCCTGATCTTCCTCCAGGTCACTTGTCACTCATAAAAGAAGAAATACAGTCACTGATTCAAAAGAATGCAATTGAACCAGTCCCTCCCAAGGAATGGAACAGGGGCTTTCATTCCAGATATTTCCAGGTTCCCAAATGGACAGGAGACCAGCATCCTATACTGGCCTTGGAGACCCCCAAAAATTAATTGAATACAAAAAATTTTGAATGGTGTCTCTTCAGACTCTCATCCCCTACTATAGAAGAGAGATTAGCTCTGCACCGTGGGTATGCAGGGTGCATACCTTCATGCCTGCAAAAGGTCCTGAGGATCAGTGTACCTATCCAGTTATCAAATACAAATAAATGTCAAGACCAGAACATGCCATACGCAGTGCCTCTACATTATGCTGGAAGGCAGCCATTAGTAACAACTTTTGCCCTTTGGCGTATCTTTGGCATCATATTTATTAAATGCTTCGCAGCTGCAGTAGCAGCCCTCTGGAAGGAAGGGATTCATGTCTCCCCCTATCTGGATAACTGGCTACTGAAGGTCCTGGCCAGGACGTAGTTCAGCACACATTGCCCAGAACACAATTGTTCTGAGATCTGGGTGTTACAAATCAATCAATGTATCAAAGTTTGTACTCATTCTCTGTCAGTGCCTGCAACATACTGGTGCACTGCTGAATGCAGAAATGGGTAATACCTTTCTGCCTACAGACTGAGCCAAGGCACTGCTAGCCCAGGCACAGCTGATTCACAGGAGCCATTATGTGGCTGCCTGGACCATGCTCCATCTCTTGGGACTTATGGCAGATGGCCATTGCAACAGTCACCCTGGCCTGCCTCCACTGGAGAATCTCACAATTTTTTTTTTTTGAGTACAGTGGGATCAGTTGACGGACAAGGTGGAACAAATGGTTCTTGTCATGGCTCCACTTCTCTAATTTGGTGGATGGAACTCCTGCACTTATTGCAGTCTGTCCCATTCTTCTCCCCAACTCCAGGGCAGATCCTAACAATAGATGCTTCCAAATCAGGATGGGGTGCCCATCTAGGACCCTTTCAGACCCAGGGATTATGAACTGACCTGGATTCAGATCTCCACATCAATGTTCTGGAGATGAGGGCTGTTCTGCTTAGTCTCTAAGCCTTCACAGAACACCTCAGTCCCAGTCCTTGTTTTGATAAACGACAACAACAAAAGAATGCTGCGACTCGGCTAGATCAAATCGGTGCTCACCACAACGAGTGGCCAGCTCGTAATAATATTGAAAATCCAGGTAGTGGTGTCACTCGGGTCTCTCACTGCAGGTAGAAAATCCACTGACACGACAATTGCAAAACTGAAAATATTATTCATTGCAGAGAGTACCAACAACACAAGGGACTCCCTCACCCAGCGCTTCGACTTCTCACAGGTCTTCCTCAGGAGTCAAGAATAGGCTAATAGCACACACCCCCTCCTTCCTCCTCTCTGAGGTATAAGCAGGTATGTCTGTCACTGCCTTGTCTGGAGGTGTCCATGAATGCCTTATGTATACTATATTTCTAACCCAATGCTTCTCCTTGTGTGCCTGGTACTGGTCTGATCTCCTGGTTCGTCACTTTTTGAGGCCCTCCAAACTTCTCTCTGGGGGGTACTGAGGAGCATTTTTTAGGTGCCAATATTACACATCATTGTGGGCAGCCCCCAGCAAGAAAATGTTTCTGAGTGGTCCTGATGCTGATGGCTTCTAGTTCCAAAGGTGTAGCCCAATGGAGGAGATTCTTTCATGATCTACTATTACAGTAAGTAACCATTCTTTTCTGTGTCACTTATGATTATAAGAGTTTCTTATCAAGTCCTTTGTGTCCCAGAACTGCTCAGCTTTGCTTCACTGTTCTCTCACCCAAAGCACTCGAGGATGCACTCTTACTGAATAACCATAAGAGACACAGTAACTGTACATATAAACATGTAGTAGAGGGAGGGGAGAGAAGTCTGCCGCCGTTCAGGCCCAGCAGTAAGATTCAGAGGAGGAGGAGGAGGATCTTCGCACTGCTTTTGGCATGAGTAAACAAATAAATATTACTAAACCAAATTACTTTGGGTCTGATAAGGACTGAGAGGGAAGGCTGAGATGGGTTGGAGGGAGTGTTTTTAGGATGCAGAGCAATGAGAGATGAAACTGCTTATCGCTGAGAACTGGGCTTGTTTGCACTCAGCGGCCACCTAGAAAAAAAAGCCTTTTGATTTCACACTGCAACTCTGGTCAAAGGTCTCAACGTTGCAAATGGCAAAAAATGGACTAGCCAAAAGTGCCTAATTAAAATAAAAGAAAAAAAGATTAATAAAAAGTCAAATTGCTTAATGACTACAATAATACATAGAGCCAACACTGTATCCGGTTTATTTTTTTCGCCATTTGTTTATGCTCCCTTGTCTCTGACCCAGCCTCTTCAGCCTCTGATCCCTCCAGCCCATTCACCAGCCATCTCTAA
This sequence comes from Neoceratodus forsteri, assembly GCA_016271365.2. Taxonomy (NCBI): domain Eukaryota; kingdom Metazoa; phylum Chordata; order Ceratodontiformes; family Ceratodontidae; genus Neoceratodus; species Neoceratodus forsteri. The sequence goes on along the minus strand of CM057454.1, from coordinate 1,097,332,111 downwards.
GCTTTACCTTTCTGCAGGGTCTCTCATGGTTAACGCACAAAAAAGAGCCGCTCCTGGATCTGGTAGCACTTTAAATCAGTATTAGTCAATGTAAAACACAAAAGGGACCCTTTCTATGCCTGAAAGAATTAGGCTTGCCAAATGTTATTTGTTCAACACTATAAAGCTATCTTTATTCAGTCTTATTAAAAACAGGCATACCCTCCAAAGACTTAAAGAACACCCAACAATCTTTTCATGCCTTTGCAGGCATTTTTTCAAGGGATGCCATGAAAAAGCATCTGCAAAGGTGCAAAGCGATCTACTGGGTGGTAGATGAACAAATACAAGATCCACCTGCTTGAGGAAGGAGAGTCGTTCTTTGGGTACTCAACCCTCCCTCTCAGAAAGCCCTAAGTAACCAAGTCCATTTCCATACCAGGGTCACTTGTGTAGCAAGCAGTACAACTACCGCTGCAGTACTGGACCAGCACCTGATAAAACTTCCAATTATGTAGAGAATAATGCACAGGCAACTGTGTGTTATGAAGATATTTTACACATCCAAGGTGTGTGATGGCCGATAAACATCGAGAGTGAAGCTCATAAGCACCCAGTTGCTCATGTTTTATTTTTTTATAATAACTAGTGCAGGGACCTGAGTATAAAAATCAAGTGTCCCAACAGGGAAAGTGAAGCGCAAGCACTTCAAATGCCAGAATAACTGGGTACGATATTACACCAACCTATTACAGCATTTGATAACGTTGTTAATCAGTGTGATAAAGTGGGTCATCAATTATGACACCTTCAGAACAACTTTGAGAGGGGAGGGAATGATGAAAAGCCATTGCTCACATAGGGTCAGTGGCCATATAAAATGTATAGGGCCTACGGGCAGACTGGATGGGCCTAGCAGTCCTTATCTGCCGACAATTTCTATGTTTCTATATTTAACAAACCATAATATTTACACACAGTTCAATTTGTGTTTCACGTTAGATCTGTATTCCTCCTCCCCATTATTTATTACTGAGGTCATTTGCATTAAAACAAAATCTTTGTTCCTGAAGAGTTCATCTATTTCTGTTGCTTTCTCCCAATGTAAGGTCATAATGCACTAATTGTGACATCACAGTAACTCTCATGGCAACACATTGTGATGTCACAACAGAGGATTATGACTTGAAGTAGGAAGTAAGCTATAGAGGCAGGTGGACTCTAAGGGACCTCTAAGAGATAAAGATCATGTAGTCATGCAAATTTACTCAGTAATAAATAATGGGGAAAAGAAATATATATAATATATATGGAATGCAAGCTGAATTGTACTTAATTATTATGTTTTTTAACCCTTGCTGTGCTGCAGACTGATATATCAGTCCAGAATTCCTATACATTCTAATTCTGTTGGCAGCCTAAGGGTTAAAGTTTTCTTTGCGGCGTCAGTAGCTCTTTAACATTGGGCCCCTTCTGCACTAATAAAGCTAATATTAGGTCTCCTATAGAGAGGAAGGTCCCACTTCAAACAACTTTTTGAATTCTGAAACTAAATCTTTTAATTTGAAATGTACCATTGACCTCATGTTTTGCATTGCTTTTTCTATAATGTACCTTATTTTAATCTATCGATCAATTACTGTATTTTTGTTTGTTTTTTGCAGCTTACTGCATGTACCAGTCTGCCTTGTGTCTCCAGGACCTCACTGAAAGTAAATCTCTGGGTCTCAGTGACTAGCATTCTGGTTATTACCCTCAATAAGTAGTACAAAAAATAAAAATCCCTCTTTTGGGGAAGGGTAACAGTAGCAGTAGTGCAGTATGGTGGTTGGGTACAGTCTATCTTTAATGCACTGATATGACATTGGTCTGCAGTTAATTGCATTTATTTATTGAAATTTGGTGACCAGGGTAGGCCCACTGACCCAGAGTCCATTTCCGGGTATAGAAACATAGAAATTGACTGCAGATAAGGACCACTAGGTCCATCCAGCCTGCCCATTTTCCCTGCCTACTTTAAAAGTTGCAGATTCTATTTGATCTCCAGCTTAATCTTCTTGTTCCTGTTGCTAGGGTTCGCCTATTCCTGTCCCATACATGTTTGAATTCCCCCACTGTGATTGCCCCCACCACCTCCACTGAGAGTCTATTCCATGCATCACCCACCCTTACTGTGAAGAAAAATTTCCTCACACTACCCCTTTGTCTACCCCTTTCCAACCTCACGTCATGCCCCGCGTTCCTTGACATCTCCTTTTCTGAAAGATGCTACTCTCTGGTACCCTATTTATGCCTTTTAGATATTTGTAGGTTTCTGTCATATCTCCCATCTCTCCTCTTCTCCAGGGTATACATATTGAGGTTTCTCAGTTTTTCCTCATATAACATTTGGTGGAAGGGATACAGCAGGGAGTAAAACAGCAACAAAAAAATTAAAGTAAAAACAATGGGTGCACGTATGTGAACAATAAAAGTGGCAAGTAATACCCGAAAAAGGAAAAAAAAATTAAAATTGTTCAAAGTGCATGGGTTTTAGGGTTAGGCAGGGTGAGAGCAAAACAAAAACAGACCATTCATTTTCTCCTGCTTGCTGAATTATCAAAATGTTATTTTTGTGCAGGCCATTAGTTTATCTTGGTTTGAAGATCTTTGCCCGGTTTGGGGTGTGTGAATTTCTGAACTGCTCAGAGGCGACACTTCGATCATGGCTCCAAGTTATTGAAGCCAATTACCATGCATCGAACTCCTACCATAATTCCACCCATGCAGCGGATGTCTTGCATGCCACAGCATGCTTCCTTCGACAAGAACATGTCAAGGTAATTATCAGCAAAATCCTTTTTACTATTTTCACCAAGATAAATAATGTTTATTGTTTGTAAATAACAACATATGGGACAGCACTTAGAAAGGCATCTCCTATGTTCGTCTGCACCAATTTTCAATTGCAGACTTGCATCTATGTCCAGTTGGAATTGCTGGGCCAGCTGCAAGATGGCCTAAAAGTTAGATCCGTCCTTCTGATTTGTGTAAAAATTAAAAAAAATGACACAAATTGACGTTAAACCATTTTTGCTGCAAATTGTGTGTGTGTTGGGGAGGATTGTAAATGGATGCGTTCTTTGAAAATATGACAGCAGGCTCAATAGGGCAAACACAGATGCAGTACGTGATTTGGTCTCATCCCCCCTTTCATAATCAGGACCACGGTCTGAAGAGCAAGCAATTCCCATATTTAACATGAAAGCAATAAGACACGATGGGGTGTGCATTACGGTGTGATAACCACATTCCTAGGGGCGTAGTTAGGCATGACGCCGAAGGCTGAGTGCCGGTCATCCCCAGGAGTGCGGTTATCACACCAAAATGCACAACCCCAGAATGTCTTATTGCTCTTATAAATGGCCCTTTATTTTTAGAAGCAGTTTTTTTATTTTGAAACACATTTTTAAATAAGTAAAAATGCAAGTGAATCTGTACTTTTAACATAAAATAATCCTTCCGCCTATTGGTGCTAGATTAAATAGTGTTATACAGTGTGTGCCTCCCTGCCCACTTAAGCTTCATATTCCCCTGCCAACCACAACAATTCACAAATGCTGTTTTCCTCATTCTAAGTATGACACATTGCCCCCTTACTTTATTTCATTCTCCTCACTCTGTAGACAAAACTAAAAGGAAGCCATAACAGAGGCTTCTCAGTTCCCCGATGTTGCAAGCATGAGCGTGGTTCAAAACTGCCACACTCACTGACAGCATCATGAACTACTCACTCTGTCCAAAAAGATAAACAGCAGGGTGAGTCATTTACCACCTTTTCTCTTTATTTATATAGTAATAATGTATGGTAGAACATTGTTATAGGTAGAAATCTACCTTTTTATAACAACGTTTTACCATCGATGTGACGTCACCATGTTGTTAACCCATCGATGGTACGTCATATCAATGGGTTAACAACTGAGAATAGCGCATGCCCGCTACAGAAATCTATGACCTTTCTGAAATGACCACAGTGGTGAGCATGACCCGAAATTAGCAGTGGTGACTGATCTAACAGCAGTTGTAAGGTTCCTGCTGCATTTTTTTTATTAGTTATGTGAACCATACACTGTAAAATATAACGTATGGTTTGCTATCAGCAACCAGCTGGTTTAACTGTCTTGAGGTTGCCATGGCTAGGTAAACCTCTCAAGCTTCGCTCTCAAGGTTTACAAGGTTGTCATGGCAACCTCTCAACGGTTAACGAGCTGGTTACCGATAGCGACCCATACATCATCCTCTATTTCTTGCTTACTTTCTTCATTCTGTTATTTTTTATCTCTGTGTTTCCCCACATTCAAGAAATGGCATGTTTATCAAGGAATGTTTACCATGGAATACAGGGATTCAAAATTCTGCTCAGTTCTACAAGCAGAATGTTCGTCTACTAACATACTGTACACACACAACAAAGGCCTGTTTTAGAGCCAGTGAATCAATTTTCTAACTGTCAGTGCAACCAGAAGAGATTTCCCTGATGAGCAGGTAAAGATAGAAGAGAGATTTTTTACTGTTAGCAAAGAAACAGTTATAATGAAAACTGTAAACAATGCTTAATGTTTATAATTTGTTTATGTGTATAAGGAGAATGTGATGATCTGGTAAACAACATTTAATTAATTTGTTTTATTTTATATTTAAGGTATTTTTATTTTTAGAGCCCAGTTGAAGGTTACTACAGTGTAAAGGTAGCAGCCATGTTTGTGGTGGAAGATCAGATCTGGTTGTAAGGAGATTGATGGAAGATAGTTCTGGTTGAAGGAGGACTGATTTGCTTATTGTGTGATGTGGTTTAGGACCAGGATGACTGTGTGTATATAGAGATTTAATGTACAGTCAGCTGATCTCTCTTGGCCAATGAGAGTTCTAGATTTTTTCTTGCCATTTTATAAGCTATGCTGGTACTTAGTCTGCCTGTAATAGCCTATCCATGAGGTTTCATGCCCCACTAGTATGATTGTTTGTTATAAAGAAACTGCAGAAGCCAGCCCAGTGGCTCAGTGATGACACGTTAAGCATCCATGCTGGAGACCCAGATTTCAGAGTGGCCTCAAATCTCTCACTCACTGAGGCAGTGGATGGTGGACTCGTCATGAAGGTGATGCACTCACTCCCCATACAGGGGGAACTGCAGCACATCACTGGACTGAATCTGGGACCATGTCATGCGCTAGACTTGGCAGGGTCTAAAAGGAGAGCACCACCCCATGCTTTTTATAGCTAACCAGTTGAGATGGGGAGGAGAAGAAGTTTTGGAGAAAATATTGGGGGGGAAGGATTATCTGGCCCCGAAAAAAATAAATGAAGTACAGTGTTCTTATAAGAAAACATTCCTTTCGGGCACAATGGGCAGCTAAGCATCAAGAATCTGTTGAAAATCCTGATGTCCTTGTGTGAAGATTCCCATGGTATTCCCTGCTCCCTTCCAGGGGACCCTGCCTATCATTGGAGGGTACAGTGGTTTTAAACCTACAATACCAACTTTTGTGTACAATACTTTTAGTGATTGATATATATAAGTACTAAAAGATTAAACATTTCAGTACAGTCTGTATGTTTAACCCAGTATAGCCTGTAATCATGGGCAGGGTCTAATCTGATTAAGGAAAGCCTTGTTGACCTCCATGTAATGATGTCAGGATTTGCAGTGGTGTGCTGACTTGCTGTTATACACTGAAATAATTGTTTTTAAATAAAATTACAGTCCTTCATGTTTTTTTAAACTATGAGACCTAATCCCTCAATTGGGAACATGATGCTGGTCAGACTAACAGAAATAGATTAGTTGCTGTATTGGTCCTTGTAAGAACAGATCCAGAAGCAAATGGTTTGATATCTTTTATTGGATCAACATACAGTAGATGTTGCAAAAAGAAAACAATGTCTAAGCTTTCGGACCAATCAAGTCCTTCCTCGGAGACTTAGGTCATGAGTTTCCGAGGAAGGACTTAGTGTCCAGCTATTTCGACGTTTTTCTTTTCTGTAACATCTATATTGGTCCAATAAAGGTATCAAACCATTTGCATCTGGATCTGACAGACTATGGGATCAATTATGGACCGCCACTTCACAGGTATTTCATTCTAAGAGATATTGTGGTCTAGTAGTTATAGCACTTGCTTAGAAAGCAGGATATAGCAGATTCAAACCCTGCTAGAGCCAAATATTCGCTGTGTGACCTAAGGCAAGTCACTTAACCTCTCAGTACTCCAGTCCACCCAGTTGTGGAAAAGAGTAGAAGCAAGACCCCACTTAAATCAAGATGTTGCATCTGAGCTGGGCTATCCTGAGTAAATAAATTGTAACATTTTTGCATGGAAGGTGCTCTTTAATGATCATTTGGAATATAAAATGCACTTTGTTTTTGTTTTGCTTTTCACTACTGAGGTGTATTTATAACAAAATGCTCCTTAATTAAAAAAAATAGTGCTGAAGTACACTACTGAATTGTGATTTTGCCACTGCTGTCACTGCCACAAGCTCTCTGAGACTCTAAATGTCATGGGAAATAGCATGATGTCATATTAGTCTCCCCACATTTTTCCTCCTACTAAAAACTAGTACAGTGAATGAACACCTTGATGCACAACGATGAATCCTGTCACTATATAGAGAATAATGGCCGGGTAGGAGGTTATAATGAGAATTTTACACACCCTCAAGGTGTGAGAAGCCACATAAACCCAGAGAGCGAAGCTCGAGGAGTTTATTAAGGCATCCCACACTGAGGGTGAGTGTAAAATTTGACTTTTACACACCTACCCAGCCTTTATTTTATACAATTGCTGGCCAGTGTTTTTTCACCACGGCAATTATATAAGATAAAAAAAATTTGTGTTCTGCCATGGTCTTGTCTGGCTTAAGTGTGGTCTGCAGCCGGGGAGACATTTCATTTTTGTTTTTTTGTTTTTTTAGTTTTTGAGGCTCCTTTGCCCAGGCAGTGTTGAAATAGATATAGGGAGCAAAGGTGGCAGTCCATTTTGTTTTTTAAAAGATTTTACTTACTGCCTAGTGCGAGTGGCGGTGCAGTTCTCAGTGCAACATTGGGCAGACAGACAGCTAGAGCATGCGAAGAGTGACTTAAATCTGGTGTATGTTTGCCGCTATAACCAGCTGGTTGTAATGGCAAATTATAACCAGGTTTCCCTATTGGAAAAATGCTGGCTAGGTATCATAAATTTATATTACATGGTTGACCCCTATTACCTATGGATTTTAGTGGAATGAAAAACCTTGCTATCCACCTCAATGATGTCACTTCTGCAAATAACAGATGATTGACAGCCTAACTAATACTCTGTTATTCACTAAGGTGATACAGCTAGCACATGGACCTCACCTCTAGTTAACTTATAAATACATTAAACATAGATACATGGATGTTGAGGACAAATAAAGACAAGTATCTGTCCCATCTACCCTGTTTTACCTGACTAGACTCACTCTATCATTTTGAAGCTCCTAGTGCTCCCTTCAACCTTCAGACTGTGTCCAGTTACCCACTGTAGCTATCCCACTGGGTTTTGATTCAAACCCCAAGATTGTACTAGTACTGACTACATCTCTGGGCAGCCTGTTCCTTTTATCCACAACCCATTCTGTTAAGAAATACTTAATTAAGTCTTTCTTAAAATTACGCCCCCTGCTGTTTGAGGTTCGGACTCCTGGTGGTCGCCTCCATTTTCTTACATAAAACCATGGTGTCTGTCTACCTTGTTATGCCCTTGTATGTATTTGATTTAGAAGTGAAAAAGTCATATGTAACCTAGCAGGGGCACTTATTTCTTTCTCACTTGTAAATGGTAGCTTTAATATATGCACATTGCACCTTCTAGATACATTATCTAGTACAGAAGGTATTTTTAAGCTTCTATAGTATCCACCTTCATCCTCCAGTATACCATTAGAATGGCAACAGAATTTCGGTGCCACAATTAGGGTGCCACAATAGGGGAGACAATGACAGGGGCGATCTTGATTTTAGATCAACCCTCAGTCATGCTGCCTTTTGCACCTACACAATTTCTACCCCCACCAGGGCATGCCCACCCTTGAGGAGGTTATATTTAGTTCAGGGGCTATGGGGACAAACCTCCCACACTGGGGGGTGTGGGGGCAAAGCTCGCCACAAAATATGACTAATTCCCATGACAGGGCTTTGGCGCTCTCCATCCCAGGAGCTGCAATGCCTGGCACAGAAATGCTGGGTGGCATATTGCTTGAGCCCATATCAGTGTCGACAAAACTGAGTGTCACACCAATATGAGTGAACTCATCCTCCTGACCTCCAATACAAGTATCCATTACAAGTATTGGGGTACTTAGTGCTGTGTGGGTTACTGAGTATTTCTACCTTCAGCGAACCAAACAAAAATATATAAGGGACTAACTGGTTGCTTCCACCCCTTGAAATTCTAAAAAGTAACAAAACCAATGGGCCCGTAGATAGAAGAAACAGTTTTATGGCTAATTGAAGCAAATATGTTTCAGTGGGTGGAAAAGTAACACTTTACCCACATTCATTCCAAGCCAGTGAAGGGGTATCATGTGGTATGTTGCTTGGTTTTAATTTTTTTTTTTGGGGGGGGATGTAGAACTAAATCCTGGTCCAGATGTTATGGCTAATATAAAAGTTTTACACGATAATGCCCGTAGTACAGTTACTAAAACTGATTCACTGGCAGCATTAATATGTGTACAAAATCCCAGTATTCTAGGTCTAAGCGAGACCTGGTTATCAGAAAAAATAAGTGATCATGAATTGAGTATTCCTGGTTACCAGCACTTTAGGCAAGACAGAAAGAATGGGGGGGTGATGTTTTATGTTAAAAACACACTTGACCATATTGAGATTATGTTAAGAGGGAGTGAAAGCAACATGGAGTGTTTGGTTATTAATATAGCACAATATAACACAAATTAACCTGGTTACGGCTATAGTTCCCCCCCACAAAAAAACAACCTAAAAGTCATCGAAGGGGTACTAAACAAAGTAGGTGATTAGGTTGGTGATAAACTGATAATATTATTAGAAGACTTAAATTGTGATTGGCTAAAACCATGGGGTAAACAACTGATGGAAATAACCACAGTATTGGGATTAAAACATTTTATTAATTTTCCTACTCACTTTACAAACACTTCCACATCTGGGACTGTTCTAGATTTAATATTTACTTCACTGCAGCTACAAGTTGAAACTTTTGGCACCCTGCCCCCCTTCCCCATCTTTGAGAGCAGAACCTGTTTGGGTAACTTTGTCAACTTCACAACTTGTACATCCACAAACTCACCTAAATACAAAAATGGTCTAGAGATATGAGAAGCTTTTCAGAAAATACTTTTTTGGAAAGTGTAAGAACAGAAAAGTGGTATCACTGTAGATTAATTCCTGACCTGGATCTGACTGTTAATTATTTTACTAGCACCTTTAAGAATATTTGTGATTCCTATGCTAATTAGGTGAAAAAACATAATAATCTAGATTTCCATTTATAACAGAAAAACTATTCTTAAAAATTAGGATCCAGAATAGAATTTAGACAAAACCATTAAAATCTAAGTTGGCCACGGATTGGGAACTATTCAAAATAAAAGAAATGAGTGTAGAAAATTGACAAAAAGAGCAAAAATGAAGTATGATAGAAATAAAATGGATCAAAATTCAGATCCTAAAAAAATTTGGACCATTGTGAAACACCTAACTAACTCAGGGAGGGGGGGCAGAGAAACTTAACAATAAGAGTTGGAAACACTATAAGTGAGACTCCTAAGGTGGTCTCAGATACACTGAACACCATTTTAATGACATTCCAAGCTTTGGGGACTTATCAAAAACAGGTCTAGGAAAAGTAACAAAAGACAAAAAACACTTTCAGAACATCACCCAATCTTACTTCAAGAGGGCTCTTGCTTTAGGTATTCACAGATTCATTTATGCCTTCCCTCCCATTCCTTTGATTCCGAGGGTCCTGAACAAACTCAGATTAGAAGGGGCCCGAATGATTCTCATTGCCCCCTTCTGGCCCAGGCAAGTTTGGTTTTCTCTTCTGCAACAGTTTTCAGAAGAACCTCCTCTTCCTCTTCCTCTTCCTCTGTTGCAGCATTTGCTGATCCAGGATCAGGGGACTCTTGTTCACCCAGGCTTCAAATCCCTTCATCTTCATGCGTGGCTCCTGCAGAATAGTTAAAGCCCGCTTTGGAGTCTCTGCCTTAGTAGCGGACATTTTGGTGGAGGCCAGGAAGCCTTCCACCAGGTCTACCTGTGCTATGAAGTGGAAACAGTTTTCCATCTGGGCATATTCTAAAGACTTAGAGTCTTTCTTGTGCACAGCCAACAAAGTCCTGGATTACATGCATCACCTCTTTGACCTGGGTCTCAGCCTTTCCTCTTTAACGTCCATGTTGCAGCTATTTCAGCCTACCACATTCCCTTTGGAGACAGGACTTTTACTCAGTTGGAAGTCTCTAAGACTTTCTTAAAGGGGTTCTCCACCTGAGACCCCCCATCCGCAATCCTGCCTCTCCATGGGACTTGAATTTTATCCTAGAGAAGCTCACACTGCCTCCTTTCAAGCTGGCAGTGGAAGCAGGCTTAAAGTTCCTTTCTTGGAAGACACTCTTCTTAGTGGCCATCACTTCTGCTTGGCCCATTTCTGAGCTTCAAGCCTTGATGTGTAAAATCCTGTATTTGATTTTCCATAAGGAACATGTGGCTCTAAGCACCAACCCTAGATTTCTTCATCAGGTGGTGGCTGAATCTATGCTGAATCAATCCATTGAATTACTGGCTTTTTTACCCAACACTCCAATCAAGAGGAGTACCTCTTACATACTCTGGATGTTCACAGAATCCTGAGATACTACACCAATCAAACTAAGGATCTCAGGAAGACTGATCAGCTTTTTGTTTCTTTTGCTATCAAATGAGAAGGTAATGCTGTTTCCAAGCAATGCCTTTCCAAATGGTTTGCCAGTTGTATCTCTTTCTGTTATGACAAGTACAACAAGACCCTCCCGGGTCAGGTCAGTGGTCACTCCACTAGGGGAGTAGCTGCCTCTGCTGCTTGTTTCAGGAATGTGTCCATGGCAGATATCTGTGCAGCCGCAACCTGGACTTCAGTCCATACCTTCATGAAACACTACAGTTTGAACATTGCCTTTCGCCATAGAGCAGACTTTGGTTTGGCTGTTCTGCAGGGTCTCCTTTCATGAGACCTGCTCAGCTCTGAGAGTTATATTGTGGATAACAATCCTCCTCCTGGTTTGCTCTTTGTTCCAGACTGCTTGGAATCCAGCCCTATCTGTGAATACCTACTGCAAGAGCCCTCTCGAAGTAAGATAGTGCAGTTATGTAAGAACTTACCATAACAGTAGATCTTCAAGAAAGGGTCTTGCAGTAGGTATTACCTTCCCATCCTCCATCCCCCTAAGTCTCTTTTCTTCCTTTCCATGGGGGCATATCATCTTCTCTATTGTCTTGCCTCTTGCAGAAGCAGACTTAAAGTTTCTTTCTTGGAAGACACTCTTCCTAGTGGCCATCACTTCTGCTCAGTGCATTTCTGAGCTTCAAGCCTTGATGTGTAAAATCCTGTATTTGATTTTCAATAAGGAACATGTGGCTGTATGCACCAACCCTAAATTTCTTCATATGGTGGTGGCTGAATCTATGCTGAATCAATCCATTGAGTTACCGGCTTTCTTTACCCAACACTTCAATCAAGGGGAGTACCTCTTACATACTCTGGATGTTCACAGAATCCTGAGATACATCATCAATTGGACTAAGGATTTCAGGAAGACTGATCAGCTTTTTGTTTCTTTCACTCACCAACGAGAAGGCAATGCTGTTTCCAAACAATGCCTTGCAAATTGTTGGTCATTTGTATCTCTTTCTGTTACGACAAGTACAATAAGACCCTCCCGAGTCAGGTTAGAGGTCACTCCACTAGGGGAGTAGCTGCCTCTGCTGCTTGTTTCAGGAATGTGTCCATGGCAGACATTTGCGCAGCTGCAACCTGGACTTCGGTCCATACCTTCACGAAACACTACAGTTTGGACATTGCCTCTCACCGTAGATCATGCTTTGGGTTGGCTGTTCTGCAGGGTCTCCTTTCATGAGACCTGCTCAGCTCTAAGGGTGATCAGAGCCTCTCTTGAAGAGCTACTGTTATGGTAAGTTCTTACGTAACTGTACTTTATTTAGATTTAGATAATTTACGTTATCTGACGTTAAAAGGGAATTGCTCAAAATAAATATACTCAAATTGGAAGGATGGGATGTTTAGAAGGCAAATTCCTGAAATTAACAGCTCAATACATAGCCCAAAACAATCACGTACATTTTTAACTGGAGCTTGCAACTAGGATATTTTCCAGTGTCATGGAGGGTAAGGAAAGTAATACCAATATATAAGGGTGGCGATGCAGCAGATGTAAACAATTTTCACCCAGCAGCTATGCTGCCCATTTTATCCAAGTGTCTGGAAAAACTGCTCAATAGACAGATTTGTGAGTATATGGACAAGTACAGGCTGCTGACCCCCTACCAATCAGGCTATCGTAAGGGCTATTCAACTTCTACAGCCTTACTAGAATTTAACAACCCGATTTGTACCTCTTTGAATTTGGTTAGGGAGACAGCAGAAGACTCTTGCTTTCAGAGCAAGTAGCAGCTGACTAAAACAAGCTACAACTTTTCTCAATGATAAATCACTTCTATCTCAGCAGGAGTCAGTGCCTGTTGGTATTAAGCAAACAGATACTTTATTAGAAGCAGGGGGTCTCATTTAAGTATTAAAAATAAAGAAGAACGTCACATGTGTTACTCTGTTTGTGGAAGGGGGCTGTGTCAACTTAGTTTGCTAAATCAGGAGGAGAGGAAAGAAGTTAATTGGTGCTGTGGCTTAAGCAGTAGAAAAGTAGGTGTTCTCCATTTACAGCTTCCTGCTGCTAGTTTCTGGCAGAAATGAATCTTCCTTTCAGAGCAAGTAGCAGCAAACTAAAAAAGCTACAACTTTTCACACTGATAAATCACTTCTATCTCAGCAGGAGTCCGTGTCTGTTGGGATTAAGCAAACAGATACTTTTCTAGAAGCAGGGGATCTCATTTAAGTATTAAAAAAAGAAGAAAGTCACTGTGTGTTTCTCTGTTTGGGGAAGGTGCTGTATCAACTTAATAAATACAAAATCACACATGCCCTCACAATACAAAGCATCATGGGCTGCATATGCAAATCACCACAGAATATTATGCAGGTTCAACTTTAAGCAGAAATGCATGGTGTCAAAAGGCTTCTTACACAGTTTGCAATGGGTGCCAACAGAAGACATAGACACGTGTTTCATCCTACCAGGACTCATCAGTATGCCTCATCTGTTTGACACCCCAGTGGAATGAACCAGCTACCCTAAGATGGTCTATCTGGGTTATGTTGTGGCGAACCCAATTAAAACAAAAAACAGTGTAAAAGACAAACAACCTCTGTGTACAAGCACTGAGGCAATGGTTACCCCAAAGGGCATTTGGCCGGGAAGCCAAGATTCAAAGAAATACAAAATCACATGTGACCCCACAATGCAAAGCATCATGGGCTGCATATGCAAATCACCACAGACTATTATGCTGGTTCAACTTTCAGCAGAAATGCATGGTGCCAAAAGGCCTCTCACACAGTTTGCAAATGGTGCCAACAGAAGACATAGACATGTGTTTCATCCTACCAGGACTCATCAGTATGCCTCGTCTGTTTGACACCCCAGTGGAATGAACCATCTACCCTAAGATGGTCTATCTGGGTTATGTTGTGGTGAACCCAATTAAAACAAAAAACAATGTAAAAGACAAAGAACCTCTGTGCTCAAGCATTGAGGCAATGGTTACCCCAAAGGGCATTTGGCCGGGAAGCCAAGTTTCAAAGAAATACAAAATCACACATGCCCCCACAATGCAAAGCATCATGGGCTGCATATGCAAATCACCACAGAATGTTATGCTGGTTCAACTTTAAGCAGAAATGCATGGTGCCAAAAGGCCTCTCACACAGTTTGTAAAGGGTGCCAACAGATTTTCCACTGTAACTGTTGCTTGAACTTCATTCATATTATTGCAAATGCTTCTAGCATTGGTGTACAGAACTTTACATATATTTTGATCTTTTTCCACACAGTGCATTTCCTGATATGTCTGCATAGCTTCTTACTTTTAAAGCTACAAATCTGGTTTGTTTTCCTTGTTTTTCTCTGGTCCACTTATGATTGGGAGAGCTACGGTAGCAGGGTTTGATTGGGCTGGGCTCTCACTGTAACAGTGCAATCTAGCAGCCTTCCTCTAACCCTGTGCTCCTCCTATCTACTTTAGGATCTATGATGCCAGTTCAACAAATTTTTTGTTGAACGACATCACAGTGATGGTTTTATGTCGACTGCAAGTTGCAGTTGACATAAATCCAGCAGGAGAACCAGTTACTTTTCTATTGGGGGGCTCTGCCCCCTGCACCCCCTTAATTTATGAATTATCATCTCTGAGTTGGAGTTGGTTTGGGAAGAGGATGCATCACTGGGGGAAAGAGTGGCAGGGTCCCGGGCGGACTATTACAGCGAACTGTTGATATTGTTGGCATCGACATGTTCACTGTAATAGTTTCACTGAATGGAGGGCATACCTCTACTTTAACAGTTGGCCAGCTAGGACATCTGACTTTTGCCACAGTGCACTGGTACTTCACTGGCTAAGAAGCACAATGTCCCTTGTGAACAGCTGCATGTCTTGCCAGTAGGTGCTGCAATCTCCAGAACAGCAGAAACTCTCCTACTTCTTCAGAGATCTTAAATAATATCCTTCTTCCATTTGTTTTCTTATTTTATTGACTTTAATTTAATTGTTTATCTTTTTATCCATGTTGATTGTTTTAAAGATTTGTACAGCGCTTCAATTTTGGATACTGCACTTGATAAATAAAGATTATTATTATTATTATGATTATTATTATTATTCTTGCGCCATTCCCTTTGGCCACATATTAAACTATGACATTTTCCTCATCTGTTCTCACCTGGACATGGCACTGGCAGGATCTGCCTATTCCACTCAGTTTTTCTCCCACACCAAACTGACCCCTGCTTTATCTATGCAGCTACTGTCTAGCTCTCTCACATGGCCTCATGTCCCATAGGAAGCATTCGCCTTTTCCCATCATGGCTTACCCCCATAATGAAGCTTTTTGAGTGGGACCTCACTCAGATGTTAAATTCTGGAGGGTGAGTGACTTCTGTCATACTGGGCAGGCAGTGCACAGCCTGATTATCCCCAGGCTGCACCATCTTTCAGACAGGGTTTTATTCACAGTTAACTCCTCACACTGACATTCCAGCAGGCATAAGTGGCACAAGCATGCAATGAGTATGCTCATCACAAAGTTGGACACCTCCCCTTCTGCTGCCATCCATGCTGACTTGCATCACCTGATAAGGAGAGCCGCATGTTCATCCGACACGCCCCCTGATGAAAACCTTCCTGGTTGAAGCACTGGGGCAGCTAGTCAGCATCTTTTACATATGATAAATTTATTTTGTACCAACTCTGCAGTTTTCTTATCCTTTGAGTGCCTCCATTTGCATTCTTAAACCATTATGTTGCCTCCTCTGTGCTAAGCCTCACCAGGTCATTGGTACCTAAGTGTAACACAGCACATGGCTTCTTCCCTTCCCTGGTTACCAGCCTCTCAAGGTGAGGTATGACCATATCTGTTTGCCACTAGAAGGCAAAGAATGAATCTAGCTATCCAGCTAAAGTGGCAATGTCCATCTGAGTATAGAATAACCTGGTGCAATGAAGTGCTTCTTGATACTTGTTTCACTATCTAATTTCCCCTATGGGCTTGTCACTACCTGATATTACTTCTCCTTCTGGGCTTACACCATCTGCCTCTATGTTGATGTATTCCTCCTGAGTAAAGTGTAAAAAGATGAGCAGATCTGTTCTGGTTGCCTAGCCCTGGTGTTTCATCCCCAGAGATGCCAACTCTTTTTCCTCTCTCCCCTCCTTCCATTGCAGTCCATCTATCCTAGTAGGTGCAGTATCCTGTGAGTTCAGTGACCACGATTGGGCACCTACCAAAATGGTGACTCAATCATGGTGCCTTACACCACAGCAACAAGGGAGGGAGGGTGACCGGAAGGGGGTTGCACGAATACAGCGACATCCTGTCACTACATGTATATGTGCATGGGAGGAGCGAGCATGTGAAGCATGGGGTGGGATGGGAGGGAGGATTGTGAGGGGTGACACTGCAGTGAGATGCTGAGCTGCTCCCATGGTGTGGTGGGTGGGTTCAGGGCTGCGGCGTGAATGGTGCTGGGTTTGGATCCGGCATGGCTGTCTTTTGTTGCGCCAGGCCCAAATATTTTTGGGAGGGGATTTGTACACCCCCTCGACATGCACCCTCCTTGAGTTGAGAGTCCTTAAGTAGGGGGTGTGGGGGCACAGACCCTGCATTTAAATGTAAAATCTAAGTCCCAGGTGCCCTTTTGCTGTGCCCCAGGGACTGCATCACCAAAAATGTTTTCGGTGATTTCTATTCGCCCTAATGGCAATCGATATTCTGCTATCACCGTTATCACATAGATCCAGTAGGTACAAGGTACATTGTGATGATGGAGCTGCAGTCCTCACTGGATCCAGAAACATGGTGCTTCTCAAGTCCTGCACCAAGGCCCTGAGGGCAGCAAACTCTGCACTGAGGTCTCTGATCCTTCTGTAAATTGGGCATCCACCAGCCTCTTTGAACTCTTTCCAGAAGCTGGCACAGCTTCAGCCCCCACAGCAAACTAGCTGCCCTCTAGCTTTACCCTGCATAGCCTAAACATTTCTGTGCCCCCTCGTGTGCTGGATATTAGACAGTGGGGTGTATTTCTTGCAGAGGTTCCAGCCCCTTGCTGTTCTTTTGCTCTAAGTCGCTCTTTATAAGTACATCCCAGTTACCTAGCACCTACACTCATAGCACTCAAATGACTCAACTCACCTTCATTCATGGAGATATTCTTTTTCTACTGATGCAGAGTGCTGCCCCACCCTTCCTTCCTAGAAACAAGGCATCAAATCTCCAGACTCTCCAAGTTAGTCACACACAGTTATTCAAATTGAAAGGTATCGGTATCCAACAGACATGGCAAAGAGAATATAACAAATTTCCTCCTGAGTAACACCAGAAACAGATTTGAACTAACGTTCATCCTCACACAAACTGAGGAGTCTGGGAGTGGTTGCTTGTAAGGTTGCCTTTTTTTTACCATACAGAACATCCCCCATTGGCTATACTCCATTTCTGCCACTGTTACTCACTTTCTCTGGGACTTGCCTCCTCCAGATTTTCCTCCTTTGTTTTCCTCCCAGGCCGGGGTCTCAGGCTCCCCCTCTTCCCCATCGATTCTATAGCTCGGTGTCCGGGGGAGTGACTCAGTTCAGCTGCACAGTGTAGCAGAGCGAGGTGAGCAGCATTATGCACATTCTAGCATTTTCCATGTTCCACCTTCCTGTAGGGCTTCATGCATGCACACCTTGAGGTGTGCGCTTGCGCCGGCAGAAGCCAAAGTCCTCCCACACTACTCTGACAGAGTCAACTGCACCTCTCCCTGTGGTCACCCACTGGGGCTTAGAGCAGCAGCGTCCATACACCCTCCCTCCCCGAGGTGGAAAGCATCCACATGGATGCTCCGCTCAGCTCCCCTCAGCTGGCCCTCTGACAACCCTGGCTCGTTCCCAAACCCAGGTCACCAGCGAGGCAGGTGGTAATGCTACTGCTGCTCTGGTGGGCTAGTGCTGCATTTTTTAATTTTATTTATTTTATTTTCTTATTTTATTTGAATCTTGGAATTAAGACATTTGAGCCATGGGTTTATTTACAAAGGCTCCACATCCAAAAATGAATTACACAGGGGATTAAATAACAAACACAGGTACAATGTGTAAGATACAACATGAGGATCAATTGAACAACAAACTATAACACTAAATGTAACAAATTATACTAAGAGTTATACATATGGATAATTGAACAACAAAACTAAAGTACTAGGCATAACGAAATATATTAAGCGCTATAATTATGGAGAAATTCAAAGGTTAATAGGAGGGTCTGGGGCAGAGGAGGTCTGAAAGTAGTTTAATAGTGGTGGGAAAGGAGGAAGCGGTTAGTGGGCAATAGAAGGGGGAGAAGAGAGGGCAGTTAAAGCTGGAGTGGGGCTCCCTAAATAGAGCACAGTTGGTAGTGGTTGAAAGACTAGTAAGGGAAAGAAGAGGGTGACAGGAGGCCCGGTGGTAACACAAAGTAACTGCCCAGAGGGCCTTGTCAAGTGGGGGGGGGCTGTGGGGTTATATACTGAGGCTCATTAGGGTTAAGTGTGACAATCACAGCTGCTAAGGTTTACTAGGTGTTGTTGAAGACAGTTTTTGAAGGGGCCAATATTGAGAGTGGATTGAATATGTGCCGGAAGGCTGTTAAACCAGAATGGGTCTCTATACATGAATGCTCTTTGTCCTTGGGATATCCTGCGTAATGGAGTCTGGAGAGCTTGATTTCGTGAGCTTCTAGTGTATCACAGGTGAGCCAGGGTCCTCTTTAGAAGCTGCTGGATCAATGAGGGGGCTACCCCTAAGAGGATCTTTTTGGCCAAGAGGCAGGTGTGATAGTGGACTCTGTTATGGAGGTTGAGCCAATTGGATTGAGCATACAGGCTGCAGGTGTGAGTGTCCCGGCTAGCCCCAATAAGAAGCTGGCAGGCTTTACTAAGGGTGACCACAATTCATCTGAGGGCAATGGCAGAGGCAGCGCTATAGAATACAAGGCCATAATTGATGATTGATAGTATAGAGCTGGTCACAGCAAGGCATAGAGCCTCTTGGGTCATGCAGTGCTGGTGCCTGTAGAGGAGCACAAGTCTGGCATTGGCAGTTTTAGAGATGTTTGAAATGTGCTCTTGGTAGGAGAGAGTGTTGTCGAGTGTGATGCCCAAGTACTTAAAACAGTAAATTTGCTCAAGAGTTGTGCCGATGTTGTGGGTGAGTAGTTGAGCTGTTTTAAACTTGTCATGTGTTCCAGTAAAGATCATGGATTTGGTCTTCTTCTTGTTCATGATTAGTCTCTGTTCCTCAAAACATGTTTCCATTGAGGTAAAACTACACTGAAGTTACATAGAAACATAGAAACATAGACTTTGACAGCAGATAAGGACCACTTGGCCCACCCAGTCTGCCCATGTCCCTACCTACTGGATAAGCTGCAGTTTCTAGTTAACCAACAGCCTACTTCCTGCCACCCCCCACTACAATTGCCTTGTGTCTGTCCCATGCATGTTTGAATTCCCCCACTGTTTTAGCCCCAACAACCTCCCCAGGAAGGCAGTTCCATGCATCCACCACTCTCTCCATGAAAAAACATTTCCTCACTTTACCCCTGAGCCGTCCCCCCTCTATCTTTAAATTGTGCCCCCTTGTTCTTACACATCTCTTTTTCTGAAAGATGCTACCCTCCTGGACTTTGTTGATTCCCTTGAGGTACTTGAACATTTCTATCATGTCCCCCCGTCCGACCTTTCATCAAGGATATACATATTAAGCTCTCTCAGTCTCTCTTCATATGATTTCTGGTGCAGACCCTGCACCATTTTAGTTGCCCTCCTCTGGACTGCTTCCATCCTGTCTATGTCCTTGCATAGATCAGGTCTCCAAAACTGCACGCAGTACTCCAGATGGGGTCTCACCAACTGTCTGTACAGAGGGATAACCACTTCCCTTTTTCTACTTGTGATGCCCCTTCCTATCCATCCCAGTATCCCCCTGGCTCTCCTTACTGACTTCTCACATTGCTTACCAACCTTTAGATCATCTGATATGACTACCCCCAAGTCCCGTTCCATTTTTGTTGTTGTTAGTACCTCCTCTGCTATTGTGTACTCTTCTCCTGGGTTTTTGTTTCCCAGATGCATTACTTTGCACTTCTTTGCATTGAATCTAAGCTGCCATATGTCTGACTATTCCTCCAACCTTGCCAAGTCCCTTCTCATCCTTTCTATCCCCCTTGTGTATCAACTCTGTTATAGATCTTTGTATCATCTGCAAAGAGGCATACCTTTCCCTCCAGACCCTCTGCAATGTCACCTATAAAGATGTTAAAGAGGACTGAACCCAGTACTGAGCCCTGAGGTACTCCACTAGTGACCCCCCTTTCTTTGGAATGTGTTCCACTCACTGTTACCTTCTGTGTCCTGTTGTGCAGCCAGTTTGCAACCCAGGCTACCACCCTGGGACCCACTCCCAGGCTGGCTAACTTGATTATTAATCTTTTGTGCAGGACTGTGTCAAATGCCTTGCTAAAGTCTAGGTAGGCCATATCCACAGCCCCTCCCTGGTCTATTACTTTGGTCACCCAGTCAAAGAAATCTATTAGATTTGTCTGTCATGCCCTTCCTGCTGTAAATCCATGATGCTTTGTGTCCTGTGCCCCGCTGGCCTCTAGGTACTCAACAATTCTTTCTTTCAGAAGTGATTCCATCATTTTCTCTACCACTGAGGTCAAACTTACAGGTCTGTAGTTTCCTGCTTCTGCCTTGCTCCAACTTTTTTGAAGGGGAATCACATCTGCCCTCCTCCAGTCCTCAGATACCACCCCATCCTCCCATGATTTGTTAAAAAGTGTAGTCAGTGGTGTCACTAGGTCCTCCCTTAGTTCTTTTAGGATTCTGGGGTGAATCCCATCAGGCCCCATTGCTTTGTCCACCTTGAGTTTTAAGAGTTCTTTCAGGATTCTTTCTTCTATAAATGGACTGGTGTCAACCCCCCTACCCAGAGTGCTTCTATTGTCTGGTTTAGGTAACTCCTCCTCATCTTCTTTTGTGAATACTGAGCAAAAGTATTCATTCAGTATCTCTGCCTTTTCACTGTCTCCCTCTGCCCACCTCCCCTCTCCCTTATTAATCTTCATTATTCCTCCCTTAACCTTTCTATGCTCCCTAATTTACCTATAAAAGGTTTTATCCCCCTTCTTAACTGAATTGGCTATTTTTTCCTCGGTTTGGGCTTTTGCTATTCTGACTGCCTTCCCTACTTCTTTCTGCTTTAATTGATACAGTTTCCTGTCGTGCTCCTTCTGTGATGCCTTATACTTTTTGAATGCAGCCTTTTTCTCCTTAACCTTCCTTGCCACCTCTTTTGAGAACCGTAGTGGTTTTTTACTCCGCTTTGTTTTCTTTATCTGTTTCACACAAAGGCTTGTTGCCTCTATGATGGCAGTTTTGATTTTTCTCCATTGTTCTTCCACCCCTCCTTTTTGGCCATTTGCTAGTGTATTCCTCAGGTATTCACCCAATTTGCCAAAGTCAGCCCTTCTAAAGTCCAGTATGCTTGTTTTTGTATGGCTTGTCTCCATGGTTGTGCTTATTGTGAAGCACACTGTGCAGTGGTCACAGGTTCACAGGTGAGGGGTCCAGGATTAGGCTGGCTTGCATAAATCACAGCATCGTCTGCATATAGGAGTAGGTTTCTGGGGCAGGTTAGGGGGAGGGCGTTAAGGTACAGACTAAATAGGAGGGGACCAAGGATTGATCCCTGCGGCACACTGGATAGTAAATGGCAGCTAGCGGAGAGAGAGAGTCAGAGATTTTTACATGCTGGGTTCTGCCCCAGGTAACTTCTGAACCATGTGATGACATCTTTGGAGAGCCCTAGGGAGGGCAAGAACAGGAGCAGAAGGGAGTGATTGACCATAAGAAAGGCCTTTGTAAGATCTATGTAGATAGAGCCTTCGAGGTGACCATGGTCAAGGGCCTTATGTATGACGTCTGTGTAGGTGATTAGGGAGGTGGCAGTACTGTGATCCTTCCTAAATCCATGTTGCTGTGGGCAAGGGATGTCATAAGTGGAGAGATATGCAGATAGTTGTTCTGCCAGTATTTGCTCAAGAGCTTTGGAGAGGGGTGATAAGATAGAAATGGGGTGGTAGTTGGCATGGTTTGCTCCATCTCCACTTTTGTGGATTGGGATCACTACCACAGCTTTCCAGACTGATGGGAATTGATCAAGGCAAAGGGATAGATTCAGGATCCACTTGAGTGTGTCCAGAACAGCGTCAATGGAGAGGTGAAGGAGCTTGAGGTCGAGGGAGTCGGAGCTGTGCCTAGACTTGACAAGCACTTTCATAAGGTGTTTCCTGGTGGTGGAGGGTGAGACTGATTGGAAACTGAAAGGGGGGTCATTTGGGGGGTCCTGTGTCAGGCACAGTCATTAATGGAAGGTTCTTCGAAGACATTGGGGGGTAAAACTCCACTCAGGTCAGTGAAAGAAGTGTTGAGAATGTTTACAATTTCACTAGGGTCTTGAATGGTGAACCCATTGTGGTCGAGGAGAGTGGGAGGGGACTGGCAGGGCTTTCCAGTAAGGTTTTAAGATTGGCCCAAAATGTTTTACTGTTGTCCCAGGAGCTAGCAAACATGCTTTGGTAGTTTGAGACCTTTGCCCACCGTATCACCCAGGTGCACTTATTTCTGGTGACCTGTAGCATTGCCAGTGGCCTGTGCCACTTTCCAAAGGTGGTCACAAGAGGCCATAAGGTGCAGGAGAGAGGGTGAAATCCAAGGGTTACAGACTTCATTCACCTTGCACTTCTTGAGGGGGGTGAATATATCACAGGCTGAATTGAAATGTGTGACGAAGAAGCTTAGTGCCTTATCAACGCTATCAGCCAGAAAGACTGGGGACCAATCACAGTTGTGGAGATGTTATTGGAGATGTTTCTGATGCCCTTTTTTGATGACCTGCTGATAGGATGTTCTGCACGGACATTTAGGGATCTTATTGGACCAGCAGCATGTGATAGGTGAGTGGTCATTCAGGGCATCAGGTAACACTGTTGTGTCGGTGATCCTCTCAGGGTGATTGGAGAAAATGAGATTGAGTTGGGTGCTAGTACCAGTCCTGTAATTAATTCTAGTATGGGATAAGACAATTTGAGAGAGTTCAATGGCTGCAGCTGCATCCTTACAGGCGTTAGAGTCAGGTGACAGCTAATTGATATTGAAGTCACCCAAAGCAATGACTTCTGAGGCATTTGGCAGATTAGAAATGAAGTCAAGGACTGTTTGGAAGCCCTTGCGAGTTTCCTTTGTCAGAATGTAGACTGAGAGGCTGTGGCTAGATTTCTTTTGATTACCTAGTGAAATTTTAACCCCTATTGTTTGAGCACCATCCCTATGGAGCAGTGTAGGAAATGCTAGGCATTGTAGTGAATCCAAGATATACAGAGTGCAGCCACCCCCTCGTTTACGAACCCTGTCTGCTCTGTATAGTGTGTAGCCATTTAGGGAGATTGCTGAATTGGGTACCACAGGGGAGAACCAGGTTTCAGCTAGTGAGAGGATGTCATGTCTGTGCTGTAGCACCCAGACTTGGAGTTGATCTAACTTTCCCAGAAGGCTTCGGATATTAATGGAGGAAATTTTAAGTCCCCCAGGTCTGTTGTTGTTAATAAATGGCATTTGCATGGGTCCTGGGTTAGGATGTACATTTCCAGACAACAGTATTAGTAAAAGGAGCTGCCTGGTCAAGATGTATTTGAGGAGCTTGTATTTTGAATAGGGCATTTTTATGTTGGGTCTGCGAGAGAATGAAGGAATCATTATAGTGTTGAGATGGGGGAATAGATAGTGTGCCATGCATGGTGGCAGGTGAGTAGCAAGGGAGGTAAGACTAGCTGGTTGAGGGCCAGGTTAGGAAGACTTTTTATGGTGCCTGAGGCTGACTGACTTAAGAGTGTTGAAAGCATGCCTATCGAGGGTACACTGTCCTTGCCAGAATATTGCGGCCAAGAAAGTGTTAGGAGGGCTCTGAGGAGGGTGCAGTAATAGAATGCCATATTGTATCAGCGGCCAGTCACTGGGAGGTGGGGCAGACATGGAGTAAGGAAACTTGGTCTGGGGGGAAGGGTGGATTAAGTCAGAAGGCTGTGAGAAGTCAGTGTCAAAATAGATAGGGTAGTAGGAACCATGTTAGCAGTAGCACTCCTAGAATAGCATAGTGATCAGGGTGTTTGCCCCGGTGCGGAGGGTTGTAGGTTCAAACCCAGGCAGGCCAGAGGGTGGGGTAACAGGGATGTTACCAGGGAGTGGATAAGCCAGGAAGGAGAAAGACCAGGAAAGGATATAAAGAGGGCAGGAAGGAAAGGCAGAACACTCAGTAAAAGGAGCGGTAACAGTGGGCTCAAGGGTGATTCCTAGTGGTGAGGAGTATAACAAGCTACTGGGAAAGTGGTGACTTAGTTTTTACTTGGCACCTGATCACATGATCAGTCACGTGACCCTGATGATGCATAAATCAAATGCCGAGCTAGGGTGGGTGGGTGGTCAGCGGTGCAGTTTACACGAAGCGTCGACAGGCTAACAGTCAGCTTGCGTACTCCACAAGTAGAGGGGTAGTTTTTCAATACCTGCTTAAAACAGAGCTTGCAGGCTGCCTCAGGTTGTAGAGTTGCACTCCATTGAGAGTGTTAGAGGAAATGGAGTAGCCTGCTTAAAACAGAGCTTGCAGGCTGCTTCAGGTTGTTTAGTTGCACTCCATTGGTAGTGCTACTCAGCAACCTGAAGCAGAAAATTTTTTATATAGTAAACGAGCATGGTAAAATATATTCCTGGGAAATACTCAGAAGATTCTAGTGTGCAGAAAACTGATCACACATTTAAGTTTGGATATGCAGTAGCACACGAGAAAATATTGAGACTGTTGGGTAAGAGGAAGAAATGAGGAAGAGGTTAGGAATAGAAATAAACATTTAATTGTTGTACTACCAAACAGTTTTAATAAATTTTTGGGAATTTAAAAAAGAAATTAAATACAGTTTGCCAAATAATCATTTGCCAGGTTGCTGTGAACAAGATTAACTGATAAAAGTACATGGAAATGTCAATGTTCAGTTCTGGTCATTGCTGCAAAAAATGTTATCACTAGTAGGTGGTCAAAATTCATTTTTAAATAGAAGGAATGGTGGTGCATGTTGAATAAAATGCAGCATATATAGAAGCTGCCATGATTTTGCGAGACTGCAGAAGAAAGTTTTTGACAGTAAATGGGCACTATGATTTGTATTTATTATCTCAAGAATCAACACTGTGCTGCAATGGCCCTCTTTTTTAATCTGATGCCTCCCAGACCCTAGTATGGAACTGTGGGGCAAGGGGAAGCTGATGACTGACCAAACCAGCCAGTCCTCCACTAACTGCCTAGGGGTACACAGCCATTATGGCAGTCTTCTGGGTGGCAGCGACTGAGCACCCCTAGAGCTTCAGAATGGGTACTGTACATTGACATCTTTCAGGATTCTTTGTACGGTGAGTTGGTCCTACTCCCCCAAGTCAGGCCAGTGAGTAGCCATGCATTCCTGTAGTGGATTAGGTGCAAAGGGAGCAGAACACTGATTCATTACAACTGCAGAGGCTCCCTCATGGATACAGGGGGCTTCCATGATATGTTTGAGCACTGTACACCCATATGAGTGTGTAGCTGCTTTTTGGACAGTGACTGTCATTAAATGTATATATTAGCTATGGAATTATGGCTCTTGTGACATAAATTTGTATAACAGTTCAAATTGCATTAGGGTTTCTTTTTAAGTTTATGTTTAATTGTGATTTTTATCCAGACATGGAATATTTATTCCTATTTATATGTTTTGTATAAAGTATAGTTTTGTTTGATGTAATTTTGTATGTATTTTGATGGACCACGGATCATACCTGTAAAAGGGATTGTATCCCAGTGTGCTTACCCGTATAAAAATAAAAATAAAATCAATATAGGGCTTAATGGATTGGGCCCTTAGAGTAATTTCATGGAATTGTTTTGAGCTGCCTGCTGAAAAGTGTAATTTCAAGAGAGCTTGGGACAGACACATAGGGTTCTGGGGAGGGGCAAAAGCCCAGTCACAGTATAATGGGGCAGGGGGCAGGGGGGGATGTAAAGGGCAGATGAGATGGGCCAGTATGGTCCTTTAAGCTGTTCTAGTGGGGGTTAGGAGGAAGTAAGCTGTTGGTTAACTAGAATCTCCAGCTTATCCATCAGGTAGGGAAATGGGCAGACTAGGTGGGCCAAGCGGTCCTTATCGGCCATCAAATTCTATGTATGTTTCTATGTATGTTTTCTGCTGTCAGATATCTGTGTAATCTATGTAAATTGCTGATGCTGAGGCACCTAATTGCTTTGTTTATTCCTGCCTGCAGAGTTAGCTGAAATAAAATAATAAAGTAAAGAAAACACCTTCCAATTTGGGCCCTTTCTTTAAATGAAAGAAAAGTACACAAGACCAACATATACATTTAATTGGAAGTTTGTCCCTTGCTGGCGTGACTGAGTCTCCAGTGTCACTTAAGTGACTCCTAGTTCTACTGTAAGCATATCTTGAGTAAATTGCATCTTTTTTCTCAGCTCCTGACTTTGAGGGGCAATCTCTGTGGCAATATTGCCCTATGAACTTAATATTTATAGTGTTTTAAAGCTGAGGATGGCAGATTTAAAAACATATTAAGATTGTGTTAGTTCGTTAAGTATTTCTTCAGACATCTGCCTTCAAAATCAAGTCCGGTATTCAGAAAATGATGCCATTTAGTGCTTAGTATATGTGGCCCCAGGTCAGGACAGGGGAGAGGTACTTTAGATTTCCCTCCCCTTCCCTTCCTTCCAAAAATAGTCAAAAACACAATTGTTCTGAGTTAGATGACTTACTTTTGAAGATAATGGTCCAGCAAAATTGTATACGACTGAAAAAAATAACTCGGTGGCTGAAGCAGAACACAGACATTGATGGTCAAGTGATCTTGTAGAGTATGGAAGAAGCAGGTCTCAGGACAATCCCCCTTGCATATTCTGAAAATAATTATTTTCACAGAGGATGGGTGAGCGGCTGATAGGGAAGAAGTTAATTGTTTAATTGGGGTGGTCTTAAGTACTTTTGAAACCCTTTCAAAATTTTGCAAAATATCTGGCCATGGCTTTGATTACTACTGTATGTGCTAGCCTGCCTTTCACTTTCATTTTAATTGTAAACTGGGCCGCACACAAAAAATAACAAAGAAAACCATGATTGCTTGCCTTCTGGCCTTGCATGCAGTAAAGGGGCACTTTGAATGGTCATGGGCAAAAGTGGGAGGGAGGACTACCCCCCACACTCACCCAATTGTTCAGGTTCCAACACCAATGGAAATGCTTGAATGCATTCAGCTTCCAAACAATCTGCAAACATTTTCCAATCAACTGAAATTAGGCAGTAACACTGTAAATATAAAAACACAATTGTAGCATATCAGACCTTAAGCAGTTGGTGTAAGATGCACAGTAACAGTTTTCAAATAAACAGCTATATTTACTTAAGAAAAGAAGAAAACTTGCATGTTTGTAGAGGAAAGCACAGACTACTTTAGTTTCCAAAGCACCTGGATCTGATTGGCAGCACAGATCCAGTAGTACCATAGAGTTCTGTAGGGTAGATGTAGAGAGGCTAGAGGGTGGACTCACGCTGCCAGCTGACACTGACATCCACCATATTACGGGAGGATATGCTGCCAGCAAGGCACACTGTGCATAGAGCACAAACATGCTGTCAGTGTGAGAAGCACTGTGCTCTGCTAATAACGCCACCAATGCATGACACATTGACAGGATTGTTCAAATCTTGCCTTCTGTTTACTGTCACAACAGTATGCTATTCAACATACAGGATGCATGAAATGAGCATTTGCTTGGTCCCAGTGACAAACAAAAAAAAAAAAAACAAGTAAATTCCCTGCCCTGTGCAGACATTAAGTACTTGTGTCAATTTCATATGTCCACATAGCTGTTTTACCCTATGCCGAGCATCTGCATCCTCCGGTAATATGGTGGGCACACGGTTTCAACTCAGCCAATGAGCTGAAAGTGTCAGTCCGCACTCTAGCCTCTCTCCGTCTACCCTATAGAACTCTATGAGTAGTGCAAAGAAGCCAGCATTAATAATCAGTATGACAAGTATTTTTAATGCTCTAGGTAAAACTTGAACTGGATTCTGATGGTTAATGCATTTCACTAATCTTCTGCATTCAGTTTTCTGAATTTATTTCCTCCTGACCATGTAATATGACTCATTAGATAGGGTGCCTGTTAAAAATCCAGTTGTAATTCCATTGAGTGAAGCTGGGTGGCAGACTAAATGCTGTCCCCAGTTTCACTCAGTGACACACATGGCTCTTCACAGACAACCATGCACAATCTTCTACAGATTCGCATTTTAAAAGAGAAAGTTTTCATAAAGTGCTGAGGGTAGAAATAATTAAAGACTAAGGACTAAAATCACATCATCAAGGTATTATAGACCTGAGAAACTGGGAAAGGAGCAGTAGTAAAAACAAAATTTGGTCAGATCCACTACGGCTGCATAATAAAGTAAGTGAAGTTGTGTGGAATTGTTAAGGAGGTATGGAGAAACAACACAATGATTTGTAAGTAGTAAGATTTGTTTTAGTTTCTGTTCTAAGGAAGGCATACACATTATTAGGAAAATATATGGAGGTGTACATTTTAATGGAAGGAATAGGAAGCTTACAAAAGAACCCCCAGGGCACATGCCACTGATGTATGTGTTATCCCAGATGATACTGGCCAAACAGCCACATTTTAAAGAAAACACAATTGCACAAATCCCAGTAATACAAAGCATCAAGGGAAGCATATGCAAATCCCCATGATGACACAGAAGGTGGTAGTACATGAAAAAGTAATGGCTGGTATGTGTTCAGCCTTGAGATTACTTACAGTTTTTTTGTTTTGTTTTTTGTAGAGAAACAGGGTTTCTGTCCATGAGGTGATGTAAGTTATAGTTAAGCAATGTGTTGATGTCAGGAAGTCAGGGGTAATGATGATGGACTGTTAAGAAAATGTGATATTAACTTTCAGAGGGGGTCTCTTTTGATAAGGCAAGGTAGTTATGCTTGTGATAATGGGATTATCAGGAAAGTATGAGGTCTATGCAGAAGTGGAGTAGAAATATGCACAGTTTCATAAGTATGTGCTCAGAGTGCAGGCAAATGTCATAAGCAGGTTTGTTTTAGAAAAAGGTAAAAATAGTGATACATGCAATTGATAGAAAGATAATTACATAGACATATAGATAGAGACAGACAGACAGACAGGCAGAATAGGAATGGCAGTGAAGTACTGAAGTGACACCAACCCCACCCCCAACCCACAGACATGGACAGGCGTTGGGGTGTGCCTTTGTGTCATTGCCCATAACGCTCATGCCATTTCACCTCACCCTACCCTGCAGACACAGTCAAGAGTCTAGGTGTGCCTTGGGGGTTTTCAATCTTTACACTCACCCCATTCCATAAGGAAATACGCTGAAATGGGTACAGTATAAGAGAATGGAGTGAACTTTGGGGCTGAAGAGTCAAAGGCATATCTCAATACCTGTCACTGGCTGCAGGTGGGGATGGGGGTGGAATGGCATGAACATTACTGTTGACAATCCCAAGTCACACCCCTGATGCCTGTCAGTCCCTACAGGGCAGGGTGTTATGGTCAGAAACCCTAATGCCCTGGGTGTTTCTTGGTATTTTCACTCCAAGTTTTCAGCATGGGTTTTTTGTGACCCCACTGCATAAACAGTGATACTATCAGTTCATTAGCCGAAAGGTGATTTTGCACAGTGACTGTGCCATTTGGCACCACAGGTGCAAAAACACATTTTGAACAGGATGTAAAAAATGACAGCTGTACATTTCTTGCTTCAGTAACAGCTCCCGCACATCTGTTGCATGACCTGCTTATCAGCATTTTACATCTGCTATGCATTGTGCTGCTGCTATGGCTGTATGGCTGAGAGGGAACTGGGGTGGTGGTGGATGTCAAGATGAACAACTTGGAGACCTGTAGGAGGGCAGAGACCAAGGCCAACAGGCTGCTGGGATGCATCACTAGGGGGAGCACTCCAGAAGGAGGGAAGTGATACTCCCTCTGTATAACTGCTTGGTGAGGCTGCACCTCAAGTACTGTGTGTTGTTTTGGAGGCCACACTCAAAGAGGGACATTGAACTCCTGTAGAGGGTCCAGAGAAAGGCAACCAAAATGATCTGGGGCTTGGGGGAAAGGACCTATGGGGAGAGGCTTGAAAAGCTAAATATGTACATATTGGAAGAGACAACAGATGGGGGGATATGATAGAGGTCTTCAGGTACATGAAGGGGGTAAATAAGGGAGGCACAGTCATGGTGCTCTGAAGGAAGGAGGGGGTAACTTGAGGGCATGGGTGGAAGTTGGAGGGGGAGAGACTCAGGGGAGAAAGGAGGAGGTGCTACTTCACTGAGAGGGTGGCAGAACCATGGAATGTGCTGCCTGAGGGGCTGGTGGAGGCAGAGACTGTGGAGGGGTTCAAGAGGGGGTGGGACAGGTACAGGGGAAGGGTTGTAGAAGTAATGTCCAGTGAAGTGGGAATACCCTGGACTGGGAAGGGAGAAGACCGAGAGGGTGGGGGGGGCAGCAAGGTCAGCTCCCAGAGTGGGGGTTGACCAAACAAGCAGACACAAAAGACCACTAGACCTATTCTGCTGGCATTTTAGTATGTTAGTATGCTTCCTACACCAATATCATGAACCATAAAACAGATGACTACCATAACTAGGGAGGTAGCATAGCACAGTGGTTTAAGGCTCTGAAGTGCAAATCTGGAGATCTGGGTTTCAATCCCACAGGCCCCACTTGCATACTGGATGACCCTGAGCAAGTCAATTAACTTCCGTGTACTCCCAGGTTGCCCCTGTAAACTAGCTTTCAACTCAGTGTGCCACTCCTGGTTAAACAATTGAAAGAAAAAAAACACTATATATTATTTTTCTTTCTTTATCTTGCTACTACAAGGTTTGACTAATACAGCCAACCTTATTTATAGCTTATGTGTCTGTGACCTAGGCAGAACTACACTTAAAATCTCACACATAAATATATAAATCATCAGAATAGCATTTATTTTAGTAGTATCTCCTTCCTTTTCATGTGCCCATGACACTACGTGTATATATCTTTTAACTTCAAAGCACTAAACCTATTCAGATTCAAAAAACACAAGACTTTATTCTCTTTGCACATTACTGTTAAACTTTAGATCCCAGAATGGCCAAGAAACAATTTAGACTTCACTCCTGCATGCCACTGTCATGCCCACTTCTATTGCAAACAACAATCAGTTACAGAAACCCTTTCATTTCTATGCTATGCCCTCTTACATCAGAGAGACATAAATCTTACAGAACTGCTAAAAAGACCGATTTATCAAGACTGAATTTCTGAATTAAAACCTGTCATTTGCAGTACCTATGTAAATAATAGTGTACTGGCTATAAACAATGCTACAGACATAACATTAACAAAATTTCTGTTTTACATGGAAAACATCAATATAATGAAACACAGAAACATAGACTTTGACAGCAGATAAGGACCGCTTGGCCCACCTAGTCTGCCCATAAACTTGTCAAACAGGATCTGTGACCTTCTGTCTGCATGTATCTGACAAAGGAAAAGGCACCTGCTTGATCCTTTTTTTTCTATTTTATTTTTATGCTCAACTTGCCCATACTGTAAGAGCCAAATATTGACATGCTTAGAGTTTAAAAAAAAAATCACGATGTCTATGTGTGTGTGTGGGGGGGCTATGCCTAGATGCAGTTCCAGGCACTCCTTAATTACTTCCCCAGGCAGCTCTGATAGTCAGTTGTTCCAACATGATAGATCCCACCTCATGCCCCTTCCACATGAACAAAAAAAAAGGTGTTGGTTGGTCTTTAGGAGCTTCTTGGGTGGAGGTGGGGGTGGATCTTATTCCCCCCAAAAAACTAATGCTTCCTCCCACTACTCAGGTTCCAGCACTTGTACCTCCCATTTAAGAAAGAAAATAGTGCCCTGCAAACATGAAAGCATATTTATTTGAGGACGGAAAACATTTCTTGGAGAAGGGTAAGGCGGAGGAGACTATTTACACCTTCAGTCAGTTCCATGGACAGAAAACATGACATCACTCTTTTTTTACATGCAAAACATCTGCAGGGTCCGCCCACTGCAGCCGTAAAAAAGCATATCATCACAACCCAATGGAAAGAATGAGGAACTGTTTATTTTTCTTTTACTTAATTAAATGCAGTTTATATTGCTAGTGCATGCTACAAGTACAAATAAAGTAACCAATAGTTAAGATTTTGATTGATCTTAAAATCTGAGCATCCTCAAAATATCACAAAGGATTTTACAAAGGGGCTGATCTCACTACTCAGGCTCATGTTTAGTGATTAGTTTGACTAGTAACTAGTATGATGAGTTACATAATATGTATAACCAACATGTGTCAAATGAGACTGGCACTCCAATGCCCAAAGTAAGAGGAAATGCTGAAGACTACAGTATTCAGATGTTCTCATCTGTTTATGTTTTAGAGACTAAGCCAGGAAAACATTCCACAAACATGTTGTAACCCCATGGACCATCAGCAGCGAGCCACAGTGCTGTCCAGCAGGATCAATTAAGAAGGGATGATGCGGGGGGAGGAGTTACCTTGAGGTCCTATAGCTACAGTATGAGCCAAACTGCATGGACTGCATTCACATTTGCTAGGAGCTATCACCAAATGGGTGGCAATGATCACTTAGCATTAGCCCCTAGTTTGTGCCCCATTGTTCCAAGCATAATTGGGTCACAAGACTTCCCTACACAGGCACAAAACACATTGTGTGACAGCAGGAAGGGGATAGTGGTTGCCATACAAATGGACCATACACAAATCAGAACTCCCCTAGTAAACCCTGCTGCAGAGTTTTATGCAACCCTCCTCCTTAAAAACTATAAAATGCAGGTAGTGTATGTGCTATAACTCTGTGGCAGCAAAGGAAGAAGCCAGTGGATGACAGAGATTGTTAGGGAACTAGACATTCAAACTCATGGTGTAGGGGAATTGGGCTAGGGAGGGTATACCAATAGACAACAGGGAGTGTTGAGTGTGGATAGTATACACCCTAGCAGTGAAATAAAATACAATATTTTAACAGATACTGCAAAGCAGTGACAGGACACCACTTAGAAAGGTGTTTTGTACTGCTGTGTTAAGTCTGAAGGACATTGCAGTTTGGATATGATCTTTAAGATCTCAGCTGATTATACATTCCATTTTGCAAGAAATGTTATTGTAGGCACTACAATAACAATGCATTCACAATGAAACTAAACATTATATGGAGCCAGTTGAAACAGAAAGTATTTTGGGGCTGTGTTGGCAATGTGATGCAAAGTCTGTACTGTACAGTTAAAGAGGACCTTTCCTGGTCAACAATTTCAACACAAAGGATCCTTACCTACCCCATAGTTCAATGACACATAAGTAAAATTTTGTTATTCCATGGTCTTCAGGAGGGAAGGGGTCCTATTTAGACTCTCTGGAGCTAAGAACCCACTCTCTTCCACTTCCCAATACTGAGTGTGATGCTTGGCCAGCTGGTTATGATTGTTCTATTCTATTTGTAATATAAAAATATAGTCTGTGCTTATGGGTGCCCCCAAGTCAGAGAAGCTACAGGATATATTAACCTGAAACCAGGATGTAATTAAAGGACCAGAGAGACTTAATTAGAACTGACCCAGCTACCAGGATATAGGGCTCGTAAACTTTTATGATGTCTTGGAGGAAAAAACTTGTTATACCACCATGGTGCTAAAAGTCATAAAATCCTTTGATGTGTCCTGGGAAGGAGGAGGTTGTGGAGTCAAAAACAGTGGTTGAATTCAAGCGTGCATGGGACAGTCATAAGGTAATTCTAGAGGGTGGGGGTAGAAGGAAGTAGGCTGCTGGTTAACTAGGATCTGCAGCTTATCCATTAGGTACGGAAATGGGCAGACTGGGTGGGCCAAGCGGTCCTTATCTGCCGTCAAATTCTAATAGGAACTGCTCAAGATCAAAGAGGAGATGTTAATTAAGGAGTCATATTGGGAAATTAGTTTTTGCTGATGTCACCTTATTTGAAATACCTCCTGATAGGACATCCTGTTTGTATATTTTTTATATTCAAAAAGGAGGAGCTAGATGACATCATAGAAGGGGTGTAGAGACACAGAGTTGTAAACTGTATACTGTGTTTGAACTTGTAAGATATCTCTTTGAACTCTTGAGAAACAAGATCTCTGATCTAACTTAAGCATTATAAAGAGATAATACATTAGATAGAAAGGTCTAGTTGTATTGTGGTAGGAGTGTATGTTTTCTACTTTAATCTTGTTCTTTTATGTGATTGTATGCTTTTTGATAAAGTGTTCTGTGTTTACATTTTACATATTTTTATCCATTTTAGTAAATATATTATTTGAAAGACTACCTGGGTGTGTCTATGAAGTTCATTTTGCATGTGATGTATAGAGGGTTAAGACTGACAAAAACTGTTCAAAGCTTGATGGTGTTACTAAACTGGGTAAAGGTAAGAATGCACCTAAGGTCTTTTATAGAGTTTTAAGGGTTCATTTTGGATACCTGGTTAGGTGCCCTTAGACGAAAGATATACTGCATCCCCCAAAGAGAATTTTATCTGAGCCTGTACATTTGGGTATGTTAGCATAAGGTTCACAGTTTGAATCCCCCCAGAACTTGAGACCAAAGGTGATTCGGACCCACAAGCAGACAGGAGGGTTACCCTGTCTGTTACCTGTTCACACTCTTGGGCTTGGAAGTTGGCACTATGGGAGCAGAGGAACTGACCTTCTGAGTGCATTTGTGACAGATTGGTTGGCAGCGGTGCAGATAAATTTTGTAACACAAGCTTTAACTGTTCAGTGTGTCAGCTTAATACTGTACTGCTCACTTGCAAAAAAAGGCAGTGATTTATTTTTAAAAAGGAAACAGAACTATATCATTTTGCATACAGTCAAGTCCCTACCTGTTTTATTTTTTTTCTAAAGTGCAAGTTACAGTAGCTGTAGTTAGGGAAGAAGATGGTTTCCAACTACAGCGGGCACACTGCAGACTACTTGAAGCAGTTGTGCAAGGACAGAGGAGTCCTGTAGGAGGTGAGAGCCACCAAGCAGAACCTCATGGATGCCCTGATGGCAGCAGATGCCCAGAGCATCGAGTCATGGACTGTGACTGAAAAGGACCAAACCTTGGGCATGGAGGGGATAGTGGCCAGTGCAGTGTCCAGATCCGGTGAGGAGGGCAGCTAGGCCAGTGCAAGCGAAGGGCTACAGCAGCAGGGGAAGGTCACCAGCATTCTGGAGCAGGAAGCAATCCAGCTGCAGATTGAGTTTTGCAGAATGGAGCTGGAGTTCCAGGGGGAGGCTGAGTGGGAACGGCAAGAAGCTAAATGAGAACTTCGAGAAGCGGAGCGAGAACGGTGAGAAGCAGAGTGAGAGAAGTGAGCCACAGAGGAGAAGAAGGATCGAGAACAGCATGAAGCGGACTGTGAACAGCGAGAGATGGACTGTGAGGAGCATGAGCACCAGAGGCAACATGAACTGGAGAAGTTACAACTCCAACCACCAGCACCACAGCAGATAAGTGGCTTGGGTTTAACTGGAACTAC
Source organism: Neoceratodus forsteri (assembly GCA_016271365.2). NCBI lineage: Eukaryota > Metazoa > Chordata > Ceratodontiformes > Ceratodontidae > Neoceratodus > Neoceratodus forsteri. Next base: position 1,097,296,474 of record CM057454.1, on the reverse strand, counting down.
AGGACTAGGTTACAAATTGAATTCAAAATTGATAGCTGAATTTAAAGAGGGGGAGGATATGGATGCGTTTTTAAATTCCTTTGAAAAAGTTTGTATTCAGGCTAAAATTCCTAGAGGATCCTGGAGCTTCCAGCTATCCCCTCTACTTACTGGGAAAGCTCGGGATGCATTGGGTCAAATGGACAATGAGGACAGTAATGATTATAGCAAACTTAGAGCAACACTTTTAAAAAATTTGATTTAACTGCAGAAGCCTACAGAGCTAAATTCCGTAAGCTCAGGGGAAGCCCTGACATGAGCTACGAGGAGCTAGCCATGAAACAACGTCAATGTTTAAAATGTTGGTGAGAGAGGATTGAAGCAAATTCTGTAGATAAAATTGAAAATGCTGTTTTGTTGGAACAGTTTTTTGGGCATGCCCAGCACAGCTGAAAACCTGGCTGGAGGACCGAGATCCCAAAACAGTACAAGAGGCTGCTGGACTCTTGGACCACTATGCCAAGGGCAGACCTGCTCTGAGAGAAAATTGGGTGGACGTGACAGTGCAGAAAGAGAAAAGCGTGCCTTCAGGGCAGCTAAAACACTCCCTGCCTTCACCGAAACCAGTTAGCTCCAGGTTTCAAAGAAAAGATTTCTCTGAGAAAAGAAATGAATGTTGGGTCTGTAAAGAAACTGGGCATATTGCCAGACAGTGTCCCAAAAGGGTGAGCAATATGCAGAATGGGGCTAGGAAAGAAGTGGGTTGTTTGTGTATCCCCGGAAGCATGCCTGTGAACATGAGGGAACACATGCACCCAGTCACAGTGAATGGTGTACAGACACAAGGGTTAAGGGACACAGGGGCATTGCTGACATTGGTAAAAGGGGATCTGGTATAGCCTGGTCAGCTTATACCCGATGAATTTGTAATTGTACAAGACTTCACTGGGGATGAGAAAACATTGCCACTCCCTAGTGTTCTCCTAGACTGGGGTGAAACAGGGGGAATTGTGAAACAAGTGGTTGTAGCCAAAACTTTAGCAGTTGATGTCATCCTTGCCAACAATCTCAGACAGGGGATGGTGTGTGTACAGTTACCCATAGCCAAGTGGCAAGGGAAAATTGTAGTTCCCTGGACTCTACAGAAGCCATTGTGGAAACCACTAGGAGGCTGGTTTCCCAGCCTGTGTCTCCTGATATGGAGACTAACGAAAACGGGGTAGAAATCTCCCCATTAGCAGTTAACCACACAGCAATGGAAGGATACTCTGAAGAAGGATGGGTGATCCATTGTCAGAGAGTTAGGGATGACAGTGATCCTGAGTGCTCTGACGCTAGTGCTAGGGACCCTAGTTTAGAGACTGAAGGGGACCTGTCCTATGCCTTGGGAATGTGTAAGGAGTTTGCAGCTGCTCAGAAAAGTGACCCTAGCCAAGAGAAGCTGGGGGCTTGGGCAGACTCTGAAGGAGCACAGGGAGGTGACGATAAACATAAAGTTTATTGGGAAAATGGACTGATGTATACTCAGGCTGTGAAGACAGAGGGAGGAGTGATAGGCAGGCAGCTTGTCCTTCCCCAGGGGTACCATGAGCAGTTGCTCAAAATTACACACGATATTCCCTTGTCTGGTCATCTGGGAATCGTGCGCACTATGCAGAAGTTGGCCCAGAATTTCTATTGGCTCAACTTGACCCAGCAGGTGAAGGAGTGTTGCAGGTTTTGTCACCGGTGCCAAGAAATGGGGAAGGCGGGCAAGAAAACCCAAGCCACCCTATTTCCATTGCCCATAGTGGATGAGCCATTCTAGAGGGAGGGAATGGATATTGTGGGGCCTTTAAATACCCCCAGCTCCTCCGGGAAGAGGTTCATCCTGACTGTGGTGGATTATGCCACCCAGTATCCAGAGGTAGTCACCCTATCCTCACTGAGGACAGATAAAGTGGCAGGTGCCTTACTTGGGATTTTCTCCCGTGTTGAGTTTCCACTGGAGGTTATCACCAATTCAGGGGATTCCTTCATGTCGAACCTGATGAAATGTTTGTGGGAGAAGTGTGAGGTGGTGCAGAGGCACACAACACCTTATCACCCGCAAGCCAATGGGCTTGTGGAAAAATTTAACAGTACCCTGAAGTCAATGCTCCAAGCGTTTGCTGAACAGCATGGGAGGGACTGAGAGAAATACCTTCCCCACCTATTGTTTGCATACAGGGAGGTGCCCCAAGAGTCAACAGGATTTTCCCCCATGAGCTCTTATATGGATGGCAGGTACATGGGCCCCTTGACCTGATCTGGGAGGACTGGGAAGGCAAGCACGCCACCCAAGGAACTCCCATAGTGGATTACATCCTTAGGTTTAGGGAAAGGTTGAAGGAGCTTATGGGGACAGCCCAGAGCAGCCTGGCAGCTGCCCAACAGAAACAAAAAGTGTGGTACAACCACAGAGCCAGACCTCGCTCATACATTGTGGGTCAGGAAGTCATGGTCCTTATTCCAGTCCAGAAAGACAAGCTGCAAGCTAAGTGGGCAGGACCGTACAAAGTAGTTAGAAAGGTAAATGACGTGAACTATATCATAGAGTTCCCTGACAGAAGACAGACAGAAAGAATGTACCATGTCAACATGATGAAGCCATATTCTAATAGGGTTGACATGGTGTTTGCAGTATGTAGTCCTGGGGAGGGGACAGATGAAGGAGACCCCCTTCTGGACTTGCTGGAAGAAAGCAAGTGGGAGTCCTCTGTGGAGGCAGTTAAATTGTCTCCCCAGCTGGCCCTGGACAAGATCCAGGAAGTAAGGGAGGTTTTAGCAGACTTTGCCCCACTGTTTAGCACCAAGCCTGGACTAACCCCCTTAGTGACGCACAATGTTGAGACAGGGACATAGACACCCATACGGCAGACAGCATATCTGATGTCAGAGGCTGTCCAAATGGACATTAGGAGGGAGGAGGAGTAAATTCTGGATTTAGGGGTAATCCAAAGTTCCCACAGCCTCTGGGCCTCACCCGTAGTCCTTGTGCCCAAGCCAGATGGCTCTACTCATTTCTGTGTGGACTATCATGGACTGAATGCAGCTATGAAGTCAGACGCCCACTCAATGCCCCAGATGGATGAACTCCTGGACAAGTTGGGAGGGGTGACATACCTTATGACTATCAACCTGACAAAGGGGTATTGGCAGGTAGAATTAACTGACAGAGCTAGGGAGAGGTCGACCTTCATCACTCTGATCAGCTTATATGAATTTAAAGTAATGCCTTTCGGAATGAAGAACGCCCTGGCCACTTTCCAAAGGTTGGTGAACCAGGTGTTAAATGGTGCTGAGGAGTACTCCGTGGTGTATCTGGATGACATTGCCATCTTTAGTGCCAGCTGGGAGGAACACCTGTCCCACCTTAGGGAAGTGCTGGGCAGGATACAGAAGGCCGGGATCACAGTCAAAGCTGAGAAGTGCCAGGTGGCCATGGCTGAAGTGGCATACCTTGGACATGTTGTAGGCTGGGGACAGCTCCATCCTGACCAAGTAGAAATAGATGTGATCAAGATGTGGCCCAGACCAGAAATGCAGAAGCAGGTCAGGAGTTTTCTAGGGACAGCAGGGTACTACAGGACATTTGTACCCAATTACAGTGCCCTGGCTGCTCCCTTATCTGACCTGGTAAAGAAAAAGATGCCTAAGAAAATGACGTGTGAACCAGCCTGTGAAAAAGCCTTTACCAGACTGAAGGAGGCACTGTGCAGTGCTTCTGTATTGACAAGTCCTGACTATAGAAGACCCTTTATAGTCCAGACTGATGCCTCAGACATGGGTATTGGGGCAGTACTGAGTCAGACATTCAACCAAGGGAAAGGTCACCCTGTAGTGTACCTGAGTAAAAAGTTACTTCCCAGGGAGCAGGCATACTATACTGTGGAAAAAGAGTGTCTTGCCATAGTGTGGGCCCTAAAGAAGTTAGAGCCATACTTATATGGGCAGCATTTTGAGGTACAAATGGACCACAACCTCCTGGTTTGGCTGACCCAAATGGGAAAAACTAATGGTAGACCATTAAGGTGGAGTCTTGCCTTGCAAGGATATGACATGACGATCTTACGTAGGGCTGGAGTGACTAATCAGAACGCCGATGGCCTGTTGCATGTATATGAAGAGTGAACTGATTTGGGAAGCTCATCCCATGCAGGGGATAGGGCCCCCAAATTCAGTCTAGATGAGGAGGAGTGTGATGCTTGGCTAGCTGGTTATGATTGTTCTATGCCATTTGTAATATAAAAATATAGCCTGTGCTTATGGGTACCTCCCCCCCCCCAGGTCAGAGAAGCTGCAGGATATATTAACCTGAAACCAGGAGGTAATTAAAGGACCAGAGAGACGTAATTAGAACTGACCCAGCTACCGGGATATAGGGCTCGTAAACTTCTATGATGTCTTAGAGGAAAAAACATGTTATACCACCACAGTGCAAAAAGTCATAAAATCCTTTGATGTGCCCTGGGAATAGGAACTGCTTGAGATCAAAGAAGGGATGTTAATTAAGGAGTCATATTGGGAAATGAGTTTTTGCTGATGTCACCTTATTTGAAATACCTCCTGATAGGACATCCTGTTTGTATATTTTTTATATTCTAAAAGGAGGAACTAGATGACATCATAGAAGGGGTGTGGAGAAACAGAGTTTTAAACTGTATACTGTGTTTGAACTTGTAACATATCTTTTTGGACTCTTAAGAAACAAGATCTCTGATCTAACTTAAGCACTATAAAAAGGTAATACATTAGATAGAAAAAGTCTAATTGTTTTGTGGTAGGAGTTTATGTTTTGTACTTTAACCTTGTTACTTTAAGTGATTGTATGCTTTTTGATATAGTGTTTTGTGTTTACATTTTACATATTTTTATCCATTTTAGTAAATATATTATTTTGAAAGACTGCCTGGGTGTGTCTTCAAAGTTCTTTTTGCATGTGACGTATAGAGGGTTAAGACTGACAAAAACTGTTCTAAGCTTAACATAGAAAAATAGAATTTGATGGCAGATAAAGACCGCTTGGCCCAGCCTATTTCCCTACCTGATAGATAAGCTGCAGATTCTAGTTAATCAACAGCTTACTTCCTCCTACCCCCCACTAGAATTGCCTTATGCCTGTCCCATGCATTCTTGAATTCTCCCACTGTTCCTGACTCCACAACCTCCTCAGGAAGGCTGTTCCATACATCCACAACCTTCTGTGTGAAAAAGTACTTTCTAACGTTACCTCTGAGCAGTCCCCCCTCTATCTTCAAATTGTGCCCCCTTGTTCTTGCACATTTCTTCTCCTGAAAGATGCTACCTTCTTGTACTTTGTTAATTCCCTTGAGATACTTGAAAGTTTCTATCATGTCTTCCCTCTCCCTCTTTTCCTCAACGGTATACATATTAAGCTGCTTTAGTCTTTCCTGGTATGTCTTCTGGTGCAGACCCTGCACCATTTTGGTTGCCCTCCTCTGAACAGCCTTAACTCTATGTCTTTGCGGAGATGGGGTCTCCAAAATTGCATGCAGTACTCCAGATGGGGTCTCACCAACTGTCTGTACAGAGGGATAACAAATTCTCGTTTTCTACTATTGATGCCTCTCCTTCTGCATCCCAGTATCCCCCCAGCCCTCCTTACTTCCTTTTCACATTGCTTGCCCACCTTTAGGTCATCTGATATAATTACTCCTAGGTCTCTTTCGATTTTTGTTGTTGTTATTAACTCACCGCCCATTGCGTTCTCTTCCCCTGGGTTTTGTTTCCCAGATGCATTACCTTGCACTTTTTTGCATTGATTCTGAGCTGCCACATGTTTGACCATTCTTCCAACCTTGCCAAGTCCATTTTCATCTTTTCCATCCCACCTTGTGTATCAACCCTGTTGCATATCTTTGTGTCATCTGCAAAGAGACATACCTTTCCTTCCAGGTGCTCTCCAATGTCACTTACAAAGACATTAAAGAGGACTGGTCCCAGTAACAAACCCTGCTGTACCCCACTAGCTACTCTCCTTTCGTCACTGTGGACTCCGTTTACTATTACCCTTTGTGTCCTGTTGTCCAGCCAGTTTTTTTATCCAGGCTACCACCTTGGGACCCACTCCAGGGCTGGCTAACTTGTATATTAATCTTTTGTGTGAGACTGTGTAAAATGTCTTACTAAAATCTAGGTAGGCCATATCCACAACCCCTCCCTGGTCTACTACTTTGGTCAACCAGTCAAAGAAATCTATTAGGGTCATCTGACATGACCTTCCTGCTGTGAAACCATGCTGCCTTGGGTCCTGTGCCCCACTGGCCACTAGGCACTCAACAAGTCTTTCCTTCAGAAGTGATTCCATCATTTTCCCTATCACTGAGGTCAAACTAACCGGTCTGTAGTTTCCTGCCTCTGCCCTGCTCCCACATTTGTGAAATGGAATCACATTTGCCCTCCTCCATTCCTCAGGTACCACTCCATCCTCCCATGATTTGTTAAAGAGAGTAGTCAGTGGTGTTACTAGTTCTACCCTTAGTTCTTTTAGAATTCTTGGGTGAATCCCATCAGGCCCCATTGCTTTTTCCACCCTCAGTTTCAAGAGTTCTTTCAATACCCTTTCTTCTGTGAATAGACTGGTATCGACCCCCATTCAGAGTTTCTCTCTTGTTTGGTTTAGGTACCTCCCCCTCCTCTTTCATTGTGAATACTGAGCAGAAATATTCATTCAGTATCCCTGCTTTTTCACTGTCACCCTCTGCCCACATTTCCTCCCCTTTATTAAGTCTCTGTATCTCTTCCTTGATCTTTCTTCACTCCCTAATGTACCTATAAAAGGTTTTATCCCTCTTCTTAACAGAGTTGGCTATCTTCTCCTCAGTTTGTGCCTTTACTAGTTTGACTGCCTTCCCTGCCTCCTTCTGCTTTAACTGATAAAGTTCTCTGTCCTGCTCTTTCTGTGTTTCCTTATATTTCCTGAATGCTATCCTTTTCTCCTTAACCTTCCCTTCCACCTCTTTTGAGAACCATAGTGTTTTTTTCCTTCATTTTGTTTTGTTGATTTGCTTCACACAAAGGCTTGTTGCCTCTGCAATGGCTGTTTTGATTATTCCCCATTGCTTCTCCACCCCTCCTTCTTGCCCATTTGCTAGTGCTTTTCTGAGGCACTCTCTCATTTTCCCAAAGTCAGCCTTCCTGAAGTCCAATACTCTTGTTTTTGTATGGCTGTGTTTATTGTGAACCACAGTTTGGTGGTCACTTGTTCTCTGATGGCTACCCACTTCTAAATCTGAAATCCTTTCTCCTTCCCCATTTGAGAGTACCAGATCTAAGATTGCTCCCTCCCAAGTGGGTTCCAACACTAGCTGTCTAAGGCATGCCCCCTGTAGGGCATCAAGAATGACCCTGCTCTTGGATGTGCTTGCAGCAAAGGTAATCCAGTTAACATCTGCCATATTCAGGTCCCCCATCAAAAATATCTCCCCTTTTTCTGCCATTTTAAGGATGCTTTCTATCATTTCCTTGTCCATTTCCTCCCCCTGAGATGGGGGTCTGTACACAACCCCATGCGGATTGTGGCACCATTTCCTGTCTCCAGGGTGACCCATAGTGACTCATCAACTTCCCGTTTACTCTTTCGTTCTGTTGCTTTAATCCCTTCCCTTATATAGAGAGCTACTCCTCCTCTCTTTTACCCACCCTGTACCTCCTGTAGATTGTGTATCCTGGTATGCTAACATCCCAGTCATGGTTCTCTGTGTACCATGTTTCAGTGACTGCCACAATATCCAGGCATCCCTCTACCATCAAGGCCACTAGTTCAGGGAGCTTGTTACGCAGACTGTGGGCATTGGTACTCATCACCTTCAATTTTTTTTATGGCCTTACCCCTTTTAGCCCCATCCCTGTCCTTACTGCCTTTTTCTGCATTTACCCCTGTCCTGCTCCCTACTGACTTCTCTACCTTGGTGTTTACCTCTCTAACTACTGTGTTTTGTGGGAGGAGGCTGGGATTTCCCTGCCTTTTTTCAGTGCCTCCCTCCTTGGCTAGTTTAAATGCTTGCCAATGAAGCATTTAAACCTATCACCTAGGATCCTGGCTCTCCCCCCGGACAAATGCAAACCATCATGCCAGTATAGGCCTGCATCCCTCCAGGTGGCTCCCCAGTCCCCAATGAAGCCAAAACACTAAGCTCCACAGCAGTTTTTTGACCATTCACTGAATCCCATGGTGCAGAATGCCCTTGTATCCTCCTTGCCATAAGCAGGCAGCATCTCCGAGAAGGTTACCGTACATGCTACATGTCTAAGGCCCCATCCCAACTCTACAAACTCCTCTTGCACTGCCCTGATCCCATTCACAGCCAGGTCATGTGTCCCTAGGTGGACAATGACATCCAACTACCTCCCTCGTTCAGCTGCTCCCACGATCCAGAGGATTTGCTTCCTGTCCCTTCGAGCTGTGGTGCCAGGCAGGCACCTTACCTCCCTATCTCCTTCCTCCCCCACTGCTACCCCCCTAATGATCGAGTCCTGCACCAGGAGTTGTTTCCTTCCCCTGTGGGGTCTCGTGCCACACTTCTGTGGGTCTCCTTTGTGGAAGTTCCCTGCATCCTCCTTGGTCTCCACTGCAGGTGCCTCCATAGAGGAACCACTCTTCACCAGAACAGCATATGAATTGTGAAGAGGTACAACTGGAGGGATGCACCTCTGTTCCACCATCCTCTCCCTGAGCCCACCATGGTCCAACCGCTCCTCTTTCTTGGCAACCTCTGAGGGGTAGCACGGGAGGAAGGTGACCGAATATGGGTGACCATCATAATGGAGACCTTATAATGGTGTTTTCCTCATGGGCAACTGTAGGGGATGGTGACTGCCTATGTGGCGAAGGTAGGGTAGGCAATGGGAAGGGAGGGTCAGTGACAGGATGTGGTGGGATGGGGGATGAGGATTTGACCCATGGGAAACCTGCTTCCACCGAGCCAGCTGTGTGGTGTGGTAGGTAGGGTGCATGGCTCCGACAGAGCAGGATCCGGGTTTGGGACTGGTGGCGGGTATATAAATTTTGCAATTCCCGCAGCTGCAGGACTTAGAATTTTTTTGGAGCCGGGATGTGCCCCCCTCCCCGACATGCACCCCCCTGGAGTCGATAATCTTTATTTAGGGAGGTGCAGGGGCAAAGAAACCCACGGGGGTGTGGGGGGGCACAGCCCCCCATGTGCACAATTCCCGGTAGCCTTAATATGCATATCGCTGAAATTGTTTTCAGCGATATTGCAGGTCAGAATAATAGTGATCACCTTTGTGCAGTCGCTGTTATCACATAGAACCCCTCTGAGGTAGCAGTGATGGCCCTGGTGATCCCTGGGTCGGGGAAGAGGTTTCACAAATCCTAACCAGGTTAGCCCAGAGATGGGCAACCTCCTCCCTCAGACCAGAGAGGTGCCTGCAAACGGGGCAACATTGCAGCCTCCAGAATGTCTCCTGGAACACTGCTGCCCCACAGCCATTGCACTACACCACTCCCATCTTGACTTATTTTGTGTCCCTCTCCTGTTGCTTTGTATGCTTACCATCTCCTCCCTGTATGTATTTTTACACTTACTTTCCTACTGCCTATGTGTCCTTACAACTCTTGCCCTTCCTGTTCTGGGACAGGAATGTCCTGTAGTCTTCTGTAGTCTCTTCTTCTGTGCTTGGATTCAGACCTCCAGCAGCTGGGAGGGGGGAGAAAGAGTTATTTTTTCAGGTTCCTTGAAGGTTGATGAAACTAATGTGTCTCAGTGATCCTTCCTTTCCTACTGCCAAACAGGAAGTTCCTGTTGTCAGACAAATCCAGTGGCTATAAAGGTAGAACTGGCTTAGGGTGGGAGGGTGGAGGTGTGGGAAGGAGGGCAATTAGTAAAAAAGCTGTAACATTCTAGACTGCTGTTACTTGCTGTGAAAGCAAAGCTCTCCTCTGTCAAAAACAGCAGGAAGCTGTAATTGGAGACACCTGTTTTTGTACTCCTAAGCCACACCCCCAATTAGATTCACCCTCTGCTCCTGACTCAGTAAATTAGGCTGATACAGCCCCCTTCCTCAGAGAAACACACAGTGACTTTATTTTCCTTTTTTTTACTTAAATGGGACCCCAATCTTTTAATAAAGTATCTGTTTGCTTAATCCAAGCAGGCACTGACTCCTGCTGAGATAGAAGTGATTTATCAGTTAAAAAAAGCTGTAAAGTTCTAGACTACTGTTACTTACTGTGAAAGCAAAGCTCTCCTCTGTCAAAAACAGCAGGAAGCTATAATTGGAGACACCTGCTTTTGTACTTCTAAGCTCCTAAGCCACACCCCCAATTAGATTCACCCTCTGCTCCTGACTCAGTAAATTAAGCTGATACAGCCCCCTTCCTCAGAGAAACACACAGTGACTTTCTTTTCCTTTTTTTTACTTAAATGAGACCCCCTTCTTCTAATAAAGTATCTGTTTGCTTAATCCAAGCAGGCACTGTCTCCTGCTGTAATAGAAGTGATGTATCAGTAAAAAAGCTGTAAAGTTCTAGACTGCTATCACTTGCTGTAAAAGCAAAGCTCTCCTCTGTCAAAAACAGCTTGATGGTGTTACTAAACTGGGAAAAGGTAAGAATATACCCAAGGTCTTCTATAGAGTTTTAAGGGTTCATTTTGGATACCTGATTAGGTGCTCTTAGGTGAAAGATATATTGCATCCCCTAAAGAGAATTTTATCTGAGCCTGTACATTTGGGTTCACTAGCATAAGGTTCACAGTTTGAATCCCTCCAGAACTTGAGACTAAAGGTGATTCGGACCCTCAAGCAGACATGAGGGTTACCCTGTCTGTTACCTGTTCACACTCTTGCACTCGGAAGTTGGCACTGTGGGAGCAGATGGCCTGACCTGCTGAGTGCATTTGTGACAGATTGGTTGGCAGCGGTGCGAATAAATTTGGTAACACAAGCTTTAACTGTTCAGTGTGTCAGCTTAATACTGTACAGCTCACTTGCAAAAAGAGGCAGTGATTTATTTTTAAAAAGGAAACAGAACTATATAATTTTGTGTACAGTCAAGTTCTTACCTGTTTTATTTTTTTTTCTAAAGTGCAAGTTAGAGTAGCCATAGTTAGGGAAGAAGATGACCTCCAACTACAGCGGGCACACTGCAGACTACTTGAAGCAGTTGTGCAAGGACAGAGGAGTCCTGTATGAGGTGAGAGCCACCAAGCAGAAACTCATGGATGCCCTGATGGCAGCAGGTGCCCAGAGCATCGAGTCATAGACTGTGACTGTAAAGGACCAAACCTTCTGCATGGAGGGGCTAGTGGCCAGTGCAGTGTCCAGATCTGGTGAGAAGGGAAGCAGAACCAGTGCAAGTGAAGGGCTACAGCAGCAGGGGAAGGTCAACAGCATTCTGGAGCCAGAAGCAATCCAGCTGCAGATTGAGTTGTGCAGAATGGAGCTGGAGTTCCAGAGGGAGGCTGAGCGGGGACAGCAAGAAGAAGGAGCGAGAACGGTGAGAAGCGGACCATGAACAGCAAGATGTGGACCGTGAGGAGTGTAAGTGCCAGAAGCAACATGAACTGGAGAAGTTATGACTCAAACCACCAGCACCAGAGCAGGTAAGTGGCTTGGGTTTAACTGGAACTACAGGACTGGGTTACAAATTGAATTCCAAATTGATAGCTAAATTTAAAGAGGGGGAGGATATGGATGCCTTTTTAAATTCCTTTGAAAAAGTTTGTATTCAGGCTAAAATTTCTAGAGGATCCTGGAGCTTCCAGCTATCCCCGCTACTTACTGGGAAAGCTCGGGATGCATTGGGTCAAAAGGACAATGAGGACAGTAATGATTACAGCAAACTTAAAGCTGCACTTTTTAAAAATTTGATTTAACTGCAGAAGGCTACAGAGCTAAATTCTGTAAGCTCAGGAGAAGCCCTGACATGAGCTATGAGGAGCTAGCCATGAAACAACGTCAATGTTTAAAACATTGATGGGAGGGGATTGAAGCAAACTCTGTAGATAAAATTGAAAATGTTATTTTGTTGGAACAGTTTTTTTGGGCATGCCCAGCAGAGCTGAAAACCTGGCTGGAGGACTGAGATCCCAAAACAGTACAAGAGGCTGCTGAACTCTCGGACCGCTATGCCAAGGGCAGACCTGCTCTGAGAGTGAACGGGGTGGGCGTGGCAGCGCAGAAAGGGAAAAGTGCACCTTCAGGGCAGTGAAAACCCTCCCTTCCTCTACCAAAACCAGTTAGATCCAGGTTTCAAAGAAGAGGTTTCTCTGAGAAAAGAAACGAATGTTTGGTCTGTAAAGAAACCTGGCATATTGCCAGAAAGTGTCCCAAAAGGGTGAGCAATATGCAGAATGGGGCTAAGAAAGAAGTGGGTTGTTTGTGTGTCCCTGGAAGCATACCTGTGAACATGAGGGAACACATGTATCCAGTCACGGTGAATGGTGTACAGACACAAGGGTTAAGGGACGCAGGGGAATCCCTGACATTGGTAAAAGGGGATCTGGTAGGGGCTAATCAGTTTATACCCAATGAATTTGTAACTGTACAAGACTTCACTGGGGAGGAGAAAACATTGCCACTCGCTAGTGTTCTCCTAGATGTGGGTGAAACAGGGGAGCTGTGCAACAGGTGGCTGTAGCCAAAACTTTAGCAGTTGACATCATCCTTGGCAACAATCTCAAACAGGGAGTTACCTCCTGATAGGACATCCTGTTTGTATATTTTTTATATTCTAAAAGGAGGAACTAGATGATATCATAGAAAGTGTGTGGAGACACAGAGTTTTAAACTGTATACTGTGTTTGAACTTGTAACATATCTTTTTGGACTCTTAAGAAACAAGATCTCTGATCTAACTTAAGCACTGTAAAGATGTAATAAATTAGATAGAAAAAGTCTGTGGCCCAGATATTCAAACTGCGCCAGGCTGTGGCGAAAGCTTGGGCACAGCTCAACTTGGCTGTGCAGGGGTGTGGACTGGGCGAAATTCAACGGAGCTGCTCCATGGCTCAGCAGCATTGAATATCGCACCCTGGCCACCCTCAGTGTGCATGGCGCAGTGGCACTGCGCCAGCGCAAGTGGCCAGAGTGGAGCATGGGGATGCGCTTGCGCATGTTCCATTGCGCTATGCACAGCAACCGCGATATTCAAAACTTGACATGCAAATGGGGCCATAATGTATGCAAGGTGCAAATGGGGCCATTTGCATGTCATTATGACCCCATTTGGATGCAGGTGCGCTGATCCCCGACGACTTGCGCCTGGCGCCCTGCCAGGCAGCAGCCGTCGGGGACCAACGCCCCCTGCAGCCGGCAATGTGCTCCACAGCCCAATCGCGGACATTTGTGTATAAAAATAAATAATTCCAATGTCCCTGGTGGTCCAGTGGACCGCTATCTGCCCGATCGTAGGCATCTGTATAAATAAATAAGAAAGTCCAATATCCCAGGTGGTCCAGTGGACCACTATCTGCTCGATCGCGGGTATTTGTATAAATAAATAAGAAAGTCCAATATCCCTGGTGGTCCAGTGGACCGCTATCTGCTCGATTGTGGGCATCTGTATAAATAAATAAAGAATTCCAATATTCCTGGTGGTCCAGTGGACGCTATCTGCCCGATCGCGGGCATTTGTAGAAAAATAAATAAGTCCAGATACCTGGTGGTCTAGTGGTCCCCTCTCTCACCGCCCACTTCACCGCCCCTCCCGTCAGTCAGCGGTGGCAGCACCCACCACCTGCCACCTCGCCGCCCACCGACTGACATTGTCGGTGGGGGCTGTATGCCCATTGGTTCACAGCGTGAGCCAATGGGCGCAGCTAGCTCGAGTCAGATTATTATTATTCCAGATATGTGAATGATTCATTCACATATCTGGAATGTGTAGTATGGCAGTTGCACGCCCATTGGCTCACGCCAGGAACCATCGGGCGACAGCCCCACCGACAGTGCCGTCAGTGGGCGGGCGGGCGGCAGGCGGTGGGTGCTGCCGCTCACCGCCGACCGGGGGGAGCGGGGCAGTGGGGCTCAGTGGGCAGGTGGGGAGGGCGGTACTGCTAGACCACCAGAGATATTGTACTTTCTTATTTATTTATACAGATGCCCGCAATCGGGCAGATAGCGGTCCACTGGACCACCAGGGATATTGGAATTCTCTATTTATTTATACAGATGCCCATGATTGGGCAGATAGCGGTCCACTGGACCACCAGGGATATTGGAATTCTTTATTTATTTATACAGATGCCCGCAATCTGGCAGATAGCGTCCACTGGACCACCAGGGATATTGGAATTTTATTTATTTATACAGATGCCCACGACAGCAGATAGCGTCCACTGACCACCAGGGATATTGGAATTTTTATTTATTTATACAGATGCCCGCATCGGGCAGATAGCGGTCCACTGGACGACCAGGGATATAGGACATATTTCTTTTTTCCATTTCAAATGCCCACGATCGGGCAGACAGCGGTCCACTGGACCACCAGGGATATTGGACAGGATTCTTCTTCTGTGTTTACAGATGCCCACAATCGGGCATGGGGGGGTGCCTCCAGATGCAGCCGGAGCTCGGATGGCCACCCACAGGTGGCAGCTGCCGTGTTGCGCCATGCAATGTGGCAGCTCACCTGTGGGTGGCCATCAGTTGATCCCTTTTTTTTTGGATCAACTTTGTGCTGGTGCAGGTAGGGGTTGAGCATGCATGGCTCTGCACATCCCGGGCTGAATATCGGGCTGTGCAGGGTATGCATGGGCACACCCTCCCTACCTGCACCTGCATACATTACTGATGCGCTTCAGCGCAATGAGATTGTGCCACGTATTTTCCCTTTTGAATATCGCACTAGGGCGATCTCGTGGTGTGTTGCGCCATGCAACCCTTTGACTATCTGGGCCTAATTGTATTATGGTAGGAGTTTATGTTTTGTACTTTAACCTTGTTCTTTTAAGTGATTGTATGCTTTTTGATATAGTGTTCTGTGTTTACATTTTACATATTTTTATCCATCTTAGTAAATATATTATTTTGAAAGACTGCCTGGGTGTGTCTTTGAATTTCTTTTTGCATGTGACATATAGAGGGTTAAGACTGACAAAAACTGTTCAAAGCTTGATGGTGTTACTAAACTGGGAAAAGGTAAGAATATACCTAAGGTCTTTTATACAGTTTTAAGGGTTCATTTTGGATACCTGGTTAGGTGCCCTTAGGCGAAAGATATATTGCGTCCCCCAAAGAGAATATTATCTGAGCCTGTACATTTGGGTACACCAGCATAAGGTTCACAGTTTGAGTCCCCCAAGAACTTTAGAGCAAAGGTGATTTGGACCCACAAGCAGACGGGAGGGTTACCCTGTCTGTTACCTGTTCACACTCTTGCGCTCGGAGGTTGGCACTGTGGGAGTATAGGGCCTAACCTGCTGAGTGCATTTGTGACACTGAGCTCTGCCCCTACACTTACACATTTTGAGATGTAACAGTCTGGATGGCAGAGGGCATACTAAATTAACTTTCTTAGGGTCATTTTTTGAAATATGTTTTTTTTTTTACTTTATTGTGCAATAGAGATTTAAAGAAATGAAAGTCAGCATGCAGCTACCAGGTCCTTGTTAGCTGAGCAGTAACTTTGATTTTCTTCAGATCTCTACTATAACATATTTAAAAAGTATTTAAATAAATAACCCTATAGAACTCAATGGAGCATACCCGCACAGTCTCCAGACTATCATATTATGAAACATGCGAGCGTGGGAGCGGAGCTCAGTATCAGGAAGAGGAAGGGATTGGGATCTCAGCTCCACAAAACCTAAATATGATTGCTTCCCTTCCAAAAACCCTGGAATAAAAAAAAATAATTTTCATATCCTTGAACTTCAGGGGAGGTGAGGATCATATGTGTGTTTGGGGCATTTTTTAACTGAGCATAAAAGGTATTCTTTAATGCCAGTGGTGAGTTGAGTTCTGGCACAGTGTACTTCACTAATTACCAGAACAAAAGGAAAACAAAAGTACCTTTTATTCTGCTAATTGCTCCAAGACAACTTCTGCCATGATCCGCTGCAACACCTGAAATGCCAGAACTCAACCCGTTGCTGGCCACATCTGTATGTTAGGAGAAACAAATCCTCTTTGTGCCAATTAACACCTGGCAGTGTGATTTTCATTGCAGCACAGTCACAAGAAGGACTCCATATCTTGAGACTAATAATCATTTTTATGTATAGCCCCAAAGACGCAAAGAAGTGCAAGATCATGCACACAGGGAAGAGAAACCCTGAAGCCACCTATGGGCTGGGAGGGGAGTTGCTGGCAGTCACAAGGGAAGAAAGAGATTTGGGTGTCATCATCACTGATGACCTGAAATCATCCAGGCAGGCCTCTAAAACAGTAGGTAAGGCTAGAGGGATGCTGGGGTGTATTAGATGGGGTATCACAAGTCGGAAGAGGGAGGTAATAATCCCTCTTTACAAGACACTGGTTAGGTCTCATCTGGAGTACCACATGCAGTACTGGAGGACACACCTTCACAAGGACATTAACCAAATTGAGGCATTCCAGAGAAGGACAACCAAAATGGTGCAGGGACTGCATCAGAAAACATATGAGGACAGATTAACTGAACTCAATATGTATACCCTAGAACAAAGGAGGGAGAGAGGTGATATGATTAAAACATTCAAACACCTTAAGGACATTAACAAGGTGAAAGAGTCTAACATGTTTCACTATAAGAAGAATAGCAGGGCAAGAGGACACAGCATGAGATTAGAGGGAGGCTGATTAAGGGGTAATGTGAGGAAGTTATTTTTCACAGAAAGGGAGGTGGATGCATGGAATGGCCTACCTCAGGAAGTGGTGGATATGAATACAGTGCAGGGCTTCAAACAGGCATGGGATAGGCATAAGGGAGCAATACAGATGAGTATGAAGAGATAGGCCAATGACAGAGCAAAGGCCTATGGCACATTCATAAGGTAAAAAAAAGAAATGGGCAGACTGGATGGGCCTTGCGGTCCTAATCTGTCGTCAACTTCTATGTTTCTATGTAAGTGTGGAGGTGCTATGCGGTGGCTTTTTGTACCCCATTTTGCACCTTTATAGTTAGTGACAGACTTGAGCCCCACAAGTTTCAGGCAAGTGCAGTTCACCATGTGGTGGGATTTCTAGTTGGTAACCCCTACTCTAGAGTGCTATATATAGAATAAAGGATGGGGAAGGGTGTGATATGAGTATTTAATGCACACCCTCGATGTGGGATGCTACTTAAACCCCGAGGGTGAAACCCGAGGGGTTTATCAAAGCGTCCCACAATGAGGGTGTGCATTAAATTCTAATATGCACACCCTCCCCATCTTTTATTTTATATAACTGGGCAGCAATTTTTTTTCCAACCCAATTTATGTCACAGACACACACAAACACAGACACACACACACACACACACACACACACACACGTCACTCTCTGTCCTCAAGTTGATTTTTTCATTTTTTCTCTTTACTTTTTTTTTTTTTTACTTACAGTCTGTAGTCCTGATCACACTTGTAAATGCAAGGCTCTGTTCTGGCTCACCACTCACACCTGCTATGTCCCAAAGTGGATGAGCAACAGGATCAACCAGATATAAGGTTGTTTTTTTTAGAGGGGCAAGGGTGAATGGTAGAATCAACCAGACACATTTACAGGGGGAAAAAAGTTAGTTTGTGGTTGTACGCTGGCAATGTCGCAAAGTGGACGGACAGCAGGATCAACCAGATACAGCTTTTAAAGGCTGTGAAAGGTAACATCAACCATATATATTTAAAGAAAATAATAAGACTAACGATGGACTGGTGATGCTGTGGTGGCTCCATGGTAAGCGACAGATGGGGCTGCAATGTTTACAGAACTGTTAAGCCCCACCACAAACAAGACAAGAGCCAATGAGAGAGCGGCATAGTTTGATTGACATGGCTCGTGACTGTCATAATAACCAGCTGGTTATTACAGCAAATATCAACTGGGTCAGCTCATAGATACAAATTAATGACCAGTTATTATACCCTAATTATAAAACACGGCAAGGCTTTTAAGAAATGTTGAAAATAAAACAACTCACAGACACCTGCTTTGATGCACATGTGTCCTGCCTCACATAACAGCAGGGCACATGCACAGCCCATGTGTATAGTGCATGATATTCTTCTAGGCCTCAGCCAGGCAGGAAACTGGAGTTGCACAATCAATTTTATAAGCTCTAAAGCTGCAGATTCCTATGATACTGCACAATATCATCTGCGATCCTTCACATAAACTGTTAAACAATGCGGTCTTGTAGTACCTAGTGCTATACTAGACTTCCAGTTATAACTGAAATATTAGGGGCTTTGCTAAATTATTCTTATATCATTTCATTGTGGTGTAATCTGTGCAGTAGTACATGATTCCATAAGTGAGAGTGTTCGGTCCTGAATGGCGCTGTAAGTGGGTTTGGACCACTCAGCAAAAGGAATTTGGTTTTCTGTACTATATCACGAAATGCATACCAATCCTTGAACAGTTGCCAGCAATTACTAATAGGTACACTGCCTACAGAGGGAGGTTGAGAAAGATTTGTCTGATTACTGCAGTAGGGCAGTGATTAAAGCAAACAGAATGCTGGGTTGCATAATGAGGGGATAGGATAAACAGAAGATGTCAGGAGGTGATCCACCCACTGTACAGGTCACTGGTGTGGCCACACCTGGAATACTGTTCATGGTGCTAGAGCCTACACCTAAGGAAAGACTGCAACAAGGTAGAGGCAGTACAGCACAGGGTAACTGAGATGGTCCATGGCCATAGGGAAATGATGCATGAGGAGAGCCTGCAGCACTTCAATATGCACACCCTGGAGAAGAGAAGAGAAAGGGGTGACATGATTGAGATATGCAAGTAACTGCATGGGATAAATAGAGGGGACGCCAAGGAACGTCTCTCCTTGAGTTCAAACACAAGGATGAGATGGAATTCACCAAAACTGGTGGGGAGGGGGGAGATTCAAAATGGAGGCCCATAAGCACTTCTTCATGGAAAGGCTGGTGGAGATATGGAATAAGCTACCAGAGGCAGTGGTACAGGGCAAATTAATCAACAGCTTTAGCCTATTAGTTCAATAGCAGCTCTCTCAGTCTTGACAGAATGCTTATGTTGCAGCTACTTCAGTTCTGAAACAGGATTTCTGAAAGAATATTGCAGGCAGTTTTCTAGTGGATAGGTTTGCATTTATGGTGGTTTTGCAGATTCTCCACATCACATTGTGTGATGCAGTATTCAGAAACAAAATGCCCAGTCAGTTCTAGGATAGATTATGTTTCTTGTCCTGCTGAATGCTGAGTGTGAGAAGGAAAGCTATTTTCAGAACTTATACTCTGGCTGAGTATCACACCACTCATCTGGATGCTGGGCGATGTCATGTAGATGAATGGATGCAACCACTGTCTATAGGCACAGCTGCCACCTTTCAGCTACACAAAGTTTCTGCCCATCAACCAGCAGAACAGCATCATGATCAGCCTCACTAATCATTGGCCTGTCACCATTGAGCCCCTTGCCACCTGAGCTGCATTGAATGGAGCAGTAACATGCCTCTGAAGGCCACTAATCATAAAATATGTTTGCTATGCATGGGCAAGCAAACATAAAAAGGTGAGGACAGTAACAAAGGGTAGGATTGCCACTAGAGCAAGGCAAAATAGTTAGGTAAGGCAGGCAGACTGGATGGCCCAAGAGCCTTTTTCTTTCATCATCATCTATGTAGATAGAGAAAAGCTGAGGGTGAGAGAGAGGTGGTGGCAAAACAGGCACTGGTTACTTCAAGGATGTTTTCAAAGGGACACAAGGAAGTAAGAGCTAGGTCCCCTGGTGCATAGCTCTATGCTCTAACCACTAGGCCAGACTGCTTCTCCAACACTTTAATAATGGAGCCAAAACATGTTTGTTGAGCATTTTCAGTGATTTGTTCCTGCAACATAAGCAGAGATCATCAAAATACATAAATCTGCAGCCTTTCATTTTCCTTGGACATCTGAGTGGAGATTACACTGGTGCAAACTGACTTAGTTTGTGTTCTTAGGAGCAACACACCTTGGGATACTGAAGTGGTTTAAAATGTTTCCTGACTATGGTACTTTGTTGCTTGATTTAGTGGTACTTGGATACCGTGACCTTCAACTATTTGATTCCAGCTCTGCACTTATATGTTTATGTATGAATTTCGGTCTCTCAATAAAAAAAATATAAATACTGTAAACAAATATATTTAGTGATACTCTCTGTTTTTTACTTCTTACTTGGCTCAGCTCCAACCTTCCTTTTAGCATCCAGAATCCTTCCCAGTAACTGTCTTCTGGGAGCCTCCCTCTGACTCTCCAATTTGCAAAATGCAACTTAGAGCTCTGATCTGTCTCGGGGGGGGGGGTTGACTTGGGAGGAATGTGTTTTGCTCCTGTTGAGGGCAGGTCATCAAAGGAGGAAATCCTGTGGAAGAACCCCTGATTTGTACCCTGAGGGCCTTATCAGCAATCCAAGACCCACTCCTTTGAGTCAGTACATCGAGGCTGGGGGAGACACCACACTATAGAAGAGGGATTGGGGAGTTTTTTTTTATTTAAAGAGTGACCGGGGCAGGAGAAGGACACTGAACCATCAATGGGGTAGCTGTTGATTGATGGGGACTGGGATCAGGGCTGGGGAGGGGGGACACTACACTATGGAAAAAGGATCGGGGAATCTATTTTATTATAAGAGTGATCAGGGTGGGAAGTGGGACACTACACTTTTGAAAAGGGATCGAGGAGTCTGTTGTATTATAAGAGTGATCGGGGCTGGAAAGTGGGGACACTACACTATGGAAAAGGGATCAGGGAGTCAATCTATTATGAGTGATCTTGTCTGGGGAGGGGGATACTACACTATGGAAAAGGGATCGGGGAGTCTTTTGTTTTAATAGTGACTGGGGCAGGGGAGGGACACTGTACCATCAACGGGGATGTATATGATCAATGGGGACAGGGATCGTGCCGGGGTAGGATGCTGTACTAACAATGGGGATTTATTGAATTGATGGGGAGAGGAATCAGGGCTAGGGTGGTCCATTTGACCACCAGGGGTACATGTTTATATTCACCTAAGGGATTGGGGTGGGGGGTGACTGGCCTGGTGCATTCTGCCAGAAGTATCCTTGCAAATGAGCACATAATGGGCATGCAAATGGCCCCTTTGTGCCGTGCATGACCAATGGGCTCATTTGCATGTTTATGCTGAATATCACCCATGCGGGCTGTGGTGCATAAAGGTTGCACCATGCATTCCCCTATGGGTGGTCTTCAGCCCCGCACCCTGGATGCACCATGCCATGCATGGATCCCACTTGCTGTGCTCCACACATCCAGGGTCCAATATTCAAACAGATTCCTTGATCTGTATGGATCATGCAATCTGTTTGAATACAGTACCAGAGCAGGCTGGCCCATTTTATTTGTGTGGCATAACGTTTTGCGTGCGCATCTGGTTGGCTCTGAATATGTCTCCCTCAATCATCACTAATAGTAATAGTGACATCAAATGCAACATAATAGAACCATTATGTATGATAGATCATGAGTTATTGAATTAAAAATGGCTAATAAAATCATACCAAATAAGGATAAACCCATATTTTATAAATATAATATGGGAAATTACACAAAAATGAGAGCGGACATAAAAAACTGGAACTGGATATCAGAAATGAATGGTGAAGACACAGAAGACTGTTGGCAAACATTCAAGAATAAAATACTTGGCTTAAGGAACAAATACGCTGAACATAAAAATATCTAAAACAACAATGGAAAAATATCTTCCTGGTTCATGAAAAAAATAACCAACATGATTAGTAAGAAAAAGAGGGCATATCATTTTTTTTTACAAATACCCATGCCCAGGAAACTAGACCAGACTAAAACCTATAATCAAAATACTAAAAAAAGAAATCAAGTTGGCTAAAAGAAACTATGAAACCACTAACAGTAGAAGTATGAAAGATTTTATAGTTATGTAGACAACAAAATAACAAACCACCACCACAGGGCTGATAAAAAAAAAAACAATAATGAGGTCACATCTAATGAACAAGAAATGGCAAACTTAATAAATACCTACTTTTCTTCAGTCTGTGAGCCCAGGGACAAAATATTACCTAAATTATATCCAAGGGATAATGTTGAAACTATCAAAAAGGAAGAGGTTTTGAAACATCTAATATCCCCACAGGTCAACAACTCATCTAGTCCAGATGAATTGTCACCTAAAATCTTAAAAGAACTGGTGATGGAAATAACTCTAATATCAACATATATATTTAGCATACCATGATTCACCTGTGAAGTCCCTAAAGACTGGTAAAAAAGGCAGAAATTACACCTATTTTTTAAAAATGGGGACAAAAAATTTGCTGAGAATTACTGCCCTATCAGTATTACAGCATTTGTGTGTAAAATAATGAAAAGATGTACAGTATCAAAGAGAGACTGGAAACTGACTGTAAAATCAAAAACATTAATGATAAATTCCAACATCGATTTAAAGCAGGCCGCTCATGTATAACAAATATATTGGCATTTTATGAGTACGTGAGTCATGAATTGGATCAGGGAAATGCAGCTGATTTAATATTTCTTGATTTCAGCAAGCTGTCAACATCGTACCATCGGATAAATTATTAGATAAAATGACAATGTTTGGTATAAATGACAGACTCATTAGTTGGATATCAAACTGGCTCAGTATGCAAACCCAAAAAGTAAAAGTTAAATAACATTCATGTTCAGAATGTGACATACTTAGTGGAGTACCATAAGGCTCTGGATTGGGACTGGTTATAGTTAGTATTTTCATAAGTAACCTAGGCATGGGCATTACTAATATCTGCAATGAGTTCGCAGATATTACAAAAATAGGCGGAAAGGCTAAAAATACATCAGACACTGATACACTACAAAATGACCTAGATAAATTAGTAAATTGGTCGAAAAAAATGGATATGAAATTTAACAGTAGCAAATGTACGGTAATGTATTTGGGTAAGAGCAATATAAACAAAGATTATTACACAGATAATATAAAACTCAAAATAACTACATGTGAAAAAGACCTTGGCCTATATATAACCAATGATTTAAATAATAGGAAGCAAGCAAACACCGTATATCAAAAGCAAGCCAATTAAGCACAATAAGAAGGCATTTCACACACAGATCAGAACAATTAATTTTGCTATTCCACTGTGCTTATGTTAGGCTGATTATTGACTATGGGTCATAGGTATAGGGAGGCCTGTGAATAGGTGGCACAGTTAAGATAGAAAAGATAAAACACAGGGCAACCAAGATGATCAGAGGCTTGGAGAACTTTCATTTTCATTTCATTTCTATTTTTTATACTGGATAGGCATGCAAGCAATACTGCCCATTTTCACAAGGATCCAGTGACAAGACATCAGTGCATACATACATTACAAAACAGAAGTACATGGGTAAATTAATTTGTGAGCAGGATTGTATAGGAACTCAACTGATACAGAGGGTAACATAAAAATACATAGAAACATAGAATTTGATGGCAGATAAGGACTGCTTGGCCCACCCAATCTGCCCATTTCCCTACCTAATGGATAAGCTGCAGATCCTAGTTAACCAATAGCCTACTTCCTCCTATCCCCACCCCCTAGAATTGCCTTATGTCTGTCCACGCATTCTTGAATTCCCCCCCATTTTTAACTCCACGACCTCCTCAGGAAGGCCATTCCATGTATCCACAACCCTCTCCATGAAAAAATATTTCCTCACATTACCTCTGAGCCATCCCCCATTATCTTCAAATTGTGACCCCTTGTTCTTGCACATCTCTTTTTCTAAAAGATGCTACCCTCTTGTACTTTGTCGATTCCCTAGAGGTACTTGAACGTTTCTATCATATCCCCCCCTCTCCCTCCTTTCCTTGAGGGTATACATATTAAGCTCCTTTAGTCTCTCTTCATATGTCTTCCGGTGCAGACTTGCACCATTTTGGTTGCCCTCTTCTGGACAGCCTCCACCCTGTCTATGTCCTTGTGGAGATAGGGTCTCCAGAACTGCATGCAGTACTCCAAATGGGGTCTCACCAACTGTCTGTACAGAGTGATAACAACTTCATGTTTTCTGCTGGTGATGCCTCTCCCTATACATCCCAGTATCCCCCCAGCCCTCCATGCTGCCCTCTCACATTGATTTCCCACCTTTAGGTCATCTGATATGACTACCCCCAGGTCCCTTTCCATTTTTGTTGTTATTAGTATCTCACCCCCCATTGTGTATTCTTCCCCTGGGTTTTTTTTCCCAGGTACATTACTTTGCACTTCTTAGCATTAAATCTAAGCTGCCATACACTTGACCATTCTTCCAACCTTGCCAAGTCCCTTCTCATCCTTTCCACCCCACCTTGTGTATCAACCCTGTTGCAGATCTTTGTGTCGTCTGCAAAGAGACATACTTTTCCTTCCAGTCCCTCTGCAATGTCACTTATAAAGACAATGAAGAGGACCAGTCCTAGAACTGAACCCTGCATTACCCCCTTTCTTCAGAGTGGACTCAGTTTACTATTACCCTCTGTGTCCTGTTCTCCAGCCAATTTTTTACCCAGGCTACCATCTTGGGACCCACTCCAAAGCTGGCTAACTTGCATATTAATACTGAAAGTTTAGTACATGTCTCTAACAGGCAGATGTTAGAGGTAAAAACATCATTGCTTTATTTACAAGCAAAATGTTAGGGGTAAGAACAAACATTTCTTTAAGTGCAGTGACAATGGGAATTGTCCAGAAGGTATTGATTTAGTTGACATTTGAATAGACCAAGGGAGGTACACTGAGCAAGAGGGTGAGGCATGCTGTTGAAGAGTTTTGCACCTATGAAGGAGAGGGAGTTCTGGCCTTGGGTGGTGTGGCAGAAAGGGATGGAGAATGTGTTACTCAAAGTCAATCAATCAAAGTCTTTATTTATTTAACCAGGCATTGAGCAAGCTCACTTTCGAGGTGGACCTGGGTTTGTTAACAAAGAACAAGGGACAATATACATGGGATACAACACACAAGAAAATAGTAATAATACAAATAAAGTGAGATACAATAATACAGTATATACAAAGTATCAGCAGGTAGCATTGACAGTAGTATATGTTTGGAACAGAAGGTACAGCTAGTTTTGGGTAGGACACAATTTTTCATAAAAATAAAGAAATATACATATCAGGTGCACTGAACACAAATAAAACCTAATATAAAAAGATATATAGTGATACGGTATGGAGAATTTAGAGCTGGAACCAGGGTCAAAGGAATGTGGAAGGGACTGATATGGGGGGTAGAAAAAGGGGAGAGGGAAGAGTCGATTATAGATATAGATCATATGACGTTGACTTTGATTGATAAAGGTCACAGTGATGAGTACTTCTAGGGAGGCCAGTTACAAACCTGACAATGTTATTATAAGTTGCCCTTAGCCTAGTAAGGTTTTTCTGGGGGTTGGATGGGGAGTAAACGATCGATCCATAGTCGATGAGTGGCAGTAGGAAACTGTTAGCCACCAGCGCCTTGGTTTTGGGGTGTGAGGAATAGTTTAATGCGGAAGAGTGTACCTAGATGTTGGTGTACCTTTTGATAAGTTGAAAGATATGGTATTCAAAAGAGAGGTGAGGGTCAAGGTATATACCCAGGTATTTAAATTCTGTGACTCTTTCAATTGGGTTACCGCTGTTATCTGTTAGAGTGAAGTGAAAATCTGAGGGTTTCCTGATGCCCGAGAATACAATGGATTTAGTTTTCTTAGCGTTGTGAACCAGTCCATGAAAGGAGAACAAGAGTGCAGTTTGTTAAAATCACACTGAAGTTTGCTGAGGAGAGCTGAGAGAGATGTGTCTTTGCAGAACAGAGCTGCATCATCAACATATAGGATTAAGTTGGTGTCATGGTAAATGTCGGGGAGGGAATTAATGGCGAGTGAGAAGAGCAAGGGGCCCAAGATGGATCCCTGAGGAACTCCAAATTTAATGGGTAGCAAATTGAACTGTTGTTCACCTATCCAAGTTATGTGGGATCTTCCACTGAGATAGCTACTGAACCAATTCAGTACATCCTCAGAGAAGTTTTGCTGGGAGAGAGTGTTAAGGAGTACCTGGTGAGCGACAAGATCGAAGGCCTTGGTGAGGTCTGTGAATACTGAGCCAGTGTAGAGACTTTCAACGTTGGCCTTGTTGATAAAATTGGTGAGTTGAACAAGTGCTGTCTCTGTATTGTGGCCTGCCCTGAAGCCATGCTAGGATCCTATGAGTAGATCATAACTTTTTAGAAAGTCAAAGGTTTGGTCGAGGACAATTTTTTCCAAGATTTTGGAGAGTGGGACAAGTAGGGAGATAGGCCTGAAACTGCAGACATCATTTTTTGATCCGGATTTATGGAGGGGTTTTAAGATGACACTCTTCCATTTGGTGGGGAAGACACCAGTGCATAGTGAGTGGTTGATGATATTGGTAAGGGGAGGAGCAATGTGTTTGATTACTAGTTTCAGAATTCTGTAGTCAATGGCGTCAGATCCTAGGCTAGGTCTTGGACTGTTATTATGAATGTAGTCAGCCACTTGTGAGGGTGTGAGGTAGAAGAAATAAAAGGGTGGGGGGTTGGGGCTGAGATGGAATGGTTAGGTGGGGGACAGGGGTTGTCCTTAGAATTTCTCCTACTGTGTTAAGGGAGTGTGGGTTTATATTTGTCAAGGTCTGCAAAGTGGGAGTTAAATAGGTTGGCAACTTCTCGGGATTCATTAATGAGTATACCATCAGTGTTAAGGAAAATTTGCTCATCTCTGGTTTCTTTCCCAAGGAAATGGTTCATGGTTTTCCAGGTGAGTTTGGAATTGCCCCACATGCTGAATTGTGTCTCTCTCTGGAAGTTAACTTTGGCTGTGTGGACAGCTGATTTACACTTGTTGCGAAGTTTTTCATATTGTTGTTGGAGATAAGGGAGTCTAAGTTTGCAATAAGAAGATAAAGCCTTGTCTCTTTTTTGCATAAATTTAAGGAGATCAGTGGTGATCCATTAGTTTCTGTGTGACCTGACTGTAAGCCTTTTGAGGGGATGAAGGAGTCACATATGCTGGTGAAGGTTTTACTAAAAGAGTCCAAGGCATCATCAATATTTTGGATGTTCCTGGTGAAGGACCAGTCAGTGGCTGAGATAACTTTATCAAATTCTTCTGTGTTAAAGTTTCTTTAATTGTCTGGATAGGATGTAGTTTGGTTCACCTTTGAGACCTTTAGCAGACCAGTAGCTGCACTGTGGTCGCTAATGTATTTGGGAAGGACTCCTGGTACGAGGGCCCGGTTAGGGTTAGTGATGATAATCCAGTCAAGAAGAGATTTATAGCTGGAGTTATAGTTTGTGTGGGTGGTTGATGAGATAATTTGGTGAAGTCTGAGCCCTGAGATGAGTTCTCTGGCAACATCGGCCTAGCTAGTATGCCAGTTAAGATTGAAATCACCCATAATGATCCATTCCCTGTTCTTAGGGAGTGAGTTTTTGGCTTTGAGGAGGGTTTCTAACTCATTGCAAGGAGTGCCTGGTGGGAGGTAGGCTATGGTAAGGGTGAGGATTTTGCTGTTACCAAGCACAATGTTTATGGAGAGTGATTCGGGGGGTGTTGAGCTACAGGTCTAGTTCCATGTATGTAAGGTGATTGGAGATGTAAAAAAGGCACCCCTCCCATTTTCCATGTTCTATCCACTCTGATAACTGAGTAGCCAGTAGTGTTAATTTCTGAGGCTGGAATTCTATCAGAGAGCTAGGTCTCTGTGAGTGCTATGATGTTGTAGCTGTTGGTTGAAACCCAGGATTCAAAGCAAGATTTCTTAGCCATTAGGCTTTGGATATTGAGGTGTGCAATGGTGATTGTATTCCTAACTGTGGCAGGGGGGCATTGGGGTTGAAGTTATGGTTGTGGGGGCCAGGGCTGGGGTGAACAGAGTCAGATATCAATAACAGTAGCAGGAAAAGTCTTTTTTGTCTGTGGAAAATGTTTCATATTTTTGTAGGAGGAGGGAAGGGTGTGGAATTGTCTGTTGTTGTAATTGCCCAGCAGGGAGAGGCAACTCTGTTGGTAGCAGATGTTATTCAGGAAATAGTCTAGGCAGAGGTAAACATCTTGTGCAGGGCTACTGAGATAGGGTGAGCAAGAAGGGAGCTTGGGGGGTAGTAGGGGGTAGATGGTAT
This sequence comes from Neoceratodus forsteri, assembly GCA_016271365.2. NCBI lineage: Eukaryota > Metazoa > Chordata > Ceratodontiformes > Ceratodontidae > Neoceratodus > Neoceratodus forsteri. The sequence goes on along the minus strand of CM057454.1, from coordinate 1,097,268,192 downwards.
GGACCAGTGAGACAGTGAGTAGGATGTCAGAACGGGAGGTGCTTCCCTGCATGTAGTATTGGGGGGTCTCTGATTTCTTGGGGGATGGCCCCTCAAGGAGTGTATTAAGGAGTAGCAAGCACAGGAATAGTAGTGATGTGTGCATAATTGTGGTGTAATTCAGGTGGGATGGTAGGTGTGATGTGGAGGGTTGAGCTAGGAGCGTGGGAGCTATGTAGATTCAAGTTTAGTATAGGGGAGGTGGTTTAAGGGTGTCAGGGATTAAAGTAGGTAGGAGGATTATGATGTTTGTATAATGTACTAAAGACATAACTTATTTTATGAAAGTAGGTTGCAATACCTAGGTTCACACAGCTTGGAGCAGATGCTAATTAGAGGTGATTTACTTATTTTATTCAGTATACACAGGGATCAGGATTTATTTAATGATTTATATTTTAGGTGGGGGCAAAATCAATATATGTTAAGAAAGTACAACAAACAAATAGAACCTTTACACAACAAAACAATAGAAAACTATTCTATTCACAAAGGGTAGTCAATGTATGGAACATACTATTGTCATATATAATATATTGTAATACAGCCAAAACTTAAAAAAATCTAGACAACTGGATGAGTGATGGAAATTGCAAAAATTATCTGTACTAATTTTGAAACAGGCAAGCATGGACATATTGTTTAATCCTGCTTCAACAATCAGGGTATTAATCAGAGAGTATAAAAGCATATATAGTAACTGATGGCTTAAGCTTTCAATGCATAAAGATGCTCACTGTACTAGGCCTGTAGCTTTCTTTGGAAGTGACCTTATGAGCCACTCACGTCACGTACCAGCTGCATAATGATGTTCACTTTGGCAGACTGGGCCCCTCATAAAGCAGCTGTATATGCAATGGACTTCAGCTGCCTGTTTACAGACATAGCCCTACAAAGCGAGGTCGCAAGGGCTACAGACAGCTCTCCCCCAGTCCACTGTAAACGGAGCACAGATTTTCAAGGTACTTGAATGCACCAGCAGCAGCTCACCTGATCGTGAAGGCTCACTCCTGAAACAGCAGGCTTTGGCAGACTGGGCCCCTTATAAAGCAGCTGTATATGCAATGGACTTCAGCTGCCTGTTTACAGACATAGCCCTACAAAGCGAGGTCGTAAGGGCTACAGACAGCTCTCCCCCAGTCCACTGTAAACGGAGCACAGATTTTCAAGGTACTTGAATGCACCAGCAGCAGCTCACCTGATCGTGAAGGCTCACTCCTGAAACAGCAGGCTTTGCACCCCCGAACACTATGCATTCGGTTCCCCCACCACCCCCACCACCACCCTTGGTCGGCATTCCCTTATATAGGTATATTTCTGATCACATGATCATGAAATAACCTATCAGTCAGCTTTCCCACCTGCAGCTTATACTCTACCACCACTAGAGGGCCCCTTTCTTTTTCTTCCTTTTGACCTGACTCTTCCATCTAGCTCTATAGCCCAACCATACCTCTCAACCTCTTGTGTCATGAATCAGGGACAAGGCTTAAAAAAATCAGGGACAAAGATGCCAAATCAGGGACACATCTTAACAATTGGTAATATTCACTCAGAAATCTGATAGAATAAGGGGATTTGTATAAGATGCATTTCTGAAGAAGAACTAGTCTGTATTTTTAATGTTTGATATTATTTTATGCTTACAGTCCCCACTGTTCTGTCACAGAAACACGAATTTTACGAGAGACAGAGGAAAATTCTGTCGGAAAATCAGGGACATCCCTGAAAATCAGGGACAGTTGAGAGGTATGAGCCCAACCATGCTCCCACTTACCATCATCACTCTCCTTTTTTTGCTCCCGCAAACACCTCACCTCCCCTCCAACGCTGCAAAGGGGACCAAATCTGCCCCATCCTATCCTCATGCAACCAGTCGCAACATCATCCCCCCATCCACGTATGAGCTTCCAGCCTTCACAAGCCATGGCTGATAACCAGGAAACAGCACACCCCCTCTCACTACACCTCATACACAAACAGGTACTTAAACTCCTCCTCCCTCCCCCTAGATACCCTACCCCACAGCAGGTGACTATCTGGAGCTCCTCATTCTCCTGCCATCCTCCCACCACATCCACACCACACCGCACCTCCTCCCTTCCCCACCTACTCCTCCTAGCAGCTCTCCACACCCTGAAACTGCCAATACCCACCATGGGGACCCAGCAGTGAATATGCCAATGGCTAACTACTCGAGCAACTAGATATCGCCTCAGGTCACTCATACTTCTTCTGCTCCTGACGGGCAATGTCCACCCCAACCCTGGCCCACTGAATCCTCCACCGGCCCACCCATCACCAGTAAATGGGTTACGCATTGCCTCACTAAACATCTGAAGCCTTCAAAGAAAATGGGACTCCTTTCAGGGGTGGGTACACCAGCATCACCCTGATATCATTGCATTGAGTGAATCCTGACTCTCCCCCACTGTCCCCGACTCGGCAGTATACCTCCCTGGATCTCTCCTCTTCCGTTCCAACCGAGTGGGAAAGAGAGGGGGATGCTGCGCTCTCTACCTCGAGAACTCTCTCTCAGACCACCTACTTCCTCTGCCCCAACTAACTTCTAAAGTTCGGGCCCTCACCATAAAATTATCACTAGGAAAATCTACCACCCCTCTCCTCCTCACTGCTGCCTACGTCCCTCCCCATGACCAGAAGCTAGCCTTCCAAGCCATCATGTCCTATCTCACTACACTACCCCCTAAGCATGAAAAAATACTCCTGGGGGACTTCAACATTAATTGGCTGCCCAAGACAGCCGCCCCGTTCATTAACGAGGCTGCTGCCTTCGATCTCAAACAGGTCATCAAAATCCCTACCTGAGTTAACACACATACTGGGACATCCCCTCTACTAGACCTAGTCTTCATAAACTGCCCCCACAAAATTATCAGTACCCTAGTCCTCCCTGACGTTCTAAGTGACCACTCACCGGTTCTCTGCAACTGGTCTGGCACTCCCCTCAAAGCCCCTCCTAAAATTATTTCACAATGCAAACTTAGGCCTGGCAAACTAGCTCAACTCAAGGCCCACCTCAGAGAATGGGACTGGACACCCCTAGCAAACACCCACGACCCAGACCGAGCCCTTGACCTATTCATCACCACTTTCAATATGGCCTGTGACAAGTTCACCCCCCTTACCAAAACTATGTCCAAGGGAAACCATGCCCCTTGGTTCGCAGACCACCTCCTAGGCCTACTGCAACAGCGTAACAACCTATGGCACCTAGCAAATGAGACCCAATGGCCTTTGGACAGGCAACGGTATAGGGAAGCCCAAAACAAGTGCACCTGGGCCATACACACTGCCAAAGCACCTGGGAGTGGGTCCCAAGATGACAGCCTGGGTAAAGAATTGGCTGGAGAATAGGACACAGAGAGTAATAGTAAATGGAGTCCACTCAGAAGAAAGGAGGGTTACTAGTGGGGTACCGCAGGGTTCAGTATTAGGACCGGTCCTCTTCAATGTCTTTATAAGCGACATTGCAGAAGGACTGGAAGAAAAATATGTCTCTTTGCAGATGACACTAAGATCTGCAACAGAGTTGATGCACAGGGTGGGGTGGAAAGGATGAGAAGGGACTTGGCAAGGTTAGAGGAATGGTCAAATGTATGGCAGCTTAGATTCAATGCCAAGAAGTGCAAGGTAATGCACCTGGGAAACAAAAACCCAGGGGAAGAGTACACACTGGGGGGTGAGATACTAATAAACAACAAAAATGGAAAGGGACCTGGGGGTAGTCATATCAGATGACCTAAAGATGGGCAAGCAATGTGACAGGGCAGCAAGGAGGGCTGGGGGGATACTGGGATGCATAGGGAGAGGCATCACCAGTAGAAAACAGGAAGTTATTATCCCTCTGTACAGACAGCTGGTGAGACCCCATCTGGAGTACTGTGTGCAGTTCTGGAGACCCAATCTCCGCAAAGACATAGACAGGATAGAAGCTGTCCAGAGGAGGGCAGAATTCAAAATGGTGCAGGGTCTGCAACCGGAAGACATGAAGAGGGAGACTTAAGGAGCTTAATATGTATAGCCTCGAGGAAAGGAGGGAGAGGTGGGACATGATAGAAACTTTCAAGTACCTCAAGGAATCAACAAAGTCCAAGAGGGTAGCATCTTTCAAAAAGAGGTGTGCAAGAACAAGAGGGCACAATTTGAAGATCGAGGCGGCTCAGAGGTAATTTAAGAGAGTATTTTTCACAGAGGGTTGTGGATGCATGGAGCGGCCTTCCGGAGGAAGGTTGTGGAGTCAAAATCAGTGGTGGAATTCAAGCATGCATGAGATAGTCATAAGGCAGTTCTGGGGGGTTGGGGTTGGAAGAAGTAGGCTGCTGGTTAACTAGGATCTGCAGCTTATCCAGTAGGTAGGGAAATGGGCAGACTGGGTGGGCCAAGCGGTCCTTATCTGTCGTCAAATTCTATGTTTCTATGTTTCTATGTAAGCAGACTATTACAAAGCTACCTTAACCTTCACCTGGGGCACTGGGCACAAATTCTGGGAATATATTAAGGACCCCCTCAGTATACCCTCAGCCCTAAATTTGGCCTTCACTGATCTCTCTCATGTGCTCCCCCCAAACTTCTTTGACCCCCCACCAGCCAAAATCTCCCCCCAACCCCCCCTTGCTCCTCCCTTCTATCTATGTATCCTCACCCCAGAGACAGCTAAGCCCTACCTTACCAATGCCATTAGCCACCATCACTATAGTCATGACTCCCTGGACCTGAGACTTCTCCGCCTCTCCCTCCTGGAAGTCCTAGCACCACTCACCCACATTCTCAACTGCTCCCTCGGTCAAGGTAAATTCCCCACCCCCTTGAAATTGGCCTACATCACACCCATCCACAAAAATGGGGACTGCACATCCACAAACAACTACCGCCCCATCTTCATTCTACTCCCCACATCTAAAGCATAGTTGCCGACCAACTTACTGACCACTTTAATAAATATCACCTGCTAACCAACCAGCAACACAGCTTCCAAAAGGGCCATAGTACCACCACTGCCCTCCTTGAATTTACCTCCCATGTCCACTCTGCCTTGGACCGTGGCCACCTCACAGGCGCCATCTTCTTGGACCTATCTAAGGCATTTGATACTGTCAACCATGCCCTCTTACTAAACACTCTGGCTTACACTGGCTTCTCCAAAGATGTCATGAACTGGTTCACCAGCTATCTCACCAATAGAATGCAGATGGTCAAGGTTGGCACTGCCCTGTCCCCCCGCCTCCCTATCCGCTCTGGTGTCCCACAAGGCTCCATACATGGCCCCTTACTTTTCAGTCTATACCTAAACTCCCTCCCATCTGCCTGCCCCGGCAACCTGCTACTGTACGCAGACAATGCTGTCCTGTACGCCTCTGACCCGGCACCCCTCAAACTCCACCAAACTCTCCAACACTCTTTCCATGAAATCGAGCAATGGCTTGCCACCCAGCATCTTACAATAAACTACAATAAGACAAAAGTCATGATTTTCACACATCCCCAGAACCCCCTCAAAAACCTCTGCCCCCAATTTCTCACTGCTAATCATAGGTATCATAGGTTATACAGAGCTAGTAGACCATGGTCCATAATGCTCGTAAGTATTAGTTATATCCCACTATGCATTTTTGTTGCAAATAGGTGTCCAAGTAATTTTTAAAAGTATCAATATTTTCACATGATACTATTTCCATAGGTAGATTATTCCAGATTTTGCAAACTCTTATTGTGAACCAACTACTTCTTTTTTTGTTTTGCACTGTTTGACTTTTAATTGTAGTGGATGTGCCCTGGTTATATAAATTTTATCCCTCAATTCAAGACCTAATAACTCTCACAGGTGATCGTCATGTAAAGCCTTAAATATTAGACATAAATCACCCCTCATTCTGCGATACTTCAATGTATACAGCCCTAGTTTTTCAAGTCTAGCATTATAATCCAAGTTACTGACTTCATGAATTTTTTTAGTTGCTCTCTGTAGAATTTTTTCCAATGATTTTATAGAGCCTTTATCCCCTGGGGCCCAAAATTGGGTGCAATACTCCAGATGGGGCCTTACCAGTGATGAATACAATGGGAGCAAAACATCTCTACTTTTACTGCTAATATGTTTGTTTATGCAGTGTACCACACCAGCTGCCTTCTTAATAACAGCATGGCTATGGAGTTTAGAACTGAGATCATTGGATATTCTGATACCGAGGTCATGCTCATCGTCAACTGATTTTAGGGTTTTTTCCACCAAAAATGTATTTAGCTTGAATGTTTTTCCTTCCAAGGTGCATTACAATGCATTTATCTGTATTAAAGGACAACTTCTTCTGGGTGGCCCACTTCTGTAACTCATTTAGGGCATACTGGAGGGTGTTTATATCACCAGTATTTATGATGGGGAAGCCTAAACGTGTGTCATCAGCAAATTTTGTTAACCAAACCTTAGTCATGGTTTTTAATGATGCAGTATATAAATTGAACAGACACGGGCCCAAAACGGAACCCTGTGGGACCCCACTAGTCACAATATCCCAATCTGAAAAGAAGCCCTTTATACACACTCTCTGGGTGCGGCCCTTGAGCCATGATTCCACCCATTGCGATATATTTCCCCCTATACCAAGACTAATCATGTCCTCTATAAGCAGACCATGAGGGACCTTATCAAAGGCCTTGGAGAAATCCAGAAAAATGACATCCACTGCCTCGCCACTGTCCAATGCCCCGCGCACTCCATTATAGAAGCTCAACAGGTTAGTCTGGCATGATCTGGCCTTAAAAAAACCATGCTGAGTGGGATCAGGTTCAATTATCTTACGTAGGTGTTCCTTTATAATTCCTTCTAGCATTTTACCCAACATAGATGTCAAGCTGATGGGTCTATAATTTGACACCTCCTGCCTAGAACCCTTCTTGTAGATTGGAACCACAGTCGCTTGTCTCCAGACATCGATAACCTGGCCTTCTTGTATGGATTTATTGAATAGGGCAGTAACAGGACCAGAAAGAGGGAATAACTAATTCTTTGAGGATGCGCGGGGGTGTAGACCATCTGGCCCTGCTGGCTTGTAAGGATCCAAATTTTGAAGCAGTTTTTGTTTAGTGCTAGCATCTATTGTGAAATACCCACTCGGGATATGATTATTGTGTTTCTTTCTAGTTTCAGTTTTGGTATTAAAAACTGATGAAAATTGCTTATTGCACATAGTAGCCATATATGTCTTGTCCGATACTAGATTTCCTGAAATATCTTTTAGTGGGCCTATGGTGGGAGTACCACCTCTTTTGTTGTTAATATATTTATAGAAAGATTTATAGTTATCCCCCACATTACTAGCCAGTCATACCTCGAAATCCCTTTTAGCCTTTCTAATACTGTATTTAGTCACTTTCAACTGGAATTTAAAGGTTTCCCAGCTTTGCTTGGTTCGCATGACTTGGCTTTTTTGTAGGCTCTGTTTTTATATTTGATATGTTTTTTTACAGTTTCATTCATCCAAGGCCTTTTCAATTTGGTCTTATCAATTTTTTTAAATAATTGGAATATGTTTGCTAGAAACTAAGGTTAACTGGCTAATCAGAATTTTCCAAATTTCAGAAAGTGATTTATCTAAGAAGGAATATTGCCAATCCCAGGATGCCAAATCAAGTGTCATGCCCAGAAAGTTTGCTTTTTTAAAGTTATAAAGTGTTGTGTTACCATTATCCTGTCCTAAATTCTCTCTAAAGGTAAAATGCACGATAGAATGGTCACTAGAGCCTAGTGGTTGGAGCACTGAACAATTAGAGATTTGGTTTCCCATATTATGTAATACTAGATCTAAAATATTGTTGCCCCTGGTACTAGTGTTGACTATTTGTTCCATATTTGACAACAGAAATATTTGCAGATATTTATTTTCAATGCGGGATGAAGTATGCATATTCTTCCAATTTATACCAGGGAGATTAAAGTCACCTACTAACAGGGTGTTATTGGTGGAAGATATCTTCTCCACAAAATTTAAAAGATGAAAATCATCATCATGTATAATTGCTGGGGACCTGTAAACTACTCCCATATTAATACAAGGTGCTGAGATAGGGAATATTTTGACCCATAGTGCCTCAATATTGGGCCACTGAATGAGTTCAATACTCTCTGTATTTATAATACTTGATAGATACAATGCCACACCCCCCCCCCAATAATACTTCTGTCTTTATGAAACAGAGTGAAACCTGGAATATTTTTGTCCCAGGGGTCATCATCGTGCCACCAAATCTCTGTGACAGCACAAATGTGAATATTCAGTTGTTCCAATAATAAGGTAAATTCATCAAACTTATTCTCAAGGCTTCTTGCGTTTATAACTAAGCAATTCCATTCTGGAGGGGCCAAAGGGATATTACTTTTACAGATGATTTTTTGGGGCAGAATACCCCCCCACACACCTAATAGTTTAAACAGTGGTCAATCTGCTGTCTTAATCTGGTGGCAAAAATGCGTTTGCCTTGTCTATTCAAATGCATACCATCCCTAGCAAAAAGTTTTTGGTTTAGAAACCCTGTCCAGTTTTCAAAGAAGAAAAACCCCACCCTTATACACCATCATTTGAACCACCCATTTAATATCATAATATCCCTTTGTTAATCAGAGCCCCCTAGAACAAGTAAACAACTTTAAATATCTAGGGATCACACTAGACCCTGCCCTCAACTTTAATCTTCATATCCTACACCTATCAACTGCCCTTAGCTCCAGACTAGGAGTTCTCTACCGTTACAAACACTGCCTCACCCCTGAAGCATTACAACTCACCATAAACTCCTCTATCCTCTCCCTGCTTGACTACGGCATCCTCGTCTACAGTGCAGCAGCCTCCACAGCCCTAAACTGACTCTGGCTTGTGCTTAACAAAGCCTGCCGTCTCATCCTAGGTTGTGATCGCCTCACACATACATGCACCCTCTACAGTACCACAAACTGGCTAAACCTAGACAACAGAATCAGGTATCACACCTGCCTAATGACCAAAAAGATTATCCTAGGTATCACCCCCCCCTGCCCTAAACCAATTTATCCTCCCAACTCCACCAGGCAGAAAAACCTGTAACTCAAACAAACCATTGCTATGGGTACCCCGTGGCCAGACTTCCCAATTCCAGCAACCTTTCAGCTACAAACCCCATCCTGGATGAATGCACTCCTCAGCCTAATAATGGAAGAAACTAGGCTTGGCCCTTTCAAAACCAGACTAAGGAATCACCTACAAGCCTCCAACATGTGTGACTGCAACTGACCCCCCCATAGACCCTGAACTTCTCTGACTCCCCATGCAAATGGCTCCCACGAGATAACTTATTTTTGACAAACAGCCTCTTCAGAACTTCTCTGCTCCTCTATGGCTGTGTGATTCTCATGTAAATCATGTTTCCCCTGGAAGGGTAGCCCACCCACTGAATCAAATGTGTAACCATGTTAAAAAAAATAAATAATAATTTGTAAGATTTTTTGTTATGTGCAAACAACCTTTAAACTACGTTTCGTCCCTTCTGTACTCTATGTATGACTTGGAACCTTTGTAAATGAGTCTTTGACTCAAAGGTCTTTCTGAATATCTCAATAAAAAAAAAATTAAAAGCCATCTAGATTTTTGTCATTTTGAGGGTATCACAAATGTGAGCTTGTACAGTATCTCACAAAAGTGGTTTTACAAGTCATGGAAGCATGTTCACAAGTGATGAAAGAAGGGTCTGTTTTTGACACACCAGCCTAATTTCATTACTATTTCAATTGTATTTGTTTAACCAAAAAACACTTGAAGAATCAACCTTACATGCTATATTGTCAACCACACATTTTTCTGACTTACCATTCAACAGTTTTTTGTTTTTGATGTACAACATTTTCTGTTATTTCCTCCACTTGTGTGACCACTAAAACACATGAAAGTGAGTTTGCGAGTCTCAAACGCAGATTAACAACTCATAAAAGCAGGGCCTGTTTTCATGAGACATCAACTTTTATTAATATTTTAAAAAGTATTGTTTTTACCCAAAAAAGTGAAAAATTAACTTTATGTCCTACACTATAGATCACATAAGTTTCAGACACAACTTCAAACATATTTCCTTTTTTATTGCCATGCAAAGGTTTCTCTTAGTTTTCCACTTTTGTGACCACTAAGGCTCACAAAACCATGCAGTAAGTCTTATCTCATGAAAGTGGGTTCTGACTCATAAAAAGTGACATACAACAGTTTCTCAAAAATACAGTCAAGGAAAATGTGTGAAAGCATTAACTGTATATGCATGAAAATGGCATTTTCTTTTCTTTCTTTCTATAGTGCTGTTTCGTCTGGCTGAGGTGCTTACTGACTTCAATCCCTACACCCTTCCCTTGACCAGCCTACCATCTTCCCCTAGATCTTACCTGCTTATTCTCCCACAACTTATCTCCCTCCATGGCAGGACCAAGGAAGGTGAGGGCCATTCTCCCCAACCCCAGAGTCCAGATCCAACTGGCAGGGCCTGGGGTGAGGGCATGGGTTGAGGAAGGTGGGTGTGGCTTCCTTAGTGCACAGCCTTCCACTTTTCCCTTGTTTTCTCCCTGTCCCCAAGGATAGCATATATGCAGTGGCATGGGCATGCGATGTGAAGATGCTGCATGTATTCAAATGCCTGCAACCGGTTGTTAGAGATGCATATGCCTGCTGTACCACCCAGCCTCCACTGGGTGGCAGTCAGGCATTGGCTTATGCCATCCCCTATCCCCAGAGGAGGAGAGCCATCTATGGACACTCGATCCTCCTTCCCCCAACTGGCCTCCATGTGACCCTGGTCCGTTTGCGAATCCAGGTCACCAGCATGGCAGGAGGTGAGGCCCCTGCACAACTCCCACATCTTCCCTTGCCAGGTCATTAGTCCCAAGGTGGACAGTGACATCCAGTTGCCTCCCATGGCCTGTCACATGAGCAGTCCTTAGGATCCTCTCTCCATCCCTCCTAGCAGAAGCACCAGGTAGGCACTTTACCTCCCTCTCCTCTCTCCTTCTTGCTCTCAGGAAACTGGGGAAGGGCCTTAAACAGGTAGCACAAACAGTGGCATGTGCTAAGGTCTACCTATATATGGCTGAGGGGAGGTTAGGGTACTCCAAACCAGGAACTTCAATAGCTGGTTGAAAGCATGGTGCAGAGAAGAGAGATTCAGATTAGGGACTGGGGGCCAACCTGGAAAGATGTGGGCCTATAGCGAGGTGATGCCCTGTATTGTTCTGTGAAGGGAACCTCAGTACTAAATGGGAGAATTAATGTTATATGGATGAGCATATAAACTGACAGGGGGTATTACCAAGAGAGGCATACATTGTTATTCCCTGCAGGTTAAAGCAACAGCGAGGGAATGCCCAGAGGGAGAAAATTCCCCCAGGGCAGGAGAACATGATGAAGAGAGGGTGGACAAGGTGGAGGACTAGGGTGGAAAGAACAAAAAATGCAGGAGAGATATAAAGTAAACAAGAAACTGAGGGAACAACAAAGGAAGGGGCAAGTTGGGGTAGTCATAGGAAGCAACAAAGGCAGAAAAAGGGAGGAAAGGGGATTGCAATCAGGGATGGAGCAAGGTTTGGTGAGCCATGTGCGCCAACACAAGAAGTCTAGGAAGTAAAACATTTCAGACCTAGAGTAAATCACAGTGCATGAGAACCTGGACATAGTGGCCATAACTGAGTAATGATGCACTGAAAATCATGACTGGGATATGGCTATACCAGGATACGCTCAGTTCAGAAGAGACAGAGAAGGGAGGAGGGGAGGATGCGTTATCCTGTATGAGAGGGAGAGTATAAGAGCTATGGAAGCGCAAGGGGAACCTAGAAGCAGGGGAAGGGCTGATGGTGCTGTGGGTCACCATGGAGACAGGAGCTGGGACCATGAGCTAGGGCCACTGTTTGCATGGGGGTGGTGTAGAGGCCTCCAGCATGGCAGAGGATTTGGACAAGGCATTAGAGGAAATCATCAGCAGCATGGCAAGTAAGGGGGAGGTGCAGCTACCTGATGTTGAGTGAGGTCTTCCAGCTTCAGCTAAAAGCAGGGCAATACTAGACTCCTTCCAGGGCATGTTTCTCAGGCAGCTAGTCAGGGAACCCACTTGGGACAGGGCAGTCCTGGAGCTGGTGTTCACTGAGACAGTATAGAAGACGTCGCAGTGGGTAGTCCTCTGGAGACCAGTAAACACTGACAGTGTGGTTCGGTAGAGATAAAGAGATAAAGGTGGAGAGATAAAGGTCTATACTGGTAAGATGGTCTGCATTTGTCCATAAAGGGGACTAAGCTCCTAGGTGACAGGTTTAAATGCTTCCTTGGCAAGCTTTTAAACTGGATAAGGGGGGAGGTACTGATAAAAGGCAAGAAAAGTCAAGCTTCCCCCACAAAACAGGGCAGGTAGTACACTGAGGTACAGAGCTCAACACAGGCAGGATGGGGTAAAATGGTAAAATAGATAAGAGCAATAAGAGCAGGGATGGGGAGAAAAGGATCAAGCCAACATTAAATGGAGGCAATGACTACTAATGCCCGTAGTCTGGGAAACAAGCTTTCTGAGCTAGTAGTTTTGATGGAAGATGAACAATTGGATATTGTGGCAGTCACAGAAACATGGTACACGAGAACCATGAATGGGATGTCAACATACCAGGTACACAATCTACAGAAGGGACAGGGAAGGCAAAGAGAGGTGGAGTAGCTCTATACATAAGGGAAGGGATCAAAGCTACAGAACTAAAAAGTAAAGGGGAGGACAAGAGGCACTCTGGGTTACCTTGGAGATGGGGAATGGCATCTAATCCGCATAGGGGTTGTATACAGACCCCCATCTCAAGGGAGAAATGGACAAGAAAATGATAGAGGACATTCTCAAAATGGCTGAAAAGGGAGAATACTGTTGATGGGGGACCTGAATATGCCAGATGTTAACTGGAGGACATGTACTGCAGCCACATCCAAGAGCAGGGTCATTCTCAATGCCCTGCAGGGGCATACTTAGACAACTAGTGCTGGAACCCACTCGGGAGGGAGCAATACTAGACCTGGTACTCTCAAATGGAGAGAGGATCACAAATTTAGAAGTCAGTAGACATCTGGGAACAGCGACCACTGCACAGTGTGCTTCTGATGAGCACAACCATGGAGATAAGCCATACAAAAACAAGGATACTGGACTTTAGAAGGGCTGACTTTGGCAAAATGGGTGAACACCTGAAGAATGCACTAGCAAATGGCCAAATAGGAGGGGTGGAAGAACAATGGAGAAAAATCAAAACTGCCATCGTAGAGGCAACAAGTCTTTGTGTAAAACAAATAAAGAAAACAAAGCAGAGTAAAAAACCATTATGGTTCTCAAAAGAGGTGGCAGGGAAGGTTAAGGAGAAAAAGGCTGCATTCAAAAAGTATAAGGAATCACAGAAGGAGCACGACAGGGAACTGTATCAATTAAAGCAGAAAGAAGTAGGAAAGGCAGTCAGAATGGCAAAGGCACACACCGAGGAAAAAATAGTCAACTCGGTCAAAGGGATAAAACCTTTTATAGGTACATTAGGGAGCATAGAAAGGTTAAGGAGGATAGTGAAGATTAATAAAGGAGAGGAGGTGGGCAGAGGAGACAGTGAAAAGGCAGAGATACTGAATGAATACTTTTGCTCAGTATTCACAAGAAGATGAGGAGCAGTTACCTAAACCAGACAATAGAAGCACTCTGGGTAGGGGGTTGATACCAGTCCATTCACAGAAGAAAGAGTCCTGAAAGAACTCCTAAAACTCAAGGTGGACAAAGCAATGGGGCCTGCTGAGTTCACCCCAGAATCCTAAAGAACTAAGGGGACCTAGTGACACCACTGACCACACTTTTTAACAAATCATTGCAGGATGGGGTGGTACCTGAGGACTGGAGGAGGGCAGATGTGATTCCCCTTTACAAAAGTGGGAGCAAGGCAGAAGCAGGAAACTACAGACCTGTAAGTTTGACCTCAGTGGTAGGGAAAATGATGGAATCACTTCTGAAAGAAAGAATTGTTGAGCACCTAGAGGCTAGCGGGGCACAGGACCCAAAGCAACATGGATTTACAGCAGGACGGTCATGTCAGACTAATCTAATTGATTTCTTTGACTGGGTGACCAAAGTAATAGACCAGGGAGGGGCCTACCTAGACTTTAGCAAGGCATTTGACACAGTCCCGCACAAAAGATTAATAATCAAGTTAGCCAGCCTGGGAGTGGGTCGCAGGGTGGTAGCCTGGGGACCGAACCGGCTGCACAACAGGACACAGAAGGTAATAGTGAATGGAACACATTCTGAAGAAAGAGGGGTTACTAGTGGAGTACCTCAGGGCTCAGTACTGGGTCCAATCCTCTTTAACATCTTTATAAGTGACATTGCAGAGGGTCTGGATGGAAAGGTATGCCTCTTTGCAGATGACACAAAGATCTGTAACAGAGTTGATACACAAGGGGTAGAAAAGATGAGAAGGGACTTGGCAAGGTTGGAGGAATGGTCAGACATATGGCAACTTAGATTCAATGTAAAGAAGTGCAAAGTAATGCACCTGGGAAACAAAACCAGGAGAAGAGTACACAATAGCAGGGAGGTACTAACAACAACAAAAATGGAAAGGGACCTGGGAGTAGTCATATCAGATGACCTAAAGGTGGGTAAGCAATGAGAAGTCAGTAAGGAGAGCCAGGGAGATACTGGGATGCATAGGAAGGGGCATCACAAGTAGAAAAAGGAAGTGATTATCCTCTATACAGACAGTTGGGGTGAGACCCCATCTGGAGTACTGTGTGCAGTTTGGAGACCTCATCTACATAAGGACATAGACAGGATGGAAGCAGTCCAGAGGAGGGCAACTAAAATGGTGCAGGGTCTACATCAGAAACCATATGAAGAGAGACTGAGAGAGCTTAATATGTATACCCTTGATGAAAGGAGGGACGGGGGGACATGATAGAAACGTTCAAGTACCTCAAGGGAATCAACAAAGTCCAGTAGAGTAGCATCTTTCAGAAAAAGAGGTGTGTAAGAACAAGGGGGCACAGTTTAAAGATAGAGGGGGGACGGCTCAGGGGTAATGTGAGGAAATTCTTTTTCATGGAGAGAGTGATGGATACATGGAACAGCCTTCCTGAGGAGGTCGTTGGGTCTAAAACAGTGGGGGAATTCAAACATGCTTGGGACAGACACAAAGCAATTATAGTGCGGGGTTGAAGGAAGCAGGCTGTTGGTTAACTAGAATCTGCAGCTTATCCAGTAGGTAGGGAAATGGGCAGACTGGGTGGGCCAAGTGGTCCTTTTCTGCCGTCAAAGTCTATGTTTCTATGTGACATGGCGGTTCTACGTATTATGACAGGTGCAGAAGTGAACCACATGAGGACAAGGGTCCTGGACCTTGGGAGAGTGGATTTTAGATCAATGCAAAACTGCCTTAGAAACAGCCTAGCAGTGGTGGATTGCCAGGATGTGGTAGAGGAACAGTAGAGAAAAACAAGGGAAGGCATAGTGAAAGCAACCAGCTTCTGTGTGAAAGAATGAGTAAAACAATTATTAGAACTGGAGTGTCTTCCTGCCTAAGCTGCTCTGATGAAACCGTGTGACTTGGCTTCCCCACTACGATTAGGTGGCCTGTCCTTTCTAACTGCTCCCAGGCATACTACCAATATGGGGTTTCAGGCCTTCTCCCACTTTATATCCAGTTACTGGAACTCCCTTCTGGTTATCCTGTAGCACTCCCTTTCCCATGTCTGTTTCAAAAGGGCGCTCTACCACCATCTAATGGTCTCTGACTCTTGTACCTTCTTCTTGCCTCCCTGAGTAATATACTGTAGGTGCAATTAATGTTACTCCTGCCAGAAAGTGGCTGCCAAATGTGCTTAATTATTCTTGATGCACCTTATTACTGATGCACCTTATGCTCCTGTTGTTTTTTTGTTGCATTGTTCTGCCTCCTCACTCCCTCAATCATGTAATTGCATTGTAATGTCTCTGCTCACATACTGTACTGTGATACTATAACATTTCCAATGCCATTATTGATTTACTGTATGTGTACTCAATTGTGCTTGTACCTGCACTCTTCCAGATCATGACTAGAAATAGTCAATCAATTAATCAATCAATCAAACTTTATTTAACCAGGCAGTTACATGATTGAGCAAGCTCATTTTCAAGATGGTCCTGGACACAGAGGAAACTTTTGCTTACAGTAGACAACACTTCATACAAAAGTAGACATCGGTACAGGCAGTTACAATATACAAACTCAGTACTTGGACGAATCAGACATGTAAAGCAAGTGCAAATATAGGCAATTAAAGTGCAGTGTATACAGGTTGTAGCTTATAGAGTACAAGTGAGGAGAGGGATGAGTGACATAGAGAAGGGCAGTGGGAAGAAATGGTACCAGACACATAGTAGAGAGGGAAAATGGGGCAGCCTAATAGAATAAGGCCCCCTGTGAAGCTAACTGATGAGAGGGGGGAGGTAGGAGGTGGGGAGATGGTTGCCCTAAAGGCATAGGCATATTATTGTCTAGTGCACTTATACCTGACAATCAACAACTAAATAAATAAATTTGGGAGGAAGAAAAGACCACTATGGTACTCTAGGGAGATGGCCACAAAAGTAAAGGGAAAAGGGTGGTATTCAAGAGGTACAAAGACACAGAGAAAGAGGAGGATAGGGAGAAGTACCAGGTAAAACAGAGGGAAACAGGGAGGGAACTGAGGTAAGCAAAAGCACAAACAGAGGAAAGGGTGGCAGAAGGAAACAAGACTTTCTTCAGGTACATAAGCGAGAAAAGGAAGGCAAGGGGAGGGATAGTCAGAATAAGGAGGGTGGTAGATTGGGACTGTGCTGAGGTGGATCAGGAAAAAGCTGACATCCTGAACAGATACTTCTGCTCAGTCTTCACTGTGGACAGTGAGGGAGTTGGAACACAAAGGAGCAGCAGGAAGACAGGAAGGGGGAGATGAACACAAGTCAATTTATAGAAGAAAAAGTCCTGAAAGGACTTGCAATCCTGAAAATGGACAAGGCCATGGGACCAGAAGGGATACATCCAGGGGTGCTAAGGGAACTCAGGGAGAAGCTTGCTGCATCACTGACAGCTTTATTCAACATATCACTGGAAACAGAAGTAGTTCCAGGGGACTCTAGGAGTGCTAACATAGTTCTGCTCCTTATGAGTGGCAGCAGGGAGGAGGCTAGCAACTGTAGACAGGTCAGTCTCACATCAGTGGTGGGGAAATTAGTGGAAATCCTATTAAAAGAAAGGCTAGTGGAAGATATTGAATCCAGTGAGTTGCAAAACCAAAGACAGCATGGATTCCTGAGGGGGAGGTCATGTCAAACAAATCTGATAGATTTCTTTGAATGTATGACCAGGGAAATAGATCAGAGTAGGCCAGTGGATGTGGCCTACTTGGACTTCAGCAATGCCTTCGGTACTGTGCCACATATTGCACTGATAAAGAAATTGGGCAGTCTACAGGTGGGAGCCAGAGTTGTAAACTGGGTAAATAACTGGGTAATGGATTGGCAGTAGAGGATGGAGGTAAATGGCACTCATAATGTTCTTGGTAGCGGACATTCGGCTGGTGTTGCTGCTGGAAAATATACTTTAATTGAACCAAATAGTAAGTAAGTAAGTAAAAATGCATTTGTTTAAAGCGCCCTTCCCAAGCTCAGGGCACTT
This sequence comes from Neoceratodus forsteri, assembly GCA_016271365.2. Lineage (NCBI taxonomy): Eukaryota > Metazoa > Chordata > Ceratodontiformes > Ceratodontidae > Neoceratodus > Neoceratodus forsteri. Next base: position 1,097,250,425 of record CM057454.1, on the reverse strand, counting down.
TTACAATGATTCAAACACTTTAAAAACAGGCCAAATAAAAAAAAAAAAATAGATAAAATAACCCTTAGTTATTAAATCCTGGCAAATGCTTGGTTAAAGAGAAAAGTTTTGAACTGTTTTTTAAAACTTTCCACAGCCAGGCAATTTCGTATCTGACGAGGTAGAGAATTCCACAGGGTAGGTGCCATATAGGCAAACGATCTTCCTCCAGATGTGTTTAAATATACCCTGGGTATCTCTAGTAATCCCTCGTCAGAGGATCATAGTGAGCAGATGGGGCAATAAGGAACCAGGAGCTCTTTCAGGTAGTGAGGTCCCAAATCGGGTAGGGCCTTACAGGTCAGCAATGTGACCTTGAAGGTGATCTGCCACTGTATAGGCAGCCAGTGCAGTTCACGCAGCACAGGTGTTATATGACTAGATCTAGGAACTCCCATCAACAACCTGGCCATCGTGTTCTGCACAAGCTGCAAGAAGCAGATATCCACCCCCGGCAGCCCTAGATAGGAGGGCATTGCAGTAATCAAAACGGCTGGTGACAAAGGCGTGGACCAGGGTAGGAAGATCACCACGCCCAGGTTACGCACTTGGCCAGAGGCCATAAGTGGGCCCCCCCAAGATATAAACCTGAGGGTTTCCGAGCCCAAGCCTCTGTTGTCCTCACTCCAGGGTCCATCACCAATATCTCAGTTTTTCCTGAATTCAACCGAAGCCAACTAGTACTCATCCACTCCTGAATCTCCAGCAGGCAGTCATTAAACACTGTGATGGAATCAGACTCCTGTTCAGGCACAAAAGACAGGTAGAGCTGACAGTCATCAGCGTAACAATGAAAACTCAACCCATACTGCCTTATAATGTCCCCCAATGGAAGCATATACACTGCAAATAACGTGGGGGACAGCATCGACCCCTGTGGAACCCCACAGGGCAGCCAGTGAGGGGCAAAGGAATAAATCCCCGACACCACTCTCTGTGATCTGCCCTCAAGGATCGAAACCAACTGTGGACTGCCCCCCTCAGTCCACAGAAAAACCACAGGTAGTCGAGCAGCACCTTATGATCCACAGTGTCAAATGCTGCTGAGAGATCCAGGAGAACCAAGATGGAATGGGTTCTCCGATCTCTCGCCATCAGGAGATCATTTAAAATCTGAACAAGAGCTGCCTCCGTGCTATGCCTTTTCCTGAAGCTGGACTGGAGAGGGTCATAGATATTGTGGCTGGACAAATGATCTTCCAGCTGCAGAGCAACCACCTTCTCAATAACTTTCCCTGCAAAGGGTAAGTTAGAGACCGGTCTGTAATTTGCTGGGCAGTCAGGGTCAAGAGAGGGTTTTTTCAAAAGGGGGCGCACCACCACCTCCTTTAAGGGATCCAGAAAGATCCCTCTTTCTAATGAAACCACCACTATCCCAGCCAGGACTGGGCTGATGACATCTATACACCCCACTAGCAGGCCAGTAGAGCCTGGATCCAACTTACAGTAGGTAGGTTGCAGATGCTGGATGATCCTCACTATATCCATGACTGCCAGTTGGCTAAAGATGAACCAAGAAAACTGGGCATTAGTACCGCCCGACTGATAAGTGCAAGGTCCATTGGATGGGCACTGGCAGATCTCATCCTTGATGGTGGATACCTTGTCAGCGAAGAATTTCACAAACTCCTCACATTGTACTTGTGACAACGCTCGACCGGTCTGTAGACAAGCTGGATTGCACAGTCTGTCCACAGTCCAGAAGAGCTTAGCTGGTTTATTCCTTGCTGCAGCAATTTTCCTGGACAGGAACTCTGCTTTCTTATGGGAAATTGCTGATTGGTAGATCTTATAATGTTCTAACAATCCAAGCCTATCCACCTCCAGGTGGGTTTTCTGCCAGCGTCTTTCCAATCTTCGTCCTCGCCTCTTCAGCTCACGGACCTCCCCATCAAACGAGGGAGCCCCTAGGTGAAGAGTGCAGAGACAAACACGAATTGGAGCAATGACATCCAGGGCCTCTACCACAGCCCTATTATGGGCCAGGACCAGAGGCTCTGGGTCCATGCTATCCATTGGAAATCCCAAGAAGTCCAGCTCCATCATTAGGCCTTCTGAGGTGACCCCTCTTAAAGGACAGAACTGTACTAACTCCCTAGGTGCAGGCCTGTTTCAGGGGGCTGCAAATCTGAACTTCAGGGCGTGATGGTCAGACCAATCAATTGGCTGTACCTCCACATCGAAGATCTCCATCCCCAGATGGAACACTAAGTCCAATGTGTGCCCCCCCCATGGGTTGCAGAGGTAATAACCCATGACAGACCCAAAGAATCCATCAATTGGAGGAGGTTTGACCAAATGGCAAGAGTTCATCATCGATCCAGGCATTAAAGTCTCCCAGAATTAACCATCTGGGAGACGCCAATACCACTTTGGTGATGAAGTCTGCAACCTCCTTCAGGAACTCCCTCCCATCACCTGGTGGACAGTGGATGAGAAGGATCCTGTAGCCTGCACCTGCACCCACTATACACTTGAAGGAGTTGGTGTCTCCAACTGGCACCTCCCTGAGATCCAGATATGGTCCAAAACAGACGGCAACCTCCCCCTTCCCTCCAGTCCACTCTCGGGTGGTGAATCACCAAGAACCCAGCCGGAACTGCAGATTCCAAAACAGGACCCGCACTTCCATCCAGCCAGGTCTCGGTGATGCAAGCCATGTCAACAGAGCAAACAAGATCCGCAATTACTGTGGTCTTATTCCTAATCAATCTGGCATTGCTAAACACCGCCTGAAAGGGATGGGAGTCCAAGGATGGCCTCACTTCCTGCCTGGCAAAATCAAAGTCAGAGCCCTTGGGTATGGGGACTAGGCAAGAAGGACCTCGCTCCTGTACCCATTTTGCCCCAGGGCATCTCCTGGCCTTCACTGTCCCTATCTGCCCACTCCTCTCCCATCCACCCCCCAAGAGTTCCAGGATCCCCATCTCCTACTACTCTTTGATTTCAAAATGCCAAAACGTCAACATCTAAAATAAACCTCCACAGAAAGCGGAGGTAATTCAAAAGGATGGAGAGCCCTAAGTCTTGAGGGGGAGTACTGCCTGACCATCTCTCTAGCACCCAACACATATTTCCAGCACTCTGGTGACTCAATAACCATTCACCCATACACAATCAACACCTTTCCAGACCCCTAACTTAAAACCACTTACAAAATAATACTCCCCACCCTCAAAACACAATCCTAACTATAATAACACTTAAACAACAAAATACAATAAATAATCAGAACAAGCTAAAAGTCTCTTAATAGAGCCCATGTTTGCAGTCCAGTGCACTAAATTATTCAGATCATATATGTGAGTCCATTGGAGCTCTCACCTCCAGTGGAAAGTGAGACAAATAATTGTTTTAAGCTGAGTCAATCTGTCACATTGCCTACAGCAATAAACAAACAGAAGAAGTCGAGCAATAGTCACCCTCACTGCCCAGTACTCATACAGAACGTCCCAAGTTGGAAAAATCTCACCAGCAATTAGTCACCAGCAATTAGTCCTTCTCTCCTCCTGGGAATCTTGCTCTAGGCCTCTGAATATCTCCAAACTCCAAGTTCCTTTATATCTCCATTCACTGTAAATGGGTGAATTACATAATCAGAAACCACCCCAAGGACACCTCCTCCACAGCCATCCAAGATAAAACCGTATAGCAGACAGAGGTTTAACAGAGAGCAAGGAGGGCCCCCCCGATGCTAATACAGGAGGAGACCACCCCCACTGAGCCCTTGGCTATGGCTCCCGGACCAGGGTCAACTCTCCAGGAGACCCCCCCAAGACACCTAGAGCTGCCGATGAAACACTGTCCACCATCCGGCAGACCTGACCTCGGCGCCTCCCACCTGGACCCAGCAGCAGTGGTCGTTCCCCAAGCAATACAGGCAGAACCTCCCCAACCCACTCTCAACCTCTGAAAGCCAGAAAGGAAGCAAAGAGAAAGCAGTTCATAAGTCCATCATCAAAGGAGATCGATAATCCTCCAACAAGGTCCAACCACCAGACGTCACCGAGGCTGTCCCAAGAGCAAGCAACCCCGCTCCAAAAGTTCCTTCCTGCAGTGTCTTCAGAGACCTCTCCTCGCACCACTTCACCAAGGATTCCCAGCCTTAATTCACTCAGGACATCAACCAGAAAGAACAGCCAGAAGGTAGGGCAAATAAGGCAAATACGCTGTATCGGATAAAATCAAAAGTTCCAGTATGACTTTTATTGAAGACCGCAAACAGGTACCCTCACTCCTAATCACTATTCCTGCAACGCATTTAATAGCTTGCTAGCTCACTTAATTGGCTCTAACTAACTGCCACTACTACACTAAAACTAAAAAGAAAACTAAAACAAAACAACCCACAAAATAAATAAATTAATTAAAATAAAATATAGTGCAACACTGCTAGTGACTCTAGTGACTCCGCTACTCATGATAGCTTGCCCAGCATGGCCGCCATATTTTTCATCCACAAAGAGGCTCGCTCCAAAACACTACAAAACACAGTGTACAGCAAACCAGAAATGTAGTGACCAAACATTACTTCCTTACGTATGGTCCCCCCCTCCTCCCATTCACAGGCTTCCTCAGAGGATAAGAGGCTATTTGATAGGTTATATTTTATGTTCAAATTCCACCAATCACAATACATGTTTTAACATGACGTCATATTTTTTGAAAAATCAAAGCTGATATAGGGTATTACCCATCACAATAAACATTAAACAAAACAATTCTATATTGTTGCCACATAAAAAGTCCATCTTTTCTTAGACTTAGTTATCTTAGTTATGTTATTCACTTGTTTCCTTTCATCTCATAAATCTTGTGCCAACACTGATCCTGTAAAAAGGAAAAACACAGAGATAGGTAAGCAATAGTTAAGCTGCTTCGCACTACACAGATGTTTAGTAAACTGCAAGTATAGAATTGATACAAATGTCAGTTATCAAATATCCAGCAGTGTCACAATTGTTTGTTTTTTTTGGGGGGAGGGGGGAATTATCATACAGTCCCAATTAATTTTAAAACTTCGTCTCTTGTAAAGGAATGGTTTTATCTGGAACTTGCCATTGAGACCTGGTCTTCTCAATGCATTAAGTTTGAAAATCCATTCCTGTTCCTACTGTAATCGTTTAATAAATTCTCAAGGTTCCCTCCTCTAATGTTGGGTGCAATAGTTTCTTTCCCTAGAGCTTGTACCTTGTGTGTAATGCTAATGAGTGAGTTCTGAATGTGGGTGGCTATTGCATATTTCAGGTTCTTATTTTTTATTGCCTAGATATGCTCATTCAAGTGTAACCTAAGATTTCTTTTTGTACACCCCACATAAAAGCATCCACATGAACAGTGCAACAGGTACTGTACACAACCGCTTCAGTATTGCAATCAATGTGACTCTGAATCTTCTCTTTTTCCTTAGTTCTTGGATTCTCAAATTCACTACGGGGGTCCTAACATGGCACATTTTACACATCCCACAGCATTTATTCCCAGGTTGTTTCTTTATTGGTAGCCCTGGGGTTTGTTTAGGTTGATAGCTGGGGACAAGTGTGTCACGCAGATTTTTACCTCTTCTGTAAGACAGCATAAGGGGCTTTGAGGGCAATGGTTTGAGCAGTTGTGTACTCCATAGAATGTAGAGGTTTCTTTTTACTATTTTGGCAACCTCCTTAGTACCCCCTCCATATGTAGTAACAAAAGTCATACTTGGATCAGTTTTTTTTCTAATTCTTCAGTAAAAACAATGCTTACCTCTGCATACTATCAACCTGTTCCACTGCTTTCTCCAGATTTACCTCATTATACCCCCTATCTAATAACCTGTCAGTTAGTCCTCCTGCCCCGAGTTGGTATAGCTCTAAACTCCCCCGGTTCTTTTTGTGTGCACGTATTGTCCCTTAGGCAAAGTCTTGATCACATGTGTGGGGTGGCAGCTATTTGCATACAGGAAATTGTTCCTATCTGTAGGTTTTTTGTACAGGTCAGTTGTTAGGATACTATCATGTCTTTTCTGTATAGTAAGATTCAGGAAGTTGACTGTTTCTGTATGTTCTGTGACTTTAAATTTTAGGTTAAGGTTTGTTGACAAGGCCGGATTAACCATAGGGCAGATGGGGCAGTTGCCCTGGCCCCCTGAGTTTGAGGGGCCACCTGAGTTTTCTTTTTTTAATTCTGTTTTTCCCCCTTCTTCTCTGACCCCTGTACTTTCTCTGACTAAACCTCAGCCAGGGGGGCAGCATACATCTCAAGTGTGAAGTGTCCACTACAGGATCGATCATCCAATTTGTCCGTGACCATTTGCCCCACCGCCGTCGTCTCAAAGCAGCTCACTATTTGCTGTTTTTTTGTTTCTCCACAGATGATCTGCAGCTGCAGCACAACATGCGCCCTTCTAGCCAATCACAAGGCTTCAGTTCAGTCTGTTGTTGATGTTGCACCCCCCCCCACCCAGACCTGAACTTTTCTATCCCCCCTCAGGTCCGTGCATGGTTCTGTGGTCTGGCTCTGTGAACCTGAAGCAGGTTCTGTGGTTGCTCCTCCTGAGACCACTGTTCCTAGGAGGATTCATTCCTAAAAAAAGGCCCACAGTCATTTTCATTCTCACTTTCTTCTTGTTCCAATGTGCTGCCACCCGTGCTATATCCGCACCCTGTATTCTCTGTCCATCTGAGTATGGACATTGGTTTGTCTGCTGTTCCAGCAGGAGCAACCACAGAACCCACTTCAGGTTCACAGAGCCAGACCAAGAAAGCCATGTAGAAGAGGAGGGGGGGCAACTAGAAACAGAGGAAGAGGATTCAAACAGGGACAGGGACACAGAACAACACTGAACAATCACTACTGACAGTTATTAACCTGTCAGATAAAGTACTCAGTGACTTACAAATTAAGATGCTCTCTAAAGGTCTAACTTTTGTTCCAACCCTTAAACTCTGATATGAATACCTAATGTATGTTGATGTACAGAAGTTTGCAAGAAATTTAAATCTTAAACTATTTTCTGCTAACAAAAACAAACAGAGTATACAGGGCAGTAACCATGACAGTGATGGGGAAGGGGAAGTAGAAACTGATTTTGAGACCAATAACGCAGACAATGAGAGTTACACATCTACCACATTCAGACCACAATCCACCTTCTGCCCTCCACTGCACCCTAGTATCAAAACTGTTCTGAACTGCTGCATCAGTGATCTTAATACCTTCTATCAAAACCCACCCAAATTGCCATTCTGTAGTATGAGTACTGAAGAATGCCAGGCAGTTAAAGAGTTAAGGGATGACAGGACTTTAGTAATAAAACCTGAGGATAAGGGCTGGAGCATAGTATTATAAAATGTGGAACAGTACAGTAGTGAAGTTCACCGACAACTTAGTGACCCCACCTTTTACCAAAAACTCACATATGACCCCACTAGGGAAATCAAACAACAGATTGAATCATTCTTATTGGACTTGTACCAAGAAAGCCTCATTGATACTAATGAATCATACTATATGACAGTACAAAATCCCACCAAGCCAGCTTTCTATACCCTCCCTAAGATCCACAAGCATCCTACAACCCCTCCAGGGAGACCGATCGTCTCAGGAATTTGGTGGGTGACTGAACCCCTATCTAAATATGTAGATAGTTTTCTTAGGCCTAAGGTATCTAAAATCAAAAGTTACTTTACAGACATCATCCAAGTATTATCCATATTAAATGAAATACAGACTGAGGAAGAATGGGTATTGGTAACACTGGATGTCAATTCGCTTTACATGAACATCCCACATTGCGGGGGGTACAAGCAATAGAATATCACTTGTTGAAATATGCAGATTTACTGCAAAAAATATTAGCATGTTAACAAACTTGACTGATCTGGTGTTACAAAACAAAGTTTTTATGTTTGAAGATAAAATATTCAAATAGAAAAAAGGCACAGCAATGGGTGGCACATTGGCACCAAGCCTGGCAATCATGTATCTAGTGGAGTGGGAGGATACATATATGTATGACAAAAATCACAACAAATACTAAGAAAAAATAGACCTGTACAAAAGGTTTATTGATGATGTGATTATGATTTGGAAGGGAAGCAGGGAGGAACTTAATGACTTTGTCCAGTACTGTGAATCAACAAACCTTAACCTAAAATTTAAAAAGTCACAGCACATACAGAAACAGTCAACTTCCTGGATCTTACTATACAGAAAAGACATGATGGTACCCTAACAACTGACCTGTACAAAAAACCTACAGATAGGAACAATTTCCTGCATGCAAATAGATGCCACCCCACGCATGTGATCAAGACTTTGCCTAAGGGCCAATATATGTGCATAAAAAGAAACAGTGAGGGTGAAGATGTATACCAACTCGGGGCAGGAGAAATAACTGACAGGTTATTAGATATGGGGTATAATGAGGTGAATGTGAAGAAAGCAGTAGAACAGGCTGATAGTATGCAGAGATAAGCATTGTTTTACCAAAGTATAATAAGAAAAAAAATGATCCAACAATGACTTTTGTTACTACATATGGAGAGGGCACTAAGGAGGTTGTCAAAATAGTAAAAAGAAAACTCTCCATTCTGTGGGGTGCACAACTGCTCAAATCATTGCTCTCAAAGCCCCTTATGGTGTCTTACAGAAGGGGTAAAAATCTATGTGACACACTTGCCCTAGCTATCAACCTAAACAAACCCCAGGGCTACCAATAAAGATAAAACCTGGGAATAAATGCTGTGGGATGTGTAAAATGTGCCATGTTATGACCCCCTGTAATAAATCTGAGAATCCAAGAACTAAGGAAAAAGAGAAGAGTAGAGGCAGAGTCACATTGATTGCAATACTGAAGCGGCTGTGTACAGCACTTGTTGTGCTGTTCATGTGGATGCTTTTATGTGGGGCGTACAAAAAGAAATCTTAGGTTACACTTGAATGAGCATATCCAGGCAATAAAAAATAAGAACCTGGAATATGCAATAGCCACCCACATTCACAACTCACCCACTAACATCATGTACAAGGTACAAGCTCTGGGGATAGAAACTATTGCACCCAACATTAGCTATGGGGGCCTTGAGAATTTATTAAACAGGAAGGAACAGGAATGGATTTTCAAACTTAATGCATTGAGAAGATCAGGTCTCAATGGCAAATTTGAGATAAAACCATTCCTTTACAAGAGATGAAGTTTTAAAATTCATGGGGACTGTATGATAATCCCCCCCCCCAAAAAAAAAACAATCGTGACACTGCTGGATATTTGATAACTGATTTTTTGCATCAATTCTATACTTGCAGATTACTAAACATCTGTGTAGTGCTAAGCAGTTTACCTATTGCTTACCTCTCTCGGTGTTTTTTTCCTTTTACAGGACCAGTGTTGGCACAAGATTTATGGGATGAAAGGAAACAAGTGAATAACATAACTAAGTCTAAGAAAAGATGGACTTTTTATGTGGCAACACTATTTAATTGTTTTGTTTAATGTTTATTTTGATTTTTCCAAAAATATGACATCATGTTAAGACATGTATTGTGATTGGTGGAATTTGAACATAAAATGTAACCTATCAAATAGCCTCTTATCTTCTAATGAAGCCCCTGAATGGGGGAGGGGGGCATACGTCAGGAAGTAGTGTTTGATCACTACATTTCTGGTTTGCTGTACACTCTGTTTTGTGGTGGTTGGAATAATAAATGGACTGATTCCTTAAAGAAACCTGCTGTAAATGGTATTCACTCTAATGAGGGGAGAGTGGCCAGTGAGGTGCCATAGGGTTTAGTGCTGGGACTGGTCCTGTTCAATGTCTTTATAAGTGTCATTGCAGAAGAACTTGAAGGGAAGGTATGCTTTTTTGCAGATGACACCAAGATCTGTAATAGGGTGGACACTCAGGAGGGCATGTAGAAAATGAGTGGGGACCAAAGAGTGGTCTAGGGTACAGTATGACAGCTGGGGTTCAACGTGAAAAAGTGCAAATTCGTGAACGTAGGCCATAGAAACCCAGAAGTTGAGTATAAAAAGAGAGGGCAGTACTGCTGGCCACTCAGCAGGAAAGGGACCTTGCAGTTATTATAATATCTGATGACCTCAAAGTCATAGCGCAGTGTGCAAAAGCAATGGGCAGGGCCAGTGTGATGCTGCAGTGCATAGGAAGTGGTATCACCAGCAGAAGGAGGGAGGTAATATTACTACTGTATAGATCATTGGTGAGAACACACCTGAAATATTGGCCACATCACAGAAAGGACATAGACAAGGTAGAGGCAGTCCAGAGGAGGGCAACTAAACTGGTGCAGGAGTTGCACAAGAAACCATACGAGGAAAGACTGCGGTATCTCAACATGTACACCCTGGAGGAGTGGAGTGGGGGGCATGATAGAGACCTACAGGTATCTTCCTGGGATGAGCAAGGTACAGGTGGAGAGCCTGTTTCAAATGAAAACATGCAACAAAACAAAAGAGCATGCAACAAAGCTGGGGATGGGGGGAGTTTAGGAAGGACATGAGGAAATAGTACTTCACTAAAAGAGTGGTGAACACCTGGAACAGTCTACCACCAAAGGTAGTTGAGGTGAAAACAGTGGGGAGTTTCAAATATGCATGGGATAGGTAATGGGGAACACTGGTAATTAAGCAGGAGCGGAAGGGTCACCAAAGATCAGTTAAGGTCTCTGGACAAAGAATAGGCAGGGAACTTCTTGGCAGACTGGGTGGGCCAAGCAGTCCTTTCCTGCAGACAAATTCTATGTTTCTAGTGTATATTCTTCCATAACCCTTCTGTAAAGAGGTTGGTTTCAAAATGATATGTGGCATCACAGGTTGCAGTCCTGTGTTTGCTGTCTAGACAAAATCCAGCATGCATTATAGTAACGTCAGTGAGGAAGTGGTGGTCAAAACCTTTCAACTGCAGTTTTTTTTTTATTATTATTAAAATCCATTTTTTGAACCTGTAGCAGACTTGCTTCTCCCCAGGCAATCCAAGTTTTGGAGATATACTGCCATAGCTCCATACAAAACTATACTCATTTCATTTTAACTCATTGCCTTGTGGGCAGCTATTTTGTGTCAGGTAAAGCAATGGATGGTTTGGACTTCATATGAAGGCTAACTGAGAGGAATCTAAAGCATCATGCATTTTAATATCTTTCTATTAGTTATTTAATTTTACCAGGAAGTGACTATAGAAGGTACAACTGACCATACATTCAAGAATGTCCTGGAATGACTGCAGAAAGGAAAACAACACTCAGTCATTCATAATACAAGACATAAAAATATGTTCACATTTCCAATACAAACCTAAAGAGTAGCCAAAACATTTGCAAGTAACACTAATGTTTCAGATAACAGCGTTCTAAAATTAACAACTGGTACAGTAGCATCAGGCAGCTACAATGCACTGAGAAACTGAGTGTCCACAATATTCTGTATTGTGGAAGGTACAGTACTGTTGATGGAAACTTGAAATGATAAATATGCAGCTGATAGTATGCTTTCTGGTTTTCCATTCTTCAGGGATGCCTGGACCAGTTGGATGAGGTAGCTTCATTAATAGCAGCTACAGTGCACGATGTGGATCACCCAGGAAGGACCAACTCATTCCTATGCAATGCAGGAAGTGAACTGGCAATTTTGTACAATGACATAGCCGTATTAGAGAGCCACCATGCAGCACTGGCATTCCAGCTGACGGGCCAGAGACAATAAGTGCAATATTTTCAAGAACACTGAAAGGTAAGATACATTTTGTTCTGGTACTGTACATGGTTTGTTGTACTTTCTGCAGGGGACATTCCTTTCTTATTTTGTTCTGTTAGGAAATTCATAAGGCAGTTTGTGATGCTACTGTATGAAATGCACAACAGAAAAAACATTGTGTGAGGTGCAGTACAGGCTTCTCAAGACTGTTTCACCAGCACCCCTCAGGCTTCCCATTATTTGTGAGTGCATGTGGGGGGGGGGGGTGGAAGCAGAAATAATATGATAATTCACTCTCAATGCTTTGTCCTGGACAGAACAGCTATATTAGAGTTGTTTACTAAGAATTCTTGCTGCCAGGGCTGTGGCCAGACCCCAAATGTTATTCAGAAGAAAGTTCTGAACATTGGCTGCTGGAGGTACAGGAGACATACAAGCCTGACTGTTGGAGGGTGTTTAATGTCAAGAGCCAATTCCATTACAGGGGCAGAGAAACATACAGAGCTGAATGCCCCAGTGGGTCTTATGGAGCTAAAAACATGCCTCCAAGCCAGAAAAGCAGAATTCTCCAGGTCACTTTATGTAAGTTTAAATCTGCAGATAGAGGGGGGAAATGAAATGCAGTGTGATACAGTGCTGAAAATAAACTGTTTCTAATTAAAACGTGGCCCTTCTTAATAATGGTGTTTCCATTATGAAAGTCTATTCAAACAACATGAAGTCTGGCTGTATTCAGACATAATGCAGTTAGCCCCAGCACTTGAACTGCCCCAGAGAGGAAAGAGTTAACTCTATGCAGAAGCATAGAACGTTGAGCTTGAGCTCGGTTTTCAAACCTCTGTCTGTGGTACTTCCCAGTGTAACCGTCAGATTCTTTACTCCGCCTTACAGTGAAGTCGCTTTGGAGATTTCCTCTGCTCGATCAGTAAAAGTAAAGCGGTTGGTTTTAAACCGCATATTTTTTTGTTATTTTTGGATTTCCTGCCTCTGTCTATGGTACAGGTAGTGTGTAGAAGGTACTGACTGTGTTTTATTTTGGTGAAAAAGTGGAGATTGTCCTTTTCTTTGGTTTCTTTCCAGTCGGTCCGGTTTGGAACCGACCTTGTTAATTTTAATTTTATTTTCACTGGGATTAGTGTGGTGTTCCAGTACCGATTGGTTTCAAAAGAACCGGACCTTTTGCTGGTTCTTTTAAAAAGCCCATGACACAGTTTGTAATCGATCAGTTATTATATTACCTGGCTTGAAAGCTGCAATAGGGTAATTTGTTAGGTTGGCCATGTCTGAGAAACCCAAGAAGAAAACCGGTCCCACTGGGTTTCAACACTGTACTGAGTGTGGGAGGCCTTGCTAAGGCTGACCCCACCTCATCTGTGTTTATTGTCTGGGGTTGGACCACCTCAAGTCAGACTGCCAAATCTGTAAAAACTTTCCTAAATCCACTCTAGATAAAAGACTGAGTAAGCTGAAGGAAAGGGAGGTCGAGAAGTCCATAGATCCAGATGGCCAGCCCGGTTCAGTTGCGGCCAAACCTGAGGAGGTGCCTACTGACCTAGGCGATACCTCCTCAGGCAAAAGGAGAGCCGACCCCAAGGGGTTGGTTCCATCAAAGAAGAAGAGTAAGTCCGCTGGTTCGGATCCTGTATCTCACTCTCCAACCGCGGACGAAATAGCCAAAGTGATTAGTATTGTTCAATTGCTTAGACCAGTTCTGTCAGCACCGGTACCGCTGGTTAGGCGGTCAGTTCGGTCGGATCCATCTCCTCCAGATTATGATCCAGATGCTTATTATGAGGAGTAGAAGGGAGATGAAGACTATCCCAGCAATGATGATGACAATGACCGGGAGGGTCTGGATGTGCCCATTGAACCGGACATCTTCCCAGACAGGTGTCTCTCCTCCCAGGCTCTCTGAGTCCCCTTCACCCTTTTTGTTCTACAAGGGTAACAAAGCTCCACCTTCCCTTGGTTAAGCCATGAAAATGTTTGGAATCTCATCGTCCAGGCAGCTCTATGGCAGACGGCCAGGTACAGAAACCAGATGGGATACGGTTCTGGAACTGGCTAAACAGGCCTCTCCCCAACTAGCCAAGGAACTGGAGGGGGTGGTTGCTGATGGAATCGAGGCATCCAAAATGCAATTTCATGCTGCTGTGGACCCCAATGATGTGGCATCTAGAGTCATGGCTACATTTGTGTCTCTCAGAAGACATGCTTGGCTCAGATGTACTAGTCTTTCACATGATACCCAGAATGAGGCCATGGATTTTTCTGTAGTAGGTAACTCTCTGTTTGGGGAGCAGACAGAGGCTTACATGAAGAAAATGGATGAATACAGGACCACGTACAGGTGTGCACAGGCCAAGGAAAGGCAGGCCACTCTGCACAAGCAGCAGTCATGGGGCAGGGGCAGGCCCTTTCAAAGGCTTTTTTACCAAGCCCAGGCCTCCTCTCCCTTCCCACAGAGGGGGTTCTTCAGAGGGAGGGGCAGGAGGGAGATGAGCAGGGCTGCTCCCTCCTCCTCTCAGTCTAAGGCTCCTGCCAAGCAGACACCCTGATGTGTCAGCCTGGGTCAACTCCGACCCCCCATTTCCAGTAGGAGGCAGGCTGGCTTACTACTTCCAGGCCTGGAAGTCTGTGACGTCAGACAAGTGGGTCCTGGAGGTGGTAAGCCAGGGACTGGCCCTCAGCTTCAAAAAATTTCCAAACAAGAGGGCCAAGTTTTTTCCACCTGCATCAATATCAGACACCCTTGCCCTAGAGGCAGAGGTTTCTCTCCTAGCTCTCAGAGCTATAGAGAAAGTTCCTACTCAGCACAAGGGAAAAGGACTGTACTCCAGGTACTTCCTTACCCCAAAGAAAACAGGGGAGTGTCGACCCATCCTAGACCTAAGGTATTTGAACAAACACATTTCAAAGCCTAAATTCAAAATGGTAACTCTGGGAATAATCCTTCCCTCTCTAAGGCCAGGGGATTGGCTAGCATCTCTGTACCTCAAGGATGCCTACTTCCATATTCCTATCAGGTGCTCCCACAGAAAATACCTCAGGTTCGAGTTGCCTTCAGGCCATTACCAATTCAGAGCCATGCCATTCGACCTAACATCAGCTCCAAGGGTGTTCACAAAATGCCTTGCAGTAGTGGTGGCTTAACTCAGAAGACAGGGTATCACCATCTTCCCATATCTGGATGACTGGCTCTTAGTGGGTCAGTCACCTTTACAGGTCAAGTCAGCTCTTCAAACTACCCAGGGCCTACTCAGCTCCCTGGGGTTTCTTCTCAATCTTCCAAAGTCCGTACTCGAACCAGTTCAACTCCTCACCTTTATAGGCATAGAGCTGGACACTGTACAAGCAAAAGCCTTCCTTCCCCTGGCATGGGTGAAGGCCCTAGTGGATCTCCCTTCCTCCTTTCGACCTCAGGTCTCCCGCCCAGCAAGACAGTTCCTCCAGCTCCTGGGCCACATGGCAGCTTCCACAGCAGTGGTGCAGGGAGCAAGGTTCCAGATGAGGGACATTCCGTTTCATCTAAGGTCTTTTTGGTCTCAAAAGAAGGATTCACTTACCAAACTGATTCCAGTGACTCAGACTGGTCCAAGCTCTCCAGTGGTGGCTGGACCAGGACAACCTCAGACAAGGGGTTCCATTTCTCCCTCAAGTCCCATCAGTAGTTCTAACTACGGATGCTTCTCTCCTAGGGTGGGGAGCCCACCTGGGAGCCCTGACAGCTCAAGGGCTCTGGTCTCCACAGGAGTCTCTCCTTCATATCAATCTCCTGGAACTCAGGTCCAGTTTTCCTAGCCCTGCAGAGCTTCTCAGATTCAGTCAAGGCAAGGTGGTCCAAGTCAGAATGGACAACACCACCACAATGTGGTACATCAACAAGCAGGGAGGCACTCGGTCCTCGGCCTTGTGCACAGAAGCCATGAATCTGTGGTCTCTGGCCTATTCTCTTCAGATTTCTCTGGGAGCAGTTCACCTTCCAGGGAATGACAACGTACTAACAGATGCTCTGAGCAGAATTTCACAGGGACACCACGAATGGTCCCTGGATCCTCACATCCTGAAGGTCATCTTCTCCAGATGGGGCACTCCAGAGATAGATCTCTTTGCAGCACCAGACAATCATCAACTTCCTCTGCTTTGTTGCAGACCTCCAGTCCTGGGGATGGTTCCCCAGGATGCTCTCTTTTTGAACTGGAAGGGCAGGTTTCTCTATGCCTTCCCTTCCTTCCCTCTGCTGTTCAGAGTTCTGATCAAGATCAGGACTCAGCCCTGCACAGTGATACTGGTGGCTCTAGATTGGGCCAGACAGCCTTGGTATCCTCTACTGCTGTCCCTGTCAGTGTCATATCCCCTGTCTCTGCCCAGGACATACAATTTCCTGTCCCCCCAGGCGGATCTGGTAACCCAATCTCCAGTCTCTCAATATCAAGGCCTGGCTCTTGAAGAGTTAGAATATGCAGCACTACATCTTTCTTAGGGAGTTCTGGATATTCTGAAGGTCTCCAGGAAACCTTCCTCTAGAAAAACTTACAACTCCAAATGGAAAAGGTTCAGTATTTGGTGCTCTCAGAAAGGTATCCTGCCTGATTCTGCAGACATTTCCACAACCTTAGACTATTTAGTTCATCTGAATGGTCTAGGCCTTAGGCCTGCCACTCTGAAGGTTCATCTAGCAGCTGTCTCTGCATTCCTCTCAGCAGGGAAAGGCTCTTCCCTGGCATCTCATCCTGTTTTCAGAAAGTTTTTCAAAGCTCTGGTTCACATTAACCCTCCCTTTAGGGAGCCACTCTGCCTTGGGATCTTAATGTCTGCATAGCTCAGCTAATGCAGCCACCCTTTGAACCTCTGGCTTCAGCTGAATTGAAGTACTTGACCTGGAAAACTGTGATCTTCCTGGACATAAAGTCTCCATCACTCATTCACACTTATGGGATCTACGCCGGAGGCTCTAAGACCCAGCGGGAGCAAACTTTTTGCAGAGGGTCGGCGCCAGAGATGGAGCCGCAAGGAGTGGCACCGCGAGCATCAGCTTGTGCAGCAATGACTATCTCAGCGTCAACCCTCCAACTGCCTCAGTTCCTTTTTTCCCACCGTCAAGTGCACTTCAGGGACGACGTCACTCGGCCTCCGGGAGTCAAACTTCAAACTAGCAGCATAGTTTTTCAAGTTCTATTGTTTTGTAATAATATCTCGCATAAGTACTGCTTAGTTTATTTATTCTTATTAAAGAAAAGAAGTCTCAGCCTACATTGATGGAGTCGACCATGAGCAGGTCAGGTGACGGTAGGGAGACTTCGTATGAAAGCTGTTCAGTCAGACGGGCTGGGTCCGGTCTGCCGCCCTCTACGGAGGGGGGGTCTGACAATGGACAGTCCAATGCCTGAGGGGATGGGCGATCCTCTCAGAAGCATAAAAGTAAACAGTCGCACTCTCGGCACCGTTCGGCCTCGAACTCTTCTTCGGCCCACAGGTCAAAAAAGAGAAGGCATCACTCGAGGTCACCCCCTGGTATGTCTGCGCATAGACGGTCGGTTATTGGGGCTAGTTGCCGGTCTCCTCCTTCAGAGTCGCCGGTTTCTGTTTCTGGTCGCTGACCTCTTCGATATCAGAGCCCTACCCCACCCTCTGGTAGGTCTTCAGATGAGCAGTTTCATCAGTGGGCTGCTCTTATGGAACAGTGGGCTCGGAGGTTGGTCCAGCGGCCTGGCCCGGACACTTCAGGGCCTTCGGGCTTTTTGGGTGATCGGGTTGGGCCTCCTGAGTTGTGCGGCACCATCCTCGGTGCCATCAACTCTGTGCTTAGGTGTTTCCCCCCCCTCACATGGCTGCGGCGCAGGAGGCCACACCGATGCCTCTATCTCCTGGTATTCATCCTTCTTTCTCCTCAGATCCTGTTTTTCGGAGCCTCGGGATGTTTTCGGCGTCTTCAGAATCAATGGCTCGTTCGGCACCATCCTCGGCATTGATGCGACTGTCTGCGCCATCCTCTGCACCATTGGGGTTGTCAGCGCTGTGCGCCTCGTCGGTTCAGTCTTCAGTGCCATGCGGTTTTTCAGCGCGTCTTTGGCGCAGTGCATTTTTTCGGCGCCGTGCCCTTCTTCGGCACCGAGGTCTGTTAGGGTGTCGTCCAGTCTTCAGGGCTCCTCTTCTCTGAATCCTTTTCCTTCCTCATTTCCTTCTGATTTTCACTCTTTTCCTGTCCATGCAGTCCCTCCTGGGCTGTCAGGAGATGATATTGAGCCTGACCCAGACCTTCGCCTGGGTGATGATGTGGAAGGATCTCGTCCTGTAGCAGAGCCTCTGGTCGAAGACCTGTCTTTTAAGTCTCTGCTGAAAAAATTGAATTCCACTCGTTCTCTCCAGACTACAGATATTGATCCTGGGAAACCGTTAAGACTCCAATACCTCCATGTTCCGGAGATCCCTATGGATTTGGCTCCTCCAGTACAGCCCTCCTTTGAAACGCTTTCTCAAATGGTATGGAATACTCCCACTCTCATTCCTTCTGTGGCTAAGTCCATAGATAGAAGGTATGCTGCTCCCAAGGATCGACCCATCTTGGCCTCCCAGGCCTTTGCGGACCCTATTGTAATCCTGGTGGAGAATGATAAGGCCGTCCTCCCTCAGGCATCTTCAGCCCAGCCTATAAACAAAGAATCTCGCAAGATAGACACCTTAGCTAAGAGAGTCTTTGCTGCCTCTACCCTGGGTATGCGTATTGCCAGCTACCAGGGCTATTTTTCTCAATAGGAGTATGTTCTTTGGCATTCGCTCAAACAAATGGTAGAAGCTCTGCCAGAGTCAGACACTAATTCAGAGCTACTTCAGACCATAACCAGGGGTATCGAGTCCAACAACCAGCAGGTTAAAGCAGCTATGGATGCTTTCGATACTGCTTCACGGGCAGCAGCGGCAGGCATCTGTACTCACCGCCACTCCTGGCTGCGCACTTCAGGTTTCACGAATGATGCCCAGCAACAGGTTATGGCATTGCCCTTTGATGGTGTGTCTCTTTTCGGTCCTCAAGTAGAACAAGCTCTAGAGGCCACACAAAAGACTAGGTCTGCCATTAAATTGGCTCGACCTCCTCCGCCCCTTCTCGGGGGGTGTTAACAAATGCCAGTTTCATAACCGTCAGTCCTTTCGAGGCAAAGGCAGGGGAGGTTTTAATAAAAATCAAGCCCCTCAACCTCAAAAGAAAATGCAACAGAAGGTGCAAGGACCCAAAATGCCCAGTGCTGCCTTCTGAGTTTCTGGCCCAAGTCCCACCTCAGCTGACCGAGGGGGACTTCTTAGCGGTGGGAGGTCATCTGACTCAATTCTACAACCAGTGGAAATCTATCACATCAGACAAATTGGTTGTCTGGATAATCTGCGAGAGGTATTCCCTCAATCTTTTAGCGGCCCCTCCAGATCTTCCCCCCAAACGACAGCCCAGACTGTCTACAGTTCAGTCAGAACCTCTCGCCTTCGAGATACAAGGCCTTCTGAACAACAGGGCAGTAGAAATAGTTCCATTGGATCAACAGAACACAGGGTTCTACTCCCACTACTTTCTTGTTCTAAAGAAAACTGGGGGCATGCACCCCATTTTGGACCTCAGAAAGCTGAACAGATTTCTTCCCAAGGAAAAGTTAAAAATGATGTCACTAGGAACCCTGTTACCCTTGCTTCATCAACATGATTGGCTAGCTTCCCTGGACATGCAGGATACTTACCAACATATTCCTATTCACCCAAAACATCACAAATACCTAAGATTTGTGGCTTTGGGCCAACAATATCAGTTCAGAGTCCTGCCGTTTGGGCTATCCTCGGTGCCACGAGTTTTTACAAAGTGTTGTGCAATTCTCACAGCGCATCTCAGAAAAATCGGAATCCCCGTGTTCCCTTATCTGGACGATTGGCTTTTAGCAACTCCGTCCAGACAACAGACTCTCGATGCCATAGCTATGGCTTCGGATTTTCTCACATCCATGGGAGTCCTGCTAAATCTCAAGAAATCTCAGCTACTGCCCTCCCAGAACCTTCTCTTTACAGAAACCCTTCTGGATACCACCTGTGCAAAAGCCTTTCTTCCAGAGGACAGAAGGAGCGATATCCTACAGATAGCCCGACACATCAGAGAAAGTTCCAGCTATCTCGATGCAATGGATGTTAGGCCTCATGGCTTCCTCAGTGTTCACGGTGCCCCTAGTACATCTCCACATGAGAATGTCTCAATGGATGCTCAGTACTCAGTGGTCCCCGACTACTCATCCTCAGTTCTTTCTCATCAAGGTGACAGAACCTCTCAGGAGGTCGCTTACCTGGTGGTCGTAAGAAGACAATCTTCTGGAAGGATACCCCTTTGCTCCTCTGGATCATCAGATTTCTATCACCACAGACACATCCCTGTCAGGATGGGGAGCTCACTGTCAGGATCTCCACACTCAGGGTACGTGGACTCAGGTCGAAGCCCAGCTTCACATAAAAATCCTGGAAATGAGAGCCTTCCTCTATGCAGTCCGGGCCTTGAAGGACATTCTTTGTCACAAGAACATTCTCCTTCAGATGGACAACAAGGCAGTGATGTATTACATCAACAAGCTGGACAGCGCACACTCTTATCCCTTGTGCAGGGAAGCAATGAGAGTGTGGGAATGGTGCCTAGATCACAAGGCTCTTATTCAGGCGGTCTACCTGCCAGGAATACAGAACGAACTGGCAGACCATCTCAGCAGAACGGAGGCAGACCCTCACAAGTGGCCTCTCGACTCAACCGTAGTTCAGTCGCGATTCGCAGAGTGGGGAAGTCCAGACCTGGACCTTTTTGCATCCCTTACTCAACACAAAACTGCTTCTTTTCTGCTCCAGAAATCCAGGGCCTGGCACTTTCTGTCAGGATGCATTCAGGCTGCAGTGGACAAAACGCTTTCTATACGCCTTTCCTCCTCTTCCCCTAATCCAGGGGGTACTTCTCAAATTCGAGTCTCAGGGACACAAGATGATTCTCATTGTTCCCTTCTGGCCTCGACAGATATGGTTTCCATTGCTCAACAGTATGGCGGAAACCCCTCCAAAGGCGTTTCCCCTTCAGATGAACCTTCTGACCCAGGGTCCTCTGGTCCATCCCAATCTAAGGTCACTTCATCTTCATGCTTGGCTCCTGAGGAGATAGAGGTGAATAGGTTCAATGCCTCTCGGAGAGTTTCTGACATTCTTTTGGCTCCGCGAAAGCCAGCAACCAGAAAGACTTACACTGCAAAATGGAAGCATTTTTCCCTCTGGTGTGCAGGATCCTCTTTGAATCCCTTTTCCTGCCCACCAACAAAGTTTTAGAGTACCTCTTAGACCTCTCAAATTCAGGTCTTCAATACTCTACAATCAAAGTTCACCTTTGTGCCATTTCAGCCTATCGTGAGCCATTACTTTCCTTATCTCTGGCTCAGTTACCGGTAGTTAAGAGGTTTCTTAAGGGTATTCTGCATAGCAGACCCCCTGTCAGACGTCCAGTTGCAGTCTGGGACATTAATCTCGAGCTAGACATGCTCACTAGAAAACCTTTTGAGCCACTAGCTGCCTGTGAATTGAAATTCCTCACTTGGAAAATGGCCTTCCTGGTGGCCATCAACTCGGCCCGCAGAGTTTCTGAAATACATGCTCTGGTAACAGACTCTCCATACACTGTATTTCACAAGGATAAAGTAGTTCTTAGGACCCATCCTAAGTTCCTCCCTAAGGTTGTCTCAGAATTCCATTTAAACCAACCTTTGGTCCTACCTACTTACTTTGCTGATTTCCAGAATGAAGGAGAATGTACCCTTCATTCTTTAGATGCTAAAAGAGCTTTACGCTTCTATTTAGATAGAACAAAGGAAATTCACAAAGCTCAACAACTGTTTGTCTCCTTCAGTGAGATCCGGCTGAGTCAGCCTGTCGCTATCAGATGCATCTCAGCATGGCTGGTGGCATGCCTTCGCCACTGTTATTCCATGGCACAGGTCAAGCTGGAGGGCAGAGCATATGCTCACTCTACTAGAGCAGTCGCAGCATCCCTGGCAGAAATCCTCAACGTGCCCATTGAGGACATTTGCAATGCGGCTACTTGGAGCTCAGTGCATACTTTTATTAAGCACTGTGCGCTGGACGTCCATGCCAGACGAAACCTTTCGTTTGGCAGGACTATCCTTAACGGACTTCTGTCCTGAATTTGTGAGCTCTTGGTTTTCCTACTGCCCTCTCAGGGGATTTTTGGCTCGGTACTCTCCCATAAGTGTGAATGAGTGGTGGAGACTTTATATCCAGGAAGATATGGAAATTACGTAACTACCATAATTCTTGATCTTCTTGGATGGAGTCTTCACCACTCATTCACACGTCCACCCTCCATCCCCCAAGCTCACCTCTCTGTTTTGGTCTTCACTCCCTCAATGTTTAGGCTGTGAAGACTTCTTTGTTGACCCTTCTTATATGGGTCGTTCGGACTATCTTATGTCCAATTTGTGTTAGATTAGTCTTTCTAGGTTTGTTGTGCTGCACCTCCTCGGGAAAAAAAGGTACTGAGGCGGTTGGACGGTCGACGCCAAGATAGTCAGTGCCATATGAGCTGATGCTCGCAGCGCTGCTCCTCGCAGCTCCATCTCTGGCGACAACCCTCTGCAAAAAGTTTGCTCCCGCTGGGTCCTAGCGCCTCCAGTGTAGATCCCATAAGTGTGAATTAGTGGTGGAGACTTCGTCCAAGAAGATCAAGAATTATGGTAGGTACGTAATTTCCATTTCCTGGTAGCTATTACTTCTGTCAGGCGGATTAGTGAGTTACAGGCTCTGTCAGTTGAACCTGACTTCATCTCCTTCCATAGGGACAAAGTGGTCTTAAGAACCAATAGGAGGTTCTTGCCCAAAGTGGTATCAGATTTTCATCTGAACCAGTCTATATCTCTCCCTGTGTTTTTCACTGACCATTCTTCTTCAGGTGAAAGAAGGTTACACAGTCTGGACGTTAAGAGGGCCCTTAGCTACTACATTGAGCATACTAAGGCACATAGAAATGACTGTCTTCAATTGTTTCGCACTTATGGTGAAGTGGGGAAAGGTAAGCCTGCCACTAAAAGATCTATTGCCAGGTGGATTGTTTCTTGTATACAATTTTGTTATGACAAGTTGGGTAGAATGCCTCCTTCAGGCCTGAGGGCTCACTTGACTAGGGGTACAGCTGCTTCTCTAGCTGCGGCCAGAGATATACCTTTGTTAGAGATCTGTAAAGCAGCCACCTGGAAAACAGTACATACTTTCACCAAGCATTACTCCCTGGACATCCAGGCAAGGAGTAATGCTAGGTTTGGTACAGCAGTACTGCAGAGCTTCTTCCCAAAGTAGGTTCTGCATTCCCTCCTCCATAGGGAACTGCTTGGTAGTCTGCATTATGTCTGAATACAGCAAGACTTCATGTTGTTTGAAGAAAAAATTACTCACCATAGTAATGTTGTTTCTTCTAATGGAGTCTTGCTGTATTCAGACCCCCCCGCCTCCCCTCTCAGAACCTGGTTTTGGGAAGTGGGCAGGCAGGTACAGTGTTGCACCTCAGGGGTGTACCTTGTACCCTTCCTCTTGAGTGGGGTAGATGTTATTATTTTTCTGGTGTTTTATACTTAAATATTGTCACTACCTTTCCTTCTTGGGTTCTCGACTTGAGACTTTTGGGCCCAAAAAGAATCTTTTGCCCTTTGGCTATATGTTGAACAATTTCCATACTTAGTATATTAGTTAGTTTGCTCGTAAGAATCTGACGGTTACACTGGGAAGTACCACAGACAGAGGTTTGAAAACCGAGCTCGAGGTCAACGTTCTATGCTTCTGCATAGAGTTAACTCTTTCCTCTCCGGGGCAGTTCAAGTGCTGGGGCTAACTGCATTATGTCTGAATACAGCAAGACTCCATTAGAAGAAATAACATTACTGCGGTGAGTAATTTTTTCTTTTAACTGCATTTACAACTAATTAAACCATTTTAACAAAACACTTAATTATATTCTTGTTGCATCCAAACTGAACTTCAGCTGAGACCATAAGAAATCTAACATATCCTACTCCCATAATTTATTTACTGAAAATCGGTAACTGGGAAAGTCCTACTTAGCTAAGGCTCCTTTCCAAGTCTGACTCATGGAGGTTACAGGAATAAAGTGTATAAAATATACATTGTAGAGGTAAAGTATACAACATTTACAGCATATATACAATATACAGTGCAGTAACACATTTTGTAGCACAATGGTACTGACAGGAATGGGTGAAAAACTACAGACATAATTATTGTATATGATAGGGTGTCTGCTGTAGTGTCACATGAAAAGTTAATAAAAGGGACCCCTAGGAGTAACACTCAGTTCAGGTGAGAAGTGGTATAGCAGGAGAATAGCCAGAAAAATAGTCTAGACCGAGCAGGTGTAGGAGAGGGTGTAGGAAGACTGTTCCCCTAACGACTGGTCTGGGATCAGCCTGGTCTTAGAACAGTTTTAGAGCTGCCTGGTCATAGACCAGTTTCCATGCCACCTGGTCTGAGACCAGTTTCTCCGTCCAGCTGAACTGGTCTGGGATCAGTTATTACATAGAAACATAGAAACATAGAATCTGACGGCAGATAAGGACCGCTTGGCCCACCCAGTCTGCCCATTTCCCTACCTACTGGATAAGCTGCAGATCCTAGTTAACCAGCAGCCTACTTCTTCCTGCCCCCAACCCCTAGAATGGCCTTATGACTGTCCCATGCATGCTTGAATTCCACCATTGTTTTTGACTCCACAACCTCCTCCGGAAGGCCGTTCCATGCATCCACAACCCTCTCTGTGAAAAAATACTTCCTTAAATTACCTCTGAGCCGCCCCTCTATCTTCAAATTGTGCCCCTTGTTCTTGCACACCTCTTTTTTGAAAGATGCTACCCTCTTGGACTTTGTTGATTCCCTTGAGGTACTTGAACGTTTCTATCATGTCCTCCCTCTCCCTCCTTTCCTCGAGGCTATACATATTAACCTCCTTTAGTCTCTCTTCATATGTCTTCTGGTGCAGACCCTGCACCATTTTAGTTGCCCTCCTCTGGACAGCTTCCATCCTGTCTATGTCTTTGTGGAGACTGGGTCTCCAGAACTGCACGCAGTACTCCAGATGGGGTCTGACCAGCTGTCTGTACAGAGGGATAATAACTTCCTGTTTCCTACTGGTGATGCCTCTCCCTATGCATTCCAGTATCCCCCCAGCCTTCCTTGCTGCCCTCTCACATTGCTTGCCCACCTTTAGGTCATCTGATATGACTACCCCAGGTCCCTTTCTATTTTTGTTGTGTCAGTATCTCACCCCATTGTACTCTTCCCTGGGTTTTGTTTCCCAGGTGCATTACCTTGCACTTCTTAGCACTGAATCTAAGCTGCCATACATTTGACCATTCCTCTAACTTGCCAAGTCCCTTCTCATCCTTTCCACCCCACCTTGTGCATCAACTGTGTTGCAGATCTTTGTGTCACCTGCAAAGAGACATACTTTTCCTTCCAGTCCCTCTGCAATGTCACTTATAAAGACTGAAGAGGACCGGTCCTAATACTGAACCCTGCAGTACCCCACTAGTAACCTCCCTTTCTTCTGAGTGGACTCCATTTACTATTACTCTCTGTGTCCTATTCTCCAGCCAATTCTTTATCCAGGCTGTCATCTTGGGACCCACTCCCAGGCTGGCTAGCTTGTATATTAATCTTTTGTGTGGGACTGTGTCAAATGCCTTGCTAAAGTCTAGGTAGGCCATGTCCACAGCCCCTCCCTGATCTACTACTTTGGTCACCCAGTCAAAGAAATCTATCAGATTCGTCTGGCATGACCGTCCCGCTGTGAATCCATGCTGCCTAGGGTCCTGTGCCTCTCTGGCCTCTAGATACTCGACAATTCTTTCCTTCAGAAGTGATTCCATCATTTCCCTATCACTGAGGTTAAACTAACAGGTCTGTAGTTTCCTGCTTCTGCCTTGCTCCCACTTTTGTGAGAGGGAATCACATCTGCCCTCCTCCAGTCCTCGGTACCACCCCATCCTCCCATGATTTGTTAAAGAGGGTAGTCAGTGGTGTCACTAGTTCTACCCTTAGTTCTTTTAGAATTCTGGGATGAATCCCATCAGGCCCCATTGCTTTGTCCACCTTCAGTTTTAAGAGTTCTTCATAACCCTTTCTTCTGTAAATGGGTGGTATCAACTTCTGTTCCAGAGTGTTTCTGCTGTTTGTTTTAGGTACCTCCCCTCTTCATTTGTAAATACTGAGCAAAATATTTGTTTAGTATCTCTGCCTTTTCACAGTCTCCTCTGCCCACCCTCCTCCCTTTATTAAGCCTCACTATCCTCCTTGGTCTTCCTTCACTCCTGATGTACCTATAAAGGTTTTATCCCCTTCTTAACTGAGCTGGCTATCTTTTCCTCGGTTTGGGCCTTTGCTGTTCTGACTGCCTTCCAGCTTCTTTGCTTTAACTGATACAGTTCTCTGTCCTGCTCCTTCTGCGATTCCTTGTACTTCCTGAATGCTTTCTTTTCTTGAACCTTCACTGCCACTTCCTTTGAGAACCATAGTGGTTTCTTACATCGTTTTGTTTTGTTTATTTGCTTCACACAAAGGCTCATTACCTCTGTGATGGCAGTTTTTATTATTCCCCATTGTTCTTCCACCCCTCCTTCCTGCCCATTTGCTAGTGCACTCCTTAGGCACTCACCCATTTTGGCAAAATCAGCCCTCCTAAAGTCCAGTACTTTTGCCTTTGTATGGCTTGACTCTATTGCTGTGTTTATTGTAAACCATACTGTTCGATGGTTGCTAGTTCCCAGATGGCTACCCACTTCTACATCTGTGATCCTCTCTCATCTCCATTTGAGAGAACCAGGTCTAAGATTGCTCCTCTCAGTGGGCTCCAATACTAGTTGTCTAAGGCATGCCCCTGTAGGTCATCTAGAATAACCCCACTCTTCGAAGTGGCTGCTGCAACTGCACTCCAGTTAACATCTGGCATATTCAGATCACCCATCAGCAATATCTCCCCTTTTTCTGCCATTCTAAGTATACTTCCTATCATTTCCTTGTCCATTTCCTCCCCCTGAGAAGGGGGTCTGTATACAACCCCTGTGCGGATTGTGGTGCCATTGCCTGTCTCCAAATTTACCCATAGTGCTTCTTCTCCTCCCTGTTTACCCTTTTGTTCTGTTGTTTTTATTCCTTCCCTTATGTAAAGAGCTACTCCTCCTCTTCTTTTACCCTCCCTGTCCCTCCTGTAGATAGTGTATCCTGGTATGTTTACGTCCCAGTCATGGTTTTGTGTCATATGTGTCTAACCACAGGCTTGCTAGCCCAGAGCCAGCATAGTGTTGTGGTTAGTGCAGTAGGCTATGATCCTGAAAGTCTGAGTTTGAATCTCACTTTCCCCTAAAATTCTTTTGACCCCAGATTTCACTGGTGTGGTGATCCATGTCAGTGTGGAGTTAGTACTAGTAAAGCTAAAGGGAATTGGGGCAGATAAAAATACTAAATGCAACAAAGAAAGCTCCTGTACAGCGGTGAAACTGGCCCCAGACCAACTGGCTTTGAAACTGGTCTCTGACCAAGCTGGTCTCTGACCAGGTTGTACGGAAACTGATCTCTGACCAGTCGTCAGGGGAACAAACTTTCTGCAGCACAGGAGAGAGTGAAATTGAGTTTGTCTGATGCTTGAGGGAGTGATAAGAAGAGGACAGAGCCATTAGCATCTCACCCGACTACCACCTTTGCCTGTAAATGTTGATCAGTATTTCTAAATATCAGGAAAGAAGAATTTTGAAACAGGAGGTGCAGAACAGTCTCCCAGGGCAGGTTGGATCAGCGGACACTGTAACAATCTTTAAACTTAGACTTTGCAGGCATATTTGAAGAAAAAGGGGTGACAGAGCACTCCCACTGAGCTTGTGGGGAAAAGAACTTGAAGGACCAATAGTATTCTTTCTTTCCTAAAATCCTATGTTTATATGTTTGTGTGCTTTTGTGAACACTTGGCTTAGCACTGGCTTTGCTGTGCAATTGATAAACATTTGAACTTTCCCATGAAATATCGATTCCTCTCACAAGACATGGAGATGACAGTGCATAGTTACAGTATTTGATGGAAAGCCTAATGATAACAGTGAAATCTTAGGGAGAGGGTCTGGAATCAGGAAGAGGTGAATGGATAGGAACAAGGGGAGACATAACTCCAAATCCTGAACGGCACTAATATAATTAGTGTTTAAGATTTGGATTAAATCACAAGTATCACTGACATTTGGCCAACCTTTTGATTCAGCACACTTTTCCCTCTCGTTGTTTCTGTAAACACCCCTCCATCCACACACACATACACACACATATACACACACACAACACACACACACACACACTCTCCATTCCCTCCAAAAGCTCTTGGCCCCTTTACCTGTTTTTTAAATCCACTTGCACCTTTGTATGGTCACCCTTAGATAAACCCCAGCATAACTCTAGCCGTGTCCAACTCATTCCACAGTGATTGCACTGATGCCCATATATTTCCAGACATCTGCCCATATATTTCCAGACATCTGCAAGCTTCCTCTAGCCAACTCTTTACCAGCATGGCGTAATGAAGGACGCACACATTGGTGTGCAGCCAAAGATTAAGGGGCACACTTGCTTTGTTTTAAGCTAGACCTAGATAAACAGGGGCCCCACTGAACTTAATGGGCCCAGTTACAATAGCCTCCTATTAGGGATGCCTGACCCCGCTGATGTTCTGGGTTTTGGTCCTAGTCTAGAACATTTGAAAAAGTTCTATGGTTCTAATCTTTTTTATAACTCGAACCTTATTTTAATAAAGCAGCAGTGCATCCATAACAATCTGTGTATAAGTACCCCTCATGGTTTCCTAGTAGGGTTTAACTGTTAAATGTGCCAGTTTAGAGGCTGCAATGACACTCACTGTGGAGTCACTACAGTTTTTATGTTCACAGCTCTCACGCTGCCTCGCCAGGATTGCCATGTTAGTTGGAGTTTGCCGAAAGCGATCTTGATGCATGGGCCTTTATTTTTAAAGTTGATCAACCAATCATTTTACATGCATGCAAATGAATGGGGGATTTGCGTGCTAGTGACCACAAAGCACTGAGTATGCACTGCATGCTCTGAATTAACTTGTCTCTCATTTTGATAGCCTGCTGACTGTAGTTCTTTGTTTACCTGTGTTTTGGCACACCCGGAGTCTGTCAGCAGTATTTGTTATAGCATAGTGACAGAGATCATGCTGAACAGAACAAGAAGTAGCAGCCCTAGCTCAAGTGACTCCTGTATTTCTAGATGAATTGTAGATTATGGTATTAAATGTTTACCTGGTCTAACCTGGTGTTACTGCTGATCAGTAATGTCATTCAGTGAGGCACGAGTTTATTTTTTTTTTTCCTCAGATCATGTTCACAATGATTAAAAAAAGAAACTCTACTATCAGCCTAGACTATTCCATGTTGAATAAGGATGATAGTGTGTAGAATAATATGTAGTTTTCTTGTCATCTTTTTTTTTTTTTTGTGGTGTCTTTATTTTTTATGAGTTGTGCTGTTCTGGTGAGCTTGAGTTATTGGGGGAGGGGGAGTCCGATTAATCTTCTATTCATAAGGTTAAAGCAGCAGTACAAGGAACTCTGAAAAAATCACTAAAAGTGCGGACCACAGAGATTGTCATTTTTAATTAAATAATGTTTTAAAATAATTCCATCCTCTGATGATAGCTCCTTGATAATGAGAGCTGATGCCGGTAGTGACACTGCTTGCCTCCCCTCACGCTTGCTATAACATGCTGCTGAAACTACAATTTTCAATACATAATTTGTTTAAAAAAACCTTTTCCAGATAGGACAAGAATGTTTGAACTAAACAGGCACATTCCCCAAAATGAGTGATTACAAGCAATCTACTCATGACCTAGTAGTAATAGTTACACTGAACATCCTTCCCGAATGTGCTGCTCTGTTTACTGTATTGTCTAAGCTCTCCCATAGATGTCTCTGTTTGCAATTTGGTCGCTCTCTGCTTTCTCCCTTCCTGATACACAGGTTGGCATCTTTTCATTGCTGTGAGCTACGGAGGCGCGTCTGTCAACTTCAGAGGCAAGGCGTGAGCCATAAAGTCTTGTTTATATGCATCTATTTACTAGTTTTAAAACTTCTGTTCTGTAAAACCCACCTTGAACTAACATTAAAAATCCTTGCAATTGCTCGTCCAGACACATTATTAGGCAAGTTACTATTTTGAATGATTTGTATTGCCTACACGATTGTAGCTTGTTCAACTAGTAAAAATACAGTCTTTTTAAAACACATGCACGCATGTGCACACACACACACACACAGATATATATATATATATTTTCTTTTTTTTACTTGGATGTGTGGTAGCTGTTAACAATTCTGAATAAAGTGAACTGGACCTAAACAAGGAAATAGAGCTTCTTCCTCTGGAGCAGCTATAGTAGCTGAAAAAACTTGAGAACCAAAACTGATTACTGCAAAACTGGAGGCGATAAGCTGAACTCAGGATTAGTGCACTGTTCATTAGTCATGAGTATGTGTCATTGATGGCTGTGGGCAACAGGTCAGTTTGAACACAGTGTGTTTGCCAATGATTTTATTTTGGAAGGGGCTGGGGGTACACTGTAACCAAATTAAATAGAATCCAGCTATTAGAATCTGAAATATTAATTAATGTACTCAAACAAAGAAATTCCAGCAGTGTACTTATGAAAAATAAATACCTTTGAAGCAGTCAAGTCCCAAATCGAATGAAATTAGACCTCTTAACATAGAAACATAGAATGTGAAGGGAAATAAGGACCGCTTAGCCCACCCAGTCTGCCCATTTCCCTTCCTACTGGATAAGCTGCAGATCCTAGTTAACCAGCAGCCTACTTCTTCCTACCCCCGCCCCCTAGAATTGCCTTATGACTGTCCCATGCATGCTTGAATTCCACCACTGTTTTTGACTCCACAACCTCCTCCGGAAGGCCATTCCATGCATCCACAACCCTCTCTGTGAAAAAATACTTCCTTAAATTACCTCTGAGCCGCCCCCTCTATCTTCACATTGTGCCCCCTTGTTCTTGCACACCTCTTTTTTTGAAAGATGCTACCCTCTCCAACAATCAGATTAATGTATATTTTGTGACAGGAACAATATGTCCATTTATTAACTAATCAAATTAGACTGACCTAGTAAAACTGAGGCTGAAATTGTTGCATGGAACATATATTGCAGTGACAGTAATGGCAGAAACCATACATGCCAAGTAACATTCATAAAAAAAACACACACACACTCAAAAATGAAGTAAAATTAGCCACTCAATTAATTACAAGGAAGACTACAGATTGACTGCCATAGAACTATGTTGACCCAATCTGTTTTGAGCTATGCTCATTCATGTCAAC
Organism: Neoceratodus forsteri; assembly: GCA_016271365.2. Taxonomy (NCBI): domain Eukaryota; kingdom Metazoa; phylum Chordata; order Ceratodontiformes; family Ceratodontidae; genus Neoceratodus; species Neoceratodus forsteri. The sequence goes on along the minus strand of CM057454.1, from coordinate 1,097,219,232 downwards.
TTTGAAAGACATTTGCATGAATGAGCTCAGCTGTCCCGAGACATTTAATGCGTGTTCACAAACATCTTCTCGATCACAGAAGTTGGGCACAGTGCTGAGCATGAGCGAGTTTGACTGAATAAAAGACGCATGTCTTTTAAATTAATTTTATGTATAAATAACACAAAATACTGCCTTCACATACGTGAGACGACCACAGATGTCCAATACTAAAAACAAACTAATGGTGAGTGTGAATATCGGGATGACAATGATTTTTTCCGAGTTCCTTCCCACTGCTGCTTTAAGATACCACACACTGAGTACCAGGAAGCACATGATCACACAGTGGGTACAGTGCATTCAAGGGGAGCACATCAGGACAGATGACCTGTATGCAAGGTAGGAGCCACAGATAATTTTAAATGAATGAATGAAAGATGTTTCTGTCCTCCCCTGTCACCCCAAAATATTTCTGGGATTTAAATGAATAAAGGATATTTCTGGGGTTTATTTATTTGCACAAGATGCCGTACACTAAGTGCTGGGTGGCACATCACACACTGGGTACAGTACAGTCAAAGGAAGCATTGCAGGATAGATGACCAGTATGTAACATAAGAGCATCAGATATATTTAAATAAATAAAGGATTTTTCTCTCCTCTCCTGTCATCCAAAATACCTCTGAGATTTATGCACACTAAGTATAATCATTGCAGTCCAAGAGAGCGCAGCACATGGAAAGAAGTACACCACACAGGATTCACAGATATCTGAAAATGAATAAAAGATTTTTCTCTCTACTCCTTACACAAAATATTTTTGTTGTATTTTCTTTCATATAGACCAAGAGAGAGGGGACAGTGACCCTTCTCAGCCCCCACCCTCACCACGCAGTTAACTTTTTGCCAGTGCTTCTCTATCCCTGCCTCGGCCTTAATTTTTTTTTTTTTTTTCAGTTAAATAAATTTATCTTTCGTAGGCACAGTATGTGTACCTTCTCCCTAGACCTCTACACACAAGGAGGAAAGACTGGTTCAGTTACTTAAGCTAGAATTTGTAAACAAGTTGCTGCCAGACAAATGTGTCTACTCTGCTGCTGAGCTCTGCTCTGACTTTTCCACAGGAATGACATTTCAGCAGTTCAGAAAGCCATCACATGACTACATTACAGGCATGGTCTGCCCACTCCCAAGAACATCACTCTCTGATCCAATGTGCAGTCATCTCCTGGTGGCAAGTCCCTTCCACAACCACAGAACAGACCCATCAATCAAGTCAAGCCCTTTCCCTGGTCCCACACACATGCATCACCCTTCACCACTGGCACTATGGGTCCTAAAAATTCTGTTCCCCTCCCACTTCTCTACCACCTTCCCAAAGCAAAGCAATCACTTTATTTTTTTTTATTTTACATGTACTCACACCCATCCCTCAGATAGCACTGACATGCTAGGCTGGCTTAGCCTGGGTGACTTTGCTCTGCCGTCAGCCCAGGAGGAACCTACCCACACTCTGCACCTGTCCATGTGTAACAGCAGCTGTACCTGCCCTCCCCAGTTGCTCCCAACCTCTCTGATTCCTTCCATCCCTTTCTTTTATCTGTTCTTGCTGTTGAGTTGGGGTGTGGTGTCCCCGCGTGGATGGGCAAAAGACTTGGCACTGCACAGAGGGCCAGGAGGTGAGTCAATAAAGACAAAAAAAAAGGTTTGAACCATGCAAAAACAGTGGGGGAGTCCAAGAATGCATGGGACAGACATAAGAAAATTCTGGTGGGGAGTAGGAAGAAGTAGGCTGTTGGTTAACTAGGATCTGCAGCTTATCCAATAAGTAGGGAAATAGGCAGACTGGGTGGGCCAAGTGGTCCTTATCTGCCATCAAAGTCTATGTTTCTATGTTTCTATACTGTAAACCCTCTGGTGTTCGAATTCTTATTGAGAACTCGAACAGCAGAGTTCGAGCATGGTTCAAGTCTTTCTTGAACTAGTTCTGACAACCTTACCTCCTAAGAAAATGAGATATAAGCAGAATGGATGGAACAATATGAGGAATTTAAATAATTATGTAAGGTCATGTGTGGGCTTTTGGATGGAGGTGGTAAGTATGGGGTGTACAGTAATAAAGGAGTGTGTGTACAGGTCCCAAGAAGGCCCTCACAAGGGAATATTTTGTTCTGAATTCAAAATTCCTGATTGTAGTGGCTCCAAATCAGAATTCAGACATTGGGACTGATGTACACACTTATGAAAGCATATGTAGGTGAGGCTGAATGCATACTGTAGATGGTTTGTTAGAGTCTGTGCGAAAGTGGGAAAGGGAGAGACTGAACACAAACAGGAAAAGAGACTGGACACAAGCAGGGGGAGATTGAAAATAAAAGAGGAGAGAGAGAGAGAGACTGGAGACAAACTGGAAAACTAAACACAGAGGGAGGGGGAAGATTGGATGCAAGTGGAAGAGAGACTACACACAGAGGCAAAGATTCTGTACACAAGTAGGGAGGCAGATTGAAAACCCAAGTTCTTTTTCAGAATATCAATGTGTAACTTCCACACTAAGTTAGCCTGGAAATTACACATTGATATTCTGAAACAGAACTTGGGCAATAAATTAGGAGCGTTATACAAGATAAGGCAGTATTTGTCTTCAGACATTAGACTAAAGGTGGTAAACAGTATGTTACTTCCTATCTTAGATTATGGGGACATTTTTTATGAAGGGACAGCAGGGGGATTACTTGCTGGACTGGACACCTTATACAGCAGGTTGGCTCATTTTATACTAGAAGTACCCAGAGAGACCCACCACTGCAATTTATATAGATCCTTACAGTGGTTAAGATTGAATGATAGAAGAGAATGGAATCTTCTTACATTTCTGTACAAGGTTTACAAATTTAACTTACCTCAGTATTTACTAGATCTATTCTCTTTTAGGGAAATTAAACCTAATTTAAGGTCTACCCATGGTTTGGAATTTGATGTTCCTAGATGTAACTCTAACATGGGTAGATCTGTTACTTGGGTAAAGGGGCCTGTAATATGGAATTTATTACCTATCTCCTTACGTCAAAGTAATCAAGTAATCAAACTGGAAACCATAAAACAGTGGTATAAAACTAAATCAGATATAGTGCTACCCTGCTGTATGGGTGTACTTACCTAGAAAAGATTATATTATACCTGTTCAGTCGCTGTATGTGTAACTTGTGTCTAAATTTAAAAAATTGTGTGTATATAAAATTCTGTATTACGTACTTACATGTGTTTTATATACAATGTTGCATGTGTAATTAGTATGCTTTCTATTCCTGAAAAATTGACCTCCTTTGAAATGAGCTTTGCTCAATGGAGTATGTACCAACTTTTCCAGTTCATGAGTTTTGAATAAAATTTAAACAACAACAACAAAGATCATGGGGTACAAGAACACACAAAGTGGTAAGAGAAAGTCGGGAAAAAATCAGGAAGAATAAGGTCAAGTAGGGGAGGGAGATACCAAATGCAAACTGAAGATGAGTTTGGTGCAAACTGGGAGAGGACATCATCAGGTCCAAACTAGAAAGGGGCCTGACACAAACTGGGGATGAGCTTGATTCAATAAGGGAAGGAAGACCGCAGATATAAACATTGAAACAGAGTGATAAACAGAGGATGGAGTTACCAGATACAGTGCAGACTGAGGAGGAGCTTTGTAAACAAGGGACAGAATTATGAGATACAAACTGGGCAGGAGTGTATTATGAACAGCTGAGAAAGACAGCAGATATCAACTGGGGAGGAGCATGAAACAAACAGGGGAGGGAGAGACCAGACACAGTACAAACTGGGAAGAGCACCGTGCATAAAGTGTGCAGAAAAAAACTGCTGGTCTCTAAGGGTCATAATTATAAAAAGATACATGGACTACTTTTTTTTTCCCTTCATAATGTGGAATTTGTCTTTTCATTATTGTCCAGCTTTTCAATAACAAGTCAAAACACAGGCACAAAACATAAAACTACTATAGGGAATTGAGGGACAAATGAACTAAGAGTCACATTGCCCTCTTGAAGTTATGGTAACGGTAAAAACATAGAGCTGGAGCCCTGCTTTGAGACCCTGTGAGACCCACCCCTAAAATTCTCAAATTTTTTTTGCCAGGTCTGAGACCTTGCAAGACCCATCCCACATTAAGACCTGGAGGAGCTTGAATGACAAACAATGGAGAGAGATACCAGATACAAACTGGGGAGGAGAGTGACACTAATAGTTGGAGGGGGATACAAGATACAAACTGGGGAGGGGGATACCAGATACAAATTGGGAAAGGGGATACCAGACACAAACTGGGTATGTGGATTCCAGACACAAACTGGGGAGGGGGATACCAGACACAAACAGGGGATGGGGATACCAGATACAAACAGGAGAGGGGAATACCACATACAAACTGGGGAGGGGGAATACCAGACAGAAACGGGGGGTACCAGACACAAACAGGGGGGGGAATACAAGACACAAACAGGGGAGGGGGAATATGAGACACAAACAGGGGAGGGGAAATACCAGACACAAACAGGAGAGGGGACTACAACATACAAACTGGGGATCAGCTCAATACAAACAGAGGTCAAAGATACCAGATACAAACAGGGAGAAATTCAATACAAACTGGACATGAGATACTAGATACAAACTGTTGAGAAGCCTGAGACAAAGAGGGGAGAGAGACTAGGCACAAAATAAAAAAAGACTAGAAATACAAGGCTTTAGAGTAGCCCAACAGAAGGCACTTGGGATAATATCCATAACTGTGGAGGGGGATACCAGACAGAAACTGGGAGGAGCTCGACACAAATAGTGGAGGGGGATACCAGATACAAACTGGGGAGGAGCTTGACACAAACCGAAGAGGGAGAATACCAGACACAAACTGGGGAGCGGGTACCAGACACAAACAGGGGAAGGGAGAGGGAATACCAGACTCCAATAGGTGAGGGGGATATCACATACAAATTGGGGAAGGGGAATACCAGACACAAACAGGGGAAGGGGAATATGAGACACAAACAGGGGAGGGGGAATACCAGACACCAACAGGAGAGTGGAATACCACATACAAACTGGGGAGCAGCTTGACACAAATAGAGGTCGAAGATACCAGATATAAACTGGGAGGAACTCAACACAAACAGTGCATGAGATACTAGAAACAAACTGTTGAGACAGTATAACACAGTGGTTTAAGTCTCTGAGCTGCAAACCTGGAGACCTGGGTTTGAATCCCACAGCCCCACTTGTATACTGTGTGACCCTGAGCAAGTCAATTAACTTCCTTGTGCTCCCAGGTCACACCTGTAAACAGCTTTCAGCTTAGTGTGTCTCTCCTGGTCAAAAAACAAACAAACAAACAAACAGGGGAGAGAGAGACTAGGCACTAAATAAAAAAAAGATTAGAAATACAAGGCTTTAGAGTAGCCCCACACCAGGCACTTGGGGTAATATCCATAACTGACACTGTAGTGCAGTATGAGGGCAGGTGCTGCACTGGTCAGGTGCCATCCTTCAGATGAGATGTTAAACCAAGGTCCCTTCTGACCATCTCTGGTCACTGTCCAGGTGGAAGTAGAAGATTGTATGGCACTTATCGTAGAATAAGGGACTTTCATTGAAACAAATGCAGTCATGCAAACAGTGGAAATACAGGCAGTGCAGACCACAAACCCAATTTCAAACTACAGTAATACACTGGAAAATAAAGGAAACAATATAGGGAAAGGGATATTAATAAATACAGGAAATCAGAGTGTATCGCATGGAACTGGCTGGAGGAAAAACTTGGATGACAATACTCAAAGTCATGCTTCAGTCCTATTAGCAATCCAAGGGCAGCCAGTCCACAAGTTCCAGAAATATTGTGAACTCAGCCAGCCACCTTCTGCAGAACATATTCTCTATAATACTTTAAAGATATCAATGACTTCAGAAAATGATAACTTTTTCTTTTGTAAAGATTATGCACATCATGCTTGCCGTAATGTCCTCCCAACCGACTTCTTCTCCCTCACCAACCTTGCTACTCCTTCACAGACCCCAGTGCATCCCCCTTTTTGCTTCAAGACTGTTACTATCAGGGAAGCCAGGAAATACATGCATAAGGTGCTCGGTAAGGGGAGATACAGTGGAGATTACCTCGATCTGAAACTAATCTCGCTCTCTCTGGAAGAAATCCTGTCTCCCCTTACCAATATCCTCAACCTATCACTCCAGTTCACAGTATTCCCTCAAAAATGGAAAGCCGCAGTAGTTACCCCTGTGTACAAGAGCGGAAATCAGGCCATGCCCGAGAACTATAGACCCATCTCTATACTTTCACCACTCTCAAAGGCCCTGGAATGAATCGTCATGGAGACAACTTGTCGAATACCTGGACAAACATAGGCTCCTATGCCCTGAGCAGCGTGGCTTTAGGGCAGAGCACAGCACCACTACAGCCCTCCTGGAATTCACGGGCTTCATCCATAAATTTCTTGATCTTGGACAGCTTGCTGGGGCAATCTATATCGATCTAACAAAGGCCTTCGATACGGTCAATCATGCCCTCCTAGTTGGCCAACTCACTGCTACAGGCCTTGCCCCTAAGGCGGTTGCATGGTTCTGCAGTTACCTGCACTGCCACTCCCAGCAAGTCAGGATAGGTACTGTCCTCTCATACAGCAAACCTATCTGCTCAGGTGTTCTGCAGGGGTCAATACTGGGTCCCCTCCTATTCAGCTTATTCTTGAATTGCCTCCCCCAAGCCGGTCAAGGCTGAATCCTCCTTTATGCAGATGATGCAGTTGTCCTCTCAAATGGCTCAGACCCCAGTGCCCTTGAGCAGCAACTACAGAGCAACTTCACCAGTGTAGAGACGTGATTCAAAGATCATAAATTGTTAATGAACTACAAGAAAACAAAAACCATGCTGTTTTCCAGCTCTCTAAACAAACACAAAAACTAACCACTATCAATATGAAATAGTGGCGGGGTTTCCCTTGAACTTGTTCAACACTCTAAATACCTCAGTATCAATATTGACAGCTCACTCTCCTTTACTCTCCACATTGACAGCATGGCCTAAGATTTCAACAAGCAACAGGGCTACTTTATTGTCACAAGCATAGCCTCTCCCCTGAAGCCCTCAGCATAGCTGTTCACAGTTCTGTGGGTTCCCTGGTGGACTATGGGCTGCCTATATATGGTTCTGCCATAGATACTGCTCTCCAGCACATAAAAACTGGACTCAACAAGCCTGCTGGCTCACCTTAGGTGCACACCAACTGACTCACACCTGTGATCTCTATGCCGGGGCACACTGGCTCACACTCAATGGCTGACTAAAATATCAGTCCTGCCTTCTGGCCAGAACAATCTGCCTTGGTCAGCCACTGCCAGGGGTCCAACAACTTTTGGTTCCCAGCAATAATCTTCGGCACACCCATAACTCTGAACACCAGTCCTTCCTAACTCTGAAATGTCGCACATCTCAAGGACAAAGGTCCTTTGCTTACCGTGCACCGCTGTGATTCAGCTCCCTCCAGGAGAACATTGGACGCCTGCCCACACTGGGTACTTTCAAAATGAACTTGAAGCTCCTTATGATATGTGAATCTCACTGTGCCTGCCATCGCTAGCACCACCTTTCCACGCCCCATCACTACTTCCATCCTCTGCCCCATCAACCCTTCCCTCTATCCCCTGAGTAGGCCCTCCTGCTCCCCCCACACGCCTAGCACCCTCTCCCTCTGCCTCCAATCTAGTCACCTCCCTCCGATCCCTACTGCTTTACTGATATTACGCTCTCCTTTTGCACATTGCACTTGGGCTCCTCCCCTTTACCCACTTTTTTCCTTTTTTCTTTAGCACTTAGCAACGCTCCAAACAACCTCTTGTTTGCTGACAAGTGACTGGTTCCACCGTTGGGCACTGTAAATTGTCTGCTTTCCTATGACCTGTACTGTGCTTGATATATAATCCTGTTTGTTTACCTTTGTATTTCTGCAATCCTTTGAAAAATTTCACCTATCTGTTGTACTGAAATGTCCTGACGTGGGACCTATGTAAAGAGCTCTGCACTCAAATGGTTTTCCGAGTACTGAAATAAATAAAATAAATAAATAAATGGTGAATATACTGTTAACTCTCAGTGTACTTTTACTGAAGTTGATCCATACTGATGAAAAAAATTTCCGGCTCTATACTATCATAATCTAAGTATAAAACATGGGTTCCTTCCAGACTTTGGCCAACTCCTGCCAAAACCAATGTGCAAAAGGGCAATCAAACAAAAAATGCACCCGTATTTTCAAACATTGTGGGCAGGAGGGTTGGGGCATCCCCTTTCCTCTACCCTCTTATGTTCAAAGTAGCCTTTTACTCCCAACCACCCATATGCTGAAAGTCAGATCACATCCCACATGATAGAGGGAATCTGTTTAACCTGGAACTGCTGTGTTAGTTTCATCACTTTGTTTTGGTAACAGTTTAGAAAACTTATAGGACAGGAAACTTTTGGATCCATAACTGTATGAAACAGGGCTTTAGTGGACATTGCTGCTACTTATGCAGGAGAGACTTTCCAGTACCGTAATTTAGTCAGGGCATGTCTTATGTAGTCTGGTATATGTGATCCTTTATTAATCATTGAGAGCCTAAAAGTCCCTATCCCAGCTAGCCAGAATTGGCTGCAATCACTCCTTTAGCAGGAGTGCCCAAGTGCAGTCCTTATTTTCAATACTGGGGAAAGATCTCCATGACCCGCCCGGCTGGCGATTGATTTCCGCTATGCCGGGCGACCCAGTTCGAACGACTCGGGCCGCCGGAGGGCCGGCCGGGCGAGAGGATCGAGCGCCTCACGACTGCTCTCCTGATCTGGGGAGGGTGGGTGAGTCACGGTGCACGGGGGACTCCTGGTGGAGACCGGGAGAACCCCAAGCACTCGGGACCTGACGTCAGATGGGGGCGGGACGGACGCTGGCGTCATTGCATGCTCCCGCCCCCTTAAGGGGGAAAACACCACCTACCTCCGACGCCTCTATGATGCCCATCCCTCGGGCTGCAATGGGCCCCTCCAAAAATAAAGAGCACGGCTCCCAGCCTATTACGACATTCGTGGCACCCTAAGGGCCGAGGGTGCCATGTCCCCGCCTTGGGGGGCAAGCCAGGGGGTACTGGGAGCACGGCTCATGAGGGAGGAATGCCGCAGCAGGGGGGATCCGTGACCGGGGCGGGAAAAACCTGGCGCGGAGGAGGTAAAAAAAAAAATACTAGGGCAAGATTACTATGAATGAACAGCACACAGTAAAACATGATGGGATGTACCATTCTTGACACCCTGGCAGTTGTATCCCTGTAAGTTATATCTCATTTAATATGATTGTCTGTCCCCCACAATGCTTGAAAATGTAGGCTAAACAACTCTGTTTCCATACATCTAGGAGGTGGAAAAATGTGACTAAGATGTAAAAACTGAGGGAGCAGAAATGACAAAACACATGTTTTCTTGAGGAGATCATTTTCCCATACTATTAAAGGAGAACTAAATGCAAAAATAATAAAAATATATGTAGTGCACTGATTTTTAAACCATTATTGTTTCAAGTGTTTTTTTTTCCTCTGTATAAGAAGAAACCTTTTTTATCACTTTCCCCTGCCAGATTCGTGGCCCCTTGGGGTTGCCATTCTGACTTCTTGTATTGCTTGGAGTTCTTCTAAATTATCCCAGAATCCCCCTGTCAGTGACATTCCCCTCGACCCACTGTAATCCCCTTGTTCTTTGTTATACAGTAGCCATTCAGCAATAGCATCATCCTTAGCCCCTCTGATTGCTACTTTGTCATTTTGGTAAGTAAGAAGCTATATATCTGATTGTACCATACCCAATAAATGCTGGTCACTAACCAATATGTGTATGATCTCTTTTTTCAATTGTTAGTTTTCATTCACATCTCCAGAATCCTTAAGGAATTTAATAGAAGGTTTTGGAAACCAGTTTTTGTAAAACAGGTTCCCTCTTAAAGGGGGGGTTATGTGAATGAATTGAGTAAGGCCCTGCCCCATTTGTTATGCAGAAAGAGTTTAAACACAAGGGTCTTTTCTGTCCTCTCCTTTTCTGTCTCTTCTCTATCTGGTTGCACAACCAAATTTTCTTTTGAGACCTAGGAACTGATCACTCCGACGGTTTCACAGTTCTCCGCCTCTTGTTATCTCTCTGCCTTCACTTGCTATTTCTGTCTTTTCTTCCCCTTTTCATATCTGCAGTTATAAACAAATATATGTGAATCTCTGTGTAAAACTGTATGTGATACTGAGATCCTTTTGTTTAAAACTGTATATAGTTATATTGTTTAAATGATTGCAAAAAGCTATTTGGAACTCAAGGGGTCAACCCGCGATACAGTTTTTAAGCCCTTTGCAGAGTTGTCAACAAGAAGTCAGTTCTGGGACACCATGTACTGTTTTGCTGCACCTGCAAGGAACGAAACTGACAAGAACATTCTGTGAGAAGCAGGCTCTCTTAATGAGTTCCCAGACGAAGACTTAATAAAAAGAACAGCAATGCTTTTGCTAGCGAAACAAGGAGAGTGAGAGACTGAGAGATTGAAACTTGGAATTAAGAGATACCCTCAGAAGAAGGACTTAGTTTTCTCAGTTTTTTCTGCCATTGTAAATAGTTATACTGAATAATTTTAATTTTTTATTTGCTGTTATTGAGAAAAATAAAATGGTACATGCAAATTTTGAAACCGCTCCTGGTTTTCCTATTTATTTATGTATTTATTTATTTATTTATTTTTCAATCTAGGATTATAATACCTTTGAGCCGAGGCTCTTTTACAAAGGTTCCATGTCAGCTGTGCAACAGTCATCATTTTAGTTACAAACATATTGTCATTGACTTACAGACATGTAATAACCAGTACAAAGACTTGAGCTATGAGCAAGACAAGGGAAGGGGGTGGGGGTGGGGAAGTGAGGTGAGGAGATCGAGGGAAGGAGGTGCAGGGGTAAGGAGAGTACAGGAGGTGGTTGCGGTGGGGGCAGGGTGGAGTTACGGGGAGGTGGGCAAGGGTGGAGACAGTGCAGCCAGGGGTCTTGTCGAGGGAATATGACAGGTAAGGTGCTAGGGGTACAAAGACTGATTGTAAGTGCTGGGTGCTGGAGCATTTGCAGCTGGAATGGTGGAAATGTTAACATGGGCAATTGCAGGATACAAGCAGTGAGAGGCGCAGCTTGGACTTGAAGAGGCCGAGTGTTGGAGCGGTCGCTATGTCGCTGCCAAGAGAGTTGAGCCAGTTGGATGCCTGATAGGCAAATGATCTTTGTGCTTGGGTCGTGCAACATCATGGGATATGTAGTAGATGGGAATTGGATCTCCTTGTAGTGACGTTCCTATGTCTAGGCTTAAGGAGGGCACAGACACCAGGTGGGGCAAGACCCATTATAATTTTCTTGGCCATGATGCAGGTTTGGTATTTTATGCGTTTGTCCATTTGAAGCCATCCAGATTGGGAATCAAGGTCACATGTGTGGGTATGGCGATGTGAGCCAGTGATGAGATGACAGGCCTTATTCAGGGAGGTTGCGATACATTTGAGAGCAGTGGTAGTTGCAGACCCATATATGATAAGACCATAGTCTATGATGCTGACAATGGAGCTTTGAATGGCCACTGACAGTGCTTCTGGAGTTAGGTGTTTCCTGTGCCGGAATAATATGCCTAACCTTGCATTGACAAACTTTGCAACATTGCTGATATGGATAGCGTATGAGAGGTGGGGATCAAGGGTGATGCTGAGGTACTTGAGTGATTGTGTTTGCTCTAGGATGGCTCCTTGTTCGGTTGCAATGGAGAGGTGGAGTTGTTTGTTTTTGTTGTGGGGGCTGCAGAAGACCATAGACTTGTTTTTTTTTTCTGATTGAGAAGCAGTTTATGATTTAGGAACCAGGATTCGATGGAGGAGAAAGCCTGCTGAAATTTATTTTGTAACTGGATTGGATCAGGGTCCGAGGTGAGGATCACAGCATCGTCGGCGTAGAGAATTATTTGTTCTGAGCAGCTGTCCAGTAGTGAGTTTAAGAATAGACTGAAGAGGAGGGGTCCCAGAACAGAGCCCTGGGAACCCCCGAGCGGACCAGTCTAGGGTCCGAGAGTGTATCAGTGATTCTTACTGTTTGGGACCATTCTTCAAGGTAGCTCTTAAACCAGCCAATGGAGTCAGTTGAAAGCCCAGTGTTCTGAAGCTGGACAAGCAGGAGGCTGTGATTGATGGTGTCGAAGGCTTTAGTTAAGTCAATGTAGATTGAGCCTAGTAGTTCACCAGAGTCAAGTGCATTGTGGATTGCGCCAGTGAATTCAAGTGGGCTGTGGAGGTGCTGTGACCTTTGCGGAACCTGTGTTGTTGCTTGCACAGGATGTTGTACGCATCCAGGTATTCTGCGAGCTGGTCCGAGACGATGCATTCTAGTGCCTTGGAGAGTGGGGGTAGTAGGGAGATAGGTCTGTAGTTATCGTAGGCAGTTTTGTTACCACTTTTATGGATTGAGGTGACAGTGGCAGATTTCCATCTGTCTGGGAACTGGCTAAGGCTGAGGGAGAGGTTGAAAATTCTGGTCAGAGGACTAAGCACTTCATCAAGTGTGAGAGACAGGATTTTAAGATCAAGAGAGTCATTACTGAATCTTGATTTACCAAGGGCTTTGGTTACATATTTGCGTACTTGGTGAGCCTTGACTGCTTTGAAGTAGAAGCGGGGAAAGCTGGTGGGAGTAGTGTTCATTGTGGACAGAGGGGCTTCACCATCTTTGAAGTAGTCCTGGGGTAGGATAGCGCTGAGGTCGGTAAAGGCTTTGCTAAAGGTATCCGCAATGGTTTTTGGGTTGAGGGTTGTGGTTCCGTTGATGTTGAGTATTGATGGTGGGGTTTTGAGTGGATTCTCGGTGAGTTCCGTTATGTTCTTCCAGAATTCCTGACCATTGTCCCAGGAGTTTGTGAGGGCATGCTTATAGTAGGTGGACTTCATTTGCCGGATGGTTTTGGTGCAGTCATTGCGGGCACGTTTGTAGTTTTGGATGTTGTTTTGCCTTCCAGAGTTTCTAGCCAGCTCCCATAGGTGGTCTCTTGTTTTTAGCATCCTGAGGAGGTCACCTGTGAGCCAAGGGTTACTGAGTGATTTGACTTTGCATTTCTTAATAGGAGCATACATGTCACAGGCCACAGTAAAGATGTTTATGAAGTGGTCAAGGGCAGTGCTTACATTGGTTGCATTGAAGATAGGGGACCAGTCTTGATGGAGGAGGTGGGATTTGAGTCGAGGAAGGTGACCACTGGGTAGAACCCTGCTGGTGATAGTTTTTGGTGGTTGTTTGATGAATTTATTTGACCAGGTGCAGCTAACAGGGGCGTGGTCGCTGAGAGAGTCAAGGAGGACATTAGTGTTAGATATCCATGATGGGTGACTGGTAAGGATCCAGTCCAAGAGTGTGCTGGTGCCGGTCCTGTAATTTTTCCTGGTTGGTGAGTCAACCATTTGTGTGAGGTTCGCCGCAGCAATGGTATCCCTGTGTGCACCAGCATCGGCTGCAGGCCAGTTCATGTTGAAGTCACCTAGGAGGATGGATTCGGCGTCTGGTGGGAGTGACTTTACAAAGTCAAGAACAGCTGTTAGACCAGTTCCCTGTTCTTTGGGAGGGATGTAGATGGTGGCAACAGTGAGGGTTTTGTGTTGGGCTATGCTTCCTGACCAGTGCCTCAATAACAACTGACCAAAACTGAGGTAAGGAAGGAGCCGTGGGGGATTTGTGTGCTGTTGCTGAATAATTACGGACATACATCAGAATCAAACCACCCTGCATGTGTTGTGTCACAGCCTTTGCTTACTAGCCCAACGCACATACACCACCATACCATTACCGTCCCCTGGTCAAAGGAGTGTACCCTTCCTGGCTGGCGACACGGGGGTGCCATCAAGTTCACCTCCAAACACTAGACTTTCTGATTTGTAAGAAACATAGTTGTCCCCAATGATTGATTGCTGTTTTGTTTTTCAGGGTAACAACCACATAAAAGAAAATGTCTTCGAAGTTTGTGGGCTTTTGTGGGGTTTTTTTTCAAAGGCTGCTTGCTGCTCAGTAAAAGGCTACATTTTGCAAATCCTTGTCCTCCACACATAATAATTTTCAGGATGGGATAATGTGGATTGGCAGCGGGTGGGGGGGGTCACCAGACACTGTTCTCACAACTTGGGGAAGTGTCACAAAGGTTAATGATTTGGAGTGCTTGCTGAAATCGGGGACATATACGCAATGCTTGCAGCTCTGACAGCAGTAGGTTTAACCGTATGCTGCAGCTCTGTCTTGTGCTGTAAACCTGTCACCCGCTTTGCTATTTATTTAAGTGGTTGCCTGCTGGAAATTATTTTCCCACACATAACCAGTGCAGGTCTGCCCAGGGATCTCTCTCCACAGGTGCTTCTCAGCAACTGTGCATTAACAGAGATTAACGAAGGGTCATGTGGTGCTGTTTAGCCAACTGGTTTTATAGTTTCCCATGCCCCATGTTACAAAATAAAATAATTTCCTGTTCTAGCTTTTTAAAATTAAAGTTTGCCTTATCAGCTAATTCTTAACTGAATGCCTACCTACTATAATCATATCCTTGCATCTAAATACACTTGTAACTCCTGTTATTGTGGTGTCTAGTAAGTAAGCAAGGACCCATGACAAGGTGTGTGGTTATTGGGGATGAATCAACACCCCGGGTACATTGTGAGGCACGAGGCCACGGGCTGTGGCCCTCACAGCACCTGGGTGTTGCACTCACCCCCAATAAGCACACACTCTGGAGTGGGTTATTGCGCTTATAACATGGGGTTACATTAGTGTGAAAAAAACCATAGGGAAGTCATACAAAAGTATAAAAAAGTAAAGATTTAAGAAAGTATCCTTCCCCCACACAAAGTAGTCTCTCTCTTGCAATGCTGTTCACAACCACAGGGACACTGTAACATTTATTGCCAGAATCTTATATTCACTCCCATACCATCACATATCATTCTGTGTAGTGCAGACTCTTATATTGACTCCCACACAATGACATATCAAAACATACCCGCTCTCTGTGCACCCGAGGTACACACCACGGAATGTATGTCAGAGAGAGACACACACCACAATTTGCTGCATCTCGCCATCCCATGTGCACACCGATTACACCTGCAGATCACAGACACAAATAAGTGCCTTGCTGTCTCTCTCTTTCTCTCTCTCTCTCTCTCTCTCTTTCTTTCTCTCTCTCATGCTGCATCTCTCACTACCTCTGCTACTCACTGTCTGTCTGCCATGTTTCTCTACTGTGTGTGACTGGGTCTCTCTCGACACTGTTTGGAAACAAGTCTTGTAACTCTTCAGAACAGTGACACACTGCAACATGCAGCTATACAAAAACAAGTCAGTCCTGAGATCTGGGGCAGCATTATAAAAAGCACAGTACTCCCCAAAGGCCAGGAACCACCAATCAGAGCTGAAATTGGGGGATTGCTGCCAATGTGCGGTGGAACAGCGTGGCAGTACAACTAGGCTGGGGACAAGTGCCGCGACAGGGGACACTCTGTCTTAGTGTGTGCAGACACTCTGTCCAAGTTGATGTGTGCATTACTCCATGTCTCTCTGTTTCTGGCTGGGGGGGGTGCAACAACAACTCCTCTCCTGGCGACCGGAGACACTGTCTGTGGGTAGCCTGACAGCTCACGGTGGTCTTTCTCTCCCTCTCTCTCTCTCTCTCTCTCTCTCTACAGGAGGGATGCACTGTAGATCCACTGCCCAGTCTTCCTGCATTTGCAGATCTTGGTTGCCAACTGCCACTGACAGCGCTTTCACTTGCTGTTTCCCACTGGCTGTCTCCACTGGTCCCAGAGATCACCACAGTAATGGACACATTTCAGTGCAGGACAGCAGGGCACACATGACAGATATGCAGCTCAGCTGACAGCTACAGTGCCTGGAGGTCCACGGGTGGGTGGGTTGGGAACCACAGAGCTACCATGGGAAAATAATTTGCTCTGTTTACACTTCAGTTGACAGTGGCTGTCACGGGGTTGGGGGTAGAGGACACTCTTCATACAAGGGGCCAAGATGAAACACGTGAACAGGACAGCACTGATCAAGTACTGGGAGGCTGAGTGGCTTTAACCAAGGTGCACAGCACCCACAAAGCCTGCAGGAGGGCTTTACAAGGCACACAACAGTATGACACACTTGTCCTGCCCTGCCCTACTTCTCACTTCCATCACTTTACAAGTGGCTGACATGCACTTTAAATTTCTCAACTACACAACGAGTCCCATTCAGCTCAGTGATCCTGTCTGTTGACTCATCACACCAACTGTGCATATATCAGGGATTAATCAATGGTCACCTGATGGCTCTGTACCAATCAGGTACCTATCTTCCCATACACCAAGTTATAAGTGTAATTATAACATGGTGAGACCTGTTCTGTCATCTGTTCTATGCCCTTCATTCCACTCAATCCTTCTGATGGCTGTTGCTGCACCATTTATGATAGTTTCTATCCTCTCATTAGAGTTTGTCAGCACTTGTTTTGGGTATCCTCTCTGTCAAATCCTTTTGTTATGTATTACCAACTGTTTTCCATACTCTTATTCTTCACTACAGTTTCTCTGCACATGTAACAACTGTATGGAATATTTTCCTTCAGGTGACATTCATGATAACTACTGTGATCAAGCAGCCCATTTCTATCAGTGGGCGGGTGGGCGTCCTATATAGGCCTGTATGTAACTTGTTTTCTTTCACATAGATATTCAGATCTAGATATGGTACGGTCTGCTAATGATAGTGTAAAATTGAGAAGGTTGAGAGACTAGAGAAATCAAGTAGAGGGGGAAGGGGTCAACAAGTCATTAGAAAGGGACAGACCTCTTAAAGTTAGGATACAAGAACACAAATGTAGCAAACTGCAATTCAAGATTATTAAGCAGCTATACCCATCCCTAAATGCACTCAGGATCAGCAAGCCTTCTTAGCTGCTGATCTCACATTGGATGACATTAGACAGCCCATCCAAAATTTAAATACCAGATAAAGCACCTGTGCTGGATGGGTTTTCCCCCAACTTTTTAAAGTGCTTTAAAGAAGATCTGAGTCTGCTACCTCTGGAACTATTCGCACACATATACAGAAGGTATTAGGGAAAGAGATTTGATGAGTGTGTTAATAAGGCTTATACCCAAACCTAGGAGGGACTACACTATAATGGACAACTGCAGAGCAGACCTATTTCCTTGTTGAATGTTGATATCAAAATCTTAGCCAAGGTACTAGCAAATAAGTTTAACAGGGTATGGGGGGGCGCTAACTGCATGTGAGCAAGTGGGATTCATGCCAGGTAGGGTTTCTTCCAATGATCTGCGCAAGCTGGATCCCTTGATTTCTGTGTCTGGGAAGCCCAACCCCCCCTGCGGCCTTGGTATCTCTAGATCCTAGATAGAGCTGAGAACAGAAAATGGGTGGGGGGAGTTTAGGTGCCTATGAGGCACCATGGCCTGGAGAGATGGGAAGTTGATTCAGAGGTTCACTAGGGCAGCAGGAAGGCAGGAAGAGCTGGATGTCATTGTTCACCTGCAGAGACCAGGATCTTCATGGCTAATTTAGTTTTCTATTTATTTTTAAATATATTGAAAACTTCAGAGATTCCCTTTGAACACAGGTGCTCATTTACAAAGGTTCTATGTCAAATACATAGTCACAAAAAACATTATGAGTACAATAAGCAGTTTCAGAGGTAATGCAGTCGAGTCAGGCTCAAAGTACTTAAGACATGTCAGTTACATACAGTTTTGAAAAAATTCATACAGAAAATTGCATAACAAGCCACAGGACATGTACAGAGAGAAACTGAATAAAACAGTTTAAAAGTTACAATTGCATTAAACAGCAAGTGCAGACCACAACGATCTCATATGCAGTAGCACTCATAATGGAAAAGCCCATTTGAAAGTATGTGAATGAGCAAGGGTGAGCAGCTAAATTTGACTGGGAGAAGTATGGCTCTCTATTAGCTAGCTCCCAACTAGTTACCTGTATATTGGTTGGGGATCACACCTTAATTAAGCCAATTTCAGTCTAATGCATCCTATGTAAAGGAAGCCGTTTTGGACAGATGCATTTTGGAATAGGGGCACAGCTGATGGGTGGTCTACCTTGATGTTTGGTAGCTGGGCAACTTCACAGCAGGACTCTGAAGTGAATAGTAAGAGGCCCCAACTCCTATTTGAAATCAAATCAGTAAGGAGAAAGTTCAGACAAAAAAAAAATATTGTCTATTTGTTAGATTTGCCAACATTTGGGGGGGGTAGAGAGTGTACACTGATTCCTGTTTTTACCCCAAAGATCTCCTAAACTGACCAGTCTTGGGAAGATGCAGCAGAGTATCAGGCAGTTCATTTTACCAGTTAGCAACCCTGACACCAAATGACCACTTGCTCAGCTGAGTACACTGGAAAATAGGAATAAGGGCATTCCTGACCATATTCCTGGTGTTGTATTGGTTGGATACAGTGCAGAAGCAATTTGTTAAAGCAGGGGTGTTAGGCCCAGGAGTGCCTTTATGGCTAGCAAATAGGTCTGGAACTTTATTCTACAGTGTGGAGGTAGGTAGTTAGTGAGTGCGTAAAGGGTACAACTATGTGTGCAGTTATCTGCACCAAGTGCAAAGCAGCATGCTTCAATACAGATCATTTTTATTCTGTTTAGCACCATGTCACAGGCAGCTGCATATACAGTAAGGCCATAATCAAGTGACATAATGGAGCTGGCTACAATAAGGCATCTATCATCCCCAGTGAAACTATTCCAGTTAGTGTATAGGGCACCCAGTCTTCTGTTAACTATGGCCACTAGATTGTCAACATGGGAAGTAGGCTGGCCCAGTGGCACTGAGGGTTGAAGCACTGGACACCACACCTCGCGCCATGCCAGCGACTCAAGTTCGGGAATGAGCTTGGGGTGCTGGGGGTCGGCAGGGGAAGGAGAAGATCGAGCGTCCAATGGACAGCTCTCTTCTACCTGCATAGGGATCCAGGAAGTCTCCTGAGCAGCAGTGGCCCCGGTGGAGACCAGAGGTACAGGCTGCAAAGGAGCTAACAAGGGGAGGAGTGAGGTGGATGTCAGTGGCATGCTGTCTAGATGTCATTTGCACGACTGAGCTCCTGGGGCAACTCAAGAGAAAATCCCCACTCCTGGATAGGCAATGGCTATCCTCAGTGCCACCTTGCCACACACCCAATGCCGGGCCCTTGTCTCCACCCCTCTGTCCCTCCACCACCTCAGCCAGCACTCTAGATTATAGATAGAGCACTGAAAGTGGAGGCGCCCTACCTCAGGGACTGAGAGCTGGGGGGATTGTTGGTATGAAGGTTGGTGGAGGGCAGCTACCTTCTGAGGAGACAAGACCATGGCCGGCGGTAGAGCAAGCAGCTGGTGAGTACGGGTAGTCGGAGAGAGTTCCAAAAGTGCAGCAAAAAAACAACAACATGGGGGGGCAAAAGATAAGGGACTCGATTTTCAGAGCCCTGAGAATGCCGCAAGCCCCTGGTGTGATGATTGTTTTGTGCAGAGGGCTTGTGGCATTCTCCCAGCCACCCATCGGGATTTTCAGTCCCAGGGACCAAATGCCACAAGTTAGACCAGATTTTCCCTGGTCTAACTTGTGCCATTTTGGGGACCATTTTTAAGGGGCTTGCACCAAATATTTGGTGCAAGCTGCCATGAAGTGTGAAAACTGTTACAACTGCACCCAATGTGCTAAAATGAGGTGCAGTTGCATCAAAGGAGTTGGCACAGCTATACCAAAGAATGGAGTTGATGCAGGGCTTGATGCAAGCTCTGTGGCAACCTTGGAAAATCAAGCCCAAAGTGTCATCCAGAGTTACTCCAAGGTATATAAAGGTCTCCACCTGTTCAAGGTTTTGTCCCTGGCCATTTTGAATGACAAAGAGAGGCTAGAGAAGAGCATGGTCTTTGTTTTTTTGTTTTTTTTTTGGGGGGGGCTGTAATTGAGCACCAGTTTGTTCTTGGAGAACCAGCTTTCTAGTAACCTGAAGTTACTTTGTAGAGTGGCAGTGAGGCTGTCAAGGTCAGGATTTTTGGAAAAGATGACAGCATCATCTGCCTAGAAATGTACACGAGCTGTCTGATAGGCATCAGGCAGTTGATTTATGAAGAAACCAAATAGGAGTGGGCCCAAGATGGAGCCCTGTGGGATGCCAGTAGATACTCCCCTAGTGTCGGACAAAGTTTTTTTTTCATCCTCTCTTTTTGGGGGAAGCTGGCAGGTGGCTATGGCTCCTCCCTCAAGGAGCTCACCTCTCTGGCCTCGCATCCCTGCACTGATCTCCCCGGGGAATCCCCCATGGGTTGCCCCCCACATGACAGGGCCAGGGGTGAGGAGTGTTGACTTTCTCCCCTCCCCCAGATAGCCAGCATCCAGATTCCAGAGTTCAGCTCAGGCATAGCCGGGGCCATCACGGAGCCTGCCAGCTCCATTTTTGCTTTTTCTCTCTGACCTCCCTCCCATCTGATGTCAAGTGCCGGCTGCATGCCTCCTGACCCATATCTCCCTCCAGCTGCTGCTAGAGGGTGATCAGTGGGCAGGATGGCAGTCCCTCCCTCCCTCCCTCCCTCCCTGAGACAGGAGAGCAGTCCTCCAGGTGCTCGATCCTCTATTGCCCCTGCCAACCCCTGGCAGCCCAGTCTTGTTCCCTAACCTGGGTCACCAGCATTGTGCAAGGTGTGGTGTCCAGTGTCTCAACCTCCAGCACCACCAGGCCCACATGTCAGACAAAGATTTATTGATCTACACACACTGGGAGCAGTTAGTGAGATAACTGTTAAAACAGTCAACTGTGTTCTGTGATAAACCCAGGTCAAAGAGTTTGTTAAGTAGGAGCTTATAGTTGACCAGGTCAAAGGCCTTAGTAAGGCTGATATATATAGCTCCAACAAGGTGTCAAGAGCATTATGAACATAGCTGGTGTATTCCAACAGCACCATGTTTGTACTGTGTACTGTAGCTTCTAGAAGCTATGCTGCTGTACACTGTGGACACTCTGGGCACTATATTTTTTTGAGGTATGTGACAAGTTGGTCAGAGACTGTTCTCTCAATTGCCTTGGCCAGTACTGAAGATTGGGTGAAGGAATGGTCCAGAGAGGAGAGGAGAGGTTCAGCTAGACTGGGGACTGGGGCTCAATCTGTATGAATAAGGGCCTTTACAGGGATGTTGGCCTGCATCTCTCTGGAAGAAGAACCACAGCCCTCAGTGGACAGTTTAAATGTACTTCAAATGATGCCGATGATCCGGGTTCTGAAATGACCCTGAGGAGTCAGAGGTCTGGCCGGGGGTAGTGGAGAATCGAGCATTCACCAGACTGCTTTCCTCTCAGGGTGGAAGTGGGAAAGTATCCGGTGCTCGATTGTCCCCTGGCAAAATCCGGAGAAAAGGCAGCCTGAGCTGGCAAGATTGTGGAGATGTGGCACACATTGGTGCACATGCCATGATGTCATTGCACGTCATTTTTCCCACAGGGGATGAACAGAGGTACCCCCAGTCATGCAAGGTGACCACTGGCCTCCACAGGTCCCACAGCTGGGTGACTCAGGCTTCTCCCAGAAATCTGGATCCAGTCCTGGCCAGTCGAGAGACTTCTGCAACCCTGCCATGGAGGGCAAGCCATGGTAACTACAGGAGAGGTAAGCCCTGGGGCAGGCCAGGGTGACAGGGCGGGGAGTGCCAGGAGAAGAAGGGCCAACCCTGCAAACAAAAAAAGTTATTTCGATGAACATTTAAACTAGCTGAGGGGTGTGGCAGAAGAAATCAGTGAGGCAGCAACCACCCCCACAGACTAAAGTAGGAAGTGGAGAGGAAGTAAGGGTAAAGATGTGCCTCAGGGTGCAAATTAATAAAGGAAGCAGGGTGGTACAAATGAAGGGAAATGGAAATAAGAGCAGTAAAAATTTATTTATCTATTTATTTAAGAGTTTCATCAGGAAGGGCACATTGAAGTGGCACATCTCAGGGTACATTCTGGGGGGTGGGGGAGTTGGAAGGCATACAATAAAACGTAATCAACACAACAGTATACATTGCCAATATATGGGAAATTGGAAGACATACAAATAAGTCATAGGCAAACAACAAAACAGTATATAGTGCCAATTATGCATAGGGTACATTACCAAGTAAAGAACAATTAACAAGCATCAAGAAATTACAGTTGGTTTGTATATTCCATTACATCATAGTGAACAGAAGTTCCGCAAGTGCGGTGATAGGAAAACTATTACAGCCCATTTAGATGCAAGATGGTCTGCTCAGTTGCAGTTGCAGTTCACAGATAGGTAATTGTGTAAGGCTAAAGAAACAGAGGAAGGGGAAGAAGAAAGGTGAATTGGGGGGATTCCACAGTTTAGGGAAGCAGTACGAGAAGGCTGCCTGGCTGACAGTTGGTGTACGGCATGGGACACCTAAAGTACAGGAAACTGAGGACCTAAGTGAATGGGTGAATGGTGGGGGGACTGTTAGGGAAGAGTTGAGATAAGTAGGGAGGGAGCCAAACCAGAATTTGGAGATGAATTTAGCACAGTGGAGGAGATGTCTGTTATCAAGAGATGGTAAAGCCAACGTGTGGTAAAGTTGACAGTGATGAGTGAGGGTAGGAGTGTTGAGTGCTAAGCGGCAGAAGGAGTTAAAGAGGATATCCAATCTGGCGAGGGAGATCTTAGGTGCGGCACTGTCAACTACGTTGCAGTAGTCAAAGATGGGGAGGATCATCTTCTGGACAAGTTCACGCCTAGCCAGGAGAGGGAGGCAGTTACGGTTCCTAAATAGTGTGCCTAACTTGGGGCACAGCTTTTTAAGGATGGTGTCCTCGTAACCAGAGAAGGTGAGGTGTTGGTCAAGCTAAACCCCCAGATATCTGAATGAGGAGGTGTCCTTGAGGACCGTCCCGTTGAGGATGTGGAAAGTGGGTAGGAAGGAGAGCCTTGAAAGTCTCTGCCTAGTGCCGAAGGTCATGGAGACAGTCTTCTTGACATTTAAGAAAAGCTGATGTGAGCAAAACCAGCGCTGAATGTTGTTGAAATCATTCTGAAGTCTGGTTGCAACATCGGTTGGGGAGTGGCCAGAGGTGTAAAGGGCCATGTCGTCTGCATACATATGAATAGAGGTAGATTTGCAGACAGACCGCAAGTCATTGAGAAAGACGGAGAAGAGTATGGGGCCCAACACTGATCCCTGCAGGACCCCTCTGTTGATAGGGAGGGGTGAGGATTTGGAATCCGCTATTCTAACTGACTGGGTCCGATCTACCAGGTAGGCTTGAAACCAGTTTGTGGCAGCAGCCAACAAGCCTGCAGCAGAGAGAGAATGTAATAGGATAGAGTGGGAGACAGTGTTGAAAGCCTCGGCTAGGTCGACAAAGATGGCAGACGTGATTTGACCACTATCCATTCCAGTGAGGATGGAGTCAGTGAGCCTAATCAGGGAGGTGGTGGTGGAGTGTTTTTTATGAAAGCCAGATTGGAAGGAGGTGAAAAAGTTAGAGTGAGAGAGATAGACAGAGAGTTGGGCAAGAACTAGGTGTTCTTGCAGCTTAGTGGGGGTGGGAAGTAGGGATATGGGGTGATAGTTCCCAGGGAAGGATGGGTCACCGCCCTTAGGAAGGGAAGAACAATAGCATTTTTCCAGACAGAGGAAATAGCTTCCAATGTGAATGAGAGGTTGAATAGCTCTGTCAGTGGGGCAGAGGTAGCCATAGCAGAAAGGTAAAGCAGCTTGGAGTCCAGGCCATCAGGCAAACTGCCTTTAGAAGGGCTTAGGATAAGAAGAGCATCCAAGGTGTCAGAAGGTGTTATGTTAGTGAATGAGAAAGGAAGGAGCTGGGGATAGGTGTGTGGTGAGTTAGGGGGAGGATCAGACTGAGGAGACAGTAAGGAGGATAGATGGGCAGGGACACAGGAGGTGAAAAAATAATTAAATTCAGAGGTGACACTCAAGTGGTCAGAGGTAATAGTGTTGTTTATAGTGAGAAGGGGAGTAGGAGGAGAAGAAGGGGCGAGAAGGGAGAGTGGATGACTTTTCAAAATGTTGAGGGGCTGTTTATGTTCGATTGAAAGGTTGAGATAAAGTAGTCAGCTTTAGCCAAACAAGTGGCTTTGGTGCATTTGTTGCAAAGCTGATGATAGTTGTCATAGTCTTTCTGGAGCTTGGAGATTTTGTGTTGCTTCCAGGCTTGGTCCCTTGCTCTTTGGCGTGCTATGAGTTCTGGTGTGGCCCAAGGAAGGTGGTTTCTGTGGACTCTAACTTTGTGTAGAGGGGCATGCCAGTTCCAAACTTTGAGAAATTTACCTTTGAAATATTCTGCAGCTACATCGATCATGTTCACTGAGGTTATAGGGGATTAGTTTGTGCATGATAGGTCAAGTAGGCATGGCCCAAGGTGCATGGATTTGTATGAGTGTGTCACTAAGGTTTTGTGGGGGACTTTGGTATGGTGGATTTTGCATACTAGGAAGGTCATATGATGCTTACTCAGAGCATCTGATAACACTCCAGATTTGATGACTCTGTGGGTGGAAAGTGAGAGCCCAGTCAATTAAGGAATGGTTGCTTGTTTTGGGGTTTATCCTAGTAGGTTCAAGAATGAGTTGGGTTAAATCATGAGCAGTAATGTTGTTTTTTACTTTAAGTAAGGAAGGGGATAACCAGTTTAGATTAAAATCGCCCATGATATAGACTTCACCCGAGGAGGTGTGGGAAACTATGGTAAAGATGAGGTCAGTAACCACAATAAACCCACAATAATAGAGGGGGGAAGGGAGGTAGGGCTAAAAGGAAGAACATAGGGAAAATAATCAAAGTGGTATCAGTATCTGGAAGGCCATGTGTGTGTGTGAATGCTAGAAGTCTAGGAAATAAGATTTTGGACCTAGAGGCCATCATGGCAATGAGTGACCTGGATACTGTGGCCATTACAGAGTCATAGTGTAATGAAAACCATGACTGGAACATGGCCATTTCAGGCTATACTCTGTTCAGGAAGAACAGGGTAAGAAGAAAAGGAAGGGGGTGTGATGCTTTAAGTGAAGGAAAGCATAACATTGATTTAGATGCAGGGAATATAGGGGGGCAGGTACCATGTGTTACTCTGGAGAAGGGGAACAGAGCCACTATTCGCCCAGGTGTAATCTACAGACTTCCAGCACAGGAAAAAGAGTTAGATAAGATACTGACAGCCCCCTCTAGCTGCTGGAGGTCTGCCTCTGAACAAGTAAGCGGTCTACTGAGAAATATAGGATATTCTTGTCTCAGAACAGGACAATCAGGAGCTTAAAGGGCACACAGGCAGAAAGTAAGGAGAGAGAGAAAAACAGAGGAAAGAGTAAGGATTGCAAACAGTTAAGGGCCAGAAATAAGACATGATTGGAGTGGTGCAGTGCAGTGGCTGTGGAGCAGCAGTCTTCCGGAGATGTTCTGGAGGATGCGGTGTTGTCCCATCTGCAGGCACCTCTCTGGGCTGAGGGAGGAGGTTGCTCATCTCCAGGCTGAGTTGGCCAGGATTTGTGGGACCTCCTCTTCCATCCAGGGACCACCAGTGCCACTGCCGTTGCCTCAGAGGTTGCCAAGAAAGAGGGGCGGTTGGACCACAGTGGGCTCAGGAGGGTGAGTGTGTGGAACAGAGGCACATCCTCCAGTTGTACCTCTCCACAATTCCTATGCCATTCTGGCAAAGTGTGGTTCCTCTGATGGAGGCACCTACAGTGGAGACCAAGGAGGATGCTGGGAACCTCCACAAAGGAGACCCACAGGAGGGTGGCAGGGACCCTGCAGGGAAGGAAACAACTCCTGGTGGGGACTCCATTGTTAGGAAGGTAGAACTGGGCAAGGAAGGGAGGAGGTAGGTGCCTGCCTGGGCCATGGCTTGGAGGGACAGGGAGCGAATCCTCAGAATTGCGGAGCAGCTGCACAGGGAGGGAGCTGGACGTCATTGTCACTTAGGAACAAATTACCTGGCTAAGAAAGGGATTAGAGAAGTGCAGGAAGAGTTTGTGGAATTGGGAGGGGCCTTAGTCAAGTAGCACACGGTAACCTTCTCGGAGGTGCTACCCATCTATGGCATAAGAGAGGCTAGGGTATTCCGTCCATGGGATTCAATCAGTGGTTGAAAACTGGTGTGGAGCTCAGGTTTGGCTTCATTGGGACTGGGGTCCACCTGGAGTGATGCAAGCCTATACTGGCATGATGGGCTGCATCTGTCCGGGAGGGAACCAGGATCCTAGGTGATAGGTTTAAATGCTTCATTGGCAAGCTTTAAACTAGCCAAGGGAGGCACTGGAAGGAGCAGGAAAATCCTAGCCCCACCAAAACAATCACGGTAGTAAGTGTGGCAAACACCAACATGGAGGTGTCGATAGGGAGAAGGGCAGGGGTAAATGGAGAAAGTGACAAAGGCAAGAAGGACAGAGATGGGGCAAAAGGGGGTAAGGCCATCAGGAAATGGAGGGTAATGAGTACCAATGCCTGTAGTCTGGGCAACAAGCTCCTGAGCTGGTGGCCTTAATGGAAGAGGGATGCCTGGATATCGTAGCAGTCACAGAAACATGGTACACAGAGAACCATGACTGGGATGTTAACATACAGGGTACATAACTACAGGAGAGACAGGCAGGGAGAAGAGGGGAGGAGTAGCTCTCTATGTAAAGGAAGGATAAAAGCAACTGAACAAAAGAGTAAACAGGGAGGAGAGGAGGCACTGTGGGTCACCTTGAGACTGGAAAGGCACCACAATCCGCACAGGGGTTGTGTACAGACCCCATGTCAGGGGAAGGAATGGACAAGGATATGATGGAAGGCATTCTTAGAATGGCAGAGAAAGGGGAGATACTGTTGATGGGAGACCTGAATATGCCAGATGTTAACTGGAGCACATTTGCTGCAGCAACATCCAAGAGCAGGGCCATTCTTGATGCCCTACAGGTGGCAGGCATTAGACAGCTAGTTTTGGAACCCACTCGTGAGGGAGCAATCTTAGACCTCGTACTCTCAAACGGGGGCAGTGAGAGGATCTCAGATCTAGAAGTGGGTTGCCATCTGGGGACAAGTGACCATCAAACAGTGTGGTTCACGTTAAACTCAGCTACAGAGTCAAGCCACACAAAAGTGAGGGTACTGGACTTTAGGAGGGCTGACTTTGGCAAGATGGGAGAGTGCCTCAGAAAAGCACTAGCAAACAGGCTAGAAGGAGGTGTGGAGCAACAATGGGGAATTATCAAACTGCCATCACAGAGCAACAAGCCTTTGTGTGAAACAAATAAACAAATCAAAATGAAAGAAAAGCCACTATGGTTCTCAAGAGAGGTGGCTGTGAAAGTCAGAAGAAAAGATAGCATTCCAGAAGTATAAGGAAACACAGAAGGAGCAGGACAGAGGCTGTACCAGTTAAGGCAGAAAGAAACGGGAGGAAGTCAGAATAGCAAAGGCCCAAACTGAGGAAAAGATAGCCAACTCAGTTAAGAAGGGGATAAACCTTTTATAGGTACATCAGCCAGAAAGACAAAGGGAGGGATAGTGAGGCTGAATAGAATAAACGGTGGGTGGGCAGAGGGGACAGTGAAAAGCAGGAATACTGAACGAATATTTCTGCTCAGTATTCACAAAGAGAGGGAAGTGCCTAATCCAATTAACAGAAGCACTCTTGATAGGGGGTCGATCCCAGTCCTTTCATAGAAGAAAGGGTTCTGCAAGAACTCCTAAAACTGAAGGTGGACAAAGCAATGGGTCCTGATGGAATTCACCCCAGAATTCTAAAAGAATTAAGGAAGGAACTAGTGAAACCACTGGCTACTCTTTTAATAAATCATGGGAGGATGGTGTGGTACCGAGGACTGGAGGAAGGCGGATGTGATTCCCCTTCACAAAAGTGGGACCAAGACAGAGGCAGGAAACTACAGACCTGTCAGTCTGACCTCTGTGGTAGGGAAAGTGATGGAGTCACTTCAAAGGAAAGAATAGTTGAGGTACCTAGAGGTCAGTGGAGCACAGGATCCAAGGCAGCATGGGTTCACAGTGGGAAGGTCATGTCAGATGAATCTAAAGATTTCTTTGACTGGGTGACCAAAGTAGTAGACCAGGGAGGGCTGTGGACATGGCCTACCTTGACTTTAGCAAGGCATTTGACACAGTCCCACACAAAGATTATTAGTCAAATTAACCAGCCTGGGAGTGGGTCCCAGGGTGGTAGCCTGGTAAAACATTGGCTAGACAACAGGACACAGAAGGTAATTGTAAATGGAGTCCACTTGAAGAAAGGGCGGTTACTAGTGGGTACCGCGAGGTTCAGTATTGGGTCCAGTCCTTTTAATGTCTTCATCAGTGGCATTACAGAGGGACTGGAAGGAAAAGTATGCCTTTTGCAGATGACACAAGATCTGCAACAGGGTTGATACACAAGGAGGCATGGAAAGGATGAAAAGGGACTTGGCAAGGTTGGAGGAATGGTCTGACGTATGGCAGCTAGGATTCAATGCAAAAGTGCAAATAATGCACCTGGGAAACAAGAACCCAGGGAAGAATACACAATGGGTGGGGAGGTAGTAACAACAACAAAACAGGAAAGGGACCTGGGGTAATCATATCAGATGACCTTAAGGTTAGCAAGCAATGTGAGAAGGCAGTAGGGAGGCGGGTATACTGGGATGTATAGGGAGGCATCAGCAGCAGAAAACAGGAAGTTGTTATCCTCTGTACAGACAGTTGGTGAGACCCCATCTGGAATACTGTGTCCAGTTCTGGAGACCCCATCTCCGCAAGGACATAGACAGGATAGAGGCAGTCCAGAGGAGGGCAACTAAAATGGTTCAGGGTCTGCAAGAGAAGCCGTATGAGGAGAGACTAAAGGAGCTTAATATGTATACCCTTGAGGAAAGAAGGGAGAGGGGGGACATGATAGAAACTTTCAAGTACCTCAAGGGAATCAACAAAGTCCAAGAGGGTAGCATCTTTCAGAAAAGAGACTTGCAAGAACAAGGGGACACAATTTAAAGATAGAAGGAGGGCAGTTCAGGGGCAATGTGAGGAAGTATTATTTCACAGAGAGGGTAGTGGATGCATGGAACAGCCTTCCTGAGGAAGTTGTGGAGTCTAAAACTGTGGGAGAATTCAAGAATGTGTGGGACAGACATAAGGCAATTCTTGTGGGGGGCAGGAAGATATAGGCTGTTGGTTAAATAGGATCTGCGGCCTATCCTGTAGGTAGGGAAATGGGCAGACTAGATGGGCCTAGCGGTCCTTATCTGCCATCAAAGTCTATGTTTCTATGATGGAAGGCATGGGCAGGATGACAGAAAAGGGGAAGGTACTGCTAACGGGGGCTTCAGTCTGCTAGATGTAGATTGGAGCATCCCAGATGCAGCTTCTTCTAGAAGCAGAGACATCCTGGACTCCCCGCAGGAGGTGTTCCTCAGGCAACTAGTCATTGAACCAACTTGTGATGGGGCAATACTGGATCTGGTACTCACTAACAGGGAAAGTGTTGCAGACTTCAAATTGGGAGGCCACCTGGGGACCAATGATCACTGTACAGTGTGGTTCAATATAAGGATGGCTATGGAATCAAACCACACAAGGATGTAGGTCCTGGAATTTAGGACAGCAGATTTTATAAAGATGGGTGAATGCCTGAGGGATGACCTGACAGGGGGGGAATGACATGGGTGGGGTGGAGAAACAGTGGGCAAAGCTAAAAGGAAGCATGATGAAGGCAGTACACTTCTGCCTCAAGTGAGTAAAAGAAATAGGAAAAGAAGGACACTATGGTTCTTGAAAGGTGTGGCTGAAAAGGTAAAGTCTGAAAGGGTGGCATTCAGAAGGTATGAGGAGACACATAGGGAGGATTTTACAGGGGTGTGTCAGGAGAAACACAGAGAAGCAGGGAAAGCAGTAAGGGGCACAAACACACAATGTGAAGAGAGGATAGCCCAAGAGGTAATGAAAGGGGCAAGACATTTTTCCGGTATGTAAGTGAAAAGAGGAAGAGCACAGGAGGGGTTGTAAGGTTAAAAAGGGATGGGGGGATGTGCAGAGGGGGGCCAGGAAAAGGCAGACATCCTGAACGGTGGAAGGAGAAGTGGAGTGGCCACAAAAAATGTAACAGGAGTTCTGAAGGGAGGATGGTGGATACTAGTCCTTTTTCAGAAGACAGAGTCCTAAAGGAACTTGCTAATCTGAAAGTGGAAAAAGCAATGGAACCAGACAGGGTACCTCCTAGGGTACTGAGGGAGCTAAGGGAGATATTAGCTGCACCTCTGACAGTCCTATTTAACAGCTCACTGGAAACAGGAGTGGTTCCAGAGGACTGGAGGATGGCAGATGCAGTTCCACACAGAAGTAGTAGCAGGGAGAAGGTTGGCAATTATAGACCAGTTAGACTGACATTGGTGGTAAGGAAGTTAAACTGCTGAAGGAGAGGATAGTGGGATATCTTAAATCTAATGGGTTACAAGACCCAAGACAGCATGGATTCACAGGTGGGAGGCCATGGCAAATGAATCCAATAGAGTTTTTTGATTGGGTGACTAAGGAATTAGATCAGGGTGGAGCAGTGGATGTGGACTACAGAGATTTAAGTAAGGCATTAGACACCATTGCACATAGGAGACTATTAAGCAAGCTGGGTAGTTTAGGACTGGGTCCAGACATGGTAAACTGGGTAAGAAACTGGTTAGGGGATAGATGACAGAGGGTGGGGGTAAACAGAGTTTACTCCGGGGAGGGGAGAGTGACCAGCAAGGTGCCTCATGGATCAGTGCCGGGACTGGTCCTCTTTAATGTTTTTATAGGTGACATTACAGAGGAGCTGGATGGAAGGTCTGCCTCTTTGAGGATGACACCAAAATCTGCAATTTCTGCCATTTGTCTGTCTCTTGCCTGTCTGACTACAATCAGATATTTCTTGTGGCACCTAGGAACTGGTCACTCCGACTGTCCCACAATATTTCCTTCCTTCACTTGCTGTTTCTATGTCTTTCTTTTTCCCTTTGCTTCACTGTGGTTAAAAAATATATATGAATCTGTATGTGAAACTGGGATCTCGTGGTTTGCAAATATATATAATTATGCTGTTGAAATAAATGCAGAAAGCTATTTGGGTTTCTTTTAAAAATGGCAATCTGAAATATAAGGAGTTAACCTTGAGCTGTATTTTGACCTCCACAAGCTTGTTTGCAGAATTATTAATTGGAAACTAGCTCTGGGACAGGATGTCTTAATTGGATGCACCTGTTAAGAAGACTAATATACTCTTCAGGCTGGTCACAGGAAGGTCAATGAAAAAATATTTTTGTATTTCATGAAAAACAGGAGATGAATCTTACAAGAACAACCTACAGGGGTTATACCACCTGGCAAAGATATCTTCTATAAAGAGAGCAGTGTTTTGTTGTGCGATAGAGAGATTGAGATTTAAACTGAGAGACAGACTTTCATGTGAAGGAATTTGTTTTTGTTTGTACTGCCTGCATGAAAAGCTATCCTGTACATCTTTATTTTTTTTAATTTTATCATTAATATTATAATAAGGGTATGAGAAACAGAGCTTTCTGATTGGCTGGAAACATTCTATCAGCCTTATGTTAATCTTTTATTAACGTACATGTAGAGCCTAATCATATGCTGTCCAGAGTTTAACACTGATTAAAAATTATTTTATTATAGTAGCAACAAGGCACTTCCTGGGGTTATGTTAATTGTCAATTAATCACCCCCTAGGGGGCGTAGCCTCGGCTATGCCTCATTAAACATTACACCCCTAGAGGGTGATTAACATACCATTAACATAACCCCTGGTCATGCCTTGTTGCTTAAATAAAACTCTATGTGCAGACTTTACAACTTCTCCTGGTATGCCTATGCTTCCTGACCGATGCCTCTACGACAGGTTTGCTATGTTTTGTCAAAGATACCAAATCCCTAACAATATGGTCTTTCCTTTACTGCAAGTGACCCATGTATTGGCACAGCACTTCTGGGGACACACGTGGTCCTCCAACCATGGTGCCATTATTCTCCCCTAGGTTAACTGGGCCTTGATACCGCACCCAATTTCCTATCTATAGCAAGGTGTATATATGACCTCACTAAAGACAAGGTGGATGGTTCAGCTTCTTATTGGAATCAGGCTACACCCAAGACTACTGGGGAATATGACCGGCACACCCCCAATGAAGACTTAACAGTCAAAGTACTGGGGCTGCGGTAGTTGGAGTGTTATCTATGTCGTTACCTTCCTTACCAAAATAAATAGCATCAAGATTACTCCTGGAGTGCTGAATCTCATTTTTTGTCTCAAAACTGATACAAGTCCGTAAAATCTGACACTTATATACTGCACAATTTGTACTACACACTAGAGAAGCTGCATAAAATACATAAGCTGGAAAATTACATTTGCACTAGATTTGGAGAGGAGACAGGTACACTCCTTCACATCCTCTGGCATTGTTCTTGGGCCCAACCACTCTGCTTAGCTATTAAATCTAAATTAGATCCTCTCTTGGGCCTAGATGAAGCTTTTCACCCAGAAATATGTATTACAGGGGAGTACAGCCACAGATTAGTTGGTGTGCAGAATTAACACATGGCACTGATTGTGGCCTATGCTAAAACAGTTATGCCATTGGATGGACTATAATATGCCCACCTACCAGGAATGATAAGCTGAGATTGTGTTTGCTCTTAGAGCTGAGAAATTGATTGCCTCAGTGTACTTATGCAGCTGGAACCACTTATAGTACAGTGATGAATAACAGGTACTGAATGTAATAAGGGGTACTGGCCCCTCATCTTCCATGCTGTATGGGGTTTAGGTCACTGTCATGTGATGCTGAGGATACCAAATATCTCTGACAGTAACTGTCTCCTTGATGGTGCCATGTGCTCTATATCACATTTGTATACTCGCTTTGTAAGATGTATGTCATCTCTGTGTACTGAATTGGGATTGTACTGTTTATTGTGGGTATTGTCACTGTTTTTCTTATGTAAAATTAAAAATGTGCAATAAAGTAAATTTAAAAAAGAATATGTTTTACTTTCTTTTTTCCCACGTATGAGAATACATTGATTCTATAAGTTGCAAGCACTGCATCATGGGTATGCAAATGATATGTTATGGAACATCTCTGCCATTCCCTGAGAAACAAAGTACTAAATTGCATCACAGAAGAAAGAAATAAACAGTAGCATGTATGTGCAATGGGAAGCAGGGTTAAAGTTTGAAACAGTCAGAATAAGGAATTACACAAGAACCTTGCAGCTTGCATTTTCCAGCCATGTTATTGAGCAAGGATTTAAAAGAAAAAGGAAGCAGAGAAAGACAGAGAGTGGATGGAATTATGGGGAAGAGTTGGCATTCTAAAGCTGTGATAGATGGAGGAGGGGCATACCTCAAAAGTCCTTTCACAGCAGGCTGTTACCAATATATAATCCCAAATAATTTATTTATTTATTTAAGAGTTTCACCAGGAAGGCATACTGAGCAGAGTACCGCTCGATTCCAGATGCGTCCTGGGGGAGGGGGGTTAGGTCAAAGCAAGTACAATAATTGAGCACAACAGTCACATTTCATATACATCATCTTAGCACATCAGGCACATAGGTACAGTTTGTAGGTACAGCATCTTAGCAGGAGTTAGAGAGTACAAACAAGGCAGTAGGCTAACAGAGTGTGAGCTAGAACAATAATAGGATTAATAAGAATAAGTCCATGGACCAACAGTTTGGTTAGGCAATAGGAGAGGGCAAGTGCATCCTTTGAGCTCATCAATCACAGTGCATGTACATCAAACTTAATTCTGGAGGCAGGTGAACTCCCTAATCAAAGGCAAGTCCTCTGAGGCCCCAAGCTCCATCTCTGCCCAAGGCACTGTCCTCTCTGACCTCCCTCCCCCATCCATTGCTGCTGGATTTAATGAATTCTTCACTGACCTGCATAGATATACCTCAGTCTTTACCAACTCCTCCCCCTCTCCTCCCTACCCCCACCAGTGGACACTGATGCTCTCCCAGCCTTTCACCTTAAACTTGCCACCCTCAATGAAGTTTGCTGGCTTCTTGCTAACCTAAAAGCAGACAGCTCCCCTGGTCACGATACCCTCAAACCA
Source organism: Neoceratodus forsteri (assembly GCA_016271365.2). NCBI lineage: Eukaryota > Metazoa > Chordata > Ceratodontiformes > Ceratodontidae > Neoceratodus > Neoceratodus forsteri. Next base: position 1,097,184,996 of record CM057454.1, on the reverse strand, counting down.
AAGTTTTTCAAATTGGGAGCTGCAGCCCTCACCAGCCCAGTCCATGACCTGTTTAACTCATCCTTCCTCTCGTAAACTGTCACTGATAAATGGAAGGCAGCATGGTTGTTCCCATTCATAAGGTTGGACATAACACAACTATTGAGAACGTTAGGCCTATTTCCACCCTCTGCCCACTGGCAGAAATCCAAGAGTGTATACTCTGTAACCATCTACAGGATTATCTGGACCACCACCACCTCCTCTCAAGGTTCCAGCATGGGTTCAGAAAAAAACACAGTATCTTCATTGCCTTGATAAAAGTTACATCCAATCTGTTACATGCTATGGACCAGGGCTTTGCCACCGGTGCTATCTTCATCGATTTGATGAAGGCTTTTGACTTTGTCAACCACAATTTCCTTCTATGGCAGCTACATTCACTTGGCCTTGATGTTAGTGCCTTAACTTGGCTCAAAAGTTACCTTACTGGCTGCACTCAAATGGTCAAGTGGTCCAGTTCTCTCTCAGATCTCAGACCAATAACCCACGGTGTCCCTAAGGGCTCCATTCTGGACCCATTATTGTTTTCCCCATTCATTAATGAATTACAAAATAACTGTGTAAGGGCCTCTGTGCACCTTTACGCAAATGACACTGTTGTTTACCATTCTTCATCTGACGTTGGGTGGCTCAACAGCATGTTCGCCTCAGACTTCCAAATTATCGAGGGCTGGTTTCTAGATAACCAACTAGTCCTCAACACAAAAATAAAACAAATACATGTTGTTCTCCAATCCCTCCTCCTTGCCACATCCCCACCCTCCTCTTGCGATACTCTCCCATAATGGTGATGCCCTTGAATCCGTCATATCCTTTAAATATCTGGGTACCACCTTAGATTCCTCACTTTCCCTGAACACTCATGTCGTCCTCCTAACCAAAGCTCCAAACCAAAAGCTGGGTCTGCTCTACCATATACGACCCTTCCTCACATCAGCTTCATGCCACAAGATCACAGCCACCACCCTCCTACCCTTCTTAACATATGGTGTCCCGCTACTACTTACAACCAACACAACCATCCTATCTTGCCTTCAACAGGCCTATCATAGGGTGGGAAGGTTTGCCTAAGGGGTCAATGCCTGTCACTACTGCTGTGATGTCCTCTTCTCCCTGAGCTGGCTAACGTACAAATCTAAACACCGGTATGCCACACTGAGTCTAATGCACAAACTGGTCCACTGTTACACCCTTCCTTGCCTTACTGAACTTATTCAGTTCTGGCAACCTCCACATGCTCTTTGATTCACCTCCCTCCCTCTTCACGTCCTGTCCAAACCTCAGTTAGCAGTGACCCGGAGATCCTTTGCCTTCTCAGCAGTGTCTAGCTGGAACTCATTACCACACTCTACCTTATCCTGCACTTCCCTCGCTAAGTTCCAATCCTCCCTATTACACCACCTTAATGCCTCATCACTTTGCTCCTGCTTCCATTGACTCTAGGTCCAGCTTCCATAATCCTATGCATATTTTTTTTTTAACTTTCTCTTTTTCCCCCTGCATCCCCCCGGCTCTGATTTTCATCATGAACCCCAAAGAGTCATCTCTCTACTGTCCGCCTTACCTGGATCACTCTTGTCATCCCAAGGAACCACGGTTTACCCCCTGGGCGGGGACAAGGTGGGACCCACAAGCACCCCGAATTTCTGGTTTCATCAGTAGGAAGGCAACCAGGCAGGTGGCAGCACATTGAGGGCATGCTCCAGGGCTCTGTCTCCTTCAGAGCTTGGAGGCATTTTCTGCATTTCTGTGGACATTGCGAGTGCCCATGACATCAAGGCATAAGCGCCGATGTCTGCGACATACTCCCCTAGTGAGCCTCAGATGTGTGTTGATCCTCTGACCTACATCCGAGGTCAATCACACCCTGAGGAGCCCTACATAATGCTAAGTCTCTGGCCTCCACCAGAGGTCAGCATACATGAGCCAATTCCTCCCTCCCTCCCCTCCCCAAGAGGCGAGCCGTCATGGGACGCTCAAGCATACCCCCAGCCGGTCCTCCAGTGACCCAAGTCTGCTCCCTAACTCGGTCACCAGCGCCAGGTATGAAATCCAACCACTGCTACCGATGGGCTGGCAATCCTATGCATAAATTTTCCTCGCACACTGATCTTCATATGTATAAGAATCCCCTCTCTGTGGCCCTTCCTGTTTAAGTAAATATTTGATGTAAGTGTATCTGTAAATGGTGCATTTTGTAAATCTACGAATGACGTAAATATAACCACTGTAACTGCCATGTCTTTGTAATCTGTAAATGTTTAATCTGTGAATGTTTCTGTAAATGATGAATTTTTGTAAATCACTGAATGATGTAAATGCATCCACTGCTTCTGCCATGTCATTGTTTATGTTCTGCACCTTCTGGGTCACCCCTGAAAAAGGGACTGTAATGTCTCAGTGGGCTCACCTGGTTAATAAAATTCAAATAAAATAAATAAATAAATAATGTTTCCATGCTTTGCAAGTGAATGCAAAAATGTGATCTAGAGTGCTGGCCATCTGCACAGGTGTACAATTGCTGCTTGCAGCCATGGTGACCTGAGTTTAGGAACAAGCTGGAGTCATCAGGGTCAACCAGGTAAGAAGGATTAGAGTCCTAGAGAATGCTTTCCTTCAGGGAGGGAAGGGTGTGATCCCCATTGCTATACTGCCACCTAGGTGGCCATGGGTGGTAGTGCAGCAAGAACATATAGGGAGGGCAGATTTCAGCCAGGCTCTGTACAGCATGTACCATGTGCTTAGGGTTCCTTGTATGCCACTGTCCTGAGGAAGTCTGATGAAAAAAAATGGATAACCCCACAGTGAGTGAGATCATCCTGGGCATGCTATGTGTCTGGCATGGATAGAAACTGCCATAAGGGGTAAGCTCATGGGATTGTAAAGGCAGAAGGGTAAGTGCTATGAATGGGGGGGGACAGGGCTGGGTCTGACCTTGAGGATAGGGGTGCACAAGGGAAGGAGCATAAAATGTAAGTAAAAAAGAGAAAATGTGACCTAAAATTTGTTTTCAAATAGCTTGTTTGGGCTCCATTATTTGGTCAACTCAATACTGGGGGAGGGATAAACAGGGCAGATACAGACACAAATGCATTTTCTGCCAATGTCTGTGTCATTCTGAGGACATCAAAACTTGCTAGCGCAATTTATAAGGGTCCTCAGTGTTTGTGACTGTTTCTACAATTTGCAGCAGCTGCATTGGAAAAAATATCAAATGCATCAAAAAATGGTGCATGCATCAAACAAAAGGTACTACCCAATGGGGACAGAATCATGGATGTTAAGGTGGATGACCACCTCGGGTCCAGAGACCATCGCACAATGTGGTTCAATATGAGTACTGTGACAGGGTCAAACCACATGAAAGTGAGGATCCTGGACTTCTGGAGAGCAGACGTCGCTAGGATGGGGGTATGCATCAGGAAAGCCTTAGCAGAGGGGATGAAATACAAGGGAGCTGAGGAACAGTGGATCCATCTAAAGGGAGCAATAGCGGAGGTAACAAACATTTGCATTCCTCAAATAAAGAAAGGCAAGAGAAAGTGAAAACCACTTTGGTTCTCAAAAGAAGTGACAGGGAAAGTAAGGGTAAAAAGCTGGCTTTCAGGAAATATAAGGAAACACAGAAGGAGGAGGACCGGGCAGTGTATCTAGAGAAGCAAAGGGAGGCAGGAAAGGCAGTCTGGAGAACAAAGGCACAGGCAGAAGAAAAAATAGCAAAGAAAATGAAGAAGGGGGACAAGACTTTCTATAGGTACATGAGTGAAAAGATAAAGACTGTGGGGTGGGGGGGGGTGATTGTAAGGCTAAAAGGGGAAGGAGGAGAGGCCGTAGAAGGAGACCAGAAAAAAGCATCAATCCTGAACAAATATTTCTGATCAGTTTTCATGGAAGAAGGGGAAGGGGAGTGACCACGTCTAAGAAACAGAATTGAAAGGGAGGTGGACACTAGTCCATTTACAGAGGACAGTCCTAAAGGAACTCTAAACTTGAAGGTGGGCAAGGCTATGGGGCCAGATGGGATATACCACAGAATATTAAAGGAGTTAAGGCAGGTGCTGACAGCACTTCTGGTGGCCCTGTTCAGTATGTCACTAGAAACAGGAGATATTCCAGAGGACTGGAGAAGGCAGATGTAGTTCTGCTCCACAAAAGTAGGAGCAGAGAAGAGACTGGAAACTACAAACCTGTCAGCCTGACCTCAGTGGTGGGAAAAATTATGGAATCACTGCTAAAGGAAAGAATAATGGAGCCCTTGAAACAAGTGAGGCTCAAGATCCGAGGCTGTAAGGATTCATATCAGGTCATGTCAAACAAATCTGACAGATTTCTTTGACTGGGTGATAAGGGAAGTGGATCGGGGGGATTGGTGGACATGGCCTACCTGGACTTTAGCAAGGCATTTAACACCATTCCACATAGGAGACTGGTGAACAAGCTGGGCAGCCTGAGACTGGGTCACAAGGTGGTGAACTGGGTTGCAAATTGGCTGATGGATAGAACACAAAGGGTGGTGATAAACAGAGCTAAATCCAAGTAAGGGAGGGTGACCAGTGGAGTGCCACAGGGATCAGTTCTTGGGTCATTCCTATTTAATATCTTTATTAGTGACATCAGGAAGGGGCTGGAGGGAAATGCATGCCTCTTTGCAGACAACATTAAGATCTACAATAGGGTAAACACTCTGGGAGGAGTGGATAAAATGAAGAAGGACCTAGCTAGACTGGAGAAATGGTCCAGAGTGTGGCAGCTAAGATTCAATGTGAAGAAGTGCAAACATCATGCACTTGGGGCGCAAGAACCCAGGGAGTATTACGTGATGGGTAGGGAGTTATTATTGGTCCCCAAACATGAAAGAGATCTGGGGTGATCATACTGGATGACTTAAAGGTGGCCAAACAATGTTCCAGGACTGTGGGGAAAGTTAGTGGGATGCTGGTGTGCATAGGGAGAGGGCTCACAAGCAGAAGAATAGAGGTGGTGATGCCACTGTACAGGTCCTTGGTGAGACCTCATTGGAGTACTGTGTCCAGTTCTTGAGGCCGCATCTCCATAAAGACATAGACAGGGTGGAAGCAGTACAAATAAGGGCAAGGAAAATGGTACAGGGCCTGCACCAAAAGACTTATGAGAAGATATTGGAGACACTCAATATGTATACCCTAGAGGAGAGGAAAGAAGGGAGAGGGGAGACATGATAGAGACCTTCAAATACCTGAAGGGAATAAACAAGGTTCAGGAGGGTAGCATCTTTCGACTAAAGAGAAGCTCCAGAATGAGAGGGCATGACATGAGGCTGGAAGGGCATAAACTAAGGGGCAACATAAGAAAGTATTTCTTTACAGAAAGGGTAGTGGAAGCATGGAACAGCATCCCAGCAGAGGTGGTGGGGGCAAAGTCAGTGGGGGAATACAAATCTGCATGGGATAGACATAGGAGAACCCTATTGATTCAAAAGAGGAAGTAAAGCCAAAGATAAAGTATGATCAGTTGCATTTCTTTAGTAGATAGAGAAAATGAGCAAACTGGATGGGCTTCTCAGTCCTTATCTGCCATCAAATTCTATGTTTCTAAGTTTTGATGCAAATTCCACGTTTTTCTTCTAAACTAATAGATTGTCTAACAGGACATACAGAAATCTGTTTTGAAAATACGGGCAGACAGATCTGGTTTGAAAGTCTGCTCCCAGTAGTTTTAGAGCTTCAGAATGACTTTCAGATTAACTGTTAATGTCCATAACATGTAACGTGCAGCTGAAGGATAACTATGTAAAACACGGTTTTGTTAAAGTATTTAAAGAGCTAGTGGAACTAAAACAGACCGACGGGAAAATTATACAACTTTTGAGAAGTAGTCACCAGTTGTAAGTTTTTATTTCTGAAGTATTTTTCCTTTTTCTTTTGCTGATTAGACAGTTTTATATGTAATACTATTATGCTAGAGGTGTGTAACAGCTCTCAGCTTGACAGCTGACATATCTAATGCTAATCTCCCTCCACACACACTATATCATCAGCATTGTGATGTCAGTGACATTGCATCACACCTACTAACATGAGATATATAATCTTCTAATTAACCAAACAGAAAAGAAAAAGTACCTCAGATATAAAAGTTAATGGTTGGCTGCTTTTAAAAACTAATATTAGTTTTAGGCAGTACACTAGCTCTTTAAATCCTTTGTGCAATGTAAAGCTTGATTCTTTTTTAAACAAGCGTGTAGCATTAATAATCCTTGGATAAAAAAAAGTCATGTACGTTTTTAATTTTGTTCATTGGTATTAAGTTGTTGGTTGCACTGAGCATGCAATTTTAGAACCTAACTTAACAACATCACAGTAATAAATAGCAGTGAACTGAATTTATTCAGTTTCTTTGGGAGATATTGGTGTATGGCTTTTATAAGTCACACTACTGTTTTACCAGCTGTTTTTGATAGTAATGATTGTCTTACTTTTCACACAATAAAAAAATATATCTAATACAAATGAACAAGTCCACTGAAATTTTTGTGCATCACACTTCACAACAAACTGGACTTGTGCATCATAGTGCATAAAACAGAAAAACATTATAAATATTATAGACCACTAAAATTTGAACCCTTGTGTAACTGAATGAATTTTTGTTTTAGGAACCAGTATCGAACACTGCGCCAAGCTATTATTGACATGGTTTTGGCAACGGAGATGACAAAGCACTTTGAGCACGTGAACAAATTTGTGAACAGCATCAATAAGCCCATGGCAGCTATTGAAGAAACCAACTCAAATGTAAGACCGTGAGTCAAACTGTGGTTATAGTGCTTTAGCTATTGTTTTATTCCCAGCTGAAAGTAATTATGTACCACAGCTTCCAAGACAACCACCCAGTCATGAAGTTAGGGGTCTTATTTGTTTTCCGTAAATGGGTAGACCCACTGGAACCAAGAGTCCTGGTTTCAGGGGAAACCTGGAATTACAGTACTGTAGTTACAAAAAGAGGTACAGTACATACAGAGGTCAGGACATTCAGGATACATAATACAAACATTTGGGATATGTAGTGAGTCTTAAAAGATTTTCAGACTGCAACAGAAAACATGAGTACTAATTAAGAAATAAGGCAAAGCTAGCAAGAATGGTCAACAGTGAGGAGGAGTGTGAGAAACTGCAGCAGGACATTGATAAACTAAGCTGTTTATCAGACCAACGGCAGATGCAGTGCAGTATGGGGAAATGCAAAGTAGTGCACCTAAGGGGCCAGACAAGAAACAGAAAATGTGTTTATAAATCAACTGGATGGGCCTTGCAGTCCTTATCTGCCATCAACTTCTATGTTTCTATGTTTCTATGTAAGTGATACCGTATTGGATGCAGCTGTCCAGGAGAAGGACTTGGGAGATATTATACTGTAGATTTATCTTTAAAACTGCCAAGCAGTGTTTAGCATTGGCCAGCAAGGCCAACAGCAGGCTGGGTTCCAATAAATAGGGATCCAGAGAAAAGACCACTGCAGAGACAGACTAGGCAGAGACCATCTGGGCAGACTGGGTGGGCCAAGCAGTCCTTTCTGCTGACAAAATTCTGTGTTTCTATGTTTCTATTATACATGACACTGGGTGAACAATATTTGGAGTATTGTTAGCACTTCTGGGCACTGCATTACAGAGAGGATACAATAGAGCTGGAAAAGGTACAATACAGAGATGCAAAGATGATTAAAGGAATGGAAATCATGTCTTACAAGAAAGGTTGGAGTACCTGGAGGTTTCTTTTTTCTAAAGAAAAGGAGACTGAAGGGAGATATGATTGAAGTCTTCAGAATAATCAAAAGAGTACACAAAAATAGGTCAGAACATGCTGTTCATCAAAATTGAGTGTAGCAGAACCAGGAGCCATGATTTCAAGCTAGGGCGAGGCAGTCAGGAGGGATGTACAGAAACATTTTTCACCCAGAGAGTGACAAGGTTCTGGAACTGATTAGCAGAGAAGGTGATAAATGCAGATAGTGTTTAGAGTTTAAAGACTAGGCTAGATAGCCACCTGAAGGGAAAAGACATTTCAGGTTATTGCTGTTAGGATAACAGGGAGTTGAGCTAGATGAGTAGCAGTCTTAAGGCACCTCACCAAACGTATGCACCTATATACATGACAGAGTGCTGATTACAACACCATTAACCTCCCAAGTGATGGGTGGATTTCAGCCACAGTGAGGGATGATGATGGGGTGTAACGCATACTCTGGACTGTCTTATTGCAATTATAGAATGTTTCTAGTGATAAATCAATGAGATTTTTTTTTAGCGTATTGACACTCAAGTCCATAAGATGTGTAATGCAATAGAAGGGACATTCTACCAGAAGAGCCCACCCCAACCCATCAAGGTGGGAAGGTCCTTACATCCCTAACAATCTCACCTTTTCATACCAAAATAGTTATATAATAGATGCATTAGCCAGTAATTTGTGAAATGAATTACATAAATTTGATTTTTTTGAAAGAATTGTTGGCATAATTTCTTATAATTCCACTAACTGCACAAGACTAGAAATGAATGATATTCCATCCAGTAATGCCAGTTTTCATTATTGTGTGAGTTTGTAAGCCCCATTCTAGATAACAACTGCTCTTGCCTATGTAATAATTTTGACCAATTCTTCATATACCCGATAGTCCCTTGTTTTTGACTTTGTTACTACATGTGTGATTAAGCAGACTGATATGGCACCTTCTTATTTTACTTGAACCAAGCTAGAATTGATTAATTTATTTCCTGACTGCATGTTGGATAACTCCCAAGGTGTGCATGTTGTTTTAGTTCTTTTTGTCAGACTGGTGTTGACCCTATTCCCTTTTTTATGTTTGATTATGCATTTGCAGCAAATATATTGTTACAGTAGTGAGCTTCAGAGGCATGTCACTGTCATATCCAATGCAGCTCAGGCTGCAGGAGCCTCAACAGTGACAGACCAGTGATCTGCAAGGCTGATCATGATGCTGTTCTGCTGGTGATGGGTGGAAACTTCATTTAGTTGAAAGCAGACAGCTGCACCTATCAGAGAGCAGTTGCATGCTTTCATCTGCAACACATGTCCAGCAGCCAGCTGAGAACTAGGGCTGTGCAAATACATTGTTCTGAATATTTGCCCGAATATTCGTATTCAGTAGCCAAAATATTTGGGTATTCATATTCAGAGCCCATTTAATACAAAAATTAAAAAAAAAAGCCCCTCTCCCTTCCTAACCCCCCAAAACAGTAAAATGTAACTCCGGTCCCCCACCCTTCATCAGCAGTTGAAGCTCACCCTACTACCCCAGCACCCACAATTTGTTATATTTAATTAGAAAAATGTCACATAAATCCCTCTATGGACAACTGGCACAACCCACCCACCTCCACAGTGGGCTGCCATCTTTCTTATCAAATAGCTGCTGTTTGTGCATAAAAAAAGTAGGATATATTTAATTCATTACTTTGTTTGTACCTGGGTGAAGCAGATCAAGATTATATGTAATTTTCTTCGTGCAGGGCCTGCACATTCATTACTTTCTTTGTGCAGGGAGCAGATTGTTCATAACTCAACTTCATACAGTGACTGCATGCTCCAGACCTGTATCTTCTTCTTGATCTTGAGGCAAGTGGCTGGGGGAGGGGCAGACATTAGTGTTGAAAACCCTAAGGAACACCACACTACCAGTTTGCCAAGATCCATGAGACTTTCAACCCTAATGTTTTTAATTTCCATATTTTGTCCATTTTGTGTTTTTTTTTTGCAACCTTAATGTATGCATAAACATTATTTTCTTAATTAATTTCCTTACTTTTGGAAAAAAAATGTCATAATTGCTTTATATGGGGCCCTTTGGGCCCTGCATGAATCAGAAGGTAAGTCCTAACTTGCTTTTCGCATGTCCCTTTTGGGCCCTGCATGAAACAGGATGCCCACAGCCCTTCAGACTCTGCATGAATCCATGTAATGGGAGGTAAGATCTAATTTTCTTTTCACAGGGCTCTTTGGGTCCTGCAGTAGTCTCTTCTTACTTTCTGAGAAAATAAGTTGCAGCTTGCTTCACACAGTCTGTGCAAATCAGGAGGTAAGTCATAACTTGCTTCATAAAGGGCCCAAACAGGATGCACAGGACTCTTCAGGCCTTGTACAAATCCATGTAATAGGAGGCATGTCCTAACTTGCTTAAGGCCCTGTGTCAATTAAGGACTAACTCCTAACATGATTCACAAAGGGCCCTCTGGGCCCTGCATATTTAGTAATAACTTTTTTGTGTTTCACCATTTTGTAGTTAATCGTTTTATTAAAGTTGTTACACAGATACTGTACAAACACTTGTATTAGGCCAATAGCAGTGTCAGTGGCTCAGCAGGTTACACACCCGCCTCTGAGGCTGGAAGATCAGAAGGCTGTGGGTTCTATCTCCATACCAGGCACTTGTGTTAAATCCCAGTACTGACAATGCAGTGCAACATGAGGGGGTGCTGCACCTCTGAGGTGCTGTCTTTCAGATGAGACATTAAACTGAGGTCACATCTGCCTGTTCTGGTGGTAGTTGAGGTGGATGTTAAAGATCCCATGGCATTTCTCGAAAAGAGTAGAGGATTTTTTATTGAAAATATACATACATTCATGACAGCACCAAAAGTCTTGTTCTTTACATAATGTTACAAAATATATATAAATAATAAAACAGTAAACTGTGTCTAAATCTCTAATTCTAATACTCAAAATAAAAATCGAAAAGGGGAGATCCCCCCTTAAATTAGAATTCAATTAATTAACCTTAAGAAAGAAGTTCAAAATTCACTTTTTCTTATAAATAAAAATAAATTCAAAACTAAAAAGAGTAAAAAATGAAATCCATTAATCAAAAGCAAATATTTCTGAGACCTCTCTTAATGTCCCCTAGAGAATTTTCATATTCTCTTAATATATTTTATGTGATTCCTTGTGAAAAAAAAAGTTTGACACTGTTTCCATAATTCTTGCAGTTTTCTCTGAGGAAATTGTTTTCCCTCTTTATTATACACTCTTAGCAGAGCATTCCCAATGTTACTGATTATCTCCTGATGGAAAACATACTTTTGCTGGAATAGCCATGTGCATCTAGCTTGCCATATACAGTATATTGTAACAATTCCTATCACCTGTATTGTACTGTTATGGTATCTGTTCCATCGGTTAGTATATATGCCCAATACTAATTCCTTATACATTGGGTTGTTGAAAGGTGGGTCTTTCCAATATATTGCTGCACTGGTCCAGACATTCACTACATATCTGCACTGAAGGTATAAGTGTTCTTGAGTTTCTAAAGAAGTTTCACAGCTTGGGTGAGTGCAGCATCTTTCTGACAGGGCTTTGTGTTTATGTGTATTTCTGACTCCCAACATTACATGGGTGCTCATCTATAGTATATCCCAAAAGTATTCAGGGATCCTGTTATTGTTCAAATAACTATGAACTGTGTTGGGGCTCCAGGGGGGCACTGTGGGAATTCTATTTCTTGTATAAAGATTGTTTGCAAAATCTCCTGGTATAGCTGCTTCCTTGTATTAGTCTGCATTTTTTCATACTTAATGTGCCATTGCTTAATCTTAGTAAAAGCACAAATTATATAGTTTGGTATGAAAAAAATATTCTTAATTTTTTTCAAGTTATTTGATGTCCAATCTGGCATAAAACATGGCAGCCATTCTAAAATGTTGTCTCACCATCCATAAATTTGATTCCTGCAAATAGACCCAATATTGGTGCTCCAAAACATGCAGTAACAGAAGGCTATAGTGTTAACCATTCCTAAGCCTCCCTGTTTTTTAGGGCTGCAGGTGGGTGGAGTCCTGCAGACCTTTTTCTTTCAGAAATGGGCTGTGCAAACGAACAACATGATACAGTGCCTCATAGTCACCTCCGCGGTGGAGCACTCTGCTCGCACTGCACTATTCTTTTGACTGCCGACTGCCGTTTGATTACTTTTTGACTGGCATTTAATTGCTAAGAGTTATTCACCCCACTTAACCCTCCCTCTCAGCATACCCCCCACAAACATAACAGTGACACAGCACAAGGGGTACCCAATTCCCCAGTGTCACGATCAGTATGCTCCCAATATCTTTTGTGACTCCCACTACCACACATGTGTGGTTCTTTCTTTTGTACTGTGCATGTGTGGTTCTTTCTTTTATGTATTTTTTTTTCAGTTTAGATGATTGTGGTTGTGTACATCTCTGAGAGTGGAGCAGAATTTAGAAAAGTAGCATCATGTTCATGTACATAGTGGCACCCTAGTTCCTCATCGCTGTGTTTCCCAGGCTACCTTCTTCCTGTACACAAAAACAGTCAGTAGCCCTGGTATGGAAATCAGTGACTCACAGTTTGTGGGATGCTCTGAGAAGTGATTAGTGTGTGGTTTGATGAGAGACAGGGGGAGCGACAGAGTGCAAGGCAAGTGCTGCAATACTGTGTCTGTGTGGAGGACCGCTATATATCTCTCTCTCTGTCTTTGAATGTGTGGGTGCTGGAGAGTGGTGATAGTGGAAGGGAGGGAATGGAGGACAGCCAGTGACCAGTATGTGTTAGCAGTCGGAGGGTGTGGTCCCTGTCACTAAAGGGGCAGGCAGGCAGCAGCAGAGGGAGTGGGAGTGAGCATGTGAGTGACATGCAGGGAGCAGCAGAGAGAGAATCCATGGGAGACACTGACTGTTTCTTTTCCCTATTAAGCCCATGCAGTAAACTGCTCTTCCTAAAAACAGAGTCGGCAGTCTCGAGAGTGCCTTTGGCGGCAGTCCCTTCCCCCCCAGCGATCTCCTTTCCCCATGCCAGCTTGAGCTGGGGATTAAGTAGAGAGAGTGGTAAATCGATGTCCCAAACCCCTAGCAGGAAATTGCACTGCTGATAGAATGAGTGATCAACCCTATACTGTCAGAAAATTGCCTGCAGCTTGTTAGTACAGTACAGTAGGTTAGTAAAATAAAATTCCCAGTCATGACAAATATGTCAGTAGGATCTTTGTGTTGTAACATAGGGTCACTGATAGTGCAGTACTAATACCTAGGGTAATGCAATAAAACCATTTCCTATCACTACAGATATACTCTTCTGTATGACATAGAGCAATGCAATCAGCTATCATTGAGGTACAGTACTGTCAATACTGAGGCTACTTACATATAATTCACAGTCACTACTGATATGATCTTCTTTGTGATGTAATGGACACTGGTAATGAAGGTGCAATATTGCATATTAGACAAGAGAGACTTTTACAGTACTCATGGGAAAATTACATAAACACATGTCTTCTAATTTTTTTTCATGTAACACTATAATTATTCCAGCATTTTACTTCTGGGGCATTCTCAAGGCTGATGTTTCTAACATGTAAGATATTAATTTTTACATCAATTAGTAGTATTGGTTCATAATTATTTTTAATAAATGCAAAGGTACCTGATACAAGATTACCACTCATCTCCAAAATATATGAGGTCAGTAAACAAGTGGACACAGTTATGAGCAGACCTCTGAAATATAACCACATCTGAAAAAAAAATTAATGTAAGGGAATAATATCAAAATCAATGATACATAATAACTCACATAAAGGCATATTCATATTTTCACATAACAAATTACTTGCAATTAAACTTTAAATATAAAATGATCGAATTAAATATTATCACAATAACAAATAGATTTGTGTATATTTCCAGAAAAGATGCACCATTTTTCTAATAGCACAGTAATTATATAGCTGCATGTTTACATAGTATAATTCATCCTTGGTCATACAAATATTTTACACACAGTTATGTAATTATTACCATCACTAGCTAACGACTGTTGTAAATTGCTGAAATGAGAGTGGAACCTTAAATATCAAACTGATTTAGTCAAACAGCTCAATATACTTTTGACTCAAAGTCACACTGTAGTGAGGCTCCTGCAAACAAAACAAAATGCAGACAAATGAATACCTACAGTATATTAAACCTAGTTTTCCGATTTTAAAAATTAAGAAAACCTATCTGTAAATAAACAAAGCTCTTCTTTTGGAATATATTTCTACTTGCCATGTTTTTGCCATAACAATGGAAGCAACAGCTTGATCCCACTAACCAAAATGTAGACATCCTAATCACGAACCTGACTAATTACAAAATTGAAACACAAAGAGTTAGAAGAGTATTTACCTTCTAAAAATTTCAGCATTTGATAGATAAAAAAATATATACCAATAACCAAAATAATCCAAAGCATTCAGTAGCTTACATTTGTGTCAGTAGCGTCAGATCCAGGATTTTAAAATGGGTCCTGTTTCAATAATGAGTGGGGTGTGACTGAAATGGTTTGGGCTGTCAGCAAGCAGGCAGAAAACATCTGTATCTATCATCTTGCACTGAACATGATATTACATGATAGTGGGCCAAAATAAAATAAATTTGTCTTATGTTTGAAATATACTATGTTGGATTGGTTCTATGCCATGTAAATGTCAAAGAAGGGTCTTGCTGCCACAGTATCTCTAGTAATGATTGATCGGACACACGAGGGCATGAGTGGAAACTGAGGGGTTGGGGTTCAAGAGGGAAGTGAGAACATTTTATTTTACACAGAGGGTGGTGGAGTCATGGAACAATCTGCCAGCTGATGTGATGTGCACCAAAACAATCAATTGTTTCAAACATGACTGAGACAGAGTGAAGGTTGTAGTGGTTGCTCAGGGTGATAGCAGTAGGGTGGGGAGCATGGGGATGGATAGTGTGGGTTAGAACCCTGTACAGACAATTAGCTTTGGTAATATTCAATATTTTTACCCCAACTTTTCAACATAGCCATTTCTTTATAGCCCGCATGAGTGTGACAGCTGTAATTTTTCAGCTCTTGCCCAAAATGTGTTTCTGCATCCTGAAAGTTGATTTTGCAGTCGATGTGCAAAATCACCTTTAGCTCAGGAGTTGCACATTTTCTCTGCTCTTCTTCATGAGGCAGGGTCATAACAAGGTATGTTTTAAATTTGGTGTAAAAATATTAAAAAGCAAATTTTCAATATTTTTGCCCCAAATTCCTCAGCTACAGCCCTATCACCTCTGGCCAGAACTTGTTTAACTCAGTATGTGGTATTTTGTTATCACTGGGTTCAGCCTGCTCCCCCACATGGCCCAGAAAAACACACTGGGCCCAGATATTCAAACTGCGCCAGGCTGTGGCGCAAGCATGGGCGCAGCTCAACTTGGCTGCGAGGGTGTCCGGGCGATATCAGCGAGCCGCGCCATGGCTCAGCAGTTTTTGAATATCGTGACCCCTGGCCATCCCCAGTGTGCATGGTGCAGTGGCACTACACCAGCACAAGCGGCCAGAGTGGAGCATGGAGATGCGTTAGCGAAAGTGCCATTGCGCCATTCACAGCACCTGCGATATTCAAAAGGTGACATGCAAATGGAGCCATAATTTATGCAAGATGCACATGGGTCCATTTGCATGTCATTATGACCACATTTGCATTCCATTTGCATGCAGGTGCACCGATCCCCGACGACTTGTGCCTGGCGTCCTGCCAGGCAGCACGCTGGGGACGAAGCTCTGCAGCCATCGACTAGGGATAGTAGGACTGGGAATTTATTTTAAACATATGCCCGTGATCGGGCATGGGGCGCCACCAGGTGCAGCTGGAACTCGGGTGGCGCCACAGGTGGCAGCTGCCATGTTGCGCCTGCAATGCGACAGCTCACCTGTGGGTGACCATCAGTTGTTCCTTTTTTTGGGCTTAACTTTGTGCTGCTTTGGGTAGAGTTCTTGTGGCATGGCTCTGCACATCCGGGCTAAATATCGGGCTGTGCAGGTTATGCATGGACACGCCCCACCTGTGCCTGCAGACATTGATGTGCTCTGGCACATCGATTTGTACTTTCACTTTTGAATATCACAGCATAGCTCACCATGCTAACCCTTTGAATATCTGGGCCAACTGTATATTTTGGTTTCCAGACTCTGGTGGGGAGACATAACATGTATACAAACATTTTGCAGTAAAAGTTTCTTAATTAGGTTTATTCTCTTTCATTTTGAGAGTTTCTTTCTCTCTCATACATTTACTTTATTTTCTACTATTTTTAGATGTAGCATCCAATTCTGTGGTGCCATATCCTGTGTTCCAAAGGTAATTCCCAGGATTACGATGCCTGAGTTTCCAATTTTAATGGATGCAATATGGCTGGGGACTTGTCCATCATGTACACCTACTGGGATTCCTGTACTTTTTCCACAATTTATGTTGGAAGCAGAATACAATGCATATTCATTTAGAAGCCTTTTTAATTCTTCCTCTGAGTCCTGATCTGCTAACACCACCGTAATGTCATCCGCAAAAGCCATAACTTTTAGTTGTGGTATATTTAGGGGTACAGTAATTCCTGTGATAAACGAGATCTGCTATGTGCTAAGTAAAGGGTCTAATCCAAAGATGTAGAGCAGGAGACTTAACGGGCACCCCTGCCTTACTCCTCTTTTTAAAATGCCGGTCCCTCCAAACCATCCATTCACCAGGGGGGGTGAGATAAGCTTTTTTGTACAGGGTAACTGTCCATTTTATAAAGGTGTCTGGTATCCCATAGGCCTTTAACACAGCAAAAAGGTAGACATGTGATATCTTGTTGTAGGTCTTTTCTTGATCAATACTAAGAAGAAAGACAGTGACCATTTTATTATTCTCTCTATACATTAATTCTTGAAGCATTAGTAATAATCTTGTATGCTTCTTGACCTCAGGGCACACATTTGCAGCAGGCATATTAAAATTGCAGCTGCTTCCACTAATCTTTTTGTCAGGATTTTAGTTAACATTTTATAATCTGTATTTAATAGGCTTAGTGGCCTCCAATTCTGCAAGTTTTTGTGCCTTTTTTATGTATGAATATTAATACTCCTTGTGACATGGTGTATGATATTGTTCCCTTCAGGAGACAATAGTTAAACACTTCTGTTGAGGGTGTCACCAAACACTCTTTAAATGTTTGATAGGAATTCTGTACTCAAACCATCTTGTCCTGGGGCTATGTTTTTGTTAAATGAATCAATGCTAAATTCTACCTCCATTCTTGAAATAGGTTTAATCAAGGATTCTTTTAATATGTCAGGTAATTCTGGTATCCCTAAGGTGTCAAAAAAAGAGGGATCTGGTTCTAGCCTCCCTCCCTCACAAAAATGTTTTTGCACAAAGTTATTAACTTCTATCAGCAGATCTTGCTTAGTATGGACTTCATGCCCCCAGTAGTGATAAGTGTTGTCATGTTTCTGCTTTCCACTCTTGTTTGACAATCTGTAAAGGGGTCAAACATTTGCCTATTATTCTGCGTTCCAAACTGCATTTTTTGTTGTAATGATTTCCCTCAGTTATATTGAATTTGCCTCATCTCCTGAATCAAGTTTAATATCAAATGTTTATTATCACTCCCATATAGTTCATCTTGAGATATGGCTTTATGCGGTGTGTTTCATAGCTGTAGATATTTGAGGTATGTGCTTGTAAAAAAGAGTACAGGACTTTTTATTGAGAAAGGACTACAGACAAAATATGATCAAAATTACAATAACAATACATGCAGAAGCAAAACAAAATAAAGGAAAAAACATACATAACAAACATGAAACATTAAATCATATTTCATGGAGGCTTAGCCCATTTTTCACAATTAATCCACAACAGTTTAACTTTTTCACTATCACATTTTTTTACAGTCCAACCACCCTATTTTCTGGAGTGAGGTTCTAATGTTCTTCAGAATTTCAACATAAGTAACGAGTCTTTGCTGGGTTACCCAAACACAGTGTGCTTGCTATATGTAATACCTGGTTACGGCCAGTATTACAGTATATATAAAGTTTCTGCACAGAATTTTCCCCATCCTCCATTAGTGACCTCATGTATCAGAATTGGGTATGTTAAATGATTAAACAGTGGTTCCTCCCATTCTTTAGCTAAATATGACTAAAATTGGCAGATATATGCACATCCTAAAAATAGGTGTTCTTGAGTTTCTAGTATTTGCACACAAGAAGGTCTTGTACAGTATCTATCTTGCAGCTGCTTGTGCATGTTATTATTCTTGACATTCAGTCTACCATATAAGCTTAACCAGACTGAGTCCCAAACAAATTCAGGAAGCCTTTTGGAAGTTAACATGTTAAGATTTAACTGGAGCTTATCTTGGGGGAAGTCTGCTAAAGAGACATTTTCTTTGCTTTCCTTTTGGATGATATGTGTGTATATGCTCTTTCTATCTTTAGTCTGTATACTAGCACTAGTAATATTCCATTTAATCAGATTCTTTGTTTGTTCCTGCCCATACCTGGGGAGACCAGGGATTCTGTGGAGTGTCCCAGTTTTGTCTTGTGCCCCAGCTATCAGACAGGGGGTAATCCAGTTCAATACCTGTGTTTTCCAGATTTTACAACCTGACTTTAGAGCATGCCCAAAACTATAAGCTAGAAATATGCTACAATAAAAAGCTACTGGATTTATCATACCCAGTCCCCAATCTTCCATTTTTTTATAAGTAATTTTCCTTTTAATGGGGTTCAATCGACTACTCCAGAGGGCTTGAAAAAAGACACTGCATAAAGAAACAAAAAGGACTTGTGGAGGGGGGAAACATAACTCAAACATATAAAGATCGGTAAGAGGAGCATTTTTATTAATAAGATTCTCTTTTTCTTTGAAATCTGTTGGCCTTTCCATGTGCTAACCAACCTACTTGCTTTTTGCAAACATAGGTCCCAATTTTGTTTAGAAATGGCTTCAGCTCCAAAAGTAATACGTAGTATAGAAACTGTCCCTCTAGTTATGGTTATACCTACAAAAGTTGCTCTGTCTGGTATAGGGGTGTCCCCTAGTGCAACTCCGGAGCTTTTGGAATAATTAATTTTGGATCCTGAGCATTGTGCAAAAGTTTGACAGACCTCTGTCAGGGAGTAAGCATTTGTAGATTGGTCTAAACATAAAACCAGGTCGTCTACATACGCAAGTATTTTTATTGTAGGGGAAACTGGGTTGAGTGCCAGACCCCGTATCTGGTCGTTTTGTTTTACTTTTCTTAACAAAACAATTATACAGAACACATATAAGAGAGGACTAAGAGGGCATCCTTGCCTTACCCCTCTTTTTACCTCAATCTCCTTCCCTGTCCAACCATTAATATTTGGGATGAGTGTTGCATTTTTGTACATAATTTGTATCCACATAATAAAACATACTGGGATCCCGTAAGCTTCAAGCACTTTGAATAGGTAATCATGGGATATTCTATCAAAGACCTTTTCCTGATCAGTTCCTAGGATGTACCCTTGCAAGTCATTTTTTGTGGCCTTTTGAAAAATCTCTCTAATCATGATTAAGTTGTCATATTGATATCTGCTGGGTATAGCGCAGGTCTGATAGGCGCTAATAACTTTGTCTGCTATTGTGATAAGTCAGTTCAACAGGATCTTGCTCAATATTTTTAAATCCGTATTTAGTAGACTTAATGCCCTCCAGTTCTTTAAGTCTTCATGGGCGCCCTTTTTGAAAAGCAGAATTAGGGATGCCTGGTCCATGGGTTTTAAACAGTCCCCCCTCATTTAGCATGTAATTAAATACTATTTCTAAGGCTGGAGCAATTTCATCTACAAAAGCTTTATATAGTTCAGCATCTATGCCATCAGTGCCCGGTGTTGTCATTTTTAAATGTACTTAATAGCATTCCTTATTTCTGCTGTAGTGATGGAGCAGATAGAAAGTCTCTGTCTTCAGCCTGAATCTGAGGGAGATCTAATTCATTTAGGCTACCATCATCAGTCAAGGGCATGTTCCCAAATACCTCTTTAAGGTATTTGTCTACTTGCCTTAATATGCCTTCAGTGGAAGAAATTATCTGTCCAGTATCTGTCATAACTTTTGTGAATATTCTATGTTCAGTTCTGTTTTTGCATTCTTTAAATGGGTCCATAGAGCCTTTTTTCATGTTGGTGCCAAATCTAGGTTCTTGTTCTAATGATTTGGCCCTGTCATATTGCATTTTGAACATCTGCTTTTTGGTTACTGTGATTTGGGGCCCATAATTAATTTTATTGGTCTCAGTGATTTTTGCAACTGAGCTCTTAATTGTAGGTAAGTACGGTAGTTTTTATATGCAATTGTACTTGCCTTGTGTTGAACAAAATCTTTCCATATCTGCTTAGTTTCATCCAACCAAGTAGCGGCATTGTCATGTAGCTCTGCCACTGACAATCTCACTTGCCATTCTTTCCTCCAGGCTGACCTAATTTTCTCTTAAGTTAAAAGGGAGCTATTTAGCCTTCATGTGTTCTTTTTGCATCTGGGGGATTGGTTCCAGCTCACACTTATGGTAAGGGACCTATGATCAGAGAATTCCTAGGCCAGTAGTTTACCTCTGAAATAGCTAGAATTGCTGAAACAAAAATAAAATCAATTCTACTGGATAGATGACCCCTAAAGTACGTATTGCCCCCTGTAGAAAATCTGTGTTTATATGAGTCTATTAAATTAGCATTAGAAATAATGCTTTTAAGGGCTAAAGGGTCACAAAACAATTGATCAGTTTTAATACCCCTATCTGCCCTCTCTAATCCACAGTTAAAATCATCGGTCCAAATTACCATTCTGGATGTGTACAGATATGGTTGCACCTGTTTAAACAAAGCAGCTCCAAGTGCTTTGGTCTGTGAAGCGTAAATGGTGACAGTTCTGAACCGCTCTGTGTATAGTATAAGGTCTAGCAATAAGGCCCTTCCAGGCTCAATATCTACCAGCCTGGAAACTTTGATGTCCGGGTTATTAAATAAGATACCTACCCCAATGCACTGTTCTTGTCCTATGGACCAAAAAGAAGGGCCTTTATTCCAATATTTGGAAGCTTGTTGCAATTCAAGTCTTGTTTTGAGCCTGGTGTCCTGTATGCAAATTATATCGCTATTTACCCCTTGTAATGTTTTTAGAACCGTTATCATTTTCTTATGACTTTTTATACTGTTAGCATTAATGGCGATGATTGTAAGTAGGCTCATTTTAAAAGGAAGAAAAAATAAGACTGGCATCAGTGTGGAGGTGTTGTGGGATAACAGATGGACCAGACACCAAACTTCAAGTTTAACACAATCTTTGTGTGATGTTTATTCAAAATGCAGCAGATAACCTTCGACAAAGGCATATCCCTTCTTCAGTACATCAGTTTGTAGCAACAGACTATGCAAGTCTTTCCTCTATACTTAGCCAGCACCTACTGACTCACTGATCTCTGATCTAACTTATCAGTTCAGATTTAGCCCTCCCCCCCCACGCAGGCCTTGTTTGCTTGGGTGGTGGGGCTCAAATTTAAAAAAAAAAGCTAAAGACAAAGAACTTCTGTGCAGAAATACTGAAGCAAGGGTTACCCCAAAAGGCATCGGCAATAAGCAACATTTCAAAGAAACACAACATCAAACATAATTCCATAATGCAAAGCATCATGGGATATATGCAAATCACCATTACATTTCAGACTGGCTCAGTTTTACAGCAATTTACATGCATTTTAAATAGCACAACTAACTTAATTTTTATCATACAGTCCTATAGTAACGTTTTACTTTTATCAAAAACATCTAGTGCCATGGTAATTTCAACATTTGCAGGTTTTATACACATAAGGTATATACATTAAAGTATTCTATGACATAGTGCCATTTTATACTTAATCCAACAATGATGAACACAGCCTGTTGTTTTACATTGGCTTGGAGGGCACAACAATAATCTCCCTGTATGAGGACCTGAGAGGGAAAAGGAAAATTAAAAAGGACACTATGGCATAGTCAAGAAAGGGAAGGGGGTGCCCATAGGTGGCCAACTTTATGGACTAGAAATTGTAAAGACTAGATTAGGCTAAGAAATAAAAGAACTGCTGCAACAAATTTAAGAAAGGTCAGTCCTCAAGAGTGGCAGGATCTGTCACAGTCAGGTAACCTCAAGGAGTTTTAACACATCTTCTGCGAAGGGTGCATTGGGAAATATGAATGTCCCCCCCTCCACCTTCTGTGTCTGAGGTAGCTTCTGTGGCCATAGAGGTCACTGAGGAGGAGTCAGATTCCTTGCCCCCTGAATCCTCGCCCTGCCTATCAGTAGTCAATGCTGCATACTTCTTCCCTGATTTTCATGTTTCAACAGGACTTGCTTTGCTTTTAAGACTCCTCTTAGTTTTACTAGCCAGAGTTTTCCCTGTTCTGTTTCATTTTTTGGCAGTAACTTTCTTAAACTTTAACTCTTGGCTGGGGGGGAGGCATATCTCTTTTGTCTGATCTGTCGGGTAAAATGGTCTCTTGACTAGCTATAATAGGTGTCTCTGTAGTCACACCTTCATTTATTGGTGCCTCAGGCTGTTCTATGATGTTCTGAATTGCAGTGTCCTGCCTTGAGGGAGTAATATCCTCTGGGGGAGGGGGGACAGGTTAGGAGTAGTAGAAACTGAAGCATCTGTGTTTGCTACCCTCTGTGCCTGCATTCGCTGAGCTTTGTTGATTAAACCTTCCTGAGAGGGGTAATCTTCTCGATTGTAAGAAGCCCAGGAACACTTGCCATACCCATGACCTGTGTTTTCACATAGGTTGCACTTAAATAAGTTTACACATTTGGGTGAGGTATGCCCATAGTCCAAACAGTGACTGCATCTAGGGGTGTCACATGCTGAGCTAAGGTGTGTGCATGAGCCACACTTAAAGCAAGATTTCTGCTGCCCTATGTAAAACAACACCCCCTATCCCTCTCTAGATAAAAGGTGTTTGGCAAGTGTACTGAACCATTATTTGTTGAATACAATTTGACCTTGATCTTCCAGCCCCCATTCCAAATTTGTTCGCTATCTAGAATAGGGGCAGGTCTATCCAAGACTTCACATCTCTGGCGGAACCAGAAAAGGATATCCTCCACATGGACTCCCTCATTACGAAACATGATGGTTATATGTTTCACAGCCGGTTTCGTAAGAGGAATAGCCATGTAGGGGATCCAGACTGGGTTGCTTTTTACTGTTAGGTATTGAGACCAAAATCTATCCACACTTGACACAGTCTTTAAGTTAACATCAAAATTCCCATTTCCCAAGTGTACTAAAGCAAACATTTCTGATAAGAAAATTCTCATTGAACCTTTTAGAGGTTGTTTAGCTATATACAGTCTGTCCAGAGGGTTCTCCAGTCCCCCTTTAAACACCAATTGGACTGCGTTTCTCCGTGGAGCTGGCTCACCCTTGTTTTTAAACAAGTCAGACAAACGAAACATAGGATTGAGCCAGGCTCATCTTGAGGAGTCTTGTAAAACATTTTCTTGGGGTCCTATTCTAGCGTCATTTGTATTTGAGGTTTCCGGGAAGTTATTGGAAGTAGAGGTATTTTGTGTAGTTACCTCCAACAGTGCAATTTCGTTGGGGCCCTTTGCTGCAGTCAAAGTAGAATTGTTTGTGTTTGTTGCAGCCTGTAGGTTGAGGGTATCAGAAATGTCAGTTGTAGCATTAGAGGTGGTAGCTACTTGTGGGGATAGTGCTTGTCCTTGGTTGTTTTGAACATCTGCATCATTTGGGTCTGGTAACCATTGCCCATTGTCAGTGTGAATCCACCCTGCTCTCTCTAAAGTGCGAGCAGGCAACCAGGAGTTTTCAGGTAAAATATTAGTAGCACTGTCCTCGTTCATTCTACTGTCAGAACTAGGTTTGTCACAGCAACAGCATTTGTATTATCCATTTGGGTGTTTGTTGTCAAGGGAGCAGAAGATTCACTTGCAGGAACAGAAATTTCTGTCTGACCATGCCTGGCTCTGAATTCAGACCCAGGAGTGTGAAACATAGAAACATAGAATTTGATGGCAGATAAGGACCGCTTGGCCCACCCAGTCTGCCCATTTCCCTACCTAATGGATAAGCTGCAGATCCTAGTTAACCAGCAGCCTACTTCTTCCTACCCCCACCCCCTAGAATTGCCTTATGACTGTCCCATGCATGCTTGAATTTCACCACTGTTTTTGACTCCACAACCTCCTCCAGAAGGCCGTTCCATGCATCCACAACCCTCTCTGTGAAAAAATACTTCCTTAAATTACCTCTGAGCCGCCCCTCTATCTTCAAATTGTGCACCCTTGTTCTTACACACCTCTTTTTTTGAAAGATGCTACCATCTTGGACTTTGTTGATTCCCTTGAGGTACTTGAAAGTTTCTATCATGTCCCCCCTCTCCCTCCTTTCCTCGAGGCTATACATATTAAGCTCCTTAAGTCTCTCTTCAAATGTCTTCCGGTGCAGACCCTGCAACATTTTAGTTGCCCTCCTCTGGACAGCTTCCATCCTGTCTATGTCTTTGCGGAGATTGGGTCTCCAGAACTGCATGCAATACTCCAGATGGGGTCTCACCAGCTGTCTGTACAGAGGGATAATAACTTCCTGTTTTCTACTGGTGATGCCTCTCCCTATGCATCCCAGTATCCCCCCAGCCCTCCTTGCTGCCCTCTCACATTGCTTGCACACCTTTAGGTCATCTGATATGACTACCCCCAGGTCCCTTTCCATTTTTGTTGTTGTTAGTATCTCACCCCCCATTGTGTACTCTTCCCCTTGGTTTTTGTTTCCCAGGTGCATTACCTTGCACTTCTTAGCATTGAATCTAAGCTGCCATACATTTGACCATTCCTCTAACCTTGCCAGTCCCTCTCATCCTTTCCACCCCACCTTGTGCATCAACTCTGTTGCAGATCTTTGTGTCATCTGCAAAGAGACATACTTTTCCTTCCAGTCCCTCTGCAATGTCGCTTATAAAGACATTGAAGAGGACCAGTCCTAATACTGAACCCTGCAGTACCCCACTAGTAACCCCCCTTTCTTCAGAGTGGACTCCATTTACTATTACTCTCTGTGTCCTATTCTCCAGCCAATTCTTTACCCAGGCTGTCATCTTGGGACCCACTCCCAGGCTGGCTAACTTGTATATTAATCTTTTGTGTGGGACTGTGTCAAATGCCTTGCTAAAGTCTAGGTAGGCCATGTCCACAGCCTCTCCCTGATCTACTACTTTGGTCACTCAGTCAAAGAAATCTATCAGATTCATCTGGCATGACCTTCCGCTGTGAATCCATGCTGCCTTGGGTCCTGTGCCCCTCTGGCCTCTAGATACTCGACAATTCTTTCCTTCAGAAGTGATTCCATCATTTTCCCTATCACTGAGGTTAAACTAACAGGTCTGTAGTTTCCTGCTTCTGCCTTGCTCCCACTTTTGTGAAGAGGAATCACATCTGCCCTCCTCCAGTCTTGGGTACCACCCATCCTCCCATGATTTGTTAAAGAGGGTAGTCAGTGGTGTCACTAGTTCTACCCTTAGTTCTTTAGAATTCTGGGATGAATCCCATCAGGCCCCATTGCTTTGTCCACCTTCAGTTTAAGAGTTCTTTCAGAACCCTTTCTTCTGTAAATGGGCTGGTATCAACTTCTGTATCCAGAGTGTTTCTATTGTTTGTTTTAGGTACCTCCCCCTCTTCATTTGTAAATACTGAGCAAAAATATTTGTTTAGTATCTCTGCCTTTTCACAGTTACCCTCTGCCCACCCCACTCCCCTTTATTAAGCCTCACTATCCCTTCCTTGGTCTTCCTTCACTCCCTGATGTACCTATAAAAGGTGTTATCCCCCTTCTTAACTGAGTTGGCTATCTTTTCCTCAGTTTGGGCCTTTGCTGTCCTGACTGCCTTCCCAGCTTCCTTTTTCTTTAACTGATACAGTTCTCTGCCCTGCTCCTTCTGTGATTCCGTGTACTTCCCGAATGCTTTCTTTTTCTCTTGAACCTTCACTGCCACTTCCTTTGAGAACCACAGTGGTTTCTTACATCATTTTGTTTTGTTTATTTGCTTCACACAAAGGCTTGTTACCTCTGTGATGGCAGTTTTTATTATTCCCCATTGTTCTTCCACCCTCCTACCTGCCATTTGCTAGTGCATTCCTTAGGCACTCACCCATTTTGGCAAAGTCAGCCCTCCTAAAGTCCAGTACTTTTGCCTTTGTATGGCTTGACTCTATTGCTGTGTTTATTGTGAACCATACTGTTCGATGGTCGCTAGTTCCCAGATGGCTACCCACTTCTACATCTGTGATCCTCTCTCCATCTCCATTTGAGAGAACCAGGTCTAAGATTGCTCCCTCTCGAGTGGGTTCCAATACTAGTTGTCTAAGGCATGCCCCCTGTAAGGCATCTAGAATAACCCCACTCTTCAAAGTGGCTGCTGCAACAGCACTCCAGTTAACATCTGGCATATTCAGATCACCCATCAGCAATATCTCCCCTTTTTCTGCCATTCTAAGTATATTTTCTATCATTTTCTTGTCCATTTCCTCCCCCTGAGAGGGGGGTCTGTATACAACCCCTGTGCAGATTGTGGTGCCATTGCATGTCTCCAAATTTACCCACAGTGCTTCTTCTCCTCCCTGTTTACCCTTTTGTTCTGTTGCTTTGATTCCTTCCCTTATGTAAAGAGCTATTCCTCCTCCTCTTTTACCCTCCCTGTCCCTCCTGTAGCTTGAAGTAAATATAGCCAAGTTTGGCAGAGGAAAGTTTAAATATGCTATGCTATGTGGGGGGGGGTGCACTAGTATCTTTGGATCCCAGCAGAGGTGGTTGGGGTGAAAACTGTGGTGGTCTTCAAGCATGCATGGCACAGGCACAAGAGAATCTTAGTTGGGAAGCAAGGTGGGGTGGGAGCTGGAGATCAAGTAGGGTCTGCAGTGACCATATAGGCAGGGACAAATGGGCAGACTATGCAGGCCAAGAGGTCCTTATTTACCATCAAATTCTATGTTTCTGTCTTTCTGTGAGGATCAGAAAAAAGCTGAAATCCTGAACAGGTACTTCTACTTAGTCTTCACAATGGAGAGAGAGGAGAACGGACCAAGAAGGAGCAGCAGGAACACAGGAGGGGGAGATGGACACAAATCCATTTACAGAGGAAAGAGTCCCAAAGGGATATGCAAACCTGAAAGTGAAAAAGGCCATGGGACCAGACGGGATACATACAATGGTGCTAAAGGAACTCAGGGAGGAGCTTGCTGCACCACTGACAGTCTTATTAACTTGTTGATGGAAACAGAAGTGGTTCCAGAGGACTGGCGGAGGGTTGACATAGTCCTTCTCCAAAAGATTGGCAGCAGGGAAGAGGCTATCAACTATTGACCAATCAATCTCACATCAGTGGTGAGGAAATTAATGGAAATCCTGCCAAAAGAAAGGCTAGTGGAATATCTTCAATCTAGCAAGGTGCAAGACCAAAGGCAGCATGGAACCACGAGGGGGAGGTCATGCCAGGTGAATCTGATTGAGTTCTTCAACTGGGTGGCCAGGGAAATAGATCAGGGAAGGACAGTGGATGTTGTTGTAACAAGTAATTGCCTTATATTTAAAAAATCTTTGACCAAAGGATGAAAAGGACCTGGGAACAGGAAAAAAAAACTATCTATCGTGGAACTTGGTGGAAAACATACTAGTACTTTTGGGAAATTTCTTAGTAACTGTTCTAGGCATCAAGCCTAGGACTATTTTGTGAAGAAAAATTGAGGCTTTATATTCAATGCTTTAAGTGGGAGATGTCCCATAGACTTGCATAAGTGACAACGGTGAGTGGATCCTCTCAAACCTGTTGCAAACCTATAAATAGTATTGTGAAGTGTATTTAGCCTGTTAATCAACTTATCAGTCAGAAAATCGTAAAAGATACTGCCGTAGACAAACTTTGAAAGTAATTGACTATCTGCCAGAAATGAATGAAAGGCCAAAAACTGATTTATCCTATACAACATACCCAGTCTATAATGATTTATTTTAATTAACTGAATAATGTGGGTCTCAAAAATAAAGAATTTATCCAAGTGAATCCCCAAATAACAAAAGCTATCAACACATTCAATTGAGTTTCTTAATAGATCAAAAATTTGAAAGTAAATGGGAGTACAGGGACGGGGAAAAAAACATTGACTTTTTTTAATTCAATAATAACTTATGGGATATAAGCCAAATGTTTACAGCATTGAAATCACTTTGAAGAATTTTTTGAAGACAATACAGATCCTTATCTGAACTGAAGATGACTGCATCATCTGCATAATGAATTAACTCTGAATTAGTACATACAGTAGGCATTACATTCAAAAATAAAGAAAAGAACAGGAGGCACAAAATAGATCCTTGGGGGGAACCCTCATTGAATATCCCTAAAATTTGATTTAACCCCTTCAATGATAGTACAATGAGATCTTCCTTGCAAGTAACCTCTGCATCAGAATACTGAATCCACTGAGAAATCCAATCTAACTATAGTGTAAATAAGAAGTTTGTGATCAATTAAGTCGAAGGCCTTGGTGAGGTCCATAAAGACAGATGCCACATGGTGCCCCTTATCCAGGACCCCATGGACATAGTCCATGAATTCCAGCATGGCTGTCTCTGTAGTGTATTTAGATCAAAATCCATACTGTGTCCCAGTCAGGAGATCATACTTAAGCAGATGATCATTTACTTGATTGAATACAATTCTTTCAAACAGCATTGATAATACAGGAAGTAAGGAAATTGATTGGTAATTTGAAAGGATATGTTTGGATCCTTGTGACAGGGTTAAATAAGGCCCTGTGCTGTTTGTTATGCAGAAAACGTTAAATGCAAGGATCTGTTCTATAATCTCCTTTTCTGTCTCTTGTCTGTCTGGTTGTGCAACAAATGTTCTCATGAGACCTAGGAACTGATCACTCCGACGATCTCGCGATTCTCCACTTCTCGCTATCTCTCTGCCTTCACTTGCTGTTTCTGTCTGTTCCTTCCCTTTGCATACCTGCAGTTATAAAAAAAATATGTGAATCTGCATGTGAAACTATAATTGATACTGAGATCCCTTTGTTTGAAACTGTACATAGTTTTACTGTTGAAATGATTGTGAAAAGCTATTTGGAATATAGGGGGTTAACCTGAGATGCAGTTTGCAAACTCTTTGCAGAGCTGTCAACAAGAGGTCAGCTCTGTGTCGCCATGTTCTGCTTGTTGCACATGCAGAGAAATTGACAAGAGCATTTTGGGAAAAACAGGATGTTCTCCTAAATGAGTTCCCAGGCAAAGACTTATAAAAAGAGCAGCAATACTTTTGCTAGACAGAGAGAGAGAGAGAGATGGAGAGACTTAAATTTGGAATTAGTGATACCCTCAGGGGAAGGACTTTGTTTTTTGTGTTTGTACTGCCTTTGTAAATATTTATACTGAACCATTTTATTTTTTATTTTACTGTTATTGGAAAAAAATGAAATGCTATTTGTGAATTTTATACCTGCTCCTGGTTTTTCTATGCTTCCTGACCTGTGCCTTGATGACAATCCTGATTTATGGATTGCTTTGAAATGGACTAATGTGATTGTCATTCTGAGCTATGGTTTGCTGAGCTATGTTTTTTTCTTGTTATCTTTTGAGGCGTTCTGAGCCTCAGGGGAAGGGCACCATAGAAATATAAGCACTACTACTACTTGTTTCTCTGGAATTGCATATCCTGCAGCTACGAACAGTCAAGAAGACAGATGTTTGGTGCAGTATTAGCCACTGCTTAGCAAATGAATAATACATTTCAGTGAAAAAGAAGACAACTGTCAACTTGATTATTCCTAGTTGCAGGATATAAAATGCCAGAGAAAGGAAGTGTGTCTGGGAACCCCAGGTCCAATCATGTGAGCCTGTAGCACAATGATTGGAATATCAGGATGGTGTTCTGGGGACCTGGGTTCAATTACCAGTAGGTCATATTATTTCTTTTTCACTATAATTTGCAGTGAGAAAGAACAAAGAAATAATGCACAATACTCAAGTTAAGGCATTCACAAGTGCTTGTTTTTGCTATGTATCAGTCTGTACATTAATTCTAACTTACTGCAAACCCCCCTGCCATGTACACAGCTGGAATGGAGTTTATTGGTTATGTCTCTGCAGTTGGTTCCTGCTCCAGTAGCATTCAATCCCACACACAAACCTCATCTGGAAGTCTGCAAGCATGCAAACCCCTTTCACTGACATCAGCAACTGAATCTTTCAGAGTGAATGTAACACTAATTTTTAGTAAACACAGAAAAAAATACATGACTACAGGAGGTGCTACAAGCTGGCATCTGAAAATGGTGTCATTTTTGTCTGTTTATGAGTTTTTGATGCTAATTGACTAAGGCAGAGGTCAAATTCAACTAGTGTTATCAGTTTTTTTTTCACATGCACGGCTAAACTGACTCATTTTCTCAGGTTGCCCATTACATAGTGATTGACACCTTGTTGTGCATTTATCAGTCATCAGTTTGGTGAGACTTGTTACAGCTGGGAATGTGGAAAATGCAGTGAACCAGTGTGCACTAATTGGAAGGAGGGCGGTCCAGAGGAAATGTGAGTAAACACTTCTTCACAGAAAGAGTGGTAGACGAATGGAACAGCCTTCTGGCTGAAGTAGTGGGATCGGAAACAATTACAGGATTCAAGAAAGCATGGGATAGACACAGTGGGATCTTTGAAGTAAAAGGGGGCGGGGGGGACAGTGACAAAATAGGTCACAGTAATAGAGTAGATAGTAGATAGGGAGTGGAGACAGTAACTAGGGCAGACTTGGTGGGCCAAGAGGCCGGCACTGTCTGTTTCTGTGTTCTATGTTTCATTAATCCAGCAAATTTAGAATTCAGGACACAGGGAAAAACAAAAAATATTTAGTCTTTTTTTGGTAACTGGGCAAGGCGCACTAGGCACAAGTGCCTGTTTTCAGGGGTGACCTGGGAGCTCTGGGGAGGTTAAGTGACTTACTCAGAGTCACACAGTATACAAGTGGAGGCTGTCGGAATCAAACACATATCTGCTGGATGTAGCAAGCTCATTCACAGCTTGTTTCTCTAATCTCTAGGCTATACTGCCAGCCCTACAAATAGTGTACACATAACCACAATGAGCACTTAATCCAGTCTGCACTTAGGTATTCGTCAAATATTTTACTAATACAACATTTGTGTATTTGCACATTGTGAAGTGTTGACAGATACAGCAAAAGCACAGCAGACTTGGGGTATGATTTTTGAATCTTTCTTCATTTTTTACTTTGCAGATTTGTGTGGTGGAGGCTTTATGTGCATTACTTGGAAGCTGTATCAATTAGTGCATTGTATGCCATGGAAATCATTACAATCGGTTTAGGGCAGAGAGGGGGTCTGTGTCTTTTACTTTAAAGCTGTATTTTTCTGTGAATTTCTCCATTGTATGCAACAGAAAGTTTTAGTTACTGTAGCTCTCATACCTAGAAATAGAATTCGATAGCAGATAATGGCCGCTTGGCCAACCCCGTCTGCTCATTTTTCCTTTCATACAGTGTCACCACAGATCCTACTTGATTTCCATCTCTCTTCTCCATGTTTCCACGAAGATTCCCTTATGCCTATTCCATGCATTCTTGAACTCACCACTGTTTTTGCCTCATCACCTCCAACAGCAAACTATTCCAGGCATCTGCCATTATCTCTGTGAAGAAATACTTTCTCACATCTCTCCTGAATTTACTCACCTCCAGCTTCATCGCATGTCCTCTTGTTCTTGAGCACCTATTCTGAAAAATACTCCCCTCTTGTACTTTATTTATTCCTGTTACATATTTAAAGGTCTCTATCATGCACCTCCTTTCTTCCAGGGTATACATATTGGGATCCTTTAGCCTCTCTCCTCATAGCACTTCTGATGCAGACCCTGCACCATTTTAGTTGTCCTCCTCCAGACAGCCTCTACTCTATCTATGTCATTCTGGACATGTGGCCTCCAGAACTGCACAGAGTACTCTAGGTGGGTTTTCACCAGCGATCTACAGTATATAGAGGCAACACCACCTCCCTCCTTCTGCTGGTAGTACCCCTCCCTATGAAGCCCAGCATCCCAATGGTCTTCCCAACTGCCTTTTCACACTAAATAGAAACTCAGAACATGTTCTGCTAATGAGGGGTTCGCAGCAAAGGGGTGGCTACCCCACACATGAATCCAAACAACTCCAAAAATGCTGCGTTCATTCAACAAACCACAAAAAGTAAGAACCACAGAGACAGTTTTGAATAACAAAATGTTATATTAAACATCCACCTTATGAGAGCCCCTAACACCTTGGCTTAGTGCCTTCAAGGGGGCATGTTTTCACACTGCCTGGCTACCTTCAGGTCATCAGATATGATCACCCCAGATCTCCTTCCTGTTTGGTGGTCGTCACTACCTCTTCTGTCTTTTGTATTCCACCTCTGGGTTTCTGTGCTCTAAGTGCATTATTTTGCATTTTTTCACATTGAAACCCAGCTGCCAACCCACAGAGAGTGGCTGAGTTGTCTAGACTTGAAGGGGTAGTCTCCCATAGTTTCACATCCATATTTTCCCAACTCCTTATGTGTAACTGTTATGTGCCACTTCCAGTTGCCAGCAGTCCTATTGCTGTCTAAATCTAGATTATAAATAAAAATATACAGCCCCCAGAAGTTATCAATGTGTTTGTCCTCCATTTTACCATCCTTGCTGCTGGAAGATGATGTCATCAGAGCAACAGAGAGAAAAAAAAAACAGAGGAAAGAGTAAGGATTACAAACAGTTAAGGGGCCAGAAATAAGACATGATTGGAGTGGTGCAGTGCAGTGGCTGTGGAGCAGCAGTCTTCCGGGAGATGTTCTGGAGGATGCGTGTTGTCCCATCTGCAGGCACCTCTGGGCTGAGGGAGGAAGTTGCTCATCTCCAGGCTGAGTTGGCCAGGATTTGTGGGACCTCCTCTTCCATCCAGGGACCACCAGTGCCACTGCCGTTGCCTCAGAGGTTGCCAAGAAAGAGGAGCGGTTGGACCACAGTGGGCTCAGGGAGGGTGAGGGTGGTGGAACAGAGGTGCATCCCTCCAGCTGTACCTCTCCACAATTCCTATGCCATTCTGGCAAAGTGTGGTTCCTCTATGGAGGCACCCACAGTGGAGACCAAGGAGGATGCTGGGAACCTCCACAAAGGAGACCCACAGGAGGGTGGCAGGGGACCCTGCAGGGGAAGGAAACAACTCCTGGTGGGGGACTCCATTGTTAGGAAGGTAGAACTGGGGAAGGAAGGGGAGAGGGAGGTAAGGTGCCTGCCTGGCGCCATGGCTTGGAGGGACAGGGGCGAATCCTCAGGATTGCTGAGCAGCTGCACAGGGAGGGAGCTGGATGTCATTGTCCACCTAGGGACAAATGACCTGGCAAAGAAAGGAATAGAGAAGTGCAGGAAGAGTTTGTGGAATTGGGGAGGGACTTAGTCATAGCACGCACGGTAACCTTCTGGAGGTGCTATCCATCTATGGCATAGGAGAGGCTAGGGTGTTCTGTACCATGGGATTCAATCAGTGGTTGAAAAACTGGTGTGGAGCTCAGGTTTGGCTTCTTTGGGGACTGGGGTCCACCTGGAGTGATGCAAGCCTATACTGGCATGATGGGCTGCATCTGTCAGGAGGGAACCAGGATCCTAGGTGATAGGTTTAAATGCTTCATTGGCAAGCTTTTAAACTAGCCAAGGGGGGCACTGGAAAGGAGCAGGAAAATCCTAGCCCCCCAAACAATCACGGTAGTAAGTGTGGCAAACACCAACATGGAGGTGTCGATAGGGAGAAGGGCAGGGGTAAATGGAGAAAGTGACAAAGGCAAGAAGGACAGGGATGGGGCAAAAGGGGTAAGGCCATCAGGAAATGGAGGGTAATGAGTACCAATGCCCGTAGTCTGGGCAACAAGCTCCCTGAGCTGGTGGCCTTAATGGAAGAGGGATGCCTGGATATTGTAGCAGTCACAGAAACATGGTACACAGAGAACCATGACTGGGATGTTAACATACCAGAGTACATAACCTACAGGAGAGACAGGCAGGGGAGAAGAGGGGGAGGAGTAGCTCTCTATGTAAAGAAGGATAAAAGCAACTGAACAAAAGAGTAAACAGGGAGGAGAGGAGGCACTGTGGGTCACCTTGGAGACTGGAAAGGGCACCACAATCCGCAAAGGGGTTGTGTACAGACCCCCATGTCAGGGAGAAGGAATGGACAAGGATATGATGGAAGGCATTCTTAGAATGGCAGAGAAAGGGGAGATACTGTTGATGGGAGACCTGAATATGCCAGATGTTAACTGGAGCACATTTGCTGCAGCCACATCCAAGAGCAGAGCTATTCTTGATGCCCTACAGGTGGCAGGCATTAGACAGCTAGTTTTGGAACCCACACGTGAGGGAGCAATCTTAGACCTCATACTCTCAAATGGGGGCAGTGAGAGGATCTCAGATCTAGAAGTGGGTTGCCATCTGGGGACAAGTGACCATCAAACAGTGTGGTTCACGTTAAACTCAGCTACAGAGTCAAGTCATACAAAAGTGAGGGTACTGGACTTTAGGAGGGCTGACTTTGGCAAGATGGGAGAGTGCCTCAGAAAGCACTAGCAAACAGGCTAGAAGGAGGTGTGGAGCAACAACGAGGCAATTACAAAACTGCCATCACAGAGGCAACAAGCCTTTGTGTGAAGCAAATAAACAAATCAAAATGAAAGAAAAAGCCACTATGGTTCTCCAAGAGGTGGCTGTGAAAGTCAGGAAGAAAAAGACAGCATTCCGGAGTATAAGGAAACACAGAAGGAGCAGGACAGAGCCGTACCAGTTAAGGCAGAAAGAAGCAGGAGGGAAGTCAGAATAGCAAAGGCCCAAACTGAGGAAAAGAATAGCCAACTCAGTTAAGAAGGATAAAACCTTTTATAGGTACATCAGCGGCGTAGAAAGACAAAGAGAGGGATAGTGAGGCTGAATAGAATGAGCGTTGGGTGGGCAGAGGGGACAGTGAAAAGCAGGAATACTGAATGAATATTTCTGCTCAGTATTCACAAAGAGGAGGGAAGTGCCTAATCCAATTAACAGAAGCACTCTTGATAGGGTCGATCCAGTCCTTTCACAGAAGAAAGGGTTCTGCAAGAACTCCTAAAACTGAAGGTGGACAAAGCAATGGGTCCTGATGGAATTCACCCCAGAATTCTAAAAAAATTAAGGAAGGAACTAGTGAAACCACTGACTACTCTTTTTAATAAATCATGGGAGGATGGTGTGGTACCTGAGGACTGGAGGAAGGCGGATGTGATTCCCCTTCACAAAAGTGGGACAAGACAGAGGCAGGAAACTACAGACCTGTCAGTCTGACCTCTGTGGTAGGAAGTGATGGAGTCACTTCTGAAGGAAAGAATAGTTGAGTACCTAGAGGTCAGTGGAGCACAGGATCCAAGGCAGCATGGGTTCACAGCAGGAAGGTTATGTCAGATGAATCTAATAGATTGCTTTGACTGGGTGACCAAAGTAGTAGACCAGGGAGGGGCTGTGGACATGGCCTACCTAGACTTTAGCAAGGCATTTGACACAGTCCCACACAAAAGATTATTAGTCAAATTAACCAGCCTGGGAGTGGGTCCCAGGGTGGTAGCCTGGGTAAAACATTGGCTGGACAACAGGACACAGAAGGTAATTGTAAATGGAGTCCACTCTGAAGAAAGGGCGGTTACTAGTGGGATACTGCAGGGTTCAGTACTGGGACTGGTCCTCTTTAATGTCTTTATAAGTCACATTACGGGGAAACTAGAAGGAAAAGTATGTCTCTTTACAGATGACACAAAGATCTGCAATGGGGCTGATAAACAAGGAGGCATGGAAAGGATGAAAAGGGACTTGGCAAGGTTGGAGGAATGGTCAGACGTATGGCAGCTAGGATTCAATGCAAAAAAGTGCAAAATAATGCACCTGGGAAACAAGAACCCAGGGAAAGCATACACAATGGGGGTGAGATACTAACAACAACAAAAATGGAAAGGGACCTGGAGGTAGTTATATCAGATGACCTAAAGGTGGGCAAGCAATGTGAGAAGGCAGAAATGAGGGTTGGAGGGATACTGAGATGCATAGGGAGAGGCAACACCAGTAGAAAACAGGAAGTTGTTATCCCTCTGTACAGACAGTTGGTGAGACCCCATCTGGAGTACTGCGTGCAGTTCTGGAGACCTCGTCTCTGCAAGGACATAGACAGGATCGAGGCAGTCAGAGGAGGGCAACTAAAATGGTGCAGGGTCTGCAAAGAAGCCGTATGAGGAGAGACTAAAAGAGCTTCACATTATACCCTTGAGGAAAGAAGGAGACATGATAGAAACTTTCAAGTACCTCAAGGGAATCAACAAAGTCCAAGAGGGTAGCATCTTTCAGAAAAGAGACTTGCAAGAACAAGGGACACAATTTAAAGATAGAAGGAGGCGGTTCGGGGCAATGTGAGAATATTATTTCACAGAGGGTAGTGGATACATGGAACAGCCTTCCTGAGGAAGTTGTGAGGTCTAAAACTGTGGGAGAATTCAAGAATGCATGGGACAGACATAAGGCAATTCTTGTGAGGGCAGAAGATATAGGCTGTTGGTTAAATAGGATCTGCGGCCTATCCTGTAGGTAGGGAAATGGGCAGACTAGATGGGCCTAGCGGTCCTTATCTGCCGTCAAAGTCTATATTTCTATGTTTCAGATAATGGTGCTGCACTTAATGTTGTTCCACCAGTAAACAGAACCCACAATGTTTGGTTCCCCGCTTGAGTAATGGAGGAACCCTTTAAGTGTTGTGCACATCCTGAAGTGTAGGTCTAATAGGGACTAGGACCATATGAGTGTGATGCAGCACTGATCTGACATGTATAAACAGTATGCCTATAAGGAAGTGCCTATATATGTTGTGTTAATGTTTCTGTTAGCAAAAACAGTTTACCCAGTAAATGACTCTGGTTACAACTAAAGTCTTAAGTGGTATTATACAGCTGTTGTATTATGTTCTGTGTGTGTTAGCATTCTCTGTTTTGATTGACACCAGCAGTGAGACACAATCTTGCAAAAATGCCCCTTTCCCTTTGTAACTAGGCAGTCAGTGATTGGATGGCTGATGTAAGGCAATAAAGAGTTCAGCTATAACAAGAAATAGGTTACCAGGACAACATCAGCTGCAGCATATGGAAGAATAATAATCTAGTGGTTAAAGCACAGTCACACGAACTGGGAAACTCTGGTTCAAATCCTACTAAAGTTCCTTACTCTCTAACCCTTAACAAGTTCCCCTAACCTCCTTGGGAACTGTGATGGCCCCTCAGGTCCATGACTTTAAAAGTGCCCCCATTCCCATTATAAATCATTAGTAGTGATGTGAGAGCTATAGCACTTCACTTTGAAGGTACTGAAAACAAGCTGTGGCAGCCCCCCTCCTTTGTAATGCCAGCATTTGAAGTAGGCTGTCCCTCACAAATTAGATGCTACACTTCAGCTGTTATAGGTAAAGGAACTAATCAGCCTCAGTGTTTGTAGTGCTCTGTATTTGCGTAGCTCATTCCTCCCATGTCATATGCATTCTGTGTCTTGGTATTTCCAGTCAGAAACCCAGATGTAAGGAGCATTTGAAATGTAAAACAATACACTTTATAAAGCAAGTGATCTAGCTCTCCACTTTCAGGATGCTGAAAGGGGGTGTATAATTTGTACAAAGGAGGAAGTAAGTCTTGTGTGATCCTTTGGGAAACTGCTCAGGCCTACCTTGTAAATGAATCTTCTCAAGGGTGTTCACCTGGTGCAATACTGATCATCTCATTGACTGCTTGATTGTCTGATTGATTGACTCATTCTTTCTACTGCTGTCTACAACATGTTGCAACTGTCTCACAGCGAGAAATGAACAGCACAATAAAACAGATTATGTTTCCTGTGAATAAAATACTATTAGATGTATTATTTGCTCTACACATGCAGTATTAAGGCTACAAGTACTACTCCCTGTGTGAGTTGCATGACAGAGCTGGCTTAAGCCACTGCAAACTTAAACTAAAATCAGGATAGACAGCATTGATACCCTTATGTGTTCTTCTGCACTGTTACTGCAGTGACATCAGGGAATGGGAGGGGCTGTATTACAAGTGACCCATTTGCTTGTAAATGGAGGCTTGCTTGACATTTTACTACCTTGTGTCAGAGTCTCAGACTCTAGATATGTGTTGCAACAGCAGAAATGACTGATCTCTTATTGACATATATACAGTAACTGATGTAATGTATAATAAATACATCAGACATATCCAAATCAGAAATATACAATAGTCCTCTCCTTTAAGAAAGAGTTAAATTTTATTTTGGATTACCTAGTTGAGCAAAATTTATTGTATTTGAGGCAATGGTACTATGATGGTGGCCCTCGAGCCCTTCGTTTATTAGCCAATCGACTGCGATAAAGAAAAGCAAATGCCACCATAACCAGAGTAATTCATCCCCACACCAAAGTTGTTCACACCTCTACAACTGATATAGCGTTGGCTTTTACAGCATACTACCAATCATTGTACAAAGCAGATACTGTCCTGGACCCTAACCAAGTAACAAACTTCCTGTCTGCCCTCCATCTCCCTCAGATTACCCTGGAGGATGTGCAGACTTTGGTAACCCCAATCCAGTCTTCAGAGATTTGTTTGGAGATAGCTCATCTAAAAACTGGAAAATGTCCAGGTACCAATGAGTTCTTGGCTGAATTCTATTAGTTCTTCCGGGACTCAGTTCTCCCTCTTTTAAAGTGAACCTACAATTTAGTTAATGGGCCAGGGTAAATGGCTGTAACTTGGACTCAGTATTTTAAGCGTGTTGCCAAGCTTCCTGGGATCCCACATGATATGTTCATCTTATCATCCCATATCAATACTGAATACCGACTATAGAATCTTAACCGCATATTAACAAGATATCTGGAGTCCTTTATCCCCAAACTAATACATATTGATCAAACCGGATTTGTTCTAGGACGTCAAGCTCAGGATAATGCCCAACGAGCTGTTCATATAATAGATCACTTATCTCGGACTGGGCAGCCCGCCTTGTTGATGAGCGTTGATGCAGAAAAGACTTTCGATAGGGTCCATTAGCCCTATCTTTAGGCATTTGGGTTCCCAAAAGAGTTTTGCCAATTAATTATGAGGATCTACACTTCTCCAGTGGGCTTCCTCCATCTTAATGGTCATCTACATTCTCCTTTTAAGTTAGAAAGAGGGACAAGGCACCGGCCCAGTGGTGCTGATGGTTGAGGTGCTGGATGACACACCTCACTCTATGCCAGCGGCCCAGGTTCGGGAACAAGCCCAGGTCATCGGGGGTCAGCAGGGGTGAACTAGGATTGAGCATCATTAGCTCTCCTAGTCCTGGGGAAGGCTGGGGCATCCACACTGCACTGCAGCTATCCCTGGGGATGCCAGGGGTACCGCTTGCACTGGTGTGACTGGGGGGAGCACAGCAGACGTCAGCACACACGAGCGCAGATGTCATTGCATGTCTGTGCTCCGAATGGGAGAAAAAGTGGAAATGGCTGGGCGCAACTGTGCAGCCTGATGGCCGCATCCTGCATCACCAGGAGGACTCACATGGAATTGCACTGGGGGGTCCGGAGTCGGTCTGGCTGAATAGGGTATGGGGAGACCATCCAGTGGATCAGTGATGGCCGTGCTGGATCCCCTATCATGTGAGTGAGTCTGGTGCTCTCCCAGCGGGCAGGGCCGGTGGCTGGATGCCCCACTGGTAGTCACCGCAGCAGGCGGATAAATAAGAATAATAAAAAAAAGAGGGACAAGGCAAGGTTGTCTCCTCTCCCCTCTTCTCTTCACCCTTTATCTGTTATGTAGCTAAGTTTCCCAGGACCTCCCTGCAAATGAGTTGTCTCAATGGTGTTACCCTGGTAAAATAAAATTGAATTGAAAATTGAATTATATTGAACCCTTAGCCAATGCTATTAGTCAGAATCCTGGGATTCAGGGTTTATAGCGGGCGGGGGTGGAACACAAACTGGGACATTATGCAGATGACATCTTGTTTTTCTTGGGCAACCCATAGGTTTCGTTCCTACAGGTGTTTGGACAGATTCACAGATTTTCTTGGATTTCTGGGTATCTTCTTAACACCTCCAAAACTGAGATGTTAGCATTTTCCTTCCCTGTCACCCCCAAATTCAGAAGGAATGCCCAATAAAGTGGAATCTCACTAAAATGAAATATCTTTGGATGTACTCTGTGAAATAGATGTCTGATAAGGGGAGGAGCTGAAAGGGGTCTGAGGAACTGTGGATTCAAAACAAGAGTTGTTTGTGGACTCTGCTGTAGCTGACAGAGAGCAGCCACCAGCTTCCTTAAAGCAAGGAGGTGATTTAATAGAGTACACTGAATTGAATTCTTAATTTTGGGGCCTGTGTAAGTAAGTAGGAGTCAATGTTTTGGTTCTCTGTTTTTGGGTTGACTTTTCTTAGTGTAACTTTTATTTGCGAGCGAGGAAATCTAGCTAGGAGAATATTTGCAGTCATTTGTGACCAGACCTGTTACTTAAACTCTGTGAAATAGGCCTGTGTAAGTAAGTAGGAGTCAATGTTTTGGTTCTTTGTTTTTTGGGTTGACTTTTCTTGGTGTAACTTTTATTTGCGAACTTAAACTCTGTGAAATAGGTGTCTGAAAAGAAGGGTGGTGGGTCAGATTTGTAGTTGATTGTTTCTGGAAGGCGCGGGCTTAGTCTCACCCACCCTGCCCCTCACCTCACCCGCCCTAAGCACATCATTTCCTTTATATCAGGAGTTCTGACATCACTTCCCAAAAAGTGCAAAGGACATACTCCTGTTGATATCCTTAAAAGCACAGCACACTGAATAGGGGGTAAAGACACTCACATGCTTGCACACACTAAAAGAAAAGAAGAAAAAAATCTTAAACAGGAAGGGAGACAGACATGGAGGAGTGGTGCAATGCACTGGCTGTGGAGTGGCAGTCTTGCAGGAGATGTTCTGGAGGCTACATTGTTGCCCTATTTGCAGGCACCTCTCTGGTCTGAGGGAGCAGGTTGCTCATCTCCATGCTGACCTGGCAAGGATTTGGGAAACCTCCTCTTCCACCTAGGGACCACCCAGGCCACTACCACTGCCTCAAAGGTTGCCAAGAAAGAGGAGTGGTTGGACCATGGTGGGCTCAGGGAGGGTAAGGGTGGTGGAACAGAGGCACATCCCTCCAGTTGTGCCTCTCCACAGTTCATTCACCATTCAGGTGGAGCATGGTTCCTCTACAGAGGCACCCCCAGTGGAGACCAAGGAGGATGCTGAAAATCTCCAAAAAGGAGGCCCACAGGTGGGTGGCATGGGATCCCACTGGGGAAGGAAACAACTCCTGGTGGCGGACTCAATCATTAGGAGGGTAGAACTGGGGGAGGGAGGGGAGAGGGAGGTAAGGTGCCTGCCCAGCACCACGGCTTGGAGGGATAGGAAGTGAATCCTCAGGATCATGGGAGCAGCTGCACGGGGGAGGGAGCTGGATGTCATTGTCCACCTAGGGACAAATGACCTGGCTTGGAATGGGATCAGAGCAGTACAGAAGGAGTTTGTGGAGTTGGGGAGGGGCCATAGACAAGTAGCACATACGGTAACATTCTGGGAAGTGCTACCTGTCTATGGCATGGGTGTGGTTAGGGTACTCTGCACCATGGGATTCAATGACTGGTTGAAAAACTGGTGTGGAGCTCAGGGATTTGGCTTCATTGGGGACTGGGGGTCCATCTGGAATGATGCAGGCCTATACTGGCATGATGGTCTGCATCTGTCCGGGAGGGGAACCAGGATCCTAGGTGATAGGTTTAAATGCTTCATTGGCGAGCATTTAAACTAGCCAAGGAGGGAGGCACTCAAGGGAAGCAGGGAAATACCAGCTCCCCCACACACAAAACAGGATAGTTAGCGAAGTAGACACAAAGGTAGAGAAGTCGATACAGAGCAGGACTGGGGTAAATCCAGAAAAAGGCAAAGGCAGCAAGGACAGGAATGGGCCTAAAAGGGGTAAGGCTATAAAAAATGGAGGGCAATAAGTACTGATGTCTGTAGTCTGGGTAACAAGCTCCCTGAACTAGTGGTCTTGATGGAAGAGGGATGCCGGGATATCATGGCAGTCACAGAAACATGGTACACAGAGAACCGTGACTGGGACGTCAACATACCAGGGTACATAATCTACAGGAGGGACGGGGAGGGTAAAAGAGGAGGAGGAGTAACTATCTACATAAGGGAAGGAATCAAAGCAACAGAACTAAAGGGTAAGCAGGGAGGGGAAGAGGCACTGTGGGTCACCCTGGAGACGGGAAATGGCACCATAATCGGTACAGGGGTTGTTTAGAGACCCCATCTCAGGGGGAGGCAATGGACAAGGAAATGATAGAAGGAATCCTTAGAATGGCAGAAAAAGGAGAGATATTAATGAAGGGAGGACCTGAATATGCCAGATGTTAACTGGAGCACCTTTATTGTAGCCACATCCAAGAGCAGGTTTCATTCTCGATACCCTACAGGGGGCATGCCTCAGACAGCTAGTGTTGGAACCCACCCAGGAGGGAGCAATCTTAGACCTGTTACTCTCAAACAGGGATGAAGACAGGATCTCAGATTCGGAAGTGGGTAGCCATCTTGAAACAAGCAACAACCAAAGAGTGTGATTCACAATAAACACAGCTGTAGAGTCAAGCCATACAAAAGTAAGGGTGTTGGACTTTAGGAGGGCTGACTCTGGCAAAATGGGAGAGTGCCTCAGAAAAGCCCTAGCAAAAAGGCAAGAAGGAGGGGTGAAGGAACAATGGGTAAAAATCAAAACTGCCGTCACAGAGGCAACAAGCCTTTGTATAAACAAATTAATGAAACAAAATAAAGGAAAAAGCCACTATGGTTCTCAAAAGAGGTGGCAGGGAAAGGTTAAGGAGAAAAGGATAGTATTCAGGAAATATAAGGAAACACAGAAGGAGCAGGACAGAGAACTATATAAGTTAAAGAAGATGGAGGCAGGGAAGGCAGTCAGAACAGCAAAGGCCCAAACTGAGGAAAAGATAGCCAACTCTGTTAAGAAGGGGGATAAAACCTTTTATAGGCACATTAGGGAGTGAGCAAAGACCAAGGGAAGTATACTGAGGCTTAATAAATATGAGGAAATGTAGGCAGAGGGTGACAGTGAAAAAGTAGGGATACTGAACACATTCTTCTGCTCAGTATTCACAAAAGAAGAGGAGGGGGAGGTACCTAAACCAAACAATAAAAACACTCTGGATAGGGGGGTTGATACCAGTCTATTCACAAAAGAAAGGGTTCTAAAGAACTCCTAAAACTGAAGGTGGACAAAGCAATGGGGCCTGACAGGATTCACCCCAGAATTCTAAAAGAACTAAGGGTAGAACTAATGACACCACTGACTATCCTCTTTAACAAATCATGGGAGGATGGGGTGGTAACTGATAATTGGAGGAGGGCGGATGTAATTCCCCTTCACAAAAGTGGGAGCAGGGCAGAGGCAGAAAATTACAGACCTGTTAGTTTGACATCGATGGTAGGGAAAATGATGGAATCACTTCTGAAGGAAAGAACTGTTGAGTACGTAGAGGCCAGCGGGGCACAGGACCCAAGGCAGCATGGATTCACAGTGGTAAGGTCATGTCAGAAGACTCTAATAGATTTCTTTGACTGGGTGACCAAAGTAGTAGACCAGGGAGGGGCTGTGGACATGGCCTACCTAGACTTTAGCAAGACATTTGACAGTCCCACACAAAGATTAATATATAAGTTAGCCAGCCTGGGAGTGGGTCCCAAGGTGGCAGCCTGGGTAAAAATTGGCTAGACAACAGGAGGCAGAGGGTAATAGTAAATGGAGTCCACTCTGAAGAAAGGGGAGTTACTAGCTGGATACCGCAGGGTTCAGTACTGGGACCGGTCCTCTTTAATGTCTTTATAAGTCACATTACGGGGAAACTAGAAGGAAAAGTATGTCTCTTTACAGATGACACAAAGATCTGCAGGGGCTGATAAACAAGGTTGGGTGGAAAGGATGAGAAGGGACTTGGCAAGGTTGGAGAAATGGTCAAATGTATGTCAGCTTAGATTCAATGCAAAGAAGTTCAAAGTAATACACCTGGGAAACAAAAACCAGGGGAAGTGTATACAATGGGGGTGAGATACTAACAACAACAAAAATGGAAAGGGACCTGGAGGTAGTTATATCAGATGACCTAAAGGTGGGCAAGCAATGTGAGAAGGCAGAAATGAGGGTTGGAGGGATACTGAGATGCATAGGTAGAGGCAACACCAGTAGAAAACAGGAAGTTGTTATCCCTCTGTACAGACAGTTGGTGAGACCCCATCTGGAGTACTGTGTGCAGTTCTGGAGACCTCGTCTCCGTAAGGACATAGACAGGATGGAGGTTGTCCAGAGGAGGGCAATCAAAATGGTGCAGGGTCTGCACCAGAAG
Organism: Neoceratodus forsteri; assembly: GCA_016271365.2. NCBI lineage: Eukaryota > Metazoa > Chordata > Ceratodontiformes > Ceratodontidae > Neoceratodus > Neoceratodus forsteri. The sequence continues at coordinate 1,097,140,556 of CM057454.1, read as the reverse complement.
ACATATGAAGAGAGACTAAAGGAGCTTAATATGTATACCCTCGAGGAAAGGAGGGAGAGGGGGGATATGAAAGAAACTTTCAAGTACCTCAAGGGAATCAACAAAGTCCAAGAGGACAGCATCTTTCAGAAAAAGAGATGTGCAAGAACAAAGGGGCACAATTTGAAGATAGAGGGGGATAGCTCAGAGGTAATGTGAGGAAGTATTTTTTCATGAGGAGGGTTGTGGATGCATGGAACAGCCTTCCTGAGGAGGTCATGAAGTCAAAAACAGTGGGGGAATTCAAGAATGCATGGGCAGACATAAGGCAATTCTAGTGGGGGAGTAGGAGGAAGTAGGCTGTTGGTTAACTAGGATCTGCAGCTTATCAATTAGGTAGGGAAATCGGCAGACTACTGTAGGTGGGCCAAGCGGTCCTTATCTGCCGTCAAATTCTATGTTTTCTATGTTTCTATACTTGGGACTCTCTACCTCCACCTTATATCAGGATAACTATCATCCCCTGGTGCACTCCCTTAAAAATGATTATAAACGTTGGGCACTCCTCCCCCTCCCTTTACATGCCAGGGTTTCAGTTGGTGAAAATGAACATTCTGCCAAGATTTTTTTATCTTTTACAGAAAGTCCCTTGCAATTTTCCCCAACAGGAATTAAACATATGGTAAAAACAGTTGCTCACATTCCTATGGGGCTCGGGTAAACCATTGGTAAGGCAACAGATCTTATACTTACCAAAGAAAAAGGGAGGCCTTGCCTTTCTGTATTTACCTGGATACTGAATTGCTTCCCAAATGAAAATGGTTTTGTTATTGCAAAACCCTCAATACTAATCTCATTGGAAAACCATTGAGTTGGATTTGGTGTGGGACCTACCACTGTGGCTCTTGCCCTTCCATCACAATTTGAAGATGGGGGTAGATGCTCACTGGTATGAAGATGGCACTATCGGGTTGGAGATGGGGAACTAGTAAGGGGTACACTTTACATACATTATGGAGAAATAAATGGTGGACATGGGATGAGAAACTTCTCTCTGTGACTCTGGATCCTTGATTTAAGTGACAAGCAATAAGGGGATTACATTCCCCTTGGCAACTCATGCAAGGTAATTCTCTCATGATGCTGGAAGCGTTGACCCATAATCTTACCCCAGCTGATAAATGTAGACTTTTTCAACTTCGAAATTATGTAACTGTTCAGCTTAATAATCCTATATATATTATATATATATATATATATATATATATATATATATATATATATATACTGTATATATATATACCTGGGCATTACCTTCGATTCTGCCCTCACCTTTCACTCGCATATCAACCTGCTCACCTCAACAACTAACATGCGCATAGGCCTTCTCTACCATCATAAGGACTGCCTTCCCCTGGATGCCCTCAGATTGGCTGTCACCTTCTCTGTCCTGTCGTTTGTAGGTTTGTAGACTACGGCTTCCCTGTCTACACTACTGCTGATGCCACCGCCCTCAGGAGAATCCAACTATCCCTAAATAAGGCCTGCAGGCTCCTCACTGGTGCAGACAAATGGACTCATTCATGCACTCTATATTCCCTGGCCAACATACTCAATCTAGAAGAGTGGTCACAATGTCAGACCTGCCTCCTAGCTAAAAGAAATGCTTCTAGATATCTCCCTCCCAGGGGTGTCTGCCTCCCTCCACCCTGCTTCCCCCTCTGCCTCTACTCGTAGCTCCACTAAGGCCGTTCTCAGAGTCCCGAGGGTGCGGACCTCATTCACCCAGAGATCCTTTTGTTACAGGGCACCACACTGGTTCAACGCCCTCCTCTCCTCGATGATCTCACTCCCTAAAATAGGTACTTTTAAGGCAGCTCTCAAGAGCCTCATTTTCTCCACCCACAGCTGCAAATACACTCAACAGGTGGGATCCTAGACCAAAGGTGCCCCCTCTCCCTCTCCAGGCCCTTAACTAGACTCATGGTGACAAATGCCTTATCTCAGGCTGCACTTCTGAATTACTGTATTTGTCTTTGGAGCCTAGTTATCACACTGTATAGACCTCTGTACTGCTATTGCAAACTGTAATTTAACTGGGCACTGGATTGCTCTGTACTCTATGTTGTTTGTACTGCCACCTGCAAATATATGGATATTGTTTGCTGTTCGCTGTTTGATATGTACCAAAACTCCTGTAACCTCCTGTTATCTTATTGCACCTTTGTTTCTACCTATGTGTTGAATCTGTTGGATCTGATGTGGAGCATTTGGAAACGAGTCCTTGACTCAAAGGGTTGTAATTCTGATATGTATAATAAATAAAATAAACAAAAAAAATATACAGTATTTAGACCTCCATTTGAAGCTATTTGGGCTTCACCTTCAGGAAAGGGTGCAATAACAATGCTATACACAAACTATATACAAGACCAAGGGGCCTCGACAAAACATATCCTATCAAAGTGGAAGGGGAGTTTGGACTTCAGATTTCACAAGTAGATTGGGAGAGGATTTGGTTGATGGCTTGGTCCACCTCCTCCTCACCTAATTGGTAGGAGTTTTTGTGGCGAATACGGATTCACTACTTCTGGATCCTGGTGGTGCATGCTAAATGGAACCCTGGCAGAGTACCAGCATGTTGGAGACTGTGGAGAAAACAAGGCCTCCCATGTACATGTTTTCTGGGTTTGTCCTCTGATCCAGGCATTCTGGGAGGGGGTTTGGGGACACTTGAGAAACTTATTTGATGTACAGGAGACACAGGGCCAGAATATATTATATTGAGACTTACTCCGCCTGAGCTTAAAGGGAAGGAAGCTAGATACTTATGGCATATATTGATAGCTGCCACATTGAAGGCTGTAACCAGGCATTGGTTGCAACCCAGCCCTCCAGAGGAGAGGGAATGGATTCATATAGTAGCACAGATACAGGAAATGGAATGCATCACTTATTCCCTGAATCATCAGCAGACAGCTTATAACAACAGGGGGATGAGATGGAAGCTATACCTTCTGGACAATATCTCCATAGAGCAATAGTTGCTTGCTAGACTTAGCGTTCACTTGATCTGGAGGTATTGATTTCCTCGTATATATACATATATGATTTGTGCGACCAATTAAAAAGATATTGGGCTCAATCTTACTATGAGCCCCATGTCGTGGAATAATCAGAATGGTACGTACTTCCTGAATAAAACTGCAATATAAATAATACCCAGCTGTGGGGTGTGTGGTGGGATTGGCAGCAAGTTGTTTTAAGGTTTGTTTGTTAACTTTATAGGAGTGAGTTATTCATTTGTGGACCATTATAACTGTTATTAATTGTAAATATACAAACCCAGAAGGTGTTGTGATTTAATGTTATCTCTTATCTAGATCAAGGCTTTGTTCCAATTGCCTTTTGGTATGTACAGCTTAGCATCTTAATGTGAAACTGCCTTGGCTTTGTATCTGGTTATGAAATTTCAACAAAAGAAGTATAAAAAAAGAAACCCAGCTGCCACACCCTTGACCACCCCATGAGTTTTCTCAGGTCTCTACGCATTCTTTCCACCCCTCTCTAGAGTGTAACATAGAAACATAGAAGCTGACAGCAGATAAGGACCGCAAGGCCCATCCAGTCTGCCCATTTCTTTTTCTACCTTATAAATGTGCCATAAGCCTTTGCTCTGTCAGTGGCCTATCTATTCATACTCATCTGTATTGCTCCCTTATGCCTATGCCATGCCTGTTTGAAGCCCTGCACTGTATTCATAGCCACCACTTCCTGAGGTAGGCCGTTCCATGCATCCACCACCCTTTCTGTGAAAAATAATTTCCTCACATTCCCCCTTAATCAGCCTCCCTCTAGTCTCATGCTGTGTCCTCTTGTCCTACTATTTTTCTTATATTTAAACATGCTAGACTCTTTCACCTTGTTAATGCCCTTAAGGTGTTTGAATGTTTCAATTGTATCACCTCTCTCCCTCCTTTGTTCTAGGGTATACATATTGAGCTCCGTTAATCTGTCCTCATATGTCTTCTGATGCAGTCCCTGCACCATTTTGGTTGCCCTTCTCTGCACTGCCTCAAGTTGGTTAATGTCCTTGTGAAGGTGTGGCCTCCAGTACTGCATGCAGTACTCTAGATGGGGCCTAACCAGAGTCTTGTAAAGAGGGATTATTACCCCCTCTTACGACTTGTGATACCCCTACTAATACACCCTAGCATCCCCCTAGCCTTACCTACTGCTTTAGAGGTCTGCTTGGATGATTTCACGTCATCAGTGATGATGATGCCCAAGTCTCTTTCTTCCTTTGTGACTGCCAGCAACTCCCCTCCCAGCCTATAGGTGGCTTCAGGGTTTCTCTTCCCTATGTGCATGATCTTGCACTTCTTTGCATTAAATCTCAGTTGCCACTCTTCTGACCATTTTGCTGGTTTATCCAGATCTCTTCCATTCTGCCCACCCCATCTGGGTCATCTACTCTGTTGCAGATCTTGGTGTCATCTGCAAACAAACAAACCTTACCCTCTAGTCCATCTGCAATGTCACTAATGAAGATACTGAAGAGGATTGGCCCAGGACTGATCCCTGAGGTACCCCACTTGTGACTTGCATCTCTTCTGACTGTATACCATTTACCACCACTCTCTGTTTTCTGCCCGTCAACCAGTTTGCCACCCAGTTGACCAACTTCTGACCCACCCCGAGCCTACCCAGCTTATTTATCAATCGTCTATGTGGAACAGTGTCAAAAGCTTTGCTGAAGTCAAGGTAGGCGACATCACCTGCTCCCCCTTGGTCCACTACTCTGATTACATAGTCAAAGAAATCTATGAGATTAGTTTAACAGGACCTTCCTTTTGTAAACCCATGCTGTCTTGGATCCTGTGCCCCTATGGATTCCAGGCACTATCCTTTCATTAAGGAGTGCCTCCATAATCTTGCCCACTACTGAGGTAAGACTGACTGGTCTGTAGTTCTCTGCCTCCTCCCTGCTACCACTCTGGTGGAGCAGGATCACATGAGCCCTTCTCCAGTCTTCTAGGACCTCTCCCGTGCTCAGAGACTCACTAAACAGTTCTGCTAATGGCTCTGCTAGTTCCATCCTTAGCTCCTTAAGTACACTGGGATGTATGCCATCAGGTCCCATTGCCTTGTCCACCCTGAGCTTAGCGAGCTCATGTAGGACCCTTTCTTTTGTGAAGGGAGTAGTGCTCACCTCCCCCGTGTCCATGGTGCTGAGCTGTGGGCCCTGCCCTACCTTCTCTTCAGTAAATACTGAGCAAAAGTATCTATTTAGGATAGATGCTTTTACAGGGTCCTCCTTCTCACATGCCCCCTTTTCTCCTTTGAGCTTAGCGATAACCCCTCTGGACTTTCTCCTTTCCCTAATGTACCTATAGAAAGTCTTGTCACCTTCTTTTACTGTTCGTGCTAGTGTTTCCTCAGTTTGGGACCTTGCCTGCCTTACTGCCTTCCCTGCTTCCCTTAGGGCAGTTTGGTATGCCTCCCTATCTTTATCTCGCTGTGTTCCCTTATATTTCCTGAAGGCCAGCCTTTTGGCTCTGACCTTTTCTGCTACTGTATTTGAGAACCAAAGTGGTTTCCTTCTTCTTTTGCACTTCCTTTTCTGTCTAACACAATGGGATGTTGCTTCAAGTATTGCATCCTTAATGCTTACCCACTTTGCCTGTACCTCCTCCCTTGTGTTTCTTTTTGCCAGGGCTAGCTTAACTTGGATGGCCATCTTATCAAAGTCAGTTCCTCTGAAGTCCCATATTTTTGCCTTGGAATGGGATGATTTAGATGTAGTGGCCAAATTGAACCATACCATGTGATGGTCACTGGCCCCCTTGTGACCTTCTACCTGGAGATCTGTGATCCCTTCCCTGTTAGTGAGTACTAGATCTAGGATAGCCATGTCTCTTGTGGGTTGTTGTACCAGTTATTTGAAGCTCTCCCCCTGCAGGGAATCCACCATGTGTTTAGTTCTGGCAGATGTTCCTGCTGGTATTGACCAATCTGTATCCAGCATGTTGAAGTCTCCCATTATCAGAACCTCCCTTTAGCTGTCATGTTTTGTATATCTTCTAACAGTAATGTGTCTATGTCCTCCCCTGGTCTGGGGCCTGTAGACAACCCAGTTCTTATGGCTGTCCCATTTCCTGTTTCCAGGGTGACCCACAGTTCTTCTGGCTCATATGTGTATTCTAGTTTCTGTAGCTTTGATATTTTCATTGACATACAGAGGCCTCCACCCCCCTTTTGTACCTCGGTCTCTTCTGAACAGTACATAGTCAGGTACTGAAGTCTCCCAAGTGGTTACTGGTAAACCACATCTCACTAATTGCTACTATGTCCAGTTTAGCCTCTGACATTATTGCCTGCAGGTCTGGGATCTTTTCCCAGGCTGTGAGCATTGTGTACATGATTTTCCATTGGCCAGATTTGCGTGTGTTGGTTGTTGGGTGAGGTTTGGCATTTTCTCCTGTGCGATAAGTATGGGAGACGGACCTTTTTTCTTACTCGGTGATGCAAATGAACTGCAAACATGCTGAATCCCTGTTTGACCACTAGCTGAGGGGGGAGGGGTGTTCTTCTCATTCAACGTATGGAGTGCTGCACCTCTCTCCCCATTTGCTAGTTTAAATATTCTGCAAAGACATCAAACTTCTGCCCCAATGCACTGACTCCCTCCTTAGACAGATGCAGTCCATCAAATTTAAAGAACTTTCACTCCCAGAACTGTTGGCAGTTCCCTACAAACCTGTGTCCTTTTTCCTGGCACCAGCCCTTGAGCCACATGTTTAGCTCCCCTATCTCCCCTTCTCTGACCTTCCGTCCATCTGCCCCCCTCTCCCAGACTGGCAGGATCTCAGAGAAGGAGATGTCGGACAAAATGGATGATAGTTTGTCACCCAGCCTGTTCAGGTGTTCCTTGGTCTCCACAACTGACTGGCTGGCGAGATCATTAGTCCCTATTTGTACCAGAATGTCAATGTTTTCTCCTGCTTTGTGAACAATTTTAGCAATGCAGTCAGTGTCTCTCCACCCTGATGTACATGGGAAACATCTGACCATTACCCCTGGCTGGAGATGGGTATCAACTCCTCGAATCATGGAGTCTCCTATGATCAGAAGTTTTTTGGGTTCCCTTTTTGCTTTTTTTGTTTTGGTTCCTGATTTGGTCGAGTTTTGTTGTGCTAGCTCCTGTGCTGCAGTGTCCTGCTCTGCATTGTCCTCCGCCCCTTTGTTTGATTTCAGAGATAGAGGCAGATACCTGTTTGTAGTGTTTATATGGTTTTTGGAGGTGATATGTTGGAGAGCACAGAGTGATGGGGCACCCGATTTGCCCCTCCTAACCACCTGCCAACCTCCTGGACCAACTACCCTCTGCGGTCGAGGTTCTTCTGTTGTGTGTTGGGGAAATGGCAGGTGGTTCTTATAATGTATTTCCTCTTGAATATGAAATTTGAGGTACGCAATCTCTGCCCATGCTGCCCGGAGCACCTTTTTGCAGATATTGGTGTCATCTGCAAAGAGGCAGACCTTCCATTCCAGCTCCTCTGCAATGTCACTCATAAAGACATTAGAAGGACCGGTTCCAGTACTGAGGCCCAAAGCACCCTGCTGGTCACCCTCCCTTCTCTGGAGTGAACTCCATTTACACCCCACCATCTGTTGTTTATCCTTTAACCAATTTCTAACACAGCTGACCACCTTTGGACCCTCCCCAAAGCTGCCCAACTTCCTTAAGACTCTCCTATGTGGAATGGCATCAAAAGCCTTAGTGAATTCTAGGTAGGCCAGGTCCACTGCTCCACCCTGATATAGTTTCCTGGTCACAGAGTCAAAAAAAAACTATCAAATTCAGTTGACTTGACTGTCCCCCCATGAATCCATACTGTGCTTCAGTTGTTGTAACCCATTGGATTCAAGATGCTCCATGATCTTTTCCTTTAGCAGTGTCTTGAGTAAACTGCCCACCACTGATTCCAGGCTGACTGGCCTGTATCTGCCAGCCCCCTCCTTGTTACCACTTTTGTGAAGCTCTCCTCCAGTCCTCCAACAAACAAAAAGTACGCACTGGGAAGGGGGTGTTCTCAACAAGGTGATGTTCAATGCTTTACTGAAATCTAGGTAGGCCATGTCCACCACTCCACCCTAATCTAGTTCCTTGGCTGCCCAGTCAAAGAAATCTATATCAGATTAATTTGGCATGACCTTCCCCCCTGTGAAACCATGCTGCCTTGGGTCTTGTATCCCACTGGATTCAAGATATTCCACAATCCTTTCCTTCAGCCTTGATTCCATTAACTTTCCCACTACTGATGTCAGGTTGACTGGCCTATAATTGCCAGCCTTCTCCTTGTTACCACTTTTGTGTAGTGGGACTACATCCACCCTCCTCCAGTCCTCTGGAACCACTCCTGTTTTCAGTGAGATGTTAAACAGGACTGTCTGAGGTGTAGCCAGTACCTCCCTGAGCTCCCTCAGTACTCTTCGATGCATTCCATCTGGCCCCATCACTTTGTCCACCTTCAGTTTTTTGAGTCCCTTCAGGATTATGTCCTCTGAAAATGGACATGGAGATCACGTGATGCGCTTGGCGGGCTAGCCACAGCTCCTCTAAGCTCCCATTCCACCTCCATAAATTCAGTTAATTCAACTATTTTTAAGCCAAACTGCACTGAGCTTACTTGGTTAATAATAACCTTAACTGGTCCGGAAACTCCCTGGAGGGACTCGAGATCGCCGACGACAAATACAAGTCTGAAAATGGAATCAGAGATGAAGGCAGCCCTCCCCAAACATACACCAGTTTGCCGGACAAACAGGCCAAGAAAGCGAAGCAGCACCAGCAGACATCCTCGGCTAAGCAATTAAGTGCCCTCTCTGCACCAACTCCACTCTCGTCGGAGTGTTTTTTGGAAGAAATGCAACCTTTCAAGGAGTCACTATCCGAGCTAACGTTCGAACTAAAGAATCTTCGTAGTGAGATATCCAGTATAAAACAAAGAATGACAGACAACGAGGCATGTACTCACTCGATGGAATCATGGCGAGGTAAAACTGAGCCAGAACTGGTCAAATTGAGGCAGCAAGTTACCAAATTACAGCAGAAAACTGAAGACCTAGAAGGCCGTAGCGAAGAGAATATCTTAATTCACGGCCTCCCGGAAGGAACAGAAGGCTCTTCCCCATCACCTTCATACAGTCCTGCTCGTAAAGATTGTGGGACCTTCACCGCATAACCCATATACATAATCGAAAGGGCGCACAGGTCATTGCGACCAAGGCCAGAAGCACCAGCCCCCCCCAGACCCATAATTATACGAATGCTGAATTATTTAGAGCGGCAGCACATACTGCTAAAAGTGAAGGAACTGCAATCCATTACCTGGGAAGGGAAAAAGTTACGTATAACCCAGGATTTACCACTTGAAACCCGTCAACGGAGAGCCACCTTTCACCCCATGGTCAGTAAATTGATAGCTGCGGGTATTAAATTCAAAATGACCTACCCTGCACATCTCCAAATCTTGCTGGAAGGAAAGTGGCACTCATATGATGCAGTTTCCCATGCCCAGGAAGACTTGGCTCAGAAGCTACCTCCTCTATTCAAAACCCCCTGAGGCAATATCAATGAAGAGCTTAAGGACGATACAAGCTCGAGACCCGTGTGGAAATTCTTGCCTGCATTACTTGAGGTGTTGCTGCTCTCACACAGATCACTCCCTGCTTCTTTTGTGACTTAGTACCGTTTACCTGATCTCTGGAGAAAGATAATCCCATGCTGCCTCCCTGGTCGCTTTAGCACGACCGATTCTGGTGGGACGGTTGGAGTACAGTCGCCTAATCCTGGAGGACATCAAGCTGTCCTTGAGGAGGAACCTGTTTTCAATGTTGCAGGTTTCCGAGAATTTGATATTATGTGCGCCATCCAGCTGCCAGTCCATTAAAAAATCAGGTCCCCAGGGAAACATCAAGCTTCAGTCGAAATGGCCTACTCGTCTTATTTTAATTTGAACGTATGATCCCAAAATAGGTTAAGCTGACACAACAAGCTCCCAGAACTGAAATACGAATATGGCAAAAACGATTTCCACTTTAATCCACAGCTGACTGAACAAAGCTAAAACAAACCCTCAAATTTCTCTCCCTTTTTTTTTCGTTTAAAGGCTGATACGATGATGGATTCGGGGGTGGAGTGGGAGGGGGGATGGAATGGGGCTGATCGCGTCTAACCCACACGCACTGGAAGAGAGGTTCTCTAGCTTATCTCATAGGCGTGTTTATATTTATTCGACATAGGGAAATTAAAACTAAGCCCTCTAAAAGTCATCGTGGGACAGATACTCACGGTGCGGCAATACCATGACAAATTTAATCCGAATAATATCAATAATTTGGTCCAAACATACGTCTATGAGGGGAAATATGCTAGGATACCAAAAGAAATAGCTGTGGGTGAAATTATCATAAAGAGTTTACTACAGGGATTAAGAGCAGTGTGTTTATTGTATATAGTTGTAAGTGGGTTAAACTAGAGGGAGGGAGGGAAAATGGTCTGGATTCACTCCAAGATGTGTTGTAGTTTCTCTTGTGAGGATTTCCAGGATGAGAGGTATGTTTATTGTTTGGGGTGTTTGTTAACTAACCACGAGATATGGATGAGTATCAATGTATATTCTGGAATGGATATAGATATAGGCTGTGGTGTATACCTTGGGGTTATTAGGATAGAGGCTATGCAGACTATGTTAGGAATGGATGACATACAATCTTAAAAATGTTGTTACATGGAATGTGAGAGAGCCCACACACCCATTAAGAAAGCACAAATACTCAAACATTTAGCCCTGTTACAAGCAAAATTTATTTTATCCAAGAGACCCATCTCCTACCGAAGGAAGCTACCAGCTTGCGTAGAAAAGAAATTGGACAAGTCTTTGCTTCGGGTGTATCATCTAATACAGGGGGAACAGCTATTCTCATTCACCGTTCAATAGCATTTCAAGCCAAGACTATCATTACAGACCCAGCAGGGAGATATACAATAGTACACGGTCTACTGGATCACATTGAAGTAGTACTAGGGAGTATATATGGTCCTATTGGGGGGAACCCAGATTTCTTTATAACTCTACTGGATAAGCTACAGGTGTTCATGTCTACACCTATGATACTTGGTGGAGACTGGAACTTGCCCCCCACACAGGACTTAGATAGATCCAACTTCATATTTAAACCCCTTTCTACTGCTCAAAAAGCGCTTTCAGACTTTATGGATTCATTCGGGTTATGTGACCCGTGGAGATTGCAGAACCCAGCAGCCCGCATTTTCACCTTCCAATCTATGGTACACTCCACGTGGTCCAGGCTGGACTATATATTACTTAGCAACTCTCTTTTGCATGCATGTGTAACTCCGGTATAGAACCTATACTCATATCGGATCATGCAGTAGTATGGGTGGCCATGGTATTAGACAACAACTCTCACTTTAGAGACCCGGTCTGTGACTAAATAATCAACTCTTGAAGATGACTAACGGTCACTAGAATATCGGATCTGATTCAAACCTTCTTTATCCACAATCAAGGTTCAGTCGCATGGGTAGACTACAGTGGTGTGCGCTGAAGTATTATCTGAGAGAATTTATCAGATTAGCTTCCACACGTAAAAGAAGAATGAGGCCAGAGCCACACACCCTGGCTCAAATTAAAGCACTTGAGCACTCCCCTTCCTCCTCTTCCTCACGGACACCCTGAAAACACTTCTGCATCTAAGGAACCAATACTCTCTTTTACTCCAAGAAAAAGTCGAGTTTGCTATTTTGAGAACCCGTGCAAAATACATTGAACAGGGCGAAAGGGCAAGTCATCTTTTAGCCTTACGGCTAAGAAAACTAGAGACTTCTAGACTAATAAACTCGATTGAAGACTCCACTGGGGAAATTAAAACTCACCCTAGAGACGTGGTTTCTGTACTTAGGCACTACTTTTCCTCACTATACAACAAAACCGCCCCCACTCCCTCCCCAAACGAGATGCTGAACTACCTAGCATCAATCCCCTTGCCGTCTCTTTCTCCTGGGCAACAACTATTGTTAACTTCCCCCATCTCCATTCAGGAGATACTGTCAGCTATCAAAGACTTCGCACCAGATAAAGCCCCTAGTCCCGACAGCCTATCCTCAAACTTTTATAAACGGTTCGCTAAAGACCTAGCACCGGGTTTGCTCCATCTATATCAATACCTGCTTTCAGGGAGCATACAAGATCCAACACTTTCAGAAGCCCTTATTATTCTCCTCCTCAAACCAGGCAAACCAGCACACCTTCCAACAAGTTACCGTCCCATTTCCTTATTAAACTGCAATATTAAAATTCTAGCTAAAATATTAGCTAAAAGGGTGGAGCAGGTCTGGACTTCTCTACTTAGCCCTGAACAAATAGGCTTTGTTGCCAACAGAACCCCGGCAGACCATCATCGCAAACTCCAGTACATTATTAATAATACAGCAAAATCATCCCCCATCCCAATGGCCCTAATTTCCCTAGACGCAGAAAAAGTGTTTGACAGGGTAGACTGGACTTTCCTCTGGACAACATTGCAAACCATGGGCTTCCCTAGTTTATTTATAAAATGGATCCAAGTGCTGTATTCTTTCCCTAGAGCTAGGTTATATTGCAACGGAATCCTATCTGACTTTTTCACCCTCACTTGAGGCACACGACAAGGCTGTCCACTCTCCCCCTTTCTATTCAACTTGTATCTTGAGCCCCTTCTCAGGCATCTAAACTTATCTCCATTAATTGTCGGCATTCCCATAGTCAATAACACTGCCAAAATCTTAGTTTATGCTGACGACATACTCCTTCATCTTTCAGACCCAGTTTCCTCACTAGAAGAAGCTTTGACAATAATTGAAAACTTTAGTAAATACTCGAACTATAAACTCAACATTAATAAAACAGAAATCTTCCCTCTCAGTCATTTTACACACAGCTCAAACTTCACCCAATTTGGGATGAAATGGGCTTCACGTTCCATAAAATACTTAGGGATTCATATTACCCTAAGCCCATCTCTATCGCGGAAGCTAAATCTAGAGGACTTATGGCATGATATTCAACAAGACTTAACAAGATGGAACAAACTCCCATTATCGTTCTGGGGCAGAATTAACACCATCAAGATGAATGTGCTCCCCAGACTCTTCTATCCCCTGAACATGCTGGACATATGGCTACCAATATCTTACTTTCAATGTATTCACTCAGGAATTAATCTATTTATATGGAATAACAAATCTACCAGAAAATCCTATCACAAGCTATCCCAATCTAAGGATTTTGGTGGGCTCCGTCTCCCCAATTTTCTATTATATTATTGGGCCTTGCACTTATATAAATGTGGAAAATGGTTATCCTTATCTGACCCCCTCGCCCATCATGGATATAGTCCAGTATGGCTGCAGGCAAAGTTAGAGCTTTTGAAAACTCACAACATAACTCCAGTGTCCCTCTTTTATATATCTAAAAGAAACACACCCAAAACGTTTCAGTCTCTGCCGCTAGGGACTTCTCTCAGGGTTATCTCCCAGTTTTTTAGATATCTCAAGATCTCCCCAATCTTAGATTTCTCTCAACCCATTTGTGCAAACCCAAATCTGCAGATAGGTAATTCTATTATAGTCAGAGGATGGTTACCAGCTCTTTCCGAATGTAAGGTGGCGGATCGCTATTCATCAGACCGCATTTTAACCACAGAAGAAATCCTAGCAAAGTTTGGGTGGCCGGCAATGGCTACTTTTAAAGTTACCCAGCTGAAACACCTTTTAAGCAAAATGTTTGGGTGCAAAACCAAAGCTTCCCAACTTGCCGATTTTCTCTACCAAATCTCCACAATAGTTAATAAACCGCATGGCATCTCAAAATTGTATAGCCTACTCCACACATTCCCAGAAACCCCATCAGCCGCTGGCTCCAAAATCTGGCAAAGTCTCTATCGAATAGAGACATCAACTAACAAAGTATATTGAGAGACCTATACACTTATCACACCCAAGATAGATATAGGATAACACAGTATTGTATCTGAATAACCTTTATTATACCCCTATTAAACTAGTGCAAATGAAAGCATACCTTCTGCAATATGCTCCAGATGTAACAAGGAAGAGGGTACTTTGCTACACATTCTGTGGTCGTGTGATTTAGTATCCCTCTGTGAAACAAATAGAATCAACTCTAGATCCACTGTTGGGGTTGCATGGACTATTTTCCCCAAAAACTTGTATCTTCAGAGACTACTCCGAAATCCAGGTAAAAGAAAAAAGATACCACCTGGCGTTAAGATCAATGGCAGTTAAAAAACTGGTACTCAGACATTGGAAAGACCAAATCACATTATTATACACGGAGTGGTTGCATGAACTGTCTTTTGCACTCCGTGTTGAGCATCTAATAGCACAAGTGAACCGCCGTCAGCCCTCCTTTATGAAAAAATGGGGAAAATGATATGCTCTCTACTTGAATTGATACTCAGACATAAGATGGGCTGCGGGTTCCTCTACACCATTATTTTCTTCTAATTTGCTTCTTCCTACACCACCTTAAGTAGGAAGAGAACCTCAGTGTAAAATTTGGGTCTTTCTTCTTTCTTTTTCTTCTCTTATCCTTTCTACATATGGCCTATTGTGTTTTCTTTTATTTGAATAATAGCATAGCCACATGAATAGAAGTTAGTACACACCACAGCGAAGGGAGGGGAGGATAAGGGGGGGGTTGTGTACAATTGTTAAATTCAATTTTAGATTGTTTTAACTTATCTGGTTTGTCGATTTTCTAGTTCTCTCTCTCCTACTTTACCTGTACCTAACATACTTTTAAATATTGTCAACTTTACTGCTTTGTCTCAATAATGTTATGACTTTATTAAGTAATAAAACATATTAAATAAAAAAAAAAGAAAATGGACATGTCTACCCTCCTTCCTCCCTCCTCCCTCCTCCCTGCATTGCTCCTGTTGCTTTTGTGGCCCACCCTTCTCCTTCCTCTGTGAACACTGAGCAAAAGTATTTGTTTAGGATAGGTGCCTTTTTCTGGTCCTCATTGTGAGGCTGACCTTCTTGCAGGAGAGATTTTTATTTTCTTTATTTTAAAGCCTGTTGCAACAGCCTTTCTTGTTTTGTTTTACTGTATCTTATTTCTTCACTTACAGGATGGTCACCTGTAAGGTTTTCTTGATTTTGTTTTCTCTATCCCTATAACTCTATTTTCCTCTCCTACTCAGCCATTCATGTTCACCCCTGTTCATTAAAACAGACAGTAGAAGCATTTCAATAAAGACATAGGAATCCTTATACATTTCTATAAAATAGACAAAAGCTCTAGGCTTAGCGCTACCATGGTTCACTATGGTAAACTGTTTTGTGTACATTTGTTCAGTTAAGAAATAGAGACTGTGGGACTTGTTATTTTGGTTTAAATGATAACCCCCACCCTCCTCACCTGTTTAGGTAAAACACTTATTGGGTTAAGATTAAGTCACCATCTGAGTGTTTCTTAACTTGCTTAACCGTGTTAGGAATATGCTCATTTTTAAAACTGGAAAAACCCAAAATTTCCTTCACTTTGCATAGTGCTAGGTTTGGGTTGACGTTCCAGCCTTCATTCTGAGCATAGCATGTGTAAAAAAAAGGATTTTTCTTTGGTTATTGAACCTTTGCTTGAAAACCATGTACAACGTGGCTTTAGCAACTGTTTGGTTCTCTTTGCCATGGCTCAAAGCTTTTGTATGAAGGACATTTTTCTGCTTATTATAAGTATGTCTGTAGAGAACTGTGATAGCACAAAAGAATACAATACACTGTATAAGACATGGTTGCAATACCTGTTTGGTTTAAGCGTGAAAGGTCCCAGAACGACCTCCTGCCTTTTCAAAGTTGTTTTCCCTATAGTGCTGGCTGTCCTTTCCACACCCCTTTTTGTTAAGATCAAAGAAGGGGGCGGAGTCTCTTCTGAAGCCTTTTCTTGCTTTTTGTGTTTATGGGGGATTTATTGGTTTCTTGTTCCAATAAATGGTTACCAAAAGGAATGTTTCTGTTTATAATGTCTCAAACTATATTAATAATATTGATTTGTGATGTTTAATATTGAAAACATCAGGAAGGAGGAGTCTAGGGCTTCTCCCCCATCCCCCAGATATATATAGAAGGCAGGAACTCATTTGAGTAGCTGGAGCTGTGATGTACAGACGTATGCTGTTCCCAGCAATTTAGATACTAGCCCATTCTGGTGTCTAAGTAACTAAAACCTTCTTATTTTCTTTCTCTTTTTGTTTATTTGTCATACAGTCTGTTTTGGAATTGTGATAAAATAAATGATTTCTTTTGATTTGCAACTCCTGACTGAAGTCCTCTTTTATCTCATGCATCACATGTGGTGGCAGTGGTGGGATAAATAGCTTGTGAGAGGGGCTTCCGATGCTGTGATAGTGTCTGTGGAGGAGTCGGATGTTGCAGGAGGAACCAAGGAGTGGTGTACTAACTCGGATGATGGTGGACAAGCTTGGTCTCCCATTGATGCCTGGCCTAGGTGATGTTAGGCAGAAAACTACAAAGACAGAAGAAGAAGGTGCGATTGGGGGTGACTCAGATGTAGAAGAGGAGGAGAAGGTGGAAGTAACCCTTCCAGCTGGGGATGCTCAGGAACTGCTACAGTGACTCTGTATTCAACAGGTAGCCCTAGAGAAACAGAGGCAATAAGATATGCAAAGAAATGAAGCCAGATGGGCTGATACACTGAGGGCAATTCAAGCTCTGGTGTTGGACGAGCCCGTGGGGCAGATGAGGGTCCAAAAGACATTAAATTAACTAAGCTGTGTGAAACAGATGACATTGAAACATATCTGACTACCTTTGAGCATATTGCTCGAGTTTGCCAGTGGCTTAGAAATCAGTGGGTTATTCATCTCGCTGCATATCTTACAGGCAAGGCCCAATTAGCTTATGGACATGTGGACAGTGCCTTAAGTGAAAATTATGACTTTGTTAAAGAAGCAATTCTGAAAAGATATGATATCTGCTTATATACATATAGTCAATGGTTTAGAGCCTTAAGGTTTCTTCTTACTGATACCACCCCCCAAGAAGCTTATGCTAGGTTGAAGGACCTATGTGGGAAATGGTTGCAGCAAACAACCAATACCAAGGAACAAATGATGGAAGCAATCATTATGGAACAGTTCATTCATACACTTCCACAGGATGTACAAATGTGGGTCCGGGGCACTGCTAGGAGACCGCTGCAAAAGCTGTCCAGTTGGCTGAGGACTATTTAGCTGCCAGACCTAATAGATAGTAAGGATACTCTGGATCTGATGCACCCCAGCCCACAGTAAGAACATCTTCTTTACCTACTAACATGCCTGGTGGAGGTGTAAAACAACCAAAAACTGATGGACCTTATAATCCAGATATTATACACCATATCTGTCAAGCCAAAGGCCATATAGCTAGATTTTGCCCTAAAAAGAAAGTCACAACTACACCCTTGGCTCTTGCCAATTGGGGACAATATTTAACCTCTGTGGAGACAAATGGAAAGCAGCTGCTTGGTTTACTGGACTCTGGGAGTCGACAATCTTTGGTGAGATCTAATGTCCTGCTCCATAATGTACTGTGTGAAGAAAGAACAGGGGTAACCTGCGTACATAGAGATACACATTTATACCCCATGAAACAAATAGATGTCCACATGCAAGACAGTATTCAGAATCTGAATATGGGGGTTGAGCCTCATCTTCCTGTACCAGTGATAATAGGTCATGACTTTCACAACCCCACTCAGCAGGTCAGGCTCTTTGCTCCCACAGTGCCAGCCTCTGAGTGCAGTATTGTGAACAGGAACAGAAACAGGGTAACCCTCCTGTCTGTTTTGTGGGTTCGAATCAAACTTTGGTCTCAAGTTCTGGAGGGATTCAAACTGTGAACCTCTTGCTAGCGTACCCAATGTACAGACTCAGATGATTCTGCTCTTCGTGGGGACCAGCTATCTTTTGCCTACGGGCACCTAACCAGCTGTACAAAATGTACCCTTAAAAACTCTATGAAAGACCTCAGAATAAACTCTTACCTTTTCCCAGTTTGGTAAACCAGTAAGCTTATGCACAATGTCAACTTTAACCATATATGCTTCACTTGTCAAAGAAAGAATTTCAAAGGCACTGCAAGTAGTCTCTTAAAATAGAGGTTTACTTAAAATAGATAGAAAATATGTAACATGTAAATACAGAACAATATATCACAAAAACATACAATCACTTAAAAAAGGGTTAAAAAGTGCAAAATTCCTACCACCAGACAATTAGACTTATATATCTAATGTATCTCTTCTAATAGTGCTAGAGTAGATGTTTCTTCTTCAGAGTCCAAACATGTATATCACCTAAAGGTCAGTCACAGCATAATTAAAACACTGTCTTGAACCTGCCTTCTCTATGATATCATCATCTAGCTCCTCCTTTTCAAGACATATAATATATATATATATATATATATATATATATATATATACACAAAACAGGAAGTCCCATCAAGAGGTATTAAATTCTGTGACTTCAGCAAAACTCATTTTCCAAATTATGACACTCTTAATTAAGACTGTGATTTTCCAGTGTCCTCTTTCATCGAGGAGCAGTTTCCTGTTTTCACAGAGACATCGAAGAGCTTTTACAACTCATCAGTTTTCTCACCTAGCTGTAACATAGTTTTTCCAGCTCCAGTTGAAATTAACTGCCCTTCCTGAGGACGTCATAAAATGGATATTTTAGTTCTTAGCTTCAAACAACCCAGATCCTAAATAAGGCTATAAAATGTGAGTTTTTGCAAGTTAATCACCTTAACGGAGATCTGCTGTTTAACATATATCCTGCCCTTTGAAGTGAAACCTGGTGGGTCATCCAGGAGCACATCATTTCTCATGACAGACAACCACACAATTTTTTTATTTTACAAAAAATCATAGAGTAATCAGAACCAGCTGTCCAAGCGTCACAATCCTCCCTACCTAGACTGAATTTGGGGGCTTTATCCCCTGCATGGGATAAGCTTCTCAAATCAGTTCACTACTCATAGACGTAAGACAACCCATCTGATTTCTGATTTTTCACTCCAGCCTTATGTAAAATTGTCATGTCATACCCTTGCAAAGCAAGACTCCATCTCAGCAATCTACCATTATTCTTACCCATTTGCGTCAGCCAAACCAGGGGGTTATGGTCAGTTTGCACCACGGAATGCTGCCCATACAAGTATGGCTCCAACTTCTTTAGGGCCCACACTATGGCAATACACTCCTTTTCCACAGTGGAGTATGCCTGCTCCCTGAGAAGTAACTTTTTACTCAGATACGCTACAGGGTGATCTTTTCCTTGTCTGGATGTCTGACTCAGTACTGCCCCAATACCCACGTCTGAGACATCAGTCTGAACTATAAAGGGTCTGCTATAGCCAGGACTTGTCAAAACAGGAGCACTGCACAGTGCCGCCTTCAATCTGGTAAAGGCTTCTTCACAGGCTGGTCCCCAGGTAATTTTCTTTGGCATCCTTTTCTCTACTAGGTCAGATAGGGGAGCAGCCAGGGCACTGTAATTGGGTACACATTTTCTATAGTACCCTGCTGTCCCAAGAAAACTCCTGACCTGCTTCTGCATTTCTGGTCTGGGCCATGCCTGGATTACCTCTATATTTATTTGGTTAGGATGGAGCTGTCCCCAGCCTACCACATGCCCGAGGTAGGCCACTTCACCCATGGCAACCTAGCACATCTCTGCTTTGACAGTGAGCCCATCCCTCTGTAACCTGCCCAGCACTTTCCTAAGGTGGGACAGGTGTTCCTCCCAGCTGGCGCTAAATATGTCAGTGTCATCCAGGTACACCACGGTGTACTCCTCAGCACCATTTAACACCTGGTTCACAAACCTTTGGAAAGTGGCCGGGGTGTTCTTCATTCCAAAAGGCATTACTTTAAATTCAAATAAGCCTATCGGAGTGATGAAGGCCGACATCTCCCTAGTTCTGTCTGTCAACTCTACCTGCCAATACCCCTTCATCAGGTCAATGGTCGTAAGGTAGGTCACCCTCCCCAACTTGTCCAGGAGTTCATCCGTCTGGGGCATCGGGTGGGCATCTGACTTTGTGACTGCATTCAGTCCATGATAGTCCAAACAGAAATGAGTAGAGCTATCTGGCTTGGGCACAAGGACTACGGGTGAGGCCCAGGGGCTATGGGATCTCTGGATTACCCCTAAATCCAGCATATCCTCCACTTCCCTCCTAATGTCCTTTTGGACAGCCTCCGACACCTGATATGCTGTCCACCATATGGGCGTCTGTGTCCCTATCTCCACATCATGAGTCACTAAGGGGGTTAGTCCAGGCTTGGCACTAAACAATGGGGCAAAGTCTGCTAAAACTCCCTTACTTCCTGGATCTTGTCCAGGGTCAGCTGGGGAGACAATTTAACTGCCTTCACAGAGGACTCCCACTTATTTTCTTCCAGCAAGTCCAGAAGGAGGTCTCCTTCGTCCGTCCCCTCCCCAGGACTACACACTGCAAACACCATGTCAGCCCTATTTGCATATGGATTTATCATGTTGACATGGTACATCCTTTCTGTCTGTCTTCTGTCAGGTAACTCTATAATGGAGTTCACGTCATTTACCTTCCTAACTACTTTGTACGGTCCTGCCCATTCAGCCTGCAGCTCATCTTTCTGGACCAGAATAAGGACCATGACTTCCTGACCCACCATGTACAAGCGAGCTCTGGCTCTGTGGTTGTACCACACTTTTTGTTTCTGTAGGGCAGCTGCCAGGTTACTCTGGACTGTCCCCATAAGCTTCTTCAGCTTTCCCTAAACTTAAGGACATAATCCACTATGAGAGTTCCTGGGGTGGTGTGCTTGCCTTCCCAGTCCTCCCAGATCAAGAAAAGTGGCCCATGTACTCAGCGTCCATATAAGAGCTCGAAGGGGGAAAATCCTGTTGACTCTTGGGGCACCTCCCTGTATGCAAACAACAGGTGGGGAAGGTATTTCTCCCAGTCCCTCCCCTGCTGTTCAGCAAACACCCGGAGCATTGACTTCAGGGTACCATTAAATCTTTCCATAAGCCCACTGACTTGTGGGTGATACAGTGTCATGCATCTCTGCACAACCCCACACTTCTCATATAAACATTTCATCAGGTCTGACATGAAGGAACCCCCTCGATCAGTGATAACCTCCTGTGGAAACCTAACATGGGAGAAAATTCAAAGTAAGGCATCTGCCACTTTGTCTGTCCTCAGTGAGGATAGGGCAACTGCCTCTGGGTACCGGGTGGTATAATCCACCACAGTCAAGATGAATCTCTTCCCTGAGGAGCTGGGGGTATTTAAAGGCCCCACAATACCCATTCCCACCCTCTGGAATGGCTCCTCCACTATAGGCAGTGGAATCAGGACAGCTTGGGTTTTCTTGCCCACCTTTCCTATTTCTTAGCACCAGTGACAAGACCTACAATACTCCTTCACTTGCTGGGTGAAGTTAGGCCAACAGAAATTCTGGGCCAACCGCTGCATAGTACATACAATTCCCAGATGACCATACAAGGGAATATCATGTGCAAGCTTGAGCAACTGCTCATGATACCCATGGGGAATGACAAGCTGCCTTCCTAGCACCTCTCCCTCTGTCTGCACAGCCTGAGTATACATCAGTCCATTTTCCCAATAAACCTTATGTCCACCGTCACCTCCCTGTGTTCTGTCAGAGTCTGCCCAAGCCCTCAGCTTCTCTAGACTAGGGTCGCTTCTCTGAGCAGCTGCAAACTCCCCATGCATTCCCAAGGCATGGGATAAGTCACCTTCTGTCTCTAAACTAGGATCCCTAGCACTAGCATCAGGGCACTCAGGATCATTGTCAACCCCCACTCTGTGACAATGGGTCACCCCTGCCTCTTTGGAGTAACCCTCTGTAGCTGTGTGGTTAACCGCTACTGGGAAAATTTCTGCCCCTTTTCATTAGTCTCCATATCAGGAGACACAGGCTGGGGAACCAGCCTCTCAGTGGTTTCTACAATGGCTTCTGTGGGGTCCAGGGAACTGCAGTGTTCCCTTGCCACTTGGCTATGGGTAACTGCACATACCATCCCTTGTTTGAGATTGTTGCCCAGGATTACATCCACTGCTAAGGTTTTGGTTACAGCCACCTGTTACACAGTTCCCCCTGTTTCACCACAGTCCAGGAGAACACTGGCCGGTAGCAATGTTTTCTCTTCACCAGTGAACCCTTGTACAGTGACATAATTATTGGGTATAAGCTGACCAGGCTGTACCAGATCCCCTTTTACCAATGTCAGGGATGCCCCTGTGTCCCTTAACCCTTGTGTCTGTACCCCATTCACCATGACTGGGTGCATGTGTTCCCTCATGTTCACAGGCATGCTTCCAGAAACACACAAACAACTCACTTCTTTCCTAGCCCCCTGTTGTATATTGCTTGCCTTTTTGGGACACTGTCTGGCAATATGCCCAGTTTCTTTACACAATCAACATTCGGTTCTTTTCTCAGAGAAATCTTTTCTCTGAAACCTTGGGCTAACTGGTTTTGGTGGAGGCAGTGAGGGTTTTAGCTGCCCTAAAGGCACGCTTTTCCCTTTCTGCACTGCCATGCTCTTCCCATTCACTCTCAGAGCAGGTCTGCTCTTGGTATGGTGGTCCGAGAGTTCAGCAGCCTCTTGCACTGTTTTGGGATCTCGGTCCTCCAGCCAGGTTTTCAGCTCTGCTGGGCATGCCCAGAAAAACTGTTCTAACAAAATCACATTTTCAATTTTGTCAACAGGGTTTGCTTTAATTCCTTCCCACCAATGTTTTAAAAACTGATGTTTCATGGCTAGCTCCTCGTAGCTCATGTCAAGGCTTCTCCTGAGCTTACGGAATTTAGCTCTGTATGATTCAGCAGTTAATTCAAATTTTTTTAACAGTGCAGCTTTAAGCTTGCTGTAATCATTACTGTCCTCATTGTCCATTTGACCCAATGCAGCCCGAGCTTTCCTGGTAAGTAACGGGGATAGCTGGAAGCTCCAGGACTCTCTAGGAATTTTAGCCTGCATACAAACTTTTTCAAAAGAATTTAAAAAGGCATCCATACCCTCCCCCTCTTTAAATTCAACTATCAATTTGGAATTTAATTTGTAACCCAGTCATGTAGTCCCAGTTAAACCCAAGCCACTTACCTGCTCTGGTGCTGCTGGTTGGAGTCGTAGCTTCTCCATTTCATGTTGCCTCTGGTGCTCACACTCCTCACGGACAGCCTCCCACTGTTCTCACTCTGCCTCTTGGCATTCTCACTCTGCCTCTCGGTGTTCTTGCTCTGCCTCTCGGCGTTCTTGCTCCCTCTTCTCTTCTGTAGCTCGCTGTTCTCGCTTCTCTTCTCTCTGGAACTCCAGCTCCATTCTGCACAACTCAATTTGCAGCCTGAGTACTTCTGGATCAAGGATACTGGTGACCTTCCCCTGCTGCTGTGGCCCTTTGCTGACACTGGCCTTGTTGCCCTCCTCATTGGATCTGGACACTGCACTGGCCGCTAGCCCTTCCACACTCAAGGTTCGGTCCTTTACAGTCACTGTCTGTTGCTCGATGCTCTGGGTATCTGCTACCATCAGGGCATCTACAAGGTTCTGCTTGGTGGCTTTCACCTTGAACAGGACTCCTCTGTCCCTGCACAACTGCTTTAAGTAAACTACAGTGTGCCCGCTGTAGTTGGAAGCCATCTTCTTCCCTAACTATGGCTACTATGACTTGCACTTTAGAAAAAAAAATAAAACAAGTAGGAACTTGACTGTAAGCCAAGTGATATAGTTCTGTTTCCTTTTTTAAACAAAAATAAATCACTGCCTTTTTCCTTTTTTGCAAGTGAGCTGACAGTATCAAGCCGACACACTGAACAATAAAAGCTTGTAATACCAAACTTATGCACACCGCTGCCAACCAATCAGTCACAACCCCACTCAGCAGGTCAGGCCCTCTGCTCCCACAGTGCCAACCTCTGAGCACAGTATTGTGAACAGGAACAGAACTCCTGTCTGTTTTGTGGGTTCGAATCAAACTTTGGTCTCAAGTTCTGGAGGGATTCAAACTGTGAACCTCTTGCTAGCGTACCCAATGTACAGGCTCAGATAATTCTGCTCTTCGGGGGGGGGCAGACATCTTTCACCTATGGGCACCTAACTAGGTGTACAAAATTAACCCTTAAAAATTCTATGAAAGACCTCAGAATAAACTCTTACCTTTTCCCAGTTTGGTAAACCAGTAAGCTTATGCACAATGTCAGCTTTAACCATATATGCTTCACTTGTCAAAGAAAGAATTTCAAAGGCGCTCCAAGTAGTCTGTTAAAATAGAGGTTTACTTAAAATAGATCAAAAATATGTAAAATGTAAATACAGAACAATATATCACAAAAACATACAATCACTTAAAAAAAGGGTTAAAAAGTGCAAAATTCCTACCACCAGACAATTAGACTTATATATCTAATGTATCTCTCCTAATATTGCTAGAGTAGATGTTTCTTCTTCAGGGTCCAAACATGTATATCACCTAAAGATCAGTCATAGAATAATTAAAGCACTCTCTTGAACCTGCCTTCTCCACGATGTCATCATCTAGCTCCTCTTTTTCAGGATATATAAAATATATCTATATCTATATATATATATTATATAAAATATATAGCTATATACTGTATATAATGTATATATATATATATATATATATATATATATATATATATACACAAAACAGAAAGTCCCATCAAGAGGTATTAAATTCTGTGATTTCAGTAAAACTCATTTTCCAAATGATGACACTCTTTATTAAGACTGTGATTTTCCAGTGTCCTCTTTCATTGAGGAGCAGTTTCCTGCTTTCACAGAGACATCAAAGAGCTTTTACAACTCGTCAGTTTTCTCCCCTAGCTGTAACATAGTTTTTCCAGCTCCAGGTGAAATGAACTGCCCTTCCTGAGGATGTCATAAGATGGATATTTTAGTTCTTAGTTTCAAACAACTCAGATCATAAATAAGGCTATAAAATGCGAGTTTTTGCAAGTTACTCACCTTACAGAGATCTGCTGTTTAACATATATCCTGCCCTGTGAAGTGAAACCTGGGGGGTCATCCAGGAGCACATCATTTCTCATGACAGAAAATAACACTATTTTTTTATTTTACAAAAAATCATAGAGTAATCAGAACCATCTCTCCAAGCATCACAATGACCACCCTGATTTTTCATCTCTACTCGCAGAAGTTACAGACTTGGGAGCTGTGACTACCAGAGCTAAAGGGAGACTTAATGCTGAACTGTATCATTCATTCCCCTTTCAGCATGACTTGTTTGGGGAGCCAGGTGCCCTGAAAAAGTCTAGGTGAGAAAAACTCCTGGATAAGAGGAGGTGGCAACAAACACAGGAGCTTGGCAGTCAACAAAAGGACATGGACATTTATGAAATAGATGTACAATCTGATAAATTATTTGGAAAAGAGCAAGTAAAGGACCTGTCATTAAAACCTTGTTTTTTACAGGTGGGGAATGAGCAAACTAAGGGGCATAAACATGTGATTAACAGGGGATTATTGTACAGGGAATGTATTAATCCAAGTACAAAAGAAGTGTTGACACAATTGCTGGTCCCCACTATCTATAGAGAACACCTTACATAGATACATAGATATATAGACAGTGTCGGCAGATAAGGACCTACAGCCCACCCAGTCTGCCCATTTGAGCTTGTAAGTTCACTTTATGTTTTCCTAGAAGTCTGTTGCCCCTTAACACTGACCTCCAGAATTCCTTTATGTCTATCCCATGCATTCTTAAATCCCGTGATTGTTTCAGCCCTCACCACTTCCTCTGGCACAGTGTTCCATTTGTCCACCACCTGTTCTGTGAAGAAATTCTTCCTCACGTTTCTTCTGAATCATCCTCCCTCCAACTTCATCCCATGCCCTCTAGTCCTGGAACATCTTTTTTGCTTAAAAATGGTGTATTCCTGCACCCTGTTCGTCCCTGTAAGATACTTGTATGTCTCTATCATATTCCCTCTCTCCCTCTTCTTCTCCAGGGAGTACATATTCAATTCCTTCAACCTGTCCTCATAGAACTTGTGATGCACTACATGTACCATCTTTGTTGCCCTCCTCTGAACCTTCTCTACCCTGTCAATGTCCTTACATAAGTAAGGTCACCAGAACTGTACACTGTACTCCAGGTGGGGCCTCACTCGTGTCTTCTATAGTGGAATTATGACCTCCCTTTTCCTGCTGGTGATACCCCTGCCTATGCATCCTAGCATCCTATTTGCTTTACTTGCTGCCTTGTCACACTGTTTCCCTACCTTGAGGTCATCAGAGATGATAACCCCAAGATCCCTTTCCTGCTTGGTGCATGCTATATCCTTACCCCCCAACTGATATATTTTGCCAGGGCTTTTGTGCCCCATATGCATTATCTTGCACTTCTTTGCATTGAATTTCAACTGCCAAACCCCTGACCATTCTTCAGGTTTCTGCAGGTCCCTTCTCATTCTGTCTACACCCTCTGATGTGTCTACTCTGTTACAGAGCTTTGTGTCATCAGTGAACAAGGAAATTCTGCCTTCTAGGTCCTGCACAATATCACTGAAGAAGATGTTGAATAGAACCAGTCCCAGCACTGATCCCTGTGGTACCCCACTGGTCACTCTTCCCTCTGTGGAGTGACAGCCATTTACCACCACCCTCTGTGTCCTGCCACCCAGCCAATTACCTACCCACCACACTACTGTCATGTCCACACCCATATTCCCCAGTTTGTGTAATAGTCTTCTATGTGGCACCGTGTCAAATGCCTTGCTGAAGTCCATATAGTCCATGTCCACTGCCCTCCCCTGATCCACCTTCCTAGTCACCCAGTCAAAAAATTCAATGAGTTTGGTCTGACATGACCTCCCCCTGGTGAAACCATGCTGCCTTGGGTCCTGTAGTCAACTGACAACCAGATGTTCCACCAATCTCTCCTTCAGTCATGCTTCCAAGACACCTTATATCCCTAGCTCATGATGTACCCTTAGGTGGACACCAAGGTGTGGAACATACCCTTAAGAGATTGTTATATCGGTTCTATTGGCCAGAGATCAAAACCCAAGTATCTGAATATTGCAAAACTTGTGTACAGTGCCAAATGGTAGCCCCAGTTAGTAGAAAAGAAAAAGTACCTTTACAACCTCTTCCACTGATATCCACTCCTTTTGAACAAATAGCAATGGATGTGCTTGGGCCCTTACCTTGCAGCGCAAAAGGAAATCGCTTCATACTGTTTGTTTGTAACTATGCTACAAAATATCCGGAAGCAATACCCTTGCACACTGTAACAGCAGATAAGGTAGTAGAAGAATTAGTGAAGATCTTTTCTCACGTAGGCATCCCCAAGGAAATCCTATCCAATCGAGGTAGTAATTTCTGCTCACAACTGCTAAAAAAATTATATTTAGCTTTGGGGGTCCATTCCATATTCACTTCCCCATATCACCCACAAATAGATGGAATGATTCAATCAAACTTTAAAAAGGATGTTACAGAAATTTACTAATGATGAAGGAAAAAAATGGGATACTTTATTGCTATATCTGATGTTTGCTTACAGGGAGGTGCCTCAGTCATCTACAGGGTATTCCCCTTTTGAATTATTGTTTGGCCGAAATCCCAGAAGCTTGTTAGATATTAGAAAGGAGAACTGGGAAGAGGAAACGGCAAAAAAGATTCCTCTAACATCCCTGGAATATATTAAAACACTATGGCAGAAGCTGAAAAGCTACACTACAAAAGCACAACAACATAATGCAGACCAAAAAAAATACGAAAAGAAATATTATGACAGAGGGGTGGGTACTAAATCCTTCCAACCTGGGGAGAAAGTCTTTCTTCTATTGCCTTGCTCAGATAACAAACTATTAATGAAATGGCAAGGACCATACACCATCCTAAAACAAACAGGGCCTGTCAATTATGAGATTAAATATCCTGATAAAAGGAATACAGTACATGTCTACCATGCCAATCTCTTAAAGGCATGGAACGATAGAGTGAATCCTTCCCTGTATGTAGCCCCAGAAATGGAACAAAGTGAATTAGACTTAGCCTATGATAGATTGGATGGTAAGGGAGAGTTAACAGATGTAAAAATTAATGTTGATCTAACTGGGGAGCAACGTGCAGAATTAGACAATTTATTATCTTTGTTTCAGCTATCCTTTACCACTGTACCCGGGCAGGTTGAAGGTATTACACACCACATAGAGATAGATCAAAGTATCCCCATTAGGACAAAACCGTATAGGCTACTGTACCTGAAAGTTTGAGGGAAGGAGATATAGAGAAAATAAAGAAAATGCAACAGTTAGGGGTGATACAGCCTTCTATGAGTCCTTGGAGTTTCCCGATGGTGGTGGTAAATAAAAAAGAAGGGGGTGTCAGAATGCATTTAGAGTTCCATAAATTAAATGCCATTTCAAAATTTGATTGGTACCCTATGCCCTGTATTGATGATATCATTGATAGATTGGGGAATCCACAATATACCATCACATTAGATCTATCAAAAGGGTATTGGCAAATCCCATTAGATTTAGAATCCTAGGAAAAAAATGCATTCAGCACCCCTCTGGGACTGTTTCACTTTACAACAATGCCTTTTGGTTTACATGGGGCACCTGAGACTTTGCAAAGGTGTATGGATCAGATCTTACACGCACACGCAGCCTATAGCGCTGCTTACCTGGATAATGTCATTATATTTAGCCCTTCATGGGAAGAACATATGACACATCTACAGGATGTACTGATGGCCATATCAAAGGTGGGACTAACAATAAATCCAAATAAATCTTCCCTAGCAATGCAGGAAATCCAGTATTTGGGATTTGTTATTGGAAAACGAAATGTGAAACCTGAAATTACTAAAATTGATGCTATATCCAGAAGCATACAACCCCAGACAAAAACGCATGTTAGATCTTTTTTAGGGCTGGCAGGTTATTACCGCTGGTTTGTCCCACAGTTTGCTGGATTTGCTACCCCCTTGATTGAATTAACAAAAAAAACAAAACCAGAAAAAGTACAATGGTCTACCAAATGTGAAGAAGTTTTCACATCCCTTAAAGCAAAATTATGTTCTTATCCAGTACTACACAGTCCAAATTTTCAACATCCATTTTTATTGCAAACTGTTGCTTCTAATCATGGGATTGAGGCGGTGTCATCCCAGATGGATGATGGGGACAAACATCCGGTCATGTATATTAGTCGCAAACTTCATGAGAGGGAGACAAAATACTCCACTATTGAAAAAGAATGCCTCGCCATTCGTTGGGCAGTAGAGACCCTGAAATTCTATTTATTAGGAAGAGAGTTTACAGTTATTACTGATCATAATCCTCCTTTATGTTGGTTAAATATGATGGATAAAAACCCATGCATCATGCATTGGTGTTTGACATTGCAGCCATTCAAATTCAGCATTCAACATCGATCAGGTAGTAAGCACAAGAAAGCTGACTACATGTCTCGCTATGGAGCAGTTAGAGTGCAGACACAAATATCAGACCCCGGGGTAATAGATAAGGAAGTAGAAAAACAGACATCAGTCAGGGAATTATCTCTGCATTGTGTCTAATAACCAGTTTTGTTTACTTGTTATAAGTGCTTTGGGACCCTGAGGTGGAGCTTTGGGAGCGGGAGCGCTAAAGCTTCATCTCTACTCTATAGATAAGGGAAGAGATCTGATTTGCTGAAAGACTATTCAGGCTACAGCTTCTTTTGGATATCGCTCTTAAAGAACCAGAATTTGATTTGCTTAACTCCTGTTTCTTTCTTGGGCAGGGAGGAATGTGAGGCTGACCTTCTTGCAGGAAAGATTGTTTTTTTCTTTATTTAAAAGCCTGTTGCAACAGCCTTTCTTGTTTTGTTTTACTGTATCTTATTTCTTCACTTACAGGATGGCCACCTGTAAGGTTTTCTTGTTTTTGTTTTCTCTATCCCTATAACTCTATTTTCCTCTCCTGCTCAGCCATTCATGTTCACCCCTGTTCCTTAAAACAGACAGTAGAAGCATTTCAATACACATGTAGGAATCGTTATACATTTCTGTAAAATAGACAAAAGCTCTAGGCTTAGCACTACCATGGTTCGCTATGGTAAATTGTTTTGTTTTACAATTGTTCAGTTAAGAAATAGAGACTTTGGAGCTTGTTATTTTGATTTAAATGATAACCCCCACCCTCCTCACCTGTTAGGTAAAACAGTTGGCGGGTTAAGATTAAGTCGCAGTCCGAATGTTTCTTAACCCGCTTAACCACGTTAGGAATACACTCATTTATAAAACTGTGGAAAAGCCCAAAATTTCCTTCGCTTTGCATAGCGCTAGGTTTGAGCTGACTTTCCAGCCTTCATTCTGGGCATAGCATGTCTAAAAAAGGGATTTTTCTTTGGTTATTGAACCTTTGCTTGAAAACCATGTACAACGTGGCTTTAGCAACTGTTTGGTTCTCTTTGCCATGGCTCAAAGTGTTTGTATGAAGGACAGTTTTGTGCTTAATGTAAATATGTCTGCAGAGAACTGTGATAGCATAAAAGAATACAATACACTGTATAAGCAGGGTTGCAGTACCTGTTTGGTTTAAGTGTGAAAGGTTCCAGAATGACCTCCTGCCTTTTCAAAGTTTTTTTTCCCTATAGCGCTGGCCGGCCTTTCCACACCCGGTTTTGCTAAGATCAAAGAAGGGGGTTGAGTCTCTTCTGAAACCTTTTCTTGCTTTTTGTGTTTATGGGGGATTTATTGGTTTCTTGTTCCAAAAAAGGGTTACCAAAAGGAATGTTTCTGTTCATAATGTCTCAAACTATATTAATATATTGATTTGTGATGTTTAATGTTGAAAACATCAGGAAGGAGGAGTCTACGGCTCCTCTCCCATCCCCCAGATATATATAGAAGATAGGAACTCATGTGAGTAGCTGGAGCTATGATGTACAGATGTATGCTGTTCCCAGCAATTTAGATACTAGCCCATTCTAGTGTCTAAATAACTAGAACCTTCTTATTTTCTTTCTGTTTTTGTTTATTTGTCGTACAGTCCGTTTTGGAATTGTGTTAAAATAAATGGTTTCTTTTGATTTA
Organism: Neoceratodus forsteri; assembly: GCA_016271365.2. NCBI lineage: Eukaryota > Metazoa > Chordata > Ceratodontiformes > Ceratodontidae > Neoceratodus > Neoceratodus forsteri. The sequence goes on along the minus strand of CM057454.1, from coordinate 1,097,109,316 downwards.
CGAACATACGAATGTGCCAGCAGAAACAGACCACCCAGTCTATTTAAGTCTGTTCGAGTGTGCAGCCAACACCCCTAGTTTGCAGCTGCCCCAACCCCTCGTCCCTTTTGTCATCCCACTGCCACCCCCACCCGCACTCTCCCCTGTTTCCTATCCCATGCCCTTTTGAAGCTGTTCACAGATTTACATACCACCACCCATTCTGACAGGGCATTCCATTTTGCTACCACCCTCTCTGTGAAATAGTGTCTCCTCATTTCCTTCCTAAATCTTCCCCCTCTATTCTTAGCCCATGCTCCCTGGTGACCCTCCCCCTCCTTAACTTAAAAACCCCATCTGCCCCATCCTTATTGATTCCCCTCTGATACTTGAATGTCTCTATCATGTCCCTCCTGTCCCTTCTATCCTCCAGGGTGTACATATTGAGGTCTTCCAGCCTGCTGTCATAGTCTCTCCCTTCCATTCCACATATCATCTTTGTTGCCCTCCTCTGCACCCCCTCCAGCAGCCTGATATCATACTTTAGGTATGGCCTCCAAAACTGCACACAGTACTCTAAGTGTGGCCTTACCAGTGATCTGTAGATGGGCAAGATTACCTCACTTCGCCTGGACAAAAACTCCCTTGATATGCACCCCAGCATTTTGTTTGATTTTGCAGCCACTCTCCTGCACTGGGCAGTGTTGTGTTATCATTACCCCAAGGTCCTTCTCCTCCTTTGTGATCCCCAGCTTAACCCCCCCAGCCAGTATTCTCTCCTGGGTTTTTTCACCCCAAAGTGCATAACCTTACACTTCTTTGCATTGAACTCCAGCTGCCACCTCTTTGACCACTCCTGTAGCTTACTTAGGTCCCCCTGCAGCTGCTTCCACCCCTCCTCTCCATCCACCACTGCTCCGACTTTGGTGTCGTCAGCAAACAGACTTGTCTTGCTCACCACCCCATGTCCAATGTCTGATATGAAAACAATACTGGCCCCAACATTGAGCCCTGTGGCACCCCAGTTGTCACCGGCCTTGGAGTTGACAGCTCCCCTCTCACCACCACCCATTGCAGCCTCCCACTCAGCCAGCTTGTAATCCAGTTTATCATTTTTGCCCCTACTCCTACACCAGTTAGCTTCCCCCCAAGCTGCCCATGAGGCACCGAATCGAAGGCCTTGCTGAAGTCCAAGTAAAGAACATCCACTGCACGACCCTTATCCAGTTCACCTGTCACCCAGTCATAATATTGTATCAGGTTGGTTTGACAAGACTTCCCTGAAACAACTCCTGACTGAAGTCTTATTTTATCCCAAGCATCACACTCATCTACACAGTCCTCCCCTTCCCTTTTTAACCTTACAGTCCCTCTGCTGGTCTTCCTCTTTTCACTTATGTAAATAAAAAATGTCTTGTCCCTTTTTGTTGCTACCTGGGCTATTTGCTCCTCAGTTTGTGCCTTTGTTCTCCTTACTGTGTTCCCTTGCTTCTGTTTCTCCCACTACACGTCCATTTTCTCCTCCCTCTGCATCTCTTTACACCTTCTGAATACTACCCTTTTAGCCTTTACCTTTTCAGACTCTTCTTTCGAGAACCATAATGGTCTCTTTTTCCTCTTATTTTTGCTCGCTTGCTTTGTGCAGGGGTTTATTGCCTCCACTATGCCTTCCTTTAGCTTTGCTCACTACTCCTCCACTCCACGTAGGTCATCCTGCCCTGCCAGATCATCCCTGAAGAACTCACCCATCGTTTTCAGATCTGCCTTCATAAAGTCCAGGACCCTCATCCTTGTGTGGGTCAGTTCTGCTGCTGTCCTTATGTTGAATTACACTGTACAATGATCCCTGGTCCCCGGGTGGCCTTCTACTGTACCTTAACATCTTTAGCATTGATCTTTTAGTGAGCACCAGATCCAGTATTGTCCCATCACAAGTGGGCTCCCTGACTAGTTGTCTGAGAAACATCCCCTGTAGGGAGTCCAGGATGTCCTTGCTTCTAGCTTAAGCTGTGGCTGGAAGGCTGCAATCTGCATACAGCAGATTGAAGTCCCCCCACCAGCAGCACCTCCCCCTTTTCTGCCATTTTGCCAGTGGTTTTCACCATTACCTTATCTAAATTCTCCCCCTGTGTTGGAGGTTTGTATATCACGTCAGTGTGAAAAGCAGCTCCCTTTCTTGTCTCCAGGGTGAGCCACAGTACCTCCACTATCCCCAGGATTCCCTGTATCTCTATGACATTTATGTCTTCCCTTAAATAAAACACCACTACTCCTCCCTTTCCTCCCACTCTCTTGTTCTTGACCTAATTATAGCTGGCATGGCCATGTCCCAGTTGTGGTTTCCTGTGCATCACCAGTAATGGCCACAATATCCAGGTCTTCCCCTGTCATGATGACCTCTAGATCCAGAATTTTATTTCCTAGACTTCTTGCATTTGAACACATGACCTTCCATATTTTGTTACTCCTCTGCCTGCTCCCCGCTTTAATACCGTTTTGCCCTCCTTCCTCCCCACCTCTCTTTTTAATGCTTGCATTCCCATCCCCTTTCATTTCCTCACTGTGCGTCTTTTATTATTTTGCACCCTTGTGGAATTTATCTCCTCTTGGGTCCTCCTTTCTCTTTATGTCAGTCTGTGGGGGGGGATGCATTTATGCCTCCCTGACTCCTTCCACCACCACCACCCTCGGCTAGTTTAAATGTTCATCAAAGTAACATTAAAATAATCCACTGAGGACTGTAGTTCCCTTCCCAGACCAGTACAGGCCAGCACCCCTGTATAGGCCCTGATCCCTTCAGACTGGTCCTCAGTTCCCCAGTGCAGCCAAACTCCTCCTCTCTTCACCATTGCTTCAACCATAAGTTGAAGCTCCTGGTGCAGAGAAACCTGTCATAGACAAGCAACACATAGGAACATAGGAATGTGATGGCAGAAAAGGACCGCCAGGCCCACTTAGTCTGTCCATTTTGCCTAGCTGTCCTCTAGGCCTTCCCTGATTTTCTTCCCCTCTCCACCAACAGTCCTCTGTGTCCGTCCCAAGCTTTCTTGAAACCCTCCACTACCTCCTTAGGCAGGCATTCCAGGAATCCACCACCCTCTCAGTGAAGAACTACTTCCTACTGTTTCCCTTAAACCATCCCCCCTCAATTTGGAGATCATGGCCCTTTATCCTAGGACGCTCTTTTAACTGGAAGAGGTGCCGTATAGTCACATTATTTATGCCCCTTAAGTATTTAAATGTCTCAATCATGTCCTCTCTCTCTCTCTCTCTCTCTCTCTCTCTCTCTCTCTCTCTCTCTCTCTTTCTCTCTCTCTCTCTCTCTCCTCGGCTCCAGAGAGTGCATATTTAGGTCTCCCAGCCTCTTCTCATATGACAAATGGTCTAGACCCCTGACCATCTTGGTTGCCCTCCTCTGGACTCGCTCCACCCTCTCCACATCCTTTTTCAGGTAAGGCCTTCAGAACTGGACCCCATACTCCAGATGTGGTCTGACCAGCTGGGTGTACAAGGGAACTATGACCTCCTTCCTCCTGCTGGTGACCCCTGTCAATATACAACCCAGCATTCTGTTTGTTCTAGCCACTGCCCATCCGCACTGACCTGCCACCCTCAGGTTCTGTGATATGAGGATGCCCAGGTCTCTTTCCTCCCTGGATACCTCCAGCTGCCTGTCCACCAAACTGTACTCCGCTTGCCTGTTTTTCCTAACCAGGTGCATGATCTTGCATTTTGCTGTGTTGAAAGATAACTGCCATTCCTTGGACCACTCCTCTAATTTTCTCAGATTCCTACGCATTCTCTCAGCCCCCTCTTGCATGTCCATTCTATTGCAAACCTTCGCATTGTCTACAAATAGACTCACTCTCCCTTCTAGACCCTCCGCTATATCTCTTATAAAGATATTGAACAGCAATGGTCCCAATACCGACCCTTGAGAAACACCATTGTTGACCTCAGTCACCCCAAGGGCACCCCGTTGACTAACACCCTCTACGCTCTGCCTACTAACCAGTTTTGTACCCACCTTATAATCACCTCCCCCAGCCCTAGGCAGCCCATTTTGTGCAATAGCCTCATGTGCGGTACCGAATCAAACGCCTTCCTGAAATCCAGGTAGACCACGTCCACCGACCCTCCCTGATCTACCACCTTAGTGACCCAGTCATAAAACTCAGTCAAGTTAGTTTAACAGGATCTGCCCTTGATGAGCCCATGGTGCCTCAGGTTCTGAAGGCCATTTGCCTCTAGGAAGGCGATAATTCTGTTCTTGAGTAATTTTTCCCTGAGCTTACTTACCACCGATGTCAGGTTCACCGGCCTGTAGTTGCTCACCTCCTGCCCCCCATGTGAAGGGGTATCATGTCTGTGCATTTCCAATCCTTCGGAACCTCCCCTGACCTTAGGGACTCATTGATTAGAGTTGTCAAGGGGGCTGCTAGTGTATCCCTCAGTTCCTTCAGTACTCTTGGGTGTACCCCATCGGGCCCCATGGCTTTGTCCACCTTCAAGCCCTGAAGCTCGCTCAATATCTCCTCCTTCTGGAAGGGACTCACATCCACCCCTACCCTTGCATGCTCTGTAGACCTAGCATTATTTGGTTTCCATTCCTCTTCCCTCATGAATATCGAGCTGAAATAGTCATTCAGATTTTCAGCCTTCTCCTGGTCCCCCTCCTCCCTCTCACCTTCCCGTTACCAGACTTGGTATCCTCTTCTCTGCTTTCCTCTGCTCACCTATATAAGTGAAGAAGATCTTGCCTCCCTTCTTGACCTCCTTAGCGATATATTCCTCCATCCTTGCTTTTGCTCATCTGACCACCCTCCCTTTGCCTTTTCTGATACTCCTCCCAGTCCTGTTCACTCTGCTTCGTTTTAAACTTCCTGAAGGCATGCCTGTTAGCTCTGATGGCAACTGCCACTTCCCTGCTGAATCACAGTGGCTTCCTTTTCCTTCTGTTCTTGTTCACGCTCTTTGTGCAGAGATCTGTGGCTCCCACAATTGCTCCCTTTATCCTGGCCCACGTGTTCTCCACCCCCCTTAACTGCTCTATCCCTTCTAGTGCGTGGTAAGCATAGTCTCCCATCCTGTTAAAATCTGCTTGTCTGAAGTCAAGCACCTTCAGCTTTGTCCAGTTATGGGTGATCGATGTGTGCACCTTGAACTACACGGTGCCGTGGACACTTATGCCAAGGTTGTCTCCTACCGTTACTTCCCCCACCCTGTCCCCATTTGTTAGCACCAAGTCCAACACTGCCCCTTTTCTAGTAGAGTCACTGACCAGCTGCTTGAGCTGGGCAGTCTGAAGGGAATCCATAATGGCTTTGCTTCTGGATGAGGCTGCCGATCATGTGTCCCATTCCGCATCCGGCAGGTTGAGGTCCCCCATCAGAAGCACCTCATCTTTGGCTACCTTCTGTAGTATCTCTTCCATCATCTGATTGTCCACTCCTTCTTGTTGTCCTGGTGGCCTGTATACTACTCCTGTACACACTACCTCACCCTTCCCAGTTGTCAGTGAGACCCATAGTGCCTCTGTATCCCCCCACCTACCCCGCATTTCTGTCGTCTGAATCCCCTCCCTCACATAAAGGGCCACTCCACACCCTCTCCTTTCAACCCGGTCCCTCCTAAACAGCTGATACCCCGGTATGATCAAATCCCAGTCCTGTCCCTCATGGCACCAAGACTACATAATTCCCACCAAATCCAGGTCTGCTTCTGCCATGACTGCTGCTAGATCTGGGACTTTGTTAGCCAGACACCTAGCATTGGTGCTCATGGCTTTTCAGACTCTGGCTTCCGTAATCCCCTCCCCTGACTTGATACTCCACTCCTTTTTCATATTCCACTCCTAGCCCAAGCCGAGAGGCCTTAAGTTATCTTTGGGGGGGAGTGCCCCCCTTATCAGTTAATCAGTTTGGATTAGCCTGCAACCCCCCCCACGTTAGTTTAAATTGTAATGTGTCTTAATGAGCTCCTCTAGTCCACATTTGAGTAGCTCCTTACTCTCCCTATTCAAGTGCAGCATATTCAGGGTGAAGAGGCTTTCATCTTGCCGTGTGGATCCCCATTACCCCACCATACCATAGCCCCTCTGAGCACACCATCCAGAAAGCGAGCTGTTGAACTCTGCTATCCTCTGCTTCCTATCTGAGCTAGCTCTAGAGACTGGTAGCACTTCCAAAAATGCCAGAGAACAAAATCCCAGGCTGTTACAGAACCTTGATAGGGCTTCAAACCTTGCCTGTACTTCAATCAAACTGTGCCCAGCAAGGTCATTTTTCCCCAAGTGGAACACCAGGTGGATTTTCTTATCCTGCTGTTTCCTTAAAGAGGGGGATGCGAAGAATTACCTTCGCAGCTGTCATTTCCAGCAAGCAACTAACCCAAACCTTACTCCCCTTTCTACACTTCCCACTCCAGCTGATACCCCTAACCATGGAGTCCCCAATGATCATGACCTTGTATTCTGCCTTCCCCACACAGGGTCCTTGCCCTGCCTGTTCATCCTTCCATTCCCCCCACAACCTGCTTCCTCTTTCCTCAAGACTTCTGTCTTTTCTTAACTGCTGACTTGCTCTTCTTTACCCTCTCAGACCCTCCTGCCCTGCGCCTGGTTCTTTACCCTTGTCCTGCCATTGTCCAGCTTACACCAGACTTGTGGTTGTATTTCCCAGCACTCCCTCTCTCACTTCCTTCTCCACTTTATTTTTATTTGCGTCGGTGGAATTTGTTGTTGACTGCACCCCAATTCCATTCTCTCCCTTGGCGGCTCTTGCTCTATGTCTCCCTCTACAGCTCCTTCAACATTTATATTCCAAGTGTGATTCCCCATGGCCTGTGTGGTACCCTTCAAACCTGATTCCTGTGTAATGCTCCCTCTAATTGCCTGGGTCTGTTGCCCTAGATGTTCCTGGGCTCTTATAGACTCTACCTTCCTGGTACTGTCCCGAAATGACTCCCCCATTGAGACCTCTTCATAGTGCTCCCCGGATCTTGAAGCTCCCTCATGATCTAATCTGTTCAGAGGCTTCCTTCTCCTGCCACCCTCCTCTCCATGAGCTCCCTCTGCCCGTTCCTTAATCTCCCACTTCGGGGGAGTAGCCCATGCTGACTCATCACCCAATCATTTTAGTTGGTCTTTTCCCTCCCTTCTTGCCTGAACCCCTGAGCTGCCAATTTCCTCGCTCCCCACTCCTTCCAGTGACAGAAGTTCAGCAAATCTATTTTTGTGGGTTATGTCATCCGACTGCCTCTTGTTGAGCAATATGCCCCCTCCGCTCCTCCCTTGCCGAGGATCTTCCCTCATTCCTTCCTCTGAACTCGGTCCAAGTTCCTTTGCCCCATACTAACATCCAGCCCTTGTTTTCATGCATCGGCCCCAGCCTGGTTACCTTCGTAAACATGCCCTTATCCCCACTCCTCCCCACTGGCCCCCTCCTTCTACTAACTTCTGCCCCTAGTAAACCCTCACTACCTCCTAGGCCACTCTCTAGCCCCTCTCTCCTTAGCCCCCTGCCATTAGGCTACTTAATATGATGATCCCCACCTTCCTCTATCATATCTCTCCCTCCCCTACCTCCTCCCCATAGTGACTTATTACCTCTTCTCCTTTCCAGTGCTTCCATCCTCCAGTATAAATCTTGTAGTTCTCGATTGATCATTACTAACTGTCTACATAACATACACCCCCCATCCTCCACGTCATGTCTAACAGCATGGCCAACCCATACCCAACACACCCCACAACCCTGCTGAATAAGCCCCTTGCATCTGCTCTTAGGGGGCTCGGCCCCTGCTCTAGGTCCCTATAGGGATATCCCCTATGACTGTAACCCCAACACCCCTCTCTATTTGACCCAGTTTAAGGGATTATCAGTCTGAGTATTCCTATGCATCTGTCCTGAGTTTAACAGTCTAAATAACCCTCTGTATCTCTCCTGAGCAGGACTTCTGAGCTGGCAAAGAGGCTAGAGTTCTCACCTATGGTGGGAAAGATCCCCAGTTCGAGCCCTAGGTGGGGGCACCTTGGTATTGCCTAGTGTTTCTGGTTTGGGCCCCCTTAAATCTATTGTTGTCTGAGTTACTCTAGTGTGGAAGGTACAGGGGCCAGGAGCTGCGGGAGGTAATGTAAGACCCACTGGCACCTCCTCGTGTCCAGCTGATATAATCGGCAAATTGAAAAGTGGGGACTTAGAAAAGTATTGAAGTGGTCATGTGAGGATGTCACGTGACATAGGGCACCTATAAATAAATGGACAAGCCAGGGTGGGGGGGGCAGTTCGCGCAAAATGTCGATGGGCACACACTCTCCAGGAGTGTGTTGCAGTAGTACCTTGCTCCTGTAGCCTCCCGCTTTCCAGAAGCCGTCTGCTTGTCCTGGGATGGCCACCGCTACTCCTCCTGACAGTGTGCACCTAGGTCTGGGGGGGGGTTCAGCTGGTTCACCTAGGGCTGAAACAAAGAACAGAGGTCATGAACAAAACAGCTCGAGTTACCAGCAGGAAGTCTGGGGGCAGACTGCACATGCGCAAAGTTCGTTCCTCGACACTGAACAGCTGCAACAAGCTCAACAAAAGACTCCCTGAACGCTCCTCAACTTGACTGCCTAAGACCTATGTCCAACTCAGCACCCCTGCAACTACAGACCCTGCCTCCCAGCAACAGGTATGTCCCAGCTCTTAACCTGAAACACAAGCATAGCAACATATATACCCCCCAATACAATAGATCACAGAGCATAAAGCAAGCACAGAAGACAGTAAGAAATATCCCCATAGTGCAGTTAGTCACAGGGCAAACTCAATCAGTTGTGCATTGTCGACAGAAAATATCCTTTAACACCTCAGCGAAAGTCTGTCTAAGATCTCTCCCAGCTCCCTAAGTTCCCCCTGCACTGTCCTAGCCACACTCTTTAGTCCCTAGGTGGAAAATGACATCCATCTCTCCCTCCCACTCTACTGCCCTAACAATTCTCAGAATCTACTTTCCAACCTACCAGGCCATGGTGCCGCATAGGCACATTACCTCCCTCTCTCCCTCCCTTCCTATTCCCAATTCCCCTATTCTTTTCTCTGTTGGGCATGGGGAAGTTATCATGTGACCACATTTGATTCATATGATGGCTTTTTGGGGGAGCTACTTTTGTGGGAATTTGTCATGTGGTCATGTTTGTTTGCATGATAAGGTTTTGACCTGAGAGTTATTCTTTTTGGTTGAAATAGCTGGCTCATTGTCCATTAACCAGGGTTTAACTAATCAGGAGGTACTGTGGCACTGGTCAAATCCATTTTATAAAAAAAAAATAATTGATGTCTATGAATAAGATTGTCTTATAAATATTTAGGTAGTGAGCATCTGCTGGGTAAAATTATCAGTGCATCATATGTGTGGAAAATCATTCATATTAATGAAGACTGCTGCATAAAATGAGATGTGAGTTACACAACAAGAATCCATTTACATTCAAATCTAAAGACTCAAATGCTCTTCTATAGAAGCACAGCTCTCCAGAGCCATGCTGATGTGCTATTGAGCCCCCTTAAGTTATTTAAAACTGTATCTATGTTATCCAATATGTCAGTAGAGTCTAGTGTAGCTCTTTATATGGTTTATAGTCCCTTTATACCGTATACTTAAATTGTACATTTTTTATTCTATTAATATTTTGTGATTATAGTGTTTACAAATTAGGGAGTGATGAAATATAAACTAAATCCTCCCATTTCAGTAAAAGCCAGACGTAGTGTGAGCAAGCACAGAGCAACCTTCCATATGTGGGTTTACCAGGGCACTTCTACTCTGAATTTACAGGGCTAGTGGGCCATATCCCTTAGGTGAGAGAGTGATGTATTACCCATGCTATATCAGTCCTGCTGAGCCCCTTATTGGAAAAAACTGCCTGGTGTACCAAATTAATTAATTATAAGAACAACACACAACAGGCTGTGCATTACTTCAGCATTAAGGCATAACCAGGTGGTTGGGTTACTGTCAGTTATAAAATGGGTCAGAAAATTGAAGCCCCCTGGTTGACTAATAGGCCTCCCAGATGTGCAGTTGTCACCAGAATTACATATCTTAGGACTGGTACATGTAAGCAGAGATCACATAAATAGCAAATCAATCAATCCTCCTACACCCAATAACTGACCTTCTATCACAAACACAGCTGCCGCCTGTAATCACTAAAAGCCTCCTACTACACCCTAGACAATACCTTAAATTTAAAAAAAAAAATGAAGTTTTCCCTTATAGTCTTCTCCATATACATACATGCATATGGAATTTTTGTTTTATTCACTTTTAATTTCTAACGTCCTTTGGCATTAAACATCCCCTTCCAAGCCTTACCTGCTTACTAGGGGAATCACTGCTGCTTGCTCTCCCACTGATAACATTGAGCCTTATTTATTTATTTATTTATTTATTTATTTATTTAAATGTTTCACCAGGAAGGCACACTGAACAACAAGTTGCTCATCTCCTGGTGTGACCTGGGGGGAGGGTGTCACATTGTGTGGGAATAAACTTCAGAGGAGGCAAATTTACAGGTTTAAAACACACCATGGTGTGATATTTATTTTTCCAAAGTTCGAAAAATAATACATGCAAACCAAAAAATTGCAAAGAAAATCACTACTTAACACCAGTAGGTTCTCCCATAATACAGTCCTGGATCTTAGACCTTCTAAGACCCTTCTCATCTGCATTCAACAGCTTGTCTGTGCAAACAGTAGAACCTTTCTCTTCCTCTCTCTCTCTCTCTCTTTCTCAAGGCTGAGCCCCACTGGACTGCCTCCCTCTCTCAGGAATGAGCCCCACTGGACTGACTGAAGGGAACTCAGTGAAGAGGTTATATATATGGTGCTCACATGTTGCAGTCTGTGTGGCATCCCTGGTAGACTGGTACTGTATGTGCTACTTGAGGCAGGACATAGGTTCCTGTGGCACGCTGTCTTGAAAATATTTAGTAACTATGCTTATCTACGAGTACTATGCTTTGTTGTTTGTGCACTTCAGAAGGACAATGCTGTATAATAGCTCTCACTATTGTATGTGCTATGCTGTATTGTAACTCTTGTTGGATATTTCCTGTACTGTATTTTGTACTTTTATTTATCCTTGTACCTTCTTCATGGCCTGGGTCATGCCTGAAAATGGTCCCTAGGATAAGTGTGCATACCCAGTAAACAAATACATAAATAAATAGTATAACAGCTAATATGCTGATTTACATAAACCAACAAGGAATTCTGGGTAGACTATAACATTAAACTTAAATTTTCCTTACTCAGCAGTGCGGTCTCCCTTTTTGGTAATGGTGATTGCAGTATAGCACCTAATATATAATGGTTACAGCAGTATAACAGCTAATATGCTGATTTACATACAGTAACATGGTATTCTGGGTAGATTATAACATTAAAGTTTCCTTACTCAGAAGTGCAGTCTCCTATTTTGGTAGTGGCAATTGCAGTATAGCACCAACTATGTAGATGTATGTGGCAAGGAACTGTGGGTACAATATGAAGCTGTCTTCCATTTTTCCTTACTGGGAGGTGCAATCTCCTATATTTGTAGTGGTTACTACAATATAAGAGCTCAGATGTTTATTTTTAAAATGAAGCATTGTGCATACACCAATAGCTGACAAGATTTCTTTACTGAGAGATGTAGTCTCCTATTTCTGTAGTAATACAGAAATATAATATCCTGTATAATAATTTACATAATGATGAATTGTGGGTACAGTAAATAGCTAATTTTTTTTATCTCCCTAATCTGCATGTGGAGTGATTTTTGTACTGATGACATTCGGTCATGTGTGTGCTGGGACTGGATCTGTGATGTTATACTGGGATAAAATCACAGGTCCAGCACCAGACTGACAAATCAGAGCCCAGCATTCATTCTTGCCATTGTATAATCAGTGCTGTCTGATTTCTGAATACTACATTTAGATGCAGGTGGGCTGGAGGCACTAATCCCCAGTAGGTCAACTTCCCTCAGGATCAGACATCTCAGTGAACTACAAAAGGCTTGCAACAACAAACAGATAGTAGACAAAGTGTCATCACAGTACCTGTGTAGGTTCTACAGCTGACTTGAGAATCATATCCTTGTAGACAGTGAGCCAGTGCCTGCAGAGACCTGGCAACAGAAAACAACATCAACAGTAGCCAGTACCAGCCTGCATGAGCACACACAGAAGGTCAGAAACATATATCAGAGATGGTTCCAGGACGATGCCTACTCCACAGAGAAATTATCACGGACATTGTAACCATCCACTGCATCTCTTGTGATTTTCACATGTCCATACGAGTACGCCTTGCCACAGCCACAAGCACTACATCCCAATGGTGCTCGTCCTCCAGCTGAAGGGTTATCCAACCTGGCTGCCCTTGATAGCTCTGTATGGGATACAACAGCAGCCATCACTAACATCACAGTGCACAGCAGACAGTGCCCCCAAGCAGCATAGCTCTCACCTGTGGAGGACTTGCGATTGTCCACAGGCTTCCCATGGTGCTCACATGTTGCAGTCTATGTGGCACCCCTGGTAGACTGGTATGTGCTACTTGAGGCAGGACACAGGTTCCTGTGGCACTCCTTCAAGTGCCAGTAGTAGCAGCTCCATCCATGTCCACTGTGTGAAGTGAACTGCAACACACAGCCCTTAAGAGGTATCCTATAAAAATGGGTGTGGCCACACCCATAAGAGGGTCAGTACTGAACAACTCATGCGCAATGGGCCCGATTGGAGAACGCAGTGGAATACTGGGACTAGGTATGGAAGCCCTCAACATGCTGCACCCAGTAGCATTTTGGAGGGGCACACAGTTCTCCTATGGGAGTCCAGTAAGCTACAAAGTACAGACACAACTTATAGCGCAGCTCAGTGCAATTGATTTATTTATTTTATTTATTTATGTCTTTGGTAACCGGGTGAGTGAGCTGATCTAAAGGACCAATTTCAGTCACGACCCTGGCCACACAGGTGGCAGCAAACATTCTACAGAAGAAGTAAAATACAAAGAAAACAGAGAATACAAAGATATAATCACCTCACAGATACAATTTAGTTAAGCTTATAAATATACAAAGCAACTATCAAGCAGTACAAGGTGAACACATGCGCCAAACAGGAGGATTCAAGGTCATTACACAAATAGCCACCAGTAGATACAGTACATACTAAATGTGGCAAAAAATACAGCTCACACAAGCTAACATGCCTAACAGAGGTAGAGAGACAGAATCAGAGAGAGAGCGCATCAGGGACTGATAAGAGAGCAGGGCAGGACAAGGGAGCAGCAGTACTAGAGAGCAAGGATACATAGAAGAGCAGAGATAAGCAAGGTAGGGGCAGATTTTGACCTTATGACTGTGCATGGAAACAGTTGCAAGTGGATTCAGTCATGAGCCAGGATCTTAGGTTAGATTTAAAGGAGAGGTGGGAGGGGGAGGTGGCAATGTGACCATCACTGTTCATGAACCTGCATGTGGCTACCCTGAGGGAAACATAATGCCTTTAACAGTTTCCCATGGACCACAACATAGAAACATAGAAACATAGACTTTGATGGCAGATAAGGACCGCTAGGCCCATCTAGTCTGCCCATTTCCCTACCTAAAGGATAGGCCGCAGATCCTAGTTAACCAACAGCCTATATCTTCCTGCCCCCCACAAGAATTGCCTTATGTCTGTCCCCTGCATTCTTGAATTCTCCCACAGTTTTAGACCCCACAACTTCCTCAGGAAGGCTGTTCCATGCATCCACTACCCTCTCTGTGAAATAATACTTCCTCACATTGCCCTGAACCACCCTCCTTCTATCTTTAAATTGTGTCCCCTTGTTCTTGCAAGTCTCTTTTCTGAAAGATGCTACCCTCTTGGACTCTGTTGATTCCTTGAGGTACTTGAAAGTTTCTATCATGTCCCCCTCTCCTTCTTTCCTCAAGGGTATACATATTAAGCTCCTTTAGTCTCTCCTCATACGGCTTCTCTTGCAGACCCTGCACCATTTTAGTTGCCCTCCTCTGGACTGCCTCTATCCTGTCTATGTCCTTGCGGAGATGGGGTCTCAGAACTGGACACAGTATTCAGATGGGGTCTCACCAACTGTCTGTACAGAGGATAACAACTTCCTGTTTTCTGCTGCTGATGCCTCTCCCTATACATCCCAGTATACCCCGGCCCTCCCTACTGCCTTCTCACATTGCTTGCTAACCTTAAGGTCATCTGATATGATTACCCCCAGGTCCCTTTCCTGTTTTGTTGTTGTTACTACCTCCCCACCATTTGTATTCTTCCCTGGGTTCTTGTTTCCCAGGTGCATTATTTGCACTTTTTGCATTGAATCCTAGCTGCCATACGTCTGACCATTCCTCCAAGCTTGCCAAGTCCTTTTCATCCTTCCACACCTCCTTGTGTATCAGCCCTGTTGCAGATCTTTGTGTCATCTGCAAAAGGCATACTTTTCCTTCCAAGTCCCTCTGCAATGCCACTGATGAAGACATTAAAGGACTGGACCCAATACTGAACCCTACGTACCCCACTAGTAACCGCCCTTTCTTCAGAGTGGACTCCATTTACAATTACCTTCTGTGTCCTGTTGTCCAGCCAATGTTTTACCCAGGCTACCACCCTGGGACCCACTCCCAGGCTGGTTAATTTGACTAATAATCTTTTGTGTGGGACTATGTCAAATGCCTTGCTAAAGTCTAGGTAGGCCATGTCCACAGCCCCTCCCTGGTCTACTACTTTGGTCACCCAGTCAAAGAAATCTATTAGATTCATCTGACATGACCTTCCCACTGTGAACTCATGCTGCCTTGGATCCTGTGCTCCACTGGACCTCTAGGTACTCAACTATTCTTTCCTTCAGAGTACTCCATCACTTTCCCTACCACAGAGGTCAGACTGACAGGTCTGTAGTTTTCTGCCTCTGTCTTGGTCCCACTTTTGTGAAGGAATCACATCCACCTTCCTCCAGTCCTCGTGTACCACACCATCCTCCCATGATTTATTAAAAGAGTTGCCAGTGGTTTCACTAGATCCTTCCTTAATTCTTTTAGAATTCTGGGGTGAATTCCATCAGGACCCATTGCTTTGCCCACCTTCAGTTTTAGGAGTTCTTGCAGAACCCTTTCTTCTGTGAAAGGACTGGGATCGACCCCCCTATCAAGAGTGCTTCTGTTAATTGGATTAGGCACTTCCCCCTCCTCTTTTGTGAATACTGAGCAGAAATATTCATTCAGTATTCCTGCTTTTTCACTGTCCCCCTCTGCCCACCCACCGTTTATTCTATTCAGCCTCACTATCCCTCCCTTTGTCTTTCTACGCTAGCTGATGTACCTATAAAAGGTTTTATCCCCTTCTTAACTGAGTTGGCTATCTTTCCTCAGTTTGGGCCTTTGCTATTCGACTTCCCTCCGTGCTTCTTTCTGCCTTAACTGGTACAGTTCTCTGTCCTGCTCCTTCTGTGTTTCCTTATACTTCCGGAATGCTATCTTTTTCTTCAGACTTTCACAGCCACCTCTCTTGAGAACCATAGTGGCTTTTCTTTCGTTTTGATTTGTTTATTTGCTTCACACAAAGGCTTGTTGCCTCTGTGATGGCAGTTTTGATAATTCCCCATTGTTGCTCCACACCTCCTTCTAGCCTGTTTGCTAGTGCTTTTCTGAGGCACTCTCCCATCTCGCCAAAGTCAGCCCTCCTAAAGTCCAGTACCCTCACTTTTGTATGGCTTGACTCTGTAGCTGAGTTTAACGTGAACCACATTGTTTGATGGTCACTTCATACATGCTGTGTAAGCTCATGCCTGATGACATAGTGTCCACAACAAGACAGTCATATAGCATGTCAGTGGAGAAGGTGATACTATATGTGCTTACCTAGTATGCCACTGGTCCATTCTGAAGTGTTGCTGGGGACATTATGGGTGTCAGCTGGTCCTCAATGTCACATGCACTGCATCAAGTGACTAATGCTATACTCAGACATGTAGGTGACTACATCAGCATCCAAGTGTTCCAGCACTCAGTAACAACCAACATAAGGACTCCACAAGACAAAATATTCGGTGCAAAGCAAATGTTCATTTAACGTGAATACAAATGTCAGTGACAATCCGACTTATGCTACCTATGCCCCAGCACTCCGGCTGTACTCAGCCTTCGTCATCAATGAGCAAACCATGTGTGACACAAAGGCGGCATTCTACAGTATGCCCGGCATGCATTTTTATACATGCTTGCTGCCACCGATTGCACCCACATTGCCATACTGTCACCTTCACCACAGAAACAGTACTCATTTAGAAACAGTAAAGGTTTCCACAGTATCATTGTTCAGGTGTCATGCAATGCAGATAAAATCATCACTAATGTGTGTGTGCCAGATACCCTGGATCTAGTCATAGCTCAATCATATTTGACCAATCATGGCTCAGGACAATCATGGAGGCACATGACGATCAATCAGGTTGGCTTTTAGGTGAGTATGACAGGAGCTATAGGGCATCTTGGGTATTGATTTGCATGTTACTAACTGTTTTGTCCTCCACTGGTGACAATGGCTACGTACTGAAACCCTATATGATGGTGTCCTACTTGTCACCAGCTGCAAAGGCAGAGACACTGTATAATGTAGCATTCTGTAAGACTCATGCTATAGTTGAGCATACTTTGGGAACTGATAATGCATTTCCGCTGTCCAGACAAGACAGTGGCACTGTGGCGTTAGCTCCAGGAAAGGTGCATAAGGTGTCCATTGCCTGCTCCACATTTCACAGCCCAGCTGTAAGGAAATGCATACTCATGCATGGTATACATGGCTTTGAAACATGGAAACATAGAATTTTTAGGCAGATAAGGACTGCTTGGCCCACCTAGTCTGTGCATTTTCCCCCTGCCTACACTATCACCGTAGATCCTACTTGAACTCCAATCCTTTATACCTCCCCTTCCTTCCTTTCCCCTATGATTCCCTTGTGCTTATCCCATGCATTTGTGAACCCCACCACCTCTGCTGAAATTCCAGGAATCTGCCACTGTTTCTGTGAAGGAAGTACTTTCTCACATTCCTCCTCAATTTACCCTCTACAGCTTCATATCATGTCCCATTGTTCCTGAGTACCTTTGTTCTGGAAAATACTTCTCTCTCTTATCTTATTTACTCCTGTGAGATATTTAAAGCTCTCTATCATATTCCCCTTTCCTCCTCTCTTCCAGTGCATATATTCAAGTCCTTAAGTCTCTCCTTGTAGGGCTTCTGGTGCAGATCCTGCACCATTTTAGTTGCCCCATTTTATCTGAGGGATGAGGATCCAGAATCTCCAGCTGACAACATGGCTATACAGGGTGTGCCATGTAAAGAAGGTCTGTCTGGAAGGCAAGCCAGGCACTGCTGGTGCAGAGTGTCATCCAGTGTATGACGTGACCAAATGGTTTCCCAGTGAAGTGTGCAGGTGCTGTTATGAGAGTATTGATAGGCTGTCATGTGACACTAGGATGGTTGTTTTGTTTCTCAGCAGTATGACAACTACTTGTGTATGTGTATTGTGAGTAATGTGAGTGTTTTGTTATTGCTTCACACATGGTTTCATAAGGCAGTTGGACTCTGCCATGCCTAAATACTGTGTCCTCCCTGTTGCTTTACCACCACGTGATCTCTGACTGTCCTATGGTGTGTGTTGGTGAATGTAGCATGAGTGTGTCAGAGGCTCTTTGTGTGTCTCTGGAGCTGGTCTGAGTATTGACTGTGGCTGTGTGATGCCGTGACACTCAGTGAGTTGGCAGGTGTATTGTGCTTTTGTGCTTTTCTTTCCAGGATGTCTACAATATGCCATTACTAACAACAAATACCATGCATCTCAGTGGCCAGTGCATGGCATTGGCTTTTGTGGCACATAGGCTTTCCATCTCCAGCTGTCAGACCTCTGCATACTTAACACCATGTACACATGTGTCTCAACCTCCTAGTGTGTTGTCCTGTGTGGTACACTGGTCCCTCATCCTCACTGTTCCTATTCATTGGGAACGTGTCTCTCATATGTGTACAGGGAGTGTTACCTGTGGGACTAGTCCTTCTGTGTTAGAGTGTGGCTAGGGAAAGCCTGTAGGCATGTAATGTCTCTACACCATCAGTGTCTGTGGTGGTGTGTCCACTAGCATTCTGGTTGACCATCATTATCCTGTGTGTATGGTTGTAACTGGGTTTGTGCAGTGGACATGCCTATCATCCCTGGCACCTGTGATGTTAATAGTGTTGCATAGTGTGGTTCCGTGTTACTGACTGATGTTTGTCCACTGCATAGAATGTTGGTATCTGAATCTGATGGTCCAGAACACCTTGTTCTTCTGACTAGTGCAGTGTGTTCCTACTCATGGATCTCTCCACATCCTGCGGTGAATGTGGTGTCAGCTGCAGCACTTGTTGATGACAGTTCATCAGTTAGTCAATACAGCATACCACTCTTTCCAGTCCGTCACTGTGCCTTGATTGCACCTCACACATTTACCTCATGAGTGTTGTGCCAGTGTGCTATCCATCTGTGGAACCTGTGCCTTCATGCCTGATTGTGTTGGTGGGTGGTATGTAGCCTCTTCGCACTTCCCTCAGAGGTTATGTGCAGGGTGTGTTTTGAGACAGGCAGGGTTCACGGAGGTTTGTTATGCATGCATGGTGTGAGTGTTTCACTTCATATACACGGTATTGTGTCCATTCCATCTTCCTCACCATCTGTCAGTCTTATGGGTATTAGGTCTGTCTTCTGTTTTGGTGTTTGGGGGGGCACTCTGATGTGGATGCTGGATTGGCAGGCCAGTGCCAGCATAAATTTGACCACTAATCATAGGTCATGCCACTTGTGTTTCATGGCTCCCGGTGTGCATGGTCCATGTCACAATTTCCACCTGCTGAATGCTGAAGTTGGTTACCCTCCCTGTGGATGCTCCAACCACAGTACCTCTCCTGTGGCCAGCTCCTCATGTGGTTCCTTGTTCTCATACTGTGGGGGTCCTGTGGTGGGTTTTTATCCTTTGCTGACATCTGTCCACTATTCCTGGATCATGGTGCTGGGGTTTCATGTGGTGGAGGCCTGTTATGCTCTTCCATGTCTGCATTCACATCTGTGTCTGCTTAGTGGCCATTTATGTAGTCATCACTGCACAAATCACCTTTTGTGCTGGAGATAAGGGGTGGGTTTGTGTAGTTTTGTTCCTCCCACCACAGCATACACACACACATATACACTCTTACTCACTTCTCTGCCCACAGTTGTTGCCAGTGATGCATACTACACATTGCACATGGACTATGTGCCGCATATCAGCGCTGGGTTATTTGTGTTCCTTTCCCATGCATTCTCTCTCTCTCATTAGTGTGTAGGGCCCATTATGTGCTAAAATTGAAGTGGCTGAGAAATAAATTATGTAGTTACAAGAGGATGCAAAAGTCATCAAAGACCTATGAAAGGAATACTGGTGCCCAGCATCAGATTCCCTAGTATCAGTCAGTATCTTGACTAAAGAACAGTCGAAAATCATCAAGGCCATCCCTTTGCACTTGCCTGTCTTCTTGCAATTTGCCAGCTAGCTGCTATGGCCCGCAGGCTAGAAGGCTTGTGGAGGCATACACACATCGCAGTACTGTTTCTGTACAATCCCACCTGCTGACACTTTAACAATCCTACAGATAAAGATGTATATTTTTAGCACAGTAACACCAACTGTTACAACTTGTTGTGACTGAGGGCACCATGACAGTGGTATGCTGATACCTTTAGTCATGATGAAATGTGATACTGGGCACCACTGAAACATTAGCAGACTGGTTTCTCTCAGTTCACAATCTAAGGCACGTGTAAGAGATTTTAGAAAATGGGCTTTTTATTTCCTGGCATCTGATTGGCTGGTACCCTTGCCAGAAGGGTACATTAACTTATAATAGATGTCCAGGAAATAAAATTTCAACAAATTGCCCTTGACATTCAAGTATCCTTGTGCAACTCTGCCTGCTCATTGGCCAAAATCACTCTATTCAATTTGAAATCAGAGCCATTTTTTATCTCACTTAGTGAGTGACACTTGCACCCCCAAGGCTCCCTCATTTAGTGCCAGCACATCCACAATGAGAGAAGCACCCCACTCTCAGCAGGATCCCCCCAATACACTATAGTCTCCATTTTACAGTACAGTCTACATTATACTCAACCGATTCGTGATCCCTGCTTTGCCATCTCCACACACAGAGCGGCCACGACCCCTGACCCTGAACACAGCATGCCAACTTTACCAACCACGGCCCCCACACTGGAACCTCACAAACTGAAAATTAACAAGGACCTGGTATGCAGACACAATGACACCCTGCAAAGTAAGGGAAAGCTGCCATATACTCTGCCAAAACATTTCTCCTACTCAGGAAAAAAAAGTTTCCTTTTTAAACCAGTAGCGCAAGCACGTTGTGTGCTCAGCACTATTCGCAGACATCAATAAAGTTAACTGTGTGCTTGAGTCACGCCAGCTTCACTCTCACTCCAGCAAGAAATGTCCTATTGTTTTACACATGAAAAAAAAAACAGCTTCTGTTCAAAACCATGACACCTTACCGGAAAGAGCTACCTCACTCAACATATTCAGTATCTATGTGACAGGACTGAAGTGAAAGCAATACTATTTCTCCATGGCTTCTGGTCCCCAGAAGAGGTAGTGGGGACCAGAATAAAAACATTCAAAGAGTCTCAATACTCATTCAGTCCCAGTCCTCAGGACACCCAGCAAGGTCCGAGGAAAAGGTAAACACAAACAAAAAAGAAAGGGGGAAAAAACAGGCAGGCAATGGCAATCACACATAATAGCTCCCTTTAGTGATGATTAGTGGTGCAACCATTGCCAGCAGTAGAGGGACTACTTTATAAAAAAAGACAAAAAATTAAATTCTTGTCATTTTATAGCATTACTTCAGGTTTTTTGTAATCCTACAAAAAATGACACATCTAGACCATTTTTCTAACTGCAATAATACCCTCCAGGGTGGGTGGTATGGGCAATACCGGACCTTCCAGGAGCTTTAAGGCCCTCCACCTGTGACATCAAGCCTCATTACATGCCTGGGCGGTCCGGTATTGCACAATACCACCCACCCTGTTGGGTATTATTGCTTGTTTAAAAATCGGAGTCACAAGTTGGAAAATCTAGAAAATAACTCTTATCGAAATGGGCATGTTGTTGGCTTACCAGAGGTGCTAGATGCCAACTTTCTGACGTTACTGACTGTACTGCGTGCTTATTGAAGTGCTTAACTTACTATTGGAAAAATACTCCTTTGGTTGCAAACACATTTAGAATTGTTATAAAAAAAAGGGGGAAGTACTTGATAAGAAATTCGGGTGTAATGGCCACCCAAGGAACAGAACCAACTTTCAAACAAACCAGAAGATGAACTATTTTATTTACTCTCCTCTTTGAAATGGACAGAGACTTAGTGATAAGGCTTACTACTTTAGATCAAAAGGTTTACTATAGCCATACATTCTACATCCACTCAAATGTGGAATTCGCCACTCAACGGTGTCAAAAGCATTTACATGTTCAAAGAAGCACTTCAGATTACAATCCATTTTAAAGGAAAACTACACCCAAAACTTGAACAAATATATGTTGTGCAGAGTGTTTTAATTTGTATGTGACTTTCTAGTGTTTCCTTCCCTCTGACTGGTATTAGGAGTTTTTCCCAAATTAGCCTGCTAGCTTTATACTAGTTTTACGACCCCTGGGGATCTTCATACCTGATAGTGTAATTGTATTTCTTGTTCCCACAGTGCATCTTATCTCACGTGACTGTGATGTAAGAGAGACCCGACATTCAGCACACACACATGCCAAACAAACTAAATATCTTGGAAGCTTTACAAGCTGCACAAAAATTACCAGCAGCAAAGTTTTTCAGGACAGTAAAACCTTTAGGATGAGCGTGGTCACCCAGCTGAATTCTACAGATTTTAAAATATAGCCATCTCTATTGTTGTGAACTGATTGTAATGCAATGCTTTCTGCTGGATTTATGGGCTCTGCTACATCACCATCACATGAAACAAGGTGCACTGTAGGACAAAGAAATGCAATAAAGCTATTTGATATGGTGATCTCCAGGGGTCGTAAAACTACTCTAAAGCTAGCAGGCTAATTTAGGAAAAACTCCTAATACCAGTCAGAGGGAAGGAAACACTAGAACTTCACATACCAATTAAAACACTCTGCACAGCACATATTTTTT
The DNA here is from genome assembly GCA_016271365.2 of Neoceratodus forsteri. Lineage (NCBI taxonomy): Eukaryota > Metazoa > Chordata > Ceratodontiformes > Ceratodontidae > Neoceratodus > Neoceratodus forsteri. Next base: position 1,097,087,046 of record CM057454.1, on the reverse strand, counting down.
CAAGTTTTGGGTGTAGTTTTCCTTTAAGGTAACATTCAGTGAAGTGCACCTTTCTGAGTTATAAAAATAGTTGGTGCATCTTCTTTGATACTGATTAACTAAATAATTGCTTGAGGGGGAAAAAAGAAAAAATGCAGCCATCAGAAACTGACACAACTTCAAAAGAAAAATCGACTAGAGAGCCTCATCATGGAGGAAACAGTGCGATGGATGTGAAGCTTAAAATGGGACTGATCTGACTTTTTCATTCTTTTGATAGCATTTTCTTTTTCCCTTTGTTATATTTCATATGTTGTATCCTTTGTAGTCTGCCTTATTTGTTTTCTACCTAGCAGTACATTTACTGAGGAATTCAGAGGGACAAATACTGGATGTTGATATGATCCAAAAATAAATGAATCTCAAACCTGTCTTGAGACTGAAATCAACACTGCAGCAAACTGTAGTTGGTTTTAACATGTCCCTGTCTAGCCATCATTAATATTTATTGAAAATAGTTACGTTTAAACAAGAGGCACCTCCTCAAGGGGTGCTGGAAATGGAAATAACTTGGACACTGGGCTTCCAATCAAAAGTCTGCCTTCTGATCTCATTGGATCACCATAGCATTGTGATATGGTAGCTTACACTGGCACAAGACTGCTTGTAAAGTTTTTGGGGCTTGTGTAAGGTCTCGTGCAAACTTTAAATGTATGCAAGCTAAAAAGACAAAGAATCTTAGCACAAAAGTATTGAGGCAAGGGTTACACAAAAAGGGCATTGGAAGTGAAGCCAGATTTTAAAGAAAAAAAATCACATATATCCTGAAAATATAAAGCACAATGGAGTGTATATGCCAATCGTCATGAAAAGTTAAGCTCGTTCTGTGTTAAGATGGCATGCATGGTGAGAATGGCCTCTCACATAGTCGGCACAATTTGAGAACAGAAGACACACATGTGTGTTTCATCTTTCTTAAGACTCATTAGTGTGCCTCACCTGTATATGATGCTTTGTGTTACCAGCATATGTATGATTTTGTATTTCTTTAAACATATAGCTCGGTCTGATTAGTCAAATGCTGTAGCTAGCTTGTAAGGACTTTAAAAGAACTTGTAACAGGCTAAAAGTTGCTAGTAATTTCCCTGAACAGGGATCCCCTCACCCAACATGTCTAAGGCTATACAGTAGAATAGCCCATGATTGTGCAGTATGACAGATAAAATGTTGATGGTTGGCTAATTTTGAAGCCATTGCTGTTAATACGCAAATCAGGTTTTGCATGAGATGATACAGTGATTTTGTCTAACACATCCATCTTATTCAGGCCTAGGCATGTGCATGTAGTCCCACTTACTGTTGGAGTATTATAAATTACTCTGGCCTCTTTTATTTGTTATGTCTTTCTAGCTACAAAAACAAGAATACCTGATTTTGAATGCTGACTGTAAATTATGTGACAGTATAAATTGCTTGCTATTTGACAATACTATTATTACTTGATCTATGTAAAAGGGTTCACATTACTGTCCATTTATTTCGCACCAGTCCCCCTGGTTGCTCCTGTAAACCTGATTGAGTCCCTGTGAGCTCACCCAGTTTACAAAATAAACTATTTAATTAAATAAAATATTTTGTTTTAGCCAGTCGGTGGAGCTTATTTTGCAGTGCTGCTCTGTGTACAGGACTGATAGTGTCAAATAACTTATGCTAGTACCAGTCTTATGGTCAAGCCAAATTGTAGGGGCATAGCAAACTGAAACCAATGTTTTTATAATCAGCATCACTACTGCTCTATTTTGTACTGTTTATTCTAAAACATAAATGGTATAAATGTTTCCAGAGTTCCATTTAGTGAACAGTATGGTTCTAAGGCCACAGTATTTACTTGAGTAGACTATTTTTGTCCAGTAGATAGTTTATTAACTGAGTGGTATAACACCAACTTGTGACTTTTTGTTTCCCTAACAGAGTGAGGGTAGTGACTGTGAATTTCCTGCCAATCTACAGAATTCTCCAGAGAACAGGCTTTTGATTAAACGTATGCTGATTAAATGTGCTGATGTTGCGAATCCATGCCGATCTCTGGACCTGTGCATTGAATGGGCAGGGAGGATCTCAGAGGAGTATTTTGCACAGGTAATTTTGCATCATTGTTACTACCATGATGGTGGCTTTAAAAGCTTCATTGCTTGACAGTATGGGCATGGGTTTGATGAACAATAGATGAGCCAAATGTCTAATCATTAGTTTTATAGAGATTATGATAGCATGCAGTTCATGGAACTCTGCAACTGCAAGTTGCCTTAACAATGAATGACAAGCTGCTGCAGTGACCTAGGGTTCAAGGTGCTCACGCTCAAGGGATTCATGTGACCTTCATCACCAATATCTCCTCCATTGGCTACATCTTTGGAATTGTAAGTTGTCAGCTAAATGACTTCTTCTGTTCAGTATTCACTAGGGAGGATAGTGGTCCCTTGCCAGAGAGTGGCAAAAAAGCAACTGATAGAGGGGGTCCCAAAAATGAAACTGCAGAAATTTACTTGTGAAAGAATCAAAAGGGGGCTGGCAGCCCTGAACATAACAGACAACAGTCTTCAACCCTGAAGAATCACATGGGATGGTTTACAGGCCACTGGGGCAGGAAGAAGGAAAAGATAAGGTATTGGTTGCTGAAGTGTGGGGGGTGGCAAAATGGAAGGTTGTAACACTGGGAGAGCACTGAACATATCAGTCAACAGTCTTCAACACTGAAGACTCACATAGGGATGGTTTATAGGCTACTGTGGCAGGGAGAAGGGAGAGGTAAGAAACTGGGTGCTGAAGTAGGGAGGGGCAGCAAAGTGGGAGGTTGTAATAGTAGGAAATCTCAAACTGCCAGAGTTCTGCTTATACTTCTGCTTAGTATTCACTAGGGAAATTAGCAGGCCTTTTCTGGAGAGTGGCAAAATGGCAGCTGATAGAGGGTCCCAAACATACCTCTCAACCTTTTGTCCCCCAAATGTGGAACATTGCCTGTCAAAATGTGGAGCAAATGGGCAAAATGTGGAACACTTAATCAAATCTTTACCTAAGAAGCTCAAAACACTGTTAACATGTTGCATTTATGCTCAGAAAGTCTGTTATTAATTGAATAATATATTGTTTTGCATCATTTACCATGAATTGTTGCTTTAAAATGTTGACTTTGAATGTGAAACAGTCCTCACAATGTGGAACAGGGAGCTTTTGTGAAGTAAAATGAGGAACGTTCCTCGTAATGTGGTACAGTTGAGAGGTATGGTCCCAAAAAAAACTGCAGAAATTTACTGGAAAGAGTCCAAAAGGGGCTAGCAGCACTGAACATACACAAGGTCCTGGGGCCACATGGGATGCATCTGAGGCTGCTAAGGGAACTGCCACTGGTGTTAGCTGAACCCTTGCTGTGGCTACTCAATTACTTCATGCAGCAAGGGGTGGTTGCCAGAAACTGGAGGATACCGGGTGCGGTTCTGCTGCACAAGGGATGGGACAAGGAGTAGCTGGGAAACTATAGACCCTGAAGACTTGCATAGGAATGGTTTACATGCCACTGGGGCAGGAAGAAGGGAGATACAAGGAACTGGTTGCTGAAGGTGGGGGAGCACAATGGGAGATTGTAATAGTGGGAGAGCCCTGAACATATCAGTCAACAGTCTTCATCCCTGAAGGCTCACATAGGGTGGTTTATAGGCCACTGAGGCAGGGAGAAGGGAGAGATAAGGAACTGAGTGTTGAAGTAGAGAGGGGGCAGCAAAGTGAAAGGTTGTAATAGTGGGAGATCTCAACCTGCCAAACTTCTGCTTGTCCTTCTGTTTAGCATTAACTTGGGAGATTAGCGAGCCCTTGCTGGAGAGTGGCAAAAAGGCAGCTGATAGAGGGTCCCAAAAATGAAACTGCAGAAATTTATGGGTGAAAGAGTCAAAAAGGGGCTAGCAGCCCTGAACATAAATAAGGTCCTGGGGCCAGATGGGATGCATCTGAGGGTGCTGAGGGAACTGGCATTGGTGTTAGCTGAACCCCTGGTGGGGCTACTCAATTGCTCAACACAGCAAAGGCTGGTTCCCAGAGACTGGAGGATGGTGGGTGTGGTTCTACTGCACAAGGGAAGGGACAAGGAATAGCTGGGAAACTAATCATTCATCAGACTTACCTCTGTTGTAGGGAAACTGATGGAGACACTAGTCAAAGAAGATCTAGAGGAATACTTGGAGGAAAATGAATTTCACAATAGTAAACAGCATGTATTTGTGACAGGGAGGTCTTGTCAGACCAACCTGATAGTATTCCTTGACTGGATAACAAATGTAGTTGATAAGGGCCGTGTTGTAGCATTACTGTACTTCAACTTCAGCAAGGCATTCAACTCAGTGCCACATCCAAGGCCGCTGAAGAAGATGGGGGAATGGCTAAGGAAATACTAAGGTGGGGAGGGAGTTGGTTGGAGGAGAGTCAGTAGAGAGCTGTGGTGAATGGGTCAGATCAGAAGAAAGAGAGGTCACTAGTAGAACACTACAGGAATCTGTTCTGGGCCCAGTCCTCTTCAATATGTTCAGCAGCGATGGCCGGCCCAGTGGCATAAAAGGTTGAGGCACTATGCACCTAACCTGTCCCACACTGGTGACCTGAGTTTGGGAACAAGCTCCGGGCATCGGCACTTGGCCAAGAGGGGAGAGGATTGAGCAACCAATGACTGCTGTCCTCTCCCAGGGATAGGGTGGGATGCGATCTCACTCCTTGACTGCCATCTGGTGGAGGCTCGGTGGCAGTGGCAGAGTTTGAGTGCCATAGAAGGGAGGGGCCATGGTTCAGTAGCTTGCATGCTACTCCATGTGTGCACGCTTACATGCTACTGCAGCTAGGGAATGGGGAGAAAACAGAAAAGGGAAAGTGCCAGCTTTGTGAAGCCCTGCCTGCCTGCCCTGTTCCTGCATCACCACCTATCCACTGCTCAATTCTGGATGACAGTCACTGGGTGGGAAGGATGGTTCGCCCCTTTCCGGACTCACCCGGGGGGGTCCATAGGGGAATTCTCAGGGACAGTCGGTTGGGAGGGTGAATGCTTGATGGAGGTGGCAGGGAAAAGGCTCATAGCCTGCTGGAGCCAACCCACTGCAGAGAAAAAGCTGTATGAAAAAAACATATATGTTCCTCAGTGACATGGGAGAAGGAATCCAGGGTGGAGTGTGTCTATTCACAGAAGACACTAAGTTCCATGGTAGGGCTAACAATGTTGAGGGGATGAGGGAGTCACAGAGAGACCTGCAAAGGCTGGACAGCTGGTCCGAAGTCTGGCAGCTGAAATTCAATGCTAAAAAGTGCAAAGTTATGCACTTCGGGAACAAAAACTCCACAACAGATTATTGTATGGGGGAGGTTAAGCTGGACACAATATCAGAGGAAAGGTACCTAGAAGTCATCATCAGTGACCCCCTTAAACAAACAAGTCAATGTTACAAGAGCTTTAGCAAGGCTAACAGGATGCTGGGGTGCACTGGGAGATGGTTCAACAGTAGAAGACAGGCGGTATGTTAGCACTGTATAGGTCTCAGGTGAGGCCTCACATGGAGTACTACGCCCAGTTCTGGAGTCCCCACCTAAAAAAGGCCAGGAACAGACTAGAGAAAGTACAATATAGGATGACCAAGATGATTCAGGGCCAGGAAGACAGATCCTGTGAGGATCTGTTGTGTCTGTGCCCAGCACAAACAGCAGATTCCTGGATAGTGGTGCTGGTCAGAGAAATAATCACAAGTAGAATGTAATAAAACAGTTTATTACATATACTCATGCCACTGCAAGTGAAGTGAAGCAATCACAAGGGAGACAGCTTGACCTCAGCCCTCGGGTATGGTTCTTTCTCTCCGAGGAGCTGGTGTGCATACAATTATATATGACTGATAAGAGGGCAGTTACAGATATGATAAACATACAGCATTGGATAAGGCACTTAAATAAGGCAGCTTCCTTGGGCAGTTACATAGGAAATAAGGAAGAATTTCTGAACAAAAGAAATTCATAGTCAGCAACAAAATAAGTGTTATCAGTTCTTATTTCCAGACAGTGTGAGTCTGGAAATACTTGCAACGTAATCACAAAAGCAAACAACATATCACAGTAGTGGAAAACTACAGAATACGAGTGATTATGATTATAGCAGAATATATGTGAAAACTAGAAACAGCATATTTGGCAGAAACATATCATATAGGTAAAACATTATGAGACTGTGGTAAGGCACGAATACTTGTAGGTGTATAATGTTACAGTTACATGTGGGTCAGTTGGTGGTATATAACCCAGTCATAACAGATCGAATAGACACTGAACATGTATTCACTAGAAACTAGAAGTGAAAGGGGGAATATGACAGACCTTCAAGTTCCTGGAAGGAATTAACAAGGACTGTGAGAAGATATTTAACAGAAACAGGGAAGACAGGAGATTTCACAAGTGCAGGTTAATGGGGAAGATTTAAAAAGAATATGACGAAGTATTATTTTACACAAAGAGTGGCTGAGCCATGGAATGGTCTGCTAGCAAAGGTGGTGGGTGCAAAAACCATATATGGCTTCAGACACAATTGGGATAGAGTCAAAGATATAATAACTACTAAGCTAGAAGTGTAGAGTGGAAACATGGATAACAAAAGGTGGTAAGAATGTAAGGGAAGACCCCACAGAGACAATAGATCCCGGGGTAGGATAGGGTAATGTGTAGTCAGACTGGATGGACCATCAGTCTTCTTCTGTTGCCATTATGTATGTTTCTGTGTTAAAACTGGAGACCTAGATTTTAAAAGAGCCAGTTTTGGAGAAATAAGGGGAAAATTAAAAGCAGATTGGTGGGAGTTGAGGGGGCAGGGGGTGGAAGTGAAATGGGCCATCATAAAGAATAGCCTCCTGGTGATCGCTAGCTGCTGCTGGAAACAGATGGGGAAAAGAAAGTTACAGAACACCAATCTGGTTCACAAGGGAGATGGAATGTGCAGTGGGGGAGGCTTTTAGGAGGTATAAAGGCAGTGAGAAGGGAAACAAGAATGTCTACCTTGCAAAAGTGACTGAAGCCAACAGAGTAGTGGGAAAGGCTAAAGCAGAAAAGGAGCTAAGGATAGAGGGAGAAGTTAAAGAGGGGAATACAGCCTTTTTCCACTACATTAGGGGCAAAAGACAGATGAGGAAGACACTGTCAAGCTGAAAAAGGATGAAGGGTGGGTGGAGGATAATAGACGTAAAGCTGAAATACTGAATTATTACTTCTTTTTTTTGGTATTTAACAAGGAAAAGAATGGGCAAGTACCACAGGAAAAAGTTAGGCATAGACCAGAAGGGGGGACAAAACTGTGTATGGAAACAATAGCCTTGGAGAGGGTACTCAAGGGGCTTGATGCCGTGGTAGTAAATAAATCTCCAGGATTAGACAGCCCTCACCCAAGGTTGCTGAGAGAAATGGCACAGGTGCTGGCTGCACCCCTGGCAGACTTCTTCAACTGCTCCCTAGAGACTAGAGAGGTTCCAAAGGACTAGAGTAGAAATGGTACTGTACCCCTGCACAAAAGAGAGGAAAGGATGAGCCAGTGACTTACAGACCAATCCGTTTGCCATCAGTAGCCAGCAAACTACTGGAAACAATAATCAAGGACAGACCAGGGGAGTTCCTAGTAGCAAATGCAAGATGTAAGGCAGCATAGGTTTGTGGCAGGAAGGTTTTGTCAAACAAGTTTGATGGACTCTTTTGACTGGAGGCTGAGAGTTGTTGATAAGGGTCAGGAAGTTGATAAACTGCATCTGGACATTAGCAAGGCATTTGACTGTCTTTCACACAAGAGGCTAGTCAAGAAACTGGGGTACCTTGGAGCAGGTAACAAATCAGCACGGTGGATGTGGAACTGGCTAGGAGAGGACACAGAGGGTAGGATTTAATGTGGAATTCTGGGGTGCAATTGAGGTCGCTAGTGGGATCCTACAAGAGTTAGTGCTCAGGCAGGCACTCTTTAACATAAAGCAACACAGAAGAAAGTATTAGAGGGAAAGTCTACCTATTTGCAGATGACACAAAGCTCTGTGGCAGGGCTGAGTGTGAGGAAGAATCCATAATTTGAAAGGAGACTTAGAGAGGCTTGAGAGGTGGTCAGAGATCTGGCAGCTGGGCTTCAGTGCCAAAAAATGCTAAATCATGCATGTGAAAAACAAAACTCCAGGGGTGGAGTAATAATAATAATAATAAAGTTTATTTCTCACAGCACCTTTCAGCCATCAAGGCACTTTACAGAAAGATAAAAATCATGACAAAATTATGACAAGCATTAAAATAATCAGAGGATCAAATTTAATCAGTGCCACCAAAGGCATGGCACCATAAATATGTTTTCAGCGCCTGTTTGAACCCCCCACGGTCACGCACTCCCAAAGCTGACAGGGTAGAGAATTCAAGAAGGTCGGGGCTGCGTGCATAAATGCACGAGCCCCAGAAGATTTCAAAGACACCCTGGGAATCTCTAGCAACCTCACGTCAGACGAACGCAGCTGTCACACCGGGTGATAAGGCACAAGGAACTCTTTCAAGTAGTCAGGGCCAAGTCCATGCAGGGCTTTATAAGTCAGTAAACCGACTTTAAAGGTGATCCACCACCTAACTGGCAGCCAGTGCAGATCACACAGCACAGGTGTAATATGGGAAAAATGGGAAGTTCCCGTCAGTAATCGTGCTGCCGCGTTCTGCACGAGCTGCAGGTGGTGGATATCAACCCCAGACAGCCCTTAGTAAAGGGAGTTACAATAATCTGGGTGTGAGGTCACAAAAGCATGGACCAGAGAAGGCAGGTCCCCAGACGGAACCAGGTGCTTAATCCTGGAGATATTTCTAAGGTGGTAAAAGGAAGCCTTGACGATGACCAACACCTGAGCTCGTAGAGTCAGCCCATCATCAAGAACTACCCCCAGGTCTCGCACTCGTTCAGAGGTCGGTATCTGAAGGCCCCCGAGAAAAATTCCAGAGGGCCAAACAGCCCAAAACCCCTCTATCTGGTTACCCGGGTCCACTACCATCAGCTCCGTCTTTCCAGAGTTCAACTTTAGCCAGCTCGAATTCATCCAGTCCTGGATTTCGACAAGGCAGGAATTAAGTACAGAGACAGCTCTATCCTGGTTGGGGGCAAAAGACAGGTAGAGCTGGGTATCATCAGCATAACAGTGAAACCTCAGCCCATATAATCTTACAATGTCTCCAAAGGACAGCATATACACTGCAAACAACATGGGGGACAGCACTGAACCCTGAGGGAACCCACAAGGCAGGGAGAATGGGTCTGAGGAAAAAATCCCAGACACCACTCTTTGACTCCTGCTGGTGAGGAAGGATGTAAACCATCTGAGGACTGTATCCATCAATCCACAGATGGATACCAGATCTCCAAGCAGCACCCCATGGTTTACAGTGTCAAAAGCTGAGGAGAGATCAAGGAGCCCCAAGGTAGAATGGCTTCAGGACTTCCGGCGTGATGGCTGCCTGAATAAGTTCCCTCGTGATTAGCTCCTGTACCAACCCCACTCAAACCCATTTTTTTTAGCAGCTTTCAACATCTCCTGCAGCTAAAAATAGATCGTGATGAAAGGAATACCTTAATCGCATCGCGCTGTGAGAGAAAAGCCGAAAACCTAAAGGAGATGGACGTGGAAATGAAAAAGGCTGCCTTAAAGCACACTCCTCTGTTCACCCCAAGCAAGGAGAAGCTCCCTAAGTGAACTAAAGTGCCGACAGAAGACCTGATCCCATACAGCCAGCAACCTGAAGCGCTCAGTGAGAAAAGATTTCTAGAAGAGCTAATACCTATGAAAGATACGTTATTGGTTTTAGCCTCTGAATTGAGAGGTGTAAGGGCAGCACTGGATCAGCTCTCTACACGGACCTCGGATAACGAGGCCCATATATCCTCGCTGGATGACTGGCGGCAGCGCCTGGAGCCAGAATTGGGGCTTATGCGGCAAAGGCTCAAGAAAGCCGAAGAGAAAATGGAGGACCTTGAAGGGAGATCGAGGAGGAACAACTTGGTGGTGTTGGGACTGCCTGAGGGGGAAGAGGGTCCAATACCCATGGTGTTTGCCCAGAAACTTTGTGAAAAATTAGTGGGGCCCTCCCCCAATGGTCCTACTTATATAGTCGAGCGGGCACATCGCTCTCTAAGGCCCATGCTGCCTGCAGGTTCTCCTCCCATGCCCTTTTTGTTCAAATTGCTCAACTTTTTAGATAAGCAGCATATTATTGCTAAATTAAAGGCGCTACAAGAAATCAAATGGGAGGGCAAAACGATAAGAGTGGCACAGGACCTGCCATATTCAGTGAGACAGAAGAGGTCTGCCCTGCATCCTGTGGTTACCAAGCTCATCTCCGCGAGTATTAAATTCAGAGTCCGATACCCAGCTACCCTACAGATGTTCCACGAGGGCACCTGGCAATCGTTTGAAACCTCGGAAAAGGCATCTGTGTTCTGCAAGCACAAGTTTCCTGACTTGTTTAAATGAGACTGCAGTGACATCTAGTGGCTACTGGGTATAACTAGAAATGTATAATTTGAGATCTGTGCTTTATAGATTTTAGTTTTCATAAAACAAAATGTCAATTTGTGTTAACTAAGTTATTTAAAAGGTAAATAATTAGTGGAAAAGGCCTGTGATCCCTAAATATGAGGGAGTATAAATGGGCTACACGGAAACATGAAAAAGAAAAGGGAAATACCTCCTATTTAATCCAAAGTGTTAATGGGTTGGAACCCTCTAGTATTAGGAGGTTTGTTATATGGATTTCGGTGGGGGGTTCTCTTTTTGTTTTTTACATAGCCAATTGGCTAAAAGAATATCTTGGCTTTATCCAATAGTTCTGTTGGGATTGGAGAGAGTTTAAAACCCTGTTTGAAACTTGTAATTTTAGAGTCTGGGACGTTAACTTTCAAAGTTGATAAGCTGCTGGGGGAGTCCCTTAGTAGCTTTTGGACAACAGAAGTAAGGATCCTTATATAAATGAAATTATTTTTCTTGGCATGATAATAAGTGTCCTGGGAAAGCATATTGGAGAAAAAAAACGTACGGGATTTGGGTGGGGGAGTAGGTATTAGCAGTGAGAGAACTCTTTGGGTGGCATGGTCGTCATCATGCCAGATAAGGTGGTAGGAGGGCAGTCACTTGGTCTGGGGAACAAAAGAATTGAATTAGTCGACAGGGTAGACTATGAAGGGGATGGGATAAAGGGCTGGGGAGGGTGTTAAGGTTGTGAATGAATATGGGTGGGAAGAGATTGGGGAAGATAGGAGGTGGGTAGAGTGGGGGAGGAGGGAAGGAAGGGGGGGAGGAACCAGAGCCATTTTTATCATAACTTTTACAGGTGCTAACAGCATTAGTTACTACCCTAATGGATCCCCAAATTATTCAGCTCAGTATGAAAATTATATCATGGAATGTTAAAGGTGCCAGGTCTAGGGTAAAGCGGCTTCAGATAATCAAGCATCTAGTGGTACTGAACTGTCACGTCACCTTCTTGCAGGAGACACATATGTTGGAAACAGAGAATAATCTACTAAGAAGGGGTAATATTGGGACAGTGTATATGGCAGGGATATCCACAACCCAGCATGGTGTGGCAATACTGGTAGCCAAGGGCACTCAGTTTCTCGAACTCGAAAAAGTGGCTGATCCCCAAGGCAGGTTTATCTTCCTGAGGGGGATTTTAAAGAACAGGGAAGTCCTTATAGGAACAATTTACGGGCCGAATAAGGATTCCCCAGAATTCTTTGCCAACCTATCACTAACCCTTGCTCCTTTTAGTGGTCTACCTATAATTCTTGCGGGAGACTGGAACATAGTTATAGACTCTGCCCTGGACAGATCCTCTTCAACAGGATCTACTCTTTCCCCAGCCCAAAGATCTCTGCAAGACCATATGGAAGTTTGTGGCTTAATGGATCCCTGACTTGCTTTGAATCCGGGTGAGAGGGTTTACACCTTTTATTTCCCTGTGCATAAATCCTTTTCCCTGATCGATTTTTTTCTGGTTAATCAGAGAGTAATTGCAGGCCAGCAGAGAAGTGGGATCACCCCCAGGGAGTTATCCGACCATTCCCCAATCTGGTTGGAAGTCAATCTAGCTCCAAGTATCCAAAAAGATACTGCATGGAAATTAAACTCTCAGCTTCTTAATCAAGAGGACGTAGTCAATCGGATTAAAGATTTTATGAAGCAATTTTGGGTCTAAATGAAGGATCTATCCCTGATTTTGACAAAATATGGTGCGCTTTAAAATGTGCTGTTTGGGGGGAGTTTATTAGAATTTCGGCTACCAAGAAGCAGAAGCAAGATGCAAAAGCCAAGGCTCTCTTAAAGGAAATTAAGGCCTTAGAAATGTCATTATCAAACCCTCCACTAGATGAAGAAATGTTACGTTTAGTAGTGTTACGGAATGATTATGCGGAAATTTTGAGGGAAAGAGTGGAGTACGCTCTCTTCAGAACCGAAGCTAAATACATTGAACAAGGGGATAAAGCCAGTCATCTTTTGGCGATGAAGCTTAGAAAACAAGAGGAGTCCCGCTTGGTTCCTTTTGTGTTTTCCCTATTGAATAACACTGTCCTAACCAACCCCAGGCAAATTGCCAAAGAGTTTGAACAATATTATAGGCAATTGTATAGCCGTCCTGACCCCAACCCTCCACCTAATGAAATCCGGGAATACCTGCTATCCTCATCACTGCCCTCGTTGGGGGTATCCCAGCAGGAATTCTTGGCACGTCCTATCTCTCAGCAAGAAATTAGGGAGGCTATTAGGTCTCTAACCAAAGATTAAGCCCCGGGCCCAGATGGAGTTCCATCTAATTTTTATAATGTTTTTGAGGCGGAATTGTGCCCTATTCTTCTTCGTCTGTTTAATTTTATATGTGAGAAGGGAATTACAGACACAACACTTTTGGAGGCCATTATTGTGGTTTTGCCGAAACCAGGTAAGGAGAAGAATAGGGTTATGAATTTTCGTCCTGTATCATTAATGAATTATGATATAAACATTTTCGCCAAAATATTGGCAGCAAGGGTGTCCAAAGTTTGGATGGGGCTTATGAGTCCTGAACAAATTGGGTTTGTGCAGGGCAGAGTCTCATCAGACCATATCCGTAAGTTGGTGCATGTCTTCTACGTGTCCAGAGATGCAGAGAAACCAATGGCTTTGGTTTCTCTGGATGCAGAGAAGGCATTTGACAGGGTCAATTGGATATATTTGTTTGATGCCCTGGCTATAATGGGTTTTCCAACCTCTTTTATTTCTTGGGTCAAGGCATTATATTCAGAACCTACAGCAAAAGTCTGCTGCAATGGAGTTTTTTCCTCGGCCTTCCCTTTAAAATCAGGTACTAGGCAGGGCTGTCCACTTTCCCCATTATTATTTAACCTATACTTGGAACAGTTGATACGACAGTTAAAGGATTCACCAACATTGCAAGGTATTAGGATAGGGATGTTTCACTTGAAATTATCGGTTTATGCAGATGATATTCTTCTGCATGTCACTAATCCCTGTGAATCTATCCAAGCTGCCCTTCAGATAATCTACAGGTCTCAAACTATAAACTTAACATCAGTAAATCAGAAGTGATGCCCTTGAACCCCTTGCTTTCCAGGGAAGATATTACCCCGTTAGCCATGGCGTGGACTACTCATCTTAAATACTTAGGAATAATTTCATCTACATCAGGGACCCTGATGAAAAAGTTGAACTTAGATAAAATAGTTAAAGATATCCAATTGGATTTAAATAGGTGGAACTCTGTGCACTTATCTCTCTAAGCAAGGGTTAGTGCGATTAAAATGAATGTATTACCGAGGGTATATTATTCACTTAAAATGTTGAATGTTTATCTTCCCATGAATTGGTTCTGTAGGCTCCATAGCATAATCTCCCAATTCATATGGAGAGGCAACCCCCCCCCCCCCCGGGAGCATATAATCGTTTAAGCACCTCAATGCAATTTGGAGGTTTAAAACTTCCTAATTTATACCACTATTACTTAGCTAGTCACATGTCTAAATATATGCGCTGGAGGGCTATCTTTTCGGATATAGACAATGCTGCCAAATTTCCCATTTGGTTACAACTGGAGCAGCATTTATTAGCTGGGTTATCCCCAGAGAGCCTCTTGTTCATAGCCCCGGGAAAATTACCTAGCATTCTGCAAGGCTTGGTAATATATGTGTCACTAAAGGTCCACTCACGGTTCTGCAGGTCAATGAAATACAATAACCAAATGGACCTCTCACAACCACTGTTTAATAACCCCAATTTCAAAGTAGGAGACAAGACAATTGCTGCTCCCAAAGAATGCCTTAACCCCCAGATTAAAGTCCACAATCTGGTAGTTGATGGTAAACTAGGGGGAACGTCGGAAATATTAAGTTTCCTTCAGCTTCCCAATAAATACTCCTTTTTTGTGCTCCAAATTAGGTGCACGCTGATAAAGTGGTTCAGTTCAGGAATATGGAGTATGCAACAGGTGCCTCCTTTTCAAGAGCTCCTTGAATGTGTCAAGCAATCCCACGCAGTCTCCCAGTTGGTTTCAGTGTTACATGGGAAACTCAATCCAGAGGCATCAGGTCGCTCTAGTTACTGGGAGCGTAATTTCCCACAGGATAATTTCTCATGGGATAAAATCTAGGAGGGAGTCCGTTTATACATTACCAATGACCACTTAAGACTAACACAGTTCTATATATTGCATAATATCTATTATACTCCAACTGAATTTCATGGAATGGGGAAGATACAGACCTCAGTGTGCTTTAGGTGTGAACAGGAACCTGGGACGCTACTCCATATATTATGGGACTGCCCCAAGGTAGCCTGCCTCTGGAAAGCCATTTGGGAAAGGGCTGATCCACTACTGGGGTTGCAGGAACATTTCTCACCACAGGTTTGTATAGTGAGGGACTATACCACCATCCCTTCTAAGAAGAAGAGGTACCATGTGGCCATTATATCTTTGTCGATTAAAAGACTTGTCCTTTGCTATTGGAAAGATCAGCATGTGATCTCTTTCCTTGAATGGGTAAAGGAACTCCTATACAACTTAAGAATGAAAAAGGCAATTGCGTGCCTAAGGGGCAAACTCCCCCTGCATAAATCCAGGTAGGAGAAGCTTTTTACACTCTGGTTCCTCCCTCCTGTTTCTTAGGAAACCAAATTAGAAGAGAAGAATAGATAAGGGAATAATAATACCCTATAGGGTTACCCCATAAGGAGCCATAGGAGGCCCTCTCTCGGAAAGACTCACACAGATGACTTCTTTATTTTATATATTACAGACATAAGGGGTTGGGGTCTCACCTAGTAAATGAAAATGGCACCACTGGAGAAAACGAATTTGGCTCTGGGGGTTGGGTTGGGGGGGATTATGGATGGGGAGGAAGTATGGGGGGTATTTTAACCTCTAATTGGAAGGCATGAGTATGTTACCTTTTTTTTTTTTCCATGTACTCAGCGTATGGCAGAACTGGCGAATGGTTATATATGCACTGTTACCTGCCTTATTAAGGACTCAGGCCATTGTACCAATGTAAGTACTGTTGGAAGATGTATGCCTGTTATAGAGTGTTGATATGCCATAAAATGAATAAAGTTTATTTAATTTAAAAAAAAAGAATGGCTTCTCTGATCTCTCGCCATCAGGAGATCATTGAGCACCCGAACCACCACCGTATCAGTACTGTGCCTCTTTTGAAAACCAGACTGGAGAGGTTCGTAGACATTATGGATGGTCAGGTGGTCATCCAGCTGTATTGCAACTAGTTTCTCAATCACCTTCCCTATAAAGGGAAGGTTTGAGATTGGTCTATAGTTAGCAAAAAGATCCGGGTCCAAAGAAGCCTTCTTTAGGAGGGGGTTACCACTGCCTCCTTCAGAGAGCTTGGAAATTCACCAGATTCCAAGGAGCACCGGACTATCTGCACCAGGACTGGGCCGATCAAATCTCAACAACCCATAATCAAGGAAGTTGTGCCCAGATCCAGACTACAGCATGTAGAGTGCATACCCTGGACAATCCGCATGACATCCACAGGTTTGGGCAAGGCAAAGGAACTCCAGGAAGTCAGAGGTGAAGCAACCGTGCACCAATCATCGGTAACCCCCATACAGTGGATCAAGAGAATTTCCTTCCTGATGTCGGACACCTTATCTGCAAAGAACCAAGCAAGTTCATCACACTCTACTTGCGAAAAAGGTCTTTGGAGCTGCAGACAGGTTGGGTTGCACAACCTGTCGACAGTTCGGAAGAGTTGAGCTGGTTGGTTCTGAGCAGCAGCGATCTCTCTGGACAGGAATTCTGCCTTCTTACGGGAGATCGCTGATTGGTAGATCTGATAATGCACCACCAATCTAAGGTGGTCGGCTTCCAGGTTGGATTTCTGCCAATGTCGCTCTAACCTACCTCCTACTCGACACAACTCCCTCAAGGACCCATCAAACCACAGGACCCGAGGGTGAAGGGGGAGAGGACGAACACGGATGGGAGAAATAAGTCCAGAACCACAGAAATGGCCCTATTATAGGCCATCACTAAAGTCTCTGCACTCGAGCTGGCCACAGGAAACTCCGAGAGATCAATTACCACCGCTAGGCCTTCAGGGCTCAATTCCCGTAAAGGGTGGTAACTGACCATCTCCACAGGGACAGCCCTTCGAAGGGGGGTGCAAAAATTTAACATCACAGTGTCGATCCCCAGGAGGAAGACCAGATCAAGAGAATGACCATATTTATGGGTGGCTGAGGTAACAACCTGTATAAGGCCCAGAGATGTCATAAGCTGGAGGAAGAGTTGTCCAAACTGCGAGAGTTCATCATCGACCCAGGCATTGAAGTCACCCAGTACCATCAATCTGGGTGAGTCCAATGTCATGTCAGCAACAAAATCTGCAACTTCCTGCAGGAATCACATCTCATCCCCAGATGGACGGTAGATGACAGCTATCCTGCAACCCACACCAGCCACCATGGTACATTCAAATGATTCGGCTTCCTCAACCGGTACACTTGTGAGGCCCAACTCAGTCTTGAAACAGACCGCTACCACCCCCCACCCACCCCCCTCCGTGATCCAATCTTAAGCGGTGTATCACCGAGTACCTGGCCGGAATTGCAGCATCCAAAATGGGGCCAGCATTTTCATCCAGCCAGGTCTCAGTGATGCAAACCAGATCAGTTGTTCCAACAAGATCTGCAACAATTGCAGTCTTGTTTTTAACAGAGCTGGCATTGCATAACACCGCTCGAGTTGGATGGACCTCCAGGACTGCCTCGGCTACTTGCCTGCTACAAAGGGCAGTGCACTTGGGTATGGGGACTAGACAGTAAGCATCCCGTTCCAGACTCCATTTCACCCCAGGGTGTCTTCTAGGTCCAACCACCTGAATGTGAGAGGTGCGCTCATTCGTCCTCCAATGTCCACACCCCCAATTCCTACACTCCCTCCTACGAACACTGCCTAGCGCATGGCAGCACTGGTAAGTTGACCACAAGTTGGGGGAAGGGGCTGAGGGCATGGAGGGTGGAGGACGAATAGCACACTACGGGGGAAGGAAGCTTATACATTTCACAGTTAGAACAATAACTAATATACAAAATCAGGCGTCTAACCTAAAAGACCCTCTAAGTTACAAGAATAAAATTAACACAATACCCAACCTACAAGGATACCAATAAAATACCCCCAAAACAAATTGCAGTAAACCCTGAACTACTAAAAACCACAACATACAAATAATACATTAAATAACAATAAAACAGAGCTTCTCCACCCCAGAACACTCTCACTGCTCAGAGGAGGAAGACACTGAAAAATAAACAAACATCAGTGAATTAGAAAAAAAAAATAAAACACAAAAAAGGTCTAACTGGTATAGATCCTGGTAGTCCCCTCATTACTAAGCAGGATCTTTAAGAGGTCCTCAGAAGGAACCCCTAGACAACAGTCTTTCCAACAGTGATGATAAAGATCACTGAATAATAATGTAATTGAGTCCAGACCTATATAACAGTATTTCCTGTAAAAATAATGCAAAGATCCTTTCATAATATCACAATATAACCCTAGACCACTAATATTCCCACTACCAGGGCCCTAGGGTATCAAATATAGTGGCACTCTCACTGTCAAAAGGAACAATGGAGTTAAACCTGCAGATATAAGTAGTTAATATCTTAATATAAGTCCTAAAAATCAAACCAGTAGCAAGAACAGGAACAAGAACAGGAGGAGAACAAAGCAACTTTTCAGGGTTAGATCGGCTCCAATGCAGAAACAGCCCTGAAAATCTGACCCAAGGCCCACGTTCAGGCAACGCCAACTACTCTCAGACCCCCAATGGAGCCAAAACTAATCGGTCCCTTGGGAGGCCTAAGAGTCAAAGCACCAAAACCGCCGGCAACAGGTGTGTGTGTGGGGGGGGGGGCAGTTACTGTGACTGAGAAGGAAAGGGATCTCAGTGCAGTGATCTTAAACAACCCCAAACATCAGCGCAATGTAATAAAGTGATACAGAAGGTAAATAGAATAGTGGGATACATTGGTAGGGCGTTAAGCAGTAGGAGATTAGAGGTGATCTTACCCCTGCACAGAACCCTAGTGTACCTGCACCTGGAGTGCTGCATGCAATTTTGGAACCAGTATCTAAGGAAGTACAAAAACATGCTGGAGAACATGCAGAAGAGAGTGACAAAGATGATACAGGGTCAACAAGGGAGGACATATGAACAGAGACTAGACAGCCTACACATGTACTCATTGGAGACCTGACAGTAGAATAGGTAAATTATCAAAACATTTAAATACATGCAGGGTATTTCCAAAGTGGACTCAAGAAAGTTCTTCACAGTCATTAGTAACACAAATACCAAGGAGGAACAGCAGAAAAATGGAGAGAATAAGTTTAGAAAGGCGATACTTATTTTGGAGAAGGTGGTAGAAGGGAGTAATAAACTACCTGAGACACTGGTCAGTGCCAGAAAAGTGAAGCATTTTAAGGGAGGGTAGAATAGAAATAAAGGGCTGGTCAAGGGAACTGGGGAGTTTGGGGTAGGGAGTACAGTCATGGTCCCTTAAAGGGTATGTACCACCTCATGGGGCAGACTGGATAGACTATAAGGCCTTCTTCTGCTGTCAGTTTTCTTGTTTTTGTGTTTAAATACTAATAAAACACGATTAAAGAAAATGACGACTAGCATGAACACTACTGCGAAGATCTGGTTTGATATACAGTAGTATCTTTCAAACATATTTTACAAAGCAATAGGTTAGAGACTAGTAATATAGCACCTATATGAATGCAAGCAAAGTAAAGTAAGTAAGTAAGTAAAACTGCATTTATGGAGTGCCCTTCCAAAACCAAGGGGCTTTACAATCATAAAATCACATCATTTTAAGACAGTTTAAAATAAATCATAACATCCATAAACAGCTGCAGACCTTAAAAACCATCAGAGAATGCTAAACAGAACAGGTAGGTTTTAAACCCAGATGTGAAACTTGAGACAGTCAGGCATTCCCTTAACTGACAAGGTAGAGAATTCCACAGGGTAGGGGCAGCAAAAGAAAAAGCACATGCGCCTGATGTTTTTAACCGAACCCTGGGAATCTCTAGCAATCCCTTATCGGCGGATTGGAGTGGGTGGAAGGGGCAGTAGGGAGTCAGAAGATCTTACAGGTAATGGGGTCCCTGTTCATATAGGGCTTTATAGGTCAGTAAACTGACATTAAAGGTGAACCACCACTGTACAGGCAGCCAGTGTAGTTCGCGCAGCATAGGCATAATATGGCTAGTCCTGGATGTACCAGTCAAAAGCCTGGCTGCTGCGTTCTGCACTAGCTGCAAGCGAGGGACATTAACCCCCAGAAGCCCTAGGTAGAGGGTATTGTAGTAATCAAGGTGAGTGGTCATGAAGGTGTGGACCAATGTAGGAAAGTCATCCACAGGAACCAGGTGTTTCACCCAGGCAGTATTCCTCAGATGATAAAACAAGGATTTGACAACAGCAGACACCTGAGATTTCAAGGTCAAACCTCTATCAAAAATTACACCCAGGCGGGTCGGCAGGGGTAGGAGTTGGATTGAGCGTCCAGAGGACGGCTCTCCTCTCCTGGGTTGGGCTGGGGAAAGGCACACTCTGTAGCGTCCCCCGGTGGAGACTGCAGGAAGCACAAAGGTAACACAAGCTGGGGAAAGCAGAAGGAAACACAGGAAAGTGGCGTTTCTACCCACCAGGATGATGGCCGCCTGGGCCAAGTGCCTCCTCGGACTCTACTACGACCGACCACAGCAGCACCCAGATCCAATGCCTAGGCTACCAGGCTCTTTCTCCTTGGAAGAGGAGGACCCACCCGATGAAGGGTTATGTCGAGGTACTCTGTTGTGGCTGCAATATGCGGTTGGGCGACGGAGACTCAATGAGTGCAGGTCTTCGGAGCAACTGGCCCGAAGGGGGGTGAGAAGAAAGGATAAAAAAAAAAAAAAAAAATGACACCCAGATTACACACCCGATCTGAGGTAGTGAGCTGGATGCCATCAAGCCATAAGCCTGAGGCCTGTCCAGCCCCCAAACCCGCCTCCAGATGGCCCAGGTCCACAACCAACACCTCAGTCTTATCCAGATTCAACCCAGCCAGCTGGTGCTCATTAAGTTCTTGATCTCAGCTAGATAGTTGTTAAGCAGAGAGACTACATCATCCTGTCCGGGCATAAAGGACATACACAGTTGAGTATCATCTGCATAGCAGTGAAAACTAAAACTGTATCACCTAATGATATCTCCTAATGGCAGCATATACACTGCAAACAACATGGGTGACAATATGGAGCCCTGCAGCACCCCACAGAACAGGGGGAGGACATGAGAGGAATAAACTCCAGTGACAACCCTCTGAGACCTGTCCACAAGGAATGACTGAAATCATCTTAAGACTGTCCCAGACAATCCACAGAGGAACTGCAGGCATGCCAAAAACACATAATGATCCACAGTGTCAAATGCCGCTGAGAGATCAAGCAGGACTAAGACAGAATGAGCCTTTTGATCTCTCGCAATTAGGAGATCATTTAAAACCCAGACAAGGGCAGTCTTGGTGCTATGTCTCTTCCTAAACCCAGACTGGAAGGCATCATAGACATTGTGGGTTACAAGGTGGTCATCCAGCTGCAACACAACCACCTTCTCAATAACCTTACCCACAAAGGGTAGGTTAGAGACAGGCCTGTAGTTAGCTAGACAGTCTGGATCCAAGGAGTTGTTTTTTAGGAGTGGTCATACGACCACCTCCTTGAGGTGATCAGGAAAGATCCCCTTCTCCAAGGAACCCCAAACAATTTCAGCAAGGATAGGGCAGATGACATCTATGCAGCCTACAAAGAGGCGTGTGGGAGCCGGATCCAAACTACAGCTGGTTGGGTGCAAAGTCTGGACAATCCTCACAATGTCCATGAATTCCAGCCGGTTAAGTCAGTCGAGAAAGAGATGGTGCTTGTCACCTCCTGCCAATCTCCACAATTCCTCATAGGGAGATCAGGCTGATACCCGACCTGATGTTGGCAACCTTATCTGCGAAGAATTGAGAAAGTTCATCACACTTCATCTGTGAAAAATCTCTTCCAGACCGAACACAGATTGGATTGCACAATCTGTTTACAGTCCAGAAGAGCTGAGCTGGTTGATTCTGTGCAGCAGCAATCTCCCCGGACAGGAATTCTGCCTTCTTAAGGGTGATTGCTGATTAATAGCCCTTATAACGTTCCACCAATCTAAGTCTGTCAACCTCCAGGCTGGACTTCTGCCAGGCTCTCTCTCTAGCCTTTGACCAGCTCTCCTCAACTCCTTCAAGGACCCATCAAACCAAGGGGCCATTGAGTAAAGGGTGAGTGGTCGAAGACAAATGGGAGCAATTTGGTCCAGGGCATCTCCCACCACCTTATTATAGGCAAGTACCAGATCCCCTGGACTCATGCATTCACTTGACAAACCCAATAGGTCCAAAACTACCAACGAACCCTCTGGGGTAACTCCCCTTAAAAGGCAGAATTGGACCATCTCCATAGGGGCAGGCCCATTGGGGGGAGCCCCAAAACTAAGCCTTATGGTCAGATGGTCTGACGAACTGACTGGTTCCACCCCCAAGTCCATGATCTCTATCCCCAGGAAGAACACGAGATCCAGTGAGTGACCCCTTATATGGGTAGCGGAGGTAGCCACCTGTGTAATACCCAGCATAGTCATAAACTAGAGGAGATTTTGACCAAATTGCAAGAGCTCATCGCCAACCCAGGCACTGAAGTCGCTCTCTGGAGGACTCCAGTGCCATGTCGACAATAAAGTCTACAAGCTCCCTCAAGAATTCTCCACCATCACTGGGTGGACGGTAGATGAGGTGTATCCTCTACACTACACCTGCTTCCAGGATACACTCAAAGGATCTGGTGAACCCCATTAGCACATCCAAAAAACCCAGTTCCATCTTAAAAATAATGGCTACACCCCACTCCTATGATCCAACCTCAGGCGGTTTATCACCGCGAACCCAGCTGGAACAGCACAAGCTAATATGGGACCTGCATTCTCGTCCAGCCAGGTCTCGGTGATGCATGCCCAATCTGATGTCCCAACAAGATCAGATATAATAGCTGTCTTGTTCTTAACCGATCTGACATTGTACAACTCCCCCCCCCCCGGGTCGGATGGGTTGCCGAGGAAGATTCAGAAGCCTACCCACTCATTGTGAAGCCCTTGGGTATGGAAACCAGATAGGGAACACCCCTCTCCCAGCCCCATTTCACCCCAGGACATCTCCTGGTCCCCACAACTTCTATCTGTCCACAAAAATAAAGTACAATGGCAAATAGAAAAAATTATAAGGATTATGTGCACATGCCCAAAGGGACCTTCTGCACATGGAGTGTGAGGAGGAACTAAAAACATAGGGCTGCCAGGAACTGCAGAGTTTAGGGACAGTAACACTGAAGGCTTTTGCAACTACCGTGTGGCTTTGGCACTCCAGTATCTCTGCCCTTTGGGATACTCCACAGGACCCTGAAGCACTCAATTCCAAGTAGCGAACCCTGCTGCCACCTGGAGGAGATGGCATAATTGACTTGATGGTGGATGCAGGGGGTGGGTCCAGGGCATATGACACTCTGTGATGTGGGGGGGGGTGATAATATCATCTAAGCTCTCCAGGAGGCCTTTTACCTGTTCTTCCCCCATATCCCTGCTCCCTTCCCCTGTAAAAGGGGGACTTAGACACTGGTATGTGTTCATCCATGTTGTCAGTTTCATGTGCCTGTTTCCTACAGGAAGCTTTGCAGCAGCAGGTATCTTTGTCCCATCCCCCCAGAATCTGAACACAGTGCTTTAGTGGCACATCTCAGACTGGCCTGAAATTATGGGTTTGGCTCATAACTCAGACCGGAGACCTCTGCATGGTAGCACAATGTACTACCACCAGTGTCACCAGGCCATCCTAGTAGAATATATTTAACTGTATGTCTGTTTTCAAACATAGGGCCCTATGCATGATGCCTACGCATTGCGGAAACTGGGCATGTAGGCATACATATACATGAATGCTATGCAGCAGGGTCCCGCGGAACCCCAGTGGCATTCACAATCGGCGTGCAAGTCAGTAATGTGCTGGATCCCATGGTTGCGCGGATATGAACGTGCCGGAGGCAGGTGGGGGATTGAGCCAGCGCTACATGCCATTCACTAAGGCATGTAGTGCTGTGCACTGGAGGGCATATGAGGGCACTGGTTACACCAGGGGAGACCATGCCATAACCACTGTACACGTTCTGCCCTGCACACACAGGTCCCCCACCCAGCAGTAGTATGGCAGCCTCCCCACACACATCCAGACCCCACCCCAGGTATGTACGCCTGCCCCCCCATGCACACGTCCTCCCCGGCCCTGTCATGTACAAGCACCCCCCACCCACACCGGCAAGTGGCAGCCCGTTCCTCAGTAGTTCAAAACATAACACCCCAACAAGTGGCAGTCTGTTCCCATATAGATCAAGACTTAACCCCAACCAACAACTGGCAGCCCATTCCCGTGTGGATCAAGACATCCCCCGCACACACAGAGGTACCACGCTCATCTTTATGCAGACCCCCATCTCAGTACCCATGCTGCAACACCTGTGGCCAGTGGCACCCCCCCTACAGCACCAACACCCACCCTCCTGTCCCCATCCTGCCATCAGTGCAGCAGCTCAGGACAGCCAGTGGCACAGCCCTCCGCAAACCTTCATGGCTGCTGGCAGTCCAACGGAGGCTGGGAGTGTGACCCACGCTCCCAGCCTCAGTTGAATGGCAGGCAGCCATGAAGGTGCACAGAGGGCTATACCACTGGCTATTCTGAGCCACGACACCAACGGCAAGTACAGGGACCAGGGGTGTTGTCAGTGCCACAGGGGATCACTGGCCACCAATGCTGCATCAGGGATATCAGGATGAGGGTCTGGGTAGAGATGAGTGTGGAACCTTTGTGTGTGGGGGGGAGGGGTTGTCTTAATCTACATGGGGAATGGGCTGCCAATTGTCTGGGGGTGGGGTGTATGTCTTGATTCACACGGAATGGGCTGCCAATTTTTTTGGGGGTGGGGGTATATTTCAGGCTAACAAGGAATAGGCATATATGCGTCGAGGTGGGGTTATGATTTATGCAATCAGAGATGGACAGACATGTGTCAGGATGGGGGGTATGCTTTGTGCAAATAGGGTCAGGCGGACTATGTGTTGGGGGTTGCATTCAGGCATGGGTCGGTGGTGCTGTTGGGGGGTCATCAGTGTGGCAGGCCCCACCACAGGTGTGGTTATCAGGCAGGGTGGTCCGCTGACCATAGAGGGATGTAAGCATGGATCCAGGTGCCTGCAGGAGTTATTCATGCACCCAGACCCACGCCTTCCTTCGCAAGTAATTCACTCAGGGACCCAGGATGGTCATCCCATTGGATGCCTGCCTGGGCTCGCAACTCCGCCCCCAGCCACCCTGTAGAGTTCTGCGCAGTAGGGACCACAGAGCTGTGGACAGGTGATGGCCGTTGGTGCATACCGACCTGTACGGTTCTGTTCACAGGTGCAGAGCTACACAGGCAGGGTACACACCTCTGGTGTGTTCTTTCCTCCCAATCGTACATAGTGCCCGTAATGTTTCCCTTTGGCTTATCATTGTATTCATCTGACTGGGAAATTATTTAAATTGTTTCAATTCTCAAGAACGGATATGAGATTGATAAGATGATGTTCTATGTTTTGCCTTTTTACTTGTTTTTATCAGGTTAGCCCAATTAAGATGCATTTCATTTTATTGGGGGCTTCTTCTACCCAGTATTACAAAGCTCAGGTATGTCACATAACTTGTTAGAGGTCACATAATGAGTCACTGGTTGTGGGAACAGTCCTGTGATATTCCATTTCATACTCTAACCACTCAGCCATGCTGTAGTCACAAAATAATTCTGTGTGCCCACTTCAAGTTCTACAGCCTCTTAGATAGGAATAGGATGAGCAATAGTTCAGTGATGGCTAGGAAAAGGTGACCAAGTCTGCAGTAAAATAACATGTTAAAGAAATCAAGGTTTTCAAAAGAGTTTTGTTCTGTAACTATTCTGGTAAGTCGTGCAGCATGTTCTTTTTAAAAATGAGGCAAGAGATCAAATTATACACAGCGTAAACCATACAAATTCTACCTCCAAAAGATGATGAATTTATATTACAATTGTTTTTTGCCAAGAAAGAGTTCTGGTATTATATTGACTGTTTCTTCTGCACTAATTCTGGTTCATTTTCACAGACAGATGAAGAGAAGAAGCAAGGTTTGCCTGTAGTAATGCCAGTGTTTGATCGGAATACCTGCAGCATTCCAAAGTCTCAGATATCCTTTATTGATTATTTTATTATGGACATGTTTGATGCTTGGGATGGTAAGAACCAGTTCTTAATCACCACTCCTCTATCTTATTATACCTCTGCTAGGAAGCAGGAGGCATGCTTCACCATTCCCAGACTCCAAAAAGAAAGCAGGCTACTTGGGATCAAATGCTACTGCCATCAGGTGCAGAAGCTAGGACAAGAAAGGTAGTGCACACGCAAAGCCTGAATTAGTTCAAAAATGCTATTTTATTTGCCACAATACACAAACTACATGCAGGGCAGGGAAAAGGGCAGTTAAACCACAGGCTACTAACTCACCTACATACCAAGTCTTGCTGCCTCTTCCTCTGGAGTGGGCATTCATTGATCCATGTGGATGTTAACAGTTTGTTTTCAGCTGGTTCAAAAGTTATCATGAATGTTATTGATGCACTGGCCCTCACAGTTCTGATGGGGACATGCACACTAACACTTGTAAATGCAAAGACAACCAGGGTCCCTACTTCCATATGTGAGAGGAGCGCTATTTAATGCTTTGCAACTTGATGACCAGTAAAAGACACACCTTACGTTATGGACAAATCTGAAATAAATATCACTATCCCAAATCATTTCAACTGCCCCCTTTCAAATCAGATAAGCTTCTAAGAGTCAGTCTCCTCCATTGAGCCACAAACTTTGGTCTTAGAAAAAGAAAAGGGCACTAGAACTCAGAGGAAATCAGAAACCTTTGGAACCAGTGCCACCATACACTCAGTACCAATGTATGGCAACACACAGGTCGTAGTATAAACAGCAGTACTGATTCCAACCACCTCTGGGTTTTTTTCCACTGCTGTTGTACACACCACCACATGGGGACTGAAGACTGTTAGCTGACCATTAGTTTCACTATTTGGATTTGGCCTTTCTGCTGCTTCTTTTTTTCTTCACTGTCTGGTGTTTTTCAGTTAGTATGTCCTTGTTGAAACTTTGTAGGTGCAGTAACAAATTTCAGTCTTTGGACCCTCACTTGGTCTGCTAACGGGCAAGCCACAATGTCAACACTTGTCCCTGTTACCAAACTTTGACAAACTGCACTCGGAGTGAGAGCTTGACAGCTATAATCTCCAAGTGAGTCCTCAGTGCAGACACCGGTTGATGGTCCAGCCTGAGTTTTAAGGGCACTGCCCAGGGTTCCTCGACATCTTTTCTGTTCCCAATGTAGGAGAAGAGGTGACATAGTTACCTCTTTGATGTTGACCAGCGTGCAGCCAGTTAGCATGACTTGGCAGATCCTGCTAAAGTCTTCTAAGACCCAGACTCTGTGCTACCACCTCTGGATGTCAGGACTGTGCTCACAACTAGGGCAATCTTTCTGACATTTCAGGTCTTTACTCTGGGGTGTCACACCTCATACCCAAGTGCTTCCCTAATACCATGCTTTGCACCATCTTCTGTTCGTGCACATGCCTGGTGACACCCATCTTGGTGATGTGTCATACCAACCATACATTTGCTCCATCTTTGCCAATCATGGCGCTGACTTCAATGATGATTCCTATGCTGACCACAGTGCTGATCATGTCACCTAATATGGTATTGATGGCAGTGCCAAGGAAGTTGTTTCCAAGCCTGCAATCAGGGCCTGGAGAATTGGTTTCTCTTTCTCCTTTGCAGCTTTTTTCCAGCAGCTACTGAAGGTTTCACCCCTGTTTTTTTTTAGACCTATCAAGCTGCATACTTCTCCCTTGACAGTTGAGCATGCACCTTATCTCACTCTGGTACAAGCACCAAGGCATTCAGTTTCACTGGACCTTGCCTTGGTCCAGTTAGGTACAGATTAATAGGGAGCCAATGAAGCAGAATCCACTGACCATGGACATCCCTCAGCACCTGCCCCCAAATACGGGAGAGTGGCAAGTATTACCTTTCTGGGCCTCCACACCTCATTATGGGGCCTGCACAAGAACCTAACAGTGCTCGCCATCAATTGCGTTTTTGTTGGGATGAAACAGTAGGCACACAGAAACGTAGACAATGGTGTCAGGAAAAACCCGAAGATCCATCTAGTCTGCCTGGAGTTCCATTTCTGCCTCAGGACCAGTTGTCCATATGGGGTTTTATCCTTTCCAGTCCACGCACCTGCTCCCTCCCTACTGCCACGAACCTAAGCAAGCAGTCCCATCCTTGAAACAATTCATGGTCTTGGTGCCTACCACCTCTGTTGGCAGACTGCTCCACAAAGTAGAACTTCCTCACATACCTACTGAACCGTTCCCCCACTAGTTTCCACTCATGACCTCAGTTCTGGACTCCTGCTAAATAGTTCACCTTGTTTATTCACTTGAAGAACTTGAAGGTCTCCATCATATCTCCCCTCTCTTGCCTGGTCTCCAGTGAGTACACGTTTAGTGCCTTGAGATGATCTTCCTAAGATCTGCCCTGTTGGCCCTGAATCATCTTGGTCTCCCTGCACTGCACCATCTCCAGCCTGTCCCTGTCCTTCCTTAGATGAGTACTCCAGAACTGAGCACAGTATTACAGGTGTGGCCTCATCAGTGACTTATATAGAGGTAGTAGTACCTGTGTTTTCCTGCTGTACCCCTTCTGATACACCCCAGCATCCTTTTATCCATACTGTAGGCCTTGTTACACTGGCTTGATTGTTTAAGGGAGTCACTAATGATGACTCCTAGGTCCTTGTCCTCTGCCATAGTGCTCAGTTTAACCCCTCCCATCCATAGCTCGGTCCTGTTTTTCCCCCAGGTGCATAAGCTTGCATATTTTGGCATTGAATTTCAACTGCCAAACATTAGATCATCTCTGTCTCTGGCCATTATAGATTCCTCTGCATCTCCTTGATCCCTTTGTTGCTACCTACCCTACTGCAGAGCACTGTGTCACCTGTGAAGTGACACAGCTTGCCCTGGATGCCTTCTCCAGTGTCACTGATGAACACATTGAAGAAGAAAGGACCCAGGACAGATTCCTGTGGCACTCCACTCATGACATCCCTCTCCTCAAATTTGATCCTGTTTACCACCACTCTCTGCTGTCTCTCTGTCAACCAGCTTCCTACCCATCTAACTATATCTCTAGCTGTGCCCAGGCCTTCCAGCTTCTTCAGCAATCTTCTGTCTGGCACTGGGGTCGAAAGCCTTGCTGAAGTCGAAGTAGAGTAATCCACAACATGGCCCTTATCTGCTACATTTGTTACCCAGTCAAAGAAGACTATCAGGTTCCTCTGACAAGACCTCCCTGACACAAACCCATGCTGTTTACTATCCTGAGGACCATTGCTGTCTAGGTGGTCCACAAGGTCCCCTTTTATCAGTGATTCCATTAGTTTACCCATTACAGAGGTAAGGGCGACAGCTCTGTAATTCCCCAGTTGCTCTTTGCACTCCCGTTCCCCCACCTTATGCAGTAGGACTACGTCTGGTATCCTCTAGTCTTTCAGAACTACCCCTGTCTGAACTGAGCTACTGAATAAATCTACTTGGGGTTCAGCCAGTTCTGCCATCAATTCCTTTAGTACCCTTGGGTTCACCACATCCATCCATGGGACTTTATCTACCTTTAGGGCTTCATGCCCCTTCCTCTGGTAGATACTGGCTGCTTCATAGAAACATAGAATTTGACGGCAGATAAGGACCGCTTGGCCCACCCAGTCTGCCCATTTTATCATTTTAGGAATGCCCCTGACAGCCTCCTTAATGCCACTTTCAGGCAGGGGCCCACTGTCTTCCCTTGGGAGGACAGAGCCGACATAATCGTTAAGGATGGCTGAAACATAGAAACATAGAATTTGACGGCAGATAGGGACCGCCTAGTCTGCCCGTTTCCCTACTTAATGGATAACCTGCAGATCCTAGTTAAGCAACAGCCTACTTCCTCCTTCTCCCCACTAGAATTGCCTTATGTCTGTCCCATGCATTCTTGAATTCCACCACTGTTTTTGACTCTACGACCTCCTCTGGAAGGCTGTTCCATGTATCCACAACTCTCTCTGTGAAGAAATACTTCCTCACATTACCTCTGAGCCATCCTCCCTCTATCTTCAAATTGTGCCCCTTGTTTTTGCACATCTCTTTTTCTGAAAGATGCTACCTTCTTGGACTTTGTTGATTCCCTTGAGGTATTTTAAAGTTTCAATCATATCCCCCCTCTGCCTCCTTTCCTCAAGGCTATACATCTTTAGTTCCTTTAGTCTTTCTTCATATGTCTTCTGATGCAGACCCTGCATCATTTTGGTTGCCCTCCACTGGACAGTCTCTACCCTGTCTATGTCTTTGCTGAGATGGGGTCTCCAGAACTGTACACAGTACTCCAGATGTGGTCTTACCAACTGTCTGTACAGAGGGCCAACTACTTCCTGTTTTCTACTGGTGATGCTTCTCCCTATGCATCCCAGTATCCCCCCAGCCCTCCTTACTGCCTTCTCACATTGCTGGCCCACCGTTAGGTTGTCTAATATGACTACCCCGAGGTCCCTTTCCACTTTTGTTGTTGTCAGTATCTCTGACAAATAGGGCTTTGCTCCCCCCGCCTTTATCCTGTCTAAATCTTGTATAACCTGGGACTGACAAGTCTCAGTCATTAGAAACATAGAATTTGCTGGCAGAAAATGACCGCTAGACCTATCTAGTCTGCTCTATTTTTACCTGCCTACACCTTGGAACCTATTTGGTCACTGGTGTTCCTCCCACCTCCCTTGCCTCTACTTTTTATGCCCATGTGCCTATCCCATGCATGCTTGAAGATCCCCACTGTTTTCATCTAGACCACCTCCTCTAGCAGGGTGGTCCAAGTGTCCACCACTCTTTCTGTGAAGAAGTATTTCCTCACATCCCTCTTAAAAATTCTCCCTCTACTTCATTGCATGCCACCATGTTCTAGTGCTTTGCCTCCACTGAAAGACACACCACCTGCACCTTGTTCACCTCCGTGAGGTACTTACAGGTCTCAATCATGTTCCCTCTCTCTCACCTCTCCTCAGTGAGTACATGTTGAGATCCCGCAGCCTCACCTCATATGGCTTCCTGTGCAACCCTGGCACAATTTTGGTAGCTCTCCACTGGACCACTTCCACCCTGTCAATGTCCTGGCGAAGATGCGACCTCCGGAACTGGGCACAGTACACTAGGTGGGTTTCACCAGTGAGTGATATAGTGGCAACATCACCTTCTTTCTCCAGCTAGAAATCCCCATCCCCATGCACCCCAGCATCCCACTAGCCTTGTCTACTGCCTTTTCACACTGCTGTGCCACCTTGAGATCATCAGATATGATTACCGCGCGGTCCCTTTCATGCTTGGTGACTTAATTACCTCCCCCATCTTACACATAGCTTCCAGGTTTCCGCATTCCAGGTGCATGACTTTGCACTTTTTGGCATTTAAACCCAGCTGCTACACCCTAGACCACTTCTCTAGTTTACTCAGACCCCTCTGCATTCTGTTCACCCCTTTCTGAGTGTCCACCTTGTTGCAGATTTTTGTGTCAACCATAGCGAGACATAGTCTCCCCTCCAGTTCTTCAGCAGTGTCACTTATGAATTGAACAGGACCAGTCCCAGTACTGATCCCTGTAGCACCCCGCTGGTCACACTTCTGTACCCCGAGTGTCTGCTGTTTACCACCACCCTCTGCCTCCTATCCATCAACCAGTTTAATGCCCATCTTACCACTTTCTCCTCAACCCCCATACTGCTTAGTTTCTTTATCAGGTTCGTGTGCAGAACAGTGTCAAAGGCCTTACAAACGTGCAGCTAGGCCACATCCATTGCCCTCCCTAGATCCACCTCCCTAGTGACCCAGTCAAAGAAACCTATGAGATTAGTTTGGCATGACCTCTTCCTGTGAAACCATGCTGCTGGTGGTCCTGCATCACATTTGTCTCCAGCTACTCCCTCAGTCTGTCCTTCAGCAGGGTCGGCATAATTTCCCCACCACTGATATGAGACTGACTGGCCTGTAATTGCTAGCCGGGAGCCCAAGTTTCTGTGATGGTTATGAAGTCTGCCTCAGTGTCTACCACTAGTGCCTGGACTTCACTGATTTTATTATTCAGACTCCTATCATTAATGCAGACCCCCCTTCTAACTTGCTCCAGATCCTCTTTTGCTGTTTTGTGATCCTACACCTGCATTTCTTCCCATTCTCCTTATTTTTCCTATTGCTTGTAGACCCTGAAAGCCTTCCTCCTTTGCCTCTTCCACTATACCTTTTTGAATCTCAACCTTATCTTTACTCATTTTACAGATACCAGTCCCCAGAACAGGGGGAGCACTAGCTAGGTTCCCCTTCCTCACTCCCTTTAATGTGGTCCCCCTAGCCTCAGTGTCCCCTGCAGTCAGTTTAACTATCTAATGAAGACATCAGACTTCTGCCCCAGCGTGCTGGTCCCCTAACTTTGCAGGTGAAGGCCATCATCTTTGAAGAGCCTCCTATCCCAGGTGTTCCCCCCAGCTCCCCCCAAAGTGGTATCCTATTTCCTGACACCATCCCTGTAACCACCAATTTAGCTCCTCCATCTCTTCCCTCCTTATTCTATCTCTGTGCCCCCCCCCCACTCCACTCAAGAAGGACCTCAGAAAAGGTCATGAAGGCAGAGTGTGCCTGCAGTCTATCCCCCAGTCTCTGAAAGTTCTGCTTCACTTGCTCCACAGGCTGGTTTGCCAGATCAATGGTACCCAAGTGTACCAGTACCCCAAGCTCCCCCTTTCCTCTTTTCTATGCTCTCTGTTCTGTTTATGTCTATGTCCCTGTCCCGGATGGCTGATGTTCCAGGAAGGCACCTGACCATCCCCTCACTACGCTCCCCACACTCACCACCATCTTCTCTCTCTCCCACTTCATCACAAGAAGGAACAGAGCTATAAGTACAACACAGCCTGTACACATTTTTATTAAGAAAACATGTTATTTTAAATGTTTTTTTCATCAGCCCACCCAAACTACAGCCTCTTTGTCTGTTCAGCCAGCAGCCTGTGTTCGACCATACAAACACACTCCCTTTCTAAACTCACTCAGTAGCACAGAATAATTTTTTAAAACTTCAGATAAGGAAACACTCAGTTAATTTCTACTTTCAGTTAATTTCCACTTTCCAGTGTCACCTGACTTGAGCTACTGTATTACTTCACTAGCTCCGTGTCGGTGCTTGTAACACTTGCTGTTGTACTGTACAACATGCAGCTGTCTGACCTGTTGGACCTGCACCTTTGTCAGAACTGAATAAATATAAAACTATCTCTTCTTCTTGTGACCACTCTTCTTTAGGGCTACAGTGGGCAGAGCTCTGCAGACCTATTGCTTTTAAAAAGGGACTTGCATTCTTTGCAAAAGAACAACATGTTGGAGTGTCAACACAGTTGCTTCCACAACCATGGTGAAGTGTTCCACTTGCTATTGGCAAGAAAGTAGCACTTTGATATCTGTCCCACCTGACCTCCCTCTCAGCACCCATCGCCCTATACCTCCTCCGCCCCATAAATATAACAGTGACACTGTGGGTGCCTAATCACCCAGTGGCCCGATAAAGACTCCTTGATGTTTTTTTGTTATTTTTTTTAACAGTGTCCCAGCACTACTGCTCATGCATGGTTATTTCTTCTTCTGTTTTTAATATATATTGATATTTCCCTCACCTGACCCTCCATCTCAGCACCCACCACCCCACACACACACCCCGAAACATAGCAGTGACACTGAGGGTGCCCAATCCCCCCCCCCAACGTGTTGTGCTGAGGATTCCTCCGTTCCTTTTGTTATGTAAAACTCTTTAAAATCACAGTGTCCCTGCACAACCACACATGCACGGTTATTTCTTCTTCTTTTTTAATATATATTGATATTTCCCCCACCTGATCCTCCATCTCAGCACCCCCCAGAAACAGAGCAGTAACACTGGTGGTGCCCAACACCCCAGTGTTGCACTAAGGAATCCTCCATGCTTTCTTTTATGTAAAACTCTGTAAAATCACAGTGTCCTTGCACTACCACGCATGCATGGTTATTTCTTCTTCTTCTTTTTTTAATATATATGGATATTTCCCCCACCCAACCCTCCTTCTCAGCACCCTCCCATACACATAACAGTGACACTGGGCACTGGGGGTGCCTAATCCCCCAGTGCTGCACTGAGGAACCCTCCATGCTTTTTTTATGTACAACCCTGTAAAATCACAGCATCCCCCGCACTACCATGCATGTGCAGTTATTTCTTCTTTTTTTTTTAATATGTATTGTTATCTGCCGGCCCGGTGGCACAGAGTGCTGAGGCACTGGGCACCGCACCTTGAACCGCTCTGGCGACCCAGGTTCGGGAACGGACTCGGGCACCAGGAGCTGGCAGGAGGAAGGAGAGGATCGAGCATCTGAAGGACTGCTCTCTTCTCCTGGGGAAGGCTGGGGGTAGCTCCATTCTGTAGTAGTCCCTGGTGGAGAACAGGGGTACTACAAATAGCAACACAGGAGGAACTAAAGAAAGCTGGAAAACAGCTTCAGCACCACCAGATGATGACCACCATTCTCCATGCCCCCAGCACCCTTCAGGAGCCTTCTCCAACACAGCAACACCCAGACCATGAAAAATCATCTGCTGGGCTTTCTCACCACCTGGTGCCTTCCCCCTCAGAGGAGGGAGACCCACCCAGTGATGGGATATGCCAGGGCAACTCAGGGGATTGGCTGTAATGTGTGTGTGTGAAAGAGAGCTCCTGAAGAGGATTGCCATGGATGTGGAGCACTAGGGGGCCCAAAGGAGAGGCGGACGCCAGAGTGACGGAGGAAGGTAAAAAGATCACTCAAAAAAAAATATGTATTGTTATCCTCCTACCCAACCCTCCCTCTCAGCATCCACCATCCCACACACCCCTCCCGGAAACATAGCAGTGACACTGGGGGTGCCCAATCCCCCGGTGTTGCGCAGGGAAATTCTCCATGCTTTTTTTTATGTTCAGCCCTGCAAGATCACATTGTCCTCACACTATCAAGCATGCGCAGTTATTTCTTCTTCTTTTTTTAATATACATTGATATGTCCCTCACCCGACCCTCCCTCTCAGCACCCACCACCCCATCCCCCTCCCAGAAACATAGCAGTGACACTAGGGTTGCCCAATTCCCCCAGTGTCGCATTGAGGAATCCTCCATGCTTTTTTTTTTATTTAAAACCCAGTAAAAAGAAAACAGTCCAACGATATCTTTTGCAGACATCCTCCCCACCTCCCCCTCCATCTTAGCACCCACCACCCTGAACCCCCCAGAAACATAGCAGTGACACTGGGGTATGCAATCCCAGGTGTTGCACTGAGGAATCATCTGTGCCTTTTTTTTTTTCATTTAAAACACTGTG
Organism: Neoceratodus forsteri; assembly: GCA_016271365.2. Lineage (NCBI taxonomy): Eukaryota > Metazoa > Chordata > Ceratodontiformes > Ceratodontidae > Neoceratodus > Neoceratodus forsteri. The sequence goes on along the minus strand of CM057454.1, from coordinate 1,097,051,763 downwards.
AAAAGAAAATGGTATATCGTTGTCTTCTGCAGCTGTAACTGCCCCACCCACCTCCCACTCATCCACCCCAAGCCCTTACTTGCTGATTGGGAGTCCAATGGCACAATCCTCTCTGGACCACAGACACATCTTCACTCTTCAAAGCCAGACTGCAAACTGAAGAAACAGGTATGCTGTTCAATGTATTTCAATGGGGTTTTGAACTTAGTGGCATAACTTGGGCAGTTTTTAATATTTTTGGCCCAAATTTTCAACATGCCTTCTTCGGGACCCTACCTCATGAACAATTGCACTGTCAATAGGCAGATCTGTTCCAAAAGTTGATTTCACAGTCACTGCCTGAAATCCCATTTTGAGCAGGACTTGAAAAATTTCTCTGCCCTTGTTCATGAGGTGGGGTCATAAGAAGGCTATGTTGAAAATTTGGCGTAAAAATATTGAAAAAACAATAAAGTTATGATCCTACATTGAATTTTGCAAATGTAGGTTCATAACTTTGGTAACTTTTGATATTTTTACCCCAAATTTAGAACATAGCCATATCTTTATAGCAACTCCTGAGTGTGACAGCTGTCATTTTTCAAACCCTGGCCAAAATGTCTTTATTTAAGTCTTAGATTACCTGGTAGGTGCATTGATCCAGGGGACCATTTTCAGACATGACCTAGGTCAGTAGTAAGGCACAATAAAATACATACCAGAAAACAAATTATACAGAAAGTAAATAGAACAGTATAACAATATAAACAGTACAGTGTACGGAGTGTTGGGGGAAATTAACATAATATACTACATATTACAAAGAACTGGGAGAAAGGGTGACAGTATACAGTACACAATTACATTTTTGAGCAAAAATTCAGAGACCAAATCATTGCAGCCACAGTCAAATGTAACAGGCAATAACAACCAGACTATCAAAGAAGAGGGTAGTCACAGAGTGCTATGTTAGGCAAGGCAACTACAAGAGCTGGGTTGGCAGCTAAGGTAGGCAGGATAGGTAATAAGTTGAAGAAGCTTCACCCGGAGAGCACAGGGATTTTGCTTCTTTCAGTAGCCAGGCTTTGAAACAGTGTTTGAAAGAGCTGTAAGTGTCTGCAGACCAGAGTGTGGCAGGGAGGCTGTTCCACAGAGAGGGAGAAGAAACTGACATAGCTTTGCCACCCATTACCGTGGAGACTTCAGGGACTTTCTTAGGGGGAACCGATGATATATGCAAGCTTCTAGGAGCAGCTCTAGCCTTCAGGAAGGATGCATAAGCTGAAATACTGCCATCTGTAAGGGTGTTGTCAATGATACAGCCCGAGCATATTCAAAATGGCCGGGGAGAGGGAGCCACCCTAGTGCCTGGTAAAGGCAACAGTGGTGCATAGAGTAGGGTGCTAGATGTACAAATTGACATACATCACTGTAGATGGAGTTTAGATGCATGCATAGGGTTGAAGGTACTGTGGAGTATATGAGGACGCAGTAGTCAATGATAGGTATCAGATTGCCTTGGGCAATAGCTAAGCTGGTCTCGCTGGTCAGGAAATGCTTGAGACAATATGCAGCCACAAGTTTTTGGTTAACCCGACGTAAAATGGAGTTTATGTGCTCTGTGTAGGAGAGGGAGGGGCTGAGGGTTACACCCAAGTACAGTACTTGAAACTGGGAACATTTTCTAGTGCTGGGCCATTGGGTGTAAGCACTGCGAGGGAGAAGTCAGACTTGGCAATACCAAGATAGGTAAGGTTTTGACCCAAAAAGCCTCACCTTAGTTTTTTTTTTTAGCATTGAACAGTAGCCGATGTGATGAGAACCAGTTGTTTGCTGAACTGTAGTTATGGGACAGGATAGAGGGTATTTTTGTCAGTGACTTGTTTCTGTAAAACTGTATGAGATCATTATCATACAGAAGTGCTTCACAAGAGAGGCAGTTGGAGGGGAGAGAGTTTATAAAGATGGAGAACAGTAACAGGCCAAGGATGGAGCACTGAGAGACACCTGTAGAGACAGAGAGGGCAGGGGGAGATAACAGGACCAATACATACAAACTGGGATCATCCAGAGAGATAGCTTCTAAACCACAGGGAGGTCTTTGGAGAGCAGCCAAGTTGGTGGAGCATGGAATGTAATAGGGGGTGATTGACCAGGTCAAAGACTTTGGTCAGGTCCACAAACACAGAACCTGTCACTTTCACCATGTCCATGTTTCTGTGGACATGATCAGTAAACTGAGCCAATACCAATGTGGTGCTGTGGGATTTACGGAAACCATGTTGTTGGCTGCATAACAGGTTATATTTCTTGAGGTGATCAGAGAGCTGGCGATGCACAATCTTCTTCAAGAGACTGATCAGGTGGGGAAGCAGGGGGATTGGCCTGTAATTATCCATTGATGGGGGCCACCTGCTTTGTGAATTGGCACTACCCTGGCAAGCTTCCAGGAGTCCAGCGTGGTAGAGGTGGTCTGAGCCAGATTAAAAATAAAGTTGAGGGGTTTGGAGACGACAGGGGAAATTAGCCTAACTGTTGAAAGGAAGAGATCATCACTGCCTGGGCTGCCTCAGTTTGGGAGACTCTTAGGGAATTTGACAGTGTCTTCAGTGGAGATGGCTCTAAAATAGAAAAGAGTGGGGGAGTGCTGGGTGGAGAGGGAGAGGGAGAGGAGGGCTAGTCACAAGGACCCAGCACAGGGCTGTTAGGTGACTTCATAGGTAGTTTATTTAGGAGTGCAGTAAGATCCATAAACGTTTTGATTGAGGCTTGGGTGACCTCAATGGGATCAGTTAGAGTACCTAATGGGAAGTTTAAATGTATGGTAGAGTTGTGTGTATGAGGGTTTAGTATGAAACTGATGATACCCCAGAAATGGTGGTGGTCCCCCAGGCTGTCCTTTTACGGGTTATGGAGGAAGTTACGCTTTTCAGCCTGGGCGGTTTGCTTGCACCTTTTTCTCAGATGCCTGTAATTGTTCCAGAGAGCTGGAGGGGGTCTTTTTGTAGGCAGACCACTTTCTGTCCCTTTCCTTCATCATACACAGGAGCTTGTTCAAGACCCAATGAATACAGCCACCCCTCACTCTCCTGGTGATTAGGGGGAAATGCTGATCTTTTATTTGAAGGAGGGCATCAGTGAGGAAGCCCACTGCCATGGACACATCTGAGAGAGAGTAAAGATCAGACCAGTTTATTGCTCTTACATCGTCAAGTAGGGTAGAGACGTCAGGGCAGTTGAAGTTATGGAAGGAAATGTGTTTTGGGGGGTTGGTCTTGGTGTACCAGACACTGTACATAGGGGAGTCATCACTGATGGAGTCAGACAGGGTCCCAGACTGGAGTACCTTGTCCTCCCTGTTAGCGATCACCCAGTCTAGAAGCGAGTGGTTTTGTTTTCGTGTGTTTTGCCCGGTGGGGACAGAGATGACTTGAACCAAATTGTACTGTTTTAATAGGTTTGAGTAATCTGACTCTAGGGGACTAAACCAATTGAGGTTAAAATCTCCAAGGAGGATAGTGTCCCAGGGGGGAGGAGAGGTTGCTCAGGCATACAAGATGGTTATTGAGACCTGGAATCCCTGCTGGGAGGTACAAAATGTTTTTTTATATCCCGGAATTTGATTTCATGGTCCATGAGTGAAATCACCTTTCAAGCAGGATTTGAACATTTTCTCTGCTGTTGTTCATGAGGTGGGGTCATAAGAAGGCTATGTTGAAAATTTGGTGTACAAATATTAAAAAACAACAAAGTTAAAAGTCAACTTTGAATTTTGTGAACGCAGGCTCATAGCTTTGGTAATTTTCAGTATTTTCCCCCAAATTTATAACAAAGCCATATCTTTACAAAACAGAGTGTAATTGTATATGATTGTCTGGTTGGGGTGTTTCATTGTGTAATTCTGTATTTTTCCTTTGTATCTATGTTTTAATGTGGTTTTTGGATATTGTTTATTCTGTATTGTATGTATTTTGTATTTATTTTGAGTAATGTTATATGTTTAGATGCAACTTAGCGAGTCATATGCAGGACTATCTTGAGAACAGGATTGTATAATCCTAATGATAAGAATTTCCTGTATAAAAATAACGTTTTTATCTATCTATCTATCTTTACACCACCTTATGAGCATGACATCTGTACTTTTTAACTCCTGCCCAAAATGTGTTTTTGCGTCCCAAAAGTTAATTTTGCAGTCCCTGCATGAAATCACCTTTTGGGCAGGATTTCAACATTTGTTCTGCCCTTCTTCATGAGGCAGGGTCATTACAAGGATATGTGACAGGTTTAAATGCTTCCTTGGCAAGCTTTTAAACTAGCCAAGGGGGGAGGTGCTGATAAGAGGCAGGAAATTTCAAGCCTCCCCCCATAAAACATGGCAGGTAGTAAGGTCAACACTGAGGTACAAAGCAGGACAGGGGTGAATGGAAAAATAGACAAGGGCAATAAGAGCAGGGATGGGGGGAAAAAAGGATAAAGCCAACATTAAATGGAGGGCAATGAGTACCAATGCCCGTAGTCTGGGAAACAAGCTTCCTGAGCTAGTAGCCCTGATGGAAGATAAATAATTGGATATTGTGGCAGTCATGGAAACATGGTACACAGAGAACCATGACTGATATGTCAATATACCAGGGTACACAATCTACAGAAGGGACAGGGAAGGTAAAAGAGAAGGTGGAGTAGCTCTATACATAAGGGAAGGGATCAAAGCTCCAGAACTAAAAAGTAAAGGGGGAGGACAAGAGGCACTCTGGGTCACCTTGGAGACAGGGAATGGCATCACAATCTGCACAGGGGTTGTATACAGACCCCCATCTCAAGGGGAGGAAATGGACAAGAAAATGATAGAGGACATTCTCAAAATGCCTGAAAAAGGGGAGATACTGTTGATGGGAGACCTGAATATGCCAGATGTTAACTGGATGACATGTACTGCAGCCACATCCAAGAGCAGGGTCATTCATGATGCCCTGCAGGGGACAGGCCTTAGACAGCTAGTGTTGGAACCCACTCAGGGGGGAGTAATACTAGACCTGGTACTCTCAACTGGAGAGAGGATCACAAATTTAGAAGTCAGTAGACATCTGGGAATAGGTGACCACTGCACAGTGTGCTTCACAATGAGCACAACCATGGAGATAAGCCATACAAAAACAAGGGTACTGGACTTTAGAAGGGCTGACTTTGGCAAAATGGGTGAATACCTGAAGAATGCACTAGGAAATGGCCAAAAAGGAGGGGTGGAAGTACAATGGAGAAAAATCAAAACTGCCATCACAGAGGCAACAAGGCTTTGTGTGAAACAAAGAAAACAAAGCTGAGTAAAAAAACACTATGGTTCTCAAAAGAGGTGGCAGGGAAGGTTAAGGAGAAAAAGGCTGTATTCAAAAAGTGTAAGGAATCACAGAAGGAGCACGACAGAGAACTGTATCAATTAAAGCAGAAAGAAATGGGGAAGGCAGTCAGAATAGCAAAGGCCCAAACTGAGGAAAAAATAGCCAACTCAGTTAAGAAGGGGGATAAAACCTTTTATAGGTACATTAGGGTGCATAGAAAGGTTAAGGGAGGGATAGTGAAGATTAATAAAGGAGAGGGGAGGTGGGCAGAGGGAAACTGTGAAAAGGCAGAGATATTGAATGAATACTTTTGCTCAGTATTCACAAAAGAAGATGAAGAGGAGTTATCTAAACCAGACAATAGAAGCACTCTGGGTAGGAGGGTTGACACCAGTCCATTCACAAAAGAAGGAGTCCTGAAAGAACTCCTAAAACTCAAGGTGTTCAAAGCAATGGGGTCTGACGGGATTCACCCCAGAATCCTAAAAGAACTAAGGGAGGGCCTAGTGACACCACTGACCACGCTTTTTAACAAATCATGGCAGGATGGGGTGGTACCTGAGGACTGGAGGAGGGCAGCTGTGATTCCCCTTCACAAAAGTGGGAGCAAGGCAGAAGCAGGAAACCACAGACCTGTAAGTCTGACCTCAGTGGTAGGGAAAATGATGGAATCACTTCTGAAAGAAAGAATTGTTGAGTACCTAGAGGACAGCGGGGCACAGGACCCAAATCAGCATGGATTTACAACAGGAAGGTCATGTCAGATGAATCCAATTGATTTTTTTGACTGGATGACCAAAGTAATAGACAAGGGAGGAGCTGTGGATATGGCCTACCTAGACTTTAGCAAGGCATTTGACACAGTCCCACACAAAAGATTCATAATCAAGTTAGCCAGCCTGGGAGTGGGTACCAGCGTGGTAGCCTGGGTAGCAAACTGGCTGCACAACAGGACACAGAAGGTAATAGTGAATGGAACACATTATGAAGAAAGGGGGTTACTAGTGGAGTACCTCAGGGCTCAGTACTGGGTCCAGTCCTCTTTAATATCTTTATAGGTGACATTGCAGAGGGTCTGGAGGGAAAGGTATACCTCTTTGCAGATGACACAAAGATCTGTATCAGAGTTGATACACAAGAGGGGGTAGAAAAGATGAGAAGGGACTTGGCAAGGTTGGAGGAATGGTCAGACATATGGCAACTTAGATTCAATGCAAAGAAGTGCAAGGTAATGCACCTGGGAAACAAAAACAAAGGAGAAGAGTGCACAATAGCAGGGGAGGTACTAACAACAACAAAAATGGAAAGGGACCTGGGGGTAGTCATATCAGATGACCTAAAGGTGGGTAAGCAATGTGAGAAGTTGGTAAGGAGAGCCAGGGGGATACTGGGATGCATAGGAAGGGGCGTCATAAGTAGAAAAAAGGAAGTGGTTATCCCTCTATACAGACAGTTGGTGAGACCCCATCTGGAGTACTGTGTGCAGTTTTGGAGACCTCATCTACACAAGGACATAGACAGGATGGAAGAAGTCCAGAGGAGGGCAATTAAAATGGTGCAGGGTCTGCATCAGAAACCATATGAAGAGAGACTGAGAGAGCTTAATATGTATACTCTTGATGAAAGGAGTGACGGGGGGACATGATAGGAACTTTCAAGTACCTCAAGGGAATCAACAAAGTCCAGGAGGGTAGTATCTTTCAGAAAAAGAGATGTGTAAGAACAAGGGGGCACCATTTAAAGATAGAGGGGGGATGGCTCAGGGGTAATGTGAGGAAATTTTTTTCACGGAGAGAGTGGTAGATACATGGAATGGCCTTCCTGAGGAGGTCATTGGGTCTAAAACAGTGGGGGAATTCAAACATGCATGGGACAGACATAAGGCAATTATAGTGGGGGGTTGCAAGAAGTAGGCCATTGGTTAACTAGAACCTGCAGCTTATCCAGTAGATAGGGAAATGGGCAGACTGGGATGGCCAAGTGGTCCTTATCTGCCATCAAAGTCTATGTTTCTATGTTTCTATGTTGAAAATGTGGTGTACAAATATTACAAAACAACAAATTTAGGAGCCTACATTACATTTTGCTATTGAAGGCTCAAAACTTTGGTACTTTTCAATATTTTTACACCAGATTTCTCACCTGCAGCCCTATCAGCTCTGGTCAATGTTTGTTTTTCAAGTGGGCAGGAGACATCCAAAGGAGTGAGCCAAGGGGGAATCAGAAGGAAAGAAGAAGCAAACCTGGGGGGGTGGTGATTGCCATCCAAACAAGCAAGCAGCAGAAAGCCAGGTGAGAATAGCACCTCACTCGTGAGAGTGTGCCAGTGGGTGGGTGTTTGTGCATGAGTGTGGGCAGGAACCAAATTCTGGCTGGCAGTATAGCCTAGAGGTTAGTGTAATGAGCTGTGAATGAGCCTGGTACATCCAAGAGACATGGGTTTAAGTCCCATAACCCCCACTTGCATACTGTGTGGCTCTGAGCAAAGTCACTGAACCACCCCAGTGCTCCTGGGTTGCCCGTGAAAACGGCCACTTGTGCCTAGTGGGTCTTACCCGGTTACCAAAAGAATAAAAAAAAAAAACAGACCTCTCAGTATCAAAGTACAGTGCAGTTAATTACCTGTATGTTCATATTTTTCTCTTTTGGTTTTTATTGATTTTGTTTTCTGAATATCTGTCTATTTATTTGTACGGCACCCAGAGCCTCCAAGATTGGGCGCCTTTTTAAATAAATTTGCCTTGCCTTGTCCTAGCCCTGTTATAAGCACACCCTAAATGCCAGCAAAAATGTTCTTATAACCAGGATGTTCTTATAAAAAGGCCTCACTGAAAACAGTGAAAATCCATGTAAAATCTATGCTTAACATGATGAAACTTGGTTCAAACTAGTTTTTAGATAACTCATTATTAAAAGTAATAGAACATAGCTTTTTCACTGAGCTCTTGCTCAAACAGTTAGTGTAATGTTGTAAAATGCATTCAGTGTCTTATCTAACTGTGAAGGAATATGTGCTGTCTTCTTCATGGGGTATCTTTCACATAACCATTTACTACTCAAGTGACTGTTAATGAGGAGACTAGGTGATGATTCAGCCCAGGCTTAGCACACACAAAGGTGATAATGACCATCTACCACTACCTCTGGAAAACAAAAATATTCTTATAAACAGACTGTTCTTATAAATGGACTTTACTGCCATTGAAAATAATGGACACAAAATTCAGAATGCGTAAGTGCTGTCAGTTTGAGCATAAGTGCCATCAGTTGATATGGGAGCATTTAAGAGGAGGCAGGAGGAGTAGCTGAGATCTGACAGGTGTGCAAGAGGGAGTTGCAGAAGACAGGGGGGTTAAGAGTTCCAAAGTGAGGGATGACAAAAGGAGTAAGCAGACTTGCCCATGTTTGAGGATGGTTTGGGCAGGGAGAAAGAGCGGGCATCTCGCGAGCAGAAGAAGTAGGATGCGGGAGGAGCAGCAGTGAGGTGATCGGGGGAGGTAGGAGGGAAGAAGGCTGAACCAGTATTTGGAGATAAAGGAGACAGAGTGGATGAAACACTGATGGGATAGGGCGGGGTGGGAGTTCCAGAGTTGAGAGGAGGGAGCAGTGGCGGGTTCTTAAGGGAGAATTTGAGGCAAAGCGACAAAAGGCATGAAAGAGAGTCAAGTCGAGCAAGTAAGGAGGAGGGGGAAGTGCAGTAAACAATGTCAGCATAGTCAAGAGTAGGTAAAATCATTTTGGTCAGAAGTTCTCGATGGACAGGAAGAGAGAGAGAGAGTCCCTGTTACTGTACAGGATACTGAGTTTAGGGCAAAGTTTTGATGATAAATAGTCAATGTGGTACGAGAAGTTTAGTTGATGGTCCAACCAGACTCCTAGATACTTATAGGTTGAGACTTCGGTGAGAGAGGTGCCTTTCAGAGTGGAAATGGGAGGGGATGGTTTTTGCCAATCTTTGAGAGGTATCGAAGGTCATAAAGACAGTTTTAGAGGTGTTTAGCCTGAGTTTGTTGTCTTGGAACCAAGACTGAACACGGTGGAAATCCTGTTGTAGAATGGATTTGATAGAGATTGGGTTGGGACCAGAGGTGAAGAGGATAGTGTCATCCGCATACATGTGGATAAGGGAGTTTGAACAGACAAAGGGGAGATTGTTTACGAAGAGAGTGAAAAGATGGGCCCCAGAACACAGCCTTGTGGGACACCTGCCAAGATAGGGAGGGGAGAGGAGGAAGAGCTAGCTACCTTGACTGATTTACACCTGTTGGTGAGGTAAGAGTTGAACCACCATACTGCGGGGGCAAGACCAGCATGATCGAGGGCGTTTAGAATATATTCATTTACTGAATGTAAGAGAAGACAAAGGAAAATAACGGGCTGAGGAAGGAAAGCAATAGTACAAAGAGGTGGAAAGGTAGGGGAAACACAGATACAGAATCTGCATTACCCTCCCACTACATGGCAGGTTCAGCAGTTTTGAACGCGTTAACCTTTCCATTGAAAACAACTGAAGTGAGTTGAAATGCAAACTAGGTAACTCATTTGTTTTTATATAAAATGAAGTGCCACACAGGAATGTCATTATTCGTCTGCCCCCAGGATAAACGGCAGACCACAGCAGATCTGCTCAGAACTCTCTCAAAGAGCTGCAAGGGAGCTGAGCTTGCTCCACTCCACCTCCCCCTGGATGAATTGCAGACAGCAGCAGATTGGCATCAGAACTCTCTCAAGGAGCCACAAGGGAGCTGAGCTTGCTCCACTCCCCCATGCTGAATGGAAGACCACAGCAAATCTGCCTTGAAACCCTTTCAAGGAGCTGAGCTTGTTCTCCTCTCACCTGCCCCCCAGGTGAATGGCAGACCACAGCAGATCTGCCTTGGATTCCTCTCAAGGAGCCACAAGGGAGCTGAGCTTGCTCCCCTCCCCTTCCCCCACCCACAGATGAATGGCAGACCACAGCAGGTGAGCTACAAACACAGGCAATAGGAGCCATTTTGGAGACCACACACACACACACAGTGTTGTGCAGAAATGGTTAAAAGGATTGCTGTTAAGGGACTTTTCTGGCTACAGACAGAGGCTGATTGCATTGAAGTGTAGTTTTTGTGTGATTATTTGCATTATTTGTGTGCCTGTAGGATCACCTTCAGTGTACTATTTTTAGTGCTGTTAGGAGTGCCTTAATTGTCCTTTTGAGTGCTGGAATGTGGTGTCATCATGTTATGTGAGCTGCACTTTTGTAGAAGTTAGCATTTCATTCCTGTGTGTTGTTGCTACTGCACCGTTTGTTCAGTTTACCATGCTAGATACCAGTGTAGAGTGCATTTGCAGTTGGTGTACAGTGTAAGGGGTGGCGATTCGTCCATACCTATGCTCTCCGTCCATCATCTACCTTAACCCTGACCTACTTATTCTCTCCTACCCATATCTGCCTAGGAACCCTCTCAAGGAGATGCAGGGGAACTGAGCTTGCTACAATGGCAGATTGCAGCAGGTGGGCTACACACACCATCGATAGGTGTCATTTTGGTGCCCCCACACACACACATAGAGTGGTGCAGCACCATGTTACACGTGGTACTGCAAGGACTGTCCCAATTAGGGGTGGCGCTAACTTTAAATCATCGATCAAAACCAATCAGCCCACTTTTACACCCCAACCAGTAAGAGTGTTTTGGATCCTCACCCCTTCCTACTTTCATCGAATCATGTGGAATGCTTAAAGTGTTAACTTCCCTTTCCCAGTGTTGTATTGACTAACCTAATGTCATTCATCTATGTATGCAGGCTTCTGGATTCAAACCCCATGCGACAGCTACGTGGCTCACCCCAGTTCAATGTCCTAACCATTAGGCTATTTTGCCAACAAGCATAGTAGCTGGGAGTATGCTAAATACTCCCATAGCCCTCCCCCCTTGATCTAGCATATACTGCCATGCAGTGCCTATACTCTCCCACCCCCAGCCAGCTTTTTGCTTATAGGCCATCTAATGCACCGGCAGGGCCTATACAATACTGTGGTTAATCTGCTACCATGCAGAGTCTGTGTAGTTTTCTGTGCTTTACACCTGGCTTGAATATCCTGACCTATCCTTGCTCTTTTGATGCTTTGACATGTAACCTTGTTGTGCAGATTTCCGTCCTCCTCTCACACACCTAGTCAAAGTTGGCTTATCAGTCATAAACCTCGTACCCTCATTAATACACGGGCATGCCTCTTTATCCCACAGCTAGCTTTCTTATTTCTCAATGTCTGGCCATTTTCCACTCCTGTCTGCTAACACTACTTTTCCAGATCTCTCCTCTCTACATAAACAATTTAAATCCATCTCCCCTCCACTGGTCTCCCTCCCTTTTTCTCCACCCCCATTTGTCCTCCAGGTATCCCCCCTCCCACCCACTCCTCTTAACATGTCTATACCCCCACTTTCTCTGTCTACCTCCTTCCTTCTTTCTTCTTTTACTTCATCCTGCCAGCTCATATATATCTACCCCCCCTGCAGCCAACCCTCCTTTTCCCTCCCTACCTCTCCCTCCCAGGTTATCTGTCTTCCCTTTCCTTGTGTCCCACTTTTCACCCTTGCCTACCACTCAGCTTCCCCTCACCTCTGCTCACTCCCTGCTCTCCTCTGCCCCTGACATCCCGCAACTACTCCCCTCATCCACTCTGCGTTGCGCCCTTCTCCCCTGTTAAATCTAGAGCCCCTGCTTCGTTGCACTAATCCCTCCACCCGCCTTCCTCTCACAACTCTAGAAAGCAAAAGTACGCTCTACACCTGTCAATATTCCTACTACACCTACTTCTCTCAGGTGATGTTCAACCTAATCTAGGCCCCCCAAAATCCCTACTCCCTCTATCTCAATCAATCAGTCCCTTCCCTGACCCTTACACCCTCACTGATGCCTTAGGGCCTTCACATCTTTCACCTAAATGCCAAAAGTCTCCTCCCTAAAGTGGATGCTCATAAAGTGTGGATAACACAGCATCTCCCAGGCATTCTCTGTGTCACTGAAACCTAGCTATCTGCCAAAATTCCTGACTCCTCAATCTCTATCCCTGACTTCAACCTTTTCCATCAGGATCGCGGCAAGTGAGGTGATGGTGTAGCCTTGTACATTAGATAGTCCCTCTCTTGCTCCATCTCTTTAAAAGAGTCATGCCCTCCTCCCATGAACTCATCATCGCCCTTCTATCTCTCCCCTCCTCTCCTCTACTCCTCTACTCCTCTCTACATTGGTGCACCCTATGCCCCATGCAAAATCTCGCCTGGCTCCCTCATCAGCACCATCTCATCCATCTCTTCATGTGCAGCAAATGGAGAACTCTTGCTCCTAGGTGATTTTAACCTAGACTGGCTCTCCCCCTCCTCAAAGCCCACCCTCATCAGGATCGAGTCCCTCAGTCTTACTCAGTTGATCCTCAAACCCACCAGATTAAACCCTTGCTCCCAAAACCACTCCCTGCTTGATTGGGCACTCTCCTGCCATCCCATCCAGATCACTGCTGCAGGCATCTTTCCTGATGCTCTCAGTGATCACGGCATCACTTTTTGCATGAGAAAGATACACTTTCCCCATGCTGCTGCTAAATATGTTTGGTCTCATCTTCTCCAAGCCCTGGACATGGCAGCCCTCCTCCAGGATCTCACCTATGCAGATTGGCAACTTGTATTCTCAGCCTAGGATGTTGACTCTGCCCTATCCCTATTCGTTAGCACACTTACACATATCTGGAACTTCCACGCTTCTTTTAAAAAAAAAGGTAGAGTAAAATGACACCATCACCCCTGGATAACAGCAGACCTTCTAGCCAAATGCAGATCCAGGGACAAAACTTGGACACAATACAGAGCTTCCTTATCTCAGGCAGATCTACAAGCATGTACAGTAAAGCTCTCAGAAACAACTGTACTAAAGCCATCTGACTCACTAAGTCTAAATATTTCAAATCCCCACCTACAACATGATCACATCACACCCGTATTTTTCTGGAAAGTTATTCACTCACTCCTCGATCCTCCTGCCCAACAGTCCTCCCATCTGATGGCTCTCCAGTCTCTGGCCCCTCCGCAGTAGCTGAGATTTTCAACAAATTCTTTGCCACCTGCGTACTCCCTGATAACCCCCCATCCCTCCTGACTCACTCCCTACCCCTACTGACATATACTTCCCATCGATCTGCCACCACAAAGCCTACACAGCACTTACTGCTCTAAACCCTGCCAAAACTAGCCCTGACGGTCTCCACCCCAGGCTCTTTTGTATCTCTGCCCCCGTCATAGCTTCTCCCATAGCCCACATCCTAAACCTCTCCATCTCAGCCTCCACCGTCTCAAAAGCCTGGAAATTTGCTAAGGTGCTACCTCTTCGCAAGGGTGGCGACCCTTCCACCCCTGAGAATTACTGGTTCTACCATGCTGTAGAGACTCAGATTGTGGCGACTGTCAGTACAGTGACAGCATGACATTGCAAATTGGTATTGTGCCATCACTGGGGAAAAGTGTGTTTTTTGTGGGAGGCTTTAGACAACCAACTCCAAGTTGGAGTTGGCTCAGGGAGAGAGCGAACATCCCAGAGGCAGTAGCGTTGGGAACCCAGCGGACCATCACAGCAAACTGCCAAAAATGTTGCTGTGATGGTCTTCGCTGTTTTTCTGTCACTGTGGTAATGTGATACCAGAATTACTAGCCCATTTCACTCCTCCCATCTCTCGCCAAATTCCTGGAATCACTCATCCACTCCAGGCTTTCAGATTACCTTTCCGCCAACAGCACCCTTTCACCCGTACAGTTTGGCTTCAGAAAACAGCACTTAACCATCTCCTCTTTGATGCAGGTCACTGACTATTTTCTCAGCTGTGGATCAGGGTCATATTACGGCAGCTATATTCATAGACCTGGCAAAGGCATTTGATTCTGTCTTCCACCTTCTCCTGCTTCATAAACTAAAATCTGCTGGTTTAGCAGCTTCAACTGTTAACTGGTTCCGCTCTTATCTACATGGGCCTAACACTGGTCCGACGCCACTGGGCATGCCTATACCATGACAATGGACCCCAATGTCCTGCCTTGGCCAACAAAGAACTCCTGGGCATGGCTAGCGCCATTGCCTTGAAATGTTATGCTTGTACCTGTAACCTTTTGCACTTTGTACCTTGTTAGCTGTTTTATGTTACCATGTATTGCCTGCTGCTATTTTGTATTTTCTGTATTCATTTGCAACCATTCTGTAACCATTGTCTTTAATTACTATGTTAGTTGTCACTTTTGTCACGGTTGTCTCTGTTTTATGTACGACGTGGAACCTTTGTAAAGGAGTCTTTGACTCAAAGGTGTTATCCAATATTTATCAATAAACAATAAACATGATAGGCAGCAATCAGTCCAAATAGGTAACATTCTTTCCTCCCCTCTGCCCATCCTAACTGGTATCCCTGAAGGCTCTATACTCAGCATCATCCTATCCTATTTATTAATGACCTTCCCTCTGTCTGCACCTCCTCCCACATGCACATGTATGCTGACAACACCATCATCTTTACCTCCGGTCCCTCAATCGTCGACATACAATCCCCTCTCCATCAGGACTTTAACAGAGTGCAGACTTGGTTTCAGGAAAACCAACTTAAACTAAATAATAAAAAAAATGTTACTATGACATTTCAGCACAAGACAGAAACTTTTACACTCCAGTCAACCCCAGTTTTCTCTTCAATGGATGGCTCCCCCCTTGAGATTATCCCAGCTTTTAATACCTAGGGGTCTGGTTATACAACCACTTAGACTTCACTACCCAGATTGACGCCATCTGTTCTAAACTCCACCCAAAGTTTGCAGTCCTGTACCGTCACAAAGACAATTTCCCTCTCCCCACCCAATGGGACCTAGTAACAAAAATGATTCTGCCTGTCCTTGATTATGCTGATGTGGTTTATGGCACAGCCCCTGCCTCATCCATCTCTAGACTGGATACTCTCCTTAATTCCATCTGCCATTTTGCTGCCTCTGTCTCTGCCTCTCCCCTCACTCACTATTGTCTTCTTTATTCTGCTCTTTCCCTAGCTCCACTATTTCACAGAAGGATGGTTCACAGCGCCTCCCTCATTGCCAAGTTCTGGTTTGGGATGCTCCCCCCCCACCTCTCCTCCTGCCTCTCTCAAGCAAACATTTTAATGTACTCCCTTCACCACAGAGACCCAAGTAATTTCACTGTTCCCCACCCTCATTCTGCTGCTGGCCATTCTGGTTTCTCCTATTGCCTTCCCCTGGAACAAGCTCCCCTCTAACCTTCACTTATCCACCTTTATCTCTTCTTTTAAAAGACTCCTCAGACTTCTCCCTGCCCCACAGTATTTACAGTGTTCATCAATCTCCCCTTCAATCTGAGCTGCCCCCTTTCTCCATGTATATCATAATTTTACTTGACTCCTCTACCTACTCCCCCTTGTCCTGGTGCTGGATAGAGTTACTCTCCCATAATGGGATAGAGCTTACTCATATATTCCTAGTGATCCATCTCCTTCTTGTTTTGTTCTTTTTTCAAATAATCATATATTGTTTCTACTTTTCCTAAATTTTGTATTTGCTTACTGTGTATGTTCTTTCAATAATTGTACACGTGTTACTGTTTCTCAATCTGTAGATCTGTTTACCATATATGTTTTCTCAAATATTGTACAATTGTTTTATCATGTGTTTTCCCTTTCCCCGGGCTGCATCTGGAAACAAGCCTTGGCTCCATGTGCCTTTCCCGGTTACCAATTTGAAATAAATAAAAAATAAAATTATTATTATTATCTTGTTCTTAGCTCCTCCATTACCAGAACAGGGGCTATTTGGCATCTTGCAAGTTAAAATGGAAGTATATTTCAATGAAATGTCTTCGTTTTTATCTTTTTAAGATGGTGTCTTATTTTTATTCATTTTAAATCAGACATATTTAACCCAAAAAAATGATAAATGCAATAACACTCTAGAGAGCATAATTATGGTGCAATGATTGCACTTTGTAGGTGCATTTAGAGGCACATAGTTGTACTTCACAACTAACACACTCAAGACCTGTAATTATCTCGCCATAGTTACACCCGTTAGTCTTATTGCTTATGTGAAGCTATGCATTTTTTATGTTTGTTCTAGTGATGTTCATACAAATACTTTATTGAAAAACATAAACATCTGAATTCACAGACAGCATTATTTGAAACAGGAAATATTTTACATTTTCATTTCTCTTGTTTTCCTTTGCAGTATTTGCACACCTGCCCAATATAATGCAACATTTAGCAGACAACTACAAGTACTGGAAAATGCTAGATGAACTAAAATGCAAGACTCTGAGGCTTCCACCAGACTTCAACAGTTAACAGATATGAAAATAGGACAATACAACTTCTTGATCTACAAATTTCACTGTGAATCGTTTCCTAAAACAGACACACTGAAGTTGGGGCGGCTATCTTCATTTAAAATGACTTGGAAAAACTACATCTTTATCTGAAATTAACAAAGGTCAAGTTCTAAAATGTTCAGTTTCTCCACCTGCAATTTAAACCCATCACAAATGGAGCATTTTCCATCAATTTGAAATGCATTTCATAATTTATTTTGGAGTACCACATATGTGTGCATTTTGACATTTCTTAGTATAGTGTTACTGTTCACCAAATTACTGTGTAACATTTGATTAAGTTTAGTACAATATTTCGGTATCTTCTTGCATTCATCACTCTAAATTATAGGTTTGGAGCGTGTCTAACATTGATGCGAAGAAAAATTAGGTGATAGTTTAGAACTCTGCCCTTCAAGCAGAGGCCAAGGACTTCAAAAGTCTGTCTGATATGTGAACTGATGTGCCTTCTTGGTAGTGACCAGAAGCAAGCAACAAGAGTATATACAATAGTCTACTTCATACTGTATAATGTATACTGTAGAAAAGCAACTACAGTATATATGCTTAGTACAGTTTACACATTTACTAATGTACAAGTAAACAAAGAGATGTACATATAACTTATTATTTAACATCCTACAAAAAAAGCCATCTATACTAGACAAATAAACTGGCAATTTTATCTATTTGAGATACAGTATTTATGTATTCTGTAAAAGGTTTTGGGTGTGTAAATGAAACTCTGTGTTATTGACACAATTTCTTGTATTGTGCTAAGTGTGTACGTGCCTGTTAAGCCTTTTTTTATTTCCAAAGTGAACACTGTTGTCCTTAACAAAGATGTAAAGAAAAAATGCAGTGTCATTCTGTAACGTGTGTACATTAATTACTAAAATAGTTTGGATTTTTATCACTGAAGTTTAGTACTAATTTTAATTATATTATAAACCTCCCTAAGCACAAAAGCATATTTTTGTACATTGTGCATTTTATCACACTTTAATGTTATGGTGTCTAGCAGAATTTTCTCTCAGCAAGCCACTAAAAAGGAAAAGAACTATGAGGAAGGAAAATATTGAGGAAAAAATTCAAACTTCATAAAGAGTAATTTTTATCTCCAAAGTTTTATGGATTATTAAAGAAAAGTATTACAACCACTTGAAGAAAATGCTCTATTTTTACACACTGCACTCTTGAAACTGAACTTCAGAAGCTACAATGTACAGACTATTCTATTACACGTTAGTAATAATGTTGTAAATATAAACTCCTTGGCCTTGTACATCACTACTGTGATGAGTCCACAGTATGCAGGGTGAAAGAAAATAATGTATGCAGTATTGCAGGTGGAAATTATTGTAATTTACTGCTAATATGCCTACATGATGTGCCAACTGTTTTTCTATGTTTTGTACTGAGCTGAGTAAGTAAACATATGAACAGAACCACATGATTTCCATGCAGAGAAGTGTACATAAGCTATATTTTTGCTAGACTTGTAATGGAACCATACTTTGTCATAGCTAAAGCAAAGAAACTGCACTGTATTATATTATTCCATTGTGTATTTTGGACAAATTGCTTATGTGTTTGTAAAAAGTACATACAGTATGAAAGGCCATACATGTTAATAAGCAGAAACATAAGACTTTCATCTTTACAGTGTTAACTTCTAATCCATGTCCCTATCATTTTTCTTTACTTTTCATGATAGTTTGTGGCATCTTGAATTCTAAGAGATATATGTATTCTGGTTAAGAAAGTGTGTTATGGTTACATAAAAAACCTAGTGATTCTATATATTGTACAAAAGGGTTCAATTGCATGTTATGTAAATGAAATGAAGGTTATCAGCCATGCACCACCTTTTAAAAACCAACATGACAGGCCTTTTTTATTCATAACTTTATAGTGTGATTAACAATTTTATTTATTATAATCCAAACATAAAGACAATACTATTTCTCAAACAACTTTCCTGTGAAGAGCATTTGTTAATTCTGTGTTTACATGAAACAGTACATCTTCATAAGACTTCAGTGGAGAAATTAAAATGACTTCACTGTAAGGGAAGCCTCTGAAACCTGCACCTCAGCAAAATATAAAGTAGTCAATTTTAACTTTGTACTGTACATACAGCACAAGAAACTCTGATGTGCTGGACGTCAGAATGCACTTTGTTAAAGGCTGCTTGTGCACAAATTTCTCAGGATTCATAGCTTATTCCCATGATTAATTACACCATTGCTGGTGTATACTGTAAGTGGGCAACAACTTTACTTTTGAAAGTGAGCTAAGGAACAATTATGTTGCTTTATAACTGGTACTTCTGTGCAATTTAAAATCTTTTTATGCTCAGCACATTTTTTTATCAGAGAAATAAATCAATGAACAGAGATGATGCTTGTGAAAGATTATTTTTAATTAGCACAGCAAATAGTAAAATAACAGGATTTTGAGGCAAAAAGGATTTTTAGAAACTGAAAGCAATGATTTCAGGGACAACATAAAACAGTAGTTTTATCCTAAAATATTAATTTTACTCTGCAGCAATCAAGGGATGCAGTGTATGAATATTTTGCAGCTGTGAGGAAACCGGAAGCCGACACTACTTTCCAAGCAGCATTGTGTTCTTAAAGCAGTACAGCAGTAGCAGTAGTTTCTTGGAAAAGCATAATTTCCCATAAACTGGTACAGAAACATCCTCCAGGGACTGAACAATAGTTATACGCTTACTGGTGAGAAAATGAACATCACTGAAGAGTGAATACTGTCTGGTAAAAAAAAAAATGGCAGTTTCTTAGCAGCACTCTTTATGCAACAAATACTAGGATTACAACGTACCACCAAGAAACAGCACCAGTTTTCTGTTTAAATGTAGAGGCACTGGGCCTGGCCCAAAGGTGCTAGTGAAAGTGTGTTGTGCTACCATTTAGGAGACCTATAGGCTCATATCATGATCTTGATTCCCAGCTCTGGCCCAGAGAACTGTCGGGAGCACTGCAAAGGTAACACTCCAAGACTCCAAGGGAGTGAGCTGCTTGCCCTGCTGTAACAGTACCTTCTTGAGCAGGGGATGGAAATTGTCTGAAACTGCAGGTTCTCCAGGGGCATAGCCTCCCCTTGTAAGGACAGTGTGGAATAAGAGAGCGAATTAAGAGGAGGTGGGGTGAAGGAAAAGAAGAAGAAAGACCCAGCTGCAGGATGACACCCGTTGCACTTCCAGGCCAGTTCTTTACTTGATTGCATTAAGTGTTTACAACAGGGTGGTACAAATGGATGTCAGGAAAGAGAGGTGGCTGGGCAAAACTGGATGAGGTATCTGGAGATGGAACATAATTAACTGGCTAAACAAAGGGAGGTGTTTTAATCTTGTTGTGCTAACATGAAAATAAGGTTTTATATGATGAAAACTCGGTACCAGGCTTTTTCTGCAATTACAATTTTTTTATTGAGGAGTGTGCAGGTTTAGACGGACGTTATAATTGAATTGCCATAAGTTTGTGAATTCAAAACAAACCCTTTAGATCATATAAAACTGAAGTAACATTGTCACAGTATGAATTCATAAAGAAACAGCATATTCCTTAGTATCACATAGCTGCAGCTGCTATCTGATATCTGTGGAAGCATTACATGCAGTTCTCCTTTCAAGGAAAGAGAGCGTCCCACCTCCAGTTTGAAACCTTATATATGTGGGACATTCATTAGGTCATTTTGTTGAAAACATTTTCGTAATGTAAGGTGAGCTTAACAATAACTTCCTCCATTCATTTATGGGAAATGCTTTTTCTGTTTGTTTTTATCCCAGTATTTTAGGATTAAACATTTAGTTAGCATTGTTGCTATTGCCAATTGTGGCATTCTTTTCTTTTAAAAACAGACTCTATCCCTAGGTTTTACTGTTAATGATAGTGCACATTTGTGATAGAGGAGCACCTCCTTTTGTAATATTAACCTCAGAATATAAAATGTACTTTTCCACCAGTTACACGCTAGTGGGCAATACCAAAAACAATGTAAAAAAATCTGCATCTGTGCAACCACAATGCCAACATTTGGAAGGGTCTAATAAACCCAGTTTAACTACTCTTGCATACTGGGGAGTAGGAGGAAGTGGGCTGTTGGTTAACTAGGGTCTGCAGCTTATCCATTAGGTAGGGAAATCGGCAGACCAGGTGGGCCAAGCAGTCCTTATCTGCCATCAAATTCTATGTTTCCATATATATATGTTACTCTTACTGGAGTATATGTATGATCTGTATGATCTGTTTAGTATCTTGTACTGTACTGATTTGTTCCTAGAATTTTTGTATATGCTGACAAAAGAAAGCATACTTGTCCCTTGCCCATTCTCTATATGTGACATAAAGTCCAAGTCCCATTCTTTTTTCAGTTTATTAGAGCATTTTCGATTAAAGTTATTTGTTTAATATCCATGCGAATAAACTTAATAGGACCTTTTCATATGTATCAGTACATGTTGGAGGGGCTGGTTTCCATTGATCCTATTTTTTTAATAAATCTTTAGCCTTTTTCTTGAAAGTTAAATTCTTTGTACATTCTGACCATTGTTTGAATGTCTTAGATTTAATCAGGTGGTTCCATTAGATTATTCCCTTCTTTGCCCAATTTTGGAACCTAAAGAGATTGTCCTATATTTTTAACTTTTTGGGTACTCTATTATGTTTTAGCATAATTTAGATTTTTTTTTTTTTTTACATTTGATAGGACAAAACCTTATCGTTTGGATGGTTATGTTTTGTCCCAGTTATTGTTTTCAGTAAGGCACCAACTAGAAGTGTGTCTGCACTACATTCATATGCCCATTTTATTACTTTTTTAATCAGAAATTATATGTAATAGTCATTAATGTCTGAGCATGCTAGTCCTCCATACTTTTTGGGAAGGTCCAGCTTTGCACATGCTATTCTTGGCATCCCTTTATCTGATATAAAATATTCAATAATTGTGTTTATTTCCTTGAACCAATTAGTTGGTACCGCACTTATGATACTGTAAATTGTGGAGTATATGAAATCAGTGGGACTATGTTCATTTTGATCAGTTGAACTTTGCCCCAATGTGGTAGTTTCATTTTCCTCCATATTGATATTTTGACATGTACCTTTTATTTTTTCACTTTGGTTTTTTTTTCCCCCTATTTTCACCTCGCCAGCTGCCGGGACCTCCTTCCACCTGCCCAAGCCCTCCATCCACCATGTGATGTCCCAGATGATCCAGCCCAACACCAGCATGTGCTCGACAACCTTCCAGGTACCCCGACTGTAACTCATGGCTTATCCCCCCTGGTGGAACCCCCCCAGTCCCCCTTAAACCAGGAGGAACATACATTACTCAACAGTCGGAGCCCACAGGGTGGAATTGGAGAGGTGTGGGAGGAGGGGAAGAGACTCTGCCATGGTGTGGGGGTCAGGGCATCTTCATCTTCCCAGAGCTGCCAGGGATTTTATTCCCTTTTCCTTCCCTCACCCCAGGGTATGGTCCTGAGAGGTGTCCTTGGTGAGATGCCTATCTGTGCAGTCTGAAGGGTGGGTAAGCCCCACCACACCTTTGATATTCCCCTGCTGGCCCCACTCTGGGCATGTGATGCCTTCCTGTCAACTGCCAGATGAGTGGGTATGTGCCAATGTAAGGTCACTCCAAAGGGACCACTTTTCCCTTCCCGCACAACAATCCCCTTCCCCTGGGTCACCAGGGAGTGGTCATGCAGTGGAAGTAGGTGCATGCCCTCCCTTCCTCCCTCCCCAAAGTGGGGGGAGGGTTCAATGGCCACCCAAACCCTGCCTCGCAAGCTGGCACCAGATGTTCCAGGCTCAAGGCACAAACCCAGGTCATCTGGATAGCAAGCAGTAACTCTACTGCTATGCTATCTGGCCAGCCATTATGTATCTTTTTGAGTAACAATTTTGGGTTTTGTTGAAATAAATCTTTAATTGGAAATGCTATTTTGATTCCTAAGTACTCTAATTTGTAATTTTTTTCTACTGAACCAGAAAAATGTTATGGATTGCCTGAGCTGCTGAGATTCTAGATGCTATTAGTTCAGATTTACCTTCATTAAACAGTAACTGGATATATTTGAGTATACTTTTATTTCAGAAATCACTTCTTTTAGGCTTTTAACGGGATCTGTAAAGAGCAGCAGTAGACTGTCTGCATAAACATTCAGAACATAGCTTTGTTTTCCTACTGTAATCCACTTTATTTTATCATTGGCTTGTATTTTGGTTTAAAAGACTTCCATTCACAATATAAACACGTTCTGGTCAGAGCCAGCATGGCTACCTCAGAGTGGTCACTGTGCATGCTCGAGAAAGAGCTTGCCATGCCCAAGATGGTTCCATGACAATAGTGTGCATGCTTGATGTATCCTCTATGATACTGACAGTGTCCCTCATGAGTTTAATGAGTGGAGTTGGATGCTCCACCTCCCACTAATGCATTAACTTCTCAGGTTGATGAAATGCTTTTTTGATCATAACTTGCTTGACTTGACCATAGATCTCAATTAGTCATAACGGTTGAGCAAAGCCAGAGTTAATCACTCATTAGGCTCTAGTCATACTCAAGCCTGTTTTGTCTTGCCTGCATCTACTCAGTTCATCGGTAAAGAATTCCAGCAACTAGCTAAAGATTGGGAACTGGAACATAGCATAAGTAGTTCCATTTGGTCACAGTCACATTGTAGTGATCCCTTCCTTATCTATGTCTACTTGGTTGCAAATTGCTCTTAATGATAGTATTGGAGCTTCTGTACAATTACTGATCAGTTGTTATGGTCAAGGTTACAAGCAATTGCGATACCGTAACAACATCAGTCACTGGTCCCAAACTTAGAGCACGAAAACTTCAAGTTAAATCAAACTAAGCAAAAGAAGTATTACTATTGCCTTGCTAAACATTTATCTGTTCTGTAACAGACTTCTAGAAAAACTTAAAGTGATCTTACAAGCTCAAATGGGCAGACTGGGTGGGCCATATGCCCTTATCTGTAACAGTATCTATGTAACAATATGGACATGTCAAAGTAATGCAAAAGGAAAGCAGAAACTGACTGTGGCATGAGTAAAGCATCCAAAGCAGTGTCTTATGTTGTTCAAACTGTAGATAAAGAACTGCACAAAATGAGTATGACACAGCTGCATGAGACAAAAGAGATAGTTAAAGGAGACAGACAGAGAGGGATTTGCTGAATGCTGGATGATAGCTCTGATGATATATCATCTCTATCTGAAGATTCCTGTAGACCACAGAGACCCAGGAACCCCCTAGGCATACCTAGGCTCCAGATGACTTTTTGAAAGCATAATCACCAGTAAAGGATGAGCGTTCAAAATCAGACTAAAATTAAAAGTAAGTGAATGGTTCTTAGGCCCAACTGTGTCGTTTGATCTAGATGCTACTCCTGTTAATAAAGCAATATGTATTCAGTGTCTAAAACAAACACGCAGACCTGATTGTCTAACAGCTGTTGTGGTATCCATGAACACAGCCACAGTAAAAAAATAAATAAATAAATAATAAAAGTGCCAACCAACAGTTTTTTACTTGACTTCATAGTATTCTGATTACCTTTTCCCACACATGATATGGCTGCCCTGACCTTTATTCACTACCAGTGTTTTAAAATACCCTGATTTTTGCCACTGCAATCCCTGCTGCGCATCTCTTCCAGTCCCAGGTGTTCAATGCACCTTGCTGCTGCTGCTGTGCTCTCAAGCTCTGGGCTTCTGCCACACAATAAAAACAGACTGTATCATGAGTCAGTCAGCCTGAAGCCCCATGTCTCCCAAAGCACCAGAGGCATAGCAACATCCTGTGATATACCATACCCCATCACGTATTATTACTGCTTATCAAGTGGATAAGAGATTTCTTCAAACCCAGTTGATCAACCATTGTAAACTGCAATAACATCTCATGAAAACACCACAGCCTGAAAAAAAGTTCCTGCAAGCCATTTTTTTACCCAGCTGTAAACCATTTTGACAATTTCAGTAATATATTCCATAATGTGTTATATTCTATGAGGCAACACCACTTCTTGAGTGGCTGAAGGCACTTGATTGTACCTTGTATCTCACAACATGCATATTTTGGGACCCTGAGCAAGTCACTTAACTTTCTTGTACTCTAGTCACACTTTAAAATGAGTTTTGACTCATGGTGCCTTTCCCAGGCAAACAGAGATACCTATCTGAGGTATGGCATTATCCCATGATAATACACAGCCTCTGTTGTGTATTTTTGCACAGATGCATGATGTATCATCACCAGAAAAAGCAACACCTCCAGAGTATTGCAAGGCACATATTGTAGCTGGATGCCTTCAACCACCTGATATACTACATTATACACATAATTATGAAGTGTATTATTGCTTATTACCACATGGAGTGTTTATGTATTTATTTATTTAAAAATTGGTAATCAGGACAGGCACACAGAGCCGAGGCACATTTCCCACTGTGACCCAGAGAAAAGGGGAAGGTGAGTTCAGAGATAATAACATTTAAAAACAAAGCTTCAGAATACAGTTGCAAGAATGGGTGCAATAACAAATTGGAGTTCAAGTAGGTAAACATCAGCATGACACATTACAGTGATTAATAGACAGTGTGCAGGATCACAATAAAGTGAGCAGTGCCTGTAGTAGTACAGAGGCATACCTGTAATGCATTCACAATTAGCCAAGAATTAAAGGTGGGTCGGGGGGGACTCAGAAAGGGGGGAGTGTAGTCATGAGGATAGTTGACAGGGACATCTTCTTCCAATTTGTGTTAACAGGGTGTGCTTTGAAACAACTGAGAAGCTGCATGGGATATACTATATTGGATTAGATATCTGCAACAAATCTCTCTCTTGCTTACATCTGAGGGAAGTTTTCCTTACTTTACAGTCTTACATTGGTATTGCTTTGTGTTTAATTATTTTAGTTTTTAATTCAGGAAGGGGTTTTCAAAACTGCTTATCTTGTGAGCATCTTCAGAAGG
Source organism: Neoceratodus forsteri (assembly GCA_016271365.2). Lineage (NCBI taxonomy): Eukaryota > Metazoa > Chordata > Ceratodontiformes > Ceratodontidae > Neoceratodus > Neoceratodus forsteri. Next base: position 1,097,026,037 of record CM057454.1, on the reverse strand, counting down.
GTTGAAATAACTGCATATTTGATTTTCCTTTGTGGCTAACAAACCACCAGGCTGTTTTGGGGCTGGGGAGGTTTACCTGTGTCTGACTTGGATGTCTGGATTTTCTCTGTTTGATTAGCAGGGTATTTTCTCCATCAAATTGTTGTATAGGGCATCTGGCTGACAGGAAGGCACTCATCGCAGCGGTGGGTCAGAGCTTTTAGCTGATTGTTTTGTGAGGGCACAGTTTAGGCCAACCCTTTCCCACCCCTCACCCCACCCATGCCTGGAAATAGTTCCTTTATACCTCAGGTTCTGACATCATTTCCTCAAGAGTGCAAGGTGCATATCACTGTCATGTCCCCTCTAGCACACTGCACTGACAATATAAGCATACACATTGTATAATATATATTTCTATATAACAAACCAATCACACACACACAACAACAACAAAAAAAAAAGTAGATAAACATGTGGGGAGTAGTGCAATGTAATGGCTGTGGGGCAGCAGTCTTCCAAGAGTCTTTCTGGAGGCTGAGATGCTGCCCTATTTGCAGACAACTCTCTGCCCTGAGGGAGGAAGTTGCCCGTCTTCAGGCCACACTGGACAGTAGTAAGGGAACCTTCCCCCAGGCCACACTGGACAGTAGGAAGGGAACATCCCCCATCCAGGGAGCACCAGGGCCACCACCACTACCTCAGAGGTTGTGAAGAAAGCACAACAGTTGGACCACAGTGGGCTCAGGGAGGGTGAGGATGGTGGAACAGAGGCACACCCAGTCAATTGTTCCACTCTACAATCCATACACCATTCTGGGGGAGCATAGCTCCCCTATGGATGCACCCACAGAGGAGACTAAGGAGGCTAAGGACAACTGTCACAAGGGGAGGCCCACAAGAAGGAGGCAGAGGACACCACAGGAAAGAAAGCAGCTCCTGGTGGGGACTCCAATTATTAGGGGGATAGAACTGGGGGGAGCAGGGAAAATTGAAGTAAGGTGCCTGCCTGGTGCCATGGCTTGGAGGGACAGGAAGCGCATCCTCAGTATCATGAGAACAGCTGCACGGGAGTCTGAGCTGGACATCATTGTCCACCTAGGGACAAATGACTTGGCTCATCATGAGATTAGAGCAGTGCAGGGGGACTTTGTAGCGTTGGGGAGGGGCCTAAGACAAGTAGCACACACAGTATCCTTCTCAGAGGTGCTGCCTGTCAATGGCATGGGGGAGGCGAGGGTACTTTGCACCATGCAGTTTAATGAATGGTTGAAAAAATGGTGTGGAGCACAGGGGTTTGGCTTCATTTGGGACTGGGGTTCCACCTGGAGGGACACCAGCCTATACTGGCAGGATGGTCTGCATCTGTCCAGGAAGGGAACAAGTCTTTTGAGCAATCGGTTTAAATGCTTCATTGGCAATCTTTTAAACTAGTCAAAAGGGAGGCACTGATAAGCAGCAGAAAAATCCCAGCCTCTCCCTACAAAACAGGCTACTAAATGAGAAAAATACCGAGGTAGAAAGGTCAGTGGGGGATGCTGCAACAAAAGGTAAAGCCAGCAAAATATGGAGAGCAATGAGTACCAATGCCTGTAGTCTGGGTAACAAGCTTCCTGAATTAGTGGCCTTGATGGAGGAGAAAGATCTGGATATTGTGGCAGTCACAGAAACATGGTACGCACAAAACCATGACTGGGACATAAACATACAAGGATACACTAGCTACAGGAGGGACAGGGAGGGTAAAAGAGGAGGAGGAGTAGCTCTTTACAAAAGGGAAGGAATCAAAGCAACAGAACAAAAGGGTAAACAGGGAGGAGAAGAAGCACTGTGGGTAAATTTGGAGACAGGCAATGGCACCACAGTCTGCATAGGGGTTGTATACAGACCCCCTTCTCAGGGGGAGGAAATGGACAAGGAAATGATAGAAAGTATGCTTAGAATAGCAGAAAAAGGGGAGATATTCCTGATGGGTGATCTGAATATGCCAGATGTTAACTGGAGTGCAGTTTCAGCAGCCACTTCCAAGAGTGTGGTTATTCTAGATGCCCTACAGGGGGCATGCCTTAGACAACTAGTATTGGAGCCCACTTGAGAGGGAGCAATCTTAGACCTGGTTCTCTCAAATGGAGATGGAGAGAGGATCACAGATGTAGAAGTGGGTAGCCATCTGGGAACTAGCGACCATCGAACAGTATGATTCACAATAAACACAGCAATAGAGTCAAGCCATACAAAGGCAAAAGTACTGGACTTTAGGATGGCTGACTTTGCCAAAATTGGTGAGTGCCTAAGGAATGCACTAGCAAATGGGCAGGAAGGAGGGGTGGAAAAGCAATAGGGAATAATAAAAACTGCCATCACAGAGGTAACGAGCCTTTGTGTGAAGCAAATAAACAAAACAAAATGATGTAAGAAACCACTTTGGTTCTCAAAGCAAGTGGCAGGGAAGGTTCAAGAGAAAAAGAAAGCATTCAGGAAGTACAAGGAATCACAGAAGGAGCAGGACAGAGAACTGTATCAGTTAAAGCAAAAGGAAGCTGGGAAGGCAGTCAGAATAGCAAAGGCCCAAACCGAGGAAAAGATAGCCAACTCAGTAAAGAAGGGGGATAAAACCTTTTTATAGGTACATCAGGGAGCAAAGAAAGACCAAGGGAGGGATAGTGAGGCTTAATAAAGGGAAGGGAGGGTGGGCAGAGGAGACTGGGAAAGGCAGAAATACTAAACAAATATTTTTGCTCAGTATTTACAAATGAAGAGGGGGAGGTACCTAAAACAAACAGTAGAAACACTCTGGGTACAGAAGTTGATACCAGCCCATTTACAGAAGAAAGGGTTATGAAAGAACTCTTAAAACTGAAGGTGGACACAGCAATGGGGCCTGATGGGATTCACCCCAGAATTCTAAAAGAACTAAGGGTAGAACTAGTGACACCACTGACTACCCTCTTTAACAAATCATGGGAGGATGGGGTGGTACCCGAGGACTGGAGGAGGGCAGATGTGACTCCCCTTCACAAAAGTGGGAGCAAGGCAGAAGCAAGAAACTACAGACCTGTTAGTTTAACCTCAGTGATAGGGAAAATGATGGAATCACTTCTGAAGGAAAGAATTGTCGAGTATCTAGAGGGCAAAGGGGTACAGGACCCAAGGCAGCATGGATTCACAGTGGGAAGGTCATGCCAGACGAATCTGATAGATTTCTTTGACTGGGTGACCAAAGTAGTAGATCAGGGAGGGGCTGTGGACATGGCCTACCTAGACTTTAGCATGGCATTTGACACAGTCCCACGCAAAAGATTAATATACAAGTTAGCCAGCCTGGGAGTGGGTCCCAAGATGACAGTATATATCCCAGGCACACTGCCTTAGGGGTAGCTGGTCCATTCCACTGGGGTGTCAAACAGATGAGGCATACTGATGAGTCCTGGTAAGATGAAACACGTGTCTATGTCTTCTGTTAGCACCCTTTGCAAACTGTGTGAGAGGCCTTTCGGCACCATGCAATTCTGCTTAAAGTTGGACCAGCATAACATTCTGTGGTGATTTGCATATGCAGCCCATGATGCTTTGCACTGTGGGGGCATGTGTGATTTTGTATTTTCTTGAAACTTGGCTTCCCAGCCAAATGCCCTTTGGGGTAACCCTTGCCTCAGTGTTTACGCACAGAGGTTCTTTGTCTTTTAAATAGTTTTTTATTTTAATGGGTTCACCACAATATATCCCAGGCACACTGCCTTAGGGGTAGCTGGTCCATTCCACTGGGGTGTCAAACAGACGAGGCATACTGATGAGTCCTGGTAGGATGAAACACATGTCTATGTCTTCTGTTAGCACCCTTGCAAACTGTGTGAGAGGCCTTTCGCACCATGCAATTCTGCTTAAAGTTGGACCAGCATAACATTCTGTGGTGATTTGCATATGCAGCCCATGATGCTTTGCATTGTGGGGGCATGTGTGATTTTGTATTTTCTTGAAACTTGGCTTCCCAGCCAAATGCCCTTTGGGGTAACCCTTGCCTCAGTGTTTATGCACAGAGGTTCTTTGTCTTTTAAATAGTTTTTTATTTTAATGGGTTCACCACAATATATCCCAGGCACACTGCCTTAGGGGTAGCTGGTCCATTCCACTGGGGTGACAAACAGACGAGGCATACTGATGAGTCCTGGTAGGATGAAACACGTGTCTATGTCTTCTGTTAGCACCCTTTGCAAACTGTGTGAGAGGCCTTTCGGCACCATGCAATTCTGCTTAAAGTTGGACCAGCATAACATTCTGTGGTGATTTGCATATGCAGCCCGTGTATATTTATATTCTGCTGATACCTACTGGATTCTGTTGACATCATATGGATCTGTGATGTGTCACTGTTTTCAAGGGGTAATTGATCTAGCAGCATGTGCTGCCTATAATAAAACATGGCTTCTCAGCATACCTCTCAAATGTCCCACGTTAGGAGGAACAGTTCCACATTTGATCTCACAAAAACCCTCTGTTCCACATTGAGAGGGTACTGTACCACATTCAACACAAATATTTTAAAGCAAAAATCTAACCAATAAATGTAAAAAATGCATCAGTAAATGAAGAGCAAACTTTGTGACCATGGAGGCACCCATAGGGTTCTGGGCTTCTGTTGCCATGATTTGATGAGGTGTTCCACATTTCAAATTTTTGTTCCACAATATGAAAGGCAGGGTTCCACATCTGGGGGATGAAAAGTTGAGAGTTATGCTTCTCAGCACCCAGGAAATTGTTGCATAGTGTATTTTGGATTCAAGCAAATTTTATTGACATATCATGAAAGTTTTTTAGTACCTTGCTGAAAAGTATTGTCCTCTGAGATAATTATACAAACCTAACATAACAGAGAATATGGGGATGCGGTTACAATAACCTGTAAATAGTTGAACTCTAAATTCAGCAAATAAACAAAAAGTCATGTGAGGTTCTTAAGAAGAAATGGGCTGGCTGTGTATATTTAAGCAATAAGGCACGACGAGGTGTGTGTTATCGTGTACTAACGTCACTCCTGGGGTGGGTTGAAGCCGAGTGCTTCCACCACCCCAGAAATTACGTTATTACACAGTAACACAAACCTTGGAGTGTCTTATTGCAATTATACAATTGTGCGATGTTATACAAAATAAAAAAATTAAAAAATGTTTCTAGTAGATTTTTAGTGAGACAGCATATCTTTGTTGCTTAAGAGAAAAGCAAACAAATGAGCAATAAATCAGTGCAGTGATGTTATTGTGTAATAACATCACTGTCTCAGGCATTCACTGACCTATCAGAATACAGGACATTTCCTTGCCATTGTATAATGTAGATTTGATACCTGATTTTGCTGACTTCTCAGACTTTCTCTATTTTTTGCAGGTGATAGCTGCTATTCATGGAGGTGTTAAGGCAGGATTACTTAAAACTGGAAGTCTCCCCAAAAATAGAATGCCATGTAACACCGGAGGCAGTAACAAGCTCATCGGAGCTTGAAAATACTAATTTCTTTCTGTTTCAGGGCACTGAGCTCATCAGAGCTCCTGGAGGAGAGCCACAACACCAGAGGCAGTAGCCAGCTCATTGGAGCTTGAAAATACTTTTTTTTCCTTCAGACGGGAGCTGCCAATGAACAGCTGCAGAAAATAAAAAGGCTCCAAGTTTAAAATATCAAGGCAGCCTTTTAAGGAGGGCCTGGTCATTCTTCCAGTTTTGGGATGCTGAGAGCTCATTGCATTTCCTGGGCAGCAGCAGTAACACCGGAGACAGTAGCAAGCTCATCAAAGCTTGAAAATACTTTTTTCTTTCTGTCTCAAGGCGCTGAGCTCATCGGAGCTCATGGAGGGAAACTGCAACACCAGAGGCTGTAGCAAGCTCATCGGAGCTTGAAAATACTTTTTTTCTTTATTTCTCAGGGCACTGAGCTTATTCAAACTTCTGGAGGGAAGCTGCAACACCGGAAGCAGTAGCAAGCTCATTGGAGCTTGAAAATACTTTTGACTTTTTGACTATTAAGAAGAAATGGGCTGGCTGTGTGCATTGTAGATTTTATATCTGATTGTGCTGGCTTCTTGGACTTTCCCTATTTTTTGCAGGGGACAGCTGCTATTCATGGATGTGCCAAGGCAAACAGGTAGTCTCCCTAAAAGTTAAATGCCATATAAAAGGTGTGAATGGCTCTAATTTTTTTTAAATAATGGAGCTGGGAGTAAATAGTCAAAAAGTCATTAAATCGCACTTGGCAGGCATTTAACAGTTTAACAGGCTTCAAAAGGCTGAGATTCAAAGGCACTTGTGAGGCCTGGGAAAGAGATAAGACCTTTTATATTGTCAGCAGCAACTGAAAGGGCAGGAAGTGTTGGGACAAAAAGTGATTGCCCCTCCGTTCCGGTACCTGTGGTCGCTTGAAGTAATTGTTATGACTATTCACTAGAGATATGTTTCCTGAAATAAGCTTTGCTAAAATCAGTGCTCTGTAAACAAACACGTTTTTATTTTTTTTTTTACTGTTATTTAGCACAAACTGCAACTTATCAGAGATAGTAAGGAAAAAAGGAAAGTGGAGTCCTGAGCACTATTAAGATCAACTAGTCACTAAGACTGCACAGTCTGTATTAATGTACTTAGACAGAGATTAAGTTTTAAACTGCGTTGTGATTTTACAGAGTATACATGTGAATTCTATGAACATTTATTTGATTTAATTGATTGTGTATGTAAACGGTGGGGGGGGGGGGTATTTCAGAGTGCCTCCATTGTGTTTCCCCGCAATAAACTGTGTTATATTGCACAGCTTAGTACTTCACCAACATTTTGTCCATTCCTTGCTTGTGCCCCGTTTTTTGTTGTTTTCTGCATTCAGGTATAGCTAGTAGTACCCAAGGCAACACCCCAGTGGTCCAGTTGAGTGCAGACCCTTGGTTATTTGGGGAGATGTTACTTATCACCCTTTGGCACCACCAGCTTCTAAGATAACAATCCTGGCTGACAACTGTGCTGCTGCTGGTGACATATCTCTTTCATAATGGTCATCATTCTGTTTTAACAGGTATAGGGAGACCACTAATTGACACAGTCCCTGTACTGCACTAAGCTGCAGAAACAGAAACTGGTGGAAATTACTCATTAAATTAGAGCGCCCCTGGTGGGGCAAGCCTGCTGTAGAGGGGTGCTTCATCCACAGATGGGAAGGGAAGAGGAGATGCCATACCCCACCAATGAACTCAGCCCTCTGGGAAAATCACTGCATCACTGTAGGAGAAGACAGGGATGCGTTCCTCCCATGGTCCCTTTTCTCTCCTACAGTGATTGCAAAATGCTTGCAGGGCTCCGCCAATGCAGCCATAAAAAGGATGGTGATTGTGGGCAGCCTTGTCTTACCCCTCTGCTTATTGTGAACTTTTGTACAGGTTTGTAATTTATTTTTAATCTGGCCATTGGTGCAACATGCAAAGCAGCAATCATCTGAATCAAGGACTTCAGGAAACCCAAGTGGTTGAGGGCACCTACCATGTAGTTCCATTTTATCAAATTGAATGACTTCTTGGTATCAATTGAGAGTGCAATACTGTCCCTGTTCTCTGAGGTAGTATAATCTAGTAAAAATTGTACTTTGTGAACTCCTTCATATATTGTTCTTCCTAGTAAAAAAAAAACCTTCTTTTCTTTGTGTATTACTTTATTAATGTGTTGAATTAACCAATTGTTTAATAATTTTGTAAATATTTTATAACCTGAGTTCAAAATAGAAATCAGTCTCTGGTCCTGTGGTGCTGAGGGTTGAGGCACTGAACGCCACACCTCGTGCCACGCCGGTGGCCCGGGCTCAGGAATGACCTCGGGCCACCGGGAGTTGGCAGTGGCAGGAGAGGACTGAGCATCCATAAGACTGTGTTCCTCTGCTGGAAGGGGGGAAGCACTGTATTGCACAGTATGAGTGACCTCTGGCAGTGGTCAGAGATTGCAAACTGCAGAGACTGCAAGAATGGGGGTATGAGAGCCTTGGCGGATGTCCTGTAGGCAGATGCAGGAGTGCGCCCATTGTGCACTGGATGTCATTGCACATCCAAGCTCCTGGGGAAACCAAGAAAAAGAGGAAAAAAAACTGGCACCTGGGAAGGTGAAGGCCTGCACACCAGACCCATCCACGCTCAGTATCAGGCATGCCCTGTCCATCTCTGATCCTCCATCCCCTGGCAGCAACTTTGAACCTTAGATACAGCACTGGAGGAGCTGGCAGCCCTTACTCAGGGGGCTCAGTGCCGGGAAGTCAGTCACCAGGCAAGAACTGGGGGATGTGCCTGCCGGAGATAGGATGGAGGGGAGTTTCAGGCAGGGTGGGACAATGGGTAGGGACTGGACAGAGCTGGAGAGAGACCTAAGGGACCAGCGAAGGGGAGTAAAGAAAATATACAAAAAAAAAAATAGAAATCAGTCTAAAATTGTCAGCCCTTCTTTCATCTTTATTTGGTTTTGATATCAATGCAATAAATGCTTCTTGAAATAAATCTGGGATTTGGACTGTGTTTTGAATTTCCAGAAATAATTCTTGTAAAAAAGGTAATAATTCTTTCTTAAATTTGACAAAAAATTCTATTCTGAATCCGTCTGGTCCTGGGGATTTCTCTTTTGACATCGGCATCATCGCACTCTGTATCTCTTCTTTACTTATTGCCTTATCGAATATTTCATAATAGTCCTCCATTACAGTCTTGGATAATGCATTTTCACAATTCCATTACTTCTTTGATAGAGGTTTTAGACTCTTGTTTGAACAGCTCTTTATAAAAGTCTAAAAAACTATTATTCTTTTTTTTGTTGTTGTTCTAAGAACCCCTTGAGTGTCCTGTATGGCCATTATTTCTGCTTTTTGTTGTTCCTGTTTAAGTCTTTTGGCTAAATATTTGCCAGCTGTCTCACTATATAGGTGCCAGTTTCTCATTATTTTAAACCACTGTGAATCAGCTTTTATGTTTATCATTCTTTGTAGTATATCTTTTGTATTCTTCTCTGAAGAATTTTATTTCCTGATTTCTAATATTTTGTGTTTGCTTTTTGTTTCTCCAGCAGGCTTCAGCTATAATTTTCCTGCTTTGAGTGGCCTTGAAGGCTTCCCATTTGTTAAATGTCTTTCAAGTACCTCAGGGTTCATCTTGACCATATGTTATCCTTCAAATCCCATCTCCAACACACCACCTCTCTGTTACATCAGAAGCTAGGTACTCTCTACCGTGTTCATCATTTCTTAACTCCTGAGGCCAGAACCCGTATTGCACTGGCAAACCTAGTCCCATCATTAGATTAGATCCAGAACAAATGCTTTAATATCTTTTATTGGACCAACAAAAATGTTATGAAAAGAACAAAGAGCTTAAGCTTTCAGACCAACAAGTCTTTATTCAGAAGCCTAATGAGAGTTATTTAGAAAATCCCATATTATTATCATGTTCTAAGTGTTAATAATATTGAATTTTCTAAATAACTCTCATTAGGCCTCTGAAGAAGGACTTGTTGGTCTGAAAGCTTAAGCTCTTTCTTTTTGTAACATCTTTGGTCCAGTAAAAGGTATTGTATCAAACCATTTGTTCTGGATTTGTTCTTACTAGGACCAATATGGCATTAAACATTTTGTTTGTCATCATTAGATTAGGGAACTGTTGTAATTGATACTACCAGTAAATCCACACTACACCAAAAACACTGTATACTACAAAATATGTAAATTTGCCTTAGGTTGCAGGTTTAATGTTTACCACTGTACAGCTCTCAATTCCCTTAATTGGTTTCCCTTCACATCAAATCTAATCTAGCTATTGCAACACTAGTAAAGAAAATTATGCATATTGGGACACCTGCCTACCTCAGCAGCCAAATCTCTCTCATCAACCTTCCTTCCTCCCACTCTGCAACCAAATCAAACATCATAATACCCAAGGTTCACACAAATATGGGTCAGCATTCTTTTAGTTATTGTGCAGCTTCAGTTTGGCACTCCCAACCTCCTCCTGTCAAAATATCTTCCTCTCTCTATGCCTTTGCCAAGCTCCTAAAGTCACACTACTCCTCAGCCCAAGCCTGCTCTTGCTTCTGATAACCCCTGTCATGACCTCCCACCTTTTACTAACAAATCACAGACACCGACCAATCGCGTTTGCATTTTTCGTTCTCCTCCTCCATCTTCCTTCTCCTTTCTCTCTTCTCAGTTTCTACCTTTATTACATTACAAGCACTTTTGTATATTGCATTGTATATTTACAAGTATTAGCACCATATGTGCTCATGTTTGCCTACAACTTGCTGTAAATTTGTGTGCATTCACTGTAATTTGTTTTCCTATTTGTCTGTGCTTCTGCACCTGGGTCATGCCTGAAAAAGGTATTTGTTACCGGTGCACTCACCCAATAAACAAAGTTAATTAATTAATTAATTAAATTTTGTGCCTACATCGTTTAAGTTGTCTTGCCAAAAAATGTTCATTATTTCTGTTATTTGTGTATGTTGCTGACAAGGATGCCCAATCCCCCATCGGCTATAGCTGCCCCCCCCAAAAAAATACTCAGGTGGCACACTGGGAGCCTACCCCAGTGTGCCAAATGTCCCTGTTTAAAAAAAAAAGTCCCATAATGTTTTTGTTTTTACCTGTAAATCAGAAATGGTCCCTCATTGAGTCCGTGGCCCCACCCCCAACCCACACTCACCCTCTGTGCACCCTGCCTTCCCACACCCCTCACCCCATACTACCTCCGGAGCCTAGCGCGATGATCTTAGGTGGACTGGGAACACGTCTGCACTCTTCAAAGCTGACCACGAACCAAAGAAATGCCAGTAAGCTGTATAATGACATAAATAGGGTTTTTTTCAACTTTGGTGCATATCTCAGGCATTTTTGGCAATTTTGGCACCACATTTTCAACATGGGGTTATTTGGAACCCTCCTCATGAATTCAGCCGTTGTTGTGGTGTTATTCAGTCCAAAAAGGTGATTTCGTAGTCACTGCATGGAATCACCTTTTGGGACTGATTAACAAATCGACAGTGCCAGTGTTCATGAGGTGGCCTCTCAAAAAGTCTATGTTGCAAAATTGGTGGAAATAATCAAGAAATTACTGTCTTGTAGTGCGTGCGCGGTTACTTTCACATACATATAACCAGCGAATTTGCAATATTTTCACTCCAGATTTTCAACATGGCCATTTTTCTGCACCTCCTTAGGAGCAGTACAGCTGTCATTTTTCACATCCTGGCTGACGTGTGTTTTTGCACTTCCAGCACAGAATAGTGTGGTCACTGTCAGAAATCAGTGTTCAGGATACATTAAGAAGATCACAGTGACACTGTTCATGAGCAGAGGTCCTAAAATGCCTGGGTTGAAAATTTTGTGACGAAATTCCATAAAATGAGTGTGTTACGAGTCTGCATTGTGCAGTTTCCATGCACACTCATAACTTCACACATTTGTGATATTTTCACTCCAGATTTTCAGCACTGATATTTTTTCACACCTTCTTATGAACAGTACAGCTGTTATTTTTCACATTCTGGCCAAAATGTGTTTTTTGCACTTCCGGCACAGAATAGCGTGGTCGCTGTGGGAAATCAGTTCTCAGGACACAGTAAGAAAATCACAGTGACACTGTTCATGAGCAGAGATCCTAAAATGCCTATGTTGAAAATTTGATGACAAAAGTCCATAAAATTACTGTGTTATGCTCCTGTGTTGCGCAGTTTCCACATATGCTCAAAGGTGCGAGCATTTTTAATATTCCCACTACAGATTTTCAACATTGCCATCTCTTCATATCTCCCTGTGGATGGTACAGCTGTCATTCTTCACCTCTTGCCCGATCTTTGTTTTCATACATGTGGCGCAGAATGGCACAGTCACTGTTAGAACTCAAAGTTTGGGACACATTGACAAAATCACACTGCCATTCTTCATGAGAAGAGGTCCCAAATGCTTTCTTGAGGTGGGGACACAAAAAAGGCCATGTTGTAAATGTGTAGTGTAAATACCAACAAATGCCCAAGGTGTTAGAGTTTCTAACCATAATGTCCCACGCTGTACAGACTGACTGGCATCAGGGTGTGCCTTTGGATTGCTGACTGTACTGTTCATGCCATCCCACCCCCAACCCATCCCCATCCACTGATAGGCATTGAGGTGTACCTTGGACTCTTCAGCCCCAAACTTCAACCCATTCTCCTATGCTGCACCCATTTCAGCATATATCCTTATGGACTGGGGTGACTGTAAAGTCAAACACCCCAAGGCACACCTCAACATGTGTTGGTGCCTGCAGAATAGTGTGAGGTGACATGGCATCACCATCGTGGGTGACAGCCCAAACACTTACCCCAATGCCTGTTCGTCTCTACAGGATGGAGGTGGGGTTGGTGTGAAGTTCAATACTACACTGCCATTTCTATTCTGCATTTGTCTAACTCCTGCATTTCCAATGCTAATGCCAGCAAGCAAACATTCAGCATTGACAAATGCTTGTTTCCTTTGTTTTGATTTATTTATTTACTTCAGACAAAGGCTTGTTGCCTCTGTGATGGCAATTTTGATGTTTTCCCATTGTTCCTCCACCCCTCCTTCTTGCCAGTTTGCTAGTGCTTTTCTGAGGCACTCACCCATTTTGCTAAAGTCCAGTACCATCACATTTGCATGGCTTGACTGTATGGCTGTGTTTATACTGTGTTTGGTGATCACTTGTTCCCAGGTGGCTTCCCACTTCTAAATCTGAGATCCTCTCTCCATTCCCATTTGAGAGTACCAGGTCCAAGACTGCTCCCTCCTGAGTGGGTTCCAACACTAACTGTCTGAGGCATGCCCCCTGTAGGGCATCAAGAACCCAAGAAAGTTTTTACTCGACCTTGATGCCGAATTCCGGGGACGTACTCTTTTGTTAAACGTCTCAATTGTTGATGGATTTCAAAAGTTAAGAACCTGAGACTCCTGAAATAACCCAGAAAATTTAGAAAGCCAGAAAAACAAGGTTTGAATGCAAGGAAGGGGACTCTGTTTTTGTTTTGCAATAAGTAGCTACCATGAATCGGGCGTTTACAGTTTAAACTTTTTATATACTGTAGAATATTAAAGGTGGAATACACTAAATTGATTTAAAAAAACTTTAATTGTTTTTTAAATTATAACAAACTTCTTTTTTTGCACCTCTTGGTCATGTGACCGGGTTCAACTTAGGTTGCATGCACATCATTCTTTAGCATGCCATCCTCAAGCCTTACAAGAAGCTCTGTGTGCAGCAGCACATTCGTAGACTACAGTCATACCTACTTTAGCTCCTTTATAGTTATTTGTGTCTTTTTCCTTTTTTTAACAAAAGGATTGTCTCCTGAGGTCTGACCTTTTCTTTGGGACTGGATTTTGATTGCACATAGGATTAGGTACAAAGGAAAGTGCATTCATAGCTCTGTTACCTTGCTTGCTTTTTTGGGCACAAATTCATCATGCAAATAATAAGTGATTTGGAAACCTTTTTGCTGTAAAACCAAAACTTTCAGCAAAACTAAATTGTTAAAATTCCGGAAGGGAGATTAAATCAAATGGATTGGTTTTATAATATTGGGTACTGATAGCAAAGGAAGGGGAGTTAAAGAACAAAGGTATTAATTATAGCTGCTTCTATATTCATTTGTTCTTTTTGTATCCCATTTCAATTCATCAAAGTGACCACCCAACATTCTTCAGGAAATGCATCTACAAAGGCACCAACCCTAAAATCGAGTTTGGAACTGGTGTTGGAGGATTTCCAGTGGCTTCTTGATGCCCCGTAGCCATCTGTGAGGAGTGTCTCCATTGAACTATTGGACTGCTGTGAAACTGGAATTCCTTGGCTGGAGGATCTCATTCCCGAGCAAACAGATGACATAGTCCTCTGAGACAATACTGCTTTGGAAAGAGAAAGAAGAAAAGACTAGAAAACCTTGCCCATGGAACTAGTGAAACATCTTTGTTACAATGTGGTAATTATGAACAACAATAGTAATCCCTTTCTAAGCACTTTTAAGGACTTCTGCTTTGAACAACATCAGTGCTGTTTTTTATTTGATCTTATTGCTTCTTGAAATTGTATTTTTTTTATTTTATGTCACAAGCGTTATATGTGTATTTTAATATTTTCACTGAAGGAAATGGGTGTAACCACTAGAGGTCAGTTAACCAGGGGAAAGTTGGTACCGCATTCTGAAAAAATTCAGAAAACCAAGGCTAAGCGCCAAGGGAAAGGGAAAAAAATTAATGAGGGCATGTTTAAAAAATTAGCAAACAGCCTAAGTTTAAGTGACAGCAATAACCAGGAAAAATACAATACTGGAAAGCAAAATAAGGTAAAGCAATCCAAAATTGATAAATTCCTTTATACATCTACCCCTCAACTTCACAAAGTAGGCATAGATTCTAACAACAGGTAAGTATCAAATGGGAACTCTCTTCAAATAAATTCCCCTTATGAGAAGAAAATTAACATCAGTAACAACATAGTTGATAGCAAAAAGAAACATGTGGAGTTCCAGCAAACCCAAAGTAAACCTGGAGATGGCATATCTTGCATACTCAGTGGTGGAGGAATAGCCTGTGCAACCAGAGCAGTCACACAGGGGCCCATGCACATAGAGGGCCCATAAAGTCTGTCACTGTGCTGCAGTCTGTTATACAGCTACGTGGCAAAATTACAGCAGAGAGCACTTATTTATGTGTAAATAGGGGCAGGGAGCCCAGTCTCCATCGCAGCTGAGCAGCTCCATCCACAAACAGCAGATGCTGCAAACAGGCATTCAAAGCGCAGCCTGTGGGGTCCTTCATGGAGTTTGTAGCAGATAGGGGCACATGACACTGGGTCAGACACCTGACTGGACAGTGGTGTCTGAAAGGGCTGTGCTCCATCTGCTGTGTGGGACAGAGAGTGCGGGCAGCAAGCATGCTGGAAGCAGCTCTGTGGGCATGCCACCAGCCAGCTCTTGTTTTAAATGCTGACAGCCAGAACATTCTTGGTGCTGTGTGTGTGTGTGTAAAACATAAAAACTAAAGTGGACAGCAAGCTATAATAGCAAATTTCCCTCCAGATAACATAAGCTGGTGTCACTGATAATCAACGTCCATTGCTCTGCAGCATTTGCAGCCATTTTGGACTTTCCTTGAAAAAAGTTTAACCCACTATGGGACATTTGGAGAGGGGAAGAACTTAAGAGCAGAAAGGAGAAAAGGGAGAAAGAAGGCAGCAGTGGTGGGGGACTGCAAATGATTTCAGGGAGGGGGTGGGGGATCTGTTAGCCTCAGAGCAGAGGTGGTGGGGACCGAGGAGAGAACAGAAGAAGCAAGGTGAGGGAAGACACTAGACAGAAGGCAGCTGGTGGGGTATTGATTATAACTCAACTCCTTGTCAAGAATCTCTCCTGAAGTTAATTAAATTAAAACAGAAAAAATCAGCAAAGTTTGCAGACTGGGCATTGGTGGGGAGATAAAAAAAAAAGAGCACCTCCCCAAGAAAGGCAGCCGGTTGGGGCTAAAGAAAACAAATTGAGATGGGGTGCCACAATAAAATCTGCACCTGGGCTCATCTTTCTGTTCCTCTGCCACTGCACATACTCCTATTGAGTCTGAATGGGAACCATTCTACAAATCAATTATTAAATTATACTATTCTCAATTTTCTCTAGAAAGAGCCCCCTCCTTATGACAGGAAAGTAATTTCTCAAACAATAACAATGGAGAGATCAAATCACCTATTTTGAATCAACAAGAGAGCCTTCCAGAATTGGTGGCAAATTACCTGACTCCCTTCACACCTTGATTGATACATGTATTAAAACATCCTCATATGGCCAATGTATTATTATTATTAGAACAACTATATATACTGAGAGATGAAGTTACTACAATTAAATCAACATTGGCACCCCATGCGGCATTGAGTGATTCCTGCAAAACTGAACAACTGGTTGGATCAACAGGAAATACTAAACACATATCAAGCAGGTTTCAGGAAAAAATATTCAACAACGATCAATGTTTTATTCTAAATCATATCATTGAAAAGTATTATGGCCCCTTCAATTCCCCCAGGTTGGGAGATGGCCAAGGGTCTAAAAGTGGCCCATCTAAATATTAGGAGCCTGATACCCAACCGGGATGAGCTTGTCTCATGGATGGCTCTCTACAAACCTGATATCCTTGGCTTGACAGAGACCTGGCTAAAACCCAAGATCCCTGACTCCGCATGTGCTCTCCCAGGCTAAGACTTTATTCTGCAGGACAGCATAGGGACAAAGAGGGGGGGTGGCATCCTGATTTACTACCGGTGCCACCTCAAGATTTCCCCAGTAGTCCTCTGGCAACCAAATTTGTCCTCCTGTGAGGTGCTACATGCACTACTCCTATTAGGGGATACTAAGAAACTTCACCTGGTTTGTACGTATAATCCCCCTAGAGGTGGGCTTCCTGGGCTGATCCACCTTCTGGATTCAGTTGATTCCAGCAGTGGTGACAATGAACTTATAATTATGGGAGACGTTAACCTAAACTGGACTGGTGAGAATGGAAGGCAGGCTGAGCCCCTTCTTGCTAATCACGCCCTGACTCAGCTTATCCAGGAGCCAACCAGGCATGCAGCAAATGGTTCATCCAGCTCCCTCCTGGATTGGATCCTGACAAACCTTCCAGACAGGATTGCCTCTGTGGGAACACTATCTGATGCAATCTCTGACCACTCCCCGGTCTACTGTGTGTGGAAAGTTCCCTCCCCTAAAATCCCACACAAGATCATGCATGTCAGGAACTTCACCAGGTTTGATCCGGGAGAGTTCCTTAATGACTTAAGGCTCACTGACTGGTCTGATGTGCTGAGAGGTAACGACCCCTCAGTGGCAGCTTCCCATTTCCTAACCACCTTTGGGGCTTTGCAAGACAAGCATGCCCTATGATCACCCATAGGGTGAGGGGGACAGCCACTCACTGGTTACATGGGAGTCTCCTAGCCCAAATGCGGGCCAGAGACAAGTGTTGGGCCAACTTTAGATTGACTCGTGACCCTGCTATGTTGCAATGATACAGACGCCTCAGAAATGAGTGCAAAAAGGCTATCAGGAGTGCAAAAAGTGACTTCTGCAAGTCTGCTCTCACCAACTCTGCTAATGATCCTAGGAGGTTTTGGAGAAATATAAAAACTCTAGTCAGTGGCTCCTCTCACCCAGGGGTAACTGACATGATCTTAACTGGCACCTCCTGCAACAATCCCCTCACCATTGCCAACTCTCTAAATATGCACTTCTTCGACCTCTCAGCCCTTACTGCCCATTTCCCTCCCGGGGGGAGGGACGACCTACCTTCCTTCCTCTAACCGGGGAGAGGATCACTCCCTACATCAATCATTTCAAATCAGGGTGGTGACAATCTCTGACACACAGAAACTCCTAGCTGGACTCTCCCAGTACACCAGCCCGGGCCTAGATAATATGGAGCCCAAGCTACTAAAACTTGGGGTCCCCCTCATTGCCCCCCTGTAGCTCATATCTTTAATCTATCACTGTCACTGGGGTCCATCCCAGATATATGGAAGGAAGCAAGGATAGTCCCTGTCCTGAAGCAGGGTGGCCCCAAAATACTGGACAACTATCGTCCAATTGCTATCCTTTCATCCCTTAGCAAGCTCCTTGAAAAAGTAGTGGCTAAACAGCTCTCAGAGTATGTCCAGCATCATGAGCTGCTATCCCCGTCCCAGCATGGCTTCCGTAGGGGGCATAGCACCTCTACTGCCCTGATCGAGGCCACCACTGGCATCATATCAGCCATGGACCAGGGCAAGCTCTCTGGAGCTATATTTATCGATCTATCCAAAACCTTCGACCTTGTTGACCATGCTCTGCTCTGTCAACAGCTAGGGTCACTTGGTTTCTCCCCTCCTGCCATGAAATGGTTTTTGGGCTACCTGCATGGCAGAATGTAATGGACCTGCTTCAATAAAGTCCTGTCCATACCCCTACCGGTCACATCAGGTGTCCCCCAGGGCTTGGTCCTTGGTCCCCTTCTCTTCTCTCTCTACATCAACCAACTGACTACACTGACCACAAATTGCAGAACTGTCCTATATGCAGATGACCTAGTGATACTGGCCCACTCCAGTGACATGGCCACTCTCATCAAGAGCCTGTCCGAGGACTTCAATAAGGTCCTCACCTGGGTGACAGACCATAAATTGGTCTTGAACCTAAAAAAAACCCAGGCTATGCTCTTTGGCTCTACTGCCAAAATCAAAGCCTCAACATCCCCCCTGAACATAATTAATCCGGACGGCTCTTCCCTCCCTGTGGTAAACTCGGTCAAGTACCTAGGGGTCACCTTAGACTCCCAACTTGATATGGGAAGTCACATCGTGAAAGCTTGCAAAACAGTAAAGTGCAATTTGGGACTGGCCTATAGGGCCAAGTACAACCTTACCCCTGCGACCAGGCTTGCCCTAGCGAGAGGTGTCCTTCTTCCCTCCCTTGGCTATGGACTGCATATCTTCACTTGCTCCATGAAGGCTCATCTCACCAGGTGGCATACTGCATACAATAATATCTGTCATTTTGCCCTAGCAGCTCCCCATCTCACCCATCGCTGTGAGCTTTATAATAAACTCAGGTGGCTCTCTCCAGCCAGATACCTGGACTTTAGGATAGGATGCTTCACGGGCAAGGTGATCAGCACGGGTACTCCATCGGGACTGGCCCAACTCCTTCCTCCAGCTGATTTTTCCCCCTACTCACTTAGGTCTCAAGCCCAGGGGTTGCTAAAAGTCCCTGCCATGAGAACCCTCATGGGAGCTAGGGATTTCACTGTGTGTGCGTCCAAACTCTGGAACTCCCTTCCTGAGTCTGTTTGCCTGGCCTCCTCCCATCAGTGCCTCCGAAAATCCATGTGGGATTACTTGAAACAAGCCTCAGCCTGTGACTGTTCCAGCCTCCCTAGGGCCTCTTAGTCTCTAACGTGTTATTGACTCATCATGCTCTTAACCTAATGACTATATGCTGTACCATTGCTTTCTACTTCTCTGTAATATGTGCCTATTTGTCAATTTATATGACCTTCACCAATTTCCAGGGAGCCTTTGATAAAATCGACATAGTACTAATTTGGGAAATTATATGATCTTAACATAAGCCAAACTATATTACGTTTAATTATAAATCTCTATTCACAAAATCGTATAGTAGTAAGATATAATTTAAAGGGTAGTGTAACACACCTCTTCAATACAAAGTGAGGAGTGAAACAGGGGTACATTTTGGCACCATTATTGTTTAACCTTTTTATAAATGACCTTCCAAATATTTTTGACTCTGTGTCATCTCATTCTCCCTATACAGGAGGACTTACCATTCCAGTACTTATACATGCAGATGACTTGGTCTTGCTTTCACTTTCCCCCACAGGGCTTGGAAAACAATTAAAATTTTTCAACAATATTGTGTAGAAAACAAATTAACAATTAACACAGTCAACCCCCAAATATTAATTATAAGTAAGTGCAGAATTATATATACTTAGTAAATAAACAGATCACCCTTGGAAGTAGTATCAAGCTATCATTACCTGGGATATCAGATTTCTTTCAATGGCAAGAAAAATAAACACATGACATATACTATAAATAAATGTTATTAAAGTAAAAATCTGAGATTTGACACTAAGTATGGAGGGAATTCAATACTATCAACTCTAGGAGCTGCAGAAATGAAAATGAACCTAATAGCCTTATATACAGCAGAAATATGGCATGATAATATTATAAAAGACATAGAAAACCCGTTTACTCAGTTATACAAGGCTACATTACAACTTCCAAGATCTTCCTCTTAAGACATAGCCAAAGCAGAATAAGGCAGAGTTCAGATAAAATAGCTTGCCCTCATAGCCAAATTGGCATATTGGATTAAATGCACTAACTTATGAACCAATAGATTGGTAAAAGTATGCCAAGATGAGAAAACTTTATGGTTCAATAGAGGTTCCTCTTCACCATGGCTGGAACAAATTGTAGAAACCATTGAAACCATAGGGTTTGGTCATTTGTGGAAGGATCTAAAACAGGGAATACATATCTCACAAAGCTATATAATGGCAATCAAAAACAGATTAAAACAAACATCTTATGAAAGTGACATGATAAAACTAGATCACTACAACTACATAATCGGTATGCACAAGATAAAATAAATCACGTGTTGGAACCATCCTTACAAATAAAAAGGATAGAATTGCTTTTCTGAAGTTTAGGTTAGAGTTATATCCATCAAAAATATTGAAATACATCTTCTCAAAAGATAAATCTCAACATAAAGATCTACAATGCGATTGGTGGTAGTACTGAATTAGAAACACTTACTCACGTCTTGTACTGTCCAAAATTTAAAAAGATGAGAAGTGTCTTCCTAGAACATTATTTTTTAACCAATACACTCACAGAAAAGGAAACCCTAAGAATTCTGATGAATTCACCAGTGGAATTTATAACTAAAGTTATAATAAATTATATGAAATGGATACTCAATGTTATGCCACCCAAGGGCTTTTAATAGTACTTATTTATAACCAAGTATGTTGATTAAAAATCATGGGATTACTTTTTTCACATGTATATTTTTTAGCTGGTGAAAAATGAACTGAATTGTAAAAAGTTTGTTTTTGCTGAAAGTAGTTTTAACCTTGGATTTTTTTACTGATTTTTGAAATGACTTAGAAATCGGTCAAGTAAAGCTTTGAAACTGAAAATAGGGGTCAATCAAACTGTTCAAGATGTACCCTAACTATATATCTTCTACCTCCCAGTTATGTAATTTCTCAGTAATTTCTGCAAGAAAGTTATTGTAGTTTTTAAAGGTTGCATAGATAGAGCATAACATTAAATGTTTTCCTTCTGTATTCATTTTTAATAATATTATTCATCTCTTACTGTCTTTTTTGTCTCTAAAATGTTCATGGGACAGTTTTTATCAGTATTGTTACTACTCAGTTTTTATTGTTCTCTTTTAAAAATACATTCCCTTCTGGAAAAAAAATATTCAGAGCCTACCCGGTAATGCTTCAATTCCATTATTTCTTCTTCCAGCAAATAAATTTCCTGTAATAATGAAATATCTTCCTTGTGTTTGGACAAATAGCATAACATTGTATATCTTTTTATAGGTGAATTGATTCCATTAACATTCCAAGTAATTACATTCACATCATGTGTCATATTAATTGCTATTATTTTTATACTTGTCCTTTGTGGGGCCGTTTTGTTTGATTCTGCATTATTCCCTCATCTCTACTTGCTTTCCTTACACACAAAAAAACAAACATTTTCTTCACTGTTTCTGTGCTTCTGTCCATAATCTTTCCATTTTTCACATAACCACCCCTTCCCCCAAATTAGAAAGAATCTAATGACCTTTGTCAGGCAACCTTTCAACACCTGTGACTAAAGGCAATATACAGCAATCTGCCCTACCCCTGAATTTATTAACTTTTTACTCGTTCTGCAACAAAACCGGTAAAACAATCGTTAATTTATAAAACTTCTGATTAGAGATTCAGTTCTGGAAATTCAGACATTTTGAAACAACTGTGGCAATCTCAATTTCAAATCTTGGTGTGCCTCATCTTTTTAGTTATAGAACAAAGTGTGGTTGTTTAGCCACACTTTAAATCTAGCTGGATAAATGATGGTAGACTCTAGTTTTTTTCTGTCCAAAGTTTTTGTTGTAAAGGGATGTACTGTTCTCTTACTGTCCACAGCTCAGATGAAAAGTCTTGTTTGATAGTATTGCTTCGATCTCTTTATTTGAAATCTTTATTTGCAATTTGAGCTTGAATTGTTCTGAATTTGTCTTTGCTATGAAGAAAGTAGTTGTAACTCTTGGAGCATTGGAACTGGATGCATTTCTGAGCCTAGTTCTGTGAGGTCTGTCTATTTCAAGCACGGAGGAATCTGGGCCCAAAAGATTTCAAAATATTTCTAACAAAATATTAGACAAACATGTTTTTTCCATTCCCTAAAATTCCAAATATTCTTTTTTTTTGCTCTGTTTTTTTTTTGTTTTGCCTTGCTTTTAATATAACAAAATTTGCTATTTTTGCAGAGCCCTGACTAGATGTAATAATGGATTTAAGGTGCCCTACAGAGTTGATTGTCTAGTCTCTTGTTCTCCTATCCTTTTTGAAATATATTTTATAACTTTCTTTTTTGTTATTGATAGAATCTTGTAAGTCAGTCATTTTTTTCAGATAACTGAATGAGCTGTTTTACATCATCTTGAATCTTTTTAGTGTTCTCTATCAATGTTCTTGCCCAAGCTGGTGGATCTGCTGACACTTTGTCTTCTTTTGGTTTCTGACTTGATATACATTCAGTTTTATTTGACTCCCATTAGTCTCGTTATACTGTTTCCCTGAATTTTCAGCCCTTGCTGTTTGTTGGGTGTGGTCCTCTGATTCTGTCTCATTTGATGTGGATATCAGAGCATCAGGATTCAATTGTTATTTGGGTGCCATTTCATGGTCTGTTGTTTTCAGTTTATGAGATTTTGTAGGCCACTTTATGAGGCCTTTTTTTGCTTGCCTCATGGCTGTTATGACAATGTTTCAGCTTGTGGCCTGGTAACAAGTATTTCATTTTTTCCAATTATTGTACTTTGTCAGATACAACTGACTCTTCAGGGTTATCTAAATCCAATTTTCTCCTTGATATTGGTCATTTTTTTTGTCTTTTTTGTATTACCTTTTTGAGCAGACTTTTTTCCCTTGCCCTTTCTGTTTTATTTCACTCTCTGCACTGGGTGGATGTAGTTGTCCTAATTATCTTGTTGATAGACTCTTGCCTGATAAATTCTTGTGTACTTGCTCTTTATTACTTTGTAAAAACAATTCTTCCATTTCCACTTCTGAAAAAACTGAACTTCTCTTTAAATCAGTAGCGACTTTAATTAAGTCCCAATCAGATTTTTAACATTCTGTGTACCCTCTCTTTAAATTTCATTCATGAGTAGAGCTTAAATGTTTAACTTTTCCTTTGCTGCTCATTGTTTTAGATCCCTACAGAAGACTGTCACCTTTTTTGGTATTATTGGCTTGCCTCTTTTTTAGACCCTACTGATTTGGTATATGTTATTTAATTCATTATTAATTGTTTATCACCTCCGTTATTGCCCAAAGTAATATAGTGACCCTTTTATTTTCTCTATTAACAAAGATTAGGTCATTTCTTTTCTGCTTAGTCACATCCTTCCTTCATTTTTTTTTGACCTGTCATATATCCCATCATACCAGCAGTACATTCAGTTAAACAACTAAAAGTTTGCAGATGGTTTTACCTTTTGAATCTTCAAAACAGGTTGGTCATATTGCTTACATTTTTGAGGTCCCCAAGTTGGATTGAGTGTTGTATGCCATTTTTTTCTGTTGCAGGTGTTTTTTATGCAGAGTTGTGCTTATTTTTGGACTTATAGTGTTGTTCAAATTTTACAGGCTCTTGTGGATATACCATCACTGCTGCTTAAATCTACAGAATGCCATCTCTTTGTGTGCTCTGCTAGTGCCTCTTCCCACCAGTCACACTGAAACTAGCTTTGTGCAGTAACACTCAGTGGTTACAGCATCAGTCATATGGATTACTTGCTGACATCTGACTTCTGCACCTTTACTTGCATATCACAGTTGGCATTCAACCACTGCTCTCCTACTTATCCCTCAGCCTCTTGTTGTTATCATCCGTGTTCTGCTACCCCTTCAGCAATATGAATTATGACTGCTTTTACAGTATATTCAGTTCTAACAAACCAACATACTGAAAACTGATCGCTACAATTTCAAGGAGCTTGAGGGAGAATGCCATCTTTCTAGGTGCTGTGCATGCCTCTAGTTGCTTCCATACCCTACCTAGCCCAGTACCAGACTTTTCAATGCATCTGCCTCATTCATATTAGAAAAAGTCTGTTCAACCCCATCTGGAGTACTGCGTGCAGTTCTGGAGACCCAGTCTTCGCAAAGACACAGACAGGATGGAAGCTGTCCAGAGGAGGGCAACTAAAATGGTGCAGGGTCTGCACCAGAAGACATATGAAGAGAGACTCAAGGAGCTTAATATGTATAGCCTCGAGGAAAGGAGGGAGAGGGGGGACATGATAGAAACTTTCAAGTACCTCAAGGGAATCAACAAAGTCCAAGAGAGTACCATCTTTCAAAAAAGTGGTGCAAGAACAAGGGGCACAATTTGAAGATGGGGGCGGCTCAGAGGTAATTTAAGAAGTATTTTTCACAGAGAGGGTTGTGGATGCATGGAATGGCCTTCCGGAGGAGGAGGCGTGGAGTCAAAAACAGTGGTGGAATTCAAGCATGCGTGGGACAGTCATAAGGCAATTCTAGGGGGTGGGGGTAGGAAGACGTAGGCTGCTGGTTAACTAGGATCTGCAGCTTATCCATTAGGTAGGGAAATGGGCAGACTGGGTGGGCCAAGCGGTCCTTATTTGCCATCAAATTCTATGTTTCTATGTTTCTAACCCATCCCCCTCCAGTGTATTTGTTCTACTGATGAGTTATGCAGTAGTTTCATACAGCTGCATCATATTAATGCACATGATTGTGTGAGGAAAAATTCACTGCAATACTAAATCAGTAGGTAGTATGATGTGGTCAAAGCTCACACTACCTAGAGTATGGCCATTGCCCATTACACAGATGTGTGCACCAGTGTTTCCCAGTGTCATACAGTATAAATCATTCCAAAGTATGGACATCTACTGTGGTCTACAAAATGTTAGAGCTTTGTTCATCAAGTAGATGTCATTGACTTCAAAATTTTGTTGGAGATGTAACATAGCACCGTGGAAATGTAGAATTTGTCACCAAAAAAGGACCTCTTGGCCCATCCAGTCTGCCCAGATTTTCCCTGCCTATTCTGTCTCCGCAGTCCCTACCCAGTCTCTGATAACCCTTCCCCTTCCTGTCTATTTACCAGTATTACCCTATGCCTATTCCATCCATGCTTGAAGCCCCCCCCCCACTGTTTTTGCCCCTACTACCTCTGCTGGCAGACTGTTCCAGGCATATACCACTCTTTCAGTGAAGTAGTGTTTCTTCATATTTCTTCACCTCCCTCTTAAACATCTCCCTTCCAGCTTCACTGAATGCCCTCTTTTCCTGCTGCACTTTTTCATTTAAACTAGACTCATCTCCTGTTCTCTGTGTACCCCCCTGAGGTACTTGTAGGTCTATATTATGTTCCCCCTCCTCTCCTCCAGGATGTACATGTTGAGACTCCCTTAGTCTCTCCTCATAGGGTTTCTCATTCAACCCTTGCACCATTTAAATTGCCCTCATCTGGACTGCCTCTACCCTATGTTCTTTCTGAGATAGAGCCTCCAGAACTGGAGACATTACTCTAGTTGGGGTCTCACCACTGACCTATGCAGTGGTAATACCACCTCCCTTATCCTGCTGTTGATATCTCTCCCATTGCACCCCAGCATCCCTCTGGTGCTGCCTACTCCCTTGTCACACTTTCCAGCCACTTTGAGGTCATCAGATATTATAACCTCAAGGCCTCTTTCTTGCTCGGTAACTGTCAACACCCTCCACCCCATTTTATCTCAGCTCCTGGGTTTCTATGTTCTAGGTGTATGATTTTGCATATTTTAGCACTGAACCCCAACTGCCATCTGCTTTACAACTTCTCAAGTTTTCTAAGGTCCCTACTCATTCTTTCCACCTCCTCCTCCTGAGTATCCACCCTATTACAGATTTTAGTGTCATCTGCAAAAAGTCATACTTTCCATTCCAGTTATTCTGCAATGTAATTTATGAAGACACTAAAGAGGGCTGGTTCCAGTACTGAGCTGTGAGGCACCCTGCTGTTGGATCCAGGAGGTATCCAGTCAATTCATCCCAGTGAATTTAGCCCAAGTCAATTCAGACCAACATCAATTCAGTCCAAGTCAATTCAGCTCATATGTTAATTCAGCTCCTTTTGGTTCTGCACTAGAATAAACATAACTAACCACATATGTAAACATACAGTATATAAACTTTATTGAAAGTATTAAAACATACTGAAAAAATATTAATCATCAAGTTAAAACATGAAATTGTGCACAAGTCCTCTCAGGTACTCAGCTATTTCCTTTGTATTGTATTCTGGAACTGTGCTCTGAATTCTTTCAGCCAAGTTCTTGTACACTCTCTTAGGTTCTTGTGGTGGGTGACCAGCAGTGTACTGCTCCATTATAATCTCTGTCAGGCTCTGTTCCTTTTTCAGAACATCAATTAGTTTCTACATTGTGGGGTCATCAGCATTTAGGAGGCTCACGAAACTGTTGTGCCATCCCTTAATAGCATTGTTTATCCTTGGGATGCCTTGGCGTGTTGCTTCATAGCAGTTTCACTGACTTTGAGGAAATCTGGTCTGCCGTCACCTTTGTCTTCTGTCCATCCTCCTCACCAAACGTCTTCAAAATAGCCAAGCATAGGTTGTAGCAAATCCTAATGCTTAGCATAATACTCACTGTCCATTAAAGCCTCAAATGCTTTCATTACATCATGTTCAGGCACAAATGCCAGTGCAGCCAACATTCTCACTTTCAGCGATAACTCTGGATCACCTCCATATAGCTGTTGAAGTCCACAGTTCTGTACCTGCCACCAGATACTTTATCTGAAATTAAAAACACAGCAGCACATTGTCGTCCCTGGAAAACTGTCTTGGAATGCTGACACAGCATTGATTTCAGAGTCAGTCATTATTGACTATGGACTAAGGTCCAGTTGTAGCTTCTTCAGCACTTGTAACAATCATA
This sequence comes from Neoceratodus forsteri, assembly GCA_016271365.2. Taxonomy (NCBI): domain Eukaryota; kingdom Metazoa; phylum Chordata; order Ceratodontiformes; family Ceratodontidae; genus Neoceratodus; species Neoceratodus forsteri. The sequence continues at coordinate 1,096,999,229 of CM057454.1, read as the reverse complement.
AGTACATTTGCTTGGTCTTATTTGGCAGTAGTGCATAAACAGCAGGCAGCACCTTGTTATGATGAACCCCATGAATGGTATACAGCTGTTTGAAGAGTGGTGGGGAAGCCTTGAAGGTGCCTTCAGTACACCAGTGGAGTGACATGCTGAGGAAGCGTAGATTGGCACTGGTACTAAATAACAGGATTCTGTCATTTCCTGGTCCACTGTCAAACCAAAGGAAGGCATTGCCTGCACTTGTCTCACTGTATGGAGTTGGGATTTACAGCTCCTGCAGACTTACTGGATTACATGGTGCACCTCAGATGGCTGCTCTGTGTCTCTGTGCTGTCCTTTTCATCTTCTGCTCCTCTGGCAGCCACGATAGAACTGCATTTGAAAGATCCTGAGTGGCCCCAGAAATGATGGTATGTGTAGTCTCATGTTTTGTGGCTACTGTGGGCTTCATTTTGTCAATAATAAGTCTTACAGCATTGCCAGCAGCATTAAGTGAATGGTTATGGTAGGTATATTGTACCACTGCATCATTCTGTGTATGAGCTCATCCAGAGCATTTGGAATAGTGTTATATTGAGCACTTCCACAACATTTAAGCACTATCATCATCAATCTTTATTTTTATAGCGCTTTTCAAAATCAAGGCACTGTGCAAATGATAAATTATAATATAAAAACAGAGTAGTAATAATTATTTAAAAGCAATTCATTAATCCAGGAAGGCCAAAAAAAATAAATGTGTTTTCAGCAAAGATTTAAAACTGCTGATGGTCAGGCATTCTCTTAACTGACAAGATAGAGAATTCCACAGGGTAGGTGCTGCAAATGAAAAAGCACAAGCTCCAGATGTTTTAAGATGAACCCTGGGAATCTCTAGCAATCCCTCATCGGCGGATCGGAGAAGGTGACGGGGGGAGTAGGGAGTCAAGAGATCTTTAAGGTAGTCAGGTCCATGTTCATGTAGGGCTTTAAAAATAAGCAAACCTATCTTATAGGTGATCCACCACTGAACTGGCAGCCAGTGCAGTTCGCGCAGCACAGGTGTAATGTGACTGGTCCTAGAGGTACCAGCCAACAGCCTAGCCACAAAGTTCTGCACCAGCTGCAAGCAGCGGATGTCAACCCCAGATAGTCCTAGGTAGAAGGCATTGCAGTAGTCAAGATGGGTAGTAATGAAGGCGTGGAACAATGTTAGAAGGTCACCCAGGGGAATCAGGTGTTTCACCTGGGCAATGTTCCTCAGATGGCAAAATGAGGATTTGACCACAGCTGATACCTGAGACTTCAGGGTCAAGCCATCATCAAAAACAATGCCCAGGTTATGAACCCAGTCTGAGGTAATGAGCTAGACACCATCAAGCTAAAGACATGACAAGTGCCCAGCACCAAGACCCGCCCCCGGGAGGCTCAGATCCACAACCAACACCTCAGTCTTATCCGGATTCAGTCTCAGTCAACTCGAGTTTATCCAGTCTTTGATCTCAGAGAGGCAGCTATTTAGCACAGAGATACCATCAACCTGTCCTGTCACAAAGGACATATACAGCTGAGTATCATCTGCATAGCAGTGAAAACTCAAGCCGTAACACCTGATGATATCTCCCAATGGTAGCATATACACTGAGAACAACATGGGTGCCAATATGGAGCCCTGCAGCACCCCGCAGGACAGGGGGAGGGTGTCAGAGGAATAAATTCCTCCACTCAACTTCTCCTTCTGATAACAGTATCCCATGTGCAGCAACATGTCTCTCCCTTTTTGCTCTTAACATACTCCAGTGCCATTTACAAGTTGCGATCCGATTACTTCTGTCTGTATAATTAAATAATACCTTAGGTGATAAGAGATGGCCTGAGGAACAGCAACGAGTAAAGGAAGAGCAGCGACAACGCATGAGTGGTCCGAGGGAAACCCGGCATGTGTTTGCCATTATAACCACATGGTTACAACGGCAAATTGTAACCAGGTTTTTCTTGAGGGAAAAAATGCTAACCAGTAATTATATAACCACTACACTTAATTTAAACTACTGTTGAGGGGGAGGCAGTGGGCCCAAGGAGTCTGAGTGGAAGCGGTCAATGAAACTTCCACCCCACAGTGCTGGAAGAGGTCTGAAGGGAGGAGGGGGAAGGGTGAGAAAACTGTTAGCAAAGGGTGGATTGGGTGAGTAACACATAACAAGGGTAGGTAGGGGGTGCACATAGAGGGGAGAAATGTGAAGAGAAGAAGACAAAGAAGGGAAGGAGGGTCAGATTCTAGGTGGAGGGTGGTGACCGTGAACATGCAGAGTCCTGAAACAAAATTGACAAAAGGGAGGGAATAAACTGCATGAAGTAAGGAGTCTGAAGATGGGAAGGTAGAGCATTATTGGGGTATCCCGTCAATCTAGCATGCTAAATATAATGCAAATCACTTGAGACATATGAGCTGAATTAAATGGGCTGATTTGGCTCAGGCTGAATTGATTTGGGGCTGAATTGACTCGGGCCGAATTCACCGGGCTGAATAGACATGGATCCGTTTATGGTTGCTAGCCTTCTCCCTGCTGCCACTTTTATGAAGTAGGACTGCATCTGCTCTCCTCCAAGACTCTGGAATCACTACTGTTTCTAGTGAGTTGTTGAATAAGGCCATCAGTGATGCAGCAAGCACCTCCCAAAGTTCCCTTAGCATCTAGGTGTATCCCATCTGGTCCCATGGCCTTGTCCACTTTCAGATTTGCAAGTCCCTTCAGGACTCTTTCCTTTGAAAATGGACTTGTGTCCACCTCCCTTCTCCCCCACCGCAGTGTTCCTTCTGCTCCTTGGTGATGCATCTGCCTCTCCCTCTCCCTCCATTGTGAAGACTGAGCAGAATACCTGTTCATGGATGTCCACTGTTTCCTAATCCTTCTCTATGCAATCTCTCTTTGCTGTCCTTCTTATCCTCACTATCCCTCCCCTTGTCTTTCTCTTCTCCCTCATGCACCTGAAGAAAGTATTGTCCCCTTCTACTACCCCTTTGGCTATAATCTTCTTTGTTTTCTCCTTTGCGCCCTTCACTGTCTTGACTGCTTCCCTCTCTTTTATCTGGTACACCTCCTGCAAATGTGAATTGATATGCCTTCTTTGGTGAAATCTAATCACACAATAGTGCAGTTAATACAACATGCAGTACACAAACATCAATTTATAATAGTACTGTTGAAGCCGCTTAATTGGGATGCTGTGGTGGCAGGCTTTTCATCCCAATTAAGTGGCTGCCCCAGTTATCAGAAATGCAGTGTTTGCCTTAATTTTGTGAAGCTGACTGTGCCCTATGCCAGTACTCCTTGATGTCCCACAATCTAACATCACTAACTGACACTAACATCAATCACTAACAGTCAAGGAAGAAAGGGATACACATCTGCAGTTCATAATAAATCTTTTATTTTACTTTACTTGCATTCCTTGTTGCTACTGTACCCGACTCAGGAGCTGCAAATTGCTAGAATGAATAGCACACTAACATGCTGTTTGTTCACAGAGTGTCTGTGTGTTATTCAGTCTAGTTTTTCGCAGCTCCTAAGTGATAGTGTAGCAATAATGATTGCAAGTTAAGTTAAAGGAAACTTTTATTTATTGTTAAAATGGACACTGGATTTTCTGGATCTGCATTTACCTTCCTATGGTCTTTCAGCACTGGCGCTGAGCATGTGTAGGGGAAGGGAGTCAGGAGTGAGCACGAAACACAGAAGTCAATCTTTTTCATCTAAAACTGGAGTGACTTTTACCTCACTTTGGTTTCTCAGTTCTGATGTTAAACATGTTTTGGGGAAGGAGTCAGGAGTTAACATGAAACACAATTTAGTAATGGCGTGGGAGAGTGAGTCTGGCATGAATACATGTGGAGGAATAAGAAAGTGGGAAACGAGTGAGGAGTTGGCTGATGAGTCCAAAATGAGATGAGAATGAGCCTGAACATTAGCTCAGCATCAGCTCAGTCACCCCTTTTAAATGGCACAGTCATCCCAATTAACAGGAGACTGGTCCCCTTAGATAACATTGCTGCTCAATCAGTGACCACGGGATCATCCCAAATAAGCAGACTTCCCCTTTAATTGCATCCCAGTTAAGTGGCTTATACTGTATTACTGAAACATACTAGTCTCTTAGGAATCATGCTGGTGAGTGTGTTTGTCCACACTGTCACTAATACATCTTATGAAACGGGCTTCAGAATCTTTCAGAATCCTAGCAACTTCATTGGCCTAAACACACTACCTCTGGTATATGAACAAGTCATAACTAACATGCCCTAATCTACCTAGCAACAGTTTAAATGCAAGTAAAACCTTTGTTTAATTCAAATAAAAATGTTTACACTTTTTTAAACATAAAAACCCAGAACAGGGCACAGTTTTCTTCAAAATAAATATACTTACTGGGTTTATTTAAAGACACTTAATCTTTGTTACCAAACTTATATATTCTATCTAACAACAACCGAACTATAGGATAATAAAGCCTTTTTCCATTTTGTAAGTACAATAACACAGTTCATGGCATGGGTTTCCTGAGAATTTAGATACTTCCCCAGGTGCACTTAAAGTCACTGAGCTGTTGTCCTCATGCCTTCCAGCTCACCCAGGGCATGCTTTAATTTTCTGGAAACACATGCACTGCTGTGGATTATCACTTACATATTTACTGATTAGTGAGTTATAAACCACTGCCAGCGAGTGACCAACAGCTCTGTAAACCACGGGCACACAAAAACAAAAGCAGCACCTTAGAAAGCCACCAGAGAAGCTGTCCTCGTGCCACATATCCAGTACCTTTATTTTTTTCACACAGTTGGCACAAGACACAAGCTTCTCAATGGCTCCAGAGTACCTCACGGAGCAATTTTTTAAACTTAATTAAATCAGAACCAGTAAATATGAAAAATAAATCATGGGTAAGTGTGTTTTAATGGGATTTTGTGCACACACTCAGTGTGTGATGCCTATATAAACCACTCAGGCTTCGTCCTCAGGGTTTATGAGGCACCACACACCTCGGGTGTGCATAAAATCCTCAGCCTCGCTAGGAAGCGCTGATACTGGGCCTGATCAGCGTCTGAGGACAGATGGACAGAGGACTCCTCTTCCCCTGTGAAACATAGAAACATAGAAACATAGAAGTTGACGGCAGATAAGGACCGCAAGGCCCATCCAGTCTGCCCATTTCTTTTTCTACCTTATAAATGTGCCATCGGCCTTTGCTCTGTCAGTGGTCTATCAATTCATACTCATCTGTATTGTTCCCTTATGCCTATCCCATGCCTGTTTGAAGTCCTGCACTGTATTCATAGCCACCACTTCCTGAGGTAGGCCGTTCCATGCATCCACCACCCTTTCTGTGAAAAAGTATTTCCTCACCTTCCCCCTTAATTGGCCTCCCTCTAATCTCATGCTGTGTCCTCTTGTCCTGCTATTTTTCTTATATTTAAACATGTTAGACTCTTTCACCTTGTTAATGCCCTTAAGGTGTTTGAATGTCTCGATCTATATCACCTCTCTCCTCCTTTGCTCAAGGGTATACATATTGAGCTCAGTTAATCTGTCCTCATATGTCTTCTGATGCAGTCCCTGCACCATTTTGGTTGCCCTTCTCTGGACTGCCTCAATTTGGTTAATGTCCTTGTGAAGGTGTGGCTCCAGTACTGCACGCAGTACTCCAGATGGGGCCTAACCAGTGTCTTGTAAAGAGGATTATTACTCTCTCTCTACGACTTGTGATACTCTCTACTTATACACCCTAACATCCCCCTAGCCTTAGTACTGCTTTAGAGGTCTGCTTGGATGATTTCAGGTCATCAGTGATGATGATGCCCAAGTCCCTTTCTTCCTTTGTGACTGCCAGCAATTCCTCCCAGCCTATAGGTGGCTTCAGGGTTTCTCTTCCCTATGTGCATGACCTTGCACTTCTTTACATTAAATCCCAGTTGCCACTCTTCTGACCATTTTGCTAGTTTATCCAGATCTCTTCTCATTCTGCCCACCCCATCTGGATCATCTACTCTGTTGCAGATCTTGGTGTCATCTGCAAACAGACAAGCCTTACCCTCCAGTCCATCTGCAAGGTCACTAATGTAAATATTGAAGAGGACTGGCCCCAGGACTGATCCCTGAGGTACCCCACTTGTGACTTGCATCTCTTCTGACTGTATACCATTTACCACCACTCTCTGTTTTCTGCCCGTCCAACCAGTTTGCCACCCAGTTGACTAACTTGACCCACCGAGCCTACCCAGCTTATTTATCAATCTTCTATGTGGAACAGTGTCGAAAGCTTTGCTGAAGTCAAGGTAGGCGACATCAACTGCTCCCCTTGGTCCACCACTCTGGTTACCCAGTCAAAGAAATCTATGAGATTAGTTTGACAGGACCTTCCTTTTGTAAACCCATGCTGTCTTGGATCCTGTGCCCCTATGGATTCCAGGTGTTGCACTATCCTTTCCTTAAGGAATGACTCCATAATCTTGCCCACTACTGAGGTAAGACTGACTGGTCTGTAGTTCTCTGCCTCCTCCCTGCTACCACTTTTGTGGAGCGGGATCACATGAGCCCTTCTCCAGTCTTCTGGGACCTCTCCTGTGCTCAGAGACTCACTAAACAGTTCTGCTAATGGCTCTACTAGTTCCACCCTTAGCTCCTTAAGTACCCCGGGATGTATGCCATCAGGTCCCATTGCCTTATCCACCCTGAGCTTAGCGAGCTCTTGTAGGACCCTTTCTTCTGTGAAGGGAGTAGTGCTCACCTCCCCCCCTGTGTCCATGGCGCTGAGCTGTGGGCCCTGCCCTACCTTCTCTTCAGTAAATACTGAGCAAAAGTATCTATTTAGGATAGATGCTTTTACAGGGTCCTCCTCCTCACATGTCCCCTTTTCTCCATTGAGCTTAGCAATACCCCCTCTGGACTTTCTCCTTTCACTAATGTATCTATAGAAGTCTTATCACCTTCTTTTACTGTTCATGCTAGTGTTTCCTCAGTTTGGGACTTTGCCTTACTGCCTTCCCTGCTTCCCTTAGGGCAGTTTGGTATGCCTCCCTATCTCCATCCCGCTGTGTTCCCTTATATTTCCTGAAGGCCAGCCTTTTGGCTCTGACCTTTTCTGCTGCTGTATTTAAGAACCAAAGTGGTTTCCTTCTTCTTTTGCACTTCCTTTTCTGTCTAACACAATGGGATGTTGCTTCAAGTATTGCATCCTTAATGCTTGCCCACTTTGCCTGTATCCCTCACCTGTGTTTTTTGCCAGGGTAGCTAACTCTGTTGGCCATCTTATCAAAGTCAGCTCCTCTGAAGTCCCATATTTTTGCCTTGGAATGGAATGATTTATATGTAGTAGCCAAATTGAACCATACCATGTGATGGTCACTGGTCCCCAGGTGACCTTCTACCTGGAGATCTGTGAACCCTTCCCTGTTTGTCAGTACTAGATCTAGGATAGCCCTGTCTCTTGTGGGTTGTTGTACCAGTTGTTTGAGGCCCCCCCTTGCAGGGAATCCACCATGTGTCTAGTTCTGGCAGATGTTTCTGCTGGTATTGACCAATCTGTATCCGACATGTTGAAGTCTCCCGTTATCAGAACCTCCCCTTTAGCTGTCATGTTTTGTATATCTTCTAACACTAAGGAAGGTGGAGGAAGATGAGGAGGCCAAGGAACGTGTACAGTCAGATTCTGGCTGTAGAGGGGGAAACAGTCAGAAGACCTGCTTATTCATGGCCCTAACATACTGTGGGAAATCCACAGCCTGAAATCTGAACTGTTCACAGGTCAAAGGTCCCAGAGGACCCATATGGCCTGGAAGAAGGGGAACTTGGCACAGAGGCATGGGTGAGCCTGCCACCTGACGTGACATGTCTCTGCCAGGGCTAGAGGAATCTACAAGACAACCTGGCATACGTGGGAATCCGCAGGTCTGTAAATTCTCCAAACTGTTAAGGAACACAAATCGGTTGGGACTTAACGCTGTAGGGTCAGCTACCCTATGAGGGGACTGAAGCTGCATGGATCCAGAAGCGTGGTCCACAGCCCCACCCAATGAGACCTCCCTAGAAGAGAATGAAGGGAGGAAACTGGGCTCAGCACTATGGCTCCTCCCCTGGCCCTGAAGGGCCACAGTAGTGTGCCGATGCCCTTCACCCTGTTCCCTCAACCCTGTTGACTCTGAGGAAGTGGTCTTCCTTGCACCCTGTTACAAACAGCCCTTTAACTCAAACAACCCCCCAAGGGGCCACAGAAGGGGGGGCTCGATCTTGATTCTGAGAGGAGGAAGGGCACCGGGGACGGCAGCTACCCCCTCACTCAGAATCCAGATCGCCACTCTCACAGCAGCGGGACCAACAACCCACAGCTGACCCACTGAGCTGCCATTGGCTTAAGAGTCAGCATGAGGCACAGCCAACGGAGCCACTGGAGTGGGCACCTGGGAAGGTGCAAGGGTGCTAGGCCATGGAGAACCCTCTGACTCCAAAGAATCGGGCCTTCAGTCTGGATCAGCCTCCAAATCATCCGGCTCTGCAGAGGAGATGATCAAGAAGTGCTCCAGACCGGTGGCCCCAGGGGTTCTCCCAGTCATCGGGCCACAAGCGGTGCCATGACCCAACCCCGAACCCTTCGCAGCACTGCCCCAATCACTGAAGCTGCAAATGGCCCCGGGATCCAAGACGGCACTGTTGGATGGCACTGAGGAATGCCCCATGCCAGGACCTGCAGCCGTGGGCCCAGACAATGGGGGAGCCTGCGCCTCTGAAGAGGTGACTGTCAGAGCGGTGCTCCCAGCCCGGCCCCGAACGGAGCTGGACCAGACTTCTGGCACCATGGAACAGATCTCCTCTATGGCAAGGCATGAAGAAGAGGAGGTCCCCTCTTCACTGGACCATGTAGGCCCAGGAAGGGACCCAGAGAAAGGGCTGAGCATCCTGCACTTGGACCGATGCAGGTGATACCGCCCCTGAAAGTCAAAGGAGCCCTGCTGACTTCTAATGCATGGTGCTCTAGAACTCATCAGTCCATCAAGAAGCAGGCATCACAGGAATCCATGTCATGTTGAGGTCCAAGGCAGGAAAGGCAAATATCATGCTGGTCGATAATGGAGATCTGTCAGCTGCAGGGACACTGACGTATGGGGGGCCGACCTGTTTTCTTTGACCGTTTCTTGTTCCAAGGACCAGACATGATGAGTGTGGTAACTTAAAAAACAAACCAGAAAAGACTCGAAGCTACTTAATAAAAAGGGAAGATCTTATCGCTCTGGAAGACAGCATCAAGTAGGCAGCAGAACCGAAGTGGAGTTGTGGTGTAGAAATTCAAGGATGGCATCGAACGGCTCCAAGGCGTTGATGTTAAACTAGGCCGTGCAGAGAAAACTCGAACAAGGTGCTGTCTCAATGTTGGAAGAAGCAAAACTGAGGTGGAGGAAGCTCCAACAGCTGTTACTGGAAAACCCAGGAGTGCCACGCAATGCATGAGCCTCGTGGGCAGTGCCGAGCGCCGGCTTCTCCCTTAAAAGTGGCCTCCATGGGGTGCCTGTCTCTGGACAGTCACCCAACAGAGATGAATGGTGAAGACTGATACAGGTAAGATCTTCATTTGCCAGTTGATGGAGATGATTACTTGAAAAAAAGTTCAGGCAACAGTAATGGCAGCAGAACAGCATGAAACTCCCTTTTTGGTAGCAGTTTCAGAACAATTAGTTTGTCAAATATAGCGTGTTTGCAGTTGTAGTTCATCCTTCCAAAAACTGTGTTCAGGTGCCCCTAAAGCCAATTAAGGTTACAAACCTCAGAAGTAGTAGAAGGGGATATATCTTGCCAAATGTTAAATTTCAGCCAATCAGAATGTGCCACATCATTTGACAGGTGGGCGTGGCCTAAAATTGCCCAATCAGAATCGTCCCTTTTCCAACTGGAAGTCCCGCCTTCCTCGCGCCATGGCAATGCCTTGCCCCCCTTCCTGCCCCAGGAAGTGACGTGCATTTTCATCCTCAAACCTGGAAGTTCTCCCCTTTTCTACGCTGTACATGCCTCCTTCTTCTTCCCCTCCTTTTGCATCCGTGCCACAGAGTCACACCCGAGTCCCTCTACCTCCTCTTCTTCCCCTTGCATCGGAGTGCTAGCAGCTCCTCAAACCCCTTCCCTCGGACCCCGGTTCAGTGTCCTAGCTTGAACCCAGGTCCCTCCCCTCACATTGCAACCCAGCCGCACCATCCTAATTCACAACAGGCTCTCCCTTTCTTTCCTCTTGCACCCCTGCTGAAACATCCTAGCTCAAACTTGAGTCCCTCTACTTGACCCACCCACCTCTTGCACCTGGGTCCCTCCCCCTCACATTGCAATGCCAACGCACCATCCTAGTTCACACCAGAGTCCCTCCACCTTTTCCCGACAGCACCCCTGCTGCAACATCCTAGCTAAAAAACAGGTCTGTCTCCTTAATCCACCCATTTCTTGCACCCGAGTCCTTCTTCCTCCACACCACCATGCTCCCTCCTCCACCCCTGCCACTGTGTCCTAGCTCAACCCTTGAGTCCCCCTGCTCCATTCCCTTCCCCTCAAACTCCTGCTCCGCTCCTTCTCCTTCCCCTCCCCCTCCCCATCACACCTGAGTCCTAGCACCTTCATACCCCCTATTCACTCGCTATTCATTCACCCCCTGTAGGTCTGGGGATATAAGGACAGGATGTGTGTAAATGCTTTGTGACTTGGAAATCTGTATAAGGAAAACATTATCACGCATCTCTGTATATATAGGTTCTATGTTTTTGGTTATTTTTGTAATGTTTGTAATTATTTTTGTCTTGTTGCCTGTATGTTTGAAATTAAATGTCCCTGCTTTTGTTACTTATAGAAACATAGGCTTTGATGGCACAGAAGGACCGCCCCCCACCGTCTGCCTCTACCTAGTGGAGATGCTGCACATTCTAGTTACTGTAACCATCAGCCGACTTCCTCCTACCCCCAATATTAATTGCCTTATGTCTGTCCCATATATTCTTGAATTCCCCACTGTTTTTAACCCCTCAACCTCCTCAGGAAGGCTGTTCGATGCATCCATAATTATCTCTGTGAAACAATACTTCCTCATGTTGCCCCTGAGCTGTCCCACTTCTATCTTCAAATTGTGATCCCTTGTTCTTGCACATCACTTTTTCTGAAAGATGCTATCCTCTTGGACTTTGCTGATTCACTTGAGGTACTTGAAAGTTTCTATCATGCCCCCCTCCTCGAGGGTACACATATTAATCTCATTTAGTCAGTCTTCATATGGTTTCTGGTGCAGACTCTGCACCATTCTAGTTGCCCTCCTCCAGACTGCATCCATTCTGTCTATGTCCTTGCAAAGATGGGGTCTCCAGAACAGCAAGTGTTACTCCAGATGGGGTCTCACCAACTGTCTGTGCAGAGGAATAACAACTTCTTGTTTTCTACTGGTGATGCCTCTCCCTGTGCATCCCAGTATCCCCCCCTTCATCCTTACTGCCTTCACACATTGTCTGCCTACCTTTAGGTCACCTGATATGACTACCCCAAGGTCCCTTTCCATTTTTGTTGTAGTTAGTACCCCTTCCTCCCAATTATGTACATTTGCCCTGAGTTTTTGTTTCCCAGGTGCATTTCTTTGACCTTTTTGCATTGAATATAAGCTGCCATACTTCTGACCATTCCTTTAACTTTGCCAAGTCCCTTCACATCATTTTGATCCCCTCACCTTGTGTACCAACCCTGTTGCTGATCTTTGTTTCATCTGCAAAGAGGCATACTTTCCCTTCCAGCCCCCACTGCAATGTCACCTATAAAGACATTAGAGAGGATCAATCCCAGTACTGAACCTGTGGTATCCTGCTGATATCCCAATTTCTTTGGAGTGTAGTCCATTTACTATTACCCTCTGCATCCTTTTGTCCAGCCAATTTTTTATCCAGGCTACCACCCTAGGACCCACTCCCAGGCTGGCTAATTTGTTTATTAATCTTTTGTACAAGACTGAGTCAGATACCTTGCTAAAGTCTAGGTGTGCCATGTCCATATAGAAACAAAGACTTTGATGGCAGATAAGGACCACTTGGACCCCACCAGTCTGCCCATTTCCCTACCTAGAGGATAAGCTGCAGATCCTATTTAAACAACAACCTATTTTTTATTCATTTATTTATTTATTTATTTCAATCTGGGATTACAATACCTTTGAGCCGAGGCTCTTTTACAAATGTTCCACGTCAGCATGTGCAACAGTCATCATTTTTAGTTACAAACATATAGTCATTGACTTACAGACATGTAATAACCAGTGCAAAGACTTGAGCTATGAGCAAGACAAGGGAAGGGGGTGGTGGTGGAAGGAGGGCAGGAGAAAGCCTATTTCTTCCTACCCCCCCCACAAAAATTGCCTTATGTCTGTCCCATGCATTCTTGAATTCCACCACCGTTTTAGACCCCACAACCTCCTCAGGAAGGCTGTTCCATGCATAGTCCCTCCCTGGTCTACTACTTTGGTTACCCAGTCAAAGAATTCTATTATATTAATCTCACATGACCTTCACACTGTGAATCCATGCTACTTTGCGTCATGTGCCCTACTGGCCTCTGGGTACTCAACAATTCTTTCTTTCAGAAGTGATTCCATCATTTTCCCTACCACTGAGGTCAAACTAACAGGTCTGTACTTTCCTGCTTCTGCCTTGCTCCCACTTTGTGAAGGGGAATCACATCTGCCCTCCTCCAGTCCTCAGGTACCCCACCAAACTCCCATGATTTGTTAAAAAGGGTAGTCCGTAGTGTCACTAGCTTGCCCATTAATTCTTTTAGAATTCTGCGGTGAATCCTGTCAGGCCCCATTGCCTTGACCACCTTGAGTTTTAGAAGGTCTTTCAGGATCCTTTCTTCTGTGAATAGACTTGTATCACACCCCCCAACCCATCTAGAGTGTCTGTATTGTATGAATATGGTATTGTATATATGGAAAGTGCAATTAAGTGACCTCCTTGAAAATGAGTTTAGTTCAACAGAGCTTCATCCTTGTCCATAATTTGTGAATAAAACATTTGATACTTGCTAATGTTACCTATGAATGTCCTATTAACATTCTACAGAACACTGTGTGTGTGTGTGGGGGGCATAATTTTGAAGTACATACAGTAGTTAAAGGAAGACCCATCTAGTTCTATGAAAGGCTATCTAGCATACAAGCAATATCAGCACAATACAATTTCTGCCTGTCAATGGCATGGGGGAGGCGAGGGTACTTTGCACCATGCAGTTTAATGAATGGTTGAAAAAATGGTGTGGAGCACAGGGGTTTGGCCTCATTGGGGACTGGGGTTCCACCTGGAGGGACACCAGCCTATACTGGCAGGATGGTCTGCATCTGTCCAAGAAGGGAACAAGTTTTTTAAGCAATCGTTTTAAATGCTTCATTGGCAAGCTTTTAAACTAGTCACAGGGTGAGACACTGATAAGCAGCAGGAAAATCCCAGCCTCTCCCTACAAAACAGAGTACTAAATGAGAAAAAGACAGAGGTAGAAAGGTCAGTGGGGGATGCTGCAACAAAAGGTAAAGCCATCAAAAAATGGAGAGCAATGAGTACCAATGCCCATAGTCTGAGTAGCAAGCTTCCTGAATTAGTGGCCTTGATGGAAGAGGAACATCTGGATATCGTGGCAGTCACAGAAACATGGTACACACAAAACCATGACTGGGACGTAAACATACCAGGATACACTAGCTACAGGAGGGACAGGGAGGGTAAAAGAGGAGGAGGAGTAGCTCTTTACATAAGGGAAGGAATCAAAGCAACAGAACAAAAGGGTAAACAGGGAGGAGAAGAAGCATTGTGGGTAAATTTGAAGACAGGCAATGGCACCACAATCCGCACAGGGGTTGTATACAGACCCCCTTCTCAGGGGGAGGAAATGGACAAGGAAATGATAAAAAGTTTACTTAGAATGGCAGAAAAAGGGGAGATATTGCTGATGGGTGATCTGAATATGCCAGATGTTAACTGGAGTGCAGTTGCAGCAGCCACTTCAAAGAGTGGGGTTATTCTAGATTCCCTATAGGGGGCATGCCTTAGACAACTAGTATTGGAGCCCACTCAAGAGGGAGCAATCTTAGACCTGGTTCTCTCAAATGGAGATGGAGAGAGGATCACAGATGTAGAAGTGGGTAGCCATCTGGGAACTAGCGACCATCAAACAGTATGGTTCACAATAAACACAGCAATAGAGTCAAGCCATACAAAGGCAAAAGTACTGGACTTTAGGAGGGCTGACTTTGCCAAAATGGGTGAGTGCCTAAGGAATGCACTAGCAAATGGGCAGGAAGGAGGGGTGGAAGAACAATGGAGAATAATAAAAACTGCCATCACAGAGGTAACGAGCCTTTGTGTGAAGCAAATAAACAAAACAAAACGATGCAAGAAATGACTATGGTTCTCAAAGGAAGTAGCAGTGAAGGTTCAAGAGAAAAAGAAAGCATTCAGGAAGCACAAGGAATCACAGAAGGAGCAGGACAGAGAACTGTATCAGTTAAAGCAAAAGGAAACTGGGAAGGCAGTCAGAACAGCAAAGGCCCAAACCGAGGAAAAGATAGCCAACTCAGTTAAGAAGGGGGATAAAACCTTTTATAGGTACATCGGGAGCGAAGGAAGACCAAGGAGGGATAGTGAGGCTTAATAAAGGGAGGGAGGGTGGGAAGAGGGAGACTGTGAAAAGGCAGAGATACTAAACAAATATTTTGCTCAGTATTTACAATTGAAGAGGGGAGGTACTAAAACAAACAGTGAAACACTCTGATACAGAAGTTGATACCAGCCCATTTACAGAAGAAAGGGTTATGAAAGAACTCTTAAAACTGAAGGTGGACAAAGCAATGGGGCCTGATGGGATTCATCCCAGAATTCTAAAAGAACTAAGGGTAGAACTAATGACACCACTGACTACCCTCTTTAACAAATCATGGGAGGATGGGGTGGTACCCAAGGACTGGAGGAGGGCAGATGTGTGATTCCCCTTCACAAAAGTGGGAGCAAGGCAGAAGCAGGAAACTACAGACCTGTTAGTTTAACCTCAGTGATAGGGAAAATGATGGAATCACTTCTGAAGGAAAGAATTGTCGAGTATCTAGAGGACAGAGGGGCACAGGACCCAAGGCAGCATGGATTCACATGCGGGAAGGTCATGCCAGATGAATCTGATAGATTTCTTTGACTGGGTGACCAAAGTAGTAGATCAGGGAGGGGCTGTGGACATGGCCTACCTAGACTTTAGCAAGGCATTTGACACAGTCCCACACAAAAGATTAATATACAAGTTAGCCACCCTGTGAGTGGGTCCCAAGGTGACAGCCTGGGTAAAGAATTGGCTGGAGAATAGGACACAGAGAGTAATAGTAAATGGAGTCTTCTCTGAAGAAAGGGGAGTTACTAGTGGGGTACCGCAGGGTTCAGTATTAGGACCGGTCCTCTTCAATGTCTTTATAAGCAACATTGCAGAGGGACTGGAAGGAAAAGTATGTCTATTTGCAGATGACACAAAGATCTGCAACAGAGCTGATGCACAAGGTGGGGTGGAAAGGATGAGAAGGGACTTGGCAAGGTTAGAGGAATGGTCAAATGTATGGCAGCTTAGATTCAATGCTAAGAAGTGCAGGTAATGCACCTGGGAAACAAAACCCAGGCTAAGAGTACACAATGGGGGGAGATGCTAACAATAACAAAATGGAAAGGGACCTGGGGTAGTCATATCAGATGACCTAACGGTGGGCAAGCATGTGAGAGGCAGCAAGGAGGGTTGGGGGGATACTGGGATGCGAGGAGAGGCATCACCAGTAGAAAACAGGAAGTTATTATCCCTCTGTACAGACAGCTGGTCAAACCCCATCTGGAGTACTGCGTGCAGTTCTGGAGACCCAATCTCCACAAGGACATAGACAGGATGGAAGCTGTCCAGAGGAGGGCAACTAAAATAGTGCAGGGTCTGCGCTGGAAGACATATGAAGAGAGACTAAAGGAGCTTAATATGTATAGCCTCGAGGAAAGGAGGGAGAGGGGGGGACATGATAGAAACTTTCAAGTACCTCAAGGGAATCAACAAAGTCCAAGAGAGTACCATCTTTCAAAAAAAGAGGTGTGCAAGAACAAGGGGGCACAATTTGAAGATAGTGGGGGCAGCTCAGAGGTAATTTAAGGAAGTTTTTTTCACAGAGAGGTTGTGGATGCATGGAACGGCCTTCCAGAGGAGGTTGTGGAGTCAAAACAGTGGTGGAATTCAAGCATGCATGGGACAGTCATAAGGCTATTCTAGGGGTGGGGTAGGAAGAAGTAGGCTGCTGGTTAACTAGGATCTGCAGCTTATCCAGTAGGTAGGGAAATTGGCAGACTGGGTGGGCCAAGCGGTCCTTATCTGCCGTCAAATTCTGTTTCTATGTTTCTAATACTCAAAAAAGGCTCCCTAAACTGAAAATAATCACCAACATTTGAATTACTGTATTTAAAAACATCAAGGTGGGCAGAAAAGCAATGACAGTCCATCCAGTCTGCCAATGTTAGCTATTTAACGTCATAATCAGGATTTCATGCAAATGTACATATTTGTTATATCATCTTTTTTCTTGAAATCTTCACTGTGTGGCAATCTCAATGGTATAACATGGCAGTGAACCAAAATAATAAGTAATGATAAGCACATTTGTGATATTGCTGTAGTGGGATCAACATTTCATGCAAATGTACAAAAATTATTTTTTTATGAATGTGTTCATGGAATCATACTTATAAGCAATTGTAAATGCTGATATATTGTTGCATATGACAATCATTCATTGAGAAACATTAGTTACTGACTTAAAGTGCAGTAGGCACAGAATTTCATGCAAATGTAGTTGTTTGTGTCTTTTCATAAAATCTTGATTAGGTGTTAATCTCAATGGTATAACATGGCAGTAAATCATAATAATTGGTAAAAAATAATGAATTTGTGACATAGTTGTAGTTGGGATCAAGTGTTCATGTAAATGTCCACACAGTATTTTCTTATAAGTGTATTCATGGAATCGTGATTATATCCTAATGGGAATATTGATATATTGCTTAATATGACAGTCATTCATTACGAAATATAAATTACTGACGATAATGCGCTAGAATCAGAATTTCATGCAAATGTACACCGGGGGGGGGTCTTTACATGAAATCTTCATTGAGTGGCAATCTGAATGGTATAAAATGGCAGTGAACCATAATAATAAGTTATGATGAACACATTTGTGACACTGCCGTAGTTGGGATCAAAATTTTATGCAAATTTCTCTAACATTTGTTTCACATTTTTCCTTTCTATGTCACCTTATCATTAGAGTATACTGTCTACCATTTTTTCCAACACCCCTCTCTGTGCCAAAGGAGTAACAATTTTACACAAATATCCTCATTTTTAGACCAATTTTGAGACCAAACTTTAATCAGTCTCATTGGTCTTTGTGAGACTGGACCAACTCTTTGAACAAACAAGATCTTGCAAATCATCGCCCCGTACTCCCATCCTTTTAAGACCAACTCCTACATCTGTAAATTCCTGCCTAATATCATCATCATCGATGCTTCTACCGATGTCTTGTGTTCCTACATGTAGTACTGCATCTGGGGTCACTACCTGGCTCTTTTAGTACCTCCACAGTCCTACTCTTCAGGTGAACTTTTCTAACCCCTGTAAGACAGCTTTCCATCCTATGTTATTTATTCTTCTTACAAACTGTTCCATCTAGGAGGCTTTTGGATGTCTGATAGCTCCTAACTGTCTAGGTGCCAAAGGTACTGTGCTCCTTTTCCCTCCTCCACTGGCCACTTACAGCCTTTCTTCTCTTACATTACCTTGGCCAGAACCTCTGAGTTATTACTATGACTCACAAGAGAATATTCTGTCCCTTGTCTACTTTTGTGCCCCCCCCCCCGTTGACTGTTCTCCACTCTACGTTATACTATGGTATTGTATATATGGAAAGTGCAATTACGTGACCTCCTTGAAAATTAGTTTAGCTCAATAGAGCTCCATCTCTGCTCATAGTTTGTGAATAAAAATGTTTGATACTTGTTAATGTTACCTATGAATGTCCTAGTAACATTCTACAGAACACTGTGTGTGGGGGGCATCAGCCAACTCATAGGTAAAGAAAAAAACATCTCTACACTGCTTGGTTTGCTGGCCAAGGCACCTTGCTTCACCTGAGCTCTTTCCTTCTAAGATTGCTTGAAAGGACAGAGCACAGAACCTTACCAGAGCAAGGGAAATGGATTAAGACTTCTTTTGGCTAAGTAG
This sequence comes from Neoceratodus forsteri, assembly GCA_016271365.2. Classification (NCBI taxonomy): domain Eukaryota; kingdom Metazoa; phylum Chordata; order Ceratodontiformes; family Ceratodontidae; genus Neoceratodus; species Neoceratodus forsteri. The sequence continues at coordinate 1,096,980,912 of CM057454.1, read as the reverse complement.
ATTTACTGTATGTTATTTTTTTTTGTACTCACAGGGATTGCTACTGTTTGTTACTAACATTTCATTGCTTTATTTTTCTCTGATTCAAATTGTTGTTGCTGCAATACCTTCTTCTGCATTATTACGAGGTGTGCATACAGGTGTGTGCCAACAGATTACTGCTGTAATCTTCTGATTCAAATTGTCTTTTGTAAGGTATATCTTCTGTTACTGCTTTATTTTTCTCTGTAGCAAAGTGTTTCTAACAGTGTATATCGTCTCTGAAATTATTACATGTGGTGCTTACATTTTTGTGACTTTTTATCACCCGGCTAAGCAAAATTACTGTATGACACTGTTTTATTTTATTCTTTTTTCGTTGAAAAGGTTTGTTGTCTCAGAGGTGTTTCAGTCTCCTTCTCACATTGAAGGAGCTATAGTAATTGCTTTCCTCCCACAGCTCTTCCAGAGGATTAGGTGTTTATCTGGGGGTTGGAGCTGGCAAACTGTCAGTAATTTCCAACAGAAAGAAGGGTTAAAAGGTCAGGTTAGTTGATACTTGGAGGTAGAAGACTTGGTTTGCTGGCCAAGGCACCTAGCTTCACCTGAGCTCTTTCCTTCTAAGATTGCTTGAAAGGACAGCACAGAAAACCTTACCAGACCTTACTAAACCTTACTGCTTTATTTTTCTCTGTAGCAAAGTATTTTTTATAGGGTATATCTTCTCTGAAATTATTACAGGTGGTGCATAACAGGTTTTACAGTTTTTTCTAACATTAGGTTAAGCTTTCAGAGTTACTGCATTTGTTTTTGACTGATTGTTTTTGCTCTTACCTCCTTGTTCTTTCATCCGTGGTTCTTCTTTTTTGGCAGGGGAAGGACCCAGCCACCCTCCCCCATCTCCAACCACCCCACACTACACTCCTTTTATAGGATATCACAGTTGTGACATTTCCTGTGGCAAAGCAGGAAGGGGCAGATCAGTGGGGAATCTACAAGGTGAGCTCATTTACAGTACAGGAGCACTAGTAATTTAACTTGTTATAACAAGTTACACGAAAACAAAAGACAAAATCAAACCATTACTTGCATTTTCCTCCTTCTAATTACTCTGACCAGGTTATAAACCCAGCAACTTATCTGGAATGGATACCATTAACTGCAGGTACTGCGGAACACTTTTCAGAAGGACAGTCTTACAGGATTTAGGACACTGTCCTACATGCTGGGCCACTGGAGATCTTAGGGTTCAGCTCCGGGCAGCATGGGCAGAGATTGCATGCCACAAGTTTCATAATCAAGAGGAAATACATTATAAGAACCACCCGCTATTTCCCCAACATCCAACAGAAGAACCTCGACCACAGAGGGTAGTTGATCCAGGAGATTGGCAGGTGATTGGGGGGACAAATCAGGTGCCCCATCACTCTGTGCTCTCCAACTTATTACCTCCAAAAACCATATAAACACTACAAACAGGTATCTGCCGCTACCTCTGAAATCAAACAAAGGGGCAGAGGACACTGCAGCACAGGAGCTAGCACAACAAAACTCACCCAAATCAGGAACCAAAACAAAAAAGGCAAAAAGGAAATCCCAAAAACTTCTGATCATAGGATACTCCATGATTCAGGGAGTTGATACCCATCTCCAGCCAGGGGTAATGGTCAGATATCTCCCAGGTACATCAGCATGGAGAGACACTGACTGCATTGCTAAAATTGTTCCCAAAGCAAGAGAAAACATTTACCTCCTGGTATACATAGGGACTAATGATCTCGCCAGCTGGTCAGTTGTGGAGCCCAAGGAACACCTGACCAGGCTTGGTGACAAACTATCATCCATTTCGTCTGACATCTCCTTCTCTGAGATCCTGCCAGTCTGGGGGGGGCAGATGGACAGAAGGTCAGAGAAGGGGAGATAGGGGAGTTAAACATGTGGCTCAAAGGCTGGTGCCAGGAAAAGGACACAGATATGTAGGGAACTGACAACAGTTCTGGGAGCAAAAGTTCTTTAAATTTTATGGACTGCATCTGACAAAGGAGGGAGTCAGTGCATTGGGGTAGAAGTTTGACATCTTTGCAGAATATTTAAACTAGCAAATGGGGAGAGGGGTGCAGCAACCCATATGTCGAACGGGAAGAACACTCCTCCCCCCTCAGCTAGTGGTCAAACAGGGATTTAGCATGTTTGCAGTTCATTTGCATCACCAGGTAAGAAAAAAGGTCCATCTCCCCATACGACACACAGGGGAAATGCCAAACCTCACCCAACAACTAACACACCAAAATCTGCCCAACGGAAAATCATGTACACAAATGCTCACAGCCTGGGAAATAAGATCCCAGACCTGCAGACAATAATGTCAGATGCTAAACTGGACATAGTAGCAATTAGTGAGACGTGGTTTACCAGTAACCACACTTGGGAGACTTCAGTACCTGGCTATGTACTGTTCAAAAGAGACCGAGGTGCAAAAGGGGGGGGAGTGGCCCTGTATGTCCATGAAAATATCAAAGCTACAGAAATTCAGAATACACATAAGGAGCCAGAAGAACTGTGGGTCACCCTGGAAACAGGAAATGGGACAACCATAAGAACTGGGGTTGTCTACAGGCCCCCAAACCAGGGGGAGGACATAGACACATTACTGTTAGAAGATATACAAAACACGACAGCTAAAGGGGAGGTTCTGATAACAGGAGACTTCAACATGTTGGATACAGATTGGTCAATACCAGCAGGAACATCTGCCAGAACTAGACACATGGTGGATTCCCTGCAGGGGAAGGGCCTCAAACAACTGGTACAACAACCCACAAGAGACAGGACTATCCTATATCTAGTACTGACTAACAGGGAAGGGATCACAGACCTCCAGGTAGAAGGTCACCTGGGCAGTGACCATCACATGGTATGGTTCAATTTGGCCACTACATCTAAATCATCCCATTCCAAGGCAAAAATATGGGACTTCAGAGGAGCTGACTTTGATAAGATGGCCAACAGAGTTAAGCTAACCCTGGCAAAAAGAAATGCAGGTGAGGGGGTACAGGCAAAGTGGGCAAGCATTAAGGATGCAATACCTGAAGCAACATCCCATTGTATTAGACAGAAAAGGAAGTGCAAAAGAAGAAGGAAACCACTTTGGTACTCAAATGCAGTAGCAGAAAAGGTCAGAGCCAAAAGGCTGGCCTTCAGGAAATATAAGGGAACACAGCGGGACGAAGATAGGAGGCATACCAAACTGCCCTAAGGGAAGCAGGGAAGGCAGTGAGGCAGGCAAAGTCCCAAACTGAAGAAACACTAGCATGAACAGTGAAAGAAGGTGACAATACTTTCTATAGATACATTAGTGAAAGGAGAAAGCCAAGAGGGGGTATTGCTAAGCTCAATGGAGAAAAGGGGGCATGTGAGGAGGAGGATCCTGTAAAAGCATCTATCCTAAACAGATACTTTTGCTCAGTATTTACTCAAGAGAAGATGGGACAGGGTCCACAGCTCAGCACCATGGACACGGGGGTCAGGGAGGAGAGCACTATTCCCTTCACAAAAGAAAGGGTCCTACAAGAGCTCACTAAGCTCAGGGTGGACAAGGCAATGGGACCTGATGACATACATCCCAGGGTACTTAAGGAGCTAAGGGTGGAACTAGCAGAGCCATTAGCAGAACTGTTTAGTGAGTCTCTGAGCACAGGAGAGGTCCCAGAAGACTGGAGAAGGGCTTTGTGATCCCGCTCCACAAGAGTGGTAGCAGGGAGGAGGCAGGGAACTACAGACCAGTCAGTCTTACCTCAGTAGTGGGCAAGATTATGGAGGCACTCCTTAAGGAAAGAATAGTGCAACACCTGGAATCCATAGGGGCACAGGATCCAAGACAGCATGGGTTTACAAAAGGAAGGTCCTGTCAAAGTAATCTCATAGATTTCTTTGACTGGGTAACCAGAGTGGTGGACCAAGGGGGAGCAGTTGATGTCACCTGCCTTGACTTCAGCAAAGCTTTCCACACTGTTCCACATAGAAGATTGATAAATTAGCTGGGTAGGCTCAGGGTGGGTCAGAAGTTGGTCAACTGGGTGGTAAATTGGTTGATGGGCAGAAAACAGAGAGTGGTGGTAAATGGTATACAGTCAGAAGAGATGCAAGTCACAAGTGGGGTACCTCAGGGATCAGTCCTGGGGCCAGTCCTCTTCAATATCTTCATTAGTGACATTGCAGATGGACCAGAGGGTAAGGCTTGTCTGTTTGCAGATAACACCAAGATCTTCAACAGAGTAGATGATCCAGATGGGGTGGGCAGAATGAGAAGTGATCTGGATAAACTAGCAAAATGGTCAGAAGAGTGGCAACTGGGATTTAATGCAAAGAAGTGCAAGATCATGCACATAGGGAAGAGAAACCCTGAAGCCACCGATAGGCTGGAAGGGGAGTTGCTGGCAGTCACAATGGAAGAAAGAGACTTGGGCATCATCACCAATGACCTGAAATCATCCAAGCAGACCTCTAAAGCAGTAGGTAAGGCTGGGGGTTGTTAGGGTGTGTTAGTAGGGGTATCACAAGTTGTAAGAGGGAAGTAATAATCCCTCTTTACAAGACACTCATTAGGCCCCATCTAGAGTACTGCATGCAGTATTGGAGGCCATACCTTCACAAGGACATTAACCAAATTGAGGCAGTCCAGAGAAGGGCAACCAAAATGGCACAGGGACTGCATCAGAAGACATATGAGGACAGATTAACGGAGCTCAATATGTATACCCTTGAGCAAAGGAGGGAGGTAGGCGATATGATTGAAATATTCAAACACCTTAAAGGCATTAACAAGGTGAAAGAGTCTAACATGTTTAAATATTAGAAAAATAGCAAAACAAGAGGACACAGCATGAGATTAGAGGGAGGCTGATTAAGGGGGAATGTGAGGAAATTCTTTTTCACAGAAAGAGTGGTGGATGCATGGAACGGCCTACCTGAGGAAGTGGTGGATATGAATACAGTGCAGGGCTTCAAACAGGCATGGGATAGGCATAAGGGAACAATACAGATGATTATGAATAGATGGCACATTTATAAGGTAGAAAAAGAAATGGGCAGACTGGATGGGCCTTGCGGTCCTTATCTGCCATCAACCTCTATGTATCTATACTTTGGACAGAAAAATAACTACAAATCTTACCTTGTTTGTACTAAAAATATATATCTATGTCCCCCAAGTTTCCTGGGAATGTTACAGAAAAAATCATTCCTATTGAGGCTGATAACATTTTTAACACACAATAAAAAGAAGGCAATCCACAGAAAAAGTTCTCAACTTCAGTCAAGGGTTGCCAAAGTGTATTTCCCATTTACTCCAGTGTGTCAGGAAAACAAATTTCCATTTTAACACAGAATAAAAGATGGTAATCCACAGAAAATTGTCCCAACTTTTGTCAAGGGTTGCCAAAGTATATTTCCCATTTAATCCGTGTGAGTCAGGAAAACAAATTACCCTTTTAATACAGAATGAAAGTACATAAAAGTTCCCAACTGGTCATGACACTCCAAATACAATATGTAGTGTCTTTTTTTTAAATACTATGTTGAGAGTATGGGTCCATGGTTGAGAATGGTAATTGGTAGGTCTAGATGTAGGAGTTTGCTCTGGGCGGTGGGTGTGTCCAGCTTTTTGGAAAAGTGTCAGCTCTGGGAGGTTCTCAGCCTCAGAGGAGGAGACTAGTCTGTGGGTGGGAATGAGCCAGAGGGCAGCTGGGAGGATTGTCTGCTGGGGAGGCTAGTCAGGCAGAAAAAGTCAACAACAGCAGGAGGGTGGCTGGTGTGGAGGTGGCGGTGGGACTGATTCAGATTGGAGTGTCAGCTCCAGGGTGGGTGGTTGGATGGTGAAGCTGGTAGCAGTTCTGGTGGATCTAGCTGGGTTGAGTGGTTAGGTAGGGGCTGCTGGTCCATGGGCTTGGAGGACAGCTTCAGATATGGTCTGTTAGGTGGAGGTTTGGGTGGTGCTCCAGCTACATGGGTTGTACAGAATGTGGTTGGAGGCTGTCAGATGTAAGGAGGGTGGCTGGCTGAGTGGCGGCTGACCCGGGCCTGTCAGTGCTCTGGCTCAGTGCTCATTATGTGAAGGCAGGTTAGAAGGTTGTCAGCTGCATGGAGATAGTCTGGTGCCTGGAAGGGTGATCTAGAGAGGGTGGTTGACTACTTTTTGGGGGCGAGGAATAAGAGATTGATCAACCTAAGGCATCAAGTGGTAAGTAATGAGGCAGTTGCAGCACCTTCGCTCAATGGCATATGACATAAAGCGTGGGCGACCTTAGTTCAAAGCAAGCTCACATCAAGGGTTCTCTGGAGAGGGAGGATCATCCTAACACAAGGCTCTCTTCTGGGAAGGAGGACAACCAGCTCAGCTCTTAGTACTGCCAACTGAGTGACCACAGAGTCATAGTGCAGGTGGGAGCAGCCCATGGGTGGGAAGACATTGACTGGTGCTGTGCCACACATGTCTGTGCACGCATTTATGCACCCTTGCTTATGTCCTAGGGGATGGAAGAACATGCAAGCATGATCCTGACTACACAGAGCAGCTGCTCACTCATATTGGATTCATTCTATGGTGGAGCAAGTCCTGGCAGATGCCAGGTGATGAGTGGTAGCCGGTAGCTGAACAGAGGCGACCAAGAAATGCAGGTTGGAAAGCAGAGTAGTAGTTGAGGTGGGGTTAAGGTGTCAGAGGTGATGAGTTAATGGCACTTATTACAGTGGCCGGGACAGTGAGCAGCTCAGCTCAGCACTGAAGCACAGATCCTCTTCTGTGTCTTCATAAGTGACATTGCAGAAAAGCAAGAGAAATGCCTTTTGCAGACAATACCAAATTTGTAAGGTGGGCATTAAGAAGGGAGCAGAGAGCATGCACATGCCTCTTGAGAAACTTCGAAAAGTGGTCAAGATTAGGGCAGTTGGGGTTCAATGACAAAGTGCAGAATTGTGCACCTAGGGCATAGGAAACCAGGAGCTGCTTTATAGGGTTGGTATTGATGATCACTAAGCAAGGGGACCTTGGATTTATTATGATCTTAAAAGAGACTTGCCAAGATACTGCCCTGCACCATACCCATCGGTGCTTTGCCGCCAGAAGACCCCAAGAAAGTTAATATGTCCCTAAATTTATAAGCCATTAAAAAGTTCTGTCTCATAAAAATATACAAACTGGGTCCCAAGGACTTCCTGTTGTGTTTTTTTTTTTTTTTTTTTGTTTTTGTTTTTTTTTCTTCTGCTGCTCCACCCCCATACTACACTGGCAGGATGGCCGGATGCCAGTAATGGCGTCAGGGGCGCACTCAATTATATGTATGCAAGGCCAGCATTTTCATTGATTTTAAACTATATAGTGGCATACCTGGCAATAAAATGTGGGCACTGTTCAACTAACAAGGGCCTTGTTACTTGACTGATGCCCACGCTTCACTTGCCAGTGGTCACTAAATCATTTAAAATCAATAGAAAAGCTGCCCACCATTACAGATAAAGATGAGCACCCCATGCTCTCACTGGCATCTCGTCATCCCTACTAAAAGTAATGAGGACGAGCTAGGGGGCAACAAGCAACTAGGAAGTTCTTGGGACCTGGTTTGTATATTTTTATGAAGGACAGAACTTTTTAATAGCTTAAAAATTTGGGGACATATTAACTTCATTGGGGTCCTCTGGCAGCAAGGCAACCGATGGATATGGTGCAGGGACCGACTCCGCCACTGTGGTGAGTCTCTTAAAGTTGCTGGGCTCTGTGACAAAGCAGTGGGTAGGACTAGAAGGATGCTAGGGCTGCATAGGGAGGGGTATCTTCAGCAGGAGGAGAGGGGGTGGTGTTGCAAGTAATCCCTTATTAGTAAGATCCAACTAAGGCCCCATCCACACTGCACCTCTCAGACCCTGTAACAGATAGAAACCGTTACAACCATGGAGTGGTACAGTGTGTCCACACTGCCGCGGTGTCCATTTCGGGACTGGCACCACCGCCCACACTTTGGAAGCTGGGCGACTGCGTTGCTGTGCACCGATCCCACAATGCAGCTCGTGCTGCACTAGGGACCAGTGCCACACGTCCACCTCGCCCAATACCGCTACGGGCGTAGCTGGTTCATATCCGTTGAAACCACCTCATGTGGTTTTCAACAGCGATATAAACTCCTTCTGTAACGTTACGGAGTATAGCGTAAATGGTTGTAGTAGTACGTTTGGGCACTCTGTAACGTTACAGAGGGGTAGTGTGGACAGGGCCTAAGAATTCTGTGTCCAGGTTTGGAGGCTGCACCTTAGGCCATAGGGTGTAGGCAGTATAAAGGGCAACTAAAATTGTACATGGACTGTGGCAAAAGCCCTGTGAGGAGACTGGGATCTCAACATATAAACCCTGAAAGAGAGGGGACATGATGGAGACCCAAAAGTACCTTACAAGGATGAACAGGGTGCTGGGGGGCTCCTTCAAATAGGAAAAAGGACCATGGGACATGATGAAGCTAATGGGTGGGGTAAGATGGATGGGAGGAATTACTACTTCACTGAAGGGTAGTAGACACCTGGAACAGACAGACAGCATTATAGTGTTGGAAGTCAGGGAGAAATGTGGTAGGGGGCTTAAAACATGTGTGTTATATAGACATAGGAAATCTCAGTAAGTAAGCAGGAAAGAGGAGGGCCATAAAGGGCCAGAAGAGACCATTTAGAGTTTACAGAGAAGGACTTCACAGGAGCCTATGGCTGCAGTTGTAGTGGTCTGAAACCACAGCAGAAGATGTGACCTAGAGTGTGGCTCATCAGCAGTGGGGTTTGCGAGCATGCAGTTTAAGAAAAAATATGACAGTTTCTATGTGCTGGGGGAGCTGGTAGCAGTTGTAGTGAGTTTGGGAAACCAGGTGGAAGAGTAAGAGTGAGAGCTCATCAGTTTTGAGGAGCAGTGTTTAAAAAAAAAAAAGCTCTGGTTTTATACTCGAGAGATGGACGAGGACACGGCAACAGAACGTAGAGGAGTGCATATTGAGCAGCCAATTGAAAAGGTTTGGTAGAAAGCAAAACAAGAAAAACTGTTAAACGAAACAAATGATCGCTGTTGATAGTGGGAAGAATGGGGAGAAAGTATGACTCGTGGCAGGTGGCGTGGCTGAGGGCGGGTCAACCTGGAAGAAACAAAACTAAAAGCAAGATACCAGTAAGCAGTGTCAAACAAGCGGGTGAGTGATGGAGATGTGTGACAGATCCACCATACACATTAATCAAGGATGACCATAATAAATATATGTGTAAATGTAAGATTCTGCATGTATACACGTACATGCTCGGATAAGATGGATTTATCACACTCATTTATGTCCACACCTATTGTATAAATTTTTAATATTTATAACCCATCAGGCTCTTTCTCTTAGTGCTCTGTGTTTTAATTGTGAGCTGTTCCTGGACCTTATATGTTCTTTCCTCCCCAAATCCTTTTGTTTAGCCCTCAGTACTTTACATTAGCTGCTGTGTGACCATCTAGGCGTGCTGGGCTGCTTCAGCGTCCTGTCAGCAGCCACTGATTTCCCTTGTTTGCCTCCCACCCACAGCTACTTTTAAGTCAAGTTCAGGCATTGCCCTTCAGCTGCACTGTGGATTTTCCTTTGTGTTCCTATCTCGTGCATTGCTCTCCCAGTCCCTTTCTACCAGGCCTCAGGGGCATCTACAGTCTGCCACCATGTGGCTTAGCTAAAGGTTCCTGCCACCTACCTGCTGGCTGCCCACCCTCCAGACCCTCTGCCCGTGGGAATCTCTTCACATGCCACCTGTGGCTGATGGATAGAGAGGCATGTTGCTCTAGCTCTTCCCCTCCCAAAAATATCCCATCTTCATTCTCACACACATGGAGCAGGTTATAGCCTGAGCTCTGTGGGCTGAATCATAGACACATAGACCTTGATGGCAGATAAGGACTGCTTGGCCCACTCAGTCGGCCATTTCCCTACCTAGTGGATAGCTGCAGATCCTAGTTATCCAACAGCTGACTTCCTCCTACTCACCAATAGAGATTGGATGTGTCTGTCCATGTGTTCTGAAGTCTCCACTATTTTTGACCCCAACCTCCTTGGGAGGCCATTCCATGTGTTCACTACCTCTCTGTGAAAAATATAGTTCCTCATGTTGCCCTGTGCCGTCCCTCTATCTTCAAATTTGGTCCCTTGTTCTTGCACATCTTTTTTTCTGAAAGATGCTACTCTCTTGGACTTTGTTGATTCCTTGAGGTGCTTGAAATTTTTCTGTCCTGTCTCCCGGCCCTTTTCCTCAAGGGCATACATATTCAGCTCATCTCTCTTTGCATGGCTTCAGGCAGACCCTTCGCTGTTTAGTTGGCCCTTCTCTGGACTGGCAGTTGAAAGTGCCTGCCATTACTGTCACTGTAGTTCAGTAGCACTAAACTGGCTGCCTAGCAACAGCCACAGCATTTCTGGTCAGCAGTTTTCCTAGGCAGCCTCACTGCCTGCCATACAGTCTGGGCCCAAGGACATCCCTACCCCACACATTAGGTTCCAGGAAAGATAATATAAAAAAAAATTGCCACTGTCCATGAGGAAGTGACCAGTTATATCACCAGAGCTATACCTTTCAAACCACTGGTCTCCTGGGACAACTCAAGACTTTGAACCACCAGTGTCCCCTTTTTAACAATATAGGCCACTAGCCCAAATGCATTCCCACCAGCCCATCTGGACTACTTCTTAAATTTATTGGCTACCTGCAGGTCACTTAGGGGCACTAAAGGGGGTTACAGAGTCCCAAATACCGCTTTATTCTCTGTTCTTAGCTGTCTGCATTTTTTATTCCATCTCTAGGGGTGGGGTTGGTGTTAGTAAATGCCAGGAGCTTGAAACAAGTTGCCAAGTTCCAGGCCATGCTGTTCGAGGGGGTGGATGTGGCGGCCCACGAAACGTGGGCCAACAAAAACCATGACTGGGACCTAAGCGTGCGAGGTGCACACTATGCTCAGGAAGGATAGAAAGGAGGCAGAGAGATGGAGTGGCTATGTTCATTAGAGATGACACAGAAATTGCAGGTAGAAGAGGCAGAGGAAACGTGGAGGCCTTATGGGTCACTACGATCCTCAGCAGGAAATAAGGTCAAGCTGGGTGAGCATATAGGCCTCTAGGATGAAATGAGGTTCTAGAGGATGGTTTGCTGGACAACATCATTGCCCAGTGTGGACCAAAAGGAAGGAGTGGTGTTGATGGGGACCTTAATATGCCAGGTACAAACTGGGGAACCATGTCCTCTAAGGTGGCCAAGGAGCAGAGGCTGCTGGATGGCTTCCAGGATGTTTCTTAACATGCATGTGATGGAGCCCACAAGGGAGGGGCATGTCCCAGATGTGGTTCTGAGCAGATGGGGATCTGGTAGGGACATGGTTGTACAAGACCCCTGACTGGGAGGCGACCACAATACTGTCTGGTTTCAACTAAGCATGGGGGGGGAGATCTAGGACACTGGCAGTGGACTTCAGGGGGCAGACTTCACGGGCATGGGAAAGATTCTCAGGGATCACTTGATGGGGATTACCTCAGCGACAAGTGTGGAAAGGAGATGGGAGGTCATAAAACGGGACTTCATGAGGCAGTCAGGATCTGCACCTAAGTTGAAACGTAAGGGAGCAAGGTCACATAAAAACCATGTGCTGGTGGTCCAGTGAGGTACAGGTAGCAGTCAGAAAAGAAGGCGGCCTACAAAAATATAAAAACAACAAGAGGATAGGGATAAGGAAATGTACCAGCTTGCATCTAGAAAAGTCACCCATATGGTGAGGGGGAAGAATCCAGAAAGAGCAGCTGGCTGGCACAGGGATACATGGAGGGAAAAGGGTTCTTCCGGCATTGGGGAGGCGGAGAAAACTAAAGGGCCATCTCAGCAGATTGAGATCAGAAGGAGGGTGGGTGGAAGAGGCGAGGACCAGGCAGAGGTATTTAACAAGCACTTTGCCTCTGTGTTCACTAGGGAGGGGATGGGATATCTACAAAGCAAGGCTACGAAGGGATAGAAACATCAGTAAGTAAGGGATCTGAGGAGCAACAAAAATGGAGCAAAGAGGAGAGAGGCACCCAGGGTGTCACATCTGGTAAAGATAAAAGGCCAGTAAGGTGGAGGGACGGATGATCCTATCTCTGCCAAAGGTGTGGTTAGCCCTCAAGGCCTAAAAGACAACCATCTCCTGGGCGGGATGGCATTCATCCGAGAGTACTATGGGAATGACGGACATACTGGCATGCACTGACGGAGCTTTTCAGCAGGTCACTTGAGACAGGAGGGTACCTAGGGATTGCGAGAGGCACATGTGGTACCAATCCATAAAGGGGTGAGGAAGCAGGTAACTATAGACCCATCAGTTTGACCTGGTGGTGGGAAAATTAATGGAGTATACTAAAGGAACGCTTGGGGTGTACTGAGGAGGAGGAGGGAGGTCTGGATAGTTGGCAACATGGGTCTGTGCCAGGTAGATCATGTCAAACCAACCTTGTGGAGTTCTATGAATGGGTAACATTAGAACTGGACAGGGTAAGCCTGTGGATGTATTATTCTTGGACTTCCAGCAAGAAGCTTTGACTCTGTCCCCGTAATGGTCTGGTGGAGAAACAGTGGGGTTAGGAGTAGGCCTTTGATGGTCAGATGGATTGAAAACTGGCTAGCTGGATGCACTGAAAGTAGTGGTCTGTGGGGAGCTCTCAACCCTAGAGAGGTTAGTGGTGGGTACCGCAGGGCTCGGTCCTGGGTCCGATCCTGTTTAATGTGTACATATCGGACATCAGGAGGGTATAGGTGTGAAATGAGTCTCTTCGCAGATGACTCAAGATGGGAGCAGTAGTTGAGGAGAAGAGGGGAGATTGGCCTGCAAGGGACCTGGACACCCTGAGCTGGGCTCACACCATGGAAATTAAATTTAATATCACCAAGTGAAGGTGTTGCATCTTGGTCGGAAACCCAAACACAGGTACACCCTGGGAGGGGAGGCTTGGAGGCCTCAATAGGGAAAAAGACCTAGGGGTCATGGTGGATGCATGTATGAATAACTCCTGAGCAGTGCAGGAGGCCTGGCAAGGCAAACAGGATGTTGGGATGCATCGTGAGGATCACCTCTAGGAGCAAGGAAGTGATTCTGTCATTGTACAATGGACTGGTTAGACCACACCTTGAGTACTGTGTGTACAGTACTGAGACCATGAAGAGGGACATACAACTCTAGAGAGGGTACAGAGGAGGCACAAAGATGATATGAGGCTTAGGGGATTTGGACGATGAGAGGACAGACTTAAGGAGCTCTGCCTGTTTTCACTGGAGGAGAGGAGACAGGGGACATGATTGAGGTCTTCAAATCATCTCAAGGAATACATAGGGTAAACATGGAGGATCTTTAGACTAAAGCAGGAGGCATCACCAGAGGGCATGGTTTGAAGTTGGAAGGTGGAAGGGTAAGGGGAAAAGAGGAGGAGGTTTTCACTGAGCGGGTGGTGGACCCTTGGAATGCACTGCCTGGTGAGCTAGTTCAAGATCCACAGTGGAGGGCTTCAAGAGAGGATGGGACAGACACAGAAAGTGGATGCTATCAGATGATGTCCTGTCCCGGGGTGGGGATGGATAATCACAGGTTTCTGGGGCACAAGGATGGGAGGGTCTGGCACCCAACTAAGGATCTAAAAGTTTGAGCAGACTCGATGACCTGAAGGCCTAATCTGCTGGCAAATAGTATGTTAGTTTCCTACTTTGGCCTAGTTTGCTCTTTCTCAAACTTCTCTTCCTTACTCCTGTGCTATATACCATATTTGTATTTCTCTACTCTTGCTACTATAACTTCTCCATACTGATCTATTTTCCTTTATTTCTACAGGTCTGGCCAAACATACCAATCAGATAAGTATCTTTGTGTAATTCTAACACTCTAATCTCTCCTCTAGCACCTCCGACCCTTTGTGTCCCTTCAGCCTTCTCTGTTCTTCCCTTTCAGGTCCTACCAGGATACCCCGAACCAAGGACACCCCAACTCTGGACTCCCCTACTCTGATGGAACAGGTAAGTCTTAATTATTTAACTGCCTTAGAATCATAGGAATCTGGTGACAGAAAAGGACCATTTTGATCAGTCGAGTCTGCCCCTTACCCCCACCCCCAATCATCATCTTTGTCAAGAGACACCCCACTCTGCCCACTGGTCAGCTCCTGGTGTTTGTCCCATGCCCCCTTGAACTTTTTCACCATTTTTGTGCACCACCCTCTTCTGGTGGTCAGTTCTGGACTCCACCACCTTCTCAGTGATGTAATGCCCCTCACATTGCCCCTAAACCTTCCTTCTTTAATCTTAGTTTATGATCCTAGTTCTAGCACTTATTTTCCTGCAAAATAAGCTTCCACTCTCACCTTACTAGTCTCTAGCAGGTACAGATCAGATTTCCTCCACCTCGCCATAGGGGCCTATAGCGTGCACCATCTTGGTTGCCCTTGTCTGAACCCTTTCAATCCCTGTCTTATATCCTTGTGTCAGGAGGCCTCCAGAACTAAACCCCATACTCCAGTGAGGCCTCACCATGGATTTATAAAAGCATCAGCACCTCCCTTTTTCTGTTTTATACCCCCCAGTATGCACACCCAACATTCTATTCACTGTGCTACCACTGTGCTGCACTGGTTCTCTGCCTTAAGGTTATCTGAAAATTATAATCCCCAGATCTCTGTCCTGCTGAGTTTCCTTCCCCCCCGTGGAAAATGGTTTGTGGGTTATTACACCCATGTGCATTACTGTGCACTTTTTGGCATTAAATTTCAGCTGCCAAGTTTCCGACCACCTCTCTAGAATCTTTGAGCCTCCCTCACTGCCTGCACCTCCCCTACCAGGGTATCTACCCTATTGCAGGCACACCTTCCCTGCAGTTCCTCCGCTATATCTAACATACTAAAAGCCAGCAGAATAGGCGGATGGTCTGTTGTGTCTGCTCGGTAGCCAACCTTCTGATGGGTTCTTTCTTCCCACCAGCCCAGAGAGGTCATCCTCTTCTTCAGTTTACCCTTGAACCTGTCCCACTCCTTTTCAAGCCCTCCACTGTGCCTCCTCCACAGGACTCCTGGACAGTGCATTCAGGGCTCCACCCCTATCAATGAAGTAAGGTCTCCTGCATCCCCCCTGTAATTTCCCTCCTCTAGCTTCCTCATGTCACCTGGTTGTTTCCACCTTCTTTAGTCTGAACATCTCTTTGGACCGCCCCTGTTTATTCCTTTTACATATTTGAAGACCCCTATCATGTCCCCCATCTCTCCTCTCCCTCCAGCGAGTACAAGCCCAATCTCTTCCAGCCTTTCCTTTTAGGGCCTTCCTCCCATGCTCTGAAGCATCTGGTTGCCCTCCTCTGGACACTCTCCAGCAGTGTTGCGTCATCCTTGAGGTGGGTCTCCAGAACTGCATGCAGTACTTGAGATGTGGTCTGACCAAGGCATTATACAGAGGGAGGATCACCTCCCTCGTCCTGGATGTAATCCCCCTGGCTATGCAGTATTCAGTTTGCTTTGGCCACAGTTCTTCTGCAGTTTTTAGTGTTATTCATTTTGATGTCTACCACCATCCCTGTCCCTCTCACTCATTGTGGCTTGCAGTGATGACCCCAGGTGTATACATGACGCAGGTTTCTGACCCTCGGATGCAGCACCCAACATTTCCTGCATTAAACCTCAGTCCCACCTCCTTGACCACCCCTCCAGGGTATCCAGGTCCCTCTGGACTGTCTCTCTCGCTTCGTCCCCGTCCGCCAATGCTCCCAGTTTTAAGTAATCCAGAAGAGACTCATCCTACTTTAACCACCCCCCATATCGAAGACATAGGCATTGAACAGGAGTGGCCCCAGTACCGAACCTTGGGGGACCCCACTGGTGACCTTCGTGGAGGAGGAGACTACCCACCACTACCCTCTGTATTCGCCCTGTTAGCCAATTTTCTACCCATCTGAGCAACTGTCCTCTCACCCCACCCCCCAATCTGAGCAACTGTCCTCCCAACCCCAGCTTTAATAGCAGCCTATTTTGGGGTACCAAATCAAATGCCTTACTGAAATTCAGGTATAGGACGTCCTCCAGTCTATGCCGGTCCAGAGGTCATAGTCATAAAAATCTATGGGGTTGGTCCTATGATCTCCCCGGGATGAGACCATAATGTTTGTCATCCAGTTGCCCCAACCTTTCCAGCTGCCTCCTGAGCCTATCCTTGATAATGCCCTCCATTACTTTGCCCACCACAGACGTTAGGCTGACAGGCCTATAATTCCCCATCTCCTCTCTAGACCCCCCATTTGTGGATAGGCACCACATGAGCCACCCTCCAGTCTTGAAGCACCCATCCTGTCAACAGAGAGGTGTTAGAGTGCTGCCAGTGGTGCTGCTAGCTCATCGGCCAATTCCTTCATAACTCTCGGATGCAGCCAGTCTGGCCCCAGTGCCTTATCAGTTTTTGGTGTCCGAAGGGCCTCCTTCACCCTTTCCACTGTGATTTCTCCTTCCCTCCCAGCTCCCCCATTTAACCACCCATCCCGTTCTAGACTTGGCCCAGCCTGTACCCCAACTTCTTTCAGTCCTCTCAACTCCATCTGACCTCTCGACTCTGCTGGCTCCCCTTCATTCCCATTGGGCTGGAGAGAACCCATACCTCCCTCCGTAAATATCAAGGCAAAGTACTCATTTAGCACCTCTGCCTGATTTTCCCTGCCTCTTGAGTCCATCCCTCCTCAGTCCTAATCATGCTGATCTGTGCTCTCCCTTTTCACTTCTGCCTTGTGTATCTATAGAATCCCTTTTCCCCCCTTCGGATATCTCTAGCCAGGTTTTGCTCCCTCCTCACCTTGGCTTCCCTCACCACTGTGGTGACCCTTCCAGCCATCAACTCATACCACTCTCCCTATCCCCTAGAGCACTTAAAACATGCATAGGCAGCCTTTTTATCCCTCACTGCCTCCTGCACCTCCCTGGTCCACCAACACGGCTTGTTGGCTCTACCTTGCTTACGCCTCACCTTTGTACAGGAGTTAGTAGTCTCCTGCACCCCCCTTTTTAATGGCCTCCCACAAGCTGCCAGCATCCATGTCCGGCCTAATCTTGTCCAAGCTCCCGTGTAGAATCCTGCCCATGCCCACAAAGCCCGTTCCCCTGAAGTCCACTACTACTGTATTAGAATGGTTATCCCCCCCCACCGATGCAGCAGAAACCAGACTGTAGTGTGATCACCACCTGCCAGCGGGCTGCACACTTCCAGGCCCTTTATCTGGTCACTGTCCGCTAGGACACAATCCAGTATCCGCTTTTCCCTAGTAGGTTCCCCACCTGCTGGACCAGGAAGGCATATTGGAACATATCCATCAGTCTCTGTTCCCTGGCCACAGAGGATGCTATAGTGTCCCAGTCTGTCCTCAGCAAATTAAGGTCACCCATGATCACCACCATGCCCTTTCCACGGTCACAGTGCCCCTTGATGTTCTCAACTAGTTTGTCCTCCAGGGCCTCTTCCATCGCTGGAGGTTCTGTACACCACCCCTATTTTCAATCTTTTACCTCCCCTCTTTTGTAGGGTTACCCAGATCTCCTCCACCTCCCCCTACAGCCTCCTCCCCTCCACTAACCGCTATGTCATTTTTGACTATCAGCGCCACACCCTCCTCTTCCTTGTCCTTCCTGAATATTTTGTAGCCCACCAAATATAGGTCCCAGTCATTTTTCTGAGTGGCCCATGTCTCAGTAATTGCTGCCACATCCACCGATCCCTCAACCAGCATCGCCTGGAGCTTTGGCATTTTGTTGCCCATGCTCCTAGCATTGATCAGGGCTGTCCTCCATCCTGACCCTTCTCCCTTCTCCAGTCATCTCGACCCTGAGCAGTTCCTAGATGCCCTTTCTTGCACAGCTCTGGATGGATTTAGATCACAGTTACCTGCCTTAATTTTTGCCCTGGACCTGGAACCCCGAGCAGCCCTCCTGGAAGCTACTCTTTTACTTAACCCCCTCTTGACAAGTTTAAACTCCACCTCTCGACTATGAATCCAGCAAGATTTAGTTTCAAGATCTCCCTCCCCTCCAAGTTGAGGTGTAGCCTATCCCTGGCATATAACCCCTTGTCCTCCCATGTGTCCCCCAATCCCTCACCAGCCCATACCCTTCTGCCCTGCGCCAGTCCCTGAGCCACTGGTTCACACCTGTAAGTTTATGTTTGGTCTCCCTGGACACCCTAGGTACTGGCAGAATCTCAAAGAAGGAGATTGTGCTTCTATAGAGTGATAAACCCTGGCCAGTTCCCGGAATCTTGCCTGGATTTCTAGTTCACTGTTCCCCTCTAAGTCATTTGTTCCCAGATGTTTCGTCTGGGGATTCCCCGCATTCCAATGCTATCGAGTATAGCTGGAATTTGGCCTTGTGTACGGCTAGGCCTGGGATACATTTAACCTTGACTGGGCTGCTTTTTCCCTCCTCGGCCCCCTCCCACTGGATGCCCCAGGTCATGGAGTCACCCAGCAGGATCACCTTCTCCACCCCCCCCCACTTTACTGACCTGTTTGATTCCGTCCAGGCTCTTCCTTATGTCATCAACCCCCAGCTTACTTCTCTTGGCCCCCTCAGCCTGGGGATCACAAGCCTGTGCTTGCCTACCATGCTCATTCTTCTACCTGTAGCTCCCAGCTTGCTCCTTGCCCCCCAACCTCCTGGGTGGCACTGGTTCCCCCACCCAGATCTCGTGGACTCTTTCTGGGCTGGTATCCTCAGATCCCCACCCAGGCTCCCTTCTACTGCTCCCTCCTTGCCTCACCCCAAGTTCTGCATCCTTCACCCATCTGCTGTGTTTCTCCCTACCCCGTCTTCCCCTCCCTCCTCTCTCCCTCATCTGATTTCTCCCGCCTTGAAGCTGGCCTATCTAGAGTATTCCTTATCCTTGGTTGACTTCCGTAACCTGGATGCTTGCCTAACCCTAGTCCTCCCTCCTCCCACCCTGGCTTCACTCTGCACTCCCCTTCCTCCCACCTCCCTCCCACCTAGGCTAATGTCTCTCCCCCCCCCCCGTGGATCTGGCTCTCTCTCCTGCCCCATCTCCCCCAGCTTACTGACCAAACCCTCTCTGTCTGCCTGCTCCCCTCCTCCCACCAGCCTCTCCACCTCATCTCATGGATATAGCAGGGCGAATCGATTAGTAAGTGCGATGTTTGCCCCCGACTTGCTCTCTCCTGTCCCCCCTCCTTCTGGTCAGCCACCTCCCTACGAAGTGATTTCCGTACATTGCTTGTTTTGTGCCCCACCCCTCCTGAGTAACCATATGATCCCTGTCCACCTGTTCCCTGGGTTATGCCATATTGGCCTCGTCTACTCTCATGAGGTCCTTTCCACACCTTTCCTCCCCAACCCTCCCACCTTCCAGCTGCCTTCTGATCCCCTCTACTTCCTCCCTAAGACCTGCCAACTGAAAACACAGGGCACCCTCTGAACCTCCTTGCCCAATTTAATATTATTGCCACCCCGCACCCTGTACACCCAATCACTCTACCGAAGGTGCCCGCTTTGGCCACCCCGAAGTCTACCCTCATTTTAGGTGAGCAATGCGGCCCTCTAACAGAAATAATTCAGTCAGTGTTGCACTAAAACCCAAGCAGTTTGCCCCCTCTGATTACAGCAATTTTCCCTCTTTCTTGACAGTAGCCAGTTTTCTAGCTCTAGCAGTAGACGGTTCACAAGCAAAATTAGCCCATCACAAGACTAGCCAGCTCGGAGGCCCTAGCAGTAATTGATTCACACACAGTTTGCCTACTCCCTCAGATGTAGTTGGCATACACAGTCATTTATACAGTCTGCTTTATTATGCCCCTTCCTGGTAGTAGTCAGTGTTGGCCAAGCAGCACAGTGTACAGGACCCTTTTCCCCCAATCAATAACAATCCAGCTTCCTAGTGTTCCAGTTCACCCAGTCTCGACTTGCCCTCCTCCAATGCTCCACCCTCACCGACCATTTAATAGAGGTCAGGGCCAGGGTGGGTGGTGTGGAACAAAGAACAGTTCTCCTCCTCTGATTGCGACTGGACTATTTGCCTTTTATGGCCCAGTCACACAGTCAAAGGTTCGCGCCCTATTCACTGATTGGCGCTCCTAATCGCTTGGCTTGCAAAGTTGTGGCCGATGTGGACCCGGTATGCATGGCCTGTCCCCCGCCAACAAGAGCTTCCTTGTAGATCAATGTGATCCCATCCTCTCCAACTTCCGATGCAGCCCCAGAATGCCTGCCCAGACCACTTCCAGCGACAAGCCCGGGTCTGGAAAGAACAGCTCTCCTCCCCTGATTGGAACTGGGCTAATCGTTGCTATAGATATTAAGAAAGGATGGGTCCAGCACCAACCCCTGGGGCGCACCACTGCCACCCTGGAATGCACCCCATTTGCCTTACCACCACCCTCTGGTTTCAGTCTTGAACCAGTTCTCCACCCACCTTATTTTCTGTTCCACCCCTAAGCCTTCCAGCTCATTTACCAGTCTTCTATGTGGCAAAGTGTCAAAGGCATTGCTGAAATCTGGGTAGGCCATCCTCTTCCATCCACCTTCCTTGTTACCCAGTCAAAAACTCAGTTAAGTTTGTACAGGCAAACCTGTCTCCCATAAAACCAAATTGCCTTGGGTCCTGGAGGCAGTATAGCACATTGGGTAAAGACTCTGAGCTACAGATCTGGAGACCTGGGTTTGAATCCAACAGCCATCTAAGTGCATACTGTGTGATTCTGAGCAAGTTACTTAACCTTGTGCTCCAGGTTGCATCTGGAAACAAGCTTCAGCTTAGTGTATACTCCTGGTTAAACAATGTTCCCTTCCCCCACTTCCCCTATAGACCATTGACAACCAGGTGCTCCACTATTCTTTCCTTCAGCAGTATTTCCATTACTTTTCCCACTGTTGTGGTCAGGCTGACCAGTATGTAGTTCCTGCATCCTCTCTGTTAACACTTTTGTATAGTGGGACCACATCAGCCCTTCTCCAATCCCTGGGCATGTCACCAGTTTACAAAGACAGGGTGAACAGGGTAGTCAGAGGCCCTACTAACACGTCCCTTAGCTCCCTCAGTGTCCAGGGGTGCATCAGTCTGGCCCATAGCCTTTTGCTGCCAGTTCCATGAGGGATCCTTTCTTTTGCAAAGGGGCTGTATCCTTTCTATGATCTCTCCATCCTTATTAATGCTGGCCCATTTACTGCCCTTCCTTTGTAAAACCAAACAGAAGTATTTGTTCAGTATTTCTGCTTTTTGGCTGTCATCTTCCTCCATCCACCCATTTCAGACACTCAATATCTCCCTTGCCTTCCTTTTCTCCCTGATGTACCTGCATGTAAAGGTTTTGTCCCTCCTTACCACATACCCACTGGCTGGCTTGTCAAGGGTCCCACATAAGGTGTGGGTCTGGTGCCAATGTGCACTTTGCATTCGGAAACATTTTGGTTTGCCTGCTGTGTGCTGTAGTGTAGTGGATTGTGATGACTGGTTTTGCTGGATTATGCACTGACAGCTTCATTTTGCAGCAGATCCTGGAGTCCTCGGTGGGAGATTGTCCTACAGTGCATGTTAAGAGTTTATATAGGCTGTCATCTTTGGTTTACTGGCCCCACTGAACTCCCGGGCTAAGTTCTGTCATGGACTGACTTATCCCTGAGAAAACAGAAGTGGAAAACATCTGATCAGAGATTGTGTAGGCTCAAATGTGCACTGCAGGCTATTGGAACTTCTATTGCTTGTTGCCAGCTGAAGGAGTTCTGGGACTGGTTGTGTCTGTGTATATCTGCCTAGAGATGGTCACAGTTGGCCTGCTGAGTGTGCAATGGATGATAGTTGGAAATTCCAAATCTGTTTGGGGGGGGGACTTAGAGGAAGGATTAGGAAGTACTTCTTCACTGATAGGGCGGTGGACAACTGGAATGGGCTGCTGAGGGAAATGGTGGGAGGGTTCACGAGGGCATGAGATAAGCACAGAGGGCAACTGGCACGGAGGGGACTACAGAAAAGACCTAGTGGATATCTAGGCGAACTGGGCAGACTAGGTGGGTTTGCGGTCCCTTTCTGCCATCACATGCCTGTGTTCCTATGTATTCTACAGGCAGATTGGGAAAAGGGAGGGGGGATCCACTACACCACCAGGGAAACATTCATTGTGCTTTGAATACTGTTCCTTGGTGTCTTTATCCTACCCAGTGTTGGTTGATGTGTGGAGCAACATGACGACCTACCCCCAAAAAAGATCAGTTCTAGGGGCACGGACAAGGAGTCCTCCTCCCTCCCCCAACCATGACATCCCCTGAGTGACCGAGTCCATTCTAAAAGCCAGGTTGATGGTGTGGTACAGGTCTGGTATCTTCCCCCAACCCACTTTTTTTATTTTAACCTCTACAGAGCTTTTCCAACTGACCCAGCTGATCAGTATTTTTATTTTTCATACTGACACATTTTCCCTTTTATATCTACAGGTCTGACAGGACATTGACTGGGAGTAGGAAGGCCCTGACCATATGTTTCAGATAAGTATTGTTTTTGTTTACCCTACATTGTTTGTCTGTCATATAATAGTTCATAACGAGCTGCAGATCCTTTCTAGACAATTGCTGTTCTTGTTTTACAGGTACAAATGGCTGCTCTGGGAGGCACTGGGTTGGAGCTGTACCTTGTGCTTTAAAAGGAGGCTATGGGCTTGGGAGTATGGGATGGGCATCAAGGTTGGGAACTCCAGGGAACACCACACAACCGATTTGCCAAGACTCATGAGGCTCAAAACCTGTTTTTCATTTTCTTGCTTTGTGTGCTTTGCATTCTAATGCCTGCATTAATGTAGTGTTTTTGTTTTGCAACAAGTACTGTGTGTGTGTGTGTGTGTGTGTGTGTGTGTAATAACCCACTGTAGGGTGTGCAGTCACACTCTGATATACGCACACCTTGGTGTGTGTTGTTGCACATGAGGCCACAGGCCGAGTGCATCAACCACCCAAGCCGTGTGTATATCACTGCACTTCCACACACCACACAGTGGGTTATCTATCTTATAAAATGGCAAAATTGTTTTGGAGGGGAGTAAAAGTGCAGGTGTGTGGTTGCACTACGATATACGCACAGTCACCTAATGGTGTTTGTCCAATGCGATTGATAATCCCATTATAGAGACAGATAGATATATAGAGATACACACACACACACACACACACACACACACTTCACTCGAACAGCCCCTTGATACTGAAAATAATTTTCCACACCGTGCATGTGCTCCCAGTCCGAAGAGGCTCTCTTCTTCTTTTTTTGAAGGTAAACCTGGAAATACTGGTGAGGATTTGCATATCAGAGAGTCTCCCATTCCATTTTCTGCAAACCAGAATGATTGTGGGTCATTCCTTTACCTAAATGTCCACCCCCTTCCCTGTGACTTTGAGTCAAACATGTGGTAACAGACTTTAGTACCTCCTACAGACATAGCCCCCAAGATTTCCATCTTCTTTGGAATTCTGAGCGACTTTCACTCAGGAACCCTTAAGCAAAGCTTCCTCTGCTGAGGTTGCAGATACTTGCAGATGAATACTGTTTTGTTTTTGTTGAATTTTATGCGATGCCATCTTTAATGCAGCCTAATACACTGGAACAGAACTACAACACTGCTGACAGGAGTGCTACCAAAATCACACTGCACACTGAAGTGCACTACAGGTGTTGATGCAGTGCTAATTAACATAATTCGCACACACTGAAAAAGCAATGCAACACTGCTTCAGGCAGTGTTGAAAACACTGCTAATCGCTGTACTTTTGCAGTGTGATTACAGTGCTAATTAACATAATTCGCACACAGAAAAAGCAATGCAACACTGCTTCAGGCAGTGTTGAAAACACTGCTAATCGCAGTACTTTTGCAGTGTGATTACAGTGCTAATTAACATAATTCACACACACTGTATCAGCACTGCATGTACACCAAAAGAGACCTGAAGATGCACTGATTAAACACTGATGGACTGCATTATGAAATGAAGTGTGCCGGAAGTGTACACTGCTACTGTAACACTGAAATAACACCATATAGTGACTGTTTGAACACTTCACTTCCCTCTGGGTAATGATCTTCTGATGGCGAGAGATTAAAGAACCCATTCCATCTTGGTTCTCCTTGATCTCTCAGCAGCATTTGACACCGTGGATCATGGGGTGCTGCTCGAGCGCCTGTGGCTCTTCTGTGGAGTGAGAGGGGCGGTCCTCAGTTGGTTTCGGTCTTTCCTCGAGGGTAGATCCCAGAGAGTGGTATTGGGAATTTATTCCTCGGCCCCTCATGGGCTACCCTGCGGGGTTTCACAGAGCTCAGTGCTGTTCCCCATGTTATTCGAGGTGTACATGCTCCCATTAGGGGACATTATAAGATGGTACAGGATGAGTTTTCATTGCTATGCCGATAATTCTCAACTGTACATGTCTTTTGTGCCCGAACAGGAATTAGAATGTGCTGCGGTGTTTAATAACTGCCTACTGGAGATTCAGAACTGGATGAGTGCCAGCTGGCTTCGGCTGAACTCAGGAAAAACTGAGGTATTGGTGGTGGACCCTGGTTATAGGACAGCATGGGTGGGAAAACCCTCAGGATTAAATCTTGGGGGGATCCCACTTATTGCCTCGGGTCAGATGTGAAACATGGGCATGGTATTTGATGAAGGCCTGACCCTGATGGTGCAGGTTTTGTCTATAGCCAAATCTTCCTATTACCATCTAAGGAACATAGCCCAGGTGAAGCACCTGGTTCCGCCTGAAGATCTTTTTACCTTGGTCCATGCCTTTGTCACCAGTCATTTTGATTACTGCAACGCTCTCTACCTAGGGCTTCCAGGGGTAGATATCCGTCGCTTGCAGCTAGTGCAGAATGCAATGGACAGGTTGTTGACTGGAACCTCTAGATCCAGTCATATAACCTCTGTGCTGCGTGAACTGCACTGGCTGCCAATACAGTGGCGGATTACCTTCAAGGTTGCATTGCTGACCTATAAAGCCCTACATGAACAGTGACCCCACTACCTGAAAGAACTTTTATGCTGTTACTGCCCCAGCCATTCACTCCGATCCTCTGGCAAGGGCTTACTAGAGATTCCCAGGGTATCCCTAAGGACATCAGGAGGAAGATCTTTTGCCTTTATGGCACCTACCCTGTGGAATTCTCTACCTCACCAGATACGAGAGAGCCAGACCGTAGAGGGTTTTAAAAAGCTGTTGAAGACCCATTTATTTAACCAGGATTTCTCAGGAATTTATTAAGTGCACACTGATATGTTTTATCTGTTTTTTAATTGAAATACTGTGTTTTTATTGTGTATTGTAAAGGCTCCCTGAGCATAGGAAGGGTGCCTTATACAAATAAAATGTTGATTGATTGATTGATTGATTGATTAAAATAACCTTGGAGAGAAGCATCATTAGTTTGCTCTGAAACATAATCACAATTAATTATCATTAATAATTAATCAACCCCTTATGTCCATCAGTCTGTTATTGACACTGCTTTTTCAGGCATCTTCTTTCTTTCATGAACTTCCAGATCTTGGAGCTTTGCTCAAAATGAAAAGTGTCCCCACCATCTGAGATTTTCTTTGCTTGTGGTCTTGCCTGAAACTACAAGTTTGCTCCCTCTGTGATTAACTCGGTGACTACTGGAAAGTCATTTCCAATTATCACAGATACAGGTAACTTAGGTACTACCCCCACATTCAGTTGGTGTGACACCCCATTAATGCCCTGAGTCACTTGGGTGGTGGGATAATATCAAATTTTCCCGTGACTGCAGATGAACCCTATACCTGGTCCTTTTGCACAGTGTTTTCCCAACACTTCAACATGAACTAGAGTCTTTCGGCTCCTGACTCAATAAGTTTCCTCATAGTCTTACCTCCCACCTTGACATCTGTTAAATACTTGCCCCAATTTGCTAAGGACAAATGTACTCCAGTGTTACCCTTTTTACGTTCGCTTGCGCGCATATGCAAGGAACGTTTTGGGAAAGTAGCACACTTTGGAGGTGTGCCTCTCCCTTTCAATCCACTGCTTCATTGAGCAGGCGTGGCGGTCCTGCACCAATGGGTGCAGGAGTTATGTATTATCACTGTGGTCTTCGCTTCAAAAACCACCGCTGTCACACACTAGCTAATAGAACCTCCGCCCCCCACAAAGCTTTGGTGCCATGCTGGGAGCCCACCCCAGCGTGGCAAGCGTCCAGCGTTGTCTGCCGATGGGGTGCCCAGTCATCCCCGTCGGCTCCTTAGGCCCCAGCCATCCTTCTGCCACGCTGGGAGCCCACCCCAGCGTGGCAAACGTCCCACGTAGTCTTTTTTTTTTTTTCCACCTGTAAAGCAAAAACGGTCTCACGGTGCTTCTCCCAGTCCCCCTCCACAACCCGCACCCACCACTGCTCATCCAGCCTCCCTGCACCCCCCTCACCCCCATACTTACCTCCGGAGCTCAAGCGCGACTATCTTGAGTGGACGGGGAACACGTCTGCACTCTTCAAAGCTGACTGCGAACTGAGGAAATGCCGTAAGCTGTATAATTGGCTAGATAGGGGTTTTCAACTTTTGCATATCTCAGGCATTTTGGAATTTTTGCAAATTTTCAACATGGGGTTTTGGGGACCCCTTCTCATGAATGATGTCACTGTCATGGCGTTATTCAGGCCGAAGGTGATTTCGCAGTCACTGTGCAGTCACTGCATGAAATCACCCTTTGGGCTGAATAATGCTGACAGTGGCATCATCTGAGAAGACCAAAACCATGTTAAATGATGCAAAATCAAAAATCTGTTCTGGCGTTTGTTGCGCAGTTCCTACACAGGCTCGTAAGTTCGCGAATTTTCAATATTTTCACTCCAGATTTTCAACATTGCCATTTTACCACACCTCCTTATGAGCAGTACAGCTGTCATTTTTCACATCCTGCCCAAAACGTGTTTCCACCATGTAGCGCACAATGGCGCAGTCGGTGTGTGAAATCAATGTGTGGGACACATTGAGAAAATCACGGTGACACTGTTCATTAGCAGAGGTCTTAAAATGGCTATGTTGAAAATTTGGTGAAAAAATTCCTTAAAATGACTGTTTATGAAGGCATGCTATGTCTTACCACGCTCATAGGTTTGCGAATTTTCAATATTTCCACTCCAGATTTTCAACATTGCCATTTTACCACACCTCCTCATGAGCAGTACAGCTGTCATTTTTCACATCCTGCCCAAAACATGTTTCCGCCTATGTAGCGCACAATAGCGCAGTCGGTGTGCGAAATCAATGAATGGGACACAGTAAGAAAATCACAAACACACTGATCATGAGCAGAGGTCTTAAAATGACTGTGTTGAAAATTTGGTGACAAAATTCCTAAAAATGACTGTTTTACGAGTGTTCATTGCGCAGTTCCTATGCACGCTCATAAGTTTGCGAATTTTCAATATTTTCACTCCAGATTTTCAACATTGCCATTTTACCACACCTCCTTATGAGCAGTGCAGCTGTCATTTTTCACATCCTGCCCAAAACATGTTTCCACATATGTAGTGCACAATGGGGGTAACAAAAAGGTCATGCTGAAAATTTATTGTGCAAATACCAGCAATCGCACAGGGCATTAGGGTAAAGCACAAACGTGCTAAACACCACTGCAAATACCTGCAAGCGAACGTTCGGCATTGACAAATGCTTGTTATTTTTATGACAGTTTCTTGCAATATGGCCTGGCTTGTTGCAGTTATTGCAAATAAAGTCTTTGGGTGCAGAATTGTCACTCCCATGAGTTCTTATCTGATCTGGAGTTAAATCAAGAAAAGAGGGTTTACCAGTCTTTGACTGTTAATTCACTGCTGAGTGGTCTGTCTGGCCATCTTCTAGTCCTCGGCAAAAGAAACAGCCTTTTCCCCATTTTCTGGTTGGTGTTCTTGTACACAAAGCTGCACATCTGTAGGCAGGATGTTGATGAGTTGCTCCACTGCAAATGTTAATGATCTGTGTTTGCCTTCTGGTTGGAGCCAGTTAATGAGTTATTTGAGTCATGTGAAGGCTTCTCGAGGATTGTCGACTGAGTGGTACTTCAGGGACCAGAATCTTTGCCTGTAGTTCTCTCCTGAGATGTCATATCTTTTCAGGATTTTTCTTTTCACAAGGTCATAGTTTTTTGACTGTGCAGTGTCCATATTGCTGTAGGCAAGTCGGGCTTTACTGTCAGGTAAGGTACAGTACAAGTCTGATTGCCTAGTGCTGTTTTGGCCTCTGGCAGGCTGTGGCAACTCTTTAAAAAGTTGTCAGGTATGCTTTGATATAATCTGAGGGACACAACTTTGTACGTTTAATGTCTTTTAAGTTGTTTATGTGTTGTTGCTCTGCTGGACCTGTGCCAGATCCTCCAGCTTTGATAGCTTGCAGAGCTTGCAAGGCATTTAGCTATCGCTGCTCCTGCCGCTGCATCTCTTCTCTGCTGCTTCTGTCACTGCATCTCTTCTTTTCTCTATTTTTCCATCACTCTTTATTGTATCGCCCACCATTTGAAGGAGGCAGCCATGCCTTCAGGTACCGTCCCTGTGTGTTCTTCTTCTGCCATCACTGGTGCCAGCTATTCAGTCTCACTTTGGACTTTTGTCTCTGCTAGCTTTGCTGCCATTCTTCTGGTTATCACTACTGGGCTTGCTGTTGTAGGATCCATACCTTTCTTCTATGCTTCCCTGGCACCAGGTCTAGTACACATGCACAAAACTCCTGGATTAGAGTTTGCGGTGTAGACACCACTAGTCTGACACCATCTATCATTAGGGCACAGGTTAGGAAGCATAGGAAAAGCAGGAGCAACTGTAAAATTCACAAGTAGCATATTATTATTATCCATAACAATAAAATAAAATAAATAAATAAAAAATGTGCAGGATAGCTCTTATACAGGCACTTCAAACAAAACAGAGTCCTTCATCTGAAGGAATCTCTAATTCTAAATTTTAATCTCGCCCTTTAGCAAATGATTGCTGTCTTCATATATATGTATATACATATATATATATATTGCCTTTTCCTGGCAATTAAGTTCTTCATCCTGAGCGCATTAAGAGACATAGGGCAGGATTCACAAAGGAGTTGCGCTCAGTGCATATCATATACCCCTTCGCAAATGAGATGCACTGAGCTCCAACTGTGTGGTATTCACAGAAGATGTGCTGGGGGAATGCCCTCGGCGCATCCCCTCTGTGAACACCACACTTGTGCCCAGCACTGGATGCACCAGCGCAACCCCCTCATCAGGCTGGGAATCCAATGGGGCAGCGCCCAAAATTACCATTCAGAACCAACAACATGCACATGGGGACATTAGGCATGCAAGGTGCAATGGGACCATTTGCATGTCATATGGCTCCATTTGCATGCACTGTGCAGGGATGCGCCCAGCCAAATGTGCTGGGTGCCCTGCTAAGACTGAGGTCCACAGTGAGAGCCCCATCCAGTCCAGAGGCAACCCCTGCCCACCCCAGGCAACAGCATCCTCCACACACCCTGGACGATTCCCTGGCAGTCCAGTTTGCCCCTCTCACCACTCACATCTCCTTTAAAATGCCACTTCCTGCAGCAATAAAGGGGAAAGTACAGACCTCTTCTCCACCAGCATCTCTGTTAAAATGCCACTTCCTGCAGCAATCAAGGGAAATGTACAGACCCCCCCTTCCTGCCCATATCTCCATTGAAATGCCGCTTCCTGTGGTGATACTGTGCACTGTACTGAACCCCCTCCACACCCCAAGCCAAATGCACCAGCTGTCCAAAGAACCCCACAGTAGCTCAGCAGACAACCCACCCCCACCCACTCAGGCACCCTCCTACCCACTCCGGCTCCCCGTCCCCTACATATTTCCCATCAGCGGCAGCTCAACACACCTCATGCTGCCACGGCTACCTGCTGACAGAACTATCTGTCACTGACAGCTACTGTACATCCTGTAGCCCATTGGCGACCCTGTCATTCACATTGTGCGTACAGTACAGGGTCCACCAAAGGACTGGAGGATGTACAGTAGCTGTCAGTTGCAGACAGCTGTGTTGGTGGGCAGCCATGGTGGTATGAGGGTGGGTTGAGCTGCCCACCGATGCAAGAAATATGCAGGGATGGGGGGCGGGTGGGTAGGGGTGCCTGAGTGGGTGGGAGGAAGTTGTCTGCTGAGCTACTGTGGGTCATTTGGACAGCCAGCACCAGTGCATTTGGCTTGGGGTGGGGAGGTGGGGTTCTGTAAGGACAGTATCATCAGAGGAAGTAGTATTTCAATAGAAATGCAGGTGGGGATGGGGTCTATACATTCCTTTATTGCTGCAGGAAGCAGCATTTTAATGAGAGATGCGGGTGCGGAGGGGGTCTGCACATTCCCCTTTATTGCTGAAGTAAGTGGCAGTCTTATGGGGATGCGGACAGGGGGGGCACATTGGACTGCCAGGATGGGCAGGCTGCTGTGCTGCTGTCTGCAGTACAGCAACCTGCCTGTGGGTGAAAGTCCACATAAGTCTACTCCTTTTAGACTTATCTTTGGGAGGCACATCTCCGAACTTGCCCCAGGGATGCACCTCCAAGTTGGGCTGTGAACGGGGCTGCGCACGATATGCATGAGCATGCCAACTTCACAGCCCCTCCAGATACGCTGCATATCATTATGGGTGGTATGCAACACATCTGTGATGCGTTGGTGCATCGGGAATGCACTGGCACATAGGCCCCCTGCCAGAATTGCACCAATGCGCAAGTTGAGGATGTGTCGGTGCATCTCAGGTGCGCCGAGTGCATCACCTTTGTGAATCTTGCCCATACTGTTTCTTACAAAATATATTAGAGTTCTTGTCAGTTGTTTTCCTGAGCAGGCTTGCAAAGAAAATGCTTTATCCCAAGCTGGCATCTTGCTGATAGTTCTGCAAACAAGCCTGTGGAGGTCAAACTGCATCTCAGGGTTACCCCCTTCCCCTGTTCCAAATAGCTCCCTACAATCATTTGAACAAAATAACTCCACACGTTTTCAAACCAGAGAACCCAGCCTCACATAAAGATTCACATACATTTTTACCAACACAGATAAGAAAGGGGGAAGAAAAGATAGAAACGGCAAGAAACAGCAAGTGAAGGCAGGGAGATGGTGTGAGGGGGAGAATCATGAGACTGCTAGAGTGATCAGTTTCTAGGCCTCACAAGAAAATTTGATTGTGCAATCAGACAGACAAGAGATGGAAAAGGGAAGGATAGAACAGATCCTTGCTTTTAACTCTTTCTGCATAACAAATTGGACAGGGTCTTATTCAGCCCTGTCGCACACAGTAAGAAAACACAAATGATCATCTCCCTGATTTTGAACCCTCTGCTGCATGGACTCTGATGATACAGAGAACTCCTTGAAGCATACATAGCAGACCTCAGAGGCATGGGCAACCTGGAGAAGGGGCATCTTTTAGTGGGTGTCAACAGCTGGTATACTGGTTCATCTGGGAGGACCTTTATGGGGGTGGTGGTGCTGGAAATGGACCCCAGTTTGCAGGGTTTTGATCTGAAGTACCCCAACACAGTGTTATGCCTCTGAGTTCATTCATCCCCATTGCCCTAGAGATCTCCAGCAGGCTTGACAAGGCCCCACTGCACCCTCCCTTGATACCTTCTGGAGATATCAACAGCAGGCCTTGCTTTGACTATCAGATCCCTGTACTCTATAAGTTCCTCTTACACAAGAAGCCTCCTGCCTCTAACACTGTCTTCCTCAGGGGGAGCACTTGCTCATAATGGCCCATTTACAGACAAAAAAACAGTCTTGATCCCCTCACACAAACTACCACATCTCCCCTGCTTGAGCAAATATCCAAAATATGCCTCCCTTGCACTGAAGGTTATAGATGACTGACAAAGCCTAAATGTCTGGGAAATCTGGGAAACCAAAAGCTCAACAAGCCAGGTTTCCAGGGAACAGAGTGTAATCATCCAGCCCACTCACTTTCTGTAGGCTAATGTCCATGACAGTAAGTTGAATACCTTGGGCCACCCCCTAGGGGCCCAGTAGCATCCCTACCGCCTCAGACCATGCCGACTCTGTATATACAGTATTTCTATGGTGTTTTGTGTTCAGATTTACTACATGTTGTTGGTTGATTACAAATCTGCTGAATTGTAGCCTTTCCCCCAACTATGTGTGTGCCTCAAGAGTTTCAGGTATGGAAACACTGTTCAAGTCCCAATCTAGCTCCCTAAACAGAGGATTATTTGGGTCCCTTTATTTTCTTTCTGATCTGCTGTGATTCTTGCTCCCTCTTCACCTGTTCATTATCTGGCCAAACATGACAACCCCTCCCACCCCAATGGCTGACCTGTGACTTCATAACTGGAATGTTCAGGGTTTGAACTTGCCAGTGAAGAGAAAGCAAGTCTTAACACACCTAAAAAGGCTACACTTCCAAGTGGTCCTACTGCAAGAATCAAAACTTCTGACCCATGATGCAAAGAAGCTGAAGAGAGAGTGGGTAGGGGTGGAGGTATACAGCATGGCCAAAGCCAGAAAGAGGGGAGTAGCCATTCGTATGCATACGTCTCTGCATGGGACAGTAAAAAAGTTTGCCGAAGGTCTTGTTGGTAGATGGGTTTTAATTTTCCTTGATACCTCCTCAGGACCCCTAGTCCTGTGTAACCTATATGCACCTAACGAAGACATACCTTCCTTTTTTCATCAGCTCACTGATTGGGTACCGTAATTCAATGGCAGCAATGCCCTGCTCCTGGGGATGGAATTTTAACTTTGTGCTAGATTACTTAGCAGATCACAGTCATGGCATGACAGAGCCCCACATAAAGGTGGCCTAGGTGGTTAAGCTGTAGATGGCTGACCAGTCACTCTCAGATGTTCAGCACCTGTGCAACACCCAAACCCATGATTACACATGCTACCCCACTGTCCACCAGTTTTACAACAGACTGGATATGTGGCTAGCCTACCAAGCCATCCTCCCCATGGTAACAGCAGACACTATCCAACCTCTCATCATTTTGGATCGTGACTGATACAGGCAGACATGTTGTGGGACTACCTCTAATAAATCCCATCCTGGTGGCTAGACCCTTTTCTGATGCATGACTCATAATTCAAAGCTTGATACAGAAAGAAGCTATGGCATACTTCCATATCAACAACAATGGCAAGATATCCATAAGCACCCTATGAAAGGCACTTAAGGCCATCATAAGAGGACTGATGACTGGCTACATGGCCTGCAGTAGGAAGGAAAGAGAATCTCAACTCACAGAAATGGTGTTATCACTGCAGCAGAAAGAGATTGCATTTAAGGCTCTAACGAGGGGTACTTCCAACCCCTCCCTCCACGTGGAGATATTCAAACTCTGCATGGAAATAGACTCACTCTTAACTAGAAAGGTGGAACTAGCCTTGTTGAGACTCCAATATAGGTACTGGGAGGGTGGGGAATAGTGAAGCAAAGTTCTGGCCTACCAACTGAAAAAACAGCAAGCAGAACATCATATTGATGAACTTGGGGACTCCTCCTGGAATGTGTTTACCCAAGAAGTACAAATGAGAAATTTCTACAGGACTCTGTACAGTTTGATCTCAGCTCTAACTGCTTCTCAGATAGAGGCCTACCTGAGCCCTCCCCATTGGCCCAAGCTCTCAGCTAAGCAGGTTCAAGCATCAGAGGCATCCCTTATGGTAACAGAGATTGAGACAGCTCTGAAAGTGCTCAACCCTTGCAAGACACCTGGAGGGGATGGTTTCCCGGCCAAGCTCCTACAACTCCTTTCTCAGACAATCTCCCCCATACTGCACCGACTCCATCAGGAGTCTACTTTCACCAGTATCTTTCCCCAAACCATGAGGACTGTGACCATCACAGTTCTCCCCAAAAAAGACGAAGACCCTACTAACCTTGCTAGTTACAGACCCATCTCCCTCATCACAGTAGACAGCAAAGTATTCACCAGAGCCATGGCCCTGAGGTTAGAATCTATGCTCTCGACCCTCATCCACCCATCTCATGTGGGCTTTATACAAGTAAGAGTTGGCTCCAGTCATCTTTATGGATTGCTAAATCTGATCCATCTAGATGGAGGTACCCCCACCTCAACCGCAGCCATACCTATAGGCTTTGAAAAAGCATTCGATTTGGTGGAGTGAGAGTATCTGTACACCATATTAAAACACATGGGATTTGGTCCCCACTTCCTAATGAGCATACAGCCCACATACTTGAGCCCTTTAACAAAGGTACTTACTAACTCCACTATCTCCACCCCTTCCGATTAGGAAAGGATGCACCAAGGGTGCCCACTCTCACCTCTAATGTTTGTACTGGCCATAGAATCCTTAGCAGCAGCAATCTGAGGTGACATTCAGATTCAGGAGATCAAGGTGGGTAAAGAGAAGTGCAAAACTCTGCTATACACAGTTAATTTGCTGGTGCTCACATGTCAGGTCCCCAGCTCCACTTCCCAGCTCCTGACTCTACTCTCTTTCTCCTTCTCTTCTATTTCTGATATTAATATCAACAGGTCCATAACCAATGTTCTACCTCTGAACCATCACTGTGTGACCCTTTTGATACAAACCTTTGGGTTACAATTGCCCCCAGAGAGGATTAAATACTTTGACATCAAGATATCCTGAAATATCATCAATATGTGTGACCTAAACCTTGCACCACTCTTATCAGAATTGTGCACAGAATGTGACAGGTGGAAACCCCTTCACCTCTCCATGGGAGAGAAAATTGAAGCCATAAAGATGGTTATGGCTCCAAAAATATTCCATCATGCCCACCTACCTGTGCACTTCCCTAGTAAATGATTCAAAAGCATAGACAGAATGCTTGGCCATTTCCCATGGAAAGGCAAACAGCCCAGATAGAGCCATGCAACACTCGGTTCACATTGGACCAAGGGAGGATGGGGGCTGCCCTGGTTCAAAGCACACTACTGGACTTTCAGGACAGGCCAAACCCTTAAATGGATAGCATCCCCAGATGAGGACCCCCTTCCCCTGTGGTTCAACATTGAAGCCTTCCAGATTACTGGAATGGCACCCACAACCTGCCTCTACTCAACACAAACCAAGTTTCCATGCTCGCACTCCACCACTGGCCAGTCGGTGACTGTCTGGACACAGGTATAATGCCAGCTGGGCCTAACTTTGGCACATCTTGCCCTTTCTCCCACATGACATAACCCCACTATTACCATAGGAAAGCTGCCAGTAAAATGGGAGCACTGAGAAAGCAAAGGCATCCACCTGGTAAAGGACTTGCTCATCCCTTGCTCCACTATCATGGACTCCCTCCAAGGACTTCAGCACAGATACAATTAGACAAGAAAGATTTCTGATGTCTTCTGCAACTCCACAGTGCACTGGGCCCACCTTGACTCACTTCAGGGAGGTTGACAACTCCACCCCACAGAACCCTCTAGCAAACTGGCTTAATTTAACCAAAGGGCAGGTGGGTAGTGTCAACCAGCATCTCCGGAATAGTCTTCATGATCAAACCATTAAATTACAATCCCAGTAGACTAATAATCTGGCCAAACTAGACATAGATATGGCTGTATGTTGGAGGATGGCACACATGTCCATAAGGGACCCCAAGGCCAGACTGACACAGAACAAAATTTTCCACATCTGGTACACCACACCAATAGTGCTTCATGCAGCATATCTTGTTCCCAA
Organism: Neoceratodus forsteri; assembly: GCA_016271365.2. Classification (NCBI taxonomy): domain Eukaryota; kingdom Metazoa; phylum Chordata; order Ceratodontiformes; family Ceratodontidae; genus Neoceratodus; species Neoceratodus forsteri. The sequence continues at coordinate 1,096,945,176 of CM057454.1, read as the reverse complement.
CTTAAACTGCTGGACATGGGGTCTCCTGAAGGTGACCTATACCATATAATCTGGCAATGCCCAAAGGTTCAACTCTTCAGGATTCATGTCACACACTTTCTGGTCTGGGTTTTGTCTCAACCTATAGATATGTCCCCAGAGCTGCTTATTTCTGGGCTCCTGGGTGGAGCACAACACCGGCAGACAAGGACGCTGAAGTGGGTACTTGCTGTATCAGTGGAGGTGAAGTACCTTCGGATGAGATGATGGTGCACCACTGAGTTACTGTCACTTTAATGAATTACTCACTAATTTGATCCAGCTATCCAAATTTGAAAGGCTGTCCCATTTGAATAATAATACACTGGACAAATACCAAGCCTTATGATCGCCTTTCCTGTCTGACATGAGAGTAACTTCACCATTAACCCTTCCCCCCAGCCCAACTGCCAAGCATGGTGGTTAGCCAATCTACACATAGCTTCTCCACAAAATGGGCCATTTGGGGATGATCTAGGCTAACTTCCAGAGTACCCACACCTATAACCAACCAGTGCTACTCTCTGTATACTATTAGTATAGCTCCTTTACTTGGGATTCTTGGAGGCTCAACTAACTATGAATACCCCTTCTGTACTGTTTCCTAGTGTATATCCTACTCCTGGCCAGAGCAGAATCCATCAGGTGGTGTGCCCCTGACTTGGCTGGAGCGCCAAAGCTGATATCCAGTCTGGGACACGGCATAGCATCAGCCACTGTCCGCTCTACTCCTGGCCAGCACATAATCCATCAGGTGGCCTGCCCCTAACCACACGGGAGCACTGATGCTGATCTCTGGTCCAGAACACGGCATAGCATTAGCTGCTGTCCCTCTACTCCTGGCAGGTGCAGAATCCATCAGGTGGCATGCCCTGACTGGAAGGGAATGCCAAAGCTGATCTCTGGTCCGGGACACAGCATAGCATCAGCCGCTGTCCCCTCTACTCCTGGCCAGGACAGACTCCATCAGGTTCGGCTCCCTGAGCTGTTTCAGCTCCGCTCCTCCTCCAGGCTTGTGGCAGCCATTGACTGGATGGCTTCCCATCTTCGCTGCCTCTAATTGGCTGGCTCCTTAGCCCACTCTGGACTATTGCTCCTTGCCTTTTGGGTGCTTTTTCTGGGCTTGAATTTGAATTGCTCTGCTGCCTTTTCCTTCTTCTCACCCCTTACTCTATAACGTTTTAATTGCTCTTGTACTGACATTTGAAACTGTTTTTAAAATGTGCCTAAGCAATTGTACTTACAAAAGTGCCTAAATAATTTGTGATACCCTATTGTGACTGTTAGTGATTGCAGCTTTTCTGGGACGGTTTTTCCTTTTTCCAGTTAATTTTTCACCTCAGCTTTTCTCCTGCTTTTTCCATCTTGCCCCCCCACCCCCACCCGGCCCACTTCCTGGGGCCCTCCCATCTTAGCACTCAATTCCCTCATGAAACTCCCTGCTGTTTCCTGGCTCCCTCTCCTGACTGTTCCCTCCCTCCAGCTTGGCCTTTATTCTAACCCTCTTTCCTTTGTGGCATTCCCTGACTGGGCAGGAGCTGAGCCCGGACCTTACAGACTGCATTAGACCCTGCAGCCCTCTTGCTTCATCCCATTTTGAACTTGTCGCCTTTTTGCTTGTATTCCTCCTCTGATTCTGTGAACCTCCTCAACCTGCTTTACATCTGATTTACCTGGTTTAAATATTCCTAAGCATATCTAAAGGACAGCCTTTTTTTTTTTTTTTTATCTCCCCACTTTTCCATTTGCAAGTTATACATTTCTACCACTTGAGGACAATGTTACTACATCTGTTTCTGACTAGGTTACTTGCTGATTACTCACTACTTCAGTGCTGTCAGGATGATCTCGTACTCAATGTTAACGGTTTGATTAAATATATTTAAAGGCTGACTGCTTTTTAGTCCTGCCAGCATGCAGTCAAAATTTTTTTCACCCCCATCTTGACCATCTTATTTTTGCCTCAACATGATCTCTATCATCCTCCATTCTAAATCCTGTTCTGTGTTATATTCTGACTTCCGTCCGACCCCACTTTACATCTAATTTATTCCACTGTCTTCCTCCAGGTCCCTACACCATACTCCTTTATCTCTCCTTAATTTTGTACCTAAAACCCCCTACCATGGGTACCTTTGGCTGGCTAGTTACCCTTCCCTGCCTCATACTCCTCTGCTGCACAGACCATTGTATTGGTAAATCTTTACAGCACGCTCCTGGGACAGTATTCATCCCCACCATGTCACATTACTCCGGATCCTTTAAGCCTTTTCTTACATATTCCATGTCTTCCTCAGCCAGGTGCTGCTCTCCTTGGGCTTTGGCTTCCACAAACAGCAGCGTGTATCTATCCTTCCAGCTGCTCTCAGTATGCAGCATCTTCATACTTCATTCTGGATTCACATATCTGTTCTCCTCTTCTTAGTTTGTGCAGGGATATTGAGCTTAACCATTGGTCTGCATGCTCCACCTCTACACCTGTTCCTACAATTGATGCTCAATCCCCTTCCAATGGCCTGAAAATAGCACATTTGAATGTATAGAGTCTCCACCCTAAAATGACCAAATCTGAAGACTCCTGACACTCTATGCATCTCAAAATCTTGACTTAAGCCTACCATCATGCAGCACGAGGTGTCATTACTTGGCCATAACTGCTTCAGGAAGGATAGGTTGATTAAAAGGGGAGGAGGCACTTATATGTATACATGGTCTGACTTGGATGCCACCAAACTCCCTGAGCCTATCACAGGGTCTCCTGCCATGGAATCCCTATTCCTCTCCCTGACTCTTGGCAATGTCAAGGAGCTAATCATTGGATGTGCTTAGCTGCCCCCAAAAAAGCCTCCATCTTTCTCTTCCCCTTCATCACCTCCCTTGCCAATCTCCCTCATCATGACCTCTTACTTTGCGGTGACTTTAATACTGATTGGCTAAACCTCTCCATTGACAAGGTGCGTGCATCTCTTACAGATTCTAACTTGGTTCAGCCCATTCAAGACAAAGTCTGGAAAACATACTGTGCTTGACTGGGTGGTACCTAACTGCCCTCTTAAGGTTAAATCCATGGGAGTTCTCTTGGATAACATCAGTAACCATTCTCCTGCTCTCTGCATCTTGAGGAATAACTCCCTCAACCTCCCTCCTAAGATCACCCTGGTCAGAGATATGTCCAGATTTGACACTAGTAGCTTTCTTGCTTCTATCAATGATACTGATTGGGGACCAATTAACACTCTCCCTAACATCAACTCAGCCCTGGATTTCTTTACGTCCACTTTCTCCCAAATAGCTGATAGTCATGCTCCCCTTAAAAAGTGCAGGTCTAAGGGTATCAAGGCACCTTGGCTCACTAAGGACCTTAGGAAGCTCATGTCCTCTCATGACCATGCCTCTGGACTTACTAAAGGTGGTGGGCTGCCCTCCCACTGGCAAGTCTACAGGCAACTTAGAAATAGCTGTAAACACTCCCTCCAAAAAGCCAAACACCTACACTACAAGATGCTCCAAACTGAGCACCTCTGTAATCCTAAAAAGTTCTGGAAGCAGGTTAATTCTCTTATCAAGGGGAAGGCTGCCGATCTCCCTAGCTCCCTCACTGCCCAGAGCTCTTTTCTAACAGACTCTACATCTATCACCGCTGGATTCAATGAATTTGTTACCAATCTCCACAAATACACTTCGTTCTTTCCCAACTCAACTGTACCCCTCTCAGCCCTACTGTCTCCTGATGACTTTGGGGTTTGACCTGCATTTCACCTGAAGTTGGCTTCCCTCAGTGAGGTCCGATGGCTCCTTGCTAAGTTGAAACCTGATAGCTCACCATGTCATGACACTCTTGAGGCTGTTTCTTAAGTTGGGAGCTCCTGCTCTCGCCCGCCCTGTTTGTGATCTGTTCAATTGGTCCTTCCTATCAAGCACTGTCCCAGACAAATGGAAGGTTGCCGTGGCGATGCCCATTCATAAGGGTGGGCCTAACACTGTTGCTGAAAATTATAGACCTATCTCCATCCCCTGTCTGTTGGCAAAAATCCAGGAGCTTATCATATATGATCACCTCCAGAATGACCTGGAACACCATAACTTGCTATTATCCTACCAGCATGGGTTCAGAAAGAACCATAGTACTCTCACTGCCTTAATCAAAGTCACTTCTGATCTGCTCCAGACTATGACCCAGGGCTTTGCCACTGCTGCCATCTTAGTGACCTCACAAAGGCATTTGACCTGGTCAACCACAGTCTCCTGCTTCAGCAGCTACAAGTTCTTGGCCTTGACACCAGTGCCTTAGCATGTGTCCAAAGTTATCTCAGCTGCCACTCACAAAGGGTCAAGTGGGCTGATTCTCTTTCGAGCCCTAGACCAATAACTCAGAGTTCCACAGGGTTCCATGTTGGGCCCACTGATGTTCTCCCTATTTATTAATGATCTGCCAAATAACTGTGGAGGGGCTTCCGTGCACCTCTGTGTGGATGATGCAATCATCTATCGTTCCTCTTCTGATGTCGAGTGGATCAACAGTATGCTAGCATCTGACTTTACTGCTCTTGAAGGATGGTTTATATGAAATCATCTTGTTTTTAACACCAAGAAAACAAAAAGTATGCTGTTCTCCCATCCACCCTCTTCCTCCTCTAACCTCTCCCCTCTCAGGATTACTTCCCTCAATCGTGATGCCCTTGAACTTGTCCATACCTTTAATTACCTTGCTATCACCTTGGATACCTCTCTATCCCTTAATGCTCATGTCTCCATCCTAATCAAATATCTGAACCAAAAGCTAGGCCTTCTTTATTGTATCTGCCCCTTCCTTTCCTCAGCCTCTTGTCATAAGATTACATCCTCCTCTCTTCTCCCACTTCTATCTTATGGTGCTCCACTTCTGCTCACAACTAACTCTACTACCTTATTGCTCCTCAAACAGGCTTACCATAGGGTGGGTAGGTTTGCCCTGGGGGTCAATGCCCGTCACTACCACTGTGATGTCCTCTCTTCCCTGGGTTGGTTATCGTATGAATCTAAACTAAGGTATGCCACTCTGAGTTTTCTGCACAAGCTGGTCCACAAATGTACTCCTTCTTGCCTGTGAGTCTGTTCGTCTAAGATAACCTCAACAAACCCTATGATCTGCCTCCCTCCCCCTTCTCATAATGCCCAAACCATGGTTAGCTGTGGCCCGTATATCATTCACCTATGCAGCTGTGTCTGACTGGAACGCTCTTTTCCTCCATCCATTCTGTCATGCTCCACCCTTCCTGAGTTCCAATCCAACTTGCTTTCTTTTCTGTCTGCCTCTACACCTTGCTCCTGCTACTGATGATATTAAACTCCCAACCCCAACAGCTCTGTCTGTTTTTGTTCTTGATCTTCCCTAATCCTGGCTTCTTACCTTGCCCTCTGTGCCTCACCTTTAAACATAACTGCTATTGGTTAGCCCTCTTGTATCTGATATTACTAGCTAACAATGGTATATTGTAGTGCACTCTCTTGAATGTGTCATGCATTTGTTGCACTACTGTGTAACCTACTTGCTTGTTATTTCTTAAACCTGTGGTTGTTTCTGTCTGTATAATAATCCTGTGGATCTTTGAATGCTGTGTATCAGATTTCCATTGTAACTGTCATTGCTACAGTATGTTAAAGCACTGTACTGTATACATACTGCTTTTCCAGGTCTCCCCTGAAAAAGGGACTGCAATTGTCTCCGTGGATTTACCCGGTTACCAAAACTCAAATAAATAAATAATATAGTTGTTTCATGCTTTCTTATCCTCTCAGTTACCCTGGGCAGGGAGGTGATCATCACTCCCCCAACTGAGATGCCACAATGAATCAGACAGTATTTAACTATCAAACTCTTACTTATAATGTAATATTCTACTCAACATTTAAAATGAGATGTTGCTTTTTTTTGTGTTATACTGTACAATTTCCTGGCTGTTCACTCCTATTGCATGTTTATTGAAATGTTGGCTCCCATTAATTGAGTTGAAAACTTTCAATAAAGAGGTTAACTATACAATGTGCAGCATGTGTGTTCTTCCCAGCACTAATAATTGTAGAGCGAGTTCTCTGATATTATAGTGTCTTATAATATTTCTGGTAGCATTCAAAGTAGGCTATCAGGACATGCTTGTCCTCATCTGCCCATGACTGTCTCAGCCTGCAGTCTAAATTGTTATCCTGTACTTTTCATCTATCAAAGCTCTTCTGTTAACATGGAAGAAACAGGGCATGAATGGCCTTGCACCAAGGAGGTGATCACCATTGTCAGAGCCAAATTATGAGCTTTGACAACAGCGATGGAGCCCCTGAAGCAAAGCTATCCGGATCCCGGTGCTGTTTTACACAGTATTGGGTCCCCTTCACAGTTGTCAAAATAGTTATATAGAAATATAGAAAAAAAGGATGACAGAAGGAAACCAAGGGTCCGTCTAGTCTATCCATGAATATGGAGTCAGGAGGTAGTACGTTATGGTGCAGTGGGCCCTACCAAGCAACAGAATTCACTTAACATTTAGTCACTTCCAGACCCACAGTCTCAGCATGGTCATAAATACCACTTGTCTAGGTCCCATAGATTTTGTAACCTGGAAGAGTGTGATGTAAACATCATCAGAAGGAGCATTTACCTACACGAGAAAATCCCTGAGAACTTAAAAGTCTCAAGGATTCCATCATGAGAGCAGGCAGCCTCTCTTCAAACTCCCACAAAAAGTCATTTACATTATGGGGGGGGGGCAATAGTGAAGGACAGTTCTGCAGTTTAGATTGGCCATGTGCCAACTGAAAGGACCCGGGTTGTCCCACAGGCAGCAACATGTAGTCTAAGTCAAATCTAAGAAGCAAGGCCACCCTACACTCTACTTGGAGGCAGTGTATCACAGAGATGACTAGATGGATGATCTTGACTAAGTCTGCCCCAGAATTCTCATCCAGCTACTGTAGGTGTCCATGACACAACAGGTTGGTCCAAGAATCAGAGATAACTTCTCTGATGATGGCAGAGAGCTATCCTACTATAGCCATAGACTCACTGAAGAAACATTAGCAGGTTTAACTGTTTTTTCCTACTCCAGTTTACCTAGCTGTATATTGTGTACAGTGAAGGTCCCACTGGGAATTAGATGCTAAATTTCATTTGGGCTGTCCTGCATAATTAATTTCTAAAGAAACACAACAACAAAAATAGCTTGCATCATAGTACTTGTTCTTGATCTGGTAGTTCTCCACATTTTAAAAGAGCACTACTGGTGCCAAATGCCTAGTTGACTTTTTTAGTGAGAGTAAAGGCGGCCATGTTTGTAATGCCATTCAGGATTTTTCCTACAAAAAACATTGATATGTTACTGCGCTGAGTACCAGTACTTATTTACGGCTGCATGGGTGGAGCTCTGCAGCTGTATTACTATCATTCTATCTCTTCTAGCCTGTGGAAGCATATGACCGGACAGTGCTCGCATACTTCCACTGTGCAGGAGCACAGTTCCACTGCTGTGTGTTTCTATGGCCCTTCCCTCTGCCAGCCATAGAAATGGTATGAAGTCATGATGTCATAGCTGAAACCACCCACTTCACACCTGCACATGGAAAACAACATGTGGCAATGCAGCGGCTGCACATAATGCCATCCGCACTCAAATGCCATACACCCAGTCCTTCAGGGTATTTGTTTGCTGGGGGCTATGCCAATCACACCCACTACATTGGGGACATCACCCCCACATCCCCCGGAATATATATAATCAGCTCTGTGGGAGTGTGGACAGTGGGGCAAGTTAAAATGCCGACTGCAGCACTAAGTTGTGACTGCACAGTCAGAACATAAAAAAGATTTCTGAGCAGGGTTTCGAACCCTGACCTTCCCCTCATCTGCTGCTGGGTCGGGTGCTCTAGCCACTCTACCATGAGAGCTGCTCGAATGAGAACCTGACTGGCAGTGATTACATCCACTTCCTCTTTGGCATGGAGCAACTGGGGATAGCGATATAGCCGCATTGCTAATATACTCCTGTTGCTGTCATACCCTACGCACTACCAACCGCGTGGTTCTTCACGCATGGTTCAGTCCACACTATGCTCAGCCGGTACCATAGAAACACACCCACTTTGTGAAGCACTACTTTTTGACCCACAACTACAGAACTGATGGCTGCCATTCCCAAGATGGTGGCCAAAGCAAACTGCACATGCATGAGTATTGCACATGCGTAGTTCTGTTATGGTGCTCATCTTGGGCACAGAATCAAACTGCACAACTTCTCCCCCAAGTCATCTTCTGTACAACTGACTCCGATATGCAAGAGCTCCGATTACTGTTTCACTAAGCTCTCACTGCTCTGAGCAGCTGTACCAGCTCTGAACAGACTTTGTTAACCAGTGATAGAACACTGACATTGCACAGCTGCTGACCAGTCAGGGCACAGTAATTTCCCTAACCATTTTACAAATTGGAAAAGAAAGTACAGGAGCTGCTGAGGAGAGTTAAACTGAATGCTGCTTTGAGGGCACCCCAAAGCTAGCTTATTTATTCATCCAAAATTGGTCAAAACATATCAGAATTCATAACTAGTATGGAAAAGAAAGCAGAAGGGCAGTTATAGTAACTGCAAAAATCATTTCCTATTACCTTTAAAGGAGATCTGCCCTTAACTTGCAAGCCTCTGTTTGTTCTGTACAAGCTGTGTTTTAAATAGTAGTTGTCATAAGCAGGGCAGGTAAGTCTCACCAGAGAGTTACCTACATTAGGATCTGAATAAGCAGTCTGAAAAAATATATTCATAGAGTAATTAGATAAAAACATTTTAAAGGGCTTACTTGTATTCAGTAAGTTTTGGAGTCTCGATCTGTACAATAGATCCGCTCCCGAAACAGCTTGTTAATGATTTTAAGAGAGGAATATGACTATACCGTAACATCTTCAATATAAGTGTTGTAGCATGGGGAGGAGGGTCTGTTCATGATTTTACTCAACTCAGCAGACCAGCATTCATTTTGGGGGTAGTACATAACATGATAGTACCCACAAACATGAAAGGAGGCCAGCTAAGTTGAGTATAATTATATAAATGGAGAAATAGATCTCTGACTGGGAAACACACAGTAATATGCAAAAAAAATTTAGAGCATAAAGTAGTTTTGAGCCTTTAAACATAATAAGTATGCAGATTAACTGTTCAATACTAGACACCTCTGCCCTCATAAAGGAAGTATTTTCAATTCAAGTAGGCCTTTGCCCAAAGGGATAGAGCTGCACATTCAGATGGATAGATGCAAGCATGATCTGTCTGCAAAATCCTTCTGAAGGCTGATGAGCAAACTTTAAAGAATTACAGCCTTCATTTGCTATGTGCCCATAATAAATGTAAGATACTGAATAGATGGAGCAGTCTCTGTTCTTTTGAACAGCTTCATAAGTGCATATGTGATTTCAACTGAATGTATTCTTGTGGTTAAAGGGAATCTGATTCCCTAAATGATTATTGCAACAGTTACATTGTCATACAGAAACTGATTGAAAAGTATGCATTTAAAAAAGAACCTTAATAAAATATTAAAAAATACTTTATAAACAAGGATATGGAGGCATCCATTTTGTGGACAGGAAGGGTGTTGTGATGATGTTACTGCCTCACCAGTGTTAACAGTGTACAATGCAGCAGATGAGAACAATTTCGCTGTACTGTTAGGGATCCTATTATATTCTGAGGAACACGATGATTTTATGTTTGGCAGACTGTAACAAAAGAATCCAGTGTTCTTCTCTCATGATTTAACAGGATCATTGCATGTAGGAGCAGTTTGTTTTAACTTGCTTCACTGCACTCTTAGAGATGGTGAGGCAGTGACATCATCACAGGACCCTTTTTTCCACAAAATGGATTCCTGTATATCACAATTTTAAAACTATTTTTCTGTCCTACTGAAGACAGTTTCTGAAGATGACCCATCAATTACATACTGGATCCTCATATTATTCTTTACAATAATTATATAGGGAATCGTATGGAAATAAAGTGTGCTTTCAGACCATTATCTACTGGTACTTACTGAACATCATAAATACAATATTTATAGCTTTTTCTGATAACTTTTTTGGTATGTTTATGGCCCACTTCTATTTAGAAACATAGAAGCTGCCGGCACATAAGGACCGGAAGACCCATCCAGTCTATCCATTTCTTTTTCTACCTTATGAATCTGCCATAGGCCTTGCTCTGTCAATGGCCTAGCTATTCATACTCATCTGTATTGCTCCCTTATGCCTATCCCATGCCTGTTTGAAACCCTGCATTGTATTCATATCCACCACTTCCTGAGGTAGGCTGCTCCATGCATCCACCACTCTGTGAAAAGAACTTCCTTACATTACCCCTTAATCGGCCTCCCTCTAATCTCATGCTGTGTCCTCTTGTCCTGCTATTTTTCTTATACTGAAACATGTTAGACTCTTTCACCTTGTTAATGCCCTTAAGGTGTTTGAATATTTCAATCATATCACCTCTCTCCCTCCTTTGCTCTAGGGTATACATGTTGAATTCAGTTAGTCTGTCCTCATATGTTTTCTGATGCAGTCCCTGCACCATTTTGGTGCCCTTCTCTGCACTGCCTCAATTTGGTTAATGTCCTTGTGAAGGTGTGGCCCACTACATGCAGTACTCCAGATGGGGCCTTTGAGCAAGGCAGTGTTGTAGGAATTAATTCACTAAACAGTTGAGCGGGCTAGAGGCCATATATGTTTATTACATGTTATTCTTCTGAGAACCACCTCTCTATTCCAACTAGAGACAGGTACATCTTCTACCTACAGTATAAGGTCATTCTGAATACAGTACATTCTTTTAATTACAGTACTGCTTTCTGATTTTTAAAATAATAGCCTTCCTTCCCAACTTCTCCATTGCTTCTTTGGAACTGATTGGTTTGAATCAGAAGTGACAGAAATGTAGCACTCTGTTGCAACACATGAGACACACCACTGTATGTTAAGTGGTGACATGCAGTTCTGTGATGATAATTCATTTGCTGATGGGGTGTTCAGTGTTAAATATTTCTAGTTTGTATCTTATTTATATTTTAAATATGGCAAGATGCGATTGGCATGAATGGTGGCTGCACCAACTGACATCAGAGATTCCTGAAATTTCTGTGATACCTCTAAAGAAACTCCCTGCCTGCACAGCATGGTATCCAGTGATGGTAGCAACCAAAAATAAACAACTACAAAAATAGTGACTCATTTTCAACGCTGTCATTTTGGGCTACCCTGCAAGGGTAGCAATGCAATAGCGAGGACAGTGACCGGAAGGGGAGGGATATAGAAAAGGGTTTAGGTAGGGGTGTGTGCCTCCTGCAGCTGAGCCAGCCCTGTGGTGTGGTGGCGAGGGTGGCTGGCTCCGGTGCAGTAGGCACTGGGTTTGGGATGGAGCAGGGGAAAGAATGTTGCCACTGCTTGCGGCTACTTTTTTTTTTTCTATTCCCATGCTGGAGTGTTGATCCCTCCTCGACATGCACCCCTCTGGAGTTGGTAATCTAATAATTGGGGGTGCAGGGGGAAAAGCCCCCCATGAGGGGGGAAAGCATCACGTTTTTCCAGAAGCATGATCGCCGAGAAGTGCAAATCACCGATTTGCTTTTCTGAGATATGCACTCAGTTTTGTGATCGATGTTATCACATGGAACCACACGGCACTGCTGTTGTAGGGCTGCCGGAGAGTATCTCTTTAGAGATATCCTGAAAAGTCAGGCAATATCTAATCATGACAATTGTTACAACCGGACATAAAATCTGTTTTAATTACGGTTTAGAAAACTATGCTGTTTTAGTTGTTTATTTACTACATTAAACTTATGAAATAAAGGATCTAGTATGGATATGATTCCCATAAAGGAATCTCCCTGCTGCGCAAACAAAAATTAAGGCTGACCTTTCTCATGAGCATTATAATGACTATTCTGATTGGGGTTTCTTTTTCTGTTAAGGATCAGTCCTTTGGTTTTTTTTTTAATACTTAATATACAGTAAAAAATAAGACTAAATGAAGTAGTCATTAATGTGAAGTTCTGGAACCCCACTGCAAGGTAAAGCATACACTCAACATTTACTAAACATAGCAGACCAGCATTCATTTTGGGGGGTAATACTTTACATGAGAGTAGCAACAAAAATGAAAGGGGGCCTGCTAACTTTAGTACAGTTACATCTGTAAAGCATACAGCCAGACCTTACTGCCCTCACTGACACCTGGCTCTGTCCTAAAACACCTGATGCCTCTATCTTCTTTAATAGATACAACCTCTTTAGGCAGGACAGGTTAACAAAGCAGGGAGGTGGGTGCCTCCTATACATATGGACAACCTCCAAGAACATAGCATCACCCTACAGCCTCCCACTGATGGCTGTGAGTGCCTGGATGTTAAAATCTTCCTGGGGAAAGGCACTAAAAACCTCATTATTGTAACAGTCTACATACCCCCGGGTAAGCAGCTTACAGGGATTTCCTCCTTTGCCAAACACTTTAAACATGCTAGTCAGCAATGGGAGATAATAGTAACAGGGGCCAGTAACACAAATTGGACCGACAAATAAAGCAGGGCTATCAAAGACCAGATGGCTGGTCTCTATCACTCTCAGATAATGAAACAGTGCACCAGGACTAACTATAAGACTGGCATTAGCAGCAGTAACCACCCACCCATATCAGCTAACAGAGGTCAAAGTCCTACCAGACGTAATAAGTGATCACTCTCCTGTACTTTGTTCCTGGACCACTTAAACTGCCAGGCCCCCAGGCTTGCCATAGAACAGGGTACTCCAGAAATGGTTACTTGGAGCTTTCAAGGAATGCCTGACCAGTTTGGACTGGAGGTATTTAATCACACTCCAGATATCAACAAAGCACTGGACTACTTTGTAAAAGAATTCACTAAAGCATGTGACATATGTGTCCCTTACAAGAAATGGATAGTAAGATGCAAGATGTCGGAATGGATTATCCCTATACCACTTGCACAGATGAGAGCAAAGAACAACCTTTGCTACTGAGCCAAGACATCAGGACTCTCCATTTGGCCTCCAAAACTATAGGGCAGCATGCAATGCATGTACAAGGGATATCAGGTTGGCCAAAGCCAACTATTATAAAGAGCAGCAGAACTGCACTTGGAACACTGGGAAGATGTTCTGGCAAATATTAAAGGAACTCTTGGGTGATGGGGCAAACCATCTCTTGCAATGTTCATTGTTAATGGTGCCACCACCCTTGACCCTGCTAAGATGGCAAACCTGTTCAATGAGGCCTTCACTAACCTAAGTGCAGTCCTCCCTGACCTATCCTCCCCATGTACCTGGTGGTACTGATCCACCAGACCCACTGTCCATCAAACACAACCAACGACACTAGGCTCCCAAAATTCTACTTTAAACCATCACGTTGGTTGATGCTAAAAAATATATTAAACAAATACTGGGCAAAACAAGAATGGGGAGTGATACGTTAGACTTGAAACTAATTGCTCTACCTCTTGATGAAATTGTTGTCCCTCTAACCAAGATCTTCAGTTTCTCACTGTGCCAGTCCCCCTTCCCCAAAATTTGGAAACAGGCACTAGTCACCGCGGTTCATAAAACTGGTGACTGAGCTAATGTTATGAACTATAGGCCCATCTCCATATTCTCACCTCTGTCAAAGGCCCTTGAATGGGTAGTGTTGGATCAATTGGTCGACTACCTCGGTAAATACAGCATCCAGTGCCACCAAGAGCATGGATTCTGTAAACTACACAGCACAAACACCGCCCTAATTTCATATACCAACTACCTTCACAATGCCCTGGACAACGGCCAATTTCTTGATGCAATTTTTATTGATCTATCCAAAGCCTTCAATCCTGTTAATCACACCCTTCTGATCAACAGATTCTATACCCTTGGCCCATCGTATGGTGCTGTGACTTGGTTTAGAAGCTACCATACTGGAAGAATGCAGCAGATCAAAATAAATGAGTACCATGAAATCCCAAAAACATTACTACCGGGTGCCACAGGGCTCAATATTGGGTCCACTCATTTTCATCCTTTTTTCCTAATAGCCTCCCTTATGCTTCTCCCATGACTAGGGTGCTGCTATATGCAGACTATGCTGTAGTCTTCATGAGGAGTCCTTGCCAGGACTCCCTCACAGGGATTCTCCAGGGCAGTTTTCGGACACTAGAGAATTGGTTTAAAAGAAACAAACTAGTTTTGAATTATAAAAAGACTAATACAATGCTTTTTACAGGACCACACATGAAGAATAAAGCTCATCCCTTGATCATCATTAGTGAGAATGATGCTCTACTGGATCAAGTCAGTATTTTCAAGTATCTGGGTGTCACAATTGATGACACCCTCTCATTTGTGCCACATGTGGACTATATCATAAGCTCGGACAACAAAAAGTTGGGGGCTCTTTAGAGACCAAGGTGCAATCACACTCAAGAAATCAGCGCATTGCAGTTACCAGTGCAATCCTCCCTATAATTGATTATGTGATAGTTGTATATGGAGTTGCCACAGACGCTACCCTTAACAGAGTCAAGTTAGTCCTTAACAAGCACTGCTGCTTAGCATTGGGAGCTGACTGGTTTACACACACCTGCTCCCTCTACTACTTAAACAACTGGTTCCTGCTATAGGACAGAATTAAATACCAAACCAGCTTCCTTGAAAAAAAAGACCCAGTTGGGTCTCACTCCCACTGTACTACAGAACCTACTGCAGCCTTCTCCTAACCCCTACCCCTCTAGGGCATGTACAAAAACTCCTTCAAAGTCCTGTTCTGTAAGACTGGTTGCCAACACACTCCTTCACTGTTAAGGCCCCTATGTGGCTTAATGAACTCCCTGATTCACTCTGCAACCTTATCAGAACTGGCCAATTTAAGAGACAGCTCAAACAATGCTTACCCCTAAGACTGTCTGTAACTGCCTCTGACCTTCCCCTTTTGTACCAGAGGATACTCTCTTTAGTTGCTTGTGCTACTGCTCCAACTGTCCTCTATTCCAATGACTCATAATCATCTTGACAAAGCCTATCATAAGCTGTCTGTGTCTATCTATCTACATATTCCCAATGCCACATATTTTCATGTTTACAAAACTTACTGTAGCTGCCAGTGGATAGCAACATACTGTTAAAGCTTAATGTACATTCTAGGCGTACTCTATGTATATCTTGTTGAATGTTGCTATAAACCCACTGTTTATGTCATTTAGCATTAGATTTGTTGTTTGTTGCTGTGCTCTGTTGATGATGAGGAACCTTTGTAAACGAGCAGTTACAGTTAAAAGGTGTTTGTCCAAACTAATAAAAATAAATTAATTTCTTTAGAGGTTGAGCAAAATGCACTTGTTATGTATAGATGATAATTTTTTTCCATAGTTATAATACTGTTGATGTGAAATAAGCAGGAATGGGTGAAGTCTGCAAACTCTTTGCATAGTCTTCGTGATGAAGTAAAAACCTTTATAATAAATGATATCCATGTTAAAAAAAACTACTGTATGTAAAGTTATGAAATGGTTGGGCAGAACATCTGCAACCTTGACTGGTTAGAGGTGGTCATATGGTGTTGATTATTACCTAGTACATCTACATTTTCACTGCCAACCTACAGTTCATATGCTGTCACATGTGACCCAAAATGTCAAAAACTGAAATCGCTCTGCCTTACGTTCATACACTTGTCAGATTGAAATCTGTGCAACATAGAATCATAGAATTTATTGGCAGATAAAGAACACTGGGCCCACCTAGTCTGCCCCTGCTTTCCCTACATATTCTGCCACTGCAGACCTTACCTGATCAGTGGCCAACTCCCCCTTCCACTTTGATACCTATTTTCCTTTATACCTATCCCATGCATGCTTGAAGTCCAGCACTGTTTTCACCCCCACCATCCCAGATGGTAGATTGTTCCAGGCATACATCACCTCTCAGTGAAGAAATATTTCCTCACATCACTCCTAAACTTTCCTCAATCAACTTCATTGCATGCTCCCTTATTTTTGTATACTTGCATACCACTAGTTCTTGTACACCTCTTGTACCAGCCACCAGGGGCATGAGGGGGTTTTTCTGCAGGAAATCATGGGCTTCATCGTCAAGAGGGTTTTGGAGTTGCCCCGATGGCTAATTCTGGGTGGCTTCAATGTCTGGGTCAATGATGAACTCACAGTTTGGCCAAGATTTCCACCATTTAATGCCCTTGCTGGGCCTTGCACAAGTGGTTACTTCTGTGACCACCAATGTATTCATGCTTAATTAAACTTGATATTCTCACTGGGGCTTGAGATAAATAATCTCAAGATTGATCCAGTCAGTTGCTTGGATTATTGCACTGTGAAGTTCTCATTAGGGGTCCCCCACCTGTTCTCCCCCTCTGAAGATGGTGCACTGTCACCCTTTAAAGGGGTTACCCCACTAGGACTCCAGGTTGCACTGGACCACTGGGGTGTGATGGTTTCTTGTGGGACTGGATCAGAGGAAGCAGTGATAGCCTATAATAAAGTTGTTACCTCCGTCTTTAATTCAGTTGCACCAGTTCATGTATGACCCAAGTCTTCTCACTTGAGATCCCCGTGGTTTGACAGGGAGCTGAGGGAGAGGAAGGCTTTAGGTCAAAAATTAGAGCATTGTTGGCAGAAATCTAGGACTGATGGGGACAGACTGACTCTGAGAACTCACTATGGTGAGTATCAGATGGCAGTCTCCTGTAAGAAGACAGTATTCCTGTCCAGGGAGACAGCAGCAGAGAGGGACAGACTGGTTCAGCTCTTCCAGATGGTGGACAGGCTGTTCCACCCTGTCAGTCTCTGACCACTGGAGGTATTTTCACCTGCACATTGTGAAGAGTTTGCTCAGTTCTTCTCCAGCAGGTTGTCTTCCATTAGGTCTGGTATAACCCCAACTTAGTCAGTGTGGGCCTAACAGTGTCAGGTGGGTTGTCTCAGGAGCACTGCCCATTTGGTGTGAGTTTATGCTGGTTTTAATGAAGGAGGTGTGTGGTGTAATTTCTGAGCTGTGGCCCACTCATTATGAACTGGACCCAGATCTAGTGCACCTCCTGGTGAGTTGTGGAGGATTTCTGGGCTCGATGTTTGCTGAGATAGTCCTATGCTCCTTCCAGAGGGATCTTTCCCAAGCACTTTAGAAGATGCACTGGTAAGACCCTGCTGAAGAAAACATCTTTGGATCTGGATTGCTGGCAAATTGTAGACCAGTCTCTAACCTTCCATTAAAAAGAAACATTATTTAGAAGAGACTGGCTCTGCATCTTGAGGCCCACCTCATGGCCTTTAACATCTATGAGCCACTCCAGACCACTCAACCAATGAGTGTGTACTATGAACTGTACACATTCATTGACAGTTCAGTCATCAGCTGGCCACGGTGGTGTGAGGAGGGCTGTGCCAGTCGCTGGCATGAGTTGGGTTTGGGGGGAGCGGGCTAGTGGGTCACTACCTGCTGGGGTGGGGGGGGCTAGTAGACTACTAGAAAAATTATTTCTGTGGTTTGGGAGGGTGATCAAGGAACGCAGGAGGGACAACTAGACTACCAGGGATTAGAAAATAAATACCAGAGAAGGGATCAGGGATAGGAAGGGACCACTAGACCACCAGGGCTTGGACAATAATTAATGTGAAAGGGATTGGGGCAAGGGAAGGACCACTAGACCACCAGGGCTTGGACAAGAATTACCAGGGAAGGGATCAGGGCTAAGGAGGGACCACCAGACCACCAGGGCTTGGACAATAAATACTGGAGAAGGGATCGGGGCTACGGAAGGACCACTAGACCACCAGGGCTTGGACAATAAATACCGGGAAAGGGATCAGTCCCAGGAAGGGACCACTAGATCACCAGGGCTTGGACAATAATTACCAGGCAAAGTATTAGGGCTAGGGGTGGGAGGGACTACTAAACCACCAATGTGGGTGTATATGTATACGGGGACAGGGATATGGGCTTGGGGGGGGGGACCTGGTCCTGCGCACTTGGGCCAGGCACACACATGCAGATGAGCCCGTAATGGGTATGCAAATGGCCCTTTAGCACCATGTATGCCCAGTGGGCTCATCTGCATGTTTGTGCTGAATATCTCCCATGGGGACCGTGGTGCTCACCAGTTTGCATCGCTTTACCCCTATGAGCGGTCTTCAGTCCTGCAGTCTGGTAGCTGCACCAAATATGGTGACCACTTGTTGTGGGCTGCACTACCAGGTTCTGATATTTAAACAGATAGAGTGGTAAGTTCAGATTGTGCTTTTGAATATGGCGCAGAGCTGGCCAGCTCTATCTGTTTGTGTGGTGTATCTATTTGCATGTTAAGCCATCCAGGTTTGAAAATAGGGTTCAATGTGTTAGAAATGCTTATGGGTTTGTGTTTGGGATTTTAAAACAGAGTCAAGGTCACACAATGTCAGAAAAATGTTCTACTTGTAATGTGACTCTCTGACATTGGGAATGAGCTCACTTAATTGGTGTGATTATCTGTTTGTTTATTTATTTATTTATTTATTTTCAGGAGGGTATAATTTTGCAACACCAGAACAGGGCTGCAGTTTTTACATTAGTTTCTGTAGGTATCTACTGGCAATAGTAAATTTCTAAAAATGTCAGTACTATTTTCTAGGGCAGAAATAATTTTCAAACACTGAAGATTAGCTAAGCTACTGTCACACTGTCAGTACCAAAACTGAACAGACCAGGGGCTGGGGACACATATATTGACCATTGCCTCTTGTGCATAGCATATGCATGGGGTAGATGTATTATTTTGTATATGTTGCTCACGCACTTACCTGATTCTGTCTACTTCAATAAACCAGATGTAGTTAAGAACAAAAAGGGGAGGGTTTGGAACAAGGGGTTGATGGGGAAAAATTATAACCAGCAGGCTACATTAGGAGATGTTAAGTGAGACTGTCTGCTTCTGTCAGTAGTGGATTTGATCTGATTTAAGTTTATATATTTTTAACAGGATGGAACAATTGGCTAGGATTTAAATTATAACCTGAGATACATTGGAGGGTTATGGTAATCTGTATTATATATAAGATTTACACTGAAAAAATTGATAGCTTGTTGAAAGTTTTGTTCTGTGACTTTGTTTTTCTTCATATCTAGTTTTTTTTCCCTAAATATGTTCTAGAACCTTGCACAATTTTTGAAATAGGAACTGTTCCAATATACAATATATGACTCCACTGTGAAAATGTTGATTGCTATAGGGTAATCCCTTATGCACTGTATTTTAAACCTTGGACTGGCTGAATAATGTATTGATTTGCTGTAAGTGTATGTCCTAGTTCTCTGCAAGCAGAGAAGCATTGCTTTATTTGCCATGAACTTGTTTTTTAAGTCCTTAACCCCTGTTTTAAGATATGATGTTTATGTATCTCTGTTTCCGATACCACTTTACTCACTGTATCATATGTACCTACTGTATTATAACTTGTACCTATTGTCTGTGTCACTGTACGACCTGAGTCACAACTGAAAATGATCCTTTGGGTTAGTTTGCTCACCCGGGTGCCAAAACATAAATAAATAAATAAATACTAAGCACTGTTTATAGAAATGTTAGTGAAAATTAAGGTAACAATAAGGCACTGCATATCTTGTATTTTTTAGATTTTTGATTTACAGGTTCACGGTCTGATACAAACACTGCCTGGCCCACATCCCTTCCACTCCTCCTAATTGATAAGGACCTACAACCTGTGGGATGGCGGTGGGGAGTCGCTAGAACAATGTCACCCAAAGACCACGCTACATAAGGAAAAGTCACTAAGGATAAGAAGGGAGTGAAATTAGTCCTGGGATTCTGATATTATTGGGTTCAATTGGATAGCTAGATTTGCACTGAAGGAAGTGAGCACATCACTAAAATGTAATAAAAAAGAAAATGCATAAGGCTGTACTAACTAAAACAACTGTGCATCAGCCATGTACGTATAAGATACATGAAAGGCTTGCCTGTAGTTCGGTGGCCAAGCAGCCAGCCACTCCCACTTCCTGAGCTATATAAGCAGTTCCTCTAAGCGTCACTGTGAAGCATTTTTTCTTTGCCCCGCCATCCTCCCCTTGTCTTCCAGCAGCAGCACTTTCTCCTTAGGGGGATTCCTAAGGTACCTTTAGCCACAGGAACCGTCCTGTTACACCTCTAGGGGTAGGACTTTCTCTGAGGGTTCCTTGCCTTCGTATCCCTACAGGGTGGTAATTCCTCTGGAATAGAGAGTGCGAATGGCCAAAACCAAACTAACTGAATTGCACAAGCATAACAGTATACTGGCTGCATAGGCCGTGAATAGTGCTTATCAATTTAGTTTAGATGCATCACTCATGCAAGTAAAAACTTAACTAGATGGTAATAGTCAGACTAACAGAGAAGTTTGATATTTGGTGACAAGGACAAATGAAAATGACAGGAATCTCAATTTATGCACCAAAATAACAGATAATTTAAAACGAAACAATTATAGCAGAAACATGGGATCAGATATGAGAAGAGAGACGATTGTGACTAATATAGATAGATATTCGGTGGAGGGGGGATTGAAATCACATGTTGATACCTCCCGTCAGGATATTTTTATCAATTTTTTGTAATGTGATCAATTTCTGACGTATATGAAGACTCCTTGTGTTAGAAATGTTTTAGGGTTTGGGATTTAAAATAGAGTGGAGTTGATCTGTGGTCACACAGAGTCACAGAGAAATTTTCTAGTTCTGTTGTGATCCTCTGACGTTAGGAATGAGCTCACATGATGGATATGATTTTTTTTCCTTTTGAAGGAAGGTATAATGTTGCAACACCAGAACAGGGTTACTGTCTTACGTTAGTTTCTAGAGCTATCTACTGGCAATATTAAATTGCTAAAAATGATGGTGCCATTTTCCAGGATGGGTATGATTTTCAAACACCAAAGATTGGTTAAGCTACCCTGTCACTTCAGTACCGAAACTGAACAGACCAGGGACTGGGGAAACATGCATTGACCATGCCTCCTAAGCATAGCATATACATAGATATTTTCTTATGCACTTTCTTACTCACTTACCTGATTCTAATTAATTATGACTTTATGAGCTTTGTTTGAAATTGAATTTGAATTGTACATTATTGTATTCTTAAATAAACTGTGAAATAACTGGAATTGAAATAGAATCCAATTGAAATCATATGAAATGTGAGCATCAAAACATGATGATAATCAGCAAACTCCTACTTTTCTACAGTTCGTCCTAAACAAGGGTCTTCATTGTCAGACATGGTGCATAAATACAAAGGAAGTAAAATGTAAGACAATAAATTTACAGACTGATATAAGCTAATATTTCCTGTCTGCAGAGATAGGTTTCATTAGTATCGTCAAGCAGCCATGGCTGGCCACTGACACAGGGGTTGGATTTTCGCCTCATGCAGATGCCCCGAGTTCACCCAGAGACCCGGGACGTTGGCTGTAGGCCGGGCCGGGGAGGATTGAGCATCTTGTGGACTGCTCACCTCCTCTTGGGGAGTGGGGGAGAGTAGTGATCAGTGCATGATTATCCCCACAGGCAGAGGCAGGGGAATACAGCTGCTGGCACCTGTTTCTGTGGTAGACAAGCCAGATGTCGGCACTTCTGCTTTGGACATCATTGCACATCTTGCTTCTCAGGGTCTTTCTCAAAAACTCTTGGACTTCTGTCAGCAAGATGACATCCTCCTGCCCCTGGACCCCACACTGCAACCTGGGTCCCTCACCCTGGTACCATATATCAGGAACAGTGGCCCTGCCCTAGGGAAAGCCAGGGTGACTTCTAGCACCATAGTAGGAGTTCCATCACGGAACAGGCTGTCCCACCCTGAGAGCAAAGCCAGGTGCCTGTGGGGGAGGTGTGTCCTGGGATCATGGATGTCAAGGTGGAGCTAAGGGTATCACAGGGAGGACTGATGGCAGTGAATCCCAGTGCCAAAAGCATAGTCAATAAAACAACAAATATCATCAGCATATGGTAAAGAAACATGAATTGATTGGATTACAGGGAAATGGTCTCTTCAGTGATTTTCATAACATGAACTGACAACTGGCATGCTGTTGTGGTTTGCCATCTCTTGCTCACACTATGCTCTCGCCATCCATGTTTGTGGTTGACAGGCAACACATGGACGAGACAGATAATCTGTTTACTTCAAAAATGAATACAAATAAAGGAGACAACAGAGAGTTCATCAAATCTGGTTTATTTTGAAAACAACAGTCATTTAAGTGATGAGACTATGTTTTAATCTGTCATGTACTGCTGCTTTAATTGTATGGAACGCTTTCACATTGTTGGGGAATGGGGAATAATGAAGTGAAGAGAGAGGCTTTGGAGCAGAAAGAAATAGGGACCAGGAATGGAGCAGAAAGAGTTGCCTGGAGCTGTGACTGGTAGAGAGGCACAGTGCAAGCCAAGTTACAGGCTGGGGTAGTGTTCAGGAGAGCAATGGTAACTACCTAAGAACGAAGCTGACAGAGGGCAGAGAAAAGTGTCATTGTGACCAATGACTGCTGCTACCGATTCTCTCCTTGGTAGCTGAGAACTGTGGGGGAGTTGGGACAAGATGAAGTTCCTGTGTGCAAGTGGCATTTAAATATTTATTAGAAACTGACTTGATTGCAAACCTAAGAGACACTGTTGCATACAACAGACCACAATTTCTTAAAGAAATAAAAACTGTTGTTTTTAAGCTGAGAAAAGTTCCCAGGTGTTTCAGAAAGCGAAGGAGGGCTGTTCTTACCTCTTACAAGCAAACAAAAAAATGCATCAGTGTCAGAGAGTTCAGGAGCAGCAAGTTCATTGTGTGTGTGTGTGTGTGTGTGTGTGTGTGTGTGTGTGTCTGCGTCAGGGGTAGTCAGTCCCGCCCTCACTCTGACAGCAGTAAATAACAGCTCAGACTGCAGGAGGTCTTATCAATATGTGCTGCATGCACTGACTCTCTTGTGATGGCATCACAAACCAGAAATGAAGCCTTCCCTGCTGGTACTACTCATCGTCCTTCTTTTGGAAAATGGACACGGGTTCTCTTGGGAAAAAATCCCATCAAACCTCCACATGCACAACGGATATGGACCTTGTATCCTTTAGCTGATGATGGTGGTGGAGGAGGGGAGGGGACGAGATGTACATGGTGATCACCCCTTATGTTGCTGGAGAGGAGCAGGATGAGGTGGCAGTGGTCCTTCTGAGTTCAGTGTGGCAGCATGTAGTGCGCGACAGTGCAGATATGATTTCCAAAGGAAATGTTCTCTCTTCCCTCACACAGTCCATAAGCAAACAGACACAGAAAGAGTAAGCAGGAGCAGCAGTGAGATGGGTCCCCAACAGCCAGGCTGGCAGGAAGTGGCATCTCTTTGGGATGGTGACATGGGTTTACATAATTGGCCTGTTCATGCAGATGAAAGAAACCAGCCAGTCACTCTGTGAATGGAGCTGTTGATTCCTTTCAACTAAGAGAAGTTTACACCCTGCAAACAGAAAACTGCATTATGATCAGCCTGGCTGATCATTGGACTGCCACTGCCAAGTCCACTGTAGCCTGAGCTGCATTGCACCCAATAGTGATGTGTAACAAAATGTTTCCTACATACCCATGCATACACAAATATCATATTGACCTGACTGACTCCTAACTTGGTGAGCACTGAGGAATCAATGCTATCAAGTTAGAAATATATATGCCGTGAACCCCATTTGCTCTTTGATGGAACCATGGATTTCTATTGATACAGTTCTGGAAAATGTTTTTGAATTTGTCCAGTGAATAACAAAGAAACACAGATAATCTGTTGGCAGAAAAGACTGCTTAGCCCAATCAGTCTGCCTAAATGGTCCCTGCCTAGTCAGTCTCTGTAGACCCTAACTGGTCTCTGGTGACCCGCCCTCCTCCCTGCCTATTTACTAATATTCCCCTGTGCCTATCCCATACATGTTTGGAACCCCTTACTGTTTTTATCTCCACCACTTTCACTGGCAGTCTGTTCTGTTCTATGTGATTTGAGTGAAGAAAAAACAGTGAGCCCAAAATAAGCAATGGCAAAAGAGCACGACTAGAAAGGGCGAGGGGTAGAAGTCAGCTGATGCCGAAATGGTGACAAAAAGCTAATGGGGCTTTTCTGTGGGGGCTTTGACCCCACCCCCCTCATAAAATAACTAACTCTGAGGGAAAGCAACTGGGAGGGAAAAAGCCATGGGTCACTGTTTGGCGATCACTGACTAGTACCTCATCGTTACCACACTGTTGCTGTCGCTAGTGTGACCTCATTGTTTTCCTTCACCCAAATCATGGGATACCATCTGTTCAGGCATCTAACATTCTTTCTAATTTTTTGTTAACCAGGAAAGGCACACTAAGCTGAAGCTTGTTCACAGAGTGCAACCTGGGAGTACAAGGAAGTTAAGTGACTTGCTCAAGGGTCACACTGTATGCAAGTGAGGGTTGTGGATTCAAATCCAGGTCTCTAGGTTTGCAGCTCAGGCCTTAAACCACTGCTATACTGCCTCCTTATGAAGTAGTACTTCCTCATGTCCTTCTTGAACATCTCCTCTCCAGCTTCATCATGACCCCTGGTCCTGGTATGCCTTCTCGTTTGAAAGAAATTCTTATCCTGCAGACTGTTCAACCCTGTGAGTTACTTGTACATCTCTAGCATGTCCTCTCTCCCTCTCCTCTCTTTTGGGTGCATATGTTGAGATAACTCAGTCTCTCTTTGTAGAGCTTTTGATCCAACCCCCGCACCATTTTAGTTGCCCACCTCTGGACTGACTCCACCCTGTCTATGTCCTTTAGGTGCAGCCCCCAAAACTGGATGCTCCATACGGGGTCTAACAAGTGAGTGATACAGTGGCAACACCACCTTCCTCCTCCTCTTGGAGGTACCTCTCCCTATGCATCCCAGCATCCCACTGGCACTACCCACTGCTTTGTCACACTGCACTTTGATGTCATCAGATACAATAACCCCAAGGTCCCTTTCCTGCTTAGTGACTGTCAGTACCACCCCCCATCCTACACTCCGCTCCTGAGTTCCTATACCCTAAGTGCATGATTTTGCATTTTTTGGCATGGAACCCCAACTGCCATGCTCTTTACCACTTATCTAGTTTCCTTAGCTCCTATGCATTATCTCCACTAGTCCTGAATGTCCACCCTGTTACAGACTTTGGTGTCATCTGCAAAGAGGCATACCTTCCCATCCAGTTCTTCCTCAGTGTTACTTATGAAGACATTGCAAGGGACCTGTCCCAATAATGAGCCCTGCAAAGACATTGCAAGGGACCTGTCCCAATAATGAGCCCTGCAGCACCCTTCTGGTCACTCTCCACTTATTAGGGTGAGTGCCATTAATCACCACCCTCTGTTGCCTATCTATTATCTCTTCCTTACCCAATTCACCACTTTGGATCCCACCAATAGGCTGCTCAACTTCTTTATAAGTCTCCTGTGTGGCACAGTGTTGAAGATCTTATTAAAGTCCAGATAGCCCACATCCAGTACCCTTCCTTGTTCTACTTCACTGGTCACCCAGTCAAAGAAATTAGATTCATTTGGCATGGCCTCCCCCCGCCCCTCCCCAATGAATCCATGATACCTTTGTTCATGCAGCCTGTTGGATTCAAAATACTCTAACAACCTTTCCTTTGATAAGGTTTCATACTTCCTACCTGCTGCTGCTCTGATGGAGAGGGACCACATCTACTCTCCTCTGGAACCATACCTATTTCCAGTGAGCAGTTGAATTAGGCCATCAGTGGGACAGCTAGTACCTCTCTCAGTTCCTTTAATATCCAGGGTGTACCCCATCTGGTTGCACAGCCTTGTCTACTTTCAGAGCTGCAAGTTCCTTCAGGACTCTTTCCCCTGAAAATGGATTTGAGTCCACCTGGCACAGGGTCAAAATGTTGCAAGACATTATGCCGAAGAAATATACTGCACTGCCAATACAGCACAATATATTGCATGCAGAATAAGTCTTGTTTTTGCAGGGGGCTCTGCACCCTGCATCCCCGTTAGAGGGGACTGCACCCCCGAACCCCCCCCCCAACTAAAATAACTAACTCTGGCAGTGTTAAAAGTAAATATCACACAAAGTGCAAAAAATTAAAACTCCATGCATCTGGGACTGGGATTCAAACGGTCCCAAATGCTGGATTCCCACTTGCTTGATAGTCTCAACCCATTGAGCCATGGCAGCCTCAGTGGATCTCCATCCCAGCAGAGGTCTTATCATTTGCCTGGGACAGTGAGAGGGTGCAGTACCGTGCACAGACCCATTTGCAGTATTGCACTTTCTCGCTGTCCTATACCACACTGTTTTTCTTTCGGGGTTTTGTCATATGCTATTAAGCGTATAACATATTGACCCAGTAGGTGTCCACCTCACCAGCTTTGTTCATGCTGCTGTTTGGTGGTCCGTCCCCCTCTCCCTCTCCCTCTACTGTGAAGACTGAGCAGAAGTACCCATTCAGGATGTCATATTTTTCTTGTTCCTCTTCTGTGCAGCCTTCCCCTGCTGCCCTCCTTATCATCACTATCCTTCCCCTTGCATTCCACTTCTCACTTATGTACCTGATGAAAGTCTTATCCCCTTTACCTACTCTTTATCTATCCTTTACTTTGTCTGGGCCTTTGCTCCCCTCATTGCCTTTCCTGCATCCCCCCGTTTTATTTGGATTACCTCCCTTTCTTCCTCCCTCCCTCCCTTGGTGTGTCCTTATACTTCCTGAATGACACCCTTTTTCCTTCACCACTTTGACTTCCCTAAAGAATCACAATGGTCTCTTTTTTCTTCTATATTTACTTACTTCCTTCACTTAGAGGTTGGTTGCCTTAATTATGTCATCCCTTATTTTTCCCAGTGTGCCTCTACCTCTCCCTGGCAATCCCCTCTACAAGGTAGTTTCTGAGGCAGACTCTCATTTCTTAAAATCCACCTTCCTAAAGTCCAGGACCCTTGTCCTCATGTGGTTTGTCTCTGTTCCTATTTTACTGTTAAATAACATTGTACAGTGATCATTGGTACCTGGGGACTGCCCAGTTTTATATCTGCAATGCTGTCCCCATTTGTAGGCACTAAGTCCAGAACTGCCCCACCCCTAGTTGGTTCCTTGACTAGCTTCCTGAGAAAAACTCCTTTTTGGGTGTCAAGGATGGCCCTGCTCTGTGACGCAGCTGCAGTTGGAAGGCTTCAATCCACATCAGGCAGACTGAAGTCCCCACCTAGCAGCACTCCACGTGCCATCCTGATGATGATTTCTTCAAGTGCCTTGTCCAACTCCTCTCCCTGTGATGGAGGTCTGTATATCAAAAGATTTTTGGCCTCTGTACAAACCAAAGACAGACCTGTTCAACCCATATTTGTTTTATCATACATCCTAAGCAATCTACCATGAGAATATAATTTTTTAACAAACATATCTATCCCTAGCATTTGGAAAAAATAATTGAACAGTGAAGTAAGCACAAAGGTAAAAGTGAAAATGAACTGAACTTAAATAACATGAAATGCTTTGTAATATATAGAGATCCTTTTTCTCATAGAAAACAGTGGTCAAAACCCCATAATACCATTGTTGTGATGCCATGATCTGATAATACCATTGATCTGATGTAACATTGATGCTAGATGTGAGATTAAACATTTGTGAAATTCATCATAGCAGCTCGTCGGCTTTTTATGTTGACCAGATTTTACAGTAAAAGCTCTCACACACAACATGCAAGAAAATGTAAGTACTGTACACGTTTACTGTCTGTTTTTAAACACACTTAGAGCCACATATTATAAACATAGAAACATAGGATTTGACAGCAGGAGATGGAAGGTCCATTGAGTCACTCTTACTATACTGCCTCACTCCACTGAACTACTGTCCTGCTGTGCTATACTCCAACCCTCAAATATGTGTGCTGTCTTGGGGACTGTGAGTCCCCTTGCCCTGTTCTAACCATGTTTAAACCCATGATGGGTAGTTTAAACCCATTAAGAGTAGTTAAAGAAAATAACAAGTAGTTAATGTTTTACTCAGCTGTCGTTCCATTTTGACATCCTGATGACATTGTAGAACCACTTGAGCTTTGCTGTCATATTACTCATGTAACTAAAATACTCATGTAACTAAAATGCATGTTGAGTATCATTCGTAGAGGTAGAAAAATGGGCAGACTGGATGGGCCTTGTATGGTCCTTATCTGCCATCACCTTCTATGTTTCTATGTAAAACCTCTCAATGGAATTATAGCCTTGTAAAACATGGTTCCCTATCATTATTCTATATAATACAGTGTACTAATGAACTATTAATGGATTGATGAGTATTTCACAAATGTGCAGTATGCTTTTCATGACTACCACAGGCACGAGCAGAGTACGTAAATGGGAGGCTTTACATAACAGATACTGTAGAGTGTTCCATGCTAGGGAGATCCGGGGCATGCTTCATTAAGAAAGTGCTTTAAAAGCATTGTAAATGGTGCATTTTTATGCATTTTAGAACTCCTATAATGTCACCGTCCTCACTTTTCATCTTATTTTTCAATTTCTGACTTTCAGTAAAGCCCCATCACTTTAAACTTCTTTTGATTTTCAGCTTTTTTTTTAAAAGTTAAAATAATTATATAAATCAATAAATATGGAAATAAAAATCACCTGTATTTTGTTCTTAGTATTTGGATCATGCCAGTATTTAATTCAAGCAAGATAGTTATTCAGTGTGTTGTATATTTATATTTATGTAGAGGTGTCTGTATTGAGTGTTTGTTAATTGGTAACTCAGAAAGTGATAGCAAAACTCTATCTTTCTAATGCAGTGTAGGGTTTGTAATCAAGGTGATATACATGAGGATTACAGTGGTAGTTGTATAAAAGTTTACCGGCACCGCAGTATTTGCCATCAACTGTGGAAAAAAAATACTGCGGATTTACCACTACCACAGTAAAAACCGCACTGAATAACATTGAGTTTTTTCCGCAGTATGTGGTAAATCTGTGGTATTTTTTTTCATGGTTGACAGAAAATACCATGGTACTGGTCACCTTTCATATACCTACCACTGTATATCCCTATCTAGTGTACATTAAATTAAAGGCATTACAGAGCAGACTTGAAGTAGACATGTACTGTAGAGTGGATAGGTGGGGGGACCTTGGAAAGTGGACTTATCAGTAGTTAGCTGCAGGACCTGCAGTGCCACTCTTCCCCCGGAGTACACTGTGGAGGAGTGCATGCTGCCCAGTCTGTGGGAGGATGGTGGTAATCCATTCCTAGTTGGCTGCAGCATGGGCAGTAAATCACCAGCTGCTGAGCAGCTTGGAGTGGTGGTTGGGGGTGCCCACCACTGCTCTTCTTCTTCAGTGGCATCAATGGGTTCACAATAAGGGTTGGAAAGTAATGGGCAAGGAGGGACTGTTGTGTGGCAAAACTAAGGTTGGAAGGGGCCTGGAACTGCAACAAGCAGCTGTTTCACTTTCACCCCACTGAGCAAAGTGATGCATGCTACTCCCTCTTCTAAGAGAGAGAACCCTGTTGCAGAAAGAGCTCCAGCAGTAGTGACACCTGCTGGGGAAGATGCAGCCAGGAAGGGAGAGTCAGAAGGAATATATTTATAATAAGAAATTCTAGAGTTAGGAGAATTGAGGAGGGGAGGATGGTACGTTGTCTCACAGTGGTGGTAGCAAATAGGGTACTCCCTGATGGGTAGATTATGTTAGAGAAGTGGGAGGGATGCTAGATGTTATTGTCCATCTGTTGATGAATGAACTGACAGGTAGGCTGTCGGGATTAGCGCAGGCTAGCTTCAGATGTTAGGTTCCAGGCATAAGAGGTTGGCTGGTACTGCAACCTTCTTAGAGTTCCCCACAGTGTACAGGCAGAGGGAGGCAAGGACGTTATAAATCTTCCAGCTTAACAACTTAGTGCAGGAGTGGTACAACCAAGGTGGGGTTTTGGCATCCTGGAAAACTGGGGTGCTTGTTGATAGGGTAAAGAGTAATTTAAATCTAATGGCCTTCATCCAAATAAAAAGGGACAAAGGCATTGGAGCAAAGGTTTGAGCTATACATTTCAGAGCATTTAAACTGGCAGAAGGGCAAACTGGGCTATGGTCATCTGTAAAGAGAACTCTGGTGACAGAGACCTAACTAGAACTTCCGAACTAATGGAGGTAATAAGGTGGAAAAGGGTAATGTAGATAGGGGTGGTGAGAGGGTATACATCACAGAAGACAGACCACATCAAAGGGGCTAACAAGGAGAAATAATGCAGGACATGCGTACAGTAGGTCTGGTCAGCAGAAGGGTATGGGTATGAGACTGGGGTCCCAGATGGTGGTCTGCCTAAATGTGAGAAGCCTTGAGAACAAAATGAGTGTTCTCAAGACAGTGGCAGCAGAGGCTAAGATGGATCTTTTTGTTGTTGTTGTTTTTTTATTTATGGGTATTTCATCAATTTACAACATTTAAGTAAGATATTTACTGTATGCATCACACAGAGTTTAAAGTTTTATATTTAAAGTTTCTAATATTAGTAAATTATAATATAATTATACAAGCCATATACAATTTCCTCAAGCCAAAGATAAAGTCCTCAATTTGAGGCAGCAAATCAAAGAGTTAATGGCTTAGCAGAATATAGTTTTAGTGCTAAAAATAAAACAATATTGGAATTTATATGAATTTCAAACTCTGAAGTAAGCCCCAAAATAACATTTATTTGTGGATATAAGGCCACAAGATTACAGTATAAAAATTGAAAAATAAAATGTTGCCCCTTTGCCTATCCTGGGCCCATCAACATATTTTTTTCTATCCACAGTCCATTATTTTATAGAAATTCACTTTTCAAGTAAGTCAAACTTCCTGGTCTTCCTCCAGGAGAGGCATTTCTACCTCTTTATCCACTTCAAGTCTTTGCTTCTCTTCTAAAGCTAAGCTGGATCTGTTAGACAAAATTGCAGTGTAGGGAGGTTGTGGCATAGTACATTAGGGAATGTATAGGGTCACAGAAGATATTACTCTGTGTGAAGGGCATGCACAGAATAGAAGTATGGGTGCAAATGACAATGGGGGAGTAAAAAGATCAGGGTTGCAGTGATGGCTGGATCACCAAACAAGAAGGACAATAGGGACAGGGAATTACAGAAGAGATTAGGAAGGCATCAGCCAAAGCAGAGGAGGTGCTAGTGGGTGACCTTAATATGTCAGATGTGGAATGGAAAATCCCAGGAGCCAGTAGTGCAAGAAGTCAGGTGCTGGTGGATGGGGTGCATGACTGCTTTTTCATGCAGTGGGCCAGGGAACTGACTAGAGAGGGGGCCTCCCTTGATCTGGTTCTGTCAAACGCTGAGATAGTAGAAGTAGAGATGAGGGTGTGGCTCTATATAACCACTGGAGCACATCACTCCAGTTCATAAACTGTGGTCCTGGACTTCATAAGAGTGGACTTTGGCAACATGTGGAAAATGCTGAAGGACAAGATGGCAGGGGTAGAGGGAGAGGGAGTGGTAGGAGCCGTGTGGAATGTCATAAAGAAGCATGTAATGGAGGTGATGAGATCGTGCACAAAACAGGTCAGGAAGAACACAAAGCACAAAAAGCCAGTCTGGTTTTCTAGGGGAGAGTGACAGGCAGTAAGGGCATTCAGGGTAGCATTATGACAATACAAGGTGGGCCACAGTGATTATCTGAAAAAGCTAAAAGAGGCCAGAATAATGAATGGTAGGGAAAAGTAAAGCAAAGAAAGAGTTGGGAACAGCAGAGTGAGTTATGGGTGAGAGAAACCCCTCTTTAGGCACCTTAGGGAAAAAAGGAAAACTAAGGAGGGTATTATCCAATTAAAGAAGGAAGTGATATGGTTGCAGTAGGATGGGAAAAAGGCCAATACACTGAATGACTACTTTTGTTCAGTAGTCACTGTAGAGGAGGGGACCACTACTGGAGTGCAGAGTGCAGGCCAAAGAGAGGCATGTGAGAGGAGTAAAGACCAGTCTCTGAATAAAGTGTGCTCAGGGGCCTCATACCTCTAAAGGTAGACAAAACGCTTAGTCCTGACAGGTTTCATAATAGACTGCTGAAAGAGGTGGGGAAAGACACTGACAGAGCCATTGACAAAGCTGTTTACTAGTTTCCTGGAGACAGTGGTGGTTCCAGCAGGTGTGGTGCCACATCACAAGTGCAGGGGAAAAAAGTGACCCAGGAAATTACAGACTGATCAGTCTAACCTCAGTTGTAGGCAAGCTGCTAAACCATCATTAAGGAATAGACAGTGTAATTATTGGAGGCAAATGTGTTCCAGGACAGGAGGCAACACAGGTCTGTATCAGAGAAATCTTGCCAAACTAACCCAATCAACTTCTTTAATTGAGTCACAAAGCTGGTGGACAGTGGCCAAGCAGCTGATTTGTTTTTATGGGTGTGCTGCAACTTTAGCAAGACCTTCAGTTCTGTTACACACAGGTGACTAGTAAAAAGTTGAGTGACTTGGTAGTAGGACACATTGACCAGGTGGATAATAAACTGGCTGAGCAGCAGTACACAGAGGTGGTTGTCAATGGTACAGCAGGAATTAGTTCTTGGGTCAGTGCTATTCAACATCTTCATTTTCAGCATAGAAGATGGAACAAGAATGAGGTTTGCCACTTTGCTGATGACACAAAGATTTAATAGAGAGTGGACCTGGAGGAGAGTTAGAGAAATACAAAGAGACCAGAACAAATGGGAAAAGTTGTCCAGATCATGGCAACTAAGGGTTAATGCAAAATGTACATCTTGAATGTTGGTAGAAGCAACCCAAAAATTGACTTGAGTAAGGGTGGTGCAGACAACTGAGAAGAGAGACCTGGGGGCCATCATTAGTGACAGACTCAAGTCCACTTCTCAGTGCAACAAAGCATATGGGATGGCAAACAGGATTCCAGTGGGATGTAGAGGAAGGGGATTTGATAGTAGGAGGCAGGAGGTGGTACTGCCCCTGTACAGGTCCTTACTAAGGCTGCACTGTGAGTACTGTGCACAGTTCTGGAGTCCAGATCTCAAGAAGGACAGAGACCTCACAGAGACCATAAAAAAGAGGGCAACAGAAATTATCCTGGGGCAGGAGGGTTGTCATACAAGGAAGGTTGGCAGACCTTAACATGTACAGACCGGAAGTTAGATGGGAAAGCGGGATATGACTGAGACATACACGTTCTTACAAGGAATAAACAGGGAAAGTGTAAGTACTTGTTCATGAGGACTGAGGACACAGTGACTAATGAACACAAGTGGAGGATGGTGGAGGTGAGATTCAGGAGCAATGTGAGAAAGTTCTTCATGAAGTGGGTAGTGAATGAATGGAATAGACTGTCCAGAGCGGTGATTGTAGCCAAGACTGGATGGGCCAGTAGGCCTTTTTCTGCCAGCAATGTCTATATATGTACACTGTGCTGGGATTGATGTAAAGGAATAGTGGGACCCCCAGGCAGAGGCTAAAAGGATAATGGGCAATAATCAGCTACTAGGGCCATCCAGTCTCTAAATCCAGCCTGGCATTAAGTTGAGCATGGAGCTATGCACAGAAATTGGCAGAGGGGATGGACTTCTGGGTCTTTTTCTGCCACCATAGTCTAGGTTTCTATCTACAGTATAGTGGTCACACTAAAGAAACTGCCACACAGAGCATCAGTCTGCACAGCACAGCCCTGCATCAGTTTCACTTCATTTGACTTTCGCACTGTTGCAAACTAACCTCTGTAGCTTGCAAATCCCTGCTAGAAGAGGCCCTAATTGGGGGGTGATACTTAGATATGTAGATAGGCCTTTTCCTGCCATCAGTGTCTACCTATCAGCCTATCCAATCTGCGTATCTTACCTAACTTCTCTGTATTGGCCCAAGCAGCCAACCGTCCCTTAAATCCCCCCCTCCTTCTGACAAAGCCCACATGTTTGTCTCCTTCCTGTTTGAAAGTAAACTGCTTACTGATGTGGTCTGTTCCACTTGTTCACCACTCTTTCCATGAAAAGTGTTTGCGGACGTCCTTAAATCTCCTCCCGGCAAGTTTTAGTGAGCATCCCCTTATCCCTGTTTTTGAGCTCAAGGACAATAGTTTTGGCACCCACACTGTTAATCCCATGCCAGTTCTTGGGTGTTTCTATAATGTCACTCCTTTACTTCCTCTTCCTGTGGGTGTGCATTTACTTAGTTTTTGTTGACTGGAAAGGAGAGCTAGGCAGTTCTATCTATTTTCAGCCTCATCTAGGGGGAGGGTACAGGTGAAAACAAGTGTGTTGAATCAGTGGTGTGGGTGGAATTTGGCTAGGACACCAGTGAAGCCCCTCTATTCTTTTCAAGAATTGCCATGAGATCTTTAACGTCCCCCTGAATAGCCACCAGAAGCGGCAGATGGGACCTCAGTTTAAAGTCTCATTTGAAAGATGTGTCCAAGTCCTACAGCCTTACCTTATATGTCTTGCTCCAAATCCTGAATGCTCTTGGTTGCCCTGTGCTGCATTGCCTCCATTTTTTCACAGTTTTTCCACAGGCGCACACTCCAGTACATTGCATACTTGCTTGCAGATGTGATCTCGCCAATGACCTGTGGGAGGATCCCCTCCCAACCTCTGCTGCTTATCTCTTTCCCTATGCATCACATCATGCTGTTTGCCTTAGTCACAGCTCTTTTACAGTGTGCTGTGCTTTACAGACACTCTAATATCATGACTCCTACATCTTTTTCCTCCATGGTGCTTTCCAGCACCCCCAATTTTATACTGCACTCTTCAGTTCCTTGTCCCAGTGTGTATTTCACTGTTTTTCACTGAAGCACAGCTATCAAACATGTCCAGATCCTTCCAGAGGTCTCATATTTCTTCCTCATGCCAACCCTTGTGCAGATGTAACCCTGGTGGCTCTATCCCAAGAGGCTACTACCCCAGCCTGCTTGGCTAGTTTTAGGTTAAGAGGCCTGGGTGCGATAGGTACCTCCACTCGGAGGACAGGGTTGTTAGTAACAAGGCTAACCTGGGTACAACCCTCCAGGACACTGTAACCCCCCTCTTTCCCCTCTAGTGGCCTAGACAATATGCAACAAACACTTTCACAACATCCCCTATTCAATGCCAGCCCATTGGCGCAGCAGTTTGAGTTCCGCTTGTGACTCTGGTGACCCAGGTTCAGGAATGGACCTGGGTCATCAGGGGGCCGGCCAGGGGAGAAGGATCGAGCATCCCATGGACTGCTCTCCTTCTCCGGGGGGAAGGTGCGGTGCATGACCGGTGCTAGAGGGACCCCTGGCGGTGGCTTGCGGTGCCACAGCAGCCAGCATCAGCAAGATTCTGAGAGGTGGGACAGATACAGGTGTCATTGCATGCTCCCACCCCCTCCCTTACAGGAGAAGACAAAATGCTACATCCAGCGCCTTGATGGCGCCCGCCTCACCGTTCCCAAATTGCTCCCAGACTGACTCCCTCGACCTATCCCAACGACTGCGGCACTTAGGGCTGGTGCTGCAGCCCTGCCTTGGGGGGAAAGCCAGGGGGTATCGAGGGGGAGTAGTGGCTCATGTGGGTAGCGAGGGATGGCGAGGACCATGACCCAGGCTGAGGTACCGGCGCTGGATGTGGCCCAAAAAGTCTAAATAATAAAAAAAAATAAATAAATAAAATAAAAAAACAATAGTCCCTATACATACAAATCCCACACACTGTTTGCGCTTACCACCAGGGCTGGTTCCACCAATTGAGCCCTGGAGACTCCTATAAACAAGGTTAGGCACTGCAAATAACAACAGTACACTGCTTTTAGTACAAACTGGAACCACAATCAGATTAAATGCAAAAGAGATAGATCTGATTTATTCAGGGGAATTGAACAAGGGAGGAGTGTAATCAGGTTGATTGATTCTAAAACTGATCTAGTCAGGCAATTACACATGCACTTTTAGTCCCTGCACAGTCACACGCTCTGGGTACCCAGTTGGAAGTAAGGTGGGCTAGCCTGGAACGTTGCCCGGGGTAGGCCGGTGTTGCAGCTGGTCGGGGTCCTGTGATGAAAAGAAAAGGCATGCACAACCACACACAATTTGTAATCTGGAGCAAGGAGACTCAGTTCATGAAAGGAAGACAACAATGCAATCAGATGACAATACTTGTGATTTTAGCTGCTGTTGCAGGGAGTTACCCTGATTGTTACTCACGCTACCCAATGCAAGACACAGGAGGGACGAAATGGAGACTGCAGGTTGACAACTGGTATGCCAGGAGAAGCAGGGCCCACACAAATCACCAAAGTGGTGTTCCTGTTTGAGAGATTGAGCAGGGGGCTGATTCCTGGGCAAGTATCTTGTTGATGGTGTTCTCTGCACCTGAAGTAGCTGGCTGGGCCAGTGTGGTAGAGCCCAGGCTGGGTAAAACAGTTCGGAAGTCAGTCCAGGAAGGCTGGATGCAGCTTCCAGCAAGCATAGCACAATTAAACAGTGGGGAACCAAATCGCAACCCACTAAAAGCACACAGCACATTTATTGTAAAGCAATCACTATACCACAAAACGGATAGCAATCCAGCAGCATTATCATTGTCTCTGAGCAGAACCGTGAGTTCTGTGGTGAATGGATGTCCTGACAGGCCGAACGTATATAGCAAGTCTTCGGTCTTCTTCAGGTTTAAGTATGGTCACACTTCAGTGGCTTTTCTCCCATTCAGTTGGGATACAGTCTGGATTATTCAGATTCCCTCTACAGGGACAGCAGGCAGACAGGCCAAACTCAGCCTTTCCACCAATCCCCCATGCGAACTACGCAGTAGCAGTTGCTCGAATCTCTCGAGCTGTTAACTCTTTCAACTCCTCACATAAATTGATTTACTGCAGCAGGCAGTTTGGGAATTTCCCTTCTGTCCAAATGGTTTGATTGGTTGATTCATCTGCCTGTCAAAACAAGGGCTCCCCCTCCAGGTGCTTTTAGGCACCAAAGTCAAAACTACAATTCCTACAGAAATTCACTCCCACAAGACCCCTTGGGGCAGACTCCATTTTAGGGCACCCAAAGGTATTGATTGGTCCAAATAAGCAGTCCAGGACCAAGATGATAGTGATAAACAGAACTGTCCATGCTGCAAAGAAGGCAGGTTAGACAAACTACAATATAATTACTATTATAATAGATAATCAGCAAATAAGTACAGCTTCTAACAGAGCTCCCTCTGCACAACTAGCGATGGCAGAATGGAGCAATTATCTGGCAGCCCAGGTGGTTCTCGAACTTAGAAACACTCAGCCCCCACCCAGATTAATTACGCACTGGGATATACTGTAGGCAGCTCTTAAAGAGACAGGACACAGAGTCTATAAAGGCACTCACGTGCAATGGCTTTTAAACAGTAAAGACACAGGACACCAGCCTGGCAGTGGGCATTTAGGCACACCCAAGTAAGACTTTTGAGAACCCCCATCTGTAGGGGGGTTACACAGATCTTTGTGTTGTCTGCAAAGATGCAGCCCTTACCCTAATGCTTTACCGTCAAGTCACAAATGAATACTGAAAAGGACTGGGCCCAGCACCAACTCCTGTAGTACTCTCTTGTTACTTTCATTACTTGAGAATTCTGCATTTATCATGATGTTTTGCATCCTTCCCTTCAGCCAGGTTTCCACACAGATTGTCAATTTATCCTCCACCCCAAGTCCCTTAGCTTCTTGACCAGTCTCCTGGAGGGAATGAGACAACGCCTGGCTGACATTCATGTATACTATATCAACTGGATGTCCTTATTGGCTGCCCTGGTCACCCAGTCCAAGAAGTCATTTAGAGTTGTCTGGAAAGACCTCCCCCTCCCTCTGGTGCAATGCTGTTATAAACCCCTCAGGCTTCACTCTCAGGGTTTATGTAGCATCCCACACCTCAGGTGAATAAAATTCTCATTATACACAGTCCCTGGCATTATTCTCTATATTACAACTAGGTGCAAATAACATTCTTGTTTTTGCCACTTAAAACATGTAGTGTACCTTTGGCTTTCAAACATTGTATTCTCAGGAACCACTGCCAGAGGTCTCCCTGCTGTAAAATATGCTCATCTCTTGTAGGACCTTGTCATTTGTAGCTGCTCACATCTTGATGGTGTTACCTTTAATAGACTGCTTTTTTCTTATATACATTGCTTCCCCTATTTTAGGCGAAAGCGTCTCAGCTCTTCAACATCACTGCTATGTCAATTCTCTTTACTGGACAGAAGCCATCTCCAGCACTCACTGGGAATCAAACCTGGGACCCCATATCCAGTAGACAGCAACTCTAACCATTTAACTTATAGGAAATTCCCACGCAGGTCGGGGATTAGTGTATGTTGCATGCTAGTTCATCTCAGTCTCAAGATGAGTGGTGTTAAACAATGATGTTCAGAAACAAACAAATACTGATGAAATCCAGAGGGAAGTCATATTTCATGGGACTGTCCTTTCTGTATTTTAAATCTAAAACAATACCAAATCAGGCTGAACCAGGGAAACATATCCTAAAAATATATCTAAAAATCCTGTCTCTCACCCTGGATGAAGTAATTCACCCCCTTGCAAAAATTCTTAATCTGTCACTTTGCCAAAGTCAATTTCCCAACAAATGGAAATCTGCCATAGTTACGCCAGTGCACAAAGGGGGGGACAAAACCTCAACAGGAAACTATCGACCAATATCAATACTCCCTCCCCTCTCCAAAGCACTTGAACGAATAGTGGCAGACCAACTCTCTGATTACCTGGACAAATACAATCTACTCTATAATCAACAGCACGGCTTTAGGAAAGGACATAGTACAACAACAGCCTTACTTGATTTCTCTGGAGAAGTCCACTCAGCCCTGGACAAAGGGTGCCAAACAGGTGCAGTCTTTATCGATCTTACAAAAGCTTTCGACACAGTCCATCATGGCCTACTTACCTCCCTGCTTTCTAGCCTAGGCCTGGCCGAAGGTCCTTGTGCTTGGGTAAAAAGTTACCTGTCCAATCGGTCACAGGCTGTAAAAATCTCTAATGAACTCTCCGACTTCAAACCAGTTCTCTCGGTGTACCACAGGGATCAATTCTTGGACCGCTCCTCTTTAGCCTGTTCCTTAACTCCCTCCCAGATATCTGCCAGGAGAAAATAATCTTATAGCTGATGATGCTGTAATTCTCTCTCCCACAAGGATCCAAACTCCCTAGAAAAAGCCTGCAACTTGCTTTCTCTAGTGTTGAAAGGTGGTTCCTGGATAGTAAATTTGTGCTAAACCACAATAAAACAAAAGCCATGCTCTTCTCCAATCACCAAAACAAAAATAGGCATACTCCACTCACCATACAAACCTCTGAAATTACACTGGACCAAGTAAATACTTTCAAATACCTTGGCATCACTTTTGACCAAGGGCTCACCTTTGCAACCCACATTGACAACACTGCGAAAACAGTGAACCAGCCTTGGAATACTATTCCGTAACCGTCAATTTCTAAATCAAGCGGCATTGAGAATAGCTATACAGAGTTCCATAATCTCAATCATTGACTATGGCCTTATTATTTATGGCTCAGCTACCTCCACTGCTCTAAGGCGTATCTCAATCACTCTAAATAAGGCCTGCCGACTCCTCACGAGGGCTCAAAGACTGACTCACACGTGTGATCTGTACTATGAATCAGGCTGGTTGAACCTATCAAATCGTCTTATTTATCTCACCTGCACAATGGCAAAAAATCTATCTTGGGACTGACTCCATTATGTATTCAAAACCTACTCCGACTGAATCCTGGCTCACGACCCTCCACCAGATCTGAGCATGCCAACCTTTCCTGGTTCCGAGATGCGGACTGCACAGGGACAAAGATCTTTCGCATACAGGGCCCGACATGGTTCAATTGGCTTAGTCCACCTACTCTATCCTCAACCTCGCTTGAAGCTTTCAAATCCATGCTCTATGCCCCACCTCACCACCACTAGCAACTGTGACTCGCTAGATAAAGACTACTACTCCTCATGTCCATCCTCATCTGAGGCCTCTTCCTCCCTGACTAATGAACCCTCTGGTACCTCCTACTTCCTGTCTCCCACCCAAACTCACTCCCCCCTTTTTTCCTGTCCCCTCTCTCTTACTCTCCCGCTCACCACCTTTCCCTCCTCTCTAGCCTCCTTTTGGTGCCTAATGATCACCCTCTCCCTGGAAGTTTCCTTAACCTGGAAATTGCCTACTCGCTTGAACCTGTTATAGCTTGTTTTTCTATGAAACTTAAAAACGTTACTGCCTTAAACTGTTAATAGCAAATTTGTGATGTAACTTTCCTGTCTGGTTTTACCTGTAATGTGTATCGTGCTTTGTTAAATGTTCTTTGTGATGTGGAACCTTTGTAAAAGAGCCCTGGCTCAAAGGTATTAATTCCTAGACTAATAAACTAAACTAAACATATGGCATCTTAGAAGACAAGTGCAAAGGGCAATTTAAAATAGAATAAATAGCTATAGTATAGGCAGTTAAAAGTATTCGCCTTCATATGAACTGCTGCTGTAAATTGGTTTTAAATGTGACTTTTTATTTGGTGGCATCTACTTCAAGTATGTGTTAAATTATCTTTACTGGCTACTGAAGTTGCGGGACTGTGTTGAATGTGAAGCTCCAATGTATTTAGTGTTTCCATGGCCCAACACCCCTTCAGGCTAAATCCAGCAAGAAGGAAAACATAGACGCAGTCTTGATCTACTATCAGTTCCATAGTTACTGTAGCAGCATACTGTTTTTGTCTTGTAAGCAGCAAGCTGTTCCACTTCAAGGATGATAATTCCCTGCATTAAAGTAGCATGTGAACAGTTGATTTGATCAGTTTACATAGGACCCAATAGGGGCTCAGTAATCACAAGGAAGAGGAAGTACATAGTGACTTAGTATCCCAGTTATCAAAAGGCCTGGCATAGCTTAAGGACTACACCCTCATGTGAAACTCACTGGTGGGGGAAAATCCCTGCACTGGTCTTTTCAGCATTTAATGCTTACAAGGCATCTCACAGTGTCTGCTCAAATGCTATATCTGGTAGTACCAGGCCCAACATCTGACAAAAAACAACTGTGCATGCTGCTGTAAACTGATAAAATGTTGCAAAAAGACAACCTTTAAAATCTGTGTATGCACCAGAAGCTGTGGTTGTGCAAAGGAAATCCTCTTGCACAACTTCTTCTACCATAGTGTACAATTCCTGCAGTTTTGAAAATTCCACCTTGGTTTTCAATATTGCCCTTTTCAGCTTAGGCACAAACAGTTACAAAATGGTTCACTTTGCACCTGAACCTAATCATGTGAATTATGTGGCCTCTTAGTTTCATTAATGCATTTAATTAAACTTTAACGTTAATTGTTTACACTTTTGTAAACAAATCCCTTTTTTTTAATTTATTTAGGGATTCGGATCATACCTTTAAGCTCAGAGATCTTTTACAAAGGTTCCACATCAAACAGTGACAATGACAGCAATAACAAACAGTTTACATATAATACTCGAATAGTAGGTAGCTAGTATACAATAAGGTTACAATGTCATTCATAGTACCAATGGTGATAGTACAGCATCAAGATCATTCAACTAGGGTAAAGGACAGTGTTTATATGTAGCGAAGGAGATAAAGAGGTGTGACACCTAGTGTGAGAGTCCAAGGAGGAGTCAAGGTGAGAGGGAGGGGAGACTGGGGAGAGTGGGCAGCCAAAAGAAGTGGCTTTGTCTAGGAGGTTGGGAGGTAGTGGTAGTAGATTGGTTTTAAGGTTGATCCAGTAGTATAAAAGGCACAGGGGAGAGAGGAAGACAGAGGGATAGGGCAAGAGGGAAGAGTGGGGGTTAAAGGAAGGGGAAGGAGAATGTGGATGAGTGGATGCCATTTAGTGCATAGACAGCAACCTAAGAATAATATTAATCTTTGTCACTTATACAGTGGTCTACCTATGGTGGTACATGAAATGCCAGTCCACTTTATTTATATCTTTTTACTTTTTGGTATATGGGTAAGGCCCACTGGGTACAAGGCCCATTTACAGGGGTGACCCAGGTGCACTGGGAGGTTACATGACTTGCTCAAGGTCACACAGGATGCAAGTGGAGATTGTGGGAATCAAACCCAGTTCTCAAGGACATACAAAGCTTATTCACAGCTTTTTGCTCTAACCTCTAGACTTCACTGCCACCCCTTTAAAGTTTCACTCACTAAATGATTACCAGTAGGTTTCACCAATGGAGTAAGGTTGTTGGTAATTGTTATTCGACAATGCTACCTTATTTTTAACAATTACGAACAAATGCAACCTAAGGGGTGGGCATACATTGGAATAATGTAAAGGAAGCAGTTCAGGGTTTCACTGGTTTACTGGATTCATTGACATTTCTCCCAAAACATTATTTAAAATTAACAGTATCCTTAAGGAATGAAGATGCAATGGAACCCGGTGGTAGTGGATTCTAATTTTGCCACTAAAATGTCTCTTAATTATTTATTTAATTAATATATTTAGAAATTATTATCCAGGTTAGCTCTTATGGATGCAGAAGCATCTCATTTCT
This sequence comes from Neoceratodus forsteri, assembly GCA_016271365.2. NCBI lineage: Eukaryota > Metazoa > Chordata > Ceratodontiformes > Ceratodontidae > Neoceratodus > Neoceratodus forsteri. The sequence continues at coordinate 1,096,902,553 of CM057454.1, read as the reverse complement.
ACTGGTGCTCTTAGATGGCAACAGCACATGAGACTGTGGCTTATATTGTGGTTTTGGGGCAAAGTAAAGATACAGAGGTCCACTGAGACTGCACCCCACAATACACACACACACACACACACACACACACACACACACCATTTCAGTGGCTATCCTTTTATAATATTTCTCCTCATATATTTGTCAGTCCTTTTTAATATATATTTTATTTTATTTATATACTATAATTAAAGTTTTATTGACCCTCTGTGTATAGCAATATTTATTTTTATTGGTTTTTACTATATCACTTTAGAAAGTGAGAGGAATAAATTCTTAATCCTGATTGGCTGACATGGGCTGCAGGCTGGGCATTTATTTTTCAATAGATGCCCAGCAAAATATAAGAACAAGCCTTAGTGCCACCTCACTACATACCCTTGTATTGAGCTGCCCAGACTGGTTTGTCACTGGTTAAAAGCAGTCAATTAAATTTGAAATATCCACCATGTTTTTCTCTCACATAGCAAGAGCTACTGGTCTTAAACCCTCCCTCCCACAACACTCGTTACCTCTCCAGTTACTACACGTCATTCTTAATGAAAAAAAAAAACTCCAGTCCTTTGGCAGTTGGAAAACGGCAAAATATTTTTTCCTCACAGCCACACTCTCCCGACTGCAGGCTCACAGTACCGCACTGAACAGAAAGTAAAGTGAATACGTCGCTCTGAACAGCTTCTTACTGGGAAACATATTTTTCAAATCACAGACGAACTCCCTCTCAAAACAATGCCCCTACAGTTAATCAGTCCAGTGATTTTAAAATAAAGAAATGATTTACCTCGAGGCTGTTCTTTATGCCAGCTGCACTATCTGCTTTCTTTGAGGTCACACAGGGTCGCGCACTTACTAGATGCAACTTCTAACTGCAACCAAATGTAAAACAAAAAAAAAAAAAAGATATTGTAAAAACGGGGCACAACTGAAAAAAGATGCCCAGAGTCTGCTGGGGATTTTTCTAGACAATAAATGTCTTGTTCACCTGGATGTGTTTGTGTGTCGTGTGTGTATGGGGGGACTCAATCGATCAGAATGGCTTTCTAGGAGGAGCAACAGAAGCTGGAACAGCCTTAAAAATATGGACTACCTTTTCAATAAGGTTTTTTTCTACTAATTCTATTCATTTTTTGTGTTAATTTCCTCTCTCCTTTTAGCATTTTATTAAAACTTACTAAGACAGTAATTTTCTAAGCATAATAATACCCTCCAGGGTGGGCATTATTGGGAAATACCGGCCCTTCCAGGGGCTATAAGGCCCTCCGCCTGCAGCGTCTCACCTCATTATGCCCCTGGGCAGTCTGGTATTTCCCAATAATGCCCACCCTGTGGGTATTATTGCTTACTTGGAACTGCACACTGCATTTATCTCAGGCTATTTTCCTTTCTGTTTCAAGTTAAGTTTTAAAGGAATGCTGTCAACCTTTTTTGGCATCATACTATTCGTAGTTGAAAACCCACACTTTATGATTGCATACCTTCTTTAAATTCATAGATGTTGGTTGTTTTATCTACTTCCTTTCTTAGTAAAACTGAAAAGCATGCCAATGGTGTATTTTGTTTTGTTTCAAATCCTTGGTGCACTCTTACTGCGTACTTCCTGAACATTAGGAAGACCCACTAAACAGTGCATCCACTGATGATGTAATAGTCTCCCCCACTGCATCATAGGTGGCTAGACTGAGTGCTGGGTCAATAAGACATGGACAAAACCAGTGCCATGTGGTTCCTACAAAACAGCGCAGTCCAAAACAGTGCAACATTAAATAAGTAAACTCTGAAACTATGTACGCTGTTATGCCTGTGTGGTTTTTGACCATGCATATGTTCTGTTGCAGTTTTGTCTGGACACCACTAGATTGTTGTGGGTGTTCCCCACTCCAGGAGAGATGCAGTGGGATTTAATCAAGGACTGTAAACAAACATGTTTATGTGTAGTAACATCAGCATGGTGTGCAGCCTTTTTATCAATTTTAAAAAGAAAAAGAACAATCATAATCAAACTGACCAGCAACATTAGCAAATTCTACATAATGTGAGCAATCACAAAAAGTGTTTTTTTAAACTACAGACACACTGAGGCCTAAAGAGGATTGGCAGTGTCCCTTTAATTTTAGTTTATTCCTATATTTGTCAAAACCTGTGCTGCTGCATCCCTTTCAGTGAGTCAATCCCTTCTTCTCACAAGCCCCTGCTGGCAAAGTTATCCTTTTCTTCCATCCTCTTCATCTTTGTTGTTGTTTTTCATGGCTCTCCTCAGATCTCTCCTTCCTCCTTGGTCAACTCCCTCTCATCTCTTGGCTCCCATGCTACCTCCACTGAGCTCACCTTCCTTAGAGATTTCAATTTCAATTTTCTCTCCCCTGCCTCTATGCCCACATGCCATAAGACTGAGTCCTTGAACCTCTCATGATTAATCACAGAGCCCACCCAATTCAGTTCTCACTCCCCTAACCATTTCCTCCTGGACTGGATACTTTCCTTCCACCCTATGTCACCGTTGGTGCAGGCAGTCTTCGAGACTCCTTCAGTGACCACTGTCTAACCTACTATGTCAGGAAAGTGCATGCCCTCCAGTCTGCCCCCAAATACCTATAGTATAGGCCTCTTGGGTCACGTGACACTGAAGCCTCTAAATAACCTTGTTGCCTCTGATTGGTCCCCATCTACTCAGCCAAGGACATTGATACAGCCCTCTTACTCTTCATTGCCATTTTAACAGTACTTGAAACACGCACACCTCCCCTTAGAAACTCCAGGCTTAAACACTCCCACCAACCTGGATTACATATGTCCTTATCAATTTGTGTAAGTCCCAGGACCTGCTTGGGCATGTTACAAGTCCTCCGATCCCTCTTTGACCTTCTGTACTACAGGTCACTCAGGAACTCCTGTACAAAGGCTGCCCAGACAGCAAAGGCCCTCTTCTTCAAGCCCAACCTCTAGTCCGGTCTAAACTCCCCATCAAAATTCTGGAAGGTTAACTATTTGATCCCCAGACCAGTCCACCTACACTCCCACATCCTCCTGGTGAATAACTCACTGGTCTCTTAACCTAGTACCGGGTCATAACCATGCACATAAATCCACACAAAGCAGGAGCGTGTTACGCATTAGAGCGACAGGGGAATATCAGCGATGCGATACAATTGCTGTCCCCTGTTGCTCACCAGGAAGGAGGAAGTTTATGTGGGCACTGCGGTTACGTGCTCAGTTGAGCCGCTCCCATGGTGGAGTGGCTAGAGCACCTGACCCTGCAGTGCGTGGGTAGGGGTAATCAGTTTGATTTCCTGCTAGGGAATCTCTTAGTTTTTTTTTCCTTCCCCAGTGTCCACATCCCCTTGGAGTAGATTATATTAGTTCTGGGGTGTGGGTTGAAGGCCCTGCAAAACAAAAGAACAGCTATCTGTTGTTTGCGGTGTTTCTTTCTGTGTGGTGGTCACATGCATGGTATTATCTGTGACATTATGACTCCATACCTCTAACTCCCCACCGTTATTGTTCATGTTAACAAATTCTTCACAACCCTTGCACTACCCTGACATCCATCTCCTGATCATAATGTCTCTCTCACACCCCACTCGCCAGAAGCTTCCACTTCCCTCCAGTTTCCTTCCAGGAAGTCTTTCATGCCCTTATGTCACTTTACCCTTCCAAATCTAGCCCTGACAGTCAGAATCCTAAGAAATATAAGGAAATGCAGTGGGGCAAAGATAGGAGGCATGTCAAACTTCCCTAAGAGAAGCAGGGAAGGCAGTAAGTCAGGCAAAGGCCCAAATCGAGGAAACACTAGCATGAACAGTAAAGAAGGGGACAAGACTTTCTATAGATACATTAGTGAAAGGATAAAGTCCAGAGTGGGTATTGCTAAGATCAAAGGGGATAAGGAGAAGTGTTGAGGAGGACCAAGGAAACATCTATTCTAAATAGATACTTTTCTCAGTATTTACTGAGGAGAAGGTAGGGCATGACCCACAGCTCAGCACCATGGACACAGGGGGAGGGAGGTGTGCACTAGTCCCTTCACAAAAAGGGTTCTGCAAGAGCTCACTAAACACAGGGTGGACAAGCAATGGAACCTGATGGCATACATCCCAGGGTACTGAAGAAGCTAAGACTGGAACTTGCACAGCCATTAGCAAAACTGTTTAGTGAGTCTCTGAGCAGTGGAGAGGTCCCAGAAGACTGGAGAAGGGCTCATGTGATTCTGCTCCACAAACGTGGTAGCAAGGAGGGGGCAGGGAACTACAGACCAGTCAGTCTTACCTCAGTAGTGGGCAAGATTATGGAGGCACTCCTTAAGGAAAGGATAGTGCAATACCTGGAATCCATAGGAGCACAGGATCCAAGACAGCATGGGTTTACAACAGGAAGCTTCAGTCAAACTATACTCATAGATTTCTTTGATTGGATAACCAGAGTGGTGGACCAAGGGGGTGCAGTTGATGTCGCCTACCTTGACTTCAGCAAAGCTTTTGATACTGTTCCACAGAGAAGATTGATCAATAAGCTGGGTAGGCTCATGGTTGGTCAGAGGTTGGTCAACTGGGTGGCAAACTGGTTGGTGGGAAGAGAATAGAGAGTGGTGGTAAATGGTATACAGTCAGAAGAGATGCAAGTCACAAGTGGGTATCTCAAGGATTAGTCCTAGGGCCAGTCCTCATCAATATCTTCAACAGTGACATTGCAGATGGACTGGAGGGTAAGGTTTGTCTGTTTGCAGATAACACCAAGATCTGCAACAGAGTAGATGATCCAATTAGGTGGGGAGAATGAGAAGAGCTCTGGATAAACTGCCAAAATGGTCAGAAGAGTGGCAACTGGTGTTTAACACAAAGAAGTGCAAGATCATGCACATAGGGAAGAGAAACTATGAAGCCACCTCTAGGTTGGGAGGGGAGTTGCTGGTAATCACAAGGGAAGAAAAGGACTTGGGCATCATCATCACAGATGACCTGAAATCATCCAAACATACCACTAAAGCAGTAGGTAAGGCTAGAGGGATATTGGAGTGTATTAGTAGGGGTATCGCAAGTCTGATGAGGTAATAATCCGTCTTTACAAGACACTGGTTAGGCCCCATCTGGAGTACTGCATGAAGTACTGGAGGCCACACCTGCACAAGGACATTAACAAAATGGAGGCAGTCCAGAGAAGAGCAACCAAAATGGTACAGGGACTGCATCAGAAAACATATGAGGGCAGATTAACGGAGCTCAATATGTATAGCCTAGAGCAAAGAGGAGAGAGGTGATATAGAAACATAGGAACATAGAAGTGACAGCAGATAAAGACCCCAAGGCCCATCCAATCTGCCATTTCTTTTCTACCTTATGAATGTGCCATCGGCCTTTGCTCTGTCAATGACCTATCTATTCATACTCATCTTTATTGCTTCCTTATGCTCTCTCCCATGCCTGTTTGAAGCCCTGTACTGTATTCATAGCCACCACTTCCTGAGGTAAGCTGTTCCATGCATCCATCACCCTTTCTGTGAAAAAGAACTTCCTACATTACCCTTTAATTGGCCTCCTCTAATCTCATGCAGTGTCCTCTTGTCCTTCTATTTTTCTTATATTTAAACATGTTAGACTCTTTCACCTTTGTTAATGCCCTTAAGGTGTTTGATTGTTTCGATCATATCACCTCTCTCCCACCTTTTGCTCTAGGGTATACATATTGAGTTCAGTTAATCTGTCCTCATGTTTTCTGATGCAGTCACCGCACCAGTTTGGTTGCCGTTCTCTGGACTGTCTCAGTTTGATTAATGTCCTTGTGAAGGTGTGGCCTCCAATACTGCACAGTACTCCAGATGGGGCCTAACCAGTGTCTTGTAAAGAGGATTATTACCTCCTCTTCTGACTTGTGATACCCCTACTAATAAACCCCCATCCCCTAACCTTACCTACTGCTTTAGTGGTCTGCTCAGATGATTTCAGGTCATCAGTGATGATGATACCAAGTCTCTTTCTTCCCCTGTGACTGCCAGCAACTCCCTTCCCAGACTATAGGTGGCTTCAGGGCTTCTCTTCCCTATGTGCATGATCTTGCACTTCTTTGCATTAAACCCCAGTTGCCACTCTTTTGACCATTTTGCCAGTTTATCCAGATCTCTTCTCATTCTGCCCACCCCATCTGGATCATCTACACTGTTGCAGATCTTGGTGTCATCTGCAAACTGATGAACCTTACCCTCCAGTCCATCTGCAACGTCACTGTTGAAGATATTGAAGAGGACTGGCCGCAGGACTGACCCCTGAGGTACCCCATTTGTGACTTGCATCTCTTCTGACTGCATACCATTTACCACCACCACTTTCTTTTGTGCCCATCAACCAGTTTGCCACCTAGTTTCATAGGTTTCATAGGTTACTACAAGCCAGAAGGCAAAAGTTCATAATGCTTGCCATTTAATTTTACTAAGAGTTTATACAAAATTTGGTAGAATTAGTCATCATCGAATCCAAGATAATTTTAAAATGGTCCATACTTGGACTATCTACCACTAGGGTTGGAAGGCTATTCCACATTGGAATAGTTCTTAAACTGAACCAGTATTTCCTTCAGTGGGTGTACCACTTGATCATCAACAGTCGTTTGTTATGTTTCCGGTGACTGACTCTAAGTTCTGATTTAATTAGCCCTAGTCCTGTTGCAAGGGCAGAATCCCTTAATGAACTATTCATAAAACACAAATCTCTCCTCGGTCTTCTATAGTTTAAGGTATACATGTTCAGAAGTTTAAGCCTTTCTTCATAAGTTTTTCCCTCCATGCCCTTAATAGCCCTTGTGAATCTTCATTGGACCTTTCCGATTTTCGAGATGTCATCTTTTATGTAAGGGGACCAAACTTGGATACAGTGTTCAAGATGAGGCCTAACCAAGGCAGAAAACAGTGGCAAAAGTACATCCTTCGAATGACTGGCTACATGTCTAAGAATACAGTTTAGGTTCTGGCTTGCCCTGTTAACTTGGGTGGAACAATGAGTTTTAAATTTTAAGTCAGGAGTAACCAGTATTCCTAGATCCTTCTCTTGAGTAGTTTTGTGTAGTATTTCTGTCCCCAGTTTATATTGAAAATGTTGATTATGGGTACCCAAGTGCATTATTTTACATTTATTATTATTCAATGCAAGCTTACTAGCATGGGACCAACATGAAATTTGATCCAGACAATCCTGAAGAGCAGATCTTGCATTAATATTATTAACTATAGTGCCTATGCGACAAACGTTGGCAAATTTCAACATCCAGCTATTATCATTATCAATGTTTAGGGTGGAAACATATGCATTGAATAGACAAGGTCCCAACACAGAACCTTGGGGAATACCACTTGAGATCAGGGCCCAATTTGACAGTTGTCCATTAATAGTGACTCTGTTTCCTTCCCTCTAGCCAATTACCAATCCAGTTTATAATATTATTATTAAGATTGAATGCCCTTAGTGTGTCCAGAAGCTTGATGTGCGGCAACTTATCGAGGACTTTGACAAAATCCCCCAAAAAACAAATCCACTGGATTGCCTTCATCAACAGCACAAATAACCTTATTATAAAAAGTTAATAGATTAGTTAGGCAAGATCTAGAATTCGTAAACCCATCTTGAAGAATGTCAGATTGCTTACTACTATGCATATGTTCCAATATAAAGCCTTCAATGAAACTTTCCAAAATTTTCCCAGTGGCAGAGGTAAGGCTACTAGGTTTGTAGTTTTCAAGTTTATTCTTTGGGCCTTTTTTGTGAATAGGAACCACGGTTGCTACTTTCCAGTCATAAGGAACTTCTCCAGAGTCTAATTAATGTTAAAAAAATGTTAGTTAGGGGCAAATAGATATACTCTGCAAGTTATTTTAATACCCTTGGATGGAATTCATCTGGACCAGAGGATTTATTGATGTTAACTTGTTTCAATACATCTTTTGATTGGATTTTGAATTATCCTGGTTCAGAGGTCTCACGTGTACTCATTCTAGTTGGTACGTTTGTAGTAAACACCGAAGAAAAGTATTGATTTTGTAGATCTGCTGCCTCCTGATTATTAGCTAAGGTACCTATGTTTGTAATTAATGGTCCTATAGTATTTGATTTCCCCTTAACTTTATTAATATGAGAAAAAACATTTTTTGTTGTATTTAACCCTTGATGCCAAATGCAACTCAAATTGAGATTTTGCTTTTGTAATCATATTTTTAATGTTTTTTAATAGCTCCCTATATTTTATGTTAAGATGGGAAAACCCCTTTTTTATTTGTTTAAATAGTTTATTTTTCTTATTAATTAGGGCTTTTATTTTAGGATTCATCCAACCTGGAGTTATATTGTATTTGGTGCCATATAATTTTTTTGTTGGGATGTTAGTTTTAATTAGATGCTTTAATTTGTTGATGAACAGACACCATTTGGATTCAACAGACAGGTTGGTAAATAATTCAGGCCATTCCCAACAATCTAACTTGCTTTTCATATTATTAAAATTTGCTTTATTAAAATCCAAAACTCTGGTAATACCAGTGGCAGTTTGTGTTTTCCCATCTGATATCAAAAAATGAATAGTATTATGATCACTGTTTCCCAATGGAGCCTTTATTTTAATGTTAGATAAGCAATGAGCAGAATTTATTAATATGAGATCTAATATATTCTCATTCCTCATAGCATATTGGACCAATTGCTCAAACCCCAATTCATTGAATAAATCTAAGTAAAGTCCATTGATTTTAGTTACTCGGATGCCAATGCCAGTTTATACTACATAAATTGAAGTCACCCATAATCATGATGTTATTAGCTGGGTCAAGATTCCCAATGTAATGTAGTGTAACAATTCAGCATTGTTATTGGGGTCATGGGGGGGGTTCGATACACCAAACCAAGGGTAATTGGAGGACCCATGTAAGGAGTTAATTTAACCCAAAGGGTTTCCAGATTGGTATTAACTAAAATTTCTTCACTCACAATTGTTTCATGGATGTATATAGCTACACCACCACCTTTTCTATGGCCCCTATTCTTAAAATAAACATTGTAGCCCTAAATGTTTTTGTCCCAGGAATCTTTTGCATCCCACCAAGTTTCTGTGACTAGGGCAATGTGTATGTTATTAGTGCTGAAAGTAGTAGTTTAAATTCAGCAGATCTTTGCTTAAACTTTTGGCATTGATTAATACCCCAGTTGACCAACTTCTGACTCACCCTGAGCCTACCCAGCTTATTAATCAATCTTCTGTGTGGAACAGTATCAAAAGCTTTGCTGAAGTCAAGGTAGGTGACATCAACTGCTCCCCATGGTCCACCACTCTGGTTACCCAGTCAAGAAATCTATGAGATTGGTTGACAGGACCTTCCTTTGTAAACCCATGCTGTCTTGTATCTTGTGCTCCTATGGATTCCAAGTGTTGCACTACCCTTTCCTTAAGAAGTGCCTCCGTAATCTTGCCCACTAATGAGGTAAGACTGACTACTGCATAGTTCCCTGCCTCCTCCCTGTTACCACTCTTATGGAGCAGGATCACATGAGCCCTTCTCCAGTCTTCTGGGGCCTCTCCTGTGCTCAGTGACTCACTAAACAGTTGTGATAATGGCTCCGCTAGTTCCAATCTTAGCTTTTTTAGTACCCTGGGATGTATGCCATCAGGTCCCATTGCCTTGTCCACCCTAGAGCTTATCGAGCTCTTGTAAGACCCTTTCTTTTGTGAAGAGGCTAGTGCACACCTCCCTCCCTGTGTGTCCATGGTGAAGCTGTGGGCCCTGCCCTACTTTCTCTTCAGTAAATACTGAAGCAGTATCTATTTAGGATAGATGCTTTTACATGGTCCTCCTACTCACACACCCCTTATCCCCTTTGATCTTTGAGAAAAACAGTCAAACATCTTAAGGGCATTAACAAGGTGAAAGTCTCTAACCTGTTTCAATATAAGAAAAATAGCAGGACAAGAGGACACAGCATGAGATTAGAAGGAGGCCAATTAAGGGGTAATGTGACAAAGTTCTTTTTCATAGAAAGAGTGGTGGGTGCATGGAACAGCCTCCCTGAGGAAGTGGTGGATATGAATACAGTACAGGGCTTGAAACAGGCATTGGATAGCATAAGGGAGCAATACAGATGTGTATGAATAGATAGGCCATTGACAGAGTAAAGGCATATGGCACATTCATAAGGTAGAAAAAAATGGGCAGACTGGATGGGCCTTGCAATTCTTATCTGCCGTCAATTTCTATGTTTCTGTGTTCTATGTAATTGTTCCTTGGGGATAGAAATTATTTTTTTTTATTTGTTAACTGGGTAGGGACACTGGGCAAAAGCCCTTCTTCCAGTCCGACCTGGACAAAAAGCATATAACAGTAAAGGACAAAATACATACAATACAATAAATGTATAATCATCAATTTCTCAGCAATCAAACATGTCAAACATTATCAGTGCAAATTGCTAAGGTTAATAAATATTGTATGAATCTAGATTTAAACCCTGAGAATGAGTTAATGGTTCTCAAAAAAAGGGGTAATTCATTCCAGAGGTTAGGGGCCTGACATTCAAAGGTGCGAAAACCATACTTGTTTTTAGTGGAATGGGCTACCAGAGCTATAACCTGATTCATTTTTAGATTGGCTTGAACTTCTCAAACTAAACATGATGTGGATGGCAACTCTATAGCAGTAAACTGTTCCTGTCTATAGGCTTTGATGAGAGTAGTGAATGCAGAGTCTCATACTCATAGCAATTATAGTATTACACGTTATTGAAGATCGACACTAGCATACGAAATTGACGTTTTCATTATACGATTGCCAAGCTTCTTCAGAGGACTTGAAGAAGCTTGCGTCGGCCCCAGTAACGTCAGTTTTTTATTGTGCCTAGTGTTGGTCTTAATAAACGTGTATTGTACTTTCGTATGGTTGCTTTGCGGGTGCTGGACTCTGTATTTTTCACTGTTCGAAATTTTTTTTCCAAGCACCGCAGTTATTCCTGGTGCTCCTTTGTCTCTCACTCAGTGGGGCATTTTTTAGTATTGATGTAGAGTAGTGCATACATCCCCCCTTTTTGGGTCCTATACATTTTTAAATCAAGGAATATGATGGGATAATATGGCAGGCTAAGGGGAAGCTGGAATATGTAGGGGTGAGTATTAAGATGGTCAAATGGCTCACTAACTGGCTGAGGGGCAGGCAGCAATGGGTGGTGGTAGAGGGGAAACCCTCATCACCAAGAGAGGTAACAAGCGGGGTGCCACAGGGATTGGTACCGGGACCAGTGCAGTTTGAAATATTCAAAGCAGATATCTCACACGGGACCCAGAGTAAGATCAGTCTATTTACAGATGATACTAAGATGGGAGTTGTGGTGGACGACATTGAGAGGTAGAAGGGACTGCAGGATGACCTGACTAAACTATAGGAGTGGTCGGAAACATGGTAGTTGGGGTTCAATGCCAAGAAGTGCAAAGTGCTGCACTTAGGGGATAAGAACCAGAGAGGATCAATCAGCTGGGAGGATTACAGTTGGGGAGCACAGAGGAGGAAAATGACCTAGGGGTGATAATAATGGGGAATATAAGCAACTCAGCTCGGTGCAAAAAGGCAGCAGTGAAAGCCAACAAGATGCTGGACTGTACAGCGAGGGGAATCTCCTCTAGAAGTAGTGAGGAGATCCTTCCCTTGTACAGGTCACTGGTCAGGCCACACCTGGAATACTGTGTGCAGTACTGGTGCCCATTCCTGAAGAAGGACATCAGATTATTGGAGGGGATGCAGTGCATAGCGACTAATATGATCCAGGGTTTGGAGGGGAAATCCTACGAGGAAATGCTGAACACGCTTATCATGTATTCCCTGGAGGAGAGGAGGGATAGGAGATATATGATTGAGACCTTTAAGTACCTTAAGAGGATAAACAAGACTAATACTGGGGAGATATTCTGGATCAGAAGAGGGAGGTATATAAGAGGGCATCATCTGAGGCTGGAGGGGGGAAATTCAGGAGGGAAGTCAAGACAGTTGTTCACTGAACAGGTGGTAGACAAGTGGAACACCCTACCTGAGGAAGTAGTTACCTTTAGGATGGTGGGCTGTTTCAAGAGGATGGGACAGAGTGGGAGGAGATGGCTGGAAGGAGGGAGAGAAGGGTGGGGCAGCTGCAAGTTGAGGGCTAGCTGCATAATCGAGCAGACTCAATAGATCATGAGGCCTGTTTCTGCTGGCATTTCATATGTTCGTATGATCTCACTGGGGTGTATTGTATATTTAAAACATAAACAGTCACTCTCACTCTCTAACCATTTAACAAGAACACAAACTGTTCCACAGTACCCCTCAAATGACTAATATGTCATCAACAAAGTGCCGCCACAAATCCAGATATTGAATAAATAGATTTGGCAGCATAACTGATACATTCTCTCCACTGCTTAACAAAACATTTGCTTAGCTAGGGCCATGGTTGCCCCCATGGCAAATACCTACCTGCAAATAGTGCTTGTTTTGAAATAAAAAAAAAAAAAAAACATTTTTAGTAAGTATACATTTTGCTAGTATGATGAGGTACCAAGTAGGAGTTCTACTTTCTACTTCCATTCTCAGTTCAAGAAATGTTCCAGAGCTTGCAACCTCCACCCCTCCATATTGGTATAACTGTATAGAGGGACCCCATGTCTAATGTGGCAAAAAAAAAAAAAAAAAAAATTTTCATGCATATCTATATTTTCCATTAGATTAATGATGTCTGTGAAGTCTCTCACATACCAGTGGAAGCCCTTTACAAATTGCTATAGCTGGCAATCCAGGAACATGGAGAGTGGTCCCGTTAACCACCCCTATTGGAGATGATCGGTCTCCCTGGTGGTTTTTGTACCTGTTTGCAGATTTTCGGGAGGATATACTGCAGATAATGTGGGTAATAGGGTCTGCCACTGTAAGGGCTCTCTATGTTTCTTCAATTATATATCCCTTTACAAATTCTCTACTTAGCAATTCATCTATACATTGTTTAAACTCCAGCACACAAGAGCTATCACTTTTTTCATAATATCCTATATCAGAAACCTGACGCTCTATTTCTTCCACATAGTCTTTGATATTAAATGTTAACTACTGCCCTGCCTTTATACTTTTATTATTAGATAAGTTCACTACTGCTTCCCTTTCTGCCTTACTACAATTCCGTCCTACTGTCTCAATGGGCATATTTTTAAGTTGTTCTAAATGATATTCACACTTCTTCAAGAATGTAGAGACAGTAGGATTGTAAATTAGACAAAACTGGGATCTAGTTCTAAGTGTCCTTTATAAACAACATCACCTCATGCTACCCTTTCTATTCCCTCCCCTCCACCTCCACAGGGCCATAACCCTCATACAGACATTTAAAAGTTAAATTCCATCCAGCCCAGTAGTGTGGAGGACTGAGGCATCATGCCTTACTTCCTGAAATGCTAGCAACCCATGTTTATGATCGAATGAGTTGTTGGGGATCAGCCGGAAGGGAGAGGATCAAGCATCCAGAGGACAGCTCTCCTCTCCCGGGGGAGAGTGGGAGCAGTGATCAGCACTTGCCTGGACTCTAGCAGTGGATGGGGGCTGGCACATCAAGTCCTGAAACATAGGGGGTGGAGGCAGAGCAGATGCCCAGTGGGCTGTATATATGAAGCATGCACAGCTCAACTATTGACATCATTGCACGCTGTCGTGACTGCACTCGGGGGGGGAGAAAAACACAGGAAAAACAGCTGACCGATAGACTAACACCTGTCTGTGACAGGGCAGAATAGGTCTCTATCCCATTTGTTATGGAGAAAGTGTTTAAGTGCAATGATCTGTTCTGTCCTTTCTTGGCTATTTGTCTGTCTGGTTGCTTAACCAAATTTTCCTGTGAGACTTCGAGTTGATCAACCGACAATCTCAGAATTCTTTGTCTCTCATTGTATCTCAGTTTTCCCTTGCTGTCTGTCTTTTCCTCCCTTGCATACCTGCTAATATAAAACACATGGGATTCATTGCATGGAAATGTAACTGATATTGAGATCCCTTTATTTAGAAAATATATAGCATTACTGTTGAAATGTATCTAATTATAATGTATGGTAGAACTGTTAACCTTAGAAATCATCATTTCCTAAGGCTGTTAACTCTCGATGTGATGTAGAAATGTTAACATATCAATGCTTCGTCACATCGATAGAGTTCTTTAACAAGGAATCGATCTCACATGTCTGCGTACCTCTTTAGGCAGGGAACCGATGGATGAAGCGGCGGTTTGGGAAGGACTGAAGGGCGAGGCGGTGACTTTCAAAAAGTAAGCCATTTACTTTTTAAGTGGGACCATATACTATAAAATAATGTATGGTCCCTCTATACGGCAACGGTCACTGTTAACGGTTCTGAGGTTGCCATGAGCGAGAAACCTCTTGAGCTCGCTCTGAGGTTTACACGGTCACCCGGCAACCTCTAGACAGTTAACAAACCAGTTACCAATAGAGAACATACATTATCCTCTGTATAATTTGAGATGATTGTAAAAAGCTAATGGAAAACTCCAGGGGTTACTTGAGTGCAAATGTTTGAGCCTTTTGCAAAAGCTGTGTAAAGGGGGCCTCAAGAAGCACAATGTGTTCTAGCAGCTCCTGAAACTTATAAGAATAGAACACTTGCAAAAACAGGATGTTTGCCAAGAATCGGGATTGAAAAGACTTAGAAAAGACCTAAGCTGCAACTATAAGAAAGATTAGCAGAACAAGGGACACTGAGACTGAAAGAAAATGTTATTTTATGTTGCCTTTGTAAATAGTTATACTGAATAAGTTTATGTTATGATACTGCTAGTAAAATAAATATTTTAGTGAATTCTACAACTGCTTCTGGTTTTCCTATGCTTCCTGACCTGTGCCTCGATGACTCTGTCCACTGCAGGCTCCACACCCAGCTAATGTGACACCTCCGAAACTGCATGAGGTGAATCCCAGCAGATGCTGGAGTGACAGGACTAGGGGGGACTGGTGGATAGGGAAAGGTCATCAGGGGGTGCATAAAGATATAAGGGGAAAAAAATTTAAATTCCATGCAAACCTATGCAGATCTACTGTGACAGAAAAATACTTAATACCACAAGTAGGGGAATGGACAATCCCACGCTTAACACACTTTCTTCTGCACTAGTAAGTGTAGAATTAGAAATATTGACAATAGGAATGGAGTCCTGCTGTGGTGGGGGAGGGGGGATTCAAGTTTGTATCAGGAGTATATTTATGCTACAGAAATTAGTATGGAGAATTTTAAGAATGCATTTAAAGTGATATTGCACTAAGTAATTTTAACATACAGCAGCATGGACTTCGCATCAAGTGTTTTAATATATTATTCTGATGTAATGCATTCACTTCTAACTGATTGGTGATAGTGTAATCATTAACATATTTAGAACTATAAATTAAGGGCATGCTTGGATGCAACAAATGGCTCAGAAGAATCCTGGTAGTCACCAGGTGAAACATCAGTTTTCTGTGGGGAGCCGTGATGTCACTAAGTGCTGCATCCAGCAGTAGCACCCGCATTTGGAATGGGTATTGAGTTTTGATTTACACACTGTAATTTAAAAACAGTAAGCTTTTTCACAAAAGTCATTTTGCGTGACCTTTGTTGCTCTGGGTGCTATCCTGTTTTGCACTGCTTGAATTTTTAGATTTTAGCACTGCAGCTCTTTTCCTGGTGCTCAAACTTTTTGTTTGTGACTATTACTGTTTATAATATCTCTGCCATCATTTCAGGGCTTTCAATATAGCATAAGTTGACTTTTCTTAGCTGCATGGATCACTGTATATATTCAAACACAAATAGTATTTCTATAAATAATGGTAAATAATAAATAAAACTTACTTTTTTTAAAGAACTGTAGGGAGAGAGAGAGAGAGACAATAGGGCAGTCTAGGGAGGGACATGCACTCATACTGTAAAATCTGGCTTCCAGTAGTGTGGCTCTGAAGTTTACTAGAGGTTATTTTTCAGCCTGGCTGCTAAAATACTGCAAGCTATAGCCAAAACAGAAGGGCTCACACATTCATGAAAAGTGTCATAGATGGTGGATGGAAAAGACTACCACCTTAGACTTTTGAAAAGTGCCCCAAGAATGCCTTAGTCACAGACGAATGGCTGAACGCTTGGTCCCATGAATCTTTAGGTTGTCTGCTTCACTACAAGTGATTTGACAGTGTGTTGACGTGAAGGGAGGAAGACTGGGGCAATTTCATTTCATTAATAACTTCCGTGTTAGAGGCAGACCTGCAAGTTCAGTTATATACAGAAACTAGCAGGTCAGACTTGACCTATTCACCCTTCAAATGACAAAATTCAGTTTTTGGTTTAAATCGCTTCAGTAGACTGTTGTACAAAGCTTGATATTCCAGATATTATGAGTTTGTTAAACTCAAAAACACTGCCCCCTACTTAATGGTGCTACAGTCATTCCATTGACCAACAGGGAGGGAAGATATCTAGGGACTTACAGGCTGATCTGTTCCTGAACTCTCTTTTGATAGATTAGAAGAATACATACCTCCCTATGTATAGCTGGTTTGTGATGTCACATTCGTCTATGTAACAGGGACAAGAGGTCACAGCTGAAGTAATGGATGGGCCAGTTAGCTTTTGGAGCCACGTGGGGCTGAGCTCAGATAGTGTAGGATGGAGGCCTAAGCCAAAGGTAGGGCCTAGAGGCCCAGGAGTCTATTTTATAGATAAGAAAAATATATACTCCAGCATAGTTTAGTCTTCAAAATGTACTATGTAGGTATAATTTGACTTCCTCCCACTACGCTACACTTTAAGCTAATCTTTTATTCTCATACTACTGTATATTATTCGTTATGTATGCTGCCTTTTCATGTTTTATGTACCATCTGATGATCCTGTGGTTTTAATTGTTAACTCACCCACTGTGTTGTATTCTGTTCTATCCAGGATCTCCTTGCAAATGAGCGTTGCTCAGTGGAGCTTTTTCCTAATAAAATGAATAAATAAATAAATATAAACCCAGTTTGTGCGTCAAGTTCATCAACATATTAGGGAAAAGAGGTTACAGCTGGGGGAATTGGTGGCTAGTCAACTTTTTGAGTCATGTCGGCTGAGCCCAGATAGTATGGGGTTGATGACTGAGCCAAGGTAGATCTAGAGGCTAGGAGTAACCCATCTGGACACTGAATCTGGTGATAGCTAGTCCAGCCCTCCCTTTAAGTTACAATACTAGCCCAGTGGACAGGCAGGGTGCCGCATGCCCGTGCCCAGTGTTTTAGTGTCACTTTGACAGAGCATTTATTTATTTATTGAATTTTTGTTAACCAGGTAGGCCCACTGAGACTAGAAGTCCCTTCTTCAGGGGTGACCCCGTGGGGGGGGGGGCGTTACAGATAGTAACCATCTGAAACTGAACCAGATTAAGCTGTTGGTGGTATTTTTAGTGAATGGGGGAAATGTGGCCAGGACGCTGGGGAAATTCCCTTGCTCTTTTCGAGAAGTGCCATGGGATCTTTAACATCCACCTGAACTACCACCAGAACAGGAAGATGGGACCTCGGTTTGATGTCTCATCTGAAAGACGGCACCTCAGGAGTACAGCACCCACCTCATGCTGCACTACAGTGTCATGGTGTGGGGATAGAACCCACAGCCTTCTGATCTTCCACCCTTAGAACGAGTGTGCAACTTGCTGAGCCACTGGCAATGGCAGAAAATAAAATAAAACAAAATGGTTATTTTAAATGCACGCTGAAAACCGAGTTAAAAATCTATGCTTCAACCTTAGATCTTCTTCAGGAAATATCTAAAAGAGAAAAAACAAAGTTTGTGTCTTTTTTTTGTCTCTCTTTAGATATTTCCTGAAGAAGACCTAAATCGAACATAGATTTTTAATTATATTTTCCATTTTGTTTTGCTTTCAGACCACATGCTGGCGCAGCACCTTGTTTTTGTTTTTACATTTTGTATGGTAGAAAATGATGTAAATCCTTTATACCAATAATTTTACATAATATTGATACAGTATATCATTTTTAAACTTTCTCAACTAAGATTGACATATAATTAATCAAAATATACCAAAAATAGAAACATAGAAACATAGAATTTGATGGTAGATAAGAACCGCTTGGCCCGCCTAATCTGCTCATTTTCCTACCTAACAGATAAGCTGCAGATCCCTGGTTAACCAACAGCTTACTTCCTCCTACCCCCCACTAGGATTGCCTTACGTCTGTCCCATGCATTCTTGAATTCCCCACTGTTCTTGACTCCACAACCTCCTCAGGAGGCTGTTCCATGCATCCACAACTCTCTCGTGAAAAATACTTCCTCACATTACCTCTGAGCCGTCCCCCCTCTATCTTCAAATTGTGCCCCCTTGTTCTTGCACATCTCTTTTTCTGAAAGATGCTACCCTCTTGGACTTTGTTGATTCCCTTGAGGTACTTGAAAGTTTCTATCATGTCCCCTCTCTCCCTTCTTTCCTCAAGGGTATACATATTAAGCTCCTTTAGTCTTTCTTCGTATGTCTTCTGGTGCAGACCCTGCACCATTTTGGTTGCCCTCCTCTGGACAGCCTCCACTCTGTCTATGTCTTTGCGGAGATGGGGTCTCCAGAACTGCACACAGTACTCCAGATGGGGTCTCACCAACTGTCTGTACAGAGGGATAACAACTTCCTGTTTTCTACTATTGATGCCTCTTCCTACGCATCCCAGTATCCCCCCAGCCTTCCTTACTGCCTTCTCACATTGCTTGCCCATCTTTAGGTCATCTGATATAATTACCCCCAGGTCCTTTTCCATTTTACTGTTGTCAATATCTACCCCCCATTGTGTACTCTTCCCCGGGGTTTTGTTTCCATGTGCATTACCTTGCACTTCTTTGCATTGAGTCTGAGCTGCCATACATTTGACCATTCCTCCAACCTTGCCAAGTCCCTTCTCATCCTTTCCACTCCATCTTGTGTATCAACCCTGTTGCAGATCTTTGTATCGTCTGCAAAGAGACATACTTTTCCTCCCAGTTCCTCTGCAATGTCACTTATAAAGACATTAAAAAGGACCGGTCCCAGTACTGAACCCTGCGGTACCCCGCTAGTAATCCTCCTTTCTTCACTGTGCACTTCATTTACTACTACACTTTGCGTCCTGTTGTCTAGCCAATTTTTTATCCAGGCTACCGCCTTAGGGCCCACTCCAAGGCTGGCTAACTTGTGTATTAATCTTTTGTGTGGGACTGTATCAAATGCCTTGCTAAAATCTAGGTAGGCCATGTCCACAGCCCCTCCCTGATCTACTACTTTGGTCACCCAGTCAAAGAAATCCATTAGGTTTGTCTGACACGACCTTCCCATCATGAATCCATGCTTCCTTGGGTCCTGTGCCCCACTGGCCTGTAGGTACTCAACAATTCTTTCCTTCAGAAGTGATTCCATCATTTTCCCTACCACTGAGGTCAAACTAACTGGTCTGTAGTTTCCTGCCTCTGTCCTGCTCCCACTTTTGTGAAGAGGAATCACATCTGCCCTCCTCCAGTCCTCAGGTACCAACCCATCCTCCCATGATTTGTTAAAGAGAGTAGTCAGCGGTGTCACTAGTTCTACCCTTAGTTCTTTTACAATTCTTGGGTGAATCCCATTAGACCCCATTGCTTTGTCCACCTTCAATTTTATTAGTTCTTTCAGAACCCTTTCTTCTGTAAATGGACTGGTATCGACCCCCATCTTCATAGTGTTTCTCTTGTTTGGTTTAGGTACCTCCCCCTCCTCTTCCTTTGTGAATACTGAGCAGAAATATTTGTTCAGTATCCCTGCTTTTCACTGTCCCCTCACCCACATTCCTTCCCTTTATTAAGCCTCAGTATCCTCCTTTGGTCTTTCTTCACTCCCTAATGTCCTATAAAGGTCTTATCCCCTTCTTAACAGAATTGGCTATCCTTTCCTTGGTTTGGCCTTTGCTATTCTAACTGCCTTCCCAGCCTCTTTCTGCTTTAACTGATAAAGTTCTCTGTCCTGCTCCTTCTGTGTTTCCTTATATTTCCTGAATGCTGTCCTTTCTCCTTAACCTTCTCTGCCACCTCTTTTGAGAACCATAGCGTTTTTTCCTTCGTTGTGTTTTATTGATTTGCTTTACACAAAGGCTTGTTGCCCCTGTGATGGCTGTTTTGATTACTCCCCATTGTTCCTCCACTCCTCCTTCTTGCCTGTTTGCTAGTGCTTTTCTAAGGCACTCTCTCATTTTCCCAAAGTCAGCCCTCCTAAAGTCCAGTACTCTTGCTTTTGTATGGCTTGATTGTATGGCTGTGTTTATCGTGAACCACACTGTTTGGTGGTCGCTTGTTCCCAGATGGCTACCCACCTCTAAATCTGAGTTTCTTTCTCCGTCCCCATTTGAGAGTACCAGGTCTAAGATTGCTCCCTCCCGAGTGGGTTCCAATACTAGCTGTCTGAGGCATGCCCCCTGTAGGGCATCAAGAATGACCCTGCTCTTGGATGTGCCTGCAGCAAAGGTGCTCCAGTTAACATCTGGCATATTCAGGTCCCCCATCAACAATATCTCCCCTTTTTGTGACATTCTAAGGAAGCCTTCTATCATTTCATTGTCCATTCCCTCCCCCTGAGATGGGGGTCTGTATACAACCCCCGTGTGGATTGTGGTGCCATTTCCTGTCTCCAGGGTGACCCAGAGTGCTTCATCGGCTCCCTGTTTAATACTTTCATTTGTGTATTTATATTAGTTTTACTATCAGTACTGTATATCACGTCATTACTTCTTTCATATTTTGACATATGACATAGTAAAACAGCTATTAAAACATTTTTAATATAAACTAGTAAACTTTTCTGAATATTAGTTCCAAAGTAAAACTATTTTATGATTATCTGTGCAATTTTTAACCTTCTGTATCCTTATATTACCTTTAGTTACATCCCAAACAGCATCTCCCCTCAAGTAACCCCTTGATTACCATCGTCTTTATTAGTCATACAAGGAGGTACAGCACTGCGCTACTGAGGTTCCATCCTTTGGATAAAACATTAAATCGAGGTCCCATTTTTCCTGTCTCTGGTCACTGTCCCAATGGAGGTTAAGATCCCATGGAATTTATTGAAGAATATAGAGCAGAGGAATTTCATTGACAAAATTAAAAACAAAAAGCTACACAAGTAACAATTAAAATATTTTACATTACATCACAGGTTCTCTATTCAAAACTGTTGAAAAGAAGTAATATGCATATTGACATGAAACTACATGAAATACTAATGTGTGTGATTTAGAAAAATAAATCCTTCTGTCCCATACCGTATAATATGGCAAACGTGTAACCACCTGCCTATTCATCTCAAAAAGTTACTTGTGGAAGGCACAGGACATATTTTTCCAGAATGCATACCCCTTCCAAGATGGCAACTCTGAAACTCTTATTTGTATATCCCCACAAGTTACCCTCAGATCAGTATTTCCAAATCTTCACTTGATGCCAGTCATCATGTCTGCCACACAAAGAATTTAATTATTGTGAACTGTAATATCTTCTTTTTTCCACTGAGGCCTCAGACCCCCGCCCCCATACTGATGCCTTGTATTTTATTGATTGAAAAACATCATCAAAATATTTTTCTGCTTATAACTCGGCCACCATTGGAGCAAGATATGTGAAAATTAGCATGCACAATGTTTTGTAAAGGTACCAGTATTGGTTAAATGTGGAGAGATTTGGTTTCAAAATTTGAAAGATACAGGGGTTCAAAACTTCACTTCGTAGTTTGGGAAATTTAGTGAAAAATTTTTATTTATTTATTTATTCTTTTTTGTGCTTTGCTCCACTTGCCAGGCCATCTGCCCATTCACGGACCCCTCGACTGCAGCATCCCCACATGCGCTGCTCTTCCAGGACTCCATGGATTACCCCCCGTGGCGGAGATGTGGCACCTGGCCCTAAGGTGCCATGAACCATGGGATAGAGCGGGAGTTGGCTGGAGGAGCTCATTGCAGTCAAGTGATGGGCATCATGTAGGCAGTAGAGGCAGGCTTAGTTTTTCCCCGTAGGTGAGGGGTGGGGATGTGCAGTGACGCCAGTGTTTGTCCCGCCCCCTAGAATCCTTGCTGATGCCAGCTGCCGTGGCTCAGGGGTCCCCTGTGCTCCAGTGACATTCTGCACCCTCCCCTGGAGAAGAGAGCAGTCGTGGGATGCTCAATCCTCCTCCCCTGGCCAGCCACCAATTGCGAATCATTCCCAGACCCAGGTCACCAGCACCACAAGCAGATATTAAACCACTGCACGGTGGGCCAGCCCTTTGTGAAAACTTTCTAAAAGTGTGAATGTTTATAACTTCTCTGCTCTTGCATATACTGCACCTGATTTGTCATGGATATCCAATGTTAATGTATTTTAGTACAACAGTTAAAATTTGCACTGGTCCACTGGTCAAGTGCTGGTAAATTTTGTATCAGGTTAGTAAGATTTTCCTTTAACTAGCCCTGTGGGTTTGTACTGTAGAAGGTAACATTTTGATAAGTACACCAGCTGGGCCAGTGGAAATGTCTTTGGGACTAGTAAATTTTTCCAGTCACAAGCCCTGCTGGGTAGTGGCTGCAAAACATAATTTCGATTCAACCCCTGTAGTATAACAAAACTGAACAAAATTGTTTAGTAGTTTTAAATTTACTTTGGAAATACCAAAAATGGTTCCATGTGATAATGGCGAGCATGGAACGGAGACTCGCATTATCGCAAAAGTCAGAGCGAAGAAACAATTCACCACTCTGACATCCCTCGACACATGGAAGAAAGGCGCCAGACCTGAAAACACTTGCTTTCTGTGGGAGGCTGTGCCTCATTACGGAGGGGTTTGCCCCACACGCCTACTTAAGGATTCTCAACCCGGGGGTGCATGTCGGGGTGCAAAAGCAAAAATATTACAAGTTTTGGGCCAGGTGCAAGAAAAAGCACAGTAGCACCTGGACCCAGACCCGAACCCAGAACCCCAGCACCACAAGCAGAGGCCAACCCCTGATGCCTGGCGCAGCTCGGCAGCCAACCACAGCACCACCCTACATCCCACCCCTCCCAGGCTCGCACGCCATACTCACTCCCTCCTGTGCCGCATGTACATGTAGTGACATCCTGTCGCTTAGGTTGCCCACCTGGGGTAATCCAGGGGGTCCTGGAAGAGCAGCTCATGTGGGGATGCTGCAGTCGAGGAGTCCGTGACTGGGCAGATGGCTGGCAAGTGGAGCAAAGTAGGGTATTAAATAGCTGGTATAGCACAGCCAAATGTTACACATATCAGAGGGTGATACTAACCATTTTCTGAGTTGCATTGCACTGGATTGCTAAACATTTTCATTCAGGTTTACACATTTAAAACACAATAAAATGAAAGCATTTATAATGTTAATAATAAGCTTGTAATAATAAGCTAATAATAATAGCTTGGCAGAAGACACCAGGAGAAAGGACTGCTGTGTGACTGAACTTCTCTGCTGGGAGTATATTGCTCTCCTTCCGTCCCCTCCACCCAAAGCTAGTTCTATTTTTATAGGCACAGGATTTGACTGACAACAGGAACTTCCTGTTTAGGGGCAAGAAGTGAGTGATCACAGAACCACCAAGGACCCACCATCCTAGAAGGGCAAAAGTAGCTCTCCAGCCCCCTCTAGCTGCTGTAGGTCTGCCTCTGAACAAGTAAGTGGTCTACTGAGAAATATAGGATATTCTTGTCTCAGAACGGGACAATCAGGAGCTTAAAGGGCAAACAGGCAGAAAGTAAGAGAGAGAGAGAAAAAAAAACAGAGGAAAGAGTAAGGATTGCAAACAGTTAAGGGGCCAGAAATAAGACATGATTGGAGTGGTGCAGTGCAGTGGCTGTGGAGCAGCAGTCTTCGGAAGATGTTCTGGAGGATGCGGTGTTGTCCCATCTGCAGACACCTCTCGGCTGAGGGAGGAGGTTGCTCATCTCCAGGCTGAGTTGGCCAGGATTTGTGGGACCTCCTCTTCCATCAGGGACCACCAGTGCCACTGCCGTTGCCTCAGGGTTGCCAAGAAAGAGGTGGTTGGACCACAGTGGGCTCAGGGAGGGTGAGTGTGGTGCAACAGGCGCATCCCTCCAGTTGTACCTCTCCACAATTCCTATGCCATTCTGGCAAAGTGTGGTTCCTCTATGGAGGCACCCACAGTGGAGACCAAGGAGGATGCTGGAACCTCCACAAAGGAGACCCACAGGAGGATGGCAGGGAAGAAACAACTCCTGGTGGGGGACTCCATTGTGAAGGTAGAACTGGGCAAGGGAGGAGAGGTGCTGCCTGGCGCCATGGCTTAGAGGGACAGGAGGCGAATCCTCAGGATTGCTGGAGCAGCTGCACAGGGGAGGGAGCTGGATGTCATTGTCCACCCTAGGGACAAATGACCTGGCCCTAAAGGGATTAAGAAGTGCAGGAAGAGTTTGTGGAATTAGGGAGGGGCCTTGTCAATGTAGCATGCGGTAACCTTCTCCGGGTGCTACCCATCTATGGCATAGGAAAGGCTAGGGTGTTCCACACCATGGGATTCAATCAGTGGTTGAAAAACTGCTGTGGAGCTCAGGGATTTGGTTTCATTGGGGACTGGGAGTCCACCTGGAGTGATGCAAGCGTATACTGGCATGATGGGCTGCATCTGTCCGGGAGGAACCAGGATCCTAGGTGATAGGTTTAAATGCTTCATTGTAGCTTTTAAACTAGCCAAGGGAGGCACTGGAAAGGAGCAGGAAAATCCTAGCCCCCAAACAATCACGGTAGTAAGTGTGGCAAACACCAACATGGAGGTGTCGATAGGGAGAAGGGCTGGGGTAAATGGAGAAAGTGACAAAGGCAAGAAGGACAGGGATGGGGCAAAGGGGGAAGGCCATCAGGAAATGGAGGTAATAGTACCAATGCCCGTAATCTGGGCAACAAGCTCCCTGAGCTGGTGGCCTTAATGGAAGAGGATGCCTGGATATAGTAGCAGTCACAGAAACATGGTACACAGAGAACCATGACTGGGATGTTAACATACCAGGGTACATAACCTACAGGAGAGACAGGCAGAGAGAGGGAGGTAGCTCTCTATGTAAAGGAAGGGATAAAAGCAACTGAACAAAAGAGTAAACAAGGAGAGGAGGCACTGTGGGTCACCTTGGAGACTGGAAAGAGCACACAATCCGCTAAGGTTGTGTACAGACCCCATGTCAGGGGAAGGAATGGACAAGGATGTGATGGAAGGCATTCTTAGAATGGCAGAGAAAGGGAGATACTGTTGATGGGAGACCTGAATATGCAGATGTTAACTGGAGCACATTTGCTGCAGCCACATCCAAGAGCAGGGCCATTCTTGATACCCTACAGGTGGCAGGCATTAGACAGCTAGTTTCAGAACCCACTGCGTGAGGAGCAATCTTAGACCTCGTACTCTCAAACGGGGGCAGTGAGAGGATCTCAGATCTAGAAGTGGGTTGCCATCTGGAGACAAGTGACCATCAAACAGTGTGGTTCACGTTAAACTCAGCTACAGAGTCAAGCCATACAAAGTGAGGGTACTGGACTTTGGGAGGCTGACTTTGCCAAAGATGGGAGAGTGCCTCAGAAAGCACTAGCAAACAGGCTAGAAGGAGGTGTGGAGCAACAATGGGGAATTATCAAAACTGCCATCACAGAGGCAACAAGCCTTGTGTGAAGCAAATAAACAAATCAAATGAAAGAAAAAGGCACTATGGTTCTCAAGAGAGGTGGCTGTGAAAGTCAGGAAGAAAAAGATAGCATTCCGGAGTATAAGGAAACACAGAAGGAGCAGGACAGAGAGCTGTACCAGTTAAGGCAGAAAGAAAAGAGCAGGGAAGTCAGAATAGCAAAGGCCCAAACTGAGAAAAGCTAGCCAACTCAGTTAAGAAGGATAAAACCTTTATAGCTACATCAGTGGCGTAGAAAGACAAAGGGAGGGACAGTGAGGCTGAATAGAATGAGCGGTGGGTGGGCAGAGGGACAGTGAAAAAGCAGGAATACTGAACGAATATTTCTGCTCAGTATTCTAAAAGAGGAGGAAGTGCCTAATCCAATTAACAGAAGCACTCTTGATAGGGGTCGCTCCCAGTCCTTTCACAAGAGAAAGGGTTCTGCAAGAACTCCTAAAACTGAAGGTGGACAAAGCAATGGGTCTTGATGGAATTCACCCCAGAATTCTAAAAAATTAAGGAAGGAACTAATGAAACCACTGGCTACTCTTTTAGTAAATCATGAGAGGATGGTGTGGTACCGAGGACTGGAGGAAGGCGGATGTGATTCCCTTCACAAAAGTGGGACCAAGACAGAGGCAGGAAACTACAGACCTGTCAGTCTGACCTCTGTGGTAGGAGAAAGTGGAGTCACTTCTGAAGGAAAGAATAGTTGAGTACCTAGAGGGTCAGTGGAGCACAGGATCCAAGGCAGCATGGGTTCACAGTGGGAGGTCATGTCAAACAGATCTAATAGTTTTCTTTGACTGGGTGACAAAGTAGTAGACCAGGAGGGGCTGTAGATATGGCCTACCTAGAGCTTAGCAAGGCATTTGACACAGTCCACACAAAGATTATTAGTCAAATTAACCAGCCTGGGAGTGGGTCCCAGGGTGGTAGCCTAAGTAAAACATTGGCTGAACAACAGGACACAGAAGGTAATTGTAAATGGAGTCCACTCTGAAGAAAGGGCGGTTACTAGTGGGGTACTGCAGGGTTCAGTATTAGGTCAGTCCTTTTAATGTCTTCATCCGTGACATTGCAGAGGGACTGGATGGAAATATGCCTTTGCAGATGACACAAAGATCTGCAACAGGGTTGATACACAAGGAGGCGTGGAAAGGATGAAAAGGGACTTGGCAAGGTTGGAGGAATGGTCAGACATATGCAGCTAGATTCAATGCAAAAAGTGCAAAATAATGCACCTGGGAAACAAGAACCAGGAAGAAGAATACACAATGGGTGGGAGGTAGTAACAACAACAAAACAGGAAAGGGACCTGGGGTAATCATATCAGATGACCTTAAGGTTAGCAAGCAATGTGAGAAGGCAGTAGGGAGGCCGGGGTATACTGGGATGTATAGGAGAGGCATCAGCAGCAGAAAACAGGAAGTTGTTATCCTCTGTACAGACAGTTGGTGAGACCCCATCTGGAATACTGTGCCAGTTCTGGAGACCCCATCCGCAAGGACATAGACAGGATAGAGGCAGTCAGAGGAGGGCAACTAAAATGGTGCAGGGTCTGCAAGAGAAGCCGTGAGGAGAGACTAAAGTAGCTTAATATGTATACCCTTGAGGAAAGAAGGAGAGGGGGACATGACAGAAACTTTAAAGTACCTCAAGGAATCAACAAAGTCCAAGAGGTAGCATCTTTCAGAAAAAGACTTGCAAGAACAAGGGACACAATTTAAAAGATAGAAGGAGAGCGTTCAGGGGCAATGTGAGAGTATTATTTCACAGAGAGGGTAGTGGATGCATGGAACAGCCTTCCTGAGGAAGTTGTGGGGTCTAAAACTGGGAGAATTCAAGAATGCATGGGACAGACATAAGGCAATTCTTGTGGGGGCAGGAAGATATAGGCTGTTGGTTAACTAGGATCTCGGCCTATCCTGTAGGTAGGAAATGGGCAGACTAGATGGGCCTAGCGGTCCTTATCTGCCGTCAAAGTCTATGTTTCTATGTTTCTAATGTTGCTAATCAATCTGTGCCATGTGCTATGCATTTTTACAGTCGATTAGCACTTTCAAGTGCCAAATGGCTAATCAATTTTTTTTGGCCTATTTAGTACCCTGTAAAGGAAAGACTGGTACATTACCTTGCATCCAGCGGGTTACAGAACCCAAGGCAACACAGATTCATGGGAAGGAGATAACAATGTGTTCACCTGTTTCTGTAATGGCTTGCAATCACTTCACATATTGCACCTGTTTCCTTTGTACCATGTTATTGTGCCATCTTCATGGTCTCAGCCATGCCTGGAAATGATCCCTTGGATCAGTGCACCCACCACCTGGTTAACAAATAAAAATGTTAGACAAACCTAATAGATTGTTTTGACTGGATGACCAGAGAAATAGATGAAAGGTGAGAGTCAGTCAATCAGTCAATCAATCAAAATCTTTATTTATCAAGGCGAACATAGTTGAGCAAGTTCATTTACAAGATGGACCTGGTTAGCTCAGGGTCAAATGGTACAAAGCATACAGAGATATTTACAATAGGGACATACAGAGATATTTACAGTAGAGACAAATAAAACAAGTAAATAACAATTAATGCAAGTAAGTACTCAATGTTACATCAGTCATATCAGTTCAGATGCTTCTGTAACATTTAAGGAGGACATAAGATGAGGCTTAGTAGAAACTTCAGTAGGGAGAAGTGACCAGCCGCTTGTATAGGGAGCTGACGCAAGCATAGAATTTCAAAAGTAGTGTAATCACACAGTATCCCTAAATGTAACACCCTAAACAGAAGGATAAGGGTCTTAACAATCAAGGAGAAAAGTAATTACAGCTCTTTTTGGAAAATTTAGGCATGAAAATCAGATTTATGCTTGATTTAGAATGAACACAGAAGCAGACTGCAGGAACCAATCGGAAGCCAGCACCGAAGAGCGCTCACGTTCTGATTGGATGACTGCTAATGCCGTGCTTTGCTAATAGAAGGTTTGAGCTTAGGTTCACAGGTGGCAGTAGAGGCAGCGCCGACCACCCGGTGCCTGGATTTCCCATGCCTAAGGGCAGGGATCCTCTGGAGAGTACATCCCCGACAGGGGATGAAAGAAGGAGTCAGCATTAAATACTGGGCCACGGACAATGGAACATCTGTACCAGCGGGAGGACCAAAACAGCAGGACAACATAAATGGGTATTCCTTTGGCACCTAAAGACTGGCCCAACCACAGAAATTCAGAAAGGAGTGTAATCAAACAGAGTCCCAAATCTTGACACTCTAATCTGGAAAAAATAGAGGTCATAACTGTTAGGCAATAAGTAAGTACAGCTCTTTTTTGTGCAAGTTTTAGACAGAAAATCAGACTTTAGCTTTAGTATTGAGGGAGACATAGGATCAGACTGCAGGAGCCAATCAGACGCCAGAGCAGAAATGTGCTCATACTCCGATGGGTAGTGGCAATGCCACACCTCGTTAGTAAGGAGTCCAGTCTGGGTGTCTCAGGCAGCTGCTATGGAAGTGACAACTGCCTGGTATCTGCATTTCTCCCACCTGAGGGGCAGGGAGCTCCTGAAGGGCTTGTCTTCAGCAGGGAAGAGAGTTGGGGCAGAGGAAAGAGATAGTAAGAGTGGAATGCAGTGGAAAAGGAATATGAAGATAAACTAGGGCAGATAAATGTTACAGGGTAGGGGAATAAGAGCCACAGATTAAGCAATATGTAAAAGACAGCAGGGTGAGTAAGGTGTAGTGGCCACGGAAGCCATGAGGAGATAATGACCCTACAGGGATTTCTACAGGGGAAAAACATTTAAGGCATAAGACATTCACAGAGTTAAGTTCACCAAAGGTTACAAGTGATCATAAATTCAACTACACTCGGAGGGCAGCAGCCTGATGCTTCAGACAAAAATTTGGGGCTGGGGTAGCAATTGCATGGCTCACACACATACCGAGCATATAGAGATTTAAAGGCATTCGTACTGCAGAGGCAGCTTAATTTCAATAATTTTTGTACTTTGTTCCACAATGTTGGCAACAGGAAACTAATGGCCACTCTGCCATAGCGAGAGGAAGCCTTGGGGATACATAATGTGATGGAGGATGTGCTTCTTAGGGCATACATTCCTGGCTCATTTAGTGGGAGACAATCTATTATATATTGTGGAAGCTGCTTTCAAGAAGACTCTATAAGTCCAAAGGACTGCATTTCTATTACACCTAAACATAAGAGAGGACCACCCTATGGCTTTGTATAAGGAACAATGATGGGTAGAGATGGGGAGACCAGTAATACACCAGATGGCCCTGTGGTAAAGCAACTTTGCAAGTGAGGCTTTAGGACATTGACTATATAGGAAATCTGCATAATTGATCAGCAAAAGAAAAGTAGTTTGGACAAGGTGCACTTTTGCATCTCTTGTAAGAAACTGGTTAATTCTAAAGAATAGCCCCAGCCTCTGTCTTAACTTCTTTACAAGGTCCTCGACGTGCTCAGTGAATGATAAATAGTCTAACCACACACCTAGAGTGGATATGTCCTACTTAGACTTCAGCCAGAGCTTTTTTCCCATACGTAGTTTGTAGGGTTTTTTCCTTGTTTTTCTTCTCCCTGTTCCCATCCTCTTGTCTCGGTGTGGATGCGTGTGCATGTGGAGGCATGCTTATGTTAAACTATGAGACACCCTCCCTTCACGTCGCCCCCTCCCACCTACGCCATCACCAGACCTCCACTTGGCGATGGCAGAACTATGGAGGGGCAACCACCTCCCTGGGAGAGGAGGGCTGCCATCAGGCAGCTCAAACCTGCTTCCTCCCCCCATGCCAGCTCCCTGATGACCCATAGTCATTCCTGAACCTGGTTCGCCATTGTGGCACGAGATAAGCATCCAGCACCACAACCCTCAATACCGCCAAGCCGGCCACTTCAGCCAGAGCTTTGACACCATTCCACATAGGAGGCTGATAAAAAAAACAACTGACAAGCTTTGGGGGGATCAAACTGGTACACTGGGTGTAGAATTGGCTGATGGACAGGTGACACAGGGTGGTGTTTATTAGCTCTCACTCAGGGGAATCAAGAGTGACCAGTGGGGTTCCTCACAGCTCAGTATTGGGTCCAGTCCTCTTTAATGTCTTTATAAGTGACATTGCAGAAGAACTGGAAGGAAAGGTGTGCCTCTTTGCAGATGACACCAAGCTCTGCAACAGAGCGGACACGTTGGAGGGGATGAAGAGAATTGGAAAGGCTTTGCCTGGAGTGTTCAGTGGCCAAGCAGCCAGCCACTCCCACTTCCTGAGCTATATTAAGTAGTTTCTCTCAGCCTCACTGTGAAGCATTTTTCTTTGCAACGAAAGCTCTGTCGGTTTGTCCTCTGAGCTGGTTGGGCCTCCTTGCTGGCTGGGGCCTGCCCCTCCCCACTGCTCCTGCTTGTCTCTGCTGAGCTTCTGTGTTTATTTTCCTGCTTCTGGTTTGTATTTTGCCTTTGGCTGTGTTCCATCCTTTTTTTTTTTTGGGGGCTTTTCTAAGCTCTTAGCATACTGCTACATCAGAGCTCATACTGCTTGCTTTCAGTTACTCACAATTCTCAAATTACTTGCACTGCAACTGCAAACCTGATCTGTGTGTTTCAGCTCAACTATAGCTGTTCAATGTGGCATAATCTATTACTTTCACCTGACTCAGATTTACTTGAGTCTGGCTTTGCACTGTCTGTTGACAGTGCTTTAAGAGTATTATGCCTCCTTTTATTTATTGCAGTCACAACTCAGTGTACTCCTTTGTTTTTACTACTGCTGCACAGGCCTACTTGCTTCCTGCTACTTCTTTTTTTACTCCCATTGCTATTGTACATTGTTTTACTCTGAGGTTAGCTAAAGCTCCTGCTGAGGCTATTAAATTAGCTTTTATATCTGCATGTGATTCTTGGCCCTTCCATTGCTTCCTTGTTTGTCCTATGGCAGGGACTGGGAGGTGTTTGGGTGGTTGTGGCCTATGTGGCTAATTAAGTCTGTTCTAAATCCTGTCTTCGCGCTGAAAATCTTCAGAGTTTATCACCTTGATTTGGCTTTGAACTACCTGGCTGGCTTACCCACTGTTCAGTGCTGTTGCCCTATGTTATGCAGACCTACGTGCAGGTCAATTATTACAACTTTGTTTACTGACCTGCGCAGGTCCACACTTGCTACATTACTGTTGCTCCTTGCTTACGCAAACCATTGCTTTATGCCTACTGCCATCCCCTTGGCTTCAGCCTGGGATTCTGCTGCACTCAATCTGCATTTGACTTTGCAAGGTCTCAGCACTTAATGCTCATTATTATCTCAGCACATCGTGCTCATTCAACTCACCAGCTTTTCAGCTCTCAATCAATGTCTAGGGCATGCCAGCCATTCTGTTCTGGCACAGGGTTCCTGCGAGCTGATGGTCTCGCTCTGGATTTAGTTAGCATCTCAAAGCGTATCCAGCAGTGCGGGATCCTCTCTCACCTGGCCCATAGCTGGGAATGTCCTCACCTTGGGCTGGCTTTAGCTGTCTGCTACATGACAGCAGCTTCTGGTGTAGAATTTAAGACTAGTGGTGAAGGGTGGTTACGACGATCTTCTTTGGCTCTAGTGTTCCACTATAATGGTTAGCCATTGACTTTAGTGGTTTCCCTAGCAAGGCACCTTCACCGCATTCTCCCTACGACTGCCTCTGGTTCACCTGATTTGATTTAGGGTGGGTAGACCAGGTGAGTGCCTCAACAGTTGTTTCTCTCCTCCTGTGCCTTGGATGCACGTATTGTTGCAGAGTTTTCTCGCAACCTTCCACGGCATTCCTGCTAGAGGGTTTGAGTGAGAGCCTTCCTCCAAATTGGAATATTTTCCACCTCCTACCTCCCTTTAATTGGGTTTTCCAAATTGCAGCTGCAGAGCCATCACTAATTATACTATCCCAAGCCTGGAGGGAAGGCGAACTAGGCTTTGGATCCCCAGAGATTTCCTCCTCATAGGATTTTTTTTCTCTCCTCCATTGCCTCAGGTCATAACACTTAGCATAGTTGTTTCTCCTAGTTTCTTTAGGTAGGTTCCGTTGTTGGATGGAGGTGGAAGATGTCCTGATGTTTCCTCTCTCCTTAGGGATCCCTAATCTCAATGCAAACCATCAGTATCATGCTATACAAGCCTGGGTATTCATTATGTTATCCAACTGAGCATCTCATTGCATTATCAAGCTGCCTGTACTTCTCACTACTACATTACAGTTGCTGCTCTATGTCGCAGTTACTGTTTGCTCTTATGCTTTGTGTTGTCTCCTTTTTGGGATGATACTACATTGCTTTTGAGGACTCTAAGGTACCTTTAGCCATGGGAATTGTCCGTGGTGCCTCTAGGGTGCAACCCTCTCCAGAAATTCCTTGCCTTTGTACCCCTACAGGGTGGTAATTCCTCTGGAATAGAGAGTGCAAACGGCCAAAACCAAACTAACACAGTTGCACAAGCACAACACTATACTGGCTGTATAGGTCAGTGAATTGGAAAGGCTTTGCCTGGAGTTCAGTGGCCAAGCAGCCAGTCACTCTCATTTCCTGAGTTATATAAGCAGTTCCTCTCAGCCTCACTGTGAAGCATTTTTTCTTTGCCCCACCATCCTCCCCTCCTCCTACAGCTGAAGCACTTTCTCCTTAGGGGATTTCTAAGGTACCTTTAGCCATGGGAATTGTCCCGTGGCACCTCTAGGGGTGGAACCCTCTCCGTAATTCCTCTGGAATAGAGAGTGCGAACGGCCAAAACCAAACTAACACAGTTGCACAAGCATAACACTCTACTGGCTGCATAAGTCAGTTTTATTTATTTACTTATTCTAGGATTACAAGTACCTTTGAGCCAAGACTCTTTTACAAAGTTCCACATCAGAAATAACAAACAACAAGGAAGCAACAGTGAAATAACAGTAAACAATTCATGTACAACAGTGCTATTGAAAGGGGTCAATTATAGGAACAGTAAGATGTAGAGGAGGAGAAGCGTAGGTAGTTAACAGAGGCAGCTATAGTAAGATGTGAACATGGCTAGGACACATACACCCACAAGGAATGAGTAGGGTCAGGTGCCATGAGGTGGCAGAGAAACAGGGATGAAGGGGGAGGATGAAGATGCAGCTGGAGACATTTGTCAAAAAATAAATGGGAAGGAGTGATAGAAGAAAAAAAGTAGGCAGGGTGGGGGGGGATACGTGCTATAATGGGGCAAGGAGAGACTAATGAGGTGGTATGAAGACCTGAGATTTGAAGTGGCACCTCAGGAGCTGGGGGGAAGGGGACTGGGGGGCCTGGAGTTAAGTAATATATAAGTTAGGATTAAATCTGTAGGTCAGTGAATGAATAGAGACCTGAGAAAGCTCAAGGAACAGGCAATTGTATGGCAGCTTGGTTTCAATGCAAAACAGGTCAAAATTATGCACTTTGGGTGCAGAAACCCAGAGGTAGGGTATAGAATGGGGGGAGGTATTGATGATTACTAAACAGGAACGGGACCTATGGTTAATCATAATGGATGATCTTAAGGTGCAAGCCAATGTGACAAAGCAGTAGGGAAAGACAGTGGGCTGTTGGGGTGCGTAGGGAGGGGTATCACCAGCAGAAGAAGGAAGGTGGTGTTGCCACTGTATTGGTCATTGTTGGTGAAACCACATCTGGAGTATTGTGTCCAGGTCTGAAGACCACAGCTCAGGAGGGACATAGACAGGGAGGTGAGTCCAAATAAGGGCAACAGAAATGGTGAAGGATCTAAACATGTATACCCTGGAAGAAAGGAGGATAGAGACCTTTAAATGCCTCATGGAGGGGATGAATAAGTTACAGGAAGGGAGCATTTTTCAGAGAAGAAGGTATACAAGAACTAGGGGGCATGCAGTGAAGCTAAGGGGGCAGTTTAGGAGGGATGTAGGAAAATATTTCTTCACTGAGAGCGTGGTGGATGCCTGGAGCAATATTCCAGCAGGGGTGGTGGGGATGAAAACTATGATGGGCTTCAAGCATGCATAGGATAGCCATAAAGGAAAACTGATATCAGAGTTGGGAGGGTGGCCAGAACCCAGGTAGAGTCTGCTGTGGCAGCATAGGCAGAGAAAATGGTGGCATACTGAGCAGGCCAAGTAGCACTTATCTGCTGACAGATTCTATGTTTCTATAAATCTGGGGTCCAGCTTTGAGCCAGGAATATAACAAATGGAATACAAAATCAACCAAAATGTTTCATTTGTTACTTTGTAAGCATGTCCTAAAAGTTCATCAAAGTACATCAGATTTTGCAGTGGAGCTAGGGCAATACTTATTACCTCTAGCCATAGAGAAAATGATTATGAAGTTTTGATTACATATGAACCAAAGTGACAGAAAATCTTAGCAATTTAAGGCCAAGAATAATCAACAACAAAATGAAAAATGAAAATCACTAAACCAATATTTCAAAAGCAAAGAGTCAGACAGCTCAATGTACCGACAAAAAAATATTGAAAAAAGTTAGATCAAGTTAAAAACTACATTTTATTAAATGCTAGTAAAATCCATTTCTACAGCAGCACCCATCCTGCCAATGTTTCATGTCATACTGACACTTTTTCAAGGCCTGAAAAGCATCAGTATGAAGTGAAAT
This sequence comes from Neoceratodus forsteri, assembly GCA_016271365.2. Lineage (NCBI taxonomy): Eukaryota > Metazoa > Chordata > Ceratodontiformes > Ceratodontidae > Neoceratodus > Neoceratodus forsteri. Next base: position 1,096,867,190 of record CM057454.1, on the reverse strand, counting down.
GTTGGCAGAGACGGGTGCTGCTGTAGAAATGGATTTTACTAATATTTAAGAAATGTAATTTTAACTTGACCTAATGTTTTGGGGTCATTTGGTTTGCACACCGAAAGTTACCTCAGACGCTTTGCTTAAATATTGATTTCGTTATGCAATTGGTGGTGTTTTATGTAGTCACCTTTGCCTTTGATCAAATCACTAAACCACTTTGTGGCAAAACTTTCACATCTATGCAATGTTGAAATGAATAATTTCTAGATAATGAACAGCAATTCCCAAAATGAACTGGTGAGACCTATCTCAAGTGAATCCAGAAAATTATATATTTTGCATTGGGAAACCGAGTTCAAAATGCACAATACGTTGAAATGCTATCAGGCACCAAACAGAAATTTTAATATAGCTAGTTACCTGATAAAATATTAATAATGTAACACAGAAACATAGAAAGTAACATCAGATGGGGACCAAAGATCCATCTAGTCTCCCTGAGTGCTACCTCCACCCCAAAATTTCTTAGAGACAACCCCTTATGCCTATCCCAAGCATATTTGAATTACCCTTCTGTTTTGAGTCAATGACTTCTGCAGGTAAGCTATTCCATGAAGCCACCACCCTTTCCATAAAGAAGATCTTATGCACGTTACCCTGGAACCTCCTCCCTTAATTTCATTTCATGACTGCTTGTCCTTGTGGAGCTATTGATCAGAAAGAGTTTCTGGGTAGGGACTCTGTTTATGCCCTTCAGGAACTTGAATGTCTCTATCATGTCACACCTATCTCTGCACTACTCCAGTGAATACATATTGAGTTGCCATAATCTGCTTTCATATGGCAATTCATGGAGCCGTTAATACCATTTTGTTGCCCTCCTCTGTACTGCCCTAGTCTATCCACATCCTACCTGAGATAAGACCTCCAGAACTGTATGCAGTACTCAAGGTGGGGCCTTACCAGGGACTTGTATAGTGGCATGATCACTTCCCTCTTTCTCCTTGTGATGCCCCTTCCTATGCATCCCAGCATATGGCTGGCTTTTGTGCCACTTTTTCACATTGTCTTCCACTTTTAAGTCATCAGAGATGATGACCCAAGATCTCACTCCTGTTTAGTGGCTGTTAACTGCTTCCCTCCCAGATAGTAGACCATTCCTGGGTTGCTCATGCTCAGATGCATCACTTTGCATTTTCTTGCATTAAATTTTAACTGCCACATGTTGGACCATTTTTCTAGCTTGAGCAGGTCACTTTTTAGTTGTTCCACTCCCTGAGCAGCGTCCACTCTGTTGCTGATCTTTGTGTCATCTGCAAACAGACTCGCCTTCCCACCCAGCCCCTCAGTTATGTCACCTATGAAAATATTGAAGAGTAAATGATCCAGGACGGACCCCTGTGGCACCCTACTGGTCACCCCATATCCACTGATGCTGCCCTGTTGACCATCACTGACTGGTTCCTCTGACTAAGCCAGCTCCTAACCTGTGATACCACTTTCTGTCCCACTCCTGTATGCTAGAGCTTATTTAGTAGCCTTCTGTGTGGGATCGAGTCAAATGCTTTGCTAAAGTTGAGATAGATAACATCCATGGCTCCCTCTGATCCACTATCTTAGTAACCGAGTTGAAAAACTCGATCAGATTAGTATGACAGGACCTTCCTGCCATGAAGTCATGTTGCCTGCTGTCCAGCTGTCTAGTCTCTTCCAGGAAAGTTAAAATTATTTCCTTTAACAGGGTTTCCATCATCTTGCCTATCCCTGAAGTGAGATTGACAGGGCAGTAGTTACCCGCCACTTCTCGGCTCCCTCCTTTATGTATGGGAACCACTATTGCCCTTTTCTAGTCTTGTGGAACAATTCCCTCTCTCAGGTCTCTGCTAAAAAGATCTGCTAGAGGTGCTGCCAATTCATCCCTAAGTTCTCTTGGTATGCATTGGTGGATGCCATCTGGCCCCATGCTTTATTTATCTTTAGTTTATTGAGTTCAGTCCTTACCCTTTCTACTGTGAAAGGGCTTATGTCTACCCCCTTGTGCAATTATTAACTCCTTTAGTGGTGTGCCCTTTTCCAGGTATCTCCTTTGTAAAGGCAGAGCAAAAGTACTCATTTAAGACCTCTGCCTTCTCTTTGTCTTCTTCTATCTTCTTATCTTCTTCCCATCACTGCTTATTAGTCTAACGATACCCCCTTGTTTTTCCTTTCATCACTTATGTACCTAAAGAAACCTTTGCCACTCTAATCACCCTAGAAGCCTCCCTCAAGCTGCTTTTGCAAGCGTCCCATCCTTGTTGCGATTTGAGTGTTTATATTTTTTGAATGCTAGCCTCTTTCCTTTTACCGCAGCTGCCACCTCTCTTCTTAACCAGAGAGGATTTTTCCTTTTCCTTGTCTTACTGACCAATCTGAACAATCTGTCATTGACCTCTACTATTGCCTTTCTTATGTCAATCCAGCATACGTCCACCCCCCCCTTTGGTTTACTGTTGAGGATATCTCTAAAGTATATTCTCATCTGATTAAAATCCGTCCTTCTGAAGTCCAGGTCCCATGTCTTAGAGTGATTTGTTCCCTCCTTAGTATTCACCTTGAACCAGACCGATTTGTGGTCACTTGTCCCCAGGTGGCATCCCACCTCCATCGCCTTGACCATGCTACTGTTTGTGAGCACTAAGTCTAGGACTGTGTTTTCCCTAGTGGGGCACTGTGATGAGTTGATTGAGTCCAGCACCTTGCAGGGATTCCAGGAAATCTCTGCTTTTGGCTGTGGATGCTGGGCAGGAGGACCACTCTACAACTGGGAGGTTGAAGTCCCCCATCAGTATGACTTCTCCTTTTTCTGTAATTTTTACTATACTTTCCAGCAAAGCTTTGTCTGCCTCTGCCTGTTGTTTGTGGGGGGGGGGGCTATAAATCACTCCCAGTCTGCGGGCCAAGTTTGTGCCAGGTTTCAGAATGACCCATAGAGCCTCAGGTTCTCCCTGAGTTCTTTGGACTTCATGGCCTTTATGTCTTTCTTTATATACAGTGCACCCCTCCACCCCCCGTGTCATCCCTCTCTGTCCTTTCTGAATAACCTTTAACCCAGGATAGCAACATCCCACTCATGGCTCTCATTTAGCCATGTCAAATTACTATTGACCCAGTCCAGTCCTGCTTCTGCCATTGTGGCTGAGAGTTTAGGGACTTTGTTAGCTAAACTCCTGGCATTTGTTATCATTGCCTTCTATACACTGGAATCATTCTTCCTTTGCTCCCATGAGTTTCATTTCCCATGAGTTATGTTATCATGTTCTTTTTGCTTTAGCTTTTGTGGCTGATAGGAGGTGTCCTTGCCTGTCTCTGGGAGGGTGGTGGTGTCAGGAGTTCTGCTTTTTGCTTCTCATCTGACCACCACCACCACATTCTAGTTTAAACTACTGGCGAGTAGGTCAAATTTTTGTCCAAGTGCCCTTACACCCTCCTTGGTAAGGTGAAGGCGGTAAAATTTAAAGTATGCCCTTTCCCAGAATTCCTTCCAGTCACCAGTCAGTATAAAACACAGACAAATAATGACAGAATATACAGTCAGTGACCATAAGTTTGAAATAGAACAAGGTAGACACAGTCAGAATTGGAAACCAGAATGTGTAGCAATGGCCATGTGTGTCAAATTAAAAATGACATTGTTTCTTTTAAACTGGGCCAAATACTCAGATACCAGAGATCACTGTTTTTCAAAGTTCTCTCAGAAAGATACTACATTTAACACATTGAATGATTAGGATGCGATGCATATTATTCTGGGTGAAAATATGGAAACCGTAAAATGAGTTGAAGAGCATCTAACCCAGTGTCACATATCAGATATTCTGAGGCAACACTCTACTCAAACTTTGTAACAGTATTCTATTTGCTCAGTAATAGCAGATTTGATGTACACTATGCTATACAAATTAGATACTATGTAACATGCAATTCTTGTTCAGTATGTATAAATGTTATTAGTCTGTAACAGCTTTGACAATACTTGTATTATGGTCATACAAATACAGTATCATTGAATTGAATTAAACTGGAGAGGGGGGGAGAGAGAGAGAGAGAGAGAGAGAAAATGCAGCACTGAATAGACTGCCTACTGCAGCTGGGTACTGGGCTACACGTATAATAAAAACACTGCAAAGCACTGACACTTTTTTTGTGGGCACAAAACCAGTGGCAGCTGAGCACCACATACAGTAATAGCATATGAGACAACAGAAACACTAGAAAAGGAGCAGTGCTGTGACTTGAAGCATGGCTCTGTGTGTGTGTGTGTGTGTGTGTGTGTGTGTGTGTGCATGTGCACATGCCTGCTGAATACTGCAGCATAGACATTTTGGGAGGCATCTGGGAGATGTTTCAGTGTACATAAAAATGGGGAAACACCATACAGAGTTTATTTATTTATTTAGTTAGTTAGTTTTTATTAACTGGGTAGATACACTAGACAAAAAAGTGCCTTTTCTCAGGAACAACCAGGGAGGTTGCAATGAAAACAAACATTACAGTAAAGGTCAAAACACAAAATGCAATCCAATTGAGCACAAGAGCATCACATATGTGAAAACAATAGAATTTTTGATTTATACATGATCAAAGAAGAACAAATAGAAGTCTAACAGGTCCTGTCCCAGTATCCACAAAGGATTCAGTAGGCAGTCAAGTGCAGTTACAGGCAGAAAAGGACTGTAGAAATCGCCTCAGAGTTCCTCTGAAAAGAGAGTGTGAGGTTACTTTGATTGGACAAGGTAAAAATTTATAAACCTGGGAGCAAGAGAGAAGGCCTGGTGGCCCATCTTAATATTACCCTTAGGTACAACAAGAAATAACTTCTCATTAGATCTAAGGGAATAACTCTGGTGGGAACACACTGGTTTATGACAGCAATAGAGGCAACAGTGAACCTAGTAAGCTTTTCAATTAAGCAGTCAATTGTAAATGAGCACCCAGTTATGGGTATAGCCAAGTCAAACAGATATCACAATGGTGTGTTTGAGAATAGTGTGAAGTGACACATATTTTTGTTTCAATGTTTTGGTGAATAGAGTAGTGCTTGTATACCCTTGTAATGTTTTGAACTTTGGTTTTACTCTATTCCCACCCTTGGTAGGGAAGCTGGGTAGTGAGTAGGGAATGGAAAGCCCAGCACCTAGGGTGAGCAGAGTGCTGGAGGAGGCGGCAGGGGAGGATGGTGGATGTTTCGCAACATGCTAAGCGGTGAACTGTCGTGGGAGGCTGGCCTTTATTTGGGATGTGGGAGGAGCTATTCCCCCACATTGAACTCGGGTTTTAGCCCTCCCATTCAATGTTTTGGTGAATAGAGTAGTGGTTGTGTATACTTGTAATGTTTTTAACTTTTCCTTTACTCTAGTCCAACCCTTGGTAGGGAAGCTGGGTAGTGAGCAGGGAACAGAAAGCCCAAAAAGATTATCTCCTCCAGCTCACAGAGAGTATGACCAGTAGCACGCAGGACAGGCAAAACTCCCTGGTGGAGGAAACCTCTGAGGACTCATTGCTCCTGACATGCCCATCCTCAGGGCAAACTAAGATGAGATGATCCTAGGTACTTACAGCCATATTCTAATTTCTGAGTAAGGTGAAATGTTTGTAGAGATGACATTCCATCTTCAGAGTCTGTTGAATGATGTGTTCAGGAAGTTCATTTCTGCAGTTGAGGAGATAGGTCCAGTCTGAAGGAATGTCCAGATCTTGAATATGGATTAAGTCCAGCTGGAAAAGGGTGAACATGGTCCAGAAGTCCAATGTGATATTGATTGATATTTGATGGGGTACAGAGTCAATGTTAGCAGGAGTTGATTAAATGAGCTGCCAGACTCCTAACCGAAGGAAGTATGACAGGTTATGAAATCCTTAAAGTAGTCTGTTGGACTTTGTAGAGGGTATAGGCAAGATAAAGTTTGTAGTTCCTTTGTAGAGTGGCAAGTGGTTCAGATATTTGTAATGTAAATAGCTGCAAAATAGGGACTGCTAGCTGCACAACCAAGCAGACTTGATAGACCATAAGGCCTTTTTCTGCTGGTGTTTTTCATATGTTCATATGTTCTCAGAAGAGCTTGATCTTAGTACTGATTAAGAAAATGCAGAAATTGAAAAGGCTAAGTGGCAGGAAAGTAGAGGCTTTGACATCTGAATTAGGGTCTCAAGGCTTGGAGTTCAGCAATGCACAGTATTCCGCTATGTAAGCATCTATGATGATGATCAAGGATTCGGACAGAAGTTTTAGGTACCTAGTAGGAGGGGGTAATCTGAAACATTTCAGACCAATGTCAGAAGGGTGGTATATGCTGTAAAGATGATATCGATAGGAATAATTAGAACGTTCCGTACAATAAGTTTGAGGGTTGAATAGAGTTATTGCTACTATAATGAGATGTGCATAGGCTCATATTCAGGAAGAACTGCTAGTGCAAGATGGTGGATATGGGTATTTCTGTGGCTTACTTGCTCATGGCAGGAGCTTAAGTGGCCATGGCAGCTTTGCCTTGCTGGTGGATCTACTGTCTGAATGCTGTGGTGAGCCCAATAATGAGTCTTTCAATAAGTCCATAGACTGATATGGCAAAGGGAAGTTGAGAGCAAGAATAGCATGCAATGGGCGCCTTTTATTCTTAGTCAAATGCAGGACTATTGTGGGGCAGAACTGAAATAGTGAGACAACCAGGTCAATTGTGGATGTGCAGACTGAGGGATCAATGGAGGCCTGCTCTCTAGAAGGATTATGGAAGGTAATTCCCAATGGATGAGTTAGAAGGACCACTGGATAGGTAGCTGGCATGATTTAGGGTAACATGACGGCATGATTTAGAGTAATGTGATGAAGAAATGCAGATGACTTTATGAAATATGGTGATGTCCAGGGGGTCAGGGAACAGTTGTTTGGATAGAGTAATTTTAGCAAGGCAGCTATGCACCAGAGATCCAACAACACACTTTCTGGGATAGTAACTGGAGAAGGTCTTAGGAACATCCACTGGCTAGTCAAGGAATACAAGTCGAATAGCATGGTCATATTGAGTCAGTGCTTTTGGGAGAAGATTATGAGGAGAAGGTATAATGGATGATGCCAGTACTGCCATGAGTTATCCTGTAGTTCCCGTTAGCCTTGACAGTCATAATTGTTATGGAGTTGGTACAACCCAGAAGGAATTAGGTTCATGTTTCCTGGTAAGGTGATAGGCAGGAAGGAGACTCCAGTAAATCTTAGATCTTATGAAGATGTTGGGAGGTAGTGATGTCTATACTGCATGAATTAATAAAATATGTAAGGAAGATCATGCAGACTTGGTTGAAAGATGAGATCTTCTGTAGTCTAGTATGAATGGGATTCCAGAATTGATCTTGGGGAGATTATTGAAAAGTACAGATGATTTATGGTGACATAAGGGCCTATAGCGCATGCTGTTCAAAGGATGTCAATGGAAGAGGCTCCACAGGTGAGAAGAATAGATACTCCATAGAGCATTGGAGGGATCTATTATGATGGTTGAGGTAGGAATATGAGATGGATGAATGGGTAGGAGTAGTTGATCAGGCAGGGATGCTGTACATCAGTAGCTGTAAGAATACCTAAAAGAGACACAGCAAAGGTGCAGGAGACCTGAACCACCAGGGCAGCGAGGAGGAAGGCAACAGTCCAAGGATGGAGGGAAAAGTCCAAAGCAGAAGACCACTGACTGAAAGGATGGAGCTTGAAAGAAGACAGCAGAGGCCAGGCAGTACTGACATTGGCAGGTACAGGTAAGGTACAGAACTGGGGGGGCAAATGCCATGACATACTGGAATAGAATGCAGGAAAGTTGCATCAGGCCTTGTGTGCAGGATCTAGGTATGACCAAGAAGTGAATCCAAGTGCAAGGTGCTGTGAAGTTGAGGTATGAGGTTCCCACCTCTGAAGGAAATGGCAAATATAAATTGCTGATAGCAAAGGCACAGTGGTGATATGGAATGGCTTCCTACCTCTGAAGGAGATGGCAAGGTTGCATTGCTGATGGTATAAGGCAGCAGAGATGTGTAGAAGGTTCCCACCTCTGAAGGAGAAGGTGAACTGGAATAGTTGGTAGCAAGGTGTAGCTGTGATGAGGAATGGGTTGCCACCTCCGAAGGAGATAGCAAACTGGAATTGCTGCTAGGGAATTGCAGAGAAATCATTGATGGAAGACTTCTGGAAGGGACAAGGGCAGCATAAGGGGACAACTGTAGAAGGCATCAGGCACATGTCCTTGAAGATGAGCAAATGGCACATATCCAGCAGGAACCAAGGGGGAATACAGGCAGATGATGGCAGTGTGGAGCTGAAAATCTGGAGATTGGAGGAGGTTGAGCTGGAAGCCAAGCCACAACAATGATGCACAGGAGCATGAGAGGAAGTGGAAGGCAAGCAGCAAGAAGCCCAGGAGTCCGATGGAGTAGAGATGGAGACTGAACAAAATGGCGGTGTCCAAATCTAGAGCGTGAGATCAAAGTGGGGACCCAGTACATCAATTCCATGGAGGTATAGGATGTAGTTGGGTGAGGTAGAGATTGGAGGTAAATGTGGTATAGTGGTCTTGTTTCTGAAGGGAATGCAGCAACTGGGTATCAGGTAGAGAATGTAGCTAGTTAAAACTGCAGAATGAAGATGCATGCTCCCATCCCTGGTAGTCCAGGTGAGCTAAACTTCACTCGATGCCGTACCAGGCAGAGTTAGGGATGGAGACTGTCAGAAGTTGGATGGGTATAAACTGGATGAGACTAGAGGTAGAGGAAACAGGCTCCCATCCCCAGTAGACAGGGGAAGCCTACCTGCACTGCTGTGCCTCAGTAGACAGAGTTAGGGACAAGGCTGTCAAACTGCTGGTTTGGGCTGAGCAAGGAAAGGGCAGCTGACGGATGCGTAGTAATAAGATAGGTAAACAAAAGAAATGGGATGAAGGGGATGGTAGTAGTAAGAAGTTAGAGAATGGAAGAGGAAGACCATTTCTTCAGCTCTTGATCTGATTGCTCCTGTTCGGTTTGCCCCTTCCACTTCGCCAGCCCCATGGTTTGATGGGACTCTGAGGGAGTTGCGGAGGTTGGGGCGCAGGTTACAGCATCACTGGCGGAGGACTGCCTTAGATGCCGACCACCTTATTTTGTTAGAGAATTATAAACTCTATCAAACAGAAATTTCTCGTAAGAAGGCAGAATTCCTGTCCAGGGAAATTGCTGTTGAACGGAACCGACCGGCTCAATTCTTCCGAACTGTGGACAGGCTGTGCAACCCAGCCTGTCAGCAGTTCCATCGAGTCTTTTCACAAAGTGAGTGTGATGAGATGGCTCATTTCTTTGTGAATAAGGTGGCCGACATCAGGCAGGAGTGCCATTGGCTTCACTCTATGGGGGATGCTGTTGGTCAGTGCTTGGCCACAGAGCCCGGAGTTTCCTTGAGTACCTTTGATCTGCCAGAGTTTGTGGACATTATGAGGTTTATCCCGGGGATGCATCCTACTTGCTGTAGTTTAGACCCAGGCCCTACTTCCCTGATTTTGGGTTGTAGTGATATCATCGGCCCGGTCTTAGCTCGGATTGTCCAGTGCCCTTTGGAATCGGGTGAGTTTCCTAGCTCCCTGAAGGAGGCGGTGGTGACACCTCTCCTGAAGAAAGCTTCTTTGGACCCGGAGAACCTAGCAAACTACAGGCCTATCTCTTACCTTTCTTTTCTGGGAAAGGTTATTGAGAAAGTTGTGGCAGCTCAACTGGAAAACCATTTAGCCATCTATAATTTATACGAACCTCTCCAATCGGGTTTTCGTAAGAAGCATAGTACTGGGACTGCTCTGGTTCAGGTGCTCAATGATCTCCTGATGTGAGAGATCATAGAAACTGCTCCATCCTGGTACTCCTCGATTTTTTCATCAGCTTTTGATACTGTGGATCATGGGATTCTGCTCGAGCGCTTGAGTTTCATCTGTGGGCTGTCGGGGACAGTTCTCAGATGGTTTACATCTTTCCTCGCTGGTAGAACTCAGAGAGTTGTCTCAGGAATATCTTTTTCCGAGTCTTTCTCTCTGCCTTGTGTGGTACCTCAGGGCTCGGTGCTGTCTCCCATGTTATTTGCAGTGTATATGCTACCACTCTGAGACATTGTAAGATGGTATGGGCTGAGGTTTCACTGCTATGCTGATGATACCTAGCTCTACCTGTCTTTTGCCCTCAACCAGGTTAGTGCTATCCTGATACTGAACAGCTGCCTTGTAGAAATCTAAGATTGGATGAGTTCCAGTGGTTTAAAGTTGAACGTAGGAAAAACTGAGATTTTGGTGGTGGACCTGGGTCATATGACAGAGGGGCTGAGGACTGATCTCCCCTCTGGTTTAGTCCTGGGGGGGCTCAGATTCTTACCTCTGAGTGGGTGCGTGACCTGGGAGTCATGCTTGACAATGGTCTGACCCTTCGACATCAGGTGTTGGCAGTCGTCAAGCTGGCCTTTTACCTTCTTAGGAACATTGCTAGGATCAAACACCTTGTTCTATCCAGCAACCTGCCTGTTTTGATCCACACATTTGTGACATCGCGCTTTGACTACTGTAACTCCCTTTACCTAGGGTTTTCTGGGGTTGATATCTGCTGCTTGCAGCTAGTGCAGAATGCTGCGGCACGTTTATTGACTGGGGTATCTAGGAGAACTCACATTACCCAAGTGCTGCGCTATCTGCACTGGCTGCCTATTCAGTGGTGAATCACCTTTAAGGTAAGTTTATTAACGTACAAAGCCCTACATGGACAGGGTCCTGACTACCTGAAAGAACTCCTGGTTCCTTACACCCCCCTTGCGACAGCTCCGCTCGGCTGATGAGGGGTTGCTGGAGATTACGAGGGTTAGTTTAAAGTCATCTGGTGCTCGCGCCTTTGGGTTTGTTGCCCCTACTCTCTGGAACTCTTTGCCCCGTCATCTACGGCAGTGCAGGACAATGGGGTGCTTTAAGCAGGCACTGAAGACCTTTTTGTGGGGTAAAGCTTATCCCAAATTTCTTTGATTTTATTGCATTTACTATATTTTTTGATTTTATCCAGTTGTGCAGCACCTTGATTTGTGTAAGGCGCTATATTAAATCAATTTATTGTTATTATTATTAAGAGTACCTGAAATGCCATGAAGGTAGAGATAGGGTAATCCAGTGAGGAGCATACAGTGCAGTAATGGAATGCAATGAATGTCTGAAGTGAAGTAGGTTGCTAGGCTAATGAGATGTGAGGGTGACTGAAGCCATGTAGGCAAGAAGGCAGGGCAAAATCACACAGCTGACATAAGGCATGCTCCTGCTAATTGGAGCCACAATGCCCCACAGTGACAATTCAGTCCCCCACTGTGGAAATAACAGGGGAGGCACAAGCTGAGCATCATGAAACCAAACAGCAACTGGAATGATGATGGGGTAGGAACCCGAAAAGAGGCTTCAGTATTGGCAAAGTCCTAAGGAAGGACAAGTCATAGGCATATTGGGGAACATGGCGTAAACAAATACAGTAGTGACATAGAATGGATAATGTCAAACCATGTGAAATATAGGAGGAGTGCCATTGGTGTGGACCGAGGAATGCTAAGTATGTGCGACGAGGGAGGGTGAGTGTTGTGGGTGAGTGTATGTTGAAGGTTAGGAAATACCAGGGTTAGCAAGGTAACAGAAATAATAAGCTGAGCAGGGTATAAGGATGCTGTGACTAAGAAATGGTAAGGTATAAGCAGCACAGGTGTCAGGCATATACTGTTAGGGAAGATTGACTGAAATAGCTGGCCAAGGGAAGAAACACTGAGGAAGTGCAGGTGCCAGACTAGGGGCAGAAATGGCACAGGAGTGGTATGGTAGAAGGTGCTTGGAGATGAAGATGGAATGCTGGTGCGAGGAGCCAGAAGCCCAAAAGAAAACAATAGGGAGCATGGGACAAGGGCAAGAATGAGGGACGGAGGGGCTGGAAAACAAAGCAGCAGGGAAGGGGAGAGCAGGAGCAGACAAGTAGAGCTATGGGACAGAGGGATGGAAGAAAAAGATTGGAAAGGGAATAGTTTTTTGTGTTTTTTTTTTTTTTTAGTTTGGCAGGTTGACAGCAAGATTACAATGCTGTGTGGGGGCGGTGATAAGAGAAACGGTGGCCACAACAAACAGGATGAAAGGCACCACATGAGCAGACTGGTGCAAGGCTGGTAAAGCACTAGGGTGACAATGTGCAAGAAAAGCACAGTAGAAATACCGGCTCCTACCAGTGAGGTAAACATGATGGAAGGAGATGCAGCCAGAGTAAGGGACAAAGAAACAAAAGTGCACCGGGGATGAGAAATGAGAAAAGCAGTAAAAGGAAGGCAGGGTACTTGGGTTCCAAATCTGGCTGAGCCTCAAGTAATGCACAGAAGCAGAATCCGAAGCAGCTGAGCACAATCACAGTCAGAGAGGAAAGCAGTACAGAAGGTTAACCGTAGCCCCAGCCAAGCAGTGGAAGCAACGGAGCAAATCGAAGGAGACAAGCAGGGGAAGGAAATGCAAGGAATGCTAATGCAGTGCAGGCAGCAGCCCAGGGAGCCAGAACGAGCCAAAGCCAAACTGACCAGGACAGGGGGTGGAGCAAAGAAAGACAGACATGGAGACAGCAATGTATGCAGACAGGAGACAAAAAATATTGAAAGAAACAGGTAAGAGTACAGGAGAGATGAGTGGGGACAATGCGGTATAGACAGAGGCAGAAACGGAGGAGGAGAAATGAAGACTGTAAGTAAGTAAGTAAGACTTTATTTATAAAGGTGCCTTCCAAAGCTTAGAGCACCTTAACAACACTATGTGCTCATGAGGAGGCAGTGAGCAGGAAGGAATCGTGCCAGGAGCAGGAGGGTGGGTCCACGGCGAAGTGCAAAATAAATCATCAATTGGCAGCGAGGAGCAAGCAAAAGGCAGAGGAGCCTCCGGCAGGTGACTGAGCAGAGGAGGGAATGGTTGAGAAAGCAATAAGGCAGGGATGCAGTGGCACCAGAGGAGCAAACTAGGCAGCAGTCCTTGCTAGAGTCCCAACAGACACAGGGGAAGGGAAAGGCACAAGAAAGGCAGAAGTGGAACATGGAATGGAAGCAGGGATAACAAACACAAAACAAAAGAAGGCATGAGCAGGAAGTAACAGGAGTGGATGGACTAAAAGGCTGACAGACCAAAGAGGTAGGGGGAGACAGAACAAACAAACAGGCTAGGAAAACAAAAAGGAGCAGAGAAGGGAAGGAGGCTCAGCCAGATGAGTCACACAGGAGCCAGGTGCTTGCAAAGGGGTGAGTTTACTAGCGTTAAGTGAGGAACTGCAGTGGGAGGCTGGCCTTTATTTGGGATGTGGGAGGAGCTATTCCCTCATTAGCCCTCCCAAAATGGTAGCCTACTAAGCCAAGACACAGTTTGATGAGTTAGCAAAAGAAAGGATACCATAGTTAAGGCTGGGGAGGAGAAGGAAACCGTTTGCAATGGCAGTACAGGCTTTTGGTGTAAGTATATGCCTAACTCTATGGGCCAGGTCAGGCTTAGAGTTTACTGTCTTGCAGACAGGAAAGACTTGTAATGAGAAATCCAGTGAGGGGTCAAGAGTGATCCCTGGGTGTTTAAAAGAATTAACTGCATCTCAAAGGGAACCATCAATCAGAGCCCCGTGCGTTCTGCGATTCTGCGGTTGCAGCAACTTCCACAGAGAGATGGTCCTGCCACAGAAAACAGACCTTTGCCACAGAAACAGCATTTGTTGGCACGGTAAAAATGGCCTTCACCACTGAAAACCCCAACTACATAGCTAAAATGATTGTGAGCAAGCATAAAATGGCATTAGTGCGAGTTGTTGGCAGCTCCATTATACATCTACCCCCGTGGGTTGCAGTGGTCAGTGGGACCACCCCTTTCCAATCCACAGGCACTCAGCCTTGAAGCTTATGACCATTATGGCCTTCTACATGCACTGAGGGAACTTCGGGAAGTCTATTTCATGAGAAAGAATGGTGGTTCTATAAGCTAATTGCATAACTAGGGAATGAAAAGTATTAATACTTATTGCAGACAAAATTGGGAGGCTTTCTGGACCTTTGTCTAATGTAAATGGTCCAACTACTTTATCCTCACAGTAAATCCTTGCAGAGTGTGAGAGAAGATATGGAAGCCAAGTCGCATTGACACAAAAGACACCATCGGTGTTGAACTGCGTGAGCAGAAGGAAGCAACTAGAGCAGTGTTACAGCACAAACCATCACCTGAGTCTTCAAGCAAGTGCATGTGAAGGAGCCATTGGAGCAGCACTGTTTAGCAACCAAGGCAATACTGATCTTCAAGCAACTGGGCAGGCAGGGGAGAATTCTCAGGAGCATATCCGTAAACCAGCACTGAGCAGGTGGGAGGGAGCCATGGGACAATAAAATACTGCAGTAAAAATAAATAACTCTTCAATTCCCCATACTCTACATCCCGTCCAAATAATGAGGTCAGAACTGCATTACCTTGCCTGTGCATCTACCAAACTGCCACAGGCTGTCTTTTTTTCTGAGCATTCTTTCTAGGTAACTAGTTTTTATTTTGGGGATCATTTGAGTTGCCAGAGAATGTAAACACATCACAGAACTGATGCAGAATTGCTCATAGTCTGACTGCGCCAAGCATGAGATCCTGCCACAGAATGTAGGTCCAGTTTGCTGCAGTGAACACGGGGCCCCGCCATCAATACATATCACTAATAAGTTGTCAGTACAAGATCTGAGTTTTGCGACAGACCAAAATGACATGGCTTGTGTCTTTTTTGAGTTAAGTACCCAGTTATTTGTAAGCCAGAACTGAACTTTATGAAAGTCATTGTTGACATGTGATTTTATAAGATTTACACTTTTGGAACTGAAAATAAGTGCAAGATCATCTGCATGCATTAACGTAAAACAAAACTCGTTACCAGTGGGAGGTTTTTTACATGAGAGAGAAAAAAGTAACTGACTCAGGTTTGAACCTTGTGGATTGCCAGCCCAGCCCTTGTTCTCAACTCAGATCAGTTAAACTCAACGATGTGATGCCCGTTACTGAGACAGTTTGCAAACCAGGAGGCAGCATGGGGAGAAGCATAGAACAGGTAATTTTCAGCAAAGTAACTGGTGATCCACCAGGTCAGAAACTTTACAGAGATCAACAAAGTCCACTCCAGTCACCATTCATTGGTCCATAGCAATTGTAACATCATTTCAGAACTTAAAGAGTGCAGTGGATGAACTATGACCTTTTCAATAACCACATTGTTCCAAGGTCAAAAGATTATGTTTGTATTCAGTATTCAATAAGTATTCAAAATATTCAGACCTCTGCAACTACCTTTTCAAGTAATTTTCTTGGAAAAGACAGGATAGGTGTAATACTGTGATTTTCAATGTGCTTAGGATTTCCTTTCTTAAAAACTGGTACCACCATAACAACCTTCCAGATGTCAGCACAGCACCAAAGATTAATGATAGATTTAAAATACCATATGAGCAATTAAGGAGGCAAGAAAATGAGCATTAAGTCTAAGTGTTTTTGGTTCCAATCCCTCAGGAGCCCACCCAGTCAGAATAGTGCTATAAGAATAGTGCACACTAACACAGCGTGGTCTATACCACACTACCATGGACAGCGACAGGGGAATTATAACGCTGTGCAGTAAGTGCTCCCCTGGTTGCTGTCCATGGTGCTACAAGACAAGTGCAGAGGAATGGAGATAGCTGGCCAAGCTGCTTCTGTGGTGTGGAGTGGTAATGCAGGAGCAACTTCACCAGAAAGATGGCAGAGACCAGGGTTCTAATTCTGGTCTCCACAATTTCCCCCGTAATCCAACTCCGACTTGGAGTTGATTATTCTAATTATGAGTGGTTGCCCCTTAAAAATAACATTTTGTAGTGGTAGTGATCACGAACTGCACTTCAATCGCTACCACTGGCAGCAGTTTTGTGTAACATGGTCTCATGACACTTTTCTTTCAGCACTGTATGGACAGGCGCTGTTTCTGATAGCACTGTCCATACTGGCACTGACATGACCTAGTGCCCTTCTGGAGCTGCACAATATAATATACAAAAAAGCAATGGTAGGACTGGAAGTGAATGGGTACACTTAAAAATTTGTTGTCACTGCTGCGGGGGTGAGGGGTTGTGTGTGCTGTGCTCTCTGTGCTGCTGCTTAGTGCAGCATTCATGCAGTGAAGAGAAGGACAGCCTTTTAGAAGGATTCCCATTTTTGAAGGATCCCTCCGTTCTGCTGTTTTGACCATGACAAAACAAACTGTACTATTTTTGTTGCTTATAAGTGTGACTATAGTGCATGTAGTGTAGTAAAGTGCCATCATCTTCACCACACCATTGTGTTGGAGATCAATGCCTGAGTCACCAACCTAAATGACCAACTTTCCAAGGTGTACTGTGCAATGCTTTGTAAAGGGTAACCTTTCAAATGTTGTAGCTTGTTGGTCAGTTGAACACTAGGGGCCTGATTCCAGAATGCATGGCACAACTCATGGAAGTATGCAAGTTGTGCCATGTGGCACTATCACTGAGGACCCTGCACCATAGTCCAAGATAGTCAGGGTCCCCGGCACCAATGTCCTGCAACTTGCGTCAGCCACAGGCTAGCACCATAGGAGTGGCGTAATGGACCTGGGTGCCGCAAGTCACAGCCAGCCGAGAACTGCCCCAAGATCCCCCCACCCTGGAACACTGCTGCATGCACCAGGAAGTACTGGGGGGGCTGGCCAGGTGGCACTGGTGTTTGGAGGGGCACTTGGTGAAATGGACCCCAGGGGTCCCCAACATTCAGGGGATGGGGAAGGCATGTCTGTGATGAGGGATACGGGAAGTCAGGAAATGTTCATGCCATGGTGCTGCAGAGTGGGCATCTGTCTATTGGCATGGACGGATGCCCCTTAGACCATCTCCCTGTTGGTCTAACTCCACTTCACCATTGCAGCTTTTGGAATAGCGTAAGTGGGTTACGGCAGCCACCCTCTTGGAACAGGGTGCAGTTGCTGCTGTAACCCACCCTTGCTCCACACCGTTGCATGTTCTGGCGGGCATAGTGGGTGGCGTGGCCACTTGGCACAACCCGCATATGGCAAGGGTGGCAGGCTGTGACTTGGAATCGTGACTGATAAATGTATGGCTGATAGCTGCATTTACATCATGGGGGTTGGCATAAATCACCTTGCGCCATGCATAACGCATCTTGGAATTAGGCCCCAGGAGTCTATTCTGTGCTTTGAAGAAATCTCTGGTCATCCTGAGCAATCCTAAAAAGAAAACACCTTGACTGTGTATGTGTGTGTATATGTACATATATATATATATTTTTTTTTACATGTGTATGTGTGTGTGTGTGTGTATATGATGAGTGCAGTTGGACCCTGTAGGCAGGGACATTTTAAATTAAAAAATTAAAATCTGAAAAATAAATTTGGCCAAAAGTAATGGATCAAAACAATGTTCATAGTAGTACTCAGAACAATGTCCAAGCACTGTAGTATTCTGCAGCTTTGTCTGACCAAAAAGAAGGGTCAAGCATCTCTGTAAAGAGCAAATAAAATCCAGCCCACAAACATGATTGCAGTAACTCAGCTTTATAACCTTCAAATGGAATATCTGAATCATCCAAAAGGGGTGCATGTGCTTCAGCTAAAAAAGGGTCTTTACTTAAAAGCACAGGGTTGGTGGTAGAGATGTTGCCAGGTTTTTCTTTGTCAGTGATGCTATTGCAAAGTCCAGAACTTATACTTCATGAAACTTCATAGAGTTCCCAACTTTGTCATTAACTTTGCACTGGGTGGGTGGGGGGGTTACAGGAAGCTGGTTTCGGTGTGTGGGTGCAAGAAGGGTTGTGCATGAACCTGAGTGATCAGTTGATTTTACAGTGTGTGTAGGTGGTGAACTTCACCAGGAGGGAAGCAGGAGGTTGTAGGGTGGTGGGGTGGGAAAATATATTACAAGGATCTGAGCAGTGGGAGGGGGTGGGAACAAATAAACAAGTGGGTGGGGCAGGATTATTTTAAATCAAAAGGGTTTCTTTAAAATGAAGGTGACAAATCAGTACATTAGGCTGAGTAACAAGGGAAAAGAAGGAACAAAACACTGTGGTTCAAAAGGAGGTGTAGAGAGAGTGAGGGACAAAACAGGGCTTTCAGAAAATACAAGGAGGCTCAGAAGGATAAGGACAGGGTGGTGTATCTTGAGAGACAGAGGGAGGCAGGGAAAGTAGTTAGGAGTGCAAAGGTGCAAACAGAGAAGAGACCAGCACAGACAATAAAGAAGGGGGAACAAGACATTCTATAGATACTATAGTGGCAAAAGGAAGGCCAGGGGTGGGATGGTAAGGCTCAAAGGGAAGGAAAGGATGTGCGTAGAAGGTGACCTAGAAAAAGCATCAGTACTGAATTAATATTTCTGCTCAGTATTCACGGTAGAGTGGGAGGGGCATGGACCACAACTAGGCATCAGAAACAATGGGGGGAGAGAGATAAATGCCAGTCCTTTTACAGAGGAAAGAGTCCTGGAAGAACTCACAAAACTAAGGGTGGCCAAGGCAATGGTACCAGATGATATGCATCCCAGGATATTAAAGGAATTATGGATGGTGCTAGCAGCACCGCTAGCAGCCCTGTTTAGTGATTCGCTCAATTCAGGGGTGGTTCCAGAGCACTGGAAGGGGGCAAATGTTGTCCCTCTTCACAAGAGTGGTAGCAGGGAGGAGGCAGGAAACTATAGGTCGGTCAGCCTCACCTCAGTAGTGGGCAAGATGATGGAAATGCTGCTTAAGGAAAGGATTGTGGAGGAACACTTGGAAACCATGGGAGCACATGATCCGAGGCAGCATGGTTTCATGAAGGGAAGGTCATGTCAAACAAGTCTGATAGGCTTTTCTGACTGGGTGACAAAGGAGGTGGATCGGGGAGGAGCAGTGGATATCACCTACCTCGATTTAAGCAAGGCCTTTGACACAGTACCACAAAAAGACTGGTTAACAAGCTAGATAGCCTGGGTGTGGGCCACAAAGTGAAAAACTGTATTAGAAACTGGTTGATGGACAGAAAGCAAACGATAGTAGTGAATGGGATTAAAGCTGAGGAAAGGAGGGTGACCAGTGGGGTGCCTCAAGGATCAGTCCTAGGGCCAGTCCTTTTTAATGTCTATCAATGAGATTGCCGAAGGGCTGGAGGGGAAGGTTTGCCTATTTGCAGATGACACGAAGATCTGTAACATAGTGGGCACTCCAGAGAGGGTCAAAAGAATGAGGAGGGAACTGGAAAAGCTGGAAAAATGGTCCAAAGTATGACAATTAAAATTTAATGCAAAGAAGTGCAAAATCGTGCACCTGGGATGAAGAAACCCTGCAGGGAGTTACAGGATGGGGGAAGGGGTAATCATTGGCAGTTTCCAGGGAAGAAAGGGATTTAGGGATAATCATCTCAGATGATCTAAAGGTGGCCAAACAGTGTAACAAGGCTGTGGGAGGGCCAATCAGATGTTAGGGTGCATAGGAAGGGATATCACTAGCAGGAGAAAGGAGGTGGTGATGCCATTGTACAAAACACTGGTGAGGCCTCATCTGTTCAGTTCTGGAGACCACATCTTTGCCAGGACATAGAAAGGGTGGAGGTGGTCCAGAGAAGGGTGACCAAGATGGTGCAGGGCTTGCACCAGAAAACAGATGAGGACACATTAAAAAGACCTCAACATGAATACACTGGAAGGGGAGGAAACAGGGGGATATGATTGAATCTTCAAGTAACCTTAAGGGCTAGAACAAAGTGCAAATGGGTGACATCTTTCAGTACAGGAGTTGTACAAAGATGAGGGCATGATATGAGATTGGAGGGGCAGAATAAGGGAAATGTGAGGACATTTTACTTCATGTAAAGGGTAGTGAATGACTGGAATAGCCTACCCCAGGAAGTGGTGGGTGTTAATACAGTAGGGGATTCAAACATGCATGAGATAGACATAAGGGAACCCTAGATATGTGGAAGAGAAGCAAAACCCAATGTCCAAGTAAGGACAGTGGCCACTGATGAAGGCAAAGAATACAGGCAGACTAGGTGAGCCACGCGGTTCTTATCTGCCGTCAGCTACTGTGTTACTGTATTACTATGATACACTTCATCTAGTTCTTCATGGGCAAAGGGACACTTCACCTTGCTGAAAACCATGCAAAGTGCCAGTTCCCTGCTACTTCATTGGCAAAGGGCCACTTCTTCAGCTACTGCTTCAAGCTCAACTTCAGCACAAACCATTGCTGAGATGTACCAGGCAGAGCCCAACATTGACTGGAATTCTGATCCTTTGAATTATTGGAAATCCAAACAAAACAAGTGGCCTGCCCTAGTGCAAGTTGACATGTAGTATATGAACTGCCCTCCAACTATTGTCTATTCAGAACATATAGACTAATGTATGGACAGCTATGCTCAACAAGGCTGTGTTTCCATCGAGGGGTTCTGAAGGCACTCTATAGTCCTCAAAAGTGAAGCTCGAGAGGTCTCAGGTGTCTTCAGAACTCTGAGATGGAATAAACATGCCGAATTGGGCATAGCTGTGCCTCAATTGATTTATTATAGTATTTGGTTCCAGGTATTCAAGGAACACACAAACACCAAAATGGCATTTGGATAGACTTTCACTTAGAAACATAGAATTTGGCAGATAAGGACGCTTGGTCCACCAGTCTGCCATTTCCTACCTAATGGATAAGTTGCAGATCCTAGTTAACCAGCAGCCTACTTCTTCCTACCCTCACCCCTAATTGCCTTATGACTGTCCCATGCATGCTTGAATTCCACCACTGTTTTGACTCCACAACCTCCTCCGGAAGGCTTTTCCATGCATCCACAACCCTCTCTGTGAAAAAATACTTCCTTAAATTACCTCTGAGTCACCCCCCATCTTCAAATTGTGCCCCCTTGTTCTTGCACACCTCTCTTTTTGAAAGATGCTACCCTCTTGGACTTTGTTGATTCCCTTAAGGTACTTGAATGTTTCTATCATGTCCCCCCTCTCCCTCCTTTCCTCGAGGCTATACATATTAAGCTCCTTAAGTCTCTCTTCATATGTCTTCCGGTGCAGACCCTGCACCATTTTAGTTGCCCTCCTCTGGACAGCTTCCATCCTGTCTATGTCTTTCAGGAGATTGGGTCTCCAGAACTGCCGCATTACTCCAGATGGGGTCTCACCAGCTGTCTGTACAGAGGGATAATAACTTCTTGTTTTCCACTGGTGATGCCTCTCCTATGCATCCCAGTATCCCCCAACCCTCCTTGCTGCCCTCTCACATTGCTTGCCCACCTTTAGGTCATCTGATATGACTACCCCAGGTCCCTTTCCATTTTGTTGTTGTTAGTATCTCACCCCCATTGTGTGACTCTTCCCTGGGTTTTATTTCCCAGGTGCATTACCTTGCACTTCTTAGCATTGAATCTAAGCTGCCATACATTTGACCATTCCTCTAACCTTGCCAAGTCCCTTCTTATCTTTCCACCCACCTTGTGCATCAACTCTGTTGCAGATCTTTGTGTCATCTGCAAAGAGACATACTTTTCCTTCCAGTCCCTCTGCAATGTCACTTATAAAGACATTGAAGAGGACCGGTACTAATACTGAACCCTGTGGTACCCCACTAGTAACCCCCCTTTCTTCAGAGTGGACTCTATTTACTATTACTCTTTGTGTCCTATTCTCCAGCCAATTCTTTACCCAGGCTGTCATCTTGGGACCCACTCCCAGGCTGGCTAACTTATATAATAATCTTTTGTGTGGGACCATGTCAAATGCCTTGCTGAAGTCTAGGTAGGCCATGTCCACAGCCCCTCCCTGGTCTACTACTTTGGTCACCCAGTCAAAGAAATCTATCAGATTCATCTGGCATGACCTTCCTGCTGTGAATCCATGCTGCCTTGGGTCCTGTGCCCCTCTGGCCTCTAGATATTCAACAGTTCTTTCCTTTGGAAGTGATTCCATCATTTTCCCTATCACTGAGGTTAAACTAACAGGTCTGTAGTTTCTTGCTTCTACCCTGCTCCCACTTTTGTGCAGGGGAATCACATCTGCCCTCCCCAGTCCTCGGGTACCACCCCATCCTCCCACGATTTGTTAAAGAGGGTAGTCAGTGGTGTCACTAGTTCTACCCTTAGTTCTTTTAGAATTCTGGGATGAATCCCATCAGGCCCCATTGCTTTGTCCACCTTCAGTTTTAAGAGTTCTTTCAGAACCCTTTCTTCTGTAAATGGGCTGGTATCAACTTCTGTATCCAGAGTGTTTCTATTGTTTGTTTTAGGTACTCCCCTCTTCATTTGTAAATACTGAGCAAAAATATTTGTTTAGTATCTCTGCCTTTTCACAGTCACCCTCTGCCCACCCCCTCCCCTTTATTAAGCCTCACTATCCCTCCCTTGGTCTTCCTTCACTCCCTGATGTACCTATAAAAGGTTTTATCCCCCTTCTTAACTGAGTTGGCTATCTTTTCCTCGGTTTGGGCCTTTGCTGTTCTGACTGCCTTCCCAGCTTCCTTTTGCTTTAACTGATACAATTCTCTGACCTGCTCCTTCTGTGATTCCTTGTACTTCCTGAATGCTTTCTTTTTCTTTGAAACTTCAATGCCACTTCCTTTGAGAACCATAGTGGTTTCTTACATCATTTTGTTTTGTTTATTTGCTTCACACAAAGGCTTGTTACCTCTGTGATGGCAGTTTTTATTATTCCTCATTGTTCTTCCACCCCTCCTTCCTGCCCATTTGCTAGTACATTCCTTAGGCACTCACCCATTTTGGCAAAGTCAGCCCTACTAAAGTCCAGTACTTTTGCCTTTGTATGGCTTGACTCTATTGCTATGTTTACTGTGAACCATACTGTTCGATGGTCACTGGTTCCTTGATGGCTACCCACTTCTACATCTGTGATCCTCTCTCCATCTCCATTTGAGAGAACCAGGTCTAAGATTGCTCCCTCTCGAGTGGGTTCCAATACTAGTTGTCTAAGGCATGCCCTTCAGCTAAAACACAGTTTTACATCCACAGCTGAATTAGGAACAGCAGTAATGACTAAAGATGCTGTTCTCTGTACGCGGTTTTGTTGAACTGTACTACAGAAACTTTTTTTGAACTTTGAACTGTACTAGAACAAGTCTGGAACTGTAGTACAACAAGAAAATTGATCCAGTTTCCATGTATAGCAAGACCTAACCATATACTATAATTGTTAGTTCAACTGGTAACATTATTACCAATACATGATCCTGTTGTCACCAGAAAATGCGGAGCCATTCACATTTCTGAAAGTCAACATCTCCCTTTCTAATTGAGAAGGGAGGAAGTTTAGGAGGGATGTGAGGAAATACTACTTCACTGAAGGAATGATGGCTACCTGGAGCAGCCTGTGACCAGAGGTAGTGGGGCAAAAATAGTGTGTGGGGGGGTTCAAACATGCATAGGACAGGCATAGTGGAATACCAGTGCATAAGCAGGAGGGCAGGTTGGAGAGTTGCTTATGGTCTGCAGAGACTAAATAGGCAGGGAACATCTGGGCAGACTTGGTGGGCCAAGGGGTCCTTTTCTGCTTACAAATTCTATGTTTCTGTTTTCTAATTTCAAATATAATTCCTGAATGAAAAATGTGAGGCCACGTACACAATACAGTTTTCTCATTGTGCATATGGTAAAAATCTTTTGTGGACAGGGCCCTTGCTAACTAAATGAAGTATGATCGGTGACAGACAATGCCAGGGCAGGATTATTGTGAATAAGACAATGAGCAGAGGAAAAAAATAACTCCAGTGTGTCCAGAGTCCAAGGTATACTTACCAGCATCAGCTGCATTTCGTGTCGAAAACTTTGGTGCTACTGTATGTAATATGTATAAAACAGATGGTAGTGCTTATGAATACTATTACTAATGCTACTAGTCTATAACCACCTAAAATAATTATTCACCTTTAGGATGATGTAATATTACTGTTTGTTACAGCAGATGGCAGGGCTGAACATTTTTATTTGGTTAACAATACGCACATATATATTTTGCTGCACCAATGTTTGTACATAGAATTATTGCTGTTAAATATTGAATCTGAATGTATTTATTGCCAGGTGATTACCTCAAGAAGCAGGGAGGTGATTTTGCCACCGTACAACAGCCTAGTTAGACCACAACTTGAGTACTGCGTGCAGTTTTGGCGACCGCACCTAAGGAAGAATATCTTGCTCCTGGAGCAGGTTCAGAGGAGGGCAACTAGGATGATCCGGGGGCTGGGGGATAGGACATATGAGGAGTGACTTGGGGAGCTCAAATTTTTCTTGCTGGAGGAGAGGAGGGACAGGGGAGATATGATTGAGGTCTTCAGGTACCTGAAGGGAGTAAATAAGGTAAGCCTAAATGGTTTCCTCAGAGGAAGGAGGAAGGAGTCACCAGGGGGCACAGCTGGAGGCTGGAGGGTAGAAGACTCGGGGGGAAAGGAGGAGGCTGTACTTCACTGAAAGGGGGGTGGAACCATGGAATGCACTGCCTGAGGAGCTGGTGAGGTATCTACGGTGGATGGGTTCAAGAGGGGCTGGGACAGGTATAGGTGAGGGTAAAGCAGAGGAATGCTTGTCTGGGGGGGAGCTTTGGTGGGGGGGAGCATGGGAGGAACCAGGAAGATAGTGATGGTACCTGTTCGGAGTACTGACTCCCGAGCAGACTCAATAGACCATGAGGCCTATTCTGCTGCCATTTTAGTGTGTTAGTATTGGCTGATAAGTCCATGAGCTAGTTAGCTTATTTTCATAGTTGACCAGCATTACAATGGCAGGAAATACATATACAAACAAAATAATACATAATGTACAATTATAACTAAGTACTGTCAAAATATGTAATTTTAAGAGGACCTTTAAAGTTACATAAAATTTGTCAACTAACCATCGATTGAGGCAATGCATTAAACAGTTCTCTAGACTAAAGAAAAGAAAACATTGAGCTTTGGTTGTTCTCAAAGGGGACTTGATTATTCATTTACCTGTAGTATGCTGTAACATAGAAACATAGACTTTGATGGCAGATAAGGACTGCTTGGCCCACCTAGTCTGCTCATTTCCCTTCCTAATGGATAAGTTGCTGATTCTAGTTAACCAACAGCTTACTTCCTCCTACCCCCATTAGAATTGCCTTACAGTAGCAGCCACAGACACTGCCAGCTATTTCTCAACATTTCTGTGATATTTCCAGAAATATCTCTTGCTTTCTGCATTTTCACAGTAGGGGCAGCAGAGAAACTCTTCAGAAATTTCACGAAATATCTGGAAATAGCTGGCAATGTCTGTGGCTACCACTGTATGTCTGTCCCATGCATTCTTGAATTCACCCACTGGATTTGACTCCATGACGTCCTCAGGAAGGCTGTTCCATGTATCCACAGCCTTCTCCATGAAAAAATACTTCCTCACATTACCTCTGAGCAGTCCCCCCTCTATCTTCAAATTGTGCCCCCTTGTTCTTGCACTTCTCTTTTTCTGAAAGATGCTACCCTCTTGGACTTTGTTGATTCCCTTGAGGTACTTGAAAGTTTCTATCATGCCCCCCCCTTTCCTTCAGGGTATACATATCAAGCTGCTTTAATCTCTCTTCGTATGTCTTCTGGTGCAGACTCTGCACAATTTTAGTTGCCCTCCTCTGGACAGCCTCCATCCTGTCTATGTCCTTGCGGAGATGGGGTATCCAGAACTACACACAGTACTCCAGATGGGGTCTCACCAATTGTCTGTACAGAGGGATAACAACTTCCTGTTTTCTACAGGTGATGCCGCTCCCTATGCATCCCAGTATCCCCCCCAGCCCTCCTTACTGCCTTCTCACATTGCTTGCCCACTTTTATGTCATCTGATATGACTACCCCCGGCCCCTTTCCATTTTTGTTATTGTCAGTATCTCACCCCCATTGCGTACTCTTCCCCTGGGTTTTTGTTTCCCAGGTGCATTAATTTGTACTTCTTTGCGTTAAATCTAAGCTGTCATACATTTGACCATTCCTCCAACCTTGCCAAGTTCCTTCTCATCCTTTCCACCCCACCTTGTGTATCAACCCTGTTGCAGATCTTTGTGTCATCTGCAGAGACATGCTTTTCCTTCCAGTCCCTCCGCAATGTTACTTATGAAGACTTTAAAGAGGACTGGTCCCAGTACTGAACCCTGCAGTACCCCTTTGGTAACCCCCCTTCCTTCAGAGTGGACTCTGTTTACTATTACCCTCTGTGTCCTGTTGTCCAGTCAATTTTTTACCCAGGCTACCACCTTGGGACCCATTCCAAGGCTGGCTAACTTGTATA
The DNA here is from genome assembly GCA_016271365.2 of Neoceratodus forsteri. NCBI lineage: Eukaryota > Metazoa > Chordata > Ceratodontiformes > Ceratodontidae > Neoceratodus > Neoceratodus forsteri. The sequence goes on along the minus strand of CM057454.1, from coordinate 1,096,840,850 downwards.
TTAATCTTTTGTGTGGGACTGTGTCAAATGCCTTGCTAAAGTCTAGGTAGACCATGTCCACAGCCCCTCCCTGATCTACTACTTTGGTCACCCAGTCAAAGAAATCTATTAGATTCATCTGACATGACCTTCCTGCTGTGAATCCATGCTGCCTTGGGTCCTGTGCCCCGCTGGCCTCTAGGTACTCAGCAATTCTTTCCTTCAGAAGTGATTCCATAATTTTCCCTACCACTGAGGTCAAACTAACAGGTCAGTAGTTTCCTGCCTCTGCCTTGCTCCCATGCTTGTGATGTGGAATCACATCTGCCCTCCTCCAGACCTCAGGTACTACCCCATCCTCCCATGATTTGTTAAAAAGGGTAGTCAGTGGTGTCATTAGTTCTACCCTTAGTTCTTTTAGAATTCTTGGATGAATCCCATCAGGCCCCATTGCTTTGTCCACCTTCAGTTTTAAGAGTTCTTTCAGAATCCTTTGTTCTGTGAATAGACTGGTATCAACACCCCCCCCCCCATCCAGAGTGTTTCTATTGTTTGGTTTAGGTACCTCCCCCTCCTCTTCTTTTGTGAATATTGAGCAGAATAATTTGTTCAGTATCCCTGCTTTTTCACTGTCACCCTCTGCCCACATTCCCTCCCCTTTATTAAGCCTCAGTATCCCTCCCTTGGTCTACTGACTATTAGCAGCAGTGTCTGGCTGGGCTAAAATCTTATACTGAAAAATTATTAGATACTTAGCAACAGTTTATAAATATGTTTGCAAGGAAGGATATGCGGTGCAGTGTATATGTAAGCAATAATACGCAACAGGGTGGGCGGTATTGTGCTATACTGGACCGCCCAGGGGCGTGATGAGGCCTGGCCTTGCCAAGGTGGAGGTCTTATAGCCCTGGAAGGTCCAGTATAGCACACACCGCCCACCCTGGAGGGTATTATTATGCTTTAGAAATGGGCTTGTATACATTTCAAATATGTAACAAAATAACAGAAGAAATCACTTTCGGAAGGAATATAAAGACAAAAAAAAATCTTCTTTTGGTTAAATAATCCCTCTGGTTTGTATGCTGTTCCTCTCCTGCAACAACCCCACCCCCCATGGTCACAGAGCCATTCTCATCTGCTAACAACCCAGCAGGTTCAGAAGAAAAGAGTTTTGTAACCCCCAGCAGTCTCTTGCTATTAGTTCTACTTTTCTGTTCCCTTTCTTCAAGACTGTTTTGTTCCTGAGAGATGCGCCTGTGAGGCGACTCTTGCATGCAAAACAGGAAGTGGAGACCCACAAATAGGATCACAGACAGCAGCACTCCAAATTACTTTATTTTTCAAAAATTCACAGCGCTCAGTTGTTTTTTTTTATTTGCGTGATAACTGCATGTGTGTGTCTTAAATGCTGTCCACTGGTGGGGAGAGTGAACACTGCAAGTCACAGGTGAGACCGGTGAAGTTATTCCGGTTTCAGAAAAAAAAAACGGAAGTAATTTCATCTCGTCCGGGGAAATTTGCTTTTTTTTTTTTTGCTCGGCTGATGGTTTGTGTGGACCAAGGAGGCACCATAAGCACCGTACCTTAGTGGCATGAGAGGAGCATGGAGTGAGGAGAGGAGGCAACACCAATCTATTTGGGTGCCTAGACATGCGGCGTCAGTCCCGGGTAGGTGCCACTACTACAGCAGCTGATTTTTGAGGGGCTGGTAGCCACGAGGAAATGGGTCTGTCCGACCAGTTCCTCACACTGTTCTGCTTTTCAAAAACTTTTTGGAAGTGATGTTTATTATATGGTGGAATGTGATGTTTTTCTGCAGCAGGGACTTGTATAAATAAATGTCACCTGACAGGGATAGAATGAGATAGACGGTGAAGGAGCATGCTGCCTTGGGTACGGCCAGTGTGTGACAGGGGCAGTAGCGCTCTATTACTCTGGCATGTCTCCTGAAATTAATTTCTGCTCCGGTGGCAACGTTTATTTAATTGACAACCGTGTTGCTTTTTTTTTTTCTGACTACAGACAGAGCGCTGGTGATCAGCGTGGTGTGGGGAAGTTCGATAGCTGATTTATTTAGAATGATTTTGTTAGACGTTGCGCTGAGTTAACGTTTACTTTGTTTTTTATGGTGGTGGCAATGGTAGTGGGGGGCATAAATCGCTCGTTAAGTGTTAAAAAAAAAAATGGCGACAGTTTGAGAGTGTGTGCCCAGCGCTTCAGCCAATGAGGAAGCAGGGTGCTGGTCACAAGGATACTTTGCTGGCTATCAGGAAGGTTTGGGCTGGGGCTTTTTATTTGGTGGGCATCTATTGTCTGATAGATGCCCACCTAAATAAGTGTCTCAGCCAATCAGAGGTGAGAATTTTCTTTGCCCATTTTCTAAGCTTTGACTGTGCCTGATGTGATGGGTAGTGGGCAGAAAATGAAATTTTTTATATCAGATTTGTTGTTTTATTTAGTGTAAAAAGTAGAAAACGGTGCTACTTGTTGGATCATGCACTATCTATATAGACTGCAGTGCATGGGGACTTGCAATGCAGCTCCATCATATGGACAGTGTGGGTAGGCTCTTACCACTCATTTGTTCATTCATAGTTTTTGGCCTGTTCTTGGCCACTTCTTACGAAAGCACAACCCTGCCTTCCTTCCTTTCTTCCAAATATTGACTGCTTGCATCTCTTTCAGTCTCTCTCTCTTCAGATTAAGAGTGCTGTATCACAGGACTATTTTGTCCCATAGATTACAAAAAATAATCTATGGTTAAACTTAATGCCCTGCTAAGCTAACTCCTGAGTTGACTCCTAATCTAGCCCTACATTATTTTAAAATAGAGTGCAATCTGTGTGTGTGTGTCTCTCTCTCTCTCTCTCACTCACTCTTTCTTTCTCACTCTCTTGCTCCCTTCCTTTCTTGATCTCTCTCTGTCTCTCTCTCTCATATCAGCAGCACTCAAAAGGCCCCAGGCAATTGTGTCAGGGAGGCGCTAGAGCCTAGAGGAACTATTGTAAGTTTTTGTGTCATGTGTGTGACATTGTTGTTCCCACTCTTAGTGTCTGCTGCTTCCTTAGTTTATTTTATTTATTCAAGAGATTCACCAGGAAGGCATACTAAACAGAAAAGCTTGCTTCTAGATGCATCCTGGGGGACGGGGAGTACAGTGAAACTGATATACAGTAAAACACATTTTGTACAACAATGAAATAGACAGTTTGCATAGTTGACAATATCAGAGGCAAGTGCAGTAGGTACATTATGTGCTGGGCAACAAGTAGTGAGGCCTGAAATAAATATACAATGAACACAATTGGAACAGTGAGGGGGACACATAATTGAACAATAATAATTAGTCCCTTCCACATTAGCAGTTCTGCTGTATTTCTCATACAAATAATTATTTAACAAATTCTGGGAGAGCTAAAGCCCGAGGTTCAGTGTGGGGAAATAGCTCCTCCCACATCCCCAATAAAGGCCAGCCTCCCATGACAGTTCGCTCCTTAGCACGTTGTGAAACACCCACCATCCTCCCCTGCCTCCTCTTCTGGCACTCTGCTCACCCTTAGTGCTGGACTTTCTATTCCCTACTCACTACCCAGCTTACCTACCAAGGGTGGGAAGAGAGAAAAGCCAAAAAGTAAACTACAGTTACATAAGCACTACTAACTCCATACTCTATGCACCAAAACATTGAATCTTATTTACAAATAATTATTTAATGCATTCTTTATGCTCCTCCTTGTTGAATACTACAAATTGAGTCTCTTATTATGTATTTAGCAAATTTAATTCACATGTTTATAAATAATCAGACCTAATCAGACACAAGCAGAACCAATCAGTTTCCCCTGTGTTCCCATTCTTAATTAATAAGGGTCAGAACCTCTCCACCAGGTTCTGCCACTTCCTGTGCTTAACACTGCAAGTCCTAGCATGCCTCAGCTATGCTTTAGCGAGGGAACACAATATCTGTTTGGCTGTCTCAAATAGCCAGTTGTCTTTTTTTATACTTAATCACCTTCTGCAAGTGATTAGTAATTATGTTCAACAAATATCAAGAAAAAGTCTAATTAGCTGTTTTTTCTTGCTGCCTGCAACTTTCAATTCTGCCCCTCAGTTACTTGAATCAAGGGGTGTAAGTTTCTTTAATGTGTGCCTGGTAACCACAGACAAATGAATACAACAGTCATATAAGCGTGTAGCTAAGTGGGGTCCATTTCAGGTAGTTTCTTTAAAAATGCAGTTAAAATCAGTTTACTCTCTGATGTCCAGGAACCACAGAGAGCTCTTGTTAAAGCAAGACTACAGCAAACATTACTGCTGCCAAACCAGTTATGGTATTTCACAAGATAATACACAGAACCCTGTACCCAATCATCAGTAATGTATCAGCTTCTTGTTACTTACAATATGGCAGTTGAATAAAGACACTTCATACCTTTGTCCATTTATTATGAGAAAATGTGAGCTAAAGAACAAATTCACGGAGAAGAACCACTGTATTGAAAAAAATAATTTCTTTGTAACAGGCACTGAATATAACTATTCCAAATCAAACATGAAAGTTACATTGTCCAGAAAATGGCTATAAAATAAAAATGAAATGTGTACTGTTCTTTTTAGCACATCACTCACTGATGCTCTCATGAGTGTGCTTACACAGCTGCCCGAAGGTCTCTCTTTCATAGAAAAGTGTCATTTTCAAACAGCTCATTTCCAGTCCTGATAACTTATATTGCAAAAAAATAAAAATACAGCTTTCAACAGCTGCTATAAATAAATGGCATTGCACAGCAGCTGCTGGCTTTGCTGCATTTGATGCCTCATAACCCATTGGGACCTGTATCCACCATATAGCATCAGAACCATCCATTGCTGAACCTGACCCAAAAAGGCCACCCGGACCCAAGGTAAATTACTGTCAGGTACTATAGATGCCTCCCACACATGGTTCAGAGATTTGTGTGTGTTTTTCCTCATATCAAAGGAGAAATTGCTGGTACTGTACAAAACAGTACCAGCAAAATGGGAAGTCAGCTACTGGTTGAGAATGATGTAGAGTATGTGTAAAAGTATGAAACAGGCAGCCAGGTGGCTAAAGAATGCTGTGGTGGAGTGATAGGGACCTAGCGGGTAGGCCTAAAAAACACAGTCATGAAGTTAACTCAGGAGCATGAATGATTATGTACAATGACAGGCCTCTGTGAGCCTTACCATCCGTGCCTGTCTTCAAACTGCATGTGCCAATCAAAAAATATGTGATTGTTGACTATGGATTAGAATGTTCTGTAGTGCACAGTATGGTTTCATAAAAGGTAAATCTTGTTAAACAAAGCTGACTGCCTTATTTGAGGCGGTAACTAGGCATGTGAACAGAACTGAACAGGAGTCAGACAGCTGATGTACTGTAATCTAGCCGGACATAAAAAAATGGGTTCTAATACTGTACCACAAGGAATGTGGAATAAATAGCACAGATATGGAGTCCACAGAGGTTGGGTAGAGTACCCCAGGGCATTACTGGGTCCATTGCTCTAACACATTTATTCATGACCTTTAGGAGGGGGTAAGCAGCAGGCTGCTGCAGTTTGATGATGCCACTTAATTGGCAAGAAGAGCAGATGCTGCAGAGGAAGGGGATGCACTACAGGAGGAGCTGCACGCATTAGTGAAATGGACTAAGAAATGGTGGTGTAGACTTACTGCAGGGCAGTGCAAGGCATCAGAGTCACACATACACCCTGTGAGGTGTTATAGTGCACTGCACAAATGAGGAACCAGGGCCAAGGAGTAATTGTGGGTGGTAAGACAAAGCCAGTCAGGCAGTATGCTGCCTCTCTCAGAAGATTGAACACTGTGGTGAAATGGATTATGAGGAAGGTAAGGAACAGGTTAATGAAGGTGACCCTGTCCCTGTATAAGGTATTAGTTATATCTCACCTGGAGTGCTTTCTCAGTTCTGGTCACCACAATACAGAGAGTCCATTGAAGTTCACCAGATGAACCAGCACAGGGCCAGCAAGCTGTTACTGTCTTAAGAGGCAAAAACTACAGGGAGAGGTTGGTCATAATCAAATTATTTAGACTTTTTAGTATGGTAGAATGTTTGGAATTTTTGATAACAAGATCATCCTGATTTATGCCAAGATGAAAACTATCAACCCAGCCCTTGAGACCCCTGGGGTTCTGAATGCTGCAGTTGTCTGAGTAGAGTTTGTGTTGATCTCAGAGCAGGAGGCTCTAAATGCCTTTATGTAGCTGAACTTGACAGTATGTAGTGTGAACTTGTCGATCATGGCCTGTAAAAGGCATGCTCTGGTGCAATAATCTATGGGCTGTAATTCATTATTATTGCCTCCTTCAGGAAGGTTGTGGTGCCTCCTGACTTGAAAAAAGGTGGTAGTAAGGCATGTTTGAAAATTCACAAGCCATTAACATATAGATGAATTTATAGCAGTAACCTATTTTAAAATCTCTGCAGCTTTTTGTCTGCATGTCTTGAAAAATAACTTCCTGTTTATACTGTGACGACAGCTACAATGTAAATAGTGGCATTATTCCAACAGCTTTAATGTTAGCTAGTACTTAAAAGTTTGCTCAAACCTTTGCAATATTTTTTTTCTTGCATCGCTAATCAGAACCAAGCTCCTATAAATGGCGCTTCAGATTATGTTGCAACATACCTGACGAAGAGGCATTGCTATAGGCCTTGAAAGTAGTGCAGTGTAGAATTGTCAAATTCTGGTGGAACGAAATTTTGTGGAATTTATGAAATTCTGCTGAAATCCTGCTGAATTTCACTGGAAACAGAACAATGGAATTCCACAGTAGAAAATGATTGTGGAATGATTTTCTGCAGACAAAATACTGCTCCATGGAATGTTTATTCCTCGGTTCTCAATATTTTCTGTGGAAATGGTTGTGGAATGATTTTCCACAGAAAAATGCTGTTTCATAGAATATTATTCCGCAGATCACAGTGGGCAGAATTCCGCTGAAGAACCAGTGAAATTCCAGCAGAAATTCCACTGGCGGAATGGTCATTCCATGCTAATTTTGCTGGCAGAATTCTGCATTCCGCAAAGCACTACTTGAAAGCTTTTATTTTTAACTTTTTGTTAGCCAAGCAAAGATAATATCTTTACCTAGCAAAAAGATTCTGTTCTTGTTTTTTCTCCTGGTGTTTTGTGGTCTAACACGGCACACCCCTACCTTAATTAGATTAAAAAAGGAAGCAACATGGGTGAAGTAGGATGGGAAAATGAGTGATGCACTAAATAATTACCTTTGTTTAGTATTCACAGTGGAGGAGGTGGCCATTACCAGTGTGCAGTTGCAGGCAAAAGAAAGGGTGTGTGTGGACTTGAATTGGGACTCATCTCAGAGGAAAGAGTACCCAGGGGTCTCAAATCCTTGAAGTTGGACAAAGTACCTGATCCTAATGGGTTGCTCCCTGGAGTGCTAAAGGAGGTGGGGCAGCTACTGACAGTGCTATTGACAGATTTATGTAACTGCTCCCTAGAGACAAGGGCAGTTCCAGTAGACTGATGAGTAGCAAATGTGGTGCCCCTTCACAAGCGTGGGACAAGAATAGACCAGGAAATTATAAAGTGGCCATTAAGCGGACTTCCATTGTAGCCAAGTTGCTGGATACCATCATTAAAGGAAAACTACACCCAAAACTTGAAAAAATATATGTTGTGCAGAGTGTTTTAATTTGTATGTGAAGTTCTAGTGTTTCCTTCCCTCTGACTGGTATTAGGAGTTTTTCCTAAGTTAGCCTGCTAGCTTTAGGGTAGTTTACGACCCTGGAGATCACCATATCAAATAGTTTTTATTGCATTTCTTTGTCCTACAGTGCCCTTGTTTCATGTAATGTGGTGATGTAGTAGAGCACATAAATCCAGCAGAAAGCATTGCATTACAATCAGTTCACAACAATAGAGATGGCTATATTTTAAAATCTGTAGAATTCAGCTTGGTGACCACCCTCATCCTAAAGGTTTTACTGTCCTGAAAAACTTTGCTGCTGGTAATTTTGTGCAGCTTGTAATCTTCAAGATATTTAGTTTGTTTGGCATCCATGTGCTGAATGTTGGGTCTCTCTTACATCACAGTCACATGAGACATAATGCACTGTGGAACCAGAAATACAATTACACTATCAGGTATGGAGTCCCCAGGGGTCCCGGCACTTACTGGGTGTCGAGGGCAGGGTTGGCTTCTGGCTGTCTCTCGGCCTCCTGGTTCTCTGTTCGGCCTGCGGTGGCAGCCACGCCCGCTGGCGGCTCAAGCCAGCGCACTGGGTGCCGAGGCAGGGTCGGCTTCCTGGCTGTCTCTCCCGGCCTCCTGGTTCTCTGTTCGGCCTCGCCGGTCACCGCCCGCCCGGCGTCTCAGACCCAGCGCTTACTGGGTGCTTTCGAGGGCAGGGTCGGCTTCCTGGCTGTCTCTCCCGGCCTCCTGGTTCTCTCTTCGGCCTCGTGGTCGCCCGCCCACCCGCTGGCGGCTCGGGCCCAGCGCTTACTCGGTGCTCGAGGCAGGGTCGGCTTCCTGGCTGTCTCTCCCGGCCTCCTGGTTCTCTGTTCGGCCTCACGTCGCCGCTCGCCTGGCCGCATCGGAGCTCCTCTTTAAGAGGGAACCTGTTTTATTAAACAGGTTTCCAAAACTTTCTATTTCTACTTCAGAAATTACACATTTGCACCCATTTTTTTTTTTACCAGAACAGCAAAAATTACAGTTCAAACCATACATTTTTTTTAACCATCAGAACCCTCAATTCCTGATCCATATTTTGACAGAAAATCAGCATTGCTGTTCTCTTTACTAGATTTGTGAATCACGTGAACTTAAATGGCTGCAGTGCCAGGTACCATCTGAGGTGATTCTGATTTTTATCTTTCATCTGGTTAAGCAAACAGTGAGGATTGTGATCAGTTACAAGAACAAATCCAGTTCCCAGCAAATAAAATTTGAGGACTCCATGGACCACCTTGCTGCTAAACACTCCTTTTAGATAGTGGAGTACCTTTCTCTCTGGCATACAATTGCCTACTATATACAAAATAGGATATTCTTTCCCATATATATTTTGGCTTAGGACTACCTAGGCCTACCTAGGATGCATCTGTTTGTGGCGAAATGGTTTCTCAAAGTCTGGGCTTCTCAAAACAGGTGCGAACATAATGCAGCCTTTATGGCTTGAAAAGCTTCATCACACTCTGAGTCCATTCACATTATTTGGGTACCATTTCTTTGTGAGTTCAGTGAGGGAGAAGCGAACTCAGCAAAATTGGGAACACATCTCCGATAATAACCAGCCAGCCCTAAAAATGACCTGACATGTTTCTTTGTTTCAGGTACAGGGCTGTTAGCTATAGCTTCTATTTCAGAAATATCTGGTTTGACTTCTCCATTTCCCAACACATAGCCCAAACATCTAGTTTCTGGTATGCCCAGTGCACATTTGGTAGGATTAATTGTCAGACCTGCATGTCTGATAGCTTGAATAACTGCTCGTAGGTGTTCCAGGTGACTTTTCCAGTCGGGACTGTACACCACGACATCATTCAGGTGTGCAGCACAATCACCAGTGTGAGGGGATAAAATTACATCCATGTACCGCTGGAATGTAGCTAGCACACCACGTAAACCAAAGGGCATGGTGGTGAACTGACAGAATCCTATGGGGGTGGCAAATGCAGTTTTATCTCTGGATTCTTTAGCTAAAGGTATTTGCCAGTAACCCTTGGTGAGAGCAAGGGACTGATATACTTACTCCTGGCCTGTCCACCAAATCATCCATTCTGGGCATAGGATAACTGTCAAATTTTGACACTCGATTAAGTTTCCTGAAATCAAGGCAGATTCTAACACCCCTTCTTTATTGTTTACAATTACCATGGGAGATGACCAACATTCCTCGACTCCTCAATGATACCCAATTCTTTAATTCTTTTGTATTTCCTTAACACATCAGCTTTTAACATCTCTGGCAACCTGTATGATGACTTTTGCCTAATAGGGCGTGCATTCTTTGTCACTAATACATGCTCAACCCCTTTGCTCGGCCTGGTACCATGGTAAAAAGTACTGTTAAATATCTTTAGCACATTACGAATGCTTGCAGCTTGTTCCGAGGTTAGGGAAACATTCACTTTTACAGCATCAGCATTTACAGTTTGTTCTAGTCTATCATAAGCTACATCACTACCTTCCTTATCAGTTTCTGGTAAAACAGGCAAAGCAGCTTTTGCCATTTTTTCAACCCGTTTCTTGAGGAGGTTAGCATGGTATATCTTAAAAGGATTTTTTTCTGTCAGGGGTCTCAGTCTCATAGTTAACAGTGCCAGTACATCTAAGAACCTTATATGGTCCTTGCCATTTCATTAACAACTTATTTTCTGTTGTCGGTAACAGTAGCAAAACCTTTTCACCTGGGTTGAAAACTTTTTCTTTTACCCCATGTTCATAACACACCTTCTGCTGGTTTTGAGCCTCTTCCTGATTACTATGGGCAATTTCAACATATTTTACCAGTTTCTTTCTTAGGGCACACATATAAGAAGATATAGATTGTTTCTGAGTGGGGTTATCTTCCCATGTTTCTTTTATCACATCCAGTGGCCCTCTTGGCTGCCTACCATACAGCATTTCAAATGGCAAAAACCCTGTTGATGCCTGTGGCACTTCTCTGTAAGCAAAAAGCAGGTAAGGCAAGTAATGGTCCCAATCTTTCCCTTCCCCTTTTAGAAACCTTTTTACCATGCATTTTAGGGTTTGGTTAAAACGCTCAACAAAACCGTCTGTCTGAGGGTAATAGGGGGAGGTTCTTATGGCAGTGATACCCAGCAGTCTGTACAGCTCTTTAAGCAGAGCAGCACCAAAATTACTACCCTGATCAGTAATCATTTCTTTAGGTATGCCCACTCTGCTGAAAATTTTGGCTAGCTCTGCTGTAACTTTTGGGGCTGTAATAGTACACATTGGAACTGCTTCTGGGTATCAAGTAGCATAGTCACATACTACCATAATAAATCTATTACCCTTTTTACTTTTGTCTAAAGGACCAACCACAGCCATTGCAATTCTCTCAAAATGCACATCTATTAAGGGTAGGGGTACCAGGGGCACCTTGTCTTTTCTAGTGACTGGGGCTACTTTCTGACGCTTAGCACAGGAATTACAATAGGTAGCAACATCTTCATGAATTCCCGACCAGTAAAATCTATACAGCAATCTGGTAAGGGTGCGATCCCTACCTGAGTGACCAGCCATAGGACTATCATGTGCAGTCTAACAATTCTGTTCTATACTTCTGTGGTATAACCAATTGTTCTATCTGTTCCTGTATCTGAGGTTTAACCCAAACTCTGCACAGTAATCCATTACATTTTTTAAACATTGGTCCACCCTGTTTTGGTTTTACCCCTAACTGCTTGAAATAACCCTGAAGAGAAGAAGCCAGAAGGTGAAGGAAGGAAACATATTCAATTCAGTGCTTCAGAGTAACTGGTAACTGGTATTTTTCTTTTAAACTTAGATTGTAGGCTTGTAGTGACACTATACTTTCTTTCTGTGTTGTCTTTACTTATAATTGTTTTGGGCTGTTGAAAATTTAAAAAATAGTGGTGGTGTAATTCTGTGCTGTCTTTAATTGCTGCAAATTTTATCTTGGCTTGTCTGACTGTCCTGTAGCTGGGTGAAGGGTGTTAATTGTCTGGCCTCTGACCTCAGCTACGTGATAACTGAAGGTGGGGCTTAGTCACAGTTAAAGCAGCAAACCAAGTTCATCTTCTCAGAAGAAGCCAGAAGGTGAAGGAAGGAAACATATTCAATTCAGTGCTTCAGAGTAACTGGTAACTGGTATTTTTCTTTTAAACTTAGATTGGAAACATGGTGACACTATACTTTCTTTCTGTGTTGTCTTTACTTATAATTGTTTTTGGGCTGTTGAAAATTTAAAAAATAGTGGTGGTGTAATTCTGTGCTGTCTTTAATTGCTGCAAATTTTATCTTGGCTTGTCTGACTGTCCTGTAGCTGGGTGAAGGGTGTTAATTGTCTGGCCTCTGACCTCAGCTACGTGATAACTGAAGGTGGGGCTTAGTCACAGTTAAAGCAGCAAACAGAAGTTCATCTTCTCAGAAGAAGCCAGAAGGTGAAGGAAGGAAACATATTCAATTCAGTGCTTCAGAGTAACTGGTAACTGGTATTTTCTTTAAACTTAGATTGTAGGCTTGTAGTGACACTATACTTTCTTTCTGTGTTGTCTTTACTTATAATTGTTTTGGGCTGTTGAAAATTTAAAAATAGTGGTGGTGTAATTCTGTGCTGTCTTTAATGTGCAAATTTTCGCCCCCTTCCCCCAACTCTTAATTATATGCCCTGATAAATCTGATTGACAGGAGCTAAACACAGGGTATAATAAGAGGTGTGAAGTAGGAGGGGCATAAGGGGGAAGAAGATCACCCTCAGCACGACAAGTGTTTTTGACTCATTTATTTATTTATTGGTTTCTTTTTCCTTAAAAAAATATATATCTGAGGATCAGTTACAGGATTTTTAATACTGTAAATAAATAAAAGAGAACTAAGAGAGCTTCAGTAGCAGATAAGTAGTGGAATTGCAGTATAATGTGGGGAGTGGTTGCAATGTAGTTGGCTGTGGGGCAGCCATATTCAGGCAGACCTTCTGGACACTGAGGTGCTGCCCATCTGCATGCATCTCTCAGGACTGAGGGATGAGGTAGCCAGACTCAGAGCGGAAGTAAACTGGGTCAGGAGTACCATCACCCCTTGTCCAGGAATCACCCAGTCCAATGCAGCTGCCTCAAAGGATGCCCGAGAGCACTTGGATGACAGTGGGCTCAGGGAGGTTAGAGCAGTCAGGCAGAGGCACATCCCAGATCCTATTCTCTCAAGAACTCATATGCCACACTGGCAAATGAGGACAACCAAATAGAGGTACCCAGGAAGTGGAAGGAAGGATGTGGAGGTTAGGCAGGAGGTGACCTCAGTGGGGAAAGCAGTGGACCCCAGAGGAGGAGGCGAATCCTGGTGGGGACTCCATCATAAGAGGGATCCAGCTAGGAACACAGGAGGGGAGGACAGGGAGGTGAGGTGCTACCAGGTGCCACGGCATGGAGGGATGGAAGGAAGATACTGGGATCACTGGGAAGGCAAGACAGGAGGGTGAACTGGATGTCATTATCCACCTAGGTACTAATGACTTGGCAAATGGGGAGCAAAGGAAGTTCAGGAAGAGTTTAGGAAACTGGGGAGGGGTCTCAAGCAAGTAGCTACTTCTGTCAATTTCTCAGAAGTACTACCTGTGAGAGGCAAGGGAGAGCATAGGAGTGCATGCACCAGGAACTTTAACTCATGGTTGAAGAACTGGTGCTGTGAGGAAGGGTTTGGATTCATTGGTGACTGGGGACCCATCTGGAGGGATGGAGGTTTGTTCAAGCCTGACGGCCTGCATCCATCCTGGAGGGGAATCCAAGCACTCAATGATAAGTTTAAATGCTACATTGACAAGCATTTAAACTAGCAAAGGGGGGACAGGCCAGCAAGGATGGTACCTACTTGCTCACCCCCACAGCTAGTAATGGAACCAGTGAACCAGAGAAGTGGCTATCTCTGCAAAGCAGTGTGCAAAGTTGGAGATTAGTGTCCAAAAGGTGGATAAGCAGAAAAGGGCAAAATCAGCAGAAGGCAGACAGCAAGGAGAACCAGGGATAAATGACAACCAAGGAAGGGCTGGAGTAGAACAGTGAAGCAGTCTAGGAGGTCAAATCATGGAAAGCCTGATGTGCAAATGCCAGGAGCCTTAGCAACAAGATGGAAGATCTGGGGCTGTCATGGTACAGTCAGACCTGGACATTGTGGCCATCACTGAAACCTGGTGTAATGATAACCATGACTGGGAGATGGCCATACCTGGCTACAACATATTCAGAAGAGACAGAGCAGGCAGGAAGGGAGGAGAAGTGGCACTGTATGTGAAAAATGACATAAGGGCCACACAGATCCAGGAGGAACAAAATGGGGAGAGATACTGTGGGTTAGCTGGAAAGGAAAATGGAGGCCAGCCATCAGCACAGGTGTGGTCTATAGACCACCAGCCCAGGAGGAAGAAACAGATAGGGAGTTGATGCTAGCCATCCAAAGGGATGGCTGACAAGGGTGAGGTAGTACTGGTTGGAGACTTCAATATACCAGATGTGGACTGGAGCATCCCAGCAGCAGCATCAACTAGGAGCAGATTTATCCTGGACTCCCTTCAGGGTGCCTTCTCAGCAACTGGTCATGGAACCAACTCGGCAGAAGGCAATACTGGACCTTGTGCTCACAAACAGGGACAGTGTGATGGGGGTAACAGTGGGGAGCACCTGGGTAACAGTGACCACCAGTCATTGTGGTTTGAAATCACAGAAAGAGCAGAACCAAACCACACAAAACACGATCCTGGATTTTAGGGGGCAGACTTTGGGAAAATGGGGAGATGCTTGAAAGAGGCATTAAGGGAATGGGACAGGAATCAGGGATTGAGGAACAGTGGGCAGTATTTAAAATGGGATTATAAGAACAACAGAATTATGCATTAAGCAGGTTAGCAAGAGGAAAAGAAAGAGGAGACCATTATGGTTTTCCAAAGAGGTAGCAAGGAAAGTGAAAGCCAAAAAGACTGCATTCAGGCAATACAAAAAGACACAGGCAGAAGGGGATAGGGAGAAGTACCAGGAGAAACAAAGGGAGGCAGGGAAGTCAGTAAGGGAAGCCAAAGCTCAGACAGAAGAACACATTGCAAAATCAGTGGTTAAAGGGACAAAACCTTTTACAGGTACATAAGTGAAAAGAAGGACAAAGGGAGGGATAGTTAGACTGAAGGGGAGGATGGGAGCAGCGTGGAGGATGACAACAGTAAAGCTGACATATTGAACAGGTATTTCTGCTCAGTCTTTACTAAGGAAGAGGGGGTAATGGGTCTGAAGGGGTACAAGGGGTGAGAATGGTGCAGAAATGGACACAAGTCCCTTTACAGAAAGGGTCCTGAAGGAACTGGAAGTAATAAGAGTTGACAAAGCTAATGGGGCCAGATGGGGTGCACCCCAGGGTCCTTAAAGAACTAGAGAGGTGGTGGCTGAACTCTGGCTATCCTGTTCAGCCAATCACTGGAAACAGGAGGTACCCAAAGACTGGAGGACAGCAGATGTAGTCCCCTTATACAAAAGTGGGAACAAAGAGGAAGCAGGGAACACAGACCAGTCAGCCTCACCTCGGTAGTGGGAAAGATCATGGAAGCACTACTGAAGGAGAGATTGGTGGAACATCTGGTTGTCAATGGACTACAGGGACCCAAGGCAGCATGGTTTCACCAGGGGAGGCATGTCAGACCAACCTCATTGAATTTTTGACTGGGTGACTAGGGAGGTGGATCAGGGAGGCAGTGGACATGGTCTATCTGGACTTCAGCAAGGCCTTTGACACTGTGCCACATAGAAGACTATTACACAAACTGGGGAATATGGGTGTGGGCAGGACAGTAGTGTGGTGGGTAGGTAACTGGCTGGGTGGCAGGACACAGAGGGTGGTGGTAAATGGCTGTCACTCCACAGAGGAAGAGTGACCAGTGGGGTACCACAGGGATCAGTGCTGGGACCGGTCCTATTCAACATCTTCATCAGTGACATTGCACAGGATATAGAAGGCAGAATTTCACTGTTCGCTGATGACACAAAGCTCTGTAACAGAGTAGACACACCAGAGGGTGTAGACAGAATGAGAAGGGACCTGCAGAAACTTGAAGAATGGTCAAGGGTTTGGCAGTTGAAATTCAATGCAAAGAGTGCAAGATAATGCATATGGGGCACAAAAACCCTGGCACAATATATCAGTTGGGGGTGAGGATATAGCATGCACCAAGCAGGAAAGGGATCTTGGGGTTGTCATCTCTGATGACCTCAAGGTAGGGAAACAGTGTGACAAGGCATCAGGTAAAGCAAATAGGATGCTGGGATGTATAGGCAGGGGCATCACCAGCAGGAAAAGGAGGTCATAATTCCGCTATACAAGACACTAGTGAGGCCCCACCTGGAGTACAGTGTACAGTTCTGAGACCATACCTACGTGGGACATAGACAGGGTAGAGAAGGTTCAGAGGAGGGCACAAAGATGGTGCATGGGTTGCATCACAAATCCTATGAAGACAGGTTGAAGGAACTGAACATGTACTCCCTGGAGGAGAGGAGGGAGAGGGATATGATAGAGACATACAAGTATCTTACAGGGAGGAACAGGGTGCAGGAAAACACTATTTTAGAGCGAAAAAGATGTTTCAGGACTAGAGGGCATGGGATGAAGTTGGAGGAGGAGATTCAGAGGAAACATGAGAAAGAATTTCTTCACAGAACGGTGGTGGACAAGTGGAACACCCTGCCAGAGGAAGTGGTGGGGGCTGAAACAATCACAGGATTTAAGAATGCATGGGATAGACATAAAGGAATTCTAGAGGTCAGGGTAAGGAAATAGACTTCTAGGAAAACAAACTGAACTTACAAGCTCAAATGGGTAGACTAGGTGGGCCATAGGCCCTTATCTGCCGACACACTGTCTATGTATCTATGTATCTATGAGAACACTGTTAACTGATTATTTTCTTTCAGAGCAAGCTATCAATTTAGTTTCAGCATTTTCATATTTTAACCCTTCATGTCCATCAGTCATTTCTTGCCACAGTTTCTTCAGGCTTTGTCTTTCTTTCCTGGATTTCCGGAGCTTGGAGCCGTGCTCAAACAAGTCCGAATCAAAATCACTGCAAGGAGAAGTGTTCCCACTGTCTGAAATTTTCTTTGCTTGAGCTCTTGTCACCACAGCTTACACATCAGGACTTACTCCCTCTTTGATCAACTCAGTAAATCCTGGAAAGTCATTTCCAATAATCACATGTACAGGTAACTTTGGTACTACCCCCACTTTCATTTGGTACAACACACCCTTAACGGTCAGAGTCACTTGAGTGGTAGGATAGTATAGAGTGTCCGAGTGTCCCCATGGATGCAGATGACACTAGTACCTGGTCCCTTTGCACAGCGTTTTCCCAGCACTTTTTTTTTTATTTATTTTATTGAAATCTAGGATTACAAATACTTTTGAGCAGGAACTGCTAGTTTACAAAGTTCCGTCGGAAGGAATGGAGGTATACATACATACAAAGACAAAGAACCTCTGTGCACAAACACTGAGGCAAGGGTTACCCAAAGGGCATTTGGCTGGAAGCCAAGTTTAAAGAAAATACAAAATCACACATGCCCCACAATGCAAAGCATCATGGGCTGCATATGCAAATCACCACAGAATGTTATGCTGGTCCAACTTTAAGGGTTGCTAACAGAGACATGAACCGTGTTTAGGTCCTGCTTCTGTTGGCACCCATACAAACTTTAATGATGAGGAGGCCTTCGGCACCATGCAATTCCTGCTTAAAGTTGGACCGGCGTAACGTCTGTGTGTTCTGTCTTGCGATGCTGTTGTGGCCTGGCAATATAACTCTGCTGAAGCGCTCTAACGCCTCAATGTTATGCGGTCTTTGTCTTCATCATTTTATTTTAATGGGTTCACTACAATATATCCAAGGCACACTGCCTTAAGGGAAGCTGGTCCATTCCACTGGGGTGCCAAACAGACGAGGCATACTGATGAGTCCTGGTAGGACGAAACACGTGTCTATGTCTTCTGTTAGCACCCTTTGCAAACTGTGTGAGAGGCCTTTCGGCACCATGCAATTCTGCTTAAAGTTGGACCAGCATAACATTCTGTGGTGATTTGCATATGCAGCCCATGATGCTTTGCATTGTGGGGGCATGTGTGATTTTGTATTTTCTACATACATACAAAGGTCAACATAATAATACATAGTTACACAATAAAAGTAGTAAGAAAATGAGACACAGGAAATTCCAGTAATTCAAAATGTGCCAAATGTTAGTAGCATGACCTACCAGCCAAGGGCAATCTTAGAAATAAGCACTGCAGGTGAGAGGGAAGGGGTATGCAGGCAGGAAGGCCATTGTCGGAGGGTAGAGGGTGAGGGTAAGAGCTCTAAAGGGAGGGAGGAGGGAGGGATAAAAGTCAGGAAATGCCCAGGGGGAGGAAGGGAGAGGTGCAAGGGGTAGGCAGGTAGAAGGGGGGAAGACAGGGAGAAGTAGCTGTCAAGACTGAAGTGGAGGGCAGTAAGCGGTGGGCCACCAATTAGATAAAGCAGTCACAATGACTAGTTGAAATGAGATGAAGTCGGAGTTGTCTCTGAAAAGGGCCAAGAGCAGCAGCAGTAAGAGTTTCTTTGTTGAGAGTATTGTACCACTGTGGTGCTCTGCGGGCAAAGGCCCTCTGGCCCATGGTAGTTCGGCATCTGGGGACAAGGAAGGTTAGCTGTTGTGAACTTCTAGTTTGCTGGGTGCTGTGGTGGTCAATGAGGAGCTTTTCAATGCCCAGGGGCATGATCCTGAGGAGGACTTTTTTGGCTAAGAGGGAGGTTTGATACTGTATCGGGCTGATGAGAGGAAGTCATCCTGCCCAAGTGTACAGGTCACAAGTGTGTGTAAGTCGGTCAGACCCAGTTAGCAGCCTGCATGCTTTGTTGAGTGCAACTGTAATTCTGCAGAGGGCAGAGGCGAGGCAGAGCCATAAATTGCTAGCCCGTGTCGATGATGGAGGTGACAGAGCTGTTGATAGCCAACCGGAGAGTGTCAGGAGTCATGCAGTGTTTGTGCCTGTAGAGCAGGCCTATACGGATGTTGGTGGCTTTGGCGACAGAATCTATGTGCCAATGGTAGGAGAGTGAGCTGTCCAATGTAAAACCTAGGTATTTAACATCAGGAACGTGTTCAAGTAAGGTCCCTGTTTGGTTTAGGATGGTGAGGTCACGGGATTTGTACTTGCTCCTGGTGTTGTAGAAGGTCATAACCTTCGTTTTGATGTAGTTCATGACCAGTTTGTGTGACTTGAACCATTCTTCGATGTGCATGAATTCAAGCTGTAATTGTTTCTCGAGGAGCTCTGCGTTTTGGTGGTTGGTGAACATGACTGCATCGTCGGTGTACAGCAGTAATTTCTGGTGGCAGACACTGGGAAGGTCATTGAGGAAGAGGCTGAAGAGTAGTGGCCCCAAGATGGACCCCTGTGGGACCCCTGAAGGGACTGGCTTTTCTTCAGAGGTGATGTCTGCATCCCGAATCAATGAGTCCTTTTACAATCTTATTCCCCACCTTCACATCTGTTAGGTACTTGCCCCAGTTTGCCAAGCACAAATCTGCTCCAGTGCTACTCTCTTTATTACGCAGTTTCTTGCAAAATGGCCTGGCATATTACAGTTATAGCAAATAACGTCTTTTGGCACAGATTTGTTACCCCCATCAGAGTTCTTAACAGGCTTGGAATTTAAATGGGAAAAATAACTCCTTACCGCTGCTTGGTTGTTACCTTGCTGCTGTGGCATCTGTCTGGCCATTTGGCAGTCCTCAGCCAAAGAAACAGCTTTTTCCCCATTCTCTGGTCGGTGTTCCTTTACCCACAGCTGCACATCTGTAGGCATGATGTTGATGACTTGCTCCGTGGCAAATGTGTCGATGATCTGTGGGACTGTTTTGCTCTTTGGTTGAATCCACTTAATCAGCAAGTTCTCGGAGTCGGGTGAAGGCTTTTCAAGGATTGTCAACGACTTTGTACCTCAGAAATGACTTGTGCTGGCTGTACAATCTCAGACTGGACTTCAGCTGCAGAATCAGTACCTTCCTCTGTGCTTCCCTGGTACAAGGTCCAGTGCCCATACACAAATCTCCTGTTTTAGGGTATGCACGGTTAAGTCCCACTTAGGCTGACAATATCTGTCGTCAAGGCACAGGTCACAAAACACACAGAAAACCCAGGAGCAGTTGCAAAATTCCACAAAAGAGTTTATTTGTAGTAGTAGCAGCAGCAACATAAAATAAAATACACCTGTACAAAAATAACTATATACAGAAGCAAAATAAAATCTCTTGTAATCCCTTGTAGCTCAGTTTAGCTGTTTTTATAACTCTTTTCAACCCCCATCCTTTGCAAAAATGCTGTCCTTTGTAAATTTCAGAAGCTGCTAGAACATTGAAAACTTCATGAGGTCCCCACAGCAACTGCAACAGGCTCAGGCATTTGCACTCAAATAACCTCTGGCTTTTTACAGTTATCTCAAATTATAAATACTTATACATTTCAACAGCAACAGTAAATATTTTCTAAAATTAGGGAGGCAGTATAGCACAGTGGTTTAAGGCTCTGAGCTGCAAATCTGGAGACCTGGGTTTGAATCCCACAGCCCCCACTTGCATATACTGTGTGACTCTCAGCAAGTCACTTAACATAGAAACATAGAATGTGATGGCAGATAAGGACCGCTTGGCCCACCTAGTCTGCCCATTTCCCTACCCAACTGACAAGCTGCATATCCTAGTTAACCAACAGCCTACTTTCTCCTACCCCCCTCTAGAATTGCCTTATGTCTGTCCCATGCATTCTTGAATTCCCCCACTGTTTTTAACTCTATGACCTCCTCAGGAAGGCTGTTCCATGTATCCACAACCCTCTCTGTGAAGAAATACTTCCTCACATTACCTCTGAGCCATACCCCCTCTATCTTCAAATTGTGCCCCCTTGTTTTTGCACATCTCCTTTTCTGAAAGATGCTACCCTCTTGGACTTTGTTGATTCCCTGGAAGTATTTGAAAGTTTATATCATGTCCCCCCCTTCCCCCACCACTTTCCTTGAGGCTATACATCTTTAGTTCCTTTAGTCTTTCTTCATATGTCTTCTAATGCAGATCCTGCATCATTTTGGTTACCCTCATCTGGACAGCCTCCACCCTATGTCCTTGCGGAGATGGGGTCTCCAGAACTGTATACAGTACTCCACATGTGGTCTTACCAACTCTCTGTACAGAGGACCAACAACTTCCTGTTCATCCCAGTATCCCCCAACCCTCCTTACTGCCTTCTCACATTGCTGGCCCACCTTAAGGTCGCTGATATGACTACCCCCAGGTCCCTTTCCATTTTGTTGTTGTCAGTATCTCACCCCCATTGTGTACTCTTCCCTGGATTTTGTTTCCCAGGTGCATTACTTTGCACTTCTTTGCAGTGAATCTAGCGCCATACATTTGACCATTCCTCCAACATTGCCAAGTCCTTTTCATCCTTTCCACTCCACCTTGTGTATCAACCCTGTTGCAGATCTTTGTGTCATCTGCAAAGAGACATACTTTCCTTCCAGTCCCTCTGCAATGTCACTTATGAAGACATTAAAAGGACCGGCTGCAGTACTGAACCTTGCGTGTACCCCACTTGTAACCCTCCTTTCCTCACTGTGGACTCCATTTACTATTACCCGCTGTGTCCTGTTGTCCAACCAGTGTTTTACCCAGGCTACCACCCTGGGACCCACTCCCAGGCTGGCTAATTTGTTTATTAATCTTTTGTGCAGGACTGTGTCAAATGCCTTGCTAAAGTCTAGGTAGGCCATGTCCACAGCCTCTCCCTGGTCTACTACTTTGGCACCCAGTCAAAGAAATCAATTAGATTTGTCTGACATGACCTTCCCACTGTGAATCCATGCTGCCTTGGGTCCTGTGTCCCACTGGCCCCTAGGTACTGAACAGTTCTTTCCTTCAGAAGTGATTCCATCATTTTCCCTACCACTGAGGTCAAACTGACAGGTCTATAGTTTCCTGCCTCTGTCTTGCTCCCACTTTTGTGAAGGGGAATCACACCCGCCCTCCTCTAGTCCTCAGGTACCACACCATCCTCCCGTGATTTATTAAAAAGGATAGTCAGTGGTGTTACTAGTTCTTCCCTTAGTTCTTCTAGAATTCTGGGGTGAATCCCATCAGGCCTCATTGCTTTATCCACCTTCAGTTTTAAGAGTTCTCTCAGAACCCTTTCTTCTGCGAAAGGACTAATATCAACCCCCCTATCCAGAGTGCTTCTATTGACCTGATTAGGTATTTCCTTGCTTTTCCATAGTGAATACTGATCAGAAGTATTCGCTCAGTATCCCTGCTTTTTCACTGTCACCTCTGCCCAACCACCTTTGTCTTTGTTCAGCCTCAGTATCCCTGCCTTAGTCTTTCTTTGATCCCTAATGTACCTATAAGGTTTATCCCCCTTCTTAACCAGAGTTGGCTATCTTTTCCTTGGTTTGGGCCTTTGCTATTCGACTGCCTTCCCCTTCCTTCTGCTTTAACTGGTACAGTTCTCTGTCCTGCTCCTTCTGTGTTTCCCTACTGTGCTAACTCTCCTGTGCTCCGGATTGCACCTGTAAAATGCTTTCAGCTTAGTGTGTCTCACCTGGTTAAACAATTGGAAAAAATTAAAAATAAACAGAGATCCCAATAACAGTTTCACTCCATACATTGATTCTTATATATTTCATATTAGCTGACGTAGATATGCAAGGGAGGAAAAACAGACAGCAAGAAAAAAACAGAGACAGTGACTGCAAAGAACTGCGAGACTGTTCGGGTTGTTCATATCTGAAGCTTCACAGGAAAATTTGGTTACGCAACCAGACAGAAGAGACAGAAAAGGAAAGAATACAGATCCTTGCATTTAAACACTTTCCCCAAAACAAATGGGACAGGGTCCTATTCTACTTTGTCACAGACACACACTTCTGTTTAGTTTTCTCTGTTTAATGAAGTTTGCGGTTATGTATACAATTACACACAGTTACAACTGTTGATTTTCTCATCATACAATGGTTTTATACATGCGAAAGAGCTTAATCTGAAATATGCATAGCCAATTTTACACTGCATTTTATTGTAACATATACATATATATACTCTTCTATAAACTTTAAATTACAAAATCTGAAGTTATCAAAAAAACTATGCCAGTACAGCCCAACATCCATCTGTTTTCTACATGCTGACCCCCATTGAGAACTGCATTTTAAACTGTTTATAACACAATTTTACTGTACAGCAGTGAGGGTTACACAGCAAAATGCATCCAGCAGTGGGAACACTGCAGTCAGGTGAGAATACATTTGATACAACAGGAATTGAAGCATTCAAATACAGTTCTGAGACAAATGATCTAACAAATAGGTACACGGTATAACAACAGTATTGAGGGGTCAAGTGCAGGAGCAAATATGGGAGATGTGCACATGGAATAGGGCTTCTAAGGCAGAATGAGTGGAATTCATGCAAACGGGAAGGGGAGGCTAGGTCAGAGGGAAGGGAGTCCACCAGAGAAGGTAAAATGGCCTGTTGTGATCATGACCCAGGGAAAAGAAAAATGGAGTGCACATGAGTCACTAGAACACATGGAGAGAAGATGTTGGGGGTAAGAAAGACATGGTGGCCCACTCTAGTCGACAACCCGACAGTGAAACCTTGAAACAGACCATTACAGTGACAGTCGCTGTAATGGTCTATTTTCACCGATGCTTTTCTCCCGGTGTTCTGCCCTCCTGAACAACTCCTGACCTGCAGTTGATTATACTGAATAGCACGGGTGCATGGGGCATAGCCCCGCAAAACACTTCATTTTTGGACGCACAATACCACTGTGGAGGTCAGCAAATTTACTGTCGACCAAAGAGGTGTTTCCAGAAAGACAAGAGGAGTATCAAACTAGAACCTGAAAATTATAGAGGTACAGTAAAATGCCAAAGGCCCTTGAAAGGAGATAAAGAGAGGAGTACAGTGCAGTAATGAATGTGGAGAGCAATCAAGGGCATTCATAGTAGCATAACCATCCAAATGTAAGCCCCCCTTTTGTGAGGGCTTACTTGGTTGACCGCTGGTCAGTTAGTGGCTCCTCTCCCACAGGCTCTTGTGTCATCTTCGGCCCAGCCCAAAAGAACTGCTAAGCAGGAACGGTAGAGCAATGGATCACATGATCAGCTCCGCAGGAGTCGAGCACAGCCCCTGCAAGAGTCAACAGCGGCTGTGGCCATGTTGTTGTCCCCCACTTCCAGCCTCTAAGACTGAAAGGCAAAGCTGGGACTGGGATGTACTGCAGCAGCACCATCAAGCGTTTCTTCGAAGCTCCCTGACCCCAGGAGGAGGAGACGGGTTGGGAACACCAGTGCCTGAGAGCCATGAGAGTTGTAAGCATGCACTACATGATGCTGGAGCTCTGTTTTTCAAATCAGGCGAGAGTCCACACCCACTTAATGGTTCCAGCTACTGAGAGAAAAATGAAGCCAAGGCCCCGCACTGCCACACAACAGCAGTTCTGCATATATAACCACCTCCCGGCCTCAGTTAAGGAAGCAGGGCAGGGGAAAAAAAAAAAAACAACACATTTCCATTGTCATTTGGGCTCTGCACATGCACGGGAGCCCATTAAGATGGATCCAGATCTCAAACATCCCAAGGGAATGCAACTGTCCCTAAATCCCCTGTCCTGGCCTCAGGAACACCAGCAGGGGTTGGGACCATTAACAATCTACCCCGTGGGGCCGAACAGAAAAGCAGCAGAAGGCTGCAGGTCTGAAAAAAAAAAAAAAAAAGGCACTTTTAAAAATTAAAACCAAGATGGCAGCCCCATCAGAACTATAGGACCACTATGCATGACAGAAAGGGGTCAGAAATGTTGTGGCTGGCTAAGCACCTACAACCAATCACTTGATAGCAGCTTCTGGGTAACAGTTAATCAGACATCTAAGTTTCAGCCCTGAGGAGAGGGAAGACTGTTCTCTCAGGGTCAGTCACAGCTGGAGGAGAGGGAGTGAGGAGGTGGGCTGTGGAGCCAACAGCCACACACTGAACAGTCTCAGCCAGGTTCTCAGGAGTCTATGCACTAAAACAGTCAGCCAGAATCAAGGAGGAGGGTGTTTCAGTGAACCACCACAGGAGAAAGGGAAATTTCTGTTTGAAGGGGTTATCTGCCCTCACAGCACTCCCAGCAGGTATCAGATCCAACGCACCAGGCATTACCTCAGCAGGACCAAAGTCACCAAATCTTATTAAGGAACCCTGAGAGAAGATGAGAAGAGGAGGGGAACTACAGCCTGCAGTAACTCCCCTGCAGAAAAAGCCACAGCAGTGGTTACTATCACTCATGCATCACTAGGTTCATGGTGTCCAATTCTTTCAAAATAAGGGTCTACAGCCATTCCTGTGCTGCAGCAGCCACCAGTAAGGTATGCAACAAAAAGACCTTACAGGTGAAGCACAAAAAGACCTTAGAGGCGCGGACATCGAAAGGGCCTGAGAAGCCAAAATCAATAAGAGGCGAAGATGACCAAAGCAGTCCTGTAACCACCCATGCAAATCGCACTGTGCCTGCCAAAGATGAACCGTCACTGAGATCCAGTCCAGCACATAACTGCCACAAAGACATCAACCTACCTGATTTTAAATAACTGATTAGCATTTCTCCGCATAACTATCCTCCTCCCTCCTCCACCGCCCCTAGGCCGCCGCCGGGTGGATCTTGAGGAGACTTGCCTCCTGGGTGGGCTGAGGCCAAGGCTCAGTTCACCAAGGAGTCGAGAGCCATCTTACGGGCGATGGTGCCACCCCCGGCTCCTGCACGCCTCCCAGACGGTGCACTCCTCTCCTCCTCCGATTCCCGCTTTGCCTCGGATCCAGAGAGGGGCAGGACACGATTCTGGGATTTCCCTAGGAACCTGCTTCCTCCCCTAGACGAGCTAGGGAGTCTTACTCTGCTTCAGATTCTTCTTCTCTTCCTCTCTCGGCCCTGAAGCTTCCATGGCTGTTCCCGGGAGAAAGACGACTAGCCGCGCCTCCATCCAAGCCCCCGGGCCGGACTCCTCCGGAGGATCTGTTTACGAGTTGCTCAGGGAAGTCCATCAGTGGCATTCCTTAGAGCCAGATCCTCAACGGGTTAAACTCGGGCCAACACTGGACTTTTGCCTCACGGCTCCTACTCTTGTGCCACCCTGGATCGAGCCTCACGCCCACCTTGTTTCCACTATTTGAAGCAACCGCCGGCTTTAGCCCCACTTCCCAGGAAATGAACAGGCTATGCCAGGCCCGGAGGGTGTAGACTTAGACTCACCCCGTGCAGACTCCGCTGTGATTAGCTGCTCACAGCCGGGTCACACACCAAACACTTGAGCCTCGCCCCCGGATAAGGAATCCTGTTTCTGGATCAGTATGGAAGGAAGATCTACGCTTTCTTCCACACTGGGATTAGGCCCTGAATTATGTAGCACATGGTGGGATTACCAGAAGGCTGTCCTTACCTAGGTATGAATCTAAGATTGACTCTTTGCCTGATCCCAAGTCAGCAGGAGTTAGCCGACCTGGTCCTCGCTTGTTCCGGCCAGTTGTCATATTTTGAGTGACGACTCTACAATGCAGTGGACCCTGCTGGACGGAGCTCGTGTTCGCCGTAAGTCTTCAGCGCCATGCATGCCCGTGTGTCAGGTCTGGTCCCGGAGGTGCAGTCAGCGATCCAAGAAGCACCTTTCAGGGGTTCTATGCTGCAGGATGTCAAGGATATCATCACTGACGGTAGGAGAAGGGACGGCTCTTTAAATCTGTTGATTCAATGTACCATATTCCATCCCCTGCCAGCGCCATCCCTTTCGCAGACGCAGCTAGCCTCAAGTTAAACCTCAGGGAAGGCGGGCCACTAACGCCGGGCTCCCCACAGCTGCCAGGCCTCGCCGCCCAAAAGCAACGGTACCCCAGCGCGCCTGCCTCACACCACCTGGACTCTTCCTCTCCCACCGCCCGGACACCCCGGGAGGAACTGTAGAGGGAGGTTCTCCCTCCACCTCTGGGTTGGGAGAGATAATTACAGATTCAAGGGTGCTTGTGGGTCATAGCAGAGGGCACTCCAGAGTTTCTACAGAAACTTCACATCACCCCCTCTGAACTCCTCTTACTAAGGGACCATCTTTTGGTCAGGGAAGAAATTCTGCTCTCCTTGCGAACAGGCTATAAACCCGTCCCTCTCATCTCCATGGCACGGGTTACTATTCCCATTTCTTCATCGTATCAAAGAAGACGGAGATCTCAGACCCATTCTCGATCTCAGCTCCCTGAACCTATATGTGGAATACAGAGGTTCAGGATGCTCTCCTCCAAACCCTTTTTTTCCTCTGCTGGCCGGCTAATGGCTTTTGTGCACTGATATGCAGGATGCATACCTGCACATCCCCACCGCCTCCTTCACACCGTAGTTATCTCAGGTTTGTTCGGGGACCACTACCACCCAGGCTCTCCCGACGGTCTTCCTCGCTCCCCGAGTCTTACCAAATGCCTGGGGTGGTAGCGCTCCACCCACGCCTTTTGGGAGCTCAGGTTTTTCCCTACCTGACGACTGGCTCCCTGGCGCCCCGCCCAGGAGGAACTCCTGTATTTTCTCCCCACCCAGCAGGGTTTTCACTGGCCTGTATACTGCCAACCATTCCAGTCTCACCTGATCCTTCACAGAGGCTCCAGTTCATGGGGCAATCCTCATTACGACATTGTGCAAGGCCTTTCTGCTCCGGACAGGGGCCTCCTCCAGTCCCAGATTTCCTCTATCAGAACACAGGAGGGTTCCGGCGGAGGTGGTGCTCCGTCTGGAGGCTTTCTGGCGGCGGCCATCCCGACGGTTCTCAAGACGCGACGCCTCCACATGAGAATCTCTGCGGACCTCCGGGATCTTAGTGGGATCAACGGTAGACGACTCCAGATCATCTGGTCCTGATCTCCTCGCCGATGGCGAGAGATTGCAATGGTGGATGGTTCGAGAACTCATTCGGGGGTCTCCTTTTCATCCTCCCCGAGTCAGACTCTGTACCACTGGACGCTCAGGTGAAAGTTGGGGGCCCATCTGGGTCCTCACCGAACCCAGGGCCTATGGTCAAAGCTGGAGATAGGCCTCCACATCAACGTGCTCGAGCTCCGAGCAGTGCTGTATGCTCTCCAGGCCCTTCACCAATACATCTTTCCCGGTCACCTAGCTATCCAGACGGACAACATGTGCGTGGTGTGGTACATCAACAAGCAGGGAGGAACTCGGTCCTACCCGCTGTGCAGGGAAGCAATGAGGGTTTGGGATTGGGCAACGCTTCATAACCTTCACCTACAGCGATCCACGCCCGGAGTCGACACCCGCCCTGGCAGACCGACTAAGTCGCCGTCGACTCTACCACACGAGTGGGAGTTGGACAGAAAGTCCTAAAAAGCATCTCTTCCAGATTTGGGGAATTTCAGATCTAATTTGTTCGCCTCCTCCCAAACGCAAAACTTCCACCTTTTGCTCGTCAGCCCAGAGCGAGACGCTCTGGAGCAACGCCTATCTCAAGCTGATGGACAGATCTGCTCATGCCTCAATTCCTCTGGTATCCTCGTGTGCTGCAGAAGCTTGCTTTTGAAGGAGCGAGAATGATTCTGATGGTCCTTCTTTTGGCCCAGGCAAATCTGGTTCTCTCTTCTACAACAATACTCAGAGGTTGCGTTTCTTCTTCCTTTTCTCCAGGATTGCTAACCCAGGATCAAGGGACCTTGTCCATCCGGGACTCAAGTCCCTTCAACTTCATGCATGGCTCCTGCAGACCTAGCTCAATCTCGTTTTGGCGTCTCCCTAAGGTGGCTGAGATTCTGGTGGAGGCTGAAACCCTCCACTAGGTCCACCTCTCGCCCATGAAATGGAGAAGGATTTTTCTATCATTTGGCAGCTTCTGGGAGCGTGGAGCCACTTTCTCCTGTTCAGTGGCTGGATTCTTAGCGAGTATCTGCGTCATCTCTTTGACCTGGGTCTCAGTCACTCCTCTTTGAAAGTTCATGGATGCTATGTCCAGCCTCACCATGTCCCTTTCATTGATAAGGCATTTGCCCAGCTGGAGTGTCTCCAAAACTTCTCTCAGAGGGGTCCTTCATCTCAGGCCCCTGTCCGAACCCCCAGCTCCGCTTTGGGACTTGAACTTTGTCCTCGAAACTTACCTTCAAACACCATGAAGTCTTGCTATATTATGACTAATGCAGTTAGCCACTGCACTTGAACTGCCCCGAGAGGAGAGAGTTAACTCCAGGAGTCTGGAGTTCTACAGCGAGAGCGCTTATGCCAAAGTTTATCTGGGCAGTTTCAAATGAAACTGTCAGATTTCTTTACTCCGCTCACTGAACAGTCGCCCGGAGATCAGCTCCTTCAGCTCGGTTCATTTCGGTTCAAGCGTAGTATTTTGGTTCATTGAACCGCAAAAGTATTTATTTTACCGCATTTCGGTTAAAAGCTCTATCTGGTAAACCGTAAGTACAAAAATTAAAGTCTGTGTGGAAATTCAATTATCGGTTCGGTTTTGAACCGATCGGTTTGCTGAAATTAACGTTTTAAAGTGTTGGTTGGGCTTTTAGAGTGCAGTTCCCGGTTCTTATCGGTTCTAAAAAAACCTTGCTTTAAAATTAGGTTTTTTCAAATACCCGTGACACGGTTAGGAACCGATAAGGGTGTCTTGCCTGGCACTGCCATCAAAAGGGCAAGTTTTTGGTTAGGCTGGCATTATGTCTGAGAAACCCAAAAGAAAAACCGGGCCCACTGGGTTTCAACACTGTGATGTCTGTGGGGAAGCCTTTGCCAAGGCTGACCCACACACCACTTGTGTTTATTGTCTGGGGGCTGACCACCTCCTGTCAGACTGCCAGTGTGTAAAATTTCCTGCAGCCACCCTGGAAAAGAGATTGGCGGCTC
The DNA here is from genome assembly GCA_016271365.2 of Neoceratodus forsteri. Classification (NCBI taxonomy): domain Eukaryota; kingdom Metazoa; phylum Chordata; order Ceratodontiformes; family Ceratodontidae; genus Neoceratodus; species Neoceratodus forsteri. The sequence continues at coordinate 1,096,811,186 of CM057454.1, read as the reverse complement.
AGGGAACGAGAGGCCAAAAGTCCGCTGACCCGGATGGCCAGCCCGGTCCAGCACCCACTGGACCAGAGGGAGTGCCCTCTGACCAGGGCGAGACTTCCTCGGGCAAAAGGAAGGCTGGTTCAGAGGAACCAGTCCCAGTGGAAAAGAAAAAGAAATCAGTAGGTTTGGAGTCCAAAATTGTCTCTCAACTGCTGCAGAAATAGCTAAAGCTATACAGATTGTCCAGTCACTGTCTCAGGTCCTGTCGAACCACCAACAGTTGGTAAAGGGTTGTCTGCTCAGCTCCAGTGGTTCAGGAGTATGATGTTGAGGAATTTTATGAACCACTGAGGGGAGGAGGAATTTGATCAATATATGTGGCTGGGAGGGTCTGGACGTGCCCATTGAACCGACATTTCTCCAGACAGACCTTTAGAATCTCCTCCTATTCTGTCTGAGTCCCCTTCTCATTTTATGTTTTACAAAAAGGTTGCAGAAACCCTCCAGCTTCCTTTAGAGGAGGCTGTGGATGAGCAAGAGGAGCCTGATTACGTAGAAATGATGGATATACCAGAGTCTAGGAGGTTGTCTATTCCTTTGCATAAGTCATTTAGGAAGCAAACAACTCTGTCCCTCCTGTAGATAAAAAAAATGGACAGAAGGTATACTTTGTCAGGCTCTGATACAGACTTCCTCACTGAGTAGTGTAGTCATGTAGGTGTGGTTCAAGCTGCAGCTCAGACATACATATTCTCTGCCTCACATCCTCCTGATAAGGATTCCAGGAGGATTGATGCCATGGCTAAAACAGTATATGGCAGCTTCTTTGGGACTCAGGCAGGTAAATTATATGGCTTATGTAGCTAGATATCAGAAATCTAGATGGGATTACTAGTAGACAGTAGTTAGCCAAGCAGGCACATGGCCAGCTGGCTAGTGAGTTGAACAGGTGGCTGCTGATGGCATTGAAGCCTCTAAAGTTCAATTTCACTACTGCTGTTGATGTTAATGATGTTTCCTCTAGGGTCATGGCCACTTCTGTAGCTTTCCGTTAGGGTTGGCATGGCTCAGATGCACTAATCTGTCCCAAGATACTCAGTCAAAGGCTATGGATTTTCCTGTAGGGTAATTCTCTGTTTGGGAACAAACAGAAACTATATGAAAAAGATGGATGAATACAGAACTACCTACAAAGTGCCCAGGTTAAGGAGAGGCATGCCACCCACAGAGGCACGCCTCCCAGAGGTAGGGCAGGCCTTCTACAGGCCTTTTTACTAATCTCAGGCCTCCTGCGCTTGCACAGAGGGGTTCTTTCAGAGGCAGAGGTAGACGGGCACAAGTAAACCGTCCCTCCCTCAGCCTAAGGCTACTGCCAAGCAGGCACCCTGATGGGGTGCCCAGGGCCGATTCCTCCATGTACTCAGTGGGGGGCAGGTTGGTTTATTTCAGCCAGAACTGGCTGTCCCTAACTTCAGACAGATGGGTTCTGAGGTATTAGCCAGGGTCTGGTTCTCAGCTTCAAACAGTTTCCAAAGATGAGAGCCAGACATTTTCCACCTGCAACTTACAGAGCCCCTTGCTTTGGAAGCAGAGGTTTTCTTTTTCTTCGACTGCAAAGCAGTAGAAAGGGTCCCTCCTGCCATCATAGGGCAAGGGCTGTACTCAAAGATACTTTCTTACCCCAAAAAGAGAGGATGGATGGCCCATCCTAGATTTAAGGTACCTGAACAAGCATCTTTTGAAACCAAAGTTCAAAATGTTAACTTGGCAATGATTTTGCCTTCCCTGAGGCCAGGGACTGGCTGGCTTCCCTGGACCCCAGGATGCCTATTTTCATGTTCTGATCAGGCCTTCTCCCAAGTACCTCAGGTTCGACTGCCCTCAGGCCACTACCAGTTCAGGCAATGCCCTTCGGCCTTACCTCTCGCGCCAAGGGTATTCACAAATGTCTAGCTGTGGTAGTGGCTCATTTAAGAAGGCAAGGATTGCTGTGTTTCCTACCTGGACGACTGGCTCAAGTGGTCAGTCCCCAGATCAGGTAAAATCCCACTCTGCAAGTCACCCAGCAGCTTCTCACTTCCCGATTCCTGTTGAATTTACCAAAGTCAGTTCTGGAACCAGTCTCAGTACTAACTTTCATAGTGCAGAATTGAACACAAAGTTAGCCAGGGCATTTCTTCCTCGGAAAGGGTAGACAAGCCATTGCCCCGACATCCTCCTTTACTCCCATGCGGTTTCTCGACCAGCAAGGCATTTTCTGCAACTCTAGGGCACATGGCTGCTTCATTACGGGAGTGCAAGGAGCAAGATTCCAGATGAGGGACATTCAGTTCCATTTGAGGCCTATTGGTCTCAAATGAGGACCCTTTCCAAATTGGTTCCAGTGACCCAAACTCTGATCCTGGCTCTACACTGGTGGCAGGATCAAAAGCAATCTAAAACAAGGGTTCCTTTCATTCCCGTCTCCCACTCCCTCACCCTCACCACGGATGCCTCCCTGTTAGGGGTGGGAGCTCACTTGAGGCGACCTGTCCACTCAGGAGTGTGGTCTCCCTCAGGATCTCTGCTCCACATCAACCTTTTGGAACTCAGAGCTGTCTTTCTAGCTCTTCAGGCGTTTTCAGCTTCTGTCCAGAACAAAGTAGTTCAAGTCAGGACAGACAACACCACAACAATGTGGTACATCAACAAACAAGGGGCACTCGGTCATCAGCCTTGTGCCGAGCAATGAAGTTGTGGTCTCTGGCTTACTCCCTGATAGCAGTTCACCTTCCAGGAAGGACAATGTCCTGGCGGATGCCCTCAGCAGGATTTCTCAGGCCATCACGATGGGCTCTGAATCAGGTGCTGGGGTTGGTCTTTGCCAGATGGGGCACCCCTCAGATAGATCTTTTCGCAGCCCCAGACAACCACCAACTTCCTCTGTTTTGTTGCAGGCCTCCAGTGCTGGGCTCCGTCTCCTGGGCGCCTTTCAGTTGGATTGGAAGGGAAGTTCCTGTATGCCTTTTCCCCCTTTCCTCTTCTTTTCAGGGTACTAGTAAAATCAGATCTCGCCCTGCAAAGTGATTCTGATTGGCTTCAGATTGGGGCCAGACAGCCCTGGTACCCACTGCTTCTGTCCTGACAGTTCACTTGCCCTGAGCTTGCCCAGAGTCCACGACTTGCTGGCCTGTGCACAGGGAGAGTGTGGTATCCTGACCTCAAATCCTCCATCTCAAGGCATGGCTCTTGGAGGAGTTAGAATTTGCTGACTTACACCTTTCTCAAGGTGTTCTGGATATTTTAAGGCTTCAAGGAAACCTTCCACTAGGGCCACTTACAATTCTAAGTGGAAAAGGTTTTCCATCTGGTGCTCTGAGAAGCAGATTATCCCAGAATCTGCTGATCTGCCCATTTTACTGGACTATTTGGTCCATTTAAATTCCTTAGGCCTTATTAGGCCAGCTACCTTAAAGGTTCATCTGGCAGCTGTCTCTGTTTTTGTGCCAGCAGGAAGCCTGCTTCCCTTCTTCTCACCCTGTGTTTTCCAAGTTTTTAAGGGGTTACTTCACACTAACCCTCCTTTTGAGAACCAGCTCCCGCTGGGGCCTGAATGTTTGCATTGCTCAGTTAATGCAACCTCCCTTTGAGCCTCTGTCCTCAGCAGAGCTCAGTTTCTAACTTGGAAACTGTTTTCTAGTGGCTATCACTTGCCAGACTGACAGTGAACTACAGGCCCTGTCAGTGGAAGAAGATTTTATCTCTTTCCACAGAGATAAAGGTAGTCTCAGGACTAACAGAAAGTTTGGCTTCAAAGTGGTTTCAGATTTCCACCTGAACAATCCATATCTCTTCCAGTATTTTTCACTGAGCATTCTTCCTCAGGTGAGAGGAGACTGCACAGCTTGACGCCAAACGAGCCTTAAGCTACTATTTGGAACGCACTCAAGGGTCACAGGTCTCGAATCCTCCAACTCTTCCTTACCTATGGCGAGGTTGGCAAAGGGAACCTGCCACTAAGAGGACAATTGCAAGGTGGATTGTCTCTTCTATCCAATTTTGTTATCAAAAACTAGGTAGAGAACCCCCCTCAGGACTGAGGGCTCACTCCACCAGGGGTACAGCTGCATCTCTAGCGGCTGCTAGAGATGTTCCCATTCTGGAAATCTGTCAAGCTGCTACTTGAAAACAGTTCACATTTACCAGGCATTATTCCCTGGATATTCAGTCCGGGAGAGATGCTCGTTTTGGCACAGCTGTGCTTCAGAGCCTATTTCCTAAGTAGGTTCTGACCCTCCTCCATGGAGGTACTGCTGTGTATCTGTATTAGTCATAATATAGCAAGACTTCATGGTGTTTGAAGAAAAATTACTCACCTTAGTAATTGCTTTTCTTCTCATGGAGTCTTGCTATTATGACCACCTCCCTCCTGCCCTCCTCAGAACTTCTACTGGGTAGGGTGGCAAATTAGTGCAAGCACTGTGTCATGCCATTGTAGTTTTTTCTTACCTCTTTTATTTAGGTTAGGGAACTAGGTTATTTTATTTAGGTATATATTGGCCCCCTTCCTGGACTTGAGTCTTTGGGGAAGGGGGTCCTAATGGTGCTTGTCAGGGGTAACTAATAATACTATTATTCATTGTTATTATTGTTATTGTTGTTTATATTGTTGTTATTTCTACTAATAGGTAGCCACTTGGCTAGTGTAGAGCTTTCACACAGACTTGTTGCTTAGTATTAGCTTCATAAAGATCTGACAGTTTCACTTGAAACTGCCCAGATAGAGTTTTTGCATAAGCGCCTCCCGCGCCAGAACTCCAGACCCTGGAGTTAACTCTTTCCTCTCCGGGCAGTCTTGGAGTGCAGTGGCTAATTGCATTAGTCATAATATAGCAAGACTCCATGAGAAGAAAAGCAATTACTAAGGTGAGTAATTTTTTCTTCCCCCCTTTGAGCCTGCGGCTTCCGCAGACTTGAAGTTTTTATTGTGGAAGACGCTCTTCTTGGTGGCCATTACTTCTTCTCGTAGAATTTCTGAGCTCCAGGCCCTGATGTGCAAAATCCCTTATTTGATTTTTCACAAAGAATGAGTAGCTCTCCGCACGAATCCTAAGTTTCTTCCAAGGTGGTAGCGGAATCTACCTTGAATCAGTCTATTGAACTACCTGCTTTCTTCACCCAGTACTCCAATCAAGGAGAATACTGCTCCATACCATGGATGTTCACAGGATTCTGAGATACTACACCGCTAGGACAAAGGATCTCAGAAAGACTGATCAGTTGTTCGGCTCCTTTGCTCACAAAAGAGAAGGCAATGCTGTTTCTAAGCAATGCCTATCGAAATGTTTGGCCCATTGCATCACTTTCTGTTATAACAAGTACAACAAGACCCTCCTGAGTCAAGTCAGAGGCCACTCCACTCGTGGAGTTGCCGCCTCTGCAGCTTGTTTCAAGAACGTGTCTGCAGCAGATTTCTGTGCTGCCGCCACTTGGACTTCCGTCCATACCTTCACTAAACACTACAGTTTGGACATTGCCTCTCGCCGTAGAGCAGGCTTCGGGTTAGCGGTCTTGCAAGGCCTCCTATCTTGAGGCGTACAAGGTTGTTTGTGACTTTTTAGAGTAGTTCCTCCTCCCGGTACCTTTCATTTGTTCCAGACTACTTGGGATTCTGTCCTATATGTAATTACCTACTGCAAGAGCCCTCTAGTAAGATGAGTACAATTACGTAAGAACTTCGTAAGCAGTAGATACTGAGAGGCTGTTGCAGTGCCACTCTTCCGCACTCCATCCCCTAGGCTTCTTCAGCTCCTTTTATATTGAGGGAAATATCTGCTTCTTCTCTTCGCCGGGCTTCCGGGCTTGTGGCGGAAAGAACTGAAGGCGGGTGTCTGGGACCGCCCTTTATACCAACGTCTGCGGACCGGGTCACCTGACGTGGAGTGTCCGCCAGGGACTGCTAGCTAGAAATTTTTCCATGGGGTCCTGCCTGACGCCAGTCCCATATGCATTACTCTACTGCAAGAGCCTCTCTCAAGATCTACTGTTATGGTAAGTTCTACGTAACTGTACTTTCTAGAATGGTATATGTTGTTCATCCACACAGCCCACCTGGCCTCCCAGCTGACGCACAACCTGGCTTCCAGGGGCTAGATCTGGCGTCATGGGGCGGAGCCAAGAGTTTTACCACCCGGGTGGGTGGGAGGAGCCAGCTTGAAGACCTTCTGGCAAGATTTAAAGCGGCAAGGAACCTGCCAATAAGTGTGGATGAACAACATATACCATTCCTAGAACTCCTGTTACAGGTGAGTAACCTGTATTTCTGTGTCCAAGCTAGTTCCAGTCACAGAAATCTTACTCCAAGTTCTGGACTGGTGGAAAGATCCTACCAACCTGTCAGTGGGAATCCCCTTCCAGCTTCCTTCTTCCACAAAAATCATTACCAGAGATGCCTCCCTTCAGTGGTGGGGAGCTCATCTGGACAGGCATTCTGTCAGTGGCATTTGTGCTCCCAAGGAATCTGTATAGAAACATAGGACCGCTTGGCCCACCCAGTCTTCCCATTTCCCTACCTAATGGAAAAGCTGCAGATCCTAGTTAACCAGCAGCCTACTTCTTCCTACCCCCACCCCTTAGAATTGCCTTATGACTGTCCCATGTGTGCTTGAATTCCACCACTGTTTTTGACTCCACAACCTCCTCCAGAAGGTTGTTCCATGCATCCACAACCCTCTCTGTGAAAAAATACTTCCTTAAATTACCTCTGAGCCGCCCCCCATCTTCAAATTTGCCCCTTGTTCTTGCATTACTTTTTTGAAAGATGCTACCCTCTTGGACTTTGTTGATCCCTTGAGGTACTTGAAAGTTTCTATCATGTCCCCACTCTCCTCCTTTCCTCGAGGCTATACATATTAAGCTCCTTAAGTCTCTTCTATGTCTTCGGTGCAGACCCTGCACCATTTTAGTTGCCCTCCTCTGGACAGCTTCCATCCTGTCAATGTCTTTGTGAGATTGGGTCTCCAGAACTGCACACAGTACTCCAGATGGGGTCTGACCAGCTGTCTGTACAGAGGGATAATAACTTCCTGTTTTCTACTGGTGATGCCTCTCCTATGCATCCCAGTATCCCCCCAGCCCTCCTTGCAGCCCTGTCACATTGCTTGCCCACCTTTAGGTCATCTGATATGACTACCCCCAGGTCCCTTTCCATTTTTGTTGTTGTTAGTATCTCACCCCCCATTGTGTACTCTTCCCCGGGGTTTTTGTTTCCCAGGTGCATTACCTTGCACTTCTTAGCATTGAATCTAAGCTGCCATACATTTGACCATTCCTCTAACCTTGCCAAGTCCCTTCTCATCCTTTCCACCCCACCTTGTGCATCAACTCTGTTGCAGATCTTTGTGTCATCTGCAGAGAGACATACTTTTCCCTTCCAGTTCCTCTGCAATGTCGCTTATAAAGACATTGAAGAGGACCGGTCCTAATACTGAACCCTGTGGTACCCCACTAGTAACCCCTCCTTTCTTCAGAGTGGACTCCATTTACTGTTACTCTCTGTGACCTATTCTCCAGCCAATTCTTTATCCATGCTGTCATCTTGGGACCCACTCCCAGGCTGGCTAACTTGTATATTAATCTTTTGTGTGGGACTGTGTCAAATGCCTTGCTAAAGTCTAGGTAGGCCATGTCCACAGCTCCTCCCTGATCTACTACTTTGGTCACCCAGTCAAAGAAATCTATCAGATTCGTCTGGCATGACCTTCCCGCTGTGAATCCATGCTGCCTTGGGTCCTGTGCCCCTCTGGCCTCTAGATACTCGACAATTCTTTCCTTCAGAAGTGATTCCATCATTTTCCTATCACTGAGGTTAAACTAACAGGTCTATAGTTTCCTGCTTCTGCTTTGTTCCACTTTTGTGAAGGGAATCACATCTGCCCTCCTCCAGTCCTCGGTACCACCCCATCCTCCCATGATTTGTTAAGAGGGTAATCAGTGTGTCCTAATTCTACCCTTAGTTCTTTTAGAATTCTGGGATGAATCCCATCAGGCCCCATTGCTTTGTCCACCTTCAGTTTTAAGAGTTCTTTCAGAACCCTTTCTTCTGTAAATGGGCTGGTATCAACTTCTGTATCCAGAGTGTTTCTACTGTTTGTTTTAAGTACCTCCCCCTCTTCATTTGTAAACCACATCAGTCTACTGGATCTCAGAGCCATCTACCTTGCTCTGAAGTCCTTTACCCCACAGCTGAAAGGCCATTCAGTGCAAATCAGAACGGACAACACCACTGCAATGTTTTACATAAACAAGCAGGGTGGCACAAGGACCGCAGCGCTTTGTACAGAGGCAGTGAAAATCTAGTCTCTGGCCAGCTCCCTCGACATCAGCCTTTCAGCCATACACCTCCTAGGCAAGGACAGTACTCTAGCGGATGCCCTCAGTCGGATCAGCCAGGGGCACAGTGAATGGACTCTGAACAAACGGATCCTAGCCACAGTCTTCAGAAGATGGGGCACACCAGAAATAGATATGTTTGCCCAACACCTCCACCATCAATTTCCTTTGTATTGCTGCAGGCCTCCAGCACTAGGGGCTCTGCCAACAGATGCCTTGCCCCTGGACTTGTCACTGAAGTTCCTTTATGCCTTTCCTCCCTTCCCTCTGATTCACAGAGTGCTGCTAAAGTGCGGGTCCCAGTCTGCAATAATGATCCTGGTGGCACCGTGTTGGCCAAGGCAGTCGTGATACACTCCTGCTAGCCCTTGCTTGCAGCAAGCCGATCTAGCTTCCCTTCAGTTACTCTCTCTATTGACTCTTCTCAGACAGGGGTGACTTATTCCAATCTGCAGTCTTTTCACCTCAAAGCCTGGCTCTTGAGGAGTTAAGAGTACCTCGAATCCCAGTATTCGAAACAGGTCTGTAGCATCCTGAGAATGGCCAAAAAACCTAGTACCAAGATAACTTATGAAACCAAGTGGAAAAGATTTTGTTTTCGGCACAAGGGGACGCATTTCAGTCCTCTCAAAGCATCAGTCCCCAGTCTTCTGGACTATTTGGCTCACTTGCAGTCCTCCAAGGCCTCATCCTTAAAGCTGCACCTAGCTGCAATTTCTGCTTACCCTGTCCATAGGCAAGGAACAGACAATCATTTCATTACCTGTTTTCAAAAGTTCTTCAAAGGCCTTCTCCACCTTCATTCCCTAATCAGGGAATCTGTTCCTCCTTGGGACCTTACCCTGTGCATTGCCAAGCCCATGGAGCCACCTTTCGAACCCATGGCTACGGCCAACCCGAAATATGTCACTTGGAAGACAGTCTTCCTAGTGGCCATTACCTCTGCCAGAAGAATTTCAGAGTTACAAGTAGTCTGCACAGATCACAACTACATTATCCCTCACAGGGACAAGGTAGAGCTCAGAGCTAACAGGAGGTTTCTGCCTAAGGTGGTCTCTGAATTTCATCTTAACCATTCTATCACTCTGCCTGTGCTCTTCACTGAATAATCCACTCCTGGGGAGCAGAGACTCCATAGTCTAGATGTGAAGAGAGCCCCGTCCTACTAGTTGGAGCACACCAAGCAGTTCAGGGGCTGCACTACCCAGCTTTTCCTCACCTATGGGGAGGTAGGTAGAGGAAGGCCAGCCACTAAGAGAACTGTCTCTCATGGGATAGTCTCCTGATTTAAGTTCTGCTATGACAAGGCTGATAAACAGCCCCCTGAGGGCCTCAGGGCTCACTCTACGAGGGGCACTGCTGCCACAGTGGCAGCCGCAAGGGACATTCTCTTGCATAATATCTGCAAAGTGGCCACATGGAAGACTGTACACACATTCACAAAGCATTACTGCCTGGATGTACAGTCCAGATCTGATGCCAAATTTGGCAGGACGATCCTGCAGAGCTTCTTTCCTAAGTAGGTTCTGTATCCACCTCCTAACTGCACTGTTTTGTAGTCTGCACTTAGTTACTGATGGTAAAAGACCCCTGGGGTGAGAAGAAAAAATTATTCACCATAGTAATATTGTTTCTTCCAAGGTGTCCTTTAACATCAGTAAGCACCCACCCTTCCTCCTCGGAAACCTTTCTGAAGAGGACTCTGCTTTCTCATTATTGCCAAATTTGTTCCTGAAGTTTTGAATTCCATTTAAAGCAAAGTTTTCATGTTTTTCAATGCTTTACTGTTCATGCTGTTGCATGATTTTTGGATCCTGTTGGTCCACACTAACATGGGCATGTTCCCATTCTTCCTTTGAAGAAATTCTGGTGTCCTCTGGGCAGCCTCCACTCAGCACAGTCATACAAAACGAAGTGCTGCGATCGGCATGGAGATAATTAGGGTGCTGTAGGTTAGGGCAGCCAGCCCACACGCAGATCAAAAACCAGCACTCATAGTTTCGCGCCCTCCCCAATGAAAGACTCTTTCCTGAGTTGAAGCGCTGATAGTGAGTGTCTGTTTTGTGTACACCTGAAGATCCATTTTTGCCGGAGCACAATATAAAATATCTTTATTTGGTACCTTTGTTTGGATCTGGATTATCTGCACACGGGCGCACGAGTGCTCCACTCAGCACACCCTCCTGCTCTTTTCTGATTGGTCATTTCATTATGTGAATATTCATGGATCCACCTCCGATTCAGTTCAACCTAGTCAGCTTACTGCACTTAGTTACTGATGCTAAAGGACACCTTGGAAGAAACAATATTACTATGGTGAGTAATTTTTTCTTCTTCTCATTTGCCGTTTCAGGTAGAGGTCCTGCAAGAATCCCAGATGATGATTCCAGATTGCCAGCGCAGGTTGGCAGCTGCACATGGGGACCTTTCACAACTTTTAGTAAGTAGAATGCCACATTCTTTGTGACAGATCCTACATTTCCAATTGTTTACATTTTAGCAGTCATCTCAGCTGTGTGTGACGCCCTGGAGAAAGAAACCTATGCAAATTTTAGAATTTAGAATACTGGTTCAAGTACTCCATTCATGCTCCACCCTGGCCATTTCTCAGATCTGTTTCTCTGTTTGAAGAGAGCAGTCACCCCATAGTGAACTCCGATAGCGACTGGTTCTCCTGTTGGGTTTTATCTGTACGGGCAAAACAAGAAAGACGAGCACTGGCAACAAACTCATAATGTGAGACTTTAAAAACCACTTAGATACCAGTGTGCAGAAAACAATGCATCACACTGCAAAAGCCCCGAGTGGTTTGGAGCATGCACTCGTCCTCAGGGTTTTATCTTTAAACAAGTGTATTTGATTAAGTTTTCAATTGCTCTTCGTTAGTTGGGAATATTTTTCTGTAATATTTTATCTCCAAATCTTCTTCGAGGGTATCTCAGTCATCAGGTCACACTGTAGGAACTTCACCATCGGTGAAGCGGGATCCACACTGAATATTTTCAGCAGTACAACTGGGGCTGCCCATGTAGACATCATCTAATGACGTCACCAACCCTGTAAAGGCGTGAGCAGCCTTGCTCACTCCTCAGTTCTTTCCCGCCGTCGACTTATTTCACATGGGTCTCCGTGGAAGCTCCGATGCAGTTTCACGCCTTTTTTTCACCTACAGCTTTTTAATACTTACTGTTTTAGAATCTCTTTTTCTAAAGAGTTTCCTTTAGTTTGTTTATTTCGAGAGGTAATCCTTCAAATTTCTCTCTTCCATAGCTGCCACTGCGGAAAGAAAATTGCTTCTACAGACGAATATTCTAATCCTAGTAATACTCAGGTATTCATAACTTCTGCAGTGTCCCTTTAAGACTGAACTGCCCAGAGAGAATTTGGAATGGTATGCAAATAATGGAATCTTTGCACATGCTGTTTTCAAATGCTACCTTGAACTAACTGCCTAGGTTCTAAACCCTCAGATTTCACTCTCCACCTGTCAAGACCAGAAGCTAGGAGATCCTCTCCTCATCTACCTATGCTGACACGATAAAACTTATAAAACTACATAAGTATTTTTCTCCTTTTCATTTGCTGCCTTTTGCTATTTGTTGTATTTAGCTAAACCGATGTTTTTGTATTTAAAATATGTTTTTCAAACAATATGAAGTCTTGCTATATTATGACAGTAGCAGTTTGTCCCACCACTAGAACTGCTCCGGAGGTGAAATGGTTAATACCATTCCAAAATAGAACTTTGAGCACGAGCTCTAAGAAGCAGCTCTATCTGTGTAATTTCAAACCTGAACTGTCAGATTCTTTACTCTGCCTCAGTGAACAGTCGCTCCGGAGATTTCTCCTACTGCTCGGTTCATTTCTCGGTTTAAATAGTGTTTTCTCTGTTCGATTCAACCGAGAATAGTTTTATTTTAACCACAAAACCGTTCGGTTCAAGCTCTGTCTGTGGTAATCGTAAGTAAATTAAAGGTTTTGTCTGTGTGGAACTTGTAAGTTTATCGGTTCGGTTTTGAACCGGATCAGCTGGTTTAAAACTTATTAACTTTAAAGTTTAACATTTTAGAGTGCGGTTCCGATTCTTATCGGTTCTAAAAACAGATTTTATTACGGTTTTTTCAATACCCGTGACACGGTTAGGAACCGATAAGGTGTCTTGCCTGGCACTGCCGCTTAAAGGCAAGTTTTTCTGGTTAGGCTGGCATTATGTCTGAGAAACCCAAAAGAAAAACCAGGCCCACTGGTTTCCAACACTGTGATGTCTGTGGGAAGTCTTTGCCAAGGCTGACCCACACACCACATGTGTTCATTGTCTGGGTTTGACCACCTCCAGTCAGACTGCCAGATATGTAAGAATTTCCTGCAGCCACCCTGAAAAGAGATTGGGCAGGCTCAGGGAACGAGAGGCCAAAAAGTCCGCTGACCGATAGCCAGCCCGGCCGGGTGCCAACCGGATCGGGAGGGAGTGCCCTCTGGCCAGGGTGAGACTTCCTCGGCAAAGAAAAGCTGGTTCTGAGGAACCAATTCCAGTAAAGAAAACAAGAAAGTCAGCAGGTTTGGAGTCCAAAACCCTTCTCCAACTGCTGCAGAGATAGCAAAAGCCATACAGATTGTCCAGTCACTGTCTCAGGTTCTGTCCGAACCGCCACTATCTGGCAAAAGGTCGGTTCGTCCGGTTCCAGTGGTTCAGGAATATGATGTTGAGGAATTTTATGAACCAGAGGAGGGAGGATGATTAATGAACAGTATGAATGTGGCTGGGAAGGTCTGGGTGTGCCCATTGATCCGGACATTTCCCCAGACAGACCTCTAGAATCTCCCCCTATGCTATCTGAGTCCCCATCTCATTTTATGTTTTACAAAAAAGTTGCTGAAACCCTCCAGCTTCCCTTGGAAGAAGCTGTGGATGAGCAAGAGGAGCCTGATTTTGTAGAAGTGATGGATATTCCAGAGTCTAGGAGATTGCTTCCTAAAAGACTTATGCAAAGGAATAGACAAACAATAAAAATTTTAAAAGCTCCTAATTCTGTGCCTCCTGTAGATAAAAAGATGGACAGAAGGTACACATTGTCAAGTCCTGATACAGAATTCCTTTCTCAGCAATGCAGTCATGTTGGGGTAGTTCAGGCTGCAGCCTGTGATAAAGCTAATATCCCCCTGGCTTCACATCCTCATGACAAGGATTCCAGGAAGATTGATGCCATGGCGAAAAAACAGTATATGGCAGCCTCTCTGGGACTCAGGCAAGCAAATTATATGGCTTATGTAGCTAGGTATCAGAAATCTAGATGGGATACTGTTATGGATTAGCTAAGCAAGCCCATGGCCAGCTGGCTAGCTAACTAGAACAGGTGGCTGCTGATGGCATTGAGGCTTCTAAGGTACAGTTTCATGCTGCTGTGGATGTTAATGATGTTTCCTCTAGGGTCATGGCCACATCTGTAGCTTTTACGTAGGTTGGCCTGGCTCAGGTGTACTAGTCTGTCACAGGATACCCAGACTAAGGCTATGGATTCTCCTGTGGTGGGAAATTCTCTGTTTGGGGAGCAGACAGAAATTACATGAAAAGATGGATGAATATAGGACTACTTACAAAGAGCCTGCCAAGCTAGCCGCAAGCCACTCCTCAGAGGCATACCTCAGGGTGGTAGGGGTGGGCCTTTTCACAGGCCTTTTACCAGACTCAGGCCCCTCTGCCTATGCTCAGAGGGCTTCTTCAGAGGCAGAGGCAGACGAGGGGTGGGCAGGCCTGGTCCCACCCCTCAGCCTAAAGCTCCTGCTAGCAGGCACCCTGATGGGGTGCCCAGGGCCGGTCTCCTTTACGGTGGGGCAGGCCGGCTTACTTCAGTCAGAACTGGGCTTCTTTAACCTCAGACAAGTGGGTTCTGGAAGTAGTAAGCCGGGGTCTGGTTCTCAGCTTCAAAAGTTTCCCAAGTTGAGAGCCAGACTTTTCTACCTGAAGTGCTTCAGAGACCCTTGCTCTGGAAGCAGAGGTCTCAACCCTGTTGGCTCTCAGAGCAGTGGAAGGGTTCCTCCTGCACCAGGGCAGGGGTCTGTATTCAGATACTTCCTTACCCCAAAAAGACAGGAGAATGGCGCCCATATTAGACCTCAGATATCTGAACAAGCATCTTTTGAAACCAAAGTTCAAAATGGTAACTCTGGCAATGATTTTACCCTCCTAAGGCCAGGGGACTGGTTAGCCTCCTGGACCTCCAAGGATGCCTATTTCCGTCCTAATCAGAAGCTCCCCATCAGAAAGTACCTCCAGATTCGAACTACCCTCAGGTCATTACCAGTTCAGAGCAATGCCCTTGACCTTACCTCTGCCCCAAGGGTATTCACAAAGTGTCTAGCAGTGGCTCACTTAAGGAGGCAAAAGATTGCTGTTTTTCCCTATCTCGGACGATTGGCCTGTCAGGCTGGCCAGTCCCCAGGAACAGGTGGAGACCACCTGCAAGTTACCTGGGCAAGAAGCTCAACTCCCTGGGCTTTTCTACACCCACTCAAGCCGGTTCTGGAACCAGTCCAGGTACTCACCTTTATAGGGGCAGAGTTGGACACAAAGCTAGCCAGAGCTTTTCTTCCCCAGAAAGGGTGACGAATTTAGTGACTCTGGCCTCCTCCTTCATCCTGCAGGTCTCCCGACCAGCAAGACATCTCTGCAGCTCCTGGGACACATGGCTGCATCCACAGCTGTTGTGCAGGGAGCAAGATTTCAGATGAGAGACATTCAGTTTCACTTGAGAACCTATTGGTCTCAGAGAAGAGACTCCTTTCCAAGTTGGTCCCAGTGACTCAAACCTTGATCCAGGCCTCCAGTGGTGGCAGGATCAGAGCAATTTAAGATTGGGGGTCCCTTCATTCCCCCTGCTCACAATTTGAGTCTCTACAGATGCTTCCCTTCTGGGTTGGGAGCCCACATGGCGACCTTTCCCTCAGGGAGTGTGGTGCCCCGGGAATCTCTGCTCCATCATCAATTTGCTGGAACTCAGAGCTGTCTTTTAGCTCTTCAAGCATTTTCTGCATCTGTCCACAACAAGGTGATACAGAGTCAGAACAGACAACACCACAACAATGTGGTACATCCAACAAACAGGGGGCACTCGGTCTTGCGGCCTTGTGCACCAAGGCAATGGAAGTTGTGGTCTCTGGCCTCATTCCTGAACACTTCCCTCTTAGCAGTTCATCTTCCAGGGAAGGACAATGTCCTAGCGGATGCTCTCAGCAGGATTCCCCAGGGCCACAATGGTCCCTGGATCCTCCAAAGTGCTGAGGATAGTCTTTGCCAGATGGGGCACCCTCAGATAGATCTTTTGCAGCCCCAGACAATCACAAACTTCCTCTCTTCTGTTGCAAGGCCTCCAGTGTTGGGCTCAGTCCCCTGGATGCCCTTCTCCTGGATTGGGAGAGTTTCTTTATATTTCCCTCCCTTCCCTCTCTATTCAGAGTATTAGTCAAATCAGATCTCCAGCCTTGCAGGGTGATTCTGATTGCCCAGATTGGGCCAGGCAGCCCTGGTACCCACTCCTTCTGTGCACTGACAATCCATCTTCCGCACTCCAGGATTCCCAACCTGTTAATTTGTGCCCGGGAAGGTTTGGTATCCGGGACCTCAATCCCTCAACCTCAAGGCCTCTGGCTCTTGGAGAGATAGTTGCTGATTTACACCCTCTCAAGGTGTTCTTGAAATCTTAAAGGCTTCAGAAAGCCTTCCACTAGGGCTACTTAGGTTCTAAATGGAAAAGGTTTTCCATTTGCAGTGCTGGGAAAAATATTTCCCCAGAATCTGCTTGATTTGCCCATTGCATTAGATTACATGGTCCATCTTAATTCCTTGGGTCTCAGACCAGCTACCCTGAGAGTCCATTTGGCAGCTGTATCTGCTTTTGTGTCAGCAGGAAAGTCATCCCTCTTTCCACTCACCCTGTGTTTCCAAGATTTTTAAGGGATTACTCCATACTAATCCACCCTTTGGGGAACCGGCCTCCTGCCTGGGACCTTAACGTTTGTTTGATAACACTGCAGTTTCCATTAGCAGTTGGGAGGGTTTAGATATAACCCCTCCCCCATTTCTTTTCATGAAAAGGAAACAATACAGTGTTTATCAACTTATGAAAAATTGCAGTTTGCAGATGCCTATTATGTAAATGTATGTACCGACCTATTGTATAGCTGATGATATCATACTAAGATTTAACAAAAGTATCCTTTCACTTGTAAATCTGTGTCTTATTCTATTCTTCAAAGATGAGCTCATCGGAGTCTCCCAGCTTGCTAACTCCCCCACCCCATGTACGATTTAACAAAACTACCTTTTCACACGTAAATGTATGTCCAATGGTCTCATCACTTTGCTTATTCATTAAGAATTCAAGACAAGCTTATCAGTATTCAGAGTGTTTCAATGGATGCTAGCTATAGGCTGATAATCTATTTGTAAGCAAAGATTTCAGAATTTAGTCATTTTACATCTAATGAAGCAATGACTATAGAGGCATCTAGATCTCGTACCTTTATTCTGCAAGATATACAGACTTATTATGCACTTGCTCTTCCAAAAAGTATCCACAGCTTGCACTTTTATTGGACTTAATACACAGTAGACATTTTCTGAATGCATTCGGGGAACTTTATATACTTTTCATTCTGTATTAAAAGAGTAATTTGTTTTCCTGACTCACTGGATTAAATGGGAAATATACTTTGGTGACCCTTGAGAAAAGCTGGGACATTTGTCTGTGGATTACCATTTTTTTATTCTGTGTTAAAAGGGAAATTTGTTTTCCTGACTCACTGGAGTAAATGGGAAATATACTTTGGCAACCCTTGACAAAAGTTGGGAACTCTTTCTGTGGATTACCTTTTTTTTATTGTGTTAAAAATGTTATCAGCCTTGATAGGAATTATTTTTTTCTGTAACATTCCCAGAAAACTTGGGGGACATATATATTTATTTTTAGTACAAACAATGTAAGATTTGTAAAGTTATTTTTCTGTTCAAAGCAGTGTAGAGCTTTATTTCCTTACCTATGAGCTGGCTAACACAAACACACACACACACACACACACACACACACACACTTACTTCTGTAGAATGTTAATATGACATTCATAGGTAACGTTAGTAAGTAGCAAACATTTTTATTCACAAACTATGAACAGAGATGAGCTCTATTGAGCTAAACTCATTTTCAAGGAGGTCACTTAATTGCACTTTCCATATATACAATACCATACTCGTACAACAAGGAAGCAATGACTATAGAGGCATCTAGACCCCGTACCTTCATTCTGCAAGATATACAGAATAATTATGCACTTGCGCTTCCAACAAATAGCCACAACTTGAATTTTTTTGGACTTAATAAACAGCAGACTTTTCTGAATGCATTCGGGGAACTTTATATAATTTTCATTCTGTATTAAAAGGGTAATTTGTTTTCCTGACTCACCGGATTAAATGGGAAATATACTTTGGCAACCCTTGACAAAAGTGGGGACATTTTTCTGTGGATTACCATCTTTTATTCTGTGTTAAAAGGGAAATTTGTTTTCCTGACTCACTGGAGTAAATGGGAAATACACTTTTTATATAATTTTCATTCTGTATTAAAAGGGTAATTTGTTTTCCTGACTCACCGGATTAAATGGGAAATATACTTTGGCAACCTTTGACAAAAGTTGGGACATTTTTCTGTGGATTACCATCTTTTATTCTGTGTTAAAAGGGAAATTTGTTTTCCTGACTCACTGGAGTAAATGGGAAATACACTTTGGCAACCCTTGATAAAAGTTGAGAACTTTTTCTGTGGATTACCTTCTTTTTATTGTGTGTTAAAAATGTTATCAGCCTCAATAGGAATGATTTTTTTCTGTAACATTCCCAGGAAACTTGGGGATATATATATATATATATATATATATATATATATATATATACTATATATATTTAGTACAAACAAGGTAAGATTTGTAGTTATTTTTCTGTCCAAAGCAGTGTAGAGATGTTTTTTCTTTACCTATGAGTTGGCTGATGCCTCCCCACACACACACACACACAGTCTTCTGTAGAATGTTAATAGGACATTCATAGGTAACATTAGCAAGTATCAAATGTTTTTATTCACTAACTATGAACAGAGATGGAGCTCTATTGAGCTAAACTCATTTTCAAGGTCATCACTTAATTGCACTTTCCATATATACAAGTGTTAAATAAATGAAATAAGTGAAAAAAAAAAACAAGTGTTATTTGTTCACTCAGGTTCCCTTTATCTAATATTACATTTTGTCTAAAGACCTGAAAACATCCAGTGTGACAAATATGCAATAATAGAGAAAATCAGGAAGGGGGCAAATACTTTTTCACGCCACTGACTTAATTGCACTTTCCATATATACAATACCATAGTATAATGTAGACTGAAGAACAGTCAAGGGGGGCCACAAAAATAGACAAGGGACAGAATATTCTCTTGTAATTCATAGTAATAACTCAGAGGTTCTGGCCGAGGTAATGTAAGAGAAGGAAGGCTGTAAGTGGCCAGTGGAGGAGGGAAAAGGAGCACAGTACCTTTAGCACCTAGACAGATAGGAGCTATCAGAGATTCAAAAGCCTCCTAGATGGAACAGTTTGTAAGAAGAATAAATAACATAGGATGGAAAGCTGTCTTACATGGGTTAGAAAAGTTCACCTGAAGAGTAGGACTGTGGAGGTACTAAAAGAGCCAGGTAGTGACACCAGATGCAGTACTACATGTAGAAAAACAAGACATTGGCAGAAGCATCGACGATGATGATAAGAGGCAGGAATTTACAGAGGTAGGAGTTGATCTTAAAAGGATGGGAGTATGGGGTGATGATTTGCAAGATCTTGCTTGTTCAAAGAGCTGGTCCAGTCTCACAAAGATCAATGAGACTGATTAAAGTTTGGTCTCAAAATTGGTCTAAAAATGAGGATATTTGTGCAAAATTATTACTCCTTTGGCACAGAGAGGGGTGTTGGAAAAATGGGAGATGGTATACTCTAATGATAAGGTGACATATAAAGGAAAAATGTGAAACTAGTGTTAGAGAAATTTGCATGAAATTTTGATCCCAACTGCGGCAGTGTCACAAATGTGTTCATCATAACTTATTATTATGGTTCACTGCCATTTTATACCATTCAGATTGCCACCTAATCAAGATTTCATGAAAATACACCAACAACTATATTTGCATGACATTCTGTTCCTACTGCACTTAAGTCAGTAACTAATGTTTCTCAATGAATGATTGTTATATGCAACAGTATATCAGTATTTACAATTGCATACAAGCATGATTCCATTAACACATTTATAAAAAAAATAATTTTTGTACATTTGCATGAAATTTTGATCCCACTACAGCAATATCACAAATGTGCTTATCATTACTTATTATTTTGGTTCACTGCCATGTTATACCATTGAGATTGCCACACAGTGAAGATTTCAAGAAAAAAGATGATTTAACAAATATGCACATTTGCATGAAATCTTGATCATGACATTAAATAGCTAACCACTGGCAGACTGGATGGACTGTCATTGCTTTTCTGCCCACCATGATGCTTTTAAATACAGTAATTCAAATGTTGGTGATTATTTTCATTTTATGGAGCCTTTTTTGACTATTGTGCAGATATTGCTTGTATGCAAGACAGCCTTTCATAGAACTAGATGGGTCTTCCTTTAACTATTGTACATTCTTCAAAATGATGTCCCCCCCCCACAAACACAGTGTTCTGTAGAATGTTAATAGGACATTCATAGGTAATATTAGCAAGTATCAAATGTTTTTATTCACAAACAATGAACAGAGATGGAGCTCTATTGAAGTAAACTCATTTTCAAGGAGGTCACTTAATTGCACTTGCCATATATACAATACCATACTTATACAATACAGGCATTCTGGATGGATTGGCGGGGGTTGTGATACAAGTCCATTCACAGAAGAAAGGATCCTGAAAGACCTCCTAAATCTCAAGGTGGTCAAGGCAATGGGGCCTGACAGGATTCACCCTAGAATTCTAAAAGAATTAAGGGGTGAGCTAGTGACACCATGGACTACCCTTTTTAACAAATCATGGGAGTATGGCGTGGTACCTGAGGACTGGAAGAAGGCTGATCTGATTCCTCTTCACAAAAGTGGGAACAAGGCCGAGGTAGGAAGCTACAGAGCTGTTAGTTTGACCTCAGTGGTAGGGAAAATGATGGAATCACTTCTGAAAGAAAGAATTGTTGAGTACCTAGAGACCAGCAGGGCAAATGACAAAGTAGCATGCATTCACAGTGTGAAGGTCATGTGAGATTAATCTAATAGAATTCTTTGACTGGGTAACCAAAGTAGTAGACCAGGGAGGGACTATGCATGGAATAGCCTTCCTGAGGAGGTTGTGGAGTCTAAAACTGTGGGAGAATTCAAGAATGCATGGGACAGACATAAGGCAATTTTTGTGGGGAGGTAGGAAGAAATAGGCTGTTGGTTAAATAGTATCTGCAGCTTATCCTCTAGGTAGAGAAATGGGCAGACTGGGGGGCAAGCGGTCCTTATCTGCCATCAAAGTCTATGTTCTATATGGACATGGAACACCTAGACTTTAGCAAGGTATCTGACTCAGTCATGCACAAAAGATTAATAAATAAATTAGCCAGCCTGGGAGTGGGTCCTAGGGTGGTAGCCTGGATAAAAAATTGGCTGGACAAAAGGATGCAGAGGGTAATAGTAAATGGACTACACTCCAAAGAAAGGGGGATACCAGCAGGATACCACAGTTTCAGTACTGGGGTCAATCCTCTCTAATGTCTTTATAGGTGACATTGCAGTGGGAGCTGGAAGGGAAAGTATGCCTCTTTGCAGATGAAACAAAGATCAGCAACAGGGTTGATACACAAGGTGAGTGGATTGAAAGGATGTGAAGGGACTTGTCAAGGTTTGAAGAATGGTTAAAAGTATGGCAGCTTAGATTCAATGCAAAAAAGTGCAATGAAATACACCTGGGAAACAAAAACTCAGGGCAAGTGTACATAATTGGGGGGAGGGGTACTAACTACAACAAAAATGGAAAGGGACCTTGGGGGTAGTCATATCAGGGGACCTAAAGGTAGGCAGACAATGTGTGAAGGCAGTAAGGAGGGCTGGGGGGGATACTGGGATGCACAGGGAGAGGCATCACCAGTAGAAAATAAGAAGTTGTCATTCCTCTGTACAGACAGTTGGTGAGACCCCATCTGGAGTAACGCTTGCTGTTCTGGAGACCCCATCTTCACAAGGACATAGATAGGATTGATGTAGTCGGGAGGAAGAGGGCAACTAGAATGGTGCAGAGTCTGCACCAGACACCATAGGAAGAAGACTGACTAAATGAAATTAATATGTGTACCCTCGAGGAGGGGGGCATGATACAAACTTTCAAGTACCTCAAGCGAATCAGCAAAGTCCAAGAGGATAGCATCTTTCAGAAAAAGTGATGTGCAAGAACAAGGGGTCACAATTTGAAGATAGAAGTGGGACAGCTCAGGGGCAACATGAGGAAGTATTGTTTCACAGAGAGGGTTGTGGACGCATGGAATGGCCTTCCTGAGGAGGTTGTGGGGTTAAAAACAGTGGGGAATTCAAGAATACATGGGACAGACCTAAGGCAATTAATAGTGGGGGTAGAAGGAAGTTGGCTGATGGTTACAGTAACTAGGATCTGCAGCATCTCCAATAGGTAGAGGCAGATGGGGGGCAAGCGGTCCTTATCTGCCATCAAAGCCTATGTTTCTATAAGTAACAAAAGCAGGGACATTTAATTTCAAACATACAGGCAACAAGACAAAAACAATTACAAACATTACAAAAATAATCAAAAAACATAGAACCTATCTCTACAGAGATGCGTGATGATGTTTTCCTTATACAGACTTCCAAGTCACAAAGCATTTACACACATCCTACCCTTATATCTCTGGACCGATGGGGGGGTGAATGAATAGCGAGTGAATAGGGGGTATGAAGGTGCTAGGACTCAGGTGTGATGGGGAAGGAGAGGAGAAGGAGGGGAGCAGGAGTTTGAGAGGAAGAGAACAGAGGAGGGGGACTTGAGGTTTGAGCTAAGATACAGTGGCAGGGGTGGAGGAGGGAGCAGGGTGGGGTGGAGGAAAAGGGACTCGGGTGCAAGAGGTGGGTGGATCAAGGAGACAGACACGTGTTTGAGCTAGGATGTTGCAGCAAGAGTGCGGTGGGGAAAAGGTGAAGGAACTCTGGTGTGAACTAGGATGGTGCGGTGGTGTTGCCATGTGAGGGGGACAGAGCCGGGTGCAAGAAGTGGGTGCATCAAGGGAGAGGACTCGAGTTCGAGCTAGGATGTTTCAGCAGGGGTGCAAGAGGGAAAGGACAGGGAGAGCTTGGTGTGAATTAGGATGGTGCAGCTGGGTTGCAATGTGAGGGGAAGGACCCGAGTGCAAGCTAGGATGCTGAACCAGGGTCTGAGGGGGAGGGGTTCGAGGAGCTGCTAGCACTCCGATGTGAGGGGAGGAAGAGAAGGTGGAGGGACTTGGGTGTGAGTCTGTGGCATGGATGCGAGAGGAGCGGAAGAAGGAGGAGGCACGTACAGTGTAGAAAAGGGGAATATACTTCAGGGTTCGAGAACGAAAATGCACATCACTTCCTGCGGCAGGAAGGGGGTGCGCGAGGGGTTGCTGCGAAATGGTGAAGTGACTCGTTGAAAAGGACGATTCTGATTGGTCAATTTGAGGCCACACCCACCTGTCAAATGGCGTGGCACACTCTGATTGGCTGAAATTTAACATATGATAAGATATAACCCCTTCTACTACTCTCGGATCATCATGTGACAATTAACTTCAAGCTCAAGGCTTAGAATCAGCTACACAGGGACAAATTGTATGAGCCAAGTGTTCTATTAAATAAAGTCATGAGACCCTAAGCTGTGATCTCCAAACAGTATGCACACAATATACAACATTATTGCAAACTCCTTACTGAGGTCAGTTGCAATGTTTTCTCAGCTGTTGTCAAAGAAATGATCCCTTGCCATTGGGATTTGGATACATCACAGTTTATTATTTTTCTTCTGAGCACTCTTTACAGACACCAGTTGCAGGTTCAGGCTATCCAGACACAGCTTGAACAGAAACTCTGAATGTTTTTGACTTGAAGAGTCTTCATGTGGGGGACCCAGATGAAGACAATTTTAAATCAAAACTCTTGGGGGGGGTCAGGTTGGTCTCTGCATATATGGAAAACTACTGAGAATATTGTGAAATAAGGGGTTAAATCATTTCTTCTGCAGTCTGCATACTTTTTGAGATCCACAGCTATGGACTCTGTACTACAGGACATAAGATTAATAAAAATGCAAATCTCAGAATTTGCTAATCCTCACTCATCTGTTAAGATACTTTTACAATCTCACAGAAAAGAAAAAAATAACACCTCCACCATGAGCAACACACTATTTATTGATTGTTAAAATGTAAATAGTCATTAAAACTATAGACTTAAAATGAATAGTAGTAGTAGTAATACCCTCTGAACCAGGTACACTACACAGTATGATGCAATGAGTTTTATTACGCATCCTTTCCTTTGATTCAGGATGCAGAAAGTCCCATTCATGTCACTTGATACACTATTCAGTGTAGCCGGGTACAGTGCTTTTCGCAAATTAATTATATCTAAATGCATGCCCAGTCATTCCAGCAGCAAAGAGGATCAACATAATCAAAGATGGACTGGGCAATGCTAGGCAGGTCAAACAATCCCATGAAGTGGGGGTGGAGAGGAAGAGATGAGCAGTTACCCCAACCCCAGTAGCTTGGAGTGTAATATCAATAGAACTCAAGTTGTTGTTCCTATAAAGCTGGGCAAATATGCAGAATAGTTACTCACGTGCAAACTACTACAGTATATTTTTTCAAACATACAGTACTACGTGTTATTTCATAACTGCAAATTCATTTAAATGAAAAGGTCAGTAGAACCAGCTTGAGAACCAGAAGATCACAGCATCAAACCTGCCAGAGCCAAATACTCAGCATGTGACCATTGATGAGTCACTTAACCTAAATTTGTTCCAAATTGCATTGCTGCAGAAATAAGTAAAAGCAGAACCCCACTGGAAACATGATTTTACAACTCAACTGGGTTATCTGGAATAATAAACCATAAATGATAAAAACAACCAACCATCTCCTTGTCTCTGCACATCACTTCTAATTACGCCAAGCATCTTACTGCACATGGGACCAAACAACCCTAACATTTTGTTATGTTTAGAAGGTGATATTACATCCACAGCTCCAAAAAGGGGTAGAACTAATGACAACACACTATACACATTATTGTACAACCTGTTAGGTTTACTGAGGTGCTGTGACCTCTGTGAAAGCATTGAAGAACATAGGACCCCCATCCTCGGTCATTAGAGGTGGCTTTAAAAGGTCGTGTTGACAACTTAGCGCCAGTACTGAATGTGTATATCCAGTGAGTCATGCTCAGCAGGGGTTGCAAACTGTTCCCGAGTACCCACAAAGATGACTGTTGGCGATCAAGGAAAGAAGTGGAGCCACAATGCAAATGGCCCACAGGGCTATTCAAAGACAGGTGGCATCTCTCACAGGCCTGAGCAAGTGCAGCTGCACCCCATTTGGCTACTGCCTGACAAAGAAAGGAAGTTATCAGTGCAATGCTGTGTTAAGGTGACTGACAGCATGAACATGAGATGCACTGGCAGGAGTGGGCCTCTAGACCACTAGATAAAGGACAATACTGGGGTTGGGGAGTGGGGTTCTTTAGACCATGAGGATACAGCTGCATCCCATCTGCCACTCCATTTAGCATCTGAAAATTGGACTCAGGTTTCTTGCAAATGTTCTGAGGCAGTTTGTACTGTTGGTTAGAGTACAGAGCTGTGGACCTGGATACCAACTGTAGGTCTGAATCCTACAACCACCATTTCCCCACTGTGTGACCATGAACAAGTGGAATACTGTCATAATCGTGCGGACAGAATAGTGTGGCACAAAACCCCACTCACATAATAGCACCGACAATATTTGCAGTGTCAGTGGTTCAGCAGGTAGCACATTCACCTCTGAGGCTGAGAGATCAGAAGGCTGTGGGCTCTAACCCCACACCAGGCACTTGGGTTAATATCCCAATACTGACACTGCAGTGCAGCTCGAGGGGGTGCTGCACTCCTGAGGTGCCATCTTTCAGATGAGACGTTAAACTGAGGTCCCATCTGCCTGTTCTGTTGGTAGTTCAGGTAGATGTTAAAGATCCCATGGCACTTCTCGAAAAGAGTAGGGGAATTTTCCCAGTGCACTGGTCAAATTTTCCCCCTTTGACTAAAATACCACCAACAGCTTAATCAGGTTCAAAGTCATTTGACATTCATCTGTATCCCCTTCCTCCGGGTCGTGCCTGAAAATAGGCAGAATTTGTCTAGTGCACTTACCTAGTGAACAAAAACTAAATAAATACATTTCTGAGAAAAAGTAATTTTCTGGAGTGGGATCTGCCCGCTGCACCCCCTATTTGTGGGCGGGCTTCACCACCCACCCACTCCTACTATACTATAATCAACTCCAAGGGGGGATGCATGTGGGGGAATGAACATAATTCAGGTGCCTGGGCAGAGTCAGTGGAGGAAATGGATAGCTGACACAACTTGGGTGGGGAGGGAGAAAGAGGACACAGGGTAAATTGGAAGGATGAAACAGTTTGGGGAGGGGGGATTTAATACAGTATATGTGGGAGGGAAGGCAATGGGGGGCATCCACATGATAACTCAGTTAAAAAAACACAAATCAAATGCGGTGAGGTGAGACCCAAAACTGGGACGGCTGTAGGTACTATCACCATTCACAGCCTTATTGCTCTATCCACTGAGCCACAGCAACAGTACGCTGGTGAGCAGACATTTTGATGGTGAAAACAGCCACAGGGATAGTGCTGTTATGTCTGTGCTATAGTTTCCCTGTCACTGTTTTCACAATTGCTATTTTCACCGCATGGTTTTATTCTGCACTATTCTGTCCGCACTATCTTAACTGGATACCTGAACAAGTCACATAACCTACCTTGGCTTACTTAACCTCTCTCAATTCTAACTCTGTGATGTCTGAATCTTCCCGTTTACCTAAAATATCAGCAACATGGGTTAAATTGGACAGAAACCCAGGTGAACTCAGCTCCCCCACCTCTTACAACGAGTTCCTTCACCTCTGTCATCTTTCTCCAAGACCACTGCACATTAGAGGGGAGTTTCACCTCCTTGAGATGACAGTTCTGCCACCTAATATAGGGATAAGTGTTCCTTCACATAAACATTTCCAATTAACCCACTAAAAAGCAACATTTAATCCCCTCCATCTCCTGGATTATAAGCATTTTGAGACACAAAAATGAAAGGCTTTACAGTATATACTGTATGAGACCACTTTCCTTCATTCAAACAACACTTTTTATGACTGTGGGCAGAGCCTACAGCCATCTTGCTGAAGCTCAGCAGGAAAATGGCTTATCATGGAACATATGTTTTGGACTTTGCAGTGTATCCTTCCACTAATGCAAACCACTATGGCATTTGAATTAAATAATCCTTCTTTCTGTTTAAAGATCATGTGCAACATTTTATTTTTTTACTGCAAATGGTATTGTTAATAAAGAAATGCCTTTAAAGCGGTGCCCTAGTTGTTTTTTTACCCCTCTGCTTAATAAATACTGTAATTACGCATGTTCGTAGCTTCGTTTTCCTCTGACTGCTGTAATTTGTTCCTGATGATCTGCTAAATTGGACTGCCGGTGTCTGCAGCGTCATGACATCAGTGGGTGATCTGTGAGCATTGCCTTCTGTCAGAGATGCTGTTCCAACTTAGTATTTCTTGTTCATCAATGGGCTGTAGTCAGAGCATTTTGGTTTGATTTAACACACTTTCCTTAGCCTTATACTGAGTCCTTCATAATTTATTTTAAATTGTCAGATTTATGTGTCTAACAGTCTATCATTGCAGTGTTTGTAATCTGAGTACTGGAGTGGTCTGTGCCAGTGTTTGACCTACTCTCAAAATTTGTTTTTCCTGACAGTTTAAATAGTGCTGCTGACAGTGGCTTTGCAACAAACAATGTGAGTTCTACTGCCCTATTTATCAATATAATCATTTTATTTCCCTGCCTTTATAATGCTATCAATTTAACAAAGTTTGTTACATTGTATTTTATTTTTAACTGACTTTATATTTGTCTGTATGGTTACTTTTTATTCAGTTTTGTGGTGCTGTGCCACCAGTTATAAGATTGGGAAAGGGTACGCAAACAGTTTCTATCACTTTCCTAAAGATACCCATCGGTGCAAGCAGTGGGCACTTGGTGTTAAATGTGCCTGCTAGGAACCAACTGATCATAGTGTGTTATGTGCTGGCCACTTTTCAGAAGCTCAAAGTACAATTTCACAAACTCTTTTAGATACTATTGGTTTTACTCTGTCTGTGTTGCTTGAAACCAGATGTATGCCCCACCATTTTTATGTTTACTTGCACGCATGTGCAAGAAACATAGTGCCATCATCCGAGTTTTCGGAGGTATGGCAACCCTCTTCCAATTCAGTCAGTGTGTTTGCAGGTGCGGACACAGTTCTCCATTGGCTGCTGGAGCTGTCTATGACAGCAGTCGAAAATGCAGTGGAGTACAGTTGAAAGGAGGAGCTACACTTCAGTGAGCAGCGATAAGACATCGCCTGCCTGGCGCGCACTCTACACACACACACACACACGCACGTATACTGCATGCTTCTCCCATGCACACACTGTATAGCTGACGGGGTGCCCAATCTTCATCAGCTGTGCTGCACTCCCCCAAACAGAGTTCCTCATGCCACGCTGGGTGCCCACCCCAGCGTGGCACCATCGATGCAGCCGCCGGGGTGCCAATCCCCGTCAGCTCCACTGTCCCCCTGAGAGTACAGGGTGCCACGCTGGGAGCCCACCCAGCATGGCAACAGATGCTATCACCGCACGGGGTGCCCAACTCGGCCGACTCCACGCCCAACAACATCCTTGTGCACGCTGGGAGCCCACCCCAGCATGGCAAACGTCCCACGTCGTCTCGATATTTGTTTAAAAAAAAACAACAACCCTGAAACAGAAAAACAGTGCCTCTCTGTCTCTGCCCCCATCCGCACCCACCCACTGCGCACCCTGCCTCCCCACACCCCTCCTCACCTCCAGACTCTGGTGCAACGATCGTCGGTGGACCAGGAACATGTCTGCACTCTTCAAAGCCGACCGCGAACTGGGGAAATGCCAGTAAGCTGTATAATGGGATAGATACGTTTTTTTCAACTTTGCTGCATCTCTCAGCATTTTTTGGAATTTTTGCACCAAATTTTCAACATGGGGTTTTTGGGACCCCTTCTCATGAATGCTGTCACTGTCATGGCGTTAATTGGGCCTGAAGGGTGATTTCGCAGTCACTGCATGAAATCACCTTTTCGGGACCGAGTAATAAAATGACACTGCCACTGTTCATAAGGTGGGCTCTCAAAAAGCCTATGTTGAAAATTTGGTGGAAAAATTCCTAAAAATAACTGTTTTACGAGCGTGTGTTGCGCAATTCCTATGCACGCTCATAAGTTTGCGAATTTTCAATATTTTCACTCCAGATTTTCAACATTGCCATTTTATTACACTTCCTTATGAGCAGAACAGCTGTCATTTTTCACATCTTGCCCAAAACATGTTTCCGCCCATGTAGCGCACAATGGTGCAGTCGGTGTGCTGAAATCAATGTATGGGACATTAATAAAATCACAGTGACACTGTTCATTAGTAGAGGTCTTAAAATGGCTATGTTGAAAATTTGGTGAAAGAATTCCTAAAAATGACTGTTTTATGAGCTTGCATTGCGCAGTTCCTACGCAGGCTCTTAAGTTTGCAAATTTTCAATATTTTCACTCCAGATTTTCAATATTGCCATTTTTTTACACTTCCTTATGAACAGTACAGCTGCCATTTTTCACATGTCACTCAAAATGTGTTTCCGCACATGTAGCGCACAATGGTGCAGTCAGTGTGCGAAAGCAATGTTTTGGACAGATTAAGAAAATCACAGTTACACTGTTCATGAACAGAGGTCTTAAAATGGCTATGCTGAAAATTTGGTGACAAAAGTCCATAAAATGACTGTTACGAGTGAGCATTGCACAGTTTCCATGCACCCTCATAAGTTCATGACTTTGTAATATTTTCAGTCTAGATTTTCACCAGTGGCATTTTTCCACACTTCCTTATGAACAGTACAGCTGTCATTTTTCACAACATGGCCAAAATGTGTTTTCACACTTTCAGCGCAGAGATGCGTGGTCGCTGTGGGAAATCATTGTTCAGGACAGATAAAGAAAATCACAGTGACACTGTTCATGATCAGAGGTCCCAAAATGCCTGTGTTGACAATCTGCTGTAAAAAATCCCCAAACTAATTAAATTATAGGTGTACGTTGCACAGTTTCTATGCACACTTGTGACTTCACCAGTTGTTTAAAGATTTTTACTGCAGATCTGCAACATTGCCATTTTTTACACCTCCCCATGAACAGTACAGCTGTCATTTTTCACATCCTGTTCAGAATGTGTTTTTGCACCTGTGGTGCTAAATGCCTTAGTCGCTGTGCATAAGCAGCTTTCAGATAACAAACTGGTATTGCCACTGTTCATGAGGTGGGGGTCACAGAAAAAACATGTTGAACGTTTGGAGTGAAAATACCAACAAATGCCTGAGGTGTTAGGGTTTCCAACCGTAACACCCCACCCTGTAGAAAATGACAGGCATCAAGGGTGTGACTTGGGATTCTTGCCTGTAATGCTCATTCCATTCCACACCCTGCAGCCAGTGAGAGGCATCGAGGTATGCCTTGGACTCTTCGGCCCCAAAGTTCACCCCATTCTCCTATACTGCACCCATCTCACCATATTTCCTGATGGAATGGGGTGTGCATAAGGGCCAAAGACCCCAAGGCACACCGTCACACTTGTCAGTGTCTGCAGGGTAGGGTGTGGTGAAATGGCATGGCCGTTATGCCTGGCAACCCAAAGGCACACCCCAATGCCTGTCACTCTCTGCAGGGCAGGGTGGTGGTGGGGTTGGCTTCAGTTCAATACTTCACTGCCATTCCTATTATGCGGCTCTGTAACTTCTACACTACCGATGCCAATGCCAGCAAGCAAACATTTGGCATTGGCAAATGCTTGTTTTCATTTAAACAGGAAAAAACAAAATGTCAGAGTAATGTCATTCAGAATATGAAAAGGATTGAGGCAAGTGATAAAATATGAAAAGCCATATTACAACTGTCATATCTGAATTGCTGCTGAATGCTAACAGCATGTCTGTAGAAGTGGCTGAAAGAGACAATTTATTTTACTGTTACTGGCAATGTAGTGTCTGTGTTTATGGGTTCATGATAGTGTGCTGTCTGCTTTTGCTGATTAATATTATGTATGTGTGTATGTTTGCAGTATGTTGTGTGCATTGATTTCTGTGACTGGTGCTCTTACATGTCTATGTGTTGTTGCAGGGTACTTTTAGATCACTTTTCAAAGTCAGTGGCTTACCACTCTTATGTCGGTGTGTATGGATGGATGATATGGCGATATGGGTGCATGACAGTTATGCCTGGTTTGTAGTGCACTGCTCAGTAATATATCTTTATGGATGAAATATTCTATTATGGAGGAGTGCATAGATGTTTAGAGTCATAGTCGCCATAGTCTGTCTAGGTCTTTCCTCAGGTGAGGTCTCCAGAATTGGTCATCATAGCACTCCAGGTGAAGCCTCACTAAGGAGCTGTGCAGTGACAGAATCACCTTGCTTTGCCTACTGTGAAAACCATTCACTATAAAACCCATCATCTTCAGTGCCTTTCTGTAAGCTTTATTGCATTGACTTGTAACCCCTAGATGGCGCTATCCCAGGGGCTACTACCCCTGCCTGATTTGCCACTAACAGGTTGAGGGGCCTGGATCCAATGGCGGGTGCCTCCACCCAGAGGTCAGGGTTTGCAATAGTTAAACTAACTTGGTCACAGCCCTCTGGGACACTGCAACCCCCCTTTCTTCCCACTAGTGGCCCACACAATATATCAGAATTACCTTCACAGTATACACTACCCCAGGTCTGGTTCCGGCACTGGGACCTCCTGTGAAATGAGATACAGTGCAACAATCACAGTACAGTACTTTAACATAGACAAATACCTCAGGCAGTATAACTTTGCTGAAACAAGCAGCTCTGATTTATTTAGGGATATAACAAGGACAGGGGAAATCAGGTTAATTAGCTTATCACTCTAATAATCTATTTATGGCTCTGTGCACAGGCCTATCCCTATCAGTTACTGTCCCTGGGTACCAAGCCCTAGTGGCTAGTCCAAACCGTGGCAGCTGGTAGGGCCCTTTCACACAGAGAGAAAAGGAGAATTAAACAGTCAGCAGTACAGTAATTCCATTTGGATTTAATGTGGCAATTCAACAGGGAGCGACCCTGAATTAGTACTCACGACCTCCAAATAAGATAGGGTCCTTCAATGTCAGCAGGGCTCACTTGAGGTACACAAACCTCTTCACACATCCATATAAAAGAAAGCACTATACCAGGCAGGCTGCATCTGTATCCCGATCGCAATTACTGCACAATACCCGGGAGAACACACAGCAGATTCAGTTCCTGACAGACTGAGAGCAAATTTCAGCACTTCCTCCAGTCTTCTACAGGGTGAGCCTGGTTTCTACTCTTCAGAGATCCTTTGATTCTTTCACAGGACGGATTCAGTCCTAACAAGCAGTTACACAAGCTGCAGACGGAACTCTGGGCCTTACACCGCTTTTGACTAAAACTGCACACTGAAAAGCACAGGGCTCCTTCCTTCTTCACTGCCAAAGCTCAACTGAAACTCCAACCGACAAAACGGCACTTCTTTGAGTTCCTCCCAGTTCTTGACTGGATTGGCTGTCACTCACAATAGACTGCTGCTGCTGGTCCAAAAAGGCACTGAAGTCTAAACTACATCTCCCAGAGTCACTGCTCATACAATCCTCTTGTGGCTGGCTCAGATTATGAGTCCAAGTTCTGATTCGTCCAAGGACCATTTTAGAGCTAGCTTACCCCACACTGATTGGTCCAGTTCAGCAGCTCAAAACTAGAATGGGAACTAGCAGACACAGTTCTGACTGCAAAGAAAGCAGGTTAGACAAACTGTAATTTCATTATTACTCTAAATAATTTCTGGCAAACAGTGACATCTTTCACATAGGTTCCCTTTGCACTCCTAGTGACTGCAAAAATGAAGTGAATTGGCAGCAGCTCGAGTGGTACTCAGAGAAGAAACACACAGTCCCCCATACAAACTAATTATGTCTGCAAGCAGACAGCTCTTAAAGAGACAGTACCACAGGTTCTAAAAACACTCACTGATAAATGGCTTAAACGCCAAACACCATTCAGGCTTGGAGCATTCAAGCAAGCTCCTGGAAGTCTTTTGGGAACCCCCATTTGCAGGGGGGTTACAGACTTGTTTGCTGCAGGGAGTCACTGACTATGGCCCACATACCTCTATCCTCTGTGGAAGTGGGCAGTCTAATCCCGACCATCAAGTATTTCGTGTATGGATTATGCCTACCAAAGTGCACTTGTGCTCACAATTGGGGAGCATGTACAGGAATAACAACCAGGGAGCCATTGGGTGGAAGTGACTACTGCACAGTGTGGTTCCAATTAGATATGGGCAGGGAAAGTATCCTGACTAAGACCAAAATCTTGGATTTTAGAAGGGCAGACTTTGGGAAAATGGGTGATGTACTAAAGAGGCACCTGGCAAGCATCAGACCAGATATGGGGGGTGGACCAAAGTGGTTCATCATTAAAGAAGAAATACTGGTTGCCACAGAGCAGTGTGTTAGACTCAGGGGTAAGAACACAAAGGCCAAAGCACGCAGCTGGTTTAGTTCTGGGGTTGCCCAGGTAGTAAGGGAAAAGAGGCTGGCCTATAGAAAATTCAGGAAGACCAAGAGAGAGGTGGATAGGGAAAATTACCTAAGGTTGGCTAGTGAGGCAAGTAAGGAAGTCTGGTGAACTAAAGCACAGAAGGAGCTGGAGATAGCTGAAGGAATTAAGAAGGGAAGAAATCTTTCTTTCACTATACAAGTGGAAAAAGAGACAAGAAGGAAGGGATTGTTAGGCTTAAGAAAGGGGAGGAGTGGGTGGAGAATGATGGGTGGACATAGTGCCAGTAACCGAGCAGCGTGTTAGGCTCAGGGGTTAAAACACAAGAGTCAAAGTGCCCAGCTGGTTCAGTTCTGGGGTTGCCAGGCATTAACAGAAAAGATGCTGGCCTATAGAAATTCAGGAAGATCAAGACAGACATGGATAGGGAAAACTACCTAAGGTTGGCTAGTGAGGCAAGTAAGGAAGTCCTGCAAGCTAAAGCACAGAAGGCGTTGCAGACAGCTGAAGGAATTAAGAAGGGGAGAAGTATTTATTTCACTATATAAGTAAAAAAAGAGACAAGAAGGAAGGGATTGTTAGGCCTAAGAAATGGGAGGAGTGGGTGGAGGATAATGGTGGAAAGGCAGAGATACTAAATGAATACTTCTGTTCTGTCTTCACCAGGGAGAAGGATGGACCAATGCCTTCAGGAGGGAGAAGAGGAGCAGGGGGAGAGGGGAACATAGATGTAGTGATAGAGGAGGATAGAGTGGGGGATGGGCTGCTAGCATTAAAGGTGGACAAATCACCAGGCCCAGACAGAGTACATCCAAGGGTGCTAAGGGAACTGGCCAAGGAGCTGGCATGACCACTGACAGACCTATTTAATAGGTCAGGTGTGGTACTGCAGGATTGGAGAACAGAACATGTCGTGCCGCTTCACATAAGAGATCTCAAGAATGACTCAAGGAATTACAGACCAGTCAGTCTGACCACATTTGTGGGCAAGTTCACAGAGACCATACTAAAGGAAAGGTTGGTGGGATATCTAGTGAAGCATGGTCTCCAGGATTCAAGGCAGCATTGGTTCATGGGGGGGGGATTGTGTAAAGAAAATCTGATTGACTTCTTTGACTGCGTCACTAAGACAGTAGACAGGGGCCAAGTGGTAGACATCCACTATCTGGATTTCAGCAAGGCCTCTGACTCTGTGCTCCACAAAACATTGATCAGGAAGTTGGTGGATCTAGGGGTTGGGGATAAGATGGCCAGATGGGTGGAAAACTGGCTGAGGGACAGAACCTAGAGGGTGGCTGTGGGGGGAGAGCTATCTGGCACCAGAAAGGTCACCAGTGGGGGTAACATAGGGCTCGGTTCTGGGGCTGGTGTTGTTCAATGTCTTCATCAATAACATTGGGGATCATATGAAGGGCAAAATGTGCCTATTCACTGATGGCACCAAGCTCTATGTGAGAGTGGACACAGCTGAAGGGATACAGGATCTGCATGATGACCTGGAAAAGCTGGGGAGGTGGTCCAGGATCTGGCAGCTTGGCTTCAATGCCAAGAAATACAAAGTTATGCATATTGGAACCAAGAATCCCAAGACAGAGCACTACCAGGGTGGAGTCCTGGTATCTACATCAGAGGA
This sequence comes from Neoceratodus forsteri, assembly GCA_016271365.2. Classification (NCBI taxonomy): domain Eukaryota; kingdom Metazoa; phylum Chordata; order Ceratodontiformes; family Ceratodontidae; genus Neoceratodus; species Neoceratodus forsteri. Next base: position 1,096,776,166 of record CM057454.1, on the reverse strand, counting down.
GGAGTGGAACCTGGGAGTGATGATCACTAGTGACCTGAAGCACTCCACACAGTGCAAGAAAGCAGCAGCAAGGGCAAACGAGATGCTGGGATGCATAGCTGGGGGATCAGTAGTAGGAGAGAGGTGGTTATACTGCCCTTGTGCAGGTCACTGGTAAGGCCACATCTAGAGTATGGAGTTCAGTACTGGTTCCTACACCTCAAAAAGGACATTAACTTGTTGGAGAAGGTACAAAGGAGAGCTACAAAGATGACAGCAGGTCAGCAGGGCAAGGTATATGAGGAGAGGTTGAGGGCACTGAACATATACTCCATGTAGGGCAGGAGAGAGAGAGAGAGAGAGAGGACATGATTGGTACTTGAAGTACTTTAAAGGTATAAATAAGATGGACAAGGAGGGTCTCTTTTAATTAAGTGGCAACCATAACACAAGGGGACACAGTCTTAAGATGGAGGGTGGGAGGTTTAAGAGGGTGATCAGGAAGCACTTCTTCACAGAGAGGGTGGCAGACGCTTGGAATGGACTGCCAGAAGAGGTGATCTCATTGAACACAGTGGGCAGCTTCAAGAGAGGCTAGGATAGGCAAAGGGTGAATGTAAGGATCATGGGTAGGGAGGATGGGAGGAGTGGGGAGGGGGCAGGGACAGTAGCTCAAGCTGTGGACCATGCAATATGAGCAGACTAGATAGACAAAATGGCCTTCTTCTGCTGGCTTCTTAGTATGTTAGTATGACTTCTACTGTGCTTCCAAACAGCCTCATTTTTTTTCTCTGAGCGAACACATTAGAAGTAATGCCAAACAAATGTAAATGTCTCAGAAAGTATACAAGTGACACATACACCACTAGCATGTATGTTGTTCAGGACAAAAAGACCTTTCAAATGAGGGTAGTCACTAAACTGAATTCATTATATATTTTTTTTTTTAAATCTAGCCTTCCAAAAGGTGAAACTAGTGAAGAAAAATGAAAATTCTGGTAATCAGATGACCATATTTTAAAAGCATAATTAGTGCAGCTTAGTGAATAGGCTAGCTTGAAAGGTCTTTTTTGTCCTGAACAACATTCATGCTAGTTGTGTATGTGTAACTTAAATACTTTCTGAGAAAGTTTCATCTGTTCTGCATGACTACTACTGTGTTGGCTCAGAGAGAAAAAAATGTGACTGGTAAGAAATTGGTTAGGGGATAACTGACAAAGGCTGGTAGTAAATGGAGTTCACTCCAAGGAAGGGAGGGTGATGGGGGGGAGCCTCAGGGATCAGTGCTGGACCCAGTCCTCTTTAATGTCTTTATAAGTGAAATTGTAAAGAAGCAGGAAGGGAAGGTTTGACTCTGCATGATGATACCAAGATCTACAGCAGGATGGAAAACTATGAGCAGAGACCTTAGAAGACCTGAACAGTGGTCAAGGGTATGGCAGCTGGGTTTCAATACAAAAATGTAAAATAATGCACTTGGGGCACAGAGATCCAGGGGCAGAGTACAAAATGGATGGAGTGGTACTGACAACATTAAGAAAGCACACGTTCAAAAAAAAGCAAGCTTTTACACACAGTTGGTTACTGTTTACAATATTATGCATCTATGGCTGCCACTGTACATCTGTTGCAAACCCATAATCACATTTCCTCACTTGAAGTGAAGGGGGGGGTGGAGGCCATAACTGATTTCTTGGTTTTGTACTAAAGGGGTCAGACTTTTTCACAGCAAAAACAAGTAAAGGGGTCATTTCTAAAATGTCCATACGAGCATGAGTACCATTTTTATTCAGACAGTACCACCACCGGCAGCTACTGTACCACTTCAAGACTGCAATTACCCCCACCTACTACTAACAGGGAAAAAACAGAAGTAGTCTAGCAGCACTGCGATCAATGCAGTTAAGGCACATTTACCAGAAATTACTGCTTAGAAAAGAATGAGAAAGTGACTGTGATGACAAGCAAGTCCCAGACCAGATAAAAAAAAATGGCAGCAGTGCTCCCCCCAAAAAAGAGAGTGCAGGATTCAAAGAGGTGGTGAGTGGCACCAGTGTCAGGGACAGAGCGGAGAGATAACCCCCAAACCGTGACAGCAACATGCTGAGATGTGGCAATTAAGAAGAATGTGATCACCAGATAACAGGCTGCACTGCTGCAGCACCACCTTGACTGTGTGAAATTGGGGGGCAGTGCAGTGTAGTGACCATAACCATGATGACCGGTGGCTCCCAGACCTGCACCTGAACATTCACTTAAATGGGTGGCATATCCCCTAGCAGTGTCTACTCCCTCCCCACCAGCCCCCCCCTCCCGAGAGAGACACAGGAACAGTGAGAGCTGCTTCCAGTGTGGCATATATGTGCAGGTCCAATCTCCTCCAGTCAGAGACAGTGTCAACCACCCTCCCCCCCCAAAAAACAGAGAAGTAGAGTGCCGTGTATGCCTGAGCTCAGTTACCATCCATTTTATTTCAGCTCACTCTTCTGGCATTTTGCTGTCCATCTAACTCTCTGTTTGTCTTTCTGAAGCTCAGTGGAAGCACACAGCACATTCAGAGAGGCAGAGAAAGTGGCAGCAAGAGTGCTGTGACTGGGACAGAGAGCAGTGCTGAAGAGTTTTCCTTTCACCGTGGGGGAGCAGACGTTAGAGAGAGAGAGAGAGACAGTGTAAAACAAACTCCGGTGCATATATTCCACCACTGCACAAAATGAGCACCCAGAGAGAACCAGAGACAAATATGTGGGTCACATATCTACCCCTTCACACTGACTAGCCCAGTGTAGGGTGGGCACTGAATGGGCACCCATGGGTAGTTGTTGCCCCCTACAACTCCAGCTCACATCAGCACATATTGAACAATCTGCAGTAGCCACAGACTGATGTAGGTTACTCAACTTCCCCTCCACACCCATCCACTCTACACAGATTGGCACAGTGATATGGTGACCTCCAGGTGGGCAGCCAAGGTAAATAGTGGACTGTGGCCTGGCAAAAGTTGGTGATTGGTACCTCCTCTACAACTGTCCCACCACTGCACATTGGCTGCCTCTGCCAGAGACAGAAATGTGAGTTGCACATTTGCCATGCCACATGTTTCTATTTAGCCTGGTAGGCACCAGGTGGGTAGAAATGGGATTGCGGTCCAGATCCAATGGGTGGCCCAAGGTCATTGGCACCCAACACATCTTTCCACATTTCTGCACATGTGAATCATTTTCTCCTTCCATTCCACCTCCTGCATGTTAGGAGCCCTCTGCAGGAGCCAATGACAGATGTGGTTCACACATCTCTACATCTTCACCCATCCGAGTTCCATGAAAGCTGGTACTGGCATTGCATGGGCTCCAGGCAGGTGGCTCTGGGAGAATGATACCCCATCACACCATCCCACCTCCACACAAGGGTAGCAGCCAGGGATAGAGATGCAAGTTGCATATCTTCCCCTTCATACCCATCACTGCTCCATCAAAGCTAGCATGAAGGCTGGAGTGGGATTTTGGGTGACTGGCCCTTCCTCAACCTATGCCACATCTCTACACTTGCAGAACACTCTGCTTCAGCCAGAGGCTCTCCCACCTAACGTGCTCTACCCATGGAGAGCACTCTGAGGTACTGAGATATAAAAATATGGATCTTGTATTCCCCCTCCACAACTGTTCCCACTCTGCTGGGTGGGTTGGGGTAGGATAAAGTGGGTGCTCCTGAGTGACTGGTGCCCTCTCTTGCACCCCACCTATCAATCCAATATTTTACAGCAGCCAGAGAAGAGACATGGATTGCACATCTGCCCCCTTATACATTGTGCCCATTCTAAAAAGTTTCACACGCAGGCTGGAGTGGAGTCTAGCATGTTGGCCATCAAATGACTGCCCCCCCTTTCCAAGCTCCACACATGGGAAGCACTCCTCCCCCTCCATTTCACATTGGCAAATAGAGAGCACTCCTCACTCTCTGTGCCTCATTTGCATATGGGGAGCAATTCTCATTCTCCAGCGCTCTTCCACAGGGTGGCCATAGTGCCTTATGGAATCATACTTGGTCTCAATCCTTGCTGAATGCAACATTGTACATATCATAAATACTAGTGTAAAGAAGACTGCTTTATTTAAATTTATATTATGTGTCCTTACTTTTTGTATCTCACACCATGTATTTATCATTGCTTGTACATAGGACCTCCTTGCAAATGAGCTTGCTCAATGGATTTTATCCCTTCACAATGAACTTGAATATGGAAAGCAATCTTCCCTCCATTCCATCTCCACATATTGGTATCATTGCTCCACCTCCACCCCACCTCCATACATTGTGAGCACTCATCCCCTGACCCCTCCAGTGCTTCTCCCACTATATTTCGCCTCCCCCACATGGAGAGCACTTCTTCCACTGCATACCACCTCCTGCACATACGGAGCACTCCACCCCCTCCATTCAATATCCACACATGGGGAGCTTTCCTTCCACTTCATATTAGCTCTGTACATGGGGAGCACTCCACCCCTTCATCCCACTGCCCCTACATGGGGAGCATTGCTCCCCATCCATCCCACTCCTACACATGAGGACACCTCTACACATTTGCATCACTCCTCCTCTACCACAATCCCACCTCTGCATATAGAGAATACTCCTAATCCCATTCCACCTTTGCACATGGGAGCACTCTGCAACAGCCAGAGACAAATATGTCAGTCAGGCATCTGCCTTTCAACACCTATTCTCACTCCACATGATAAGTTCCAAGTTGGGCAGAACATCAGTGGGGTTGAGATGTAATGAGTGGGTTGCCCTGGGAGATGGTGCCAATACTCCTCACCACCTCTCTGAATGAAAGGAGTCCCCTCTCCCCCCAAATCAATCTTTATTCTTTTCTCCACTCACCACTTTTCTGCTGATTATCCTCCTGTTTGCTTGCCTTACCAGTAGCTCCCCTCCCAAGACAGGACTACGGGCCATTAGGCCAGAGCAGATTTTCCTCAACCTCTCCCGTCTTCTCTTCAGACCACACCACCAGTCCAGCTAGCGCCCAGCACAGTCAAGAAGATGCGCCACATATTCCTCACAGCTCGGCACTGGATAGGTCAGTTCCTTGTCTAGCAGTCCATACTTCAAGTTCTCCCACAGCTCAACTGAGGCTAGAGGACAGCAGCACACAGTCCCACTCTACTACTACTACGACAGTAGTCAGGACACCACAACTTGCTTGGTGCTGTACAGATGATGCACCACAGCAGCATGCTCTCTAGTTTGTCTCACCAGGCTTCTTCTATTCTCTCTGTTGATGATGTCTCCATCTCTCCTTGCCATCAGTGTTCTCACGCATACACATTGTGTTGCATCTAGCTCCAACCACTATGGAGACTGCAGAGACACTGAATTTTCTTAGCAGCTGAGCCTGAGCCAACCTGAAAATAAAATACAGGATTTTGACATTGTCTGAGGCAATTTGGGGGGCTTGAACACCCTGGACACCCCCCCGCCTATGTCCGTGCAATCCACAACAGTTCAGACACATGCAATGCTTACACTTAAAGGCACTCCTCCTAGCTCAGCCAGCCCCCCCCGGACACAAATGAACACCAACTGCAACCCCTCCCACTTCCTCTGCAAGCAGTGAGGATCCCTCACTCTCAAGTAGTTAGTCCTGTACAAGTAGTAGAGTTGGGGATCCGGGGCTTCAGTAAAACCTGCTGCTGTAGTGGAGCTCAAGCCTGCTTGAATACAACCGGACAGCTAAAATGAGTTCCCTTAATCCCTACAGATGGAGGGCTGCTGCACAGATGATTGCTACAGCCACTCAGGCACCACCAGGGATTTAAAACAAGAGCTGAACTATGGCAGGCAGCCTGCCATCCACCACCTCCTCCTCCTCCTCCTACACTGACTGCTTTCAGCACTTGTCCAGCTCCTCCTCTGCTACCAGTGCCCACCAATGGTCAGTAGTGTTGGTGGGTGGCCCCTGTTGGAGTGGTCAAGCAAGCTCCTCGACTTGTTACTAACCCCCGCAACCAATACTCTCTTTTGACTTCCTTCTGCGTCTGATTGCATTTGCCTGTTTTCAAACACCCAATAAACTTTTTTTCTAGTGTCTACTTAGATACAGAATATTAAATATATCAAAATAAAATATAATTGCTTTGAAGAAGATAAAAGCCTTTATTATGGCTTGGCTTCAATGTATGGTTGGAGAACGCTGAAATCTCATCTTGATTTTTTTACTTCCTTATTGCTATTTTGCATTTTCAGGTTAAATCAAATATATTAAAATATAAATTTTTTTTGAGAAGATAGCTTTTATTATGTTTTTTTTTGTTTGTTTGATTTATGCACACTGAAACATTAAAGCTGTGAGATCACCACGATTTTGGCAGCCTTGCACCATTCCTCTGATCCTAAAAATATGTATCACAATGGCTGTGTAATTGTAGGTCTATATTCAAATGGCTTTAATTCATTATAATTAAACACTAAGAAGAATGGTCTTAATGAGTTCATTTTAGGTTTCATAATTTGACCTTTTGCAATTTTAATGACCTCCCAATCCTGGAGTCTTCAATTTGTTTTATCTAAACATTTCTTTGCTCAGTTCATCAATAGTCCAATAAGATTTAGAGTAAAATAACTTTTGAACAGAAACTGTATAAACTTTGGGTTTGATTTTGCACAAATATTAACTTCTCTCAGAGTTGAAAATGCATAGGAGTTTAGGTGTACATACTTTTCTATTTTCCACACTTTTACTGTGGAAATTTGTAAAAAAAAATATGAAAAAATAACACTTGACCTTTTGAACAGGTCTTGCCCTCCTGTAAAGGGAACAGCTTCAAACTTATTTAGGAGTCATTCAAGAGTTATCCCAAGGTCAAGATTTAGTAAACTATTCATTTAATGTGTTTTAATAACAGAAGTTGCCAAAGAGGACATAATAAATGAAAAAATCAGTGTTGCAGCATAGATATCTAAAAGTTTTACAGACAGCCACTGTTTTTCTTCTCGGTCTTCCTTCTTCCTCCTACCTGGTCAGCATCAGCTTCACATACAGATCTCATAGGATATTGATGGCTAATAATTATGCTGCTTTTGTTCTGAAATTATTTAACATGATCTCATACTGAAAATATCTAATGTGACCCCAATAAGCAGATCATTTTGTTTCAACTTGGTAAGCACTGTAGAATTCCACTGAAGTACTAGTAAGTCATGATGATCTACTGTTAAATTAGGCATGACAGGATGGTCTGGTCTCATTGCACTTAAAGTGGTGTAGTGCTTTATAGAAATGAGGCTGTTATAAGTTCAATAGGAGTTATGGCAATCAAATGTAAATATCTCTAAAAGTATACAAATTACACATAAGCCATTAGTATGAAAGTTATTCAGAACAAAACAACCTATCAATTGAGCTTATTCATTAAGCTGCACTAATTATATTTTTTAAACTATGGCCATCTGATTATGTTAATTTTCATTTTTCTTCACAATTTTCACCTTTCGGATGGCTATATTTAAAAAACTCTAATGAATTCAGATTAGTGGCTACCCTCATTTGAAAGGTAATTTTGTCCTGAACAACTTTCATGTTGGTTGTATATTGGTAACTTGTATACTTTCTGAGATATTTTCATTTGTTTGGCATGATTCCTACTGTGTTCACTCAGAGAGAAAAAAATAAGGGTGTTTGGAAGACCATATTTTACCAAATATAAAGAATTCAGACTAGTGACTACCCTCATGTGAAAGGTCTTTTTACCCTGAACAACTTTCATGCAGGTTGTTTTTGCGCACCTTGAAATTTTTAAAGATATTTAGATTTGTTTGGAAAGTGTGCACATTTGCTCTCACAGAAAAGCAGCTTTGAGTTCTGTGTCCATCATTCTAAACAGAAAGAAGGGAGTATTTTTTAACTCCCATAGGGATTTGCAGTGTTATAGAAGGATACACTGAAAACTACTAAATAAATGTGTTCCACAGAAACCCCTTTTCAAGCTAAAGCATATTAATAACCTGCAGGGAGCCTTGTGACTGTGGCCAGAGATATCTCTATAGGGATGGCTGCCCTCAGTCTGGCACCAATTATATACCCCCCCGGAGTGATGTCAGAAAAAGGGGTGGAGTTTACCCTCATTTCAGCTTGTTAATTATACAGAGGTAGATGACCTATAAAACAACATTATAACACTGTTTAGAGTAATTATTGGAAAATGTATCTAGTTTTCTGAATGGTGCATGTTAAATAATTAAGAAAAAAGGAAAGACTGAGGCATTGTATTTTAGAAATAAGAAAAGGGGGTGGATCACCTTAGTGATGTCATCCCCTTGGGGGATATAAAAGACCCACCTCTAGAGGCAATTGTTAGATAGGGAGCCAGAAGGCAGTTGCTGAAGGTAGGAGTAAGACCTCCTAGTGTGGTGTGGGCTCACATTAGCAATTACTGGCTGGGCAGAGGAAAAGCTTTATGACCCTGCTGTGCCAAAGCAGCAGTCTATGCTATTTAAGTTTCTTATTTATGTTTCTGAGTGAATTCCCTAACTCAATTTTTATTTTATTTCTGTACATTCTTCTATTTTATGAAGAAAATAAAATGACAAATGCCATGCGGCATTTTTGATGCATGGATTTGGACTGTCTGCCTGTTATGTTATCCTGACTACCCACAGCCCCATCTACACTGGCCATGGTTACTGCGCATGGCAACATCAACTGCAGTATGCTCAAAGAAGTATGGTGTGTTGTTTAAAAAAGGCAACAATGCAAGGAAGACAAAACAAAAATTCAGTGCACTCCTAGGGCCCAATTCTCAAAGCCCTAAGTTAGACGAAAGGTGCCCGTGCCAAAAATAAATGGTGCATGTGGAACCTTGCATCAAAAACAGGCCACATAGCTATTCACAAAGTCAGCCTGCATCAACTGCAGGCTGCCTTCCCCAAATGGGGCTTGCACCGCCCCTGCACCCAGAACTGGGCTGCGACCTGACACTAGGGGGCATGTGGCAGATGCAAGCTGCCACATCCCTGAAAATGGGATTCAGTAAACTCACCCAGAGGACAAATTTCTAAGTACTGTTAGACCAGCCAGGGCTGGTCTAAGGGTACTTGGAATATTCTCCTCTGGGAGAGTCCCCTGTATGCTGCAATGTACTGCGGTCCCTGATCCCTGATGTTGCCAACAGAATGCATAACATGCCTCCCTCCCCGAACCCCGCTGCAACCTGTATTATATTTCATAAAGCACCCCTTCCCCGATGCTGCCCATTCTATGTAATATATCAATTCTACCTCCATTCCCGATGCAGCCCATATTAAATTTAATAGCATATCCACCTTCCCTGATGCTGTCCATTGTACGTAAATCCTATAATGTCCCCCCTGCAATCCTGATGCTGCTGATATTATTATTCATAATCCCCATCCCCGATGTTGTCATATTATATTTAATACAACCCCCCCATCCCCAATACTGGTGGTTGCCTGTACAATATCAGCTGTTTCCCCTCCCTGATCCCTGATGCTGCCCCATTCATAAGTAATATCATGCCCCCCTCATGGTGGTATAGTGCCCTCCCACAACCCCAACAGGTAGTGCTCATCCCCCCCTCTCCCTCTCCCATCATAAAAAACAGCTGGCGCCCAGCACAGCCCACCTCTTACCTTCATGTCCAGGTGCCAACTGAACTATCAGGGTTAGCATACTGTACAGTGCAGTATGCGAACCATAACAGTTTAGTTGGCACCTGGGCACCACTGTTTTTCATGATGGGAGGTGGGAGAGTGGGGTGGGTACCACCTGTTCGGGTGGGGGGAGTGTACTATACCACCACAAGGGGGGACATGCCATTACTGATGAATGTTGCAGCATCAGGGATCGGGGAGGGAACACAGCTGATATTGTACACACAGTGGCTAGTATTGGGGATGGGAGGCTTTGTATTAAATATGATATGGCAGCATCGGTGATGGGGGTTATGAATAATAATATCAGTAGCATCGGGATCGCAGAGGGGGACATTATATATGATTTACTCACAATGGAAATCATCGGGGAAGTGGATATTACACATAATAAGGGCTGCATCGGGGAGGGAAGACATTACTATAGAGGCATAGAGACAGCATCAGGTTTGGGGGTGTTAATTATGCTAACGGATGCACCAGGGATGGGGACCGCTTGTGTTTGCCACAAGGGGCTGTGGCAGACCCTTCCCATGTGCCAGGTGTTTACTGCACTGGAGGGATTGTCATAAGTGTGCTGACTTAGGCATCGGGATCACTTCGGTACCAGAATCTGGTTCAGGGTCCCTGGTGCACCGGGCCTTGGTACAAGCTGCTGTAAGCTACAACTTGCACCAATCCTAGCCATCTTTGTGAATCAGGCCCCTAGTCTGCAAAAATAAAGAAATTTATTAAAGTTTTATTCTACAGGTGAACACAAAGTCAGGTTACCCTGGTGCTTCGAGGCTCACTACCTCTTCATCACATGTGTATGGCTTAAACATCAACATATAGTAAGGCTTTTTTCAACCCTGATATGCCTTTCTAATAGGTCACTGGTATAAATGATCTGCCATAATCTGAATTAACAATTTTTTAACAATGTATGTTACTGACTGCCTTGTGGCGGATCATTAATACCTGTCAATCTAAGGTACTGACCTATTAGAAAGATGTATCAGGGTTTAAAAGGGCTTGTTATGATGAAGGGGCAGTGAGCTTCGAAGCCCAGGGCAACTGTGACATAAACTTAAATAAATGTGTATTTTTGCAGTCTTGGTGTGTGTAGGATCTTTTTTTTTTCTTCCCTGCTACTGGGTATGGTGCCTGCGCACCCCTCACATGGTTCTGCGTGCCAGCCAATAAGTGTTGCTGGATCCCTCACTAACCTCAGTTCTGATCACCAAGACAGAAATAAAGTAGGACAAAAATAAGAGAGGAGCAAGACATTTCCTAGCTTAAAGAAATAGGGAAAGTTAAGAAATATAAATAAAATAAAACCTGACTACCAACCTTTAAATCAGGAAAAAGGGCACACTACATGGCCTAAAGGGGTCCTTGAGTATGGAACTCACACCACTAGCTAGGCAGGAGGTAGGCAGTGATCCTGAAAGGTAGTAGCCCCAAAGCATGTGACTCTGGCAGAAAAGCAAGATTGCATGCCAAGAGCTGGAACGTCTTGCTACTGAGATGACACAAAGTACCAAAATAGGAATGAATTCCACAGATTCATTGAAAAAAACAAATCCTGGGCTACTTGATAGAGGATTTACTGAATAGCTTAGCTAATTATGTCCCCTTTTCCCCTCAGGGGAAAAAACAAATCTCAGAAACATGTGGAGCTGTAAGGCTGGACAGACCCAAAGGAGTTGCGCTATGTTCATCTTCCCAGGCACCCCTTAGGAAGTGTGCTAACAGCCCAGCAGGCATAAAAGATGAAGAAGAAGGGCATACCAGAAAAAAAAAAACATTAAAAGAAAAAAACGTGCTTCCCCGCAACAACAGGGATATACCCTGCATAAGATCTCGAGTATTTGATTCAAACCAGTGCCCAGTACTGTTCCACAGGCAGTGCAACTGCCAAGTGAAGTCAGACTGGAGAGTGCCCAAAGGCACAAAATGCATTTAGCATCTAATAGGGATATACTCCAGGAAAGGGATATACCCTGGGCAGGGAGAAGGAGGACAACAAAGAAAAAGGAAGAAGGGAGCTGCCTTCTCTCACATTTTTTTAGATTGGTATGAGGACCCTAAAAGGAACCCATACCCCAGTTTTGAGGTGGGGAGGTTTGGGTAGGAGTGGGAACTGAGCAATGGGTCCCAAACCCCTTTTGAAAAAAACAGAAAAAAATATTCCATAATGAGTAAAATTGGGGAGATGCCATGGCACCAGATGGTGCTGGCCAGCACTATCAGGGTGAGCTGCTCAGAGGCCCTACTTCTGATACCTTGGGGACGGGAAGCTGGTGTGGTAATCAGTGGTGAAGATATTCTGGAAGATCAACAGTTACGGTAAGAATGTAACTTTTATATCTTCCCAGAATCAGTCTTCACTGCTGATTCTCACTTATGGGGCCAAGTACCAATCTTCCCTTCTAAGGGGAAGCTGGCTCACCCTGAGGGTAACAAATATCCTTAGACATTTGTGTGGGGAGAACAGCTGAAGCAAGAGGCTCTTTACAGGGGGTTCCTGGATCATTCCTGCCTGACCTTAGGGGAGAATAAATGAGCCCTGTGGAAGTACAAGTTAAACACCTTATGCCAGCCCAAAGGAGCCAGTCAGGAGAGGCGAAACCATGCTGTCCACCCGATGCAAACTGCAGTTCCTGCCAACCTGAAGACCACCTCAAGGGCATGTTAAGATGCCCTTGACTGGTGCTGAGCTATCTCCAGGCCACAGGCAGAAGGGCCAATGGCCTGCCTGACTGTTTCACTCTGCTGCAGTGTAGTGTGCTTAGCTGCAACCATAGACAGTTATAAGTCACCATGTGTGCCTGGTGTGCCAAAATGCACATCAGGGCATGTGCTGAGGAAAAAGTCTTCCTCCCAAGAGTGTCACTCTGAGCAGATTCAGCTTCCTGAGGTTGGGCATGTGTGAGGTGTCATGGTCCCAATGGAGACTGCAGTACTTAAAGCCCCAAGGAAGAGTGAGGCACATTACCAGCAGACCCTGTGTGTGTGCAATACTGTGTGAGGAGGTCAATAGGGATGGCTGGGTTGAAGAAGATATGCCTCTACACTGCCATAGATGCCACCTCAAAGGCTGTTGGCCATGGAGGAATGACAGTAGTGTCGACATCAGAAACTCCAAGGAGTACCAACAGCAGGGCTACCAGACTGTGGCTTTTAAAAGCAGGTAGGTCAAGCACCTGGAGCATCTCCACCAAGAATCACTGGTACAAGGCATACTCTGTAGCTGAAGGAAGGTAAACAGATGATTTGTTGTCCTCCGAGAAGAATGCCAATGGAGATGGAGTGCTGCCTCCAGGTATCATGGTGCAAAGGAGAAGGGCCTGTACTGAGCCCTGTCAGACTACCTATGCCAGCTTTTAAAGGCACCAACAAAAGCCTGGTGTTGCTCCCATATTAATGTCCCCTCAGGGTCTAAGAATGAGGGTCTTTCTCTCTAGAAAGTGGTGTGGCCTATATAGTGAAGGTTGAGACTCCTCGTCTCCAGAGCCTCAGCTTGGGCTATGGAACTACATAGGGGGCCTCACCCAAGGGGAAGGCCAAGCAGATCAGCCCAAGGTTGTCCTCCTACATCTGATGAGTCACCCAATTGGTGTCCATGGGGGGAAGCCCCAGGTGAAGACAGTGGAGCTCTACAAGTCCCACTTAGGTCCTCACCAGTGGTGGCAATGTCCAGCAGCTCTGGGGAAAACTCCACTTTTGACTGCTATCTGACCCACATTGTTGCTGCCTCCTGCACTGGGCTCAGTATCAATGACAGCCTCAGAAATGGGGTCATCCCTGTCACCACGGTCGACATTGCCTGACACTATGCTTGGTGCCAGTTTCAATGTTGCTCCCAGAACAATCACCCTCCTCAGTGTTGCTAAAGACACAAAAGTCAGGAATAACTTCCTCTTCAGCATCTCGTATGGAGCCAAACCCAGGACCAAAACTATGGTCAACTTTGTCTCCATCACCATGTCTGGTGCCATCAGCCTCTTCAGTGTCACTAGGGACACCATGGACAGTAACAACATCCGAACTGTTAACAGTGCTGACAACAGCTCTGGTACTGTTCCCTCTCCTGACACTGCAAACAGTGTCAGAAGAGGGCTCAGTGTCTTTTCCAGTGCCACCTGCCGCATTACCACTGCAAACGGTGATAACAGCACAGGTGACACCAGAGGCCAACATTGAGACATTCACTGGTGTAGACCAAGCATATAGCTGTGGCCTCAACACCAGGGATGTCTGTTGATCAGGGCAAACAAACTGCAGAGGGTTTGCAACCAACCACCCAGGAGTCAATTGTCCACCAGACCCAGCCACTGGAGTTTCTGATGCCTCAGCATGGTGAGGTCAAGGAGACCTTTGTACTTCCATGGAACTGATGTCCCCCTGCTTTCTCTCTATCTTGTGGGGAAACCACTCTCTGGCCAGAAAACACCTGTGAGCCTCTTACTGGACAGAGCACACTACACAAGCAACAAAGCCAGAGAGTGGTTTCCCTACAAGACAGAGAGAAAGCAGGGGGACCTCAGCTCAGAATGGCAAGATAAAATGTGATGCTTTTTCCTGACCAATGGAGGTGGTCACCTGGATGATGAGACTAAGAACCCCTACAACAATTTAAAACAAGTAAGAATATTGGAGTTATTTGAAAACATTGTAGGCTTTAAAGCAGCAGAGTGGGGGTGTGGTGGGGAAGAGCACTGGTATCTTAACTATACGCTTTTGTTTGGTCACATACCAGGTGCCTTCCCACAAATAATGCTAAGAGGCATTGTAAATATGATTGGTTGAGCTTGCCAAACCCTTTATACTGATTTGAATGCAGGAGAACTGTGGTCTTCTTCTAACTAGTGAGCTCCCTAGTAACTACCTGTGAGCTTCTTATTGACCAGATCACATAAGCAATAAAGCTAGAGAGTGGTTTCCCCACAAGACAGAGAGAAAGCAGGGGGACCACAGTACAGAATGGCAAGATAAAATGTAATACTTTTTCCTGACTGATGGAGGTTGTCACCTTGTTGTGGTGGTCAGGCTTGATCATAATTCAGGTAGATCATGAGACTAAGAACCCCTACAAAAATTTAACTCACTGAGGCTCCTTGAGCATTTCACCACTTGTGGCCTGTATACTTTTAACAGTGCAACCTGAAGCTATCTATGCAAAAGCAAGCCATAATCAGCATGTCACAAACAAATGTGAATAACTCATGAACCGTAAGTGCTACACACAAAGTACGAGTGGCAAAGTTGTTCAGCACAAACTTACCTTTCCAATGGCACTATGCAGTTAATTATAAGTAGTTCCTATGTTTTTCTACATTGGTTGAAATAGCAAAAAATGTTTTTCTTTTAATAAAAAAGGCAATGGAAACAATTTTTTGTGGGAAAATATTTAACATATCAACACCAAATTAAGCATTCATACATTAGATGGAGGTACCAAACTAATTTTGTGCTAAAAAGCAGTTTTTCTAATATGATGCATGTATTTCTTTTCTGTTTTATTAAGGTGGATAAGTGAAGCTTGAGAGACAAATGTCAGCCATTAACACCATACTAAACAAAAATGCAAATATCTTCTAAAGTATACATAACAGACACAAAGTATCAGTGGCAAAGTTGTTCAGCAGAACATTACCTTTCCAACAGTGCTATGCAGTCAATTCTACTCACTTTAGTTTGTGAAATATTTAAGTTTTAACCGTGACATCCTCAGGCATCAAAAGTCCTCAGTGGCAGAAAATGCAGAATGTCTGGAGGTGTTAAAGACCTCAGAAGTATCTGTTCTGCTGCCAACTACAGGCATCTTGGGGCCTCAATCATTAAAACAAGTAAGACTATTTGAGTCATTTGAAAAAATTGCAGGCTTTAAAGCAGCAGAGTGGGTGTGTGGAGGGGGCAGAGCACTGGTACCTTAGCTATATGCTTTTGTTTGGTCACACACCAGGTGCCTCCCCACAAATAATACTAAGATGCATTGTAAATATGATTGGTTGAGCTTGCCAAACCCTTTATACTGATTTAAATGCAGGAGAATTGTGGCCTTCTTCTAATTGGTGAGCTCCCCAGTAACCACATGTGAGCCTCTTATTGGCCAGGTCACATAAGCAAAAAAGCCAGAGAGTGGTTTCCCCACAAGACAGAGAGAAAGCAGGGGGACCTAAGCTCAGAATGGCAAGATAAAAAAATATGCTTTTTCCTGACTGATGGAGGTGGTCACCTAGTTGTGTTGGTCAGGCTTGACCATAATTCAGGTGGATGATGAGACTAAGAACCCCTCCAGTAATTTATAACAAGAAAGAATATTGGAGTTGTTTGAAAAAATTGCAGGCTTTTAAGCAGCAGAATGGGGAGGGGCACTGGTATCTTAACTATACATCTGGTTGTCAATGGACTACAGGACCCAAGCCAGCATGGTTTCACCAGGGGGAGGTCATGTCAGACCAACCTCATTGAATTTTTTGACTGGGTGACTAGGGAGGTGGATCAGGGGAGGGCAGTGGACATGGCCTATCTGGACTTCAGCAAGGCCTTTGACACTGTGCCACATAGAAGACTATTACACAAACTGGGGAATATGGGTGTGGGCAGGACAGTAGTGTGGTGGGTAGGTAACTAGCTGGGTGGCAGGACACAGAGGGTGGTGGTAAATGTCTGTCACTCCACAGAGGGAAGAGTGACCAGTGGGGTACCACAGGGATCAGTGCTGGGACCAGTCCTATTCAACATCTTCATCAGTGACATTGCACAGGACCTAGAAGGCAGAATTTCACTGTTCACTGATGAAATAAAGCTCTGTAACAGAGTAGACACACAAGAGGGTGTAGACAGAATGAGAAGGGACCTGCAGAAACTTGAAGAATGGTCAGGGGTTTGGCAGTTGAAATTCAGTGCAAAGAAGTGCAAGATAATGCATATGGGGCACAAAACCCTGGCACAATATATCAGTTGGGGGGTGAGGATATAGCATGCACCAAGCAGGAAAGGGATCTTGGGGTTATCATCTCTGATGACCTCAAGGTAGGGCAACAGTGTGACAAGGCAGCAGGTAAAGCAAATAGGATGCTGGGATGTATAGGCAGGGGCATCACCAGCAGGAAAAGGAGGTCATAATTCAGCTATACAAGACACTAGTGAGGCCCCACCTGGAGTACAGTGTACAGTTCTGGAGACCATACCTACGTAAGGACATAGACAGGGTAGAGAAGGTTCAGAGGAGGGCAACAAAGATGGTGCATGGATTGCATCACAAGTCCTATGAAGACAGGTTGAAGGAACTGAACATGTGCTCCCTGGAGGAGAGGAGGGAGAGAGGGGATATGATAGAGACATACAAGTATCTCACAGGGAGGAACTGGGTGCAGGAATACACTATTTTTAAGCGAAAAAGATGTTCCAGGACTAGAGGGCATGGGATGAAGTTGGAGGGAGGATGATTCAGAGGAAACATGAGGAAGAATTTCTTCACAGAACGGTGGTGGACAAGTGGAACACCTGCCAGAGGAAGTGGTGGGGGCTGAAACAATCACGGGATTTAAGAATGCATGGGATAGACATAAAGGAATTCTGGAGGTCAGGGGTAAGGGGCAACAGACTTCTAGGAAAACATAAACTGAACTTACAAGCTCAAATGGGCAGACTGGGTGGGCCATAGGCCCTTATCTGCTGACACTGTCTATGTATCTATGTATCTATGGCCCAGGACAGGCCATGCAGGTCTGATGCTGGTCCAGAAAAGCCACTGGTTTCCCACAGGAGCAATGACACATAATGGGCAGCTGTCAGACTTTCTTCGATGTTTTTGACCCTTTCTTTATTGGACTTCAGCAATGTGGAAAAATAACAACAGAAGCAACAAACCAAAGATGTTAAAATAGCACTGACACAAAAAGAAACAGCGGTGGTGATCAAACTGAGGTGCTATGCTCCCATGATGTGCACTAGACAGTAGAAAGAGCAGAAAACAGTTATTGGCTGGTGCATGGCACCATGTGGGGGGTACGCAGGTGCCATGCCCAGTATCTGTGACTGGCCTCCTGGCAAAAGCTTTGCTCCTGCAGAGTCCTAGTGTCTACGGGCCAGACCCATAAGTAGGAATCAATGGTGAAAACTGATTCTAGGAAGATCCAGCATTTACTTCTTCTAATGGACTACCTGCAAGGTCATCCACCCCTAGATGAACAATAACATCTGGCTCCACACCCACTTTCTTAATGAATCTTTTCAACCTGGGAATACCCTATAAGCTGTTGCCCCAGGGAGACACAATAGTGCAACTCCATTCCCTCCTGGCATAAGGCACAGACCACATGTAGCCACTCACTGTCATCCTAGGACTCCCACATCTATTTTCCTCTCTTGTAGGTGTCACTGCTACAGTGACCTTGGGGGATCTGGTTACAACAGGGGTCTATCTCCTGGGAAGGGGAACAGCATATATAGCTTTGCTCTTGGCAGTGTATTGCTTACTTGCTGCAATAGCAGGACCCCTCCCTAGTCATTGTCACCTGCTGACCCCTCTCTCTGGCTTGTCCATTAGCTTCCATCCCCATTACAAACCCTTGGAGGTAGCTGAGGAAGAGAAACTGTAATAGGCACCCCGGCCCTATCTCTGATCTACTGTGCAGCTGGCATATTTCAGGTTAGCTCAGAGTAGAGTTCCACCAAAGTGTAGTACCATAGTTCTTGCAGCTAACTAAATCCCCTCTACCATGGTCCCCATACCTGCCCACTATACATGACTGTTTATGTCTCATGCCCTCCTTTTGTCACTGTATTACTCTGATACTCCTGAGAGAGAGATTTGCTATGGACTTATACCTAACTTTAATACTCTTACTTTGAGATACCCGAGTTCAGGATTCAGTATACTCCTTGAACTTCACACTGTAATACCCTAAATTTGAAGTACCCTAGATATGAATTTACTATGGCTCTATAACCTTGTTGCAATACTTAGACTTTTACTTAGTCCAAAGAGTCTTAGTTTTAAGGTGCTTTTAAGGTGCTTAAACAACTGTTTATTTTCACAGAATCAGTTCTGCATTTGTGCAAATTCATTGGTCTAATAACCTTGTGCCATTGATATACTCAGAGCTCTTGTATATAACTATATATTCTGCGTAGAGTAAAACTGTGGCACCACCACAGTAGATGGACATACATGGAAAACAGTAATGGGCCAAAGATGGACCCCTTGGGAACTCTGCCATGTACCTTTTTAGGAGGTGACAACAGCCCATATATCTTCTCCATCTGGCACAGAGTGTCTAGATAGCTTCTAAACCATGATAAGGGCAAACCATCCAGTCCCAAGCCTGTTTATTTAATAAACAATATGTCAGGGTCCACTAAATTGAAGGACTTGGTCAAGTCTGCAACCATTGCTCTTGTGAACATACTTGCCTCAGTGGGTCAATCAGTTGTGAACATGACCAATGTTGTCACTGGGCTGTGACCCCTCCTAAACCATTTTGTATGTATTTCAGGATAGGATTGTAGCTGATTATACACCATTCTCTCCTGGAGCATGACCATGGTGGAAAAAATGTATGGGTTTAAAATTTTCAACAATGGTGCCATCCGCTCCCTTGTTTACTGGCACAGCGACTGCCCTTTTCCATGTATCTGCTACTAGTCCTGTAATGAAGGATATGTTAAATAACCTTGCCACATGGTCCAATATCACAGAATATTCTAGCTTCAGTAAGTTAGGTTCCAATCCATCAAAGCCTGCTGATTTACCCTCTTTTACCTTCTTTAACTGACCAAAGATCTCTTTTTCAGTTACCAACTTTAAGTGCAAATCAGGGTAGTCTTTTGTAAATATACTCCCTGTTGTACTGTACTAGTTACAGTAAGCTGTTAGCCCATCCAGCAAAGGAGCTCTTATAGGTCCTCAAATTAGTAAACCTGTTGTTCACAATGTACACCATGGCCAGAAGGCATCTCCTTGGTCAGAAGGGACTGGCACAGCTCCTTGAAGGAGGCCGAGTAAGTGGAGCTCAACTGGAGTGGAATGAAAACCGAGGCAGAAGTAAACTGTGTGGTGGCCTCTGCTGTCTCCTCCTTGAAGGCCTTGAGTTGCTCCAACTGCTTGGCGGACCCCGCAGCCGTGGAGACCACCTAAGGGGCATCCTTAGGTTTGACTGGCAGATTACATTTCTCTGGGTGACCCAACTTCAAGTGGGCAGCATGGTCCTTGAGGACTGTTGGGTGAAATGACCGACAAGTGTCGCAGGGCTGCGAATCATGATCATGGCCAAGACAGTAGACGTACAACATGTGGGGGTCAGTATGCAACATCTTCTGCCTGCATGGGTATCGGCGAAATCTGGGCAAAGATTTATCCTCCATCACAGTAGTGATCGAAGATCGAGCTGAAGATAAAACTTGAATGAGTTTTAGTTTAAGTTTTGGAAGTAAATCCGAAGATTTGAGCGTTTGGACCTACTCAACACAGGAGTGGTAAGAAGGGAACCTGCTTCTTCCAACAGAAAGGAAGATCTGGCATCATGGGGTGGAGCTGAGGGAGTTGCCACTGGTAAAGACTGAAGGTCAACTTTTCCATTCTATATATGTGATTATATCTTGCCACATCTGCATGGAGGGAATCAGACTTGACAACCAAAGTTTACAAATCACTTTGCTTGTTGCAGTAAGGAAAATAATTTGAAGAGTACGAGTGCATGGGGCCCTCAATGCAGGTGGCAAACCCAAATAACATCAATTGGAAAGTAAGAACCAGTGAGGGTCCCATTACCTCCTGTAATTCAGTCTGAATCTGTTGCCACTAAAGTTGAAATGGGCATGTTTAAAAAATATGCATGTGAGTTGCCTGAAGTGTGTTACACCCATGGCAACATTGCTTTCCACTCCATGGTTGACATTTCAACTGTATGGGAGGAATTCTGAAGGACTGCAGAAGCAGTTTCCATGTGAATTCCTTCCAAGCATAAGAGGACGTGACCTGATGTACCCTACTGATGTATTCCCCACTGCACTGGGGGCAATTATGACACCCCCTGTTTCCCCAAGTTTGGTTAACCTTAAGTGTGTCAACAGCCTTTAGAGATGCAAGAGCCTTATATAGTTGAGAAATGAGAGATGTCAGCACTCCACCCTCCAAGGCAGCCTAAAGGAATGCAAAAAATGCTGGTAGGGGATTGGATGTAATCTCACCAGTGAGACTGGTCTGAATGTGTGCACTAGCCTAGAGATACCAGAAAAACAAATGACCCTCAGTGGAAACCTTTAAGAAAGGACTGAAGACACTCCTGTTTGAACAGGCATATAGCCTTATGTAAATGTATATGTAAGAGTTAATAGCTACTGCAAATAGTATGATTGTTCAATTTTAAATGATGATTTGCTGGGGGGTAGGGGTTGGAGATATGCTCTGGAAATATGTTTGTAATGTTTTTATTAATAGTATATTTGTGTTTATTGTTGTACAGCGCTCTGAGCCTCCAAGAAGGGGTGCCATAATAAATAAAACTTAGATTTTTTTACCAGGAGAGACACACTAAGCTGAAGCTTGTTTACAGATTTGACCTGGGAGTACAAGGAAGTTAAGTGATTTGCTCAGGGTCACACAGTATGCAAGTGGGGGCTGTGGGATTCAAACCCAGGTCTAAAGGTTTGCAGCTCAGAGCCTTAAACCACTGCATTATACTGCCTCCTCATCGATTGATTCATTGATGACCAAGACCAAATTGTGTCTGGAAGTCTAAGAAAGGGAGCAAAGCTCCATCTCTGATGAATTGGTAAGGCAAAAGAAGACCTAAGTGTTCCTAGCCCGGGAGGAGTGATCTAGGGCCACTGGGCGAAATGCTGCATCATACTGTAGGGAGAAAAATGAGAAAGCATGTGTACTCAGGGATTTGTGTGTAATTGTAAGCACTATCCTCCACATGCAAAGAGTTGTGTGTAAGGATTATCAGTGACCAAATGTGGAAGAGGCGAGAATGAAATAAAACCAACACTAAGGGGGGTAAATCTATTATTTCTACCCAACGTCACAGGTCAGGGGAGTGCTAGTATAACACTGTGTGCAGCTGTGCTGCATCATGATACCTGGTCAAGTTCAGTAATGCCAATCCTCCCTAGGTCTTTGGCAAGTGTAAAATTGCACATTAAATGTGGAGATGGTGACCATTCCAGGCAAATCTGGAAAAGAGCCAATCCCACTATCAGAAGTAGCCACTAAGTGGGGTTACCAAGAGTGCCTGAGTCAGATACAACAAACAAGGAAGGATCATCACCATCAATCTGTTGGAAAAAGGAGAGGAGAGGTATGCCCAGCACTCTAAATCCTCAGTTATGCACTGGGAAATAGGGTCATTATTGTAAGAAACAACATTATGTTGCTGAAGAGGGAGATATACCCCTAAATACATCATCTTTAGTACAGGAAGTGCCATTTAAATTTAAAGATAGCTTGGGTAGCCCATGAGGGTGTAAAATGTATGTAACACTTCAGTTTTTTTGCCATTAATTCATAACCCACACAAGTTCCTAAATGGGATAACAACTTCCAGTGGGAATTGAAGGCTTGTTCTGAGTCAGTCAAATAAATATACATTATTCATGAGTAACCATAGTTCTACTAGTGGTATACAGTCCACATCCACACTCTTGCAGTCTACCTGAGGATGAGAAAAAAATGGTTCAGTGCATGCAAGTTACTGCCTATGATAAAGAGGCAGTGAGCCTCAAAGCACCAGGCCAAAAGTTGGTAATTGTATGTGCTGTTTGTTCATGGAATAAACTTGCTATCTAATTTGTAGTAACTTGTGTGCACTGAAACATTTTTTATCATTTGCACTTTGCCATTATCGAGCTGTACACAACCGTTTCCTGTCTAGCGCACTGCCCATTCCTGCTGTTATTAATCATCTTGGAGACAGCTGAGTTATTGGAAGTGTTTAAGCTAAGCTTCTCCCACAACCTAGGTGGTAATGGTGATGTCATATTTTTTGCATGTTGGAAGCATGGATCCTGATCCAGGTGCTATTTGCCAGGGGAGGTTGGGAAGGCTGTTTGGATGTGAACGGTATACCACTAGTAGAACTATGGTTACAGGTGAGTAACCTATATTTCTAACAACATGGATACAGCTCACTATCCACACTCTGGCACACTCCTAGCAGTCCTCTGGTAGGTGGGGGAAGGCGCTCACCCTATTTGGCAAAGAGGCTGGAGGACCAAGGACACAAAAGCAACATCTCAATGACTCATTATATCAATGCCATAACGGGAGATGAAAGTGTGTACTTTACTCCATGTAGCAGCCCTGCATGTCTTCATAATAGGAATATATTTGGAAGCAGCCATCAAGGCAGCAGTGTGTCTGGTGGAATAAGTACTAAGTCTCTTGTGTGACTCCCAATCGGCCAACCTATCACAGAGGTCGATGCAGGATGTAATTGACCAGGTAATCATCAGCTTTCCTGCCAATCTGCAGGGCATGGCTTCAGTCTATGTTACAAACAGCTGGCAAGCTTCACCCTGAGCTCCAGCCATACAATCCTTGTAATAAAAGAGTGCCCTCCACAGGTCTAACATGTGGAGATTGCAACTGGACTCTGAGGCTGGGTCAGTAAAATATACTGGCAAGTTAATCACCTGGTTAAGGTGAAACTCCAAAGGACCTTTGGGAGGAACTTCAGGTGGGGGTGAAGGATAACCTCGACTTTGTGGAAGACTAAATAAGGAGACTCATCAAGAGCACCTGGAGCTCACTGATCCCTCAGGTTGATGTGATGGCCACCAGGAAGTCAGTCTTCCATGACAAGTGTAACATCTCACATTTGTGCATAGGCTCAAATGGCTTGCCAATGAGTACTGCCAACAAAAGCAGTAGGTCCCATTGAGGCAGAGGTAACACATTAGAGGGGACAAGTGATCCAGACCTTTGAAAAAGCACCTGGCCACCTTCTCCTTGGCTACAGCAGAATACAAGCCCATGCTCACCATACAGAGATGGATGCCAGGTACACTTTAAGGGTCATCGCTCACTGTCACGAGTGGGACAGGGACCAGAGGTAGTCAAGGATGCTAGCCATGGGGCAGGTAAGAGGATCAAGCTCTTTACTCTAGCACCAGATCAAGAACTCCTTCCACTTAAATACACAGAATTTATGGGTTCACTCCTTATAGGATGCCTCCACAACATAGAGGACATCTTCTGAAAAGCTTAGAACCTGGAACTCTAGCCACTGAGGAACCGACTGAGATGTGTCGGGAGTGAAAGTCTGGATGCAGAACCTTCCCCTGTTGTGTAGTTAGCAGGTTGGGGTGGAGAGACAACCTCTGTGGAGGCCTGCTGCTGCTGAGGCTGAGGAGATCTAAGTACCAGTACTGTTTGGGCCAGTCTGGAGCTCTCAGGATCATCCACAACTTGTCCATACTAGCCTTGATCACAAGCTTTTGAGCCAAGGGGAAGGGAGGGAAAACGTACAGAAAGCCCAGGGTCTAGGGCCTTGAGAATGCATCCTCCATTATTGTCCAAGACTGTAGGGGGTGGGCACAAAACAGCCTCAGCTTTCTACTCTCTCATGAGACAAACAGAGCCAACAGAGCAGTGTCCCACTGAGAAAACAGGTGGTCTGCCATCTACTGGTGCTGGGACCACTGATGCAACATCTTTGACCAAGCTGAGAGCATCTGCAAGCTGATTGTTCTCTCATGCGACATGAATTGCCAGGAAATTCACTTCTAGTCTATGCACGAGTGTCCAGGTGCAGAGAGCCTCCTGACACAATGGAAATGAGTGTGTCCCACACTGCCTGTTCAGGCATAACATGGTGGTCATGTTGTCCATCTACAATCTGAGCAACCTGTACCCAAATCAACAGAAGAAATTCTGTCAGTATCAGATGCACTGCATGGAACTCCAGCAGGCTGAAGTGCTGGTCGAGACTCCTGGGGTGACCAGAACCCATGAGCTCTGTGGTCTTCAAAGTGTGCTCATTACCATACCAGAGACACATCCATCACGAACATGACAGATGTCATGGTTCTGGTTAGCCTTCTCAAGGCCCTAGACCCTGAGCCTTCTGTATGTTTTCCCTCCCTTCCCTTTGGCTCAAAATTTGTACTACTAGCAAGTTAACCAGAATTAGAAAAACATAATAAAAGGTCCAAAGCAGGTTTGTTCCACCTGATATAGAGTTGAATTTATTAATATATATACAATCAACATTAGGCTTCATTTGTTCATACTAAGATTTCAAAAAAATATATAAATAATGATAAAGCATTTATAAATTTCATTTTTTCTTTATTTAGAATATTTAAGACAAAGTTCCAAGTCTGATGAAGGAACAAATCAAAGTTCTGAAACGTTACTTATAAGAACAATTTCAGGAGCATGTCAATTTGAAACTTGGATACATGAAAGAAAACACAGGATTATGTGATTTTGAAACCTGGAAAACAAAATAAAAAATAAAAGACAACAAGAAATAAATTTTTTTCTGAGCATATATTTTTTTCAAGGTCATTTGGGTAGACTGAGACTAATTTTTTGAATAATTAAAATTCATAGCACTGGCCTTCAAACTTCAGAGCAAAAGGTCAGAATGTGTAGCACTCTCTTATTTTAAAGAATAATATGTCTACAAATAGTGGGCCTCATATATTAAGTATTAAGGAATGTTTCTATCAAGTACATTCAATTATTTAATTGTTTGTGTGTCCAAAAATAGCTCTAACATTATTAAGAACATCTGTAAACCTTTGTGGAACAAGGGTAAATTTCAGTACAAAAATCATAGCGATATGCCAAATTCATAGCAGTTGAGAGGTATGCCAGCAATGGGATGGGTGGACTGGGATGTGGAGGTCCAGGGAGCAGAACCACATGCCCTGCTCCAGAGATGGTATTATCTGATTCAGACTCACTAGCTGTGCTTCCACATGAACTATTTCAAATCATGCAGATCCAATATGGGACACCTGTCCCCTGTCCGATTCAGAACCAGAAATATTCCTGACTTACCAGGGCATGTGGAACACCTTCACATGGACACAATATCCTACTGGAGAACCTACCACCAGTACCATTGTCACACACACACATGCATGAACATACACACAGACACACACACCAAGCAAAAACATATTGAGAAAAAGACTAAAAGTGTCATTATAAGTCTGTATATGTTTAATCTGGATACTGAGTACTGCAAACAACAAGAAAAATAAGAACGCCACAAAAACAGGGATTCTAAGATATTTTTCTCTCCCTCCTGGTATCAGCTGCAGAGCAAAGTACTCAAAACTAGATATGTCAGGTACTGTATAAGAATCATAACCATTTGTAAACTTCCCTAATACAGAATATAACCCCAACCTCTCATTTTACCTACTGTATTTGGTCCCAGAGATGTAGCACATAATTGGGATTATTCACATCAGGATCCATATGTGCACTTGGCAATCTTTTCTAATGGTGATAAACTTGTATATGCCGTATTGTTTCTGTGTGTAAGTACAGTACCATGACTGTTCGACTGTGTATGTGCAATTATTATTCTCAAAATATTCTGAGCAATATTATTGCTGTATGTGATTAATTCCATGTCGCCCCTGAAAAAGAGACATTCACATCTCAGAGGGTCCACCAGTAAAAAATTCAATTAAATCAATGTTTGGGTTTTAACCAGTTCTATATGATCACCAGCACATCAGGAAAGTAACAGTTAATCCAGGCTCAGGTTTAGGTTTTCTCGACAATATGCTGCATACATTTATGTGTGCTATTTTTTTACAGTTAATATTTTTATTGTAATTATTGTGATTATACATACAAATACACTACATTATCCAATATCCACTTACATAAATTCTTAATAGGAGAAGGAAAAAATATGTCTGAAGTATTATACAATGATATTAAAGAGGAAAACAAATGTTGAGAAAACAATAGGTAGCAGTACAATCTATATGATAGAAAATATGGCAATTTATGCTTCAAGGGGTAAAAGAAGTAGATACAAACAAGAAATATGAGCAGTCGTGATTGTACTTCTATTATGCTATAATTTAATACAAGTATGAGTAAGATTGTATAAAGGAAGAACATAAAAAAGAGAAAAATATCTAACAAAGTGAACAAGAATGAAGAGGGAAAGGGAAGAAGAAAAGGATATAAAAAGATAGAAAGGGAGGAGATGGAAAAAGGAACAAAAGAGCTAGAAGAGAGATTCCAATGTGAACATATAACAACCCATGGATTAAGTGACGTGTGCTATTTATTTAGACCTTTTAGGCTTATGCCAAACTAGAACAGTGTTTATAATTCTAGTATTCACAGCAGCTGGCCCAGTGTTTTATTCAGCATCACCAGCTGAAAGCAGCAGTGATAACATTAAAAGAAATGGTTTTAAAAAAATGTGTCAGTAATGACTTCTGACGGATGTGATTATCTTGCTTTTTGGCCCTACTGAAATAATTTCATGCCAAGAAAATACTTCAGTGTTATCAATGCCCAAAAAACATATCTATGAAATTTTCATTGCCTAGCTTTCATTTTCTGCAAAAGCAAAAACTATTAGCTACTGTATATCCCGGGAGTTATAAATAAGTGAATAATAGTCCGTCCTCACTGTAAGACACTATGAAAAGGCAGTGCTTTAAAGGCACTAGGGTGCCAGGTTAATGTCCGTGATAACTCATTATGTACAATAGTCCATCCTTCTGGTAAACATCCAAAGTTCACTCTGCGAGTAATTCTTGTGGGTATACTTAGAATGGGCACAGAAGGACAATGTGTTGGTGGGACTGTGTTTCAGACCACTTAACCAAAGAGTATTCTGGGTCAAGAAGAAAAGGTTTCTCACTTGTAACCATAGTTCTAGGAGTGGTTTATGGTACACATTCACACTCTGGCAGCTCCACTGGAAGGTGATAATAGGCTCCCACCACCCGGACAAATACATCCCCCAACTCTGCCCTGTGATGTCAGATCTTGCATGCTGGAGACAGAATTTGTGCCACTTGCCAGGGCAGGCTGGGTGAGTTGTTTGGATGTGTATCATATACCAATCCTAGAACTACAGTTGCAGGTGAGTAACCTTTTCTTCTAGGAGTGTGGATATGGTACACTATTCACACTCTGACAGACTCCAAGCAGTTCTCTAGAAGGAGGGGGCAAGGTGCATATCTCTACTTGGCGAATAGAGATGGAGAACTGAGGTCCCAAAATGTGCATCCTGACATAACTTGAGGTTGATGCGGTAGTGGGAGATGAAGGTGTGAGCTGTCTTCCGGGTAGCAGCCCTACAGATCTCCAGAATGGGCACATCCCTTGAAGCAGCCACTGAGGCAGGGTGATGTCTGTAAAATGACCCTTGATCCATACGGGAGGCCCCTGACCAGCTAACCTATAGCAGAGGTCGATGCAAGATGTGATCAACCTTGAAATCGTCTACTTTGCTGGCGGTCTACCAGGTGTTCAGTGCAGGTGACAAACAGCTGGTGAGCCTGACCCCGAACTTCAGCCATGTGCTCTATATATTATGAGTGCCCTCTGTAGGTCCAGATTATGGATCCTGTGGTCAGCCTCTGAAGAAGGGTCAGTAACGTATACTGGCAAGTTAATCACCTGGTTAAGGTGAAACCCAGAAACCACCTTTGGGAGGAACTCTGGGTTGGGGCAAAGGATGACTTTGTCCCTGTGGAAGACCAAGTAGGGAGAGTAAACTGAGAGCACCCAGAGCTCCCCAATACTTCTGGTGTATGTAATGGCTACCAGGACTTCCATAACAGGTGTGAGATGTTACATTTTTGCATGGGCTCAAACCGCTTGCCCATGAGCAAAGCCAGGACCAGCAGTAAGTCCCACAGTGGAGGAGGCTCTCGCACTGGAGGAGACAAGTGGTAAAGGACCTTGAAAAACACCCAACCACCTTCTCGTGGGCCACTGTCAGCTTACCAGCAACTCCTGGTAAGCAGAGATGGCTGCCAAGTGCACCCTGAGGGTCATCACTTGCAGTCCCAGATGGGAAAGGGACCAGAAATAGTTCAAGATGCTAGCCACTGAGTAGGCAAGGGGATCAAGCTCCTTGCCCTGGCACCAGATGGAAAACCTCTTCCTTTAAAGACATAGTACCTACAAGTTGATTCTCTCCTGGAGACCTCCATAATGTGGAGGACCCCCTTCAGAGAGACTCAAGTTCAGGAACTCTAACCACTCAGGAACCAGGCTGTGAGGTGCACTGACTGAAGGTTTGGGTACAGGACCATCCCCTGGTGTCTGGTCATCAGGTCTGGGTGGAAAGGTAACTACCATGGAGGCCTGCTGCTGAGGCTGAGGAGATCTGGGTACCAGAATTGCTGTGGCCAGTCTGAAATGACCAGGATCATCCAAGCCTTGTCCTTTCTGACTTTGACCAGAACCCTGAGGATCAAGAGGAAGGGAGGAAAGGCATCCCTCATCAGTGTCCCAGATTGTGGGGGGTGGGCACAAAACAACCTTAGTTTGGCATTCTCCCAGGAGGTAAGCAGATCCACGAAGGGTGAGCCCCACTCTAGGAAAACAGGTGGTTCATCACTTCCTGATACAGTGATCACTCGAGCAACATCTCCCCTACTCAGCTGACAGTTTCTGCCAGCTGACTGTCCTTCTCCACTACAAGAATCATGAGAAGACTGTGCAAGAGGGTCCAGGTGCAGATTGCCTCCCGACACATGGGAAGGGAATGTGTGACTCCCTATCTGTCCAGGTAAAACATGGTCATGGTGTTGTCCATCTGGATCTGAAACATGACTCTTGATCAGTGGAGCAAATTCCATAAAGTCCAGCTGCACTGCATGGAGCCCCAGCAGGTTGATAATGTGATGGGACTCCCTGTGTGCCAGAACCTATGGGGAGTGTGGTCCCACTTCCCCAGGTGTACTCCCCAACACACCAGAGAGCTATCCATCATCAACGTGACAGTTGGTTTTGGGCTGACAAATGGGATTCCTTAATCCAGATGTTCTGGGACCAGCCACTACTGGATGGCATCCCACATCGTCAGGGTCACTAAGACTGGTTGGTCCAGGTGACCTCAGAGCTGGGACCACTGACAGGCCATCTCCCAATGGAAGATGTGCATCCACCAGCAGGCCCAATGGACCATTCTGGTGCAGGATGCCATGTACCCCTGTAGCTGCAGAAGATGCCATCCAGGGCACAATAGCCCAACCTGAAATTATCAGGCAATGGAGGTAAGATCCAGTGCCCTACCTGCCAGGAGGTAGGCCTTGGCTTGCAGGGAATCTAGCTCAGACCCAATGAACCTGACTACATGCTGTGGTACCAGTTTGGACTTGTCCAAGTTGACCAAATAGCCCATGTTCCTGCAGGTCTGGAGGGCCAGGGCTGTGGACCTTGCCACTGCCTCTCCGGACAGACCAGCAAGCAGCCAGTCATCCGAGAAGGGGTAAACTCTGACCCAAGGTGCTGAAGTTAGGCTGCCACCATTGCCATGCACTTGGTGAAGACCCTGGGGTCTGAGGAGAGGCCAAATGGCATGAGCTGGAACTGTTACATAACCCCCACCACTCAGAACTGAAGGTACAGGTGGTGAGACCCGCAGATAGAAATGTGGAAGAAAATGTCCTGGAGGTCAAGGAAGGAGAACCACATACCCTGTTCCAGAGATGGGATCATCTGGTTCAGAGTGACCATCCAGAACTTGCATTTCCTCACAGAACGGTTGAGTCTGAAGATCCAGTATGGGGTGCCAGTTTCCATCCATTTTGGGACCAGGGAGTACCCAGACATGAACCCCTGACTGGCAAGGGCATCCAGGACATGGATTATGGCTCCTTTTGCCAGGAGCTGAGCAACATCCTCCAGAAGGGTGGACAGTATGTCCCAAGATGCCCGGAACTCTCAAGGCACGTGGAGGTGGTACAGCAGTAAAGTCTCAAAATCAAGGGCCAGATCTCTGCCCACTATGTCTAGTACCCACTTGTCTGTTGTGCTAGCAGACCAACATGGAAAAAAAGAGATGCAGCCTGCCTCTGATGGGAAGAGCATTCTGGGACAGAACAGGTGGAGGGACACCTCCCAACTCATTACTGGGAAGGCTTGGTGGGGGCACTGGCAGCTGGTCCCAGAGGGGCACCACTGCTTCTGCCCCACCTTTCTGGGCCCTGGCCCCAAGATTTCTTGGGGGCCCCAGCTCTGGAACTGCCCCGACGGGGGTGTTGCAGAGGAAGATGTGATTGAAAAAACTGGTGTTGGATAGCCTGTTTCTTGGGCTTCTTTTGAGATTCCTCTTGAATGATGTTACCAAGTCTAGGGTGGCATTGGACTTCTCAGACCATGTGAGGTGTCCTTCCACCCCAGGGCCAAAGAGATCAGTGCCTAAGAAAGGGACACCTGCCAGCCTCTGTTGGGTGTCTGTTGTGAAGATGGACAAGTGCAGCCAGGCCCTACAACACATGCAGAGATCTGCTGCCACTGCAGAGGCACACAAGTTACCCATGTCTGGACTTGTGGAACACTGAGTCCAAAACCAGACTCTTCACAGGAGGTGGTCCGACAAGCCAAAAGGGCATCCATGGGGACCACATACTTGTGGACCATACAGGCTGAGGGTGCCGAGATGGATGCTGCCAGAACTCTAGGGCTGATCCCAAGATGGCCTCAGCAACCCCCAGGGACACATCCTGATCCAAGATGTCTGTGAGAGAGTAAGAAGCCCTCTTCTGGATGGCTCCAAAGGGACACCCATGGATTTAGAAATGAGGCAGAGAAGACCACCAAATGAGGCAGAGAAGACCATCAAATTAACATTGGCTCTTGGTTGGTGGAAAACTCTTCATCTGACTCCTGGTTGAAGAGTGGAACCTCAGAGGAGGCCACTGACTCATGGTCCACGTCATCGAAAGAATCCTTAAAGATGGCCTTTGACCATATGTCACCACGGACTTCCAAGAACTCCTCACCCAGGGTGATCCTCGCTGACAACTGGCCTTGCAATCTGGATGACTGAACAGCTAGCATCCTAGGAGGGACAGCTGGTCTGCGGCTGTCAGGGGTAGCAGCTCCACCAGACTTGGTGGGGAGATGGGTGTTGGTTGCACCTGCATGGTGCAGACTGTTGGGGGAACCATTGGTGGCTGACAGGGAAGCATGGGACTTTGGAGTACAGTGGACCTTGAGGTAGAGCCCTACCCTGCCCCACCATGACCCACTGCTGCCAGAGGAACTCATAGCACTGACGCATTTTGCGGTGGTACCTCCCCTCTCCTGAGGATGAGGAGTACCATCGGTGGCACCTCCCAGTTGAGTGGGATTAAGAGCATGAATGCCTCAATGCTGACATCGACCAAGACCTCAACAATCGACCAATTGGCCGATGGCAGGAAAGGTCATCTTGGGGCCAACTGTGTATACCACATGCCAGCCTATGTGCACTAACATGGGCGTGGAGGACCTGACCTCAGACACAGGCTTGTCCCTAACCAGATGAACTGGGGAGACTGGTTGAGCTGGGTCCCTCTAAGTCAGGATTGGGAGTCCTGAAGTCTGCAAGGCCAAATCCTCTACCTTGTCTGACAATTTGTTGACTAGGTCAAGGAATATCTCGGCCAGCTGGTCAACCAGAGTCGAAGTTGACTGACTCATCAGCAACACTGAGGAACCTTCTATCTCCCTGAACTGTTCCTCAATCAAAGGACACAAACTCCGTTGAGCAGTCAGAGGACTCGAGGGACTGGGATCTCTCCCAGTCCCACAGCCAAAAGTAGTTGTGTGAAGATTTTTTCTTTGCTTTGGTCTTTGACACAGAGCCATTGAGGACAGAGCTCTCCCCAAAGGACTGCAGGGACCAACAAAGTTCATGGAATTGACCCATGAAGGTCCTCCTGGTGCTGGCCTAAGCTGGGAGCAGTTCTGAGGTCGATGAGATGCCTGCCCCAGCTGCCTCTGCTTCTATGGCATCAAGCTATGCTGCACAGCTTGCAGCTGCCATGGCCTTTTTACTGCCCTTTGAGCGGTCCTTCAGATCCCGTTCTGAAGACCGGCCCATAGCAAGCCAGAGCTTCCTCTCCTCAAGAGATTCCAGGAGCAAGGAGAGGCAAAGACCACACCCCATGTCATGTTGCCCACCCAGGCAGTACCTGCATGTGTCGTGCTGATCCGTGACCAACATTTTCTGGCAATACCCAATACAAAACTTGAATCTGACCTTCTTGTGATCCATTGTAATCATGAATGGAGTCAAGGAACCCATAAATTAGCTTCAAAAACTTTGAATAATGGTTTGCCTATGGTGCAGAGAAAATTCCTAAGCAGAGTGTGAAGGAGGTGACCTGTTCTTCCAGCGGAAAGAAAGATCTGACGTCATGGGTTGGAGCTGGTGGATCTATCCACCCAGATGATGGCGGGGTGTAGCTTAAAGATGTCCTGCCTATCATAGCCTTCCAGGGGAACTGCCAGAGTGCGGTCAGTATACCATATCCATGCCCCTAGTAATGAAAATTACATACTCATCATAAATCTTTTTTTTCCCCATTAAAAAGGTTAATTGAATATTTTCCACAAATAACATACAATACATATTCATTAAATAACATTAAGAACAGAACAAATAACGATAAAAGCAGTATAATCAATAGCACATAATGAAAATACTGGATATTCAATGATTCTAGAAAAGGAGTGAGCAGTCCTATAGCACAAATAAAACATTGTCACCACAGTACAAAGAATAACATGTCTAAGAACACAATACTTCAACCAAACTGAATATACTACTGTCAGTGTACAATACCACATGGAACTACAGCTTTTACATTTATTTGACCGTAGACATTTCTTTTTCCATATTTAGAAATAGACTCCATATGTGGTCAAACGTTTGTAGCTGATCAAACAGCATATAACGAATTATTTCGTTGTTTGCAATGGAAAACACGAAAGTGTACCATTGTGACAAAGTAGGCACTGAAGTACAGCCCGTTTCTTTAAAGCAAGCATTTAGCTCCTAGAAAGGCTGCAAGGAGCCAGTTGAGCTGGTCCCTAGAATGGTTAAGTGTTACTGGGATAATTCCTAAAACAATAAAAGTAGGGCATAGAACAATATTGTGTTTGATGATCCTAGAACAATTTTCCAGTATTTGCTGCAAAAAAAGTGGATATACATAGGCATTCCCATAAAAGATGCAACATACCAGCATGATTTTCAGCACATCTCTAACATGGCCCATCATCTAGGAATCCTGTTTCCTCCAACTGTTTAGGTGTATAATAATAATAATAATACAATAGAATTTTAAACTGTAATAGTTTACCTTGTACTTCTCTACTTGCTCTAATTGCATTGTTCCATACTGTGGACCATTCATCCACTGAGCTTCTTATTACAAGATCTTCCTCTCACTTGTTTTAGCTGACAGAGTTAGTACAGTCCTGCTGTCAGTAAATAAGTTATAAATCATACTTTAACCTTACCATCTTGATTATTTGGTCCCATTCTATACTATCCACCTGTGTATTATTTAGTGGCTCCATGGCCAAGATGAAGAGATTGGGTGATGGGGCACCCTTGTCTAGTTCCCCTATATAAGTTTAAGAGTGGAGATGTTAGACCATTGGTGATTAGTTGTGCTGAGGGTTTTGTATAGATCATAGAGATTCACAACAAGAATTCTGTATTGAAACTGAAGGTCTACAATCTCTTGCGCTAGAAGCTCCGACATATGGGCTGATACGAGGGGTTGCCTTCTGGGTAGATAGTTGGGAGGGATTTCTATGAAGTCCAGGGAGTATCCCTCACAAATGATCCTAAAGAACCACTTGTTCATTGTGATGGACTGCCATTAATGGTACAACTGGATCAGGTGCCTCCTACTGAGAAGGAGAGGTCTGCCTGGGGCAGCTGAGGCAGGACCGGGACCAAAGCTTCAGAGGGTGGCACTGTGTGCTTTAGGTTTCTGTGCCTTTAATTGAGCCTCCTTTTGAGGCTGAGATTTTTTGGGGCTCCGCTGCCTCGTCCACAAAAGACTGCCATTCTGAAAGTGTTTTGTCCTTTCTGATAGTTAACAGGAGCTGGCTAGAAGTCTTCAGGGTCATTCTAGTTTTCTCAGATGCCTCAAGAGACTCCTCTACCTGCGGTCCAAACAGGTAAGTGCCATTGAAGGGGATGTTTATTACAGTACCTGTTGCCAGACATATTGAGAAAAAACAGACATACGTAACCAGTAATGCCTTCTGATACAGATGCCTGCTGCAGCAGAGTGGGAGGCAGTATCATAGGCATCCATAGCTGCTTTAAGTGGATGACTGTTAGACTCAGCACCATTAGTAACAGTCTACAGAATCTTCTGTTTAGTTTCAGAATCCATCATGGACTCTACCAGAGAATTAAGCAAGCTCCAAAGGGTATACCAGTACTTGGTAACCTGCTGTGGTAGCTAGCAATCTGCATGCCAAGGGTAGCTGCTGTGAAAGCCCGCTTGCCTATAGTGTCAGTCTTGTGTAATTCCTTGTTAATTAGGTGTGCAGTGACCTCCTGGGGAAGAATAGGTTTATCATTCTCAGCGAGAGTAACAATGGCATCAGCTACTGGTTGAGAAACATACTCTGGTTTATCCTTAGGGGTAGTGTATTTCCTGTCTATCTGCTTGCAGACAGAAAGGATAGAGGCAGGTTTGTTCCAGATCACATCTGGCATGGTCTCAAATGTGGGTGGAATAGGAGGAGCTAAACTGACCAGCATGGTAGTAACATTTAACAACCACAGATGGAGACATTTACAGCTGAAGATTCAACATCAAGTGCAGAATGAATATTCCTGAGCAAAGCCTGGAAAGTTGGATCCTACTGTGGAACAGAAGAAGGGCCTGGGTCCGAAGAATCCAGGCTATAGAAAGAGCCTTTATCGCTGCCCTCATCCACTACAGCCCCCCCCCCCGGAGAAGGGTCGTAGAAGAGGATGGATTGTAAGCCTTCCAATCCAGAATGTGGCTTTGGCAACAGTGGCCTCAATTTAGGAGGCAGCACCATAACCAGAACTGATTCTGGCACCGGGAAGGTGCCAGGACAGGCCCCAAAAGGCCTAAGCCCCCTAGCAATGATGACCCAGCCAGCACAGGAGAGACCCCAATGGTACTGCAGCTGGTTCTATCACAGTGACACTGAATGGGTGTGTGGCAAGTTAGTAAGGATTCAACGGTGTGGTCACAGGCAAGGGCCCAAGGCCTGTTGCTGGAGCTAAACACTCTACCCAGCTCAAGGGCCCTGCCCAGACCTCCAGCTCCACTGGCTCCAAGGAACAGGGTACAGATGCTGCACCCACTGCTCCATAAGAGCTGCTCAATGGTGGAACTGCCCACCAGAGTCTCCACTAACTAACAGAGTGGGACTCTGGGTCCAAGACCTCGACCTCCTAGTACCAAGGCCCATGGTGACACAAACAGTGACAGTGAGGGCCTCCAACTCCAAGAGACAAAGGATCTAACGACAGACCTCACAGACAACAACGTTAAATTGTACCACTTCTTCCCCTTCTGACAGGAACAGGAAGAACACAGGGCCATGCAGCACTGAGAACACAACAGGGATCAAGAATGGCCCATTTCTTTTTGTGCTTCAAGGAAGACTGTCCTTCCCTCTGTCCCATGTAAAATTGCCAGTGATATTATCAATTTGGGTATACCACGGGGGGGGGTGTATAATGCTAGGTGGGAAATAACATATAGAAGTTTGGGGGAGATCACCATTTTGATGGCGGCAATTTTACCCACTATTATAAGGTGTAGTAACTTCTATCTGGCAAATTCTGTACTTATTTCAGTGAGGAGTGATTCGAGGTTCAAGTCCCATAACCGGGATTCATCCTTCGATATTCATATACCAAGATATGAGATACCATGTGTAGCCCATCTCAAATTATGCATACTCCATTTAAGGGCATCACTTCCATCTTACTATGGTTAACTTTAAGACTGGATATTAGTGCAAAATGCTCCAACATGCTCATTAAGGGGCCGACAGATAGGGTGATGTCAGCAAGTGGGACCAGCAGGTCATCTGCATGCATGAGCATGGAATATCTGCTTTGCGCAATAGGGACTCCTAGTATCTGTGGATGTTGCCTGATAGCTGCTGCCAGAGGCTCCACTGCAAGTACAAATAGAAGTGAGGACAATGGGGCAATCCTGCCTGGTGTCTCTGCCCTGGGGGAAGGGATCTGATATAAGGAAGTTGGTCAAAATTCTTGCTGTGGGGCAGAGTATAAGGAGCCAATCTATGCCAAGAATTTCCCACCATATCCCATGTATGCTAGCACTGACTGTAGATAATCCCGCTACAAGGAATCAAAAGCTTTTTCTAATTCTACAGCCAGTACCACTACGGGGGTGGGTAAGGATTTGGCTACTATGGAGAATTATTAATTAATGATCTAACATGTATCTCCCTGGGATGAACCCCACCTGGGAGGGGTGTATCTATTGGGGTTTCATGGGGCTAAGTCGGAGGGCAAGTATTTTCGCAAAGACCTTGCTACCCTGTTAATCAAGAATATGGGTTTGTAACTGGAAGGCAGAGTGGGGTCTTTCCCTTTCTTGGGAAGAATGGTTATTATTGCCTCATTGAGGGTGGGTGGAAACTGGCCAGTTTCCAGGGCTTCTGCATATACCCTGCTCAATAGGGAGACAATCTCTGCAGAAAGGTGCTGCCACAAGTCCACCGTGAACCTATTCCCCCAAGGGCTTTACCTCCCTTAAGGGCACGAATGGCCTCTGTGATCTTCTTCTTGAACATAGGGGCATCTAGCTGGGCCATCTGCTGGCCTGTTAGGCATGGGATGTCCTAGGGAGCTAGGAGCTCCTCCACCACTGCGGGGTTGTGTGTGCGAGATGAGGCACATAGGGTACCATAGAACTGCTTTATTATTACATTTATGTCTTGGGTTTGGGTTTGAATATGCCCACTGGCATCTTGAAGGCCCGAAATAAAACTTTCAGCCTGCTGCTTTCTGAGCCAATATGCAAGGACCTTACATGCCTCTTCCCCTGCCTCCCAATATGTGTGTGTCAGCCTGAGAATTAAGCTCTCAGCCTTCCAGGTAAGTATGCTGACAATATCCATTCGCAAGCCCAGAATTTTCTGGCCCAAGGGGCAGTACAGACTTGCCGTGGAATGGCTTTAAAGACTAGTTCCACAATCTGAAGTTCCTTTTCGAGGGCTAGTAATTGCTTCTCCCTGGCATGCCCTTTTGAGGCTGCATACCCCATAATCCCCCCAAGGGTGGCCTTGAACATCTCTCAGGTGTTCCCAGATGCGCTGTCACTCATAGATAAGTAGACACCGTCAGCAGATAAAGGCCTATGGCCCACCCAGTCTGCCAGTTTAAGCTTGTGAGTTCACTTCGGTTTTCTAGAAGTCTGTTGCCTCTTACCCGACCTCCAGATTCCCTTATGTCTATCCCATGCATTCTTAAATCCTGGGATTGTTTCAGCCCCCACCACTTCCTCTGGCAGGGTGTTCCACTTGTCCACCACCCTTTTTGTGAAGAAATTCTTCCTCATGTTTCATCTGAATCGCCCTCCCTCCAACTTCATCCCATTCCCTCTAGTCCTGGAACATCTTTTTCACTGGAAAATAGTGTATTCGTGTACCCTGTTCCTCTCTGTAAGGTACTTGTATGTCTATCATATCCCCTTTCCTTCCTCTCCTCCAGGGAGTACATATCCAAGTCCTTCAGCCTGTCCTCACAGGACTTGTGATGCAATCCCTGTACCGTCTTTGTTGCCCTTCTCTACCCTATGTCCTTACGTAGGTAAGGTCTCCAAAACTGTACACTGTACTCCAGGTGGGGCCTCACTAGTGTCTTGTACAGTGGAATTCTGACCTCCCTTTTCCTGTTGGTGATGCCTTTGCATCCCAGCATCCTATTTGCTTTACCTGCTGCCTTGTTGCACTGTTTCCCTACCTTGAGGTCATCAGAGATGATAACCTCAAGGTTCCTTTCCTGTTTGGTTCATGTTTTATCCTCACCTCCCCAACTGATATGTTGTTTCAGGGTTTTTGTGTCCCATATGCATTACCTTGCTCTTCTTCGCATTGAATTTCAACTGCCAAACCCTTGACCATTCTTCAAGCTTCTGCAGGTCCCTCCTCATTCTGTCTACACCCTCTGGTATGTCCTCAATGTTACAGAGCTTAATGCCATCAGTGAACAGGGACATTCTGCCTTCTAGGTCCTGTGCAATGCCGCTGATGAAGACATTAAATAGGACTGGTCCCAGCACTGATCCCTGTAATACCTCACTGGTCACTCTTCCTTCTGTGGAGTGACAGCCATTTACCACCACCCTCCGTGTCCTGCCACCCAGCCAGTTACCTACCCACCGCACTACTGTCCTGAACACTCCCATATTCCCGTTTGTTTAACAGCCTTCTGTGTGGCATAGTGTCAAAGGCCTTGCTGAAGTCCAGATAAGCTACATCCACTGCCCTCCCCTGATCCACCTCCCTTGTCACCCAGTCAAAAAATTAAATGAGGCTGGTCTGGTATGACCTCCCCTGGTAAAACCATGCTGCCTTGGGTCCTGTAGTCCGTTGGCAACCAGATGTTCCACCAATCTCTCCTTCAGTAGTGCTTCCATGATCTTCTCCACTACCAAGGTCAGACTGACTGGTCTGTAGTTCCCCACTTCCTCTTTGTTCCTGCTTTTGTATAAGGGGACACCATCTGCTGTCCTCCAGTCTTTGGGTGCCTCCCTTTTCCAGTGATAGGCTAAACAGGACTGCCAGAATCTCAGCCACCACCTCTCTGAGTTCATTTAGGAAGCTGGGGTGCACCTCATCTGGCCCCATTGCTTTACTGACTCTTGTTCCTTCCAGTTCCTTTAGGACCCTTTCCCATGTAAAGGGAATTATGTCCATTTCTGTGCCATTCGCACCCCTTGTACTTCCTCCAGGCCCATTACCCTCCTCTTCCTTAGTAAAGAGTGAGCAGAAATATCTGTTCAGTATGTCTGCTTTACTGTTGTCATCCTCCATGCGTCCCCCATCCTCCCCCTTCAGGCTCGCTATCCCTCCCTTTGCCCTTCTTTTTTCACTTATGTACCTGTAAAAGGTTTTGTCCCCTCTACACACTGATTTTGCGATGCGCTCTTCTGTCTGAGATTTGGCTTCCCTTACTGACCTCCCTGCATCTCTTCACTTCTCCTTACTGGTACTTTTCCCTATCCCCTTCTGCCTGTGTCTTTTTTTATTGTCTGAATGCAATATTTTTGGCTTTCAGTTTCTCCATTACCTCCTTGGAAAACCACAATGGCCTCCTCTTCCTTTTCCCCTTGCTAATCTGCTTAATGCATAATTCTGTTGCTCTAGTAATCCCTGTTTTAAATACTGCCCACTATTCCTCAACCTGATTCCCTCCACATTCCCATTAATGCCTCTTTCAAGCACTCCCCATTTTCCCAAAGTCTGCCCCCCTAAATTCCAGGATACATGTTTTTGTGCGGTTTGGTTATGCTCCTTCTGTGATTTCAAACCACAGTGACCGGTGGTCACTGTTCCTCAGGTGCTACCCCACTGTTACCCGATCACACTGTCCCAGTTTGTTAGCACAGGGTCCAGTATTGCCTTCTGCTGAGTTGGTTCCATGATCAGTTGCTAGAGGAAGGCACCTTGAAGGGGAGTCTAGGATAAGTCTGCTCCTGGTTGATGCTGCTGCTGGGAGGCTCCAGTCCACATCTAAAATACTGAAGTCTCCAACCATCACCACCTCACCCTTGTCTGCCATTCTTTGGATGGCTAGCATCAGCTCCCTATCTGTTTCTTCCTCCTGGGCTGGTGGTCTGTAGACCACCCCTGTGCGAATGGCTGACCCCATTTTCCTTTCCAGCTTAACCCACAGTATCTCTCAATTTTGTTCTTCCTGGATCTCTGTGGCCTTTATGCCATCTTTCACATAAAGTGCCACTTCTCCTCCCTTCCTGCCTGCCCTGTCTCTTCTGAATATGTTGTAGCCGGGAATGGCCATCTCCCAGTTGTGGTTATTATTATACCAGGTCTCTGTGATGGCCAGAATGTCCAAGTCTGACTGCACCATGGCAGTCTCCAGATCCTCCGTCTTGTTGCTAAGGCTCCTGGTGTTGGCACACATGGCTTTCCATGATGTGAACTTCCTGGACTGTTTAGCTGTTCTACTCCAGCCCTCTCCCTGCTGCTGTCTGCTCTTCTGTTGAATTTTTCCCCCTTTCTGCCTCTCCACCCCTTGGGTGTTTATCTCCATCTTTTGCACACTGCTTTGTACACACTGTTCTCCAAGAACTGTTCAGCTGTTGCTCACTCCTGTTCACTGGTTCCACTGCTAGCTGTGGGGGTGGTCAATTAGGTATCCTCATTGCTGGCCTGCCACCCCCATGGCTAGTTTAAATGCTTGTCCATGTAGCATTTAAACTTATCACTGAGTGCTTGGATTCCTCTCCAGGACAGATGCAGGCCATCAGGCTTGAGCAAGCCCCTATCCCTCCAGGTGGGTCCCCACTCACCAATGAATCCAAACCCTTCCTCACAGCACCAGTTCTTCAACCATGAGTTAAAGTTCCTGGTGCATGTGTCCCTACGCTCTTCCATGCCTCTCACAGGTAGTACTTCCAAGAATGTGACAGAAGTAGCTACTTGCTTGAGACCCCTTCCCAATTTCCTAAACTCTTCCTGAACTTCCTTAGGCTCCCTGTTTACCAGGTCATTAGTACCTTGGTGGATAATGACATCCAGTTCACCCTACCGACTTGCCTTCCCGGTGATCCCCAGGATCTTCCTCCCATCCCTCCATGCTGCAGCGCCTGGTAGGCACCTCACCTTCCTGTCCTCCCCCTCCTGTGTTCCTAGATGGATGCCTCTTATGACAGAGTCCCCCACTAGGATTCACTTTCTCCTCCTCTGGGGTCACCTCCTTGGTTGACCTCCACATCCTTCCCTTAGACTTCTCCGGGTACCTCTGTTTGGTTGTCCCCATTTGTCAGTCTGCAAATGAGTTCTGGAGTGGACTAGGATTTGGGATGTGCCTATGCCTGACCCCCAACCCTCCCCAAGCCCACTGTCATCCAAATGCTCCTTGTTCTTGGCATCCTTTGAGGCAGTGGTGTTGGACTGTGCGATCTCTGGATAGGGGCGAAGGTACTCCTGATCCAGTTTACTTCTGCTCTGAGTCATACTATTCTCCTGAAAAAATAAGGTGGTTGTCTTCCGGGCCCATGTAACGAACTCTGGGTCCCTAAGAAGGGTCGGGTCCAGCCTCCGGGATGTAGAGACCTGGAGGGACCTCAGAGGATATGTAGCTGTACTGGTGCATGGTCTGATATTACCGTGGGAGCTTAGGGACGCCTGAGTCACCTCAGGCGAGGTCAGTTATAGGCCCAGGTGGCTATGGGATCCATGCACTGGGGAGTATTTTATTTTTATTTATTTTATTTTAGCCTTTGGTAACCAGGTAAGGCCCACTAGGCACAAGTGTCTGTTTTCAGGGGCGACCTGGGAGCACTGGGTGGTTAAGTGACTTGGTCAGAGTCACACAGTATGCAAGTGGAGGTTGTGAGAATCAAACTCACGTCTAGTGTGCTGGATGTATCAAGCTCATTCACACCTCGTTCCTCTACCCACCATGCTATACTGCCAGCCAGTAAAAGGAATAGTCTCAGTCTTGGGGCAAAAAACCCACCAGATGTCAACTAGGCCCATATCCTTCAACAGCTGGAAAAGAGCTGCTACCCCTCTGCCATGTGGTTCTACCTGACTGGCACTTCTGTCCAGTACTGGGTTCAGAGTGAGGTTAAAGTCCCCACCCAGAAGGACCAGGGTGGGGGCAAGGATCTAAATCTTTTCAGCGACACTATGGAAATATGCCAGGTTGTCTTCTGGGCCCGTAAATGTTGCCCAGCAGGGGGCCTTGTGCGGTATCCATCAATACCATCACCCATCTATTTTGTGGGTCATAGTGGCGAATGGGGATCCAACATAGTTTCTTATCGACTAGGATAGTTACCCCTTTCTTTCGGATAAGGGATGAGGAGTGGAAAACCTGTCCCACCCAGTCCTTTGCTAATCTTGAGTAATCTCCCTGGGTCAGTTTGGTTTCCTGAAGAAAGGCAAGGTCTGACTTCATTTCTTTCAAGTGAGAGAGCACTTGTTTCCTTTTGACTGGTGTATTATGGCCTCTCACATTCCAAGAGGTATATGAGATCTCACCCCTTCCCAGATTAGGGAAAAGTACCTATAAAGGGTGCTAATAACAAGGGGGTTACTATAATCAGACCTAGCCTTCCATCACACACCAGTGGGAGATCCAAACCATATACATTTTTAAAGAACACTCTACAGTTGAAACCTTTTAAACAGCAAAATGACAGTATACATGCTTTGTATAGCATCACATACATCTTAACTAG
The DNA here is from genome assembly GCA_016271365.2 of Neoceratodus forsteri. Taxonomy (NCBI): domain Eukaryota; kingdom Metazoa; phylum Chordata; order Ceratodontiformes; family Ceratodontidae; genus Neoceratodus; species Neoceratodus forsteri. The sequence continues at coordinate 1,096,733,098 of CM057454.1, read as the reverse complement.
AACTGCACTACTAACTACTCAACTAAAACTATTTACACAGGCTGCAGCCTGAGGAGTAGAGGAGACTGGGGCTGGGCAACCAAAGTCCCCAAGGTTGGTCAACTCTCTTTTTGGGGGGCGGGGGTAAGTCCTCCTACGCTGTCTCCAAGTAGAGACTGTCAGTCAAGAGTGTGTTGGGGGGGGTGCTGTGGATGGAGTCTTAGTCCACCATGTAGCAGCCAGCATGGAGGGGGCCGTAGCTGTTAATAGGGCCAGAGTTGTTTGTACCATCAGTGTAATTCTCAATCCTGCTAAGGGGGGTGGGAAGAGGGGGTAAGGGGCTGGAACACCATGGATAGGGTTTTTTTCTTATTATGTGTACTCAGTTTTCCCCCATTCCCCTATGGGACAGCTTCTGAGGACTATTACACTGGGGGGGGGGTTAACACCCTCTATAAAGTAAGTGACTGAACCAGGGGGCGAATTGCCTTACTGTCAGACTTGAGCAGCCCTGTTTCAGCAACACCAGCAACCTTCGGGTCCCTTTCTGGGGAGAGAGGGGGTGAGCATTGTAGGAGGCAATCAGAACGCCATGTAGGACTTGTCTGACCCCCCAGACACCAACCCAAACTTTGCCACAACTGCCTGCAAGATTCTTAAGAAGGGCAACCCTGGGATTATGACTCAGGCAATAAACTGATGTGAGGAGGCGTGGAACTGGTGTGGGGGGGACCTGCAATTAGAATAGTGAACCCCCAGCTATGACCCCTGTGCCCCAAGATTCAAATCCTGCTTTACCCATAACTGACTGATTACAGAGTGGCTGCCAAGCTACTGTTCTCAGCGCCTGCAAAGTCAAAGAGAAAAGTCAGAAACATAAAACAAAAAAAACATTGGTGATCACATAGGCAGTTAAAGCCTGTATATCACTTAACCCTGTTTCTAAGGCTGGTAGTCTGTATGGTTCTGCAGTCCAATGCCCTTGTAATTTGCTAGATCTGCTAAGGCTTTCAAAACTAGGCCACAAGAGCAGATAAGAAGAAAGAGGGTGAGCCAGTGCCTACTGCTTGCCACAAGCCTGCAGGGGAGTCAACGCAACATGCTGAGTCTTTTCCTGAAACCAAGCCCCTGAACTTCCTCCCTCCCCCCAATCCCCATAGCAAAAAATTTAAGAACTTATCTTACCCCATCTAATTCTGTTAACAAATCCACCCTTATGGACCTGTACTTGACTCAGATAATTCCAACACCGACCAGACTTAATGTGAAAACTGGCAATCACTCTTGTCTTGGACTGGATTCTAGTATCCAGGCCAGATAGAGTTAAAACTGGCTGTCACACTTAGTGACTCCCTTAGTGACCATGTCACAACATTTGTAATTTGGAAAAATGACTTCCCTACCACGCCCCCAGAACCTTCTGGACCAAAGATTATTACAACTTTGAGAACTGTTAGGAGAGGCAGATGCTATTCTCTCCCCCTAGGTGGTGAGTGGTGAGTATCTGTTCTGTGGGGTCCGGCGGGATACTGGCAATGCCCATGGTTTCAAGTTTGGTGGCCGAATAGGGGAGCGAAGCACCGTGGATCTGTTCTCCTTGAGCCTCAGGTCCTCGTGATTGCTGCGTCTTCAGTGCATGTCTCCTCTTCCTGGGCTCCTTAGTCCAGCTGTCTCCACAGGGTGTATTCTCCTTCCATGCTGGTTAGAAGTCTGTCTCTTTTGGGTACATGGGGGTAGGGATCAAACCTCTTCTGGGTTATCCCGGCACCTATCTACCTCATCCAGATCTGCGGGGGTGTAAGCATACAGGTTGGCTTCTCTATATTCAGGCAGCTTGCTGTTTGGGGACCAGAAGTACCTTATCTCTTGGTGCCATGTACATTGCAGGAAGTCCATTGGGTGCTCCAGTGTTTCAAAGTTCAGCAGGACTCTGTTATGAATGACCTGCACGATGACTGGATAGTGCAGGGAGAAGGATATTCTCAGTCGATGCATGGAGTTCCGGGCTTTGGTGTAGGCCTTGTGCTTATCCACCAGCTCTTTGGGGTAGTCCTGAAATATCAATATCCTGTAGCCGAGCCAAGATACAGGGCCTTTTATATGTGTTGCAGTTAAAATACTGTCTTTTTGGTGGTAGTTGAGAAAATGGGCCGAAAGGGGTCTGGTTATTTCCCCTGCCCTGGGCCTAGAGTTCTGTAGGCCCATTCAATATGCAGAGGGGGTTGCTCATGGGACTGTAGTATTTACGGCAGTGCAGCCTGTATGAAATCAGCTGCATAATTCTTCTCCGTGCCTTCTGGGAAACCTGGGAGCTGGAGGTTGTTTCTCCCGCTCCAGTTCTCGAGGCTGTCGACCTTTGCCATCAGTGTCTGGATTGTTCTGCTGTGGTCCTTATTCACCTCCATTATATCATGTAGTGCTGTCTCATGTGCTCCGATCTTCCACTCAGTTTGGAACAGACGGACCTCTACATTGTGTATGGCCACTGTGGTTTGATTTGTGGTGATGGTCACTTGATCCATTTTAAGGACTAGCTGCGCTAACATTGACGGTATGGTATGGGGATCCATGCCACCAGCCAACTCTGCCTCCATGCTTTACTTGGGTGCTGGGCCCAAGAGCTGAAGGGCTAAGTAGTTCCACTGCACTCGATCCGGCACAGGAGCTGAGGTGATCGAAACATGCCCTGGGTTCTTATCTCTTAGCACAGGTGACCAGATTAATTATTATGCTGCTTGTAATGGATACTGTAGGAGATATTACTTGGTGGGTTCAAGAGACTCCGAACTAGGCAACCATCTTAGATTGGAGCTAAGCCACATCCCCCCCCCCCCATTTGTTCATTTTTAGTAGAATTAGTGGTAAATGTGTATTTATTAACACCACTTTTTTCTGCAGATTATTTTGGCATGTTGCTTATTTTAGCTAGGGGATATGGAAACAACTTAATAGATATAATAAAATCCTTTCATCATGCATAGTGACAGCCATCCATAATGCCTTCCCTTCTGAAGATCATGCAGGATTCTGTTTTGCTTATGAAGAAGATGATCAGAATTGATGATGTCTCAGGCCGGCACGGTGGCACTGAGGGCTGAGGCGCTGGACGCCTTACGTTACACCACGCCGGCGACCCGTGTTCGGGAATGAGCATGGACCGCCAGGGGTCGGCTGGGGAAAAGAAGGATTAAGAGCCCAACGGCTGCTCTCCTTCTCTGGGGGGGGGTCAATCTGCAAGCTCCCACCACAATACCACCACCTGGGGGAGCTCGGGAGGTAGGTGCAGTAGAGGGAAGTAGCAGCATGGGTTCCGGGACAGACGGCAGAGGGGCAGAGCAGGAGGTGCATCTCATCATGCCCCCCTGCTCATTGCCCTCATAGCATGCCAGCGCTGGGGGAAGAGAAACAGAGGAAAATCACCCTCTCCTCACCTAGCTGACGACTCCTCATTGCGTGCCCTCAGATCATAGGGGCAGACTTCGCTGCACAGTGTCCGCAATCAATGGTCGGGGGGAGTAGGGGCTCCCTCCACCCTACCGTGGGATAATCCGGCAATCAAGGACATATGGACCAGGTGCTCTAGGGGCAGACTCCAGAGTGGGAAGAAGGACAGCGCAATAGAGGAAGTCCGACTGAGTAGTGAGAGGGGGTAGTAGGAGGGATAAATACTATGAAAAAAAAAAAAGAATTGATGATGTCTTAATTATCAGATTTGGCATGCAACATCCCTGCTGTCATAATGATTTTAATGTTTACAGTTACACTAGTTAAGGATGCTGTGTTCCAGTACTATGCACATATGATAGCTGTACATCGATATGTGTGAAATGCAGTTAACTGTTTATGAAATCTGTAGTGTGTGCGGCAGAAGTAATGTGTTGTTTGCGAAAGTGCTTATAAAACTGTCACACAAACAACACATTTGTAATTAATTATACTGTTCACCAGGACATGGTGCCACAAAATCATTAGTGCAAGGCTGGTGCAATTAGCAAAGCCAATCAGCCCAAACAAAAATGAAAATTATGTACTTATCATACTTGCTGATCTTCCAGAATATCTTTGCCATTTATTACCACTAAAGGGTCTGTGCCAGAGGCACTAGGACCTGACAGGAACAAAGTCATTTTCATTCTGCAGGTAGGAGAACTAAAGTCAGTGCTGGCACCACCCACGAGACAGAAGTACTGATGTGGTGCTTGTGGGCTGGTCAGTAAATGACACCAGTTCCCCCACCTTCCGCAGTTCTGTTTGTCAGGACAGAAACAAGTGGGAGAGAGAGAAAAAAAAAAAGAAAAGGGGGAACTAAGACAGGTTCCCAAAGGGATAGGAAAAGGCTATAGGATATTGTGACAGGGTCAGTTCCTGCCACTAATGTGTGGACCCAACTTTTTCTTTTCTTTATGGTTGTAACCCTGATTTTCCCTCTTCTAAGGCTATCCCTTTCTTTTCTCGGTGTGCGGGTGTGGAGGCAGGCCACCTCAATACTAACCCCTCCATACTCTCTTCCATAAATATTTCTCTTCCTTCTTTGGGGTCCGTTCAAAATCAAAAACCTATACTAGCAGTGTGAGACACAAAGGTGTTCAGGATCTAGTTTGTATGAAGACCTGATAAACAATATGTTAAGGCAGAATAAACTGCACAGAATCAAAAACCTGCAAGAGTATGCAAGCAGCATTCCCTTTCCCCTTTCTTTTTCTGTATCCTGTGCTGCATTGCTTGTTTGTTACATAAATAATAATGCTGGGTTTATAATGACAAAGGAGTTGCCTTGCTGTAAGCAGAATAGGGCATTAGTACAAAGTAAATGTCTGCTTTAATGCAGCTTCCTTGCAGTATTTAAAGAGTTACTCATTTCGTCTTTATCTCTTCCCTGAAGCAGAAAAAGGAGTGAGAAAGAGAGATTCCTGTTCCTGTAAGCTGTAAAAACAGCTTCTTTGGACTCTGAGTATGGAATCCTTGTTACAGTGCTGCCACGGTGCTGCATGACTGACAGCACGATCGCGAAGCCTTTACGATCGTGCGCAGTGCCATGTAGCGCTAGTTAAACTTTTTATTAATTTCCCTTCCTGGAAACTCTCCTGTGTAGGAGACACTCCTGGAGTATGAAAGTGCTGTGTTTTATAGCTCTGCCGCTTGGTGGGCAGCTTAAGCAGAGCCCCAAGTTTCCCTGCTGAAAAGTTAAAGTGTCAGCCATCGGCTTGCAATTTCAGCCGATGGCTTGACAAGCTTTCAGGGTCTCTCTGCCTTTTAGCTCTGCACTTCAGTCCAGCTTGCAGGAAAGCCTTTTGATAAACATTCCTTTCTGTATTTTATTTAAAATCAGGAAAATAGCAGCATAGCACTGAAAAAAGAGGCTGTATTAGGACAAGTAGCTTTGCCAGTGCTCAAAGTAAACACATTTACCAGAAGCAGACCTTATATGGTACAGAAAGCATTACCTTTCCTGGTTGTTTCCCTGTGCAGCACGAGTTGGGTCCTCTTGCTAGCATGTTAGGTCTGTCCTTCAGGACTCCTGGCAACATAATGAGAGCTCCTATAGGGAAGTAGCAGACCCATGTGGCCCTATTTTATAGCAAGCTGCTGTCAATCATTTTCAGGACCACATGAAAACCAAAGTAAAAGCTTTTGGAATGGGTATTTCTGTATCTTGGTTATCACAGTAGCTTGTGTTTTACCTTCAGTATTATATCTACTGTCTAAAGTCTATTTTAATTAAGGATTTAAATAAATTTTACAGTTGATGATGTGGCAGGTCACCTGACTCAGGTGGGTGGGGATAAATAGCACTACCTGAGCAGGTAACAGATCAGATAGGGTCAGTGCTTTCTGACCAGCAGTGAGAGAAGTTCTGTTTTGGAGAATCATTTACTTTCACTGTTTATACTCTAGTATTTTCTTTTGTATATTGTTTGTTTATTTACTGAGTGTCTGTTAAGAAAGACTTAATAAAGACAGTGGGTGCTATCTGAGGGAAGGTGTGCCATTGCTGGGCAGTATATTGCCTTTCCAAGGCACTTGTCTTTGAGGGACCTGATGAAGAGTATGAACTAATACTTGATTTTTTTTTTCTGTACAAAACATCATTTTATATGAAGAAATAAAATGATAAGTGCCAGCACAGCGCTTTTTAAGCACTAGAACTTCGAGTCTGCCTAGTTATTGTATCCTGTTATCCGAGCCCCATTCACAGATATAAAATCATAAAAGAGAATAAAACCTGTCAACCAACATAAAGAACTAAGAAGTAGACATAAGGGACAAAGTAGGGGATAAAACCTTTTATAGGTACATCAGAGAGCGTAGAAAGACAAAGGGAGGGATAGTGAGGCTGAATAGAATGAATGGTGGGTGGGCAGAGGGGGACAGTGAAAAAGCAGGGATACTGAACGAATATTTCTGCTCAATATTCACTAAAGAGGAGAGGGAAGTGACTAATCCAATTAACAGAAGCACTCTTGATAGGGGGGTCGATCCCAGCCCTTGCACAGAAGAAAGAGTTCTGCAAGAACTCCTAAAATTGAAGGTGGACAAAGCAATGGGGCCTGATGGAATTCACCCCAGAATTCTAAAAGAATTAAAGGGGGGAACTAGTGAAACCACTGACTACTCTTTCTAATAAATCATGGGAGGATAGTGTGGTACCCGAGGACTGGAGGAAGGCAGATGTGATTCCCTTTCACGAAAGTGGGACCAAGACAGAGGCAGGAAACTACAGACCTGTCAGTTTGACCTCTGTGGTAGGGAAAGTGATGGAGTCACTTCTGAAGGAAAGAATAGTTGAGTACCTAGAGGTCAGTGGGGCACAGGACCCAAGGCAGCATGGGTTCACAGTGGGGAGATCATGTCAGACGAATCTAATAGATTTGACTGGGTGACCAAAGTAGTAGACCAGGGAGGGGCTGTGGACATGGCCTACCTAGACTTTAGCAAGGCATTTGACACAGTCCCACACAAAAGATTAATAGTCAAATTAACCAGCCTGGGATTGGGTCCCAGGGTGGTAGCCTGGGTAAAACACTGGCTGGACAACAGGACACAGAAGGTAATTGTAAATGGAGTCCACTCTGAAGAAAGAGGGGTTACTAGTGGGGTACCGCAGGGTTCAGTACTGGGTCCAGTCCTTTTTAATGTCTTTATAAGTGACATTGCAGAGGGACTAGAAGGAAAAGTATGCCTCTTTGCAGATGACACAAAGATCTGCAACAGGGTTGACACATAAGGAGGCGTGGAAAGGATGAGAAGGGACTTGGCAAGATTGGAGGAATGGTCAGAAGTATGGCAGCTAGGATTCAATGCAAAGAAGTGCAAAATAATGCACCTGGGAAACAAGAACCCAGGGAAGATTACACAATGGGGAGGTAGTAACAACAACAAAAGGAAAGGGACCTGGGGTAATAATATCAGATGACCTTAAGGTTAGTAACAATGTGAGAATGCAGTAGGGAGGGCTGGGAGTATACTGGGATGCACAGGGAGAGGCATCACCAGAAGAAAACAGGAAGTTGTTATCCCTCTGTACAGACAGTTGGTGAGACCTCATCTGGAGTACTGCTTCCAGTTCTGGAGAATCCATCTCCGCAAGGACATACACAGGATAGAGGCAGTCCAGAGGATGGCAACTAAAATGGTGCAGGGTCTGCAAGAGAAGCCGTATGAGGAGACACTAAAGGAGCTTAATATGTATACCCTTGAGGAAAGAAGGGAGAAGGGGGACATGATAGAAACTTTTAAGTACCTCAGTGGAATCAACAAAGTCCAAGAGGGTAGCATCTTTCAGAAAAAGAGACGCAAGAACAAGGGACACAACTTAAAGACGGGGGCAGTTCCGGGGCAATGTGAGGAAGTATTTTTCACAGAGAGCATAGTGGATGCATGGAACAGCCTTCCTGAGGAGGTTGTGGGGTCTAAAACTGTGGGAGAATTCAAGAATGCATGGGACAGACATAAGGCAATTCTTGTGGGGGGTAGGAAGAAATAGGCTGTTGGTTAACTAGGATCTGAGGCCTATCCTGTAGGTAGGGAAATGGACAAATTAGGTGGGCCAAGCGGTCCTTATCTGCCGTCAAAGTCTATGTTTCTATGTGAAAAATAGCACCAGAGCCTAGAAGCCATCTGATTGATGGAGGCAAGGGCAGTAGCCCTTGTTAAAGATTCCAGGAGGCTAACAAAGAGTAGAGGTTATAGTAGGAAGATTGGATAAACAGTCGTGCCATGGTACAAGTACAGCAGAAGAAAGTAAAGAAAAGAGAAAGCGGTCCTCTTGCCACTCCCCTAACAGTAGAAGAGTCTGAAAAAAAATGCTCTCCATGTCCTACCCTCAGGACAACAGTCTTGGCAGCTACAAAGGTTAAGCAGTTAGGCTAAACCTAAAGGCAATTAATAATATATTGCACAACCCATAGGGTGGAGAGTGGAGGGTAAACCTGTCAGCTAGCAGGTAAGTAGCTCAGGGATAGACATAAGAAGGAGGAGGATGGGAGAGAGAGAAAAATAAAAATTCAGAGGGAGAGAAAAATCTCCCCTCCTTCCTTTTTTTTGGTTTTAGCTTCCATGCTAAATATGTTTCCCCTTTTTTTGGTGGAAAGGGACTGGATCCCCAAAATGTGATGTTATTCCTCCTTCCCCCACACCATATTTTTTATTTTTTTTTAAGAAAAACATAAGATGGGGGAGCCCTTTCTAGAGCAGAGAAAAAAAAAACTGAATCTAGTAAGGGAGTGGAAAAGAACAGGGGGGTGAGCTGCCCAGGGGCCCTGGCTCCCAACTGGGTGGGGGATGGTGGCTGGGTGTAGTAATAAATGCTGACAATATTCTGGAAGATCACGAATTATGGTGAGTATGTAATTTTCATATCTTCCAAGAATCAGTCCTCAACATTTATTCCCACTAACAGGTCACAATACCAAGCTGACCACCCAAGCAGGGTGGTGCTGCCTGACCCTGAGGGAAATGGTTGTTCCCCTCAGCCCTCTGTGGGGGATATCCATATAAGGGCAGGGACCCAAGACTGGTCAGGAATAGGCCTAGGCTCCCGTGGTCTGGAAGCAGGAAGGCACCCCGATAGCTCATGCTTGACCCTGCGGGAGAAGTAGTGAGTCCTCTGTAAACATGAGCTGAGCACCCTATGCCTGGCCAGGGGTACCAGCCTTGAAAGGTGAAGCCATGCTGTCCGTCGAATGTAGACTGCAGTTCCCACCAACTGGAAGCAACCTCGTTGGTGTCACAGGATGCCCTAGCTTGGTACTTTGCCAGCTCCAGGCCCAGGGCAGAAAGGCCAATGTCCTGTCTGGTTGCCTCACAGTCTGACACTGATGCTAGTAGCTGACCTAGTGTCATCCACAGACACCTGTCATAGGCAGCCTGATGGGCTTGATGTGTGCAGAAGCACATCATGGTGCATGCCATTGAAAAAACTCATCTGCCGTAGACATCAAGCTCTGTGAACTCAGAGTCAGGGTAGCAGTCATGCACAGGGCACCTATGCCTGGGGGGAGCAGAATCTCAGAAGAGGGCTGTGGCATGGCACCTGGAGATTCCACAGGAGGACAATGCCTGTGCTGGATGACCCTCAGGGCTGGAGAAGGAGCACAGGGATGGAGCCAGACATTCATGGATGCCTCCATTAAAGGCCAAGGCCACTGAGGGATGAGTGTAGTGTCTCTGCTATATGCATCAAGGAATGACAGCACCAGGATAGCAGGATTTCGACTAGAAAAATGTCACAGGCAGAGCTCCTGCACCATCTCCCCACAGAACTGCTGGTACTGAGTGTACTCAGTGTTGAAGGAAAGATTAACAGAGATGTCCTCTTCCTCAGAGGAGGAAGTGGGAGAAGATGAGGAGCTGGTGTCAGGAGCTGGAGGTGCGGGGAGTTCAGGCCAGAAAATGGCCTAGCTTACCCTATGGTGGTACTGGGAAAAGGCACCAGCCATTGTCCTGAACTGTTCCCTGGATGGGGCCCAAGAGGACCCAGAATGCCTGGATGAGGAGGAGGAGGAGAGAGCAGAGGAGGGTCATGCAAGGCCAGGTCCTCTGCCAGGAAAGCAGGAATGCTCAGAGGACCTCTACTGAGGGTAGAAGGAGCCTGGCAAGCTTGCCTATCTATGAATGGCCAATAGCTGTAGAACGGTCAGGACGGTGCACTTGGTGGGATCCCCCACATGGGCAGAGTGGAGCTGTTCAGGTCCCACTGGGTGTCCCTGATCCCCACCAATGACAGGACCAGATGATTCCAGAGAAAAGGAGGGGTCTGAACTGGCACTGCAACTCCTGTCAGAGCTTCCACCTACTCTAGGCAAGGAGTGAGACACCAACCTAGACTCCAAAGTCCTCATCTCAAAATAACTGTCCCAGCCCCTTGGGTCAGACTCGGACTCCAGGCTAGAGTCCCCTGGAGTAGGGGTACTGGAAACAATGCTGTGAGTGGCACTGACTCCCTCCCCAGCACTACAAATGGCACCAAGGATAGGAGCGGCATCAGGAATGGCACCAGGACCTGAACCAGCACCGTTAAGGGTCTTGGCTCCTACCCTGGCACTACTGACAAATGATGCAACCTGAAGAGCCTCGACCACAACCTAGGCCCAGAACTAGGCCCAGGAAGGCACCCTTCATCACTCAACAAGCCCGAGGCCCTCCCCGATATCCTCACCTCACCAGTCATCCGACTGCTCAGGGGAAGATAGTCAGAGTACCTGAAGAGGTCAAAAAAGATCATCTCCAGAGGCCTTCCCTCTCCTGGCACCATGAATGGTGCTGGGACAGGACCCAGCCTTTGGATCGGCACCCCCCACTCACTGATACTGGCCTGAGTATCAAGGGAAAAGGTGGTGTGGGGCCATAATGCCATAGTGCCCACTGGTACAGGCCCAGCGCATAGCTTCAACCTCACCACTGGAGGCGTCCACTGCCCCAAAGAGATGGACTGAGAGGGCTGCTCAGCCAGCCTCAGAGGGGAAAACGACTGTCCACCAGACCCCTCCCCGAAGTCCTCCAATGTCTCAGCAGGGTGAGCATGAGGAGAGGCCTGGGTCTTCCTCAGTATGTAGAGTACTGGTAACTGGCTCAGGGAAACAGCCCAGGGATCTTACCTTGGCATCCCTTGGTGTGATGCCTGCTTTCACAAGTGGGGGCCTGCAACCCCACTTAAGTGCATGGATCTGGAGGGTGTGGTAGTCTAAGGACAAGTAGGCATTGCACCAGTCCATCATGTGTTTGCTGCCAAGGCAGGTCCAACAGACATCATGTCAGTCCCAGATGGCAATGTGACCCCTGCAGGAATGCAGACACAAAGGGAAGCCATCCTTGCTCTGCTTCTTCTTCTAAGGTTTTTTCCTAGGCTCCTCAGAAGTGGACATGGCGCCCTTTGGAAAATAACAAAAAGAAAGAAAGTAAAGATTCAATGCCAAACAAGACAGAAAAAACAAAATAAAAAAGTTGGTACTGAGAATGAACATGGTGGCAAGGTATGGCGTTGAACAGACAGTGGCAAACCAAGGAAGGAATGTGATACAGTTAACAATGACTTGAAGCACTCCCACAATGTGCACTCTACAACGGGCCAAAAACAGAACTTATGATTGTCACAATGTTGAAGTGACACATTATTCCTACTAATGGGTCTGTGCCAGAGGCACTAGAATCCCATGGGAGTTCTATGTTAAGTAGGGGATAGAGGCTACATCCTGCAAAATGAGCCTTAGAGAAGGAGGGGAATCCCAGTGTGTTCAGCTAACTATATCCTCTGGAAAGAAAATCTAGGTCGGGGTGGTATACAGACCTCCGAACCAAGTGGAGGACAAGGAGAAGGAACTTTTGGAGGAAATGAAAGAAATTTCACTAAAAGGAGAACTAGTGGTAGTGGAGAACGTTAACATGCCAGATGTGGACTGGGGCATCCCGGTGGCTAGATCATCAAGGAGTCAATTGGTGGTAGAAGCCTTGTAGGATTGCTTTCTCACACAGTTAGTCACCGATCCTACTATGCAGAACAACCTCTTGGATGTGGTCATCACTAACTCAGAAAAAACTCAGGCTGTGAGAGTCGGGGAGCACCTGGCAAACAATGACCACAATTCGGTTTGGTTTAAAATAGCCCTAAAGGATATCAAATCCCAGTCAAGGGCAGAAGTCCCAAAATTTCAGATGGGCAAATTTGATAAAATGAGGGAAGTAGTAAAAGAAAAACTAATGAAGATTCACCAACATTTTGTAGTAGAAGGCATCTGGGGAATGATTAAATAAACCATCACAGAGGCCGCAAGGACAGTGACCAAAAGAAACAGACACAAATGTCCCATTTGGTTCACAAGTCATATTAGTACAGCCATTAGGGTCAAGTGGGAAGCATTCTGCAACTTCAAAGGTAAGCCAGGTAATGATCTATGGGAGGAATACATACTAAAGAATAAGGAGACTAAGTCAGTAGGGAGACAAGCAAAGGCGGAACTGAGGAACTTCAGATAGCTAAACGTGTCAGGGAGGGGAACAAACAGTTTTTCAGATATTTGCAAGAAAAGAGAAAGAAGGGTGGAGAGTAGTTAAAATCAGGGATGGGAATAGGATAGTGGAAGAGAACAGGCAGAAGGTCACCGTTTTGAACAAATACTTCTGTTCAGTGTTCCCCAAAGAACACAGTGGCCCAATGCTGGAATGCAGCATTACAGCACATGGTAGGGGAGTGCCAAAAATGGAAACACCAATTATTGTGACAGGCAGGGTTAGAGAGATGCTTGAGCATTTAAAGATCAATAAATCTCCTGGTCCAGATGGAATACATCCTACAGACACCTTAGCACACCTGTTTAATCATTCTCTCCAGATGGAAGCCATACTTAATGACTGGAAATGAGCCAATGTGGTTCCTCTACATAAGGGTGGCAGCAAGGAAGAGGCTGGTAACTAAAGGCTGGTCAGCCTCACATTAGTGTTAGGAAGGCAAATGGAGGGGCCCTAATTAAACAAGACCTAGTAGACTACTTGAATAAGCATGGCCTACAGGATGACAAACAACATGGTTTCATTACAGGCAGGTTGTGCCAGACAAACCTGATTACTTTCTTTTATTGGGTATCCAGGGAAGTGGATAGTGGCCGGCCAGTGGATCTCCTTTATTTTGAGTTCAGAAAAGTCTTTGATTCAGTACCACACAAACACTTGCTGAAGAAGAAGCTAGAGGATCTGGGCATAGCAAGCTGTATTGTTAAGTGGGTAGGAAACTGGTTGAACGGAAGGAGGCAAAGGGTGGTGGTCAATGGGGAGATGCCACACCAGCACTTGGGATAAATCCCAATACTGACACTGTAGTGCAGCATGAGGGGGGGTGCTGCACTCCTGAGGTGCCGTCTTTTGGATGAGACATTAAACTGAGGTCCCATCTGCCTGTTCTGGTGGTAGTTCAGGTGGATGTTAAAGATCTCGAAAAAGAGTAGGGGAATTTTTTATTTATACAACAATAGAGAAAGCAAAACAAATATAAAAGACAAAGCAATACACCATTAAACCAGCATAATATCACACATCATATAAAGCTTATAAAAACCCCTCCTACAAACTACCTCCACCCTCTCTCACCCCCAATCAAGCTCTAACCCCTACTCAGACTTCCTACAGATAGTCCAAATGCCTTGCATAAAACATATTCTGTCAGACCTCCTCTTGTAAAAATAAAAAGTAATCTCTTGAAATCCATTATGCAGAACTATCAAACGTTCTCCCAGGAAATCCTCTCCACCAGGTATCCATCACTGGAGCCGGTAAACTGGATTTCTCTTTATAATATACCTGAGAAAATTCCCTAGAGATGTTGTCTACTAAACCCATCACAGGAATATACATATGCTGCAAAACATAACAGAATCTAATCTGCCAGATACACCATTTCAGTACTGCACAGAGTGCACGCAATGTGCCTGGATAGAAAACTTTCCAATCCTGGCCAAAAAACCCATACACCAAAACCCCATAAGACATATAAGCTATTGACCTGCATCCCCATTTTCTGGCTAGTACATCCCACAAAGTCCATACATACGGGCATTCAAAAGACAGGTGCTGTATGGATTCCACTTGCATTATGCACGTCTCCCTACAAAAAAATCTTTCTTCCAGCAGTTTATGAAACTGGTTTCCCTTCACATTCAGTTTATTATGGCAACACAACCACAACGAGTCCCACACTTTAGGTAGGACTCTTGGGTCGTTGAGTTGGCTAATTAAACATTTCTCATCAATACCTGGCAGACAGGAAAAACAAGGAAATGTTAGAAAAAAATCTATTTAATAATTGATCATACATCGCTTTCCTATGAGAACTACGACAATCAGCCAGCTGTATTTTCCAGGATCTGACTTTCCTAAAAAAATCAACAAGATACCTGGAGGAATCTGTCGGAATGTTTTTAAACACACCCCATGTCGGAGCTTCCCATTTTGTCAAAAAATAAGCACTCCTGGCATCCAAATTCAAGGCCCAAGTGTGCCATTGATTCTGCAGAATAGGTACCAGATTGGAATATAAAAAAAAATTAAAGAAAAGCAGTACAGGGTTCATCATATTAAGACCTCCTTTTTTGATAGGCCAACAAGTGACAGCCCGCTTGACAGGGTTCAGGCAGCTACCCCATAATAACTGAAAGAACAAACTATACATTCTTGTATCCAACATCGATGGGAGAGGAAACACATAACATATATTTAGAAATATAGGAACTATAAAGGTTTTTAACATATGAATCCTCTTTAACCGAGGTATCAGATATGCCTTCCATCGTAATACCTTTTCCTCCACTTCCCCCAGCGCCTCAACCCAATTAGACACATCAGGGTCCTGTCCTCCAAATCTCACTCCTAAACATTTCAAGAGGTCCATCATGAATCCCAGTCCCCTCAATGTCCTCTACCTGCAATTCAGGGTGGACCCTTATAGCTACCCCTGTACTCTTTTGTGTATTAATGAAAGAGACAGAAATCTCTGTAAATTCATGTATAATATGCATAGCTTGAGAATCTGACACAGAATCAACCACAGCCAAGCATATATTGTCAGCATAAGCTATCACACTGGGAAAGTAGCCATCCACTATATTTATCATATGCCTGATGGAAGGCTCCTCATTCAACCCCCTCAATAAAGGATCTATAGCGAAAACATACCATAAGGGGCTCAATGGGCACCCCTGCCTGACCCCCCATTTCAAAGCAATATGTGAGGCAATTTTATCATTCACCAAAGGACTAACAGAGGCATTAGCATACAGGAGACGTATCCAGTCAATAAAAGGAGTCGGAATCCCAAACCATTTTAATACATCTAACAGATAACTATGAGACACCCTATCAAACACCTGAGATTGGTCAAGACACAGCAGATATCCACCGGAAGTGGAAGAATCAAATATTTCTCTAATAAGCTGAAGATTATCTATCATAGTATTTGTAGGAATTGCACACGTTTGTTTGGGGGAAATAAGTGATGCAGCAACATGATCCAATCTGTTTCACAAAATTTTAGTTAAAATCTTCCAATCACTATTCAACAAACTAATCAGCCTCTAATTTGTAATGTCAGTTTTGTCACCTTTTTAATATAAATATACCAGTAGGCTATCCGACAGTGCTGCAGGGCTGGGACACTGTCCCTCAAGAATCGCATTAAACACCATGGTTAAAAACTGTATCAGGACATCAACAGATTTTTTATAAACCGCAGGACTCAAAAGTGGTGCAGAGCCTCTGTTCAAAAAGGAAGTTAAAGGCTGAGCCTCACTCACAGGGGAACCAAACAAAGTTCTAGTGTGTTCGACCACTATCTGCATGATATCCCTATTCTCAGTCAAACATTCCCCTCTATTATTTTTTAAATATGCCATATAAGATTTCTCCACCCTCTGAAAACAGGCATTATATGGGTTAATATTTTGTGCCTTACCCTGGGTACCATATTTTTGCTCTAAAAACAGAGAATGCGTCCTGTCATACTGAAATTGACACATCTCCTTTATCCGAGAAATCTGGCCGGTATAATCCAGGCCATATTCAGCCTTCAGGGAAAGTCATTTTTGTAATTGACCCCTTTGTTCTAAGTATGTCAAATATTTAGTCCAATTAGTAATTTTGACAAAGTGTTTACAAAACTTCTTAATCTCCAAATTTGTACCCTGCCACCATAATAGAAGATTATCATATAACTCAAATACAGACAATTTATCCCCCAAAACCTCTTGAAGGTCCTTCCACTCAGATGCCTCCTGTAAAATCTGAGTATTCATCTTCTAGAACATGCATGATCCTGGTTTATTCTTCGGGAAACCCAACTGTATTTTCACTAAACAGTGGTCAGAGGTTTCAATAGGTATAACCAAATACTCCCTGCACCTAGACCATTCAGATAAAAAAGAAAATCTATGCAAGTTGAAAGCCTCCCCTTAAGGAAGGTGTGTAAAGGTGGTGATGCCCCAAAAGAAGCACAGTCTGTCAATCTAGCAATATCCAAAATAAAATGTAAAAAGTTAGAATCACTATACATTTTATTCGTAACCCTGTTTTATCTGATAAGGACAGTATACAATTAAGTTGCCTCCAAATACTGTCTTAGTGGTATGTAAATAAGGCTGGATGGCTCTAAGAACCTCAATTTGCTTAGTTTTAGTGTGAGGACTACATACATTAATCAATCTCCATTCTTGATTATTAAAGACAATATCCAACAACAAAACCCTTCCCTGTATTAAATCCACCAGCTTTGTGACCGTAATATCACCAGTATTAAATAGAATCCCTATCCCTGCGTAGGTTTCCTCCCCCAGTGACCAAAATGAGGGACCAGTAAACCACTCTTTAGAAGCCTGTTGGGTTTCCCTAAGCGTATATAGGTGGGTATCCTGTAGAAAAATGATATGCATGTTAAAGATGCATAAAATTGAAAAGGTAGTGTTCCTCCATTTTTTAATTTTTATACTGTTAACGTTCAGAGTTCCACAGGAAAAATCCACCGCCATTTACGTAGTAAAAGGGAGAAACATCTTAAACACCTGGGGATCCTTTGCGATTCTTAGGCCCTGGACATCTTTTTTTAGATATCTTTTTGGTCGAGGACCTCGAATCGCTCGATACCAGGTCTGTATCTGTAAGAGGCTCGTGCTGAAAGGACGCCACAGAAGAGGCATTGGAATCATCCTCCATGTCCGCCCATTGTTTCCTTTTTGCCAAGGGAGTATATCTAATTCTGGTGGGCAAAGGAGGATCAGAATCCATCCCCTTCTCAGCAACCTTTTTTGCAGACCAGCTTCTGGTGCATCTCTTAGTTGTCCTTTTTTCCATTCACCTTCCTCCAGTGGGGACACTGAAGGAACCATATCCTGATGACAGCCAGAACTGGTGAATGCCAAGTTCCCCTGTGGAGCCAAAGGACTGGATGGCACCATCAAGGGTACTGGCTCCTGTAGTGAGTCATTCTGTAGTATATCCACCTCTCCTATTTCCTCAGATGGCAATGTAGGAACACCAGGACCCAGCTCCTGTACATTCTGCTCCAGCTGTACAGTGGAGACACCGCCTATGGCAATCTGTTGTAGGCTCTCCTGTGGTCTAGATGATGCTGAAGGTCTGGCAGATGCTTGCTGCTGGGCTCTTGTGACCACATCCTCCTGGGCATCCTGGGCTGAGTAGGATTATTATGAGACACCCAGGGGCAAGTTCTATACATATGGGTATGATCATCACATAAGTTACAGTACATTGGGTTGGGGCAGTTGATACTTAAATGACCAACCTCATCGCATAAAGAACATTTGAGTCTATCACAGGTGTTACTCAGATGAGTACAGGCCCCACACCAGAAGCAAGATTTTGGTCGGCCTGCATAAAACACAAAGCCCCGATCCCTCCCTATAAAAAAAAACAACAGCTAGGCAAATGTTGTATGACCCCATTCACCACGGCAAGCCGGATTCAGATTTGCCAACCCCCTGTCCAAAATTGTTCTGAATCTATGATCAGTTCTAGTGAACCTAAGAGGGTACATTTTGTTTGCAACCATCTAGATATATCAGAGACTGCCACACCCTCATTCTTAAACAGTACTGTTATTGTTCTAAAAACAGGCTTGGTTAAGGGGATAGCAATGAATGCAAACCATAAAGGTTTATATTTCACTTGCAGGTATTTCCGCCAGAAAGAATCCAGCCCGGCTGCTGTTTTGAAGCTCAAATTGAAGTTCGGATCCCCTGAAGTATGTATGCGGGCACAGATGTCTACTTAAGCAAAATCTAGACTTTCTTTAATTAAAGCTTTTCCAACATAAATGCGGTCAGGAAAGACCTCTAATCCCCCTCGATACCTTAGGCGGGCTGCATTTTGTCATTTTGCCTGTTCCTGTGGAGAATGAAAAAGGCCTGCATATGTACAGCCTTGAGGCCTGGAATTCAGCCCTGCAGTATTGCATTCATCTGGACCTGTACTCGAAGTAGAAGCGCCTGGGTGAAACTCATCCCGGGGGATAGGGGCCGCATCCTCTGTGTGGTCTGCATCGCCCAGCAGTAGCCCAACAGTCTGTGTCTCACACCCACCATCTGGAATCTCTGTATGTAAAGGTAAAAACAGGATTTTGAGTCAATTGTAATTCAGAAGAGACTGCCAAAGGATCATGCTGAACTTCCTCTGCCCCCAGACTATCGGTTGGCTGTCTTTGCCAAGTTTGTTCGGTAGGGGATTTAACCCATCCAGCCCCATGTAAAGCTTCTGCGATAGTTACACCAATAGCAGAAAGTTCTGCATCACTTTCTGGTAGTGGGAAGGATGAACCCACCCCCAGCTTGCATTGTATAGTACTGTGAATCTCCCCATTCTCCGTTTTCTCATCTGGGGTCATTTGGGGTTTACCCTGATGAACTGCGACAGCCATAATGCTTCCTTCCATATCACAAATCTCGATGCCATCATTCTCAGTGTCTAAAACCACATTTGTGCATGGTTGCCCCGAACTAGAACACAGGCCCTTCTGCACTTCCGATTAAGGAAACAGTTCTGCTATATTAACCATGCTCGAAACAAGAGTATTAGGGAGTACAGTACCAGAGTCCATAGGCAAAGCTTCTTCCAGACGGCATTCCATTCCACCACTCACTCCCGCTAAAACATTATCCATGGCACTGGAGTTTAAACTCGACCGCTCTCCACAGCTCACTATACTTGGATCTGTAGTAGTATCCTTCTGCTCCAGAAGATACAGCAAATATTCTCTCTGTATGGAGAATTCTTGTTCCATACGAACAGGGATATTCTGAATGA
This sequence comes from Neoceratodus forsteri, assembly GCA_016271365.2. NCBI lineage: Eukaryota > Metazoa > Chordata > Ceratodontiformes > Ceratodontidae > Neoceratodus > Neoceratodus forsteri. The sequence continues at coordinate 1,096,713,826 of CM057454.1, read as the reverse complement.
CAACAACCGACGGTATGCAAATATGCCGAGCATGTTTCGTAGCAACTTTCGGAGATACAATGCCCGCTGCAGACACCGACACATCAACTTCCATCTGGTTCTCCTCGTGAGGCACCCCAGTAGCTTCAGATTCCTGGGTGGGGAGAGAAGCGCTCTCCCCCCCTGGATGCTATGTCCCTTCATCCTCCTTCTCCTCCTGCACCAGCAGCAATTCTGAGACGGAAGTCATCAGCACCCCCTTCCAAGAGTAGGGGAATTTTTTATTGTAACAATATCAAAAGAAACAGAAATACAAATACAGTAGCATAAATTGCATTGGGGAAAAAACATACAAATCAAAAAGAAAACAGTGTTAAATCACACAGAAAAAACAAAAGATAATAATATTAAATATTGTCAACAGGCCTAGATATATCATGAAGTCTATCAATATAATCTACTTACACTTAATAAATACTGAAAACCCTTTCCACCAATTTGAAACCTTTTTGGATGAATAAACCCCTAAATCAGAGAAATACACTTTTTCCCATAGCTGGGCGTATAAGAATCTCTACTGTCTCATAAGGCCACAGTCTTTGATATAAGACCCACTGCCATCTAGCCTGCTAGAGATAAAATTTCAAACAAAAAAAAAAATCTATCTCTATGGTAATGATTTTCTAAATTACCAAACTGCCCCAAAACCAGATTATCATAGTGTAGAGACCTTAACCACCCCATTTTCCATTTAATAGCAAGGTAGTTCCAAAGGGATTCTGCATAAGAACATTGGAACAAAACATGGTCCATAGTTTCTTTGAGATTGATGCACTGCTCATAAGGACAATTCCTTTCTATTTTTGCTTTGTACTTTGCATTTCCTCTTATGTTAATCCTGCCATAAACAGCCAACAAAAGAAATTCCCACATTTGGGCAGGGATTCTCTTATTGGTCAATTGCAATGAGACTCCTGAATTTTTGGGAGGAAGGACAATTTTTAACACATGGTTCAGCTGGGTAAATGGAAGCCATTACTGATTTATACAGCTGTGGTCCTGAGTTCCTAATAACTTGTTGTACCGTTAAACCCCATTTATACAGTTTTTGGGCCACAGGCATAAACCAATGTGGAATTTGAAGATTACCAGCTAATTTAGGAGAAATAGTCTGCCATTTGGAAAAATAACTAGAAAAGTAAATTTTAGTCCAGTAAGAATATAGTGTGTCTCCAGGGATCAGGCCATTTTTCAGTGACTGCGAGAAGAACAAGGTGTGGAAAAATACCACTGGGTCAATCATGCCTAGTCCCCCCTTTTTCTTTAGGTAGATAGGTATATTGCTGTTTAATGGGGTTCAGTCTATTTCCCCATAGCATCTGAAAAAAGAGGCTATATATTTTAGTTTCCATTTGTGTGGGGAGCGGAAAAATCATGGCCATATAAAGGATCATGCGAATGATAAATTGTTTCATAATTTGTATACGTTTAAATTTAGTCATCCTCCAGTGCCTCCATCTTTGAACCTTAAGTTCTACTTTAGCCAAAGTGGACTCCCAATTAAAAGAGGGGATATTCTGTGCTCCAAAGTAAATACCTAAAAGTTTTAAAGGGTCTGAGGAAATGAATATCCCATCGATAGTTACAGAAGCAGGACAGTGAGCCAAGGAACAGACCTTTACTTTTTGTTCTATTTAATTGTGCATTAGAAAAGTAGGAGTAAACACTCATTAGGTCTAAAAAAAGAGGCACGTGTAAAATCGGAAAAAAAAATAAACAAATATCATCTGCATAATCATGTATATGAAATCTATGTGTACCATCCGGTCCTGATATCCCCAGCCATCTAGGATCATCCGTCAAAAGAACAAAGGGATCAAGAGTGAAAATATATAGAAGAGGACTGAGGGGACATCCTTGCTGTACTCCTGTTTTTATGGAATACCCTTCTGTGACCTGATTTCTGATTACAGGGTGAACAATTGCATCATGATATAATGATTTAAGCCATTGTATTACTGGTGATGGAACTCCATACTTTTCTAAGGTTACAAAATGAAATGGGTGGTAGACCCTATCAAAGGCCTTGTACTGATCTACAGAAATGATACATCCTTTATCCCCGTTTTACGAAACATAATCAATAAGGTCCCTTATTATTATTAAAGCCTGCTGAATCTTTCAATTGGGCAAACCACAACACTGTAGAGGGGATAAAACCAGATTTGCAAATTGCTTTGTCCTATTGTTCATAATGACAGCTAGTATTTTATAATCAGAGTTTAAAAGCATAATTGGTCTCCAATTACTAATAGAAGCATTATCTCCAGATTTAAAAAGAAAAATTAAGAGACCCTCTGTAAACCAAATGGGAGTTAAGTAGGTAGACATAAAAAAAAAAAAAATATCTCCTAACATAGTGACAGAGGTTTTGAAAAGGATTTATAAAATTAATTTGTCAAGCCATCCGGACCAGGTGATGTGCCATTCTTCAAAGTTTTGATTGCATGTTCAATTTCTAAAGCAGTAATAGGTTTTGTCAAATTGGATTTGTCATCCGAGGGAGGTGAAACAGATCTTATTCAAGAATTGCCTAATGACATCCTCTGAGGGAGGGTCCAAAGGAGTATGGGAAGAACTTAATTATTTTATGACTCCATTCAGTGTCTCTATAGAAGTCACCAAATTACCTTCCTTCTTAAATAGGGATTCTAAAAGGGTGACATCCTTAAACTTTCTGAAAGCTTCGTAAGGATCCCCTTGAGGAGACTTCTTAGTTCCATTATGAAGCAAAGCATTCATAGTCTGTGCTCTGTCATACTGAGATTTGGTCATTTCTGTTTTCAGTAAATTGATTTGGATTGTGTAATCAAATTTGGAAGTGTTAGCTATAGAGCACAAATTCTGAAGCTGTTGTCTTAATTTTAAGTACCATAGAAATTTAGTGTTTTCCTTATTTCTTCCATGATTCAAAAAAAAATGTCTTAAAATCTGCTTTGGAATCAGCCCAACAATCTCCCAAGTCAAAATTAATGGATAAACGAGACTTCAATATATTTATTTGATTAATTATCCAAGGATCCGACAAGATGGAAGAATTTAATTTCCACCTAGGCCTTACACATGGATGGTCTGGAACACTTAGGAAAGAACAGAGTAATAATAGATGGTCTGAAAAATCAGTAAATATAGTTCTGAATTGGAAAGATGGTAGGGATTTAGAAATAAACATATGATCTATGGTAGAGGTAAATTTGTTTCTACGAAATGTGAACTTAGGTTCAGAAATCTGATAATTATTACAATGTAAAAGATCTGCCGCATCAACCAATTTCCGCAATGCATCTGATTCGCAATACACATTTTTCCCCTTGGGGTGTTGTGCCACCAAAAGAGGACTGTATACTGCAATTAAAGTCTCCACATAAAAAAAACTTTATATGAGGTGAGCAAAAGAGGTCTTATACTGTCAAACCAGGCCACTCGTTCAGATTTGATCTGTGAACCATATACATTACTTAATCTACAGTGCATTTTTTCCATAACCCATCTAGAATTAATACTCTTCCTGGGACTAAGTCCATCAATCTAATGAGATTAAAGTCAAATGAATTAAATAAAAACCCTATACCACCAGCTGTTGCCATTCCAGATGACCAATAAGGAGGTCCCCGAACCCACTCCCTTTGGAAAAACCTTGTTTGGTCACTGATGTACATCCAGGACTCTTTTAAAAAAACAAATGTCAATAGCTGCACTATGAACATGGTTATAAACAACAGATGTCCTTCTGGAATTAAGAAGGCTATGTGCATTCAATGAGCCTACACTGAAAGGGGCCATGCAGGTACTTTAGCAAAAACTAGCTCAAGGCTCTTTTTTCCTTCTTTTCTTTTTCTTCCCGTTATATTCGGACTGGCGCTGTATTACAGTGCTGTTTTCAGTCTTTGTAGATTGGTAGTCTGAATCTCCTAGATCCATCTCAGAGTCCCCCCACTGGGTCGCTAAGACTGAAAAGAGGTTTTTAGAGTCTGTGTCTACGGGAGGCAGGACCGGGTCTATTTTCATATTCCTAGTGATCTTCTCACTGGTACCGGGGTATCAGGTACTTGACTGAAGGAGATATGAATTTCTTCCATAGGGTCCGTATAACATACTGGCAGTAAGGGGTCTGGAGGTAATTTCCATGGGTAGGCAGGGGTTGGGGGGTGCAGGTTCCTCCTGTGTTTTAACGTGAGGATGCTGAGAGGAAGAAGGTGGGGACAATGGCTTTTCCAATGGATCTAAGATTGTTTGGCCAGGGACTAAGGAAGTAGAATGTTGGGGGGATACAGAATCCTGTGCTTTCTGTATAAGGAGATCCAGACTTAAAAAAGTAACCTTGTTCTTAGCCACCCAAGAACATCCAGAGAAAACATGACCGGTATCTTCACAAAGGTCACACCTTGTAAGGTTTGCACACTGGAAAGCAATATGCCCAATCTCCCCCCAGTTATCACACCTAGGCCTAACACAGGAACTGGAAAGATGTGTTCTAGATCCACATTTGTAACAGGCCTGTGGCTGGCGAGCATAAAAACCAAAACCTCTATCTCGACCTAAATAGGAAGGAATTAGGGATGTGTTCAATACCAGACTCAGTTTGCCAAAGCTTTACTTTATAACGCCATTCCCCAGTCCAAAACACTTCTGTGTCCAATATGGCTTCTGGGGGGCTCATCACATCACACTTTTGACTCAGCCAATAAGTTATATCCTCCACATGGATCCCCTCATTCCGGAGCATCACGGTGACATACTTGTTAAGTAGTTTTGTCAAAGGAATAACTAAAAAGGGGGTCCATGTGAGGGAAAACTTGACCTGATTATACCTCTCCCAAATAAAATCAAGAGCATAGGCAGATCTAAAACTTATGTCAAAGTTGTCTTCCCCCGAAATGTTGATAAAGGCAAATACTTCTCTCGGGGAGAAGTGCAATGAATCTTTTAATAATCGTTTGCCCACATGATGTCTGTCCGGCCTGACCCCCAAACCTCCTTTATATCTAATGTGGACAGCATTTTACTATGGAGCAGCTTCTTTCCTGATTTTAGAAAACAGTTCTGAAAGTAGCGGTTTTTGAATATCAGTGGGAACTTGTAAATGTTCTTCTTCAAGGAGGGAAATTTCTGAGGCCTTAATAGTAACAGGGGGTGCACCATCCAGCTGTCGAGGTTCTAGGCTAGTTGCAGGTTTAAAAATTAAAGGCCCATTTCCCTGTGTAGGATTAGTAGACAGTGATCCTGAGGCAACAGCAAGCTGTGGAACATTAGCACGCCATTCAGGCGTGTCCTGATTAAAGTTTAACGTTGGATCCCAATCAGGAGTAGGAATCCATATGCCTTTCGTATTTTGAGTCCATCCAGCATCACTCAAAGTTTTCTGGGAAGACCAGGGCTCACCCAAAGAAATGTTCGATGATGAAGTCCCCTCAGTCACCTCTTTAGCAGGTGAGGTGGGTTTAACATTATGACACACTTGGCTATTCTTTTGTACTGCAAAAGGCATGGAAGCAGACATAATAAGTCTGTTTGCTGTTGTTACAGCCGTGCGTTTTCCTTTAATTTTGTCTCATAACCCTGATCAGGGTGAAACCTCTCGGGGGAGTAAACTCAGTTGCCCAATTCTGATGTGAAGCAGAATTTTGGTAAATCACCTCCTCAGTATCCATGGCAGAATTTGCAGCCGGCTTATTTCCTCGCAAAACAAAACCAGCAGTTTTTGAGAGGTTCAGGCTCTGGGGTGCCGTGGTGCCATCGGAACACTCCTGTACCAACAGCTCCTTGAGTCCTGAGTTACCGTGATGCACATTAGCATTTTCAGACACTATATGAGGTATGTCAGTTTCAGAAACATCAGGAGAAATCACAGTTATCGACTTTCGGCATGAGTGATCCTGCACTCTCTGGCTGCCAGCCATAAAATTTGCTTCGCTTTCAACTGCAGGAGGTATATGTGAAACAGAAATAAGATCTGACTCACCTGGCTCTGCTGTACTCTTTGGAACTGCCAAGACATCCTGAGGTGTAGGCCCAATGACAAGCGGGCTGGGAGATTTGACAGCCAATGCGTCAGACTGCAGTCGGGTGAGTTGTTCCATCAAGCACACTTTTTCCATCAGATGCCTCTCATTTTCCTTAGTAATCAAATCTGTTAGGGATTTCTGCAGCAAAATATCTGTAGAATTATCAGGAGCTAAATCAACTTCAGGCTTTCACAGCCGTAAATCCTCCATTGAAATAAATTTCTCCATTACATTTAAATTGTTAGGGTCTGATGCAACATCCATGAAGATTTCGGAGTCCTCTAGTAAATCTTCATCGAGAAGGGTTTTCTGCCCTTCAAAATGGGCATCCTGCTCCTCCGGAGCTCCACCTGAAGTGGCCATGGCTCGCAGCCAGCAAGTCCCCCTACTGCAGAGTACAGGAATTTCCCCGGTGCCTTGGCCAAATTTCCCATTTACTAAAAATACCACCAACAGCTTAATCTGGTTCAAGGTCAGTTGGCATTCATCTGTATCCCCCTTCCCCGGGTCGTGCCTGAAAACAGGCAGAATTTGTCTAATGTACTTACCCGGTCAACAAAAACTAATTAAAAATGTCAAAGGAGGGAGAAATGATGAGTGGGGTCCCGCAGGGCTTGGTCTTAGGCCTAATCCTGTTTAATGTGTTCGTCAGTGACATAGGAGGGGTTAGATAGGATTGCCCGACACTCAGATTCCTGTCAAGTGGTAGCCTGGCACAATAATTCTGACATTTAGAAAGCCGACAGATATGAAATACTGACACCGTAATCCCTGACATTCAAAAAGCCAACTTTTGGACAGTTTACAGCATTAACACAGCTCAGCAGCTCTGAACGAGAACTATATTAATAATATAATATTATCAAACTAAAGCAAAGCTTTCTACTTAAAGGGGACATGAAATGTTTACAAAGTTTCTGTTTTCATGAATAATTTTGAATTTGTTAATAAAAGTATTTTTCACTCCATTATTTCTATTGTTTTTATTTAGCAGTTTCCATTTTCATAAATTCTCGATCCCGTTACCAACCTGTGAACGACTTTATGATGACCCTTCATGGTAAAGCAGTGATTTTTCTTTTTTTTAATTTTGTCAGACAGCATTGGTCAGGAACAGGATCGCGATCTCAGACAAAATGTTTTACTAGAAAAGACTCTTGCCCTGCTCCAGTTTAATTCTCCTGGTCACATATTGACGGGCGAGCTGGGTCATACAGGATATAAGTGGGCAGGTATGCAGTGAGCGATAGGGAAAGTGTGGTGACAAGAACTTTTAAATTAAACCCCTGCTTGTCTTTAGACCACTGACTTAGCTCCAGGTCAGTCAAATTAGCCCTCCTTTCTTTCACTGCTCTTTAGTGTGTATCTCTCTCTCTCTCTCTCTCTCTAATCGATGGGCATTGAAGCCGATGTCACTCAAGAATGCCTTACACATAAACTCGGCACGAATCAGTGGCTCTTTGTCTGCAGTGCTGCATTGAAAATGTAGAGCACAAAAGCCTCCATGTAGTTTGTTAGTATTCATTGTAATTTTATTTTTTCAAGACGAGCAGCACGACAACACACTGTTAAGTTACCCTCACAATTTTAAGGAATTTAGCTGTACAAATCACGGAGTAACTCAATCAATCAAAATCTTTATTTATCCAGGCGGGCACCATTGAGCAGGGCTCATTTGCAAGATGGACCCGGTCATACAAAAATCATAGTACAGTAACATGGTAAAATATAATGCAATATTATACAAAGAAGAAAAATATACATATGTTCATCAACATTTGAGTGAGAAGGCCTTTACAACAGATAGGCTCATAACTGGGTACAGCCGGAATGTTCACTTAAAAGGAGAGAGAAAGGCAAGAAGAGGGATACTAGCTTAGGAAGAAATGACGGGGTTGGAATAGTTAACTGGCATACTTCAGGGAAGGGGGTGGAACTTGGCCATGGCTAAAGAGAGGCAGAGAAGCTGGTATTTAGGTAGGGAGAGAGAGGCAGGGGCAGAGGCAGGGTGGAAAGCAGGATAGGCAGGAGGGAAACTGGAAAATAGGTGAGCTAGCGATGTGGGAAACATTTGCAGGATTTCTTCACGGAGCGGTCATAGAGCGACTTGAAAATATTCAGGCTAACAGGACAGCTCAGCTTCAAGTTTTTTTGCACATTGTTCCACAAGGAAGGCAACTAGAAACTTATGGCAGCTCTGCCGAAATGAGATTTGACCTTAGGTAATTGCAAGGCAATTAGGGAATAGCTTCTTAGAGCATAGGCACTTATCACACTCAGGGGAATACAATCAGAGAAGTATAGGAGGAGCTTGTTAGTAATCGTTCTGAAAGTTCATAGAGCAGCATTTCTATTTCTCCTATAATGAAGGGAAGTCCAGTGCACCGCAGTGTACAAGGAGCAATGGTGTGTGGAAAGTGGAAGGTCCATTATGAACCTGATTGCTCTGTGGTATAGGGTGTCTAACTTAGCCAGGGCAGAGTCAGTACAATGGCTATAGAGAAGGTCCGTGTAATCTATTAATGAAAGGAACGTGGCTTGAACCAACCACTGCTTGGCATCCCAAGTAAGGAAGTGGTTAATTCTGTAGAATAGTCCTAGTCTTTGTCTTAGTTTCTTCTGTGGTTCTTCGAGACGTTCAGAGAAGGAGAGTTTGTGATCAAGCCATACACCCAGATATTTGAATTTTGGCACATACTCTAGATTTTCTCCAAGTACTGTGGTAATCTGAGGTATAGCCCCAACGCAAGTGGGGTTCGCTGCATAGGAGAAAGGGGAAAAGAGCATTGCTTTTGTTTTTTTCGCATTAAGCAGAAGCTTTTTGCTTATAAGTTGGTATTGCAATAGGTTAAATTTGGCTTGGAGGTCTTCACAGGCTGCTTCCGGCATAGGACAACTCAAATAAAGTACTGACTTATCAGCGAACAAGTAGATATTGGCCTTACTGATGTTGTTATCGATGTTAATGTAAACTGCAAACAAGGGACAAAGGATAGACCCCTGAGGCACACCTCTCTGTAGGGGTTTAAGTGGCGAAAGATCACCTTCAGCTTTAACCTGCTGTTTCTGATCTGCGAGGTAGTCAGCAAACCAGCACATAGAGTTAGGATCCAAACCTAGGTTACATAGGGAGGAAAGAAGCAGGCTATGGTCAACTGTGTCGAAGGCCTTAGATCAAAAAAAATGGCACAGACAAAATTCTATTGTCAAGGTCAAGGAGCCAATCATTGATCACTTTTGCTAGGGCAGTTATGGTGCTGTACTTTGCTCTGAATCCAGACTGCACTGGGTTTAACAGACTCCGGGATTCAAGGTATGCCCTTAGCTGACCACTCACTATCTTTCCAATAATTTAGACAGAATGGGGAGGAGGGAGATCGGTCTACAATTATTAAGGTCACAAGGGTCACCTGATTTGAGCAGAGGGATGACATGGGCTACTTTCCATTGCGAGGGGAGGCTTCCCTGGGATAGTGACAAGTTGAAGAGGTGTGTGATTGGCACTGCCAACACATGGTATGCACATTTCAGAAAGTAAGGCTCTATAGAGTCCGAACCTGCACCCTTCTTGATATCCAACTGCAGTAATAGATCTTCAACCTCTTTTAGAGAGGAAGGCAGGAAAGAGAAGGCCTCGTTGGTAGCAGGAGACTTGTGAAACAATAATCCCTGCTGAGTGTGGATGGCATAAACAGGGGATGTGTCAAATGCTAGCCCAGCGGTTGCGAAATGATTATTGAGTGCTTCCAGCATCTCTGATTGGTCTGAAATGGTGTTACTACCGGATATAATTTTTGATGGGAGGGAATTTCCAGGTGAATGACCAGACATGTTCTTTATTATTTTCCAAAATTTTGAAGGATTCCTTGAGGCAGAGTCTAGCTCAGTGTGACAGAAAGCGGCCTTGGCTGCTCTGACCAATTTAGTGCACTTATTGCGTGCCCTCCTAAACTGACATCAATCCAAGTCATTCTTGCTTCTGCGTGCTTTTTTCCAAAGCGTATCCCTATCTAGCATGGAAGCTTTGAGTTCTGGTGAAAACCAGCGACAAGTGTTGCTCCTTACACGTACCTTTAACATGGACGCATGCCTATTTAAGGCGCAATTAGTATTTCGTGAAAGATAGTATATGCCTCATTAACTGTTTTGGCTAAGTAGAAATCCTGCCATCGCAGGGAATGTTTCAATTCATCGAGGTAGGAAAACTAGTAGTAACTACACTAACACAGCACTCTGGTGAGCAAAATGACTTAAAAACATACAGATACACTAGTCCTTTAATACCAGCATAAAGACAAAGCTAAGACTGCCTAAAAAAAAAAGTATAAAAATATACAGATTTTCCCAATAACCGTAGTTAATTTCCTGTCCTAATAAAGATGAAATGGACAAACACTACCCATCAAAATGCTTTTTTTAAAAAGAAACTGTTCACTACAGACAGCAACTGTTTCTGTTCGTCGGGATGATCAGGGTTGGGACTTCAGCTGTCTGTATTTGTAAAGTCAGTCTTACAGCTAGTCAGGATTTTAGTGTTGAGCATGTTGTTGTCAGGAATTAGTCGGGATTTCATACGGATCCCCATAGGAGTAGGTATCCAGGGCAAGATTGTACTGTTCACGGACGACATTAAATTAAGAAGAAGAAGGGCGGACAGCGATGGAGCAGTTAGAATTGTACAAAATGATTTGAAAAGGTTAGAACAATGGTCTAGTATCTGGCAGCTGAAATTTAATGCCAAGAAATGTAGTGATGCATATTGACAGGAATAATCCTAGAACAAACTACTGGTTAAACGGGGTCAAACTCAGTGACTCAAAAGAGGAAAGGGATCTAGGAGTTGTTATTAGCGACACCCTTAAGCCAGCCAATGCAACGCAGCATACAGCAGGGCCAACAAAATGCTGGGATGCATAAGGAGAGGATTTGACAATAAGCACAAGGAGCTGATACTTCCACTGTATAGATCTATGGCTAGACTCCATTTGGAATACTGTGTACAGTTCTGGAGATCATAACTTAAGAAGGATAGGGACAGGATAGAGACCATTTAGAGAAGGGCAACCAAAATGACACAGGGGCTGCCATACAAGGAGCAGCTGGAGGCATTACACGTACTCACTTGAATCTAGAAGAGAGAAAGGGGGGGGGATATGATGGAAACCTTGAAGTAAACAAGGGGGTTTTATTTATTTTATTTTTATTTTTTTTATTTATTCTAGGATTACAATACCTTTGAGCCAGGGCTCTTTTACAAAGGTTGCATGTCAGGTTACAATTCAAAACATAAGACATGCAAGTCAGATTACAAATTCAATACATAGGACAAGGTTACAAAAGTGTAAGCTAAACAGAGTTACAAAGCATCTGAGAAACAAAACAAGTTTTGGAGGCTAGGTTACAAGGAGATAGCGGATGAGGTGCAGAGAGGATAGAGGACAAGAGAGAGGAAGAGTAGAGGGGGGGCGGAGAGCTATAGAGGAGGAGCACAGCCAGAGGCATTGTCATAGACATAACATGGGGAAGTGCATGCTAAGGGGTAACCAAGTGCTAATAGGAGAGAGAACTGCATAAGGTTAGGGAAAGGTTAGGTTTAAATTCAGTACCCTATGCTGAACTATTCATCAAGGCTCCCAGCTGAAACACATGGGGGCATGGATGTAAACTGAGGAGTGGGAGTTTCAGGAGGGATCTTAGGAAACACTAATTCTCAGAAAGAACTGTGGAGCCATAGAAAAAACTACCTCCGGAGGTGATAGGAGCTAGGACTGCATCAGCATTCAAAAGGGGTTGAGATAAGGAGTACGTTAAAATCAAATCTGCAAGGGAATCCACCAGCTAGGAACCAAGATCACCTAGGATCTTGGGATCTCAACAGAAGACATGATGGACCTTTGGTCTCCTTCTGCCATCACCTTTCTATGTTTCTGAGGAATGGGGGCGGCATCAAATAATGACCAGTCCACAAGCGCCACAACAGTACATCTCCCCGAATGGGTGGCACTGACATTGGTCCCCTTAGCTGTAGAATGTAAAAGGCTTTGCTCCCATAGGGTTCTAGTGCCTCTGGCACAGACCCATTAGTGGGATTAAATTGTGAAGATTGATTCTTGGAAGATCAACAAATTGATCACATTTAATAAACCGATCTATTGCTTGAAAATGTACATCATAACATTTAAAGGAATATATGAATTGTTCATTCAATAAACTGCTCTTTAAGAATGAGCAGTTATTTCACTGTAGTATTTGTATTATCTCATTTATCAAACCAAATGTATTTTCAACTTATTAAGGACTTAATGGTGTATCATACTACATATTTATATATGGAATGTACAGGAATGTGCTGATTAGTGTGCACACACATAGAAAATAACACTTGGTTAGCCAGTCCAGTGGCGCTGCAAGTTGAGGCGCTGGACACCACACCTCGCGCCACGCTGGTGACCCATGTTCGGGAATGAGCACGGGTCACTGGGGGTCAGATTACGTGTCCAAGGGACTGCTCTCCTTCTCTGGGGAGGGGGGGTCAGTGATTGGTTCTCGTCTGGCCCCTAGTGATGGCTGGGGGGGGCAGTGCACTGATGTTGTAGATAAAGGGGTGGAGTCAGGGCTGACACCTGGAGGGACAGCGTGCAGATGCGTGTGCTCTCCCTCCACTGGCGTCATTGCATGCCTTGCCCCAGAACCATAAAGCAGAAAAAGGTCGGTACGGTTGGGCTGCATGATCTTCCGACCTCCGTGGCCCAACCCGAATGGCTCCTCCTTGTCTGGATCCTGTGTCGGTGAGTTTGAGCTGTGGTTATAACTCCTCACCACCCTGCCACGGGGGGTAATCTGTGGGAGATTGGAGCAGGGGGCCTGATATCGGGCATCAGGGTCGGGAGGTCGTCGGGATGTCACAGCCAACTGGAGCCACAGGGAGAGAAAATACAGAGTAAAAAAAACCAAAAAAAAACACTTGGTTGGCCCGGTGGTGCAGAGGGCTGAGGAGCTGTAAATGTAAATCACATACCTACCATAATTCTTGATCTTCTTGGATGGCGTCTCCACCACTCATTCACACTAATGGGACTACGCTGAAGGCACTAGGGCCCAGTGGGAGCCAAAAATCTTCAGGAGGGCCAGCGCTGAGGTAGGACTACGCATGCGCAGCACCACAAGACTGGCTTGTGCTGTATAGGCTATCTCAGTGTTGATCCTCCAACCGGCTCAATACCTTTTTGACCGAAGAGGTGTAGCGTAAACTATCCTAGTGAAACTAACCTAAGATGGACATAAGATAGTCTGTATAACCCGTGTAAGAAGGGACAACTCAACAAAGTCTTTACAGCCCAACCAACGAGGGAGTGAATACCAAAACAGGATGAGTGAGCTCAAGGGATGGAGAGTGGGTGTGTGAATGAGTGGTAGAGACTCCATCCAAGAAGATCAAGAATTATGGTAGGTACTTAATTTACATATCTTCCTGGACATAGAGTCTCCACCACTCATTCACACTACTGGGAGAGTACTGAGTTAGGTAATACCCTGAGAAGGGCGGCAGGAAAGAGGAGCTTGCTTAGGACAGGAGTCCATTAAAGATTGATCTATCAAAAGAGTGATGCTGTCTGGCATGAACATCCAGGGTGTAGTGCTTCACAAAAGTGTGCACTGAGCTCCAAGTAGCTGCACTGCAGATGTCTGCAATGGGCACATTACGAATGTCTGCCAGAGATGTTGCAACTGCTCTGGTAGAATGACCGTATACCCTACCTTCCAACTTGACCTGTGCCATGGAGTAGCATTGGTAGAGACATGCAACCAGCCACACTGAAATACATCTTATGGCCACGGGCTGACCCAGCTGGGCCATGTTGAAAGACAAAGTTTTTTTGATTTGCGGAGCTCCTTAGTTCTGTCTAGGTGGGATCATAAAACCCGCTTAACATCCAGGGAATGAAGAGTGCGTTCACCCTCATTCTGGAAGTTCGCGAATGACGTCGGAAGAACTAAAGGCTGGTTTAGATGGAATTACGAAACCACTTTAGGGAGAAACTTAGGGTGAGTTCGAAGAGCCACTTTATCCTTGTGAAATACAGTGTACAGAGGATCTGTGACCAAAGCATGTATTTCAGATACTCTGTGCAAGGAGGTTATGGCTACTAGGAAGGCAGCCTTCCAGGTCAAGAACTTCAGGTTGCAAGTTGCTAGGGGCTCAAAGGGTTTGCGGGTGAGCATGTCTAGCACAAGGTTAATATCCCCAGCAGGCACAGGTCTCCTGACTGGTGGTTTAGTGTGGAGTATCCCTGTAAGGAACCTCTTGACCAAGGGTAACTGGGCCAGGGACATGGAGAGTATGGGCTCGTGGTACACCGAAATGGCGCACAGATGGACATTTACAGTTGAGTATTGCAGTCCTGCATTTGACAGGTCCAGAAAATACTCCAAGACTTTGGTAGGTGGGCAGGAGAAGGGGTCCAAAGAGGACCGTGCACACCAAATGGAGAAGTGCTTCCACTTAGCCATATAAGTCTTCCTAGTAGCTGGCTTGCGAGCTGCTAGGAGGATGTCTGAGACTGTATGCAAAATGTCGAATCTGCTCACTTCTATCTCTTCAGGAGCCATGCGTGCCGATGAAGGGATCTTAGGTTGGGATGGACCACTGGGCCCTGGGTCAGCAGGTCTGTACGTAGTGGAAGTTGTTTTGGTGTGGTTTCCATCAGATTGTTGATTAGTGGAAACCAGATTTGACGAGGCCAGAATGGGGCGATAAGAATCATTCTGCCCCCCTGAGCCTCCAGCTTGAGCAGCACCCTCTGAACTAAGGGAGGAGGAGGAAATGCGTACAGAAAGCGTATTGTCCACCGCAGTCTGAATGCATCCTGACATAAAGTGCCAGGTTCTGAATTTCTGGAGCAGAACAGAGGCAGTTTTGCGTTGGGTGGGGATGCAAAAAGGTCCAGGTCTGGAGTTCCCCACTCTTTGAACAGCGACTGCACAACTTCTGTGTCGAGAGACCACTCATGAGGATCTGTTTACATTCTGCTGAGATGATCCACCAGATCGTTCTGTACTCCTGAAAGGTAACTCGCTTGGATCAAGGCTTTGTGCTCCAGGCACCATTCCCGCACTTTCATTGCCTTCCTGCAAGGGGGGTAAGAGTGTGCTCTGCCTTGTTTGTTGATGTACTACATCACTGTCTTGTCCAACTGGAGGAGAATGATCTTGTGACAGAGAACGTCCTTCAGAGCATGGACTGCATACAGGATGGCTCTCACCTCAAAGACATTTATGTGGAGCTGGGACTCACCCTGATTTCACTTGATCTTGGGTGTGGAGCCCTAGACAGTGGGCTCCCCATACAAGTAGGGATGCATCTATGGTGATGGTGATCTAAGGCTCCACAGGGGCAAAGGGGAACAACTTCTGGAAGTTGTCCTCTTGCGTCCACCAGGCGAGCAACCTCCTTAGAGGTTCCGCCACCTTGATATGAAAGGACTGGCGATGTGTGGTCGGGGACCACTGAGTACTGAGCATCCACTGAGAAGTCCTCATGTGGAGGTGAGCTAGAGGCACAGTGAACACTGAGGAAGCCATGAGACCCAGCATCCGCTGCATCGAGAGGGCTCAGACTGAGTTGTTGTCTCTGATGAAGTGGGCCATTTGAAGGATGTCGCTCCTCCTGTCCTCTGGGAGAAAAGCTTTTGTACTGGATGTATTCAGGAGGGCTCCTATGAAGAGGAGCTGCTGGGAGGGTTCTAGTTGAGACTTTTCCAGATTCAACAGAACTCCCAAGGCTGTGAGGAATTTGGAAGTCATAGCCATGGCTTCCTGAGTCTCTTGTCTGGCGGGACTTGCTAGAAGCCAGTCATCCAGATATGGGAACACTTGAATTCAGAGCTTCCTGAGATGCACCGCAAGAACTGCAAAGCACTTTGTAAAGACTCGAGGTGCTGAGGACAGCCCAAAGGGCAGGACTCTGAACTGGTAGTGCTGACCCAATGCCACAAATCTGAGATGCTTGTGGTGGTCTGGGTGTATGAGAACATGCTGGTAGGTGTCCTGCATGTCCAGGGAGGCCAGCCAAACATTTTGATGAATCAGAGGTAACAGAGTACCAAGTGAAATCATCTTGAATTCCTCCTTGTAAAGATATTTGTTTAACTTCCTCAGATCGAGAATAGGGTGCATGCCACCTGTTTTCTTTGGAACCAGGAAGTAATGGGAATAGAAACCTGTGTTTCATTGATTGAACAGAATTACTTCTACTGCCCTGCTGTTGAGAAGGCCCTGAATCTCGGCTGCAAGAAGGTCTGACTAAGAGACCAACAGATTGGGTTGACGGATGGGTGGATGATCCGGAGGGATTTCCAAAAAATTTAGAGTAGCCCCTGTGGATTATTCTGAGCACCTATTTGTCTGAAGTGACTGACTTCCACTGGTTGTAAAACTGAGTCAGATGACCTCCTACAGCTGAGGAGGAGTCCACCTGGAGCAGCAGAGGTGGGACTTGGGCCGGAAACTTAGAGGGTGGCACTAGGCGCTTTTGGGCCCTGTGCCTTCTGCTGCATTTTCTTTTGTGGTGGGGGGGCTTGATTCTTTGCAAAGCCCCCTCTACTCTTGCCATGAAAGGACTGGTGGCTGTGAAACTGTCACCGGTTCCTGCCCCGCTGAGGTGCAGCAGAGGGAAGTCTGGCCATTTTGATAGTCGTTCTAGTTCTCTGTGTGGCCTCTAGTGCTTGCTCAACTTGAGGACCAAATAAATATGTCCCGTCAAATGGTAAGCTCATAACTCTCTGCTGGGCATCATTTGTGAACCCAGATGTACGTAACGATGAGAGGCGTTGTGTACAGATACCTGCCGCCACTGCCCTTGAAGCAGTGTCAGAGGCATCCATAGCCACTTTAAGCTGCTGATTGTTGGATTCAGTACCTCTAGTAATGGTCTGGAGAAGCCCTGCATTAAATGAAAACTACGTTCCTACCGTAATTATTGATCTTCTTGGACGAAGTCTCCACCACTCATTCAAACTAGTATAGGCTACCTCGGCTTTGATCCTCCAACTGCCTCAATACCTTTTTTACAGAGGATGTGCAGCGTAAACTAAACTAGTGAAACTAACCTATGTCGGACATAAGATAGTCTAAATGACCCGTGTAAGAAGGGTCATCACAACAGAGTCTTCACAGTCCAGCCATCGAGGGAGTAAAGACCAAAAACAGATGAGTGAGCCTGGGATAGAGGGAGGGGCGATCGAGCGTGTGGAGCTTCTCAAGAAGATCAAGAATTATGGCAGGTATGTAATTTTCTATATCTTCCTGGACATAAAGTCTCCACCACTCATTCACACTGATGGGAGAGCACCAAGCTAAATAATCCCCTGAGACGGGCGGCAGGAGAGAGGAACTCTCTTAGGACAGATGTCCAGTAAGAACTGTCCTGCCGAAGGACTGATGCTGCCTAGCGTGGACATCCAAAGCGTAGTGCTTTACAAATGTGTGCAGAGAGCACCAAGTAGCTGCATTGCAGATGTCTGCAATGGGCACTTTCGAATTTCTGCAAGAGATGCCGCGACTGCCCTGGTAGAATGAGCATATACTCTGCCTTCCAGTTTAACCTATGCCATGGAGTAGCACTGGCAAAGACATACCACTAGCCATGCTGAAATACATCTGACAGCAACAGGCTGACCCAGCCGGGTCATGCTGAAATAGACAAACAGTTATTTCGATATGCGGATTTCTTTAGTTCTGTCTAACTAGAACCGCAAAGCTCTCTTTTTTTTCAATTCTACTTCTTTATTGGTTTTAAATTATAAACATAGTAGTATTCATAACAGGTATGATACATAGATGCAACCAACCACATCGTATTTTAGGGAAAGCCGATGAAAAAGAGAAAGGAAACCCCTCCCCCATACCATTCTCCTCCTCCAAATCCCCGGAGTGTGCCAATACATATAGTACAATACGTGAAATATTTGGTACATACAAACATCTTGAGACGGACCTGGAAAAATTAAATGTTAACCTCAATGCAGATATAAGGCGTACAGTTTGCCCCATTTTTTATCAAATGATGCCAGATTATTACGGGAGCCAGCAATCAAGCGCTCTATCCTGAAATAGGCTGAGAGGTCATTTAGCCATTCATTAAAGGATATAGGTAATTGATCCAACCAGTGTTTAAGCACGAGTTTCTTTACCACCATGGTAATTAGTGCCATGTGATATTTCCTTTCTTTAATCCGGATAGGATAGTGGTGTAAATCCGTAGGATACAGATCTCCACAGTGAAGAGATCCCCTAGACCAAGTACTGGGTCCAATTTGGATTGAATCGACAGCCACAAGGGGGCAATTTTAGCACAGTCCCAGAATATATGTACTAAATTTCATTCACCTTTACTGCATCTAGAGCAATTAGAGTTGGGCAGGTGGCCAATTTTGGCTAATATTACTGGTGTGTAATATAGGTTATGTAGTATATGGTATTGGGCAAGTCGCAGTTTATCTTGGGAGAGATATGTATATAAATCTTGCCAGACTTTTGACCATTTACTGACTGTTCCTGGAAGGAGAGAGGACCAGATTTTGAAACCGGGTACAGGATCAGTGTGCCCAATGGAGAGGATATAGCTGTATAAGCGGGACAAGCAGTGTGGCTTGGAAAATAGATCATGGAAGCCTTCCAATATAGGTTGAAGCTTAGATTTTAGGGAAGCAGTACCAAATACTTGTGCTATTAGATGACTCAACTGAAAGTTCTTAAAATTATGAGAAGCATTTAGGCCAAATTTATGTCGGATTTTGGAAAAGGAGAGAAGAGACGAGGAGGAGGAGTAGAGATCTGTTACTTTAGCATTGTGTAGAGGAGGTAACCAAGTGTGTGTGAGGAGAGTGCCACCTACCTTAATGTTGGGGTTGAAGATGAGAAGTTGTGCAAAGTCTTGACGACGTGAAAATTTGTAAGAGGAGCAAAACTGAGAAAAAACTTTCAGGGAGGTCCCAATTACTGAGTGGCCGACTGGGTCCGGCAACTTCTTCAGGCGAATATAGTAAATGGCAGGGGAAAGCAAGTGGTGTTGTTGTAAGATCTGGGTTTCTATTTGCAGCCAAATAGGAGAGGCTTCATCTATGGGATCCGTAAGCCATTTCCTGATCCTAGAGAAGTGGCTCGCCCAATAACAAAGAAGAAAATTAGGGAGGCGGAGACCCCCTGATGCTTTGGGGAGATTCAGTTTAATAAAGGATTTTTGGGGTTGTTTATTTAGCCATATAAAGCCAGAGATGAGAGAGTGTACCTTCTGGAAGAAAGATAGTGGCAGCCACACGTTCAGCATATGTAATGGATAATAAAGTCTAGGCAGGACATTCATTTTAATTATGTTTATGCGCGTCCCCAAAGAGATAACGGAAGAGATTCCCATCTTTGAAGATAAAGTTGAAGAATTGTCACTAGGTCATCGAGATCGAGTTTCTTGGTCCAAAGAGGATCCGTGGTTAGGTGAATGCCCAGATACTTAAGTGAATGAGGAGTCCATTTTAGGTCAAAACCATTGAAGTCAGCTTTGTGAGTCAAATAATCTAGGGGAAAGATTTCTAATTTGTTCAGATTACGTTTATAATTGGATAGTGAGCTAAACTGGGATATAACCTACATTACTTGTCTCAGGGATTTAGCAGGATTCTCTAAATGGAGGAGGATATCATCCGCATATGCAGAGAGGATGAGGTTGTGATTGAATATTGAAATTCCCTGTATTTGGGAAGACTGCTTGATATGATGAATCAAGGGCTCTAAATAAAGACGAAATAGGAAAGGTGAGAGGGGGCAACCCTGCCTTGTACCTGAGTAAAAGGGAAATAGAGAAGAGAATACCCCATTGCAATGGATATTTGCCAAAGGGGAGGAATATATGGCCTGAATCCACTAGATGAAGAGGGGAGGGAAGCCCATCTTACTTAAAGTCAGCCAGAGGAAGTTCCAGTCCACTCTGTCAAAGGCCTTCTCGGCATCCAGTAAGATTAGGGCCATGGGATTTGAGATAATCTTGCTGCACTGAAAATATAGGAAAGCTTTCCAAGGTGACAGCGGAGGATCTACCAAGGACAAATCCTACCTGTTCTGGACTTAGAAGATGAGATCATACTTTTCAAATGCATAAAGCTAGGATTTTAGTTCAGATTTGATATCACAATTTAAGAGGGAGATTGGATGATAACTCTCCGGGAGCAAGTGTGACTTGTTGGGTTTTAATAGAAGAGATATGGTCACTTCTAATAAAGTAGGATCCAAAGGTTTAGCTGAGAGCATATATTGGTACCGCAAAGTGCTCTTAACATCCAGAGAATGAAGGGTACGCTCCCCCTCATTCTGGAAATTTGTGAAGTAGGTTGGAAGGACCAATGGCTGGTTCAGATGGAATTCTGAGACCACTTTAGGGAGAAATTTAGGGTGAGTTCGCAGAACCACCTTATCTTTGTGAAATACAGTATATGGAGGGTCTTTGACCAAAGCATGTATTTCAGGTACTCTGCCAGTGGAGGTACCGACTACAAGAAAGGTGGTCTTCCAGGTCAGCAACTTCAGCTCAGAAGTTGCTAGGGGCTCGAAAGGTTTACAGGTGAGCATGTCTAGCACAAAATTAATGTCCACCAGGTGAGTGACCGTTTTAGAGGTTCCATCACCTTGATATGAAAGGACTGGGGATGTGTGGTCAAGGACCACTGAGTGCTGAGCATCCACTGAGTGGTCTTCATGTGAAGGTGAGCCAGAGGCATAGTGAACACTGAGGATGCTATGAGACCCAGCATCCACTGCATCAAGACAGCTTGAACAGAGTCATTGTCTCTGATGAAGTGGGCCAACTGAAGGATGTCACTCCTTCTGTCCTCCAGAAGAAAGGCTTTTGTGTTGGAGGTATCCAGAAGGGCTCCTATGAAGTGGAGCCACTGGGAGGGTTGTAGCTGTGATTTTCCCAAATTTAACAGAACTCCTATGGACATGAGGAAATTGGAAGTCGTAGCCCCGGCTTCCTGAGTCTCTTGACTGGAAGGGCTTGCTAGAAGCCAATCATCCAGATATGGGAACACCTGAATTCTGAGCTTCCTGAGATGCGCTGTGAGAACTACAAAGCACATTGTAAAGACTTGAAGCACCAACGATAGCCCAAAGGGCAGGACTTTGAATTGGTACTGCTGACCCAATGCCAAAAATCTGAGGTATTTGTGGTGGTTTGGGTGTATCAGAACATGCTGGTAGGTGTCCTGCATGTCCAGGGAGGCCAGCCAGTCATTCCAATGAATCAGAGGTTACAGGGAACCGAGAGATATCATCTTGAACTTTTCCTTATAAAGGAATTTGTTTAACTTCCTTAGATCGAGAATAGGGTGCATGCCACCTGTTTTCTTTGGAACTAGGAAGTAATGGGAGTAGAAACCTGTGTTTCGCTGATCCAATGGGACTACTTCTACTGCCCTGTTGTTCAGAAGGCCTTGAAACTTGGAAGCAAGAAGGTCCGACTGAGAGACAGACAGCTTGGGCTGTCATTTGGGTGCGTGATCCGGAGGGGTTTCTTAAAGGTTTAGAGAGTATCCCTTGTGGATTATCCTGAGTACCCACTTGTCTGACGAGATTGGCTTCCACTGGTTGTAAAACTGAGTCAGACACCCTCCTACTGCTGATGAAGAGTTCCCCTCATACAGCTGAGGTGGGACTTGGGCTGGAATCTCAGAGGGTGGCACTAGGCGCTTTGGGGCTCGGTGCCTTCTGCTGCGTTTTCTTTTGCAGCTGGGGGGCTTGACTTCTGTTGAAACCCCCTTCACCCTTACCACGAAAGGACTGACAGTTATGATACTGCCACTGGTTCCTGCCCAGTTGAGGGGCTGCGGACGGTGGGCTGGACGTTTTGATAGCCGTTTTAGTTTTCTGTGTGGCCTCTAGTGCCTGCTTGACCTGAGGGCCAAACAGATACATACCATCAAAAGACAAATTCATAACTCTCTGCTGGGCATCATTCGTGAATCCTGATGTGTGTAACCAAGAGTGACGGGTGCATATACCAGCTGCTGCTACTATTCTGGAAGCAGTGTCAAAGGCATCCGTAGCGGCTTTAAGCTGCTGATTATTGGATTCAATGCCTCAAATTCTGTGTTAAGGTTCGAATCTGGAAGAGCTTCTACAGAGGCCTTGAGCAAATGCGAGAGGGTATACTCGTACTGAGAGAAATAACCCTGGTAGCTTGAAATGTGCATGCCCAGGGTGGTGGTAGCGAAGACTCGCTTTCTTAAAGTGTCAATTTTGCATGATTCCTTGCTTACTGGGTCCGACGATTCCTGAGGAAGAATGGCTTTGTCATTCTCTGCCAAGACAACTATGGCATCAGCAAAGGCTTACGAGGCCAGAATAGGATGATCCTTGGGAGGGGCGTACTTCCTATCTATGGACTTGGCCACAGAGGGAATAAGTGCTGGATTATCCCACACCATTTGTGAGAGGGTCTCAAAAGAGGGTTGCACAGGAGGAGTCAGTTCCACAGGAATATCCAGAATGCGCAGATACTGCAGATGCAGATGCAGCAATTTCCCAGGATCAATCTCTGAAGTCTGGAGAGAGAGAGAGAGAGAGAGAGTGGCATTCATGTTCTTAAGGAGAGACTTAAAGGAAAGGTCCTCAACCAGAGGCTCTGCTGGAAGAGCTGGTTTATTTGCCACCCCCAGAGAGCAATCGACATCAAAGTCGTCCCCCAATCGAAGATCAGGATCAAGCTCAATGTCATCTCCTACTAGCCCCGGAGTGACAGAGTATATAGGAAAGGGAGGAAAATGAGGAGGAGGAGCTCCACGAATCAGAGTTGAGAACCCCGGTTCCCCATGTGGCACCGAAGACGCTCCCAGCGCTGGCACAGGGTGCGGCACAGAAAACACTGGTGGTGGCACAGGACATGGCATCGGCACCAGAGGAACTGGTGCCACAGGACCAGAGGCCCCTAAACCCCCATTCGGGGAGGGAAATTTGAGAAATTCAGCAGTAGATAAAGGCACATGTGCTGGCCCCTGTGCCACAGCCATGAGGGGGAAAAACACCAGAGTGTGGTGTCGACGGTACCGCAGAAGGCACCGCATGACTAGGAAGCCCCAACTGCCCTGCCTGTAGGTCCAAAACCGGTAGACCCGAAGGCCCCGGTGACAGACTCAATGGCTTAGGCAGGCAGGACAACCACCGAACCCATTGCTCCATAAGAGCAGCCCAATTGTGAAACTGCTCACCGAAGGACCCTCCGGGGTCGGAGAGGGACTCCAGAGTCGAGGATGCCGGTCACCAAGAACAGAGGCCATAGGAGACCCTGGAGCAGTCGGGAGTCGAACCCCTGCCCCTCACCACTGATGATCTACGTGCAGACATACCAGAGGGCGACCTCGAGTGGTATTGTTTCTTTTTCGACCAGGATGCCGAAGAAGAACTAGAGGTCGAGCGGTGCTGAGTCGGGACCACTTCTTTTTGTGCTTTCGGGAGGACCACCCACCCCCCCGGAGCACTGGACTACTGTAGTCAGATCCCCCCAATAGAGGGCGGCGGACCAGACACAGCCCTGCTGAAAACACAGCTTTCATGCGAAGTCTCCCTACCGTCACCTGCCTTGTTCATGGTCAACTCTGTTGAAGGAGGGCTGAAGACTTCTTGATGAAAATTACTTTAATACTATATATATATATATATTTTTTTTTTTTACTGAATTTAATAAAACAAATAAAATATAATCAAATACTAAAACAACTATAGCTGCTGTCATATAGATGTGAAGTTTTGACTCCCGGCAGACGAGTGACGTTGTCACTGAAGCACACTTGACGGCGGGGACAAAAGGAACTGAGGCAGTTGCAGGGTCAATCTGAGGTAGCCTATACGGCATGAGTCAGGCCTGCAATGCCGCCTTGTGACCCTACCTAGGCGTCTGCCCTCCTGAAAATTTTTGGCTCCCGCTGGGTCCTAGCGCCTCTAGCACAGTACCCATTAGTGTGAATGAGTGGTGGATACTTCATGTCCAGGAAGATCATTTGATTCTGGAAGAGCTTCTACAGTGGCTTTGAGCAAGTGCCAAAGGGTATATTCATATTGACAGAAATAACCCTGGTAACTAGCAATGCGCATACCCAGGGAGGAGGCAGTGAAAACTCACTTCCCCAAAGTGTCAATCTTACGAGATTCCTTATTCACTGGACATGCTGTAGATTCTTGAGGAAGAACAGCTTTGTCATTCTCCGCTAAGACGACAATGGCATCAGCAAAGGTTTGTGGGGCCAAAACAGGGTGATCCTTGGGAGGGACGTATTTCCTATCTATGGACTTGGCCACAGAAGGAATAAGTGCTGGATTGTCCCACACCATTGGAGAGTTTCAAAGGAGGGCTGCACAGGGGGAGTCAGTTCCCCCGGAACCTCCAGAACATGCAGATACTCCAGGTGCAGTAATTTCCCAGGATCAATCTCTGAAGTCTGGAGAGACAGAGTGGCATTCATGTTCTTGAGCAGAGACTTAAGAGAAAGGTCTTCGACCAGAGGCTCTGCTAGAAAAGAGGGCTTATTTGCCACTCCCAGAGAGAAATCGTTGTCAAAGTCAACTCCCAATCGAAGATCAGGATCAAGTTCAATATCGTCTCCTATTAGCCCCCGGAGGGACAGATTATATTCCTACTAGCCCCGGAGGGACAGAGTATGTAGGAAAGGGTGGAAAAGAAGGAGGAGTAGCTCCGCGAATCAGAGTCAAAAACCCCAGTGCACCACGCGGCACTGAAGTTGCTCCCGGTGCCGATATGGAATGTGGCTCTGGAAGCACCAGCAGTGCTGTTACAGGACACTGCGCTGCACGCAGCACCAGCTTCTGAGGGGTTGGCACCACAGGACTGGAATCTCATAACACCCCACTCAGGGAGGAAGATCTGAAAAATTCAGCAGGAGAGACTGGCACCGGTGCTGGCCCCTGCGCCACAGCCATATGAGGGGGAAAGCACCAGAGCATGGCGTTGATGGCACCGGAGAATGCGCTGCGTGACTAGGAAATCCAAACTGCCCTGCTTGCAAACCTGAAACCAGTAGGTCTGAAGGCCCCAGGGATGGACTCGGTGCCTCAGGTAGATGGGACAACCACTGAACCCATTGCTCCATAAGAGCTGCCCAATAATGAAACTGCTCATCAGAGGAACCCCAGGGGGCGGGGAGGGACTACAGAGTCGAGGATATCGGTACCCAGAGACAGAGGCTGAAGGAGACCCCGGAATCGAAGTCAAGCCCCTGCCCCTTGCCACTGATGATCGACGTGCAGACGTACCAAAGGGTGACCTCGAGCAGTACCGTTTCTTCTTCGAGCGGGAGACCGAAGAAGAACTTGTGGTTGAGCAGTGCTGAGTTCTCGATGAGGATCAAGAATGGTGCTGCTTCTTTTTTTGCTTTTGGGAGGACCGCCCTTCCTCCTGAGCACCGGACTCCCTGTAGTCAGACCCCCTCCACAGAGGGCGGCATACCAGACCCAGCCCTGCTGAAAACACAGCTTTCATGTGACGTCTCCCTACCGTCACCTGCACCGCTCATGGTTGATTCCATTAAAAGAGGGCTGAAGACTTCTTCTTGATGAAAAATAAAAATCTTTACTTTACTTTTTTTTTTTTTTAAACAATAAAATTTAATCTAAACTACAACTACTAAGCTGTTGTTGTATAGACATGAAGACTTGACTCCCGGCAGGCGAGAGTCGTTACTGAAGCACACTCGATGGCGGGAAAAAAGGAACTGAGGCGGTTGGAGGGTCGATGCTAAGATAGCCTATATGGCGCGAGCCAGTCTCACGGCACCACACTTGCGCGGTCCTACCTTGGCGCCGGCCCTCCTGAAGATTTTTGGCTCCCACTGGGTCCTAGTGCCTCTGGCGTAGTCACATTAGTGTGAATGAGTAGTGGAGACCCTATGTCCAGGAACATCACACCTTATCTCTCAAATGCTTGTGACCCAAGTTTGGGAACAAGTCTGGGGTGCTGGGGGGGAAGGCTGGCAGCTCTCCTCTGTTCTCCTTGATTGGGGTGGTGAAGCCATCTTGGCTTTTGGCTAACAACAGGTGGAGGCCTGGTATTAGCGCCAATGCTCAGGTGGATGATGGACTGTATTGTGGGTGGAATGGGGCTGGCAGTTCTGGACTAAAAAAAAAATAAACAAGAAGGTAGACAGACATGTGGGGAGTAGTGCAATGTAATGGCTGTGGGGCAGCAGTCTTCCAGGAGTCTTTCTGGAGGCTGAGATGCTGCCCTGCTTGCAGACAACTCTGCCCTGAGGGAGGAAGTTGCCCGTCTTCAGGCCACAATGGACAGTAGTAAGGGAACCTTCCCCCAGGCCACACTGGACAGTAGTAAGGGAACCTCCCCCATCCAGGGAGCACCAGAGCCACCACCACTACCTCAGAGGTTGCGAAGAAAGCACAGCAGTTGGACCACAGTGGGCTCAGGCAGGGTAAGGGAGGTGGAACAGAGGCACACCCAGTCAGTTGTTCCACTCACAATCCATACACCATTCTGGGGTGCACAGTTCCCCATGGATGCACCCGCAGAGGAGACTAAGGAGGTTGCAGACAACTGTCACAAGGGAGGCCCTCAGGAAGGAGGCAGAGGACACCACAGGGAAAGGAAGCAGCTCCTGGTGGGGGACTCAATTATTAGGGGGATAGAACTGGGGGGAGCAGGAAAAACTGAAGTAAGGTGCCTGCCCAGTGCCATGGCTTGGAGGGACAGGAAGAGCATCCTTAGGATCACGAGAACAGTTGCATGGGAGTCTGAGCTGGATGTCATTGTTCACCTAGGGACAAATGACTTGGCTCATCATGAGATTAGAGCAGTGCAGAACTTTATAGAGTTGGGGAGGGGCCTAAGACAAGTAGCACACACAGTATCCTTCTCAGAGGTGCTGCCTGTCAGTGGCTTGGGTGAGGCGAGGGTACTTTGCACCATGCAGTTTAACGAATGGTTGAAAAAATGTTTTGGAGCACAGGGGTTTGGCTTCATTGGGGACTGGGGTTCCACCTGGAGGGACACCAGCCTATACTGGCAGGATGGTCTGCATCTGCCCAGGAAGGGAACAAGTCTTTTGGGCGATTGGTTTAAATGCTTCATTGACAAGCTTTTAAACTAATCAAGGGGGAAGACACTGATAAGCAGCAGGAAAATCCCAGCCTCCCCCTACAAAACAGGGTACTAAATGAGAAAAAGACCAAGGTAGAAAGGTCAGTGGGGGATGCTGCTACAGAAGGTAAAGCCATCAAAAAATAGAGAGCAATGAGTACCAATGCCCGTAGTCTGGGTAACAAGCTTCCTGAATTAGTGGCCTTGATGGAGGAGGAACATCTGGATATCGTGGCAGTCACAGAAACATGGTGCACACAGAACCATGACTGGGATGTAAACATACCAGGATACACTATCTACAGGAGGGACAGGGAGGGTAAAAGAAGAGGAGGAGTAGCTCTCTACATGAAGGAAGGAATCAAAGCAACAGAACAAAAGGGTAAACAGGGAGGAGAAGAAGCACTGTGGGTCAATTTGGAGACAGGCAATGGCACCACAATCCGCAACGGGGTTGTATACAGACCCCCTTCTCAGGGGGAGGAAATGGACAAGGAAATGATAGAAAGTATACTTAGAATGGCTGAAAAAGGGGAGATATTTCTGATGGGTGATCTGAATATGCCAGATGTTAACTGGAGTGCAGTTGCAGCAGCCACTTCTAAGAGTGGGGTTATTCTGGATGTATTATAGGGGGCATGCCTTAGACAACTAGTATTGGAACCCACTCGAGAGGGAGCAACCTTAGACCTGGTTCTCTCAAATGGAGATGGAGAGAGGATCACAGCTGTAGAAGTGGGTAGCCATCTGAGAACTAGCGACCATCGAACAGTATGGTTCACAATAAACACAGCAATAGAGTCAAGCCATACAAAGGCAAAAGTACTGGACTTCAGGAAGGCTGACTTTGCCAAAATGGGTGAGTGCCTAAGGAATGCACTAGAAAATGGGCAGGAAGAAGGGGTGGAAGAACAATGGGGAATAATAAAAACTGCCATCACAGAGGTAACAAGCCTTTGTGTGAAGCAAATAAACAAAACAAAACGATGTAAGAAACCACTATGGTTCTCAAAGGAGGTGGCAGTGAAGGTTCAAGAGAAAAAGAAAGCATTCAGAAAGTACAAGGAATCACAGAAGGAGCAGGACAGAGAATTGTATCAGTTAAAGTAAAGGAAGCTGGGAAGGCAGTCAGAACAGCAAAGGCCTGAACCGAGGAAAAGATAGCTAACTCAGTTAAGAAGGGGGATAAAACCTTTTTTAGGTACATCAGGGAGCGAAGGAAGACCAAGGGAGGGATAGTGAGGCTTAATAAAGGGGAGGGGGTGACGGTGAAAAGGCAGAGATACTAAACAAATATTTTTGCTCAGTATTTACAAATGAAGAGGGGGAGGTACCTAAAACAAACAACAGAAATACTCTGGATACAGAAGTTGATACCAGCCCATTTACAGAAGAAAGGGTTCTGACAGAACTCTTAAAACTGAAGGTGGACAAAGCAATGGGGCCTGATGGGATTCATCCCAGAATTCTAAAAGAACTAAGGGTAGAACTAGTGACACCACTGACTACCCTCTTTAACAAATCATGGGAGGATGGGGTGGTACCTGAGAACTGGAGGAGGGTAGATTTCTTTGACTGGGTGACCAAAATAGTAGATCAGGGAGGGGCTCTGGACATGGCCTACCTAGACTTTAGCAAGGCATTAGACACAGTCCCACACAAAAGATTAATATACAAGTTAGCCAGCCTGGGAGTGGGTCCCAAGATGATAGCCTGGGTAAAGAATTGGCTGGAGAATAGGACACAGAGGGTAATAGTAAATGGAGTCCACTCTGAAGAAAGGGGGGTTACTAGTGGGGTACCGCAGGATTCTATTATTAGACAGTCCTCTTCAATGTCTTTATACGAGCATTGCAGAGGGACTGGAAGGAAAAGTATGTCTCTTTGCAGATGACACAAAGATCTGCAACAGAGTTGATGCACAAGGTGGGGTGGAAAGGATGAGAAGGGACTGGCAAGGTTAGAGGAATGGTCAAATGTATGGCAGCTTAGATTCAATGCTAAGAAGTGCAAGGTAATGCATCTGGGAAACAAAAACCCAGGGGAAGAGTACACAATGTGGGTGAGATACTAACAACAACAAAAATGGAAAGGGACCTGGGGTAGTCATATCACATGACTTAAAGGTTGGCAAGCAATGTGAGAGGGCAGTAAGGAGGGTTGGGGGATACTGGGATGCATAGGGAGAGGCATCACCAGAGAAACAGGAAGTTGTTATCCTCTGTACAGACAGCTGGTGAGACCCCATCTGAGTACTGCATGCAGTTCTGAGACCCAATTCGCAAGGATATAGACAGGATGGAAGCTGTCCAGAGGAGGGCAACTAAAATGGTGCAGGGTCTGCACCGAAGACATATGAAGAGAGACTAAAGGAGCTTAATATGTATATCCTCGAGGAAAGGAGGGAGAGGGGGACATGATAGAAACTTTCAAGTACCTCAAGGGAATCAACAAAGTCCAAGAAGGCAGCATCTTTCAAAAAAAGAGGTGTGCAAGAACAAGGGGGCACAATTTGAAGATGGGGGGGCGGCTCAGAGGTAATGTAAGGAAGTATTTTTTCACAGAGAGGGTTGTGGATGCATGGAGTGGCCTTCCAGAGGAGGTTGTGGAGTCAAAAACAGTGGTTGAAATGGGCAGACTGGGTGGTCCTTATCTGCTGTCAGATTCTATTTTTCCTCCACAAATATGTGTTTTCTGTGTTTGCTACAGCCTCAGGGAGGGAGGGAGGGAGAAAATGTAGGTGAATAAGTTGTGAAAAATTTCCAGTTAGGGTCAAAGCGACAAAAGTTGGGAAATGAGGCGTTAGGATTTCCCTAACATCCCACCCTTTTAAACCAGGCAGGAGAGCAGGTGTGGGGTGTGCCTTGGGCTTCTCAAGCCTAACGCTCACCCCATTCCCTCTGTAAATAAGGTTAGATGTGTAGACTTTATGAGAATGGGGTGAGCGTTAGGCTTGAGAAGCCCAATCTAGTAGCCTGAAGTGTTAACAGAGGGTGTCGGGTGAGGGGGCAGTATAGGATCAGAGCAGGATGTCAGCATAAGAAGGGGAAGAGTGAATTGGAGCAGAAGGGGAGTGGAGGAGAGGGGATGAGGGGAGGAAGGGTAGAAGGTGTGGGGGGGAGGTTGGGTAAGTTAGGAAGGGAAGTAGTAGGTGGCGGAGGGGCCTGGCTGTGCGGGGGTAGAAGAGAAGGTGGGTGGCACAGTTTAGGGAGGGAAGAAATGGGAGTATAGACAATGCCAGGAGATACTTAGGTTGATGAACTGCCAGGGGCTGGAGGCCTTAATGGAAAGAGTCGTAACTTGCTTTGGTAACCAGATATGATCGTAGCCAGTGTTTGAAAGGGCCCAGCGATGGAACAGCAAAGAGGCTTGGTGGCAGGCTGTTAGTCCATTTAGATGCCTGGTGGGCAAAAGCCCTTTGTCCTAGAGTGGTGCGACATCTTGGAATCTTGAAGACCATGCTCCCAGAGCTTCTTGTGGTGTGGCTGCATTCAAAGGGGGTGAGGAGCTTCTGGACACCTATGGGTAGTATGCCTAGACCTGCTTTTTTGGCCAGCAGGCAGGTCTGGTACTGAAGTCTGCTACTGAACTGCAGCCAGTTGGTGCGGGTATAAAGGTCACAGGTGTGGTTTTGACATTCTGAACTGGTGGAGAGGCAGCATGCCTTATTTATGGCGACTTTGATATGGTGGAGAGCCGTGTCTGCTGCAGATCCATAGAATGCAATACCATACTCCACAAGAGAGACAACTGAGCTGCGGATGGTGAGGTTTAGTGCTTCATGGGCGAGACTGTGCTTATGCATGTGTAGGAGGCCGATGCACATATTGAGAGATTATACTATATTGTCTATATGGTAGACAAATGACATGGTACTGTCAAGTGTAACCCCCAAGTACTTAAAGTGCCATACCTGTTCAAGTGATGCACCTTCATCATTGGTAATTTTTTTTTTATTTAGTTTTTGTTGACCGGGTAAGCGCACTAGACAAATCCTGCCTATTTTCAGGCATGACCCGGGGCAGGGGGATACAGATGAATGCCAACTGACCTTGAACCAGATTAAGCTGTCGGTGGTATATTTTTAGTGAACGAGGGAAATTTGGCCAGGACACCGGGGAAATTCCCCTACTTTTGATAAGTGCCATGGGATCTTTAACATCCACTTGAACTACCACCAATCCAGGCAGATGGGACCTCGGTTTAACGTTTCATCCGAAAGACGGCACCTCAGAAGTGCAGCACCCCTCTCATGCTGCACTACAGTATCAGTACTGGGATATTAACCCAAGTGCCAGATGTGGGAACTGAACCCACAGCCCTCTGATCTCCCGGCCTCAGAGGCGAGTGTGCTACCTACTGAGCCACTGACACTGATAAATCAAGGAGGTTAAGTGACTTGCTCAGGGTCACACAGTATGCAAGTGGAAGCTGTGGGATTCAAACTCATATCTGGTCTGCTGGATGTCACCAGATTTGCAGTTCAGAGCCTTAGACCACTGCGCTATACTGCCTTATGGTAAGTGGGTGTGATCGATGTCAATTCTGTGGGCTGGAGAACATCATTGCCTTTGTTTTTTTATAATTCATGACAAGTCTGTGTGCCTTGAACCATTTTTCCATTGAGGAGAAGCTGTCTTGTAGGGTGAGCTACAATGACCTGGGGTCTGTACCTTTAGAGAAGAGGACAGCACCATCTGCGTAGAGCAGAATTTTGCTAGGACAGGAACTAGGAGTCTGATTTAGAAATACGCTTAACATTGTGTCAGTGCACAGTAGGTAGCATCGGGCAGTGTCAGTGGCTCAGTAGGTAGCACACTCGCCTCTGAGGCCAGGAGATCAGAGGGCTGTGGGTTCAGTTCCCACATCTGGCACTTGGATTAATATCCCAGTACTGACACTGTAATGCAGCATGAGAGGGGTGCTGCATTTCTGAGGTGCCATCTTTCGGATGAGACGTTAAACCGAGGTCCCATCTGCCTGGATTGGTGGTAGTTAAGGTGGATGTTAAAGATCCCATGGCACTTATCGAAAAGAGTAGGGGAATTTCCCCGGTGTCCTGGCCAAATTTCCCTCATTCACTAAAAAAAAAAAAATACCAACAGCTTAATCTGGTTCAAGGTCAGTTGGCATTCATCTGTATCCCCCTCTCCCAGGTCGTGCCTGAAAATAGGCAGGATTTGTCTAGTGCACTTACCCAGTCGACAAAAGCTAAATAAATAAATAAACATTAGGGGACCCAAGATGGAGCCCTGTGGAACACCTGAGCGAACTGGTCTGCTATCAGAATAGACATTGTCTATCCTAACTTGCTGGGATTGGCTCGAGAGGTAGGATTTGAACCATCTTACAGTACTGTCTGATAAACCAATAGCATCTAGTTGCTTGGCGAGGAGGTCGTGATTAACCGTGTCAAATGCTTTTGACAAATCAATAAACGTTGCACCAACCAGTCGCTGTGCTCAAGTGAGTTGTGAATAAAGCCCGTGAACTCAAGCAGTGCTGTGGTGGTGCTGTGTGCTTTGCAGAAGCCATGTTGTTCAGGGCACTGAATGTTGTATTTTTCCAGATATTCCACTAATTGATCAGCGACAATTCTCTCTAGTGCCTTGGATAGGGGAGGGAGAATCGAAATGGGTCTGTAGTCTCCTAGCCATGGATCGATCACTACTCTTGAAGACTGGGGTCACTAATGCTGCCTTCCATTGCTGCGGGAACTGGGCGAATCTTAGTGAGGCGTTGATTATGTAGGTTAAAGTAACTTCAAGATGACTTCCAAGGATAGGGCTACAAGTTTTAAATCAAGGGAGTCCCCAGAGTAGCGTGATTTTCCCAGGACCTTTAGAAGGTATTTCCTGACTTCATTTAAGGAGATGGATCTGAACCGAAAATGAGGGTTAGTAGGCAGTTGGTTCATTGTTTGCATTGCGACAGAGGAGTTAGAGGGGTTGAAAAAGTCAGAGGGTAGCACTTCAGAGAGATCGAGAAATGCTCTGTTAAGTGAGTTAGCAATAGTTTCCGGGTCAGTAGCAGGTATGTCATCAATGTTAAGCATCGTCAGGGCTTGCATGTTAACTTTCCCTATGACCTCCTTGAGGTTAGCACATTTTTTACCATCACTCCAGAACCGAGAAAGTGCATCCTTGTAGTATTGTTTATTTGCCACCCGTATCTCCCTAGTGCAGTCATAGCAGGCCTTTTTGAAGAGTTGAATGTTGGCCTGCTTGCCTGTCTCTCGGGCTTTATACAGAGGCAGTCTCTTGCTTTCAAGTGCTCAAGAAGCTCAGTAGAGAACCAAAGACTGCTCCGGCCCGTTATCTGTTTTTTTATTGGAGCATGTGTGTCACAGACTACATTGAGTAACCTGATGAAGCACTCCAGGGCTGTATCCACAGAAGCAGAGGAGTAGACTTGGGACCAGTCCTGCTGACTTAGGTCAACTCTGAACTGCTCCAGCTGGCTTTGCGCAAGGACTCTGTTTGTGATAGCTCTGGTGGGGGTTTGGAGTAGGTGCTAGACCAGCAAACTAGAAATGAAAATTACATACCTACCGTAATTCTTGATCTTCTTGGACGAGTCTCCACTACTCATTCACACTATTGGGATCTGCGTCGGAGGCACTAGGACCCATCGGGAGCAAACTTTTTGCTGGGAAGTGTCACAGAGTGGCTCTGTGAGGTTTGAAATTCCAAGGTTAGAAATATGGGGCTAGAGAATTGTTTTTCCTTTTCCTAGCACATATGGGAGTTCTCCCCCCCCCCCCCCGAGAGGAGGCAGTATAGTGCAGTGGTCTGGAGCTCTGAGCTGCAAATCTGGTGATATCCAGCAGACCAGACCTGGTTTGGGTCCCATAGCTTCCGCTTAGACACTGTGTGAGCCCCTGAGCGGGTCACTTGACCTCCTTGTGCTCCCAGGTCGCTTCCTGTAGAAGAGCTTTCAGCTTAGTGTGCTATACCTGGTTAAACAATAACTTCATTGTCCTGATTATACTGAGTGTGGATAAGAGAAAAGGAAGATCCTCAGCAAAAAAGCAGTAGTGCTTTCCTACTACATTTAGAGTTATGGTAGAGACTTAGGTGGGAAATTATGTTTGGGGACTAAATGGTTGTAAAAGCTGTTTTCAGGCTAGGTGGGTGTTTTAGCAGCTGTTAGTACTTTGTTCTGGGCTGCTTTAACAGAGTACATTCGACTATGTCATGGCTGTGAAGGCATTTAGCCTTCTAATACTGTTTAAATGGAATGACTTTATTCTAAAATTATTAGGGACAGTCTGAATATCCTCCGGAGTGGAGGTTGCTTAATTTTGAGTAGTTCTGAGATTTTCTTAGAGCGAGGGAGTTACTATGCTTTGGGCATTTTGGAGCCCTGAAATCTAATTACTTAAGTGTTGCAGCTCACTATTAAGTGAAGGCTGGCCACAAGTGGTATTTGTGGTCATTATTAGGGAAATGGGTGATTTTGTTATTCTGAGTTAGTGCAATTAGTAATTGCACTGTTGTGAGGACATAAGGCTTATTAGCGCTTTAAAACTTTAAGCTTTAGACATTTAAAATAAGGAGATTTATTTCTGCTTACCTATTGAAGATGAATTCCCTTTGTTTTGTTTTGGCTTTGAAGCCTGGGGTATTTCGGTGTTTGTGGAGCTTTGAGTTGTAGCTTTAACTGCCAGGCCCTTGTTTGTTCTAGGAGCTGTGGCCATGCACTTCTTAAGTATTGTTGGGAAGGGGTGGTGCTTTCTTGTCTTGGAAAAAGGAGTTTAAAATGTTCAGAACATAAATAACTTGTCTCTGAGTGAGGGAATAAGTTACTAAATGAGTTTAAAATACATAAGCTTGTTGGAATAAAATAAAGGATTAGAATACAAGATAAAGTAATTAAAAGTTGTAAGTGAAGGTGGAGTTTGAAGGTCACCTGACTCTAGTTGGATATAAAAGGGTGAACCTTTGACTCAGTAGGGAGATTGTCAGCACAGATGGCTAGAGGTGAGATTCGTCAGAGAGTGTAAACAGGTGGAGACTAAAATCCTGTTGTAGTGAGCCTAGATGTGTGCTCTAGATGCTGCTGAAAAGTGCTCTATGGAGTTATTTGAAAACTGTTTTGATTCATGTTCCAAATGGAAGATTTAAAACTGCCAGAATATCCTGTGTGAGGTTTATGCCTTTATATTGTCTCACCTAAAGACTTATAAAGAATGAGATGATGCCAGATGCTCTAATGTTTGCTATCGAAATTGAAGTGAAAATGAGAAAAATACTGTGCCATTCTGATGTTATCCTGATATGAGTGATGTTTGAAAGAAGAATCAATTAAAATTGAAGAAAATTGCAAGAACTGGTGAGACATTTTTCCTTTAACTGCCCACATAAACCTGCGCCCTACCAAAGGAAGTAGACGCCAGAGATGGCGCCGCGAGCCCTAGCTCACACGGCAATGACTATCTCGGCGTCGACTCCCAAACCGCCTCAGTACCTTTTTTACCAAGGAGGTGCAGCGTAACTAACCTAGAAAGGTAGCCTAACCTAAAAACCGGACATAAGATAGTCCGGACGACCCGTGTAAGAAGGGTCAACAAAGAAGTCTTCAAGGCCTAAAGATTTGAGGGAGTGAAGACCAACAAGAGAGGTGAGCTCGGGGGATGGAGGGTAGGCATGTGAATGAGTGGTGGAGACTCGTCTAAGAAGATCAAGAATTACGGTAGGTACGTAATTTTCATATCTTCCTGGACATAAGTCTCCACCACTCATTCACACTATTGGGAGAGTACTGAGCTAATAATCCCCCGAGAGGGCAGCAGGAGAAACCAACAGCTCACGTTTCTGAAGACAGGAGTCCAATAAGGATGGCTCTGCCAAAAGAAGAATGTCGTCTGGCATGGACATCGAGTGCATAATGCTTAACGAAAGTATGCACTGAGCTCCAGGTGGCTGCATTGCAGATGACTGCAATGGGCACGTTGCGGATTTCCGGTAGGGATGCCGCTACCGCTCTGGTAGAGCGAAGCGAACTCTACCTTCCAACTTAACCTGCGCCGATGGAATAGCAGTGACGAAGGCACGCCACTAGCCATGCTGAGATACATCTAATAGCAACAGGTTGACCCAGCCGGGCTCACTGAAGGAAACGAACAGTTGCTGGGCTTACAAAATCCTTGGTTCTATCTAAGTAGAAACGCAAGGCCCTCTTAACATCCAGAGAATGAAGAGAGTCTCCCTTCATTTTGGAAGTCCGCAAATAAGAGGAAGGACCAAAGGTTGGTTAAGATGAAATTCTGACACAACCTTAGGAAGAAATTTAGGATGAGTACGAAGGACTACTTTGTCCTTATGGAACACAGTATACGGAGGGTCTGTGACCAGAGCATGTATCTCAGAAACCCTACGGGCTGAGGTAATGGCCACTAGGAAAGCAGTCTTCCAGGTGAGGAACTTTAGTTCACAGGTAGCTAGAGGCTCAAAAGGTTTCCAAGTGAGCATGTCTAGCACAAGATTAATGTCCCAAGCTGCAACAGGATGTCTTATAGGAGGTCTGGTGTGCAGAATGCCCTTAAGAAATCTCTTAACCATAGATAACTGAGCCAGTGAAAGAGAAAAAACCGGCTCATGATACGCTGAAATGGCACTAAGGTGAACTTTAACTGGAGACCTGAATTTGAGAGGTCCAAAAGGTACTCTAAAACATTATCTGGAGGGCAGGAAAAGGGATTCAAAGAGGACTTTGCACACCAGAGGGAAAAACCGCTTCCACTTAGCCGTGTAAGTTTTCTGAGTGGCTGGCTTCCGCGCAGCCAGAAGGATATCAGAAACTCTTCGAGAGACATTGGACCAATTTACTTCTACCTCTTCAGGAGCCAAGTGTGAAGGTGAAGAGATCTCAGATTGGGATGGACCACCGGTCCCTGAGTTAAAAGGTTCATCTGCAGGGGAAGTGGTCTCGGAGGAACTGCCAACATACTGTTGAGAAGTGGAAACCACAGTTGTCGAGGCCAAAAGGGAGCAATGAGAATCATCTTGGCTCCCTGAGACTCGAACTTGAGGAGTACTCTCTGAATTAGAGGAAGAGGTGGAAAGGCGTAAAGAAAGCGTTTTGTCCACCGCAGCCTGAACGCATCCTGACAAAAAATGCCAGGCCCTGGATTTCTGGAGCAGAAGAGAGGCAGTTTTGCGTTGAGTGGGGACGCAAAAAGGTCCAGGTCCGGAGTTCCCCACTCTTTGAATAGTGACTGAACTATGGTTGAGTCGAGAGACCACTCGTGAGGATCTGTCTCTGTTCTGCTGAGACGGTCTGCCAAGTCGTTCTGTACACCTGGCAGGTAGATTGCTTGAATTAGAGCCTTGTGCTCCAAGCACCATTCCCAGACCCTCATCGCTTCTCTGCATAAGGGGTAAGAATGAGCACTGCCCTGCTTGTTGATGTAATACATCACTGCTTTGTTGTCCGTTTGGAGGAGAATATTCTGCGACAGAGAATGTCCTTCAAAGCTCGGACCGCATAAAGGATGGCTCTCATTTCTAGGACATTTATGTGAAGCTGGGACTCGAGTTGAGTCCACACACCCTGAGTGTGGAGAGCCTGACAGTGAGCTCCCCACCCCATTAGTGAGGCGTCTGTGGTAATGGAGATCTGATGGTCCAGAGGGGCAAAGGGGTATCCCTGCAGGAGACTGTCCTCTTGAGACCACCAGGTGAGAGACCTCCTTAAGGGTTCTGTCACCTTGATGGGATAGGACTGCGGGTGAGTGGTTGGAGACCACCGAGTACTGAGAATCCACTGGGTGGTTCTCATGTGCAGACGGGCCAGAGGTACAGTGAACACTGAGGATGCCATGAGGCCCAGCATCCGTTGCATCGAGAGCGCTGTAACTGACCTGTTCTCTCCGATGTAACGGGCCATCTGAAGGATATCGTTCCTTCTGTCCTCTGGGAGAAAAGCCTTCGCACAGGATGTGTCCAGAAGGGTCCCAATAGTGTGAATGAGTGGTGGAGACTTATGTCCAGGAAGATCAGGTGAGTGATTGCTGAAAGCATCAGGTAGGACAGAGGTTTGGGAGATGTGTTCCAGCTTATTTGATAGGGCCCAGCCTAGCAAAATTGATGTGCCAGTCTTATAGTTTACCCTAGTGGGTGAGGAGACAAGTTGGGAAAGGTGCACAGATGTCACTGCATCCGTGTATGGAGTTGCCGCAGTGAAGGGCCAATCTGCATTGAAGTCACCTAACAGTAGTATTTCAGAGTTCAGGCTGAGGTGACTGAGACATTTGAGTAGTGAGTCAAGTCCACTAGATTTTTGTCCAGGCAGGATATATACCGAGAGGAATGTGAGAGTTTTGTTATGCTTTCCAAGAAATATTTTTACTGCAAGGACTTGCATGCTGGTACCCGTATCAGGTAGGGGTAGAATGTGGGCCAGTAGGTAGTCACTGAGATATATTTCAAAGCCACCACCTCTTTTGGCGAGGCGATCCACACTGAACACAGTGTACCCTGGGATTGAAATGGAGGCATCTGCAATGTTGAGAGAGAGCCATGTCTCAGCTACTGAAAGAATATCAGGGTTATGTTGTTGTGTCCAGGAATACAGGTTGTCCATTTTTGGTAGGAGGCTACAAATACTGAGTGAGCCAATTATAAGTTTGCCAACATTGTCTTGCAACCCATTCAGGTGTGTTCGAGGGCCCGGGTTCGGGTGAATATTCCCAGAGAGTAGCAAGAGCAGGAAGGCTATGCGGTAGAGATATTCCTTAATAAGTTTGACACTGAGCTTACGCTGCCTACTCTGGCTTTTTGAGTATTGATATCCTTTAACACTGAGGATCCTGAGATAGAGGGCCATTGGGTGCAGGCACCATGGGTTACATGCATGAAAATGCTTACAGCTATTTGTTTTGTCCTCACTGAAGAGAGTGGGTAGTAAGACACCGTAAGACAATGTTGCTGAGGAGTGCACATTAATGGGAGTACCAGGGAGGGAAGGAGCATGCCCAGAAATCTGAGTTCCATATCGGCAGTTATTTAGGCTCAGGAGGGTGAGAAAGAGAGTAGCCCATCCAGCCATTGCACAAGATAGGGACATTAGGCTGGTTATGCTTGGCTATAGCCAAATGGCAGAGTAGCACTGGAGAGAAGTAGAGTATGGGGAAAGCCTGTGTGTGTAGTGCTTGTGTGGTTCAGCAAGATGAGATGCAACTGGCCCTTTAAGCTGGGTAAGTATAATTATTGTAATTGGCTAAGAAGGGTAGGGCTAGTTGGGCTTAAAGGCTATTTAATAAGATGTTGTGGGGGGCAAAAATTAAGGCAGAGAATGAGCTTTCACAAGCAGAGTACTTAAAATGTGAAGCAGCTCCAATTAATTTCAGGATTTTAAAAATGGCACCGGGTGCCTGAGTTGGTTCAGCTGGCTACCTTTTACAGATGAGCTGGGGAGGGGGCTTGTAAATGTGCACTGAGGTGTCTGAATGGGACCCGGTAAAGGAGCAGAAAGGAGAGAATTAAATACACCCCAGGGAGGGGGAGTTACAGATAGAACAAAAGACTGGGAGAGTTGAGGGTGTTGTTGGAGAGCTAAGACTCAGATTACTGGTATGCTACGAGCACAGTAACTCTGGTTTCAGCTCTGGGAATGAGCAGTTTAAAACAGCAAAAAATCCTATGTCTGGTTCCAGCAATTAACTCAGCTAGAGAAGCAGTACTTAACAATTAAACAGTCTCCAAAAGTGGGCAGTTCTTAACAATAAATCAGGCTAAACTCTAAACATGAGTCAATAAGTTTACATAAAAAAGAAAAATTAAAGCAGAGAATGAGCTTGCACAAGCAGAGTACTTAAAATGTGAAGCAGCTCCAATTAATTTCAGGATTTTGAAAATAGCACCAGGTGCCTGAGTTGGTTCAGCTGGCTACCTTTTATATATGAGCTGGGGAAGGGGCTTGTAAATGTGCCCTGAGGTGTCCAAAGGGGACCCTTTTACAGATGAGCTGTGGAGGGGGCTTGTAAATGTGCCCTGAGGTGTCCGAAGGAGACCTTTTTACAGATGAGCTGGGAAGCGGGCTTGTAAATGTGCCCTGAGGTGTCCAAAGGGGACCCTTTTACAGATGAGCTGGGAAGTGGGCTTGTAAATGTGCCCTGAGGTGTCCGAAGGAGACTTTTTTATATATGACCTGGGGAGGGGGCTTGTAAATGTGCCCTGAGGTGTCCGACAGGGACCCTTTTACAGATGAGCTGGGAAGGGGGCTTGTAAATGTGCCCTGAGGTGTCCGAAGGGGACCCTTTTACAGATGAGCAGGGGAAGGGGCATGTAAATGTGCCCTGAGGTGTCTGAATGGGACCCTTTTACAGATGAGCTGGGGAGGCTTGTAAATGTGCCCTGAGGTGTCTGAAGGGGACCCTTTTACAGATGAGCTAGGGAGGAGGCTTGTAAATGTGCCCTGAGGTGCCCCACTGTGCATACAACTTGATCAGCACCCCCTGAATTAAAGGAAGAGGAGGAAAACATAAAGGGAACATCTTGAATATTGCAGTGAACACATCCTGACAGATAACACATGGGTCAGGATTTCTGAAGCAGGATACAGGCAGTTTTGCATTGAGAGGGGACGCAAAAGGACCAAGTCCGAATTGCCCCATTCGTCAAAAGCAACTGCATGAAATCTGAACTGACGCATCGTACTCGAGGTACCACTCTCACAACCTCACGGCCCTACTGTAGAGAGGGTAGGGGGACACCCCACCCTGTCTGCTAATGTAATACATCACAGCTTTGTCATCTTTCCAAAGTAGGAACACTTCGTGGCAGGGGCCACACTCCAGGACTTTGCTTATAAGATAACTCTCATCTCAAATAAATTTATGACAAGATGAGGATTCTTCTGGCTCTACACCTAAGTGTGGAGGCGTTGGCAGTGAGTACCCCATGGATTTTGTCTGAGGTTCTGTCATCTTGTATGGAGGATTGCGGATGTGCAGTCAGAGACAACTGATTACTGCGGAGGACACCTGAGTCCCAGCATCAGCTCAACCAAAAAGGAGGCTGAAGAGAGTCGTTTTCCGTATTGTAATGAGCCATCTAAAGATGTAATTTTTCCCATCCTCTGGAATGAAGTTGACACCTTGGAGGTATCCAGGAGGGCTCCTAAGAAGAGGAGCTGTTGGGAAGATGAACTGGCACCTTCCCCGAACCTGGAGAGAACAACTGAGACGCTGCAGTGACTGTTTCCTGGGTCTCTTATCTAGATGGGCTGGCTAGAAGCCAAATGTCCAGGAAGACTTGAATGATGAGATTTAGGGAACTGTTCCCTGAACAGGAACTTGTTTAACCTTTCAAGGTCAACAAATAGGCGCATGCTGTTAACTTGGAACTAGAAGCAATGGAACTAGGAACCTGTGCTTCGTTACACTGTGGAATGATGTTTACTGCCTAGTACCCACAGAGGCTCTGTATCTGAGCTGAGAGTATGTGACTGAGAGGCCGACAGACTGGCTACTGTCTGGGTGGAAGGTCTGGGGAAAGCTGCAAAACTGGAAGAGTATCCCTCTCAGACAATCCTGATGACCTATAGGTCCGCTGTAATGGACTTCCATTGGTTGTAAAATCGAATTAGACGCCCCTCCTACTGCCGAGAGGAGCCCCCTCAGACAGCTGGGGTGGGGTCTGGGCTGGATCCACAGAGGTTAGTATAGAGCGCTTTTGGCTCCTGTGCCCTCTACTGCATTCTCTTCATGGCTGAGGGGTTGGTCCTGAAAAGGACACCTAGGCCACTACCTTGACAGGTCTGCTTGTCACGAGGATGTTGTGTGGCTTAAATGGCAGCCCTATTGTTCTGAGTGGCCTTTAGCCAAACAGATAAGCACAGTCAAGGAGACGTTAACCACCTGCTGCCAGTCGCAGCTGCCCTAGAGGCAGAGATATAGGTGTCCATAAAAGCTTTAGCTGATTATTGGGCAATATGCCCCTAGCAATGGAGCGTTAGATTTCGGGAGGCTCTTGATCATTGCATTAAGTGTGTTCCACAAGGTGTACTTGTACTGAGG
The DNA here is from genome assembly GCA_016271365.2 of Neoceratodus forsteri. Lineage (NCBI taxonomy): Eukaryota > Metazoa > Chordata > Ceratodontiformes > Ceratodontidae > Neoceratodus > Neoceratodus forsteri. Next base: position 1,096,671,612 of record CM057454.1, on the reverse strand, counting down.
AATGTAGGAGCCTGCTTTGGTCCACAGGTGAATCCTGAACTGTTAAGGTGGACCCCATATCCCTGAGGAAAAGGAACTGGAAAAAAAATATTCCATCACACTGTTACAGAGGGCTTGCATTCCAGCCCATAAAATGAGTCATCCACTGCGTCTTTGACAAAACAGAAGAGGAAGCGACTCATCCAGATCCACTTCTACCCCAAAATAACCTCCAAAGGGCAGGTCAGGACCAGGGAGACACCACCACTTGGATCACGGAGGAGTTCAGAGCCATCCGCGGTGCCAGCACCAAACATTGTGCCACACCCAGCACCGGCGTGGAAATCGCACAGCCACACCACACAGAGCCGCCTAAGCACCTAAAGTGACGGCGCCAGACATGGCACCACAAGGAGCAGGAACAACGCACGGCACCGGAATTGCTACTGGACCTAGACCTGAAGTAAGGAGAAGAAGGAAGCGGTACACGTGCTGGCCCCTGCAGGGAAAAAGGAGAGAGGGGTAGGCACAAGGAGTCGGCGTCGATAGCGTCAGCACCAGAGAGGGCTCCACGTACATTCTGGCCTGGCCAACCTGGCCACGGCTTCAAGGCCCCAGACCCAGGGCCACTAGCCAGGACAACCGGGCAGACACCATACCCCCTGCTTTAAAACAGCAGCCCACAGGTGTAACTGCTCATTGGAACTCCATCAGGGGACAGAGATGGGAACCGGTGTCGGAAGATCACAGCCATTAAGAATGGAGCAGCAGAGGAACCCACCAGAGTCAGTTCAGGCTTACCACTCTCAACCAGCGAAGATCAACGTGCAGACGTACCAGAGGGTGACCTTGAGAGGTACCAATTCTTCTTCCACCGGCAGGAGGAAAAAGAGCTTGAGGTCAAGCACAGCCAGGTCCCGGAACCGCTGCAATTGAGCTATGGGCGGACTGCCCCCCCCCCCAAGCATCGGACTGCCCATGGTCAGACCCCCCCTCCGAAAAGGGTGGCGGACTGAACACAACCCCACTCCATCACAGATTTTAAACGAAGTCTCCTTACTATCACCGCTATCGTCAAAGGTCAACTCCGTTGATAGCAGGCTGAGAATAACTTCTTCTGCATTTTCTTTTTTTTTTTTTTAAAGAAAAGAACACTACAAAATGGTAAGTTAAGCGAATATTGAACGGCTATATAGCTGCTGTCACACAGATGAAGACAAGACTCCCGGTGGGTGAGCGACACTGTCATCGAAGCGCACTCGATGGTGGGAGAAAAGGAACTGAGGCGGTTGGAGGTTGGCGCAAGATAGCCCATATGGCATGAGCTAGCCTCGTGGTGCCGCACATGCGCGGCCCTATCCTGGCGCTGGCCCTCCTTAAGATTTTGGCTCCCCTGGGGTCCTAGCGCCGCTGGCGTACTCCCATTAGTGTGAATGAGTGGTGGAGACTTGAGTCCAGGAAGATCAGGCATGACAGGTCGAACTGAGTAATGTTGAAACAAACCTTTTCTGGATGAATGTGCACATTCCCATTCACTTTTAATAATAAGGTATGTTCCACCATACACAGATTATCATCTAGCACATGATAGCCATGACTAAAGAGACCTCTCAAGTTTTGATGTCCAGATTATTCTGTCATCAGTGCAAATCCTCATTGTAAATATTCAGCCTAAAAAACTGAACATGAATAAAAAAAAAAAAGAGGTGATATTACTTAAGACTTGCTGTCATTTATAGCACATTACTGGGGAGAATACCAAGTATACTTTGCTCATCTTAAACAGTTTCCTGACCCCAACATCAGCAGCATACATTCACAGGGTTTCAGAAGGCAACTTTACAGAATATAATGATAGTTAATTTTGAAAAGGTAAGGGATTGCAATTCCTCAGTCAATGAGCATGATGCCCCATTCTTTCCCCTTCCTGATTCCTGAAAGTAGTAGGCACCACCAACACACTGTAATGTTTTGTGATATATTACATTGTAGAGCACGTGGATGTGACATATTGATAGCAGTGGGGGGGGGGTGGTTTGGAAATAGTATTTTTCATATTTTATAGGGCCACTGGACTGCAGTGAAAGCCAATGATCAAACAACAATGCCCTGAAGTACAGTTACCGTTTGAGGAATTAAAACTGTGAGTAATCTAGATTGGGGGGGAGGCACTTGATGAGGGACCCGGGTTCCAGCCTTGTGCACAGGGCATCAGTAGCAGAGCACAGCAAGGAGGTTGATATGGCATGCATGCAGACACTCGTCTCATGGGGGAGGCTGCTTCTCAGCAACCCTCAGGGTGTGACACCTGTGGTGTGTGTGGCCTTTGCAAAATGGGTGACCACCCATTAGCTTGCTCCACCTCCAGGGCATCACTGTGATGCATGCTGGTGGGGTGTATGGAGGGGCACAGAAAAAGTAAAACCTATCTCAGCCTGCAGGATGCCAAGCTGAACAGTCTACAGGAACAAGAGCTCAAACTACATAAATCCATACAATACCTTGACCATGACCTTACAGTGGCTAACAAACTTTATTCAAGTAAAATGGTGATCAAAATGGAGTAGCACCCCTACTGCACATAAAGTGTAATCGTTTCATATCGCACTGACGCGTTCTCAAGATGTATTGAGAAAGCATCCGTTCCATATGAAACTTTGATACTTTACATGTGGTGGGGGTTCTACTCTGTTAGGAACTCATTTTTACTTGAATAAAGTTTATTAGACACTCCAAGGTTTAGGGGAAGTTTTTCTCTGGATTTGTGTAATTGAGCTGCTGTTCCTTTTGACTTTTCTGTTCCTTGCTGTGTCTTCGTCCTGTGGTGTCCTGAGCTGCCAACTTTGTGTATGAGCTGCCTGGTCTCCCCTTGCCACAGTCCCCACATAGCATTGCTCATACACTACCACACCTGCAAATCTCAGACTCCCTATGGATACTAGTCTCTGCCTCTAACACATGGGACTGGTGTCCTCCAGCAGGGATAAGCAAGACACTCTGAGGACACTGTGGGCAGTTTAAGAACTGTTTCCTGGTGAAAGTCAGACGCTACAAAATTGACCTATGTAAATTTATACGTTTTCATACCAATAACATCAAACCTCACACCCCCACCCACACCTGGAACAGTATGCAGAAAATGCACATTTCAATATACAGGCATACTATAACCCAGAACAGTGTGCAGAAAATGCACATTTCAATATACAGGCATACTATAACCCAGAACGGTGTGCAGAAAATGCACATTTCAATATACAGGTATACTATAACCCAGAAGAGTGTGCAGAAAATACAGGTTACTCACCTGTAACAGGAGTTCTAGGAATGGTATATGTTGTTCATACACACTGTCTGTTAGGTTTCTTGCTGCTTTAAAACTTGATGGAAGGTCTTCAAGCTGGCTCCTCCCACCCACCCGGGTGGCAAAACTCTCGGCTCCGCCCCATGACGCCAGATCTAGCCCGCTGGAAGCCGGGAGGTCAGGTGGATGAACAACATATACCATTTCTAGAACTCCTGTTATAGGTGAGTAACCTGTATTTCCAGGGACATGGATATGTTGTTCATCCACACTGTCTGGCAGACTTCTTGCAGTTCTCCGGGAGGAGGGAGGAAAGGCGCATACCACCTACTTAGGAAATAAAGACTGGAGAACCGAGGCCCCAAAACCAGCATCCCGGCATGACTCAAGGTCGATGTGGTAGTGGGTGATGAAGGTGTGTGCTGACTTCCAGGTAGCAGCCCTGCAGATGATCTGGATAGGGACATCCCTGGAAGCAGCCACCGGTGCAGCGGTATGGCGGGTAGAATGAGCTCTTATCCGTCTGGGAGGCTCCATGCCCGCCAACCTATAGCAGAGATCTATGCAGGAGGTGACCCACCTGCCTATCGTCCGCTTGGCTGCAGGTCTGCTGGGTGCGGCTTCAGCGTGAGGTGACAAACAGCTGGCGAATCTCCCCAACTTCAGCCGCTCCACTCCTTGTAGTAAGCGAGCTTCTAGGGTCCAAAATATGGAGCCTATATTTGGCCTCCGAGGTGCGACTTGGGTAGAACACCGTCAGAGTCAGCACCTGGTTAAGGTGGAACTCCGACACCACCTTTGGAAGGAACTTCAGGTGGGGGCGCAGGACAACTTTGTCCCTGTGGAAGACCAGATAAGAAGACTCCATGGAAAGCGCCTGGAGCTCTCCCATCCTTCTGGCTGACGTGATAGCCACCAAGAAGGCGGTCTTCCATGACAGGTGAGAGGTGTCACACTTGTGCATCGGTTCGAATGGCTTGCCCATGAGCTTAGCCAGTACCAGCAGTAGATCCCACAGAGGTGGAGGTTTTCGCACCGGAGGGGATATGTGATCAAGGCCTTTGAAAAAGTGCCAGACTACCTTCTCCTGAGCCGACTGCTTCCCAGCCCGCGCCCGGTAAGCAGAGATGGCTGCCAGGTGCACCTTAAGGGTCATTGACCGAAGCCCTTGCTGAGAAAGGGACCACAGGTAGTCCAGAATGCTTGCCAAGGAACAGAAGGAAGGGTCCAGGCCCTTGCTCTGACACCAAATGGAGAATCTCTTCCATTTGAAGGCGTAGCATTTTCTGGTCAACTCCTTATGGGACGCCTCAACGACGTTGTGGACCTCGTCTGAAAGACCCAAGGCCTGGAACTCTAGCCACTCAGGAAACAGGCCGTCAGGTGCAGGGATTGAAGGTCCAGATGGAATACCTTCCCCTGACTGACTGAGATCAGGTCCGGGTGGGCTGGAAGCCGCCTCAGGAGCCTGGAGCTGAGACTGAGGAGATCTGGATACCAGAACTGGCGGGACCAGTCTGGGGCTACCAGAATCACCTGTGCCTTGTCCCTCCTTGCCTTGAGAAGCACCTTGTGGATCAAGGGAAATGGGAGAAAGGCGTGAAAGAGCCTGGGGTCCACGGCCTCGAGAAGGCATCCCCCTGCAGCGAGCCCTGCTGAGGGGGCGGGCATGAAACAGTCTCAGCTTCGCATTCTCCCTGGAGGCAAAACAGATCCACCTGAGGTGTGCCCCAGTGGGAGAACAGATCTTGTACTACCTCCGGCAGGAGAGACCACTCATGGGACGCAGCCCCTATCCGGCTTAGGGCATCGGCCAGGGTATTGGAGGCTCCTGCCACATGGATGGCCAGGAGATCCGCCTCCAGGCTGCGCACGGGTGACCAAATGCGGAGACCTTCCCTGCACAATGGCCGGGAGCGCGTCCCGCCCTGGCGGTTTAGGTAGTACATGGTCATGGTATTGTCCGTCTGGACCTGAACCACTTGACCCCGTAGAAATGGAGCGACGGTGGTGAGGGCTAGACGAACCGCTCGAAGCTCCAGCAGGTTGATGTGGCATCGGGACTCCCGAGGGGACCAGAGGCCATGCGATCTGTGCTCCCCCAGATGGGCACCCCAACCCATCAGAGAGGCATCGGTCGATAGAGAGACCGTCGGCCCGAGGTGGACAAATGGGATGCCCTCCTGCAGATGTGCTGGAACGGTCCACCACTGGAGAGCGTTCCACATCCCCTGGGTCACTGTCACTAGCTGATACAGAGGATCGAAGTGCTGTGACCATTGGCTGGCCAGCCCCCACTGAAGGGGACGCATGTACCAATGGACCACGCTGGTGCAGGCTGCCATGAGGCCCAGGAGGCGCAGAAAGTCCCGGGCAGGGTGCAATTGCCCAACCTGACATGATTGGGCAAAGGAGGAAAGAACCTCGGCCCTGTCTGCTAGGAGCCGTGCTCTGGCTCGTAGAGAGTCGAGCTCTGCCCCGATGAATTGTATCACCTGCATTGGCACGAGTTCCGACTTGGCCTCGTTGATGAGGCCAACCTGAGAGCAAACCTGGAGGGCCAGATCTCTGGACCGCTCCACCTCCGTTCTGGAGGGGGCTGCAATCAGCCAGTCGTCCAGGCAGGGGTACACCCGGACCCTTTGGCGCCGCAGGAATGCTGTCACCACTGCCATGCATTTGGTGAAGACCCTGGGAGCCAGGGAAAGGCCAAAGGGCATGGCCCGGAACTCGTAAAGGGATCCCTCTGCCCTGAAGCTGAGAAATCTCTGGTTGGACGGATGGATTGGGACGTGAAAGAACGCATCCTGAAGGTCCAGAGAACAGAACCACATGCCTCGTTCCAAGGATGGGATTATCTGAGCCAGGGTGACCTTCCTGAAGGTCCGAGACCTTAGGAACCTGTTCAGGTCGTGCAGGTCGAGAATGGAGCGCCAGCTCCCCGTCCGTTTTGGGACCAGAAAGTACCTGGACACAAACCCTGGGTCTGGAGGAGGCTCCGCCACCTTCTTGATCACCTCTTTTTTGAGGAGCAGGGCGATATCGGCTCAGCGAGCCGACAAAGAGGCTGAAGACCCCGTAGCCCCCCGAGGGGCGACGGCTCGGAAAGGCGGGGCCTGCTCGAACTCCAGGAGCAGGCCCTTTCCTACCACCTCCAACAACCAATGGTCCGTGGTGAAAACGGACCAGGTGGAAAGGAAGTGGCGGAGCCATCCCCCCATGGGGGAACCCAAGGGGAGAGTGACGAGGCTGGGGGCGACACCCCTCAACCCGTCAGTGGGCAGGCTTAGAGGAGGGACCGGCTGAGGGACCTCCTGGGCCTTTACCTCCCTGCTTCCTATTGGAGGAAGCCACAGGCTTGGGTTTGGAATGCCAAGCACGAGCCTGCTGGCCCTGGTGCTGGTGCTGCTGGGCCAGACGTGCCGCAAGCGTAGAAGGACGAAAGGACTTATGCTGCTGTTGTTGGCAGCCCTTGTCCTTCTGGGCAGAGGTGACCGAGTCCAGAGTGGCATTGGACTTTTCGATCCGCTGGAGGTGACCTTCCACTCCAGGGCCGAAGAGGTCGGTCCCCAGGAAGGGGACATCCGCCAGTTTGTGCTGGGTATCCACCGTGAAGGTGGATATCCTCAGCCATGCTCTGCGGCGCATGGCCACTGTAGCCGCAACTGATCTGGCACAGGAGTCTCCAATGTCCAGAGCCGTTTGGAGCTGCTGTTTAGCCACCGTCCTTCCCTGGTCCCGTACCTGCCAGACCATGGTCTGCAGGTCGGCCGGGAGAAGAGGGATCACCTCATCCAGGGAGTCCCTGAGGGTGTGGGAGAAGTGTGCCATCAGCATGGCCGAGCTGGCCTGGCGGAGGCCAAGGGAGGATGCAGCGTACACCTTGCGCCCGGCATAGTCCAGCTTTTTGGACTCCTTGTCGGGGGGCTTGTCCACATCCCTAGCATTCCCGGAACGCCAGAAAACGCTGTTGATGACCAACCCCTCAGTGGAGGGGTGTTCCGAAAAACTGGGCAAAGAGCCAGTAGGGACCGCGTACTTCCTGGCCATCCTGGCCGAAGGCGCAGGACAGGAAGCAGGCCGCTGCCAGAGCTCCAAGGCTGGCAAACAATGGCTTCAGCCACCGGAAAGGTCTCCGTGGGTGAATCCCCTCGGTCCAGTATCTCCATCAGGGGATACTTGGCCCGCTTGGATACGGGCTCGAGCTGCATTCCGGTGGACTCCGAGATGAGCCGAAGCAGACCCTTGAAGGACGATGGGCTTTTGTCCATCGACTGACCCCCGGAGGACTCCAGGTCAATGGGCCTGGAGAACAGGGAGGAGTCGTCATCGGACTCCAAGGTACGAGGAGTCCGCGAAGAGCTTCCTGGGGCCTGAGCCACCCTCCACCTGCCGAGGACGGTTGGGAGTGAGGGTGACCGACAACCTGTGGGCCAGGCCCTGACCTGACCAAGAGTCTTTGGTCGGTGCCCCCGATTTCGGTTGTGGAGGTGGAGGTTCCACCACAATCGGTGGGGCAGCTAGTTTCAGCCGAACAACTGGCCCAGGCTTGGGCACCTCGGCTACAGCGAGGGGTTGTTTCAGCCGCTCGGGTGACAGCCACTTGATGGCTGGGGAAGGCGACGGCGTCGGCTTGTTCCCGGACAGAAGTAACTGCTGCCACATCAGGTCCTTGTAGCATCAATGCAATTTGCGCCAAAGCCTCTCCTTTTCTGAGGAGGAAGATGAGGACGAGCGGTGGCGCCGCTTACTTCGGTGCTGAGACCGAGACCGCCGATGTCAGCGGGATCGGCTGGACCGAGAGGATGTCCGAGACAAAGACTGAGAACCTCGGTGCTTCCGAGGACGGGTCTGGGAAGGGGCGGGGGATACCCGCTCTTCCCTCTGCCCCGAAGCCTTGACCGGGGACTGCGGTACCGGAGGCGCAGGCAGGTCCTCGGTCTCCACCGGGGGAACCAGTGAAGAAGGGTTGTCGGCTTCACCAGTCGACAGCCCGTCCGACGGGTCGAGAAAAATCTTGACCGCCTCGATGGGTGTCTCGGCCGGCTGACCTGACGGGGACACCGTGAAGCCAGCGGCCTTAGCCGCAACCTCGACCGAAGTCGAGTGTCGACTATCTGGGGAAGGGGACCTCTCCTGCTCCCATGAACGCCGACGGTGGGACTTACCTTTTGAGTCCTTCTTTTTGGACCGAGAGGAATGTCCCGATGGCCCCTCTCCCTTCGTGGAAAGGGATTGGCAAAGCTCCTTGAAAGAAGCTGAATATGAGGTACCCAGAGAGAGTGGATAAATGCAGTGACGAGGAAGAGGATGATGCGGCCCTGTGCCTCCTCCTCGAGGCGATCATCTGTTCGAGGTTATCAGCTAAGCCAGCCACCACGGTAACCGCAGACGGGCCTCCTTCGACTTCACCGGTGGGTAGCACTTCTCGGGGCACCCAAGCTGTAACCGGGCAGCATGGTCTTCCAGGACATTGGCCGAAAACGAACGACATAACTCACAGGCCTGCGGGTCATGGTCTAGGCCGAAGCAGTAGACGCATGTGGAGTGCGGATCCGTCCTGGACATTTTCTGCCCACAAGGGCACCGCCGAAATCCGGGAGTCGATTTGTCCATTGCAGCCACGAAGGAGAAACTTGACCGAAGTCTTGAAAATTTTAAAATAAGTTTCGGGCGAACCGAAGAATTAGGATCCAGTCTACACGCAGAGCGTTAAGGAGGGAACCTGAGTTTCCAAGCGATAAGGAAGATCTGGTATCATGGGGCCGAGCCAAGAGTTTTACCACCCGGGTGGGTGGGAGGAGCCAGCTTGAAGACCTTCTGGCAAGATTTAAAGCGGCAAGGAACCTGCCAGACAGTGTGGATGAACAACATATCCATGTCCCTAGAAATGCAAATTTCAATATACAGGCGTATTATAACCCAGAACAGTGTGCAGAAAATGCACATTTCAATATACAGGCATACTGTTTTTTTTATTTAGTTTTTGTTGACCGGGTAAGTGCACTAGACAAATCCTGCCTATTTTCAGGCACAACCCGGGGGAGGGGGATACAGATGAATGCCAACTGACCTTGAACCAGATTAAGCTGTTGGTGGTATTTTTAGCGAATGAGGGAAATTTGGCCAGGACACCGGGGAAATTCCCCTACTCTTTTCGATAAGTGCCATGGGATCTTTAACATCCACCTGAACTACCACCAATCCAGGCAGATGGGACCTCAGTTTAACGTCTCATCCGAAACCCAGAACAGTGTGCAGAAAATGCACATTTCAATATACAGGCATACTATAACCCAGAACAGTGCGCAGAAAATGCACATTTCAATATACAGGCATACTATAACCCAGAACAGTGTGCAGAAAATGCACATTTCAATATACAGGCATACTATAACCCAGAACAGTGTGCAGAAAATGCACATTTCAATATACAGACATGTACTGTAAAAAAAAGTTAATCAAGAGATTATTTAACCAAAAAAAAAAAAATTTACCTCCATTCTTCGCATTTCAGAAATGTTTACCTATTCAGTGAAGATGATCGTCTGGTGGTACTAGCTGATGAACTGAAGATAGTTGGTACTGCATCAACATGCAGTACAGATTTCGTGCTGGTCCATCCACATGACTAATATCCCTTTATATCACACTGCAATAGGGCAACAGTGTTTTGTATTTCAGTCCACTGTTGTTTGGAACTCTTTTCCAACAGAGTTTCACCAAACTGTGTCATATTTTACGTTTATGACCCAATTGAAAACTCATTCCCTAGAATTATCTAATTGTTGTTGTTTTGTATAATATGTTTTTTCAATCTGTATTTATAACTTTGTATATGTAATTACCTTGTATTTGTAATTCTGGTATGTATTATATTTTGTATGTACTGTACCTTTTGTACCTTCCGGGTCCCCCTTCAAAATGGACATCTGATACTCTTGAGTTCTTACCCAGTTAACAAACCAGATCAATAAATAAACAAATATGACGCAAACCATTCAAGGTCACGTTCGCATGCTGAACACTCAAAATGTGCCAAATAGATACGGCTAAATTTTGATGGTGTAGAATCCTTACGCTGACAAAAGTGAATCCGTCTTTCTTACAGATTTCTCTTTTGGACAGTGAAAAAAATTCATACCACAACCACATTTCTTCTTATTTGTACAACCACATACAACACAGTATGGCATTTTGACTATTTAGTAAACCAGTATTATTAGAAACACTTGATATGGAAAAAAAATTCAAAATATGTTAAGAGGACTGTAAATAAAGGCTAAATAAGCAGGATCACATACATAACCTCATACAGGGACAATACAGCCTCAAACAGAGCAGCACTGTGCGATTCCCCTCCAGTAGACAACTATTTTTCCCCACCAAAAGTAGGTTTCCCCTCCAATACTGGGTGATACATATGTTTGTTACACATAGAAATAAAAACAAGGTCGCAGGTCATCAGAATAAGAATTGTATTTATCCTTTTAAACACAAGTATATGAAAATAAATAAGAATAGAAACATATTACTAGACATGTTACACATCAGAAATGATTCTGCAATATAGGAAAACGTAACGACAGGACACAAAAACAAGGTTGAGACTGTGTGTACTGGCTTTGGGGAAGGGGGACAGATTGAAGAAGTCATATTGTGGAAAACAGTTGCATATCATTTAACTTGTGTAAATTAATGATTACAGTCAGCATTTCATTCATGTCCGGAGCCTTTTTTACTGAATCCAGATCAAGTAACATGAAGGCTAGCCCATAAGGGACTGAAAGTGACACTCGTGCAGCTAAGATGCAAGTTTCATTCGCATACTGTATAAGCTGCATCAACTACAGCAGCACAGCTCCAGATACATATTCTACCTTTACTTTGAGTATTTTATTGAACTACAGGCAAACTTTACATTTTTTTTAAATCCTATGGATAACACTGTGCCACACTGAAACCATCAATTTTGATTCAGTGAACATGCTGCACATCCTCGGAGCTCACTCGCTCCAATGATGTCACACCATCGAGGACAACCACTGGGCATGCGTGCTTTTCCAGATGGCATGGGAAAATCTTCAGTGCTGAAAGTAAGACAACGGGCCGAAAAATCATATTTAACTAAAAACGGCAAAACAGATCAAGATGAAATTAAGAAGGTAGGTAAACCGGAGCCTTACTGTCAGAATACATACAGTGCATTAAATGGCGAATGATTATTTAAAAACTTGTTCAGTTGCCTTTTAACAATTAGAGCATCTCTTGTTCTGTCTGTGTCTGGCAGGGTCTCTGCCACAGACTTGCTCATAGTTTGAGAAGTGACCCTGCTAGCTAGCTATCCTCTTATCAAGGGTAGCAGAGGTACAGACCCGCTTGCCCATGGGGTCCGCTTTGAGTGGTTCCTTGATGGCGTTGCTGGCGAAAGTCTGCCTTTGATGCCGACCACCTTAGATTGATGGACCATTATTCAGTCCATCAATCTGCAATCACCTGTAAGAAAGCAGAATTCCTGTCCGGGTAGATTGCGGCTGCTCAGAATCGACCAGCTCTGCTATTTCGAACTGTGGACAGACTGTGCAACCCAGCCTGTCTGCATGTTCGGAAAGCTTTTTCACAATTAGAGTGCGATAAGCTTGCTCAATTCCTTGCAAATAAGGTGGCCGACATCAGGGCGGTACTGCAACCAGCACACTCTATGGGGGTTGTTTGTGATCAGTACAGGGTCACCGCACCTCAGTTTTCCTGGAGTACCTTCAGTCGACCAGAGTTCATGAATGTTTTGAGGATTATCCAGAGTGTGCGCCCTATGTGCTGTAGTTTGGACCCTGGACCGACTTCCCTAATTTTGGGTTGTACTGACATCATCGGTCAGGTCCTTGTGTGGACAGTCTGGTGCTCCTTGGAATTGGGAGAGTTTCCCAGCTCCCTGAAAGAGGCGGTGGTGACACCACTCTTGAAGAAAGCTACCTTGGACCCAGACTGTCACGCAAATTATATACCTATCTCTAACCTTCCCTTTGTTGGGAAGGTGATTGAGAAAGCAGTGGCAGCACAAAAGGAAGACTATTTGACCATCCATGACGTCTACGAACTGCTCCAGTCCAGTTTTCATAAGAGAGATAGTACCGAGACAGCGCTGGTTCGGGTGCTCAATGATCTCCTGACGGCGGAGAGATCGGAAGAGCCATTCGATCTTGGTTCTTCTGGATCTTTCTTCAGCTTCTGACACCATGGACCGCATGGTGTTGATAGGATGACTGAGGCATATCTGTGGAATGGCAGGGACAGTCCTCAGATGGTTTACATCGTTTCTCATGGGTAGAGCACAAAGAGTTGTGTCCGGGGTTTCTTCTTCAGGCCCAACTGCTTTGTCTTGTGGGGTGCCTCAGGGTTCAGTGCTGTCACCCATGTTGTTCGCGGTGTATATGTTACCCCTCGGAGACATTGTAAGAAGATATGGGCTGAGGTTTCACTGTTATGCAGATGATACCCAGCTCTACCTTTCTTTTGCACCCGACCAGGATGGAGCTCTCGGTCTTTAACAACTGTCTGAAAGAAATCAATGAGTGGATGGATTCCAGTTGGCTGAAGTTGAACTCGGAAAAGACTGAGGTATTGGTTGTGGACCCTGGCCGTCAGATGGGGGGGGGTCGGGTGTTGGTGCGCCCTCTGGAATTTTTCTTGGTGGTGTCTCACTCCCGACCTCTGAATGGGTGTGTAACCTGGGGGTAGTTTTTGATGATGGACTGACTCTACATTCTCAGGTGTCGGCCGTCGTCAAAATCTCCTTTTATCATTTTAGGAATATCGCCAGGATTAGGCATCTGGTTCCGTCTGACGACCTTCCCACCCTGGTCCAAGAATTTGTGTCCTCGCACTTGGATTACTGCAACTCACTTTATCTAGGGCTTTCTGGGGTTGAAATCCGTCGCTTGCAGCTGGTGCAGAACGCGGCAGCCCGGCTTTTGACAAGTTCTACTCGATCCTGCCATAGTATTCCGGTGCTGCGCGAACTGCACTGGCTGCCAATATGGTGGCGGATCACCTTTAAAGTCGGTCTACTGACTTTTAAAGCCCTACATGGACTGGGCCTGGACTATCTGAAAGAGCTACTGGTTCCCTACTGCCCTAGTTGATCACTTTGTTCAGCTGACGAGGGGTTGTTAGAGATTCCAAGGGTGAATTTGAAGTCATCTGGTTCAAGAGCTTTTGCTTACGCAGCCCCCACCCTTTGGAATTCTCTACCCCGTTGGTTACGCGAGTGCACAACTGTGGAGGAATTTAAGCAGGGCATAAAAACATATCTGTGGCAAAAAACTTAGTTAACTGAAATGTTTATTATTGTATTGTTTTGTCATTTGATGTTTTATTTTCTGTTTTATATTGTTTAGGTGCCTTGGCAATGGAAAGGCACCATATAAATAAAATTATTATTATTACTTATTGTTAGTATATAGAAAAATAGAATTTGACAGCAGATAAGGACCACTTAGCCCATCCAGTCTGCCCGTTTCTCCCTAACTACAGGGTTTTAAATAACTGCATAATTTATTAGCACTTTCAGAAGTAAAGCTGCTAATCAGTTGGGATAATGCATAGTTCGTGTCTCAATTTGTTTAGCAACATAAACTGCTAGAAAATACATATACATATGTTTTTGCAATTGATTACAATGAAAGTGCAAATCAATTTTGCAGTTATTTAAAACCCTGCACTACACTACCCGATCTATAGCTCTTTTTCCCTCCCCTCCTTCCTTTTCCAGTAGGGTGTGCTGCGACAACCTTGAGCACTATGGCTTGTTCATTCTCAGCCAGAATAACACAGGCATCAGCTATTGGCTGAGTGAAATACACAAGCTTAGTTTTAGTTGCACTGCATTTCTTGTCCGCTTTCGGAGACAGCTGCCACAGTAGCAGGCCTCCTCCAAGCCACTTCTAAGAGTGTTTCAAGGGCTGGCGGGATGAAAGGAATTAAGGAGACTGAGATACTAGTAGAGAGGAGGAGGTTGTAGAGCTGACAGCGCAGTGTACAGTGACGGCAACACTGTACCCGACCCTAAAGGCCTGGGAAACAGTGTAAGTGGCACCTCAGACATCCCCAAAGAAAATGCTCTCAACGGCACAGGCACATGCTGCACTGAGGTAGTCCTCATGAGACCCAACCCCACTGACACATATGGTGCCACATAAGACATTGACGACCCAGCCAGCCTGGAAGTGACTGGTGGTGGCACTTTAGCTGCCGTGTCCTCAGAGGGGATAAAGGTGACACCACAAGTGGGGAAGGGTTGGCAGTGCTGTGACCAGCCACCTGTCTAAGTGGCACATTAGGCGGAACCAGCCCAGCCGATCCCGAAGGTCAGAGGCCGTCAGCAGAAACATAGCACTATGTAACTTATACGCTACACTCACTGCTCCACAGGAGCTGCCCAATGGCCGAACTGCCCACCAGGGTCCTACCTAACAGACAGAGAGAGGCTCTGGTGTAGTGACACTGCCTTCACTGGCCCAGGCATCCTGGTGTTGTCAGCAAAGATGGCGGGGAACCCAGGCCCATAGAAGTCAAGTGTCTCACAGCAACAGACATCGGAAGACCATGACAGGTGCCACTTCTTCCTCTTCTAAAAACAAGAGGAAGAAGCAGAAACCAAATGGTGCAAAGATTCTGACTCCAAGTGTGCAAGAGTGTGCACGATCTGGATCATTTCTTTTTGCGTCTCTGGGAGGACTGTCCCTCCTCCTGGGTGCTGGACTGCCCATTGTAAAAGCACCTGCCCAGAGAGACGTGGTGAGCAAAATACATTTTCAGGCCCCTACTTCTTCCATGGTCGAATGTTAGCACAAGGTAAAGCTGAGAGAAAACTGTAAACTAACTGTGTTTAACTAAACTGACACAAAAATAACAAACTCTAGTATATTAAACACTAAAGTCAAGTTGACCTGGTGGTGCAGAGGGTTAAGGTGCTGGACGCCACACCTTGCGCTATGCCGGCAACCTGAGTGCGGCAGTGAGCTCAGGCTGTCAGGGGTCGGCTGGGGAGGGGGGGCGAGAGAGACAGACTGAGCAGTTAGCAGGCAGCTCTCCTCTTCAGGAAGGGACATGGGGTTTCCCCGGCGCTTGACTGCCACTTGGTGGAGGCTAAGTGGCAGTGCCATGCCACAGGGGGAACCTGGCATTAGGTTGGGGAGGACAGAAGTGGCTGTCACCTTAGCCGAGGTGAGCATGCGTGCCGCCACACGCATGCGAATCTATGTTCTGGGGTCTTGGGTAATGGGGAGAAAACCAGGAAACTGACAGGGCCCGTGGCAGGATGAAGCCTCTGGGCTGGCTCCCGGGGGTCCACTGGGACATGCAAGGCGTTACAAACTCCCAAATGTCCCCAGAGTCCAGTAGGCTGGCTGACGAGCAGCTGCGGCCCGCTGAGGAGCATAAATATTTGTATAAAAAACAGAACACTAAAGTCCAGGAACTGAATGGTTTGTCTTACAGATGGAGAAGTTCAGAACCTGATGGGGAGAGTGATAATGCTTCTGATGCATGCACAATGGTGGGGACTGACACCACGGTATACCAGCAGGTGCGTGCAGTAACAAGCTTGGGAACCTCTTGTGCTGCCAGCTTTCACCAAAAAATGTTCTGGCCCTTGCTGGATCCCAGCACTCCAGCTCAAACCCACAAGTGGGAATCAATGGTAAAGACCGATTCCTGTTTTTTCTGCTGAAGATACGATGGTTACAATACAGAGGGAACAATGTCACTATACAGTGCATGAGGTTATGCTTGAACTACTCCAAGCATTCTGGGGCACAGCAAATCTACGGGCTATCTACTTGGGTGTGAGTCAGATGAAATGTTGATTTTAATAACTATATTTACAAGGTAAGTAACATTTTATTCATGCAGATGCATTTTCTAATAATATACACTGTGCCTTACTTACTACAATACAGATCACAGAATTACGACGTCTCGTATGTTCAGCACTTAAATACAAGAATAGCTCTTTGCCCATATAAAATGTCCACAAACAGACAAGATTTTCTTCTTGCTACAATCATGGCTGCAAACCACCTTCTTGTTCTAATTTATTAAACAAGATGGAGTCTCTAAATCTGGATTCCTGTTCTCCATTTTTCCACACAATGACAAGATGGTCTGCTGAACAGGTCACCAGTATATGATCTTCAAAATATAGGAACATCTGAAAATAGTAAAACAGCTTTAGTACCTTGCAGTTTAGATTACTCAACATAACCCAAAAGTAAGCTTACTCTGTTTTAACAATGATTGCCAGAGAAATGGATCGCATACAAAACCAAAAAATTACAGATTACAACCCCATCACTAGAAAAAGGAAAGTTACTAACCTGTAACTCTTGATCTATTTAAGTATCCCTTCTGCTGTTTGGTTTTAGAATCAGAGGCATTAGGGCCCAGTGGGAACTAAAACTTCTGAAATCTGCCCCACACACCTACTATCAGCATATTTTTTATTTGTTTATTTATTTCAAATGTTTTCCCAGAAAAACATTCTGAGCTGGTAGTAGCCCGTTTCCAGATGCATCCTCGGGGAAGGTGGAGGACGGAGTATAGTTCAAAACAAAAACTACTGTAAATGCCGGCACCATGGCACCGAGCGAAGGGGTTCGCTTTGCACTCTGGCGACCCGGGTTGGTGCCCCGAGCCCGAGTACCAGGAGCGGAGACCGGCATGGGAGGGGCTCTATAAGCGTCCATTGGACGCTTCCCTCCCAGATAGGGTGGGATTTGCCTAGGGACCTGCGGGCAGATTGGTGGCGAGCTTGGGGACGTGCTGCCTCGACACGCCCATGGCACGCCCCTGCCCCAGGAATACCCTGTGTGCTTATGCAAGGCCGAGAACTGTGGTAGCCAGGGCACATAAAATGGAAATTACGCCCTGTTCCAACCAGATGATGAGCACCTTGGCCCCTGCCACCCAAAGCCCCGGAGCCAGCCCGGATCCAGCCCCGCAGCACCTGGGATGCGATGTCAGCTGTAAGGCCATTCCCCCCTGGAAGAGAGGGACCCTCCTGGCATAGGGATATGCCAGGCTACCCAAAGTAGGCTGCAACTGGGGCTGGGAGAAGGTGGCAGGAGGTCAGAGGGTGGCAGGAAGGAGCTTCGAAGTAGTGGCCGGTTGGGGTGTGTGGGAGGCGTATAAAAAAAAAAAAAAAAATACTGTAAGGTGCCTATAACATAAATAAAGCATATAATAAATAATGCATACAACAGCAGATATACAGTAGATTAAGTACAATTACATAAAGACAGGAGTTCCACAGAATCAGGGCTAGTATTCAGTGATAACACTGTAAAACGGAATTCTCACGTCTGTTTAATATTGCGATTGTTCCCCTTTAAATCCTTTGCACAAAAGTAGTTCTGTGCTCTGAGTGAACAATTGACACTAGAGAGTGACAACTAATCAACTTTTTACATAACCACTTAATCTTCCTGGCTGCTCCATGTACACTTACACAGTCATTCAGTCAGTCAGTGTGAGTGTGTCTGATAACAGACTCAGTTTACATAGTTCTCAGTTCTTTTTCATATGTCCCTCGTTCGATGGCTACCACAGAACAAGGCTGTCAAGTGTGAAATTTCTATTTTAAATTAACTGACACCCGATTCCCTGTGTGGCTATGCTGGTAAATATTAAAAGACTGTTGACAGAGTTGTTGGGAATTATAAAACGATTCCTCCCCAGATTAACGGGAACAGCCTATGTAAGTTATGCTCCAGAGTCGTAGTTTGAAATCAGCAAATACAACACAGTAAACGGGGTGATAAATGCATTTTGATACTACTGTGCAAAGTACCAGAAAACAATTAATGAAAGCACAGTATGAAAATTCAAATTATGCTGCTCGGCTAAAAACTGTACTTGATCCAGTGCTGTCCCCTCAGCTACCCACTAAACCACAAGGACCATCTTTACTACTGTCTGATGATGTAGAACCGGAGCTTAAAAAAATAATTAGAAGTCTGTGCTCTGAGTAGGCAGTGGCCAATGTACGAGTGCTGGCAGCTGTAGCTGCTGGCATGGTAAAGGTGCACAGACACAAACTCCTTTCTGAGTTTGTTGGGAACCTTACATTCACAGGGCAGTGGGCTTGGCAATTTTAAACAGACTAGGGTTCACAAAAAGGAAGGAGACTAAGGTCAGCTGAAAAACTCCTGATAAAATTTCAGTATTGAAAGAAAATTCCTTCAATGAATAAGCCAGGCGGCAATGCAAGAGCTTATTCTGGCTGAGTTGGCTATAAGCATTGATGAATGAGAAACACGTTAATCTCATGCCTCACTCCCAGTGGACAATGAAGGAGTGGTGGAAGTCACTGGTCTGGGTGACATACGTCAAGTTTCACTAGTTCTGGACTGCACTCTTGCTGGGGACAACTGTACCTTCTACTACCAGTGATTAACCAGGGGAAAACAGTCACCAGCCAGCCAAATTTTACTTTTTCCTTGACTCGCACATAAAAATTTACAACCACTGGGCAAATCAAGAAAGTATGCTGGAATACATTGAAAAAAATTCTGCTGCCCTATTTAAAATTTGTGTGTAAAAAAATTACCTCCCTAACGAATAACGCTCGCTTTTAATACTCAACTTTTACCAAGCATATACATCAGCTGTCCTTGAAAAGCTAGAAAATTCTGTGATGATGCCTGTGTTTATCTGAACTAACTGTACCAATCTATTGCAGCCACTAGATTCATCAGTAAATAAGATCTTTATAGAGGTCTTAAAAACTTGCTTCACCATACAGTACGCTGACAAAATCACAGAGCAACTGAGTGCAGACCTCTACGTACCGTGACCTCCAGTTTAACCTGAGCAATAGCAGAGAAGTGGAAAAAGTAACTTACAATCCAGGCAGAACTGTACTTGACTGTGACCGTCTGTCATAGATACACAGATACTGTCGTCAGATAAGGGCCTAAGGCCCACCCAGTCTGCCCATTTGAGCTCGTAAGTTCCCTTTACGTTTTTCTAGAAGTCTGTTGCCCCTTACCCCTGACCTCCAGGATTCCCTTATATCTATCCCATGTATTCTTAAATCCTGTAGTTGTTTCAGCCCCCACCACTTCTTCAGGCAGGGTGTTCCACTTGTCCACCACCTTTTCCGTGAAGAAATTCTTCCTCACATTTCCTCTTTTGATTAGGGTCAAAAGAGATAAAGAGCTGTTTGGACTGTATTTTTTTTAAATTTATTATCTAAGAAAGTACCTTTGAGCCAAACGCTCTTTTATAAAGGTTCCACCACGTCATCGTAATCACATATGTACAAATTCAAAATACAGAGGTTACATGTACACAATCATCAAATTTTCAGTTTACAATAAAGCAATGTTACAACCAGTAAAAGTTTCAAATGAGGAGTACAAAATACTGAGCAAAAATTGCTAGAACAGGTTCAGTTGGTAAAGTTATGCGCTTTTGCAGATATAGACAGTTCCTTTGGGGTCAGGGTATCACACAGTAGCATAATCAGGACAAGGTCACTTGGCCCAGTTAAGAAAATAAGGCAGTTAGCAATATAGGATGCTTCAGGAAATATAGAAACATAGAATTTGACGGCAGATAAGGACCGCTTGGCCCACCCAGTCTGCCCATTTCCCTACCTAATGGATAAGCTGCAGATCCTAGTTAACCAGCAGTCTACTTCTTCCTACCCCACCCCTCTAGAATTGCCTTATGACTGTCCCATGCATGCTTGAATTCCACCACTGTTTTGACTCCATAACCTTCTCCGGAAGGCCGCTCCATGCATCCACAACCCTCTGTGAAAAATACTTCCTTAAATTACCTCTGAGCCGCCCCCCTTCTATCTTCAAATTGTGCCCCCTTGTTCTTGCACACCTCTTTTTTTGAAAGATGCTACCCTCTTGGACTTTGTTGATTCCCTTGAGGTACTTGAAAGTTTCTATCATGTCCCCCCTCTTCCTCCTTTCCTCGAGGCTATACATATTAAGCTCCTTGAGTCTCTCTTCCTATGTCTTCCGTTGCAGACCCTGCACCATTTTAGTTGCCTTCCTCTGGACAGCTTCCATCCTGTCTATGTCTTTGCAGAGACTGGGTCTCCAGAACTGCACACAGTACTCCAGATGGGGTCTCACCAGCTGTCTCTACAGAGGGAAAATAACTTCCTGTTTTCTACTGGTGATGCCTCTCCTATGCATCCCAGTATCCCCAGCCCTCCTTGCTGCCCTCTCACATTGCTTGCCCACCTTTAGGTCATCTGATATGACTACCCCAGGTCCCTTTCCATTTTTGTTGTTGTTAGTATCTCACCCCCCATTGTGTACTCTTCCCCTGGGTTTTTGTTTCCCAGGTGCATTACCTTGCACTTCTTAGCATTGAATCTAAGCTGCCATACATTTGACCATCCTCTAACCTTGCCAAGTCCCTTTTCATCCTTTCCACCCCACCTTGTCATCAACTCTGTTGCAGATCTTTGTGTCATCTGCAAAGAGACATACTTTCCTTCCAGTCCTCCTGCAATGTTGCTTATAAAGACAATGAAGAGGACCGGTCCTAATACTGAACCCCATGTGTAGCCCTTACTAGTAACCCCCTTTCTTCAAAAGTGGACTCCATTTACTATTACTCTCTGTGTCCTATTCTCCAGCTCATCTTTACCCAGGCTGTCATCTTGGGACCCACTCCCAGGCTGGCTAACTTGTATATTAATCTTTTGTGGGACTGTGTCAAATACCTTGCTAAAGTCTAGGTAGGCCATGTCCACAGCCCCTCCCTGATCTACTACTTTGGTCACCCAGTCAAAGAAATCTATCAGATTTGTCTGGCATGACCTTCCCGCTGTGAATCCATGCTGCCTTGGGTCCTGTGCCCCTCTGGCCTCTAGATACTCGACAATTCTTTCCTTCAGAAGTGATTCCATCATTTTCCGTACCACTGAGGTTAAACTAACAGGTCTGTAGTTTCCTGCTTCTGCCTTGCTCCACTTTTGTGAAGGGGAATCACATCTGCTCTCCTCCAGTCCTCGGGTACCACCCCATCCTCCCATGATTTGTTAAAGGGTAGTCAGTGGCGTCACTAGTTCTACCCTTAGTTCTTTTAGAATTCTGGGATGAATCCCATCAGGCCTCATTGCTTTGTCCACCTTCAGTTTTAAGAGTTCTTTCAGAACCCTTTCTTCTGTAAATGGGCTGGTATCAACTTCTGTATCCAGAGTGTTTCTACTGTTTGTTTTAGGTACCTCCCCTCTTCCTTTGTAAATACTGAGCAAAATATTTGTTTAGTATCTCTGCCTTTCACAGTCACCCTCTGCCCACCCTCCTTCCTTTATTAAGCCTCACTATCCCTCCCTTGGTCTTCCTTAGCTCCTGATGTACCTATAAAAGGTTTTATCCCCCTTCTTAACTGAGTTGGCTGTCTTTTCCTTGGTTTGGGCCTTTGTTGTTCTGACTGCCTTCCCAGCTTCCTTTTGCTTTAACTGATACAGTTCTCTGTCCTGCTCCTTCTGTGATTCCTTGTACTTCCTGAATGCTTTATTTTTCTCTTGAACCTTCACTGCCACTTTCTTTGAGAACCATAGTGGTTTCTTACATCATTTCATTTTGTTTATTTGCTTCACACAAAGGCTTGTTACCTCTGTGATGGCAGTTTTTATTATTCCCCATTGTTCTTCCACCCCTCCTTCCTGCCCATTTGCTAGTGCATTCCTTAGGCACTCACCCATTTTGGCAAAGTCAGCCCTCCTAAAGTCCAGTACTTTTGCCTTTGTATGGCTTGACTCTATTGCTGTGTTTATTGTGAACCATACTGTTCAATGGTCGCTAGTTCCCAGATGGCTACCCACTTCTACATCTGTGATCCTCTCTTCATCTCCATTTGAGAGAACCAGGTCTAAGACTGCTCCCTCTCGAGTGGGCTCCAATACTAGTTGTCTACGGCATGCCCCCTGTAGGGCATCTAGAATAACCCCACTCTTAGAAGTGGCTGCTGCAACTGCACTCCAGTTAACATCTGGCATATTCAGATCACCCATCAGCAATATCTCCCCTTTTTCTGCCATTCTAAGTATACTTTCTGTCATTTCCTTGTTCATTTCCTTCCCCTGAGAAGGGGGTCTGTATACAACCCCTGTGCGGATTGTGGTGCCATTGCCGGTCTCCAAATTTACCCACAGTGCTTCTTCTCCTCCCTGTTTACCCTTTTGTTCTGTTGCTTTGATTCCTTCCCTTATGTAAAGAGCTACTCCTCCTCCTCTTTACCCTCCCTGTCCCTCCTGTAGATAGTGTATCCTGGTATGTTTACGTCCCAGTCATGGTTTTGTGTGTACCATGTTTCTGTGACTGCCACGATATCCAGATGTTCCTCCTCCATCAAGGCCACTAATTCAAGCTTGTTACTCAGACTATGGGCATTGGTACTCATTGCTCTCCATTTTTTGATGGCTTTACCTTCTGTTGCAGCATCCCTCACTGACCTTTCTACCTCGGTCTTTTTCTCATTTAGTACCCTGTTTTGTAGGGAGAGGCTGGGATTTTCCTGCTGCTTATCAGTGCCTCCCTTGACTAGTTTAAAAGCTTGCCAATGAAGCATTTAAACCGATTGCTCAAAAGACTTGTTCCTCCTGGACAGATGCAGACCATCCTGCCAGTATAGGCTGGTGTCCCTCCAGGTGGAACCACAGTCCCCAATGAAGTCAAACCCCTGTGCTCCACACCATTTTTTCAACCATTCATTAAACTGCATGGTGCAAAGTACCCTCGCCTCACTCATGCCATTGACAGGCAGCACCTCTGAGAAGGATACTGTGTGTGCTACTTGTCTTAGGCCCCTCCCCAATTCTACAAAGTCCTTCTGCACTGCTTTAATCTCACGATGAGCCTAGGTGGACAATGATGTCCAGCTCAGACTCCCGTGCAGCTGTTCTCGTGATCCTGAGGATGCGCTTCCTGTCCCTCCAAGCCATGGCACCAGGCAGGCACCTTACTTCAGTTTTCCCTGCTCCCCCCACTTCTATCCCCCTAATAATTGAGTCCTCCACCAGGAGCTGCTTCCTTTCCTTGTGGTGTCCTCTGCCTCCTTCCTGTGGGCCTCCCTTGTGACAGCTGTCCTCAGCCTCCTTAGTCTCCTCTGGTGCATTCATAGGGGAGCTATGCTCCCCAGAATGGTGTGTATGGATTGTGGAGGAACAACTGACTGGGTGTGCCTCTGTTCCACCATCCTCACCCTCCTGAGCCCACTGTGATCCAACTGCTGTGCTTTCTTTGCAACCTCTGAGGTAGTGGTGGTGGCTCTGGTGCTCCCTGGATGGGGGAGGTTCCCTTCCTACCGTCCAGTGTGGCCTGGGGGAAGCTTCCCTTACTACTGTCCAGTGTGGCCTGAAGACGGGCAACTTCCTCCCTCAGGGCAGAGAGTTGTCTGCAAACAGGGCAGCATCTCAGCCTCCAGAAAGACTCCCGGAAGACTGCTGCCCCACAGCCATTACATTGCACTACTCCCCACATGTTTATCTACTTTTTTTTTTTGTGTGCGTGATTGGTTTGTTATATAGAAATATATATATTATACAATGTGTATGCTTATATTGTCAGTGCAGTGTGCTAGAGAGGATATAACAGTGATATGCACCTTGCACTCTTGAGGAAATGATGTCAGAACCCCAAGTATAAAGGACCTATTTCCAGGGGTGGTGCGGTGAGGGGTGGGAAGGGGTTGGGCCTAAACTGTGCCCTCACAAAACAATCAGCTAAAAGCTCTGACCCACCGCTGCGATGAGTGCCTTCCTGTCAGCAAGATGCCCTACACAACAATTTGACAGAGAAAATACCCTGCTAATCAAGCAGATAAAAATCCAGACATCCAAGTCAGACACAGGTAAACCTCCCCAGCCCCAAAACAGCCTGGTGGTTTGTGCTCTGAAAGCAGTCAGCTCCAAAATAAGTCAGCTGTGCTTTAAACTCTTCCTACACTGAAAATCTTAAGAATTGGAACAAAAGTAAAGCTAGATCCACCTCCCCCTGTTGCTTGAAAGACTGTCTTTTCCTGATAATTCTAAGTTCCTTATTTCACCTTTCAGTTAGAAGTAGCCTCCACCTGCAGAATATCTGCTACAAACCAGACAATTGTAAGGTTCACCTCCCTCTGTTGTGAGCACAACTCGCTTTCTTGCAAATCCTATGTTCAGTATTGTAGCTTCCAGCCAGAGGTAGTTTCACTTGAAGAATATTAGCTGTTCTGATGAGTTTGCTATAAAACACTTGCTTATAATACTGCTGTTCTCAGGTCTGTTACCAAAGCTATTGGTTGATAAGTAGCTATGATGTAAGCACTTCCTGACAAAGTCTGGTCTGGCCTTTTAAGGCACACACAGATAAACACAAAAAACAGTTTCTACCCTCTAAGGCACTGTCTGGGTCAAATACACAACCTGTACCTGCACTTATTTCAGGACTTCTGACAAATTCTTAGCCCAGGGTTTAAACTCTTCCTGCACTGAAAATCTTAAGAATTAGAACAAAAGTAAAGCTAGATCCACCTCCCTCTGTTGCTTGAAAGACTGTCTTTTCCTGATAATTCTAAGTTCCTTATTTCACCTTTCAGTTAGAAGTAGCCTCCACCTGCAGAATATCTGCTACAAACCAAAGACAATTGTAAGGTTCACCTCCCTCTGTTGTGAGCACAACTCGCTTTCTTGCAAATCCTATGTTCAGTATTGCAGCTTGCAGCCACAGGTAGTTTCACTTGAAGAATATTAGAATAAACACAGTGAGTGTCAGAACTAGCATTAGGTAAGCTACGAAAACACTTATCTAGGTTGCCAGAACATGTGAAAGCATCAATTTTATTGTCTGAAGTACAAATAAGAATAGACAGCAGGGAGGCCCATCTTACCAGGGTGAGAAGTGACAAGGCAGAGACCCTGAAGCCTACAGGGGGGCAGTGACTTACCAGGGTGGGAGAGGGGAGGTGAACAAAAGTAAAAATGAGAGAGAAGGATAACAAGAGAAAATTGAGGGAGATAGGGAGGGGTCGGGGAAACGAGAAAATGGGGGAGAGGGCGGAGGGAAGGACAAAGGAATGATTATGGGCAGAGAGGGGATGGGACTATGGGAGAGCATAGGGAAAGCCAGGGGCAGAGAGGGGGTGGGAGTGGGAGGAAGAGAGGGAAACAAAGGGAAGGAAACAGGGAGGAGGTACACAGGGGAGGGAGAGGACAGGGGATGAGGGGAAATAGGAGTGGCACTGGGACACAGGACAGCGGGGTGGAAGGGAGAAGGGGGGACATGAGAGAGAAAGGAGGAGGAGAGCGGGGAGGTAGAACAGAAAGTAGGGATGGGAGAGGAGCAAGATTAGACGGCAAGTAGGAAGGTGGAAGACTGATGAGAGGAGAGTAGATGGGAGGGGGATCAGGTCCCACTATCGCAGTTGCTGTTTGAGGCTAGGGCCGTACGGCGTTTAGATTTAAAAGGTCCTAGCTTTACTTCTTTTGTAATGCCTATGGTCAAGTGCATTGAGCCATAGCGGCTCCCGGTACTCATAGGACCGCTGACCTTGCGTGGTTCGGTGGAAGGGGATGCTTAGGGTCGAACTGTTTACCCCCCGATGAATCTTGTGGTGTTAGGCTGGATAAGGAGGCTTTGAAGTCCTGGAGTGGCAAGTTCAAGAGTAGATTTCTTGGTGAGAAGGCAAACTTGATACTGAATGCGACAATCAAGGTTGAGCCACCCCATCTGAAAGTATAGTTCACAGATGTGGGTGAGGCAGGGTACGCCTAGGACTAGATGACATGCTTTGTTAAGTGCTGTTCTGATACGTTTTAGTGAGGACTGGAAGGCAACCCCATAAACTGCTAGACCATAGTCGATCACTGAGAGCACTGAGCTGTTTACTGCAATTTTTAATTCTTCAGCAGTAAGACACTGACGATGTCTGTACAGTAGTCCCAGTTTTGCACTGCATGACTTTGCAACTGAGTCAATATGTTGGCTGAATGATAGGGTGCTGTCTAGTGTCACTCCCAGGTATTTAAACGTTTGGACCATTTCAAGGGGAGAGTTCTGACTGTTAAGAGTGTGAAGTTGGTGAGTAGGGTGTTTGTTACAGGATGATGTGAATAACATGGTCTTGTTTTTTTTGTAATGAAGGAGTAATTTGGATTGAAGGAACCAATGCTCTACAGAGTAGAAATTAGCCTGCATTTGCTTTTCAAGTATATTGGGATTGGCACTGCATTAATACAGGACTGCGTCATCTGTGTAAAGCAGAATGTGGCCATTTACAGATTGTGGGAGGTTGTTTAGAAATAAACTGAACAGTAGGGGCTAAGGATAGAGCCTTGGGGAACCACTGTGGTGATGCTACAGTTTTTGGAGAAGGTGCCTTGTATTTTCACTTTTTGGACCCTACTGGTGAGGTAGCTCCTGAACTAGTCCACAGATTCAGAGGAGAGGCCAGAAAAAGAGAGTTGACCCAGGAGCAGATTATGGTTTACGGTGTCAAAGGCCTTGGTGAGGTCAATGTATGTAGCCCACACCAAGAGCCCTTTGTCCAAGGCATTGTGAATAAAGCTGGTATACTCGACTACAGCGGATGTAGTACTGTGTTGTTTGCAAAAGCCGTGTCGTTGCCGCATTGTAGTTTGTATTTGTCTAGATATTCTGTCAGTTGGTCAGAAAATGATGCGCTCTAATGCCTTTGAGGGGGTAAGATTGATATTGGTTGGTAGTTTGCAAAGTTGTCTCTGTCTCCACTTCTGAAGACAGGGGTGACCACCACCACCTTCCAGATCCATGAGAATTCACCAGAGACAAGGGAAAGATTTAGAATTTTGGTGAGGGGAGTGAGAATTATGTCCAGGGTAAGTCTAACTAGTTTGAGGTTAAGCTGATCACTACTAGTCCTGGAATTTCCGAGAGCTTTTATGAGGTATTTTTTAGCCTCATGAGGGGTGATAACTCTCTGGTAGAAAAGCAGGTGGGAGTTTGATTGGGTCCCTGGGTTTTGTGTGGGGTATATATTAGTTGGGGGTTGGAGGAAGCTAGAAGGCATTATGCTACTGAGCTCGGTAAATGCCTTGTTGAAAACATTAGCTATCTGGTAGTGATCCTGCGTTGGATGACCCTCAACACTCAAAAAGGTGGAAGGAATTTTATTGGGTTTGCCAGATAGAGACTTAATGTTCTCCCAGAACTGACGGCTGCTGCCCCAGGAGTTTGTTAGCTCACTCTTAAAGTGATTGTTTTTGGCCTTACATATAGCCCAGGTGCACTGATTACAGGTGGTTCTATAATTCTGGTAGTCTGCTGGGGTGCCAGGGTTTCTAGTTTTGCACCCCAGGATGTCTCTTATGTTTCATGAGGGCTAGTAGCTGGGGGGTGATCCAGGTCTCTTGTAATCACGGAGCTTTTGTTTAGTGTAGGGGGTATAGATATTGCATACTGCATTAAACTTGTTTATGAAGCTTTCAAGGGCAGCATTGAAGCCAATGCTGGAGTCAAGAAAGCTCCAATCCTGGAGGCTGAGATGAGCTCTTAGAGCTTTCAGTTTGCCTTTCTTCAGGAGTCTGGAATTGACAATTTTGGCTGGCACCTTTGGGGCCTTATTAGACCATTTACATATTATTGGGGAGTGGTCACTGAGATAGTCTGGTTGAACTGAAACGGAGGTTATTCTACCAGGCTGGTTTCCGACTATCCAGTCAGTTATGGTACCTGTGCCTGTCCGATAATTAGCCGTGTAGGGGTGTCTATCAGTTGCATGAGATTGAGTGAGGATAGCAAGTTTTTATAGGCGCCAGCATCAGGGGAGGACCAGTTAATATTAAAGTCCACGACCATTATCAGCTCAGTGTTCTGGCTCTGATCTGAGAGGTAGTCGATCACAGATTTGAAGCCGACACCTTGTTCCTTCGGAGGAATGCACACTGAGACTATAGTAAAAGTTTTACTGTTTGTACCGAGTATTACTTTTATGGCCTGCAGCTGAGCCCCACAATTGGCGTCAAACTGATTTAGCATTTGGCCCTGGATGTGGTCTTTGACATAGATAACACAGCCTCCTCTTCTTTTACCAAGTCTATCTAGTCTGAAAGAGGCATGCCCAGAGAGGTGTACAGCAGAGTCAGGCACCCTTGGTGATAGCCAGGTCTCTACCACAGAGAGGATGTCAGGCTGGTGTTGCATGACCCAGACTTGTAGGGTGTCGATTTTTGCCAGTAGACTGCAGATATCTATCGATGCTATGGTTAGACCATTCTGTTTTTTTCTGTAAAGTTGTACTGCATGACATTGGGCCTGGATTAGGGTGTATGTTCCCTGAGATTAGCAGGAGCAACCATGTTAGTCTTATTGTCTGCCACGTCAGATACATTAGAGCCTGAGCTTGGCTGACATAGCGGGGTTTTTTGTGCTTGTCACTTGGGTAGGCTAGAAGCATGTCATTGATTTGCGATGGGAGGGGATGCCCATAAAGGCTACAGGGCTTATGGTACCATGTAGTAGGGGGTACGTTGCTTACGGATGATGGCATTGGAGTACTAGTGATTTTAGAGTTTTTCAGGTTTTGTTCCTGTCACATTTCAGTATGGAGGCAGTGAATTGAGGGGCCTTTAACATTTTGAGGTGCACAAAATAAAGAGTCATATTCATAATGAGGCGTGCATTTTCAAGGATCCTTTGCTATTGAGGGAGCCAGAGTTGGCACTGAGAGTATAAGGCAGAGGGTTCTAGAAGGAGCTCATTGACACCTACGAGGGAAAAAAGGCAGGGCTGATTCTCAAAAGGGATAAGCAGTAGAGGGGGGAGAGTGCCTTGTGGGATATGGTCTCTTGGGACCCTAGAGGGTAGTTTTATTTTAAATGAAAGAAACAGGGTCCGGCTAGTGGTGGATCTGTATAAACTGCTAATGGGAAACTGGACACTGGTCCTGAAGTCCTTAGTCCTGCCCAGGTAAAATCTAAGGACCCTCTTGACATCCAGTAAGTGAAAAGTCCTGTCTCCCTCATTCTGGAAGTTGGCAAAGTAGCTAGGCAGGATTATAGCCTGATTAAGATAGAACTCTGACACTACTTCAGGTAGAAACTTGGGGTGTGTATGGAGACCTACCTTATCTTTATGAAAAACAATGAACAAAGGATCTATGATCAAAGAATGGATTTTAAATAATCTGTGTCCGTGCAGAGGTGACAGCCACCAAAAATGCTGCTTTCTAAGTTAGAAACTTCAAGTCACACATTAATATAGACTCAAAGGGTAAGTGAGTGAGCATATCCAGCAGAAGGTTGATATCCCAGGGTGCCACCGACTTCCAGGTGGGAGGCCTTGTGTACAAGACATGAACAAATCCAAAATTAACAGCCCAACCCAATCACGTTCACAAACTCTAAATTGCTTTTCTCATTGGGGTGCTACTGGTTATGGCATATGTAAGTTAAAACAAAATATCCAGTGCACACCCTCTTCCCTCCCTGAAACTGGCAAGCCAATGAATTGTTATGATATGCTTTCTGCCTCAAATGGCTACTACACAGAAACATAGACTCTGATGTCAGATAAGGACCGCTTGACCCACCCAGTCTGCCCATTTCCCTACCTATTGGATAAGTTGTAGATCCTAGTTAACCAACAGCCTACTTCCTCCTACCCCCCCCACTAGAATTGCTCTATGTCTGTCCCATGCATTCTTGAATTCCCCTACTGTTTTTGACCAGTCGACCTCCTCAGGGAGGACATTCCATGCATCAACCACCCTCTCCGTGAACAAATACTTCCTCATGTTGCCCCATAGCCATCCCCCCTCTATCTTCAAATTGTGCCCCCTTGTTCTTGCACATCTCTTTTTCCTGAAAGATGCTTCCCTCTTGGACTTTGTTGATTCCCTTGAGGTACTTAAAGGAGTAGTCCACCCAAAATCTGCAAAAACATACGTTAAAGAGTGTTTTGATTTGTATGTAAAATCCTAGTGTGTCCTTCCCTCTGTCTGCTATTAGGAGTTTTACTTAAATTAGCCTGCAAGCTTTATGGTAGTTTTACGACCCTGGGGATCTCCATCTCAAATAGGTTTATTGCCTTTCTTGCTCCTACAATGCGTCCTGTCTCATGTGACAGTGATGTAGCCGAACCAATAGATTTAGCATATGTACTGCTTTAAAATCAGTTCACAACAGCAGAGCTGTGTAACTGTTCTTATCCAGTGAGCACAAATGGCTACTGTTACAGTTTAGCAGATACTTGAGAGCTAGCTGAGTGGGGTTTCTGTAAGAAAACAGGTACGAAATAGCTCTAATTCACTATTTTTGTTTTCTGTGTGTGTCAGGTCTAGCTAGCAGGAGTGTTTTAATCTTAAAACTTACAACCATAAAAGCACAGAAATTGCCGAGATCATCAATGCTATAATTAGTAAAGACTCTAGTTGTTTATTTACAGAAAACCCACTCAGTTAGATTTCAAGTATTTGCTAAACTGTAAATGTAGGTACCAGCATTCTATTAGGTAGAACTGGCAGTTAGTACTGATTTTGCTCTGTGACATGATTTTCATTTTTTTTTTACAAATGTGAAGTATGTTTCTAATAAAGTATTAAAGTGTGTATGTGTGAGTTATTTAATTAGATTGTCGAATAAAATACAAAACAAGTGTTGTTTTATCATTTGAAAAAGTGCAATACACCAAGTTTGTAGTGCAGTGAACTACTGTGAAATGGAATCAAGTGTGTAGCAGAAATAGTCACTGTCAATTTGGCATTCTGTTGCTTTCGTGCCATAGCACACACAGGAGAGAAACTGACTTCAAAGTATTTTGCAGTTTCTAGGTTGCAGATTTATACCACGCACTTCATATATTTGTTCAGTAAAAATGTATGAAATAGGCTAGTGGCGCTGAGGGTTGAGGCGCTGGACACCAGACTTTGCGCTGTGCTGCGACCCAGATTCGGGAATGAGCCTGGAATGTTGGGGGTCGGAAGGGAGGGAGAAGCTGGTTTTGTCCCCAGTTTCAGCCAATCAGAGGGCCAGGACTGCTGCCAAGAACTATGGGACCTTTCAGAGGATGCATGGGGGAAAAAGCTGGGGAAACACTTAGCGCTCTTTCACACAACCAATCAGGCGTCGAGGGAGATTCATACATATATATTTTTGGATGGGACAGTGATTTCTGCAACTGGGGAGCTGCCAGAGAGCTTCCAAAAGCCCAAGGACTGTGAGTTCTAGTTTCAGTTCAGCGGGAGCCCCTCCTGAGTGAGCGGGGTCTCCAGCAGCTATGCAGAAAATGGGGCTGCAAGGCTGGGGAAAGGGTCTGCCTGTGGGTTGCCAGCTGCCTGTCCCTCAGGGTCTGTGTTTGCCTTCCCCCATCTGTGGAGGGATTTGGATTAAGGAATCCAGGTTTGCAGTTTTAGCTGGAAGAGATCTGCAAATATGTGAAGGGGCAGTGAGTCTACATTTTATCGGTGGGAAGTTGTGCTCAAAGGATCCAGGAGTCTGGTGTTGCAGTTCTACTGCGAGAAAAAGAAAGTTGCAGTTTGAAAGGGCAGTGATAAACTCTACACTTTAATGGTGAGAAGAGAAGTGAGCTGTTGGAAGACAGCTCAATCCAGCCCCCCTGACATTCCGGGCTCATTCCAGAATCTGGGTCACCTGTGCAGCGCAAGGTGTGGCGTCCAGCGCCTCAACCCTCAGTGCCACAGGGCCGGCCTAGTTCATACATTTTTACTGCACAAATATGTGAATCTGCAGCCTATAAAAAAACTGCAAAATACTTTGAAGTCAGTTTCACTCCTGTGTGAGGTATGGCATGAAAGTAATAGGGTGACAGTGACTATTTCAGCTATGCATTCGATTCCATTTTACAATGGTTCACTGCACTACACATTTAGTGTATCACAATTTTTCAAATAAAACAATGTTCTCCAAACTAACTAAATAGCTCACATATACATAGTTGTATACTTTATTAAAAAGATACTTCACATTTGTAACAAAAAAAATTGAAAATCACGTCACAGAGCAAAATCAGCACCAACTGCCAGTTCTACCTAATAGAATGCTGGTACCTACATTTACAGTTTGGCAAATACTTGAGAGCTAACTGAGTGAGTTTTCTATAAGAAAACAGCTACAGCCTTTACTAATTATCCATAGGTTCACAGGTTGTACAAGCTCGAGGGACAAGCCCATATTTAAACTCGCCATCATTAAAAATTAACGACGGTAGTGTAATTTCTTTTCACCCATATATTGCTCAAGTTCTCATTTGAAATGGTCCATATTTTGACTCATTACCACTTCAACTGGGAGTGAATTCCATAAAGGTGGCACTCTCTGTGTCACAAAATGTCTCCTCCGTTGGGTTTTACAAGTTTCGGCATGCAGTCTTAATTTATGTGATCTGGTACACTCAATTGGTGATTGTTTCATCAAACAATTGGTTTCAAAAAAACAGTTTGCTCCCAAATGCCTTATAAGCCCAGCACAGTTCCCCCCTAGTAATCCTATATTCTTGAAAAAAGAGACCTAAGTTTCTGAGCTTGTCCCCATATCCCAGGTTTGCAACTTTTGAAATAGATTTAGTCATCCTTCGTTGTACAGATTTGTATGTTTTCACATCATTAATAGCTGTGGGAGAGCAAAAAGGGGCACAGTACTCTAAATGTATCCTAACCAGAGTAGTATATAGAGGAACAAGAACCTCAGCTTCCCAACTTTTAATATGTTTTAAAATACATTTAAGAATGCCATGACATTTTTTGGCAGTTGTCTTAATATGATGACTAAACTTCATGTTGTTAGTAATGGTAACACCAAGGTCTTTCTCAGAAGTAGTTGTTTGAAGCTTGGAGTTATTTATATAATAACTAGCTAGTGTATTATTGCTCCCAAGGTGCATCACTTTACACTTGGCTATGTTACAAACTAGTTTATTTTCGGTTGCCCAGGTACAGAGGTGGTTTAAATTATCCTGAAGTAGTTCTATGACAGTATTGTTATTCACTATACCTCCAAGCTTACTATCATCTGCATATTTTTGCAGCCAAAATCCATTATTTGCCTGCATATTAGAGACCACAATATTAAATAATGTTGATCCGAGCACGAACCCCTGCAGTACTCCACTACTCACAGTACCCCACTCAGACACAAAACCTCTTAAAACAACCCTTTGTTTCCTATCGTCCAACCATGAACATATCGATTTTATAATTAGAGGATGTATTGCAAGTTCCTGGAGCTGTTCTAATAAAATCTTATGTGACACTGTATCAAAAGCTTTCTCATAGCCTAAAAATATAACATCGACTGGGAGGCCATTATCCAAAGCTTTACTGACTGGCTCGAAAAAACTAATTAAGTTACTCATACACAACCTCCCCTGAGTAAAACCATGTTGAGTTATATCTTGGTTTCCTGTATTGTGAAGGTGCTCAATGATTTTACACTGTAGTAACCTTTCCATGATTTTACCAATACAAGATGTTAAACTTATGGGCCTGTAATTGCTGACATTATTTTTTGATCTTTTTTTGTAAAGAGGAGTAACATTGTCTAACTTCCAGTCATCCAAGGCAGTGCCTTCTTTTATTGATGTATTAAAAAGAAGAGTAAGCATGCCAACCAGTTCTTTAGAGAAATTCTTTATAAAAATAGAAGGAATACCATCAGTCCCAGTGGATGAAGTGAGTTTAGTTTTGTTAATAGCTCTGATGGTATCACTCTCAGTAAAAATAATCATAGGACCAGGTGCAGGTAGGTTTTCCATACTGTAGTTCTCTTTTTTTTTTAAATATACTAACAAAATATTTGTTGAATTCATTAGCCATTTGTTTTTCATCCATAACTAATGTATCATGTAAGAGAAGTGGTCCTGCCCCTACCTTGCTCCCTCTAAGAGATCCGATATAATTATAAAACTATTTTTTTTTATTGTCCATGAACTCTCCTACCAATTTTAATTCTAAATTTCTCTTAGCATGCCTTATAAGTTTTTTAGTGGTGTTGGAAATATGCTCAAATTTCAGCCATGCTTCATTTGTGGGGGTTTTCTTATAATGATTAAAGGTCCTTTTTTTTCTAGCATTGATGATCTGGGGCAATTTCTGTGCTTTTTATTGTTGTGTGTAGTTTGAAGAAATTAAATTTTAAAATGAAAACACTTTATTACTGCTAGTTAGACCGGACACACATAGAAAACACAAATAGTGAATTCGAGCTATTTAGTAGCTGTTTTCTTACAGAAACCCCACTAATCTAGCTCTCAGGTATCTGTTAAACTGTAACTGTTGCCATTTGTACTCGCTGGATAAGAACAGTTACACAGCTCTGCTGTTGTGAACTGATTTTAAAGCAGTGCATAAAACTCCTAATAGCAGACAGAAAGAAGACACATTAGGACTTTACATACAAATTAAAACACTCTGTACAACATATGTTTTTGCAAATTCTGGGTGGACTACTACTTTAAATGTTTCTATCATGTCCCCCATCTTCCTCCTTTCCTCGAGGGTATACATATTAAGCTCCTTTAGTCTCTCTTCACGTGGCTTCTGGTGCAGATCCTGCACCATTTTAGTTGCCCTCCTTTGGACTACCTCAATCCTGTCTATATCCTTGCAGAGATGGGATCTCCAAAACTGCACACATTATTCTAGATGGGGTCTCACCAACTGTCTGTACAAAGGGATAACAACAACTTGTTTTCTACTGGTGATGCCTCTCCCTATGCATCCAAGTATCTCCCCAGCCCTCCTTACTGCCTTCTCACATTGCTTGCCTACCATTAGGTCATCTGATGTGAGCACCTCCAGGTCCCTTTCCATTTTAGTTGTTGTTAGTACCTCCCCCAACATTGTGTACTCTTCCCCCTGGGTTTTTGTTTCCCAGGTGCATTACTTTGCACTTCTTTGCATTAAATCTAAGCTGCTGCCATACTTTTGACCAATCCTCCAACCTTGCCAAGTCCCTTCTCATCCTTTCGACCCCACTTGTGTCTCAACCCTGTTGCAGATCTTTGTGCCGTCTGCAAAGAGGCATACTTTCCCTTCCAGTCCCTCTGCAATGTCCCCTTTAAAGACATTAAAGAGGACTAGTCCCAGTACTGAACCCTGTGGTACCCCGCTAGTAACCCCTTTCTTCGAAGTGGACTCCATTTACTATTACCCTCTGTGTCCTGATGTCCAGCCAATTTGTTACTCAGGCTACAACCCTGGGACCCACTCCCAGGCTGACTAACTTGTTTATTAATCTTTTGTGTGGGACTGTGTCAAATGCCTTGCTAAAGTCCAGGCAGGCCATGCCCACAGTGCCTCTCTGGTTCACTAATTTGGTCACCCAGTCAAAGAACTTGATTAGAGTCATCTGGCATGACCTTCCCACTGTGAATACATGCTGCCTTAGGTCCTGTGCCCCACTGGCCTCGAGGCACTCAACAATTCTTTCCTTCAGAAGTGATTCACTCACTTATTACATCCCAAAGGGGAGCAGGGGTCTCAGTTTTTCAGATCAGAGCTCTGGTGTGAAAGTAAGCTCAGCCACCAACTGGCAAGGTGAGCCACCAATCGGCTGAGGCCCTATTCTAAAATGCAACTGGCAGAGTTGTTCCCTTTTAAAATGTGGTGAACTGCCTTACTGGCTCACTTTAAATAAGGTGCAGTCCCCAGCCAATGTAACTGGGCTCCCTAACCCAGCAGGGAGGCATCAGTGTTGAGGGTCAGCTATGGCTCTGGTGGGGTGAAAGGAAAGCCCTGGAGGAGCTGCCCCCCACTGAACACCACATCAGTGACCTCACCAGGGGTCTGCTCACCTGAATGGGGTAGTTTTGAGGGTGTGATGACTGTCACCATTGGGTACCGAGCATCCACTGGGTTGTCCTACTGTGAATGCTGAGGTGGATATTGAGCTCAGTATGTGCTGCATGGAGTGGGCTGGAACAGTCTTGCATTTCATACTGTAGCATTCTATCTACGACATGGTTCATGGCCTGTCGTATGGAAGGAAGGCCTGGGACCGGGTCATGTCCAGAACAGATCCTATGAACAGCAGTTCCTAGGAGAGCTCCAGTTGAGACTTTGAGGGCTTCAGCAGGACTCCCATGGATGCTAGGCAGTAGAAGGCAGTGGCCTCTGCTTGCCTGGTCTCCTGCCTGGATGGGCTTGAAATTAGCCAGTCATCCAGATATGAGTAGATCTGGAGCCTTAGCCTTCTGAGGTGTACTGTGAGTACAGCAAAGCACTTTCTAAAGACTTGCAAAGCCAAGAAAAGCCCAAAGAGTAGGACCCTGAATGAGGTACCGGTGCTTAAGAATGTCCGTAAAGGACGAGAGTACTGCCTGTACATCAGTGCACATGTAGTCAACAGGAACGACAGAGCATTTCGACAGGTGAAGTACTGCCCCTGATGTCAATGGTGACTCACTACACATAGCAGGCCTGGTGGCGCTTGCTACCTGCCTGGACCAGGTTTGCTTGTCGACAGCTGGGGTGGCTGGTGGCGTCGCCACTGTAGCAGTCAATGGTATTGAGGTGGTCACTCTAGAATGACTGGGCGATCTTGAATGAATCAGGGAGGCCTTATCTTTGCTGTTTTTCCTCTCCCAGTATTTATGCTTGTGCTGCCCCAATGTTTCTTCCCAGGACTTGGAAGAGTGAGAGCCCTAGGAACAGGCCAGCGACACAGTAGAGCTCTTCTCCTAAAGCTCTTTCTCCATTCTAGCCACCTGCTGCTTCAGGAGGTGGGTTTCAAAGGTCTTCTCTCAGCATTGCCAGGTAGCATTATTGAATTTTTTGCATATCTGGCAGACCTTCACATTACGGGTCAAGCTGAGGCATTATATGCAGATGTCGTGTGAGCTGCCTGAGTATATCTTATTGTTGCACTCACAGTACCTGATCAGTTTCAACAGCCCTTTAGTCAACATATACAATGTTGAAAATCACTTTATAAAAACTGATAACTAAGGTAGAAATAAATGCAAACAGTCGACAGCAACAGTGGCATTTCCATGGAGGGTCCGAGAAGTATGGTCGATGGTGGGAAAAGAACTGAGGAGGGAAGGGCCACTCACATTTACATGGGAAGTGCCAATGCAGGACATCACCATGGGTGGCCCCAAGTAGACTGCTTGCAAAAAAGTGTCCGTGTGGTCCTAGTGCCTGATGTCTATAGTTCCATAGGTGTGGCTGGATAAAAAAGATATCCTTGAAGAAGATCCAGAGGTACTTGTGGTAGTTGGGGTCCAACTCCTCCACCCACGCCTGTCACCCACCTTTCTACTTTAAAGCACTAAAGAAACATCAAGTCCGAAACTACACTGCCAAAGCCATCAGCAAATCTAGAACAAGCAATGACACACTTGTCCTCAAGCTACTGGCCCTAACGTCTGACGAGGTACTTGGGCCCCTCACCAAGATCTTTAAACTCTCTCTTTCCTCTAGCCAATTCCCAGACAAATGGAAAATGGCCACTATTACCTCGATTCACAAAAGTGGTGATGAGGCTGACCATGCGAACTTCTGCCCTATCTCCATTCTGCCTCCCCTATCGAAGGCACTGTAACGTATAGTAGCGGACCAACTTACCGAGCATCTGGACAATGATAATATTCTCTGTAAACAGCAACATGGCTTTAGAAAAGGTCATAGTACATCCTCTGCTTACTCAGATTCACCAGCTCCATTCCCAGCTCCTCGACAATGGACAACTAACTTGGCGCTATTTTCCATCGACCTGACCAAAGCCTTCGATACTGTCCACCACTCCCTCCTGCTGAGCCAACTAAAAATGCTGGTCTCTCCAATGATTCAATCTCTTGGTTCAAAAGCTATCTTGAAAACTGCACCCAGCGTATAAAAATTGGAGATGTGCACTCTGATTCCAAACCTGTCCTCTCTGGAGTCCCCCAGGGTTCAATACTGGGCCCCCTACTCTTCAGCCTGTTCCTTAACACCCTACCAGACTCCTGCACTGAACATCTCACCCTGTATGCCGATGATGAAGTAATCCTTGCCACACACCAGGACCCGAAGAAATTGCAAGAAAGTCTCCAACTCGGCTTCTCCTCGGTTGAGAATTGGCTCACAAAGCACAAACTGATCCTTAATCAAAAAAAAAAAACAAAGGCCATGATCTTCAGCAGCTCCCATAATAAACATAAGCACTTCCAACTCTCCGCTATCACCAGACAAGGTGCCGTGACTGAACAGGTCAAAACTTTAAATACCTCGGATCACCCTTGACCTCACCTCTCCCACACTGCCCACATCAACCATGTCGCCAAAGCCGCTAACTCCTGGCTAGGCCTGCTATTCCATCATAGGAAACACCTGACACCTGAAGCCCTCACTGTCGCTGTCCAGAGCTCCATCATATCCATCATTGATTATGGCATTATCATTTATGGCTCTGCTACAACCACCGCATTCAAACATGTATCCACCACCCTCAACAAGGCCTGTCGACTTGTCACTGGCTCCCAACGCCTAACTCACACCTGTGACCTCTATTCTCAAACTGGATGGTTGAATCTTGCCAATCGAATAAAACACCAAACTTGTATTACTACTAAGAAAATCTTGCTGGGCCTTGCCCCCCCTGGAGTCTGTGCCCTCATACAACTGAGAATCCACACCCGACATACCAGGGGATCGAAACCTCAGCTTCTGCAAATCCCGCATTGCCGCACAACACAAGGCCAAAGATCCTTTGCTTACCGGGCCACTAGTTGGTACAACGGTCTTCCCACCGAAATCTCATCCTCACTATCGCTCAGCACTTTAAAGACTCATCTCCGCCTAACACTCACTGCCTCCAACCTCTGTGACTGTTGTGGCTAAACATGTCTTTCAGTTCCATAGCTGAAGATGCCCTTTTTGGATCCATATCTACTCCTGCACTTTGCCAGCACCTCCCCCTCTCCTATCTTCAGCTGCCCTGCTGGCCCATGACAAATGCTACCCGGCTGCACTACCTCTATTCTTATCCGCCTTCCACCTCTCCTCTCTCTGTCCCCCCCAACCTACCTCCCCTTTTCTTCCATCCACTTAGTCTCCCTGATTTCACCCTCCTCCTTCCCTTCCCCTTCCCAAAGTTTCACCTTATTGTTCTTTTTTCATCTATAAGACTATGTTTTTTTTTTATAAACTGTTATCTTTGCTTATGATTGTCTCAATTGTACCAATGACGTGGAACCTTTGTAAAAGAGCCTAGGCTCAAAGGTATTTGTAATCCTAGAACAAATAAATTAAAAAAAAAATATGTGCTGGTATGCATCTAGGATGATGTTTTCATTAAGGTAGCAGAGATCACATAAAAACCATTTTGAATTTTTCTTGTTCCATGTATTTGTTTAGATCTCTGTGGTCGAATGGGGTGTATGCCCCCTGATTTCTTTGGCACCAGGAAGTAGTGGGAGTAGAAATGAAAATTGCATACTTACCATAATTGCTGACCTGCCAGAATATCTTCATCAATCATTTCCACTTATAGATCTATGCTGGAAGCTCTAGGAACCCATGGGAGCAAAGTCTTTTCAGCTGGGAGTGGGACTGTTGGCTTGTGGCATCGCCCACATGGCCAACGTACTGACACCATGCACGTGAGTTAGTAAATAACCAA
The DNA here is from genome assembly GCA_016271365.2 of Neoceratodus forsteri. Taxonomy (NCBI): domain Eukaryota; kingdom Metazoa; phylum Chordata; order Ceratodontiformes; family Ceratodontidae; genus Neoceratodus; species Neoceratodus forsteri. The sequence continues at coordinate 1,096,631,722 of CM057454.1, read as the reverse complement.
TGCTGACCCCCTCCATGCCTCCGCCAGGAGAAGAAATAAGTGGGATAGAAAACAGAGGGCTATATATTTCCTAGCCCGAAGGGATTAGAAAAGGATATATGATATAAAAATATTAACCAAATAAAACCCGACTACCAACTTAGAAGTTAAAGGTTGGACCTGGTATGAAGAGCAGGAGCCTATCACCACCTACCTGGACAGAGAAGGTAGCGGTAACCAATAATATGGGCAGTGGCCCTGGGCATGTAGCTCTGGTATACACACAGGAAACTCCAAATGGGACCCCTGTGTAATTAGATGGCAGAATGCCAGCTTGTAAAAAAAAGTGTTGCACTCCCAAGAAAATAATTCCAAAATTAGTAGGGTAAACCCCAAAGCTGCAAACAAAGATACAGTTCCAACACCAAAAGCATCTGTGCCTGTAAACAGCAATCCGAACAACAAAAGAAACAGCACCAGACGCACAGAATGGATGCACACACATACCTCATTTATTGTGCAGCATACAAGTAAAGTGCAGTGTATAAAAAGTGCCCACCATAGAAAGACTGAGTAAGGTATCCTCACACTTCCTATTGACTGGTTTCACTGTTATGGCTATAAGGAGGATATATGTCTCAAAACATCCTCTGTTTATATAGTGGCTCAAATTTAAAGTGACAGTGCCCAATAAACATTTTCATGACCATGCAATAGTAAAGACAAACAGAAAATTATTTCTAAACTAAATAAGCAGGGAGTCGCAATAAATGGAAATTACGTACCTACCGTAATTCTTGATCTTCTTGTACGAAGTCTCCACACTCATTCACATTAATGGGAGTACGCCGGTGGTGCTAGGACTCATGGGAGCAAACTTTTTTCAGATGGACCGCGCCTGAGATGGAGCCATCAGGAAGCTGCACCGCCAGCCCGGCGCATGTAGTAATGACTTTCAGCATCGACCCTCCAACCGCCTCAGTAGCTTCCTCCCCCCCCCGAGGTGCAACGTAACTAACCTAAAAATCGGACATAAGATAGTCCGAATGACCCGTGTAAGAAGGGCCAACAACAAGCCTTCACAGCTCAGCCATTGAGGGAGTGAAGACCATAAACAGAGAAGTGAGCTCAGGGGATGGTGGGTGGGCGTGTGAATGAGTGGTGGAGACTTCGTCCAACAAGATCAAAAATTACGGTAGGTACATAATCTCCATATCTTCCTGGACATAAAGTCTCCACCACTCATTCACACTAATGGGAGAGTACCGAGCTAAATAATCCCCTTGGATGGGCGGCAGGAGATAAAAGAGCTCACATGCTTAGGACAGAAGTCCGTTAAGAATTGTTCTGCCACATGACTGATGTTGTCTGGCATGGACATCCAAGGCATAGTGCTTAACGAATGTATGCACGGAGCTCCAGGTAGCTGCATTGCAAATATCTGCAATGGCACATTACGAATTTCCGCCAGACATGCCGCGACTGCTCTGATAGAGTGAGCGTACACTCTGCCTTCCAGCTTGACCTGTGCCATAGAATAGCAGTGGCGAAGTCTTGCTACCAGCCATGCTAAAATGCACCTGATAGCAACAGGCTGACCCAGTCAGGTCGTGCTGAAGGAAACAAACAGTTGTTGAGCCTTGCGAATTTCCTTCGTTCTGTCTAGATAGAACCACAATGCTCTCTTTACATCCAGTGAATGAAGGGTACGCTCCCCTTCATTCTGGAAGTTCGCAAAGTAGGTAGGAAGGACTAAAGGTTGGTTCAGATGGAATTCTGAAACAATCTTAGGCAGAAACTTAGGATGAGTCCTAAGAACTACTTTGTCCTTGTGAAATACAGTGTACAGGGGGTCTGTGACCAGGGCGTGTATTTCAGAGAGACTATGGGCCAAAGTAATGGCCACCAGGAAGGCCGTTTTCCAAGTGAGGAACTTCGACTCGCAGGTAGCTAGAGGCTTGAAAGTTTTACGGGTGAGCATGTCTAGCACAAGGTTAATGTCCCAGGCTAAAACTGGAAGTCTAATAGGAGGACCAGTATGCAGAATACCCCTAAGAAACCTCTTAACTACGGGCAACTGAGCCAGTGACATGGAAAGTACCAGCTCATGATATGCCAAAATGGCACAAAGATGAACTTTGACTGTGGAGTACTGCAGACCTGTGTTTGAGAGGTCTAAGAGATACTCCAAGACTTTATTTGGTGGGCAGGAAAAAGGGTTCCAAGAGGATTTTGCACACCAGATAGAGAAACGCTTCCATTTAGCTGTGTAGGTATTTCTGGTGGTTGGCTTACGTGCAGCCAAAAGAATATCTGAAACTCTATGAGAAACATTGAACCTATTCACCTCTATCTCTTCAGGTGCCAAGCGTGAAGTTGAAGTGACCTCAGGTTGGAACGGACCCCAGGACCGTGGGTCAAAAGGTTTGTCTGAAGGGGAAGCATTTTTGGGGGGTTTCCGACAGTCTGTTGAGTAGTGGGAACCATATCTGCCGAGGCCAGAAGGTGAAATGAGAACCATTCTGCCCCCCTGAGACTCCAATTTGAGTAGTACCCTCTGAATTAGGGGAAGAGGAGGAAAAGTGTACAGAAATTGTTCTGTCCACTGCAGCCTGAACGCATCCTGACAAAAAATGCCACATCCTGGATTTCTGAAGCAGAAGAGAGGCAATTTTGCGTTGAGTGAGGATGCAAAAAGGTCCAGGTCTGGAGTTCCCCACTGTTTGAATAGTGACTGAACGACGGTTAAGTCGAGAGACCACTTGTAAGGATCCGCCTCCGTTCTGCTGAGACAGTCTGCCAGCTCATTTTGTACTCCTGGCAGGTAAACCGCCTGGATCAGAGCCTTGTGCTCCAGGCACCATTCCTACACTCTCCTTGCTTTCCAGCATAATGGATAAGAGTGTGCACTGCCCTGTTTGTTGATGTAGTACATCACTGCCCTGTTGTCCGTTTGAAGGAGAATGTTCTTATGACAGAGTATGTCCTCCAAAGCTCGGACTGCATAGAGGACGGCTCATTTCCGGGATGTTTATGTGAAGATGAGACTCGTCCTGAGTCCATGTACCCTGGGCATGGAGATCCCGGCAGTAAGCTCCCCAACCCATCAGGGACGCATCGTGGTAATGGAGATCTGATGATCCAGAGGGGTGAAGGGATATCCTTCCAGAAGGTTGTCCTCCTGAGACCACCAGGTGAGTGACCTCTTCAGAGGTTCCATCACCTTGATGAAAAGGACTGAGGGTGAGTGGATGGGGACCACTGAGCATCCACTGAGAGGTTCTCATGTGAAGATGAGCCATGGGTACAATGAATACCGAGGATGCCATGAGGCCCAGCATTCGTTGCATTGAGATAGCTCGAACCGAACTGTGTTCCCTGATGTATCGGGCCATCTGCAAGCTATCGCTCCTTCTGTCCTCTAAAAGAAAAGCCTTCACACAGGAGGTGTCTAGAAGAGTTCCTATGAAGAGGAGCTTCTGGGAGGGCTGCAACTGCGACTTGTTGAGATTCAGCAGGACTCCCATGAATGTGAGGAAGTCTGAGGCCGTGGCCACGGCCTCCAGAGTCTCTTGCCTGGAGGAATTTGCTAGGACCCAGTCATCCAGATATGGGAACACTTGTATTCCGATTTTCCTGAGGTGCACCGTGAGAATTGCACAACACTTGTAAAAACTCAAGGTGCCGAGGACAGCCCAAAGGGCAGGACTCTGAAATTATAATGTTGACCCAATGCCACGAACCTTAGATATTTGTGGTGCTTTGGGTGTATGAGGATGAGTTGGTAGACATCCTGCATGTCCAGGGAGGCTAGCCAATCATGTCAATGAATCAAAGGTAGCAGGGTACCCACTGATATCATCTTGAACTTTTCCTTGTGTAGGAACTTGTTTAACTTTCTGAGATACAGAATGGGGCACATGTCGCCGGTTTTCTTTGGGACCAGAAAGAAATGGGAGTAGAAACCTGTGTTTCACTTATCCAGCGGAACTATTTCTACTGCAATGTTGTTCAGAAGGCCTTGTACCTCAGAAGCAAGAAGGTCTGACTGTACCGCCGACAGCCTGGGTTGACGTTTGGGAGGATGATACGGAGGGGTTTCCAAAAAATTGAGAGTACTCCATGCGGATTATTCTGAGGACCCATTTGTCTGATGTTATAGTTTTCCACTGGTGGTGGAACTGAGTCAGACGTCCTCCCACTGCTGAAGAGGAGTCCCCCTCGGGCAGCTGAGGTGGGACCTGGGCTGGAAATTCAGAAGGTAGCACTGGGCACTTTTGGACCTTGTGCCTTCTGCTGCACTTTCTTTTGTGGCTGAGGGTTATGGTTTCTGTTAAAAACTCCTCTGTCTTTGCCCCGAAAGGACTGACAGTTGTGAAACTGGCACTTGTTTATACCCCCCCCCCCCCCCCCCCGGGAGAGGACAGGGTGCAGGTTTGGCTGTCTTAATGGCAGACCTAGTCTTCTGTGTGGCCTCTAGTGCTTGCTCCACCTGAGGTCAGAAAAGACCATTACTTGCTGCTGGGTGTCATTCGTGAAGCCCGAAGTACGCAACCAAGAGTGGCGATGGGTGCAAATGCCAGCCACCACCACCTGGGAAGCGGTATTGAAGGCGTCCATTGCAGCCTTAACCTGTTGGTTATTGGACTTGATACCCCTAGTTATGGCTTGAAGGAGCTCTGAGTTAACCTCCGATTCGGGGTAGAGCTCCTACCATTGCTTTGAGCGAATGCCAAAGAACACATTCATATTGAGGAAAAATAGCCCTGGTAGCTGGCAATGTGAATGCCCAGGGTTGAGGCAGCAAAGACTCTCTTACCTAAGATGTCTGTCTTGCGAAATTCTTTATTTATAGGCCAGGCTGTAGATTCCTGAGGTAGGACAGCCTTATCATTCTCTGCCAGGACCACTATGGCATCAGTGAAGGCTTGTGAGGCCAAAATGGGTCGATCCTTGGGAGGGGCATACTTCCTATCTATGGACTAGGCCACAGAAGGAATAAAAGCCGGATTCTTCATCACCATCTGTGAAAGGGTCTCGAAAGAGGGCTGTACCAGAGGGGTTAAATCCATAGGGATCTCCGGGACATGAAGATATTGGAGACGCAAAAGCTTCCCAGGATTGATTTCTGTGGTCTGGAGAGAGAGAGTAAAATTCTAATTCTTGAGCAGAGACTTAAAGGAAAGATCCTCAACAACAGGCTCTACAGGAGGATTGATCCCTGCACCCAGGACAGTGTCAGCATCAATGTCATCACCCAGGCGAAGATCTGGATCAGCCTCAAAATCATCTCCTGACAGTCCAGGGGGCACTGTGTAGACAGGAAAGGAGTGAAAATCAGGAGGAAGAAAAGAAGAAGAAAAAAATCGGAGCCGAAAACCCCTGAAGACTGCACAGTGCCACACTCACCCCTGGCGTCGTCGAGGAAAACAGCGCCGAGAACAAATAAGTAGCCGCCATCGGAAATGGCGCCACACACAGCATCGACAAAGAGTGCGGTGCCAACAGAGCCCCTGGCACCGCAGACGGCACCGACAGAGCCCGCGGTGCCGCAGACAGCACCAACAGAGCCCGTGGTGCCACACACAGCACCGACAGAGCCCACGGCACCGCAGACGGCACTGATCGAGCCGCTGGTGCTGAAGACGGCGCCGACAGAGCCCCTGGCGCTGGAGAAGTCGGCACCGTAGATGATGACAATGTCACAGGAGTCTGAAAACTGCAATTGGAAGGAAAAGAAGGAAAAATGGCAGGAGATAGAGGCATCGGTGTAGACCCCTACCCAGCAGCCATGTGAGGGGGATAAACACCTGAGTGCGGAGTCGACGGCACCAAAGAAGGTGCCGCATGACTAGGAAGGCCCAACTGTCTCACCTGGCCATCCAAAACCAAACAGCCCGAAGGCCCCGGTGCCGGACTGGCTGGCTTGGGCAATTGGACCAACCTCCGAGCCCACTGCTCCACAAGAGCAGCCTACTGGTGAAACTGCTCATCAGAAGCTCCTCCAATAGGCGGTGAGAAGCTCCGGTGTAGAGGAGGTCGGCCACCAGAGACAGAAACCAGTGACTCTGACAGAGGTGAAGACTGGCACCTCGCTCTAATAACCGACCGTCTATGCGCAGACGTACCAGAGGGTGATCTCGAGCGATGCCGTTTCTTCTTCGACCTAGGTGTCCAAGAAGAACTCGAGGCCAAGCTGTGCCGAGAATGGACCGCTTCCCTTTATGCTTCGGGTGACCACCCATCTCCCTGAGCATTGACCGCTTGTTGTCAGACCTTCTCGGAGGGTGGCTGGACTGACCCGCCCGGCTGACTGAACAGCTTTCATACGAAGTCTCCCTACCGTCACCTGACACGCTCATGGTTGACTCCATCAATGGAGGGTTGAAGACTTCTCTTGTACAAGTAGAATTAATAAATATAATCGGTACTGGTTCGAGATAATCTACAAAACAATAAACTGAACTAAGCTGCTAGTGACGTTTAACTCCTGGCGTGCGAGCGACGTAGTCACTGAAGCGCACTCAACGGCAGGGAAAAAAGGAACTGAGGCAGTTGGAGGATCGACGCTGAGATAGTCATTACCGCACACGCCAGGCTCGTGGTGCCGCTTCCTTGCAGCTCCATTTCAGGCGCCGGCCCTCCTGAAAAAGTTTGCTCCCGCTGGGTCCTAGCGCCTCCGGTGTACTCCTATTAGTGCGACTGAGTGGTGGAAACTTTACGTCCAGGAAGATAAGCACTCATTTAAAGCATAACACTAATCAACTTCTATGAATGTTCAGGCTTGTTAACATCCTAATGCCTGAATAATGCAATAAGTGCTATTGATTACTATAAAAGTACACGTGCTAGCAAATTTCATACATTTCAAATACAGGCTGCTCAAAGGTATTTCATTACCAACCAGTAATCACTCCAGTATGTGCTATACCACTTAACATTATTAATTTGTAGCAAGGGATATATATATGAAATTAATATGCTTGTGTTTTGTTTTTTTGGGCACAGTCACTAGTTGATGGCCCTTTGCTTTTTGTGGAATTGCATGCTGACCTAGCTAATTTTACTGTTAGCTTATCACAAATGAAAAAAATTACTTACCATAGTAATCTTGTTTCTTCCAGTGGATCTCTCAGTATGTTTAACTGATGCAGTCAGCCGCCTATGTTGAACTGCCCCCGAGGATTGGAACGTATGTAAATGATGGAACTATCATTGGCTCGTGCCACAATTCAAACTGCTACAGACTACAAAGCAGTACCTTGGGAGGCTGGGTACAGAGATTATTTAGTAAAAGGTTCTGCAAGATAGCGGTGCCAGAACTGGCATCCTTCTAGACTGTACGTCCTGACAACAGTGCTTTGTGAAGGTGTGTACTGTTTTCCAGGTAGCTGCTTTACAAATCTCCAACAAGGGGATATCCCTTGTAGCTCCCACAGATGCAGAAGCGCCAAGCCTGGAATGTGACCTGAGGACTTGTGGTGGCAGCTTGCTAACTTTGCTGTAAAAGAACGAAATGAAAGAGACTATCCAGTGACCAAGTGTTCTCTTGGAGGCTGGTCTACCTTTGCCCACTTCACCACAACTGTGAATGGGAGGACCTGACTTCCTTAGTGAAGTCCAAGTAGTAACTGAGTGCCCCTCTTGACATTCAGACTCTGGAGCCTCTGCTCCCCTGAATTGGATTTTGCTGTAAAGAAGACTGGAAGGGTAAAGGAATGGTTCAGGTGAAATTCGGACACCAGTTTAGGAAGGAATTTCCTGTTTGTCCTTAGGATTACCTTGTCCCTGTGGAAGATGATACAATTTGAGTCTGTGCAGAGAGTTTGCAGCTCACAGATCCTTATGGCAGAGGTCATGGCCACCAGGAAAACCATTTTCCAGGTGATTTACTTTAAGTCAACAGTAGCCATGGGCTCAAAGGGGCACTCCATGAGCTTGGAAATGCACAGGTTCAAACCCAAGCAGGGACTGGGTCCCTGACAGGGGGGAGGTAAGTGCAGAGGTCCTTTAAAGAACCTTCTGAAAATGTGGTGTGAAGCCAGGGTTTTCTCTTAACCTGCTGAAGCATAAGCTGACAATGCTGCCCGATGCACCTTAAGGGGTTGAGGGCCCAAGGCCCAGAGACTGGAGGTGGACCAGGCAGTCCAGGACTATGGGCAGATCTGCATGCAAGAGGCTAAGCAGCTGAGAAGAACACCCACAGGGAAAACCTTTTCCACTTGAAAACATAGCTTTTCCTTGTTGCTGACTTCCTGGAAACTTTAAGGACTTCCAAAACCTTCTCAGAAAGGTTAAAACTGAAAAACTCTAGGTCTTCAAGAAGCATGCCTTGAGACGCAGAGTTCCGAAGCCTGGGAAGGGTATCCTGCCCTAAGACAGGGTCAGTAGACTGTGTCTCAGAGGGAGGGATGGCATGCTTGCTGGACAGGGCCAGGAGTAGTAAATACCAAACCTGCCTGGCCCAATCTGGGGCTCTTGTAATCATGGTTGCAGACTGGTGTCTCAGTTTCAAAAGCAAGCTCAGCAAGAGTGGGAAAGTGGGGAGGGGCATACAAGAAACTCCTTGCCCAGACTAGAGTCAGGGTGTCCAATGGGATCGAGTCCACTGCAGGTGGTCTGCAACAAAACGGGGGAAGCTGATGATTCTCCCAGGATGCAAACCAGTTTATCTCTGGTGTACCTCATCTCCTGATCACTGTGGCCAAGATATGAAAATTACATACCTACCGTAATTCTTGATCTTTCTGTGTATCTTCACCATTCATCACTGGTGGGTTCCGGCCAGAGAAACAGGACCCTGCAGGAGCTTTTAGTTTTGTGTAAACGGGCGGCACTGACATCGAGACGGTGCTGCCCTTGAGGCCGACGCATCGCGTGGCGCTCGCAGGTTGGCCAGTAACTGACGTTGATTCCTCCTCAGCCCCAGTTCTGCATGCTGGAGAGCAGCTAGGAAAAGAGAGGGCAGTGCAAGAGAGCCCGAGGGATAGGGAAAGGAAAGGATATAAAACCAAGAAAGGAATAATGCTAAATAAGAGGACAGAAAGTAAAGAAGCCTAGGGGTCTGAGACAGGTGGCCCCAACCTCTGGACAAGCAAGGGAGGGATAGAATAAGGGAGGGAAAAGATGTAGAGCAGAAAGAGAGAAGAAGGGGGAGACACTGCACCCCAGTCGCAGGGGTCCAGAAGACTGCCCGAGGCTGAAGAAGGGCACTACTACCTTAAATTAATACTCTGTAGACAGCTGCCCCACAACAAGGTGTGCTTTAAAACAGTAACATTCAAATCTCAAAAAAGGCCAGGACTACCCACCACTCAAGTAAAGGCAATGACACAATATATGTCCAAATGTATGCAGTTTAATAATACAGCACTAAACACAAAAGGTGCAAAATACACAAACCTCACACATGCTCGTAGCAGAGACTGGGAAAGCAGGGCAGGGCCCAACTGACTTCTACCGGTTTCGCATACATTTGGATATATATTGTGTCGTTGCCTTTACTTGAGTGGTGGGTAGTGCTGGCATTTTTTGAGATTTGATCATTACTGCCTTAAGCCATGTTTCTTTTGCTCCAGAAGGGAGCGGAAAAGAAACCATCTAAGAAATCCAGAGGATGGCTGGCTTGAAGTCCAGGAAAGGTAAGGCAGTGTACCAATTCCGAGGAGTCCTCACTAGAGACCAAGAGTAGAAGGCCAATGTCTCCCCCCCTTCTGACGAAAGGATAATCTGGAGTGGGGACAAGACCCACTCTGAAGCAGATTCCTCCTGACAAAATAAACCTCCCAATGGTTTTAGAGGAGCGTCACCTCCGAAGGAGAGACGATGAGAGGAGGATTATCTTTAAGGAGTGTGAAAGGGGTCCCACAGAGGGGAACCATACAAGGGGAGACCGCTCAAAACAGCAGCACAAGGGAGGGAAGGGATCACCAGGGCCCCGCCAACACTGCCTTAAAAGGAAGCCCTTGGGGTTTTAGGAGAAAGGAGAGAGGGAGATCCAAACACGGTTCTGACCAAGGAGGAGGAGGGTCCTGTCAGGATGACAAAGGGCCCTGGTGACCTAAAGAAGGTTGCCTCCCTGCTGGTCTCCCCAAGACATTCATGACATTGTCCAAGAGAAGCGGAGCAAGAGGTATCAGGAAAGTACCACCAGAGTCACAATTTGGAGAAACAAACAGGGAGGAGGCATCACCCAGAGACTGAGGCCTAAGAGGGGACGGTAGGAGGGAAGCAGTGATGAATGGTGAAGATACACAGAAAGATCAAGAATTCTGCTAGGTATTTAATTTTCATATCTTGTGTGTCAATCTTCACCATTCAACACTGGTGGGTGATTACCAAGCCCCCCGAAGGCAACCTGGTACCTCCCTGAGGGAAGGAAGCCCCTCAGCCTCTTGTGGGGGAGACACTGGAGGGGGGACCCTTACAAGCCTAATTAGGCCTGGGACTGGTCTGAAGGAGGCGGGGTTCTCCCTAGGATAGAAGAAGAAGAAGGAGGTTGCCCCTGAAGTTCCCGCCTCACTCTGTGGGAGAAAAGGTGGGTTCCCTGGAAAGTGAAGGCAGTCACCCTTCGCCGGGCCAGGGGTGATAACCCGGATAGACGAAGCCATGCTGTCTGCCTGATGCAGATCAATGTCCCAGCCAGCATGGATGCCACCTAGTTGGTGTCATATGATGCCCTTGCTTGGTGCCTCGCAAGCTCCAGGCTCCGTGTGGAGAGGGCAATGGCTTGTCTGGTTGCCTCTGTGTTAGGCAGAGATACCAGAATTTGTCCTAGCAAGGACCATAAGTGCCTGTTATAGATGGCCTGATGAGCTGAAATAGAGAGAGAGAAAGACATGCCGAAGAGAACACTCTTCTCCCCCAAAAGTCAAACTCTGCTAGCAGAGTCTGTCTCCGAGGGTCAGTCACGTCTTGGGCGTCTATGCCCAGAAGGTGTATCCAGGAGCGTCATACCCGGAGGGTGAGCTAAGGCTCCTGGAGACCCTAGGGGTGCGCAATACCTGTGCTGGCAGTCCCTCTGGGCTGGAGAGAGGGCTGAAGAACTTCTCCAGATGCGGTACGATGCCTCCCTGAAGGGGGAGGGCCAGGTGGGAACCACCAGGTTGGTTGCATTGAATTCCCCTATAAAGGCATGCACCATCTGCTCAGGATTGCGACTTCCTAGTGTAGATATGTGGAGCTTGTTGACCAACCCCAAAATGAAGCACTGATAACTAGATAAGTCAGCAGCTGGGGGCAGGTGGATGGAGGAATCCTCTCCCTCAAAAGAGGAAGACGAGGAAGCCAATGAGTCCGAAGAGTTAGGCAGTGGCTGCACAGGAGAATGGTGGAACACCTCTTCATCCATGGACCTATAATAGGCAGGGAATAGTGCATCCGTGGATCTGAACTGTTCCCAGGTAAGGGGTCCCATAGGACCGGAGTGGTCTGGGAGGGAGGGGGTTGGCAGAGTAAGGGGGCCAAACACCTCCAAGGAGGGGCATGACCTCTGCCAGGGTTGGGGGACCGAGCAGGAGAACTCAAAACTAGAGAAGATCTGTTGGCCGAAGCAGTCGAAGGCCGTTCAACTGAACTGGACCAGCCAGGACTGAGCCCTAAAAGAGATTCCCCCCTGCGAGGCGACTAGGGCCGCATGAGCCCAGAAGGACGGCCCCATGCCTCTTAAAATGAGATTCCTCTGGGGAGGCTACAGGGAACAAGACAGGACCGGCACTGCGACTCCTACCCAAGCCCCTGTAGGCTCCCAGGGAAGGAACACTGCCCCTGATTCTGTCCCCTCAACCCCTCAGACTCGGAGAGGGACCTCTTCCTCAGAGTCAACCTAGGCAGCTCAATCACTGTAGTCGACTAATGAGAGACGGCCACTGTGAGAGCACCCTCCCCTGCTCCAGGCACCCTAGCTGACCCAGAAATGGGCCCAGCCTCAGCATCCAAAGTAGGGGATACACCTCTTAACTCACTGCCTCCTAGAATACACCTGTAGGTGGCAGCAAATGTAATACAGTGTGTCCCAGAACGATTACAGAAGTCAAATACAGACTTCATGTGTGCCCTAGTAACGTCTGGAGACGTCACTCATATTTTAATATTACTTGCCAGCCAGAATTGATTAGAACTGACTGCATAGCACCATTAGAAAGGTAATGTTGTGTTGAACAACTTAGCCACTGACACTTTGTGTCCATCATGTTCACTTTAAGAGTTATCCACATTTTTTTATGACATGGTGTGTATAGCAGATATTTTGTCCATCAAGAACCACCTAAGCACTTTGAAGAACACACACATTTTGGGTATCTCAGCCAGTATAAAACAAAAACCGAATTGAGCACAATTGATTGCAAAGCACCGGTGGAAAGGCAATTTTGTGTGGAACAACTTTGCCACTGATACGTTGTGTGTATCATGTATACTTTAGGAGTTATATGCATTTGTTTACGGTATGGTGTGTGTGGTTCAGATTCGTCCCCCAAACCTCACCCACACACCTTGACTAAAATGGGGAAAAATTATGTTTAATACTATAGAAATAGTAGTTTTTTTTTTGTTTGTTTTTTTACAAACAAATTATTAAAACTACATCTGTCTGGATGCTTAATTTGGTATTGATATGTTACATATTTCCCAACAAAAAAAAAAGGCTTATGGTGCATTTTTTTGTGGAAAAAATATATTTTTTTGCTGTTTCGACCAGCATAGAAAAAAACTGAAATTACCTATTATCACTTGCATACCACCGTTGGAAAGGTAATTCTATGCTGAAAAAGTTTGCTACTCATACTTTGTGTTTAGCACTTATGGTTTTTGTACTATTAGCATTTGTTCACGGCATGCAGATTATGGCTTGATTTTGCTGAGAAAGGCCCAGGATTCACTGTTAACAGTATACAGGAGACAACTGCTGCAACTTCAGAGCGCTCCTGTGGAGGCAATGAGTTAAAAGAGAAGGAGAACCACCAACTCGTGCCACCCCCAGCACCAGAAGACTGGTCAGGATCACCGGTGTTGGCAGTAACTGCCAAGTCTGAAGAGGTGGGGGTTGAACCAGAGTCGTAGTGCTGGGCAAAGAGGAGTCTGAGGACTCCGAAGAATCCAGGAGCCAGTCCGGGTCTGCCTCCGAATCATCATCCTCACCTGAGGAGGCACGGACCCAGACGACCCCATGAACTCCTCTGCTTCTGGCACTCCGAGCTGGCACTGTAATGCTCACTGCGCCGCCACGATATCCGGCACAGCGTGCAGCACCCGGGATCAGAGACGGCATCGGAAAATTACTCTATATTGCCCACGGCACTGCCCCAATCTCCCGCGCCGTAAGTGGTGCTGGGATTCAAGATGGCAGCGACAGGCAGTGCTGAGGAAGATGCTAGACCAGGCCTGAAGGCCCTAGGCCACGACGCTGTGGGAGCCTTCGCCTTCGAGAAGGCGACTGCCAAGATGGTGCCTTCTGCCTAACTCCTGGAGGAATCAGACTGGGCCTCCTGCACCGCAGTAGGAGTTTCTGCTGAGGTGAGGCATGAAGAGGTGGAAATCCCGTCCGCCACGGGCCGTATAGGACTGGGAAGGGACCCGGAGGAAAGGTCCCTAGGCTAGAGACCTGCACTTGGCCTCCCTGGTACGAGCCTGTCCATTGAATGTCAGTGGTGCATGTCTGACTTTAAATGTGCGCATTTCCAACACTCGATGGTCCATGGAGAAATAAGCATCGCAACGATCCATATCGTGGTTTGGGTCCAAGCAGATCAAGCACTGGTCATGCTGGTCCGAGATGGAGAAAAGCTGGCTGCAGGCACACCGCTGCACAGAAGGCTGGCCCACCTTGGAAGGTTTCTTCTTGTCCCCCCAAACGAGAAATGACCGGATGGAAAATAACAGGCAAAAACAGTACTCAGTGTCATCGAAAAATAAAAAGAAAGGTCTTACCAGTCGACAGTGCCGAGAAACACAGCTGTATAGAACTAGGCATGAACCGACTGACTAGGCCGCTGATGCAGTAAATTTGCTCTACATGAGGTTGTGTTGACTCAATGGCAGGAGAAGCAGAACTGGGGCCGAGGAGGAGTCGACGTCAGTTACTGGCCAACCCGCGACGCCACGTAATGCGTTGGCCTCGAGGGCAGCGCCGTCTCGACATCGGCTCCACCTCTTTAAAAAAAGAAAAGAAAAAACTCCTGCGGGGTCCTGTTTCTCCGGCCAGAACCCACCAGTGATGAATGGTGAAGACTGACACAGATACGATCTCCTTTTCAGGGTCCATTCATGATGTGTCTGACTGATCCTGCTCAAGGAGTCTGGCAAGACACTGTCCTTCCCTGGCAGGTGAACTGTAGGAAGTAGGCTAGATTCCAGATCTTCATTGCTTCTGTAGACAGCTTTAAGGATTTTGTGCCTCCCTGTTTGTTGATGCAGTAAATGGTAGTGGTAATGTCTGTCCTGACCTCTGACATGGGAGGTGAAAGCCTGTAGAGCCAGGTACACTGCCCTAAGCTCCAGCAGGTTTATATGCTCCTGGGAGGACCACACTTTACTTACTGTTAGGTAATCCAGATGGGCACCCCAGCGTAAAAGGGAGCATCTATAGTTAGCACTCTGTGGGTGACTGATGAAGGAAGGGCACATCCTCCCTGAGGTTGCCCTCTTTTTTCCACCAGTACAAAGCTTTTAAGAGAGACTTTGTCACAGGTACCAGCTTTGAGAGAGAGGGTCTTGCCTTTGGGACCAGTGAGCTCTCAGTTGGTACTGGATGTACCTCATTTGAAACCTGGCCTCAACCACTAATGCTGTGGATGATGCCATATGGCCCAATAGCTGGAGGATGTCTTTTGCAGGACTGGGCTGGCCGAACCTGAACGACTTCACCAGGCTTATCAGGCTTCCCACTCTCTTTTGGGAGGAAGGCCCTCTCTTGGAGCGCATCCAACTCTGCTCCTATGAATTCTAGAACTTGCACTGGTTCTGTCTGAGACTTCTGAATATTTATGATGAAGCCCAGACTTAGGGTAGCCGTGTGAAAAGGGGAGAGGTCCTAGCCTCCTGGTGTGATTTCCCTACGACCAGCCAGTCATCGCGATAAGGGAAAACTACCACTCCCTGCCTTCTTAGATGTGCTGCCACTACAATAAAGCACTCCGTGAATACTCTGGGAGCTGAACAGAGTCCAAAGGGAAGGGCTGTGAACTGATAATGACCAGCCCCTACCCTGAACCTTAGGTATGTTCTGTGACAGGGTCTGATAAGGATATGAAAATAAGCATCCTTCAGGTCCAGAGACCCTATCCAGTCCCCTTGCTGAAGAGATGGGATTACTGCAGCCAGGGTTACCAACATGAACTTTTCATTTTTTAGGTGTTTTTTTCAGATGTCTGAGGTCCAAAATGGATCTCCACTCCCCATTTTTCTTGTGGGTCAGGAAGTATCTTGACTAAAGGCCCTTTCCCCACTGTGGTGAAGGGACTTTTCTGCTGCTTTTGCTTGTAAGAACTTCCCTACTGTACCTCCAACTCCAAAAGGATTTTTTCTGCTGGGGTAGGAAGTGTAAAGCTTTTGTGAACCTGAAGTCTTGGGTCTTGGGAATCTTTTGAACTTGGGGGCCTTGAGCTGACTACTTCCGGGACTCACTTATCTGTGGTGATATTTTTCCACTCCTGAAAGAAATGAGCCAGCCTTCCTTCTGGCAATGGGTGAGCGACCTGGACAAACTTGTTAAGGGCTCTGCTTAGGCCGGGCCTTAAGTGCTGGGGTGGAGTCAGCATGCTTAGGGCCCCTTCTACCTCACCTCTGAAGAAACCCCTCAGCTGGGAGAAATCATAGCCGAGGAAACCCCAGGGAAAATATCCCCTACTTCTACCTCCCATTCTATAAGGCCTGATGCAAGTGAAGGCCTTTTCCTTCTCAGTATTACTTTTGTAGATAGCTTTGTACTCTTCCACCTTCTTCATATATACCTCTGTCTTGTCACCAAACAGGGAATTTCCCTCACAGGGAAATTCCAAAGCCTTTGTCTGAGTGTCCTGGGAAAGGATGGTGGTCCTAAGCCAAGCAAACCTCAAAAAACTGCATGAGCCATGACCCTGGAGGCAGTGTCACTGGCGTCCACTGCCATATGGAACTGCTATCTGGTGGCATCTATGGCTGTCTTAGCAGTGTCTGCTAAGTCCTGCGCCAAGTCACCAGATTCTTTCATGCTCATGGCCAGGATGGAGCTCCACAGAGACTTCTGATACTGGGCAATGTAAGCCATGTGGGCTGCTTGTGTCAGGAGGAGGGATGCTGAAGTGTGGACCCCCCCATGCTATCAAGCTTCCTGGAGTCCTTATCCAAGGGCTGGGTATAGAGAGAGGAACCTTTGCTTTGTCACAGGTTGCAGCCTGTACAACCTTCTTATGGCCAGGGTGAGAGTAAAGGTATTCAGCACCCTGTTTGTCCAGCTGGTATTTCTTTTCTAGCATCTTGTCAATACCAGGGGTGGAGGCTGGCGTTTGCAACAACTTGCAGGTTGCATTCTTTAAGGACTTGTGGACCAGCAGAACCAACCTCTTGGTCGGGGCTAACCACATCATGTCCAGGAATTCTACCTCATTTTCATACTCAGCAGTCTCCTGGACGGAGAGGTTGAGGGTGTTGACCATTTGCTTCACAAAAAAATAATGTGAGGAGAAGTCATCCTGGGCTCGGGGAGGACAGCCAGATTCTTGTTCGGGGAACTGTCTGGCTCAATAGGTTCTCCCCATTCCTCTTCATAATAAAATTCGGCCCCTTCTTCCTCTGGAACCAGGCTAGGAATTGGAACTGGAGAAGAGGGAACCGGCTTGACCATCAGTGAACCCATGGCCTGGATGGCCTGGAAAAACTGCCATGCCTTGGTTATCTCATAGGTCTCATAGGTAATTACTAGGCCAAGAAGACAAAGTCCATAGCAGCCTGCCATATTAATATCCCGTAATACCTTGTTTAATCAAATAATCATCCAGGGATTTCTTAAATTTAGTCATGGTAGAACTAGTCATGTCATGTCCTTAACCAAGGGCATTTTACTTCTGTCCACTGATGACTCCTTTCCTTCTTCAACAGGAGTAACGGTAACACGTTTTCTTTTTGTTTTTCCTTAGCAGGCACCATTTCCAGTAATTGCCCAGAGGCCCTCTTATGTTTACTGTCTTCATGGTTACCCTGTTCAGACACCCTGAATGCTGTGCCATCTTTAGCAGACTTGTCCTTCTGCTCACTGTGAGGGTACCATAGAGGTAGGAAGGAGGGGAGAACAGTCATTGACCAGGTAGGGACAGAGGCCATAAACTAGTGTAGGGCTTTCGGGCAGACTGGATGGGCCTGGTGGTCCTTATCTGCCGACAATTTCTATGTTTCTATGATCCTAGACCTAGACTTTAGCAAGGCATTTGACACAGTCCCACACAAAAGATTAATATGCAAGTTAGCCAGCCTGGGAGTGGGTCCCAAGATGACAGCCTGGGTAAAGAATTGGCTGGAGAATAGGACACAGAGAGTAATAGTAAATGGAGTCCACTCAGAAGAAAGGAGGGTTACTAGTGGGGTACCGCAGGGTTCAGTATTAGGACCGGTCCTCTTCAATGTCTTTATAAGCGACATTGCAGAAGGACTGGAAGGAAAAGTATGTCTCTTTGCAGATGACACTAAGATCTGCAACAGAGTTGATGCACAGGGTGGGGTGGAAAGGATGAAAAGGGACTTGGCAAGGTTAGAGGAATGGTCAAATGTATGGCAGCTTAGATTCAATGCTAAGAAGTGCAAGGTAATGCACCTGGAAAACAAAAACCCAGGGAAGAGTACACAATGGGGGTGAGATACTAACAACAACAAAATGGAAAGGACCTGGGGTAGTCATATCAGATGACCTAAAGACGGCAAGCAATGTGAGAGGGCAGCAAGGAGGGTTGGGGGATACTGGGATGCATAGGGAGAGGCATCACCAGTAGAAAACAGGAAGTTATTATCCCTCTGTACAGACAGCTGGTGAGACCCCATCTAGAGTATTGTGTGCAGTTCTGGAGACCCAATCTCCATCCAAGAGACATAGACAGGATGGAAGCTGTCCAGAGGAGGGCAACTAAAATGGTGCAGGGTCTGCACCGGAAGACATATGAAGAGAGACTTAAGGAGCTTAATATGTATAGCCTTGAGGAAAGAAGGGGAGAGGGGACATGATAGAAACGTTCAAGTACCTCAAGGAATCAACAAAGTCCAAGAGGGTAGCATCTTTCAAAAAAGAGTGTGCAAGAACAAGAGGGCACAATTTGAAAATAGAGGGGGCGCCAGAGGTAATTTAAGGAAGTATTTTTTACAGAGAGGGTTGTGGATGCATGGAACGGCCTTCCAAGGAGGTTGTGGAGTCAAAATCAGTGGTGGAATTCAAGCATGCATGGGATAGTCATAAGGCAGTTCTGGGGGTGGGGTAGGAAGAAGTAGGCTGCTGGTTAACTAGGATCTGCAGCTTATCCAGTAGGTAGGGAAATGGGCAGACTGGGTGGGCCAAGCGGTCCTTATCTGCCGTCAAATTCTATGTTTCTATTATCCTCTTCCAAGTGCTTTGGTGAAGCTGAGGCAGACTGAAAAGCCAAAAGGTCTTCTAACTTTTTAGCCCTCTTTTTAATACTTTTAGGGCAAAATCTGATACAAAGCTCACATTCGGGGGAAAAAAAGGTGATCTGGACCCAGGCACCTCAAACACAATGTGTGGCAGTCTGCCTTGTCCAGGAGATTAAAACAGTTTTTACAATTTTTGAAGCCTTTATGTTCTGTTTTCTTTTTGGGTCTGTCAGACATGCCAATTGTGGCAAACCCAAATTCAATTTGGTTCTAAAAAAACAAACACAATGCAGTTTGTGGTTCGGTTCCTTAAGAAAAAATGAACTGCCTACTAGAAGGTTTAACAGGGAAATTTAGAAAAAAAAACACCAAGTGTGTCTTGGTTACCAGAAAAAAGGAACCGGGATAAAAGCCAACTGCAAAGCAACAAGAAAAAAGTTAAAAAAAATAAAAAGGAGTTAAAGAAAAAAACTAATGCCAACTATCACAGAGTTTCAAAAACTAAACAAAACTGAGCAAAAGTAAATAGAACAGTAAAACATAACTGAGATCTAATGTTTAGAAACAAAGAGAGCTCTTCAGGGTGACTTCTTCCTCAGGTGGAGAAATAAATCTGACATTTAGTGGGCAGAGTGGAGCATGACCATGTAGCAGAGATCTGAATTACATTCCAAGATTCTCTAATTTACATAAAATTCTACTCTATGGGGCAGCTCAAACCAGCAGGCTGATTTGCAGTAGTTAAGCATAGTGAGGGACTTCTGGGGTTTGAAACACAGAGTCTTCCAACTGGGAATAGCAAGAATAATAGAAGCGTGCACCAGCACAACAGGGTGAGCTGCCCAGAAGCCCTGGCTCTACCTGAATGGGGGATGGTGGGTGGGCATGTGAATGAATGGTGAAGATATTCAGGAATCTCATCAAATATGGTATGTACGTAATTTTCTATCTTTAAAGAATCAGTTTTCACCATTCACTCCCACTTATGAGTCAGAGTGCCAAGCTTCCCAATTTAGGGAGCAGCGGACTCACCCTGAGGGAAGACATCCCTCAGCCCTCTGCGTGGGGAGATCATCTGAGAGCAGTGAAACATAGAAATATAGAATTTGACGGCAGATAAGGACCGCTTGGCCCACCCAGCCTGCCCATTTCCCTACCTAATGGATAAGCTGCAGATCCTAGCTAACCAACAGCTTACTTCTTCCACCCTCCACCCCTGAGAATTGCCTAATGTCTGTCCCAAGCATTCTTGAATTCCACCACTGTTTTTGACTCCACAACCTTCTCAGGAAGGCTGTTCCATGCATCCACAACCCTCTCTGTGAAAAATACTTCTTCACATTACCTATAAGCCGTCCCCCCTCTAGCTTCAGATTGTGCCCCCTTGTTCTTGCACACCTCTTTTTCTGAAAGATGCTACCCTCTTGGACTTTGTTGATTCCCTTGACGTATTTTAAAGTTTCAATCATGTCCCCCCTCTCCCTCCTCTTCTCGAGGCTATACATATTAAGATCCTTAAGTCTCTCTTGATATGTCTTCTGGTGCAGACCCTGCATCATTTTAGTTGCCCTCCTCTGGACTGCCTCCATCCTGTCTATGTCTTTGCTGAGATTGGGTCTCCAGAACTGCACGCAGTATTCCAGATGGGGTCTCACCTTACAGGTCTGACAGGACCAGAGACTGGTCAGGGGCAGGCAGAGGCTCCTGTGGCCTCGGAGCAGAAGGGTGACCCAGCGAATCATGCCTGACCCTGAGGGATGAGAAATGAGCCTCACTGGAACTGTGAATTAAACAACTCATACTAGGCTAGAAGTGCCAACCTAGAAAGGTGAAGCTATGCTGTTTGACTGCAGACCGCTGTTCCTATCAGCCTAGAAGCCACCTTATTGGTATCACACCTTGACTGGTACCTCGCCAACTCCAGGCCCTAGGGAGAAAGGTGAATGGCTTGCCTTGTTAATTCACAGGAAGGCAATGCAGTTAGGGTCTGACATAGCTGCGATCACATGCAATTGTTTTAAGCTGCCTGGTATGCCTGTTGTGCAGCAATGCACTTAAGCATATGTCCTGAGGTAAAAACCCTTCTATCCCAGTCATCTACCCGCACAGAGTCAGCCTCTGAAGGTCGGTCACAAGAAGGGCGTTTAGGCCCAGTTGGGGTCTGCAGCACCTCAACCCCCAAAGTCAGATGAGGTATGGCTCCTGCAGATTCCGTGGGAACACAGTACCTCAGCTGGACATCCCTAGGGGCTAAAGCAACAGAAAAGGGGAAAAAGCCAGATTCTCCTAGAGGCATCCTTGAAGGCTCGAGGCCAAGGAGGAATGAAAGTGTCATCACTGAAATCTCTGAGGAGTCCCAGTGGCAAGAACACAGGATTGTGACCTACGAAGGAGCCAATATCCAGCACCCTCAGCATGTCCATAAGGAAACTCTGATACTCACAATACTCAGAATATGAGGGCAGATAGAGGGAGGATTTCATTCCCTCACTGGAGAAAGATGGAAAGGAGCAGCTGGACTCGGGAGGAGGTGATGCCGAAGCCATGGGTCTTAACTGTGCCCAATCAGACTGTAAGAGATAATGGTGCAGGGCACCAAATGCCCTCCTGTACTGAGACAAGGTAATAGGACCAAGAGGACCCATGATACTTGGGAGGTCAGGAAGAGGTGGCAGAGGCCCAGAACGGGAGGAGAAGCTGGCGGATCCAGTCTCTCTGCCAGGGCTGCAGGAGTGCTCAGGGGACCTCGCCTGAGGGGAGGGCCTGGCAAATCTCCCTGAGTGGGGTCGATCAACAACCGCGGCATAACCCAGTTTGTGCCCTTGGAGGGAAATACACAGGTAAGGAGAGCAGAGTCATACAGGTCCCATGGGGAAGCTTCGATCCTCACCAGTGACAACATCAGTCTCTGGTTCTGGTGAGAAACTCTCCTTTAGCTCATTTCCAAAACCCTGAGAAATGCCGCCTCTGGCACCAGTCTCAGGGTCATCAGCAGACCAAGTGGTAGGCTTCAGCCACCCACCCCAGCTGGCACCATCCTCAGAATTGACATCACTACTCTCAGTACTGCCTCCAGATCCGTTTCTGTGCCCAGCACTGCGAGCGGCACCGAGAACCAACCTGGCATGTGAGCGGCACCGGGACCTGCCCTGGCACAACGAATAGCACCAGAATGGGCCCTGGTACTGGGCCTGAGGACAGCTCCAGGGGTGACACAATCGCTGGTGTCACACTGCAAACTAGGCCCAGGATTGACACCACCACAACTCCTACATTCGACGCCAACAGTCGCACCGCCCCCTCCCCAAGGCCACATGGCCCCCCTCAGGGGAGGAGATGACAGCCACCTTGCCCACAGGACCGATGGCAGTTCCGGTGCCAACCCCTCATCTAACACCACGAAGGGTGCCGGAAGGGGAACTGACCTGGGAGACTTGCACTGCCTCACTCACCGGTACCACAGACAGTACCAGGAGCTGGGGCAGTACCAGGCCGTGACACTGAGGTGTCCTCTGATGTAGAATGGGCATACAGCTTCAGTCATGGGGCCAAGGGGATGTCTGCTGTCCAAGACAGACAGGTTGTGAGGAGGTGCTCAGCTGGCCTCCCAGGGGACCAGCTGTCCACCAGACCCACCCCCTCAGGGCCTCCAACGCCTTGGTGGGGTCAAGAAAATTACCCTGTGCTTCCTCATTACCAGAGGTACACAGAAAGTACCCAGAGGAAAGGCCCAAACTCTGAACCTTGGCCTCATGATTGCAATGCCTCCCTCTGAAGGTAGGGGGCAAACGACTCCACTTCAGCACATAGAATTTGAGGACACACTGGTCCACAGAGAAGCATGTGTCGCACTGGTTCATATCATGATCCGGGCCAAAGCAGGAGTGACCGTGATGATGCCGGGCTGACACCACAATGGGGCTCCCCAGGGGCATCGATGCATGGGTGGGGCAGCGTGGCTTCTAAGTCCCTTTTCCTGAATTTAGCATTCTACTAGGCTGGAAAAAATAAAAAATGAGAAAAAAAAGTAGATGCCAGAAAGTACTATTGGAGCCGATACAGCAAGAAGGGGTGCTGATTCGGCATCAAATAGGTGTAGGTTTGGTGTCAAAAAGAAGGAAATACCGGCGATGAGCAAAGGTACAAACTACTGATGCAACAGACTCTGCTGCTCCCATGGTGCACCTTCTACAGTGGGAAAAACAGAACTGAGGCAGGGAGGGAGCAGGCTTCAGTTACTGGCTAACTCACACGTCAATACATTGGCCACATGGGTGGAGCCACCAGCCAATACTGGTCCCCTCCCGGCTGAGAAGTCTTTGCTACCCTGGGGTCCTAGTACCTCTGATATAAACCCATAAGTGGGAATGAATGGTGAAGATTGATTCTCCCAAGATCCCTGTGTTCTGTTTTGACTCTCACACTGTTTCCACTGCCCTGTTTCTCAGCAGGCTTGCAACTGCCTGTACCAGAAATTTTAACATCTTAGCTGACAATGGGAATTGCCTTCTGGGAGGATTGTCTGGAGGGGTGTCCAACAATTCCAGGGAATACCCTTCTCTGATGATCCCAAGTATCCATTTGTCCATCAAGGTGGATTACCGCCGATGGTAAAATTGGGTCATGCAGCCACCTACTAGGGAGGACTGGTCTGCCTCGGGCAGCAGAAGCGGACCCAGGGACAGATCTTCAGATGGTGGCACTGATTGTTTTTGGTGCCTATGTCTTCAGCTGTGATTCCTTCTGAGGTGAGGGAGGATGGGATTTATTGTTTTGGGCTCATCTGCCTCCTGCCACAGAAGGACTGTTTGTTGTGAAAACAGCCACATCCTCTGCCCATTTGAGGGTTAAAGGGAGCTGGCCGGGAAGTCTTAAGAGTCGTTCTGGTTTCATTAGACTCCTTAAAAGACAGTTTCACCTGCTGTCCAAACAGATAAGTGCCACTGAAGGGCACATTTATGACCTGTTGCTGGATGTCTGGGTGAAGCAGGCAGTCTGCAGCCAGACGTACCCCCTGATGCAAATACCTGCAGCCACAGAGCAAGCTGCTGCATCACAGGCATTCATAGAGGCTTTAAGCTGGTGGCTGTTAGATACAAATACCTTGTTGAAGAGCAAGTGGCATTTCTTGTTTCGCCTCTGTGTCTGGCAGGGGTTCTGACAGAGACTTAAGCTTGCTCCAGAGAGCATACTCATAGTTAGAGAAGTGACCCTGGTAGCTAACTATCCTTATGCCAAGGGTGGCCCAGACTAAGACCGGCTTACCCACGGTGTCTACCTTACATGACTCTTTGTTAGTGGGATGTGCAGTGACCTCTTTGGGCACTATTGCTTTGTCATTCTCAGCCAGAATAACAATGGCATCCAATACTGGCTGAGTGAAATACATGGGCTTAGATTAGATACCATGTATTTCTTGTCTACCTGTTTAGGGGTAACTGCCACAGTAGCAGGCTTCCTCCAACCCACCTTAGAGAGTGTCATCAGGGCTGGCTGGATAGGAGAAACTAAGGAGACCAGGATATTGAGCATGTTAAGAAGCTCCTGTTGAAAGCATCTAGCCTGGTCAATGGTTGCGGACTCAAAATTCAATGCAGAATGCATATTTGTGAGCAGAGCCTGGAAAAAGAGGTCCTAATAAGGTACAGTCACAGGAACTGGCTCTGAGTTCTCTGGACTGCAGTATGAGTCTTCTTCCTCATCATCAGAAATGATGAGGACCGGGTCTGACTCATCCCCCCTTTACTCTCTCTTTGCTCAGACAGTAGCAGAGTGAAGGGAGTCAAAGAGTCGACGCGCAGACCGTGGCCTTGGCAAGACTGGTGACACCAGACCTGGCCTCAGATGGGGCCTCGAGAACAGTGCTGACAGTGGTGCAGATGATGGCCCCCGGGACCTACCCTGAAGGGAACAAACCTGACGCTGAAGGCTCATGTGAATCCACAAAAACAGACAAGAGGGTTACCTTGTTCTGTTAACTGTTCACAAGACTGCACTCAGAGGTTGGCACTTTGGGAGTAGAGGGCTGTCCTGCTGAGTGGGTTTGTGACATCCACCACCCTTTCTGTGAAAAAGAACTTCCTCACATTACCCCTTAATCGGCCTTCCTCTAATCTCAAGCTGTGTCCTCTTGTCCTGCTATTTTTCTTATACTGAAGCATGTTGACTCTTTCACCTTGTTAATGCCCTTATGGTGTTTGAATGTTTCGATCATATCACCTCTCTCCCTCCTTTGCTCTAGTGTATACATATTGAGCTCCGTTAATCTGTCCTCATATGTTTTCTGATACAATCCCTGCACCATTTTGGTTGCCCTTCTCTGGACTGCCTCAATTTAGTTAATGTCCTTGTGAATGTGTGGCCTCCAGTACTGCAAGCAGTACTCCAGATAGGGTCTAACCAGCGTCTTGTAAAGAGGGATTATTACCGCCCTCTTACGACTTGTGATACCCCACTAATACACCCAACATCTCCCCCAGCCTTTTGCATACCTACTGCTTTAGTGGTCTGCTTGGGTGATTTCAGGTCATTGTGATGATGATGTCCAAGTCTCTTTCTTCCTTGTGACTGCCAGCAACTCCCCTCCCAGCCTATAGGTGGCTTCAGGGTTTCTCTTCCCTATGTGCATGATCTTGCACTTCTTTGCATTAAACCCCAGTTGCCACTCTACTGACCATTTTGCCAGTTTATCTGGATCTCTTCTCATTCTGCCCACCCCATCTGGATCATCTACTCTGTTGCAGATCTTGGTGTCATTTACAAACAGACAAACCTTACCCTCCAGTCCATCTGCAATGTCACTGATGAAGATATTGAAGAGGACTGGCTCCAGGACTGATCCCTGAGGTCCCCCACTTGTGGCCTGTATCTCTTCTGACTGTATACCATTTACCACCACTCTCTGTTTTCTGCCTGTCAACCAGTTTGCCACTCAGTTGACCAACTTCTGACCCACCCCGAGCCTACCCAGCTTATTAATCAATCTTCTATGTGGAACAGTATTGAAAGCTTTGCTAAAGTCAAGGTAGGCGACATCAACTGCTCCCCCTTGGTCCACCACTCTGGTTACCCAGTCAAAGAAATCTATGAGATTAGTTTGACAGCACCTTCCTGTTGTAAACCCATGCTGTCTTGGATCCTGTGCACCTATGGATTCCAGGTGTTGCACTATCCTTCCCTTAAGGAGTGCCTCCATAATCTTACCCACTACTGAGGTAAGACTGACTGGTCTGTAGTTCCCTGCCTCCTCCCTGCTACCACTCTTATGGAGTGGGATCACATGAGCCCTCCTCCAGTCTTCTGGGACCTCTCTTGTGCTGACAGACTCACTAAACAGTTCTGATAATGGCTCTGCTAGTTCCACCCTTAGCTCCTTTAGTACCCTGGGATGTATGCCCTCAGGTCTCATTGCCTTGTCCACCCTGAGCTTATCGAGCTCTTGTAGGGCTCTCTCTTTTGGGCAGGGTCTAGTGCACACCTCCCTCCCCCCGTGTCCATGGTGCTGAGCTGTGGGCCCTGCCCTACCTTTTCTTCAGTAAATACTGAGCAGAAGTATCTATTTAGGATAGATGCTTTTACATGGTCCTCCTCCTCACATGCCCCCTTATCCCCTCTGATCTTAGCAATACCCCCTCTGGACTTTCTCCTTTCACTAATGTATCTATAGAAAGACTTGTCACCTTCTTTTACTGTTCATGCTAGTGTTTCCTCGGTTTAGGCCTTTGCCTGCCTTACTGCCTTCCCTGCTTTCCTTAGGGAAGTTTGGTATGCCTCCGTATCTTCATCCCACTGCATTCCCTTGTATTTCCTGAAGGCCAGCCTTTTGGCTCTGACCTGTTCTGCTACTGTTTTTGAGAACCAAAGTGGTTTTCTTCTTCTTTTGCACTTCCTTTTCTCTCTAACAGAATGGGATGTTGCTTCAAGTATTGTATCCTTAATGCTTGCCCACTTTGCCTGTATCCCCTCACCTGTATTTCTTTTTGCCAGGGCTAGCTTAGCTCTGTTGGCCATCTTATTAAAGTCAGCTCCTCTGAAGTCCCTTATTTTTGCCTTGGAATGGGATGATTTAGTTCTAGTGGACAAATAGAACCATACCATGTGATGGTCACTGGCACCCAGGTGACCTACCTGGAGATCTGTGATCCTTTCCCTGTTAGTAAGTACTAGATCTAGGATAGCCCTGTCTCTTGTGGGTTGTTGTTCCTGTTGTCTGAGGCCCTCCCTCTGCAGGGAATCCACTACGTGTCTAGTTCTGGCAGATGCAGATGTTTACTAACAGTAAAGTTCTGACCCCAATGGGGAAAGTGGCGGTGCTACTGATGTGCACTCAATGGTGGGGAAAAAAGGAACTGAAGCAGTTGGGGGCTGGTGACGTGTGGGGTCTACTCATGTCATCAGCTCCCAGAAAAGTTCTGGCTCCCATGGGGTCCTAGCGCCTCTGGCACAGACCCACAAGTGGGAATCAGTAGTGAAGATTGATTTATTTATTTTATTTAAAAATGTGGTAACTGGGAAAGGTACGCTCAGTCAAGTCTCATTTCCAGGTGTAACCTGGGGGGCAGGGAAAGTGGAGAAAACTACAAGCAAGCCATAGAATGCGGTTACAGTGGCAACTTACAGGTGCAAAAGCAGAATGATGAACAAACAGATAAACAACACCATGGAGCAAAACACTGACTTGTAATCAAGCGTACAAGTAATGAAAATAAAGTGCACAGTGCTTGACAGAGAAGAAGACAATGCTTTAGGGGTACAGTGTCAGTTCCACTGGCACAACCTAAATCGTAAGGGGTGGGGGTAGGGGGATGATTGGTTCTTGGAAGATTAACAATTTATGTTTTTCTTGTCCTTGTAGCAGGGGAATGAAATGTCTGACTAAACATCTGCTAGGCTCAGATTACATAAACTTAACCTGCTACACATGAAGTTGCCCACTAGATAGCACTGTTGCCACTTTATAAGGAAGACTGTGCTACTTGAGTGTGTTTTTAATATTACTGTGATGCGATGTGTGCATGTAAAGTTTTCAATATGGTTTTGTATTTTTTATGCTATTTATCACTTAATTGCACTTTGAACATTTTGGGGCATATGATGTCAATGATCATATGACTGCATATTGCTTTAGAAGTATATTTGTATATTTCTTTACTTATATGAAAAATTGTGTCCTACCCAAAACTAGCTGTATCTTCTGTTCCAAACATATACTACTGTCAATGCTACCTGCTGATTCTTTGCATATACTGTATTATTGTATCTCACTTTATTTTTATTATTATTCTTTTCTTGTGTGTTGCATCCCATGTATATTGTCCCTTGTTCCTTGTTGACAAACCCAGGTCCACCTCGAAAATGAGCTTGCTCAACAGTGATCACCTGGTTAAATAAAGACTTTGACTGATTGATTGAAAAGCAGTTCCCATGGAACAGCCCACTAAAATCTGATGAAATACCAGTTATGGGCATGAAACATTAGGCGTGTGACATTTATGTGACATCTTAGCCAGTGGTTGTTCCTCGCCATTGCACCATTTTGTGCATCTACAGTACTTCAATGAAGGAGCGAACTGTTGATAGTTCATGTGGAGATCCTTTTACATACTTTGGATAGGTGAGTGACGTCTCTCTCCTATTTTATGACAATCTGATATGTACAGTGAGGCACTACGATCCTCACGAGCGCCAATTTTTTTTAGCTTTGGTACCTTACTACTTTTTGCTCACATTTGGGTTTCAAATCAGAATCCACTAAGGCAGCATCCTGAGCCAAAACCTTGTTGTTGCTGCAGCACAAAGTTTTAAAAGGAACTGAACTTGATGTAACAGGTGTTGAATGAAGGATAAGGCTGCCACAGATTCAAAGCCACAAAAAAATTAATGGTACAGATTAAATGTAAAACACACTGAAACAGCACTGAATAATAACAGAGGACCTGGCTTTGATAAGATGGCCAACAGAGTTAAGCTAGCCCTGGCAAAAAGAAATACAGGTGAGGGGGGTACAGGCAAAGTGGGCAAGTATTAAAGATGCAAAACTTGAAGCAACATCCCATTGTGTCAGTGAGAAAAGGAAGTGCAAATGAAAATGGAAACCACTTTGGTTCTCAAACACAGTAAGTAGCAGAAAAGGTCTGAGCCAAAAGACTTGCCTTCAGGAATTATAAGGGAACACAGCAGGATGAAGATAGGGAGGCATACTAAACTTCCCCTAAGGGAAGCAGGGAAGGCAGTAAGGCAGGCAAAGGCCCAAACCGAGGAAACACTAGCATGAACAGTAAAAGAGGGTGACAAGACTTTCTATAGATACATTAGTGAAAGGAGAAGGTTCAGAGGGGGGTATTGCTAAGATCAAAGGGAATAAGGAGGCATGTGAGGAGGAGGACCATGTAAAAGCATCTATATTAAATAGATACTTCTGTTCAATATTTACTGAAGAGAAGCTATTTTGCATGGTCACTCTGTAAAGAAGTCACATCTTGGTCAAATACCGGAATGGGAGGGCTAGCAAGGAGTCAGGCATAGGCAGACCTGGCAGCAAGGGCTGGTTCGCAGCCTCTGGGCCATTTTGCTGCAGGATCCAAGGTGGAGGAGGAGGTAGGCAAGGTGGAATTTACTTTCCTATTGCCTTGGAGTCTAGAGCTTGGCAGGACTTTTGAGACACCTTACAAAAGGGCGGTCTCAGTCTGCTCTGAGGCTGGGTATGGTAGAGCGAGTGGACAGATTTGAGGGCTCTGCCGGAGGCCTGCGAACATTGATTATGTCTTGGACATCAGGCCCGAAGAGTTCTGCGCCATTGAATGGGGGCATAAAGTACCTTTTGCTGGACATCCACTGCAAAACCAGATAACCTCAACCAGGCGTGCCTACGAAGGCAAACACCCATGGCAGCAGGCCTGGCAACAGTGTCTGACATATCATACAAGGCCCTAAGGAGGTGTTTACTGATATCCTCGGTGGTCTGGAGGGACTTAAGGATCTCGTGTTTCTGGAAACCCTCTGGGAGGGCCCGAGCAGCTGCCCTTGCCCTTTTTTCATATGTTATTTTGGTACCTGACCATGTGGGATAAGTAATTTGCAATCTGGAGTACCAGAGTACTGGAGGCATAAACCTTCTTACCCCAGAGGTCAAGCCTCCTAGATTCCCTGTCAGGGGAGAGGGAGCTGAGGTGTTTTGGCACCTTGGACCTATCATGTGCTGCTCTGATGACAACGGAATAAGTCTCACATTGGGCAGCATAATAGGGCAGGCCCTGGAGGGCATGATAGAGCTTGTCTGCCCTCCTAGGCAGAGCAGGACCATGACTGGGCAGTGCCAAGCAGCAGTGGTGGCATTCCTCAGAGCTGGCAAAATGGGACGAATGACCAGTGGCAGAGATTCTGGGATCTCCAAAAATGTCCACCAAGTCCCTTTTGGTGGTCCCTCTTCTTCAGTATGGAACCCCACTGCAGCAGACGGCTCCCTAAAAAGTGCAGCCAGAAAAGGCCAAACAGGGGTCGACGATGACGGGGCACCTGACAGCACTGGGGATACCGGTCTGTGAGCTCTAGCTGGTGCAAAAGAGCTGTAGTCAGATGAGTTAAAATAGTACTAAGATCAACGACAGGTGAAGGCTACGTCAAAGGCAGAGGAATCGTCAGGTCAGGGCGTGATGAAACATTCGTCAGGTCTTGAGAGCCAGACAGCCCTGGCATCTGAGGGTCTGGAGGGGTTTCTGGCCTCAACGGAGGGGCTGGAGTTGACGACCCAAAGGTCCACAACTGAGCAGCTGATGACCTGAGGGTTGAGGGCTGGCCTCCCTCTGAAGAGGGAGTAGGGGCTGTCGTTATGGACATGGTAAGAGCAGAGGTCTGGACAGCAGAGGTCATCGATGCAGCAGCAGCCTACAGATTGCTCCCAGAGGAAGTGGGTGAAGCCACTGGGGAACAGAAGCACCTCCGGGGGGAGCGGTCCTGGTCCCAGATTTTCTTGGCTTCCCTTCCCCAAGGATTTGTCTCAGGTCTTCAAGGCCCGGGAGCTCGACGAACCCACCGGTGATTGGTAAGGAGGGACCCTGGAGGACCCCAGCCCAGAAGTGGCTATCTGCTGTCCCATTAGGCATTTCTTCAGAGCCTTTTTCCGATGCCTTTGGGTTGTAAGATTGAATTTTTGTCAAAGCTCACAGGCAGGAACATCTTCGTCAGGCCTGGGGAAGGGTAGTAATTCCCTGGAGGTCCTGTACTTTCTTTCTTCTGTCTAACTCAAGTATGTTGTAACAGCACTTAAAAAAACAACAACTCTTTCTTCTTTGTTTTCTCTGTTTTTCCCCCATCTACAGGCACTCCACCTGTAGTCTGTTCTCTCTGTCCTCTAGATCTATTGCGGTCTCCATGAATCTGTTACCTGTTCCCCCTTCCCATACCAGTATCTTTCTGCTATGATCATGTGCACAGTCTGCTACACGAACGTGCGAAGTACAGCAAGCGAGTTCCACTCTCAAAAATATGAAATTTGCAGGTGAAAATCCTATGTTAGCAAGCTGTAAGGGTGTACATTGTAATGCAAGGGTTTTGCTTTGGTAGGGTTCCCCTGCAGAGCCGGTTGCTAGCTGCAATTCTGGCAGGTTTTAAAGCGCTTGCAGCTAGGCTCAGATATCACGGCAAAGAGAGAAATACACACTAAAAGATAAAGTGCTTAAATAAAAATATGTACAAAGGTGTATACATAGAAAGTATAGATATGAAAGGAAGACCTTTCCTGTTTTTAAGACTTTTATTTCCTTTGGGTTGGACTTAGATTTTATGAATAAAACCAAGACAGAGTTTTGTTTAGTTATGTTTGCAGCACTAGCTTTTTGGCTGCAGTTCAAATAAATCTCAGGGTGCAAAAATGAATGTTAGACTGTGAGACAGTCCTATACAGAAGGTTTAGTTTGTACAAATATTCTCAAGAAATGTATTGCAATGCCTTCTAGGGTTAAATATCTGACTTAGTTAAAATGGTACCTGTTTTTTTCTGTGCACAGAAACTCCCTGTAGCTCAGCAGGTTTGGGGTGTGTTCCTTTTGCTTCTTAGCCCTCTCAAGCCTCAGTCTCCTATACAGCCAGCCGGCCCCTTTGCAACTTGCTATACTGGACTGAGGACATGTGGGAGGAGCCAGAACAGCAGAGAACCACCCAAAAACAGAACTATTTTGTTTAGAACACTTTAAAATGTGATTCTATTGCTAGAATAGTATTACTTATGAAGGAACCTATCTTCTAATATCTTTCAAATGTAATAAAGTTTTGTATTTACTAAGAAGTGATGATTTGTATGGAAAAGGGGCGGAACTATGCTTCACTACCTGACTCCATCACTATATAAAGAAGAAACCTTGCAACATGAAAGCAGATTAAGGCTTAGTGGAGTTCGGACCACTAGATCCAAGCTGTGAGTGGACAACAGGGCTCAGTAGGGAGCCGACCCTCGTGCTTTCTAGTGGTCAAGTATTGGATGGACTTATTCTGTGTTTGATTTAAAACCCTCTTTTTATTTCATTGGTCATTTTACAGTCTGTGTTTTGATTTCTTTTGTGCTGAATAAAACTATTTTGAGTTTTGGATCCTGGTGTCTGCCTCCATCAATTCCCACACCTCTTACAAGGCCCAAGACAGCAGACGCAGAGGTTGCAGTTGTATGAAGAAGCAAACTTCTTTCTGTAGTGGCAGCAATGAAAGAACGAAGTGGAAGGAGTGACTCTCGACATAAATGAGGTAAAAGAATCTCCTTATTAAAAAGAGATTCCTAAACAAAATGCTGAAGAAAAAAGTATAGGCAAAAAGGCATGAACTGCAATGGAGTTTCCGAAGAGACCCATGCGAGAGGAGTTGATAGAGAGAAGGAAATGAGGAGAGAGCAGGCAGGGCCGCTTGTGCCTTTACACGGCTGATGACATTGGCAGGTGACATCAGTGTGAGCAGCTCCAGTTGTACTGCTGGAAAAGTCTTCCGTGTGGATCCTGCTTCATCGATGGTGAAGTTCCTATGGTGTGACCTGATGACTGAGATACCCCAGAAGAAGATGGAGGGGACTGGGCCTCTGAAAACTAGGTAAGAAGGAGAAGAATCTGTGAAAGAGGCAAAGGAGATGGCTGAGACACTGAATGAATACTTCTCTTTTGTGTTCACTAAAGGGGTGAGGGGGGCTCTTTGGATGGAACAATGTCATCAGAGCTAGCTAGTATGCAGCCTGGCAAAATCAGACCAGGTCAGTCCAAAGGGGCAGACACATTACACCCCAATATCATAGTTGGGTTAAAGGAACAGTTGGTAGGACCGCTTGCAGTAATCATTCATGAATCTGTTCTGGCAGGTGTAGGGCCGGAGGAGTAGAACATGGCCAATCTGGTCTCCATCTTGAGAAATGGGGCAAGGTTGGACCCAGGAAACTACAAGCTGGCCAGCTTAACATAAGTGCTGGGCAAGGTCCTGGAATTTATTATTCATGGAAAGAAATCAGGGCACTTGGTTGAGGCCAAGGCTCTTGTCTCCTCTCAGCATGGCTTCCTGAAGAGCAGATATCGCCAAACCAACCTGATCATCTTATTTGATGAGTTAAGCAGGAAGATAGACAGGGGCAGGGTCATAGACATTGTCAATGTGGACTTCGGCAAGGCCTTTCACACTGGGAAGTGACAAGCTTCTGGTAAAGTACACCAGCGCAGTACACACAAGGCATGCAAAGGGTGGACTGCTAGTGGACCTGAGGCAGAAAGCAGAGGGTTGTGGTAGACACACACTGCTCTGCGTGGAGAGGGGTACTGAATGGTATTCCTTAGGGATCTGTGTTGGAGTCACTGCTGTTCAACATTTTCATCAATGCTCTAGAAGCTGGGGCCTCCAGCAGGCTATTTCAATTTGTGCACTATACTAAGCTGTCCAGGATGGTGGACTCCCCTTAAGAACGGGTACAAATTTCAGGAGGATATGAACAAATTGGGAGGTTGGCTGGACCTCTGGAGTCTCAGATTCAATGTAGATAAATGCAAAGTGCTACTCCTGCTGAGGAAAAACAAAGGTAGGACCTACGCAATCTGGGGCTCATGTCGTATTACAGTTGAGGAGGAAAAGGATCTGGGTGTTGAAGCATGACAAGCAGTGTGTGGCTGCTGTCAAGAGGTCCTGCAGAATGTTGGTCTGCATTAGAAGGGGTGACCAACAGAGCAGGGGAAGTAATCTTTTAACTTCACAAGGCCCTGACCATGCTCCACATGGACTAAGTTCAGGCCTCCTCAGTACAAAAAAAGACATTAAAGGGACACATTCATACCTAGTGGACTTCCTAGTTTGAGAGCCCATGTAAAGCTCTTTCATACAAGGTATTGGGCTCATCTGTAGCTGGAAGCAGTCTAGAGATATAGATGATCGTGTCTGTTCAATACTAAGATTACACTGCAGCCATCTGTAGAACATTGTGATGTCACTGAGGAACAAGTTGTACCTAACTACACTGAGTCAAACACTTGTTCCTCAACGACATCACAATGTTCTGCAAATTTAATTATTCCTTCCTATGTTAATCAGATTGGTACACTGGTCCAAGGACCTTTTTCAGATACAGCCTGGGCCAATAACTGGCACAAACAATGGGAGATACAGTGAGAAACAACAACAGTGACCAAACATAGGCAGTAACCAGAATCTAGTGCAATGCAGGCAAACATACAGTGGAGAGGTGATCCTCATACAGGTAACAGCGCCAGGTACAACAATCAAGATGTACATATTAATACATGTAGGTACATGTAACCTCTAACAATAGTTCTTAAATAAATTCGGCAGAGCCAGCAGCAGCAAACAGTACACAGAATAAAAAAAAAAATAAGTTAACAGGTAGAACACATTGGCATCAGGAGAAAATAGCGACCAGTGAGCCAGTCTCAAGGCGGGAGAAAAAGGCAACTAGCAGGGGTGAGGCGAGGGAGGGCTATGTAGGAGGCACAGCAGAGCTAGTGGCCTGAGGACAGTCACAGATCGAGATGGACAGGAAGTGGGTTCTTAGTAGGGTATTAAGATTTAGAGTGGGGGTCGAAGGAATGCAGTGGGGTGGGGGAGGTCGTTCCATAGAGAGGGTCCAGCAGCAGAGAAGGCTTTTTGGCCCATTTTGGTGGTAATGTTGAGACTGACAAGATGGAGGGTGGATGACTGGTGAAGATTACGGCTGTGGGTTCTGAGCTGGACTGGAAGAGATAGAGGGGAGTAAGAGGGACTATGGATGGTGTCCCTGACAAACCGGGCCAGCAGATAGGAGCATCAGGCTAGAGGGGGGAGCCAGTTTATGGACTGGTAGAGAGAGCAGTGGTGCATGGAGAGGGGCGCAAAGGACAAAGTGGCAAATCCTGTTTGTAGCATCCAGTTGGTGCTGGTTACCAGAAGAGGTAAGGGAGTACACTGGACACCCATAGTCGAGGATGGGGAGGAGGTTGCCACTGCTACAGCAAGGCAAGCTTCTGGCATGAGATGGTCGATTAGGCGGTAGCAAAGCCCCAACTTCTGGTTAATGCAATGGATCAAAGAGGCACTGTATCTGGAGTAGGTAAGGGACAGGTCAAGGATCACCCCCACATACATGAATGAGGGAACAGTGTCAAAAAGAGATCCATCCGGGGAGTGGACAGTGAGAGGGCAGCCAGAGTGGCCAAGGGCAGAGAGTTTGGGTTTGGAGCGGAAGAAAAAATTACTCACCTTAGTAATTGTGTTTCTTCTAATGGAGTCTTGCTGCATTCTGACAAACTGCAGTTAGCTCCAGCCTTTAAACTGCCCCAGAGAACATAGGGTTAAATTTCTATGCAGAGCATAGAGCGTTGAGCTTGAGCTCGGTTGAGGTCTCTGTCTGCAGCCCTTTGAAATCCAACCGTCAGATTCTTATGAGCAAAAACTCACTAGCTATACTATGTGGAAATTGTAAAATTTTTAAACTAGAGAACTGGCAACAGAGAGTTTTGGATTCCCAAGGAAGACTCAAGTCAGGAAACCCAAAACCAATCCAAAATAAGGATAACAATACAACAAAACACCCAAATAAAAAGGAGGGTATGCAAGAAGCACCTCTGGGGTGCAGCACTGCACCTGCCAACCCACTTCCCAAAAAACAGGTTCTGAGAGGGGAGGCAGGGAAGGAGGTCAGAATACAGCAAGACTCCATTAGAAGAAACACAATTACTAAGATGAGTAATTTTTTCTTCAAACAACATGAAGTCTTGCTGTATTCTGACAAACTGCAGACTACCAAGCAGTACCTCCATGGAGGAGGGAGAGAACCTACTTTGAGAATAGGCTCTGAAATACTGCTGTGCCAAACCGAACATCACTCCTAGCCTGGCTATCCAGAGAGTAATGTTTGGTAAAGGTATGAACTGTTTTCCAGGTGGCTGCTTGACAAATTTCTAGCAAAGCGATATCCCTGGCAGCAGCCAGGGAAGCAGCTGTACCTCTTGTAGAGTGAGCCCTCAGGCCTGAGAGTGGAATCTTTCCCAGTTTCTCATAGCAGAATTGTATAAAAGACACAATCCACCTGGCAATACTTCTCCTGGTGGCAGGTTTGCCCTTTCCCACGTCCCCATAAGTCAGGAACAACTGGAGGGAATCAAACCTGTGACCCTTGGTACGCTCTATGTAGTAGCTAAGGGCTCTTTTAACATCTAAACTGTGTAGCCTCCTCTCTCCTGAGGAGGAATGATCAGTGAAGAAGACAGGAAGAGACATAGACTGATTCAAGTGGAAGTCTGAGACTACTTTGGGCAAGAACCTCCTATTGGTTCTAAGGACCACTTTATCCCTGTAGAAAGAGATAAAATCAGGTTCCACTGACAGGGCTTGCAGTGGTAATGGCTACCAAAAAACACAGTTTTCCAAGTCAAGTACTTAAGCTCTGCTGAGGACATAGGCTCAAAAGGAGGTTGCATAAGTTGAGCAATGTAAACATTTAAGTCCCAGGCAGGGGCAGGATCCCTAAAGGGAGGATTGGTATGAAGCAATCCCATGAAAAATTTACAGAACACAGGATGAGAAGATAGTGAGGAAGACTTCCCCACTGACAGAAAAGCGGAAACAGCTGACAAGTGTACCTTGAGAGTAGCTGGTCTGAGGCCTAGGCCATTAAGATGGACCATATAATCCAAAACTGTAGGCAATTCAGCAGTGTCTGGAGAAATATGCGTCTTGGAACACCAAATGCTGAATCCTTTCCATTTGGAGTTGTAAGTCTTTCTGGTGGAGGGCTTTCGAGAAGCTTTGAGAATATCCAGAACCCCCTGAGACAGATGCAAATCTGCATACTCTAACTCTTCAAGAGCCATGCCTTGAGATTGAGAGACCGAAGATTGGGATACCAAATCCTCCCCTGAGAGGAGGTTAAAAGGTTGTAACTCCTGGGAAGAGACAGGGGAAGATGGACTGCTAGAGACAGCAACAGAGGGTACCAAGGCTATCTGGCCCAGTCTGGAGTAATCAGAATCACTTTGCAAGGCTGTGACCTTATCTTGACTAGAACCTTGAACAGTAGAGGAAAGGCATACAGAAATTTCCCTTCCCAGTTTCAAAATCAGAGCATCCAGAGGGACTGAACTCAAGACTGGGCGTCTGCAACAAAACAGAGGAAGCTGATGATTGTCTGGGGCTGCAAAGAGATCTATCGTTGGAGTGCCCCACCTCGAGAAAATTACTTTCAACACTAAGGGGTCCAGGGACCATTTGTGATGGCCCTGGGAGATCCTGCTCAGTGCATCTGCTAGCACATTGTCCTTCCCTGGAAGGTGGACTGCTATCAGAGAGGTCTGCAGAGAATAAGCCAGGGACCACAATTTCATAGCATCTGTGCACAAGACCACAGACCGAGTGCCTCCCTGCTTGTTGATGTACCACATGGTGGTGGTGTTGTCTGTTCTGACCTGAACTACCTTGTTCTGCACAGACTGAGAGAAAGCTTGCAGGGCCAGAAAAACTGCCCTGAGTTCCAGGAGATTGATATAAAGAAGGGACTCCTGAGGGGACCACAGTCTCTGGGCTGTGAGAGCTCCCAGATGAGTTCCCCACCCCAAAAGGGAAGCATCCGTGGTAAGGACCAATGAATGAGACTGAGTGACAAATGGGACCCCTTGCCTTGTCCTGATCCTGCCACCATTGAAGGGCTTGGATCAGTGTCAGAGTCACTGGAATTAGTTTGGTAAGACGGTCCTTCTTTTGGGACCACAAGGCCCTCAGATGGAACTGAATGTCCCTCATCTGAAATCTTGCCCCTTGGACCACTGCTGTAGAAGTTGCCATGTGGCCCAAGAGCTGAAGGAAGTGCCTTGCTGGTCAGGACACCTGAAGGCTGAAGGAAGAAGCCAGCTCCACAAGAACTCTTGCCCTTTCCAGGGGGAAAGGCTCTTGCTTTGACAGTATCTAGCTCTGCCCCTATAAAGGTAAGAAGCTGCACTGGTTCAAGGACTGACTTGGGGAGGTTGAGAAGAAACTCCAGGGAAGAGAGCACTTGCTGGGTCACTTGCAGGTCTGACTTGACTTGGTCTGGAGACTGACCCACTATGAGTCAGTCGTCCAGATATGGAAAGATGGAAATCTTCTGCCTTCTTAAAAAGGCCACTACTACTGCCAGACACTTTGTGAAAACCCTTGGGGCTGATGTTAGGCCAAAGGGCATTGCTTTGAACTGATAATGGCCTGAGGGCAACTTGAACCTGAGGTACTTTCTGTGGGAGCACCTGATGGGAATGTGAAAGTAGGCATCTTTGAGGTCCAGGGAGGCTAGCCAGTCCCCTGGCCTTAGAAAGAGAAGAATTATTCCCAGAGTCACCATCTTGAACCTTGGTTTTAAAAGATGTTTGTTCAGGTAACTTAGATCTAGGATGGGTCACCACTCCCCTGTCTTTTTTGGGGTAAGGAAGTACCTGGAGCACAGACCTTTGCCCCAGTGTAGGGTAGGAACGCTCTCTATGGCTCCTAGGGCCAGAAGAGATGAAACCTCTGCCTCTAGGGCAAGGGTTTCAGAGAGACTTGCAGGTGGAAAAGATCTGGCTCTCAACTTCGGAAATTTTTTGAAGCTGAGAACCAGACCCTGGCTTACTACTTCCAGGACCCACTTGTCTGAAGTAACAGACACCCAGTCCTGGACAAAGTAAGCCAGCCTGCCCCATACAGGGATAGGAGAGTTGACCCGGGCAGACCCATCAGGGTGTCTGCATGGCAGGGGCCTTAGGCTGAGGAGTGGATGCAGCCCTGCTCATCCCCCCTCTGCCTCTCCCTCTGAAGAACCCCCTCTGCGAAAAGGGAGAAGAGGCCTATGCTTGGTAGAAAGGCCTATGAAAAGGCCTGCTCCTGCCCCTAGAATGCTGCCTTTGAGGAGCTGCCTGCCTCTCCTTGGCCTGTGCACTCCTATAAGTGGTCTTATACTACTCCATCTTCTTCATATAATTTTCTGTCTCCTCCCCAAACAGTGAATTACCTTCCACAGGGAAATCCATGGCCTTAGCCTGGGTGTCCTGTGAGAGGCTAGTACATCTGAGCCAAGCCATTCTCCGAAGAGCCACAGATGTAGCCATGACTCTTGATGACACATCACTGGAGTCCACAGCAACATGGAACTGTACCTTAGATGCCTCAATCCCATCCGCAGCCACCTCTTCCAGCTCCTTGGCCAGCTGGGGGGAGGCCTGTTTAGCCAGTGCCAGCACAGTGTCCCACTTGGACTTCTGGTACCTGGCTGTATAAGCCATATAATTAGCCTGCCTGAGTCCCAAAGAGGATGCCATGTATTGCTTCTTTGCCAAGGCATCCATCCTCCTGGAGTCTTTATCTGGGGGGTGTGAAGCCAAGGGGACATTAGCCCTGTCACAGGCTGCACCCTGCACGACACCAACATGGCTACATTGTTGGTAGAAAAACTCCGTGTCTGAGCCTGATAAGGTGTACCTCTTATCCATTCTTCTATCAACAGGAGGTACAGAATTAGGAGACTAACATTTTTTGAGTCTGTTTCCCACAAGATTTGTGCAAGGGAATAGAGAGCCTCCTGGACTCTGGGATGTCCATCATCTCTACAAAATCAGGCTCCTCTTGATCCTCTGTAGCTTCCTCCATAGGAAGCTGAAGAGTTTCAGCTACTTTCCTGTAAAACAAATAGTGGGGAGGGGACTCAGAGAGCCTAGGAGGGGAAACACCAGAAGGCCTGTCTGGGGAGATGTCCGGTTCAATGGGCACATCCAGACTTTCTGCTCCATCATAGTCATCATTCTGTTCAAAATCCCCCTCAAATTCCAGTTCATAAAAATCTTCAGGCGCATATTCCTGAACTGGTGGAACCGACCGAACCGAGCTCCTAGCCACCGGAGCCGGATCGTACAGAACCGGGCGACGCGATTCAACAATCCGAATCGCTCGAGCAAGCTCATCAGCGGTCGGAACATGAACCTCTGAATCCGAACCGACTGATTTGTCTTTTCTTTTCTTTTCCTTTTTGAAGGAACCGATCCCTCAGGATCGGCTCTCCTATTGCCCAAAGAAGTATCACCCTGGTCAGAGGGCACTCCTTCTGGTTCGGTTGGGACCGAACCGGGCAGGCCATCTGGGTCAGCGGACTTCTCGGCCTCCTTTTCCCTAAGTCTACCTAATCTCTTTTCCAGGGTAGACTTAGGAACATTTTTGCAAATTTGGCAGTCTGTACCAGGTGTTTAAACCCCAGACAATAAACAGAGGTGGTGTGGGGGTTGGCCTTAGCAAAGACTTCCCCACACTCACTGCAGTGCTGAAACCCAGTGAGCCCGTTTTTTTTCTTGGGTTTCTCAGACATGGCCAACCTACCTAAACTTACCCTTTTTTCAGCAACCGCCAGGCAAGACTCCCTTATCAGTTCCTAACCATGTCACGGGTATTGGAAAAAAACATTTAAAATACATTTTTTTTAGAACTGATAAGGACCGGTAACCACACACTGAAGTAAAGTACAAGAAATCAATCTAAAGGATCGGTTCAGCCGAACCAATCGAACAAACTTACAATTTCCACATAATAATCAGAAACAACTATCTAGTACTCACGGTACCGCAGACAGAGCCTGAACCGACTATGCGGAATAAATTCGGAATAATTTCGGTTTAAAACCGACACTTTAACCGACTTTTGAACCGAGCTGAAGGAGAAATCTCTGGAGCGACTGTTAAGTGAGGCAGAGTAAAGAATCTGATGGTTGGATTTCAAAGGGCTGCAGACAGAGACCTCAACCGAGCTCGAGCTCAATGTTCTATGCTCTGCATAGAAATTTAACCCTGTGTTCTCTGGGGCAGTTTAAAGGCTGGAGCTAACTGCAGTTTGTCAGAATACAGCAAGACTTCATGTCGTTTGAATAGCATACTATCGTTTTGGAAGCATTGAGCAGTAGTTTGTTAGAAGAGCACCAACGGTGGGCCTTACAGAAAATCAGCGGTGAGGGGGGAGGACAGTGAAGAGGGGGAGGGGTCACTCTGGAAGAGCATCAGGTTGTCGGCGTAGAGGAGGGAGTGACATGAGAGGCCCTGCGATGGGAGGCA
Source organism: Neoceratodus forsteri (assembly GCA_016271365.2). Lineage (NCBI taxonomy): Eukaryota > Metazoa > Chordata > Ceratodontiformes > Ceratodontidae > Neoceratodus > Neoceratodus forsteri. Next base: position 1,096,590,635 of record CM057454.1, on the reverse strand, counting down.
GTTTATAAAGAGTGAAAAGAGGAGGGAGCCAAGTAAAATATGGAGCCCTGGGGGTCACCTACTGAGACAGGCAAAGGTGGGGGAGGTGGCACCACCAAGGCAGACCATTTGAGTTCTACCAGAGAGGTAGTTTGTGAATCAAGCTGTGGAGGGAGAGGAGAAACCAAGGGTGCCAAGTTTTGTTATTAGAATGTTATGACTGACAAGGTCAAATGCCTTGGGAAACAGTCAACAAACACCGCACCGGTCAACTTTCCTTCATCCATATTTCTAAGCACATGGTCAGTGGAGAGGGCCAGGGCAGTGGTTGTGCTGCATCCCTTCTTGAAACCATATTGCTGAGGGTAAAGGAGGTTGTACTTGGTGATGTGGTCAGTGATTTGGTGGTTTACAACCTTCTCGAGGAGTTTCCCAAGGTGGGGCAGTATGCAAATGGGTCAGTAGTTATCCACAATGCTATGGTCACCTGATTTGTGAATGGTGACAATTTTGGCCTACAAATGACTGCAATGCAGTCTTAATATTGAACAGTCATCTAGTGCTATGGAGTGCTTCCAGCTACAGGTGAGCCCTATACACCATATGTTTTATTTATTTATTCAGTTCTTGGATTAATACCTTTGAGCTATAAGTTCGTTTACAGAGGTTCCACGTCGACAGCAAACACAAATGCAGCAAAACAATACAGACAGTGGTTACAAAATTACATTGGATACAGAAATGATGTTCAACTCTTGTACCTAAAAGCACAAATTTCAATCACATTAAACAATATGTACGTTGCGAGGGGTGAACAAAGTGGAAAGGTAGCTTACTAAAGAGAGTGAAACAGGTAGCAACAGAGGTTGGGTGCTGAGAGAGTGTTCAGTAGGTGAGGAAGGTATAAGGGAGAATAGGTGGAGAAAACGAGAGCAGCCATAAGGCCTTGTCACTGGTTTGCTGGAAGGGGAAAATACCATGGGGTTTTGAAGTGGGAGGATATGGTGAGGGGAGTGGGGAAGCAGATTAGGTGGGAAGTGGGGAATGGATGAGGAATGGAATGGAGGACAAAGGCAGAGTGGGACGGTAGAGAAGAGGGGAAAATAACAAGGCAATTGGATAGGGTAGATTGTAAGTGCTCTAATGAACAGACAGAAGACAGGAGTTGGCTTGTGGCAATTTAGAAGTTACAATCACACCCAGTAAGTGTTGCTAGGTGGGTATGAAGTTTAGTTTTGAAAGGGCCAAGTTTAGATTCTGCCAGCAGGTCATCATGTAGCGAGCTGAGCCAAGTGGGTGCCCAGTACTCAAAAGACCACTGACCCTGGGAGATGTGATGTAAAGGGACTTTTAGTGACTGGCTATTAGTCCCTCTGGTAAGTCTAGCCTTGTTGGTAGGGCAGAGGAGACTCTGAACGCCAAGTGGTGTTAAACCTAGGGTGGACTTTTTAGCCAGCAGGCAGACCTGGTATTGAGTTCTATGGTGCAGATTTAACCACCCAGACTGGAAATAGAGATCGCAGGTGTGTTTAAGGTGTGGCACATCTAGGACAAGCCTACAGGCTTTGTTTAGGCCAGCTTTATTCTCTTTAGAGCTGTGTCAGTTGCCGCACTATAGACTACGAGCCCATAGTCAATAATGGATAAGACCAAGCTGCACACAACATGTTTTAATGCCTCATGGTTCGGCAATGCTTATGCCTAAATAGCTGACCAATTTCGACATTTGCAGCCTTGGCTACAAGGTCCATGTGCTGTGAAAATGTAAGGGAACAGACTAGAGCGACCCCAAAGTATTTAAAACTTTGGGCCATTTCTAGTGAGGTATTTTGGTTGTTTACTATTTTTATGTTTGCTTGCATACGCAGTGCACAAGAAACATATTGAGGTAGTAGAGCACTGCAGAGGTGTGGCAGTGTTGTGACCAATCCAGCAAATGCTTTCAGGGGTGTGTCCCTCAGCCACCAATCAACAGGGAAGCTGCCAATGACGGCAGTTTCAGAGTGAACGCCGCACTTGAAAGAAATCTGCAGCTCCATCAGGAATAGTTTCATGATTACAGTGGCAGATCTCCCCCCCTCCCCTTCCCGGCAACCAGGCACATTCCAGCCATGCACATTACAGTGCACAGTAATGCGCATGGCTGGACTTACGAGCAACACGCTTGCTCAGTGTGCCTTTCCCGGTGAAACATATTAATAAATAAAAAAAGAGCTGCGCCATGGCTTTGCATAATTGGTGGCTTCTGCCGCCACCACACACTCCCCCTAAAGTCGACATCAGGGTGCCCAATCCCCAAGTCGGCATGTATCCCCCCCTCCCCCATTAATATGGCACACTGGGAGCCCACCCCAATGTGCTAAACTAATTATATTTCAGACACCAGGATGCCCACTCCCAGTGTCAGATGACCCCCAACCAAGCCTGAACATATCTTCTGGCGACAACGGGTGCCCAATCCCATGTCCACATACCCACATACACCACCTCCCACTATTGTGGCACACTGGGAGCCCACCCCAGTGTGCCAAAGTAATTCTTTATCTTTTTCCAACACCGGGATGCCCATTTCCAGTGTTGGATGCACCCCCACACACCCCTTTTTGCCGGGTCGGCATTGATCCCTTCCCCACTAGTCTGGCACACTGGGAGCCCACCCCAGTGTGCCAAAATTCATTTTTCATACTATTTCACCTGTAAAAAAGGAAAACATCCCCTCAGAGGTTGTTTTTTTTTTAAACTTAAAGAAAAAGAAAACGGTCCTTCATAATCCTCGTCACCCCTCCCCCCCATCCTGAAGCTCCCTCTGCACACCCCAGCTCCCTGCACCCCCTCGCCATCCCATACTTACCTCCGGAGTTCTGATGCTGTGATCTTCTGTGGACCGGGAACATGTCTGCACTCTTCAAAAGCCGACCGCAAACTGAAGAAAATCACGGTAAGCCCTATAATGGCAGTCACTGAGGGGTTTCAGCTTAGGTTGATATCTCAGCCATTTTTGGGAGTTTTGATCCCAAATTTTCAACATGGGGTTTCTTGGTTCATGACTGCTGCACGGAATCACCTTTTGGGAATGAGTAACGAAATGACAGTGCCACTGTTCATGAGGTGGGGTATCAAAAAGCCCATGTTGCAAGTCTGGTGAAAAACCCAAACATATTCACAAGCTATTTAGTGTCACTGCACAGTTTGTACACGTCAGAATCCACCAATTTTAATATTTTCACTTTAAATTTCCAACATTGTCAAAATCAACTTTTGGGACAGATTAATAAAATCACTGTGCCACGGTTCATGAGGGAGGTCCCAAAAGACCATGTTGACAATTTGGTGAAAAATTCCACAAAAATGACATGCTACGAAAGGCAGACATTATTTAATTTCTACACATGCTCGCACTTTGCTAAATTATATTTTCATCTATAGATTTTCAACATTGCCATTTTTCACACCTCCTCGTAAACAGTACAGATGTCATTTTTCACATCCTGCCCAAAATATCTTTTCACACCTGTTGGGCCGAATGGCACATTCGTTGTGCGAAATCACCTTTTGGGATTGAGTAACAAAATGATAATGCCACTGTTCATGAGGTGGGGTCCCAAAAAGCCCATGTTGAAAATTTGGAGTGGAAATACCAACCAACGCCTGGGGCATTAAGGTTTCCAACCCTAACGCCCCACCCTGTACAGACTGACAGGTGTCGGGGACGTGGCTTGGGGTCGTTGGCCGTAATGCTCATGCCATTCCACCCCCACCCTGCAGTCACTGACAAGCATCGAGGTGTGCCTTGGAGTCTTCAGCCCTAAAGTTCACCCCGTTCTCCTGTACTGCACCCATCTCAGTTTATTTCCTTATGGAATGGGGTGAGCGTAAGGGCAGAAGACCCCAAGGCACACAGTGACACCTGTCAGTGTCTGCAAGGTGGGGTGAGGTGGAATGGTGAGAGAATTAGCCCAAAGGCACAGCCCAATGCCTGTCAGTCTTTGCAAGATGCAGGTGGAGGTTGGCGTTAGTGCAATACTTCACTGCCATTCCTATTATGCATCTCTCTAACTCCTGCAATACCAATGCCAATATCAGCAAGCAAACATTTGGCCTTAACATATGCTTGTTAATAGATGGGATCTCTGCTGGTTGTGAGAAGAGGCAAACAGCATTGTGTAGGTCTTTTTATAATTAAGCAAGAGCTTTGAATCAAGAAACCAGGCCTCAGCTAAAGAGAAATTTAACTGCATTCGCTTTTCCAGTGCTTCTGATTTTGTGTGGCTGGTGTAGAGTACCGCATCATCAGCGTACAGCCGGACCTTGTCCTGGCACACTAGAGGGAGGCGGTTTAGGAACAGGCTAAAGAGCAGGGGGCCCAAGATTGAATCTTGGGGGACCCCTGCGTTGACATTCAGATTTTCAGAGAGGGTATCAAAGATTTTTACTTCTTGTGTTCTCATGGACAGGTAGCTCTGGAACCACCCCACTGATTCAGGTGATAACCCAGTGCAGGTTAGTTGGTTCAGCAGCAGTTCATGATTGACCGTGTCGAAGGTCTTTGTGAGGTCTATGTAGGTTGTCCCAATCATAAACCCCAGATCAAGTGCAGCATGAATTTAGCCTGTGAACCCCACCAACGCTGTTGTAGTACTATGTTGTTTCCTGAAACTATGCTGTTCCAGGCATTGCAACCAGTATTTGTTGAGGTAGTCGACAAGCTGGTCATAGATAATACGCTCCAGTGCTTTTGAGAGTGGAGGGAGTATGGACATAGGATGGTGGTAGTTGTGAATAGCCTGGTCACCACTTTCAAAAACTGGGGTGACCACCGCCGCTTTACATAGCTGTGGGAATTTATCGGTTATAAGCAAGAGATTCATAATTCTGGGAAGGGGTGACAGTTACTCATCAAGTGTGAAAGCAATGAGCTTGAGGTGAAGCATGTCACCACTCATTCTAGTTTTTCCTAAAACTTGTAAAAGGTATTTTTTGGCTTTGGCTTGAGAGATAATTCTGAAGTAGAAAGGTGGAGCAGTGCCACTATGGGTATTCTGCCTATTATTTAGATCTGTACCACTTGGTGGGTCTAGGAAATCAGGGGAAAGTACGCCACTTAAGTCAGTAAATGCCTTATTAAAGGTGTTTGCTATGATTTTGGGGTCCTGGGTTGTGGTTTCTTCAAGATTTAATATGGCTGGAGGTGTCTTGATTGGTTCCCCTGTTAGGGTCCCGATATTGTCCCAGATCTTGCAGCTGTCTCCCCAGGAGTTAGCCAGCTTGTTTGTGAAGAAACAGCGTTTCGCTTGATGGATAGCCTGGGTACATCTATTTCGGGCGGTTTTATAGTTCTGATTATCTGTTTGAGAGTCAGTGCTTCTAGCTTTATGCCAGAGGTTGTCTCTTTGCTTCATAAGTTTGATGAGGGGTGGAGTGATCCAGGACTTACAAGCCCCACAAACTTTCCCTTTAGAGTAGGGGGCATATATGCTGCATGCCGCACTGAAGGTCTTGATGAAATGGTCAAGTACTTCATCAACGTCATTTACAGCGTGTATGTCTGTCCAGTCTTGCTGACTGAGATGCACTTTAAGTGAGGCAAGTTGCCCTTTCTTTAGCACTCTAGATGTGAGTATTTTACCTGGGGTTCTCGGGGACCTATTCGATCAGATAATGAGGATAGGGGTGTGATCGCTGATGGAGTCAGGGAGGATAGCTGAATGGGTTATTATCTCTGTTCAGTTGGCAATCATCCAGTCTAGCAGTGTACTGGTTCCAGTATAATAATTCATTCACATGGGAGAGTCCACTAATTGGGCCATGTATACTGAGGAGCATGCATCCTTGTAGAGTGCTGCCTTAAGGGATAGCCAGTTTATATTGAAATCCCCTAACACTAGTACCTTCGAGTTGTGATGCAGGTCAGAGAGGTAGTGTATGAGTACTTTAAATCCTACAGACTGCTTTTTTTTTTGGGGGGGGTGGGGGGATGTAGACAGAGACAAGTGTTAATCCTTTACCCTGAGCACCTAGTAGTAGTTTTACTGCCAGTACTTGTACATTATTGCTAGTGGCAAGATGAGGTAGGATTCAACCCTGGATGGTATCCTTGATATATATGACACATCCGCCACCTCGCTTACCAATCCTGTCCAACCTAAAAGAGGTGTACCCCTGCAGCTGGATAGCCATATCTGTAACCCTTGGTGTGAGCCATGTTTCAACCACTGAGAGCACATCTGATTTATGCTGGGCTAACCAAACTTGTAGCGAGTCAAACATAGCCATGAGACTGCAGATGTTAATGGAGGCTACTGTTATACTACTGTGCTTCTTTAATGGTTCAGGTGTTAGTGGTGTGGGTCCAGGGTTGGGATGGATATTGCCTGACAGTAGCAGTAGTAGCCATGCCATTTTTATTGCTTGCCATTTTAGTTGTTTTATTGCCTGCGTGTGGTTTCAGACTTTTGTACATTCTTTTCTGTTTTTGTCGGAGATCGTGATCATTTTTAAAGTCACAGGAGTGAGGAGATAAGTGGCGTAGGCCTGAGCTAATTGCCACTTATGCAAGCACAACTTTGTACCAAAAACTGAGAACACTGGAGTGGATGTGATTCTATGGCACCTTTGATTGTGCGTCAGTGTGCCATTTATTTAATTTCCAATAAGACTGGCTTCACTATGCGTGACGGTTGGACTTACTGGGACTAGCGTGAAAATGAGCCAAAAGTAAAGTGGGCCCATTGTCCAGGAGGATTGGGTTATATATCCGTGAGGACTTGGGTTGTCTGCAGCTACTTTGTCCTGTTAGGACCAGGGGTGGCAATGAGTACAGTACCAGCTATGACCTCGGGATTAGAGTTTGGGAGGCTTATACAGGGGGATGGGGGTGGAGGATGAGAGGTCTGTTATCACCCTTTCAATGAGTAAGGAAAGTAAGGGAGAGAGATGTAGCAGGAATTAAAAGGGCTGCTGGAATAGCACAGTGGTTAGGGGTTTAAATCCTACAACAGTACTGCGAGGTGAGGAGGACTAATACGTGATTCTGGAGGGCTTCACGGGAGGGTGGATGAAAAATCAGGGCTTGGTGAATACTAGTAGAAGTGGCTAAATTATGCTTAAACTAAATTAAATTATGCATAAAATGAGGTGTGGCTAAGATGAGGTATAAGGAGCGGAAAAAGTTAAGACAAAAGTGTGGCCAACGGGATGGCTTAGAGGTTAGAGTCCCAGACTTCAGTGCGAAGGGTCAGGGATTTGAATCCTGGTGATGGATTCTTGGAGAAGGTAGATAAAGTTCACTCGAGATATGGTTGAAAGGTAGGGTATCAGAGAGGAGGGCTAGAAAAGGGATAAATTATGCTAAAGATACTAGGTCATTAGGGGCTCGGCAGCGACTCCTAGTGATCATTCAGTATAACGAACAATACAGAAACTAGGGAGATTGGTTTGGGAGGAGACAGGTAATCTGATATGTCACATGACCTAGACTACCTATAAGGGTAGAGCCTGGGTAGGGTGGGGTGGGGGGCGACGGGCTAACAGTTCACAGGTGTTGGCTGTAGTTACCTTGTGCAGTGCTGCAAGGAGCTCTGTGGGCTGTGAAGAGGAGGCTTGTGAAGAGCTAACAGCCTTGTGCAGTGTTGCAGGGAGCTCTTTGGCTGGGAAGAAACAATTACTTACCACAGTAACCTTGCTTCTTCCAAGGGAATCTTACTATATTCTGACTTCTGCAGTATGGTCTCACCATAAGACTGCCCCGGAATCGGAGCCGAAATGGTTAATAGAACCTATGCTAATCATGGAATGTTATGCTCGAGCTCGGTTTTCAAACCACTGTCCCTGGTAAACATTCTGCAACCGTCAGATTCTTACACAGCATGCATAAGAACAAGCCATCTAAACTATACTAATAAATAACAACACCCAATAATTAACACCACCCAAAAAAAAAAAAAAAAACAATCTCCTTTATTTAAAAGTGTGTGCAACATTTAGACTCAAGTCACTAAGCCCAAAAACATAATCACTCGTAGGTTTCAAACAAGATGGACAGCTGTGTTGCAGTGCCCATAGATTCTAGCAGGGGAGGGAGGGTGGGAGCTCAGAATACAGTAAGATTCCCTGAAAGAAACAAGATTACTATTGAAAGTAATTTTTTTCTTCAAACCCCAGTAAATCTTACCGTATTGACTTCTGCAGACTACCCAAGCAGTACCTCTGGAGGAGGATAGAGAACCTATTTGGGAAACAGGCTCTGCAGTTCTACTGTGCCAAACCTGGCATCACTTCTGGCCTGGGTATCCAGGCTGTAGTACTTGATAAAGGTGTGAACTGTTTTCCAGGTAGCTGTTTTGCAGATTTCTAACAAAGGGATATCTCTCACAGCTGCTACAGAACCAGCTGTAGCCCTTGTAGAGTGGGCCCTGAGACCTACTGGAGGCTCTTTACCCACTTTGCTGCAGCAAAATTGGATACAGGCCACAATCCAATGGGCAATGGTCCTCTTTGAGGTGGGTTTGCCCTTTCCTACTTCTCCACAGGTCAGGAAGAGCTGGCTTCTATCCCACGTGTCCCTTCGTGTGATCCAAGCAGTAGCTTATAGCTCTCTTCACATCAAGACTATGCAGTCTTCGTTCCCCTGAACTGGAATGATCAGTGAAAAAGATTGGTAAAGTCATGGACTGATTAAGGTGGAAGTCTGAGACCCCCTTCGGGAGGAATTTCCTATTGGTCCTAAGGACCATCTTGTCCCTATGGACTGCTATGTTGTCTGGTTCTGTGGACAAGGCCTGGAGCTCACTGATCCTCCTGGCTGAAGTGATGGCTACCAGGAACACTGTTTTCCATGTCACGCAATTAAGCTCTGCTGAGGACATGGGTTCAAATGGTGGTTGCTTTAGCTAGCCAATGCATATGTTAAGGTCCCATGCAGGAGTGGGTTCCCTGTGAGGGGGATGCAAGTGCATTAGGCCCTTGAAGAACTTCCTGAATACCTGGTTGGCTGCCAGGGATGCCCCTTTTCCAGCAGAAAGGTATGCAGAGACAGCTGCCAAGCATACCTTAAGGATGGAAGGCCGAAGGCCCACAGAATGCAGGTGTGCCAGATAGTCCAAGACTACTGATAAACTAGCCTGGTGGTGGTCTGTCTGTCTCTGTCTGCACCAAATAGAAAACCTCTTCCATTTAAATGAGTAAGTCTTTCTGGTGGAAGGTTTCATGGATACCCTGAGAACCTCTAGCACCCCTTTTGAGATGTGTAGGTCAGCATATTCTAAGTCCTCAAGAGCCAAGCTCTGAATCTGAGGGACTGTAGACTGGGGTCAGAACTCTTCCCTAGGAGGAGGTCAGTGGGTTGTGCCTCCTGGGTAGGAAGATTGGTTTGGAGATTGACAGAGTCAGTAGCAGTGAGTACCAAGGCTGCCTGGCCTAATCTGGAGCAATGAGGATCATTGTTGCTGGTTGAACCCTGAGCTTGTTCAGTACTCTGAGCAACAAGGGAAATGGTGGGAAGGCATAAAGAATCTTCCCTGTCCAATCCAGCAGGAGCGCATCTAGAGGCACTGTGCCCAGTGCAGGGGGCCTGCAACAGAACAGTGGTAGCGGTGATTGGGACTGCAAAGAGGTCCACTTCTGGGGTGCTCCACCTTCTGAACACCACTTGCAGGATCTGCTTGTTCAGTGATAATTCATGGTGGTTCTGATTGATCCTGCTTAGAGCATCTATGAGGACACTGTCCTTCCCTGCCTGGGAGGTGAACTACTGAGAGGGAGATCCCTAGGGAATAAGCCAAGTTCCACACTCTCATGGCTTCTGTGCACGGGGGAAGGACCTTGTGCCCCCCTGCTTGTTGATGTAGTACATTGTGGTTGTTTTGTTTGTCCTGACTTGAACCACTTTGCCCTGCAGCATAGAAGCGAAGGACTGAATGCCCAGATAGACTGCTCTGAGTTCCAGCAGGTTTATGTGAAGCAGAGACTCCTGCTGAAGCCAGGTACCGTGGGCAGTATGCTCTCCTAAGTGGGCACCCCATCCTAGGGGGGAAGCATCTGTTGTCAAGACGATGAAAGGCACACCTTCCCTGAGGTTGTCCTTTTCCTGCCACCACTGCAGAACTTGAAGCAGGGTTCATGTGACTGGTACCACCTTTGACAGGGAGTCTCTTCTTTGAGACCAGTGAGCCCTGAGGTGGAACTGAATGTCTCCCATCTGGAATCCTGATCCTAACACTGTTGCTGTTGATGCAGCCATGTGACCTAAAAGCTGGTGAAAATTCCTTGTTGGTCTAGGCGGGGTATGTAACTGGAAAGAGCTTGACAGCTGTATTAAGCTGTCTACCCTTCCCTGAGGGAGGAAGGCTCTCTCTCTCTCTCTCTCTCTCAGAGTATCTAATTCCACCCCTATAAACTCCAGGAGTTGAACTGGCATCAGTACTGACTTTCTGGTTTACCAGGAAGCCCAGCATACCCAGGGTGTCCTGAGTGATGGTCAGTGCTTTACTGACCTGCTGAAGGGACTGACCTACCACCAGCCAGTCAATCAGGTTTGGGAATACTGTAACCCCCTGTCTCCTTAGGTGTGCCACCACCACTGCTAGGCATTTGGTGAACACTCTTGGAGCAGATGTCAGGCCGAAAGGCATGGCCCTGAACTGGTAGTGTCCTGATGGCAATCTGAACCTGAGGTACTTTCTGTGTGATTGCCTGATGGGGACATGGAAGTAGGCATCTTTTAGGTCTAGCGATGCCAGCCAGTCTCCCTCCCTTCCTGAGTGTGGGGAGAATAGTAGACAGAGTGACCATTTTGAACTTTGGCTATGTCAAATGTTTGGTTAAATGTCTGAGATCCAGTATGGGTTGCCATTCCCCTGTTTTCTTTAGAGCGAGGAAGTACCTTGAGTAGAGACCCCTTCCTTGCTGGGACAATTGGACTGGCTTTACTGCCTTTTCCAGCATCAATCTTTTACTTCCTCCTCCTACAGAGTTGCCTCTGCAAGGCTGGCAGGTCTAAGAAGTCTTGCCCTCAGTTTGGGAAGAACTTTGAAACCGAGTGCAAGACCCTGGCACACTACCTCCAGGACCCACTTGTCTGTGGTGATGGATTCCTAAACTTGGAGATAGTGGGCCAGCCTGCCTCCTACTGAGAGTGGGGAGGCGACCCTGGCAGACCTATCAGGGGGTCTGCTTGGCCTGTGTGCTTTGCTGAGTGCTGGGGCCAGCCCAACTGCTGCCCCTTCTGCCTCTGAAGTACCCCCCCATGGCTGGTAGGCTGGTGATGCCTGAGCCTGGAAGAAGGGCCTGTAGTGGTTTTTACCCCTGCCCCCTTTTTACCTGGTACTTCTGTGGTGTTGCTGCCTTCTCCTTTGCAGCAGCACTCTTATAGGCCACTTTATACTCATCCATCTTCTTTATGTAAGTATCGGTTTGCTTACTGAAGAGAGAGATAGGCTCGCAGGGGAAGTCCAGAGCCTTTGTCTGTGTGTTCTGTGACAAATTAGTGGCCCTTGGCCAAGCAAATCTCCTCAGAGACACTGAGGTTATCATTTGCCTGGCAGCAATGTCATTTGCATCTACTGCCATCCAAAACTGGTATTTAGAAGCTTCTATGCCCCTTTTTGCAGCCTCGGACAAGTCTGAGGCCATGGGTCCAGTGCAAGTTTTAGCTATTTCTAAAACAGTGTTCCAGAGACTGTTCTGGTATCTGGACACATCCGCCATGTAGGTTGCTTGTCTAATAGCCAGAGAAGCACCCAAAAAGGATTTCTTGGCCATAGAATCCATTTTCCTGGACTCCTTTTCTGGTGGATGTGATTCCAGGGGAATCCCTATTTTATCACATGCAGCAGCCTGCACCACTCCTTCATGGCTGGGATGCCCCAAAAGGAATTCTGCTCCAGACTTGGCTACCCAGTACTTCCTATCCATCCTCTTGTCCACTGAGGGAATGGAAGTGGGGTCTGCAAAATCTCGGAGGCTGGACTTATGGATGGACAACAAATGAAAATTACGTACCTACCGTAATTATGATCTTTCTGTGTATCTTCACCATTCATCACTGTTGGGTTACTGGCCGGAGGTCAGGACCCCACAGGAGCTTTTTTTTTTTCGTAAAGGAAGGCGAGCTGACACACCATCAGCGCCGCCGAGGCCGGGCACCGCGTGGCGCCTGCTGGGTTGGCCATTAGGTTAGTCGACTACTCCGCCTGCCACTCTGAGTCGCCAGACAGGTAAGAGGAAGGGAGTGGAGGGTGGGATAAGTAAGTCCAAGGGACAGAAAAAGTAAAAGATATATGAACCAAAAGGCGAAATAACGACTGAGAGGAGAGAAAGGGAAAGAGTCGGAAACTAAAGGGATTGGGAGGGGCCACAATCTCTGGAAAGGAAGAGGGAGGTAGGGTGGGTAAATAATTTAGGAAGAGAGGGGAGAAGGTTAACACATCCCAGACCCTGGTCCGTCTCCAGATTGTATAGGAACTGCAAGGAGTAGCAAAGGCTTTCTGCCAGAATTCAAGGCATGGAATAGCTGCCAAACACTCCAGATAAGCAGAGTCGGCTATTCTGGAAGAAGGACAGGGTACAGAGATTCAACACCCTCTCAAGGAAAAGTTTCTGGTGAAAAAAAAAAGGGATGTTTTTTTTTTTTGCAAGGAGAAATAGGTTGGACGGAAACAGGGAGGAGGAGAGAAAGGAGGGCAACTGTCAACTCCCACCCCACAGGAGTGGAGCCAAGACACTGGAGAAGGAGTGCCCCCTCATGCTGTCCACTCTCCCTTGAACATTATCCCCCTGTGTGCCCCCGTTTTACCAGACTCCTAAGGAGGAGAGGGGGAAGGATGGCACAGAGAGGGAAGGAGGGGGACCCAGAGACTGAGGCCCCAGGGGGATGGAGGGTGGGATCGTGATGAATTGTAAAGATACACAGAACGATCATAATTACGGTAGGTACGTAATTTTCATATCTTATCTGTGTCAGTCTTCACCGTTCATCACTGTTGGGTAAGTACCGAGCCCCCCCGAAGGGGGTTTTCTTTTACACCCTAAGGGATAAAATCCCTTAGCCCTCAGTGGGTGACACACTAAGGGCGGGATCCTTCAGGGCCTGGAGAGGCCCAAGAGTGGGAAGAGTGAGACGGAGTCCCCCCGGAAGGGGAAGGAAGTTGGCCCGACAAGCGCCGTTTCGCTCTGCGGGAGAAGAGATAGGTTCCCTGGTGAGCGGAGTTAATCACCCTACGCCGGGCCAAGGGTGACAACTGGGAAAGATGCAGCCATGCCGTCCGCCTAGTGCAGATCGCTGTCCCTACGACCCTCATAGCTACCTCGTTGGCATCATACGATGCCCTCGCTTGGTGCCTTGCTAGCTCCAGGCCACGCGCAGAGTGTGCAATGGCTTGTCTGGTTTGCTCCGTGTCAGGCAACGAGGCTAGGAGCTAACCCAGCCTGGACCACAAGAACCTGTCATAGGCTGCATAGTGGGCCTGATGTGCAGAAATAGAAAGAAGTAACCGTGCCGAGTAGAAAGTCCTCCTACCCCAGAAGTCAACATCCGAGGAGTCTTGATCTGGGGGCCGGTCACGGTGAAGGGCATGAAGCCCATCAGGAGTATCCAACTGCGTCAATCCAGACTGTGGATGAGGCATGGAACCTGGAGACTCCGGAGGTGCGCTATACCTCTGGCTCAGATCCTTTGGGGCAGGAACACCGGAGAAGGGCCTCTGCCAGGAACGCAATGATGCCTCCCGAAAGGGAGCCGGCCAGGGCGGCACCACAAGGGTGGCCTCGCCAAAATCGCCTAGAAAGGCGTGCGCTGAGTGCTCAGGATTGCTGGTAGTGGAAGGAGTAAGGTGCAAGTCCTCCAACATCCCCATGAGGAATCGCTGATACCCAGTGAGATCAGCACCTGGAGAGATGTGGACAGAAGTTTCCTCTCCCCCAGAAGAGGGGGATGAGGAGCTGGAGGGCACCGGCTGTTCAGTGGGTGGCTGCACGGGGGGAGGTTGAAAAACCTGGCTGTCCATCCCCCTAATGTAAGCAGGGAACCGAGCAGCCACTGCTCTGAACTGCTCCCAGGTGAGAGGCCCGCTAGGACCCAGGATGCCTGGGAGCGCAGGAGAGTGTGGCAGAGGGATGGGGACAGAGCCGAGAAGAGATGTCGGCTGACCTCCGCCTGGGCTAAGGAGCGGACCGTGGGCACCCACGGAAGAAGGTGCCCCAGAAGACCCCACAGCCGACAGCTGAACAACTATTTCGGCACTGCCTTGGCTGCGCCCAGAAGAATCCCCTGTGAGGTGACCAGGGCCATATGGGTCCAGAAGGACAATCCCTCTACCTCAAGAGAACGGACTCTCTCAAACAGACCGAGGAGGATGAGCGGAGATCCGCACTACGGCTTCTCCCAGAGCCCGGGTGGACTCCTGAAAAAGGCCGATGTGCCGACCCCACAGCCCTCGACTGCTCGGAGTCTGAAAGAGCCCTCCTCCTTGAGAGGGCCAGCCTAGGTAGCTGGCATCTCTGGGCAGCTCCCGAAGGGGCTGTCCAGGGCACAGTACCCTCCCCTCCTGTAGGTGCTCTAATTAGCTCCAAAGTTAGGCGATCTAGGCACACCACTCGTTGGGGTACCACTACTGAGGGGTCAGTGAAACCGCCAAGACCAGGCTGCAGAGCTATGGTGGCCTGCACCACTGCCTGCTGGTCAGCACCCCGACCCTAGTCTCGGTAGCCACCGACCCCACCTCAGAAGAGGGCTGACTCCAGCTTGTCGAGGAGACTACTGGGCTACCCATCTCAACAGCCAACCCCAAAGGGTCAGACTGCGCATCTGACTCAGAGCTCGACTCCACCTCCGAGGAGGTAGAGTCTGAGGCCCTGTGCCAAACCGTCAGAGGGCGGCCACTGCCATCCTTGCCAACAGGCCCAGAAACCAAAGCTGTGTCCGAGGCGGTGCAGTGCCCCCATGCGCCACAGGCGGAATCCGAAGGAAGACAAACTAACCTGAACAAGAGGTCCAGAGCTGAGACCAGTCATTGGCGCCATCCGGTCCCATGGCGCTACTGGCGGAGTGGTGCAGGAGGCAGAGACAGCGCCACGATGGCGGCCTCGATGGCAGGCGCTACTCAAGCTCCCGGTGCGAGGGCAGCTCCGCCCGACAATCTGGACATGGCGCCAGGGCGACGCCACCCAGCTCCATGGCGCCGCAAATTGTGTCGAGGGCAGAGGTGGCACTGACGACAGCGTGAACAGAGGAATCTGAAGGCCCCATGGCGCCGAGCCCAAAGGACATGGCACCGTGCTCAACCTCGACGCCGAGGACGGCGCTGAGGCAAGACATGGAAAAAGATGGCACCGTAGCATCTCCCAGGGTGCCGCTAGCAGTGTCGGCGCCGCGAACGGCTCCGACAGAGGCGACGGTGCCACGCAACAAGTCGGCGACGACGACTCTGTTGGGACCCATGGCACTGCGAACGGTGCTGAGGCCAACAACGGCGACGACCGACGGCATCAAGGATGGCGCCGACCTAGGCCTTGCAAACCGCGGGTCTGACACCGGGGGAGCCTTCACCCCCGAAGGGGCGATTGCCATGGTGGCGCCTCCCGCCCGCCCCCTGGAAGGAGCGGGACGGGCCTCCTGCGCCGAGGAAGAAACCTCGGCAGCGGCTACGCTACTAGTAGCCGAGGCTCCCTCCTCCTCGGTCCATACAGAACCGGGAGGAGACCCGGAGGAAAGGCCGAGAGAGCGTGGCTTGGCCCAACGAGTGCGCACCTGACCCCCGAAAGTAGGTGGAGCTCGCCACACTTTCCACGTGCGTTGCTCGATGACCCGGCGGTCCATGGAGAAATAGGCGTCGCACGAATCCATGTCGTGAAGTGGGCCAAGACACGAAAGACACCGGTCGTGCTGGTCGGTGACGGAATACTTTCCGCCGCATGGGCACCATCGCATGGGGGGCCAACCCGTCCTAGAAGATTTCTTGCCCTCCGACCGAGACATGACCTACGGGGAAAAAACACCAAAAGTAGACTCAAAGTCACAGAAAAATATAATAATGGAAAGATCTTAGCGGGCGACAGCGAGTATGGCAACACAGAACCGGCCGGAGGAACCGACGGACTTCGGCACCGAAGAAAATAGTAACAGAGTCAAGAAAACTGCGAAGCAGGCCTCAGTCTTCTCTCAGCATCCCCTGAGGTGACCTCTCGGCAGGAGGCGAAGAATTTGGCAGGAAGGCAGAGTCGACACAGCCTAGCAGCCAACCATGAGCGCCACTTGTAGTCGTCGGCCTCGAGGCGGCGCCCGATGGTCACGTCGGCTCCACCTATCATTAAAAAAAAAAAAAAGCTCCCGCTGGGTCCTGACCTCCGGCCAGTAACCCAACAGTGATGAATGGTGAAGACTGACACAGATAAGATCAGCCTTTTTGTTGCTGGCACAGCCACCATTTCCATATAGTCTGGTTCCTCTTCCTCCTCTGTGGATTCTTGAGTGGAAAGGTCCAGAGTCTGTTCCACTTGCTTCATAAAAGCAAAATGGAATGTAAAGTCCGCAGATCCCTTCTCAGGGGAGTCAGGATGGTGGGGGGAGGGGGTGTCAGGGGAACTTTCTGGTTCAAGAGGTTCCCCATAATCTCTATCCTCCCCTTCCACATAAACCTCAGCAAATCCCTCAAGTGAACCGGGAACCAAGGAGGAACCCAGGACTTGAACCGGGGACTGTGAGCCAGGACACTGAACTGGAACTACGGTACCGGTTTGCAGCATCTGAAGAATGCTTATAGCGTTCGCTATAGCTTCTGTGGTTGGAACCAATGGAATCGTCAGTTGTGGTTCCTTGACTGAGAGTTTTTCCTTTCTTTTCTTTTTAGCAGAACCTGGCCAGTTCAGAGGCGGTATCTGCAGTTCTCTTTTTACCAGAGGAGCCTTCACCCTGGTCAGAGGGTTGTTCAACTGGTTCCCTCAATTGTTCCTTCTGAGAGGAGGAAGTTTTGTCCGCAGATGGGTCAGCAGCCTTCTCGGACACTTTTTCCTTCTGTTGGTTCAAACGCCTATCAAGTGTCAACTGAGGAAAATTCTTACAGATTTTACAATCTGCCTGAAGGTGTTCAAACCTTAGACAGACAACACAAACCAAGTGAAGCTCAGCTTTAGCAAATGGTTCCCCACATTCTGTACAATGCCGAAAACCCATTGGGCCGGTTCGTTTCTTGGGAAGTGACATAACCAACAAAAAACCCTAAAAATGGGGTTTAAGTGGGCCCACCACAAAAGAATATCTTTCAACTCTTTTTTTTCTGCAGTCAGTTTAGTGACCGAAAAGAGAACCGAGAATTATCATGGTTTCTCCTTAATTAAAATAACCAGCCCCAAAAGGCTCAAAATAGAAATGAAACTTAAAAATACAAATAAAAGTTTGGTTTCCTCCCGGTTAAACGAACCAAGAAGAAACTGAAAAACTTACTGGAATAACACTAATTCTAGACTAATCTACCTGTAAACTCAAAGACAGTGCTTTAAACATGAAAATAAATAAAATTACTTCAAAAAAATGAGAAAATAAAATCTTCAAGAAAGATGAAGGAGGGCTCTCCAAGGTGTCTGTACTAGGCTAGCGGAGTAAAGAATCTGATGGTTGCAGAATGTTTTCCAGGGACAGTGGTTTGAAAACCAAACTCGAGCCTAACATTCCATGATTAGCACAGGTTCGATTAATAATTTTGGCTCCAGGGCAGTCTTATGGTGAGACAATACTGTAGAAGTCAGAATACAGTAAGATTTCCTGGGGTTTGAAGAGTAGGCTTGTGAAGAGCTAACAGCCTTGTGCAGTGCTGCAGGGAGCTCTGTGGGCTGGGAAGTGGAGGCTTTTTGAAAGAGTTTTGCATGGACTTTCAAAACTATGTCAGCCACTGTACATAAACATGTCCCTTTAAGACAATCAAGAGGGTGAAATGCAAGGCCTCCAACATTACTGGAGGTATATGGCACAATATCTATTAGAATCGGACTGACTTTAACATGCGTACCTGAGAGAAAAGAAGGCTGGGAGGGGAAATTATCTCAGTTTTCTGCATACTTATGGTTATTGACAAGATTGAACAGAGGATGATGTTTCTAGTACATGTCCAGAAGATCAGAGGTAGTTAATTCAGGGGTAAAGTTTGGAAACGCTTCTTCTCTCAGATGGTGGTGAGCCTAAGGAACAGTCTACCAGTAGAGACAGTGGATCTGAAGATAGAACAGGCCTTCAAGGTAAGCTTAGACAAATTCCTGCTTACCATGGGAATCCCATGGTATCCTGGCTAGGTGAGTGTGTGGGAATCCTTATAAATTACCCCATACTTATCTCCTGCTTCTAAAGCAGGGTATGCGTGGAGGTGATGATGGGGTGTGGGGAGTTGATGGACCTAGTGTCCCTTCAGCCCTTTAATTTCTATAACACTGTTTTCTTTTTCATGTGTTTGTTCAAGAAATGGATTCCTGAACTTGTTGGTTATTTAGAATTATAACCTGTACAAAAACTGCAAGGATTTTATTGGCTGAAAGCAGCCCAGACCTGTATAATCACTGACCTATAATTACACACCTGAACTACTTTCAGTCCTATGAACCTCACCACAAAAACACAGTAGGATTCATGCCCTACTACTCACCCAATTAATGTTGTGGAAAACTGAAACTGAAAAACTGATCCCCAACACTGTGATCACAGAAGACAGAATCCACTCCCAATAGCACTCGGCTGCTCCCAGACTGCTGCAGCCACCACAGAACGAGGGCTTGTTTTGTTAGGCGCCTCCCAAACACTGCGATGCACAGTGTGGTCCCAACAGTGAAAGGACTACATAATGTTCAGCACAGAAAATATTAAATCTTCATCTTTTTGGCAATGCATAAGTCATTACCTACGTCTTGTAATTCATCAATTTTTGAACACGTAAGTGCAATAAAGCACTTCAGGGATGTGTGATTATGGTCAATAATCGTACACCTTTCTCGGATGTTTGAAGGCACTCGGTGTACATGCCTTGTGTCTAACAACACCCTTGAGAGGCGTGTAATTACTGACTCATTGTGATATATCTCCCCGACAGTGACACCAATACAATGAACTATGTCGATGCCGACAACATCGACAGTTCGCTGTACTGGTGCGCCATAGACCCAGGAACACTGTCTTCTGGTCTGTACTAACTTCTCTGGAATCAACTCTGTCTCGAGTTGATTACATTTAGAACGCAGGGTGCGAGGCAGAGCCCCAGCATGGGGTTCAGGAAGAGAGACCGGGAGTCCTTCAGGATTTATGTCAACTGTCGATATGATGCTGATCGACTAAATCGTTGTTGAACCGGTATCGTAGAGGCACCCATAATCACACACCTTGTTGTGCCTGCACAATCGAGCAGACCTGACAGACCATAAGACCTTTATCTGCTGCCAATTTCATATGTTTGTGTGTTACTGCATATGCATCTTGAAAAGAAAAGCCCGATACCTTTTCAGTTTCTGAAGTTAGGCAAGATATCTTGTTTTATGAATCACCCTAACCTTCCTTGGATAATGACAAAATGGGTTTTGACAATGTTCAGTGCTTGTCCTTAAAGATTTTGCTGAACCCCCTACTAAATCACCTAACAATCAATGAAGTATTTCGGTGCCGTTTTTAAACATATGTATTAACGGTCAATTGAACACATTTTAATAGCACTGGATAGCACTGCTTAATTTATTATTGGTGTGATAACCTTTAAGCATTTTTATTTATGATCAACGTATGCCTGTTGTAACGGAAGGCTGCTGTAGACAGTGGACCCCTTCAGAAATGAGAGGCTACTGTACATCTCAAGAGGCTCATCTCAGTAAAAAAAAATTAATAACAAATATCCCCAAAAGGATTTTAACAAATATACAGCACAGAGTGAAAAGCTGTGCATCAAAACTATTGAAAAGCTTGCGCTGCTACCATTAGCAATACAAGTGTCAGGTAAAGTAGCATGAAGACACACAGCAGATTTGGTACACCCAGATTTTCTGGACTGACTGCCAATTTAACTCCTAACTACCTGGAGATCTTTTCGGCATCCAAGCTTTCCACTGCTTAACCTTGACACAAAATGTCCACCAAGGCAAAACTGAGTAAAGAGTATGGTCAAATTGGCCGTCATATACGTCGTACTCATGGAAGTCTTGAGCTCTCCTTGTTCCACCTATGGAATCCAGTTACTGCAGCAATGGGGTGACCGCAAGGAAATATACAACACGCACAGGGAGCTCCAGAGAAAATTGAACAAGGGGGATGTCAAGTGCCCAACTGTCACAGGGACTATTTGCCAAGCTGGTCTGATCCAGAACTGGAAGCAACTATTTGGGTATCACATATCCTCTACCTCTTCCACAGGAAATGGGCAAAGACTTCAGAAATTCCTGTTTGGGAGACTGTGACAAAGAATGTAACACAGAAACAGAGAAACATAGAAGTTGACGGCAGATAAGGACTGCAAGGTCCATCCAGTCTGCCCATTTTTTCTACCTTATGAATGTGTCATAGGCCTGTACTCTGTCAATGGCCTATCTATTCATACTCATCTGTATTGCTCCCTTATGTCTATTCCATGCCTGTCTGAAGCCCTGCACTGTATTCATATCCACCACTTCCTGAAGTAGGCTGTTCCATGCATCCACCACCCTTTCTGTGAAAGAGAACTTCCTCACATTACCTCTTAATCGGCCTCATTCTAATCTCATGCTGTGTCCTCCTGTCCTATTTTTCTTATATTGAAACTTGTTAGACTCTTTCACCTTCTTAATGCCCTTAAGTTGTCTGAATGTTTCAATCATATCACCTATCTCTCACTCCTTTGCTCTAGGGTATACATACTGAGCTCCATTAATTAGTCCTCATATGTTTTCTGATGCAGTCCCTGCACCATTTTGGTTGCCCTTCTCAGGACTGCCTCCATTTTATTAATATCCTTGTGCAGGTCCGGCCTCCAGTACTGCACGCAGTACTCCAGATGGGGCCTAACCAGTGTCTTGTAAAGAGGGATTATTACCTCCCTCTTATGACTTGTGATACCCCTACTAATACACCCCAACATCCCTCTAGCCTTACCTATTTCTTTAGTGGTCTGCTTGGATGATTTCAGGTCATCTGTGATGATGATGCCCAAGTCTCTTTCTTCCCTTGTGATTGCCAGCAACTCCCCTCCCAACCTGTAGGTGGCCTCACGGTTTCTCTTCCCTATGTGCATGATCTTGCACTTCTTTGCATTAAACCCCAAGCTGCCACTCTTCCGACCATTTTGCCAGTTTATCCAGATCTCTTCTCATTTTGCCCACCCCATCTGGACCATCTACTCTGTTGCAGATCTTGGTGTCATCTGCAAACAGACAAGCCTTAACCTCCAGTCCATCTGCAATGTCACTGATGAAGATACTGAAGAGGACTGGCCCCAGGGCTGATCCCTGAGGTACCCCACTTGTGACTTGCATCTCTTCTGACAGCATACTGTTTACCACCACTCTCTGTTTTCTGCCCGTCAACCAGTTTGCCACCCAGTTGACCAACGTCTGACCCACCCCGAGCCTACCCAGCTTATTAATCAATCTTCTATGTGGAACAGTATCGAAAGCTTTGCTGAAGTCAACGTAGGCAACATCAGCTGCTCCCCCTTGGTCCACCACTCTGGTTACCCAGTCAAAGAAATCTATGAGATTAGTTTGTCAGGACCTTCCTTTTGTAAACCCATGCTGTCTTGGATCCTGTGCTCTTATGCATTCCAGGTGTTGCACTATCCTTTCCTTAAGGAATGCCTCCATAATCTTGTCCACTACTGAGGTAAGACTGACTGGTCTGTAGTTTCCTGCCTCCTCCCTGCTACCACTCTTGTGGAGTGGGATCACATGAGCCCTTCTCCAGTCTTCTGGGACTTCTCCTGCACTGAGAGACTCACTAAACAGTTCTGATAATGGCTCTGTTAGTTCCACCCTTAGCTACTTTAGTACCCTAGGATGTATGCCATCAGGTCCCACTGCCTTGTCCACCCTGAGCTTAGTGAGCTCATGCAGGACCCTTTCTTTTGTTACGGGACTAGTGCACACCTCTCTCCCCCGTGTCCATGATGCTGAGCTGTGGGCCCTGCCCTACCTTCTCCTCTGTAAATACTGAACAGAAGTATCTATTTAGGATATATGCTTTTCCTCGGTCCTCCTTCACACACTCCCCCTTATTCCCTCTGATATTAGCAATACCCTCTCTGGACTTTCTCCTTTCACTAATGTATCTATAGAAAGCCTTGTCCCTTTTTTTTACTGTTCATGTTAGTGTGCTGGTTTATCTGCAGTGGAAATCTCTATTACCACCATTAAAACCCACAAGGGTTGCCGGCCCAGTGGCGCTGAATGCCACACCTCGTGCCACGCTGGCGACCCAGGTTCGGAAATGTGCCCAGGTCGTCAGGGGTCAGCAGGAGAGGGATGGGATAGAGCATCCAGAGGACTGCTCTCCTACACTGGGGAGGGTTGAGGGATCCCAACGCTCTGTAGCAGCCCCTGGTGATGACTGGGGGCACTACCAGAGCTGGTGCATTTGGGGGTGGAGTGTGGCAGATGTCAGCACACTGTGCCTTTGACATCATTGCATGTCCACACTCCAAGGGACAGTAAAGGAGGAAAATGGCTGGGCGCGAGCGAGCAGCTTGATAGCCGCACTCATACCGCCCGGAGGTCTGTCACGGAATCGTGCTGGGGTGGGTGTGGTCTCAGTCCAGCATGGGAAGGCACAGGGGGGCCTCCCAGTGGGTCGGGGAGCGGCTGTATCAGACCACCCATCGTGTGAGTGAGCCTGCTGCCCTCCAGGCGGGGGCAGATGCCCCAGCTGATCGCACCGCAGCAGGAGGGAAAAAAAATAGCTGCAATAACAAAACAAAAAAAAAAAACACAAGGGTCACAAGAAAAAATGACTTACCATAGTAATATTGTTTCTTCCAGGGGATCCCTCACTATGCTTGAATCCACAGTAAACTTGGTAGGCTTAGCTACCCCGGAGAGCGTGGAATTTTATGTAAATGACAGAATGTGGAATACAAATCAAATCTCTGCCTCATGGATGGGCTGTGTTCCACAGCTTAGTGTCAGATTTATTTTGAGCCAATAACCAATAGCCCTGAATTTTACTAACCTATTCTAAAACACAACATACAAGGAATCACAAAAATGATGAAAAGATTTGCCAGGCAGGCCAAACAAAGGCATACTTAAAGTCACACAAATAGTGAATGAACAGCAAGTAATGCTGAAGCAATAATATTGAACAAGTTGATCATTGTAGAACCTTTTCCAGGTTCTGGAAGGGTACGCAGGGTAGGAGATTTAAGCATGGAAAGAGATCCCCTGGAAGAAACCATATTACTATGGTTCGTAATTTTTTATTCAAACCACAGGAATCCCTCATTTTGCTTGACAACTGCAGACTAGAGATGCAGCTAATTTAAAATCCGCTGGCAAAGTGAACACGAAGTGGCCACTTCGCTACGTGGAGTGCCCTATAGGAAAGGCTCACTTCACCTTGTTATTATTACTTTGCATTGTCATTCTGCCTTAAACACGAAGTAAGGCAGAGTGACAACAATACTGCCAGCATCCCACCCACACAGTCACCAGAATGAATGTGCATCCCCAAAGTGCTACTGTTTATTGTCCAGAAAACTCCACAGTGCTGATGAAGTGAAATGAGAGCGTAACAAGAAATGTAGTCTCCCAGAATTAATGGTGCCATGCAAACGCACAGACAGATTAAGATTGTGCTTCACACTCAAGGGATGCATACAAAAAGGAACACCACCTCCTAACCAGCGCGCACAAGTCACAAATCCAAATCTGGAAAGGAATACATTTTGCCAGTTGGGGGATTAGTGCATGGCAGTAACAATCCACTACCAGTAAAGATACCACAAAGCAGTATAAAAAATGCATGCAAGTGCGGTGGATATCAGGTTCATACTGCTGCAATTACTCTGTAACACAATAAAAGGTGTCTGATTTAATGACACGCATCGCACACACACTCTCACATGCACACCCAAGTAATGAGTAGCAAATTGAAAACCTTTAGTAATATAACCAAATGTTTTAAACAGACAAATTCTACACTGCTGCACCACAACAATCATCAAAAAAATGTCAAGAATTACTGAAAATATTACTGCGTGTACATTAACATAGTTAAACAAGAAAAATGTAACCAAAACAGAAAGACTGCCTTTTTCTCCCAGTTAATCTACCTACACCACAAATACGCCCCGGCCCCAAAGCACACTTCACAGTACACAGACTGACTGTTCTAAATTAACATTCAAAATCCACACACAACAATAAACACTCGATGGTATGAGCACAGAAGGATTTCCTACAACCGATGTACTAAATTTTGAGCAAAAAATATTACTCAAAAAGGCATTTTAAACAGCTTTTAGATGTTCTGAATCGCAGAGCTCTGAGAGCAAACTGTCTCCAGCTACCACTGCACACACACACACACACTACCCAGGCCAGAACTGAGGCTGTGCTGAACAATCTAGAGCCCACGTGACCTGCAATCCCATGAATAACTGCAGAATTTCATTTGGAGCTCAATTACAGGGTGAAGTGCGGCTAATTACATTGATTTCAATGTACTTTACCTTAAAATTGGTGGAGAATTGGTTTAGGAAGGCGGAATAACGCAAAATCATTGCTTTCAATGGACTTCGCGATCCTCATTATGAAGCAAAGTACTCCGCTTCACATTGTGGAGTTCTCTGTGGATTCTGCGTTACTCGGTGAATCACTCCGTGGAGCAAACCGGGGCCACTTCGCCCACCACTACTTACAGTACTGTAACCCACATGCTGTACGGGAAGGAACGTGAATGCCTATGGCTGTACTTCCCCGATGAGCTGTAGCACAAAACTCCCTGACTTAAAAATGCTTGTTAATGAGTACAATGGTAGAGTGGTGAAGCCTGGAGAGATGCTACAAAACATGCTTACAATACATCCAAGTAACTAGTAAAAAAATTAATGTGATTCGTGACATGATCGTGAATCATGATTTGTGACGGCATTTGTGACCATGATGATGAAGAACATGATTTGTATCACGAGTGACCCGTGATGATAGTCCTGACTTAAAAACACATATTAATGAGTACAATGTTCATGCAGAATTATGCACCACACCTGTCCAGTACTCTGAAGGGAAGCCAAAGAAACAACTGTGTTTCTATATGCATGGAACGGTTGTGGAGTCAAAAACAGTGGTGGAATTCAAGCATGCATGGGACAGTCATAAGGCACTTCTGGGGGGGGGGGTAGGAAGAAGTAGGCTGCTGGTTAACTAGGATCTGCAGCTTATCCATTAGGTAGGGAAATGGGCAGACTGGGTGGGCCAAGCGGTCCTTATCTGCCGTCAAATTCTATGTTTCTATGTTAAGTTACAGATGGAGATTGGGCCCTAAAGAGATGCAAATGCATGGACAGATTAAGATTGCACTGTGCACTGAAGAGATGCAGATGCAAATGCACAACACCTAACCAGTGCTCACCATCAGAAATTCAAATCTGGAAAAGAATACCTTTGCGGTTGGGGCGGGCGTGTACTGCACTGCTGCAGTAACAGTCACTAGTACTAGTACCAGTAAAGATACCACAAAGAAGTACAAAAATCACACAGCTGCAGTGGATAGCAGGTTCACATTGCTGAAATTATGTGGCAGAATAAAAGGTGTCTGATTTGATGACACGTGTCACACACATACTCATACACACACTAAGTAATGCATAGCAAACTGAAAACTTCAGTAATATAACCACATATTTTAAACAAACTAAAATTATGCACTGCTGCACCAGAACAATCAGCAAAAAAATGGCAAGAATTATTGAAAATATTACTGTGTGTACATCAACACATATACAAGAAAAATATCACCAAAACAGAAAGCACTGTCTTTTTCTCCAAGTTAATTTACCTACACCACAGATACACCCCTGCCCTAAAGCACACTTCCACTGTCTCTCAGTACACAGACTGAATGTTGTACATTAACATTCAAAATTCACACACAAACAATAAACGCTCGATGATATGAGCACAGGAGGGTTTCCTATAATCGATGAACTAGTGTCAGCAAAAAAAAAAAAAAAAAACCTCAAAAGGCTTTTTTTTAGCCAGCCCAGTGGCACTGAGGTGGTTGAGGCACTGGACGCCACACTGCATTTCACACCAGTGACCCGACCGGGAGTGACTTGGCCGATGGGGGTCGGCTGGGAGGAAGAAGGATTGGCGTAACAGCAGCTCTCCTTCTCCGAGGGCGGGAAGTGTACTCTCCACTGTGGTACCGCCACCTGCTGGGGGAACCTCAGGGTGATCAGTGCAGCTGGGGAAACGCTCTATGTAAGGGTAGACGTTGGCAGGGGACCGACTTCAACGTGCATCTCTACGCACTCTGGCAGCCTTGTCCCCATTGCACGCCAACGTTAGGGGAGAGGATCCACCAGAAAGTACAGTTACATAACAACTTACCGTAACAGTAGATCTTCGAGAACAGCTCTTGCAGCAGGTTACACCATTAGGACTGAAGCCAGCAGGCACCAGGACACCACGGAAATTTTCTAGCTAGCAGTATTCAGCGGGGACTGCCCCCGACGTCGGTCCCGTCCCCGACGTCAGGCACAGTACATAAGGGGGCGTTCCCCCAGAATCCCCAGTTCTCCCGCCGGAGACTCCTGGACGCTGGATGACATCAGAAGAGGAGACTGAGGATCCGCCATCAAATGGCAGTCAGAGAGATGCTGAGACACCTGATCCTAGGGGAAGGATGTTGGAACTAGAATCTACCTCCAGCGGGGATGGTGGGAGGGAAAGTACCTGCTGCAAGAGCTGTTCTCGAAGATCTACTGTTACGGTAAGTTCTTATGTAACTGTACTATCTAACTCCGAGAAACAGCTCTTGCAGCAGGTAGCAGGTTACACCATTAGGACTGATTCCCAAGCAATCATGGAAATCCCACACCACTGGGAGGAGGGAAGGAAGGAAGAAATCTTTAATGAAACCAAAGCCTAGGACAGAAGTCCTTGAAGGACTGCTCGACCAAAACCTGCTCTTTGCCTCGATGCAATATCCAGGTTATAATGCCTGATGAAAGTGTGCACAGAGCTCCAAGTAGCTGCAGCACAGATGGCCAATGTGGACACATTCTTAAGGGCCGCAAAGGAGGTAGCCACCCCACTTGTGGAATGACCTTTAACCATGCCCGGTAAGGGTTTGTTGCGCTTCTGGTAACAGAACGTGATACACTGAATGAGCCACCTGGACAGCGATTGTTTGGAAACAGGAGCTCCCAGCATCCTGTGGGCAAAGAAGACAAAGAGCTGGTCCAATTTTCGGTGGTGTTTGGTTCCAGTCAGGTAGTATCGGAGACACCTATGCACATCTAGGGTGTGCAACAGAGCCTCTCCTCGATTCGAATAGTTGGAAAAGTACACTGGTAGATCGATGTCTTGATTAAGGGTGAGAGCTGAGACCACCTTAGGCAGAAATTTGGGATTAGTCCATAGGGATACCCTGTCTTGGTGAAAAACCAAATAAGGCTCTTTGCACATGAGTGCATGGAGTTCAGAAATTCTTCTGGCCGAAGTAACGGCAACTAAAAACAACGTCTTCCAAGTGAGAAGACGTAGCTCGCAATCCACGGCTGATTCAAAGGGTGGCAGCGTGAGCTGCTCCAGGACAAAGGGTAGATCCCATGGCGGAATTGGATCCTTAATCAGAGGTCTAAGGTGGAGAATACCTCTCACAAAAGCTTGTGCCGTGTCCAACTGGGATTTAGTGCATTGACCTATTGGACAATGATAGGCTGATATGGCATAGACAGAGGTGTACCTTGATCGAGGAGTAGGCCAAGCCTGTCTGAAAAAGAGACAGGACATAGTCCAAGACCGACTTTTCTGGATAGTCTAGAGGTGAAACCCTCCACACTTGAGCCCATAGGCAAAAACGGTGCAATTTCATGGTGTAAGTAGCGTGAGTGGCCGGTTTTCTCGCGGCCACCAGAACGTCAGCTACCTCTTGAGAGACTCCGTGTCGCAAAATGGCTATGTCTCTAGGAGCCAAGCGTGCAGGCTCAGTGAACGAAGGTCCGGATGGACCAAGGAGCCCTCCTCCTGAGACAACAAGTGAGAGCTGATTGGCAGAGGCACCGGAGGTTCCCGGGATAGGTGATGTAGCAGAGGGAACCAGATGTGCCTGGGCCAGAACGGCGCAATGAGTATCAGTGTCGCCTGCTCTCTGCCAAGTTTCAGAAGAACCCACGGGATCAACGGAAAGGGGGAAAGGCATAGAGGAATCTGCCCGCCCAGGAGAGGGACAACGCGTCTCACCAGAAAACACCAGGCTCTGGATCTAGCGAGCAAAAATTGGTCAGTTTTGCGTTGGATGGGGACGCGAAAAAGTCTAACTCTGGTGTACCCCATCTGTGAAACAGATTCTCTACCTCCTGGAGTAGTTCCCACTCATGGACTCTGGCCTCAGAGCAGCTCAGGCTGTCTGCGACGACGTTGTCCAGTCCTGGGACAGGAACATCAATGAGGCTTGCGCCGTGTTGCAAAGCCCAATCCGACACCCTCACGGCCTCCATGCAAAGCGGGTAGGAATGGGTGCCTCCTTGTTTGTTGAGGTAATACATCACCGCGGAATTGTCTGTTTGTAACAGAAGAGTACCCGGTGGAATCTCAGACTGGAAGGCCTGCAGGGCGTAAAGAACTGCTCTCATTTCCAGGATGTTTATGTGGAGATGAGTCTCTTGGGCTGTCCACAGGCCCTGAGACCGGACACCATCGAGGTGTGCTCCCCATCCGCGCCCTGAAGCGTCTGTGGAGAGTGTCACAATCGGAGATGGTGCAATGAAGGGGACCTCTGCCAATAGATTCTTCGGATCTAGCCACCATTGCCAATCCCAGATTACGGTCTTCGTGATCCAGATTGGAAGCTGCAGATGGCCTTGCTTTTGATCCCACTGGACCCGTAACATCCACTGGGTGACCAGCATGTGGAGAAAAGCAAGCAGGACTGTTGCAATGGCCGCAGCCATGTGTCCGAGCAGGCAAAGGACCAATCTGGCAGGAACGGTCTTCTTTGCCGAAATGTCCCTGATGAGGGATCTGATGTGTTCGCTCTGTCCTGGGGAAGAAAAGCTTTCCCTTGGATGGTGTCCAGAACTGCACCTATGAACTGCAGAGTTTGAGACAGAACCAGACGAGACTTCTCTTGATTGATCAAGATGCCCAGTGTCTCGAACAGAGACTGAGTATAATGAATGGTGGACATCAAGGCCTCCCGAGAGGGCGCCATGAGAAGCCAGTAGTCCAGGTAGGGGAACACGTAGTGGCCTTGCCTCCTCAGAGTCGCTGCTACGACCGCTCTACACTCCGTGAATACCTGAGGTGCCGATGACAGCCCAAAGGGAGGGCTCGGAACTGATAATGGTGGTCCTGGAACTCGAAGCGCAGAAACTTCCTTTGCGCTCGAGCGATGGGTATATGCAGGTAGGCATCCTGCAGGTCCAAAGACGCTAGAAAGATGCCCTGCTTGAGCATGGGAAACAGACCTGGGAGGGTCATCATGCGGAAGCATTTGTACAGGACCGACTCACTGAGGTCGCTGAGGTCCAGTATCGGATGGAGGTCCCCTGTTTTCTTGGGAACCAGAAAGAAGTGAGAATAATATCCTGCATCCCTCTGGTTCTGTGGAACGTGCTCTATCGATTCCTTTTCCAGGAGCGTGAGCACCTCCTGCTGTATAAGCAGGGCGTGCTGACCCGAGTAACGGGAAAGCAGGGGAGGTCTTGCCGGTGTTTGGTCGAGAAATTCTAAGAAACAGCCCTTCTTGACCAATTGGAGAACCCACCGGTCGGTGGTAATCGACTGCCACCCTGAAAAGTGGTGAGCGATGTGACCCCCGACCTTTTGCACCCGTTGATCCAGAGGAGGGGCGGGGGCCAGGAAGGAGTCATGCTGTGGCAGCACTGGTCCCTGCAGGCTGGGCTGATTTAGTGTAGCGTTGGGCTCTGCCTGGGGGTGACTTAGCCTGGGCTTTTGGCTGAAAGGTGCCCCTTTGTTGCTGGCTGGAACGTGGCTGCTGTCTTTGTTGTTGGCTGCGAAAACAGCTCTGGTTCCTACGAAAGGAATCGGGCCTGGGTCTGTACATGGCCTGTACAGACCTGACTGCCTTCCCAGCATCCTGAAGTTTGGTGATCACCTTCTCCAAGGGTTCACCACAAAGTACTTTGCCGTTGTAGGGGACGTCAAGAATATTCTTCTGTACGTCCGGGGTGAAGCCGGAAACACGGAGCCAAGAGTGTCGCCGGAGATAGACGCCTGAAGCTGCAGCTCTGGCGGACGAGTCCGCGGAATCATATGTGGCTCGTAGTACCTGGGTCCCCACATCAGACCCTGTGCTGAGAAGGTTTAGGAGCTCTGCCTTCTGCTCGCCATCTGGAAGTTTATCGACCAGGTCCTGGCCCTGTTCCCACAGGGCGTTCTGAAATTGTACCATGTGGGTTAGGTAGTTCAGGGACCTGATAGAGCATGTAGCGGCTGCATACGTGCGTCTCCCCAGGGCGTCCAATTGTTTGGATTCCTGGTCCGGTGGCTGTGTGCTCATGTGTTGCGGTCTTTGGGACTGGTCATGTGAGGCCATAATGAGCAGAGAGTCTGCCAGAGGTTGTTGAGCCAAGTACTGGTCCTCTCTAGGGGCCTTGTACAGGCGGTCAGCTTTCTTCAGCACCGCAGGAGTGGTGTGCGGACGCTCCCAAGCAGCCTTGGTGACGTCCGCGAAGATGTCCACCAAGGGTGGCACTACCACAGGCTTTGGGTCTTTCTGCCGAAGATAACGGGCAAGGCGCTGTCTTTCAGGGTCGAGGTCTTCAGCATCCCACCCCATGTTGTCCTGGATGTGCCTCATGATCTCAGAGAAAGAGAGGTCATCTGGAGGAGACCTGGGAAGATCATGTGGGTCAGGTGATGAAATGCTGAGTGGAGAAGGAGATCTGGAGTAATCCGAGGTATCCGATCTGGAGTCCTCCCCCGACGGAGTATACCGCCGATGCCTGGGTCGCTTGGGGCTGGGAGACCCTGATGGAGATCTTGAGGGAGGCCTTCTCCGATCCTGGGATCTACCCCTAGGAGGTGGAGTCTGCTCCTTGGGAGTTGGTGGTCGTCCTGCTGGCCCCTGTGGTGGAGGAGGAGGTGTAGGAGGTGAAGGAGTAGGAGGAGGGGGAGGAGGAGGAGGTTTCACTGGGACCACGTCTTTGCGGATGGTGTCCCACCAGAAAGTAAAGAATTCCTTTACTTCTTGAATATTCATGCCCGATGACGGGCCTGGCGCCGGTGGTCTGTTGCCGGGGTCGGGCGTCGGGTCCTCGGGTGTCTCCGGGTGGGCAAAGGTTCCCTCGGAAGCCCAGCATCCTTGTGTCGCCCGCCTGGTCTTTGGGCAACATGGTGTCCTCCTCCATGGAGTCCCTGTGACCGGTGTCTACCGGTGACTGGGGGGCCGTCTTCGGCTCCGGTGAGGCCGACGTCGTTCGCTCGGCTGACGACTTCAGGTTCGGTGAATGCCTGGCTGGCGTCTGGTGCTTGGCCGATGTTCTCGGCTCCCACAAACGCCTGGTCGACTTCAGGTGCTTGGCCGACGTCAGGTCCTTGGTCTTCCTGTGTGGAGGATCCAGGCCCCTAAGGAGCTGGGAGACCGACCTGGAGTCGGGGTCTCGACATCGGGTGGAAGAGGAAGACTTGTGGCGTTCAGAGGACTTTGAAGAGGCCCGAGAGGGAGTAGAGGAAGCCGAGGGCCTGGAGATCTTAATGGGCTGAAGAGTCGAAGAACCGCTGGAAGCCTGGACCTTGACCGGAGGGGGCTGAGACCTAGCCCTGAAGGGAAAGCGGTCCAATTGGGTGGAGCCTGAGCTCCACGAATCCGAGGCCTGGTTCGGGGATTTGGACCTTGCCTTCTCCCGGTGCTTATCCCAGTGTTTGTGGACCTTGGAGGAAGAATCGCCCCTGGAGGAAGGTTCTTTGTCCATCCTACTAAGTTTTTCCTCTAGCAGGTAAGCCTGAAGCGCCTTCTGACGGCGGATCCTGGTGCGGCTGTTGAACCCCTGGCAAAAGGTGCAGGCCTTGGTATCATGGTCCAGGCCTAAGCAATGCACGCAGGAAGAATGAGGATCCTTGAAAGGGATCTGTTTTTCGCAGACACACTTTGAAAGGTGACCCTCAAATGAAGGAGTTGGAGAGGACATTAGTCATGTAGAAACTCTGGAAGTTCTTGGGTCACGTGACGCTAGGTAGAGACAGAGAGGCCGATGCTGCGAAGTCGACGCTGGAAAAGAACTGGGGATTCTGGGGACCGCCCCTTATGTACTGTGCCTGAAGTGAGCGGGACCCGATGTCAGTAGTCCCGCTGAATACTGCTAACTAGAAATTTCCGTGGTCCCTGGCGCCTGCCGGCTTCAGTCCTAATGGTGTAACCAGCTGCAAGAGCTGTTTCTCGAAGTAAGAACACCAGGAAATACCCTGCCCTGGTCTAGGCGACGAGCCTCAGCGTTGATTCCGAGGCAGCACCCAAGAAGCAGACTCCGCTGTGCACGCTCCCTAAAACAATGCTCAGGGGGAGATATGGGGGATCTCCGCTGCCCTGCCCGGAGAGTAATTAGAGACCCTGAAGGTACGTGGGTAGCGTTAGCACTCTAGGGGCAGACTCCTGGCGGGGGGCTGCAGATCGGGATCTACGAGGTGAGCCCTGAGAGAGTGATCAGTGGCAGCAGTAGGAGGATAAAGAAATGGTAAAAAAAAAAAAAAAAAAGCTTTTTTAACAGCTTTTAGAAGGTTCGAATCGCAGAGAGCTCTCACAGCAGATTGTCTCCTACAGCTTCTTACACACACTACCCAAAACTGAGGCTGTGCAGAACAATCTAGAGCCCGTGTTACCTGAAATCCCATGAATCACTGCAAAATTCGCCTTTGGAGTTTAAAAACAAGGCGAAGTGAGACGAAGTACACTGTTTTCAATGTACTTCGCCATAAGAATTGGTGGAGTAGTGGTTTGGGAAGGTGGAGTAACGTGAAGTCATTGTTTACAATGGACTTTGCGTTACCCATTATAACATGAAGCACTCCACTTTGCATTGCGGAGCACTCCGCAAATTCGCCTTCACTCCGTGGAGCGAATTGGGGCCACTTCACCCATCTCTACTGCAGACTGAAAAGCAGTACCTTGGGAGGCTGGGTACAGAACCTATTTGGGGAAAAAGCTCTGCAAGACATCAGTGCAGAACCTGGCATATCTCTTGAATTGTATATCCAGGCAACAGTGCTTTATAAAGGTGTGTATAGTTTTCCAGGTAGCTGCTTTACATATTTCTAGCAAGGGAATACCCGTTGCAGCGGTCACAGAGGAAGCAGAACCACGAGTGGAGTGTGCCCTGAAGTCTTGTGGTGGGAACCTGTCAGCTTTAGAGTAATAGAACTGGATGCAGGAGATTACTCGGAGACTTGTAGGAGGGCAGCAGCCAAGGCCAACAGGATGATGGAATGCATCGCTAGGGGGATCACCTCCAGAAGGAGGGAAGTGATACTCCCTCTGTATAACTGCTTGGTGAGGCCGCACCTTGAGTACTGCGTGCAGATTTGGAGGCCACACTTAAAGAGGGACATTAAACTCCTGGTGAGGGTCCAGAGGAGGGCAACCAAAATGATTTGGGGCTTGGGGGACAGGACCTATGAGGAGAGGCTCAAAGAGCTAAATATGTACACATTGGAAGAGAGAAGGGACTGGGGGGACATGATAGGGTCTTCAGGTACATGAAGGGGTAAATAGGGAGGAACAGTCAGGGTGCTTCAAGGAAGGAGGACGGGGCCACTAGAGGGCATGGGTGGAAGCTGGAGGGAAGATTCAGGGAGAGGAGGTGCTACTTCACTGGGAGGTGGTGGAGCCATGGGAATCGCTGCCTAGGGGTTGGTGGAGGCAGAGATGGTGGAGTGGTTCAAGTGGGGTGGGACAGGTACAGGGGAAGGGTTCTGGAAGCAAAATCCAATGCAGCGAGAATATCCGGAACTGGGAAGGGAGAAGCCAGAGAAGGCGAGGGGGGCAGCAAGGTCAGCTCCCAGGGTGGGGGCTGACCAAACGAGCAGACGCAAAAGACTGTTAGACCTATTCTGCTGGTATTTTAGTATGTTAGTATTATCCAGTGGGTAAGGATCCTCTGAGCTGCTAGCCTGCCCTTTCACACTTCACCACACATGAGAAACAGCTGCGAGTGGGAAGATCTGAGGTCCTTAGTAAAATCCACAGTGTTCACGTGACTTCTTATTGTTCACATTGTGCAGTATCTGCTCACCAGGACTGGACCCTTCTGTGAAGAACACTGGGAGAGTGATGGAATGGTTTAACTGAAACTCAGACACCACCTTGGGAAGAAATTTCCTGTTAGTCCTCAGAACTACATTCTCCCTGTGTAATGTAATATAGTTAGGATCAGTGCAGAGAGCTTGCAACTCGCACACCCTCCTGCCAGAAGTTATAGCCTCTAGGAAAACTGCCTTCGAAGTGACATACTTCCAAGTCTGCCATGGACATAGGCTCAAAGGGAGGTTCCATGAGCTTGGCTATGCACAGTTTCAAATCCCATGAGGGAACTGGTTCCCTAACATGGGGATATAGATGCAGCAGGCCTTTAAAAAATCTTTTGAAAATTGGATGTGAAGTCACATTTTTCTCACTGCCTGCTGAAAAATGGGCACAAATAGCTGCCAAGTGTACCCTAAGGGTAGAAGGTCTGAAGCCCAGAGCCTATAAGTGCACCGAGTTGTCAAAAAGCATGGGTAGATCTGCCAGTAGAGGGTTGAGCTGCTTAGGAACACACCACAAAGTAAACCTCTTCCATTTGGAGGCATTTATCTTCCTGGTAGTGGGCTTCCTGGAAACGTTGAGGACTTCCTCTAAAAACTGAAAATCAGAATATTCAAACTCCTTAAGAACCAAGCCTTGAGGCGTAGTGACCAGAGGTTGGAAATGTTGCTATACACTGAGATATGGTCAGTAGATTGTGTCTCGGGGGAAGGCGGATGGGCTGTTTGATGCAAAAGGTCAGCAGCAGGGAGTACCGAGGTTGTCTGGCCCAGTCTGGTGCAACCA
Organism: Neoceratodus forsteri; assembly: GCA_016271365.2. Lineage (NCBI taxonomy): Eukaryota > Metazoa > Chordata > Ceratodontiformes > Ceratodontidae > Neoceratodus > Neoceratodus forsteri. Next base: position 1,096,555,462 of record CM057454.1, on the reverse strand, counting down.
GTATCATGGTTTCAGGCTGGCTCCTTAGCTTCAGGACTTCAAGCAGAAAAGGAAATGGGGAAAAGGCATACAGGAACCTCCCTGACCGGTCTAGGACCATGGTATCCTTGGGGACTGTGCCCTCTGACAGAGGCCTGCAACAAAAGAGAAGGAGCAGACAGTTTTTTTTTGGAAGCAAACAGGTCTATTTCTGGTGTGCCCCATCTTTGAAAGACTGGCTAACACCTGCTTGTTCAGAGACCATTCGAGATGCCCCTGGCTTATCCTGCAGAGAGAAATCTGCCAGGGCATTGTCTTTTCCTGGAAGATGGCCACAGATTCATAGCTTCTGTGCACAGCTTTGAGGATCTTGTGTCTCTGTTTGTTGAGGTAGAACATAGCTGTGGTGTTGTCTGTCCTGACCTTGACAGACTGACCTTTTATGTGAGGGGCAAATGACTACAGGTCGAGAAAGACTGCCCTTAGCTCCAGGAGGTTGATAAGCTCTCTGAACTCCTAAAGAGACCACACTTCATTTACTGTTATGTCATCCAGGTAGGCTGCCCAACCCAGAAGGGAGGCATCTGTCATCAAGACAATGGTTGGGGCCTGTATCTGAAAAGACATCCCTTCTCTGAGGCTGTCCCTTTCATTCCACCAGTACAAGGCCTGTAGCAGAGTTTTTGTCACAGGTACTATCCTTGATAGAGGGTGTTGCCTTTGGGACCAACAGGCCTTCAAGTGATACTGAATGTCCCTCATCTGAAATCTGGCTGCTGGTACCACAGCTGTGGTAAAGGCCATGTGCCCCAAAAGCTGAAGGAAGTGCCTTGCTGGCTTGTGTTGGCCCAGGATGAAGGAATGTGCCAGATTCAGAAGGCTTACCACCCTTTCCTGAGGCAGAAATGCCTTGCCCTGAAGGGTGTTCAGTTCTGCTCCTATGAACTTCAGTAGCTGTACTGGTTCTGTCTGAGACATCTGCATGTTTATGAGAAAACCCAGTGTCTCCAAGGTGCTCTGAGTCAACCAGACAAATTCCTTGACCTGCTGTTGTTATTTCCCTTCAACCTGCCACTCATCCAGGTAGGGAAAAAACATTACTTCTTGCCTCCTTAGATGTGCTGCCACCACTGCCAAGCACTTTATGAACACCCTGGGAGCAGATGAGACAGAAGAGCACAGCTGTGAACTGGTAGTGACCAGAAGGCACCAGAACCTTAGGTATTTTCTGTGACTGGACCTGACTGGGATGTGAATATATGCGTCTTTCAGGTCAAGGGTTCCCAGCCGGTCTCCCTGCTGAAGGGATGTACTACTGTGGACAGGGTGACCATCTTGAACTAGTCTGTCTTCAGGTGTTTGTTCAAAAATATGAGGTCCAGAATGGGTCACCACTCCCATTTTTCTTGTGTGTGAGGAAATACCTTGAATAAAGGCCTTTCTCCCACTGGGAAGGAAGAACTCCTTCTGTTGCTTTTGCCTGCAGCAGCTTTTTGACCTCCAGTTCCAGCAGAGTTCTTTCTGATGGGGAAGAAGGATGATAATGTCTGTGGCCGTGAAACCTGGGGACGTTTTTGAACTGCTGGGTGAGAAGTTGTCTCACAACTCCCAGGACCCACTTGTCTGTGGTGATGTTTTTTCAGTCTTGGAAGAAGTGAGAAAGCCTTTCCCCTACTGGTAATGGGTGGGCGCCCTGGACATACACATCAGGGGTTCTGCTTGGGCTGAGTCTTAGAAACTGGTGCGCGGTCAGCCCACTTAGAAGCTCTTTTGCCCCTGTCCCTTACGTAACCTCTCGTCTGACAGTAATCACAGAGCATGGGCATGGGGTAAATAGAGCTGGGTTAGTAACCCCTACCCCTACCTCTCCTTCCTTGAGGCCTGTAGGAAGTAGAGGTCTTTTCCTTGTCAGAGTTTCTTTTGTAGGTGGTTTTGTACTCTTCCACCTTTTTCATGTATGCCACTGTCTTGTCACCAAGTAGGGAACTGTTCTCACAGGGAAAATCCATGGCTTTTGCCTGGGTATCCTGTGACAAGTTAGTGGTCCTTCGCAAGGCAAATCTTCTTTGGGAGACAGCATGGGCCATCACCCTAAAGGCAGTCACTGGCATCCACTGCCATGTGAAACTGATATTAGGGCAGTTTTTGCTGTATATGCCAATCTTGTGCCAGGTCATCAAGGGCCTTGTCGCTCATGGCTAGCACAGAATTCCAGAGGGCTGTCTGACACTGAATCATATAAGCCATATACATGACTAGTCTCAGCAACAAGGAAGCAGAAGTTCATACCTTTTCCCCATATTGTCCAGTATCACAAAATCCTTATTGGGAGTCTGGGTGGAGAGGGGAACCTTTGCCTTGTCGCGGGCAACTGCCTGAACCACACCTTCATGATCTGGGTGTGTGTAGAGGTACTCTGCACCATGTTTATCTAGCTGGTACTTCAATTTGATTTTCTTGTCAACCCCTGAGTGGAAGTAGGGATTTGTAGAGTCTTATTGGTTGCTTTCTTAAGGGACTTATAAATAAGAAAAAGCAACCTCTTAGTAGGGGTTAACCACATCATATACAAGAAGATGGCCTCTTCTTCCACATACTCCTGAGTGGAAAGGGCGACAGCGTTTACTATTTGCCTCACAAAAGCATAGTGTGAGGAGAAGTCCTCCAGACCCCGGGGTGGAGACCTGAACTCCTGATCAGGCGAACCACCAGGCTTGATGGGTTCCCCTTCCTCTACCTCCTCCTAATAGAAATCATCCCATGGTTCCCTGGAACCGGGGGGGGGGGGTAGTGGTACCAGGAGGCTGAGGAGGAACTGATAACCCCATTAGGGTTCTCATGGCTTGGAATGCCTGGAAAAATTGCAAGTGTTAGTCATGTCCTCTTCAGAGGGCATTTTTGTTTTGTCCAATGATGGCTCCTTTGCTTCTTCAGCAGGAGGGGTAGTCACATGTTTTTCCTTTTGTTTCTTTTTAGCAGGAACTGATTCCAGAATCTGATCAGAAGGTCTCTTGTGCATGGCATGGTCCGATTTCCCCTTTTCAGGGAATCTTGTCAGATGAGTCTTTAGAGGGTTTTTTTGCTGGGTCTATTATGGGAAGAACCCTCTTCAGAATGCCTAGGTGACAGAGGCGGACTGAAGTCATAATATCCTACAGCTTTCTGGCCCTCTTTTTAATTGTTTTGGGGCAAAACTTGCTGAAGAGTTCACAATTAGAAAAAATATGACTGGAACCTAGGCACCATAGACACAAGTCGTGGCTGCCCGCCTCGGCCAAAAGATGAAACACTTTAAACAATTCTTTGAAGCCTATGGGTTCCGTTCTCTTTTTGGGTCTGTCTGACATGCCAATCCATCAGAACAGTTTGGAAAAAAAAATTCCAAAAGGGAACAGATAAAACATGGTTCAGTTCCAACGTCGATTCAATATGTCTTGTTTCCCCTCCCCCCCCCAAGTTTCCTCACAGAAAACAGGAAAAACATCTTGGATCCCCAAACTGGGGAAACTAAGGCGATAGCAAGTAGAAAGTACCCCAAAATGGGTAAAATATAGAAAAAACTAAAGAAAACAATTAAAAAAAATACATCAATGAAGAAGTTTAACAAAACCCACTAGAGCAGAATGGGAGGTTTCTCCGATTCCAGGGAACCGCTCCGGTATCGGAGAAACTCACTAAAATTATGACAAAAATTACCTAATACAGAGAGGCAGAGAAAAGATAAAGTAAAAACTGTACTTATTTTTACAAAACAAACATTTTCAAGCGATGTTGCTGAAGAGAGCACCTCGTGGTGACTTGACATATGAGGACAGAATAACGGAGCTCAATATGTATACCCTAGTGCAAAGGAGGGAGAGAGGTGATATGATCGAAACATTCAAACATCTTAAAGGGACAGTAAACATTGCAGGGGTCACTAAATTGTGAAAGCCCATAAAAGATCTTTCAAATGAGGTATTAGGCATGCCTGTAGGTGTGAGTAGTCCTGAGCTACGAATACCTAAATTATCTGTAAATCAAAACAAGGCAGCAGCCATTTCATTAAATCATGAGACCAACAGTGATGTCACTGAGGGGCAAGCTGTAATTAACAACATGCACCTTGCCCTCAGTGACATCACTTCCTGTTTTAAAATGGCTGCTGCCTTGTTTTGATTTACTGATTAATTAGTCATATCGCAAGACTCCTGATGTCTACAAGGAAGTCCAGCACCTTGTTTTAAAAATCTGTTCATGGGCTTTCACAATTTGAGTGACCCCTGCAATGTTAACTGTCCCTTTAAGGGCTTTAACAAGGTGAAAGAGTCTAACATGTTTCAATATATGAAACATAACAGGACAAGAGGACACAGCATGAGATTAGAGGAAGGCCGATTAAGGGGTAATGTGAGGAAGTTCTTTTTCACAGAAAGAGTGGTGGATGCATGGAACGGCCTACCTCAGGAAGTGGGGGATATGAATACAGTGCATGGTTTCAAACAGGCATTGGATAGACATAATAGAGCAATACAGATGAGTATGAATAGATAGGCCATTGACAGAGTACAGGCCTATGGCACATTCATAAGGTAGAAAAATGGGCAGACTGTATAGGCCTTGTGGTCCTTATCTACCATCAACTTCTATGTTTCTATGTTCAGGCGGAGAAATGAATCTGACAGGCTGTGGAACACAGCCTATCCATGAGGCACAGATTTGATTTTTGTTCCACATTCTGTCATTTACATAAAATTCCATGCACCTTCGAGGCTTACTGTGGATTCAAGCACAGTGAGGGATTCCTGGGGTTTGAACAGTAGTTTTTTTATTCTTTACTTTTAAAGGGTAGCCAGAAAGAACAGGACTTTTAAAGGGAAGAGCACTTATCTTTAGCTACACTTCTGTTGAGCAGTTGTTGGTTAGCCACATCAGAAAGATTAACGTATCCTTTAAGCAATGCTGGGAGGGCTAGGAACCATGGGTCCAAGAGAAAGAAAAGCTCTTGGTCTCACATGATCCCCAGAGCTAGCGGAACAAAAGGACAGTGGCATGCGAGTAAAGAGAAAACCAGAAACAGAACAGTGTCTTCTAATTTTTCTTTTTCCATTCCATGAAATCAGAAAGGGCTGGCTCCTGGGACTGACTGCGTGGGGCCACAGCCATGATCCCCTGAACCTTTATGGGTCGGTAAAACTGGACTTGACTTCTGGGACTAAGTGGTATCACACTGGATTCACAGCCATGATCTTCTGAACATCTATGGGGTTAGTAAACCTGGACTCAAACCTTTACTAAAACCAGGACTAATTTTATGCCTACAGGAGCCAGAACTTGATGTTCCCTGAGTACAGAAACTGGCATGAAGGACATGGGTAAATTAAAAACGCTAAATTTAGATACGGTAATTTTGCAAATGCAACAAGACCTGAAGAGCTGGCAAAAATTACCTCTGTTTCTCTGGGGAAGGGTCAACATCCTTAAAATGTTCATCTTTCCTTGGCTGATGTATCCATTATCCATGTTAAATTTGGCTCTCCCTCAGAGTTGGTTTAAAATGGTGGACTCTATATGGTCTGATTTTTTACGGCAGGGAAAGAGGCCAAGAAGAGCCATTCAGAAATTAAAAAGACTGAAGGAGTGGGGAGGTCTCAGTATTCCCAATCTTTTTCTTTATCATCTAGCCTTTCAGGGGAGTAAATATTTTCAATGGCAGGAACCACAAAGCAATAGTACACCTAATTTAGCCTGGCTACAAATAGAGAGACACTTAACTTTCACTTATAAGGTATCTCTAGCATCCTTGTTGTTTACTCAGGGTAGGAAAATACCACAGAATTGGCGGAATACACCCTTGGCATGGTCAATGAAAGTTCATGCTCAACTGTGTAATAGCTTCAAGTTGGATCATTTCCATGACCTGGGGCAACCAATATTTAATAACTTAAATCTAACAATAGGAGGTAGAGTTATTACTCAGGCATTTTGGGAAGACTGGCATGTGATGAAGCTATCAGAAATAATGACTGAGAATGAATTTATTTCACCCTCTGAGTTTAAACAAACTTTCCAACTTTCAACACTACCTATATTTAAATATCTCCAGATTAAACGATGTGTATGTAAGGAACTGAATAAATCCCCATGGTCTTCGAAGGCAGATATAGTGTTCACAGAGATGTCAGAATTAGCTACTCGACCTATATCTAATTTATATAGAAAATTGGTTTCTATGGCCGAACTCGCTTTTAGGCAGACAGTTATGTATTGTTAGATGGCTGCTAATCTTTCATATGATTCAGCCCAGTGGGAATCAATATGGTCTAATAATTATAAGTTCATTAAACAGGATAGGCTCTGGCTAGTTAGATTTAACATTCTTCATAGTTTATATATTACCCCGGTTAAGAGGAATTTTATGGAAAAACAGCATTCTTCAACTTGCCTGAAATGTCAACAAGATTTGGGCACGCTCAGCCACATTATCTGGGCCACCTCTCAGCGGCTATTCCAAGCAAATTTAAATACTATTTGACATTAATTTCGGCTGTGGCATTGCTCCTCATAATGAGGTACTGGGTAAAAGATACTCCACCACCTTTTCGGGAATGGATTCAAGAACTGTATATTGCTATCAATGCAGAAAGAGCAATAGCTATACAGTACCACTGTCTTGGATCTTTTAGTAAGAGATGGGAGCAACTCACATCTTTTATAGCTGAGCGGTGGGAGTTGGTACAGAATGGTCATCGCTCCAACTCTTCCTGATGTAGTAGGTGGATATTAAAATAGTATGGTTAATCAAATGGAATGTATTAGTTGATACTATGATTATTTTTTTTAGTCATGGAGTCCTGAAGGGTACTCGATTGATAAATGGAGGGAGGCTGGGAGTGAGGTTTGCTTAGTTCATTTATTTAGTAACATAGATCATAGGAAGGATGGGAAGAAGTTGGGGGGAGGGAGGAAGGGAATAGTTTTAGTTTTTAAGTTTTAGTTGTACTATTATTGACATTGAAAGGCTCAAAGCATCTGTATGTGTACTGTATGTTTTTAATTTTGTGTGTCTAATAAAGTTTATTAAATTAAAAAAAAAAAAAAAGAAACTGGCATGAGGGACACAACCAAAGTGATCCTGGAACATCTCGGCCCACCGAAGCCACTGTGACTGCTTTCCACATGTTCCAGAATCCAGGGGTCTATGATGTGATGTGGTGGGCGCTACAACTCTCAATAGTTTGAAGTATGGTTGGAACAGAGTGAAGAGCTTAGTGGTTGCTCAGAGTGGTATCAGCAGGGTGAGGAGCATGGTGGTGGACGGTGTGGGTTAGAATGCAGTACGGCCCATATGTCTCAGGTTGTTAGGATTTAATGGCAGACTGGATGGACCAATTTTTTTTTTCTGCTATCACTGTTTGTTTCTGTTTATCTATATTACTGCTGAGTGACCGTAAACAAAGTTTCTGCAGTGGCTTCGAGGAGCTTATTTTAAACCCCCATGGTTTAGGAAGCAGAAGCTAGAACTCCGAGAAACAAACTTATCCTTGTCATCCAGACCCAAGGTCCTGCACGAGGATTTGGACTTGGCCAATATGGCCTGCCTGGTTGCCAAGGATTTTTTGTACAGGGAAGGTATGGTGACAGAAGTGGAGATGAAATGAAATGGATGTTGGAATCACAATAAGAAATAGGAGTCAACATGGTAAAGGGTGGGAACCAAGGCGAATGATCTCTTCAGTGGAAAAGAAAAATCTAATGGTTGGAGGGGCCCAGGCATAAGGCAAATGAATGTAACATAGTTCAAATTCTATTGGATTGTACTGGGTACTACCTCCTTCAGCCAAACATCTGCACATACTGTGTTTTGGCTATGGATAAATCCACATTGGTGGAGGCTAAATTTATTGGTAAAGGAACATAAGTAGTGAAGGTTTTACCACCAATATCCAAGAATGTTTTGCTATCCTCTCGAAGCAAACAAAGATAGTAAAAGATACTAGGCCACATATTCATAAGATAGCGCCAGTGCTAATGGGTTTGCGCCCTCTTTTATAATGGGGGTCGTTATTCAGAGGCCCCTGTAGCACATGCTGTACCTGTTAGTGCCCAAGTTCTAACATAAAACTGCTCCCATTCAAATAAGGGGGTACCCTCCTTCATACTGGTGCAGTGATATGTTCAAAGGTTTGAGACAGCAGTAAACAGCACCCAAAGTGGTGCTATATACCGCCTCCAAAAACCTTGACTTAACTGGGCGCTATGTGTGCTCCCACCCCACCAATGCCAGGATGGCTGTACTGCAGCCGCCCACCCCCAGCTGCCGGCACGTCAGCGAGGATACAGGCCATGGTGTCCAGTGTCACCCCTTGTATTGTCACACTTATGCTTGCTGTCTAGCGGCCTCCACACCCCCACATACGTGTGCTGTCAGCTCACACTGCGGCCAGCAAGGGAGGAGAGAGGAGGGCTGTGCCGGTCGCCATTTTAGGATTAAGCCCATGTCCCTGGACTGACTGGTAAGAGGACGGGTTGGATGGGTGGTGTTCTGGGTGCAGGCTGGGTGGATGGAGGTGCCACTGGACTGCCAATGTTCGCTGGTCTGTCTGTCAACTGGCCTTGGGGGGATGGGGACATGGGTACCACTGAATGCCAAGGTATTACAGAGTATATCAGCAGGGAGATTGGGGGGATGGGAGGTGCAAACTAGACACCAGGGAGTGGTGCCGATATACTGATGGGGCGATCACTACATACCAGAGATATGTGCTGGCTGATGGGATGGGTGGTAAGGGGGCAGGGGTGCCATTAGACATCAGGGATATGTGTTGGCATATGGGACAGGTGATCACATTGTGGGGGTGCCACTGGACACCAAAAATATGTGTGACAATATGGGATGGGTGATTGTGGGGTGGGGGCGTGGCACTAGACACCAAGGAGTTTTAGAACCTATACAGGGCGTGTGATCTTAGGGTAGGGGGTGCCACTAGACACTAGGGATATGTGTCAGACTACAAGATCGGTGATAGGGAGTGGGAGGCACTGCTAGACACTAGGGTGACGTGTCCAATACTGAAAGGATGGGCAGAAAACGATCTCTGTTCACTATGCAAATTAGTCCATAATGGGCACGCGAATAGCCCCTCAGCGCCTTGCATGCCCAAAGTGCCTATCTGCAGGATTCGGCTGAAAATAGATAACATGGCTCCTGGTGCTATCTGGTCCTCGGGCGCAATTCCCTGTGGGCTAGATACAGCCCAGGTCCATGTCAGGGCAGTACAGTTTGAATTAGCTAGCACTTTGCAGACATGGTCAATATTCAGTTGGATTGTACCTGTTCACTATCTGTCTGAATATAGCAGCCTCTGGGTTGGGTGCATGCCTGGCGCAAAGTTTTGCACTGCGCTTGCACCCATTTTGAGTATCTGGGCCACCATGTTCTAAAAGAGTGAGCATTTGAGGAAGTCGTAAACTCATTATCTGGGGGGGAGGTCAGGAGCAGAACACTATGATCTTCACTATCACAGCACTCCATAACATCTGAAGCTATAGAACTAAAGTGCTTTAATGCAGAATACCAACTCTGAGACACAAGTTCAAAACCTGTAAATGCAGGACTCAACAATGTGGCATATTCACCTGTCCTGTTTTGGAAATAGGGGACTATATTTTTTCACTGAAAGGACTCTGGATGCTCTTGGAAAAAAAGTTATGCCTTATGTACAGCAAGTCGGAGGATCCTGTATGCGGGTAATATCACAATGAGGAGGACAAAGGATCAACTCCAATGTAATATAATATTCACTACAAAAACTTTGTTAATTCAATAGTTAGGGTTAAAGCCACAATAGTAGGGAAATGTGGCGTTAGGGTTTCCAACCCTAGCACCCCACCCCCACCTTGCAGACAGCAACAGGAAAAAACCATTATGGTTTCACCTCTCTTGTGTCTTCGCAAATCAGGCGCGAGGCGTGCCTTCGGGTTGTCAACCCTAATGTTCACCCCATTTTCATATACTGTACACATCTTAGGTTATTTACTGATGGAATGGGGTGAGCACTCTTTTTTCGTAAGAAGTCCTCCTTTTTTGTATGGACCAATTCTTTTTTCGTATGCCCATACAAAAAAAGAAAATTTGGTGACAAAAAGGACTTTTAAATGTCCAAAAAAATTTATTTTTGGGTAATTTTTCAAGAAACTAAGTGCAGAATACACCTAATGGGGTCCTGATGATCAAGATACCTGTGTTGGTGCCTGTCTATGATGTCATTTTTATGGGTTTTGAATTACCAAAAAAATAAATAAAAAAGAAGAAACCAGATGGTGGTGATGTGAAAAAATATTTCTTTTCCCTACAAAAAGGATTACCCCCATAAAAAAAAAAGGATCCTTTTTCCTATGGACCAAATTCTTTTTTCGTTCCAAGCAGCTATCCAAAAGACTGTACCGACCATGCTCAGAAACATTTTAAAATTTAGAAACTTTGGACCAGATTAATATTTTCACCAAACCAGTGAAAGGCACATTTGTGGGCCAAGCCCCTTCTTTTTACTCTGAAAATTTCAGACCAAAATTCCAAATCATCTGGGTGCTAAGTGATGATAAAAAGAACAAAACAAAACAAAAGACAAACAAAAAAAAAAAAAAAAACAGCAATTGTTTTGCTATCCAGATCTTGGAATCCATCCGGAATTAAACTTGGCACATCAAGAAATCTACTACACCTACCCCCCTCCTGAGACCACGCATGCACAATTTTGTGCAAATCCGTTGAAAGGTTGCAGAGATATTTAAGTGCAAAGTTTGAGGATTAACACAGAAACCCCTGCTTGGCCCTAACTATAGTATAATATTGTCTATTCAATGTTCACCTGAACAGTTCACATTTCACAGCTAATTAGTTACTTCTTTAGAAGAGTGGGGTTACTATAATGTATAGTTAGACAATTATAATACAGGCACTATGAACATACATCATAATAAAGAGCTGCCACCAATACATCATCATGCTGTGATAGAATTAACGTTTTTAATATCTTAAAGAGCAGCAACTATTTTATTTATTGTATTTTGATGTGTTAGTACTTTCTACTTTTACAGCAACATATTTGTGCTGTAAAAAAGTGTGTTTTCACCTTTGTTTTCACATTGGTAGTAAAAAAGAATTCAATAGAATTATGGTATTGTGATGTCAGATACTGCCAACTGCTTTGAGGCCCAATGTATTTCAATAAGTAACTAAATATATTTTCTTTTTTGTGTCTGTGTGTGTGTGTGTGTATTTCAGGAAAACTCCATAATGAGACTACGACGGGAAAATCTGGAAAATGAGGCACGGGCATCCCATATTCGTATCCTTGGTCTTCTGGAGACTACAGAAGGGTACAGTGGCTTTTGGAACAGTGGCTCCCAGACCTTCTGCAGATGGACATTTCAATTGTGATCCAGCCGGCCTACCGGGTGACGCCATGCGGAGTCCATCTACATGCCACAGCAGCACCTATACAGCCCCACACAATTCTGGCAGTTATGGGCTCTATCAAGGAACGGGACATTGTATCACAGGAAGGCAAGAAATGCTGCCCTCTTAAATGGCAGGATTTGCCCATAAACATTTTTCAAGATATGAGCTTTGCAACCAGTCAAAGGCGCAAAGGATCTGTGGTAGTAAGCTCCAGGCTAAGACAGCTCGGAGTACACCACGTGCTTTTGATGCCAGCCAGTTTGAAGGTGGTGTATGGGAACAAAACCTTCCACTTTTCCGATCCACAGGATGCCAGAAAATTACTAGCTAAGATCGAGCAGGACTGTTTGGCCCAGGGCTCTGAGTCGGACTCCGAAGCTGAGGAAAATCCATAAGGTATGGAGGGCTGAAGATTCTGAAGGCTGTGGATTGAGAAGAAGAGGACCGAAGATATGAACTGAGATTTGGTTAAAATGTTTGCCCCACCTCTGCTATGGACAAACCCTCTGGGACAAAGTTTGTGTTTAAAATGTTGTGTTTATTGCAGATAACTCGAGTAATCCTAGTGGGAGGCCCAGGTAAGGTAGGGTTATTGGGTAAGCGTCCCTCTGACGCAGCTCTCTTTCAAGCTGTTTTTTCTAAGGCCCATGATATTGCTCAGATAAAGTGGCGGTTATACGCTCTGAGCTTAAGCTCCATTACTTCCTTAGGTTTCTGTAATAGGGGCTCATTAGCAAACAGTTTAAAGGATGTTTAAAAGAAATTTGAGACCAAGTTTAGTTTTAATAATAATAATATTAATGACAATTGAAGTTTAATATTGATTGAAGTTAAGAGAAAGCAGGATTGTGCATAGCTTTAGTAATGCTCTGAACAAGTATTAGTATTTCTGGGTCGCCCCTGAAAAAGGACCTTCGGGGCCCAGCGGGCCTTCCCAGTCATCAAAATTCAATAAATAAATAAATAAATAAATTGAATTAATTTCCTTAAAGAGGTGGCTGGGGACGATAAGCCTATTAAATGGGTGTTATAAGGAAAACATTATACTTAGCCTGGTAAATACCCACTCATGGCAGCAGTAGCCTATGTTTCAATTTTAATGTAATTAAGAAGTACAGCTAACCCCCAAGTGATGTGTTAAGTGTAGGAATGCAACGATGATGTACTGTCAAAATGTACATTTTACCATTACTAAGTACTGTCCTATGGGAAAGCTTGCATTGATTCACCTTGCATAATCAATAAATATAAGTTTAAAAAAATAAAAGGTTTTTATACTCCTGGGCTGGGCCAGGTGGCTTGATTAACCATATCCCAGGTGACATCAGCCAGCTTGCTTACCTCTCTCCATTTTTTCTCCTCCTCTCCTTCCTCTAGAGTGGCAGGGCAGGCCGTAGTGCCCTGAAGGAGGGCTTCATAAGCCTGATCCTCCATCCATTTTCCTCCTAGTTTTTGCCCTTCCATGGGGCTACAGCAAACATGGGTGGTGCATGCGTGTGGAGGCGTGCATGCGCTCTGGACCTGCCAGCCCCATTCCACCCACCCAGCATACTACCAGCCCACTGAGCATCGGTGTTACCACTGGGGCTCAACTCGGTGGCAGCAAAGAGCAGGGAAGCTTATCACTCCAATCAGAGAAAGTGAAGCTGTCAGGTGGCCACTCGATCCTGTACCAGCCTTCCACCCCACCCGGCCAACCCCTGGCAACCCGAGCTCATTCTTGAACTCGGGTCACTGGCATGGAAGAGAAGGTTCATTTACTGCGCCTCAGCCCTCCATGCCACCGGGCTGGCCTTTTCTTTTTCAAAAGAAATCGATACTGCTTCCTGCAACAAACTTTGCCTTTTGCATTTTTACACTACTGTGGTACATCTGTATGATTTTACAATTTTTAAAACAGTAAATGGCTTCACTTTTCGTCTTCTCAGGTAACACATGGTTATGAAAAAAATATCAAGTGCTAAATTAAAACAAAAGATTACAGATTTTGAAAAATGACATTTCTGGGAGGCAGTATAGCGCAGTGGTTTAAGGCTCTGAGCTGCAAATCTGGAGACGCGGGTTTGAATCCCACAGCCTCCACTTGCATACTGTCTGACCCTGAGCAAGTTACTTAACTTCCCTGTGCTCCCAGGTTGCACCTGTAAACAAGCTTTCAGCTTAGCGTGTCTCACCTGGTTAAACAATTGGGTGAAAAAAACACCTAATAATTTCATGGCAGAATGCGCTATTTCTCTATAAAAATCTTAAAACAGATTTGAAGTTTCCCATTGAAATGAACTGCCAGCCTTGCCAGAAAATGTTTCTGACATCATAATACAAGAATTCCATTGGATTCTTTTTTTATAAGTAGTTAGCAAAATACAAATAAAATGATGAAAAGGTAATTAAAGAAATGAATAAAAGCAAACAAAATGATTACAGAGGCATCTAAAGGCATCAGATCTTCATTGTTAAAGACATACCTCCTCATGAGAAGTTGCTCCCTGAGCTTCTTAAACACTGATTTGTGTGTATGCATCTTAGTAGATATTATGCTCTACTCCTACTGTACCACTACTGTGCACATCACAATAAAATAAAACACTCTTACCTGTTTAACTGTGCTAAGGGCTACCTATTGTTCTTTCTGAGTTCAATTCATTTTCCCTTTTTTAGACACCTTCATCTTATTAACTGCATACAGTAATTATTTTGGTGGCAAGAGCAATAAGTTTGGAAAGTTAAAAGATTTGTTCTGATGAAGACCTAATTTTAAAAATTTTGTTCAAGCTATGATTCCTGTCAGGGCTAGTAGAAGCTAAGCATTGTCCCCAGGGCATGCACTCAGCCTCTTGAAGGGTTTGTATCAGCTGTAAATGTGTAACTTCTCCTAATGGCCAATGAGGGGTCTAATGAACCACGGAGACCCCTTTCCTGGCCCCCCTCCCAACATAAAGTGGGAAAGTGGGGTAGGTTGCATAGGCAGCCTTTGACCTATCACTTACGACTTGCAGAGGTCTGACATGGGATTGCACCACCACATACTCTTACCAGTTTCATAGTGCACCTGTTCAGGGAGTCCCTGAACAGGCGCACAGTGAAACCAGTCAGAGGATGTGTCGGTTTCCCATCACCCCTTGCTCTCCCAACAGTCCATCTGAGCACAGCAAATCTGCAATTTAGAGCTACAGGCATTTTTTTTTTGCACAGTACATCCTGAATTTTATATCTGAACAATAGAGTAGATAAAGTTATGGTTCCTATTTTTAATTGCTAAGTAGTGCTCTTTCTTTTTGGTTGTTCAGTACACGGATGGTACCTGGCGATCATAACAAACAACTCCCTAAAACAAACTAGCCAATATAACAAGGCCTGCGGGAAGGAAACCAGAATATTGGGATGTATTAGGAGGGGTTTCAATAGCAGAAGAGGTAATATTACTCTACAGATCACTGGTGAGACCCCATCTGCAATACTGTGCCCAGTTCTGGAGTCCTCACCTGAAAAATGACAGAGGCAGGCTGGAAACAGTGCAGTGTAGAGTAACCAAAATGAATCAGTGCCAACTGGGCAGATCCTATGAGGATCGACTCGGGGCACTGAACACGTATTCGCTGGAGACAAAAAGGAAGAGAGGGTAGATACCTTCAAGTTCCTGAAAGGACTAAACATGATAAACTACCAGAAACTATTTAGCAGGAATTGCAGGTCAAAGGCAAGGGGAAATTAATTTGACTGTGTGTGCAGGCAGGAGGGGAAGATTCAGGAGTGATGCCAGAAAGTTTTACTTTATGGAGAGAGTGCATGAGCCATATAACAGCCTACTGGCAGAGACGGTGAGCAAAAAAAAAACATTAAGGAGTTCAGGCATGGCTGGGACAGAGTAAATGGCCTACTAGTTACTCGGGGTGGGTAACCAGTCAGTTTGCCGACAGTACATTTAAGCTGTCAAAAAAACATGGGCATAAATGCATGCACGGTGCCAGTGTTGGTATATATAATCTAGCGCTGTTTCGGACCACACTTAGATTATGGGACTGCGTCATGCGATTTTTGCCCGCACCATTTTTGCTTTCAGCAAACTGAGCCGGTGCCCTCGAGGTGGGGGTTTCAGCGCGGCAGGGAGCGACGAGGAGGAGGCGAAGGCAAAAACCCTGTCTAGAGAACAGGTCATGCTGTAAGGTAGGAAAAACTGGGCAGATTGGATGGACCAATGGTCTTTTTCTGCCAACATAGTCCCAAGTTTTTGTTTCTACCTGGGATGACTATCATGCAGAGAGGCTAAATGACTTGTTCAATGTTAGACTGTGAGGCAGCAGTAGAGGTGGTACACAAACCTCTAATCCGCTGCCTCACAGACCAGTACTCTGACCAAAAATTAATTCCAAATTTGGACAGGAAAAAGAGGAAATTTAAAGATCTGTTTCAGAACAACTCCACCTTAGTTGTCAGCATACTAAAATAGCTTGTACTTTACGGAACACACCTGGACTGCTCCTGAGTGACCAATCAGCTCTCCAATTAGGTCCAACTTGCGAAAGGCAGTACATTCTTGTGTCTTTTTAACCACCTGACTTGCTTGCTTGCTTGCTCTTCCAAATCCCAACATACCAAAGAATCCTAAAAAACACAAAGCAACTTTATGATATAGTTTTAAGTTCCCGCTGTAACCAGCATAAAGCCATTTTCTCTCTCTTTTTTCTCCAATCTTGTGTGTCTGCACCTCTGATACTGCGCCGTATGGCACCCTGTCACTGACCTTCGCAATGACTTACTGGTTATCTATCCACTATTTACCCAGGACCATATGGGGAGATGGCTGGCCTGCTCTGTCAGTCATTGGGGGGGCAGGAGCTGCAGTGGGTGGCAGATCAGACCTGGGCATTTTCTTAAGGTTTTGTTCCCAGGGTGCCAGTGTGCAAAGAAGCGCATGCATGCAAAGTATCTGATGGCAGCCCTTCCCTGCAGTGAGCACTGGACTGTGTTACCACCTGGTCTCCACCAGGTGATAGTCAAGCAGCAAGAAGCTTTGTCCCCACCATGAGGGAGAAGAGCTGTTCCTAGGACGCACTATCTTCCCTCCTCCTGCCGACCCCCAGTGGTATGAGCTTGTTTCCTAAGCCATGTCACTGGAGGCGTGAATGTTAGCTCTAATGCTGCACTGATGGGCTGTCCCTTTGTCTTAATTTGCTTTTTAGAGGTTTTTGACAAATGCATAAACGGGAAGGTGGAGGAGACTGGCAAAATACATGAACTCATACCACATCCCATTCATTGGCCATAACCTAAATAAATAATTTACAAATCCTCTTCAAAATTGATAGATATGGAAAGGAAGGTTACGTACTGTTACTCTTGATCTTCTAAAGTATCTCCTCTGTAGAGCCACACTGTTTGGTCTTAAGAATTGCAGACGCAAGGATCTGGTGGGAGTCAGAACTTTTGGAAGGATCGCCAATATACAGCACCAGTATGCACGTCGTCATGTTCCAGCTCCATAAATAAGGTGTCATCACATCCAACTGCCTTCATTTCTTTTTTACAAAGGGGAAGGAAAGACATATGTAAACAAGCATTGGTCAATGCCAAATGTTTGGTCGCTTGTATTTGCTGTATATTTGGTTGGCACAGATAGCACAGAGGCTAAAATGAACAAATTAATAAAATGAGTTATAATAGTGAATTTACCAAGATTGGGAAATAAAAAGTTTCACACATAACACTGTTTTGTTAGATTGTGACCTTGAATTTTTAAAATAGTAGTTTTTATTACCCCAGCATGTGAACATGACAGGTGCCATTTGTTAAATGTGACCCGAAACACTATTTTGTGGTATGACCGTGAAAACAGGCTTTGGAGTAAGATTTAATAATGACATCAGCCATGTTCATTCAAGGGGGTAAAAAAACATGACTGTTAAAAACATGGGTTCAAAAAGAAAAAATATTAGTGTTATGATAAATGTTGAAAAATGCCAACATTTTTTTCATAACTTTGTTGTATTCTGACCTCAAATTTTCAATTCTTTTTTTTTTTAAATTGTTCTTTATCCCCCCACACCCTGCCGACTCTGACAATTCAGGGCTGCCAAGGAGTCATCCTCCTGCCGTCCACTCAACCCAGACCTACCTCCTGGGCCCCATGTAGCTGCGGCTTACCTCCAGAGCGGGGACGAGGTGGGGCCAGGTACCCCATAATCCTTCATCTTCGTCAATCCAAAGGTGGCCGGGTGAGCGGGGGCACATCGGAGGCACGCTCCAGGCAGCCCGTCATCCCAGAGCAGGCAGGCATTTTTACATTTGCTCCCTGCACGCAGTGTGTGCCCTGACATCAAAGCGCTATGTGCCAGCGTCCACTGTGTGGCTTGGCTGCCCATCCCTCCAAGTGGGGGCTTGTGGTCCCCCGAGCCTCCGCTCAGGGTCACACACAAGTGTTTTGTGGGCAATGGCCCACCATCCTCCCCTGGAGAAGGTGAGCTGTCATGGACGCCTCAAGCTGTTCTCCCCTAGCAAGCCCTCCAGTGACCCAAGTCTGCTCCCGAACCCGGGTAGCCGGTGTCGCAAGTGAAAATACAACCGCTGCGCCGGCCAGCCAACATAGTCTTTTTATTACATCACTTTATAAACATGACAGGTTTTCTTTATAAAATCTTGGCCCTAATGTCATTTTTGCGGCACAACCATTAAAAAATGTTTTGGGCAGGGGGCGCTGTGGAGCCCGAGCTAAGCAGCAGCAGTTTTTTGAGCTCCTGACAAAACTTCTTTATTTTGCTAAATAACTACATTTTTACATCATGTAACGTTAACCTTGGAGTCACCACTGAATACAGCATCCTCAAAATAAGAGAAATGGAAAACCCAAAAAAGAAAAATCGCAGAGTGGAGTGGACAGAAGCAAAGGATTAGGTGGGGCCTCGCGATCTCTACAGTATCTGTACAGCAGGCTGACGCAGACACCGAATCCCAAGAAACCATTGCATCATTGGGGCACAAGATTCAGAACTTAATCTACTCAGTCTCCACCCTAAATCAAAAGGTGGATGAATTCAACAGTCAGGTTCTGGTTGTTGAAAATGCGGTGGATGGTCTGAAAAAGGACCTTCACGATGTCCGACAGCAAACAAACACTAATACTACCATCAATGCCCTCATGGTGAAAGAGAATCAGCATCTGCAGGCATGCTTAGAGGCCTTAGAGAACCAAGTTTGCTCAGGAAATATTTGAATTCATGGCCTCCCAGAAGGTAGTGAGGGAGACCATCCCACTATGTATATCCAGGAATGGCTGACAGAAAAGCTCATACCAGAAGGAGATGATGTCTCCTGGGACATTCAAAAAGTGTACAGAATCAATCCTAGAGACTGACAGCAGAACACGGAGGAACCCCGAACACTGATGGTTGTCACCTCAGGGGTTGGTGTCCGTGATTGTATCCTCAGATGTGCCTGGAGAGCAAGCCCTATTATGCAGGAGGAAAACCACATCTACTTTTTTCCAGACATCAGCTACTCAACCCGCCAGTGGCGAAAGCACTTTGATGGCGTATAACGGACTTTGAGAGATGCTGGGATTTTACATACCATAGTCTTTCCAGCAAGGCATCAGGGGAAGGTCTTCCTATTTTCGGATCCTGCCGATGCTGGGGAAATGGGCTACATATATGGCTGGAGTGTCTAAGAGCCGCGGTGAAGCTGCCGACAGTGACAACTCAGATGGGGACACCCGAGTGGGAGGCTCTCTTAATAGGCCACACGTATATTTCTCCTGGCTGATCAACTAAGTGACTTTGAGCTTTGAACGATTTCTACTGCCCGTTTTGTCTGTTTAAGGGCTATGCCTAAGGACTGGGAGTTTCATGCCCGCTTTACTGTTTCGGTTTATAATGTTAACCCTGCAATTTTCTTGATTTATTCTGCTCCTGGCACAATGTAAGGGGGTGGCCTACTAGGGGTTTAACATTACATGGAGGAAGCATGGTTTATTTACTTAGGTGGCTCTGAGGAGGGAAGTTTTCAAATTGTGTGTAAATGTTTAGATGTGGTAGCTGGTTAATATTGCTGCACAACGTTTTATTTTTAGAACTATTATCACATTTAGGTGATTACATGGCACCCTCAGTCCCTTGGGGGACTGTTTTCCTTTAACTAGGCTGGACACTGATGGACAATCCTATAATTTTAAGCTAGCCATGTCAGTCTTGGGCTCACCCACAAAGCATACGTGGGACTTTTGCTTTGCATTATTAAGAAGGATCCCTCAATTGATGTAACATTATATAGTGGATGCATAATTTGCATATCCTGTATTTCAGGGGATTATCTTTGTATTCCCAATGCTACCAAACTTATCTATGGTCTGTTCACTATATGAATTATATATATTGTCAAGATATATGATAAACAATAAAAATAAAGTTTAAAAAAAATGTTTTGGGCAGGATTTGAAAAATAACACTTGTGATGTTCATCAGGTGGGGTGATATAGTTACGTTGAAAAGCTTGATTCAAAATATCCAAAAATGACAAGTTTTTTCCTTTTCTATATACATTTTATCCTCCTGCATCGGGTGGGGGCAGCTGCTTCAACCCAATTCCTAGCTTTTCCGAGCCAGCCCCACTTCTCACTTGGTGACTTGTTCCCCCCTTGTGGCAGGGCTGGAGAGGGAGGGCCATCCCCCCCCCAGTACAACAAAACTGAGGTGAAACAGATCACGGACTTAGTGGTGGTACGGGCTCATAGACAGCTGGGCTGAGCTTCATTAAGCCCACTAACACTCCATTTTCCATTTTCCTCCCTGCCGTGGAGCATCAGACTTGTGTGTGTAGGTGCACCCATCCGACGTTCCCCACAGTCCCCTCCCTTACGTTGCCACCCTGACATTGCTCTGCAGCCAGGCCTCCACCTGGGACAGCCTAGGCTGAGCTAACAAGCCTTCCCACCCTAGGAGAGGAGAGCAGTCCCTCAGACATTTGATCTCTCCTGCCCTGGCTGACTTGACTTAATTCCTGAACCCGGATTGCCAGCGTGGGAAAAGGTAAGGTACATAGTGCCTCAGACTCTCCATCACCAGGGCAGTCATAAATAACAAAGTTATGAGTAAACATTGAAAAGTTCAGAGCTTCTTCATAACTTCATTGTTTTTTGACACTGCTACCTGAAGTTTTCCACATAGTCTTTTCATGACCCCTGCTTATGATCAAGACAAGTGGAGTTTTTAAAATCCCATCCAAACGGTGACATTGTGGTGCGAGTATGAAAAGATGTTTCAGAGGGAATTTAAAAAATTACACCTGCCTTGTTCATGAGGTGGGGTAAAAAAACAAGGCTATGATGAAAATCTGGGGTTAAAATCTGGAAAAATAGTAGTTATGAGAAAACACTGAAGAATGTCAACGGCGCTTTATAACTTTGTTGTATTTCGAGATTTTGACCCCAGATTTTCAACATATAGTGTTTTAAACACATTTTGGGGGATTTGAAAAATGTAACCTACCTAGTTTATGAAAAAAGGTCATGTTGAAAACATGGGGTAAAAATATTAAAAAATGAAAGTTATGAGTAAAGGTTCATAATGCATTATAAAGATAGTAACCATATTTACTGTACCTCTGGATTACCCCATCTGTCGAACTAGTCGTCAGCAATGGAGGTCAGCAGTTCCGATTCATGCATTCTAGACTGTAACCTGCTTAACGTGACTGCCAAGATGCTTTGGCCACCTTGAACAAATACTGCTGACAGTTCTAGGCTATGTTCTAGAGCCCAATACCAAACTCTTATCGCTTCTCTGCATCGGGGATTAGAGTGAGTGTCCCCTTGCTTGTTGATGTAGTAGATTAAGTGCATCACACTGACATTGTCTGTCTGCACTAGCAGAAGACCCGGGGATAGATGGGTCTGAAAGGCTTGTAGGCCATATAGAACAGCACCCCTTTCCAGAACATTTATGTGCAAGGTGCTCTCCACTGGGGTCCAGTTACCCTGTGTCTGATGGGAGTCCAAGTGTGCACCCCAGCTCATCCCTGATGCATCCTTTGTGAGAATCTAGAAAGGGGAAGGGATCAGGAAGGGAATCCCCTTTAACAGGCTGCTGGGTTCCATCCATGACTTGAACACTTTGGGCACAGGAGATGTGACTAGAATCCTTTGTTCTAGGTCCTCTGTGAGCTGATCCCACTGGACTTTTAGGGGTATCCTCATGTGCAGCCTGGCCAATGGTACTGTAACAATGGCTGCTGCCATTAGGCCCAGGAGCCATAGGAATGTCCTGGTTGAGACATACTGGCCGTCGTGTACTATTTGTGCTTGGACAATGAGGCACAGGGTCCTGTCCAGGGGCAGGAAAGCTGAGACCTGAGCAGTGTCCAAGACTGCTCCTATACATTGCAGTCGTTGACAAGAGGTCAACACTGATTTGGGTACGTTGACAGTGACCCCCAGAACATCAAACAGCTGCTTGGTTTGAGCTAATGTGTGCAGGATCTGATCCCAGGAGTGGGCTTTCAAGAGCCAGTCTTCCAAGCAGCGGAAAACCTAGAGGCTTTCCCTGCAAAGGGCTGCTGCCACAACTGCCAAGCATTTGGTAAAGACCTGTAACGCAGAAGACAAGCCAACGGGCAACACTCTGAACTGGTAATGTTCCACTTTGAAAAGGAACCTCAAGTATTTTCTGTGAAGCTTCAGGATTGTTATATGAAGGTAAGCATCCTTCACGTCTAGGAACCAGATCCAATCCCCTACCTGCAGCAGTAAGAGTAGGCCTTGCACGGTGACCATTCTGAACTTTTTGTACTCTCAGAAGAAGTCCAACTCTCTGAGATCCAGAATAGGACACAAGTCTCCTGTCCACTCTGGGACTAGGAAATAGAGCATAAAACCCCAAGTGCCTTTGTTTGAAGGGCACAGACTCTATGACCTTCTTTTGAAGTAAAGTCTGAATTTCCTCCTGGAGCAGAGGAAGGTGTTCTGGAGGATAGTGGGTTATCACTGGCAGATGATCTGGGGTTGTGTCCAAAAATTCCACAGCATGGCTGTGTTCTGTGATTTCTAGAACCCAGGCATCTGTTGTCACCTCTTTCCACCGGTTTAAGTGGAAGAAGAAGAAGTGACCCCCCCCCCCCAACAACCACCCCTGGAGGTAATGGCGGCTGGGGGGTGTACAAGGAGTCAGGCAGAACTGGTTATGGCAACTCTACCTGTGCCACCACCTCTAGGAGCTTTTGAATGGGCACCAGGGGTGGTGCTGGCAGTGGGCAAGGCTCCTGCTCCCTTGCCCCTACTCTGCTGTCTGGTCGCTGGGTGGTGCCTGGCACCAGCTGGACGAAAAGGAACCCTGAGCGAAGGCTGTGTATCGCAGAGGGAATACATCGACTTCAGGGTTCTGCCAAGGCCTGAAGGGGAGAGAGAATGTGTTGGACATCAGAACCAAACAGCTTATGTCCTCTGAAAGGGGCACTGAGAATAGACTGTTGCACATCATTCACAAACCCTGCCACCTTGAGCCATGAGTACCTCCTGACACAGATGCAAGAGGCAGCAGCCCTGGAAGAAGCATCTCTGACATCATAAGCCAAGCAGAGCAGATGCTTGCCCACACTGGCTCCAGCCGTAACAGCCTTAATAAGCTCTTTTTGGGGGTGCCCTCTGGTAAGACTTGTGCAGCTGCCTTGGCCTTTCTCCAGAGGGTGTTCTGGTACTTTATTATGTGGGCCTGGTAGTTAGTAATACAAAGACCCAATGAAAAGGAGACAAATATCCTTTTGTCTAAAATGTCCAACCTCCTGGACTCTTATCAGGACGGAGGAAACTCAGGTGCCCCTGACTTATCATAGGCAGCATTAATGACCATGGAGTCTGCCTCAGGCTGGGTGGCAAAACATGGCTTCCCAGAAGGGGACATGTATATTTTATTATCTGCCTTCCTCGGCATGGCTGCAATAATATTTGGCCTATACGAGGCAGAAAAGGTGGCATCTTTTTAAGCAGGGAGGAGAAGTAGCACCACAATAAGTAGAGAGCCAAGCAGCTCCAGAAAATCTATAACATTTTTCTTGGTAGTGTTCTGCTCTTCTAGGTCAAAGCCCATGGCAGCCTGTAAATGCTGCATCATGGTGAGGAAAGTAGGGTCCTCTGGTGGGTACTTTGGAGCATGGACCACTGAGTCCTCAGTGCAAGTGGACACAGTAGAGCTGGTGCCCCTATCACAGTGGCTCTCAGCATAATCCTCAGCCTCTTCCTCCTCATCCTGCATTATTAATTCAGGACTGTACTCGTAATCACCATCGTGTGAGTTGACAGGCAGCAGACAATGCACCAGTGATGTAGGAGGCACCCTTGGAGGTGGAGGGGGCAAGGTCTGCCTTGCTTTGAGGGGGAATCTGGTAGTAGACCCTGTTGATAGACCCTCTGGGACAGGGGCAGTAGGTAACAGGCATCCAATCATGTCAGTAAATGATGACTGTACCATCTGAATGTCAATGCCCATGTGGTTGACAGGTGCGACTGGAGGAGTCAACGGGGGAGGCTGAGTTCCAGACACTGACAGTGACGTGCCAGCTGTACTAAGTCTGGTAGTGCCAGCGGCAAGCCCCAACATTGGTGTCATGCTGACAGTTGGGGGGGTGAGAAACAATGTCGCAGAGGATGCCATACCTGTTGTGCAGAGCGGCGACCTGGAACACATCAGGGAGGCTTCTGGTTCTCCCTGTTCTGGTGCTTATGTTTGCAGCTACCTGGTGACTTATCTGAGGATTTAGAAGACCTGGACCCAGTAGACTGGGCCGGTGACGAAACAATGCTCTTCTGCTGGAGCTCTTTCTCCATCATGGCCACTTTCTTTTCCAGGAGATGCTTCTTGAGGGCCCCTTTACGGTGTCGCTTGGTTGCAGAGTTGAAGCGCCAGTAGATCGAGCAGGCTTTTATGTTGTGGTCCAGGCCTAGGCAGCAGACACAGACATTGTGGGAGTCACCAGTGTAAATCTCCTCATTACAGTCACAGTCCAGGAACAATTTCAACTCATCCTTTGACATACAGGCAATTCAAAATCACTGTAAAAGTGATTACTTTTCCTATAAAAGGAAATGAAATGGTAGCTACTGCAGTGGTGTTTCCGTCAGTGGTCTGAGTATTGTCGATGGCAGGAAATGAACTGAGGAAAGATGGGTCCGACCACGTTTAAGTAGCAGCCAATGCACAACATCATCATGGATGATCCCTGGTGGACTGCTTGCAAAAGTTTCCATGTCATCCTAGTATATGGCTGCTTATAGTTTCATAGGTGTGGCCTGATAAAAGAGATATCATCGAAGAAGATGTATTATTTACAGAAAGGTGGTGGAGCTGTGGAACAGTCTACCAGCTGAGGTGGTGGGTGCTAATGCAGTTGCTGGTTTCAAGAATGGTTGGGACAAAGTGAAGGGTATAATGGTCACCCAGGGCAAAAGACTCAGGAAGGAGAGTAGTGCGATGGAGAGGGAAGGCTAGGACCCTGGATGGACAGTAGGCCCCAGGGTTAGACAGGGAACTCAGGCAGACTGGATGGAGTGTTGGTCTTTTTCTACAGTCACTGTCTATGCTTCTGTTTCACCAAATCATCTTCCAAGACCACTACAGTACTTTTCAAAAATGAAGGTGTCTCCCTTACAGATATACTACACTGGCTTAAGTCATGGTGCACAGTGTTGGGGAACCTGGACCCTATCTTAGATTCTTCCAACATATGGATTGGGGAATGAAGAATACAAGTCCTACTTCCACAAGCTGACACAGGCTAAAACACTTATCAAGCTGCTTCTATCTGGACAGAGAGAAGGGATTTCCATTCTATGTAGGCTAACCCAAATCATGCTTCCACTGTGAGTCCCACTCCCATCTGAATAGCGCTTGTGACCGGGTCAAATGCTCCCTCTTTTCTAAAACAGGCCATTTGAATATAAACTGCCAGAATTCGAAGCACTGAGCTCAATGTAAGGATAAAGGCCACTCCTATAAAACCTACCCCTGGGCCTCGCACAATACGAGGACCTGATGGAACAAGCAGAGCAGGACATTTTTATTACCAAAAGGCAGTAGTAGAGAATGGCTGAAGAGTCACAACACGAACTACATCATCAACAGGATCTAACCAGAGCTGATGATATTTCACTTTACATTCCAGAACAACATATGAGCATACGGAGAAGCCAGCAGAAGGCCATTTGGTCTATCAGATCTGCTCATGTTGCAGGGTCCACAGCTTGAGCTACTGTCCCTGCACCCTTTGCCCACTCCTCCCATCCTCACTACCCTTACCCTTTCCCTATACCTGTCCCAGCCTCTTTTAAAGCTGCCCACTGTCTTCAATGAGACTACCTCTTCTGGCAGTGCATTCCAAGTGTCCACACCCTCTCTGTGAAGAAGTGCTTCCTGACCTCCTTCCTAAACCTCCCACCCTCCAACTTAAGACTGTGCCCCCTCGTGTTATGGTTGCCACTCAGCTTAAAGAGACTCTCCTTATCAACCTTATTTATCCCTTTCAAGTACTTGAAGGTCCCAATCATGTTCCCTCTCTCTCTCCTGTCCTCCAGGGAGTACATGTTCTGTGCCCTCAACCTCTCCTCGTGTACCTTACCCTGCTGGCCAGCTATTATCTTTGTAGCCCTCCTCTGTACCTTCTCCAGCAGGTTAATGTGAGACACAGAGATACAACCTCCCATCCTGTAAGTAGACTCCTCCACTACTCCAGCTAACCAAGCAGAATATGGGCAGGAAGAAACTGCATCTCAGGAAGTTGAGAAACAAGCACTGGGACCTTTCCAGATGATAACTACCAAGTGCTCCCACCTCACCGGAGCAACCTCTCGTAGAGTCACAGACAAATGCATGCAAGACTAGATGGGAAATGCCCCCTCCATCTACCCCCAGTAACCGAGCAACTACATATGGTAACCTACAGAAGAACCAGACAGACTAAGGCCACATTTTTGAGAATGGAAGGGGGATAACTCTGCAGAATAAGCATACTGCTTTGTTATTTCAAAAATCCTGGGGTGACACTGAAGATGAATTGGACGTGTCTTCAGGGGCATCCTCCTAACCTGATCCAACCACAGAAAACAAAGGGGCCTCAACTGACTCAAGATCATCCAGAAGGAAAAAGGCATGCAAGAAAAGAGGGGTTAGGGCCAAAAATAACTATGGCTAGTAATTCAGTGATGGCCCTGATTTTCCTCCTCCTTTTAATGTTTGCCACACCTCTTAGAATTGCAACACTTTTTTTTTTGGTGTTATTTTTCTGGAGTCCGCCCCTACCATCGGACATCTGCCCCACTTGCACCACCAGGTATTAGACCCCCTCCCCTTCAGCCCCCACAACTTACCCCTCATGGCGGGGGGTGAGGAGCGACTCAACCCACCGACCAGGATCCAGTTAAAGGGAGGGTGCCCCCTGGTAGTGCGGAGAGGGGACAATCTTTATCCTCGGGCGGACTCCATATTTGGTAGTTTTCTCCTCTACGGAGAACAGGGCATGCAATGATGCTGGCAGAAGAACGTGCACACATCTGCACGCGCTCCTCCTGGCGTCTGCCCCATCTCCTCCCCCTTGCTTGCAGTTTCAGTGCACTGCCCCCCCAACCTCCGCTAGGGGCCAGAACACGCAGAGCACTGACGTCCCCCCACCTTGGAGAGGGAGAGCTGTCCCTTGGATGCTCAATCCCTCTCTTCCCCTGCCGAACCCGGGTCACCGGCGTTGCACGAGGTGTGGCGTCCAGTGCCTCAACCCTCAGTGCCACCGAGAATTGCAACACTTAATGTCAATAGCATTAAGACGCACAAGAGGAGAGCAACCACCTTCTCTGTACCTCAAGATCTGTCTTTTGACATTTATTTACTTCAGGACACACACGTACATACTACTAGAGAGGCGAACAAAGCCTCAGCCGAATGGTTTAAAAGTACACCCTTTTGGTCCTTGGGGGATGACCCATGCTCTAGGGTAGGCATTCTGTTTAACTTCACTGAATTTAAAGTGTCCCATTTGATGGATCTGCTGCTGGAAAGGGTTATTTTGTTGGATGTCTACATAAGGACTCAGGATTTCTGCCTCATTAATTTATATGGCCCACAAACAAAATTTGCTCATGTAGAAACCATAAAGGTAATACAACAGTACCTTCATATTACCAGTGGTATAATTTTTGGCAGAGATTTTAACTGAAGGCTAGCTTTAATGGATAAAAATAAGAAAACAGAAACACATAGAGTGAAACAAATTTGTTCAACAAACTGTATCAAATGGATAAATTAAAAGACAGCACAGCAAGTTTCCAGAAAACCTCAGAACATATGTTCTATGAAGGACATATATATTGTCCAGAATTGATTTTATTTTTGTGTCAGACTAGTTGGCAGGTACTTTTGGGACCACTGTTCTGGTGGAAACTTCAGATCATAAGCTAGTAGGTACAGAGTTAGGCCCTCCTCCAAATCCATGTAAAGGGGCAGTGGCCTAGACTGAATCCATCACTGTTGTCGGACAAAATAATCAATAAAGAACTTCTAGCTCTTATTAAAGCAATGAAATCAGTCTATATCATGAATGAAAGAGCAACCGCCTTTTCTGTACTCCAAGATCTGTCTTTTGACATTATTTACTTCTGGACACATGCTTACACAGCATGTGAATCATTATGGAGGCTGCAAGGAAAGGGTAGATAACAGATATAGGGACAACTAGTAGATGATCAAGAGAACATCAAGAATGATAGCAAATGTATCCAAAATATTGTACTTGACCATGCACAGGTCTTGTTTGGTACCCATCTTACTGGTTTGGTGGATTCCTCCACCTTCTTTTAGTCTCTGAAATGTCCACAGCTTTCACATATGGAACAGGAATTACTGTAAGCTTCTATCACAAAACAGCAGGTGATAGCCTCTACTGGTGCACTACCTTTGGGGGTTGCTCCTGGCCCAGAAGGACTCCCTGGGGATATAACATTTTAGTCACAGAGTTTAATTTGTTTTATAACATGGGTTGACAGAAACGTGCAACCCGATTGGGGGAGACACTTTGCTGGGCCGTGGATTAAGTTGGCATTAATTCACAGTTCTGCAGAGTGACTCTGGAGATCCATCGCCAGGTCTTCTTCTGTGGACTGTGAAGCAAAGTGTACAGGCAGCCATTAAAAATCCCGAGTAAGTGATCGGGACTCCGGCATTTGTACTGTAGCGTTTCGGTCAATCCATGTTAAAACATCAGTTTGTGTTGCCGGCAGCAGTTAGTTAACCATGTGTCAATAGTAATTCCAGTGAGAAAGGAATGCCCCCCACCCACTGTTCTGCTGTTTGTGTATGTGTGTGCTGAAACTG
This sequence comes from Neoceratodus forsteri, assembly GCA_016271365.2. NCBI lineage: Eukaryota > Metazoa > Chordata > Ceratodontiformes > Ceratodontidae > Neoceratodus > Neoceratodus forsteri. Next base: position 1,096,526,707 of record CM057454.1, on the reverse strand, counting down.
CGTGCCCCCTCCCCACCCACAGAGCGCGTGACAAGAGATCCAGAGACAGTGACGTTGCGATCGGCAGGTGGAGTGGAGATTTTGCAACAGTCCATGTGGCTCTCTCCATCTGTTCGTGCCCGGTACAGTGCAGAATGAGAAAAAAGCCTTGTGAACAGTACAATGTATATAGTCACACTGTCACAGCAAGAGTACACCTACCCTTGCCTGTTCAACCTGCCAGTGTGTCAGAGAAGTGCACGGCACACCGTGTTTGACAGTGACTGTTCTGTTCTGTTCCTGGTCCCATGCCCTCCGGAAGTCTCAGCTGCCCCTGGAAATGGCATAGTGTACCGAGAACAACAGCACAGCGAGACGGAGAGTAAGCAAGAAGCTGGGCACACATCAAGAGAGAGAGGTAGTAGCTGTATGTGTCCATGTCTCTCTCTCTCTTTCATTCTGTTATTTATCTCATAGAGCTGTACTGGGGAACAGTTTGACAAGTTGTGTGCACCTTGTGTGTTGGCACTGTGTGCAGGGCTCGGTATGTGGGCTGCCTGTCAGTGTTCCCTGGTGCTTGACCCATTTCTTTGTGGGTTCCCCATGCACTCACCACCCACTGCAAGCCATGCACCTTCCGTTGTGTTGTGGCCTTGCCATTTACTGGCAAAGCAGTTGTCACCCGGCGCTGTCATGACTCCTCCACAGTCGGAGTGCACAGCACATGGAGAGAGAGAGAGAGTGGCAGCGAGAGTGCCGAGACCAGCACACAGGGAAGTGCTGCAGAGGTTACCTTTCACCAGTGGGCAGCAAAGGTCAAGTCAGAATGGGTGAGCTGCTGATGCTGGGCGGTGGGTGGAGGTGATTCTGCAGAGTACAGGTACCAGACACAGAAAACAAATGCGTTGGAAGAAGTGCAAAGCAAGGGAGAGTGGGGGGATCCACTGTCAGTCTCTGCTCGGAGTGCTGCTCGGGGCTGTGCTGGGTATGGGGCTGCAGTGAGCGGCAGCTCAAAACAAACAGTGTTAAGAACAGCTGCTGCAATCTCATCTTTCGTGTCAGCCTCAGCATACAGTGCAGCACATAACTATAATGTGCCTGAAATTGGTTACACAGAGAGCAACCCAAGTATTCTGTGTCAGAAATCAGTTACACAGAGAGCAACACAGCGAAGAGTGGTTAGAAAAACTGTCAGTGTCTTCAGATGAGTGGTCAGAGCGTGTAGATTACTGTGTAAAATCTGGATGTGACAGTAAAATTTTTTTTTGGTGGGTGGCCAGTCGGCATAGGTGGTATGCACTGTACCTGCCAGTATTTTCCATCAGAAATCCTGTCAATCGTGTATGTGTTACATTTCTGTCTACAGAACAGCAATGCAGGATGCATTATTTCGTAAGGACTATTTTGCAAGGTGGCAGGATACAGCACTTTTCTTGCTGTTTAAACAGCAAAAAACACCTTTCTGGATATGTTTTTTGTTGTTTAAACATAACCTATGTTATAAGTGCAATAACCCACTCCAGTGTGTGCAGTTATTGGGGATTAATCAACACTTTGGGTGCTGTGAGGACACACAGCCTGCTGCCTCATGCCTCACAACGCACTCGGGGTGCTGATTAATTCGCAATAACTGCACACCCTGGAGAGGGTTATTGCTTACTTATACCTCAGCCACTACAAAACCTGCTGTTAACAGAATCCTAGGTGCCAGACTGTCAATTAAGAAAGAGGTATGATAAGGATGCTCACTGAGACCAATCCTATATATCTTTTGCATAAACTCCATTCTGAGGAAAACAGAACAAAGTATAGACATCAAAGGAGTACAAGATTGAAGAGGGAACATGTTTCCCTACACTTCTGGGAGTGGGTATGCAGATGATTTGCACCTTATAGTGCATGACAAAGCCTCAGAAGAAAGAGCTCTGCAGCTTCTACAGAATTTTTCTGCACTCTCAGGGTCAAGAGTTAACTAGGGGAAAGGTGTTGGTACACCTTTTGGAGATATAAAAGAATCTATTCCTTCGACTGTGGGTGCAGTGAAAATTACTAAAGACCCAATTAAAATACTAGGAGTAAGCTCTGGAGGTCAAGACAAGGCTAGGTAGAACTGGGTGGAAAAATTGACAACAGCAGAACTCAGTGGGATGGAAGGCATGGCCTATGATAAGGAGAAAGAGTCTGTATGCTAAAAACATTTATAGTGCCTATTTTGTAGTAGTTATATTTTTCCCATCCCTCAAAATTTTGAGACCAGACTCCAATTTATTTATTTTTTTAACCAGGAGAGAGAGACACTAAGCTGAAGCTTGTTTACAGGTGTGACCTGGGAGCACAAGGAAATTAAGTGACTTACTCAGGGTCACACAGTATGCAAGTGGGGGCTGTGGGATTCAAACCCAAGTCTCCATGTTTGCAGCTCAGAGCCTTACATCACTGTGCTATACTGCCTCCAATGCTTTAATGTTTTCTAAAAACTCTTATGGGGCAGTAGACTCAACCCAGTTAAATGGAACGTGACCTACAGGCCGGTCAAAATTGGAATTATGGCAATGATACTATCCCGTAGTGTTCTTTTTTAGTATTTTTTTAACAACATACTACCAGTGATACAAGGGCAGGCTAGACCATGGATTCCTTTCTTTGCTGCACAGTTTGAATTTTTTTTTTGCAGGAGCTGGGGTAATAGACAAATTGGAGTATTTCAAAATCTTCTGTACAGAGGGATAACAACCTCCTGTTTCTACTGGTGATGCCTCTCCCTTTGAATTCCAGTATCCCCCAGCCCTCATTACTGCCTTCTCACACTGCTTGCTTTCCTTTAGGTTATCTGATATGACTACCCCAGGTCCCTTTCCATTTTTGTTGTTGTCAGTACCTTCCACTGTGTACTCTTCCCTGGGTTTCTTTTCACAGGTGCATTTGCACTTCTTTGCACTGAATCTAAGCTGCCATACCTTTGACCATCCCTCCAACCGTGCCAAGTCCCTTCTCATCCTTTTCACCCTTGCTTGTCTATCAACCCTGTTGCAGATCTTTGTGTCATCTGCAAAGGCTACCACCTGGGGCCCACTCCCAGGCTGGCTAACTTGTTTATTAATCTTTTGTGTGGGACTGTGTCAAATGCCTTGCTAAAGTCTAGGTAGGCCATGTCCACAGCCCCTCCCTGGTCTACTACTTTGGTCACCAGTCAAAGAAATCTAAGAGATCTGTCTGACAAGACCTTCCCGCTGTGAACAGAAGCTGGTCTTTCCGTTCCCATATCACCATAGGCCAGGAACAGCTGCTGTCTGTCCTGTCTGTGGGCCTTGGTGTGATCAAGATAATAGCCCAGAGCCCTCTTGACATCCAGTCTATGCAGCCTGCGCTCAACTGAGCTAGAATGCTCAGTGAAGAAGACTGGCTTGGCAATGCAGATATTAAGGTCCCAAACGGGAACTGGTTCCTTGTGGGGAGGGTGGAAGTGGGCTACCCTTTTAAAGAACTTTTTGAAAATAGGGTTAGCAGCTAGAGAAACACCCTTGCCCAACGAGAGATAGGCTGAGATTGATGCCAGGTGGACCTTAAGGGTAGTGGACTGTAGGCTCAGAGAATGCAGGTAGGTGAAATAGTCCAGTAGGACTGGTAACACCAGATAGAAATCATTTTCCACTTGGAAGCATAGGTTTTCTTGGTTGAGCGCTTCCTGGAGCCCCTTAGAACCCTAAGTACACCTTCAGAGAGGTGCAAGTCAGCATACTCTAGGTCTTCAAGAGTCATGCTTTGAGTCTGAGAGACCTGAAGTTCGGGTACAGGATCCTCGCCTGTGAGGAGGTCAGGAGGCTGTGCCTCTGAGGGAGGTGTATGGGTTGAGCAACTGACAGAGAGAGCAGTGGTGAGTACCACGGCTGCCTGGTCCAGTCTGGGGCTAACAAGATCATTGTAGCTGGCTGAGACCTGAGTTTGATCAGGACCCTGAGCAACAAAGGGAATGGAGAGAATGCACAGCCTCCCTGAGCAGTCTAGCACCAGTGCATCCAAAGGCACTGTGCCCTTTGCTGGTGGTCTGAAGCAGGACTAGGGCAACTGATGGTTCTCTTTTGAGGTGAAGAGATCTAGCTTTGGGGTGCCCCATCTTTAAAACACCACCTCCAGCACTTGCCTGTTGAGGGACAACTTGAGGTGGCTTTGGTTGATTCTACTGAGTGCATTTGCCAGGACATTGTCCTCTCTGAAACATAGACTTTGACGGCAGATAAGGACCGCTAGGCCCATCTAGTCTGCCCATTTCTCTACCTACAGGATAGGCCGCAGATCCTAGTTAACCAACAGCCTATTTCTTCCTACCCCCCACAAGAATTGCCTTATGTCTGTCCCATGCATTCTTGAAATCTCCCACAGTTTTAGACCCCACAACCTCCTCAGGAAGGCTGTTCCATGCATCCACTACCCTCTCTGTGAAATAATACTTCCTCACATTGCCCCTGAACCGCCCTCCTTCTATCTTTAAATTGTGTCCCCTTGTTCTTGTAAGTCTCTTTTTCTGAAAGATGCTACCCTCTTGGACTTTGTTGATTCCACTGAGGTACTTAAAGTTTCTATCATGTCCCCCTCTCCTCTTTCCTTCTAAGGGTATACATATTAAGCTCCTTTAGTCTCTCCTCATACGGCTTCTCTTGCAGACCCTGCACCATTTTAGTTGCCCTCCTTGACTACCTCTATCCTGTCTATGTCCTTGCGAAATGAGGTCTTCAGAACTGGACACAGTACTCCAGATGGGGTCTCACCAACTGTCTGTACAGAGGGATAACAACTTCCTGTTTTCTGCTGCTGATGCCTCTCCCTATACATCCCAGTATACCCCCAGCCCTCCCTACTGCCTTCTCACATTGATTGCTAACCTTAAGGTCATCTGATATGATTACCCCCAGGTCCCTTTCCTTTTTTGTTGTTGTTACTACCTCCCCACCCATTGTGTATTCTTCCCCTGGGTTCTTGTTTCCCAGGTGCATTATTTTGCACTTCTTTGCATTGAATCCTAGCTGCCATACTTCTGACCATTCCTCCAACCTTGCCAAGTCCCTTTTCATCCTTTCCACGCCTCCTTGTGTATCAACCCTGTTGCAGATCTTTGTGTCATCTGCAAAAGGCATACTTTTCCTTCCAGTCCCTCTGCAATGTCACTGATGAAGACATTAAAAGGACTGGACCCAATACTGAACCCTCAGGTACCCCACTAGTAACCCTCTTTCTTCAGAGTGGACTCCATTTACAATTACCTTCTGTGTCCTGTTGTGCAGCCAATGTTTTACCCAGGCTACCACCCTGGGACCCACTCCCAGGCTGGTTAATTTGACTATTAATCTTTGTGTGGGACTGTGTCAAATGCCTTGCTAAAGTCTAGGTAGGCCATGTCCACAGCCCTCCCTGGTCTATTACTTTGGTCACCCAGTCAAAGAAATCTATTAGATTCGTTTCCGATATGACCTTCCCTGCTGTGAACCCATGCTGCCTTGGGTCCTGTGCTCCACTGGCCTCTAGGTACTCAACTATTCTTTCCTTCAGAAGTGACTCATCACTTTCCCTATCGCAGAGGTCAAACTGACAGGTCTGTAGTTTCCTGCCTCTGTCTTGGTCCCACTTTTGTGAAGGGAATCACATCCGCCTTCCTCCAGTCCTCGGGTACCACACCATCCTCCCATGATTTATTAAAAGAGTAGCCAGTGGTTTCACTAGTTCCTCCCTTAATTTTTTTAGAATTCTGGGTGAATTCCATCAGGACCCATTGCTTTGTCCACCTTCAGTTTTAGGAGTTCTTGCAGAACCCTTTCTTCTGTGAAAGGACTGGGATCGACTTCCTATCAAGAGAGTGCTTCTGTTAATTGGATTAGGCACTTCCTCCTCCTCTTCTGTGAATACTGAGCAGAAATATTTGTTCAGTATCCCTGCTTTTTCACTGTCCCCCTCTGCCCACCCACCGTTCATTCTATTCAGCCTCACTATCCCTCCCTTTGTCTTTCTACGCTCACTGATGTACCTATAAAAGGTTTTATCCCCCTTCTTAACTGAGTTGGCTATCTTTTCCTCAGTTTGGGCCTTTGCTATTCTGACTTCCTCCCTGCTTCCTTCTGCCTTAACTGGTACAGCTCTCTGTCCTGCTCCTTCTGTGTTTCCTTATACTCGGAATGCTATCTTTTCTTTCATGACTTTCACAGCCACCTCTTTTGAGAACCATAGTGGCTTTTTCTTTCTGCTTTGATTTGTTTATTTGCTTCACATAAAGGCTTGTTGCCTCTGTGACGCAGTTTTGATGATTCCCATTGTTGCTCCACAATTCTTCTAGCCTGTTTGCTAGTGCTCTAAGGCACTCTCCCATCTTGCCAAAGTCAGCCCTCCTAAAGTCCAGTACCCTCACTTTTGTATGGCTTGACTCTGTAGCTGAGTTTAATGTGAACCACACTGTTTGATGGTCACTTGTCCCCAGATGGCAACCCACTTCTAGATCTGAGATCCTCTCACTGCCCCCGTTTGAGAATACGAGGTCTAAGATTGCTCCCTCACAAGTGGGTTCTGAAACTAGCTGTCTAATGCCTGCCACCTGTAGGGCATCAAGAATGGCCCTGCTCTTGGATGTGGCTGCAGCAAATGTGCTCCAGTTAACATCTGGCATATTCAGGTCTCCCATCAACAGTATCTCACAATATAGACAACAGAAAGGTGGATGGCCAGCGGGGACACCTGCAAGGAGGAAGCTAGACACCATATTTTCATTTCTTCTTCTGTACATAGCAGGTTGGACTTTGTCCCTCCCTGCTTGTTGATATAGTACATAGTGGTGGTGGTAGTGTCTGTCCTGACCTGTACCACCTTGTCCTTTACCAGGGATGCTTAATATTGCAGTGCTAGGAGCACTGCCCTGAGCTCCAGCAGATTTATGTGCAAGAGTGATTCTGCTGGGGACCATGTGCCATGCTCTTCCAGATGTGCTCCCACCCTAGGAGGGAGGCATCTGTAGTAAGTATCAGTGTGGGGGACTCCTCCTTGAATGGGACCCCCCCCCAGAGGTTGCTTCTGTCTTGCCACCATTGCAGAACCTGCAATAGTGTCCCTGACACTGGTACCAGCTTTACAAGAGAATCTTTCCTTTCACTCCAATGTGCCCTGAGGTGAAACTGAATCTGCAACCCTGAACTGTTCCTGTAGCTGCAGCCATGTGTCCGAGCAACCTTAGGAAGTGCCTTGCTGGCTTTGGCTTGTTGAGACTGAATGAGCCTGCAAGCTGCAGGATATTGCCCACTCTGTCCTGAGGAAGGAAGGCCCTCCCCTGCATGGTATCCAACTCTACCCCTATGAAATTTAGCACCTGAGTAGGCTGAAGTACAGATTTGTGGACACTGATCAGGAATTCAAATGATTCTAGGGTGTCTTGGGTGAACCTGAGGGCATCTTTTTCTTGTTGTGGTGACTGCCTCATCACTAACCAGTCATCCAGGCAGGGGAACAGAACGATGCCCTGCCATCTTAGGAATGCCACCACCACTGCCAATCACTTTATGAATGCACAGGGAGCACAGGTTAGGCCGAATGGCAGGGCTGCAAACTGATAATATCCTGACAGTAGTCTGAATCTTCTTAGCTATTTTATTTATTTATTGAAATGTTTCACCAGGAGGGTACACAGAGCTACAAGCAGCTCGTCTCATGGTGTGACCTGGGGGGTGGGTGGGGGTCACATAGGGATGGAACATAGAGTGATACAGAAACACAATATACACAATTGGAATGGCAGACAATTAAGACTTAAGTACAGCATGGTTATACACTGACATTCAAGTGGAAGGAAACAAGAAAAAGGAGCTAGCAGACAGTGCAAACAAAATAGAGTGCAGACAGATTGGTCTAGGCAAGCAGGAGACAATAGCACAACAGTACAATAAGCTATAGTTCAAAGAAGTGCAGATAAAAATTAAAATTAAAGATTCAAGTGCAATATAGGTTTGGAGCTAGTTGGTATATGCAGAGGAGTGCAGTGAAGGAGGAGTGAGGTGGGGTGAAGAAGGGGGGAGAGAAGGGGAGGAGAAAGGGAGGAGGGAAGCAGACCAAGAACGGACCCCTTCAGGATGTTGTGAATCCTGCCGGGGCAGAACAAGGCAAAGTTAGAGGAGAGCATGCCAAGAGCGGTCTCTTGCAGGATACTTAGAACCCTGCCAGAGTGTGGAAACATGGTAAAGAGAGAGGTGGAGGAGAGAAGAACTAGATAGGCAGGAGGTAAGTATGGAGCTAGTGCTGAGGAGTGCAGTGGAGGAGGGGGGAGGAGGGGTAAGGGGAAGGAAGGGATTGGAGGGAGGCATACCAGGGACTGAGACCCACAGGATGATGAGAACCCTGCCAGAGGGTGGAGCAAAAGCAAAAGATAGAGGAGGGGGAGAGGGGATGGGTAAGGGGTGGGGAGCAGGAGGGAGAGAAGGTTGGAGGTAGGAAAGGGGGTAGCAGCCAAGGGGAATAAAATCTGAGGAGTGGGAGAGAAGGTTGAAGGTAGGAAAGGGGGTAGCAAGCAAGGCTGGAGGTAGGAAAGGGGTAGCAGGCAAGGGGGATAACATTTGAGGAGTGGGAGATTTGGGGTGAGATAATCAGGAGCAGTGCTTTGGGAGGAGGTCAAGGAGGATTATAGCAAGAGCAGCTAGGGGAAGGACAGTTGTGAGGGCAGAACCAAGGGAGTAGGAGGAGGAGTGTCATATTTGAGGGGGAAGGGAATTCCAGACTTTAGGGAAGTGGTAGGAAAAAGCAGACTGACCAATGACTGTGGAGCGGCGCCGGACTGCCAAAATATGAGTGTCTGTAGATCTGAGGGAGTGGGAGGGGTAGAGAGGGATGCGGTGAGGTAAGACGGGAGTTTACAGAACCAATATTTAGAGGTGAGTTTGGCACTACGGGAGATGCACCTGTTTACGAGCGGTGGGGGGGAGGACAGGGCATGATAAAAATCACAATGATGAGTCTGGGAGGGAGCATCAAGAGTGAAGCAACAGAAAGAGTTAAAGAGAGTGTCCAATCTGAACAGGGAGGACTTGGGAGTGGCACCATAGACTATGTCACAGTAGTTGAAAATGGGGAATATCATCTTCTGGACAAGTTCACGCCTGGCCGTAGGAGGTATGCAACTGCAGTTCCTGTATAAGGCACCAAGCCTGGGGTGTAGTTTTTTCAGGATGGCGTCAATATGTCCAGAGAAGTTGAGGTGTTGGTCCAACCAAACCCCAAGGTATCGAAATGAGGTGATGTTCTCCAAGATTGTCCCATTCAGAGTGTGGAATGAGGGAAGGGCAGGGAGCATTGAGAGTCTCTGCCTAGTGCCAAAGGTCATGGAGACTGTCTTCTTAGAATTTAGGAAGAGCTGATGGGAGGTAAACCAGCTGGACCTGATGGAAGTCCTGCTGAAGGGTGGCTGCAACATCGGCTGGGCATTTGCTAGAGGAATACAAGACTGTATCATTGGCGTATATGTGGATAGAGGAGGAGGGGGAGCAGACTGAAGGTAGGCTGTCAAGCAAGATGGAGAAGAGAATGGGACCAAGCATTGAGCCCTGTGGGAATCCTGTGGTGATAGGGAGGGACGGGGAAATGGAATCCTGGACCTTGACAGATTGGGTTCTGCCTGTAAGGTAGGACCTGAACTAGGCTGTGGGAGATGTAGACAGACCAGCTGCCAAGAGGGAGATAAGAAGGAGATTATGGGAGACGGTGTTGAAAGCCTTGGTGAGGTCGACAAAGATGGCTGAGGTGATTAGGCTATTGTCCATTCCGGTAAGGATGAAGTCAGTGAACCTGAGTAGAGAGGTGGTGGTGGTGAAGTGAGTTTTCCTAAATCCAGATTGGAACAGAGTGAAAAAGGAGGAGTCTGTTAGAAAGGAGGTGAGTTGGGAGAGAAAAGCAGGTTACTCATCTGTAACAGTAGTTCTTGGAGTGGTATATGTTGTTCATCTACACTGACTGGCATGTCCTGTTCCCCTTTAATTCTTGCCAGAAGGTCTTCAAGCTGGCTTCTCCCACCCACCTGAGTGGTATAGCCCTCAGTTCCATCCCATGACACCAGATCTTACCTGCTGGAAGCTAAGGTTGTGCGTCCAAGCTGGGGAGGTCGGCTGGGTTCGTGAGGATGAACAACATATACCACTCCTAGAACTACTGTTACAGGTGAGTAACCTGCTTTTCTAGGATCGTGGCTATGTTGTTCATCCATACTGATTGGCAGACTCCTAGCAGTACTCCGGGAGGAGGGAGGCAAGGCGCACACCCCCTACTTAGGGAACAGAGACTGGAGAACCGAGGCTCCAAAACCAGCATCCCGGCATGACTCTAGGTCGATGTGGTAATGGGTAATAAAGGTGTTTGCCAACTTCCAGGTAGCAGCCCTGCAGATATCCTGGATAGGGACATCCCTAGAAGCAGCCACCAACGCAGCAGAATGGCAGGTGGAATGAGCCCTTAGCCTTACGGGAGGCTCCCTACCCACCAACCTATAGTGGAGATCAATGCAAGATGTAATCCATCTGCCAATAGTCCGCTTCACTGCAGGTCTGCTAGGTGCAGTTTCAGCGTAGGTGACAAACAGCTGGCAAACCTCTCCCCAAAATTCAAAGCCCGTTCCTTATAATAAGAGAGTGCTCGTCTCGGGTCCAGAGTATGGAACCTGTACTCTGCCTCCAAGGCGTAGTTCAGACAGAACACTGGCAGAGTTAACAGCTGGTTAAGGTGAAACTCCGACACAACCTTCGGAATGAACTTCGGGTTGGGGCACAGAACAACCTTGTCCGTGTGGAAGACTAAATAAAGAGACTCCACCAAGAGTGCCTGGAGCTCCCCTATCCTTCTGGCTGACATGATAGCTACCAGGAAGGCAGTCTTCCATGACATGTCACATCACACACCTGTGCATCGGTTCCAATGGCTTGCCCATGAGTTTTGCCAGTACCAGCAGTAGATCCCACGGAGGTGGAGGTTCACACACTGGAGGGGATATGTGATCAAGGCCCTTGAAAAAGTGCCAGACCACTGCCCTCTGACTGGCCCGCGCCTAGTGAGCAGAGATGGCTGCCAGGTGCACCTTAAGGGTAGTCAAGAATACTGGCTACAGGACAGGAATTAGGGTCTAGGCTTTTGCCCTGACACCAAATGGAAAACCTTTTCCATCTGAAGGCATAGCACCTCCTGGTCAACTCTTTCCTGGATGCCTCAACCATGTTGAGTACATTGTTGGAAAGACCCAAAGCCTGGAACTCTAGCTGCTCAGGTACCAGGCTGTCGGGTGCAGGGATTGAAGGTCCGGATGGAATACCTTCCCCTGATTGACTGATATCAGGTCCAGGCATGCCGGGAGATGCCTCGGGAGCCTGGCGCTGAGGCTGAGGAGATCTGGATACCAGAACTGGTGTGGTTAATCTGGGGCTACCAGAATCAACTTCGCCTTGTCCCTCCTCACCTTGAGAAGCATCTTGTGGAACAAGGGAAATGGAGGGAAGGTGTAGAAGAGGCCCGGGGTCCATGGCCTCGAGAAGGCATCCCCCTGCAGTAAGCCCTGCTGAGGGGGGCAGGCATGAAACAGCCTCAGCTTTGTGTTCTCCCTGGAGGCAAACACGTCCACCTGAGGGGTGTCCCACTGGGAGAACAGACTGCGGATTACCTCTGGGTGAAGAGACCACTCATGGAACACCTTGCCCACATGGCTAAGAGCGTCTGCCAGTTGATTTGAGGCTCCTGCCACATGGATGGCGAGGAGATCCCTGCTCGGATGGCTCACGAGTGTCCAGATGCGGAGCGCTTCCATGCACAGAGGCTGGGAGTGTGTGCTACCCTGCTTGTTGAGGTAGTGCATGGTTGTGGTGCTGTCCGTCTGGACCTGGACCACTTGACCCCAAAGAAATAGAGCTAATGCAATCAGCGTAAGCCACATTGCTTGGAGCTCCAGCAGGTTGATGTGACATCGGGATGCCTCAGGGTTCCAGAGCCCATGGACCCTGTGGCTCCCCAGCCCATGAGAGAGGCATCAGCCATAAGGACGACCGTCAGCTAGGGGCAGACAAACTGGATCCTTCATTATAGATGTTCTGGGATGGGTTCACTATTGGAGAGCGTCCCAAAGCCTCTGAGTTACTGTGACCAGCTGGTCAAAATGATCCTGATGCAGGGACCACTGGCTGGCCAAGCCCCATTGAATGGGAAGCATATGCAACCGTGCCTAATGGACCACGGTGGTGCAGGCCACCATGTAACCCAGAAGATGCAGGAAGTCCTGGGCAGGGTACAATTGCCCCAACAGAAATGATTGGGCAAAGGAGGAGAGAACCTCCATCCTGTCCGCTGGGAGCCAGGCTCTGGCTTGGCAAGAGTCGAGCTCTGCCCCAATGAAGCACAGCACCTGCGAGGGCATGAGTTCCAACTTGGCCTCGATTAGGAGGCCAAGTTCGAGACAGATCTGGAGTGCCAGATCCCTGGACCTCTCCACCTCCAACCTGGAGGGACCCACTATGAGCCAACTGTTGAGATAAGGGTACACCCTGACCCCTTGATGCCAAAGATGGGCCACCACCACTGCAATGCATTTGGTGAAGACCCGGGGGGGGTGGGGCGATGACAGGCCGAACGGCATGGCATGGAACTTGTAGAGGGTTCCCTCCACTTGGAAATGTGGAGGACCCTTCAGTGTGATGGACAGATTGGGACATGGAAGCACACATCCTGAAGATCCAGGGAGCAGAACCACACATTTTGCTCGAGAGATGGTATGATCTGGGAGAGAGTTACAATCCAAAAGGTGCGCAACCTGAGATACTGGTTCAGGTCGTACAGATCCAGAATGGGGTACCAGCCCCCCATCTGTTTTGGGACCAAGAAGTACCTGGAAATGAACCCTGGGTCAACTGGGGTATCTGTAACTCAGGCCACTACCTCCTTGAGGAGGAGTTGGGCAATGTCATCACAGAGAGACGACTGAGTGTGTACTGATATCCTTTCCTCACATGGAGCACAGGCTAGGCTTGGTGGGTACTGCTCGAACTCCAAAGGCAGTCCCTGACCGACCACCTCCAACACCCACCTGTCTACGGTAACAGTGGACCAGGCGGAAAGGAAGTGGTGGAGCCGGCCTCCCATGGGAGGACCCAGACAAGGTGTGACAGGTATAGGGCTGGTCACCCTATTGCATCACTGAGCAGGCCTGGAAGAGGAGGATCCAGAAGTGGGACTGCCTGGACCCTTCCCTCCCAGTTTGCGTGCTGACTGAGCTCCTGACTTGGGCTGAAGGTGCCAAGACTGGGCCTGCTGTTGCTGCCCAGACTGACACTGGGGCTGCTTGGCCGCAGTGGCAGAAGGGCAAAAAGGCTTTTATTTTTTGGAACCCTGGGTTCCCTTTGGGCAGATGTAGCAGAGTCCAATGTGGTATTGGACTTCTCAATACGTTCAAGGTGACTGTTCACTCCTGGACCGAACAGGCCGGTACCCAGGAATGGGACATCTGTCAACTTGTGCTGGGTGTCAGCCGTGAAGGTAGAGACCTGCAATCAAGCCCTGTGGTGCATGGCGGCCACGGCTGCAACTGAACAGCTCCATGACCGTCTGGAGTTGCTGCCTAGCAACAGCCCGATCCTGGTCCCAGACCTGCTTGACTATGGTCTGAAGGTCCACAGGGAGGTGGGGAAGCACCTCATCCAAGGAGCCCAACAGGGCGTGAAAAAAATGTGCCATGATCATAGCTGAGCTTGCCTTATGGAGGCCGAGCGATGAGGCAGCATAGACCTTTCTGGTGGAATGATCCAACTTTTTGGATTCTTTGTCTGGTGGTCTATCTGTGTCTCCTGAATTTCCTAATCACCTGAACACAGACTCGGTCACCACTCCCTCAGCCGAGGGATGCTGTGTAAATCCCAAAAGGGAGCCGGTGGGTACCGCATATTTGCGGGCCATCCTGGCTGACGGTGCAGGGCAGGAGGCTGGGTGTTGCCAGAGCTCAAGGGCCGGGCCAACAATGACTTCAGCAACTGCGAAGGCCTCTGTCAGAGAATCCCCTCTTCTGAGGATATCAGTTAAGGGGTATTCTACCTATTTCTCAACGGGCTCCAACTTCATCCCTGTGCACTTGGAGATGAGACGGAGGATGCCCATAAAGGAGGTGGGCCCCTCCTCGGTAGAAAGACTCACGGCACCATCGACCCGAGAACAAGATGCCAGTTCAGAGTCCTCGGACTCCAAGAAGTCTGGGTAAAGTGGTCTGCTACTGGAGTCACCAAGAACCTGTCGTGGACGGTTGGGAGTGAGAGTGATGACAGACAGCCTGTGCGGGAGGTCTGAGGCAGTGGACAGACCAACTTTGGGCAAGTTGGGAGTGATGTCTCCGGCTCCGCGGGTGGTGACGACCTACTCCGGAGTGGTTGACGATGGCCTAGAGGGCGACAGCCACCTAATGGCCAGGGTAGAAAGAACTGCCTTTGGCCTGGACAGTACTAGCTGCTGCCACAACATGTCCTCAGAGCACCAACGCAACTTGTGTCAGAGCCTCCCCTCATCTGAGTAGGAAGAGGATGAATGGCAGTGCCGCCACTTCTTAGAATGTCACTTATGCGACTTCCTCGGCCTTTCTGTCGAGGATGTCCCAGAACTGGATGTCAACCATCAGGGGGATCGATGGGGGCATTCAGGAGAAGGGGAGAACCCCGGCCCCTCCAGGTCAGGGATTACCCTGCCTGGGGCTTCCCAGCTGGTGGGTTCACTTCAACGGAGAGGTCCGAGAGGACTGGAGTCCTAAACAAAGAGTTGTCAGCCTCCTCGGTCAACAATGGGTCGATGGGGTTGAGAATGATCTCGATGGGATCATTGTCCTGTGTCTGGGCCAGCTGACCTGGCGGGGGTACTGTGAGGTCGGCGGCCAAGGCCGCAACATCAACCGAGGTTGAAGCAGGAGACTCCTGAGACTGAGATTGCTCTGTATCCAAGAGCGAAGTCAACAAGACATAGGTTCTTTCAGTTCCTTTTTACAGAATCTGGAGATATGAGAGCCAGGGCCTTCTCTGTGAGTGGAAGGGATTGAACTAGCTCCTTGAAGGAACCTGAGAAAGAGGAGCCCAGTTTAAGTGGAACGAAAAACTAAGGGTGAAGATGAGAGTTCAGCAGCGCTGGCTACCTCTTCTTCGAAGGCCTTCATTTGTTCTAACTGTTTCACGGACCCTGCGGCCGTGGAGATCGCACAGCAGGCATCCTTTGATTTGACCGGTGGGTGCTGTTTTTCCGGACGTCCGAGCTGGAGACACGTGAAGTGGTCATCCAAAAACATTCGGATGAAAAGAGCGACATAAGTCACAGGCTTTGAGACATTTTCTGCCTGAAGGGACATCGGCGGAACCCGGGCGAGGACTTGTCCTCCATTGCAGTCATGAGTCTAAATTCGTTTGGATAGATTTGGAGAATCTTAATCAGTAAAATTGAGTTTTGGAGCGCCAAGGCCTGCTAAATGCGGGGGTGAGAAGGAAGGAACCTGTATCTTCCAGTGGAAAGGAAGATCTGGCATCATGGGGCGGAGGGAGAAGTCAGCCTGAAGACCTTCAAGCAAGAATTAAAGGAAAAAGAGACATGCCAATCAGTGTGGATAAACAACACATCCACAATCCTAGAACTAGGTGTTCTTGGAGCTTAGCAAGGATGGGGAGGAGAGAGATAGGGCAAAAGTTTTCAGGAGAAGTAAGGTCGCCGCTCTTAGGAAGACGGAGGACCACGGCATGTTTCCTGGGCGAAGGGACAGATGAAGACGAGAAAGAGAGGTTTAGGATTATTGAGAGAGGATAGGCTATAGCCGGAGCTGAGAGGGAAAGCAGCTTGGGGTCCAGATCATCAGGTGAGGAGCCTTTGGAAGGGTTAAGGGGGAGATTGATGAGAAGGAGAAGGGGGTAGTGGCAGGAGGGTGGGTGCCTATGGAGGAGAAGCGAGGGGGTCTTTAGGAGGGCCGGGCGCATGAGGAATAATAGGAGTTGAATTCTCGGCTACTAGGCAGGGTCAGATACAAGAGAGTTGTTTATGTTAGTAATGGGGGAGAAGAGGGCATGTACCGCTTTTCAGAATTTGGAAGGGGAGCTGAGATTAGTGAGGAACTCTGATCTGAAGTACTTGGATTTGGCTAGTCTGGTTGCTTTGGTACAAGAATTTCTTAGCATGCGGTACTTAGCACAGTCAGTAAGAAGTTTGGAAGTCTTTTGTTTCCTCCAGGCTTTGTTACGTGCCCGGAGACAGGCCAGCAGTTCTGGGGTGATCCAGGGTAGATGGTTGCTGAGAACTCTAGTTCGTTTGAAAGGGGTGAATGTGTTCCAGATTGTGAGGAATTTGTCTTTAAAATAGGTGAGGACATGATCGACAGTGGGGACAGTGGTGAGAGGGTCCCAATCGGAGAGGGCAAGATCTTGTAGCAGGTAATCGAGGTCTAGGGAGTTGAAGGAGCGAAGTTGCAGGAGTTTATGGGGGTGGGGGGGTTTGGCCTGTGGACTTTTCTAACCAGGAAGATAGGGTGATGATCGTTGAGGGCATCTGGAAAGAGACCTGATTTAATGACTCTGTGTGGGTGGGAGGTGAGTGCCCAGTCTATCAGGGAATGGTTTTGTGTTTTATGATTCAGACGAGAGGGTTCCTGGATGAGTTGGGCAAGATTTTGGGCTGTTATGTCATTGCGAGTCTTAGACGGAGAGGGAGACAACCAGTTTATATTAAAGTCTCCCAGTAAATATAGCTCCCCTTTGTGAGAGAGGGAAGTTATGGAGGTAATAAGTTCTGATGCTACAGAGGACTGGAAACTGGGGACTCAACAGATCCCTGCTATGAAGATCAGGATGGAGACGGCAGGGCGATTCTAATGGCAAGGGCTTCATAAGCAGCAGGGAGAGAGGCAGAGAAAATGGTAGATTATTTAAGTGAGGACAGGATAAACATAGCAACACCACCACCACCTCTGCTGGCCATGTCTTGCCCAGAGTTAGAGTAACCGGGGATGGAGATGGAGTGGTCAGGGATCTTGTTGTTGAGCCAAGTTTCTGTTAAGATTAGGATGTCAGGGCTAATCGAAGCAACCAATGTCTGCAAATGGTCAATCTTTGATATTAGGCTGCAGATGTTCAGGTGTATGATTTTTCAGGCCATTTGGGAGGGCTGTAGGGGCTTGAGAATTAGGCATATTTGAGGTGGAGGTGCTGTAGGAGGAGTTAGGGGCATATGGGCCAGGGTTAGGATGGATGTTACCTCAAGCAGCAAGGAGGAATAGGGCAATAATGAGGAAGTGGAGTTTAGGGCATTTGTGGCGGGTTGAGGATTTGACAGATGATTTGGGGGAGAGGGGGCTAGGTGTGTATTTGATTAGGATGCAGAGGGAAGCAAAGTGGCTACACACTGAGAGAATAGTAGCCAGGGGGAGGTAAGTGAAATGGGACCAGAGTTCAAAAGGGAGTGCTGGAGTAAAGACTGGAGAGTGGGGAATAGCGTATCCAGATTTTCAGACTGGGTAACTAGAGTTACAGGAGCAGATAAGGTGAGGAATAGAATCAGAAGGGGTAGAGTAAAGAAGAAGTGAGGTCTTTTTTTGGGAAGTAGTTGTGTGGGGTCATAGTCTAAGAAAGCTGTAATAAATATTAAGAAGAAAATTAGATGAACAAAAATGACAGGAAGGGACATTAGGCAATAGGGAATAGACAGTGAGAACTAAAGTAGAAGGAGCCCTCTAGTGACCTGGTTATGTAATGTGCGAGTTAGTTGTAGAAAAACAGGGTAATTGAGGGGAGGACAAAAATTATCACTAAAGAGTATACAGACTGTGAGGAGGTTGGTGGCCAATAGGGGAAAGAGAAGGTATGAACAGGGCAGAGCTAGTGTGTATGTGCAGATGTGATTCCCCTTCACAAAAGTGGGAGCAAGACAGAGGCAGAAAACTACAGACCTGTCAGTTTGACCTTGGTGGTAGGGAAAATGACGGAATCACTTCTGAAGGAAAGAACTGTTGAATACCTAGAGGCCAGTCGGGCACAGGACCCAAGGCAACATGGATTCACAGCGGGAAGGTCATGTCAGACAAATCTAATTGATTTCTCTGAGTGGGTGACCAAAGCAGTAGACCAGGGAGGGGCTGTGGACATGGCCTACCTAGACTTTAGCAAGGCATTTGACACAGTCCCGCACAAAAGATTAATAAACAAATTAGCCAGCCTGGGAGTGTGTCCCAGGGTGGTAGCCTAGGTAAAACACTGGTTGGACAACAGGACACAGCGGGTAATAGTAAATGGAGTCCACAGTAAAGAAAGTAGAGTTACTAGTGGGGTACCGCATGGTTCAGTACTGGGGACGGTCCTTTTTAATGTCTTTATAAGTGACATTGCAGAGGGACTGGAAGGAAAAGTATCTCTCTTTGCTGATGACACAAAGATCTGCAACAGGGTTGATACACAAAGTGGGATGGAAAGGATGAAAAGGGACTTGGCAAGGTTGAAGGAATGGTCAAATGTATGGCAGCTTAGATTCAATGCAATGAAGTGCAAAGTAATGCACCTGGGAAACAAAAACCCAGGGGAAGAGTACACAATGGGGGTGAGATACTGACAACAACAAAAATAGAAAGGGACCTGGGGGTAGTCATATCAGACGACCCTAAAGGTGGGCCAGCAATGGAGAAGGCAGTAAGGAGGGCTGGGAGGATACTGGGATGCATAGGAGAGGCATCATCAGTAGAAAATTAAAATACGTCATCTACCGTAATTCTTGATCTTCTCTGTATCTTCACCACCCTCATTACTGCTTGGGTAGTGTACGCCATGACCTCGCCACGGGAGATTTTTTTTTGAGTCGGCACCAACAGCGCCACCCACGAGCCGGCGCACCGCGCGGTGTGCGATGGGCGGCCATTAGGTGTCGCAGACTCCTCCTCCATCTCAGTTCTGGTAGCCGGAGACGTGAAATAAAGGGTAAAGGAAAAAAAAAAAGGAGAGCGAGGCAAGAGAGCCGAGTGACATAAAAAGGAAAGGATATAAACTGAAGAAGGAATAAGCCGGTAGAGGACAGATAGAAGAGGGAGAATACCTACCCTAAGGGACCGCAGGGCCTCCCTTCTGGGGTGGCTCTAAGGGAGGAACAGATGACGAGAAAAGGAAGAAGAAGAAAGAGAAGAAAAAGAAGGGATGCTGAGAGGGGAGAAGACTGCCCAGAGATATATTGGTTGAGAGGGTAATAAGCTCGGAACCAAAAGCAAGGGAGCAAGAATCCCTCCTAACAGGACTGAGAAAAGGTTCAACTAAACCGCTTATACAGACTGGACACAAGGGCAGATTCTCTATCCTCACATCATCCCAACCCCCTACACTATAGCTTAGAGCTCACAAACTGCCCAGACAGAAATCTGTTCCGAAGGAGAGTGCCCAACTATGAGGGGGTTAGCCTTAGCACTTTGTTAAGTGCTAACACCGAAGTGCGTGAGTATGGGTTAGGCCCTACAAAAGGCAGCTTTGTATGAAGGATAGAGTGGGAACTCGGTCGGACTCCCTGAAGGCAAGGCAAAGACAGCAGTTCAAGGTTAAGAAGTGCAGAAGCCCAAACCAGAAGAAGCTGACAATTAAATAATGCCTGCCAGGGGGAACCTTAATTTTGAGGCTGAGCCAAGAGGGACGGTCTGTTCAGCTGTGAACTGAACAACGTGGCTAAGGAGCCCAGAGGTCACCCTTAGGGGCAATCAGAAAGAGTTCCCTCAGGATAGGAGAAAAAGTCCTACTCGTTCCCCTTTACATTGAGGAAAAAAGATCCATCCAAGAAGAATGGAAACCAGGATATTTTTTTTTTTGGCATAAAGGCCAAAGGAAAGGAGAGGAACGAGGAGGGAGAGGGAGACGCCGCAGTAGGAGGCCACTGAGGGGAAGGTGGGTGGGTATCAGTAATGAATGGTGAAGCAACAAGAGAAGATCAAGAATTACGGTAGGTACGTAATTTTCGGATCTTCCCTTGTCAATCTTCACCATTCATTACTGCTTGGGTGAGTACCAAGCTCCCCCCCCCGGAGAAACCCTGAGGGAGCAAGACCCCCAGCCTCCTGTTGGTGGGAAACAGGCGCAGAAGACTCTGGGCTAATCAAGTGAGAAGCCTATGGTGGAGGAGAGTTAGGAGGTGTCCCCCGAGGACGGGGAGACGGAGGAAGCCCCTAAAGAAGTCTCCTAGCTCTGGAGGAAAAGAGACGGGTCCCCTTGAAAGCAGAGCAAATCATCCTATGCTGGGCCAGGGGTGACAACCTTGACAGATGAAGCCAAGCTGTCCATCTAATACAGATCGCTTTCCCTGCAAGCCTGGAAGCCACCTCATTGGCATCATAAGATGCCCTTGCTTGGTGTCTTGCCAGCTCCAGCTCTATAGCAGAGAGGGCAATAGCTTGTCTGGTTTGCTCCATATCAGGCATTGATGCTATGATTTGGGAAAGCATCGACCACAAATGCCAACTGTAGGCAGCATGGTGAGCCTGATGTGATGCGATGCATAACATCGCATGAGAGGAAGAGAACACTCTTCGCCCCCACCGGTCAAATTGTAGGGAATCTGAGTCCGGTGGATGGTCGTGCGCTAGGCCGCGGCACCTGGAAGGAGTTTCTAGGTATGCCAATCCTGAAGGTGGGTTGGGGAGAGTACCTAGAGATTCCGATGGTGCACAATACCTTCTTCCGCAGTCTGCCGGGGCTGGAGAAAGGACGGCTGGCGACTGCCAGGAACGGATACATGCCTCCTGGACGGGAACAGGCCAGGATAGTACAACCAAATGCTGGGCACTGAATTCACCAAGGAATTCACGCATCTCCCGTTCGGTACTGTCTCGCCTAACAAAGGAGGTATGAAGATCCCTCACCATCCTCAAAAGAAATCGCTGATATTCAGTGAAATCAGCATCGGAGGAGAGATGAGCAGTGGGTTCCTCTCCCTCCAAGGAGGGAGATGAGGATGATGGAGAGCTCGAATGTCTAGAGGACTCCTACGGTGGTGGGGAAAGGTGAAACACCTGCTCATGCATGTAACTAACATATGAAGGGAAGGCCGCTGCAGAGTCTCTGAACGTCTCCCAGGATAACGGGCCCGTAGGACCAACATGGCCTGGGAGAGAGGGCGGTGGCTGCAGAGGAATGGGAGAGAGGCACCTACGGCGAGGCAACTGTCCTCTGCTAAGGCTCTGAAATCCGGGGAACGGGGCCTGAGCTGACAGGATCCCGGACAACAAACCAGGTCGCAGAATGGAACCCTAGGGATGTGAAGCCTGGAAGAGCCTAGTAAGGGATCCTCCCCTGTGATGAACCTGGGGCTGCATTGGTCCAGAAGGGCAGCCCACAGCAACGCCACCAGAGGGGTCCCTGGGGCTCGAGAGGGAAAGATGAGGCCTGGCGCTATGGCTCCTATCCGCCCCCCGAGGGGTGGCAGATGAAGACTGAGGTGCCTGAACCCCGTCTCTCGACCCCCCGGACTCCGAGAATGCCCTCCTCCTCGACCCCAGTGACCCCCCTCACCCGAGAGGGTGCAGCAGCACCAGGATCGGTGGCTTACCACAACCCCTCCAGGAGGCAGAGCCCCTCCCTTCCTCGGCCTCCATGATATCCCCCTCCAGGGACCCCAGACCACCCCTAGCCTGGGAGGCCTCAGGGGAGGACAGCAGAGGAGAAAGAGGAATAGCCGCGCTGGGCCACCTAGCACCTCGTCCCACCAGAGACCCCGACTCCGAAGAGCCAGGGTGCCAGGACAGGTCCACATCTGAATCATCCTTCTCCGAGGAGGAAGAGACCAGCTGGACCACAATACTGGCCACCCCGGGGGTTTCCAGTGAAACGGCACCATGAACGGCGGCACCGGATGACCCCGGAACCCCTGCAATGCCGAGACCTGGCCCTGACTCCACAATGGCACTGGCCAGACCCACGGCGCTGCCCTTGGCACCAGGAACTGACTCGGCACTGCTAGAACAACCGACCAGGCCCACAGCGACGCGGGTGGTGCCGAGAGCCAACACGGCACTGCAAACGGCGCCATCTTGATCACTGGCACCGCGAGTGGCGCCGGGATCCGAAATGGTGCCGGAAGGCAGCGTCGAGGGTCCACCGATGCCGGGCCCAGCAGACTTGGGCCTCAACACTGGGGGAGCCTGCACTTCCAAGGAGGTGACTGCCGAGGCGGTGGCTCCACTGTGGCCACGGGAGGGACCTCGGTGTTCCTCCGACAACGCAAAAGAGGCCTCCTCTTCCGCAAGAGAACATGAGGAGGCCTCCTCCTTTCCAGACCGTATAGGCTTGAGAGGGGACCTGGAGGAAGGGTCTAGAGACCTTACCTGGGAATCCCTGGAGCGGCGCCATCCCTGGAAAGTCGGCAGAGCCCGATCTTGAACGCGTGGACTTCCAGGATGCGACGGTCCATCGAGAAACAGGCATCGCATGCATAGGGGCACGGCCCGCCTTCGACTTGCGTTTTGCCCCCGAACCTGACATGATGCAAAACAATTATGGCAAAAACAAAGCACAGCTCTTGGCGTCGTTGAATAAAGAGCAGAAAAAGAATGGTTTTACCGGTGACGACATCGAGAAAAAGCAGGAAGGAGGAGGAGTCTGGAACGGTGTCGATAAATGACAACTAGGCCTAGTACTGAAAATCCTAACCGCGCAGCAGGTACAGCCCTGATGGCAGGAAAACAGAACTGAGATGGAGGAGGAGTCTCGGCACCTAACGCCACCCCTTGCATGACTCAGCATCGCCGCCTCGTGGGCGGCGCCTGGAGCATTCCAAAAATCAATAACAAATCTCCCAGAAGGCAGCGCGCCTCCCGCACTACCCAAGCAGTAATGAATGGTGAAGATTGACAAGGGAAGATCAGGAAGTTGTTGGCCCTCTGTACAGACAGTTGGTAAGACCACATCTGGAGTACTGTGTACAGTTCTGGAGACTCCGTCTCATTAGACACACAGACAGGGTGGAGGCTGTCCAGAAGAGGGCAACCAAAATGATGCAGGGTCTGCATCAGAAGACATATGAAGAAAGACTAAAGGAACTAAAGATGTATAGCCTCAAGGAAAGGAGGGAGAAGAGGGACATGATAGACACTTACAAATACCTCAAGGGAATCAACAAAGTCCAAGGTGTGCAAAAACAAGGGGGCACAATTTGAAGATAGAGAGGGGACAGCTCAGAGGTAATGTGAGGAAGTATTTCTTCACAGAGAGGGTTGTGGATACATGGAACAGCCTTCCTGAGGAGGTCGTAGAGTCAAAAACAGTGGGGGAATTCAAGAATGCATTGGACAGACATAAGGCAATTCTAGTGGGGGTAGGAGGAAGTAGACTGTTGGTTAACTGGAATCTGCAGCTTATCCGATAGCTAAGGAAATGGGCAGACTAGGTGGGCCAAGCGGTCCTGATCTGCAGTCAAACTCTATGTTTCTATGTACTTCATAGAGGTCCAGGCTGGGGTGGGTACGTGGGCCGAAAACACACCTTGCTATGCACTATGCAGAACATTAATTAGCAGCCGGTAAACTTAGAAATTTGTTAAAATAAAGCTGCACATAATTAAATCAGGTAGAGGCAAGTTCCACAAATTAGAAGTTTTTTAAACTGCCTGGGATTAAGATTTAAACTGCAGAGGCTCCTGCAGTAACTCCAATAAAGTGGAAAGCTGCCGAAACAGTGTTTGAAATGGCGCCAAGTTCAAATTCCAGCCAAATGCAACAGGACGTATGCTCTGTCTGTGGCTTTGTTCCACACCTTGTAGTCCAGATAGGAGGGCTCCAACCTTCTCCATGGGCAGAATGCCCTAAAGGAAATGGGACAGCTTGCAGTCCAGATGGGAGAGCTCCAAGCTTCTCTGTAGGCAGAATGCCCTAAAGGAAATGGGAGAGCTTGTAGTCCAGACGGGAGGGCTCCAAGCTTTTCTGTGGGTAGAATGCCCTAAAGGAAATGGGAGAGCTTGTAGTCCAGAAGGGAGGGCTCCAAGCTACTCTGTGGGCAGAATGCCCTAAAGGAAATGGGAGAGCTTGTACTCCAGAGGGCTCCAAGCTTTTCCGGGGGCAGAATTTTCTGTGAGATTCTCCGATGGAAATGTGAAAGTAGGCATCTTTCAGATCCACTGATGCCAGCCAGTCTCCTTGCTGAAGAGTGGTAAGAATCCTTGCCAAAGTTACCATTCTAAACTTTGACTTCGCCAAGTGCTTGTTCAGAGCCCTTAGGTCTAAAATGGGTCGCCAGTCCCCATTTTTCTTTAAGGTTAGGAAGTATCTTAAATAGAACCCTTTTGCCCTTTGGGAGAGAGGCACTGATTCCACTGCTTTTGCTATAAGCAGGTTGGACACTTGTTTTTCTAGGAGTGCCCTTTCTGTGTGGTATGCTGGTCTGAAAAATGTTTGACCTTAGCTTGGGGAACGATTTGAAGCTGAGGGCTAGGCCCTGATTCACCAATTCCAGGACCCACTTGTCTGTGGTAACGGTCTTCCATGTCCAGAGGTAGTGAGTCAGCCTGCCCCCTACTTGTAGTGGGAAGGCGACCCTGGACAACATATCAGGGAGTCAGTTTTGCTTGGGCTGAGGCCTGTGGGGTCTGATCCCCCACACCTTGAGCCCCTTCTGTCCCTTCCCCTAAATTATGCTCTCTGTTGTTGATAGACAGGGGTGGCTTGGGCCTGGAAAAAAGGTCTGCCGTAGCCTGACCTACCTCTACCTCCCCTTCCTTGTGGTCTGTAAGAGGTTGAAGCCCTCTCCTTAGCAGAATTGCTCTTGTAGGTGGCTTCATATTCATCCACCTTCTTCATATAAGCCTCTATTTTGTCCCCAAACAGAGAATTATTTTCACAGGGGAAGTTCATGGCCTTGGTCTGGGTAACCTGAGTGAGGTTTGTTGTTCTGAGCCAGGCAAACCTCCTCAGTGCCACAGTCAAAGCCATCCACCTAGCTGCAGTGTCACTGGCATCCACGGTCATGTGGAACTGGTACTTTATGGCCTCCAGGCTACATCTGGCCGTTTCCGCCAGGTCAGCAGCCAGACCATATGGTGCCTTATCCACCATTGCCATTATAGAATTCCAGAGTTTTTTCTGGTATTGGGCAGCATAGCCATATAATTAACCTGTCTGATGGCCAGAGAGGCAACTAGGTAGCCTTTATTGGCCACACTGTCCATCTTCCTGGAATCCTTTTCAGGTGGGTGGGATGCCAGTGGTACTCTGGCCCTATCACAAGCTGGTGCTTGCACCACACCCTCATGATCTGTCAAGCTGATATTTTTTATCAGCCTTTTTATCAACTGGGGGCACTGAATTTGGTATCTCCAACACCTTCATGACACGTTTCTTTAGCGATTTACTGATGGGGAGCAACAGCCTCTTAGTAGGTGCCAGCCACATCATGTCCAGGAACTCTGCCTCCTCCTCATCCTCTACCATCTCATTTGTGGTAAGGTCAAGGGCTTTCACTATTTGCTTGACAAAAGTGAATGTGAGGAATAAACCTCAGGTAATCTGGGAGGCGATTCAAATTCCTGATCCAGGGAAACCTCCGGTTCGACAGGGTCATCCTCATCCTTTTCCTCATCGTATTTCTCATAGGAAGGCTCATGAAGTACCGGAAACTGAGCTCTGAACCGTTGGAGGAAACGTGGTCAGAACTGTCAGAGGATCCAATGGAACCGCTGGTACTGGTTGTGCTGGAACCGGTACCAGATCTTGCAAGGCTTGGAGGACTTGCAAAGCTTGAGCCACTGATTCAGCCGAAGGCATGGCAGGCTTTGGCACCGGGAGCTCCTTCGGTTTTTCACCAGGAGGTTTGGTGTGCTTTTTCTTTTGTTTCTTTTTAGCTGGAACCGGTTCATCAGCCGGTTGCACAGTTCTTTTTGGCTTTGACAGCTCGCCTTTATCAGAGGTGTTTGGGTTCCATATCCTTCTATCTTTCTTATTTGAAGGAGTAGGTTGATCCGCTGCTGGATCACTCGGAACTGAAGTCATAGCCATTATCTTTTTAAATCTCTCTGGATGCTTTTCCACGGTTTTAGCCAGGAAGGTCTTACAAATTTCACAATCGGCTTTAAAAGGTGAGTAACCCAGTGACAATGGACTTACCAGGTCCGATTCACCACTGTTTAAAGCACAATGCCAAACTGCTAATATTTGTACAATGTTACCATTGCTGATATACCTATTTATTCCACTCGGACTGCTATGCTTCTGTCCTGTCACTATAACTGAGTTGTTGTGTTTCCTGTGAACTGAACTAACGCTGTATTTGTCTCTTTGTTATGTAATTTCCCGGGTTGCCCCTGAAAAAGGGACCTCCTGGGCTCAGTGGGCTTACCCGATCACCAAAATTTAATAAATAAATAAATAAGGATCCCAAACAAAATAGGCACAAATCGTGCTTGCCCGCTTTCACGAAAACTTCCCCACACTCAACACAATTTTTAAAACTGGTAGGCTCTTTTTTCTTCTAAGGCTCATTGAATATAACCACAAGTTCAATTTGTGAGAACAAAATAAAGAACTTGACTCAGTTCCCAACTGGAGTGTAATCAAATAAAAGAAGGCAAAGTGGTTTCACAGAGTACAGTGGTTGGTTCCTAAACAGGGAAGAAACTACTAATCTGGTACAAAAATGAACCCAAACCTTCTACCACAACAAGGAAGGGTCCAGGTAAAGTTCTATTATAGAAATAAAAGAAATAAGTACAGATAGCCGGTTCCTTTACGGTTTTACAAACCGTTGTGGAACCGCAAACAGGTAAAAAAATCACTAGAAAATCCCTAAAACTAGCGCTTACTATAAAACTAAAGGCAGCAGAATTATAAAGAAATAAAAATGGTATACTTATTTTCCATGAAAATGAAATCTCAGTCATGCTGAGGAGCAGTCTCAGGTGTCTTACTAGGCAGGCGGAGAAAGAAATCTGAGCATTATGGAACGCAGCAGTCGGTAAAGGCAGCAGTTTGAATGGTGGCACGAGCCAATAGATGTTAACATCATCTGCATAAGTTCCATTTCTCTCAGAAATAGTTCAACACAGGAGGCCGACTGCTATAGTTAATCATATTGAAGAATTCCTGGGTTTAGAATGATAATGAACTGTAGTTTATAAGAAGGAAAGATCCTTTCTCCTGTGCTAATGGATCGATGGAGAAATATGCCCTTGTTGGATCAAATATAGAAACACTGGGGTTACCCCATCCTTTACCCTTTCTCACCCTTCCTTTTTCTGTCTTCTTGTTTAATTCATGTCCTTTAGTCAATCACAGTTACTGCAGGGGTAATTTTTTAGCGATGAGGATATTTACATCAAATTTAAGATTTCATAGGTTTACATAGGTGATTACACGCTGTGGAACTTTCATCCATAATGCATGCCAGTTGATTAAAATAATGTATTTCTGTCAGATAGGGCAACATCAAGGTTTCTTTTAAACTGATACTTTCTACCACTGGTGCAGGCAATAGGTTCCAAGTAGCGATGACCCTAATTGTGAACCAGTTTTTCCTGAGATTTGAATTCCATTTTGGTAGTTCTAGTTGGAGTTTATATCTTCCATTACTAGTCCAGCCTGATCGAAGGTTTATTCTTAGATCTGCCCTCAGTGCTGTATCTTTGATAATTTTATACATCACACATAAATGCCCTCAATCTTCTATAGTTTAGCGAGTAGAGAGTTAAGGATTCTAATCTTTTGTTATAAGCCAGATGTTTTACCTCTGCCACAGATTTGGTGGCCCTACATTGCATTCCCTCTATTCTAATCACATCCTCCCTTTTCTGGGGGGCCCACACCTGGATTCCATACTCCAGGTATAGTCTAACCAGGGAACCATACAGTGGCATCAACACCTCCTTTTTTTCCACTTGATATATGTCTCAATGTACAATTCAAGGTCTGGTTTGCTTTTTTAACTTGTTCTTTGCAATGCTCACTAAACTGCAAAGTTGAAGTGAATTTTACTCCTAGATCTCTCTCAGCATTTGTGTCTATCAGGATCTTCGTCCCCATTGCATACTGATATTTTTTATTATGGGGACCCAGGTGCATGACCTTACACGTGGAGATGTTAAGTTCCAGTTTGCTATGTGTAGTCCATGAGTATGTGTCATCTATAGCCTGTTGTAATGCTGAAACTTCATTATCATTGGTTACTAAAGCACCTAGTCTGCAGTCATCAGCAAACTTAGATATACATATATTAGGGTATTCTATTGTCAAGGTTGAAATGTAAATATTGAAGAGACAAGGTCCCAGGACCGATCCCTGTGGCACCCTGCTTGTCACAGCTGCCCAATCAGACTCCACCCCTCTAACCACAACTCTCTGCCTTCTCCCCGTCAACCAATCAGATATCCAGCTTAGCATATTGGAATTTACTCCTGTCTTTGTTAATAATTCTATTAGTTCCATATGAAGCAGTTTATCGAATGCCTTAGCAAAGTCCATGTAAATTACATCGACTGCATTGTGTGTATCTAACTCATAGTTGACTCTTTCATAAAAGGTCAGTAAGTTTGTCTGACAAGATCTAGCCTTAGTAAATCCATGTTGCACATGATCATTTAACTTATTTTCTTCAAGATATTCCATAACAACATTTTTCAAAATTCCCTCCATGGTTTTACCTGTAAGTGATGTAAGGCTAATCGGTCTAAAACTAGCTGGTTCCGTCTTAGGTCCCTTTTTCTGAATAGGGACCACCATAGCTGTTTTCCAATCTTGAGGAACTTTACCAGAGTCCAAGGATGTTTGAAATAAATAGGTAAGTGGGGTGTAAGGGGGTCAGCTAACTCATAGAGTATCCTTGGATGTAAATTGTCTGGGCCTGGAGATTTATTAATATCCAGTTTTTTGTTAGTCTTGATTGCACCTCCTCTGGTTTTATAATGATACTCCCTGATATAGGGTCCCATCTATATTTTGAGAGGGAGTTGTTACTAGAATTAAAGACTGAACAGAACTAATTATTCTGAATATTAACAGCTTCACTTTCGGTAGCTTGGCCTCCTGAGGAATTTTTAAAGGGGCCTAGTGTTAAAGTGTTGTTTTTCATTTTGTTGATATATGGAAAAAAATATTTTTTGTTGTCCTTAACCTTAGTTGCCAAATTAATTTCTTGTTGGGCTTTGGCCTTTTATATGGTTGTTTTGACTAGTTTGGTGGAATTCATGTATTTCTGATAGTTATGTGTTTTGTCTTTTTTATATTTTAGATATAGTTTATTTTTTCTATTTATTGTTTAATTTTTTATTAAACTAATATGGTGATATTCTTTTGCTATTGTTGCAATTGTGAATTATAGGGACACGTTTGTTCAGTAGTACTTTAAGTTTGTGAAGAAGTACAGTCCACATGTAGTCTATATTATTGCCTTTTAAATCAGTTAGCCAGTCCCATTGTGCTAAATCGTTCCTTAATTGTTCAAAATTTGCTTCTGATAGATTTAGTTTTGTAGCCCGTTCATAGGTTCTTGGTACATCTGCCCCTGTTAAGTTAAATAGGACTAATGAATGATCACTGTTTCCCAACGGAGGAAGAACCTCTACCCCATTTACAGAATCACCGATGTTGGATAACACTAAATCAAGAATATTATTGCCCCTGGTATTAACCTGTACTGACTGTTCCACTCCAATCTGACTGAATACGTCCAGGTACTTCTCCTCAAGATGGTTACCCCCTTTTAATGTTCCCCAATCGATATTAGGTAGATTGAAATCTCCAAGAAGCAATATTTTATCTGCAGGGTTTAAATTCCCAAGTAGCTTAAGAATGGAGGTATCAGTATCATTTGTGGTAGAGGGAGGTCTATAGATAAGGCCCATTATAATTTTTGGACCAATTGGTGGTAATAGTTTGATCCATATTAATTCTACTTCAGAATCATCTTCAGGTATTTGAACACTAGTTATGGCATCATGAATGTATAATGCTATACCCCCCCTTCCTATGAGTTCTTGATTTTTGATATAGACTATATTCTGGGACAGTTTTCTCCCAAGTATCATTGTTAACCCACCAAGTTTCAGTGACACAAGCTATAGCAATTTGGTGAGTTTCCAAGAAGTTTTTAAATCCTCCAAAATTTTTTAATAAGGCTCCTAGCATTAATAAGTGTAACTTTCCACTCGAGCCTTAAATCTTGCTCACTATTTGTTAGAGGTGGGGTTTTTAATATGAACAGCCCCCACTGTGCCAGTTTAAATGAAAATCAATTACTTTGTTTAGTTTTCTGCCCAAAATCCTAGAACCAGCTATATTAAGATGGAGTCCATCAGGTTTGAAAAGGTTTTTACTATTAAATGTACTAGAATTATCCATGAACCCTATATTATTATTTATGCAATACTTTCTCAGCCATTTATTGACTGCATTAATTGCTGTGTTTTTATATTCAAGGTAACCGTGTGTTGGTAAAATTCCTGATATGATTAATCCCCCCCTTTTTCTTTTATTCTGTGCATAATGGCATCCACATTTGATTGAAAGTCATTCAGATTAGTTCCATTTCTATCATTAGTGCATATGTGTAGGACAGCTAAAGGTTTAATGGTGTTTTCCATTAATCCATCTAATAGGTATTTAACATCTCCTACCCTTGCACTGGGTAAAGTGCTAACAGTGGCATTAGCTTTCCTACCAGCGCATACACCTGTGTCCACTCCCCTAATTATAGAGTCCCCTATAACCAGTATGTCTCTAATTGGGGTTATTATTAGTATATTAAGATCTGCTGTAGGTTTTGGTGTAACCTTTTTACTGCTGGGGTTAGATGGGTGGTAATCTCTGTAGTCAGTGTGATTTGCTAAACACTCAAATTTATTCTGGAGCAGGACAGGTGTTTTATCACTTAAGGTGATACAGCTGGTGTTTGTGAAACATTTTGGTTGTTCCCAGGGTACTTTGTCTATGACTTTCAGCTGCTCATTTTCTCCCTGGGTCACTGGTACGAGTTCATGTTCTTGTCTTGACAATTCACTATTAGTATTGGCCAGAGGTGGAGATTCGGCGATAGTTATGTCCTGAACTGCCTCATCCATAAAATTTTCTAAAAATGGCAATTTCTCTTTGTGTGTCTAGCCTTTGTGTTAATACCTCTATCTCAGATTTCAAGGCATCAATCAGTATGCAATTACCACAGACAAACCCTTTACATGATGGTTCCTCAGTGAACATTTTACATTTTATGCATATTTTTTTTAGGTTTAGTTCCTCTCTTCCCTTTTGGCTGAGACATTATATTAATTTGGTAACACAGTAAAAGGCAAGGGATAAGACTTACTGTTAACACAGAGTTATCCTATTTTATGTTCACTCTGGTATCCCGCATATCCAGCGGACACAGCTGATCTCTGCGCGTGTCTCCACACGTGGCCATGCGCGCACCCTGCTCGCACTCACCCTGCTTGTAGCAGGTCCGCCTTTTAACAGCTGGGGACCGGAAGTAAGTCCCAAGGGGTTTCTGAACCCTCTTAAAGAAGATTAACCCTGGCACTGTCAGCACATAAACACGCACACACAGTAATTTAAAAATAGAAATAGCAGCCTCATAGTCTATTTAACATGTTGTGGCTACACTGCTCTCCTCCTGGTCGAAGTGACCAGGGCTCAGAATATCTCTGTATTTAAATGTTTAAACACAAAATGACAGATCCTTTAGTTATAATGCACACAGACTGTCTTGACTGGACAGCGTATCCCCTTGCCAGTGCTCAAGTTCTAAGCTCCTGCTCGTAGCAGGTCCGTCTTTTAACAGCTGGGGACCAGAAGTAAGTCCCAAGGGGTTTCTGAACCCTCATAAAGAAGATTAACCCTTCAGAAGGAATTAAGGTCCAAGCTATCCGTGCGTCATCCACTCATGCGTGGGAAAGGCACTGTCAGCACATAAACATGCACACACAGTAATTTAAAAATAGAAATAGCAGCCTCGTAGTCCACTTAACATGTTGTGGCGACACTGCTCTCCTCCTGGTCGAAGTGACCAGGGCTCAGAATATCTCTGTATTTAAATGTTTAAAAACAAAATGACAGATTCTTTAGTTATAATCAAGGCCACTGTTTTTCGGTTTTTACTAGAAAACCTGGTAAAATTCCGGAATTAGGGCTGGCTGGACACCGGTAAAAACAAAGATTTCATGGAATCTGCCATTTTATACTAGATCAGTAATTCTACAAAACTTGTATTATTTTTTATAATTGCTTCGTGAACTATTTTCAATTTGCTTTATTTAATGCTCTGTATATTAAGCCTTCTTTTATTCTGATTATTTATACACATACTAAAAGAATGACAGCAGAATCCCGGTAAAATCCGGAAATTAGAATAACAATCACCAGTGAAATTCCAGAATCTGAAGTATTGAAAATGGAATTTCAATGTTTTAATCACCGTAAATCAGTGGCCTTGGTTATAATGCACACAGTCTGTCTCGACTGGACAGCGTATCCCCTTGCCAGTGCTTGAGTTTGCAATTTGCTTTTATTTTTGTATTTGTTACATTTCTTAATAAAAAAATCCTCTACTCTTTTTCTTTAAGTGCCATAGGATCTTTAACTTCCATAAGATCTCACTACTTGTAGGTACTAAGGCTCCTATGAAGGGGAAAGGGGCAATGAATCTATTTGCCTGTGGACAGCCAGGACCTCTCTGACAAAACCTTAACAGAAAATCATTAAGGTCAGGAACACATAACATGTTTATTTTTAAAACAACTAACACCTGCAGTCTAAACTCTAATGGTGTTGCAATCATTAATTGATTAAAAAAAAAAAAGTACAGCGCCAGTCATCTTCCCTGGATTACAGCTGAGGTTATAGTTTGCCTCTGTACTAGAGACCTTGCCTGATGTTCCTTTAAGATCATTGGCTCCCCAGCTGCTTTGGCAAACTACCGTACCATCACCTTCATAATGCCTATACCAAAATCATACAACTTGCAATGTCAGAGTATTTTGCATCCACACTCCAGAACACTAATCATTCCTCTAAGTTCTGGAAGGTTATCCATTCCCCGTTTTCCCCTCTGACCCAGTCTCTCCCTCTCCTGTTCTCAGGGTTGATGACTCCCTCATCTCTGACCCTTCTACTGTTGCTTCTTCCTTTAATTCCTACTTTACTACCTGTGCCGTCCCTCTCATCCCTTCCTCCTCCTCCTCCCTTTCTTCCCTCTCTATACCTTTTCCTCCTTTAAATCTCTTTTTCCTTCTCTTCTACCACCACCTCTGCTTACCTTAAGTCCTTTCTTGCTCTTTGTCCTCACAAATGTTGTAGCCCTAATGGCCTTGATCCCAAACTTCTACTTTCTCAGCCCCTGCCAATGCACTGCCCATTACCCTGCTTCTCAACCTTTTTTCTTCTGATACTGTTCTTGATGCTTGGAAGCAGGCTATTGTCATTCCTATCCCTAAAGGTGGTGATCCCTCTTCTCCTGGTAATGACCCCCCTCAGTGGAGGCCTTTAAAAAGGACTTGAAAACGTATTTAATTCAGCAGGCGTTTGAGGTGAATTTGTAATATCTTGAACCCCTTTATAGTATCATCTATTAATTGATTATTTATTTAATGGTATGTTTTCTTGTAGTGTTACGGAATTGTACATGTTGAATACAGTTTTATTTTTGCCCTATGTTATTGTAATTGTGCCCTGAGCCTCTGGCAAAGGGCACCACAATTAAATAAAAACTACTACTACTACTACTACCTCCATCCTATCTCTCTCCTTCCTATCTTAGCCAAGTTATAGGAACACCTTGTACTATCATAACTCTCTTTCTTCCTTCCTTGACTCCTCCTTCTCCACCACCTTTCAGTCTGGTTTTAGGAAATCCACCCCCCACCAATGGCTCACTGACTCCATCCTCACAGGTATGGATCAGGGTTTGATCATATCCACCATTTTTGTTGATCTTGCTCAAGCTTCTGACACAGTGGCACATCCCCTCCTTCTGAACAAGCTTAAAGCAGTGGGTCTTTCTGACTTTGCAGTCAGCTGGTTTCATTCTTACCTTGAGAGAAAGTCTCAAGTTGTTTGGATAGGTAGCTCCATTTCATCATCACCACCTATCTGCTCAGGTGTCCCTCAAAGGTCTGTTCTGGATCCTATTCTCTTTTCCATATTCTTGAATGACCTCCTCTCTGTCTGTACCTCTGCGTCCATTCATATGTACGCTGATGATACAGTTCTTGTTGCATTTGGCTCCTCTTTCCATGATCTTACCTCACAGCTTCAGCTGGATTTCAACAATCTTCAGAGCTGGTTCCAGTCTAACCAGCTATCACTAAATGGCAAAAAACAGTCTCCATGACTTTTGGCACCCATCAGAAGCTTTCCAGACTCACCTCTCTCTCTTCATTTCACACCCTTGATGGTGCTATTATTGAGGATGTATCCTCTTTTAAGTACCTTGGGGTCTGGCTTGACCATCATCTTAATTTCTCAGTTTATATTGATGCCATACACCAAACACTCCACCCCCAGCTTTATGTGTTGTACAGGAACACAGCAAGTATCTCCCTTCCTGTACGCTGTGAAATTATTTTAAAGATGAGTCTCCCTATTTCGGATAATGGTGACATACTGTAGTCTGTAGTGGATCTCCCAAATCCTCCATAGCCACACTGGACCCACTCTTCCACTCTTTTTGTCATTTTGCTTTAGTCTGTTCCCCTCGTACCCACCACTGATCACTCCACTCTGTCCTTTCACTCTCCTCTCTTGATGCCAGGTGCCTTTCCCGTGGTACCTCCTTTATATCTATATTCTGGTTTGGTTCCCTTCCCTCCTACCTCACATCCCTCTTAACCTCTCCCTCAGCTTCTTACTACCCTCCACACAATAATACACCCCATTCCCTCACTATTCCTCCTAGAAAATCTATTGTTGGTCAATCTGCTTTCTTATATCGCTTTCTTAAATTTTGGTCCTCTCCTCTCTTCTCTTGTCAGTTCGCTCTGCCTCTTCTACTTTCTCATTAAAGTCTCTCCTTTATGACTATTCCTCTCCCTCCTGCAACTGTGCTTGACTCTCTTCCTCCCCTACACCCACTAGTTTTGCCCTGGCAATCCATTTTCTTCATTACCTGTTCACTGTTCTGGAAGAGTAGTTCCATCACCTAAACAATCTCAGTTTTTTTTTTTATTATAAGTAACTGTTACACTGATATGTCTTCAGTTTTTGATAATGCTCCTTGTTATACTGTATTTGCTGTATATGACTTTCTACACCCCCACCCCCAGGACACATATGGAAATGAGCTGTTCGCAGCTGTGTATGTCTTTCTTCATAAAACTTTAAAAATAAATAATTAACCAATAACATATTTACTGTATACCTATACAAATAGATATACTGTAGCAGTATGAATGGTACTACAAAAGAACCCTGGAGCAAAAGCAGTGGGGTATGGGTTATCCTGGAGGATATTGGCCATACAGCCAAATTTTAAAGAAAACAAATTGCACATACCCCAATAATGCAAAGCATCATGGGAAACATATGCAAATGCCCATGAATTAATTTGGACTGGCTCAACTTTAAGCAAAATTGCATGGTGCCAATATGAATGGTAGGCCAGTTCATTTTAGGGGGTTGGGGGTCTGAGCTGCCTGGGGGTGTTGTCCCATGAATCAACCACACCCCAACCCCTTCGCCTGTGTGGAGCAGTGCCATACTGTAGGTAGGTATGAGCCATCTGGTGATTCAATAGGCACCAGCCCATGCCTGCAAGTCATGCCATGTTCTGAGTGCCTAGCAGGAGTGGCAGGGAGCCAAAAGGCCCTGACCCCTTCCCCTGTCCTCTGTCAACCAGTAACATGCTAGCTATAACCCACTCCTGTCCCCGAATAGCCCATAACAACCCAACCAATCCACTTCTTTCCCACCCCATAGACCTGAGTGTTACACATCTCCCCTATAGTTTCACAGTTTGTCGGAGTCAGCAAAAACAATGCTTCTGAGGTAAACACTGCCTGATTGGGGGGGCATACAAGTGGGGTGGTTTTTCTGAAGGACCGAAAGCTGGGTGTGAACAAGGCTAGTCTAGCCCATGGCTGTTGGTTGCCGAGGACAGAAAAAAAATTGCACAATCAAGGAGGAGACTTGCACATTCACAGGGGGTCTTAGCTAGTCAGTGTGACTGGAGCTGTGTGAGTATGCAGTGGAACAACAGCCATTCTTAAGTAGCGGGAAGGTGAACCGACAGCAGCGGTGATCTCCCGCACCCTATTAGTTGCTGCCTGAAAACTTTTTTATTTTACATTTTACTCAGTGGTTGCAATAAACTTGCCTGATTCTACCCCATTATGATTCCAGTAAGATCCCGTTCCATGAAGCTCGGGACTGTTGGGGGGGGCAGCAGTGAAACATACCTAGTAACTCAGGGATGTCTATGCATTCCAACTGTAGCAGAGCACAATTTTAGACTTAGGGAGGGTCATGGAATGAAGTGCATTGCTGCCAACTAAAGGGGCCATGTTGCTGAGTGCTAAGCCCACTCTGAATATATGTGTGTGTGGGGGGGGGGATCTGTATGAGTGAAGCTCAAAGGAAAGCAGTATTATTCTGTCATTGTCCAGTGTTTCCTGTAAGGAGCTCTGCTTCTCTCCCCCTCCCCTGAGGGCTAGAGAAATTAAGACGAAGAAAGGATAACTGGCATACCTGTGAACAGTCACCACCTTAAGTCTCAGCTGCGGCAGCTTGAGATCCGAGGGTGAGCCAAGGCACACTGTTGTTCACGGATGAAGTACCCCAGCTGGTAATTATACACCACCAATTCTGAGCAGAGGGAAGTGATCAATGAGAGCAATTATTATTACAGTAGATCTGGCAACAGCCATCAAAGGGTATGGGAAGAGAGAACCACTCTGCTATAAGGGGGAAGCTGCCTGCAGTGAGTTGTTCCATGTTGCATTCCTTCAGGCCACTGTGTCTGCAGCTACTGGGAGAAGTAACTAAATAAACTCAGTGACTGGGGAACAGGAAACACTACAACTTTAGTGAAGCACAATATCAACACCGAAGGGGTGGGACATAATCGGTCACTGGGATGAAGTGCATAGTGCCACCTATAAAAGGCTCCACATCATGGACTGTGGCCCTAGTTACAGCTGCAGTGGAGCCTCCAGACGTTTTGCATGTACAAAAGGGCTGATGTCATGTTTTCTGTCCGTGGAACTGACTGAAGGTGTAAATAGTCTCCTCCGCCTTACCCATCTCCAAGAAATGATTGCTGCCCTCAAATAAATACGCTTTCATGTCAGTCAATGGTTGCAGGGCACTATTTTCTTTTTAAATGGGAGGTACAAGAACTGGAACCTGAGTAGTGGGAGGCAGCATTATTTTTTTGGGGGAGATCCATCCCCACCTGAGCAGCTCCTAAAGATCCACCCCCACCTTTATTTTGGTTCATGTGGGAGGGGCATGAGGTGGATCTATCATGTTGGAACAACTGCCTATCAGAGCTGCCTGGTGAAGTAATTAAGGAGTGCCTGAAACTGCATCTAGGCATATCCCCCCCCCACACACACACACATAGACATGATTTTTTTTTTTTTTAATTCTAAGCATGTCTATATTTGGCTGTAACAGCATGGGCAACTTGGGCATAAAAATAAAACAGAAAAAAAAAGGATCAAGCAGGTGCCTTTTCCTTTGTCAGATACATGCAGACAGAAGGTCACAAATCCTGTATGACAAGTTCATTATATGGATGTTTTCCATGTAAAACAGAAATATTGTTATTGTCATGTCTGTAGCATTGTTTGTAGCCAGTAAACTATTTACGTAGGTACTGTAAATGACAGGTTTTAATGCAGAAATCCAGTCTTGATAAAATTTTTTTTTTGCAGTTCTGTAAGATTTATGTCTCTCTAATGTAAGAGTGTATAGCACAGAAACGAAAGGGCTTGCCTAATTGATTGTTGTTAGCATGAGAAGTGGGCGTGACAGTGGCATGCAAGAGTGAAGTCTAACAATTGTTTCTTGGCCATTCTGGGACCTGAAGTTTAACAGTAATGTGTGAAGAGAATAAAGCCTTGTTTTTTGTGCATTTGAATAGGTTTAGTGCTTTGAAGTTAAAATATATAAATATATATATATATACATAGTGCCATGGGCACCTGAATAGGAAGGAGATACTACTGAAATAAATGTTATTCTGATGATTTATTTATGTGTAAGATTTTAGGTGTAGTTCTGCCTAGGTCACAGACACATAAGCTATAAAAAGTACATTTAAGGATGAATGTATTAAGTCAAAGCTTGTAGTAGCAACATAAAGCAAGAAAAAATAATATATTGTGTTTTTTTTCTTTCAATTGTTTAACCAGGAGTGGCACACTAAGCTGAAAGCTTGTTTACACGGGCAACCTGGGAGCACATGGAAAATAAGTGATTTGCTCAGGGTCACCCAGTATACAAGTGGGGGCTATGGGATTCAAACCCCGATCTCCAAATTTGCAGCTCAGAACCTTAAGCCATTGTGCTATACTACCTCCCTAGTTATTTCAGTCATCTGTTTTATGGTTCATGATGCTGGTGTAGTAAGCTGTTGGTGTATAAGTAGCAGTACACTGCATAGCAGGTGTAAAATGTCAATAAGTAGGTCATGCAATAGATGTGTTGAGCAGTTACTGAAGCAAGAAATGTATTTAGGATAGTAAAATATTCCTGTTAGAAAACTGATACATGTGTGACATCTGCATCTCAATTTCAAGGAGGTCCTTATGGGGTGTCAATGTACAATATAAAGTAGTTATAGTTTTCAAGTTGTCTGAGTAATTTCTTTTTACTACCATTGTCACTAAAATTAAATTACTATATGAAGAAAATTAAGTTTATGTAACTGTCTGTAAATGTATTAAAAACATTTACTTGTCCTTATAATGTAATGCATTAAATGCTGTTGCTATGTTAAGAAGTCACACAACAGCAATAGAGATGAAAACAATGGGATGCATAGGAACTTAAAAAAAGTATACATTAGCACGAGCAGTGTCATGACTTCACCACTTTTTTTTATAGTTTCACTCCACATTTTCAACATTACCATTTTTTACACCTCCTCTTGAACAGTACAGCTGTCATTTTTTGCATCCTATTCAAAATGTGTTTTTGCACCCGCGGTAACAAATGGCACAGTCGCTGTGCAAAATCACCTTTCGGCTAATGAACTGATAGTGTCACTGTTCATGCAGTAGGGTCACAAAAAGCCCATGCTGAAAACCTGGAGTGAAAATACCAAGAAACACCCTGGGCATTAGGGTTTCTGACCATAACACCCTGCCCTGTAGGGACTGACAGGCATCAGGGGTGAGACTTGGGATTGTCAACAGTAATGCTCATGCCATTCCACCCCATCCCCACCCTGCAACTAGTGACACGTATCGAGGTGTGCCTTTGACTCTTCAGCCCCAAAGTTCACTTCATTCTCTTATACTGTACCCATTTCAGCGTATTTCCTTATGGAATGGGGTAAGTGTAAAGTTTGAACACCCCAAGGCATACCTCGACACTTGTCTGTGTCTGCAGGGTAGGGTGAGGTGAAATGGCATGAGCGTTATGGGCAATGACCCAAAGGCACACCCCAATGCCTGTCCATCTCTGTGGGGTTGGGGTGGGGTTGGCGTCACTTCGGTGCTTCACTGCCATTCCTATTCTGTCTGTCTGTGACTCTCTCACTCTCTTTCTCTCTCTATCTATATGTCTATGTAATTATCCATCTTTCTATCAATTGCATGTATCACTGTTTTTACCTATTTCTAAAACAAACCTGCATATCACATTTGCCTGCACTCTGATCACATACTTATGAAACTGTGCATATTTGTATTCCACTTCTGCACAGACCTCATACTTTCCTAATATTCCCATTATCACAAGCATAGCTACCTTGCCCTTATCAAAAGCGACCACCTCTGAAAGTTAATATCACATTTTCTCTGCTAACAGTCCATCATTACACCTGACTTCCTGACATTAACACATTGCTTAAATATAACTCACATCACCTCATGGACAAAAACCCTGTTTCTCTAAAAAAATACAAAAAAAACAAAAATTGCGTAAATAATCCCAAGGCTGAACATATGCCAGCCATTACTTTTTCATGTACTGCCACCTTTTGTACCATCATGGGGATCTGCATATGTTTCCCATGATGCTTTGCATTATTGAGGTATGTGCAATTGCGTTTTCTTTAAAATGTGGCTGTCCAGACAATATAATCCGGGATAACATATACCTCAGTGGCATTTGCTCTGGGGTTCTTTTGTAAACTTAGACTACTTCCCGTTCCTTCCATCAAAATGTACACCTCCATATATTTTCCTAATAATGTGTATGCCTTCCTTAGCACAGAAACTAAAACAAATCTTACTACTTACAAATCATTGTGTTGTTTCTCCATACCTCCATAATAATTCCACACAACTTCACTAATTTCATTATGCAGCAGTGGTGGATCTGACAATCACTTGTTTAAGAATGTGTATGTGTGGGGCAGTGGGCCATCCATGTAAATGGAGCCTAACATAGGTAGTATAGGTCTACTGGTATCCAGGGTGCCATAAACAAGGCCACATCCCTTCCCCACCACCCACTGCTCCTAGGAGCCACAGAGATGAAAAATAAAGGGGGACCTGTGCATGGCCACTGTCTAAATCTCTGACTGCCTTGGCTTGAGGTCTGAGGATGAGCCGAGGCACACTTTCATTCAGTGATGAGAGAGCCAGGTTGCCAGTTGTGCACCACTAAGTTTAAGCAGAAAAAAAAAGAGAAAATTAAAAAAGCTAGTCCCAACATTCGTGTAAATGTAGCGGTCCAGTTAACATTAGACAAAGGATACGGTGAGAGCCAGTCACTTTCCTAAACAAAAAGTTTTTGATGAATTGTTCATCACAGCAGTTCTTCAGGCCACTGCTTCTGATGAGGAGTCCTTGCCTAGGCTGTTTGCAACAGCTGATCCCTGTCATCCTCTACTGGAACTGCTGCCACTCTCTCTGTACAAGTCTGTGTTGGATCTGTCTGAAGGGGCATCACAGCCTGGGATGGTTTGTCAGCAAGTCCATGAGCAGGGTGTCACCTGAGAGAACTTTAGTCTTGCACGGTCTCTTGGGGGTGAGCTCCACGGTCAAGTCTGAGCTGGCTACGGATTGGCTGGAGTCCTTACTGCCATCTCTCCCTTGACTCTTATTCGTTCTGGGACTAGTATGGCTCGTCTCTGCAACACCGGGAAGACCTTTTGGATTTAGATGTCTGCCAGACCATCTCATCTTGAGGTGGGCTATCTGGGAGGCCCCTGGTGTGCTATAGCTAGGCTCTGTGGGGTGGGTCCTTGTTGCTCCCTGGTTCTGAGTGTCCACAACCACTTGGAGACTCTTCCTGGCCACAGGCCAGTGTCTGTTGACATAGCCAAGGGCTTCTTCAGGACTACTGAAAACATTACAGACACTGTTTCTTGTCAGATTAAACTTGGCAGGGTACTGTAGCTTGTAGGGACTGTCCTGCTTCTGTAGCAAATTCTTGATCTTTTCATACCCCTTCCTCTTCTAGGCAAGCTCTGTGGCGAAATAGGAAAAAATGTAGATCTGATGCCCATGCCATATCAGTGGGTCTCTATCCCTCACCAGGACCAGTACGGTTTCTTTGTCAGGGAGTTTGAGGAAATGAGCAAGGATAACACAAGGTCTGTCCCCTTCCTTGGGCACCAACCTGAGTGTTCTGTGGGCCCTGTAAATTTTGAGCCTCATCTTCCAGTTGTGCCGCAGCAGCCTCAGTAGTTTTTCTACAGGTAAGCTGTGAGGCTCTTCTCTCCACTTTCTCAGGGAAGCCC
This sequence comes from Neoceratodus forsteri, assembly GCA_016271365.2. Taxonomy (NCBI): domain Eukaryota; kingdom Metazoa; phylum Chordata; order Ceratodontiformes; family Ceratodontidae; genus Neoceratodus; species Neoceratodus forsteri. Next base: position 1,096,484,897 of record CM057454.1, on the reverse strand, counting down.
ACAAACCTCAGATTGTTTAAGTGGCTGCTGTTCCTGGCATCATCAGCCCTCTCCCAGAGTGCACTCACCATCCGCTCAAGCTCTTGGATGTGAGCCTCATGGTGACCATCCTTATCGTCGAAACAGGTCAGGTAAGTTTTCTTGTCCCTAGCTTTGTACTGGAGCTCTTGGACTTTCTCTTCTAGGGTCACCAGAGAGATTTTAAAAGATGTGATCTCATGTAGGACTTGCTGTAGCACAGCTTTTATTTCAAGCGCATCTGTGACAGGAGTCGCCATTGCCACTGCTCATTTCCTGCCAAGCCTTCAGACAGCCACTGCAGTTTTTCGTTAGTAACTTTAAAACTAGAGTGAATTTCACTCTGAAACTTGGGCATTTGTTAGAGGGGATTTTACTCGAGTGAGACTGCTTTGGCTGTTGTGGCTGGAGTTAAACTGAAGTTCTGAGTGGCTCCATCTCCGGGTGACACAGAGCTGTTTTAGGCTGCCATCCTCGTTGGCTGCCCCTATACACTCTCATCACTGGCAGCTCTGACAAAAAAGTTTGCTCCCACAGTTTCTCTCTGGAGCCAAGACCAAAGTGAGGGGCTCTATGGAGAAAACTGGTTCTTGGAAGATTAGAGAATTTCAGGGACTGGTTTGTGGTTGTAATCGACCTGAACCAGAAATTATAACTAAATAGATAAAATGACTTAAACATTTGCATGAGCCCTTAACCAGGGTTCAGGTTATTGCAATCTAGTTATTGTTACATTTGTAGCACAACATAGTGATTAAAAGCCCTGACGTGGAAATATTACTTTGACCATTTCTCCCAAGGAGATATAATACTAACCTGATGAAGCCTCGGGCGATGGCTGGTGTTCCCTTAATTCCCAAATACGTACACTGCCATCTTCAGAACATGAAATCAACTGTCTGCCAAATAAAAAAAAAGCAGTACTCAGATGAGCATGATATTGATTACATAAATGAGAGGTAATAAAGAATTTCTGAAGAATGTTATAGTTAGGATCCCGAGAGTAAAGTACTGTATGCTTAATTCAACCTTTTTTTTTCTAATAATGATCAGTAAAGTAGCAGCACAAAAGGCAGATGCAGTACTATTTTATTTAGAAATATTTTATATACAAAAACAAGTCTGCAGAATAAGTCTCCTTTACAGTAATGTCCAGACTAGACGTGAACACCAAGATTTATACCGTATGCACAGTGTGCTCTAACAGCACTCTGACCCTATTAAAATGGGCACAGGGCTAATGTAATTAACTGTTCTGTGCTGCTCCACATTATCAACAGGAATTACTTACAGTATGGAAATGTGCATCCCGACCAGAGACTCACTGGTACAACTATAGAGTTTTTATTTATTTATTTTTTGAAGTTACATAGAAACATAGATTTTGTTAGTAGAAAAGGACCTTTAGCCTCATCCAGTGAGTCTGCCCCTTGTCTCTGCCTATTCCAACACCAATGACCCTAGCTGGTCACAGCTGTCGTCCGTTTCCTCTACCAAATATGTCCCTGTGACTATCCCTACGAATGCTTAGAAGCTCCCCAAAGTCTTTGCCCCACCCCCCTTATATTTTATTGTATTTTACAAATACAAACCATCACTCTGAAATATCACATTTCGTAGACACACTGCAACATATTAATGACAGGATTCAATTAACCTAGCAGCATGGAATGTTGGTATTGTGAGTGTTCCAATCCTCCATTTTTGTCAGTTTCCTGTACTAGTGCACTACAGGCTGCAGCAGCACTGTTGAGGAATTCTTCATCTGATTTAGTATGCTTGTAATCATTATTGATTTTTTTTTCCTACCCAAGTACAGTAAATCTAGCAGGTAGGAGCTGTTTATTTCTATAGTCAGTCTCTCTAAATTCAACTGCCTGTCTAAAAGGAGTTTTAAACTGGCAAGCCTGCTTGTCTTCATGTATAGCTTCTGTGAAGGTCAGATGACTTTCTCCCACTGAAACACAGAAAATCTACTATAGGATACTGATGTACTTGGTATGACTTTCTCTTGCCTGGTGCCTCAGATGAGTAGGAATAATTGATATCAGTTCCCTCTCACCACCATGCATCACTGATTCCCCCCCTCCTCTCTTTTCTCTGAAGTCAAGTGTATCTGCATGTGTGTTTTGACAGTTCTGTGGGACTTTTGCCCTTTTATATGAAAAGCTTTCTCCTTAGGCTCTCCCATCTGTAGGTAGCGGGAACGCTGATATCACGCTCATTCTACCGGCTGAGCATGAGCCTTGTGTGAATGTGAAGTGGTTTCTAATGTTTTTCAACCGCGCAACCCTAACCCTCAGTGATGCGTGCATGTCATTTGTGGGCTCTCACCATCAGTTCTGTGACATCACACAACCGCGAATGCACAAACATGCTGTTTCGATCTTGGGGCTGTTAAAGAAAAAAAGGTCTTTTAAACATTTTTCAGTCACTCTGGCTGCAGTTCTCCCTCCTTCAGGATCTGGGGTATCCAACACTCCTCAGCACTTTAATATAGTTCACTGCTCTCATTGCCAACTTGCTAAAAGGTTTTCTTAGGCAAAGGAAAATCACAAATAATTTGTTTTCTCTATAGTTTTGTCTATCGGAGGGCATCTGTACTTGACACCACAGCATTCTGCAGACTATTTTCGTTTAAAAATTGCAAAGCCTAGCTGGCCTGGTGGTGTGGATGGCTAAGGTGTTCAACCACCTTACCTCCTGCCATGCCGATGACTCATGTTCAGGAGCGAGCACAGACTGCAGAAGGTCGGCGAGGTGGGAGAGGACTGAGCATCCAGGGACTTCTCTCCTCTTCGGGGGGGGGGGCAAGCTGTCTCGGCCCATGACTTCCATGGGGTGGAGGCTGGGGAAGCGTAGGACGAGTGTGCCTCCATGCACACATCCTAGCGCCACAGCACAGAGAGGGGCCATGAAATGTGCAAAAAGCTATGGGTCTGGGCTTTGTGAAGCTCTGCCTGTCTCTCCATGATCCACCCTGCCATTCCAGTCCTGGAGCAAAATCTGGATATCAAAATGAGAGTGGGCAGAGCGCTACCAGAAACTAATGTGTGCAGCACAAAGATAAAGACGGTAAATTTAGAATGGGGAAAAAAGTATCAGCGCACACAAAATGCTGCAAACACGGTTACATATTGAAGTACAAAACACATAAATACACCAGCTAAAGCCCTGGCGCTTCGAGGTTCACTGCCTCTTTGTCAGGGGGCATGGATAAGATGGTAACACCATGCTGTTCTATTTATTCCCCTCTTCCACCTGGCACTGGTGTTTTCTGTCTGATTGACAAGTCCTAGGATCTGCCACACGGCAATCACATTAATATTCATTAAATTTCAAATGAACAAATTGACAGGAGGGGCAAAACATCATTCCTTCAGATGGATTTGTATTTCTAAACAATTTATTAAAATTTTATGATCATTATTGGTGCAATTCATATTATGGACTTATGCTACAAGTGAAAATAGAAATTAAACAAAATAATAAAAAGCAGTCAAGAGAAGGACACAAAAGAGACACCAAGAGTAGTGCAGGGGGAGATGAAAAATTAATAGAAAGTATACAAACAGTATGGGTAAAGTGACAGAAGACATAAAAACTAAAGAATCCAAATGCTAGAACATAAGAATTTGCCAGCAGAAGGAGACAGTGTGGTCCATCTAGTCTGCCCGAGATGTCTAACCCCCCAATCTACTGCTCTTGTTGAAGTGACTACATTGACTGTCCTATGCTCGTCTGAATTCTCTGACAGTCTTAGCTGCCACCACCTCAGGTGGCAGGTTGCTCCAAGGGTTCATGACCCTATCGGTGAATAAGTACTTCCTAACATTGGTTCTGAATTTACCGCCAACCAGAAATAAGTTGTGCCCTCTTGTATGTGCAGTCCTATTTTCCTGAAAGAGGTTACTGGTATGTACTGCATTTATCCATTTAACAAATTTAAATGTTTCTATCATGTCTCGTCTGTTCCTTCTCTGCTCTAGGGAAAACAGATTTAACTGGCTGAGCCTTTTTTCATAAGGTCTGTGGTGTAGTCCCTGCACCATCCTGGTGGCTCTTCTCTGCACGGATTCCAGATGGAGTATGTCCTTTTTTAGGTGTGGCCCCCCCAGAACTGCACACAGTACTCCAAGTGAGACCTCACCAAGGACCTACAGATTGGGATGATCACCTCACGCATTCTACTAGTAATACCCCTATGCATCCAAGGATGCAACTTGCCCTTAGTGCTGCTTTTTCGCATTGTTTTCCTATTTTTAAATTGACTGATATCACAACTCCTAGATCCTGTTCCATGTTCGTATTTTCTAATTACTACCCTTCTATGACATAGTTATTTCCTGGGTTCCTCTTACCCAAGTGCATTACCTTACACTTCTTGGCGCTGAATCTCAACTGCCAGTTCTTGAACTGTTCCTCCAGTTTTCTTAGATCTGCCTCCATTCCTTGGACCCCCTCCTGTGTGTTCACCCTGTTGCACAGCTTTGTATTGTCTGCGAACAGGCAGACTTTCCCTTTCGGTCCCTCAGCAAAGTTGCTGATGAATATGTTGAAAAGGACTGGGCCAAGCACTGATACCTGTGGAACCCCACTGGCCACCCTCCCCTCCTGTGACAAGGTGCCATTTACCATAACTCTGAGTCCTGTCCTATAGCCAGCTTTTTATCCAGTCCACCACTTTCTGACCTACACTCGTTTTCTTCAATTTATTTGCTAGCCTTCTGTGTGGAACTGTATCAAAGGCTTTGCTAAAATCCAGATTTACTATGTCCACAGCCGTACCTTGGTCCACTGCTCTTGTATCTCAGTCGAAGAATTTGATCATATGTGTTTGGCATAAACATCCTGCCATGAAGCCTTGCTGCTTTGGGTCAAGTGTCCTACTTTCTTTCAGGTACTCCACTAACCTTTCTTTAAGCAATGTCTCCATTACTTTACCCACCACTGAGGTCAGGCTGACTGGGCAGTAATTTCCTGCTACCACTCTTGTACAGTGGCACAACTGCGGCCCTATGCCATCTTCCAGTAACCTGTTAAATAGTTTGACTAATGGTGTTGCAAGCTCCTCCCGCAGTTCCTTCAGAACTCTTGGGTGTATTCCAAACAAAATAAAACAGTTCACTTGAGATGGTTGAAAAAGTACGAATGGAAACTGACAAATTCTGTAAACCTACAGTAGATGGTTACAGAATCAAATACAGCACAAAACACAAGATTCACAAAGAACATGGTGTGGTGAAAATGGCCATAGCGGACTAGCGAACCAAACTGATGAGTGATGTTCATGCTGTGCTGCGTTGACACACATTCATGAGGTTTAGGGTTCAAATCTCACATTTCCACTACAGTTACTTCCACTGTTCTCCTGTTGCCAAGATGAGTTAGTTGGTGGGAGTGATGGAACATCTGTCTGGCTGACAGGATTGACAGGTCATGTTAAAGAAAAAGTTTATTTATTTAGTTTTTGTTGACCGGGAAGGCGGAATAGACAATGTTTTGCCTATTTTCAGCCTTGTCCTCAGGGAGGGAAATAACAGATGGATACCAACTGAAATTGAACCAGATTTTAAACTGTTGGTGTTATTTTTGGTGAATGGGGACATTTGGTCAGGACACCAGGGAAATTCCACTACTCTTTTCGACAAGTGCAATGGGATCTTTAACATCCACCTGAACTGCCACCAGAATAGGCAGATGGGATCTCGGTTTAATGTCTCATCCGAAAGACGCCATCAGGTGAGCAAGTGATTAAAGGTGTGAAAGAGTGTCTGTTACCTAGCAGCAGGAATGCTGTCTTCAAGAGTTATTCAGGGTATCTCCACCATATTGGAGTTGCCATTCTGCACTGTTTTTTTTTGGGGTCACAGATGAAGCCTGTACAGTCTAGATCCCACAGTCACTAACACAGCATTTAAAGAGCTAGTCAAACCAAAACAGACAGGAAAATGATAAAAATGTTCAGTAGTAGACAGTTATAACGTTTTTATTTCTGAAGTACTCTTCTTTTAGTACTTTCTGACAGGGAATGCAGCCACTATTCGCACTGAAGTGATCTACAGATCTCCAGAACAGAGGAAGGAATTAGATACAGCAGTGTTGGAAACATTGGCAAGATGGCAGAAAAAGAGGAGGTGCTGCTGGTGGGGGACTTCAACCTGCCACATGTAGGCTGGAGCCTCCCAGCAGTAGCTTCAGCTAGAAACAGGGACATCTGACCCAGTCTGCGGTAACAGTGTAGATAAGGAAAAATGGTCAGACTGGATGGGCCAAACGATCCTTATCGGAAGTCAAATTCTATGTTCTAAAACATACTTATTTATACAGGCCCTTTCAGATTATTAATGCAAGATGCTTCTATCTTATTTAGGCAAGGCAAGGCAAATTTTATTTATATAGTGCCCTATCCAGGAGCTCGGAGCACTTTACAATAAAAGCAATATCCCCAAGTATTAACATCAAACATTTTAAATAAAACTAAAGGCTTTTTCAAAAACATGTTTTTATTTATATTTTAATGTATTTATTTTGTTGTTCGTTGAATGTCTGAATCCGTGCTTGTTTTCTTTTTTTGTTGTGAGGTGCTCTGAGCCGTTGGAAAATGCACCACATAAATAAAATCTGATGTGCCTTGCCTATGTTTTTCTTGTTGCTAATCAGAAAGTTTTAGATGTGATAATATCGTGCTGGATGTGTAGAACAACTCTCAGTCTGGCAGCTGACTTATTGGTCTCTATTCCCTTCCCCTACATCATTAGCATTGTGACCTCACTGACAGTGACATCACAGGTGCTCAGGCAGAGTCACCCAGTAGCTGCCAGGCCAGTCATCTGTTATGTCACAATGAGTGAGGTCACAGTGCTGATGATGTAGTGGGATGAATAGAAAGAACTATATATGTCAGCTGCCATGCAGAGTGTTGTTCCACATTTAGCATATACCAAACATCAGGTAAACAATCTTCTAATTACCCAAAAGGAAAAGAAAAAGTATCTAAGACACAAAAGGTAATGGTTGACTGCTTTTAAAAACTAATTAGTTTTAGGCAGTACACTAACTCTTCAAAGGTTATTGGGGAGCCAGCTAGTAGGGGGATTATCAAACAAAGTCTGTCCCTTCTCCCACCTATTCTTTTTCCAGAAATCATTTAGTCACCACAGTTATGCAGAGAAATTGCAAAAATGAGTTATGTACTTGTCATTTTTTAGCTTTAGTCCCTGGATCAGATTGGGTTGCCAGCTGCGTGTTAAAACACCCATGCAGTAGTTTCAGCAGTTTGCTTGCCATATCTGTGCTGGAGAATTTGTTATGTTCCTTGGGTGTTTGACACCATGAAGTGGGCAAGGTGATGCATCCTGAATTTGATATGGGCAGAATGTAGGGCTCCGCTTGATGGATTTATATGCCATTTGCCGATCATTGACCGCCGGTGTAATGTCACTAAATATGTAAAACTGACATGCTTGGTTCTGAATATACAGCGCCTCCTGGAAATTCAAGCACTTTAAGATTTTGGCTCTAGGTTTACTGCCTGGTGGTGGCTGTGGTCTCAGAGAGTGGTGGGCACACTCAGTGGTACCTACTGTCCCATTTTTTGGTAGCCCTGCAGTCTCTTGGAGCAGTTTTTGTATGAATGTGAGCATGTTACTGCCTTCTGCCTTTTCAGGGATGCCAACCAGTACGAGATTGTGTCTCCTATTTCTCCCTTCTTGGTCCTGCTGTCGATCCTTCAGTTTCACCATTTTCTTCTTTAGTTTTTTTAATGCACAGGATTCTCTCTCCTGTTGGTCCTCAACAGAGATGATTCCGGTGTCAGCATCACCAACCCTCCTCGTGACTGACTCCAGTGCCGGCTTAAAAGCTTTGAAATCACCAGCCATTTTCAGCAACGTGATCTTTACTGTCACCAGCTCAATAAAAAAGTGATCCAGTTTATCTGCAGGGTCTTCCCTGCTGTCTGGTTCAGGCAGAGCGTCAAGAGGTGACCCCTGTTTCTGCCTTGTGTCCCTGGGTTCTCGGTGTCACCAGCAGGGTGGTTGTTAAGTACATTTGCTGCTGCTTCCCTTGGTCCATTTTCAGCTAAACTTCCAAAACTGTTGCTCTGAGGTTTGTACTACCACACTGTACCAATAGAAAACAAAAACATATGGATTTTGACAGGTTTTGCCTTGTTTGACAGTCACAGTTCATGGAGCTGAGAGCATCACCCTATTCCCCAGTGATGATGATGATTCTGATAAGCTACAGGAGATGCATGGGGCTCAGCTGGTAAATACGCCACTGAATGAGAGTGCTGATGACACTTGGGAGGCCACAAATCAAAATATAATGTATGGGGAGCCCTTACTGAAATCAAGCAGATTACAACCTTGTTATGCCATCACTCTGTTGTTAACCTTTCCTGAGTATGTCTTATCAATGTATAACACAATGGAATGCTCACAACTATCAATGTTCTGTAAAGTAATTCAGTAAAGTAATGTAACCCCCGATTACACAATCTTGGTAGTCCACACACTATAAAATACAATGTATGGTCTTTGGTTAACAACCACGCTGAAAACACTTCTTGAGGTTGCAATGACATCTGAAAACCTCTCGAACTGTGCGCTCGAGGTTTACAATGATGTCATGGCAACCTCTCAAAGCGTTTACAGCATGGGTATTAACCAAAGACCATACCTTATCCTCTATATTGGTCATTACAGAAGGAATGAATGGCTATGATTGTGCAGGCTAAGGCAGGATTTTAAGAGAGAACTGTGTAAAGGAACAAAGGAAATAACAGACCCTCTTTAAATATATAGAGAACGGACAGGAGTCAAGGAAAAGTTGGGTGCTCTGATCAGCGGGAAGAGGGAACCACCAAAGAAATGGGAGTGGCAGATGTACTAAATAATTCTTTTTTTTTTTTTATTAATTTTCTTAATAAAGGTGTTTATCCTCCAGCCAGGCCAGGTGGCTTCTCAGCCTCATCCCTGGACACCTTGGATCGTCTCCCTCCTCCCTGGTGACCTATTTCCCTGCAAATCCCCCAAGCATACACTCCAGAATAGCCTATCAGTTCGAGTGGAAGGGGAGGATCCAAGCATCCAGGTGAGGCTTCATGGAGCCTGGTCTGCTCGATTTTTCTCATGCTGTTTTTCCTCTCCGTTTGGTGACCAAGGCACTACATCAGGGTGGAACGGTGCACGTAGCCTACCTAGACTGCAATAAGGTGTTCAACACCGTTTCACACAGGAGACTAGTAAGCAAACTGGGTAGCTTAGGAGTAGAGAGGCATTGAATTTAAATTTCGCTGGCAAAGTGCTCGTGAAGTGGGCACTTTGCGTTGTCATTCCGCTACGCAAAGTGGCCAATGCAAAAGGCTCACTTCGCCTTGTAATTATTACTTCACGTTGTCATTCCGCCTTAACGCGAAGTAAGACGAAATGACAACAATATTGGCAGCCCTTCACACACACTCACCATAATTAATGTGCATCCCAAAAATGCTCATGTCTTGTGTTCAGTAAACTCACCTGTGCTGCTGAAGTGTAATGAGAGCACAAGAAATGCAAAGTCTCGCAAAATTAAAAGCGCACTCAGATGTCATGCATGCAGTAGTCACACACAGTCACCAGAAGTAATGTGCATCCCTAAAATGCTACTGTCTTGTATCCAGAAAATTCCCCAGTGCTGACAAAGTGAAATGAGAGCGTAACAAGAAATGTGAAGTCTCCCAGAATTAATGGCGCATTCAGTCATGTGCGCAGTGGTCACACATAGTCACCAGAATTAATGTGCATCCCCAAAATGCTACAGTCTTCTGTCCAGAAAATTCCCCAGTGCTGACGAAGTGAAATGAGAGCGTAACAAGAAATGCGAAGTCTCCCAGAATTAATGGCGCATTCAGTCATGTGCGCAGTGGTCACACATAGTCACCAGAATTAATGTGCATCCCCAAAATGCTACAGTCTTCTGTCCAGAAAATTCCCCAGTGCTGACGAAGTGAAATGAGAGCGTAACAAGAAATGCGAAGTCTCCCAGAATGAATGGCGCATTCAGTCATGTGCGCAGTGGTCACACACAGTCACCAGAATTAATCTGTATCCAAAAAATTTTACTGTCTTGTGTCCAGAAAATTCCCCAGTGCTGACGAAGTGAAATGAGAGGGTAACAAAAAATGCAAAGTCTCTCAGAATTAATGGTGTACTACAAACGCACAAACAGATTAAGATTGCGCTGTGCACTCAATAGATGCAGACGCAAAGGCACAACACCACCTAACCAGTGCTCACAAGTCACAAATCCAAATCTGGAAAAGAATACCTTTTGCCGGTTTGAGAAGTAGAACGGCAGTAACAGTCCACTACCAGTAAAAATACCACAAAGCAGTACAAAAAATTCATGCAGGTGCGGTGGATACCAGGTTCACACTGCTGCAATTACTTTGTGGCACAACAGAAGGTGTCTGATTTAATGGCACGCATCACACACACAGACACAGACACAGACACACACACACACACACACACACACACACACACACACATACTATAAGTAATGTGTAGCAAATTGAAAACCTTTAGTAATACAGCCAGATGTTTTAAACAAACTGAAATTATACACTGCTGCACCATAACAATCAGCAAAAAATGTCAAGAATTACTGAAAATATTACTGTGCGTACAATAACTCAGTTATACAAGAAAGATATAACCAAAACAGAAAGACTGCCTTTTTCTCCCAGTTAATCTACCAACACCTCAGATACGCCTCTCCCCAAAGCACACTTCATATTACACAGACTGACTGTTCTAAATTAGCATTCAAAATCCACACACAAACACTTGATGATATGAGCACAGGAGGGTTTCCTATAATCGATGTACTAAATTGTGAGCAAACAAATAGCTCAAAAACAGTTTAGCAGCATTTAGAGGATATGAATCGTAGAGCTCTGAGAGGATAATGTCTCCATCTTCCAATACACACACACTACACAGAACTGAGGCTGTGCAGAACAGTCTAGAGCCCATGGAACCTGCAATCCCATAAAGCACTGCAAAATTTGCCTCTGGAGCTCAAAAACAAGGTGAAGTACATTGATTTCAATGTATGTCGCCTTAAAACTGGTGGAAAAGTTGTTTGGGGAAGGTGGAATAACGTGAAGTCATTGTTTTCAATGGACTTCGATTCCATATTATGACGTGAAAGACTCCACTTGCGGCTGCGGAGTACTCTGCGGATTCCGCGATACTCCGCAAATCACTTTGAGGAGCGAATTTTGGCCACTTCGCCCATCACTACTTAGGAGAGGGTCCAAAGGTGGTAAACTGGATAAGAAACTGGTTAGGTGATAGGCAACAGATGGTGGTGGTAAACGGAGTTCACTCCAAGGAAGGGAGGGTGACCAGCAGGGTGCCTCAGGGATCAGTGCTGGGACAAGTCCTCTTTAATGTCTTTATAAGTGACACTGCAGAGGAGCTGGAAGGGAAGATCTGCCTCTTTCAGGATGACACCAAAATCTGCAATAGGGTGGACACTCCAGGAAGGGTGGGGGCGGAAAGGATGAGCAGAGACCTGAGAAAACTAGAGAAGTGGTCAAGGGTATAGCAGCTAGGTTTCAAGGCGAAAAAATGCAAAATAATGCACCTATGGCACAAAAACCCAGGGGTGGAGTACAAAATGGGTGGGGTGGTACTGACAACCACCAAACAGGAAACAGACCTGGAGGTAATCACATCAAATGACCTAAAGGTGGCCCGGCAGTGTGACAAAGCAGTCAGGAGGGCTAGTGAGATGCTGGGATGCAAAGGGAAGGTTTTCATCAGCAGAAAGAGGGAAGCGGGGTTGACTCTGTATAGATCGCTAGTGAGACCCCACCTAGAGTACCGTGTTCAGTTCTGGAAACCACATCTCCAGAAAGACATAGACAGAGTAGAGGCGGTCCAGAGGAGGGCAGCTAAAATGTTCCAGGGTCTGCATCAAAAGACCTATGAGGACAGACTAAAGGACCTCAATATGTACTCCCTCAACAGAGGAAGGAGAGAGGAGATATAATAGAGACCTTTAAATATCTCATAGGGGTAAATAAGGTATTGGAGGGGAATATGTGTCAGAAGAAAAGGTGCCATTGGTTAGGTGATAGGCAACAGATGATGGTGGTAAACGGAGTTCACTCCAAGGAAGGGAGGGTGACCAGCAGGGTGCCTCAGGGATTAGTGCTGGGACAAGTCCTCTTTAATGTCTTTATAAGTGACACTGCAGAGAGCTGGTAATCTAGGTGGGGTCTCACTAGCGATCTATACAGAGTCAACCCCACTTCCCTCTTTCTGCTGATGAAAACCTTCCATTTGCATCCCAGCATCTCACTAGCCCTCCTGACTGCCTTGTCACACTGCCGGGCCACCTTTAGGTCATTTGATGTGATTACCTCCAGGCAAAGCACATCTTCTTGACCTGGAAGGACACTACTTCTTTATTCAGCTGTGAGCTGTGTGAGAAATTCTATATTGCACTTGCAAATTCTATATTGCATTTTGTGCTCACAACAGAGGGAGGTGAACCTTACAATTGTCTTTGGTTTGTAGCAGATATTCTGCAGGTGGAGGCTACTTCTAACTGAAAGGTGAAATAAGGAACTTAGAATTATCAGGAAAAGACAGTCTTTCAAGCAACAGAGGGAGGTGGATCTAGCTTTACATTTGTTACAATTCATAAGATTTTCAGTGCAGGAAGAGTTTAAAGCACAGCTGACTTATTTTGGGGCTGACTGCTTTCAGAGCACAAACCACCAGACTGTTTTGGGGTTGGGGAGGGTTACCTGTGTCTGACTTGGATGTCTGGATTTTTCTCTGTTTGATTAGCAGGGTATTTTCTCTGTCAAATTGTTGTGTAGGGCATCTTGCTGACAGGAAGGCACTCATCGAGCGGTGGGTCAGAGCTTAGCTGATTGTTTTGTGAGGGCACAGTTTAGGCCCAACCCTTTCCCACCCCTCACCCCACCCACCCCTGGAAATAGTTCCTTTATACCTGGGGTTCTGACATTTCCTCAAGAGTGCAAGGTGCATATCACTGTCATATCCTCTCTAGCACACTGCACTGACAATATAAGCATACACATTGTATAATATATATATTTCTATATAACAAACCAGTCACACACACACAAAAAAAAAGGAGATAAACACGTGGGGAGTAGTGCAATGTAATTGCAGTGGGGCAGCAGTCTTCCGGGAGTCTTTCTGGAGGCTGAGATGCTGCCCTATTTGCAGACAACTCTCTGCCCTGAGGGAGGAAGTTGCCTGTCTTCAGGCCACACTGGACAGTAGTAAGGGAACCGTCCCCCAGGTCACACTGGACGGTAGGAAGGGAACCTCCCCCATCCAGGGAGCACCAGAGCCACCACCACTACCTCAGAGGTTGTGAAGAAAGCACAGCAGTTGGACCACAGTGGGCTCCGGGAGGGTGAAGATGGTGGAACAGAGGCACACCCAGTCAGTTGTTCCACTCCACAATCCATACACCATTCTGGGGGAGCATAGCTCCCCTATGGATGCACCCGCAGAGGAGACTAAGGAGGCTGAGGACAACTGTCACAAGGGAGGCCCACAGGAAGGAGGCAGAGGACACCACAAGGAAAGGAAGCAGCTCCTGGTGGGGACCCAATTATTAGGGGATAGAACTGGGGGAGCAGGGAAACTGGAAGGTGCCTGCTTGGTGCCATGGCTTGAGGGACAGGAAGCATCCTCAGGATCACGAGAACAGCTGCACGGGAGTCTGAGCTGGATGTCATTGTCCACCTAGGGACAAATGACTTGGCTAATCACGAGATTAGAGCAGTGCAGAAGGACTTTGTAGAATTGGGGAGGGGCCTAAGACAAGTAGCACACACAGTATCCTTCTCTGAGGTGCTGCCTGTCAATGGCATGAGTGAGGCGAGGGTACTTTGCACCATGCAGTTTAATGAATGATTGAAAAAATGGTGTGGAGCACAGGGGTTTGGCTTCATTGGGGACTGGGGTTCCACCTGCCTATACTGGCAGGATGGTCTGCCTCTGTCCAGGAAGGGAACAAGTCTTTTGAGCAATCGGTTTAAATGCTTCATTGGCAAGCTTTTAAACTAGTCAAGGGGGGAGGCACTGATACGCAGCACAAAAATCCCAGCCTCTCCCTACAAAACAGGGTACTAAATGAGAAAAAGACTGAGGTAGAAAGGTCAGTGGGGGATGCTGCAAAAGAAGGTAAAGCCATCAAAAAATGGAGAGCAATGAGTACCAATGCCCACAGTCTGAGTAACAAGCTTCCTGAATTAGTGGCCTTGATGGAGAAGGAACATCTGGATATCGTGGCAGTCACAGAAACATGGTACACATAAACCATGACTGGGATGTAAACATACCAGGATACACTATCTACAGGAGGGACAGGGAGGGTAAAAGAGGAGGAGGAGTAGCTCTTTACATAAGGGAAGGAATCAAAGCAACAGAACAAAAGGGAAAACAGGGAGGAGAAGAAGCACTGTGGGTAAATTTGGAGACTGGCAATGGCACCACAATCCGCACAAGGGTTGTATACAGACCCCCTTCTCAGGGGGAGGAAATGGACAAGGAAATGATAGAAAGTATACTTAGAATGGCAGAAAAAGGGGAGATATTGCTGATGGGTGATCTGAATATGCCAGGTGTTAACTGGAGTGCAGTTACAGCAGCCACTTCGAAGAGTGAGGTTATTCGAGATGCCATACAGGGGGCATGCCTTAGACAACTAGTATTGGAGCCCACTCAAGAGGGAGCAATCTTAGACCTGGTTCTCTCAAATGGAGATGAAGAGAGGATCACAGATGTAGAAGTGGGTAGCCATCTGGGAACTAGCGACCATTGAACAGTATGGTTCACAATAAACACAGCAATTGAGTCAAGCCATACAAAGGCAAAAGTACTGGACTTTAGGAGGGCTGATTTTGCCAAAATGGGTGAGTGCCTAAGGAATGCACTAGCAAATGGGCAGGAAGGAGGGGTGGAAGAACAATGAGGAATAATAAAAACTGCCATCACAGAGGTAACAAGCCTTTGTGTGAAGCAAATAAACAAAACAAAACGATGTAAGAAACCACTATGGTTCTCAAAGGAAGTGGTAGTGAAGGTTCAAGAGAAAAAGAAAGCATTCAAGAAGTACAAGGAATCACAGAAGAAGCAGGACAGAGAACTGTATCAGTTAAAGCAAAAGGAAGCTGGGAAGGCAGTCAGAACAGCAAAGGCCCAAACCGAGGAAAAGATAGCCAACCCAGTTAAGAAGGGGATAAAACCTTTATAGGTACAGCAGGGAGTGAAGGAAGACCAAGGGAGGGAGGGTGGGCAGAGGGTGACTATGAAAAGGCAGAGATACTAAACAAATATTTTGCTCAGTATTTACAAAGGAAGAGGGGGAGGTACCTAAAACAAACAGTAGAAACACTCTGGATACAGAAGTTGATACCAGCCCATTTACAGAAGAAAGGGTTCTGAAAGAACTCTTAAAACTGAAGGTGGACAAAGCAATGGGGCCTGATGGGATTCATCCCAGAATTCTAAAAGAACTAAGGGTAGAACTAGTGACACCACTGACTACCCTCTTTAACAAATCATGGGAGGATGGGGTGGTACCTGAGGACTGGAGGAGGGCAGATGTGATTCCCCTTCACAAAAGTGGGAGCAAGGCAGAAGCAGGAAACTACAGACCTGTTAGTTTAACCTCAGTGGTAGGAAAATGATAGAATCACTTCTGAAGGAAAGAACTGTCGGTATCTAGAGGCCAGAGGGCACAGGACCCAAGACAGCATGGATTCACAGCTGGAAGGTCATGCCAGACAAATCTGATAGATTTCTTTGACTGGGTGACCAAAGTAGTAGATCAGGGAGGGGCTGTGGACATGGCCTACCTAGACTTTAGCAAGGCATTTGACACAGTCCCACACAAAAGATTAATATACAAGTTAGCCAGCCTGGGTAAAGAATTGGCTGGAGAATAGGACACAGAGAGTAATAGTAAATGGAGTCCACTCTGAAGAAAGGGGGGTTACTAGTGGGGTACCGCAGGGTTCAGTATTAGGACCGGTCCTCTTCAATGTCTTTATAAGCGATATTGCAGAGGGACTGAAGGAAAGTTTGTCTCTTGCAGATGACACAAAGATCTGCAACAGAGTTGATGCACAAGGTGGGTGGAAAGGATGAGAAGGGACTTGGCAAGGTTAGAGGAATGGTCAAATGTATGGCAGCTTAGATTCAATGCTAAGAAGTGCAAGGTAATGCACCTGGGAAACAAAACCCAGGGAAGAGTACACAATGGGGGTGAGATGCTAACAACAACAAAAATGGAAAGGGACCTGGGGTAGTCATATCAGATGACCTAAAGGTGGGCAAGCAATGTGAGAGGGCAGCGAGGAGGGTTGGGGGATACTGGATGCATAGGGAGAGGCATCACCAGTAGGAAACAAGAAGTTATTATCCCTCTGTACAGACAGCTGGTGAGACCCCATCTGGAGTACTGCGTGCAGTTCTGGAGACCCAATCTCCGCAAAGACATAGACAGGATGGAAGCTGTCCAGAGGAGGGCAACTAAAATGGTGCAGGGTCTGCACCGGAAGACATATGAAGAGAGACTTAAGGAGTTTAATATGTACAGCCTCGAGGAAAGGAGGGAGAGGGGGGACATGATAGAAACTTTCAAGTACCTCAAGGGAATCAACAAAGTCCAAGAGGGTTGCATCTTTCAAAAAAAGTGGTGCAAGAACAAGGGGCACAATTTGAAGATGGCGGGCAGCTCAGAGGTAATTTAAGGAAGTATTTTTTCTCACAGAGAGGGTTGTGGATGCAAGGAACGGCCTTCCGGAGGAGGTTTGGAGTCAAAACAGTGGTAGAATCTAAGCATGCATGGGACAGTCATAAGGCAATTCTAGGGGGTTGGGGTAGGAAGAAGTAGGCTGCTGGTTAACTAGGATCTGCAGCTTATCCATTAGGTAGGGAAATGGGCAGACTGGGTGAGCCAAGCGGTCCTTATCCGCCGTCAAATTCTATGTTTCTATGTTTCTATGCTCAAGAACAAGGGGACATGCTATGCAGCTGGAGGGGAGAAGATTCAGGAGAGATGTGAGGAAGTACTTGATCACAGAAAGAGTGGTGGATTCCTGGAGCAACCTTCCAGCGGAGGTGGTGGGGGTGAATACAGTGGTGGGGTTCAAGAATGCATAAGATAAGGCCAGCCTGGTGGCGCTAAGGGTAGAGGCGCGGGACACCACACCTGGCACCACACCAGCGCGCTCCCGGGTGCTGCGGGTCAGCAGGGGAGGAAGATGGATCGAGCATCCGTAGGACAGCTCTCCTCTCCCTTGGGAGGGATCCAGGGTCTTCCCGACGCAGTAGAGACCCCCGGTGGAGACCAAGGGTACTACTAGCTGGAACACGCATCAGGGATGAGCGCGGCGGGCGTCTACGGGGCAGCCACATGCTGACGCCACTGCATGGCTGCGCTTGGGGGCAAGCTAAGCAAGAAAATCCTTCTAGACCACCGGTGAGATGACGGTGACCCCAGTTGTCTGTTTCTAACTAAATGTCTGGGTGCTGTTTGGATTCTGTAGATGATGTATAACATGCTGAATTGATGGTCTTATGCACTATGTAAGCCTTGTTCCCCTGTTTGTATCAAAGCATTGGTTTTCTTTTCCCTTAGGTACATGTAACTAATCGCGGGTCTCCCCTGAAAAAGGAACTGTCAAGGTCTCAGTGGGCCCACCTGGTTACCAAAATTTAAATAAATAATAAATAAACATCCCAAATGCTGGCCCAAGCGCGCCCGGGACTCTCCATGGCTGACCCGACGACTGAAGGTAAGGCTCCTCACACTTAGGAGACGACCACCATAGGGAGGGCAGAACCAGCCCCGGAGGTGATCCGGGGGTCGAGCCTGCCTAGGTTGTTCGGGGTAGAGAACCTGGGAGATGTAGAGGGTTTAGGATGCGAGTTAGGGTTGTGTGTATACGTTGACACTCCTGAAGGATGCCCAGGGTCTAGATGCATAAATAGAGTTAAAAAAAAAGAATGCATAAGATATGCACAAGGGAATCACACTGGAAAGGAAGGGGGCAGGGAGAAAGAACTGTAGAGTGGGCATGGTCTGCGGTAATCGTGTAGGTAGTGAGAAACTGGCAGACTGTACGAGCCAGTTGGTCCTTATCCGCATTCAAATTCTATGTTTCTATGTTCTGTTGTCCTCCCAAAGCTGTGGCACACTCAGACTACACATGCACACATGTACTCTGGGACTGCGGCTTCCTCCACCCTCCCTGACTGTTGTCTGCCTTCCGTGCATCAGCGCTGCCTCCACCCAGTAGCAGCCAACAGCCAGTATGGCACACCTCCTAAACCTGAGAGAGGAGAGCTGCCAGGTGGCTGCTCAATCGTCTCTTGCTTCCCCGAAGCCGGCCCCCAACAGCTTAAACCCAGATTGCTTGCATGGTGCGAGGTAAAGCACTAACTGTCTCAGCCCTCAGCACCACCGGGCTGACTTTTTGTGTCAGTATTCTGTCAGAAAGTTGAGGAGCATGGCCAGATAGGGGTGGATGTTGCGGGAGATGTGCAGGTCAAAAGGAGGTAGTGCTGACTATGTCAAAATACATGAGTAAGTATCTGGATATTGTTAAGACTGGGAAACCTGGGGGTCCAGATGATATCCCTGAAAAAGCTGTGGCTGTGGTAATAACTGGGGTTCAGTGGTATACTCACTGTTTTTTTCCCCCCACAGAACCTTTTTCTCTCACCAGTCTCATGTGGCAGCACCCACCAACCCCATCCCTAACCTTATCATGGACTTATGGGTTATCCACCACTTACACAGGACCTAATGGTCGGCGGCCAGAAGTGTTGGTTGTGTGAGAGCTTGAGGGGGCTGCTGACTTGGACAGCCGGAAGTTTCCCACAGGCTCTGTTTTTTTCTCCCTGGAGTATCTGCATGCAGTAATGCAGTCACATATGCATGCATTGGCATGCCTGTGTGATGGGTGTTTGGTGGTTACCTCACCCGCTTCTGGTGCTCCCTCCTGTGCCATGCCTACTCTCCACCAGGCAGCAGTCACACTGTGTAGCAGCACCCCCCCCTCCCTGAGGAAGGAGAGCTGTTCTTGGGATGCTTGATCCTTCCTCCCCTAGCTCGCTCTTGATGACCCGTGCTCATTTCTGAACATGGATTGCTGACATTGCAAGCGGTAGTGCTACCTAACAGGCCAGCTTAAACTCACCATTTTGGCAGTGAAACCTTTGAATTATTCTATTTTTACGATGGCTGCGCTTCTACACCCAACATTTAGTGGCAATGACAGGGATTTCGGGTGGGTGTCACTGCCAAGCCCATTGCAGTTCACAAAAACAAGGGCTTGACAGTCTACAACAATGACCAAGGGCTGTGGTCCTGTCATTATTCTCTGCTTGGTTGGTTAAAACTTTGTGTACTTAAAAGGAGCAGGTCGCTCCAATCAGAGAGAGCTTCGATCCTTTGATTTGTATGAAGCCATCAGCAAAGAGCTGGGCGACTTGTCTTTAGTCTTGTTAAAAACAAAAACATGTCCATCGATGTCTGTTTCTGCCTCCCTAGTAACTGGCGCCCACCCGCCCCTCCCTCTCAGCACCCACCGTATCCCCCAAACATAACACTAACACTGCAGGTGCCTCAATTCTCTCAGTGTCACCACCTCATAGTTTTTTTCTTTGTTTAATTGCCTTTATTTATTGCCTAAAACAAAGAAAACCGTCCCTTGATGTCTGTAGCTGGCGCCCCTATAACTGCTCCCCCCATGCCATCCTCCCTCTGAGCACCCCTCCAACAAACATAACACTAACACTGTGGGTCTCCAATCCCCCAGTGTCATCCATCATAGTTTTCTTTTCTTTTTAATTGTTATTTACATTGCTTGCCTGTACCCCCCACCTGACCCTCCCTCTCAGCACACCCCCAAATGTAACACTGACACTGGAGGTGCCCAATCCCCCAGTGTTATCACCTGAAATATAGAAAACCATCCTTCATCATTTTGTTGTTGCTTTTGTTTTTTTAATCCCTGTAAAACAGAAAAACATCCATCGTTGTCTGTTGCGCCGTTAGTTCCTCCCCCCAACCCTGGATGGGGGAGCTGCTGACAATCACAAAGGAAGAACGAGACCTGGGGTTATCGTTTCAGATGACCTAAAGGTGTCTTAAGCAGAGTGCAAAGGCTGCAAGGAGGGCCAGTGGCATGCTAGGGTGTATAGGCAGAGGTATCACTAGCAGAAGGCAGGAGTTAGTGATGCCACTGTATAAAACACTAGCGAGACCTCACCTAGAGTACTGTGTGAAGTTCTGGGGACCGCACCTTCATAAGGATATTGACAGGGTGGAAGCAGTCCAGAGAAGGGCGACTAAGATGGTACAGGGCTTGCATCAGAAAACATATGAGAAGGGGGGTATGGCTTGCTGCCTAGCTGCGTGAATGCATTTTCAGTGAGCTCCCTAGCTAACATCCTCAAGTGATTTAATTTAGCATCTTTCAACTGGTTTTGAGGTCCTGCGATTACCTGAACCAATATACAGTATTGAGGTGCAAAGACCAACCTGTGTACTTTTCCTAACAATGGGCCTAAAAACAGCAGACCAAAAAGCAAATTGCTTTGCTCCTCGTGGTGGGGCCTGCAGAACCCCGGCTACTCCTTCAACCTCCTCAACTACAGAGCAGAGTTTGGATGGATCTGGGCCGGCAACACTGGAATTGCTGCAGTTGGTGATGACCACACTAACCAAGACCATCCAACAAACTGACAAAAAGATGGACACTTACAATGAATGTATGGTAATGGTCGAACAGAAGCTGGATGGGGTGTTGATGCAGTGAAAGCGTTCATCGGAGCGGGCCTAAGCAGCAGCAGCAGCATCCTGCGTCAAAGAGCAAGCAGTCCTGAAGTTTCGATTGTAGCATCTCGAGAATGTCACTCAAGCTGCAAATGTCTGCATTTTTGGGATGCCTGAGGGGGTCGAGGGAGAGGATCTGCTCTCTTACCTTATAACTTGGATCTCCGACACATTCGGTATGGACTTTCAGAACCTACTGGACTGCGCTTACCAAGTAACTCTAAGATGAGCTAGTGGCCAGCATGAGGGAGAACGTACTATCATGCTGGTCAGCACATCCATGGCCACTTGGGATCGACTCCTCCAGGCTGCTAGAAATAGCAAAGGAGTGGAAGTAGAGGGTGCCAGAGTGTTGCTGTTTCCTGACCTCTCTTATGCTATGTGTACCAAAGGAAAAAGTTTTGACACAATCCGCTGGAGATTGAGGGACTTGGGAATCCCAAACAGCATGCTCATGCCAGCCCATCTGCATGTAACAGTAGGTTGGAAGGCCTACATCTATACAGGCCTGAAGGAGGCTGCAAAGCTTCTGGAAAAGCTTGAGGCTGAAAGCGCTGCCCGAGAGGGGGATTCCTCTTCGGAGTCAGACCAAGGGGACACTTAGGTCTCATAGGTCTATGCAGAGCATTTAAAGAGTAAAGTCCATTTTAGCTCGCCAGAAGATCTAACCATACCCCAGGATTTTATTACCAATCAGATGTTCATCCAGTCTACGTTTAAAGTCAGATGTTTTGCTACTGGTAACCACCTCCACTGGGAGTTTGTTCCACACCTTCACCACTCTTCAACTGAATCAGTATTTCCTTTTGAAATCTGACTGTAAGTGACTTTCTTACCCTTGTCTCCTTATTAAACAGCAAAAAATCATTGGCAGAATGGTTTAAAATGTTTGAGTTAATTAACTAAAAGGAAGTCCTACCAGATCTTGTAACGATGGTAGTAGTGACTTACCTATCTGTATATCTACATATAATGTATTGTGCATGTTGTAGTGCATTGCTCATCTTGTTTAATGACATTGTAATGGCATAAAACTTATAAATACAAAGTACAAAAAAAAAAAACATGGAGAGAATAAAGGACTTCAATATGTACCCACTGGAGGGAGGGGGTCAAGGGAACATGACAGAAACTTTCAAGTACCTTAAGGACATGAACAAGGTGCAGGGGGGGGGAAGACATCTTCCAGTATAGTAGGAGTACAAGAATAAGGGCATGATATGAAATTGGAAGATGGCGGGTTAAGGGGAAATGTGAGGAAGTTCTTCATGGAAAGAGTGGTGGACCCATGGAATAGTCTGCCACAGGAGGTGGTGGGACTGAGCACAGTGGAGGGTTTTAAACATGCCTGCGACAGAAATAAGGGAACCTTGGAGGTGGGAGGGAAGGGGAAACGCCACTAGCCAGTTAGGGTCAGTGGCCACTAGAAAGAGTAGGGCCTACGGGCAGACTGGATAAGCCTAGCGGTCCTTATCTGCTGACAAATTCTATGTTTCTATGAGGAAATCAGGTTTGCATTTCAATGGGGTTTTGAACTTAGTAGCATAATATGGGCATTTTTCAATATTTTTGCCCCAAATGTTCAACATGCCTTTTTGGGGACACCACCTCATGAACAATGCAAGTGACATTAGGTAAATCTGTCCGAAAAGGTGATTTCACGGTCACTGCACGAAGTCACCTTTCGGGCAGGAGTTGAACATTTTCTCCTCTATTGTTCATGAGGTGGGGGTCATAAGAATGCGATGTTGAAAATTTGGTACAAAAATATTAAAAAACAATGTTATGAGCCTACAGTACATTGAAGTTTGCGAATGCAGGCTCGTAACTTTGGTAATTTTCAATATTTTGACCACAAATTTTCAACACAGTCATTTCTTCACAGCACCTCATGAATATGACAACTGTTATTTTTCAAATCCTGGCCAAAATGCAATTTCGCATCCCGAAAGGTGATTTCGCAGTCGCTGTGCAAAATCGCCTTTCGGGACAGGAGTTGACAATTTTTTCCACTATTGTTCATGAGGTGGGGTCATAAGAAGGCCATGTTAAAAATCTGAGGCATAAATGTTACAAAACAATAAAGTCATGAGCCTACAGTATGTTAGAATTTATGAATGCAGGTCTGTAACTTTGCTAATTTTCAATATTTTGACCCCAAATTTTCAACATGGCCATTTCTTCACAACACCTCATGAATGTGACAGCTGTCATTTTTCAAATCTTGGCCAAAATGTGCTTCCACATCCCAAAAGGTGATTTCGCAGTCGTTGCATAAAATCATCTTTTGGGCAGGGGTTGAACATTTTCTCCACTACTGTTCATGAGGTGGGGTCATATTAAGGCTATGTTGAAAATTTGGTGTAAAAATATTACAAAAAAAAAGTTAAGAGCCTACCTTGAAGTTTGTGAATGTAGACTTGTAACTAGTAATTTTCAATATTCTGACCCCAAATTTTCAACATAGCCATTTCTTCACTGAACCTTATGAAGACATCTGTCATTATTCAAATCCTGGTCAAAATGTGTTTTCGTACCTGTGGCATGAAATAACGTTATGTCGGGGATTTGAATATTTTCACCTACTACGTTCATTAGGTGGGCTAACAGGAAAGCTATGCTGAACATCTGGTGTACAAATATGGCCAAATGTCCAGGTTATGACTGAACGTTGCACAATTTAACTCATTACCTCCAATAGCCCCATATGAAGTTCGAACTATCTACTGTTTACCTGACACAAAATGGCCGCCCAGGAGGTAATGAGTTAAATGTTCACTCATAACTGCACTCATTTTCAATATTTTGACTCCAACCTTTCAACATAGCCATTTTTCCACACACTTCATAAATATGACATGTCATTTTTAAAATCCTGGATGAGATGTATTTTCACACCTCTGGTGCGAAATAACATTTTGGCTAATATACTATAAATGGCACGTGGCATGCCTGTAAGCCAAATCCTAAAATAAGTATTTTCAAACTTTGGTCTCAGAACTGCAAAAAAAACAAATTGTTTAACAAGCAGCCAATGTTCGTCAGTGACAAATGCTTGTTCTTCATCTGCTATTATGCACCTGACTATGCCTTTATTCTGGACCGAAGTTGTTTCCCTAGGAGGCACTCAACAAACTCCTGCATGCAACTCCCATTGAGTATGTTTCAGGATGGTATCCACCTGAGTATAATGCTAGGTTTAAAATGGTTTCTTGTTGTGCCTCTTACTGATATCTTTCAGGATGTCCTACAAGCACAGACAGTGGCAGAGAACTGGAACTGGCTACTGTTATCCTCCTATTCAGAAGAGGGGGGTGAGGTCAAACCAAGATAACTAATGACCTCCGAGCCTTGCCTCAGTGCTTGGAAAAATGTTTGAGTCAATCTTAATGGATATAATGGTTCAGCACATGGAAGATAACAGGCTGTTCTCTTGAACACAACATAGCTTCACAAAAGGAAGATCCTGTCAAGTCACTCTGATTACATTCTTCAGGGAGGTGATTAGAGGTCGTATAGAGGATGTATGCATCTGGGCCTCAGCAAGTTCTTTAACAATGTACCACATTAAAAGTATATGGAGAAAATAGCGCAGTATGGGGTTCTCAAAATAGACTGGGGATGGATAGGAAATTGGCTTATACTGTAAATAAAAGATCAGAAAGCCATGGTGAATGGTAAGCATTCAGAATGAAGGAATTTATTGGTCCAGAAGGAACATTATCAAATCTAAAGACCCAAGGGTACTGATACCACTTTATAGGTCGTATGCCACCCCATATGAATTACTGCTCACAATTTTGGTCACCATATAAGGCAAGTGATACCAATCAGCTCGAAAAACTACAAAGAAAATTCACAAAACAAATTCACAGTTTAAGGAATCTTGATTATAGCAGCAGACTATTTAAGTAATAAGGCACGACAAGGTGTGTGTTATCGACACGATAACACACACCTTGGAGTGCCTTATTGCAATTATACAATGGCTCGATGTTATAGAAAACAAAAAATAAAAATGTTTTTAGTAGATTTTTAGTGAGGCAGTGTATCTTTGTTTCTGAAAAAAAAAAGTGGCTGATAAGGATCATCCAAAAAATCAATACAGTGATGTTATTGTGTAATAACATCACTGTCTCAGGCACACATTGACCAATCAGAGTCCAGGAAATTTTCTTGCCATTGTATAATAAAATTGAATCTCATGTCCCTTGAGACCAGGCGGCCTCGGGGTGATTTATTATTCTTATGGGGCATACTTAACTCATATCTGTTTACTGAATTGAACCTTCAATATAAACAAAATATTTTTGATATGCGGGGTCACCCGCGGCACCTTCACTGCAGTAAATACAACACCATAAAAAGAAGATCTTGGTTCTCCTATAGGGTGATCAAGCCATGGAACTCATTGCCCCTGGGCTTAATTCTTAGTAAAAGTAAACATACCTTCAAGAACAAGCTGGATAAATGGCTATTAGAGAAACAATTTACTGGCTGCCAAGGGTTATGGAACAAGAGCCTCATGAGTACTCCGCCTTTCGCTCCTGAAAGACTTTAGTATGAACCTTAGTATGAAGTATGAATGAGTGAAATTCCATAAGAGTTGGTTCTGGTCCACTGCTCATTAATACAGTTATCAGTGATCTTGAGGGAGTTAGTAGCAGCCCGTTAAAGTCTGATGATGACACTAAATTTGCTAAAACAGTGAACACAACGGAGGAGGGGGAATGTACTAAAGGGAGACCTGACACATAGGGGGTGTGGGCTGAAAAATGGGGGCTTAGATTCACTGTGGGGAAGTGTAAGGTATTTGGACTCGAAGAAGAGGTCAACACTGTGTTGAATTCTACTACTTGCAGAGCCCCTTCTCCCCAGATTAGACCTTAAAATCACAGTTCAATGTTCTTTTGTATTTATTTATCAGTTTGTCAGTGTCATGACAGTCAGGAATTATGCTGCATTTCACATCCCACAGAAATATGTCTGAATACAATAACCCGCCCATCCCTACCGTTTCCACCCCTCCTCAGTATCACTCTTGGGGCATAATGCAGCTATCCAAATGGTTTATTCCCCCCCACTATGTAGATAGCTCCCACTATACTAAAGGTACATTCAGTGAATGTTAATGGCCTCTCAAATCCTATCATGAGAGCCAGGGTGTTTGCAGAAATCAGTAGGGAGCATCCAGGGTTCATTTAATTACAGGAGACCCAGCTATCCGCAGAAGAACATCAAAAGCTGTTAAATTTGGGTATGATCAGGTTCATTTTTCCTCTTACAGGAAATGGAGAGGTGTGGCAACTTTAGTTTCTATGGGCGTGGATATGGTTCACTTATCTACACACTGGCAGTTCCACTGGAATGCGATGATCGAATGGAGCATCTTTAAGCTAAGCTCCTCCCACTACCTGGGTGGATATATCCCCTGACTCCACCTTGAGATGTCAGATCCTTCTTTCCACTGGAAGAACAGGGCACCTCCTTTGTGCTCTGCTTAGGGTTTTCTCTGTGCCACTAGCGAACCTTGATTTTAAAGTTTTCAAAGCTATTTCAGGTTTTGTTTTACAGTTCTTTTGACTCCATCTCTAGACCAGTGTTGGACTGCAAGAAACCTGGATTTAAATTCTGTGTTTGGTGCCACCAGAAGATGTCAGTCACTTATCCGTATGAAAGGTGCGTGTACTGCCTAGACAGGCAATAGGACACGGTCAGGAGTGGCCTATGCCTTTCCATGCCCCCTGAGCCCCTCGAGGACAGGAAGCTTCAGCTCATGCTGGGTAGGCCTTCAGAACGGGATCCGAAGGATTGTCCTAAGGGTTGCAGTATAGTATAGAGGTTAGAGTAATAAGCTGTGAATGAGCTTGGTACATCCAGCCAACCAGACCTGGGTTTGATTCCCACAACCTCCACCTGCATACTGTGCGACTCTGAGCAAGTCACTTAACCGCCAAGTGCTCCCAGGTCTCCCCTGAAAACAGGCACTTGTGCCTGTGATACTTGGACAGCTGGTTCTTATTAACCTATGCTTTTGTAATATAAAAATGTGTTACTGAATGTCTCTCATGAGAGATGCTCACAGTCTGTGGAATGACAACCCCCCCCCCCAGGTTTTAGCTAACAGGTGTTACCTGGAAGGCCAAGAGATAATTACAGGCTAGAAGAGACTTAAAATTTATGATCTCCTTTTTATGTGACTAATTGCAGCTTGCCTACTGCCAAGATAGATTATAAACTTTTATAACGTTTAGAGGAAACACAGTAAAATTCACATGGTGATACAAAAGCATATTGCACCTCTATGAGATCTGGCAGAGAGACATAACAAGTCCTTTGATGTCCTGAAAAGGGGAAGCTGCTCATAGATCAAAGAAAGTCATTTAAAAAAAATTAGTTCTGCTGAGGTCACAGAATGTTAATTGACCTCTGATGAGATATCCTGTTTTGCATAGATATATTTTTTTATATTCAGACAAGGAGGAGCTAGATGACGTCACACAGACAGGTTGGCAAAGCCAGTTTTTAAACAGTATTCTGTTTTCCATTTTCACAAAAATGTTTGGACTCTTGAAAAAGGCAACATCTACAGCATTGTGAGATAAGAATACCTTAGAATAGACAATTCTAAGTGTACTAGTGCTAGGAATCTGCACTTTTTAAAACCTTATTCTTTTAAGTGATTTGTATGTTTTGTGATATATGGTTCTGTATTTACGTTTTTTATCTATTTTGAAGTAAACCTCTACTTTAGAGACTACTTGGTGTACCTTTGAATTTCTTTTTCCTGACAAGGGAAGTATACATGGTTAAAGCCGACACTGCACAAAGCTTACTGGTTTTACCAAACTGGGAAAAGGTAAGAATTTATTCTGAGGTCTTTAATAGAGTTTTATGGGTTTATTTTGTACGCCTGGTTAGGTGCCCGTAGACAAAAGATATCTGGCCCCCCAGAAAAGCAGAATTATCTGAGCCTGTACATTGGGTATGCTAACAAGAGGTTCACAGTTTGAATCCCTCCGAGACTTGAGACCAAAGATTGATTAGAACCCACAAAACAGCCAGGAGGGTTACTCTGTTTCTGTTAACTGTTCACAAGACTGAACTCAGAGGCTGGCACTGTGGAAGAAGAGGGCTGACCTGCTGAGTGAGTTTGTGACAGACTGGTTGACGGCGGTGCGAAAAATGTTGGTATTACAAGCTTTTATTGTTCAGTGTGTCAGCCTAAGACTGTCAGCTCACTTGCAAAAAAAAAAAAAAGGGGTCAGTAATTTAAAAAAAAAAAGAGACAGAACTATATCACTTGGCATACAGTCAAGTTCCTAGCCATTTTATTTTTTTTTCTAAAGTGCAAGTCAGAGTAGCAATAGTTAGGGAAGAAGATGGCTTCCAACTACAGCAGGCACACTGTAGACTACTTAAAGCAGTAGTGCGGGGACAGAGGAGGCCCGTTCGAGGTGAAAGCCAGCAAACAGAACCTTGTGGATGCCCTGATGGTAGCAGATACCCAGAGCACTGAGTCACAGACAGTGACTGTAAGGGACCAAACCTTGAATGTGGCAGTGCTAGTGGCCAGATCCGATGAGGATAACAGCAGGGCCACTGTCAATGAAGGCCCACAGCAGCAGTGGAAGGTCACCAGTATCCTGGATCCAGAAGTACTCAGGCTGCAAATTGAGTTGCACAGAATGGAGCTGGAGTTCCAGAGAGAAGAGAAGCATGAACAGCGAACTGCAGAGGAGAAGAGGGAGCAAGAACTCTGAGACGCAGCCCGTGAGGAGCATACACGCCAGCGGCAACACGAACTGGAGAAGCTACAACTCCAACCACCAGCACCAGAGCAGGTAAGTGGCTTGGGTTTAACTGGGACTATAGGATTGGGTTACAAATTGAATTCCAAATTGAGAGCTGAATTTAAAGAGGGGGAGGACATGGATGCCTTTTTAAATTCTTTTGAAAAAGTTTGTATTCAGGCTAAAATTCCTAGAGAGTCCTGGAGCTTCCAGCTATCCCCACTACTTACCGGGAAAGTTCGGGATGCATTGGGTCAAATGGACAATGAGGACAGTGATGATTACAGCAAACTTAAAGGAGAAGTCCACCCAGAATGTGCAAAAACATATGTTATGTAGAGTGTTTTGATATGTATGTTAAGCCCTAGTGTGTCCTTCCCTCTGTCTGCTATTAGGAGTTTTTCCTAAATTAGCCTGCTAGCTGTATGGTAGTTTTACGACCCCCCGGGATCTCCATCACAAATAGGTTTATTGGCTTTCTTTCTCCTACGATGCACCTTGGCTCATGTGACACTGATGTAGCCATGCCCTTAAATTTAGCAGGGTCTGTCACAGCTCAGCCACAAAGATAATACTTCTTTCAGAGAAGTCACTCACACTGCTAGATTTTGGGTGAGTGTAATCATTATTTTTTGATATTAGTAACTTGTCCTGCTATGTTACAACCTATAAGGCAATGTTCAATTTTTGCTACTTAGTACTGGTGCAAAAACTGAAAGTGACTGAGAGGAATAGAGTCAACAGTGACATGATTCAAACACACACACACACACACACACACACACACACACAGAGCAGAACACAGCAGGACAAGGTACTGATATCAAAAAATAATGATTACACTCACCCAAAATCTAGCAGTGTGTCTTCTCTGAAAGAAGTATTTTCTCTGTGACTGAGCTGTGACAGACCCTGTAACAAGACACTGGCTTACTGCACGGGCAATTAGACATCACGCCAAAGGGCACTCTGGGAAGACTACAGACCATAAAAGAAATCAGAATGGCATCCTCCAAGGGCAATAAAACAGTTAGGGAAAGTTGGAAAAAACATCTCTCACAGCCAGAGGAAAAGAAAACACTTGGAACTGGTTAGAACACAGAAAAAAAGACTACTACACATCTTTTTTCTGATTTTAACATGGAGTTTTCCTTTAAAGCAGCACTGCTAAAAAAATTTAAATTAACTGTTGAATCATACAGAGCTAAATTCCATAAGCTCAGGAGAAGCCCTGATATGAGTTACGAGGAGCTAGCCAACGAAACAATGTCAGTTTTTAAAATGTTGGTGGGAAGGAATTGAGGCAAACTCTGTTGATAAAATTGACAATGTGATTTTGTTAGAACAGTTTTACTGCGCATGCCCAGCAGAGCTAAAAACCTGTCTGGAGGACCGAGATCCCAAAACAGTGCAAGAGGCTGCTGAACTCTCGGACCACTATGCCAAGAGCAGACCTGCTCTGAGAGCGAATGGGGTGGGCCTGGCAGCACAGAAAGGGAAAAGCGCCCTTTCAGTGCAGCTAAAACCCTCACTGCATCCACCAAAATCAATCAGCCCCGGGTTTCAGAGAAAAGATTTCTCTGAGAAAAGGAGTGAATGTTGGTTGTGTAAAGAAACTGGGCATATTGCCAGACAGTGACCCAAACGGACAAGCAATAATACGCAGAATGGTGCTAGGAAAGAAGTGGGTTGTTTGTGTGTCCCTGGGAGCATGCCAGTGAACATGAGGGAACACATTGCACCCAGTCATGGTGAATGGTGTACAGACGCAAGGGTTAAGGGACACAGGGGCATCCCTGACACTGGTAAAAGGGGATCTAGTAGAGTCGGGTCAGCTTATACCCAATAAATACGTCACTGTACAGGACTTTACTGGTGAAGAGAAAACACTGCCACTGGCCAGTGTTCTCCTGGACTGGGGTGAAACAGGGGGAACTGTGCAACAGGTGGCTGTAGCCAAAACGTTAGCAGTGGATGTAATCCTGGGCAACAATCTCAAACAGGGGATGTATGTGCAGTTACCCATAGCCAAGCGGCAAGGGAAAATTGTAGTTCCCTGAACCCCACAGAAGCCATTGTGGAAACCACTGAGAGGCTGGTTCCCCAGCCTGTGTCTCCAGATGGGGAGAGTAATGAAAAGGGGGGTAGAAATTTCCCAGTAGCAAGTAACCACACAGCTACAGAGGGTTACTCCAAAGAGGGAGGGGTGACCCATTGTCAGAGGGTTGGGATTGACAGTGATCCTGAGTGCCCTGACGCTAGTGCTAGGGACCCTAGTTTAGTGACTGAAGGGGACCTGTCCCATGCCTTGGGAATGTGTGAGGAGTTTGCAGCTGCTCAGAGAAGTGACCCTAGTCTAGAGAAACTGAGGGCTTGGGCAGACTCTGACAGGGCACAGGGAGGTAATGGCAGACATAAGGTTTATTGGGAAAATGGACTTATGTATACTCAGGCTGTGCAGACAGAGGGAGGGGTGCTAGGCAGGCAGCTTGTAGTTCCCCATGGGTATCGTGAGCAGTTGCTCAAGATTGCCCATGATATTCCCTTGTCTGGTCATCTGGTAATCGCGCTCATGACGCAGCGGTTGGCCCCAAATTTCTACTGGCCTAACTTCACCCAGCAGGTGAAGGAATATTGCAGGTCTTGTCACCGTGCCAAGAAATAGGGAAGGCGTGCAAGAAAACCCAAGCTGCCCTGATTCCATTGCCCATAGTGCAGGAGCCATTCCAGAGGGTGGGAACGGATATTGTGGGACCTTTAAATACCCCCAGCTCCTCAGGGAAGAGATTCATCCTGACTGTGGTGGATTATGCCACCCAATACCCAGAGGCAGTCGCCCTATCCTCACTGAGGACAGACAAAGTGGCAGATGCCTTACTTGGGATTTTCTCCCGTGTTGGGTTTCTGCAGGAGGTTATCACTGATCGAGGAGGTTCCTTCATATCGGACCTGATGAAATGTTTATGGAAGAAGTGTGGGGTGGTACAGAGCCGCACGACACCCTATCAACCACAAGCCAATGGGCTTGTGGAACGATTCAATGGTACCCTGAAGTCAATACTCCAGGCATTTGCTGAACAGCATGGGAGGGACTGGGAGATATACCTTCCCCACCTGTTGTTTGCATACAGGGAGGTGAACCAAGAGTCGACAGGATTTTTCCCCTTCGAACTCTTATATGGACGCCGGGTATGTGGGCCCCTAGACTTGATCCGGGAGGACTGGGAAGGCAAGCATGCCACCCAGGGAACGCCCATTGTGGATTATGTCCTTAGGTTGAGGGAAAGGCTGAAGGAGCTTATGGGGACAGTCCAGAGCAACCTGGCAGCTACCCAACAGAAACAAAAAGTGTGGTATGACTGCAGAGCCCGAGCTCGCTCGTATGTGGTGGGTCAGGAAGTCATGGTCCTTATTCTGGTCCGGAAAGACAAGCTGCAGGCTGAGTGGGCAGGACCGTACAAAGTGGTTAAGAAGGTAAATGACGTGAACTATATTGTACAGTTACCTGACTGAAGACAGACAGAAAGGATATACCATGTCAACATGATGAAGCCATATGCAAATAGGGTTGACATGGTGCTTGCAGTGTGTAGTCCTGGGGAAGGAACGGACAAAGGAGACCCCCTTCTGGACTTGCTGAAAGTGTCTCCCCAGCTGACCCCGGACAAGATCCAGGAAGTAAGGGGGGTTTTAGCAGAATTTGCCCCATTGTTTAGCGCCAAGCCTGGACTAACCCCCTTAGTGACTCACAATGTGGAGACAGGACACAGACGCCCATATGACGGACAGCATACTGGGTGTCAAAGGCTGTCCAAAAGGACATTAGGAGGGAAGTGGAGGAGATGCTGGATTTAGGGGTAATCCAGAGATCCCACAGCCCCTGGGTCTCACCCGTAGTCCTTGTGCCCAAGCCAGATGACTCTACTCATTTCTGTGTGGACTATCGTGGACTGAATGCAGTCACAAAGTCAGATGCCCACCCGATGACCTGGATGGACGAACTCCTGGACAAGTTGGGAGGGGCGACCTACCTTACAACCACTGACCTGACCAAGGGGTATTGGCAGGTAGAGTTGACGGACAGAGCTAGGGAGAGGTTGGCCTTCATCACTCCGACAGGCTTATTTGAATTTAAAGTAATGCCTTTCGGAATGAAGAACGCCCCAGCCACTTTCCAAAGGTTGGTGAACCAGGTGTTAAATGGTGCTGAGGAGTACGCCATGGCGTACCTGGAAGACACTGCCATCTTTAGTGCTAGCTGGGAGGAACACCTATCCCACCTTAGGGAAGTGATGGGCAGGATACAGCGGGCCAGGCTCACTATCAAAGCCGAGAAGTGCCAGG
Source organism: Neoceratodus forsteri (assembly GCA_016271365.2). Lineage (NCBI taxonomy): Eukaryota > Metazoa > Chordata > Ceratodontiformes > Ceratodontidae > Neoceratodus > Neoceratodus forsteri. The sequence goes on along the minus strand of CM057454.1, from coordinate 1,096,451,844 downwards.
TGGCCATGGGAGAAGTGGCATACCTCGGGCAAGTGGTAGGCTGGGGACAGCTCCGTCCCAACCAAATAAAAATAGAGGTAATCCAGGCGTGGCCCAGACCAGAAACACAGAAGCAGGTCAGGAGTTTTCTTGGGACAGCAGGGTACTACAGAAAATTTGTACCCAATTACAGTACCCTGGCTGCTCCCCTATCTGACCTGACAAAGAAAAGGATGCACAAGAAAATTACCTGGGGCCCAGCCTGTGAGGAAGCCTTTTCCAAACTAAAGGAGGCAGTGTGCAGTGCTCCTGTTTTGACAAGTCCTGACTATAGCAAACCCTTTATAGTTCAGACTGAGGCCTCAGACGTGGGTATTGGGGCAGTACTGAGCCAGACATTCAGCCAAGGGAGAGATCACCCAGTAGTGTACCTGAGTAAGAAGTTATTTTCCAGGGAGCAGGCATACTCTACTGTGGAAAAAGAATGTCTTGCCATAGTGTGGGCCCTAAAGAAGTTGGAGCAATACTTATATGGGCAGCATTTTGTGGTGCAGACTGACCACAACCCCCTGGTTTGGCTGACGCAGATGGGGAAAAAACAATGGTAGATTGCTAAGATGGAATCTTGCTTTGCAAGAGTATGATATGACAATTCTACATAAGGCTGGAGCCAAAAATCAGAACTCCGATGGGCTGTCTCATGTGTACGAGGAGTGAACTGATTTGGGAAGCTCATCCCATGCAGGGGATAGAGCCCCCAAATTCAGTCTAGGTGCGGAGGAATTGTGACACTTGGACACCTGGTTCTGATTAACCTATGCTTTTTGTAATATAAAAATGTGTTACTGAATGTCTCTCATGAGAGATGCTGAAAGTCTGTGGAATGACAATCCCCCCTCCCAGGTTTTAGCTAATAGGTGTTACCTGGAAGGCCAAGAGATAACTACAGGCTAGAAGAGACTTACAATTTAGGATCTCCTTTTTATGTGACTAACTGCAGCTTGCCAACTGCCAAGCTAGATCATAAACTTTTATTACATTCAGAGGACACACAGTAAAATTCAGATGGTGATACAAAAGCATGTTGCACCTCCGTGAGATCTGTCAGAGAGACATAACAAGTCCTTTGATGTCCTGAAAAGGGGAAGCTGCTCATAGATCAAAGAAATTCATTTGAAAAAAAAAATTAGTTTTGCTGAGGTCACAGAATGTTAATTTACCTTTGATAAGACATCCCGTTTTGCATAGATATATATTTTTATATTCTGACAAGGAGGAGCTAGGTGACCTCACGCAAAGAGGTTGGCAAAGCCAGTTTTTAAACAGTATTCTGTTTTCCATTTTCACAAAAACGTTTGGACTCTGAAAAAGGCAACATCTACAGCACTGTGAGATAAGAATACTTTAAAACAGACAATTCTAAGTGTACTAGTGGTAGGAATCTACACTTTTTAAAACCTTATTCTTTTAAGTGATTTGTAGGTTTTGTGATATATGGTTCTGTATTTACATTTTACATTTTTTTATCTATTTTAAAGTAAACCTCTACTTTAGAGACTACTTGGTGTGCCTTTGACTTTCTTTTTCTTGACAAGGGAAGCATATATGGTTAAAGCTGACACTGCACAAAGCTTACTGGTTTTACCAAACTGGGAAAAGGTAAGAATTTATTCTGAGGTCTTTTAGAGTTTTAAGGGTTCATTTTGTACGCCTGGTTAGGTGCCCGTAGGCAAAAGATATCTGACGCCCCCCGAAGAGTAGAATTATCTAAGCCTGTACATTGGGTACGCTAACAAGAGGTTCACAGTTTGAATCCCTCCAAGACTTGAGACCAAAGGTTGATTCTAACCCACAAAACAGACAGGAGGGTTACCCTGTTTCTGTTAACAAGACTGCACTCGGAGGTTGGCACTTTGGGAGTAGAGGGCTGACCTGCTGAGTGGGTTTGTGACAGTGCCTAGTGAGCCTTACCCGGTTACCAAAAAACTAAAAAGAAAAAAAAAAAGGCCTCAGTGGTGGATGGGTCTACTGCACAGCATGTGGCCACTGAGGCAGAAAAAGTGGCTACCACAGGGGGCACCTCCTCAGCTTTGGTGTTGTTCTCTACAAGGGCTAGCATCGCAGTGACCTTCACAAACCAGTTCTGTGATATATGCAGGTCCCTGCAGACCGTGGAGGACAGCCCTGCCCACCATGGCACTAGGACCAAGACCAAAACCACTTAATCTTCTCACCACCACCCCAGTCGTGGGACAGGGACAGATTGAGGTCCTCCCAGTCCCTCAATTCGCCTGACCACTCGGCACTTGTCAAGCATCCTTCAGCCAAGGGGGCTGGTTGGGCAGGTGAAAGGCTCTTTGGCTCTGCCATTCAGCCAGATGACCTCGACTTCAACTGACCAAGCTGTCAAGATGTTTGTCGATCACCTCAACCCATTGTCAGATGAAGCAGAGGAGTCGACCTAGCTGATCCCTGTGTTCCCAGTCTTCACTCAGGAGGATGTGGATCGATCAGTGACCCCAGTCGACCCTGCCAGGGACCCACCTCCATTCAGGGTTGGGCTGAAATCGTGGTCAAAGTGTTTGAGCTCTCAATACCACTCGACCGGGAAGCACTGCTATCGACACCCCTTGTCCTCCTCATCTTCAGATGAGGAAAGGCATCGCTGGAAGATGAGCTGGTGCTACGAGGCTTTCCTCTGGCAGAAGTGGGCCATCACAGGGCATGTCAGGTCTATACCCCAAGGATCTTCAATCCCCTGGCAGCCGTCAGTGGTTGCCCCAATGGTCCAAGTTCTGCAGATGCTCCTCATACCTGCCTCTCCACCAATTGTGGTAGAGCCGCCACACCGACAGCTGCCAGTTGGTGCTCCAAACAAGTAGACTGGCCGTTTGGCTCCCAGTTTGCCAGGCTGGTTGTTGGCAAGCATTACACCAGGTGACAAATTCTGGAAGGTCCATGGTGAATGTTGACTGAGGGCCATCTTTGACAAGTCATCAGATGACTCAGATCAAGAGTCCATGGCCTCCTCTGGGGTTCCGCTCTTTGACCATGGCTCAGTCTAGGAGCCTTCCACCAAACATAGGTCAGTGTCCTTCAGTACACTGCTCCGGCGTATCACAGCATCCGCATCGATTCTGCTGAAGCCAGTCCAGAAGAGAGTCAAATACCCCGTTACAGACATTTTGGACCAGGATGAATCCCTGAGGGTTGCCTTCCTGGTGGCTGAGGCCATCCTGGGACTGGCCCTGGAGCTCTGGCAGCATCCGGCTTCCTGCCCAGCGCCTTTTGTCCACATGGTCTGCAAGTATGTAGTTCCTACGAGCTACCTTTCAGGGTTTTCCAACCACCCTTCAGCCAAATATCTGGTCACAGATTCAGTCATAAGTCTGGACACCAGGGGAATGTGGACAAGCCTCCAGTCAAGGAGTCCCACAAAATTTACCTCGCCATACAAAGGTGTACACTGTGGCTACCCTGGGTCTCCATCAGGCTAACTATGCTATTATGATGGCTAATTATGGGCATTCCAGCTGAAAATGTTTGATGTCATTCTCTGCCATCTTCACCCAGAGCAGTAGGTGGCGATGGAGCTCATTAGAGACCATGGTCAATCGCTGGCTTAACATCGACTCCAGACAGGTTTGGACATAGATGACTCTTGTGCCCATGTGGTGGCAGTGGCTGTCTCCATGCCTCACAGGACTTGGCTGCACTTGTCTACCTTCATGGCAGACACCCAGAGGTTCGCCAATGTCCCCTTTCTGGGCACTGATCTCTTTGGCCCTGCGGTGGAATGACATTTCTCTAGGATTGAGAAGTCCAGTGCCACCCTGGACTCCATGACCTCATCCCAGAAGGACCTGAAAAAGAAGCTGAAGAAACAGGTCCTTCAGTTCTGATCCTTTCAGTCACAGCCTCCCCAGGAGGGGAAGTTTCAGGCCCGGCACCCCAAACAGAGGTTTGGGGACCAAGGCCCTAAAAATGGGGGGGGGGCAGGGGGTGTGTTCTGGGGTAGTAGTGCTCCTCTGGCAGCAGTTGCTGATGCCTCTGCAAAAGCTGCCCAGTGACAGATTGGGGGTATCATCACTCCACCAGTCCTGTCCCCGACTGCCCTCCCCAGTGGAGACTGGCTACAACCATTTCTTGCCACACTGGTCTCCTTTCACAATGGACAAGTGGGTGTTGGATGTGGTGGGCAGAGAACTGTCTTTAGACTTCAAGCCTCTCCACATACCTCAAGAGTCTGGGGTGTCTCAGAACACACTGTCCACCCTCAGGGAGGACACTGGTCAGCTCCCTGGTCTGTCAGAGTTACGTGTCCAGGTACTTCTGGTCCTGAAATGGACAGGGGGCTAGCACCCCATACTGGACCATCCCAATCTCAACTAGTACGTGTAGAAGCACAAGTTCTGAATGGTCACTCTGAGCCAGATTATACCATCCCTAGAGAAGAACATGTGGTTTTGCTCCCTGGACCTCCAGGACGTGTTCTTCCACATTCCTGTCTACAGGTTCCAGTACCAATGCCTCCAGTTCTGAGTAGACGGGGTCCTGTAACAGTTGCAGGTCATGCCACTTGGCCACTTCTCAGCTCCAAGGGCCTCCACCAAATGCATGACAGTGGTGGTGGCCCAACTGCGGCACCCTGGGGTCAGGGGGTACCCCTACTTGAATGACTGTCTGGCTGCTAGTCCATCCAGAGAGGCTGTGGCAAGATCCACAGACCTGGCTCTCCAGATCTGTCGAGACTTCAGCCTGTTAGTCAACCTGGAAAAGTCTGAACTGGTACCAAAGCAAGTTCATCAGGGCAAAACTAGACTCCCTGCCGGCTATGGTCTGCCTCCTGGCAGACCAGGCACAGAATTTTACCTCCTTTGCCTGATCTTTTCGGGTTGGGCTCTTGTGCTCTGCCCAGGATTTCCTACACCTGCTGGTTTATATGGCATCCTACACCAATGTGATCTGCTGGGGCTGCTGACAGATGCACCACCTTCAGTGGGAGCTGGGTCATCAGTGGTCCCAGTGCCTAGGCCATTTGGACCAGCCTGTCACAGTGACCCAGCCAATGTGGGACACCATCCAGTGGTGGTTGGTCCTGGAACATCTGGAGGAAGAAATCCCATTTGTCTACTCAGAGCCGACGTCATGCAAACAACAGATACGTCTCTGGTACGGTGGGAACTCAGCTGGGAGATCCACGGGTTTTGGTCACCCAGGGAGTCCCGTCACCACATAAAGCTGCTAGAGCTCTGTGCAGTGCACTTGGCTGTGACAGAGTTTATCCGTTAGTCAGGGGTCAGGTCATTCAGGTTCAGGTGGACAAAACCATGGCCGCATTTTACCTGAATAGCCAGGGCAGCACACACACTCCCTTTCCTTATGTTGGCGGCATTCCACACTTGGACCATTGAGTGCAGCCGGGTGCCAATCTCCTGGCGAGTCATGTCACAGGGACGAACAATCATGTGGCAGATCCTCTCAGCCAGGTAGAAGAGACATTGCACAAGTGGTCTCTGAATCAGGAGGTGGTGAACTACCTGTTCTCCTGTGGGGACCCATTTGTCTCCTGGGAGAATGCCAAAATGAGGCTGTTTTGTGTCAGCCCCCCCCAGTCTGAGACACTGATGGGGATGTCTTCGCGAGGCCCTGGACCCTGGAACTTGTGTATGCTTTTCCTCCCTTCCCCTGATCCACAGAGTTCTGGTCAAGGTCAGGAAGGACAAGGCGCGGATAATCCGGATAGCTCCAGACTGGCTTAGGCAGTTCTGGTACCCAAATCTGCTCAGCTTCTGCAGCTGGTCTCTGCAGCAACTGCTTCTATGGTCAGACCTGCTGATCAGACTTCGGGGGTGGTCCTGTACTTGGACCTTCAGTTCCTGCACCTCACGGACTGGTTCCTAAGCAGCTTGAGTTTCAGACCTCAGGTCTTTTCAAGGATGTTCTCCATGTCGTGGAGCTACCAGAAAGGAGTCGACTCGTAGGTGCTATGCCTTTAAATGGAAGAGATTTTCCATTCGGTGGCAGGGTAAGCAAATTGATCCCCTTGCCTGCTCTGTGGCTAGCATCCTGGACAACCTCTGGTCCCTTTTTCTTATGGGACTGAGAGCAATGACCCTTAAGGTGCAACTGGCAGTTATCTCTGCTTACCGGGCATGGGTTGGTATGTCAACAGTGGCCCAGAAGAAGGTGGTTGGGTGCTTTTTCAAGGGCCTTGACCACTTGTCCCTCCAAAGCATGAGCCACCTCCAGCATGGGACTTATTGCTGATGCTGGCTATGCTCATGGGCAAGCCATTTGAACTGATGCACAGGGGTGAACTGTCACACCTGTTGTGGAAGACAGCCTTCCTGGTGGCCATTACGTCTGCCAGAAGGAATGGGGTGCTCTCAGTGGACTCTCCCTATTTGGTCTTCCATAAGGACAAGGTCATCCTTCACCCCAACCCGAAGTTTCTCCTGAAAGTGTTATCGGAGTTTCACCTTAACCAGTGATTATCCTACTGGTATACTTCACCAAGCCTTCTTCGTAGGGCAACCGTAGGCTCCATACCCTGGACTGGTGGAACACGCTCTCACATTGTGTGGAGCACAAAGCTGGAATTCAGGGACAGGCTCTCCAGCTGCTTTTCACCTACGCTGAAGCCGTGCCTGGCAGACTGGCAGCAAAGTGGACTTGCAAGGTGGATTACATCTTTCATTGACCTCTATAGGTTGGCTGGTCGGGAGCCTCCCACTGGGATTACGGCACAATCCAACAGACATATCACTGCCTTGGTGGCTGCTTCCAGGGATATATCCATACAGGAGATCTGTAGGATTGCAACCTAGAGGTCAGCACACACCTCTACTTCCCACTATTGCACTGATCTTGAGTGATGCCAGGATCTGTATTTTGGGACCTCTGTTCTCCAATCTCTGTTCACCAAGTATGGGTGTGCATTGCCCCCTCCTCCCAGAGAACTGCTAGGAGTCTGCCAGAGTGTGGATAAGTGAATCATATCCACACTCTGAAAAAAACAGGTTACTCATGAGTAACCACAGTTCCAGAAGTGGTATGTGGTTCACATCCACACAACTCACCCAGCCTCCCCTAGCAAGTGGCACCTGATCCTGTTTCCAGCGTGCAAGATCTGACGTCACAGGGTGGAGTCGGGGGATATATCTGTCCAGATGGTGGGAGAAGCTTAGTTTACAGACATTCTGGCCAATCATTGCATTCCAGTGGAACTTTCAGAATGTGGGTGTGAATCATATACCACTCCTAGAACTATGGTTACAGGTGAGTACCCTATTCTTCTCGGGCACTTTCCTTTAAGGGGTCTCAGGTAACAAAAGGAAAAGATGTCTGCTGTGTGTTTTTTTAACTATTTATATCATATTTCACCAGATTAACAACCATTATACTCTAAACAAATAAACATAACAATAAATATTACAAAGAAGACAATAAGAATAAACAAATTCGATTGACATTTCACTATAGTGCAAAATCCCCCCCCCCCCCAAAAAAAATAATACAAGTCCAGCAAATAAGTGATATGTGGACATTGGGAACTGCCAGTTATACAGACACAGACCATCTAAGTCTAGAAAGTCGGACCCGCAGTGCCCAAGCTCAAAGCATTCAGATTAAAAAAAATAATAATCAAAGACAGCATGTTCATTAATAAGAATGAGGGGAAACCAGTGCACTGGGAAGACCTCGAATCCTAAGGCTATTTCACGGTATGAATTCTGGTTTGTGGTGCATAATTAAGCAATAAGGCATGACAAGGTGTGTGTTATCGTGTAATAACGTCACTCCTGGGGTGGGTTGAAGCACGAGGCGAAGCAGAGTGCTTCCACCACCCCAGGAGTGACGTTATTACAAGATAACACACAACTTGGAGTGCCTTATTGCAATTATACAATGGCTCAATGTTATAGAAAACAAAAAATAAAAATAAAAATGTTTTTAGCAGATTATAAGTGAGGCAGTGTATCTGTTTCTGAAAAGAAAAAAAAAAGTAACATAACAATCATCTATAAAATCAGCACAGTGATGTTACTGTGTAATAACATCACTGTCTCAGGCATAGAAACATAGAATTTGACGGCAGATAAGGACCGCTTGGCCCACCCAGTCTGCCCATTTCCCTACCTAATGGATAAGCTGCAGATCCTAGTTAACCAGCAGCCTACTTCTTCCTGCCCCACCCCCTAGAATTGCCTTATGACTGTCCCATGCATGCTTGAATTCCACCACTGTTTTTGACTCCACAACCTTCCTCCGAAGGCCGCTCCATGCATCCACAACCTCTCTGAAAAATACTTCCTTGAATTACCTCTGAACCGCCTCTATCTTCAAATTGTGCCCCTTGTTCTTGCACACACCTTTTTGAAAGATGCTACCTCTTGGACTTTGTTGATTCCCTTGAGGTACTTGAAAGTTTCTATCATGTCCCCCCTCTCCCTCCTTTCCTCGAGGCTATACATATTAAGCTCCTTAAGTCTCTCTTCACATAACCAGACCAATCAGAGTCAAGTACATTTTCTTGCCATTGTATAATATAAATCACTTTAACGTCTCCGTAGCAGTTCAAATTGATCCACGGTGCTTATTAACAAGAGCAGTTAACCTTTCCATCTTGTATACCCCTATCATAAGGTCATGCCATTGCTCAATAGTGGGGGCCTCCCATACCAGCCATTTCCTGGTTATGGTTTTCTTCGCTGTATGAATACAATTGTGAAGTAATTTTCTACTGGGCGGATCTCTGCATCCCTTGGAGTAATTAGTGAATAGGAAAAGGTCAATCATAAGCTGGATGGGGGCTATAAAGATTTCTGAGAGGGATCCTTGTAGGGCCTGTATAAAAGGATAGAGCACCGCACATGCCCAGAAAATACGGCCATGGGTTGCTGGGGTGTAACCACAACCCCTCCAACAGACAACTCCCTGGCCCTGTGTGAATTTTGCCTGTATGGCTGGGGTCTTAAAATATCTAAGTGTGGCCTTCCACAAAAAGGATGTAGTACTTGAATGTAAAAATTTCAAATGCCTCTCACAGATCTGATCCTCAAGAGGGTAATTCAATTCAGCCTCCCAGGCTACCTGTGCCGTCTGTAATGAGTCCTGTCTAAGGGAGGTCACTGCTGCATATAAGTAAGAAATCATGTGGGCCAGAGATGCTTTGCCGTACAAAGCCATGCTCAGTATACCAACAATTGGGAGGTGGGGGTAAGAGTGGCCAGGGGAGGCACCGGGAGCAAAGTTTTCATGACAATTAATGGCCTACAGATATCAAAAGTGATCCTGAGGGTGAATACAATACCATACCATTCTAACAATTCCCCAAATGACAACAAACTACCATCTTGAAGAAATGCCCAACCAGGTGAAGGCCCGCTCTCTCCCACCCCCTGAATCCGTGGTCCAGCCGAGCTGGTAGTAAAGAATCCAGGTAGGGAATAGAGTACAGCAAAAAAAATCTGTGTGTGGCTAAATCCCTGAATTTCAGCACGGCTCACCAGCATTTCAAAGTATTGCTTGTATATGGGTTATCTGTAATATCCCATACTGGGATAGCAGGTGAAGTCAACAATATTTTATTCAAATTGACAAGGTCCTCTGTTCTTACTTCCAGCTCTCCCCATTTGGCACAATAATGGGGATGTAGCCAAATAAAACACCACCCTGAGTTGGACAGCCAGGTAATCACTACGGAAATCCGGGAGAGCTAAGCCACCTAGCTTTTTTGGAAGCTGTAATATCAAGTACCTTATCCTAGGTCTGTGTAAATCCCAGCTGTACCTGGAGATGTTTTATTTTTCTAAAGAAAATATCAGGGAGAGGTGCAGGAAGGGTCTGAGCCAAGTATAGAAACCTCGGCAATAGATTCACTCACACCGCCTCTATTCTGTGGATCAAACGGAGCACAAGTCTTCCATCTCTCCAAGTCTAATGTGGCAGGAGAAGGATATAATTAGTGACATAAAGGTGGGTATGATCTTTAGTAAGGTGTACCCCTAAATATTTCAATGTTGGGAGGTGTCAATGAAAAGGGAATTGCAGTTTCATATTTTCTGAGGGTATATAACTAACCTGCAGGACTTCGTCTCCGTCTTGTTAATTCTGTATCTGCTAGCTCCCCAAATTCAGTTAGCAGATGCCATAAATCGGTAAGCGAGTACTCTGGGTCTGCCAAGTAAACCAACAGATCATCAGCATAAAGTGCTAGTTTATGCTGAATTCTGCCCACTGATATGCCCTGTATGATGTCCTCCTGACGCACTGCCTGTGCCAGTGGTTCTAAGTAGATAGTAAATAGCAGGGGAAGACAGTGGGCACCGTGGTCTGGTTCCACGCATAAGAGGAATAGGGTGCGATATTGCTCCATTTATCTTAATGTAGGCCAGGGGTTGATCATAGAGGGTCATAATAATCTGTGTGAACTTTTCAGTAAAACCCAGCAACCATAGGGAGGCTATTAAAAAAGGCCAGGCAACCTGTTCAAAGGCCTTCTCAGCATCCAAGCTTAAAAGCAGGAAAGGGACCTCCGACCGGGTGGCATAATGAAGGAGGTGCAGGGCTCTCTTTATGTTATCTTGCATCTGCCTGGATGGTATAAATCCGCACTGGTTGGAACCAATCAGGGCAGGGAGCAGGCCCACCAGTCTCCTGGCTAAAACAGCCACGAAAATTTTATAATCTATATTAAGTACTGAGGTAGGTTGGTACAAGGAGCATAAATCGCAATCCTTACCTGGTTTAGGCATGCTTGTGATTGTAGCGCACCCTCCATGACTCCCATGCAGGCCTTAAGTAAAGGCAGGCTAAGCTTAGTTTTGAACATCTTATAAAATTCTCCAGAGTACCCATCTGGGCCTAGACTTTTGTTAGTCTTTAAATTAATGATCATGCTGTCTAACTCTGATGAAGTAATTGGGAAGTCCAGCACAATAATTTGTGTTTGTGAGAGAGTGATCAGATGTATGGTAACCTAGCTAGGAAAGCTTGAATTTTTTGAGGGTTTGGGGTGTTTTCTGGTGTGTAGAGCCTCTGATAGCGACTTTGGCTGCTTGTGGCATTAACTGTGGAGGCTGAGAGACAACAGGTCCTTATTTGATTTGATTTTTATTTGTATATGGACAAGCACACTGAAATTCAATTCCACTTACAGGTGCGATCCGTGGTTATAAATACATACAACAATACCAAGATTACATTACATTACAGAAAACATAGGAAAAACAACTTCGGTGTCTTGTAGATAAACATACACTTAAAAACAACCACGTCATTTGATTCTTGTAATGCATCATTAAAGGGCTAGACAAAGTTTTATAACGGTTTAAACTACTTATGTTTGTAGGAATATTATTCCAAATTGTTGGTGCAGCATATGTAAAAGTAGGCTGTCCACTTTGTGTTCATTTGCATGGAACATCTAAAAGAGTCTGGTCATAAGCTGATCTTGTTTTAACATTAATGTTGTGTTCCTTTAACTGGTCTTATAAATCTATTGGGGTACCAGTACTTCTAATCCTATGGATAAATCTAGCCATTGATAGTTTAAAAAACAAGTTGGTAGATAGCCACCCCAGACTATTCAATATTTCACAATTTATTTATTTATTGAAATACTAGAATTACATTAACCTTTGAACCAGAGGTTCTTTTACAAAGGCTCCGCATTAGACAAAACAATGTAAAGTGCAAACAATATGGGTTACAGAGCGAGGTGTTACATGTCAAATGAGAAGTTATGGAGAAACTCCTGGTGACACATGGGGTTAGCAAGAAAGGACAGAAAATAGACAGAGGAGATAAGGTAGTCGTCCGCAGATGTACTTAGTCAGTGTAAGTGCTTCAATGATGAGTGGAGCAGCAATGGTTAAGGGAGGTGGGAGTGCATATGTAGAGGGGAGCGGGGGGAACTGGAGGGAGGGGAGGACGGGGGAGGGAATGTTTAAGGAATAAACTGTCTAGTGGCAATCACATTTGCTGAGGGCCAGGAGGTGAGCACACAGTTTAGACTGGATGAGGCCAAGTTTAGTCTCATTGGTGAGATCAGGGGGAAGATTATACCAAGCAGGTGCTCTAAAGCTGAAAGATTGTTGGGTCTGCTAGGTCTGGCAAAAAGGGACTTGGAAAGCTGATCTGGAGGTCCGAAGTGTACAATGAGGTGCAGGAGCCACAGAGAGCAGCGCATCAGTAGAAGGTGGAGTAACACCTAGCCTAATGTTGTGCACCAGAAGACAGGTCTTGTAGTTAACTCTCCCTTTGAGAAGTAGCCAGTTTGTACATTCACAGAGGTCACAGGTGTGGGTTCGTTTGTCAGCACCAGATGGCAGGATTTATGTAAGGTGACTGTTAATCTTTTTAATGTGGTATCAGTGGCGGACCTACAGATGACAAGACCATAGTCTATGCCTGAGAGTACAGAGCTAGTAACTGCCAGTCTCAAAGCCTCAGGTTGTCAGGCAGTGGCAATGTCTACATAGGGTCCCAATCCTTGAATGCATCACCCTGGTAACTTGATTAACATGCACGTTGTAAGAGAGAGTGGAGTCACGTGTAATGCCAAGATATTTGAATTCCACCACTTGTTCCAGTGGAGCATTCTGATTGATGTGGATGGATAGGCCAGCAGATTTATAACTGTTTTGGGGGTGGAGAACAGCATAGACTTTGTATTTTTGTAATTCATGAGGAGGTTATGCTGAACAAACCAGGTTTTGACTGAGTTAAAGTTAGACTGAAGATTAATAGAAAGGGATAGTGGATTTGTGTCTGAGGAAAACAGGACCGCATTGTCTGTGCAAAGTATCATATTATCATTACAGGCTTGTGGGAGGTCATTAACGAAGAGACTGAAAAGTAGCGGGCCAAGGATGGACCCCAACGGGACTCCGGATTGGACAGGGAGGCTTTTGGAGAAGGTATCGCCAATTTTCACTTGCTGTGTTCTCCCCCCAAGGTAGCTGTTGAATCAGCATGTGATTTCTTGTCAGAGCCCTAGAGTGTCCAAAGAGTGTAGGGTCAAGGTGTGGTTAACGGTATCAAACGCCTTTGTAAGGTCTATGTAAATGTACTCAACCAGGTGGCTTCGATCCACAGCTTTTTGTGTAAAGTCTGTATATTCCAAGAGTGCGGTCGTTGTACTGTAGGCTTGTCTATACCCATGTTGTTGTGGGCACTGAATATTGTGTTTGTGGTGCTATTTAGTTAATTGGTCAGATACAAAATGTTCAAGTGCTTTGGGGGGGGGACGACAGATATTGGTCTGTGGTTATTATGTAGGGCCCTGTCACCACTCTTATGTACAGGAGTAACAACAGCTGCCTTCCATTGTTGTGGGAATTGACCCAGTGAGAGTGACAGATTGAGGAGTCTAGTTAGAGGTCTAAGTGTGACATCATGCATAAGGTTCAATAGCTTGAGGTCCAGAGAATCATTACTATACCTTGTTTTGCCAAGGACGTTTTGGAGGTATCTTTTAGATTCAGTGGATGTAACACACACCGAAAATAGAAGAGGGGTATGCTGGGAGGATGGGCAGCGAGAAGACATCATTCTGGCTGCTCAGGTTCAGAGAAGAAGCCAGGGCAGAGGACACCACTGAGGTCAGTGAATGCAGCATTGAAGTAATCTGCAATTTGTTTGTGATTCAGTGTAGTGACACCATCAACCACTAGCATTGTGGAGGATGCTTTGTTGGGCTTACCCGTTGTATTATTTATATTATTCCAAAAGTTCCTGCTGTTACCCCATGCTTTGGATAGTTCCCCTGATAATTACTGATTTTAGCCCAGCGTATTTCTCGGGTGCACAGGTTACATGCAGCTTTACAGTTCTGCATGTTGGTCTAAATTTTAGTGACAGTGGCACGGTGCCAAAGGGTGTCCCTATGCTTCATCATACTGAGCAAGGCTGGTGTGATCCAGGGGTTTAGGAGACCCTTGGTTTTGCCTCGATGGAAGGGCGCAAACAGGTCACATGCCTTGTTGAACTGTGTTACAAAGAAATTTAGGGCATGATCAATGTTATTGGAAGTGTATAGAGGGTCCAATCACACTGGACCACGTGTGCCTAGAGGTCAGCCAGCATGTCTTTTTTTAGAACTCATTTACAGGTTATTTTCGCTTTGGGTTTGGGCACCTTGTTTGACCTGAGGCACATTACTGGGAAGTGATCACTCAGGGCATCAGGGAGCATTAAGGTGCTGGAGATTCTGTTTGGGTGGGTGGTCAGGTTCAGGTCCAGGTCCAGCAGGGAGCTGTATCCAGCCCTGTAATTGAATCTAGTGGGGGTACTAACCACTAGGGTTAAGTCTAGGGCTGCAATGGCATCTCTGAAGTGGTCAGCTTCAGGGGCAAGCCAATCGATACTTAAGTCCCTCATGATCACAACCTCTGTATTTTGGGGCAGGGTTCCAAAATGATGCATTCTATGTGGTACGAGAAGTGCAAACCTACCTACTTTGTTCAATAATACAGACTGCCGCTGCAAAGTACTCACAGGAGTATTGTCGACTACTATAGATGCATAGTTAATTAGTGGTAACAACCCTTGGTTTACAATTGTTAATCCAGTTTCTTCAATCAAGAAAACATGAAGTCTGTATAATAAGGATAATTTTGCATGAATATTTGCTGTCACTATTAGAGTGTGCAAAGCGTAATTCAAGGTTGAATATAATGTCACTCCAAAGTATTTTATACTTTCTACAATTTCATAAGCAATGCCATCCAAGGATATTACTTGTAGGCGGGTACTATAATCCGTCAGTCTGGCACATGTTCCACAGAGCATTAATTTAGTTTATTGTTTATTTAGTGCAAGTTTATTTTCTACAAGCCAATTCTGCATGGCATTTAGTTCTCCTGTTAGTGTTGTATTTATTTTAAACAGTAATGGCTTCTGTGAGTAAATCACGGCATCATCTGTGTAAAGTATTATTAGGTGTGCATCCTTAATTACTGCTGAAACAGAATCAAAGAAAATGGAAAATAAAATTTGCCCTAATATGGAGACCTGTGGGACTCCACATTTAACCATAGCCTTCTCCGAGATGCAGCCCCCATATCTAACCATCTAAAATCTTCCCATTAAATAATTTTCAAACCAGCCTAATATTGAAGATCCTAACCCAAGCTCTTTCAATTTCCCAACCAAAAGTGTATGATCAACCAAGTTGAATGCTTTGGTCAAGTCCACGAATGTGGCTCCAGTCAGGCACTCCCTTTCCATGCCCTCGTGGACTGCGCTCGTGAACTCAGCCAAGGCAGTCTCAGTTCCCATCCCCTTTCTAAAACCATGTTGATTTTGTGAAATGAAATCATATGCATCCAGGTACGCCATTAGCTGACCGTGCACTAGTTTTTCACGTATCTTAGAAAAGGCTGATAATACTGAGATAGATCTATAGTTGGAAAACTCTTGGGTAGGCCCCGATTTGTGTATAGGTGATACAAATGAGTATTTCCATATATCAGGCACCTCACCCAAAGAAAAAGACAAATTAAAAATGAGACTAACAGGATAAGCTATTTCTGTGGCAGCAATTCTTAGTTTTGGTGCTAAACCATCAAATCCACCTGATTTATCTGGCTTTAGTTGTTTCAACAATGTATATACTTCAAGTCTTTTCACAACCCTCAAATAAAATTTTGGCCTCTCCTGAGGCTCAGCAGGTCCCATTTTTGAGTGTTCTGCAGGAAAATCATTGCTTTATTTATCCAAATTTGTAAGCATTCTATTAAATTCATTTGCAATTTAAAGTGGACAGGATAGTTTTTCATCTCCTTTTAGCATAATAGTTTCAGAATTAACCCTAGGATTAATCAGGCCATTGACTGTTTTCTAAAATTTCTTATTAGTCAGCCCCTCTGTTTGTTGTTGTTTTAAATATTATGTTCTTGCC
Organism: Neoceratodus forsteri; assembly: GCA_016271365.2. NCBI lineage: Eukaryota > Metazoa > Chordata > Ceratodontiformes > Ceratodontidae > Neoceratodus > Neoceratodus forsteri. Next base: position 1,096,435,955 of record CM057454.1, on the reverse strand, counting down.
AATTTGATCTTATTTTTACAGACATTTTTTAGATATCTGTAATGTTGCAAATCACTCGCAATATTAGTTGTTTTATGCTTTTTCCATGCATTGTCCCTCACTCTTATAATCTTAAACAAACAGGGGGTTAACCACTTTGAATCCTGCCCTCTAGTTTGCCTTTTAATATAAGTGGTATGTAGGTCCACAACTTTTCTATATTCATGTATGAAATAATCCAATGCACAGTTTACATCTGGAATTAACTCCAGGTAGGACCAATCAATACTCTGTAAACTTCTCCTAAATTTTTGTTCATCGAATGTTGAGAAATTTCTTTAACTTCCAGTTGCAAAATGTGGGATGGTGACTACTAAGTCAATCAGCAATTATTCCACTTCTCAAAACGTGTTTTACCCTATTAGTCAATATCCAGTCAAGGACTGTATTCCTTTTTGTTTTTAGGTTTAGTCTAGTAGAATCATAGAATCTTGACGGCAGAAAAAGACCCTCGGGTCCATCAAGTCTGCCCTCTTCCACCCCCACCTAGACTAATTAGCTGTACCAGATTTGTATGTGCCAGCATACTCGTAAGTTTAGGGATATCAATCCCCGACCAGTTAAAGTCCCCAGCACCATGAGTTCACCAATAGTGCTGACTGACAACGAGTCTGAAAATTCCTGCAGTCCTTCAGTATTTACTTTTGGGGGTATGTATACACAACATATTGTAAGCTTCTTAATCAAACCCAATGCAACTTGAATGGCCAACAATTCACAGTGCTTCATGGGTTCAGCTGTAATACATTTTTTCTTCTAGCGCCTAGCTATCCTAATGTAAAACACCCCCCCCACCCATAGACCAATCTTTTCTATAAATATAACATCCTGGGATGGTCATTTCATTCTTCAGTATGGAGGGGTACACCTAGTTTCAGTAAGGGCCAATATGTCTGGTCTATAGCTAGCAACCCAAGCCTCCACCTTGTGAAACTTGGACAGAATACTTTGTGCACTGAAATGAATTATTCGTATGTCCCCTGTGATAGTTGCAGAGTAATCCAAATCTGCTGGATCACTGTCAGGAGGACAAGGGTTGCTTTCAATGTCACCAGCCAGTGACAGTGAGCACATAATATATGCCACTACCAATGACACTGGCATCCCAAGCAACCCCGCTTGTTCCCGCAATGCGTACCCTAAACTATATCCAATCCTTTTGTTACAGATCCCCATAATCTGATGTTGTGACAAATCATAATTTTATACTGGCATAAACTCAGCTTCGGCATTTCCTATCTTAGCTGCAGCAATTTCATCATTCAGACGACAATTTACAATTAAAATGTCAGTCCCCAGCAAACACAGAATATAGCATGTTGCAACTAATAACTCCACTTTAGCCATATTGCCACTATGGGTAATATATTACTTACGTCTTCTAGGTCCAAATCAGGCAGCACTCTCTGGTTTTGGTCTTATCCGGTTAGAATCCAGTAAAACACTAATAATAACACTTACTGAGCACTAGTGCTCCCTCTGTTGCCTCTGTCTGTCTGCCTCCAGGATCTGACATGGTTTTTATTAAGAAAAAAGTGCAGCTAATTCTAGAAGAGCAAAGGGACTTCTTGTACGTTACGTGGAATTTTAATCTTTATATGGATAATCATAACGACACTTCAGGTTCGGTCCAGTCTCCCACCTCCGCATCACACAAGATGTTCCATAAATTAATGGGCTCCCTAGGATGGGTGGGTTTGGGGACAGAACTCAACCCCAACTCTCTTGAATATGCTCATTACTCTTATTCGCATAATAAATACCGGCGAACTAAATGCACCTTTATACAGGTTGAGGACATCCATAAAATCAATATGTCCACTATAGGGCCCATTACCTACCTGGACCATGCTCCAGTGATAATTCCCATAGATTTGGGACTATTTAAGAAGCGAATAGGGTGGCGTTTTGACACATTCTTTTCAAAAGATCCAGTCACACATAAAAGATACCAAAGCCCTCAATACCTCTATGGACATCACCCAGGTAATGCTATGGGATATGATGACAGTTGTGCTTAGGGGATAGCAGTTAAGTGGCCCATAAGTAAAATGAACAGCAAGCCCACAACATGAGCTAGCTAGAGCCAACAATTGCTACCTTTTATTTTGATGAATTTAGTTGTGTAATTGATGAGACATGTAGAGAAGACATAAAGAGCAGTTGTATAGAGTAGCTAGACTACATACAGAGCATCATCAACCCTAAGAGGGGAATAGCCCGCTTTGACCCCACATGATTGGTGTAATCCAGGAAGCATTTGTTTGCTCTCAATTAAATACTGGCTAACATTTAGGCAGTCTCAGCTCTCAATCTTTGATGCAAATAAAGCCCTAGAGAAGTGAGCGTCAGGGTTGTCCTCACTGGTGGGTCACCTTGTAGGCTGGGTACTGGGTTGCTCACGCTCACCTGTAGTTCACCCTGCAGTGACTGTATGGTGGTTACCACAATGGACACTGTGTTCAGGTGGGGTAGACACACTGAAAGTTGTATTTTGGGTTCGGAGGAGATGGAGGTGTTGACCTGATGTTGCAAAGGATGTAAAGAAATAGAATCGAAATAAAAAAAAAAATTACAGAGATGGATCAAGCCAAAACCCTGTGCCCATTTTTTTTTTTGTTTACAGAGGTTGCATAATCAATTTTCTTGAAAACATCTGATGTTAAATGTTTAGTCATAAATCTACAGCCCGCAGAAACCTGCACTAGTGTGCTGGGTGATAGGGGTCACGACACACCCAAGAGGTTTCTAATATCACACCCTACACAACCCAAATATTGCACCCAACATGTATATAAAGGGATCCTCATATCACACCCACACCCCTGAAAGATTTCTTATACTGCATTCCACACACCCAAAGGGTTCCTCATACAACACCCCACACGGTCTCTAAGGATTCCTTCTATTGCACCCCATACATCAAAAGGGTTCCTCATATTACAACCTACAGAATCAAATCCACCCACACACAAAGGGTTCCTCGTATCTCACTCACACACACATACACACACACACAACCAAAGGGTTCAGAATTGAACTTAAGTATTGTATGTTTATTATTTGCATTACTCTCTTCCTAGAACTATTTATTTATTTTTTATTTAGATTTCGGATTATCACCTTTGAGCCAGGGGCTATTTTGCATAGGTTCCACATCAAGGTAACTAGACAGTTACAATACAAATTAGAATGGGAGACAGATAAACAAAAGTACAGTATTACAGGGAGACAGGAAACTTAATGAGTTACAAGGTGTCCCAGGCATTAGACAGGGTATTTCAGGAATAAGGAGTAATTAAAACTATATCTAAAAGCACAAACAAACTAGTGTTTATAGGTCATTCATTACAGTACAATAAGGGATAGCAGCCAAGAGGGCCTTGACAAGGTTAAGAAAACATTAATGTTGAGGATGGAACTATACATAGGCATAGGACAATGTATGACTGGAAATAATGGCAAAAAAACTGTATCTAAATAAAAAAAAAAAAAAATTAGTACTAGTGCAATAAGAAGTAATTCCACTGTTATTGGTTGAAAGTGCAGCCAGAGGCATTGTCAGGACAAGAGGGAGAGCTATAGAGACGGGGGTAGGAGTGGGGGGGGGGAGCAGAAAGGCAAAAGTGGGGTGGGGAAGGAGAAGGATTGGGGGTGGGGTGATCAGGTAAAACTGGGCAAACAGAGAGACAGATAAAACCGAAGAGGAGAGGCCTTAACAGTTTTATATAAAGCAATCACAAGTGGCACGGGCCACAAGGAGTTCACGTACTTTACGTTTAAATGAGCCTAGTGAAGAGGTATTGGCAACATTGCAGTTAAGTGAGTTGTACTGAACTCAAGTCTCTGACTGCAAAAGATCGCTGACCTTGTGAGGAGGAGGACCATGTAAAAGCATCTATCCTAAATAGATACTTCTGCTCAGTATTTACTGAAGAGAAGGTAGGACAGGGCCCGCTGCTCTGCACCATGGACACAGGGGGGAGGGAGGTGTGCACTAGTCCCTTCACAAAAGAAAGAGTCCTACAAGAGCTCAATAAACTCAGGGTGGACAAGGCAATGGGACCTGATGGCATACATCCGAGGGTATAAAGGAGCTAAGGGTGGAACTAGCAGAGCCATTATCAGAACTGTTCAGTGAGTCTCTTGAGCACAGGAGCGGTGCCAGAAGACTGGAGAAGGGCACATGTGATCCCACTCCACAACAGTGGTAGCAGGGAGGAGGCAGGGAACTACAGACCAGTCAGTCTTACCTCAGTGGTGGGCAAGATTATGGAGACACTCCTTAAGGAAAGGATAGTGCAACACCTGGAATCCATAGGAGCACAGGATCCAAGACAGCATGGACTTACAAAAGGAAGGTCCTGTCAAACTAATCTCATAGATTTCTTTGACTGGGTAACCAGAGTGGTGGACCAAGGGGGAGCAGTTGACGTTGCCTACCTTGACTTCAGCAAAGCTTTCTATACTGTTCCACGTAGAAGACTGATTAATAAGCTAGGTAGGCTCGGTGTGGGTCAAACGTTGGTCTACTGGGTGGCAAACTGGTTGATGGGCAGAAAACAGAGAGTGGTGGTAAACGGTATACAGTCAGAAGAGATGTAAGTCACAAGTGGGGTACCTCATGGATCAGTCCTGGGGCCAGTCTTCTTCAATATCTTCATCAGTGACATTGCAGATGGACTGGAGGGTAAGGTTTGTCTGTTTGCAGATGACACCAAGATCTGCAACAGAGTAGATGATCCACATGGGGTGGGCAGAATGAGAAGAGATCTGGATAAAGTAGCAAAATGGTCGGAAGAGTGGCAACTGGGGTTTAATGCAAAGAAGTGCAAGATCATGCACATAGGGAAGAGAAACCCTGAAGCCACCTGTAGGCTGGGAGGGGAGCTGCTGGCAGTCACAAGGGAAGAAAGAGACTTGGGAATCATCATCACTGATGAACTGAAATCATCCAAGCAGACATCTAAAGCAGTAGGTAAGGGTAGAGGGATGTGGATGTTGAAGTGTATTAGTAGGGGTATCACAAGTCGGAAGAAGGAGGTAATAATCCCTCTTTACAAGACACTGGTTAGGCCCCATCTGGAATACTGTGTGCAGTACTGGAGACCACACCTTCACAAGAACATTAACCAAATTGAGGCAGTCCAAAGAAGGGCAACCAAAATGGTGCAGGGACTGCATCAGAAAACATATGAGGACAGATTAACTGAGCTCAATATGTATACCCTAGAGCAAAGGAGGGAGAGAGGTGATATGATTGAAACATTCAAACACCTTAAGGGCATTAACAAGGTGAAACAGTCTAACATGTTTCAATATAAGAAAAATAGCAGGACAACAGGACACAGCATGAGATTAGAGGGAGGCCGATTAAGGGGTAATGTGAGGAAGTTCTTCACAGAAAGGGTGGTGGATGCATGGAACGGCCTACCTCGGGAAGTGGTGGTTATGAATACAGTGCAGGGCTTCAAACAGGCATGGGATAGGCATAAGGGAGCAATACAGATGAGTATGAATAGATAGACCATTGACAGAGCACATGGCACATTCATAAGGTAGAAAAAGAAATTAGCTGACTGGATGGGCCTTGCGGTCCTTATCTGCCATCAACTTCTATGTTTCTATTGTGACGTACGCCAGAGGGGTACCTGGAAAGCTAGGTTTTCGGAGCGTCTTGTATGGCGGCTGTTGCAGGATGGGCTGAGGAGCTTCAGCACCCCCGGTGGCAGAAGACCAAGGGAGGCCTTTTTGGCTAAGAGGCAGGTTTGATAGGAGAGTCTGCCCTGAATTTGGGAGCCAGTTAGCTTGCTCATAGATGTCACATGTGTGTGTGAGGCATGCAGTACCAGTAAGGAGTCAGCAGGCTTTGTTGAAAGCAATAGCAATCCGACGTAATCTGGTATCAGTGGCAGATCCATAGATGACAAGACTGTAGTCGATGATGGAAACTACTGAGTTGTGGATTGGTAGATTAAGGGCTTCTGGGGTGAGACAGTGTTTATGTCTGAATAGTAGGCCGAGACAGGTTCACAGCTTTAGCTATGTTATCAATGTGACTGGTGTAAGATAGTGCTGTTTAAAGTGACACCTAGATACTTGGACAATTTTGTCTGTTCAAGTGCAATGCCTGAACCGTTTCTGACAGTTGTTTGGTTTTATGTTTGTTGTGCGAATTGTGGAATAGCATTATTTTTGTTTGTTTTTTGTAGTTTAGTACAAGTTTCTGCAAACTGAACCATGCCTCGACTTTTGCAGAACTGTCTTGAGGCTGGTTCTTCAGAAGGGAAGGATCAGAGTTGCTCGTGAAAATTACCGCATCATCCGCATACAGCAAAATCTGGTCAGGGCATGAGGCCAGGAGCTTGTTTAAGAAAATACTGAAGAGTGGGGCTCTAGAATTGACCCTTGAGGGATGTCTGACCGGACAGGTTGCTTATTTGAGAGGACCTGTCTGATTCTGACCTGTTGCGTACAATCACTGAGGTAGCTGTTAAACCATCTTGAGGTATCCTTGGATAACCCAATCTCGGTTAGCTGTTTGATCAGTAAGGAATGATTGACCATATCAAATGCCTTGGTAAGGCCAATATAGGTGGTGCCAACAAGCTGGCCTTGGTCCAGAGCTTGGTGGATATAGCTATAAAATTTCAGGAGGGCAGTGGTGGTACTATGTCCTTTTCAAAATCCATGTTGCTGGGGACACCGACGGTTCTATTTGTCCAGACAGTCTACCAGCTGGTCCACAACAATTCTTTCGAGTGCTTTAGAGAGAGGGGGAGAATGAAGATAGGTCTGTAGTTGCCGAGCAGCGTCCTGTCTCCGCTTTTATGTACTGGGGTGACTAAGGCTGTCTTCCACTTAAGGGGAAATTGGGAGAGCATGAGGGAGCGGTTTATAATCTTGGCGGGGTGGGCAGGACTTCATCAAAGGTGAGGGCAATGAGTTTCAGATCAAATGAATCTCCACTTAATCTGGTTCAGCCAAGAACTTTAAGTAAGTATTTTTTAGCTTCCATCTCTGTTACCACTTTAAAATAAAATGGCAGATGTGCCTGTTTTTCTGCTTTGGAGCAGCAGTCTGCATCAGTGGTGATACCAAAGAAGTATGCAGGTAGCATGTGACTGAGGTCCATGAACGCAGTACTGAAAGTATTGGCAATGGTTAAGGAATGGAGGGTAATGGTGCCATCCACGTTGAGCATGGATGGTGCCATTTTTTAGTCTTTCCCTGTTACTTCTGTAAGATTAGCCCAGAAACGTCTACAATCCTTCCATGAGTTGGCTAGTGCGCTTCTATAGTAGTTGGCTTTTTCAGAACGGATAGCTCTGGTACAGGCATTCCTAGCTGTCTTGTATGCCTGAATATCAACTTGTTTGCCAGAGGCCCTTGTCCGAGACCACAGATGATCCTGTGTTTTCATTCATTTATTCTATGAGGTTGTGTGTAATCCAAGGATTGTTTACTCCCCTGATCTTTTGCTTTTTGTAGGGGGCATGGACATCACACACAGCATTAAAGCTGGAGATGAAATAGTCTAGGGCAGTATCCACATTAGCAGCATTGTCAATTGGTGACCAGTCTTGTTGCCACAGGAGTGCTTTTAGTGGCTCAAGGTGCCCCCAGGTCAGTACTCTGCTACTGATAGTTTTAGCTGGGGTTATTTATTTATTGATTTATTTAGTGATTCAGAAAAGACCTTTGAGCACAAGCTCTTTTACAAAGGTTCTACGTCATAGATTGTAAAACAAAGTACAATAGGAGAAAGCAAAGGTATATTGCAGTGAACAATACATCTTGGATTCAGAACTTACAGAATAACTCAAAACATAGGTGCAAGTTAAAATAACAAGAAAAACACTTTGAGGGTTGGGGGGAGGATATAAGCAGCCACAAAGTGCCTTGTCAGTAGTTCAGAGGGACGGGGATAGCTGGCAGTGGAGTGAAGAAAGGAGGTACGAGAGAGGTAGGTACTGCGGTGGAGGTGAAGGGTGGGGGAAGAAGGGCGATAAGGTATAGGGAGGAATGGGAGGGCGAGGGGAGGCTGAGTGGAGAAGACATGCTAGAGTAAATAGTGGGGTGCGAGGGGGCATGGTTAGGCAGCTTGCATTAGTAGGGATTGTTAGGGAAACTCTTAGGACTGGGAGTTGGGAAGGTGGTGTGGCAGGTGCCGAAGGAACATGACGCAAACTGATTGCTGAGCCAAGTCATGAGAAGGGACAGAGGTAGGGGGTACCTGAGGACTGCCTACTGCTTGCTGGGGGGCAAAGAGAGTGGGTGTGGCTGGACTTAGGGGCAGGTGCACTTAGAGTGTGTTATTAGGTGCTGTTTGAGGTCAGTTTTGAATTGGACCAGACAATTGGTGGCCAAGAGGGGCCCAGGAAGTTCATTCATCCACAGGGGGCCACGGTAGGCAAATGCACGTTGCCCAAGCGAGGTGCGATGGAAGGGGATAGCCAAGGCCTCTCTAGTCTCCCCCATGGTGACCTGTAACGAGTTGGCTGCCTTGATCAAATTGCCTACACAAGGCAGTGTTTTACCCAATAGAGCCTTCTTCCCTAGGATGCAAGTCTGGAATTTGACCCTGTTTCTTAATCACAACCAATGATGGTTTGATGAATTTGTTTGACAACTGGCATATGATAGGTGAATGATCACTAATGGAATTGGGAAGGACGTTCGTATTAGTGATGTGGTCAGGGCGGTTAGTAAGCACCCAGTCCAATAGTGTACTGGTCCCCATTCTGTAATGTATCCTAGTAGGTGACTGAACTAGTTGTGAGAAGTTAGCAGAGGTCAAGGCATCCTTATAGTTATTTACACTACGCAAAAGCCAATTCACACTGAAGTCACCAAGTAGTAGGACTTCAGAACTATATCCTATGTTGAGGATGCAATCCAGGAGGGGGTTTAGGCCCAGTGCTGTCAGCTTGGGGGGTATATAAACCGAAGCCATAGTTAGTCCTTGTTGTGGGCACTAAGCAATATCTTGGTGGCAAGGATCTGAATGTCGACCCCAGAGCTGGGCAGAGACAGGGCATGTCCCATTAGAGATTCTTTTAAAGTATAGCGCACAGCCACCACCTTTTTCAGACATCCTATCTTGTCTGAAGACTGCATATCCTGGTATTGCAATGGTAGTATCAACGATCATAGGAGATAGCTACATCTCAAGTACTGATAGGATGTCTGGGTTGTACTGGGTGACCCAGGTGGTGAGGGCATCAAGTTTAGACAGAAGGCTACAGATGTTGATACTTGCCAGTGGGAGTGATCCAAAGCTATTTTTGCCATTGGAACTAAGCTGAGGCAGGTCAGGGTTAGGGTGTATGCTGCCAGAGATAAGAAGTAGTAGTAGTATTAACCGCTTTACTAGTTCCCTGAGGTACTTGCTGTGAAGCAAGCGTACCCTTCTTTCTAAGGGTTGGTTGCAGGTTTTCTGATGTAGTGGCCTGAAGCTAGATAGTAACAGCATCAACAACTAACACATGAAGTCATATTGACAGGAATAGAGACACAGCTTATCAATACTAAAACAGCTTGCTGGGTGGGACCACGGCAGCTGTTCCTGATGGCGTGCATAATACTTAAAATAGATGGATTTTCAAGGAGTGCATGATTTAAAGTGGTTAGTCATTAACTAAAGTTTGCTTTGTTAGACAGAACCAGTACACTATGTACAAAATTCTTTGGAAAGTTATAGCCATGTCTGCATCAAGTTATGCAATGGCTGTTCATGGTCTGGAACAAATTATACAGTAGCTGGATTGCTACTATAAATACTAAGGGCATTGTTTATTTCCATCTTGTCCCCTTGATCTGCTTTTGCTTACCTCCACTGTCTCCATTTGGTCAACTCCCATCAGGACACTGGTATGTGTCCATCTGGCTCTGGTCCACACCCCCTCAATTGCATCACCCCCCAGGGGCCTGTTTCACCTGGAGGGGAATGAAAGCCTATTAAGGGATCACACGGTCATTGTAAATGGATGTGGAAGACTCTGGCACTTAGGCAGATCCACTGGAGGCCATCATTAATGGTTGTCAGAATTTCCCCATTAAGCAGCCACCCAGAACTCAATGTGGGGGAACACAGAGGCACCACATGGTCACTTGGTGGTGTCTATGTTACCCACTCATCCATAGAGACTTGTTCAGCATGACAGGAACAATCCCCCCCCCCCAAAAGAGTCTGCACCCCATGACTCCACCAGACAGGGATTGGAATTCAGTAGTGCAATGCAAACCCAGCTCTCACCATAATATACAGAATGACATATGGATGTCAGTGTGTTATGTACGAAATAATCCAGTTATAATGTATGGTAACCACCATAATCAGCAGTCACACAGCTTTGTTATGTACTGTTTAGAATTTTAAAAGTTGTTAACCACACTTCAGAACTTCCAAACAGTGGCATAACAAAAAAGAATGCACCAGAGTTCCATATTTCTCATGCATAGAATGCAAACAGTATTTTTTTGACCATACACTATAAAAGATGATTGCTGGGGATTGGGTGACAACCACGCCGAAATCACCTCACGTGGTTGTTAGGTTAGTAAACCTCCCGAGTTGCGTGCTCGAGGTTTACCATGTTGCCATAGCAACCACTTGAGGTGATTACAGCGTGGTTATCACCCGATCCCCAGCCATTATCCTCCATGTGTGTGCCACAATATTGTAACAAACAATCCAGGTGGGTTGTGAGGCCCAAGGTGGATTCAAGGGCCTTTAGCCACCTAGGAAGTGAGGTTATCACTGCACTGTTGCTCGCCCAGAGTGGATTATCACACTTAACAATATTTGTTAAAGTCAAAAGTGTTATAAGAGAATTTTTTAAATCCCAAGGTGAGTGATACTACATTAAACAGGAGAGCAAAGGCTGAGTGGTTTAAGAAAGTATCATACCCAGAGGGGTGTATAAAAATTGAGAACACTTTGCAGAGGCTGTATACCAAAAATGTCTGCCAAGAACTACCTTGTTCTGGTTTCTCAGAGGGATTATTTAACATTTGGGGGAATCATCAAAATGTTGCTACGTTTTCCAAATATAAACAGAATGGATCTCAAGAAAATGGAAAAAAGAAGGGAGAATAAGACTGAATTAGGTACGTATTAGTTACTAGGGCTAGAATTTTAAGAAAAAAAACTGGTATATTTGATGGAATACTATGTTACAGGTTTCAGTATTCCATCAAAAGTCTGATATACCAACCCAATTTTTTTTGTATACCACATTTTTATTATTTACCATAACAACAGATAAATGCATATTAGTTGTTTACATAGTATTTATGAATAAAGAAATAAAACACAAATACACTGCCTCAAAGTCTTTTCTTTCATATTTGAAAGTTTCGGTAGTACACAACATTCAGAGATGCACGTGCGTCCCCTGTATATCTTACTTTGAAAAGTTTTTAAAAATAATTTGTACCTAGCGGTTATCAGGGCCGATTCCCTTTAAAAGTAAAGTTCAATTACTGTGGTTAGATTATCTTTATTCAACAACTAAGGCAGCTGTGTAACACAAGATTAAAAGTATAGCATCAGCTGCACACCTGTGCTGCAATTATTTTATTCGCAAATCCAGTGACTGACACCCCCATCCCAGTGGCGGAGCCAGGTTTGGGAGCCGGGGGGGGCATTTAGTCAATCAAGGGCTCCACAATGGGAACTAGACAGTGAATAAAGAAGGTGGAGGTGCACCACTACTCACACTGGGGCAGCCAGGATGGACGTCTGCCCCCCCCCCCAGCTCCGCCACTGCCCTATCCTAGAACTTTAAACATAATACAAAGAGCCACTGTCATGGTCTAGCATGCAACTCATACCAAGGAGCTGGCTGCCTGAGGAGTTCATTTTAATTTAGCCCATGTTTGAATTTTTTTGAGAGTGATTAAAAGTACTACTTATGTTTTAATGCTCGGTTTGCAATATCCTTGTATGAGCCGAGTGGCTGAATAGCACTGCAGCCCCACCACTAAAAAAAGCTTTTTGATGACACAAGGTAAGGAACAGGGCTGCAGGCATGCTATATAGAGATGAGTGGAATCAGGGGAGGGGGCTGTCTAAACATACATATAGCATCTTTGCTTGTAGTTATACAAGTAGGGAGCTGTAATTAATAAATAATTATCCAATAAATTAGATTGATAAATGATATACATGAAGTGAGGGGAATAAGGAAAAAGAAGGGGGGAGGAAAGTGAATAGGCAACATAGACTCATTTATCTTATTAAATATAGATACTTATTAGAAGGCAACACCCGAAAAAAACACCATGACAATTCAGACTACTATATCAAAGCAAAAACTCACGAGAGATTGCTATCTAATACAAAATATTGTGTCTTATTTTATGAGAGGAATGGGCCTAACTGAAAATGTCTACTGATCAATCTCACTTATTAGATGATTATTTATACTTTTATAGATTATCTATAGGGATATTGTAGTATTAGTCTAATATATATATATAGCAATCAATCAATCAATCAATCAAATCTTTATTTATTCAGGCGAACATCATTGAGCGTAGCTCATTTACAAGATGGACCTGAGTGGTCATAACAAAACAAGGTTACAAATTATACACAAGAACATGAAACTGAATAAGCACAAATACAATCATTTGTGAGACAGATAGATATACAAATATTTACATATATACAAGGCAAAAAGACAATGTACCTAAAACCTGCTAAAGGAGAGAAACAAACAGTTCAGTCGGGAAAGGCTTGGGTAATGGGAGTTGTTTGTGCATATCTGTAAGAAGTTTGGTGGGGAACGGGCTAGATGAAGAATAGAAAAGAAAGGGGTGACCTTTATAAAAAGGGAGATGAAGGAGAGAGGGGGTGTGGGAGGAGAGGGGGTATGGGAGGACTAGGCCTTATGGAAGCAGTTGCATGAATTGGGGAATAGACTGGTGTACAGCTTTTGAAGGAGGTTAAAGGAATCAGGGTATCCAGTTTCAATGTCTTTTGAAGAGAATTCCAGATAGTGCCAGGAATAGCTGATTGCAGCTCTTCCATATCGGGTGCAGGTGATAGGAGTCTTCAGCATGATAAGTTTATTGATCCTCAGGGTGTAAGGCCTGGATGTGATCCGGTTGAAACAGTCTGAGATGTAGGAAGGGAGTTTGTTTGTCAGAGCTTTGTAGATCCATATAGCAGCATTTTTATTTCTTCTTTGTTGCAATGATGTCCAACTGACTGCATTGTAGAGAGAGCAATGATGGGTGCTGGAGGGAAGGTCTGTAATGAATCTAATTGCTCTATGATACAAAGTGTCTAATTTGTTTAAGTGGGAGAGGGAGCAATGGCCATAGAGGAAGTCAGCGTAATCAATGAGGGACAGGAATGATGCTAGGATTAATCTTTGTTTGGAATCCCTGGTCAGGTAGTGTTTGATCCTGTAGAATAGACCAAGTCTTTGCCTTAACTTTTTCAGGAGCTCCTCAATGTGGGTAGTATAGTCGAGTTTATTGTCTATCCATATTCCAAGATATTTGAAATTGTCTACATATTCCAGATTTTCACCTAGGATGGTAGAGAGTTGTGGGAGGGTGAATGATGGGACAGTGGAAGAGCAATTCTTGGTGGCAAAGAACATAGCTTTGGTTTTCTTGGCATTTAGTAGTAATTTCTTTTCTAATAGATTGTGCTGAAGGAGGGAGAATTCAGACTGTAGAAGCTCACAGGCTTTTGATGGTGAGGGATTGCTGACATAAAGTACAGTGTCATCTGCAAAAGGTGAATATTAGATTGTGAGAGATTGGAGTCAATATTGTTGATATAAATGGCAAAGAGGATGGGACCCAGGATGGAGCCTTATGTACACCTCTTAGAGTGGTTTAGAGGTAGATAGGTCACCTTCATTTTTTACCAATTGCAATCTTCCGGATAGATAGCATCTGAACCATTTAAGGGAAAGTGGGTCAAGGCCAATGGAATTCAGGGAGGAGATTAGAAGTTCATGATCCACAGTGTCAAAGGCCTTACTTAGATCCAGAAACACAGCACAGGTATTATTCTTTTTGTCTAAAGCAGTCTGTCAATCATTTGTGACTTTTGCTAATGCAGAGATGGTGCTGTGCTTTGATCTAAACCCAGATTGAGCTGGATTAAGGAGATTGTTGGTATCAAGGTAGGCAGTTAACTGAGAGTTTACTAGCTTCTCAAGCATCTTTGATAGTACTGGTAAGATGGAAATGGGCCTATAATTGTTGAGGTCCATGGGATCACCTCTCTTAAGTAATGGAAATACTTGAGCTGTCTTCCATAATGAGGGGATAGAACCAGTGGCAAGTGACAGATTGAAGAGGTGGGTGAGGGGGGCGGCTATGGCATGCAGTGCTACTTTTAGAAAGTAAGGATCCAGGGAGTCTGCACCTGCACTTTTAGTTGTGTCTAGCTGTAATAGAAGGTCTTCTACTTCTTTTAAGAGTATTGATTTGAAAGAGAATGTAGAAGCAACTTTTTGAACCTCAGCAGATTGTAAGTTTAGTGAAGATCTTAATAGGTTTGCAGGTGAGGAGTCGAAAGCCAGGCCAGCTGTAGTGAAATGATCGTTAAAGGCATTCAAGATATTTTGCTTATCAGTGATTTCAATATTAATCCGGGTGGTTAAAATATTAATATATATATATATATATATATATATATATATATATATATATAATTTTACCCTCCTTCCTTCCCCCATCCCTATCCATTTTCCATACAGATTTATACTACAGTTTTTATGCAAATACAGATAGGTGGTGGGACAATACCCTGTATAATATTTTTATACATCTATAACATATTAGCACTTTATAAATGTATTGCAATGTACAGTACTTTATAAATTATACAACCAGTCACTTTAAGAGTATTCGCCAGTGGTTGTATATTTGCAATTTTTATCATATAAAAGTAAGGGTGGTTGTCTGACCTATGACACCTTTGAAAAAACACAAACTAGTGACTCGAAAAGTCCGTCACCAGTAGAGGGGGTGCTACTTGTTGACTTGAAGGTGCTGGGGAACTTTTACATGTCTTCCAGGATGTTAGTAGCTCCACATTCCTGACTGCACTGCATTTCTACCCATGGATGCTCCATCCGATGGTACTGAGCTGTCTTTTTACAGAGTTCAGTAACTTTGGTGTGTGGGGCGGGGGAGAGAAGGAGATGCTGCTAATTGCAATGTTACCCCCCCGTGTGTGTGTGTGTGTGTGTGTGTGCGTGTGTGTGTGGAGCTGGAACAAGATGTGACTGACTGCTGCTGCTATGGAGATGCTGTGTAAGCACAGACTGATTTATGCTGAAACAGGGCTGTGGTTACAGTGTCTCCTCCAGAGGTGGACATTGCAGAAGTTTTTTGTCATCCCAGTATCGCGACGAC
Source organism: Neoceratodus forsteri (assembly GCA_016271365.2). Taxonomy (NCBI): domain Eukaryota; kingdom Metazoa; phylum Chordata; order Ceratodontiformes; family Ceratodontidae; genus Neoceratodus; species Neoceratodus forsteri. Next base: position 1,096,420,523 of record CM057454.1, on the reverse strand, counting down.
ATGTAGATGAGATTTGTAGGAGCTACCTGCATGTTACTACTGCAGTTACTGTTATGAGGCATAAAGGTAATCCTCACCCAGTAATTGTGGTAGCAAGTTTAACCTGGGTAAAATGCCTCTCCCAGATTCTAAAGACTTCTTAATCGTAACCCCAAGAAGTCTGTCCTGATTACATCAGGCAGCCTTAGAAATAATCTCCTAGCCTCCTTTGCTTTCCTACATATGCAATACAAGTAGGGTACCCTAGCCCATCCTACTCAGCTTTCTAAGCATAAAAAAACAACTGGATGATTTGTCACTCCAACAAATGAAACCGGCCATCCGATACCAACACCAAAAATATTATGATTGTAGCCAAAGGGCACAAGGATTCATGGTTACAGACTCAGGGAATCCATTCTGATACTCCACCACAGGATACTTGGTCCAGCATGTAGGCACTTTTACAGATGCATTTGCTTCCTATTATACTGGACTGTATGCCCGGGAAGGTAATGCCTCATCCAAGTCCATCCAGGAGTGTCTGAATTCCCTGGACCTCTCCGCACCTTCTCCAGAATCTCTCACCTCTCTGCAGGCTCCCATTACCACAGATGAAATCCAGGGGGCCCTAAAATGCCCCAATCCAGACAAATGCATGGGGACAGATGGGTTATCTGGCCGAGGTTTTGAATTGTCTTCTTCCCAGAACTCTCCTCCCTCTTCCTGCAGCTGTCAAACTCACTGCTGGGAAGGGATGTCCCTCCCTTCTCCCCCCGAACCTCCTGGGATTTTGCAGTTATCTCACTGATCCCAAAGCTCAGGAAATCCCCTGAATTTTGTTATGCCTAATAACCGATTTCAGTGCTCAGCACTGACTACAAAGTATTGACTTGTAGGATGGATGTTCTCCTCTCTTCCATCATACACATGGATCAAACTGGTTTTATACAATCTTGGCAAATCAAGCACAGCATTAGATGAATGCTTTCCCTTCTCCATCATGCCTCCGGTACTGCGTCTCCCCTCCTTACCCAAAGTTTTGATGCAGAGAAAGCGTTCGATAGCATTTCTTAGGCCTTTCTCCACACCACACTCTTGAAGTTTGACTTCCCCTTCCATTTGGAAATTTACTTTTCTCAATCTATTCCAGACCTCAGGCACAGGTTAATAATAGCAAACGGCTATCTCTTGGAATGCTTCCCATTGAAAAGAGGCACCCGCAGGGTTTGCCCACTCTCTCCCCTTTTGTTTGCAGTACTGAACCGCTCTCGCAGGCCACATGCCAGGAGGATTCACAAACCACTGGGTGTGGGGTGGATGATGGTAGTCGACCCTGCATCGCCCCGTACACAGATGATATTCTCCTTTCTTTATCAGACCTGGAGATAGGCCTAACAGCTATCTGGAGCTTCCTGACAAAATCTGGCCAGATATCTGGCTATAAATTAAACAGCAGCAAAACCAAGGCCATATTCACAAATGTTATACCCTATAGTTTCATAGTTATTGTACAAGTCTATCGGCATTTAGCCATAATGACTTGCCACTTATCAGTAGATGTACGCTGTCTTGTCTGCTCCCATATGCTTATCTAATTCCTTTTTGAACTGTTCCAATGTTCTCCATGTTAGCACTGATTCAGGTAGTGTATTCCATACATTAACAACTCTCTGATTAAACCATTCACTTCTTTTCTTCGTTCTTGTTGTCTCACCCTTTAACTGAAGGACGTGAGACCTTGCCTGCCTACTGGTTTCTGTCTCACATAACCCAGAACTTATCCATAGTTGAACATTTTGGAATACCTTGTATGTATAGCATGAATCACCCTGTAGCTTTCTGTATTCGACAGAATAAAGACCTACAGTAGTTCACCTAATCTCTCACTGTAAGCTTTATTTTTTATAGTTCTTATCCTTTTTGTTACCTTTCTTTGAACCCTTTTCATCATTTTCATGCTTATCTTGTTTTGAATGGCTCTAAAAGGTGCACAATATTCCAGATGGGGCCTGACCAAGGCTGTATACAGAGGCACAATTACCTCACTTCTCCTACTTTTAATATTTCTCATTATACATGCTACAATTTTGTTACACTTTTTCACAATTTCTTTACTAGGATAATCAAAAGTTAATTTATTAGTAAGGTATACACCCAGGTTTTTCTCTGTATCTATTGTCTTAAGTGTTTTATTGTTCAAAGTGTATTTGGCTAGTAAGTTGTTATGCCCCAGATGCATGACTCCACATTTTTCGGTGTTAAATTATAGGCCATGGTCTACTGCCCATGTTCTCAGTTTGTCTATTCTGCATTGCAGAGAGTCTGCTGCTTCCTTATTATTTATGATTGCTCCCACTTTGGAGTCATCTACATACTTACATATCCATGCATCTTTAGATGTATCCATTGTTGCTATAAGGATATTAAACAGCAGTAGTCCCAGAACGGACCTCTGCAGCACACTGCTCATCTCACTCTCCCACCTGGATTGATATCCTCTTATGCATACCCGCTGCTGTCTATCATCTAGCCATGACTCCATCCATGATACCAATTTGAGGTATAGTTCTTGTTTAATTGATCTATCATTATGTTATTTGAGACAGAGTCAAACGCTTTGGAGTAATCAAAATATATAACATCTACTGGCATCCCCTTGTCGAGCGCCGAACCTACTGGTTCAAAGAATTGCATCAGGTTGGTCATGCATGACCTTCCTTGTACAAAGCCATGCTGTGAAATATGCAACTGGTCTTTTTCTACTAAATGTTGCTGTATTAGCTCCCTAACAATGCCCTCCATGATTTTGCCCACAACAGACGTTAGACTAATTGGTCTATAAATTCTAACACCGTTTTTGTCACCCTTCTTGTGTATCAGTGTCACGCTGGCTCTTCTCCATTCTTGTAGTGTCTCACCTTCCCTCAGGGATACAGTAAACAACATACAAAGTGGTCCTGCCATCTCATCTGCCAATTCTTTTATCATCCTTGGGTGCACCCCATCTGGACCCAGCGACTTCCTGGTTTTAAGATGTTTCAACCTTATGTACACTTCTTTTACTGTGATCTCTCTTATATCTCCTGTTTCTTTTGGACCTAAATTTCCTGCTGTTATTGATGTATTTGTGCTAATAACTTTGTTTCTGAATAAACTAACAAGTAATCATTAAATTGTTTGCTATTCTCTCCTCATCGATTATTACTTGGTCTCCATCTTTTAGCTGACCGATTGTATTTTGTCCTCCCTTCAGTCCTCCAATATAATTGTAAAATTCTTTCTTATTATCTAAAGTTAGAGCTGCCATCTTGTATTTATCATCTGCCTTGGCATTTTTAATTCATTACATTTTTTATTCAGGATTTGATACCTAATCATCGTCTCCTCCGTCAATCGTACTTTATATTTTTGTATGCTTCTTTTTTTAAAAAAAATGTTTTCCTTATATTCTTTGTGTACCATTTTGGTGTTCTTCTATTTGTACAATATTCTCTTATTTCTGGTACAAAATTAGTCATACAGTGGGTTAGTTTACTTTTAATTATCTTCTACATTTGTTCCAATGTTTATTTTGCAACTCTGAAGCCCAGTCCCACGAGTACAAATATTGTTTAATTTCCTCGTAGTCAGCTTTATTGTAACATTTAAAAGCTGTAATTCCTCCATATTCATTATTTTCAAGTTGTAAGGTTGCTCTAACCATATTGTGATCTCCACCTGCTAGTGGCTCCATCATTTCCACGTAGTTTATTTTGTCCCCAAAGGTTTCATAATATTCAGTCCAAAGTTCGATTACCCCTAGTGGGTTTCTTGACCACCTGATCCTTAGAAACATAGAATTTGATGGCAGATAAGGATCGCTTGGCCCACCTAGTCTGCCCATTTCCCTACCTAATGGATAAGCCGCAGATCCTAGTTAACCAACAGCCTACTACCTCCTACTTCCCACTAGAATTGCCTTATGTCTGTCTCATGCATTCTTGAATTCCCCCACTGTTTTTGACTCTACAACCTCCTCAGAAAGGCTGTTCCATGCATCTACAACCCTCTCAGTGAAGAAATACTTCCTCACATTATGTCTGAGCCATCCCCCCTCTATCTTCAAATTGTGCCCCTTGTTCTTGTGCATCCCTTTTTCTAAAATATGCTACCCTCTTGGACTTTGTTGATTCCCTTGAGGTGTTTGAAAGTTTCTATCATGTCCCCCCTCTCCCTCCTTTCCTCGAGGCTATACATCTTAAGCGCCTTTAGTCTTTCTTCATATGTCTTCTGGTGCAGACCCTGCACCATTTTGGTTGCCCTCCTCTGGACAGCTTCCACCCTGTCTATGTCTTTGTGGAGAAGGGGTCTCCAGAACTGTACACAGAACTCCAGATGTGGTCTTACCAACTGTCTGTACAGAGGGCCAACAACTTCCTGTTTTCTACTGGTGATGTCTCTCCCTATGCACCCCAGTATCCCCTCAGCCCTCCTTACTGCCTTCTCACATTGCTGGCCACCTTTAGGTCATCTGATATGACTACCCCCAGGTCCCTTTCCATTTTTGTTGTAGTCACCCCCCATTGTGTACTCTTCCCCTGGGTTTTTGTTTCCCAGGTGCATTACTTTGCACTTCTTTGCGTTGAATCTAAGCTGCCATACATTTGACCATTCCTCCAACCTTGCCAAGTCCCTTTTCATCCTTTCCACCCCACTTCGCTATCAACCCTGTTGCAGATCTTTGTGTCATCTGCAAAGAGACATACTTTTCCTTCCAGTCCCTCTGCAATGTCACTTATAAAGACATTAAAAAAGACTGGCCCCAGTACTGAACCCTGCGGTACCCCACTAGTAACCCCCTTTCTTCACGGTGGACTCCATTTACTATTTAAGTTTTTATATAATAACATCTTCAAAAATTGTTTTTCATGAGGTGTTTCTCCAGTGAGTCTGTCCCAATTTAGGTGTGTGTAATTGAAATCTCCTACCAACACATATTCTTCATCCACCTCTAGCTTATCTATTTGCCTTATAAAGGCATCATATTCTTCCTCATTTTGACTTGGTGGCCTATAGCACACACCTATAACCATTTTTGTGTTGTGAACATACAGTTCTACCCAGATACATTCATTTTCTGTATTGGCATTCGCATTGTGTATTTCATTTGCTCTTATATTCTCAGAGACATATAGTGCAATGCCCCCACCTCTTCTGTTATTCCTTTCTTTATGAAATACATTGTATCCTGGTATCCCAATACTCCAATCATCCTTCCTGAATCAGGTCTCTGTTACTGCACAGACTGAAATATTCTCTTTTAGTATGATTGTTAGTTCTTCTTATTTATCATTTAAGTGATGAGTGTGGTAGAAAAAGAGATGTGCAAGAACAAGGGGGCATAATTTCAAGATAGAGGGGGTACGGTTCAGGGGCAATGCAAGGAAGTTTTTTTTCACAGAGAGGGCAGTGGATGCATGGAACGGCCTTCTTGAGGAGCTTGTGGGGTCAAAAACAGTGGGGGAATTCAAGAATGTATAGGACAGAAATGTGGCAATTCTGGTGGGGGGGTAGGAAGGAGTACACTGTTGGTTAACTAGGATCTGCAGCTTATCCAATCGGTAGGGAAATGGGCAGACTGGGTGGCCCATGTGGTCCATATCTGCCATCAAAGTCTGTGTTTCTGTATTAAGCTTCTGGCACTCAGCAATACAAACTTTACCCTCCCTTTTACTTTTTGGTCTTCCATACCTTTGGTGTTATCCATTTTTGTATTTATTTGTCTAGCAGCTGTTTTTCTATCTCCAGTTTTCCCTTCCCCAGTTAATTAGTTTAAAATCTCATTAATTTTTCTGTTAAATATACTGCCTAACAAGTGACTAATACTTCTGTTCAAGTGAAGCCAGTCTTTGCTAAACTGTTTGGTATTATTTTGGAAACGTTCCCATGTTTTTAGACTTGCATAAGCATTCTTTGTGCACCATTGTCTGATCTCATTATTTATTCTAACAATTTTTTTATTAATTCATTTGGACGCCCTTGCAATGGGCAAAATGTCTGATAAAACTACCTCACATTTCATATCTCTAAGACACCTGTGTATTTTCTTCATATTAAGTATCTAATTTTCACTTCTTTTGTTTTCGGTCATTTGTTCCAGCATGCACCATCACCAGTGGGATACTGTCAGTCTGTTTTATTATTTTAGGTAAAGGTTCATAAATATCTTGCATCCCTGCATCTGGTAGGGATAAACTCAGCACCTGTTCTTTCCTGTTAAGGGTAGTTACTGAATTGGTAGGTTTCATTATTGAATCCCCCACAATGTAGATCTTTTCTAGGTACAGTTTCTTTATCTCCCTCAGTTTCCTCATTAACTGCATTACTGCATCCAGTCTCATCTTTTCCTAACAGTGGGAACATTACAGTCAGCAGTGTTTGTCTGTAGGTTTTCATTTGTTTCTGTCATTATTTCCAGGAGCTTATTTGATTTGTTTTCCACGCTACTTAATAAGCTCAGTAAGGGCTCATATCTATTCATTGTTGGAATATTAATCTCTACTTGTATTTCCCCTGTGGTAGTGTTTTTACCTTCTGCTATCTTGTTCCTTTCAGCTATGTCTGTCTTTTTGCCTTGTTGGTCATGTGTGGTTGTCTGTGTCATTATTGGTTTGTCATTAGTGCCTACTGTGTTTTCCTCTTGTAATTGCTTACCCTCAGCTCCCTCATCACACTCCCATATCTGTGGTAGTGTGTTAAGTACAGACTATTAAAACCCATTCATCTTTTTTTAAGCGTACTACATCCTTTTTCTTTGTTTATATTTCCCATCTCATCATTTTCTCTTGCTCTTTTTCCTATACCTTCTATAAATTGCTCTCTGTTCTCTTCATGGGTTATTGTGTTTCCTCCTATAGTTGTTTGCATTTAATTCCTTAAGCATTTTATCTGCAATTCTAAGCCCACTATAACCATTTTAGGAGTTTTAACTTCCTGGCATTGCTTACAAGTGAATTGTGCTGATTTGGTGTTTTCTTCAGTAGTGATTTTTAAACATATAGTGCATTTTATTCCTATGACCTCCCTCTGGTAATGTGACATACCTATTATCCATGTTTTACTACTGAAAGCAACCCATAATACCTGTAATTCACCTCACTGATTGCAAACATAAATACCGTGGCCCTTCTAGCCTCCTTCTGCCAACTGACACTGAGACACCGCTCCGCACTCGCCTCCACTCACTATAGTTCTGTTTAAATAGTGAGCCTAAGCAGACGTAGGAAGTCTCTGCTTCCCTGAGAATGTTGCCTAGCAACACCATACACAATACTTCCTGGACCGATGCTGCATCTATAGACTGCTTTTAAAAAGCAGTCTAGTCGGCTGCTGGTGAGCACAAAGGGGCTATGATTTCTGTAGCACAGATGTAAAATCATGCATCTGGGCTACAGAAATCAGAAGGCAGGGTACCGTATGGGGGGCAGAGATCTGGAGGAGACAGAACAAGAAAGGGACCTAGGCATCATTATATCCGGGGACCTGAAGGTGGAAGGGCAGTGCAGGAGGGCAGTGGCCAGGGGGAGTGGAATGCTGGGATGCATCTGAAGGGGGATCACCAGTAGGAATAGGGAGGTCATAGTACCCTCGTACACCCATTTAGTTAGACCACACTTGGAGTACGGAGTCCAGTTCTGGAGGCCATACCTCAGGAAGGATGTGGGGAGGATAGAGAGGGTTCAGAGGAGAGCGACAAAAATGGTAAAAGGGTTAGGCCACCTATCCTATGAAGAAAGGTTGAGAGATCTGAACATGTACTCCCTGGAGCGGGGGGGGGGGGGAGACATGATTGAGACTTTCAAGTACCTTAAGGGTATAAACAGGGTGCCGGGGGGAGCATCTTCAAGATGAAAGGAAAACTGAGGACAAGAGGGGCCATGGCCTGCAGATGGAGGGAGAGCAGTTCAGGGGTAACATTAGAAAATACTATTACACAGAGTGGTAGAAAAGTGGAACAGACTCCCAGAGGCAGTCGTTGGAGAGGAAACAGTGGAGGGATTCAAAAGAGCATGGGACAACCACATGGGAGTGTTAACAGGGGGGAGGCAGAGGTCCAAGCAGGTAGCTCGGCAAATGGGCAGACTTGTTGGGCCTAGTTCGGTCCTTTTCTGCTGTCACACTTCTATGAAACTATGAATCTATGAAAAAAACAACTACAGCTAAGCAGTAGCAGCACAAAAATTAGGAACCTCAGCCCCTTGCAGCAGACGAGATGCAGAGGTCATATGACCTGGTCTGGTACACCGGGGCTACAACTGCCCAAAGAAGCCTGTTAAAATAAGGGTCTTATTCGCCCAGTAAAACAGCCAAGTGGTCACCCTCATAATGACCCCTCCAGTTCAGTAATTAATCTGCTCACCTTCGACATCAATATCCCTTCCTTTAGGACCTCAGTATCTGCGTGTCCAAATTACCAGCTCAGCTTCCCATGTATCTGCTAACTTTCTCCTGCTGCAAACTAGGGTTCAACAGGAGCTAGACAGGTGGAATCTGCTACCATTTTCCCTAGAACGATGGGTAGCCTCTCTAAAAATGATACTGCCCAAATTCCTCTTTCTCCACCAGTCTTTATCCAGCCCAGTTTCCACAGCCACATGAACAGCACGGAGTTATACATTCTCCTGATTCCTCTGGCAAGGTAAACCCCCTAGAATCAAATTTTCAACTTGATGTCTCCCAAAGGGTAGAGATGGACCTGGGACTCCTACACCTGCATACATATGAGACTGCACAATTGCAGGTCAGTCTATACTGGCTTCAGAATTCTCCTTAACAATGAGTTCACCTGGAGAGGGCCACACCGCAGCATGGACCCCCAGAGGAAATCCTGTTTTTTTTTTTCTGCCCCCCCCCCCCAACTCTCAGATCCGTGGCTCCTTTCTGTATGTACAACCAGTTCTACGGACATGGCACCAAGTCCTCTGGAAGTCTGAGCTAGAGGCAAAGGGAGATGACACTTGAGGATGGCATGAGGTCAACACGCTGCTCACCCCTGTCAGAACCATCACAAAGGAACCGCTGAACAACCACACAAATGAGAGGACATCATAACAAGTGCCACAGAGTCCCCAACAGGATTCAGCCAGTGCAAAACATAGAAATGGGCAGAACAACCACTCTGTCCTGGCCACTGCACTCACATCACCACTAACGCAAGGACTCCATGCATGCATGCACAGAGATCAAGATGGCGGCCACGCTGGGCTGCCATCTGTGAGGGGGAGTCTATTCATTTGCTTTTACAAATTTTGATAGTGTTTTAAAGAAATTTTAAGTTATTTTTGTGTTGCTTGCATGCATGTGCAAGAAACACATTGTGTCAGCTTCCTGAAAAAGTGAGTTATGGAGGTGTGTCAGTGTTGTACCGAATGGCAGCAGTTCGTTCTAGGGCTGGTCTCTGCTGCAGCCAATAGAGGAGCATGCTGTCGATCACAGCAGTTAATGAGCATGCCACAATGCATAAAGAAATTCGACCATGTCACCATGCAATCAGCTGTTTTGGTGCATTACAAGCTACCAAAACAGCTGATTGCGTGGTGTTCCCATGGCGACGACTTCTCCGTTGGCCTCTCACAGTCCCCATGAAGCCGACGGAAAGCCACCGCCCACTGTTCAGTATGCCTTCCTGGTGAAACATTTCAATAAATAATAAAAAAAAAAAGCCGACGGGATGCCCAATCCCCCTGTCGGCATGACCCCCTCCCCAGTTCATTTGCCGATGGGGTAGCCCAATCCCTGTCGGCATAATGCACCTCCCCCCATTTGTTGTTTACCGAGGGGGGTGCCCAATCCCCCCATGGCTCATGTGTCCCCCCCCCAGCACACTGTATGGCTGACAGGGGTGCCTAATCCCCCGTCGGCTCCACTGCCCTCCCAAACTTCCATCTGCCATGCTGACAGCCCACCCCAGCATGGCAAAAGTCGCTTCGGCCAATGGGGGTGCCCAATCCCTGGTCGGCTCCACTGCCCCCCCAACAAACTTCCATGTGCCATGCTGGGAGCCCACCCCCAGCATGGCAAAAGTCTCTTAGCCCACGGGTGCCCAATCCCCTATCGGCTCCACTGCCCCCTCCAAACAAACTTCCTGGTGCCACACTGGGAGCCCACCCCAGCGTGGCAAAAGTCCCCTGTCATCTTAAAAAAAAAAAAAAAAACCTAGAAGAAAAAAAATGGTCCCTTGTTGATTCTCTTGCCCCTAACCCGCGCCCACCCTCTGCGTACTCCACCTCCCCACACCCCCGCCTCACCCCATACTACCTCCGGAGCCCGGCAGGATGATCTACAGTGGACCGGGAACATGTCTGCACTCTTAAAAGCCGACCGTGAACTGAAGAAATTCCGGTAAGCTGTATAATGGCATAAATAGAGTTTTTTCAACTTTGGTGCATATCTCGACCATTTTTGGGGCTCTTTTCACCAAATTTTCAACATGGGGTTCTTGGGACCCCACCTCATGAACTCAGTCACTGTTATTTTGTTATTCGGTCCTGAAAGGTGATTTCACGGTCACTGCGTGGAACCACCTTTCGGGAACGATTAATGAAATGACAGTGTCACAATTCATGAGGTAGTCCCCAAAAAACCCTATGTTGAAAATGTGGTGAAAAAATTCCCAAAAATGACTGTTTTACGAGTGTGTGTTGCGCAGTTCTTATGCACGCTTGTAACTTCGAGCATTTTTTATATTTTCACTCCAGATTTTCAACAGTGCCATTTTACCACACCTCCTTATGAACAGTACAGCTGTCATTTTTCACATCTTGCCGAAAATGTGTTTTCGCACATGTAGTACACAGTGGCGCAGTCGGTGTGCGAAATCAATGTTTGGGGCAGATTAAGAAAATCACAGTAACACTGTTCATGAGCAGAGATCTTAAACTGGCTATGTTGAAAATTTGGTGACAAATGTCCAAAAAATGACTGTTACAAGCGAGCATTGTGCAATTTCCAGTCACCCTTCTAAGTTCACGAATTTGTAATATTTTCAGTCCAGATTTTCAACATTGGCAGTTTTCCACACCTCCTTATGAACAGTACAACTATCATTTTTCACACCCTGGCCGAAATGTGTTTCGCACTTCCGGGGCAGAATAGTGCGGTCGCTGTGGGAAATCATTGTTTGGGACAGATTAAGAAAATCACAGTGACACTGTTCATGAGCAGAGGTTCAAAATGCCTATGTTGAAAACCTGCTGTAAAATATCACCAGACTAATTATATTACAGGTGTGTGTTGTGCAGTTTATACGCAGACTTGTGACTTCACCAGTTCTTTTATATATTCAATTCAGATTTTCAACATTGCCATTTTTTACACCTCTACATGAACAGTACTGGTGTCGTTTTTCACATCCTGTTTGAAATGTTTTCGCACCTGTGGTGCCAAGTGGCGCAATCGCTGTGCAAAATCACCTTCGGCTAACAAACTGGTAGTGTCACTGTTCATGCAATGGGGTCACAAAAAGCCCATATTGAAAACTTAGAGTAAAAATACCAAGAAACGCCCAGGTGTTAGGGTTTTCGACCATAACGCCCTACCCTGTAGGGACTGACAGGTGTCAAGGGTGTGACTTGGGATTGTCGACAGTAATGCTCATGCCATTCCACCCCCACCCTGCAACCAGTGGCAGGCATCAAGGTGCCCCTTGGACCCTTTGGCTCCAGAGTTCACCCCATTCTCCTATACTGCACCCATTTCAGCGTATTTACTTATAGAATGAGGTGAATGTAAAGCTCAAACACTCCAAAGCACATCTCAACACTTGTGTCTGCAGGGTAGGGTGCGGTGAAATGTCGTGACCGTTATTGGCAATGATCCAAAGGCACACCCCAATGCCTATCCATCTCTGCATGGTGGGGGTGGAGCTGGCGTCAGTTCAATACTTCACTGCCATTCCTATACTGCATCTGTCTAACTCCAGTACTTCCACTGCAAATGACAGCAAGAAACACTTGGCATTGACAAATGCTTGCATAATTAGTGGTTTAGATTTAGGGATGGGAGGAATTGATAGGGTGATAAGTGAGCAAGCATTAGGAGAGAGTTTTCTTTGTTTTCAGAGAGGTTCGTATTGTGAGGCAGTTTGTTAACACTTGCAGCTGTGACCTGCTGAAGAGATTTAGCTTGGGAAGCAGAAGTGCCAGCTTGAGTGCAGAGTGCAGTTTGGAGCCCTGGTTTCTGCTGGAGAGTTGCCAGAGCCCTGGTCTTTGCTGGAGAGTCGCCACGAGAGAATATGTGAGAGGTCGGCGAGCTAGCGGTTCACCTGGTGTCCGCAGCTGACAGGACCGAATGGAATAACTACAGCCGATCAGTTCCGCCATCGTAGAGGATACAGATCTCCCTCGAACTCTGACAGTGATCAGGGAGCTGACAATCTACCAGAGGCAAGTGTCCAATTGCTTCTCGGGCAGTAGAGAGCTCACCTGAGTCTTACTGTTGGCAGACTGTTGGTGGATCAAGTCTCCCATTCGGGGTAGACACAGGACGCATGACTAGGAACCATCTTGCCATCTGAAGGTTCCTGTGACAACTGCTTTAGTGTGGTACCATCTAAGGTTACTGTGGATGTGGCAAAACTGGGACTGTGCTTTTATATCTATTCAGCTGCACTCTGACCAAGAACTGTAAAGAATTACTCCCTGGACTAGTGGAGGTAAGGGGAGATACCTGTGAATTGAGAGTCTGCATTTTTGCCAGAATTCAAAGCTGCTTGGAAAGGGTTGAGTCAGTTGATGAAAAGGCTGATGAACTGGGTCAGACGTTTGGTGGGCTGTGACAGGGCCTATATTGACATCGGGACTTGATTTGAACTAACCCGGCCACCTTGATACGGGACTAGAAGAAAACCTTGCTTTGTGAGAGGGTGCGGGGCTCTCTGTTTCCTTAGTTCAAATAGGAAAAGAGAAAGGACCTTAGGGGTGAGAGTCCTAAGGAGTCTGTTGCTGACAGTTAAGACTCTGACCTAGTGACCTGATTTATGGAAACTTGCTCTCTGAGAAGGTCATAGTATTCAGAGGGTGGCCCTGTGAGAGGGGAAGCTACCTTCTGAGCTTGAAGCCATTTAAGGCAGAAAGTATTATTAGAACTGCCTCACTGCTGTATGGACTCCCCGAAAAGGAAATCTTTCTGAAATATATAAAGTAGGGAGAGTTGGGGTTTGGGTTAAGGTGTGAGTGAGTGTGAATAATATATATATAATAGCTGGGGAGCGTTTTCTCCCATAGAGAAACCTGGTTATAATTTGCTATTATAACCTATGGGTTATAACGGCCAACACGCACCAGGTTTCTCTCACTCTATGCATGTGCCACCCCCAATCTTCCTATCCTCACTGTAAATCCGAGAACCACTGCTCATCTATTATCACCACGGGCAATACAAGAAGTCTCTTCAGCTCATTTCTTAAATTCTACTTATATTCTTTCAAAATCCGCATTTCTTTTTATTTTACAACCCCACAGGCTGTAGTATATCCTTGTCACTGTTTGCCATCACAAAAAGAAAAAAAAACGAAACTGAAAACAGCAGTTGCCATGACCATGTCTCTTCCAAACAATCTTCCTCAGCCGAAATAACAGAAGACAGCTGACAGAGACAGGGGTGCAACAAATAGAAAGAGCGCACACACACACACGCAAAAAAAAACTCTGGCTGGAGGCCTTCAAACCTAGCACCATTCTCGATGTAGTGCTCTAAACTGCAGCACCATCTGCTGGCCATACTGTTTTATATAAATGCTGTGTAGTGGTTTCAAGGCAAGAAAACACTCCCCAGCAATTATATAAAACAACACATGGGGAAGGGGGGGTGCAAAACTCGAATTTAATGCACACCCTTGGGGTGAGATGCTTTGATAAACTCCTTGTGCATTTATGTAACATCCCACCCCTCGGGTGTGCATTAAATTCTCATTGTGTACTCCCCCATGCCTTACTGTATATGTTAGCTGTGGGTGAGAATGGAAAATTACTGTTTTCATTTTAATTTGTTTGAGTGAGTGATGTGTGAGTGAGTGTGATGTGTGTGGTTTTGAATTGTGTTATTTTAATTATGGTAGTAGTAGAATAAAGTAGTTAGCAATTTATACTGGTGATGGGTTTCTTGACTCAGGCCCTGGGGCTATGCTACTTCCCCTCATTGTTAAAAGCTTTATGTCCCTTCTATGACCCACCCTTTGCAGCTACGGTTTCCTGGAAATGTAGGGAGTTGAGTATTACAAGGAGGGGCGTTGGGGGGATGGGGAAAGGAAGAAAGATGTAGCTGGCGGGGGGGAGAGCAGATGTGTGTGTTGGGGACCAGAAGACAACCTGGGTTGAGGAGACAATTGGAGCGGGGGTCCCCCATGCCTTGTCTCTCTGCTCAGGGAACACTCTGGCCCGAGAGGGTAGGTACCTGTACCTGAGGGACTGGCCTCAGCCTTTCGTCCTCTACGGGCGGTGTTATGCAACGCCAGGTCAATGGCAAGCAAGACAGCTATAATGGCGGAACTTGTTGCATCGGTCGACCTGGCATGCCTTATGGAGACCTGGCTGGGGGATGCTTCGGGCCCTGTGCTAGAGGTGTCCATCCAGGACAGGTTTACCGTGGTTAACTGCCTGAAGGACTGCGCGGGGTGGGGGCATCTGTTTCAGGTCGGAGCTGTGCCTGGCAGTGCACCCAATGGGGGACACCAGTTCTTTTGAGTGTGTGGCGGTGCAAGGGGGTCCCAGAGTGGAATTTATGATTCTTCTGGTCTATTGACCACCTGGATGGGACCGGAGTTTCCTACAGGAGATGTCGGCCTTCGTCGCCGAGAGGGTGTTAAGAGTCACTGAGATAGTTTATTCTCAGCGACTTCAACACCTGGGTGGATGACAAGGCATCATCTGGGGCCAGAGACTTCCTTTTAAATATGGAAGCCCTGGGCCTCATCTTGGTGACTACGACCGGGACCCATCATTCCGGCCATGCACTCGATCTGGTCTTCTCCGTGGGGCTCGAAATTGGTACCATCAAGACTGATCGGTTATTTGTTCAGATCAATGCACCGTCAGATTCAGCGCCCCCCCTGAATGTCTTTTCCTCTGTGGAAGTGGTTCAGTTCCACCCTTTGAAAGGTTTACAACCAGAGGGGCTGATGGCGGAACTGGACATTTCATCTGTGCTTGAGGCTTGCGCTGACGGTCCGGGGAATGCCGTGATGGCCTATAACAGGGCTGTTGTTGAGGCCCTGGACTGCCTGGCACTGGTCTGTGTAAAACCCCCTGGTGTCACACCTTGGCTTGCCATGGTTTGATGGTGACCTGAGAATGTTGAAAACCAGGGGGCGCAGGTTGGAAGGCATTGGAGGAAGACTGGATCTCCTCAGGACAGGCTGGTTCTGATTATTCATTATGATGAGTATCAGAATGCAATCATCCAAAAAAAGGCATCTTTTATGTCTAGGATCTTTTGTTGCTGAGAAGAAACGACTGTCTCAGCTCTTTCAGGTTGTAGACAGGTTATTACATCTGGCCTATCTGGAACCAGTCATAGCTTTTTCAGCTCACAAATGTGAGGAGTTAGCTCGGTTCTTCTCAGATAGCGTGTCCTCCATGAGCTGGGATTTCTCCAAGTGGAGTACCATTCTCCAACAGTGGTGGTTCCCGACTGGATGGACACACTCGGTCACCCTGAGAAGAGTTCCAGCTGGTGACGACAGTGGAGGTCTGTGGGGTGATCGCTGGCCTTAATCCAACATTCTGTGACCCTGACCCAGGCCTGACACGACTACTAGTTGGATGACTCCAGGTCCTGGGTCTGGTTTTTGCTGAGATTGTCGGGAGTTCCTTGTCAGCTGGGGTCTTTCTGGAGCCTCTTAAAACAGGCTCTGGTTAAGCCCCTGCTGAAAAAGCATCTCTGGACCCCGACGTCTTGGCGAATTACCAACCTATCTTGAACCTCCCAATTTTGGGGAAGGTTCTTGTGAAGGTCGTCGCAGAACAGCTTGAGGTTCACCTCACAGACTTCCAGATTTACAAACTGTTCTAGACTGGATTTAGGGCCTTGCACAGCACGGAGACCGCATTGGTCAGGGTGCTGAATGACCTCCTCAGGGCGAGGGATAGAGGAGAATGAACAATTCTCATCCTCCTTGATCTCTCCTCAGCGTTTAACACTGTGGACCATGGGGTGTTGTTAGACAGGCTAAGAAGTATGTAGGATTCACCGGCAAGGTCATCAGCCGATTTGAATCCTTTCTCCAGGGCAGGTCTCAGAGGGTGATATTGAGGAATTATTCCTCAGACCCAATGCACCTGCCCTGTGGAATCCCCCAAGGCTCTGTCCTCTCCCTCATGTTGTTTGCAGTGTACATGCTGCTCCTGGGTGAGGTTATAAGGTGGTATGAGCTGAGTTTTCATAGCTATGCTGATGAAACTCAGCTCTACCTGTCCACACCCTGGAGACCTGATGCGGTCGACGTGCTAAATGAGTGTTTGGTCGAAATCTGGGCTTGGACGTCATTGAACTGGCTGGGACTTAACCTGGGGAAGACTTAAGTGCTGGTGGTTGAGCCAGGTCAAAGGGGAGAAATGGGGGCCTCTGGGGAGGGGTTGCGGCTTTTTATTGGTCCGGCCAAACTGAAGGCCTCCCCAAAGGTGAAGAATCTGGGCATTGTTCTGGACAATAAGCTGGCACTTGATGCTCAGATGTTGGCTGTTGTCCAGACCGGGTTTTACCATCTCTGGAACATCGCCCGAATCAAGTCCCTTATTTCTTCTGCAAACCTGTCCACTCTGGCACAAACTTTCGTCACCTCGAGACTCTATTACTGTAACGCACTCTACCTCAGGGTCGGGGGGGGTGCAATGCGGCACCTGAAGCTTCTGCAGAACGCGGCAGCCTGGTTGTTGACCGGACACTCGAGGTTCAGTCACATCACTCCGGTGCTGTGTGCAAACTGCATTGGCTGCCAGTACGCTGGATCATCACCTTTAAAGTAGGTCTTCTGACCTACAAGGCCCTACATGGGTTGGGTCCAGGCTACCTGATGGAGCTTCTGCATCCCTACACCCCATATCGCTCTCTCAGGTTGGCTGGAGAGACCCTCCTGGAGGTCCCCAGGGCTAGGTTAAAATCTTCCAGAGACCAGGCTTTTGAAGTGGCTGCCCCAGTGCTCTGGAATTCGCTGCCAGGGTACCTCCAGAAGGCGCCATCTGGAGATGGCTTTAAAAAACATCTGAAGACCTTCCTGTCTGAGCAGGACTTTGGAACCTGAGGAACTTATTTTGCAACCATCATACAGCTGGGGGATTAGTCTGTTTTTAGATTTTAATGGGTCTATGTAATTTTTGTATTTTATGTTGACTACTTGTTGCTGTATTTGTATATGCTGTTGTAAGAGCACCCTGAGCCCACGGGGAAGGGCGCCCAAAATAAATAAACCCTACTACTAGTACTACTAATAGTACGACCACTGTGCAGTCCTTTGCTTGCCACACTGCAACATTCCCTCCTCAACCCTGACAGGACTGGAACCAACTACCTAGGGCATATCTGCCATCAACCCTGGTGACAAGGAAACAAACATGGATATGGCGAGAGACTTCTCCCTCACAGAGCTTTCCACAAACTCACTGCACTGAGGGAAAAGGGAGGGCTCAAACTTCCAGACTTTAAGTTATACTGCCTTGCCAGCAATGCTGGGCAATTGCTCTGGTGGATGACACACCAGGAGCAAGATGAAATAGCACCATACCTTCCACAGTGGAAGACAACGGAACTTGAGTTATGCAGGGAGGCAGGGAAAAATATAAAAGTCAGCAACTAGAAAGAAGGCTCGCACTCCTAAGTGCATAGTACAAAAATATCAGGCAGGATAAAAAACAAAGTGCAACAAATATTTTATTGTCATGTACATCAGTCCTTATCGCACAGAAGACCAGCTACATGAACAGTGCTCCCCAGCCTGAATAACACCCGATGGTGATTACCTTCAACAAATTTCAGCAGTGTACTGTCCTACTTATGTTTCTGTACTCCCCTTCCTTCAAATGCAGCACATGCTGGCCTTAACCCTAGGCCCAAATAGAACAGTTACGTAAGAACTTACCATAACAGTAAATCTTCGAGGGGATCTCAGTTATCACGTCATATTGTAGGAACTTCACAATCGGTGAAGCAGGATTTATACAGAAGACTTTTCCAACAGTACAGCTGGGGCTGCCCATACAGACCTCATCAACCCTATAAAGGCACGAGTGACCCCTCTCCCTCCTCAGTCCCCCCCCCCCCCAGACCAGCAGAGCAAACTCTGGCCACAGGGGACCAAGGAGAGAGGTGCCTAGGCCAAAATAAAAGGCTGGCGACACCAGAAAACCAGTCTGAAAGGAGGACTCCAAGTAGGGGGATGATGGGGGGAAAGGCAGACCTGATGATTCAGATCCCCTCGAAGATCTACTGTTATGGTAAGTTCTTATGTAACTTCTGTCTTCTTCGGGGGTATCTCAGCCATCAGGTCACACCATAAGAACACGTCCCAAGCAGTTACAAGCACATCAGAACAGTCTGGGAGGCAGGCAGACTGAAGTCTAAGACAGAAGGCTATGAAGTATAGCCCATCCGAAGCCTGCACGGGATCTGGAGACAATGTCTATACTGCAGTGCTTGGTGAAAGTATGGATGGTACTCCAGGTGGCAGCAGTGCACATGTTAGCTGCACAGACTCCCTTGAAACAAGCCACAGAGGCAGCCTCATCTCTCGTGGAGTGGGCTTTCACTGCCCCAGTAACTCCTTGCCATGTTTATTGTAACCAAACACAATACAATTGGCAAACCATTTGGACAAACGTTGGGAACCCTGAACACTCTCTCTTCCCTGGGCGAAAGAAACAAAAAGGTGCTTTGGCTTTCTGCAGTCCTCAGTTTACAGCAGATGATACTTCAGAATTCTGTGCACATCTAAAGTATGGAGTAGTGCTTCCCCTGGATTGCCACGCTCTGGAAAATACACAAGTAGGCAGATATATTGGTTCAGGGTAAACAAAGACACCACCTTAGGAAGAAACTTAGGATTCATGCACAAAGACAACCTGGTCTTTGTGAAAAATCATAAGGCTCCTTACATCAGAGAGCCTGAATCTCAGAAATCTTTTGAGCAGAAGTAATAGTGACCAAAAACAATGCTTTCCATGAAAGGAAGCATAGCTCGCAAGATGCAGCTGGCTCAAATGGAGACATGGTAAGTTTTTCCAAAACATAATGGCGGGACAGGGTTACAGATTGGAGGCTTCAGATGCAGGATGCCCCTGAGAAAAGTATGTTTCCCCACCAAGATGAGCCACATTACGACCATCCACATGCTTGGGGAAGGAAGATACAGCAGAAAGGTGCACCTTGAGAGATGAATACTGGAGGTCTGAGTCTGATAATGATATCAGATAATTCAGGATTTGGCTCACTGGAAAGATGGAAAGGTCCAGATGGCACTTGGCAGCCCAGATGGTGAACCTTTTCCACTTCATGGTGTAGGTGGCCCTAGTGGAGGGCTTCCTAGCCACCACCAGGACATCAGCTACCTTCTTGGAAACCCCAAACCGGGCAATGGCTATGTCCTCAGGAGCCAGGCATGCAGACAAAGGGACTTTGAGGTGGGGATGGGCAAAGGTCCCCTGAGCCTGTGTCAGCAGGTTCCAGTAGAGGGGCAGGGTAATCAGAAGTTCTGCTAAGTGTTGCAGTTATGGAAACCATATCTGCCATGGCCTGTAGGTTGCTACCAGGATCATGCTGACCCCCTCGCAGCTTGACTAACACCCTCTGAATCAGAGGAAGTGGAGGAAAGGCATAAAGGAACCTCCCACTCCAAGAAAGGAACAATGCGTCTCACCAGAAAATTCCAAGCCCTAGATCTAGCCAGCAAAAATTGGGCAGTTTTGTGTTGAGTGGGGACGCAAGAAGGTCCAAATCTGGATGACCCCACCTGTTGAACAGGTCTTCTGCGACAGATGACAGAAGCTCACATTCGTGCATGCTGGACTGAGTCTGGATGAGGTTGTTCGCCAGGGTGTTTAGCACACCTGGGATATGGACTGTCAGAAGTTCCAGGACATGGTCTGATGCCCAGTACTAGACCCTCATTGCTTCCCTGTAAAAGGGATATGAAGGCATCCCCCCCAATTTGTTGATATAGTAGACCACACTAAGCTTGTCCGACTGAATCAGCAATTGGCCTGGAGAAAGGTGGTTCTGGAAGGCCTGCATGGCATACAGAACTACACTCATCTCGAGGGTGTTTATATGGAGGCCATGTCTCACTTTGGGACCAGGTACCCTGAGCCTGGAAGGGACCCAGGTGTGCCCCCAGAGCAAGGTAGAGGCATCCATCGTGAGAATCTGCTGGGGAGACAAGATCAGACATGGGACCCCTCTGGAGAGATTTCAAGGTTCCATCCACCACCGGAGGACTTTGCGGACCAGTTAGGAGACCGGCACCAGCTGTTCCAGGTTGTCAGTGCATTGGTCCCATTGCACCTGAAGTGTCCACTGGAGCACCCACATGTGCAGTCTGGCCATGGGGACAGTGGCAAGGAGGCCCAGGGGCCTCAAGTAAACCCTCACAGAAACAGTGGCTCTGAGCCACCATCTGAGCCTGTGATATAAGGAACTCCACTCTGTTTGGCGACAGGAAGGCCTTGCCCTGCACCGAGTCCAAGATCGCCCCCATGTACTACAGCCTTTGAGAAGGGATCAGGACGGACTTGGGCAGGTTGACAATAATGCCCAGGGAGTAGAACAACTGGAGGGTCCTCTCCAGAGTTCGGAAAAGCTGAGCCCTGGATGGGGCCTTGAGTAGCCAGTCATCCAGGCAGGGAAGAAGTACAGGCCTTCTAGCTGAAGGGTGGCAGTTACCTTTGCCAAGCATTTTGTAAAAAAAAAAAAACATGGCACAGAGGACAAGCCAAAAGGCAAGACTCTAAATTGGTAGTGTTCACCTTGAAAAAGGAACTGGAGGAACCGCCTGTGCAGTACGCACACCGGAATTTGCAGGAAGGTGTCCTGCATTTCAAGGAAGCACAGCCAGTCACCCTGCTTGAGCAGAGGCAGCAGGCCTGGAAGTGTGACCATGCAATACATTTTCTACTGGGTGTAGAGGTTGAGGTCCTTGAGATGTAGAGTAGGCCTCAGATTTCCATTCTTTGGGGACCAGAAGAACCTGGAATAAAACCTTCTGTTCTTCTGCCTCCTGCACACTGGTTTGATTGCCCTTATCTGCAGAAGGGAATGCACCTCCTCCTAAAGGACTTCAATGTGGTTTGGAGTGTAGGTGGAAGATACTGTAAGAGTCTCTGGGGGCTGTTCCAATAGCTCCAGAGTGTGACTCCTCTCTATTATCTGAAGAATCCAAACATCTGAGCTTATGGTTCTGAACTGACTGAGATGGAGGGAGAACTGACCTCTGACGGGGATCGGAGGGGGGGGGGGTCTGGCAAGGAGTCAGGCAGAAGTGGACCCAGCAGCAGGAGCTGGTCTGGTGCCTCTGGGCCATTATGTGGCAGAGGCCGAGGCAAAAGAGCAGGTAGGCAAGGAGGAACTGGCTTTCCGTCTACCTGGGAGTCTAGAGTCTGTTCTGGACATTTGGGACACTTTGTGAAAGGGCAGCCTATGTTTGCTCTGAAGGTGGGTACAGCTGAGTGAATGGACAGATTTGAGGGCCCTGCCAGAGGCCTGCAAATCATTGATTATGTCCTGGACATCAGGCCCGAAGAGTTTTGAGCTACTAAATGGGGCATTAAGTAAAGTTTGCTGGGCATCAGCCACAAAACCAGAGACCCTCAATCAGGCATGCCTACAAAGGCAAATAACCATGGCAGCAGTCCTGGCAACAGTGTTTGACATATCATTCAAAGTCCTGAAGAGGTGTTTACTGACATCCTCAGTGGCCTGGAGGGACTTAAGGGACCTCCTGCCACTAGGAACCCTCTGGGAGGGCCTGAGCAGCTGCCCTGCCCTTTTTCAATATGACGTTTTGGTACTTGACCATATGGGACAAGTAATTTGCAATCCAGAGTCCCAGAATAGAGGAGGCATAAACCTTTCTTACCCGAGAAGTCGATCCTTAGATTCACTGTCGGGGGGGGGGAAGGAACTAAGGTGTTTTGGCACCTTGGACCTTTCTTGCACTGCTCTGATGACTACAGACTCAGTCTCAGGCTGTACAGCATAACAGGGCAAGGCCTGGGGGGGCATGACAGAGCATGTCTGCCCTCCTAGGCAAGGCAGGGACCATTGTCTGGGTGGTGCAATGCAGCAGTGGTGGCATAATTTAGAGCTGGCCAAATGGGAGGAATGACCCATGGGAGTGATTCTGAGATCTCCAAAAAGTTCACCGGGTCCCTTCTGGTGGCATCCTCTTCCTCTGTATGGAACCCTACTGCAGGAGACAGCAGCTTCATAATGTTGAAGAAGGTGGAGTCCTCAGGAGGGGACCGGAGAGTGTGCTTCACAAAGTCCTTACTCACTGAAGAGGCTGTAGACCTGTCCGAGGAAAAAGTTTCCTTCTTCTCCTCTTCCTCAGGAAGGATGAGATCAGGATGTGATGAACAAGGGACCGATGGCTCCCTAAAGGGCACAGTCCGAAAAGGCCACACAGGTGTCAATGACGATGGGGTGCCAGATTGCACCAGGTATACTTGTCTATGAGCACCCAGCTGGTGCACAAGTGCCATTGCCAGATGAGTTAAAATAGTATTGAGATCGATGGCAGGTGGAGGCTGCATCGAAGGCAGAGGTGTCGTCTGGTCAGGGTGCGAAGAACTGTCTGTCAAGTCTTGGGAGCTCGACGGCCCTGGTGACTGAGGGCCTGGAGAGGTATCTGGCCTCAATGGAGGGGCCTGAGTCAATGACCCAAGGGTCGAAGACCGAGTGGCTGACAACTTGAAGGTTGAGGGCCAGTCTCCCTGTGAAGCAGGAGGAGGGGCTGTCTGTATGGCCTGGTAGGAGCAGAGATCTGGGATAGCAGAGGTTGTTGGTGCAGCAGCAGCTGACAGAGTGCCCCCAGAAAAGGAAGAAGCTGTTGGGGAACAGGAGTGCCTCCCAGGGGAGCAGTCCCAGTCCTTCTTATGACTTTCCCCAAGGACTTGTCTTGGGCCTTCAAGGCCTGGGAGCTCGACAAACCCATCAGCGAGTGGGAAGGATGGACCCTGGAGGACCCTTGTCCAGATCTGACTACTTACTGTTACATGAGGAATTTCTTCAGAGCCTTTTTCCAATGCCTTCGGGGTATAAGAGTACATTTTTGGTAGAGCTTGCAGGCAGGAATCGTGGACAGACCCAAGACAGCAGATGCAGAGGTCGTGGTCTTCTGAAGGGGCAATCTTCTTTCTGCAGTGGCAGCGACAAGACAGAGAGAGGTGGAGAGAATGACTCTCAACATAAATGAGGTAAAAGAATCTCTTATTAAAAAGAAATTCCAAAACTAAATGCTAATTAAAAAAGCATAGGCAAAAAAGGCATGAACTTCGATGGAGCTTCCGCGGAGACCCATGCGAGAGGAGTCAACAGTGGGAAAGAACTGAGGAGGAAGCGGGGCCGCTCACGCCTTTAAAGGGTTGATGATGTTGGCAGGTTACGTCGGCATGGGTGGCCTCAGTTGTACTGCTGGAAAAGTCTTCCGTGTGGAATCTGCTTCACCGACAGTGAAGTTCCTATGGTGTGACCTGATGACTGAGATACCCCTGAAGAAGATCCATGGGCTTTTAACTCACTAAGTGTCTGGGATGAGCTGTACACCCTACCAATGCAACATCACACCTTCTCCTTGGTATAGAGAAAAGTTACTTAGTTTAATTACTCAGGGTTACAATGATGTATGCACCCACTGACAACACAAGTTTCCTAAGCTATCTACTCCAGAGGTCAGGCTCAAAATGTGGTGCAATCAGTTACAAATTCATCAAATCTGATGGACTGAGACTAATGCGATACAAATTACTGGCAACCTCTACTACACTCCCGTTGAGTAACGCAAGCGTGGACATCTTGGTTCTGACACTTGCTCCAGGAGAAAAGGAAAGCGGTACCCCAAAGCATACACAATGGGATTGTGCCAAAGCCAAACCCCTTTGGGATGAAATCTAGACCTGTCTGGACCACTTACTGTGTCAGGAAAGTACAGTTACATAAGAACATACCATAACAGTAGCTCTTCGAGAGGAGCTCTTGCAGCAGGTAACATCATTATGACTATGCCGCCAGGCACTAGGACCCCACAGAAAAATTTCTAGCTAACAGTCCAAGGTAGGGGACTGTCCCCTGATGTCGGCCCTGCCCTGACATCCCGCATAGTATAAAGGGGGTGATCCCCCAGCACCACCTCAGTTCACTCGCCGGAGACCTGCTTGGCATTCAGGATGAGGAACCGAGGAGGATCTCCCATCCCCCAGAGAGAAGCGCAGTTACATAACCCCAGGGGCAGGTCTGAGGGAAAATCCACCTGCTGCAAGAGCTCCTCTTGAAGATCTACTGTTACGGTAGGTTCTTACGCAACCATACTATCTTACTTCGAAGTGGATCTCTTGCAGCAGTTAACACCATTAGGACGGAGTCCCAAGCAGCACAAGGATAGGATCTTGGTCAGAAGGGTGATGGATCCCCAAGATCAGCAGACAAACTCTTTAGGAGGTTAGGCCCTGGAGGACCGCAAGGCCAAAACCTGCTCTTCCTCTGGAAGCAATGTCCAAACTGTAGTGCCTAATGAAAGTGTGGATTGAACTCTAAGTAATGGCTACACAAACGTCCGCTGCCGAAATGTTCTTGAGGGATGCAAAGTAGCTTGCGACACCTCTGGTGGAATGACCCTTGACCGGTCCTGGCAAGGGTTCGTCATACTTTTGGTAACAGAACGTTGTTCAGTTGACCAACCTTTTGGCCAATGTCTGCTCAGTCACTGGAGCCCCTAACATCCTTTGGGCGAAGGAGACAAACAACTGGCCTGTCTTTATAGAAGAACGAGTACGTTCTATATAGTAACGAAGGATTCCAGAGTATGTAACAAGGCCTCCCCTTTGTTCGAGTACTCTGGGTAGTAAACCGGTAGTTGAATGTCCTGATTTAAAGTGAATTCGGACACAACCTTTGGAAGGAACTTAGGATTTGTACGCAGGGCAACTCTGTCTCTGTGGAAAATAAGATAAAGTTCTTTACACGTCAGAGCCTGCAGCTTGGAAATCCTCCGAGCGAAAGTAATGGCAACTAAAAATAACACTTTCCAGGAAAGAAAGTGTAGCTCACAACTTACAGCTGGCTCAAAAGGAGGCAACATAAGCTTTTCCAACATGAAAAGAAGGTCCCATGGAGGGACGGGGTTCCTCCTAGGAGGTATCATGTGCAAGATACCCCGTAACAAGGTCTTGTACAAATCTGATTGTGCCTGAGTTTTCCCATCCACCGGTTCATGGTAAGCTGACAGCACAGAAAAGTGCACCTTGGATGAGTAGATGAGTCACTTGTCTGATAGGGAAAGAAGGTACTCCAAAACAGATTCCACCGGACAGTGAAAAGGGTCCAAGGAATTGGGGGCGGGGGGGGGCCCATAAGCAAAAACATTTCCATTTCATGGTGTACGTTGCTCTAGTGGAAGGCTCTCCCACTGCCACGAGAACCTCTGTCACTCTGGAGGACACTCCAAATCTGCCCCCCAATTAAGTCTGCAAGAGCCATGCATGCAGATGCAGAGACCGAAGATTCGGATGTACTAGGGTTCCCTGCTCCTGGGAGAGCAAGTGAGTGGACGGGGTAACAGGACCGTCGGTTCTAATGCCAATTGCTGGAACAACGGAAACCAAATCTGTCGCGTCCAGAAGGGTACTACAAGAATCATAAGCATGCTCTCTGCCTGTAGCTTGAATAGCACTGTCTGAAGGAGTGGAAAGGGAGGGAAGGCATACAGGAACCTCCCTGTCCAAGAGAGGGACAATGCGTCATACAAGAAAACACCAGGCTCTGGCTCTAGTGACCAGAAATTGGGCAGTTTGGCATTGTGTGGGGACGCAAAGAGGTCCAGTTCTGGCTGACCCCACTTTTTGAAGAGGTCGTCTACGACCTCTTACTGTAGCTCCCATTCATGACTCTCAGACTGAGAGCAACTTGGGCTGTCTGCGACAACGTTGTGAATCCCTGGAACGTGAACCGCTGTTATTTCCAGGTTGTGATCCACTGCCCATTGACAGACTCTCGTGGCCTCTCTGCACAGGGGGTAAGAATGTGTGCCCCTTGTTTGCTGAGATGAAAGACTACTGCAGTGTTGTCTGACTGGACTAACAAAGTACCTGGCAAGAGCACCGACTGAACGGCCTGCAGGGCATACAGGACAGTCCTCATTTCCAGCACGCTGATGTGGAGATTGTGTTCCACAGAGATCCAGGTGCCCCTTGTTTGGTGGGATGCCAGATGCACCCCCAGCCAGGTCCCGAGGCGTCCATAGTCAGGACCTGTTGAGGGTCGGGGTACTGAAAGGGAACCCTGGAGTCTAGCCGAAAAGGTGTGATCCACCATTCCAGAGTTCGATGTACCGCTTTGCAGATCCTGACCGGTTGATCAAGATAGTCCATGCGTTTGTCCCATTGAACCCTGAGGTTCCACTGCAGGACCCTCATATGCAGGCAGGCAAGGGGAACCGTGGTAATGGCCGTGGCCATGTGGCCAACAAGCTGCAGCACCACTCTGGCCAGGAACAGATTCATAGAGATGATCCTCTGAGCAATCATCCTTAATTTATCCACTTGGTCTGGGAGGAGGAAGGCTCTTCCCTAGACGGTGTCCAAGACCACCCCTATATACTGCAGCCTTTGGGTAGGCCAGGGGAATGACTTGGGGGGGGGGGGTTCAGGGAAACCCCCAACTCTTGGAACAACAGACGGTCTCCTCTATTGGAAGACAGTTCTTCCGTAGAGGCTGTAAGAAGCCAGTCGTCCAGGTAGGGGTAACATAATGACCCCTCCTCCTGAAAGCTGCTGCCACCACTGCCAGGCGCTTGGTGAAGACCCTCAGTGCCAATGAAAGGCCGAATGGCAGCACTCTGAACTGATAGCATTCTCTCTGGAAGGTGAAGCAGAGATACTTTCTGTGGAACAGCAGGATCTATATGTGCATATAGGCATCCTGCATGTCCAGGGAGCACAGCCAATCCTCTTAGTGGATCATGGGCAGCAGATCAGGCAGTGTCACCATCCTGAACCTTTAGTATTTAATGTAGGTGTTCAGTTGGCTTAGATCTAGGATGGGACGGAGGTTCCCCGTCTTCTTTGGTACAAGGAAGAAATGGGAGTAGTATCCTCTTCCTCTATGACCTAGAGGTACTGCATGAATCACTCTCTTTTCCATGAGGCTTGAATTTCTGCCTTTATGATAACCGCATGGGATGGGGAGCAGTGGGTGAGGACAGGTGGGTTGTCCGGTGGGATCTGTGTGAACTCCAGGGTGTACCCTCTTTCTATAATCTGGAGCACCCACTGATCCGTTATAATATTGGAACATCCGTTGAGATAAAGGGTGAATCTCCTGACTACTGCCTCCAACTAAGACTCCTACTGCCTTCCCCTGAGACTCTGCTGGAGGTGGGGAGGGCAGGCAGGGAGTCATGCCAAGGTGGAGGGGGTAGGCAAGGGAGCTCTGGCATTTTTGGCGCTTTTGGGTCCCTGTGTGCCTGAAGGCAGGGGAGAGACCCTTCTCTTAAAACCCCCTTTTGGTTGTTGATGCCTTCCTTGCTTGTCTTAGTTCTTTCAAAAGGGGCGACATTTGGCAGTTGTCAGTTCCTACTTGAACATCCTGTGAATGTTGGATACCGCCTTCCTTGAGTCCTATAGCCTGGTGATCAGTTTCCCAGTATCTGGACCAAACAGAACTGACCCTGAAAGGATGCATCTAGGATTGAGTCCTGCAGGTCCTACTAGAGACCCGTAGCCAGGCGTGGCATCACATACACACCCCTGTGGCAGCTGCCCTGTTGGCTGTATCTGCCAAGTCGTATGAGCTTCATAAGACATGCTTGCAGATGTCAGTGCCAGACTGAATGACTCCCATAAGCTCAAATTTGCTGTCAGAATCAGGCTGAACCTTGGCTAAGTCCAAGGTCTTATTCCACAAAGACTTCTGGTGCATCACCATGTGTGCCAAAAAGTTAAGTGACCTGACTGCAGGTGGCCGAGGAGTACACTTTGCAGCCCATCCGGTCCAGCTTCTTGGATTCTGGATCTGGAGGCTGGGAACTCATATTCTTTGGTTGCAGTTCCCTGCCATGAGCAGCCGTCAGCACCATGCAGTCTGCTTTTGGTTGCTCACTCAGATGAGGCTCTCCTTTTGGTGTGCTGTATAGGCGGACCACCTTCTTGGGGACGGCCAAAGTGGTGGAAGGATGCTTCTAGGCCAGTTTGGTGACATCCTGGAATGGCTCCACTAGTGGAGGGATGACCAAAGGCTTCGGATCATTGGCCCCTAAGAACTTTGCCAGGCGACGGTGTTCGGGGTTAAGTTCCTCCGTGTCCCACTGGTTGAGGTACTGGATGTGCTGCATCACATCCAAAAAGGAAGGGTTGTCTGAGGGAGACCTGGGAGAGTCCCTCTTATGGTCCACAGAAGGCAGAGGCAGCTCGTCCTCGGAGTAGTAGGAAGAAGAGTCCCCTGCATCATCATCTGAGGATGAATGCGGACGTCCCTTGGATGAGGGTATGGACAACAGGTGTCGACCATGGCCGTTAGGTGCTGGAGACCCCCAGTCATCATCTCCTAATGATGGGTGGTCTGGCGTTGGAGGCAGTCTCAGAGGCCTCTGAGGCAAGGGCTCCCTGGGTGGGGCCAAAGGCGGGAGTCCTATAGGACTAGGGGTCTGCACTCATGGCCTAGGCAGCAGATCCCCTTTTATGGCATTTCACCATGAATTAAATAAAGCTCCTACCTTCACCAATGGGATGACAGGCTGTGCTGGTGGCAGGGTAGGAAGGTTTGGGGCCCCTTGCAATGGCCCTTGCGGTGAGGCAGTCCGGTCCACTGACTCTTTACTGTCAGGTGTTGGGACTGGTGGCACTGCTCATTCTGGAGTAGTGTCCCCTGGAGATCAGATGTCCGGTTCCTTCGGAGGAGGCGGGGACAAAGGGTTCGGCCCTCGGTCTATAGAGGCTTATGCGTTTGGTCCTCAGGCGTGTGACCTGTCGCTTGGTCCGATGCCTGGTCCTCCGGAGCAGACGGCCATTTGGGAGGTGGCACCTGGTCCGGTTCTGACACCGAATCAGAAGGCCCTGAGACCTGGCATCCTTCTGAAGAGGTCGATGCCCGTCACCGAGCGGAGGATGTTTCTGATGGCGCTTTGAATCCTGCCGTCTGGTGGTGTCACCCAACCCCTTCGACTTATCGCACGACACCGAGGCCTTGCGGGAGGCAGACTCCAACCTGCCGCCCAATGACGAAGATGCCTGTCAGTCTGACTTAGACCCCAGCGACTGCATGTGGGGCCTTAAAGCCAGGGACACAGGGGCCAACGAACGCCCATGCCCAGAAGACTCTTTGCCACGCGTTTGGGAAGAGGCAGGAGTCTTCTTTACGGTAACCCCCGGGAAGAGTCAAAGGGCTAAAGGGAATAGATTCCAACCTCCTGCCAGAGGCAGAGGATGTGGAGGTCTTGTGGGGGGACCTGGGATGGGATTCTGACCTGGCTCAATCCTTGTCCCTGTGAAGGTGCTTCCCGCCCAATTTCTTCTCTCTGGGAGAGAGAGTCCCTGGCTAAGGAAGAAGAAGAGCTGTGTCCTGAATGGGTCCTCTGCATAGCGGCCACTTGCTGTTCCAGGAGGTATGCTTTTAACGTCTTGAGGTGGCGGATTTTTGTCTTTTCGTTAAATTTCTGGCAATGTGGGCAGTCGTCCTGCTTGAGGCCCAGGCCTAAGCAGATGAGGCAGGCCAAATGGCCATCTCTAGCAGGGATCTGATTGACGCATGCACACTTAGACTTCTGCCACTGTGTGGATGAAGAAGACATGTACAAAAATAAGAAAAGGAGGAAAACGCTACTGAACAGTACTGCGCGAAGTGGAAAAATGGCAGTCGACTGTGTTGAAAGGTGTTCGTGGAGCTGATACTAGTGGGTTCACGGTGGGAAAAGAAATGAGATGGGCCTTGGACTGCTAGCTAGAAATCTTTCCGTGGGGTCCTAGTGCCTGGTGGCATAGTCCTAATGGTGTTACCTGCTGCAAGAACTCCATCTCGAAGCAAGATCATACATTAACACCCCGCTTTGTCTCCTGGGCCACAATCTGGAAACAGGCTTGGGTAAAAGAAAGTACTGAGATTAAATCCAGACCCATCTGGACCACTTACTGGGTCCAGAACATACTTTACATTCCCCCTCCCCACCGATTTGTCTCCTAGGCCTCAATCTGGAACCTGTCATGGGTCAGAGAAAGTATCATGTTCCCCTCATCTCAACCATAGTCAATGTACTTATTTTAAAACACTCGATGGATGACGTGATACCCATTTTCCACAACACCACTTTAAAGGCATTAAGAATGGAAGTAATTATTTGCAGTATGTGGAATACACATGGACTGTACCAGAGACAGTGGGATATGCTTGATGCCTTATTATTAAACGCTAGGTGACAGATTCAACTTAGGAAGTTCCACTGAGAGTATTTACTTGTATGTACCACACCTGAATTGATAACTGTTTTTTAATCAATGTTTCTGTATCAGCCTCACTCAGCTTTGCCTGCTGCCTGTATTCTGACTAGTCAGATAAACTACATTTTGTCATGACCGTTTTGTTGTATTGTCTGTTGTAAAACCAACAAAGTATATTATTCAAAACACTCATCATTTAAAATCCTGGTATTGTTCTTACTGAAAGATTCCCCTATCACCTCTAACTCAATCCTATCCTATTATAGTCACTTGGATATTGTTACACACTGCTCCCCCAACCTGACCACTCTGATAATGCCATCTCAACTACTCAGCATTAGATCCAGAACTGCATTCCTCTCGATCTGCTCCTTTCATGCTGAAGGAGAAAACAATTTTTCATGAAGAACAAGACATCCATACCAACTTTCCCACAGGAACCTTTCCCCTCTCAGCCAGTGTCAAACAGGTATAAATACCCTATGAGAACTAAGGTGCCCACGGTTGTTGCCCTCTTGGCTTCATTCACCACTTGCAAGTCCTGTTCTCTTGTACTATGTGGCGATTTTACAACTCCAAAAATAGTATTTTTGCTCCCTGTAGATCCTATTTTTGAGCTACACCGTTTCTGTAGGGCTCCATACTACTTTTCCCCCCCTCTTCATCACTCATATCAATCTCATTCTTGACTTACAAAGCAACCCCTCTACCTCGCTCTGTCCCTACTGAAGAAACTACACCCTTCCATCCTAGTGTCTCAGTTAATTCCTTCATACCACTAGCTCTCTGTGAGCTCAATGTGCAGGGGTTAAGTTAATTTATTTTCAGTGGAAGTCTAAAACTTCCAGGAGTCGAAATCTGGAAGTCAAAATACTTCCAGGATCCCACTTCTGGAAGTCAATATTCTAGGAAGGACAGATTTATGGATGTTAATTTAATACATTAGTGTTAATATACAATTTCTTTCAAAACAATCCATCATTTCTGACTTCCATGCCTGCAGTTTTGGAAGTCATCTCATTTTTGGTTTTACATCTGGAAGTCAATGACTTCCTCCCTCTTTATTTTGGAAGTTTTTGCCTTATTTTTCAAAGTTAAATACTCCCAAAATAGAGTTAACTGATGCCCTGCCAACGTGCCTCACATAGCTCACTCTCTAGTTTCTCGCTTATGTTAAATACACTCCTTACAGTCACAAAATTTTCAATTAAGTAAAACAAAAAGACACATGCTTTGTACCTGTTGGAAAGTTTTGAGATGAACAGAACATTTAAGTCATGAGCTGTTCTCTGGTAGGCGATCCCACTTTTCGTCAGAAGACTATACACATAAATCCCCCTTCCAACAGCGGCAAAAACGCACTGAAAAATAATAAAAGATTACTACATTAATAAGCACTCCATCAAGGAGTATTATGTAGCACACCAAGGTAGGGATCAAGGAACTACCATTAACCCTTCCTGCCTACTACAAGCTTTTTAAACCTGGTCATCACATTACTGTGCAACTATAACTTGATTGTGAAAATACCAGAACAACAAAAGGGTACAACAACAAATATGGGGAATAAGGATACATTACATGATAACGTGTCCTGCATACCTACTGTAGCATGTGCCAAAACAATCATCCAGATACTGTACAGTATGTTCTAGATTGATTTTCAGAAGAACCCTTGCCCTAGCGAGAGGAGTCCTTCTTCCCTCTCTTGGCTATGGTCTGCATATCTTTGCTTGCTCCACAAAGGCACATCTCTCCAGGTGGCATACGGCATACAACAATATCTGTCGTTTTGCTCCCCGACTCACCCATCGCTGTGAGCTCTATAATAAACTCCAGTGGCTCTCCCCAGTCAGATACCTGGACTTTGGGATAGGCTGCCTTACGGGGAAGGTGATCAGTACAGGTACTCCATTGGGACTGGCCCAGCTCCTTCCACCAGATGACTCTTCCCCCTACTCGCTAAGATCTCAAGCCCAGGGGTTGCTCAAAGTCCCTGCCACAAGAACCCTCATGGGAGCTAGGGACTTCACTGTGTGTGCGCCTAAACTCTGGAACTCCCTCCCTGAATCAGTTCGCCTGGCCCCCTCCCATCAGTGCCTCCGAAAATCCATGTGGGACTTCTTGAAACAAGCCTCAGCATGTAACTGTTCCAGCCTCCCCAGGGCCTCCTAGTCTCTTACAGGGCTGCCCAGACTCTACTGCCGCCCACACCACTCCACTACCACCACCTGTCCTGGATAGAACCGTTGGCCTGCAGTCCCCTGGTCCTGTAAAACCGAAATCCTTACCACATATTACTGACTCACCTTACTTGTAACCAATTGATGATATGCTGTACCATTGCTTCTACTTCCCTGTAATATGTGCCCACGGTACCTTGCTTCTTACCTCTCTGTAATATGTGCCAACTGTATTCCCTCATCTTGTCTTGCTGTTATTATGCGATTGTGTCCTCAGTATTTTTCCTCCTATATTGCCCATGCTGTCAACTTGTATTTGATATGTTGTCTTTGCACTATTATGCCCATGCTGTCAACTTGTATATTGATATGTTGTCTCTGTACCGTTATGTTGTACTCTCCCGGGTCGTTCCTGAAAATAGGCATAATACTTGTCTAGTGTACTTACCCGGTAAACAAAAGCTAAATAAATAAGGGAAGAGATCAGGATGTAGAGGAATCTGGCATTTTCCAGCTACTTACTTTTGGTAGTCACTTAGTTGGGAAAGGGTAGAGAACTACAGTAACACTCACAATCATCAAATTGTTTTCTACAAGTGATCTCTCTGCCACGGTGCACTCAACACACATCTTTGAGGTGTGCAGAACTCTCCATGCAAACATTTTTATGTTTCAGAAGAATGGAAAGTTCTCAGTTTTCTGCTCTTGCCCCCAGGAACAGTGGGGTTTCCCATAAGCTGTCCTGACCCTAAAAAGAAGCATCCATTTTCATGCCTTTATAGCTTCTTGACAGAGCTTCGTTGACCTGGTGGCTTCCTGCGTGTTCAGGCAGAATGTGCCTCTTTACTGTGACTATGTTCACCTGGGATACCTTGAATTAGTCAAGGAAGATGTTGATCTACATGATTATTGACCAAGTTGCTTTTTGAAACACTGTATAAAAAAAAAACGGATGTACAAAAGTGAGTGCTCGGTAAGTGCTGTTGGAGTTTCTGTGCAGGAGACAGCTGTGAGCCGTATTTGTTACATGCATCAAATAACAGACAAATCCCTTTTCACAAGGGACTGTTGCTAAGTGGTTGCAATGACAACTTAGCACTGCACAACAGGTTCACAAGCTTTACACAGAAACAAAGACAATGACAACAGAAAAAGACCACTGTTTCAATCAGTCTGCCCATAAACCCAAACAGACCTAGGACCCATTATCCATACGGGGTTCTAACCCACATTATTCAACCCCACTACTGCTCCCAATCTGAGCAGCCATTAAGCCCTTCACCCTGTCCCAGCCATGTTTGAAACCACTGATAGTTTTGGCACCTACCACATCAGCTGGTATATTGTTCCATGGCTCCACTCTTTCTGTGGGATCTATGGTTGTTATGAATACCAGTGATTATAATGAGGAAATACTTTCTCAGTTATCTGACTGAGAATTATATGAGAACCTTAAAGCTGACCCCACTACTTACTACAAGCAGGACATCAATTTGTGTATTTCAGCAGCTTTGGAGTCGGGCTGTATTTCATAGCATGAGGTGGATTGTTTTACTGTCCATTTTCCAGTTACAGCCATGCTCCATACGTTGCCAAAAATATACAGAAATCTATGTAGACCCCCTGGTTGACCACATGAGTGGAATCGGTAGTCTCTCTGAACCTCTTAGGCAGTTTGTTGATTATTACATTAAACCTTTATTTTTTTTTTACTTTATTTATTGAAATGTTGCATACTGAACAACAAGTTGCTCGTCTCATGGTGCGTCCTGGTGTGGGGGGGGGGAAGGGGGTCTTAATGGAGAACACATAATAAAGTACATAGACAGAGTAGAATAACAGTTGACAGATTAAGTGAACAGAATAATGGTGTAGATATACAACATACTACACAATATATACATTTGCCACATTAAGACCGAGGACATGATCACACTGTACTTCCATACAGAGTACAGAGTACACATGACTGTACATTGAAGTGCTGTGTAGAAAACAATTATACATATTGTTAAGAAGACCATTATGCAAAGTGTTAAGACCAGTTAAGCACAGTAATGAAAGAGAAGTGTACACTGTATATGAACAGCTAGCCGAGTAGGTGATGGAAAGCAGTGAGCCAGCTTGAACAGGAGAAAATAAGGACTAGTCACAGGTACAGTTTACCACCAGAAAGTTTTGTAGGACTAGTGAAAAGGAGTATGAGGAGGAGGAGTGACGAATCTGTGGTGGGAGGTTATTCCGTAACTTAGGGAGGTGATGCGAGAAGGCCAACCGTGGTGGATCGACGTGGAACTACTAGCAGTCGAGAGTCATATGACCTAAGGGAGTGGGCCGGTAGGGAGAGAATAGTAAGGGAGGAGGTGAAATATGGTGGGAGCAAGCCAAACCAAAATTTTGATGCCAATTTGGCACAGTGTAGGAGGTGACGATTTTCTAGGGAGTAGAAAGCCAGGGAGTGCTATAGAGAACAGTGGTGAGTGAAAGGAGAGACATCAAGAGCAAAATTACAGAAAGCGTTAAAGAGAGAATCCAGTCTGGTTAAGGAGGACTTCGGAGCTGCACTGTAGACTACATCACAGTAGTCAAAGATAGGTAGTATCTTCTGGATCAGTTCACGCCTAGCCAGTATTGGGAGGCAGCTATGGTTCCTGTATAATGCATCAAGTTTGGGGTGCAGCTTCTTCAGGATGGCAACAACATGCCCAGAGAAGCTGAGGTGTTGGTCTAGCCAGACCCCAGATACTGAAAGGAGGAGGTGTCTTCAAGAATTGTCCCGTCAATGGTGTGGAAAGAGGGCAGGGAAGGGAGCCGAGAGAATTTCTGCTTAGTGCTGAAAGTCATTGAGACTGTCTTCTTGGCACTGAGTGAGAGCTGGGGGGAGCTGAACTAGAGTTGGATTTGACAGAAGTCTGGTTTCCACATCAGCAGCGGACTGGCCTGAGGTGAAGAGAACTGTATCATCAGTTTACATGGGGATGGAGGTGGTTGAGCAGGCTGAGGGAAGGTCATTTAGGAAGATGGACAAGAGGACAGAGTCCAGTACGGAACCCTGGTGTACGCCAGTATTGATAGGGAGAGGAGGAGATTTGGCATCTGCTATTCTCATTGACTGGGTCCTACCTACTAAGTAATCTTTGAACCAACTAGTGGCAGAGACAGTTGGGCCAGTCGATGAGAGGGAGTCTAGAAAAAGGGTGTGGGAGACAGTGATGAAAGCCTTTGCTAGGTCTACAAAGATGGCAGATGTGATCTGACCATTGTCCATCCCTGAGAGGATGGAATTACTGAGCCTAACCAGGGAGGTGGTAGCTAGGGCTTTAGCTTGTAGTTATGACTCCTATGTTAGAGACATTGGGGATATACTGCATGATGTTGCTGTGGAGGAACACTGGATTTTGGTTACCATGGATGTATCTTCATACTGGTGGTTTGTCAGCTCTAGAGAAGTCATTCAGGAACATAGCTCTATATCGGAACCCAAAATAGAATTTTTGTAGGAGCTTACTGAAAAGGTTTTGAAATATTATGTTTTCATATTTCTTGATTACTTGGATACTTGGTAGAAGCAGACACAGAAGGCGTATGCCCATTTAATTGTCTCCTACATTGGTAGGTTTATCTGTCCAGCACCCCAGTTTATCTAGGGACGTTTTAAAGCCGTCAAAATGATGATTTTCATTTGCAGAAAAAAGGAACCGCAATGGGTGCAGCATTAGCATCCAATTATGCAAACATCTATATGGGTGAGTGGAAAGACCAATATATATGCAATTCAACAGTTAATCCATTTTCTGAATTTACTGATTTACATCGTTGCTACACTGACTATTTGTTTTTTATTTGGAAGTGTACCAGTACTCAGTTGGAATCGTTTGCTGAATATCTAAGTTCCTCTAATGAGCATTTAAAATTCACCGTTAGATCTGATCTACATTGTATTCAATATTTGGATCTTAGCATTATGAAGGATGGGCGAGAGGGGTCTGAAGTTGAACCTGTATAGAAAAGAAACTGATCAAAATGCCTTACTGCATTTTGAAAGTTGTCATCTTTATAATAAAGCTAATATTCTGTGCAGTCAGTTTCTTAGGATTAATAGATTTTGTACTGATGCAGTAGCTAGATCAGCTAATCAACAAGAGATGACCATTAGATTTACGAAAGGAGATATTCTGACTCTGTGACACAGAGTGGGAAACATATGGCAGATGAAATCTGTTTTAATACTAAGACTGCATCACAAAGAGATAACACTGAAAAAAAGCTTGTGAATGATGTTGGTAGGCTGACACTGTTAGCACTAATATTACTGTTGATATTGACACTGACAGACATATTAATCAGGGTTGCTGTCCCTCTGAATTTTGTCACTACATTCTCTTCTAATGTGAACCTCCTTAGGGGCATTATTGCAAAACACTGGTATATTTTAAATGCCAATGTAAAATTGGCACATATGTTAAGGAGAAACCTAGATTTGTGTATCGGAGAGGGAAAACTGGGAGATCAGGTAACTTTTAGTGAATGAAGACAAGTAGAATATAGTAGGGAGACTTGATTACTCCCCTACCCCCTTGGGAATTCTATATGTGGAAATTGTAAATTTTGTACATACATTTTGAAAGAAAATCGTTTTAAGCACACTTACACAGATTATGCATACAAAGTTAGACATTTTTTTAATTGTAATATTGAGAATCTGATTTATCTTGCTAAATGTGACTGTGGCAGTAAGTATGTGGGGAAAACTAGTCGTAAATTCAAGACCAGGATTGGTGAGCATATTAAAGACATCAGAAATGGGAATCTGGATAATTCTTTGGCTCGTCATTTATCTGAAATTGGAGATACACAAATTTAAGTTTATAGATATAGATAAGTGTTGGCTACCCAAACATGGTGGCAAATTTGGAAAAATTAATGTTGAGGAAGGCGTCAATGTGGATGCTTAAGCTAGATTCCTTTGTTAAACCAAATATAGAAACAAAAAAGCTGTCAGCAGATAAGGACCTCTTGGCCCACCTAGTCTGCCCAGTTTTCCCCGCCTAATGTGCCATCACAAACCCTACTCGATCTCCGGTCATCTCCCCTTGCCTTACTACCAAGGTCTCCTTGTATATGTCCCATGCATGCTTGAATCACGTCACCATTTTTGGCACCCACCACCTCCTCCAGTGGAAGGCTGTTCCAGGCATCCACCACCCTCTCCGTGAAGAAGTATTTCCTCTGAGCTTCCCTCCCTCCAACTTCATAGCATGACCTCCTTGTCCTCGAGCTACTTTTTCTATGGAAAATGCTACCTTTCTGTACCTTATTAATACCTGCTAAGTATTTGAATGTTTCTATCATATCCCCCCTTTCCCTCATCTCCTACAGAGAGTATATATTCAGTTCCTTGAGTCTCTCCTTGTAGGGCTTTTGATGCAGGCCCTGCATCATTTTGGTAGCCCTGTTTTGTACCGCCTCCACCTTATCAATGTCTTTCCAGAGGTGGGACCTCCAGAACTGGACACAGTACTCGAGGTGGGGTCTTAACAGTGATCTGTACAGGGGTAATATTACCTCCTTCTTCCTACTGGTGATACCCCTCCCTATAATTTTTGTTTGCTATTCTGCCTATTTGTTGTCTCAATATCCTTGTATTTACTGATGTACCAAACTTTAATTGTTCTGTTGTTGTA
Source organism: Neoceratodus forsteri (assembly GCA_016271365.2). NCBI lineage: Eukaryota > Metazoa > Chordata > Ceratodontiformes > Ceratodontidae > Neoceratodus > Neoceratodus forsteri. Next base: position 1,096,382,012 of record CM057454.1, on the reverse strand, counting down.
TTATCGTCCTGATTGTATATATATATTTTATCTCCACTGTCCCCCCCTTCCCCAGGACACACCTGGAATCGAGCAGTACTCTGCTCAGTGTGCCTTCCTGGTAAAACTACTAAATAAATAAATGAAATGTGCCCAAGCATCCTGCCTTATCACACCAACTGGTCTGAATGAGCGTTTTGATCTGATCCCGCATACTACTTGACTTAATTATTATGTTTTCATTTTGCCTGCCCCCTGTATTTGATTATGAACTTACTTTTGTAAGCAACAAGTATAGAGAAAGCCTCAGTCCTCCTGCGTTGGAACTGTACTTTTGAACATGCTGGAAACTGCTTACAGTGATTTAGCACCACAACAGAAGATCAGGATTGTCTTTGCCTGGTATTAAATCATACTCAAAAGGGACTATGATTAATTGTAGGACCTATTTTGGTCCATATTACACTGGCATTGAGACACTTGATTAATATGGAGTTACTGACTTTATATCCATGGTGGATTGATAGTGCTGTTCTCTTTTAATTGTTCCTTGTTAAGGTTAATTTAATTTATTGTATTTTTCATGTGGTTTTATATTTACTAATGTACAGTATATAAGGCGCACCTCTTAGTTGTGTTTTTATGCCTTGATGAAGCACGGTTGTGTGAAACTGCTGGCTTTTTATGTGGTCTGCACTCTGTAAGTACACCACTGTGTTTGGAGCTTTTTTAGCCAATAAAAATAAAATTACTTATTCAGTACATAAATAAATTTTTTGATAAATGGCATGAATGGTGTTTTGAGCCACTTTTATTTGCATGTGAGTGCTATTCTCACCAGCCTGGAAGCTACCTCTCTGACATCATAAGACACCCTGCTTGGTGCATCACTAGCTGCAAGCCCTGGGTGGAATGGCAAATGACCTGCCTGGGTGCCTCACAGTCTGGCTTAGATGCCAAGAGCTGACTCAGCGTCACCCACATGTGCTTGCCATAAGGTGCCGATGTGCTGAAATGCACATCGCAGTGCATGCCACCAGAAAAACTCTCCTGCCCCAAGTATTGTTCTTCACAGAGTTGTGCTGGGAGGGCAGTCATGCACTGGGTGCCTAGGCCCACAAGGGGTTTGTAGTATAGGAACCCCCAAGGCAGGATGAGGGACAGAACCTGGAGACATCATGAGAGCAAAGTAGTTGCGCTGAACATCCCTAGGGGCTGAGGAAGGGGCAAAGGGATGTTCCACACATGCCTGGATGCCTCTGTAAGGGGTCAGGGCCACAGAGGAAGGATAGAAGCATCATCTCTGTATTCCCCAAGGAATGACAGTGCCAGGGTAGCAGTATTGCAAGCTATAAAGTAATGCAAAATCAGCTCCTGCATCATCTCCAAAAGAATCGCTGGTAACAGGAGTACTCAGCATCAGAGGAAAGATGGACAGAAAAATCCTCTTCCTCAGAGAAGAAGTAGGAGCTGGATTCAGGCAACAATGGTGCAGGGACCTCAGGCCTAATAAGAACTTGATCTGCTCCGAGGTGTTACTGGTGAAACACACCAGCTGCTGACCAGAATTGATCCCAGGTCACAGGCTCAGGGAAGTTGAAATACCTGATAGAGTAGGGGAGGGAGTAATGGAGGGGGAGGGTCATGGATGACCAGGCCAGGTCCTCTGCCATGGATGCGAGAATGCTCAGGGGACGTCACCCAGGGGGAAGGTCTGGCAAACTCACTTGTCTGAGAATGCCACCATCAGCTGACTGGGTCCTGACAGTGCTCTTGAGGAAAAACCCCAGCTGGGGAGAGTGGAACCGTACATGTCCCACAGGGTGGTCCCAGTCCCCACCAGTGATAGGACCAGATGGTTCCAGATGGAAACCGGGTCTTGGGCAAGCACTATAATCCCTGCCAGAGTTTCCACATCTCTGGACAAGGGGCGAGCTGCACTCCCAATTCCTCATCAGGGTTGACCATGCCCCCTGAGCCAAGCCCAGACTCTAGGCCAGAGCCACCTCTAGAGTCGGCACCAGATCTGGCACAGCAAATGTCACTGGAACTGGTACCAGGAATGGCAATGGAATTAGACCCGGCACCAGAGCCTGAATCGGCACCACAAATGGTGCCGGTAGGCTTCCCGTCGCCATCCCCAGCCTGAAGAACAACACCGGTGATAACTCCCGACCCTGACTCAGGCTCAGAACCAGGAAGGCCTCCATCCTCACCGACTCTGTCCCAATACCCAAGATTGGTGTCATCATTCCCCAGGGCCATCAGGGTGCTCAGGGGAAGAGACAACTATGACCTTCAGGTCTGAGACAGGGTAAGCTCCAGAACCCAACCCTCTTCAAGGCACCACAAGCAGTGCCAGAAGAGGGCCTGGTTTCATGGCCTGAGCCATCCAGACCTCTGGTGCCAGTCTTAGTACCAGATGTTGGAGCGGTACCAGGACACAATTCCATAGTGCCCACCTATGTAGGGAAGGGGAAACTGTTTAACAAGGAAAAGCACACTAAATTACTTACAACTACAACTCTTGGTCCCTTTACAAGGGAGCGACGACGCTCCATTGCCTCAACCACGCAGTGTGACTGCCTCTCCTAAAGCATGGTCTTCACATAGTATCGGTGACAGTGGTGCTCTGGGTTCCTGCATCTCTTGCCTCTTTTGTTACCCCACTACACTCCTCCCCTTACCCACCCCTCCCCTCTCAGCTGATGCTAGGCCTTAGCCACCATGACCAATCTCATGCCATCCGCCACTTCTACCTGACATCGGCGTTGCCTGCTCATTCCTCCCTACCACTCTCCACTCCATATGTAGTTCACCATCAAAACTTACTCATACTGGCTATTGCTATCTCTCTCTGCAAACCACTATACATGCCATGCTTAATTCAACTTTGAAATGTAATACATGTATCAATTGCATCCTTTGTATTGTTCCCCTACATCCTTTAACATGGAACCTTTGTAAATGAGCAGTCCCTGCTCAAAGGTACTTGTAATCCTAGAGTTTACTAAATAAAAAAAAAATAAATAAAAGTTGGAGCTTGTTTCCAGGTGCGCCCTGGGAGCACATGGAAGTTAAGTGACTTGCTCAGGGTCACACAGTACGCAAGGGGGGAGTGATGGGATTCAAATCCAGGTCTCCAGGTTTGCAGCTCAGTGCCCTTAACCACTGCACTATACTGCCTCCTATCCCCCAATATAGACTGAGTATATAGCTTCGACCTCTCCACCAGGGATGCCTGCTACCCTGAGGGGCTGATGAGCTGGGGGGTTGCTCAGCTGGCCCCCCAGAGTAAGCAAACCACCCACCCGGGCTTCTGAAGTCTGGGTGAGGCAAGTGTGGGGAGTGCTCTGGTCTTCCTCAGTAAAGCACTGGGAAGGGGCTTAGGGGAAGAGCCAAGGGACCTCACTTTGGCATCCTGGTGTGATGCCTGCCTCTGAAGGTGGGTGGATCATGGCCCCACCTCCACGTGAGCTTCTCTAGGGTGTGGAAGTCCATGGAGAAACAGGCATCACACCTGTCCATATCATGGTCGGTGCCAAGGTAGGCTCAGCAGCCATCATGCTGGTCCTGAATGGCAATATGACCCCCCAAAGGATCACTGATGCACAGGGAGGGGACACCATAGTTCATCTTAGACTTCTTGAGGTTCTTGCATCCTCCAGAATGGGCAAGATGACACAGAAAAAACCAACAAAAACCATTAGAAAAGAGTTTGGTGCCAGACTGAAGCATTAACATAATAAAGCAGCAATGAAAGAAATTCATGGCATTGAACTAAGTGGTGATGAACTGAGGAAGAATTACGCAGTTGGACAAATGAAGCTCCTACAGTGTGCATTCAACGGTGGAAAAAACAGAACTGAAGAAGGAAAGAGGTCAGCATCAGTTACTGGCCACCCTATGAGCACAATGTCACTACGTCTACCTTGTTAGCTGCACCGGCACTGATGTCGGTCCCCTAGACTGCAAAATACTTTGTCTTGCTAGGTCCTATTGCCTCCGGCTGAGACCCCTAAGTGGGAATGAATGGTGAAAAATGATTTTTGGAAGATCAGGCAATTTCATTCGCATTGAACATTACCCGTACCTGTCCAGATTCTAGTCGCAGAGGAATGCATTGAGGAGTCAGTGATTATTCCTAACTTTATAATTAAAAACATTAATTGCCGGCCCGTTGGCGCAGCGGTGGGCTTTCCGCTTGCGATGCCGGCGACCTGGGTCGTCAGAGGGCCGGTCGGGGGAGAAGGATGGAGCGTCCTATGTACCTGCTCTCCTCCGGGGAGGGCGAGGGAAGCACTCGGAGCGCTGAGGACTCCTGGCGGAGGCCGGGAGATCTCGCGCTGCCGACACTCAGTATCTGGGAGGCGGGGCGGACGCTGGCGTCACTGCATGTCCCCGCCTCCATGGGGAGGAAAAGTAAAGGAAAAATAGAGGCAGGCAGGACCACCGTGAGCATGAAGCCCTCCCCAGAGGACCTCACCTCATCACCGTCGTTGCGGGGGCCCCGACCGTGGCCACGGCCCCGCCCTCTGGGGGATAAGCCGGGGGTGACTGAGGGTCCTCAGCAGCTATAGGCAGTGGTGGAGGTCTCTGGGGGCCGTGACCAGGGGTGATGAATAACGGGGTCCTGTCATATAAAGAGGAAAATTTAAAAAAATAAAAACATTAAATCCAACTGTAATATATAGGACACCAGTAAATAACCACAAACTAACTAGAGATGAAATAGTATTTTAAGGGTTTTGCAGTAGGTTCTCCACTAAGTACCAATATCCTGTGGGATGTAGAGTCAAGTCATTCTAGCCTACACCTGTTCTGGGAGATAGGTACTAGAGACAGGGTAATTAGCAAAAATCATAGCTCCTGAGAATGTTATCTGCCAGGTGAGAGAGGCGATTAAGTGTGGCCACTTGCGTTATGCTGGCTACCTGCTTGTAGTGTGAGGGTATTTCAGCAGTACACTATCTGTAGAGTTTAACCTTCTGACCTGCATACTAAGGAAAGCCAGCCATCTGTGGCTAGAGGGTGGTATATGAGGGACTGTTTGGGTTAAACGCAAGAGCAGGAGAGACACTGAGATATCGAGAGGTACATGGGACAGGATACAGAAAAGCTCTGGAGCCGTTATCTTCTGAGGGCTGAGATTTTCCTGGAGAATGTTAGCAGCAGTGCCTTCTACCTGTCACTCTCAGTCCTAAGTTCTGTGTTCAGAGGGGAAAGGTTGGCCTCACACATTTTTGAAATTTCTTAAGTAACCTGGAGACCTAAGTAGGTTATAACCTTGAGAGACTGCTCGAGTCCTTGTTACTCAAAAAGGGGGCTATGCAGAGCCTATTAAGGGGAAGCATCTCCATCTTTAGCTGATTTACCTTAAGGCCACATATGGATGTGAACTGTGACAGAAGGGTCATTAAGGGTTGGATGGAGGTGGCAGCATTTTCCAAGGACTAGTTGTCCACATATTGCATAGCTGAGTACACAGTATACCCCATTGCAATACCCTTAATGTGGTTATGTTGCCAGCTTCAAGGAGTTCGACCACTAGAACAAATGGGGGGAAGGGCAGTGGGCATCCTTGTTTTGTCCCTTGGCCAGGGGGAAGGGATCTGACAGAAGGGTGCTGGTAAGTACACTTGTGGTAGGGCCGGTTGTCCTACCTTGGAATTAAAGGGACTCTATTCTAATTTATTTTTCTAAAGCCTGTTGCAACTGCATTCCAACTATTCTATACTGTACTATACTCTCCCTGTTCTGTCAGGATGGCCACCTACAGAACCCCCCACACACACTTTTTTCTTCTTTATTCTATGCTTTCTTTTCAAGTCCCTCTAAAATGTAGCCTGCATGGCAACCGCCCTGAGTTTGAAAGGGATCCAGATGAGCCCCACAGTCCAAACCAGAGGCATCTGTGGTGAGGATTTACTGCGGAGAGGAGATCTGGACTGGAACTTGTTTGCGACAGGTTCAGGGAGTTCCATCCACCACTGGAGCACTTTGTGGACTGGGGGAGGAGACCAGCACCAACTGATCTAGTTTGTCCATTTGCTGGTCCCACTGTACTCAGAGTGTCCACTGGAAAATGTGCATATGAAGCCTGGCCAGTGAAACAGTGGGGACAGCAACTGCCATCAGTCCCAGCAGCCTTAGGTACACCCTGGCTGGGATATAATGGCTATGGGCCATCTACTGAGCCTGGGCAATAAGGCACTCCACCCTGTTTTGAGGAAGGAAGACCTTCCCCTGTGCCAAGTATGGGACCACCCTTATATATTGTAATCTTTGGGATGGGACCAGGACTGACTTGGGCAGGTTGATGGTAATACCCAGTGATAGAAATAACTGAAAAGTTCTGTCCAAAGTCACTAGGAGCTGTTCCCTGGATGGGGCCTTTAGAAGCCAATCATCCAGATAAGGGAAAACGTACATTCCCTTCCTTCTGAGGGCCGCAGCTACCGCTACTAAACACTTGGTAAAAACCTGTGGCGCAGAGGACAAGCCAAAGGCAACACCTTGAACTGATAATGCTCGCCCTGGAAAAGAAAGTGGAGGACCCTTCTGTGAGGAGGAAACACAGAGATGTGCAGGTAGGCATCCTGCATGTCCAGAAAACACAGACAGTCTCCTTTCTTCAGAAGGGGCATTAGGCCTGGCAAAGTTACCTTTGGAACTTTTTGTACTGGACATAAAGATTGAGGTCCATTAGGCCTAAGATGGGTCTCAGATCTCCGGTCTTTTTGAGGACTAGGAAGAACCTGGAATAGAACCCCCTGTTTCTCTGGCACCTGGGTACCGGCTTGATGGCCTGTTTGCACAGAAGGCACTGTACCTCCTCCCGGGGTACAGACAGATGGGTCAGGGGGAAGTCTGAGGGCAAAGGAGTTGTCTCTGGGAGTGGCTCGTTGAGCTCCAGAGTGTGACCCTATTCTATGATTTGAAGAATCCAGGCATCTAATGTTATGATTCTTCACTGATTGAGATGGAGGGAGAACTGACCTCCAACCACCACCTCTTGGTCAGGGACCAGCAGAGGGGGGTCTGGCAAGCAGTCAAACTGAGGTGGATTCAACAGCAGGGGCTGGTCCACCACCTCTGGGATGCTTGGCCACAGTTCCAGCATTGGAGGGTGTGAGCAAGGCAGTGAAGGCTCTTCTTTTGCCTTGGGGTCTAGAGGCTGCCGCTGGCACATTCAACGATCTATGAAAAGGGAGGCACTGTCTACCCTTAGGTTGTGTGTGATAAAGGGAGTGGACAGACTTGATAGCCCTGCTGGATGCCTGCAAGTCATTTATAATATCCTGGACATCTGTCCCAAAGAGCTTAGAGCCACTGAAGGGGGGCATTAAGCACTTTCAGCTGCACATCAGCAGCAAAGCCCGAGACCCTTAGCAAAGAGTGCCTATGGAGGCAAATGCCGCTGGTAGCAGCCATGGCAATAGTGTCTGAGATATCACAGAAGGCCCACAGGAGGTGTTTGCTGACATCTTCAACAGTCTGCAAGCACTGAAGCACCTCCTGCTTCTGCAAACCTTCTGGGAGGGCCTGGGCGGCAGCCTTGCCCTTTTTCCAGTTGGCATTCTCGTACTTTAACATGTGGGACAGGTAACTGGCAATTCTCAGTCAGACGGTGGAGGAGGCATAAACCCTCTTCCCTCAAAGATCAATTCTGTGTGACTCTTTGTCTTGGGGGGAGGGAGCTAAAGTGCTTGGGCACCTTAGACCAGTCATGGGCTGCCTTTATCACTACTGAATCCGTTTCAGGCTGGGCAGCATAGTGAGGAAACCCCTGAGGGGCATGTTAAAGTTTGTCTGCCCATGCAGGGCATAGCTAGCACCATGGCAGATCTGTGCCAGGCTGCATAGGAGAAGACTCTGGGATCTCCAAGAAATCCACCAGATCTCTCCTGGTGACATCTTCTTCCTCAGTATGGAACCCCACGGCTGAGGACAACTGCTTCATCACATTGAAGAAGTTGGGGTCCTCTGGAGGAGACCTAAGGGTGTGTTTGACAGAGTCCTCACTGACTGAGGAAGCCGTGGACCTCTCTGAAGTCAGGGATTCCTCCTCATAGAAACAAAAGACTTTGACGGCAGATAAGGACCGCTTGGCCCATCTAGTCTGCCCATTTCCCTACCTACAGGATAGGCCGCAGATCCTAGTTAACCAACAGCCTATTTCTTCCTACCCGCCACAAGAATTGCCTTATATCTGTCCCATACATTCTTGAATTCTCCCACAGTTTTAGACCCCACAACCTCCTCAGGAAGGCTGTTCTATGCATCCACTACCCTCTCTGTGAAATAATAATTCCTCACATTGCTCCTGAACCGCCCTCCTTCTATCTTTAAATTGTGTCCCCTTGTTCTTGCAAGTCTCTTTTTCTGAAAGATGCTACCCTCTTGGACTTTTTTGAAGCCACTGAGGTACTAAAAGTTTCTATCATGTCCCCTCTCCTTCTTTCCTCAAGGGTATACATATTAAGCTCCTTTAGTCTCTCCTCATACGGCTTCTCTTGCAGACCCTGCACCATTTTAGTTGCCCTCCTCTGGACTACCTCTATCCTGTCTATGTCCTTGCGGAGATGGGGTCTCCAGAACTGGACACAGTACTCCAGATGGGGTCTCACCAACTGTCTGTACAGAGGGATAACAACTTCCTGTTTTCTGCTGATGATGCCTCTCCCTATACATCCCAGTATACCCCAAGCCCTCCCTACTGCCTTCTCACATTGCTTGCTAACCTTAAGGTCATCTGATATGATTACTCCCAGGTCCCTTTCCTTTTCTGTTGTTGTTACTACCTCCCCACCCATTGTGTATTCTTCCCCTGGGTTCTTGTTTCCCAGGTGCATTATTTTGCACTTCTTTGCACTGAATCCTAGCTGCCATACTTCTGACCATTCCTCCAACCTTGCCAAGTCCCTTTTCATCCTTTCCACGCCTCCTTGTGTATCAACCCTATTGCAGATCTTTGTGTCAGCTGCAAAAAGGCACACTTTTCCTTCCAGTCCCTCTGCAATGTCACTGATGAAGACATTAAAAAGGACTGGACCCAATACTGAACCCTGCGGTACCCCACTAGTAACCCCTCTTTCTTCAGAGTGGACTCCATTTACAATTACCTTCTGAGTCCTGTTGTGCAGCCCATGTTTTACCCAGGCTACCACCCTGGGACCCACTCCCAGGCTGGTTAATTTGACTATTAATCTTTTGTGTGGGACTGTGTCAAATGCCTTGCTAAAGTCTAGGTAGGCCATGTCCACAGCCCCTCCCTGGTCTACTACTTTGGTCACCCAGTCAAAGAAATCTATTAGATTCGTCTGACATGACCTTCCCGCTGTGAACCCATGCTGCCTTGGGTCCTGTGCTCCACTGGCCTCTAGGTACTCAACTATTCTTTCCTTCAGAAGTGACTCCATCACTTTCCCTACCACAGAGGTCAGACTGACAGGTCTGTAGTTTCCTGCCTCTGTCTTGGTCCCACTTTGTGAAGGGAATCACAACCGCCTTCCTCCAGTCCTCGGGTACCACACCATCCTCCTATGATTTATTAAAAGAGTAGCCAGTGGTTTCACTAGTTCCTCCCTTAATTCTTTTAGAATTCTGGGTGAATTCCATCAGGACCCATTGCTTTGTCCACCTTCAGTTTTAGGAGTTCTTGCAGAACCCTTTCTTCTGTGAAAGGACTGGGATCGACCCCCCTATCAAGAGTGCTTCTGTTAATTGGATTAGGCACTTCCCCCTCCTCTTTTGTGAATACTGAGCAGAAATATTCGTTCAGTATCTGTGCTTTTTCACTGTCCCCCTCTGCCCACCCACCGTTCATTCTATTCAGCCTCACTATCCCTCCCTTTGTCTTTCTACGCTCGCTGATGTAAAGGTTTTATCCCCCTTCTTAACTGAGTTGGCTGTCTTTTCCTCAATTTGGGCCTTTGCTATTCTGACTTCCCTCCCTGCTTCCTTCTGCCTTAACAGGTACAGCTCTCTGTCCTGCTCCTTCTGTGTTTCCTTATACTTCCAGAATGCTATCTTTTTCTTCCTGACTTTCACAGCCACCTCTTTTGAGAACCATAGTGGCTTTTTCTTTCGTTTTGATTTGTTTATTTGCTTCACACAAAGGCTTGTTGCCTCTGTGATGGCAGTTTTGATGATTCCCCATTGTTGCTCCACACCTCCTTCTAGCCTGTTTGCTAGTGCTTTTCTGAGGCACTCTCCCATCTTGCCAAAGTCAGCCCTCCTAAAGTCCATTACCCTCACTTTTGTGTGGCTTGACTCTGTAGCTGAGTTTAACGTGAACCACACTGTTTGATGGTCACTTGTCCCCAGATGGCAACCCACTTCTAGATCTGAGATCCTCTCACTGCCCCGTTTGAGAGTCGAGGTCTAAGATTGCTCCCTCACGAGTGGGTTCGAAACTAGCTGTCTAATGCCTGCCACCTGTAGGGCATCAAGAATGGCCTTGCTCTTGGATGTGGCTGCAGCAAATGTGCTCCAGTTAACGCCTGGCATATTCAGGTCTCCCATCAACAGTATCTCCCTTCTCTGCCATTCTAAGAATGCCTTCTATCATATCCTTGTCCATTCCCTCCCTGACATGGGGTCTGTACACAACCCCTGTGCGATTGTGGTGCCCTTACAGTCTCCAAGGTGACCCACAGTGCCTCTTCTCCTCCCTGTTTACTCTTTTGTTCAGTTGCTTTTATCCCTTCCTTTACATAGAGAGCTACTCCTCCCCCTCTTCTCCCCTGCCTGTCTCTCCTGTAGGTTATGTACCCTGGTATGTTGACATCCCAGTCATGGTTCTCTGTGTACCATGTTTCTGTGACTGCTACAATATCCAGGCATCCTTCTTCCATCAAGGCCGCCAGCTCAGGGAGCTTGTTGCCCAGACTATGGGCATTAGTACTCATTACCCTCCATTTCCTGATGGCCTTACTCCCTTTTGCCCCTTCCCTGTCCTTCTTGCCTTTGTCACTTTCTCCATTTACCCCTGCCCTTCTCCCTATCAACACCTCTATGTTGGTGTTTAGCACTTACTACCATGTGATTATTTGGGGGCTAGTATTTCCCTGCTCCTTTCCAGTGCCTCCCCTTGGCTAGTTTAAAAGCTTGCCAATGAAGCATTTAAACCTATCACCTAGGATCCTGGTTCCCCTCCCGGACAGATGCAGCCCATCATGCCAGTATAGGCTTGCATCATTCCAGTTGGACCCCCAGTCTCCAATGAAGCCAAATTCCTGAGCTCCACACCAGTTTTTCAACCACTGATTGAATCCCATGGTGCGGAACACCCTAGCCTCTCCTATGCCATAGATGGGCAGCACCTCCGAGAAGGTTACCGTGCGTGCTACTTGACTAAGGCCCCTCCCCAATTCCACAAACTCTTCCTGCATTTCCCTAATCCCTTTCTTAGCCAGGTAATTTGTCCCTAGGTGGACAATGATATCCAGCTCCTCCCCTGTGCAGCTACTCCAGCAATCCTGAGGATTGCTCCCTGTCCCTCAAGCCATGGCGCCAGGCAGGCACCTTACCTCTCTCCCCTTCCTCCCCAGTTCTATCTTCCTAACAATGGAGTCCCCACCAGGAGTTGTTTCTTCCCTGCAGGGTCCCTGCCACCCTCCTGTGGGTCTCCTTTGTGGAGGTTCCAGCATCCTCCTTGGTCTCCACTCGGGTGCCTCCATAGAGGAACCACACTTTGCCAGAATGGCATAGGAATTGTGGAGGTACAACTGGAGGGATGCGTCTCTGTTCCACCACCCTCAGCCTCCCTGAGCCCACTGTGGTCCAACCGCTCCTCTTTCTTGGCAACCTCTGAGGCGCGGCAGTGGCACTGGTGGTCCCTGGATGGAAGAGGAGGTCCCACAAATCCCGGCCAACTCAGCCTGGAGATGAGCAACCTCCTCCCTCAGCCCAGAGAGGTGCCTGCAGATGGGACAACACCGCATCCTCCAGAACGAATCTCGGAAGACTGCTGCCCCACAGCCACTGCACTGCTCCACTCCAATCATGTCTTATTTCTGGCCCCTTAACTGTTTGCAATCCTTACTCTTTCCTCTGTTTTATTTTTCTCTCTCCTTACTTTCTGCCTGTGTGCCCTTTAAGCTCCTGATTGTCCTGTTCTGAGACAAGAATATCCTATATTTCTCAGTAGACCACTTACTTGCTCAGAGGCAGACCTCCAGCAGCTAGAGGGGGCCGGAGAGCTACTCTTGCCCTTCTAGGATGGTGGGTCTTTGGTGGTTCTGTGATCACTCACTTCCTGCTCCCAAACAAGAAGTTCCTGTTGTCAGTCAAATCCTGTGCCTATAAAAATAGAACTGGCTGGGGTGGGGGGTGGAGGGAAGGACGGCAATATAGTCCCAGTAGAGAAGTTCAGTCACACAGCAGTCTTTTCTCCTGGTGTCTTCTGCCAAGCTATTAGCAGACTCTTTCTAAGGCAGTCTTTAAATGTAGCTTCCTTCTAGCTAAGCCACTCCCCCTACTTACTAGATCTTTCTACAAGTAATTTAAACCTCACAGCAGTTAAGTCCTTTCAATCACCTGAGATTTACACCTAGATAACTGTTCAGATACCCATTCAGTTCAGTTAACCCAGACACACACTTTTTTTTGTTTGTATGTTAGTTTTTTTTTTACCCTAAATTAAAGGTCCAAGTACAAAAGTTCTTCTACTTTAGTCCCAGTAGAGAAGTTCAGTCACACAGCAGTCCTTTCTCCTGGTGTCTTCTGCCAAGCTATTATCAGACTCTAAGGCAGTCTTTAAATGTAGCTTCCTTCTAGCTAAGCCACTCCCTCTACTTACTAGATCTTTCTACAAGTAATTTAAACCTCACAGCAGTTAAGTCCTTTCAATCACCTGAGATTTACACCTAGATAACTGCTCAGATACCCATTCAGTTCAGTTAACCCAGACAAACACACTTTTTTTTTGTTTTGTATGTTAGTTTTTTTTACCCTAAATTAAAGGTCCAAGTACAAAAGTTCTTCTACTTTAGTCCCAGCAGAGAAGTTCAGTCACACAGCAGTCCTTTCTCCTGGTGTCTTCTTCCTCCTCCTCTTCCTCATCAGGAAGGATGAGATCTGGGTGGTATTCCTCCTTAATGTCGACCAGCCTCTTCCAAGTCAAGGTCCGACATGTGAGGCACCGATGATGCCCGCATGGAGCAGCTCGCGGCTGTCAAGCGGTAGGCAATGACATACAGGCCAAGACCACATCAATGGTGCAGGTGATGTGGGCCTGGCCTTTATGTGCCTAGCTGGTGAACAATCACAGTGGTAAATTTTCTTAAGCTCTCATTGAGGTCAATGAGCGTCGAAGACTGCATCGACGAGGAAGGGTCAACGGCACAGGGAGCGATGACCCAGCAGAAGGACCCTGGGACCCTGAAGGCCTGAAGGCTGTGGGAGGGATCAGGCCTCAATGGGAGGGCTGTCGACGACAATCACGCTGAAGGGGCTGATGACCCGGAGGTCGACGACCGTCCGCCCTGGGAGTTGGGCGGAGGCGCTGTTGGTATAGGTTTGGTGGGCACAGAGACCTGGACAGTGGTTTTATGTGTCGGCATAGTCGCAGCCTACAAAGAATGCCTGGAAGAAGATGGAGAGGCCATCAGGGAGTGCGACAGCTACTGGGGGGAGCAGTCCCAATCACAATCTTTCTTATGACCCCCCCCCCCCCGAGGACTGGTCTCAGGCTTTAGAGGCCTGGCAGCTTGACGACCCTGCCGGCAACTAGGAGGCTGGGACACCGGAGGACCCCTGCCCGGAGCTGGCTACCTGTTGTTCCATCAGAACTTTTTTATGATCCTTCTTATGTTGCCTGTGGGTTGTTTGATTAAACTTCTGACAGAGCTCATAGTCTGAGACTTCGTGGTCAGGCCGAAGACAGCAGACACAGAATGTTCGTCTGTGGAGGCAATCTTTCCACAGTGGCAGCAACGGAAGTGAGAAGTCCAAGGATTAACTCTCAACACAAACAACTTAAAGGAATCTCTTTTAAAAAAGAGATTCTAAAGTAATATATTTTAAAAAGTTGTAGGCGAAAAAAGGCACAAAACTGCGTTGGAGCTTCCGCAGAGACCCATGCGAAGAAGTCGACCGTGGGAAAGAACTGAGGAGCGAGTGGAGCCACTCACGCCTTTATAGGGTTGGTGACTTTGTTGGAAGTAGACGCCGTGGGCGGCCCCAGTTGTACTGCTGAAAATCTTCAGTGTGGATCCCGCTTCACTGACAGTGAAGTTCCTGCAGTGTGACCTGATGACTGAGATACCCCCAAAGATCAGCAATTGTAGGTGATACAGCAATACAAAACATCAAACAATGGATTAGATAAAATCAGAGTATCATAAAAGAAGGCACAGTACAAAGCATTTCAGACAACAATCAAAATAAGTGCATAAATACATTGTGAAGAAAAGCCATGTTGAGGATATATATTTTAGATTAGTTACATGTGCACTTTTCTGAATCCATGAGGAAGCTACGAAGTTCCTTCTTAAAAACCTGGTGTGACTGGGAGTGCCTTACAGATATTGATGGCAAGTTCCAGAGTTTGGAAGCAGATGCTGCGAAAGCATGCTTACCTATTTGTGTAGCACATTTTGGTATGTCTAGAACAGACTCGTCAGCAAACCTCAGTTTGACTTCCTGAAGTAAATCGAAAATGTTATATACTATGTAGTGGTTTGGTACCTGAGAAAGCCAGATTTAGCATAAATGAAGACTTTCCCTAGATAGGGAAAAGGCTGGAGAATGTGTTTTATTTTAAATTCATAAAGGTATCTAAGGTAAACAACCTTGTTTTTCCAGTCAGCCTGGAGCCAACTGTAAAGATCTCTGTTTTTCCAGACTGCCCGGTGCTAGCTGCAAACAGCCTTGGTTTTGCAGACTGCTCCGATCCAGTTGCAAACAGCCTTAAAACACTTGAAAGCAGAGCACAGGATTTTCAGTCTGCCTGAAGCATGAGAGAGGGAAGGACATGCAGTCTTCATGTCCTCAAAGTAATCTGATGCACATATGAGGAAAGGATTCCAGCGATGTTATGTGATCCTGACTGTTGCATCCTGACAAATGCTATGTAATGATTTATTTTATTTATTTCCTTGTGTTTCTTCATTTTTGGAACCTTGCTGAAATAAAATCACACAGCAAGCGTGTTATACCTTATGCAAACTGAATCGGTCTATTTTTTTTCCACCCACACCCTGGGACAACACTGGCTGAAGAAGAGGTGTAGAGACTCTGGATCCAGGTGCAGAAAAGGGTTCCCAGTTCAAGGTGGGCTAAGACAAGGAACAGGTAGCTCCACTCTACAGAGTCAAAAGCTTTTCTGAAACTTATTGCCACTGCAACAACAGAAGAATGGCAATGTTTTAACTACATGCATGAGATTTATCAAAGACTGGATGTGGTTGGAGCTGACCCTCCTTTTGAGAAAGCCTGCCTGAGAAGAGTGCACAAAAACTGTGGTAGGAGTGGGTCAAGCATGGAGGCCAGCATTTTGGCGTAGATCTTACTGTCCACATTAATTAAAGAGATTGGGTGGTAACTCACAGGGACAGTAGGGTCTTTGCTCTTTTTTGGGAGGACAGAATAGTGTCCTCAACAAAGTGTGGGGAGTAATGCAGCTGTTTGTTTTGCTTCCATGTACACCTGCTGTCAGAGCAGGGGGCTGATTGGGGGGACAGGGGCTGAAATAACTCGACTGGGTAGCCATCAACCCCTGGGGCATTGCCAAAGTTCAGGGAGAGGAGGGCTTTTTGGATTTCTATGGAGGTCAAAGGGTTCTCAAGGCTGGTCACCTAATCTGGAGTACGCTAAGGGAGGGAAAGGGAGTCCAGAACCTCTGTGTACACTTAGGCCCTGTACACATCAGGCCACTTAAAACGTTTTAAGGTGCTTAAAACGTTTTAAGTCATGCAAACACGGCGCCCACCCGCATTTAAGCACGGTTCCAAAGCGTGTTAAGAAACCGTGCTAAAACCCTGCTGCGAGCTAGTCTCAAGTCCGTTTTCAAAAACGTTTTAAAGGAGGAAAGCATGTTACCTTGTGGTGTGGACAGGTGTGAGATTCTCACTCTATTCCAGTGCCATGCTGAGAGCTTCGGTCCTCCAGTGTCACCCTAAAGTTCCTGGCAAGCAATCCCATAGTGCAGCTGCAGTGAGGCTGTAGAGCGTTGCCATCCAACAGAGCGTCTAGCGGCGGGAAATTAAAGTGCTCGTGGAGGTTGACAGACAAATTGTCTGCATCACTTACCAGTATTTAGTACAGTAAACCAGACACACTCGGCCTGTGTGGTGAATACTTATTCAATAATTGGTTAATTAGTGCTAGTTCTTCCCCGCATAGTGCCCTTCCAGGTGATTATAGCGCGGACTGTGGTAGAATGACTGACCATTCTGCAAGCTGGACAGAGGAGGCCACTAAACTCCTAAATGAGTACTGGTCCCAGGAGTAGGTTCAGGAGGAGTTGGTCAACTATCGCAGAAACACCAAGATTTATCAGAAAATTGCAGACTTCCTATTTGAGAAAGGCATAGGAAGGTCTGCAAAGCAATGCAGGTAAAAGATAAAGCAGCTTAAAGTGAGATACCATAAAGTGAAAGACAACAACAGGCGATCTGGTGGCAAGAGGATCACCTGCCCAATTTTTGATGAACTGGACAGAATTCCTGGTACTCGACCAATCTCAAACCCTGCATTTGTCCTTGAGAGAGCATCTGTTGAGCCACCATGTCCACCTATTGAAGAAGAGTACCCAGATCCAGAACCCCTGCAGTCAGGTACATGCAATGTGATGTCACACATGTAACCCATTATTCGTGAGTACTGTAGTCCCTCCACCCAGACCCTGCAGTCACAGACGTGTCTGTGCAATGTAGCGTCACTGTGGCGGAATCAGCAAACATGATGCTGTGCATTGCTTTGTCTGCACAAAGTATTCTCCATACCTTCACATACTGCCTTTAATGACATAACACATATTGCCACTGTGTCTGGTGACGGTGGTGCGGGGGTGAAGTGCACAGAAAGCATCTCCACATGGAACTGCATCGCCTGGCACTTACCATACAGCTGTCATCAGACATATTAACATTACGAAATGTGATTTGTTTTGTAGACCATGAGGGTTGCCAGGACTCATCAGTGGAAGAGCCTTCTTCTACTACCATCCATGACCCATCTGATGATACCCTAGATGCATTAGAAGAAGAAGAACCGGGATACAGCCATGCAGCAAAACCATCAGCTGTGCCATCTGGGAAGAGAACCAGCAGCACTGAGCCTCTTTTCAATCTATGGAAGAAAAACAGACTGACAAAAATGCATGAGATAGTTGAGTCCATGTTTGAACCAACACGTAAAATGTTGATTGAGCAGCACAATCAGCTGTTGCAACAAGAGAGAGAAAGGGCTAGGGAAGATAGAGAGATGGAGGAATGGCTAAGAACACGGGAGATGGAACATACTGCATCATTGTTCCATAGCATTATGGCAATGTTTGCACCTTTGGTTGCACAGTGACCAATGCAGATGCAAGTTGCAGCTGCCACGGTCCATGCCAACGCCATGCAGTCACCATCCCCTCTTTCACTGTAATGACCTCGGGAAATACTTCTGCTGCCCATCCTTTTAACAGTAGAGGGGTATTGTATCAGCAACCGAATGTCATGCAGGACAGTCAACCTGTCAACAATAATACGACTCCCACTCATGAATGTTGCTTATGTGGGCCGTATTGTTTCCCAACATACTGCTACTGATGAATGTAGACCCAACAGTATTCATGTGCAGTCATACAGTGAACAACTGAATTCCGATGATTTCACATGGACAAGTCTGTGACATCTTAACTGTTATGTTGCATAAAACAGCAAAGACAGTGTGTGCAACTGATGAGCAGATCCGTGTTGTGTGCTCCTCATGTACACACATGTGGTTATATTTCTGTTTGCTGTTTCAAGGACATGACAGTGTTTTTTCCTCACCCCTTACCAGGTTCACCTGGCTGAATTCAAATAGGTTACAGCACCACTTGTCATTTCACATGTGCCAGTGTTTGTTATGGCCAATAAACACATCTTACACTTGTTAAGATGAAATGCATCAATATTTGTTTGTGCTGCTGTTGTCAAAGGCACAGTTATGATCAGTACAGCAGTTCATAATTTAATAAACAGTTTAAAGATAGAAAACCTGCAACTAACTTTACTGCTGTCACATAACATCCAAACTGCTAAGAAGTGTTACAAATCAATTTCATAATATAAAAAATGTTCACTATTGTTCAAATAATTAAATGTTACGTACACAAATATATGTTCGGTACTGCTGTTCCTTTGTATTGTTACCGCCATGTTTTTTAATTGAACAGTACATTAAAGAACATATTTAAAAATGTAAACAGTTCATAACAGATTTTTAATCTGCTACTTGCAGAAATACAACTTCTCACTGAATTACTGTTGTTCCCTTTCATGGGACAACAGCATTTCATATAGAACAGTAACAATGTTTGTTTGCCAATAAAAGTAAATATTTTTAACAATACAAACTGCTTCGTACTTTGTACTGCAAATATATATCAGAACTGCATTATGAACATATATTACAAATATTGGCTGTGTGACACAACATCAGCAAGGTTACTACTGGTGCACTGCACTTATTAACTTACTGCATTTACTGTAGTGTGACTAAACATGACATTATCCACTGCAGCAATATGTTACTGCACATGTGGCACTGTAACAAAATAAGCACACAGGGCATCACGGATCAAGACTGCCTGTCTTGTTTGAGATGCAACTGTTGCATCATACGCCTGACGATGCTCAATGTCGGGTTGAGGAACACCACCACCACCACCACCATCTGTGTCAGCCAACCACCCCGAGTCGAACAACTTCCCCTTACTCTCACATATATTGTGCAGCACGCAGCATGCAGCAATAATATATGGAATGTTCTCCAGGCTGAACTTGCTTCTTTTTAGCAGACAACACCATCTGCCTTTTAGTCTTCCAAAGGCGCATTCAACAACCATACGTGTCTTACTCAGCCCATAATTAAAGTTCCTCTTATCGGGGTCTGTATAATTTCAGCATATGGCTTCATAAGCCATGGTAGGAGGGGATATGCAGGATCGCCCAGAATCAAAGCAGGCACCATCACACCATTTGTTTCCTGATCACTATTTGGAAAAAGATCCCCACGCTGCCCTCTACAATACAGGTCGCTGTTTTTAAGTACTCTAGCATCATGAACTTTACCAGGCCAACCAACATTTATGTCAATGAATCTGTAACGGTAATCAACAACCACTTGCATCACCACAGAACAGTAGCACTTCCGGTTGTAGTATTCTGTTGCATTACCAGGTGGGCATAAAATGGGAAAATGAGTGCCATCAACAGCACCGACGCATTGGGGAAAACCCCATTCTTTATCAAAACCTGCCATTATTTCATCTAGGTTTTGAATGACAATCACTTTGGGTAGGAGGACTTGCACAATGGCACGACGCACTTCATTTATGATCTCACCCACGGTGGAGCGTCCAACCTCGAACAGATGTCCGAGTGTATGGTACTCAACATTTGTTGCTAGCCACCACAGGGTGATCCCAACACGCTTACTAACTGACACTGCTTGCCAAAATCTTGTATTGCTACATGCAATGTAAGGTGACAGCTCATCACATAGCAATGTGAATGTCCTTTTACTGAGATGGAAGTTACATATCCACTGCTCATCATCCCAATGGATCAAGACATCATTATTCCACCAAGATGAGGAATGATCCACGCACCATACACGCCTATGTAGGGAATTTGAGACATACCCAGCAGTCAGAATACTCTGCATGACAGCTAGCAATTTAATAATGTGCTGCCATCTCATTCTGGACCGTGCTGTGCTGAGCAGTGATCTCTGCCTCATCTCATAAGTTCTCCGCTCCAGAGCAAGTGCTGACAGAGTGTGATGAGCTGCCAGCAAGCATAATATCAGGGTATACATGTCCCCACTGCAGAACTCCATGTGTAAACAAATGATCACCTAGGTGATACTTGACGTGGATCATGTGACAGGGTCAACTGCCTGCTGGGACAGGCTGCCCAATTTAGCATTCAGCAGTTTTTTTTGCCCATTTACAACGCTGCAGCACAAATTAGCATATGCACTAATGAGCAAAGACACAGTCCAGTTTAAGCACTTCCTGAACGGCAATTTGCGTCGTTTGTTTACATTACTGCCGAGATGCACGCTGGGAGTAACACAAGATGCATCCTGGGTTGAAACCGTGATACAATCACGGAGGATTACCGAGTTTAAAAATGTTACTCGCTGCTGATGGAGATGGAAGTTCACCGTGTTACAATCGAGTTCAAACTCGGTGAACAATAATGTGGACGGGCTGCTGTGGTGAGTTTTAAAACGTTTTCAAACCGTTATTTAAAACGGTACAAATCTTCACCTGTAATGTGTACAGGGCCTTAGAGTCTGGAGGGGAAGGGGAAGAGTAAAGATTGGTGCAAAACTGCCTCATGAGGGAGTTTACCTCCTGAAGGGCAGTGTAGTCTTGCCCTGCGGGATCTTGGAGGCCAGCAATGAATCATTCCAACTCTTGCTTAAGGAGACAGTAGGCTAAAACTTCCCCCTCTTTCTCCCCCCTCCCAATATTTGTGTTTAGGCCACAGGAAGGCTATTTCCAACTTACACAAAAGAAGGGTACTGATGTCTATGCAGAGCTTTATAAATGGATCAATGCAGGTCAGAATGACGACTGGGGTGTGGATCAGATCTGTAAAAGGCCTCATTGGACTGAAGCTCTTGTCCGAGGTCATAGAGCTGCTGTTCCCCCAACACCTCTGATGGGAGGCATAGCTAATTATTTTACATCAGACAGTAGATTCATCCCAGCTGAGGTATCCTGAGGATAATTTTATGTGAGGGTGAGGTGGAGGTCGAACGATTCCTGTAACCTGATGATCAGTGTGACCAGGGCTGGGGACGTTTCTTTTTGGGACTGCCTATTCTCTTGGTAATGAGACTGTCTGCTACCAAAACAGTCATCATGAGAGGAGTGGTTGACAGACACAACCTTACTGCCAGAGCAACTAGCCTCTTCAGGAGCCCAACCTTCTATAACAGATTTCAAACATCGAATGAGGTACAGCTGTGAGAAAACTTGCATATTAAAACTACTAAGACTGACAGAAATACAACAAAAGTAATTAAATACAGTGATGGCAATGCAACAAACTGGACTAGAATGCTAATGATACATAAACTGGTAGACCCCGATGAGTAAAGCACTGCACTTTGATGGTCAGGAAAAAGGAACTGAGGCAGTTGTGGCTGGCGCAGCAGGCACTGATGATGCCATGCATTGGTGCTACGCATTGCCACCTCCCCCAAAAGTTCTGGTTCTCCTGGGGTCCCATCATCTCCAGTTTCAAGACCAAAGAATAAGACTCAAGGGGGAAAATGGATTCCTGGAAGATCTATGATAGCCAGATAACAGTAGTTCCTACCTCTCCATCTGAGGTACAATTCTGTATTGAGATTTCATTTTGGTTGTGTGACATTTTTATCTCTGAATGTGCATCTGGTGGTGGAAAAACGGCCCAGAAATTGCATTCATTTGCCTGAAGAGTCCAGTCCACAGCATCCCAAACCATCAACTCGCCTGCATGAGAACCACTCACAAAGGCCCCATCTATGAAACAAAGAAAAGATAATAATCACTTCAGTCATATGTTATGGTTACCACAGTTTCAGAGGACCAGTATTGTTACAATTTACTTTTGTTTCTTTCAGAGCAACAATATGGTAGTTCAGCAGTTCGGTAAACATAGTAGCTCATATTTTAAAATATTCTTTTACCGCTAGGCTAGCTCCTCCATAGGAACCTTCAAGCCAACCATAAAACGTAAAGCTCCTCCATGGGAAACTTTAAGCCAAATCAAAAAATGTACAGTATATGTCAGATTCAAACAAATGCACATATTAAACTAGTGCTCTGCAAACTCTTCCCTTTCATTGATTTGTCTGCCTTTCTTAGCCTCTTCCAGTCTGACTTTAGAAAGATCCACGCTATGGTTACTTACATTCTAATGCCTCACTGATTCCATCCTGAAGTGGATGGATCATGGGCAGATTACCTATGCTATCTTTGTCGACCTTGCAATGGCTTTAGTCAAGAGCTATGAGAAGAGTAATCAAACAATGCACCCCCCCAATAGCAATCCTTTCAAATACATTTTCTTACTCACTTTTTCTACCAGCACTGTTAGGGCTTTCAAAGCAAGACTAGGCAGATCTCTTTTTTTTTTTTTTTTTTATTACTGACACCAACAAATCAAGCATGTTACAAAACAGAATACGTTTTATCTTTAAAAAACAAAAACATGTTGGTAAAAAAATATAATGCATATTCTAAGCACTATTAAATTGCACAAGCTACAGTATTACTTACACTATGCAGAGCAAAGGCCATCCAACACAGGGGGTAATCTCATTCTCATGCCATAAGAGGGTGTCTCATGCTAATAGTTCTAAATATCTGAAGTTCTAAGTTCAGTTGGCATAGTTCATTTCCTACATAGGGTTTTTTCTAATTTTCTGCAAATTAAACCATTTGGGGCCAGGATATTCAAAACTTTGTGCAGTATGCAAAGTGGTCATGCCCACTTTTTGTGGGGATTGCGCCAACATCTAATATTCAAAGGGGTGCACAGTGTGTGCTAAATCTGTTTGTGCACGCATACAAAGAAAATGAGTGCAGTGTGTAAAGACGGGGCAGGGACTATGCATACAGGTGCAGCATGATCTCCAGCGTGTTAGCACTGCACAATGGGGCTAGTGCAGACCACTTAGTGCCATGCAATTACAGCCTATAAAAAGGCAGACTTAAACCTGGGCAAACGCCAGAGACAGGCGGAGACATTGTGGGCAACAGTGCAAGATGGTGCTCAGGGGAGCACACATTGTCTATATGCTGCAGCAGGCTATACAGGAGGAGGAGAGGGCAGATGCCCACTCTGGGCCTATATGCAGGCCATGAAGGTGCTATACTGCACAGAGACAGTACTGTCCATGAGTCACATACGAAGTCCTCAGTGACGACCAGCTCGTGGGCTGGTACAGGCTCAAAGGCCCAAGCTCAGGAAGCTGCATGAACTCCTGCATGACCAGCTCCATACACACATCCAGTGCAACCATGCATTGTCCGTTGAGCTCAAGGTTATGACTGTAATGTGTTTCCTGGCCACAGGAATATTCCAGACACCAGTGGGGGACACCACCGGTATCTCGCAGCTGGCCACCTCATGCCTGTTGGGACATTTCCTGGATGCTCTGTTGGACAATCCTGGTGAGTTTATCATATTCCCCAGCACCCTCCACAGAGTGAACAGCAACCATGCAGCCGTTCCATTGAGCTTCAGACCTAACATTTGTACTCAGTGCCATTGACTGCACCCATGCTGCCATCCGGGCACCCACTGATGATGGAGTGGATGCCTATCTCAGTAGAAAAGGGTACCACTCCATCAATTGTTAGGTGGTGTGTGATACATCAGGGTGCATCATCAGTGTGCTAGCATGGTACCCCAGCAGCACCCAAGACGTCTTTATATGGCACAACTCCATCTTGTGCTGGAGGTTTGAAAGTGGGGACATCCCTAATGGCCATCTCGTTGGTGAGTATATCCCACAGGGCCCTCCCCCCAAGCCCCATATGGGACATGATGGTGTTGAAACATGTATGGACAACGAGTCCCAGGTATGCTAGGGTTGATGGGCAAACTGGAGAGAGCAGTGGTTGTTGACTGTTGCCACTCTTCATACGTCTATGCTGTTATGTGACATTAACCCCTCCCCCTCAACCCTGTTCATCCTACTTATACTATCCTTCCTATTATTTGCTCAATACATCAAGTGTATCTATTGCATCTAACAGTGTTAAGTATATAAATCTTACCTTGTATTGCCTGTAAACTTTATACCAAATGTTCCTTAACTGTACACATCTTTATAATGATGTATCTCGCTATGTAATACCTTTCTCGAACTTTGTGTGCACTTTAAATACTGGTAACCAAGGCTGCCTTACTATGTAATGTTTCTTTGTCTGTGTACAAGCTTCAGGACCTCCTTGTGAATGAGCTTGCTCAATGGTGTCTTCCTGCAATAAACGTGAACTTGAAGTAACCTATGCCTTTAGCTTCACGGGGGACAAGCGCCTATCCTCTGCATCCCTGGCTCCTCACACCTGTCCTCTGCTCTGCATCCATTGTAGAGGACAGGTACAATGTGGGACACACCAGCAAACACAACATCATCAAGCATGTCTCTGGCATGCTCAAGATGAGGTTCTGGTGTCTTGTCTGTTCCAGTGGTGCTCTACAGTATATCTCCTCAGAGGGTCTCTGCCATACTCCTTGCCTGTTGTATACTACACAGCATGGCACTCAAGCATGGAATATGAATGCCGGCTACAGAGGTAGACTGCAATGGATATGGAACCAGACAACCAGGGAACACTGGACAAGCTCAACAGGTGTGATCCCAGAATGGCCAGGAGGGCCCAGGAGTACAGATTCCACATCATGTGTGACATCTACAGACATGGCAGGTGAGTACAGACCACACAGGAGACTGTAAGATATTTAGTAATGTATGACACAGAAATGGCGTCAGCAGCAACAACAATGCAAAAAGTGCAGTATGCTAGGCAATGGGTAACATGGCAGAAGTAACACGAATGTTATGCTACCAAGCAAGGGAGGGTGTAAATAGGGAACACACAAGCAGACGTCCATGACTGAAGTGGTCTTAAGAGGTGTTGTTGTGGGCATGCACACAAACGGCCACTCAGTGGGTGATGGGAACACAATAATGTTGCCCACACCCCATGCACTACCTAGCCCTGGCCTCGTCATGCATCCATACTGCTTGACACCCACGACACATATGGCTTACAGGACATCGCACTGGCAGTCACCCACATGGCTGGGTAGTTCCCACTTGACTTTTGTATCTGCCGGGTCGTAGAGTGGATGCTGTGACCTCCTTCACAGGATTCAGAGACCATGTGGAAGCTGATTCCCACAGACCCCTGCCTGTGGCATGCAGCTCCCTGCGCTCCATTGCCATGGTCTTATTCCGGCATCTCTTCAAGTCCCAGAAGCACTTTCTCACTGCTTCAACATGCCTGTTCCATCAGCCAACAGCATTCACATCCTCTGAGATTTCATCCCAGCCCACCGGACATGAGCACTGGTGCATTTGCACTGGGACATGACATCCTCCCTGGCCTTGTAGGTCTGTGCCCATGTATGCAACTCCTTCATGTTGAAGTGGTGCACCTGCAGCCTATCAGTATCCTCCATGGTACCTATCAGACAAGGGGGTGCAAGATGGGTGATCAGTGAGTACAGGCAGTGGCACACAGCTGAAGAGAACAGTGGTGTACCCCCCCACTTCACGTTGGCATTCCGGTACTGCAAGCCTCCTACAGCCCTAGGCCTACTGACACAGCACCATCCATGCGTGCACCCGGCTATTGTGACGGTCACAGACAAGCAGTGGTTGATGGGGGCATGGGCCCATGCTCCCCATGGGCCACTACCATGGATGCAAGCCTATGCGGGGCAGTGTGAACCAAGACAAGGGTGTGACCCCTCCCAGGCATGGTAACACCACTATCAGTGGAGGAGGCTGCCAACACACAGCTCTGCCATGTGTCGTAGGTACAGCTGCATGCATCGTACATATTGGGTACTGTGAAGGCTGTGGGATTGAAGACTCGGACATCAATTCAGGATGCAAAAATTGGACCTCTCTATCCAATATTTATTGGAGAAACAAATAAAATAAGGAAGAGAACTGTACAAACTTAATATGACAAAATAAACATCCAAAGGCAAAATAACAAGGATTTAGGCATATATCTCTAGTAAAGGCTAGAGAGCTGTTGATCCTTAGACAGACCAACTCACACTATTCCAAAGACAGAAGCAGAGCTTTTTTTTTTTATCTAGGAGCTGGATCAGATGACCAAAAAACTCCTCCTACTTTCTATTATGTAACCTGTATTTCTTTAATACCACTTCTTTTTAACCAATTGAAAGTTATGTACACTTATACATTATATAATAATGCTTTGGCAGCTCAAAGATAGAGATTTTATATGAATTTAATGTAAAACTTTCCATATCTGCTTACCCTGACTCCTCCCACATTAAGTTGTACCATAAATGTCAACAGAAAGAGGCCATCTGGCTCTTAGAGGGGGTAAACTTAATGTGGAAAGGACGTCCCAGCAAAGCAAAGAAGGAAAAGTAAAAAGCCTGACATGAAAGAAATACTAAAATATGGCAAGTACCTTTGCAGCAAATACATTCATTTTATTACATTAATATCACCAATTCTACTGTGCTGAAATTATACATGTGCTTTACTTCTACTTGCGCTTTACTATTCTTCTCGCTGCTCGCTCTTGCGGCATTTCTAGCTGTTCAAATGACAGTAGTTCAAAGCACCGAACAAAGCAGTCGGCTCCTAGGAGGTAAACCTAAACTTAAAGTTAACATGAGCTGAAACTGTAAACGCACCACGCGTCTGAGTAAGCCGGCTTTACAGACAGAACCAGCCGGACTTGCTTACTCAGGCGTGGTGCGGAAAGCTTACAGTCTCCTGGTTATGTTCAGCACTTTAAAGTGGGGGGAGCTTTGCTAAGCACCGCACAGCTCTTTATTTGGAAAACGCTTTACCCTTAAGAGAGTACTTGAAAGCGCTTTGCTAAGCTCCTCGATTTACCCATTTGGGTGTACATTTGCAGTGCTTTCTCCCGGAGCTAGACAACTGAATAAAACACAAGATTTAAAGGGGGGGTTTACTACTCACTTATTAGGCAGGTGGCCAGCCTACCAATATGCTACAAAAGAAGAACAAATGTCCATGGTTATCACTGAAAAGAAGAAAAGGGGGGGGGGGGTTTGCTGTTGCGCAACAGACTTGAAATAAAAAAAGGAGAAAAAAGAAGGCTACAGCTATAGTTATTCCAGCTCCAGGGGTAAGAGGTGTTCCCTCTGACAGGTACACTGTGCGGGTGGTCTAGGACCTCCATCCTGGCATGACCCAGTACTCTGCTCTCACATCTACCACTGCCACCACATGTCCACAGGTTGCCCACCTGCTGACAGATTACATCCCCATAGTACAGACAACACCTAGACAATAGGATGTGATGGGTCCACCATCGCAATACACTCTGTAGCAAGGCTCACACAACTGTAAAGTATGTCCTGTAATGTACAGGGTATGGGACACGTGCCCATGGACAATGTGTCCATGGTGGTACAGCGGATACATAGGCACATCGCCTACAATGTTCACCACAGCACAACATGGAAGGTTCCAGAAAAATGGAAATTACGTACGCACCATAATTCTTGATCTTCCAGAATAGCTTCACTGTTTATTCACATCTACTATGCCTGTGCCAGAGGCACTAGGACCCTGTGGGAGCAAAGGCTTTCTGCAGCCCAGAATCTGGGTGGGGGAGACGTCAGTGATGGCACTGCTCATAAGGCAGATGTATAATGTGGTGCAAGTGGACTGGCAAGTAACCGACACTGGCCCCCCCACCCTCCTCAGTTCTATTTGCCAGGGGAAGAAACAAGTGGGAGAGAAAAAAAAGAGAAGGACTAAGAGCTAGCCCAACTGGATAGGAAAAGAATTTAGGATATAAAATCATAAAAAAAATAAAACCCAACTACCAGCTAGAACAGGAAGCTAAGGATGGGCCTAGGGGGTAGCAGGTTAGGGAAACCAAAGCCTGAGGCCTCCTGGGCTGCAAGGTAGAGGCCACAGCCACGGATTCCCCCAATATCTCCCTTCTTTTATTTTTCATGGAAGCAAAGAAAAGGAGGTGGTAAAAACCAGAAAGACGGCGACGGAATGAGAAAAAGGTCACCCCTTGCCACTATAATGAGAGGGAAAAGGGGAAGAAGAAAATACATGGAAATGCTCCCCCTAGAAAAGACCTACTGAAACCCAGAGGACTGAGAATTGCTGGCCAGAGTTAAGAGGAAGCTAGAGAAACCACCCATGTTCAGGTAGCTGGTGCAAAAAGTCTATTAAGGCAGCAACACACTATGGGACAAAAAGTGCTTAAAATCTTCTTAATTTTCCATTAATTGACCCCTGAATTAATATTCTGCCCCTTAATTTAAAATTAAGGGTGCATTAAAATAAGTTTGTAAAATCCCAAACCCCTTAATTATTCTTAATTACTTTAACAGAATATGCTTAATTAAAACTGAGGTACAAATTAATGAATTCTACGTGTGCTTAATTTAAAGTAATCATAAGATTAAGAATAAAAAATCTTCTGAATTAAAATTCCCTAGGGAAACCTCTTTCTCCTTAATTTCAATTATTTGTTGTATTAAGAAAAAAAATTATGCTGAATTTTCAAATTCTGAGAAAATATAGTGAAGTTATGCATACAACGAATACCGATATAAAGTAACAACATAGTATTTATTTGAAATGAAGGAAAACTGTATATCAATTATTTATAGAAATATGAACACTATAAAAAATGTTTAGTGAGCCTATGTTACATTTTTCAAATATTTATTATATGCATCACATATATATATTATGAAATATTTTATTGTAATACATTGTGACACATACTACAAAAATAAAAAATAAAAACTTATGTATATAATGTAATACAGTAGTTTATTCTGTATAAATGGTAGTTCAAAATTTGAATGGCTCCTTCCAGTTATTGCGGTACTAGAGCACGAAAAGCTTGCAGGAAGAATTCATGCACTGTGATCAGACTCATGACAGTTTAATAGAGATTAATGTTGGTTATTGGAATCCTAAAAGCCAATTAGAATGTAGCATTTACAAGAGCTTTTTTTTTTTTTTTTTTTTTTAAACTTTCTTATTTACATATCATTTATGCGCCCTGCTGAGCTCTGATCCTCGTCTCTCTTGGGAATCCCGAAGTGCTTAGCAACTTCCCTCATGATGCCAGCATCCGCTCGCCCCTCCAATGAACCATGTTTTGCCCCCCACTGTGGGGTTGGGGGCAGGGGGATGTACCCCTAAATTCTCACGGTTCTTTAGATGGCCGTCGTGAATGCCAAGAGCACATGGCTTACCATGGTCCAGTCACCTGTGTGTTCCAGGGCTCTTTTTTCCCCTTGTTTTCACCCCACTGGATGACGGCATCCAAGGGATCAGGTGTACTCATGCATGATGGCATGTGGTGGATGAACTGGCCATTATCCAGACCCTGACCTGCTTATCTCAGTTGTGCTGCCACCCACAGTTACCTAGGTGGCAGCAGTGCCACAAGAGCAGTGATGCACCTTACCACAAGCACTACTGTTATGCCAATGGGCTGGCCCTGAGCCAGCAATCATCCAGACCCTAACCTGTTTATCTTTGTTGTGCTGCCACCCACAGTTACCTAGGTAGCAGCAGTGCAGCGGAGGCAGCAACCTACCCTCCCCTGAGCACTTCTACTATGCCAATGGGCCCGCCCTGAGACAGACATCATCCAGACCCTAACCTGCTTATCTCTGTTGTGCTGCCACCCATGGTCACTTAAGTGGTTGCAGTTCCACGAGGCAGTGACCCATCCTCCACTGAGCACTACTGTTGTGCCATTGCGATGGCCCTGGTCAGCCATCACCCAGACCCTAACCTACTTATCTCCATTGTGCTGCCACCCATGATCACCTAAGTGGCAGCAGTGTCATTGGGGCAGTGATCCACCCTTCCCTGAGCATTACTGCTGTGCCAATGGGCTGGCCCTGAGCCACCCATACCGAGACTCTAACCTGCTTATCTCTCCTGTTTTTAGTGAAGGAAAGGGAACGGGAACATTGTTTAAACCGGAGTAGCAACTAAGCTGAAGCTTGTTTCCAGATGCGACCTGGAAGCACAAGGAAGTTAAGTGACTTGCTCAGGATCACACAGTATGCACCTAGGTGGCTGTGGGATTCAAACCTAGGTCTGTTGCAGCAGTGTCACAGTGGCAGTGATGCACCCTCCCCTGAGCACTACTTCTGTGCCAATCGGCTGACCCTGAGCCAGCCACCATCTAGACCGTTACCTACTTATCTCCATTGTGTTGCCATACATGGTCACCTAAGAGGAATCAGTGTCATGGGGCAGTGACCCATTCTCCCCTGAACACTATTGTTGTGACAATGCACTGGCCCAGGGTCAATCACACCCAGACCCTAACCTGCTTATCTCTCTTGTGCTAACACCCATGCTTACCTATGTGACAGCAATGCCACAGGGACAGTGACACACCCTCCCATGAGCACCACTGCTGTGCCAATGGGCTAGCCCTGAGTCACCTATCATCCAGACACTAACCTGCTTATCTTTGCTGTGCTGACACCCATGGGTACCTAGGTGGCAGCAGTGCAGTGGTGGCAGTGACCTACCATCCACTGAACACTACTGCTGTGCTAACGGGCTTGCCCTGAGTCAGCCATCATCCAGACCTTAACCTGCTTATCTCCACTGTGCTGCCACCCATGGTCACCTAAGTGCCATCAGTGCCATGGGGGCAGTGACCCATTCTTCCTGAGCACTACTGCTGTGCCAATGGGCTAGCCCTGAGCCAGCCACACCCAGACCCTAACCTGCGTACCTCTCTTGTGCTGCTACCCATCGTTATCTAGGTGGCAACAGTGCAGTGGAGGCAGTGACCTACCATCCCCTGATCTCTACTGCTGTGCCAAATGGCTGGCCCAGAGCCAGCCATCCTCAAGACCATAACCTGCTTATCTCTCTTGTGCTGCCACCCAGGTGGCAGCAGTGCTGCAGAGGCAGGGATCAGGAGTTCCAGCTACACAGAGAGAGTAGTTAGCTGGGGGATGCTGGACTTGGGAATGGTCCAGTTGCAGGGAGTTTTTGGTGGTGGTGAAGGTGTAGGGTGGTGGTTCAGCTACATCAAGGGTGGTAAGGAGGCTGGACCAGCTGCAGGGATGGTAGTTGGCTAAGATGTGAAGGGTGGTGTCATTGTGGGATAGAGCATGCAGAGTGGAAAAAACTCAATAAGACCCATTGGATGTTGCCATGACAACCATCATAGAAGCAATGTTATTGTCGTCATCCCTGTCCTACACCCTTAACGTAACTTTCCTCTTGGCGATGGCATGTTTACTCAGTCAGTGTTGTCATGGAACCGCTGATTTACAGCTAAATATTGGCATCTAAACCATTAACTTTAACCACACATTCATACTAAATTGAGATTTTTTTTATTTTCTTTGTTGGACTAACTCATTGCTAACCAATACTGAGGTCAGCAAGATGCCATGAGCTGACATACATTTTTGCCAACTGTGCAGGCGTTACTGATGTGCTCTAATAGCTCTGCAGCAGAACAGATGTCTTTGAACATCTGCAAGTTGAACTGGAATAAAGACCAAATGGTGGATGGACTATTTGAATATAAAATCAGGTATAATTAACAAAAAAAAAAAGTAAAAAGCTAGTTTAAGTATTTTTTATTGACACTGTTAAAAAAGCAATAAGGTACTACCAGGGGTAGAATTGTCCATATGCTAATCATACCCTGGGGGAACGTGGCACACATTTTCGCCTTGTGCCACATGACATCCCAAGGGTGTGATTTACATACACTTAATGCAATTCCTGGCCTTTCATTCTTGCAAAAATATTTCAGGCATGCCACAGTAGCTTATTTTTCATCTGTGATCATATCTGATCTTCCTAGGCTCTATTTAACTTCTCAAATATTCAGCAGAAAAAGCAAGACTTCCATGAAAATGAGATTCTTCATCTTTGGTTGACAACCCATGGCAAGTAAATGGTTAAATAAGGCCAGTCATCCAAGATACACCCTTGTGTAATCATCCTTATCACCCCTTTTTTTTGTATAAATAATTTGGGACCTCTAGAAAAACTGACAGATAGCACTTGTTTGTTGCCTTAAAATCTACTCAGAAAAAACTTAATTTCCCATAACCCCTTTGCTTCATGACAGGCTGTGATACTGCACGAGATACACTTCCTGGTTCAGTGGTAGGCTGAAACCAGCTTTGGCCAGTTGGAGCTGTGTTTTTGACTCTTGGAAGCTGTTTGCTGGACATACCTAAAGAAAAGATTCTACAGATAATTTCAGGTATTTTTTCTAAAGTTTTCTAAAAAGCTTAACTCAGAAAGTGTTTATTAATGTAGGAATAGTTCTAGAGAGTCTCTTAGTCATTTGCATCCAGTTTAAATACATTGTGTTTGTATCTAGTTGTAAAACAATGTAAAAAAATGTAATAAAATATATCTGGTTGCTACCTGATGTGGTACTTGTGTACTTATATTATGACTACTGTGATCTACCTATTACCAAGCGTGTACCACCAGTGAATGCCTGTAACACTGGTTGCTTTTTTAATCTAAGCGCTATGTACTGTACTGTTTTGTTTGCTGTGATATTATGACTCAAAGATCTGTAAACCGATGACCTAATAAATAAAACTGCTGTGCTGGATCAGATTGCATTTATATAGACAGAATGGGGGAGAGGAGGGGAGGCTGGAGTCTGAGGCTTCATGTCTTACAGGTTTTGCATTCAAATGCACTTGACTACAGTATGTTGCAAGCCAGGAGTCTATGTTACTAGATAACTTTCTCAACCTTGTGGGGTGAATACAGTGTACTGCAAGCCAGGAGTCTTATGTTACTAGATAACTTTCTGAGCCTTGTGGGGTGAATACGGTGTGTTGCAAGCCTGGAGTTAATGTTACTTGATAACTTTCTCAAGCTCGTGGGCTAAAAAACAATCGGTACAAAAGGCCAACATCAAGAGATGTTCTTAAAATATTAACATTAGCTGAAACATCGGCAATTATTTAGATTAGGGAACACTTAGTGCCCCTGTTTTGGAATTCAGCGGATTACGGTAATATGTCCTCCAACCCACGGCCAGTGAGCCCGCCCCCTATCTACTCGTCAGTTCTCCACTTCCTACACACACGCGCTCTTGCAATCAGCCAAATCCGATTTCTCCATGGCCAGTAAATAAGTAAGTAAAACCAAAATATGCAGTTTAACGGAGTGTGACATTTTTTTTTATTACTATCTTCTGCGCTGCACTCATTCTGATGTTCACTCCGTAGAAATCATACGGCTAGAAATACTGCAATGCACAACGCCGAACAAAATTAAGAAATTATTCAAATACCCACAACATGAGACTCACACACCATTAAAAATGCAGCTTAACACCTCACTAATTCTGATACTGGACTTCAGAACATGTCAACTCTGGAAATACTGATTTTGCCGAACAAAACGTGAGACTCAGACTCCATTACAAGTACCATTTGTACTGTAAATAAATTTGTAAATAACATCAATCTTTGTTCTGTGGGGGCGCTCCACCCCCCACACCCCCGGGTCCTCAGCAGTGAACAGAAATATAAGTGGACGTCCGAACATTAAAATTCAAAGAAATAACATCAATCTTTGTTCTGTGGGGGCGCTCCGCCCCCCACACACCCCCGGGTCCTAGCAGCACCAGTGATGGCCATTGTTTGTAAATATTATTACAATAACAACAATTGCAGTGGTACATAAGTACATTACTTTAACAGCAGAACCGGTGACGTACCAGTGACGTAGAGTTGACTGCAATGCGCATGCGGCCATATTTCTCACTCGGCGCACTCGCTTCCCAGGTGTGTCCCCTAAAGTAAATAAATGCTGAAAAATCTATGACTATGTAAATAGCATTTTGAGAAAGAGAACTAATCTACGTTACTAATGTCTGACATGGATTTTATGGTTTTTATCTGTACTGTTAATTTTATACTGTTTCTTTAAACTATTTTTATACTGTGTGATCTTCAGCCAATCACTTAATCTGTAGAAATTAGTGTTTAGAAGCAGGGCCACATTAGAAATTAGATCTATCCTGGGTAAATAAGTTACAGTATAAAATAAAAACTTTTAAAATACATAATATTCAGTCGGAGGGAATGCAGATTTGTTTTTATTTTAATCCATCCTTTGTCTCCCCCCCCCCACCTGGCCTCTGTCTACCCCTAAAGACCACATAGCCCAGACATACCTTACAACTACTTGGCCTAAGCTGCAGCCAAAGTAGGCAAGTCTCCCAGGAGCACTTGCAGGTGCTGTGGTATAGGTGGCCATATGGGGCTCAAATATAGTTGGTGTTATCTTCATGACTGGGATAATTATTCCTCTGTGCCCCAAAATGGTGGCTAGGATATTATTACATATCCAGTTACCCTGCTGTCCGAAACCTTTCACTCATACTAACCTATTTCATTCTGTCTCTCTTTCATAAACAGGTCTACAGCGCCCCCTTAAACCCATCAGATGAGTATTATTTACATTTTCATTTGTCCTGTCTGTTTTTCTCAAGAACTTTGGATCCTTTTTGACCACTTTCTTTATTCTTATTTTACAGGTGCCCTGTATACAGTATGCTTTTGAGATCCTTCCCTATGTTCAGCCAGAAGCAGGTAATTACTGCCTTTTCTCAAGCAGGGTGAATTGTAATGTGGGGATATTTTCCTCCAGTTCTACTTGGTGAAGTGAAGAGAGGGTGACAGCACATAAAGGTGCAAGACATCTAATATGTAACCCAACCCATGTAGTTCCTTACAAGATAGCAAAACAGTTTTAAAGGGAAGTCCTTAAAAGTAATGCAACAGGACCGCTAGGTCCCAATTAAGAAAAATGCAGTCAAAGGACATTTTTTTAATGTACTTACTACTGTATATTGTAATTTAATTTTTTGTCTGGCTGATACTGCAACCCTCTGTCTGCCGTATATCCCTACTACATGTCACAATGTCCCTATATGCCAGCCCTCTAATGATGCGACTGACAGACTGAGTCATTGGGGACCGCTGTGTGCCGTCAAGTCTGTGTGTTGACCAAATTCATTGAAGCTAGGTGGGGTTTAAACTTGTGAAGGGAGGAGGGCTGGAGATTGAGGCTACTGCTAGCAGGCAATACCAAGGAAGGACCTGGCCTTCTCTCCCATCATGGGGGGAAGCTTAACAGGGGCACCTGACAGTGTACAAGGTAGAGAGAGCATACAGTTAACTGGAGGATCTTGGGTTGGGATGGTAAGTGAGGGCAAGGGGCAGGGATAGAGGGCAGTCCTGATTAACACCAGGAGCATAGGAAACAAGATGCCTGAGCTTCAGGTGATGCTAGCTAAATGGGATGTAGATGTGGCAGCAGTCACTGAAACTTGGGCCTCTCCTTGGCACAGTTGGGACCTAAACCTGATGGGGTACACTGCATTCAAGAAGGTCAGGGCTGTGGATAGGGGAGGTGGGGGTAGTACTCATCATTAGGAATGGCATTGATAGATGCAGGGTAGAGGTGCAGAGGGAAACACAGAGGCATTGTGGGTTACCTTGCAGGCACCTGGGGAAAAATGGTCAACCTGGGGGTGGTTTATAGGCTGCTCGTGCAGGCTGAGGAAATAGAGGATGCCTGGTGGTGAGTCTAAGAGATAACTATGGTCAGGGGGAGGGTAGAACTGTGGTGCTGGGTGACCTTAAAATGCCAGGGATTGATTGGGGCACTATGGCATCTTCATCGACTGGGGAGCAGCACTTGCTGGACATCTTCCAGGATGTATTCCTATCTCAACCAGTGGCTCACCTGACGAGGGATGGTCACATTCTGGATGTGGTACTGTTGGATTGCGATCTGGTTAGGAACCTAATTGTAGGGGACCCACTGGCGGGAAATGATCATGCCATGATTTGGTTTTCCTTAGACCTGGGGGGAGGGGAAATCGCACTAAAACATTGGTTGATTTCAGGGGAGTGGACTTTGAGGGTATGGTGGAGATCCTCCAGGGGCATTTGGAGGAGGGGATTAGTCCAGACATGGACAAAGACAGCAAATGGGAAATTATTAAAAGAGGGCTCCTGGAAGCCATCAAGGACTGCACGAAGGTCTGATGCAAATTTGGCAGGGCCAGAAAGCAGAGTTAGTAGACCAGGGAGGTCCAGGAGGTGGTGAGGGAGAAAAGAGCTGCTTATAGAAAACATGAGAGCTTGTGAGGGGACGTGGACGGGGGGAGTATGATCGGATATCCCAGGGTTTTATTTAACTCCAAAAATTGATTAGTGTTTTGCTTATAAAAGTGCTAAAACATTGTGAAAATGCATAGCACTTGCCTCATTGTGTTTAACAAACATAACACTTCCAGAAAACCTATACAAATACTTTCTGTACAGTTAGCATCATCCCAAGAAAAAAACTGGTAAACAATTATTTAAAACCCTGTATCCAAAAAGGTAACCAGGGTGGTGAGATTGGCCAAGGTGAGGATGGAGCAGAGGCTGGCACAGGGGATCAGAAATGGGGTGGGGGTAGTTCTTTAGGTATATCGGGGAAAGAAGGAAAGCGAAGGGGCAGATAAGCAGACTGAGATCAGGGAGTGGGTGGGCTGAGGAGGCCAGAGAGCAGGCGGATATACTTAACCAATACTTTGCCTCAGTTTTCACAAGAGATGATGGAGGGCCTACCCTATACAGGGGGGAGGTGGGCTAGGAACGAGGAAGTGGGGAGCTCTCTAATGTTGAAATTATTGTTGGTAGGGTGAGGGATGCTCTTAAGTCCCAGAGAACAGATAAGGCACCAGGTCCGGATGGACTTCATCCCAGGGTGCTGAAGGAGATGGCGACTGTCCGTGCCGCATCTCTTTCGGACCTTTTAATTCTTCTCTTCTGATGGGTTGGGGGCCTCAGAATTGGAGGATGGCTCATGTCATGCCCATCCACAAAAGCGGCTCCAGGAGGAGCCGAGTAACTATAGGCCTGTCAGTTTGATGTCGGTGGTGGGCAAGATGATGGAGGCCATCTTGAAAGAGAGGTTGGAGGTGTTTCTAGAGACACGGGGCCATCTGGATGATCACCAACATGGCTTTGTTCAGGGCAGATCACGTTGGACAAACCTTGTGGAGTTCTATAACTGGGTGACAAAGGCTGGACTTCAGCAAGGCATTTGACCCAGTGCTACACCCAGGGTTGTGAACATACAAAATTTGCAAACAGATAAAGGCCTAGAGGTCTATCAAGTCTGCTTGAATGTTCAGCTAGCATCCCTTATTCTGCAGCTGCCCCTTCCCCTCCACTGACCCTCCCCTTGCTCTGTCCCAGCCTCTTTTGAAGCAGTCCACTGTTCTACTAGATACCACTTCTGCTGGTAACACATTCCACCCAGCTACCACCCTCTCTGTAAAAAAGTGTCTCCTCATCTCCCTCCTGAACCTTCCTCCCTCCTGTCTCATATCATGGCCCTGCATGTCCCTCCCCTCCCTTATTTTGAATAGCCCCTCCGTACCTGTCTTGTTTTTTCCTTTCATGTACTTAAAGGTTTCAATCATGTTCCCCCGTCCCTCCTCTCCTCCAGCGAGTACATGTTCAACTCCTTCAGCCTCCTCTCGTATGCCAAGTCCCCCAGCCCCTTGATCATCTTTGGCGCCCTGTGCTGCACCCCCTCCAGTAACTTGATGTCCCTCTTCAGATACGGGCACCAGTACTGCACGCAGTACTCCAGGGGCGGTCTAACTAATGATCTATACAGTGGCAGAATCACCTCCCCCCTCCTTGAGGATATACCCCTTGCAATACAACCCAGCATTTTGTTGGCCTTTGCAGCTGCCTTCCTACATTGTGCTGAATTGTTCATTGACCATGTAATGAGCATCCCCAGATCCTTCTCCACCTCTGTCTTGGCTAGCTGCACTCCCCCAAGCTGGTAACTCCTCCTTGGGTTCTTTACCCACAAATGCAGCACCTTGCACTTTTTGGCATTAAACCCCAACTGCCAGGTATCTGACTAGGTTTCCAGCTTTGTCAGATCATCCTGCAACCCATGCCATCCTCCTAGGTCATTCACCACTGCTCCCATCTTGGTGTCATCAGCAAACAGACTGATCTTGCTCTTGATGCCTAATGATATGTCTGCAATGAATATCCCCAACAACACTGGTCCCAGCACTGAAGGTTGCTGGTTAAGCTGAGGGAAATGATGATGAGGTGGATGGGGAACTGGCTAACAGGGTGGTTTCAGAAGGTGGTGGTCAGGTGGGAGGTATCTTCTCCTAGGAGGGTCATTAGTGGGGTCTTGCAAGGGTTGGTTTTAGACCCACTTCTGTTTAATGCTTGCATCTTAGACATCAGGGATGGTATCAGGAGTGAGGTGAGCCACTTTGCTGATGACTCGAAGCTGGGGGCTGTGGTGGACAGGAAGGAGGGTAGAAGAGCCCTACAGGGGGACCTGGAGACTCTGAAGAGGTGGTCATGCACTTGGAAACTGAGGTTCAATGCCAAGAAATGCAGTGTTTCCCACTTTTGGCTTAGGAACCCTGATCAGGAGTACTTTCTGAGTGGGGAGAATTTGCAGGTTTCGGTGAGGATCTTGGGTTGGTCATGGATGCCAAAATGAATAGCTCTGAGCCAGGCCCAGATTAATGGATGTGGGGGCCCTACTCCAAGTTGTATTTTGTGGCCCGGGGGCCCCTAAAGGCCAACATCCCACTCATCCACAGTGCTATGCTGGCAAGGCTGCAACAACTTCTGAAATAAGAAACAAAAAAAAACAATGAAAGAGGGAAAGAGAGAAAGACAGAGACGGGAAGGATTAGGAAGGAAGAAAGATTTTACCCAGGGAACAAGCTTGTTGTGGTTATAGGCTTAAGATTCTACACAAAAGCCCATTTCCTTCCAAATATAGTTAACCAGTTGGATTTGGCTGCCCCCCAGCAGAAACCCTGTTTGATACTCCATTCTGAAGCAGACACTAAATTTAAAGACTGAATTTTTATTTTTGCTGTGTTTGTTCTGCATTTTCAGACAATCCCCACATTACACACAATGGAAAATGAGCATACAGAGGTATAAGAACAATCAGGGAACTATCACTGAACACAGTCAGGAATCCATCAGACATGAACTACCAGATCTGTAGATTATTGTAACAATCATTATTTTTCAAGCTGATATTTGTTGTTTCCTATTATACATAACTGTATATGTAGTATCACAATGGACAGGGGAAATGACAAAAAAGAAAGTGAACAGGTTTGAGTTTATATTTTAAACAGAAACTGCTAATGGTTACCAGGCAGGTCTATTATTAAATGACTTTTTTCTGTCAAAAATACCAAATTGCCAATATGCCATGAACTATCAGATTTGTAAAGATCTATTGTAACAATCATTTCTTTTAAACTGATAATTCTTGTTCCATTATACATAACTAACAGTATCAAGATGGACAGGCCATCACATTTCACCATACACTATAGAGGAGTTTAGCTAGGGGAGGATTGGGGAAATAACAGCAGAGCAAATCAAACTGGGGAAAACAGGAGCACAGGAGGCGGGAGAGAAGAGTCTAGCTGGGGGCAAGATGGGAAAAACAGCAGCACAAGCAAATCAAACTAGTAAAATAGCAGCAGAGAGGAAATCAAACCAGTGGGTAAAACAAAACTGACACTCCTATGCCTATGCTAACTAGAAATTACAGAAGCAGGTTGCTAAGTCTACGCTATTTTTCTTTTTAAAACAATGCAAATACAGGGGGAAAATAGCAGCAGCAAAGGAAACCAATGTGGTAGGTAAATGAAATAATCAGAGAAGATCCTGTTCCTACTCTAAGAGGTACAGAAATGGGTCCATAGGGCTTCACTAACATGTAAAAAAAAATTGTGCAAATTATTCACCACATTTGAAAATTCAACAATGCCATGATCATATGAATCTGATCATAATTAGTATATACCTTAACTCCGCCTCTGTCTCAGATGGTCGATCTCCCTCAACCTGTCAAGATCACGTCGCGGTCGCAGGCAGGCGGCACAACGACTCAGTTCGGGTGACAGAGGTCTCGGGCCCACTGCTCCCAGTGGCACCATAGGACTCCTCCTCATCCTCAAAGAAACAAAACACTCTCACCTCAGCAAAGCACACACACATGCAACGTGGCTGGCTGGAAGCTGCTGCACACACTAGGGTGGTGGACTGGTGGTGTCAAGTCGACAGGTGAAGGCCAGAAGGACAACTTAAGTGTGAAGCAATGGGGACGCTTGCCATGCCCGCTTACATCAAATGAACCGGCGGTGCACTCTGGTCTTTCTTCTCCCTCGCAGACTCAGGCTCGGATGGACCAAGCACATCCGGCTCCACCAGCACTGACAGTATGACTCTGACTCGAGTAGTTCGGTCCAACTGTCGATGAAGACCTTGTGTGCTCCTGCTTGTCCTCGGCTCTCCTCCTGGCTGATCCGAGTCCGTCGACTTTTGTGGTTGGCTCATTACACAGCCCGGATGCAACACACACATACCAGTCTGCCACACGGCAATTCCCGCTCCTCAGTAGCCACACCTCCGGGGGATCTACTCACACATTCTGATTGGTGTGTGCCTGTGGGATCAGTGCAGAGGCACTCGCTGAGCAGGCTGGGGGAACTCACTGTCTGTGGTGTTTTGGGAGCATTTGGTCTGTTGGTGGGCAGTCTCACACACAGCAGGGCTAGGGAAGAAATTGGATGGTGCATGGTGGGGGCCCTCCTGAACCATGGAGCTCTACGCCATGGTGTAATTTGCGTATATGTTAATCCAGCCGTGCTCTGAGCAGTGTAGGAGGGCTGCAGCTTTAGCACAAAAAAAAATGCTTGAGTGCACTGCTAGGGGGATAACCTCAAGGATATGGGAGGTGCATCTCCCTTTGTATAACTGCCTGGTTAGACTACACCTGGAGTACTGTGTGCAGTTTTGGCACCCGTACTTGAAAAAGGACACTGCACTTTGGTAGAGGGTCCAGAGGAGGATGACCAGGATGATACAGGGTCTGGGGGAAGATCCTATGAGGAGAGACTTGAGGAGCTAAACTTGTACTCCTTGGTTTACTTGGTTTAAAAGGACAAAAGAAGGCTATTGCCCATCGAGATTGTCCCCCACCACCATGGTGGGAAAAGTTATACCCAGGAGTAATTAGACTCCGTTCAAAAATCCAAACCTTTTTTAAATGATAAAATCAAACTACTTTCCACCAAATGTTGCGGAAGTATGTTCCAAACTCTGGGGGTTCTCACCGTGAAGTAATTTAACCTTTTGTTTAATATGGATTTAGCCACATCAATTTGTTTATTATGGAAACGAGGGGATATCCGTCTGCTGGAAAATTTTAGTCCACATTGATGCATTAAATCCTGGGAGTTGTGAATTTTATATAGTAGAAGTAGGTCGCCTCTAGTACTTCTTAATTGAAGTGAACGTAACACAGTTTTCTGCAGTGTACTCCAATAGTCCATTTTGGACAAATATGGAACCATTTTAGTGGCTCTCTTCTGGATTTTTTCTAATCTATTAATATCTTGCCTCAAATAAGGACTCCAGAACTGAGAACCATAATCAGAGTATGGTCTCACATAAGCTCTAAACAAAGGAAGAAAAAATTACTCACCTTAGTAATGTTGTTTCTTCTAATGGAGTCTTGCTATATTATGACATATGCAGTGAGTCCCAACCTTCGAACTGCTCAGGAGGTGAAAGAGTTAAGTTTCCATGCCAGGCATGGAACTTTGAGCGTGAGCTCGGTTGAAAACTCTGTCTGTTGTTCTTCAAACTCAAACTGTCAGATCTTTATGAGCAAAACTCACTAAAGTTCTGTGTGGAAGCTGTAGACCTACACTAGCCACCTGGCTACTAATATAAGAACACATTTTTTGGTCCCAACACAAAGACTCAAGTCAAAAAATAAAAACACAACACCCAAACACCCCAAAAGGGGGGGTGAAAAAACCAGGGTGGGCATCTACTAAGTGCCAACACTGCACTGCCCACCCACATCCCAAAAGCAAGGTTCTGAGAGGGGCAGGCAGGGGGGAGGTCATAATATAGCAAGACTAAATTAGAAGAAACAACATTACTAAGATGAGTAATTTTTTCTTCAAACAACATGAAGTCTTGCTATATTATGACATATGCAGACTACACAGCAGTACCTCCCATGGAGGAGGGACAGAACCTACTTAGGAAATAGGCTCTGAAGCACAGCTGTGCCAAACCGAGCATCACTCCTAGCCTGGATGTCCAGGGAGTAATGCTTAGTAAAAGTGTGAACTGTTTTCCAGGTAGCTGCTTGACATATCTCTAGGATAGGGATGTCCCTGGCAGCAGCCAGAGACGCAGCTGTACCTCTGGTAGAGTGAGCCCTCAGGCCTGAGGGAGGAACCTTATCCAGTTTTTCATAGCAAAATTGGATACAAGAGACAATCCACCTGGCAATGGCTCTTTTAGTGGCAGGTTTCCCTTTACCAACCTCACCATAAGTGAGGAACAGTTGGAGGGAGTCAAACCTGTGGCCCTTGGTACATTCTATGTAGTAACTAAGGGCTCTTTTGACATCTAAGCTGTGCAGTCTCCTCTCGCCAGAGGAGGAATGATCAGTGAAGCACACAGGGAGAGACACAGATTGATTAAGGTGGAAGTCTGAAACCACCTTAGGCAAGAACTTTCTGTTAGTCCTGAGGACCACCTTATCTCTATGAAATGAGATAAAATCAGGCTCCACTGACAATGCCTGTAATTCACTTATGCGCCTGGCAGAAGTGATATGCACAAAAACACAGTTTTCCAAGTCAAGTACTTAAAGCTGTGCTGAAGACAAGGGCTCAAAAGGGGGTTGCATAAGCTGGGCAATGCAAATATTAAGATCCCAGGCAGGGGCAGGGTCCCTGAATGGAGGGCTGGTGTGAAACAACCCCTTGAAAAACTTGGAGAATACAGGATGAGCTGAAAGAGAAGAGGGTTTACCTGCTGATAAGAAAGCAGATACGGCTGCCAGGTGCACTTTTAAGGTAGCTGGTCTAAGCCCCAAAGTATTCAAATGCACCATATAATCCAGGACTGTGGGTAAGTCAGCAGTTTCTGGTGAAATGTGCTTGCCAGAGCACCAAATGGAAAAACCTTTTCCATTTGGAGTTATAAGTAGCCCTGGTGGAAGGCTTCCTAGAAGCCTTCAAGATATCCAATACACATTGGGAGAGGTGTTGATCAGCAAACTCTAACTCTTTAAGAGCCAGGCCTTGAGATTGAGAGATTTGAGATCTGGGTACCAAACTTTCCCCTGAGCACAGGTTAACAGGTTGTGATTCATGGGAAGACACAGGGGAAGGTGGACTGCTAAGGACATAAGAAGTGGGTACCAGGGCTGTCTGGCCCAATCTGGAGCAATCAGGATCATCTTGCAGGGTTGAGATCTGATTTTGACTAGCACCTTGAACAGAAGAGGGAAGGGGATAGAGAAACTTCCCTTCCCAACTGAGAAGGAAGGCATCCAGAGGGACTGAGCCCAACACTGGGGGCCTGCAGCAAAAAAGGGGAAGTTGGTGATTGTCTGGGGCTGCAAAAAGATCTATCTGTGGGGTGCCCCATCTGGCAAATACTACCTCCAGTACTAGGGGATCCAGAGACCATTCGTGATGGCCCTGGGAAATTCTGCTGATAGCATCTGCAAGGACATTGTCTTTGCCTGGGAGGTGAACTGCCGTAAGGGAGGTGTTCAGGGAATAAGCCAGAGACCACAACTTCATTGCTTTGGTGCACAAGGCCATAGACCGAGTGCCTCCTTGCTTGTTGATGTACCACATCATAGTGGTGCTGTCTGTTCTGACCTGTACAACTTTGTTCTGAACAGATGTGGAAAAAGCTTGAAGTGCTAGAAAAACTGCTCTGAGTTCCAACAGGTTGATGTGGAGCAGAGATTCCTGAGGGGACCACAATCCCTGGGTAGTGAGGTCACCCATGTGAGCTCCCCACCCCAAGAGGGATGCATCTGTAGTAAGGATTAAGGAGTGAGACTGAGGGGTGAAGGGGAACCCCTGCTTCAGATTGCTCTGGTCCTGCCACCACTGAAGGGCTTGGATCAGGATTCGAGTCACTGGGATCAATTTGGTTAGAGGGTCTCTCCTTTGAGACCAAAAGGCTCTCAAATGGAACTGGATATCCCTCATCTGAAATCTTGCTCCCTGCACTACTGCTGTAGAAGCAGCCATGTGCCCCAGGAGCTGCAGAAAATGCCTTGCAGGTTGAAAGACGAGGCCAGAGAGACCAGGGTCCTTGCCCTTTCCAGAGGAAGGAAAGCTCTGGCCTCCTTTGTGTTCAGTTCTGCACCTATGAAGGTGAGAAGCTGGACAGGCTCTAGAACTAACTTTGGAATATTGAGAAGGAAACCTAGAGATGTGAGCAGTTGCTGAGTTACCTGAAGCTGTAGTTTGACTTGGTCTGGAGACTGGCCTACTATGAGCCAGTCGTCCAGGTAAGGAAAGATGGCAATGTTTTGCCTTCTTAAATGGGCAACTGCTACTGCCAGACATTTTGTGAATACCCTCGGAGCAGAAGTGAGGCCGAAGGGCATTGCTCTGAACTGGTAATGGCCCGAGGACAGTTCAAATCTGAGGTACTTTCGGTGGGAGCTTCTGATGAGAACATGGAAGTAGGCATCCTTGAGGTCCAGGGACGCTAGCCAGTCCCCTGGCCTTAGAGAGGGTAAAATAATTCCCAGAGTCACCATTTTGAATTTTGGTTTTAAAAGGTGCTTGTTTAGGTATCTGAGATCCAGGATGGGCTGCCATTCTCCTGTCTTTTTTGGGGTAAGGAAGTACCTGGAGTACAACCCTTTGCCCTGATGTAGGGGTGGAACCCTTTCCACAGCTCTGAGAGCCAAGGGGGGTAGAAACTTCTGTTTCTAGGGCAAGAGCCTCTGATGGATTTGTAGGTGGAAAGGACCTGGCTCTCATCTTTGGAATTTTTTTGAAGCTGAGAACCAGTCCTTGGCTTACTACTTCCAGGACCCACTTGTCTGATGTTAGAGACTTCCAGTCCTGGACAAAGTAAGCCAGCCTGTCCCTACAGGTAGAGGAGAATGGGCCCT
Organism: Neoceratodus forsteri; assembly: GCA_016271365.2. Classification (NCBI taxonomy): domain Eukaryota; kingdom Metazoa; phylum Chordata; order Ceratodontiformes; family Ceratodontidae; genus Neoceratodus; species Neoceratodus forsteri. Next base: position 1,096,337,015 of record CM057454.1, on the reverse strand, counting down.
GGGCACCCCATCAGGGTGCCTGCTTGGCAGGGGCTTTGGGCTGAGGGGTGGAAGCAGGTTTGCTTGTACCCAGTCTGCCTCTCCCTCTAAAGAACCCCCCTCTGGGCATAGGCAGAAGAGGAGGCCTGGGCTTGGTAAAAAGGCCTATGAAAAGGCCTGCCCCTGCCCCTGGGATGCTGCCTTTGAGGAGTGGCCTGCCTTTCCTTGGCCTGTGCACTCCTATAGGTGGTCCTATATTCATCCATTTTCTTCATGTAATTCTCTGTCTGCTCCCCAAACAGAGAATTGCCCACAACAGGAAAATCCATGGCCTCAGACTGGGTATCCTGTGACAGGGTAGTACATCTGAGCTAAGCCATTCTGCGAAGAGCCACAGATGTAGCCATGACCCTTGATGACACAACATTAGAGTCTACTACAGCATGAAATTGCACCTTGGATGCCTCAATACCATCCGCATCCACCTGTTCCAGCTCCCTAGCAAGCTGGTCAGGGAGCTGTTTTTGCTAGAGCCAGCACAGTATCCCATCTGGATTTCTGGTACCTAGCAGCATAAGCCATATAATTTGCCTGTCTGAGTCCCAAAGATGCTGCCATGTACTGTTTCTTTGCCATGGCATCAATCCTCCTGTAATCCTTTTCAGGGGGGTGCGAAGCAAGAGGAATATTTGCCTTGTCACAGGCTGCAGCCTGCACCACTCCCACATGGCTGCATTGCTGTGTGAGGAGCTGTGTATCAGAGCCTGATAATGTATACCTCTTGTCCAGCCTTTTATCAACAGGAGGTATAGTGTGAGGAGTTTTTAAAATTTTTACCGTCTGTTTCTGAAAAGATTTATGCAGAGGAATAGACAGTCTCCTAGACTCTGGAATATCCATCATTTCTACATAATCAGGTTCCTCCTGGTCATCAACAGCTTCCTCAACAGGGAGCTGGAGAGTTTCAGCAACTTTTTTAAAGAACATAAAATGAGAAGGGGACTCAGAGAGCCTGGGAGGAGAAACCCCTGACGGTCTGTCTGGAGAGATGTCCGGTTCAATAGGCACATCCAGACTTTCAAAACCACATTCACTCCCCTCATACTCCTCTTCCCCCTCCTCCGGTTCATAAAAATCCTCAAAATCTTGAACCGGTGGAACCAGCCGAACCGAGAGCTTCCCTGATGGTGTCGGTTCGGTCGGAACCAGGGAAAGTGACTGGACAATTTGAATTGCTTTAGCTATTTCCTCAGCGATTGGAGAAAGAACTTTTGGCTCCACACTAGCTGACTTTCTAGTCCTTTTAGTTGGAACCGGCTCCTCAGAGCTGGCTCTTCATTTGCCCGAGGAAGTATCGCCCTGGTCAGAGGGCACTCCCTTCGGTTCGGTTGGAACCGAACCGGGTTGGCCATCCGGGTCAGCGGACTTTTTGGCCTCAATTTCCCTGAGCCTACTAACTCTCTTTTCTATGGTGGCAGCAGGAAAACTCTTACAAATCTGGCAGTCTGCATTGAGGTGGTCAAACCCCAGACAATACACACAGGTGGTGTGTGGGTCAGCCTTAGCAAAGGCTTCCCCACAAACACTACAGTGCTGAAACCCAGTGGGCCCGGTTTTTCTTTTGGGTTTCTCAGACATAGTGCCAGCCTAACCAAACTTGCCCGTTTATGGCAATCCGCCAAGCAAGACTCTTATCGGTTCCCAACCGTGTCACGGTTTGTGGAAAAAACCATAATGAAATCCGATTTTTTTAGAACCGATAAGAACCGGGAACCGCACTCTAAATAAGGACTAGTAAGTTTTAAAAATAACCTAATCGGTTCAAACCGAACCGAAAAGCGTTTACAAGTTCCACACAGAATAAAATAAATGTAAGCCTATCTATTACTTACAATACCACAGACAGAGCTTGAACCGACCGGTTGTGGTTAAATTTCGGTGAAAGAACCGAAAAATAATACTTTAACCGACAAAACGAACCGAAGCAGAACGAGAAATCTCCAGAGCGACTGTTCAGTGAGGCGGAGTAAAGAATCTGACAGTTTGAGTTTGAAGAACAACAGACAGAGTTTTCAACCGAGCTCGCGCTCAAAGTTCCATGCCTGGCATGGAAACCTAACTCTTTCACCTCCGGAGCAGTTCGAAGGTTGGGACTCACTGCATATGTCATAATATAGCAAGACTTCATGTTGTTTGAATAATACGTTCCTGAGTCCTTGACACAAAGGATCTTTGAATTCGGGTAAGCATTACATTAGATATATTAGCTGTCCTAGTGCAATGGTCGGTTGAAGACAATTTATTATTAACTAGTATTCCAAGGTCTCGCTCTACTAATGATCCCTGATGGGGAGAATTATTTAAGAAATAAGTCTGTTTGGGATTATTCCTTCCAAAATGCAATACATGACACTTATCTGGGTTGAGTAACATCCTATTTGAATCTGCCCATTTTCAATAATTTTTAGATTATTACTAATGAATTCCCTATTTAGTGATATAAATACAGGCCCTCCTAATTTGGTGTTATCAGCAAATTTTGAGAGGCGATTGTCTGAGTTAACCTGTAGATCGCTTATAAAGATATTGAACAGAGTAGGTCCAAGAACCGAGCCCTGCGGAACCCCACTAGTCACACTATGAGCTTCTGAAAGTGAGCCATTTATTCTAACCTGCTGTTCTCTGTTATGTAACCAACCAGATACAAAATTAATTATATACTGTGAAAATCCCAGTTTAACCATTTTATCAAGCAGTAAATCATGGGGAACCTTGTCAAAAGCTCTACTGTAGTCAAGGAGAACCACATCCATAGGGATACCATTGTCTAGTCCCATACTAATATAATTATAGAAGGCCACTAGATTGGTGGTACAAGAGTACCCTTGTCTAAATCCATGCTGAGTCTGGTCATTCAAGTTTTTTATATTTGTTTCATTTTCTAACATTTTTTTGATAATTTTCTCCATTAATTTCTCCCTGGAGGAAAGGAGGGACAGAGGGGATATGATCGAAGTTGTCAAATATCTAAATGGAGTGAACAGGATCAGCCTTTCCTATTCTGGATCTTAACCTCCATACAGTCCAGAGAGTGCAGGCTGTACATTAACTTGGGAGTCAGTGATGTGAGCATTTCAAATCTTGGCATGTGTTAACTCCCAATTTATAATAAATAAAAAAAAAAAACCTGTCAGGCCGGATTAGAGGAAGCACACAAACACGGACTTATAAAATAATAATAATAATAATGAAATGTATTTAATTAAGCGCCTTTCAATTTTTCAAGGCGCTGTACAAAAATTCATAAAACCAAGCACCAAAATACAATAAAACAGAACAGCAGTTTCAGCAAATAAAACCGATTACAATATAGATGGAAAAGCCTTATTCCATAAAAAGGACTTTAAAGCCCTTTTAAAAATATCCACTGTTGTACTCTCTCGGAGTGGATGGGGTAGAGAATTCCAGAGGGATGGAGCCATGAAACCAAAAGCACAGGCTCAAGAAGACTTCAAATTAACCCTCGGAATCTCCAGCAACCCCTCGTCAGCCGAGCGATGCTGTCTCAAAGGGGTGTAAGGCAACAAAAGCTCTTTCAAGTAGTCAGGACTGTACCCATGTAGGACTTTGTAGGTCAAAAGACCCACTTTAAAGGTGATCCGCCACTGTATAGGCAGCCAGTGCAGAGAGCGCAACACTAGGGTAATATGGGATCTTCTTGAAACCCCCATCAACAAACGTGCTGCTGCATTCTGCACTAGCTGCAAGCGGCTGATATCAACCCCAGCAAGCCCTAGGTACAGGGAGTTACAGTAATCCAAGCGAGATGTCACAAAGGCGTGGACCAAAACCGGCAAATCACCAGGAGGAACCAGGTGCTTAATCCTGGAGATGTTTCTAAGATGGAACAATGCAGTCCTGACAACAGCAGACACCTGGTAATGAAGGGTCAACTCTGCGTCAAGCTCTACAGCCAGGTTACGCACCCATTCAGAAATGGGGATCTGGTCCCCCCCAGAATTATTCCGGAGGGGGACCCCACCCCCAAACCCTCAATCCTGCGGCCGGGGTCCACAACCATAACCTCAGTCTTTCCCGGATTCAACTTTAAACCGCTGGTATTCATCCAGTCTTGGATGTCTGCAAGGCACTTATTCAGCACCGAGACAACACTAACCTGGTCAGGTGCAAAAGACAGGTAGAGCTGGGTATCATCAGCATAGCAGTGAAACCTCAGCTCACACCGTCTTAAATATCTCCGAGGGTAGCATATATATACGAATAACATGGAAAGCACGAACCCTGGTACCCCGCAGGGTAGAGAGAAAGCCCCGGAAGAATGTAATCCCGAGACCACTCTCTGCATTCTCCCCTCGAGGTAAGATGAAAGTCCACAGATGGACCGCAGACATTCGAGCAAAACCCCATGATCCACAGTATCAAAGGCTGATGACAGATCAAGGAGGACCAGAATAGAACAGTGTCTCTGATCTCTCGCAATCAGGAGATCATTGAGCACCCAAACCAGAGCAGTCTCGGTGCTATGCCTTTTACGAAAACCAGACTGGAGAGGTTCGTATAGACTATGGATGGTCAAATGGTTGTCTAATTGAGCCGCCACAACTTTTTCAATAACCTTCCCTATAAAAGGGAGGTTAGAGATCGGGCGATAGTTAGCTAGCTCATCCGGATCCAAGGAAGTTTTCTTCAGAAGGGGAGTCACCACCCCTTCCTTCAGAGAGCTAGGGAAAACTCCCGTCTCCAAGGAGCACTGGGTAATCCAAGCAAGAACCGGGCCGATAAACTCGCTACATCCCAAAATCAGGGAAGTAGGACCTGGATCCAACCTACAGCACGTTGGGTGCATCTCACGGACAATCCTCATAGTGTCTATGAAATCCGGCAGATCAAAAGTACTCCAGGAAATTCCAGGCTCAGCGACAAAGCACTGATCAACTGCAACAACCTTGGAGTGGGGTCGGGGACACTGACTCCGGATGTCTTCCACCCTATTTACGAAGAACCGAGCGATCTCCTCACAGTCAATCTGTGTAAAAACTTAACGGATCTGCTGACAGACTGGGCTGCACAGTCTGTCGACAGTTCTGAAGAGCTGAGCCGGTCGATTCCGAGCAACAGAAATTTCCCTGGACAGGAATTCTGCCTTCTTACGAGAAATTTCTGTTTGATAGAGCTTATAATGCTCTAACAAAATAAGATGGTCGGCATCCGAGGCAGTCTTCCTCCAACGACGCTCCAACCTACGCCCCAACCTACGCAGCCCTCTCAACGCCTCGTCAAACCAAGGAGCAACGGGACGGCGTAGAAGGGGGCAAACACGGGCAACATACATACAATCCAAAAGACACATAGAAGCCACTGTTTGCATGTATCATCTACATTAATAACGTCATCCAGGGGTGCCAAGTTTTGAAAAAAATTGTGGGTGCTCAGGATAATTGTAAAAGGCCGAGGGTCTGGGGCCGCCTAGGTCCCAAAAAGCTACAGGATTTTTCATGCTTTGGGGTGCATTTTGGGGGTATTTTGATACACCTTAGAATAAATATGCCACCATCACAACTACTCCACTACAGAGGATGCAAGTCTCTTTAACTCCCTATTTCTGACCCCTCTGCTGTTGCCGAGTCTTTGAATTCCTACTTTACTACTTGTGCCCTATCTCTTATCCCTTTCTCTTATCCTTTCCTCTACCCCCCTCCTCCTTTCCTGCTTTCTTCTCCTCTGTCATTTGTTGGACAGATGGACACTTTTCTGGACAGGACAGGAGGACTCTGACAGTGACAGGCTTGGCTAAGATTCGGCTCAACACACACACACACACACACACACACACACACACACACACACACACACACACACACACAGTTACAGGCAGCCACAGACATACCACTGCTGCCATATGTTTTCTTTTATCCCCAAATCCTACTCACTTTAATTTTGCCACAGACCCCTCTTAAATCCACTATCTGAGTGTGTTTCATTTTGTAGCTTTTAATATGGACAGACAGAAACTTCTCTGGACAGGAGGACTCTCCAACAGGCTTGGTTAAGGCTCATCTCACCCTGACTCTCACACACATGTGGTCACACAGAGGGACACATTTACCTTATCATTGGCCTTATGCACAGCAGTAATCATGGGCTTCTCCAACACCACCCTGTCCCCCACAGAAATGTGCTGCCCCACAGAGAAGTACTGTCGACTCAGACTTTAAAGCAAAAATGTATAGTACTCTAAGATGCAGAAACAAACTTTGTACACATAAAAGCATGCATTTCCATAGTGTTCTGAGCTTTTACCTCCTTGGTTTATTACAGTGCCCCACATTAGAAGACTAGTGTCTACATTGTCCCACATTTTGAGGGTTTATGTCCCACACATTTCAGTAATAACAGGTTGAGAGGATATTTATTGCATTAGTCATAATTTCTGCACATCATGGGACACTTTTTTTGCTATGCTTGCTATTGCTGCAGGATCATACATTAGCCTGTCCCAAACCCGCAATTAAATATTGAAATAAGGGAGCTGCTGTGCCTTCCAAGCCTTCTCTTCTGCTTTTCTTTTAACAAATAAGTCCATACTTTGCTTTCCTTGCTGCCTAATGCTTCCTTCTCATAGACAAAGTTCTCCCTGAGACCCTGATAACTCTCACAGCCAGGTCAACTGTGTGCACTCCACACTACCCACAAATACCCATTCTTGGCCTCCGACTCAATGATCCCAAGTCCTGAGTAGCTGACAGACATAAGCAAAACTCGCCACACTCACCCACCATATACTGGTTGGCTGGCTGTCCACACTATCCTAACCCAGGATAATGCTGCCTCACTGAGTGTCAGCCATGCCTGCACCTCATGCCCTCACCCACTGACTGAATTCCACCCTCCACACAGTACTGACAACTTTGGCTGTGGCAGTGGCCTTGGTTTGGGTTGTACTCTCACTGACCTGATTCCATTGGGTCATCCTTCTTTGACCTGACACCTCACTGGGCTCCTCCAGGTCAACTCAACCTCAACCACCCTGTCTCTGGCTAAGTTCTGATCTCCTTCTTTCTCTACAATGACATTATGGCATCAAAATCTGGGGAAGGGATGTACACATACAATACAAAATCACACCACCAAAACAAATGTCAGCAGTGCACAAAGACAACTGGAGCCAGCCAGGGGAGGGCATTGCAGGCAGGTGGTGGGTGGGGAGGGGGTTATCAACATACGTAATGTTACGTCAGTCAATCTGCGGTTCTGTCCTCCTGCCCTTGGAGACAACTTAAGTGCAACACTGGAAAAAACTGTAAAGCAATGCTGTGCATAACTTACATAAAGTCAACACAGCTACCCAAAAAGGGCCCTCAGAAAACAAGGGCCCTTGTCCCTGTGCACAAGCATAATTTGAATAACAGTAAATCCAGTCCTGGTCACTCAGCCTTAGGCAGCCACAGAGAGATCACACCTTGTCTGCTGCCAAATTTTGTTTTTATCCCCCAGTCATACTGTACTCTCTGGAACTTTCCTTTCTTTTTTAATGTTTATTTAGGTTATGCTGACAAGTTGACAACTCGTGATTGGACAGTCAGCAGCAGCCGCCCCCGCTAGCCCATGCCCACAAGCCAGCTACGAGCTGCCATAGACACACAGTCGAGTAACTGGGTTAATGAACAATTGTTAAAAAAATTACCCAGGCCACTTCAATATTCTTTTTTTTTTCTAAGTGGTTTTACAACTTTTTTTCTGACTGAAGCAGGAAAGAACATTTGCTGTGTCCCGCATGCGTCTCTTACTTACTCTGAGTCTGACTGCACCCCACACACTAACTCAACTCACTCACTCGCTGCTGAACTGTAGGAAGGACTAGTCTGGCAGCTAGATCATGCCACAGGATTGGAGGAGGTCAGAGCTCGGAGGATACATGCTGTCACTGACTGCTAACGCACCATGACTATCCCCGATGCTTGAAGATGCCAGCCAGTAAGCTGAGCCCGCCAACACACACACGCACACACAGTCGCAGATGCAGTTGAGTTCCAAGACAGTGCGCGGGCATGCACCTGTGCAGAGTGAGTGTGCACACGTCATGTGGGATGTGAGAGAGACATGGAGTGTTTTGTTTGTTGTTGGCCGCTGTGTGGAGCCACTGCTAATGCCAACAATAGAACGGAGGAGGAGGAGATTGGAGTCTGGCCAGCACTGTCACTCATCCCAAAGGAAAAAATAATCATGAATGAGTGGACATTGTGGATCTGGACTGGGCTGGTTGGGGTGGCCAGAGGTGGGCTGAAAATTGAGGGTGCCCGTTGTAACTTTGTGGGTGCTCAAGCACCTCAGCACCTGCGCTGTCGGCGCCCCTGACGTCATCAAACCATGTCCAACATTTCCTATCTCCTTTTATGTCATAATCTGGGACTTTGAGAACAGAGGTGATAAATAGCTACTTCTCTCAGTCTTCACAGTGGAGGGGATGGGACCCAAGTTGAGAGGGAGTGGTAGGGAAGACAAAAGGATGGATCCTACCCTGTTCAGCCAAGACAGGGTAAAGGAGGAACTAGGCAGGTTAAAGGTGGACTAGGCAATCAGGTTGGATGGCTTGCACCTGAGGGTACTCTGGGAACTGAGGGAGGAGATGGCAGAACCACTGATGAGGCTGTTTTAACTTGTCCCTGGATACAGTGTGTGTGCCAAGTGACTGGAGGAAGGTGGATGTGGTGCCACTGCATAAGGGGGGCAGCAAGGCGGTGACAGAGAATTATTGCCCGGTCAGCCTCACCTTGGTGGTGGGTAAGGTGACAAAAGTACTAATAAAGGAAAGGATGGTAAACTACCTGGTGGACAGCGGCCTGCAGGATGATAGGCAGCATGGCTTCACCAATGGGAGGCCATGTCAGATGAACCGAATAGAGTTCTCTGATGGGGTGAAGCAGGTGGTTAATCAGGGAGGGGCAGTAGACATGGCCTATTTGGATTTCAATAAGGCCTTTAACACCATTCCTCACAGAAGGCTGGTATATAAGCTGGAAAGCTTAGGGGCGGGATGGAAGCCAGAGGGTGGTGGTATACGGGGCACCCTCCAGGGAGAGGGGGTGATGAGTGGGGTGCCCTAGGAGTCAATACTGAGACCCCTTCCTTTTTAATATCTATATCAGCGATTTAGTGGATGGGCTAGAGGGGACGGTGTGACTATTTGCAGATGATACAAAGATCTGCAATAGAGTGGACACCCCAGAGGGGGCGGAGGCCATGAGGCAGGACCTGCAGATTCTGGAATGGTGGTCATAAACTTTGAGGTTAAAATTCAATGCCAAAAGTGTTCTGTGATGTACATGGGGCATAAGGGAGGTAGTATAGCACAGTGGTTTAAGGCTCTGAGCTGCAAATCTGGAGACCTGGGTTTGAATCCCACAGCCCCCACCTGCATACTGTGTGACCCTGAGCAAGTCATTTAACTTTCCTGTGCTCCCAGGTCGCACCTATAAACAAGCTTTCAGCTTAGTGTGTCACTCCTGGTTAAACAATTGGGGAAAAGAAAACAAAAACCTACAAGCTACTTATGCTCGGGTGGGGGACATAATTAAGACAACTGAGCAGGAGAGGGATCTTGGGATTATAATATCAAGCAACCTTAAGGTAGGAACCAAAGCAGCAAAGTAGTAGGAAAGGAAAATGGAATGTTGGCATGCAATGGGAGGGTCATAACTAGCAGAAAAAGGGTGGTATTGATGCCTCTTTATGAAACCATGGTGAGGTTACAACTGAAGTACAAGATCCAAATCTGGAGACCTCACTTACATAAGGACAAAGATGGGATTGAAAGGGTTCAGAGAAGGGCAACTAAGATGGTGCATGTTATGCAGGGGAAGCCATATGAGCAGAGGTGGAGGGAACTGGATCTGTACCCATTGGAGACTAGAAGGGAGATGGGGGACATGATAGAAACATTTAAGTGTGTGAAGGGGATCAATAAGGTGAGGAGGAGGAGGAGGAGCTTATTTAAAAGGAAGGAGGGGGCTAAAACCAGAAGGTATAGTCTGAGATTAGAATGAGAAGATTTAGATTCAATGTGAGGGGATGTTACTTCATGGAGAGGGTGGTGGAGGCCTGGAATAAACTACCAGAGGAAGTGGTGGGGGCTGAAATGGTGGAGAGATTCAAGAGGACATGGGGCAGACATAAGGGGTTGGAAAGTGAGGGGGAGGGGAGGGCTTGTGGCATAGGTGACAAGTTGAGGGTAGACGATGGGCCAAAGGGGTCCTTTTGTGCCATCAGATTTCTAACTTGGTACTAACAGTATGTTTCCTAATTTGTGCTGATTTTTTGTTTCTATTTCAGACTGATGAGATAATTGTATGGTGAAGTGTACATCTGGAGGAACACAAACAAGAATGTGGCCAATGTGAAAATTTTATTTATGGAAACAGAGCCCATAGACACTGCAGTTCAGGATGAGAATTCGGTTCAGGATTCAAATTTGGTTATAATGGCTTAAGAACATGAGTAGGTTATTGAGACACAGCGTGAAGATGAAATACAGAGAAACATTCCACCAAACAGTGTGGAACAGCAAGATGCTGGACATGTGATACCTGACACCAGGAATAGGGGGAAAGGAGTGAAAAATTATGAGTACGTAGACTACAGTCCACCCAAAGCATTCAAGCCTGCAAGTGGTAAAAGATGCCAGCAAAATAAAAAGTACAACTTTTGAACTGATCCTATGGTTTGGGATTTAAACATTGTAAAATTTATTGTACATTGATGGAATGAGCACATGATTATGCAGCATAAAGAGTTCCTAATGCCTGCACACATTTAAAAAAAATACCAATAAACACAATTTGCCTTGTATTCATGCATTTCCTGTAAATTTTGAATGCACAATTCATTACTGAAGATATCTGGATAAACAAAAAGTCATAAGAGTTCCTCTATCCCTGCACCTTATTACTTTTAGGTTTTTTGTTGACCGGGTAAGTGCACTAGACAAATTCTGCCCGTTTTCAGGCACGACCCAGAGGAGGGGATACAGATGAATGCCAACTGACCTTGAACCAGATTAAGCTTTTGGTGGTAATTTTAGTGAATGGGAGAAAATCTGGCTAGGGCACTAGGGAAATTCCCCTACTTTTTTTGATGATAAACCCTGTTTTTTTTTTGTTAGTACGTTTGTACATCAATCATTCAAATCAATCAAAATCGTTATTTATCCAGGCAAACATCATTGAGCAAGCTCAATTACAAGATGGACCTGGTTAGCTCCGGGTCAAATGGTACAATGCACACAGAGATATTTACAATAGAGCCAAACAATACAAGTGAAAAACAATTAATGCAAATAAGTACTCAATGTTACATCAGTAGTATCAGTTCAGAGTGCTTCTGTAATATTTAAGGAGGACCTAAGATGAGGCTTAGTAGGAACTTCAGTAGGGAGTAGTGATCGGCTGCTCGTGTAGGGAGCGGACGCAAGTACAGAATTTCAAAAGTAGTGTAATCACACAGCATCACTAAATGTAACACTCTAAACAGAAGGATAAGGAAGGGCCTTAACAGTCAAGGAGAAAAGTAATTACAGCTCTTTTTTGGCAAAATACGAATCTTGTTCCTATTATAAACGGAGAAGGGAAGGAATGGATATGGCTGACACAGAAATAGAGTGCATCTTTGATTAAAAATATTGGGGAAAAAGGGAAATATAATAGGGGTAAAAGTTGGCCTGGTTATATGGAGGTGGGAGGGAAATATTTAAACCAGTGGGGGGTTATGGTAGATGCCTTAATTACTAATGTTAGGAAGTAGATGTATAAACAAATAATGGAGAAAAAAATTTGGGAAAAGCATGTGTTTAAGGTTGACAAAGGGATAAATGTGCAAAGGATTTTAGAATTAACCTTGGAAAAATGAATACCAAGGAAAATGAGAGAGACTATATGGATGTGCAGTCGTGAGAAATTAAATGTACTTGGAAATCATAAGCATAAAGAAATAGAGGAACGAATGTGTGGGGAAAGGGATTGTGGAACACAGGAGGAAAGTATGTTTCATTTATTTTTTGATTGTACCTTTATTAAGGCACTTACACCCCCACGCCCTCTTTATCCCCCTGCCTTCCTGCTTTCACAAATATTAATCCCTCCAATATTCACCCCTCCCCGGTTTCCTCACCTCACCCCCACTTTAAAACCCTTTTCCTTATCCCTCTCCCCCACATTACCCAGCCCTGCCCTATTACCTACTTATGTAACCCTGGAGATTCCTACCCAATCCCACCCTCTGACTACTCAACCCCTTATTCTGTCACCCCTTGTCTCTACCCCCACCCTCATCTATTCTGTCCTCCCCTCCTTTGGTCACCACCACTTCTGACCCTCCATAACTCTACCTGCACGCTCTAAAGCTCAGCTAGCACTATAAATTGCTTGTCCACCTTAGGTATGCTCTTAGTACTGTTGCAATAAAGTTGACCTCGCCTACCTAATGTATTTTAACTGTACTTGCTTGAATCTGTATCTGTATGTAACATAAGAAAAAATTACTCACCTTAGTAATGTTGTTTCTTCTAATGGAGTCTTGCTGTATTCTGACTATTGCAGTTAGGTCCTGCCTTTCAACTGCCCCGGAGAACAAAGAGGTAACTTTCCATGGCCAGCATGGAACGTTCAGCGCAAGCTCAGTTGAAGCCCCTGTCTGCTGTTGTTTAAACTCCAACCGTCAGATCTTTACGAGCAATACTCACTAGAAGTTCTGTGTGGAAACTGTAAAACTCACACTAGCCAACTAAATTTATTAAAAGGGTTTTTGGTTTCAAAGCAAAGACTCAAGTCAGGAAACCCAAAAAACAAAACACAACACACACACCCAAAGTAAAGGAGGGTGAAAAAGGGGCACCCATAGGATGCCAACACTGCTCCTGCCCACCCACATCCCAAAAACCAGGTTCTGAGAGGGGAGGGAGGTCAGAATACAGCAAGACTCCATTAGAAGAAACAACATTACTAAGGTGAGTATTTTTTTCTTCAAACAACATGAAGTCTTGCTGTATTCTGACTATTGCAGACTACCAAGCAGTACCTCCATGGAGGAGGGACAGAACCTACTTTGGGAATAGGCTCTGAAGTACTGCTGTGCCAAACCGAGCATCACTCCTAGCCTGGATATCCAGAGAGTAATGTTTGGTGAACGTATGGACTGTTTTCCAGGTGGCTGCTTGACAAATTTCTAAGATAGGAATATCCCTGGCAGCAGCTGTACCTCTAGTAGAGTAAGCCCTCAGGCCTGAGGGTGGGGTTCTACCCAGTTTTTCATAGCAGAATTGTATACAAGAGACAATCCACCTGGCAATAGATCTCTTAGTAGCAGGTTTGCCCTTACCGACCTCTCCATATGTGAGGAACAATTGGAGGGACTCAAACCTGTGACCCTTGGTGTCTATGTAGTAGCTGAGAGCCCTTTTAACATCCAGTTGTGCAGCCTCCTCTCCAGAGGAGGAATGGTCAGTGAAGAAAACAGGGAGGGACATAGACTGATTAAGGTGGAAATCTGAAACCACCTTAGGCAAAAACTTCCTGTTAGTTCTTAGGACCACTTTATCTCTATGGAAAGAGATGAAATCAGGCTACACTGACAGGGCTTGCAATTCACTGATACGCCTGGCAGAGGTAATGGCTACCAAAAACACAGTTTTCCAAGTCAAGTACTTAAGCTCTGCAGAGGACAAAGGCTCAAAGGGTGGTTGCATAAGCTGTGCAATGAAACATTAAGGTCCCAAGCAGGAGCAGGGTCCCTAAAGGGGGGATTGGTGTGCAGCAATCCCTTGAAGAACTTACCAAACACAGGATGGACTGACAGTGGAGAGGGCTTGCCTACTGACAAGAAGGCAGAAACAGCTGCCAGATGCACTTTAAGTGTAGCTTGTCTAAGTCCTAAGCCATTAAGATGGACCATATAGTCCAGAACTGTAGGCAACTCAGCAGATTCTGGAGAAATATGCTTATTAGAGCACCAAATAGTGAACCTTTTCCATTTGGAGTTGTAAGTCTTCCTGGTGGAAGGCTTTTGAGAAGCCTTGAGGAAATCCAGAACCTCTTGAGAGAGGTGCAGATCAGCAAACGCTAACTCTTCAAGAGCCATGCCTTGAGATTGAGAGATCTGAGGTTCGGATACCAAATCCTCCCCTGAGAGGATGTCAACAGGTTGTCATTCCTGGGAAGAGACAGGGGAAGGTGGACTGCTAAGGACAGCAACAGTGGGTACCAGGGCTGTCTGGCCCAGTCTGGAGCAATCAGAATCACTTTGCATGGTTGAGACCTGATCTTGACTAACACTTTGAACAGGAGAGGGAAGGGGGGAAAAGCATACAGAAAATTTCCCTTCACAATTCAGAATCAGAGCAGCCAGGGGGACTGAGCCCAAGACTGGGGGTCTGCAACAAAAGAGAGGATGTTTGCGATTGTCTGGGGCTGCAAAAAGATATATCTGTGGAGTGCCCCATCTCGAGAAAATCACCTTCAAAACTAGGGGATCTAAGGTCCATTCGTGATGGCCCTGGGATATCCTGCTGAGAGCATCCGCTAGGACATTGTCCTTCCCTGGGAGGTGAACTGCTATCAGAGAGGTTTGCAGGGAATAGGCCAGGGACCACAACTTCATTGCCTCTGTGCACAAGGCCGTAGACCAAGTGCCTCCTTGCTTGTTGATGTACCACATGGTGGTGGTGGTGTCTGTTCTGATCTGGGCCACCTTGTTCTGTACAGATTTGGAAAAGGCTTGCAGTGCAAGAAACACTGCTCTGAGTTCCAAGAGACTGATGAGAAGCAGAGATTCTTGAGGTGACCACAGTCCCTGGGTGGTAAGATCCCCCAGGTGGGCTCCCCAGCCCAGCAGGGAAGCATCTGTGGTGAGTATCACTGAATGAGACTGAGTGACAAAAGGAACTCCTTGTCTCAAATTGTCCTGATCCTGCCACCATTGCAAAGCCTTGATCAGGGTTCGGGTCACTGGGACTAGTTTGGTAAGGGAATCCTTTCTTTGGGACCAGAAGGCTCTTAAATGGAACTGAATGTCCCTCATCTGGAATCTTGCTCCCTGGACCACTGCTGTGGAAGCTGCCATGTGGCCCAGAAGCTGAAGGAAATGCCTTGCTGGTCGAGACACCTGTAGGGTGAATGAAGAGGCCAGTTCCATAAGGGTCCTTGCCTGTCCAGGGGAAGGAAGGCTCTTGCCCTTACTGTATCCAGTTCCGCCTCTATGAAGGTGAGGAGCTGTACTGGCTCGAGAACTGACTTTGGAAGGTTGAGGCAGAATCCTAAGGAAGTGAGTACTTGCTGAGCTACTTGCAGATGTGACTTGACTTGATCTGGAGACTGACCCACTATGAGCCAGTCATCCAGATATGGAAAGATGGAAATCGTTTTTCTCCTTAGGAAAGCAACCACTACTGCCAGGCACTTTGTGAACACCCTTGGGGCTGATGTTAGGCCAAAGGACATTGCTCTGAATTGATAGTGGCCTGAGGGCAACTCGAACCTTAGGTACTTTCTGTGGGAGCACCTGATGGGAATGTGAAAGTAGGCATCTTTGAGGTCCAGGGAGGCTAGCCAGTCCCCAGGCCTTAGAGAGGGCAGAATTATTCCCAGAATCACCATTTTGAACTTTGGTTTTAAAAGGTGCTTGTTCAGATACCTTAGATCCAGGATGGGCCGCCATTCTCCTGTTTTTTGGGGGGGTTAGGAAGTACCTGGAGTACAATCCTTTGCCCTTGTATAGTGTAGGAACCCTTTCTATGGCTCTGAGAACCAGGAGGGAAGAAACCTCTGCCTCTAGGGCAAGGGTCTCTGATGGATTTGCAGGTGGAAAGGATCTGGTTCTCATTTTGGGAAATTTTTTGAAGCTGAGAACCAGTCTCTGGCTTACTACTTCCAGGACCCACTTATCCGATGTCAGAGACTTCCAGTCCTGGACAAAGTAAGCCAGCCTGCCCCCTACAGGTATTGGAGAATTGGCCCGGGCAGACCCATCAGGGTGTCTGCTTGGCAGGGGCTTTAGGCTGAGGGGTGGAAGCAGGCCTGCTCATTCCCTGTCTGCCTCTCCCTCTGAAGAACCCCCTCTGAGCATAAGCAGAAGAGGAGGCCTGGGCTTGGTAAAAAGGCCTTTGAAATGGCCTGCCCCTGCCCCTGCCCCTGCTCCTGGAGTGCTGTCTTTGAGGAGTGGCTTGCCTTTCTTTGGCCTGAGCATTCCTGTAGGTGGTCCTGTACTCGTCCATCTTTTTCATGTAGTTCTCTGTCTGCTCCCCAAACAGAGAATTACCAATGACAGGGAAATCCATGGCCTTAGCCTGGGTATCCTGTGATAGGCTAGTACATCTGAGCCAAGCCATCCTCCGAAAGGCCACAGATGTAGCCACGACTCTAGATGAAACATCACTGGAGTCCACAGCAGCATGAAATTGCACCTTGGATGCCTCAATCCCATCCGCAGCCACCTGCTCCATCTCCTTGGCAAGCTAGTCAGGGGCCTGTTTAGCCAGAGCCAGCACAGTGTCCCACCTGGACTTCTAGTATCTAGCTGTGTAGGCCATATAGTTAGCCTGCCTGAGTCCCAAAGATGCTGCCATGTGCTGCTTCTTTGCCATGGCATCAATCCTCCTGGAGTCCTTATCCGGGGGGTGTGATGCCAAGGGAATATTTGCTTTATTACAGGCAGCAGCCTACACTACCCAAATAGGCACATCCAGACTTTCATAATCACCATCATCATCATCCTCATACTCTCCCTCCTCCTCCTCCGGTTCATAAAATTCTTCTAAAGTATAATCCGGAACCGGGGAAACCGACCGAACCGAGCCCCTGCCAGATGGTGCCGGTTCGGCCGGAACCGAGGTTAGCGATTGCACTATCCTTTTCGCTTTGGCTATTTCATCAGCGATCGGAGAAAGAACTTGTAGATCCGAACCGGATGATTTTTCTCTTCTCTTTCTTTTAACTGGAACCGACTCCTCAGAATCGTCTCTCCTTTTGCCCGAAGAAGTTTCGCCCTGGTCAGAGGGCACTCCTTCTGGTTCGGTCGGAACCGAATCGGGCTCGCCATCCGGGTCAGCGGACTTCTCGGCCTCCCTTTCCCTCAGTCTACCTACTGTCTAATCCAGGGTAGCTTTGGGAAAACTCTTAACAAATTTGACAGTCTGAATTGAGGTGGTCAAACCCGACAATAAACACAGGTGGTGTGGGGGTCAGCCTTAGCAAAGGCTTCCCCACACACACTGCAGTGTTGAAACCCAATTTTCTTGGGTTTCTCAGACATGGCCAATCCTATCCATAACTTACCCCTTTTTTGGCAATCCGCCAGGCAAGACTCCCCTATCGGTTCCTGACCGTGTTACGGGTCTTGGAAAAAAACATAATTAAATCTGTTTTTTTTAGAACCGATAAGGACCGGTTACCACACTCTAAACAAATTTAAAACTTTTTAAGACTAAACTGATCGGTTCAAACCGAACCGATCCGAAATTTACAAGTTCCACACAGAAACTAAATGTAAAACCTATCTAGTACGGTACCACAGACAGAGACTTAAACCGACAGATTCGGTAGCAGAAATTCGGTAGAAACCGAGCAAAAAACTACACTTTAACCGACTTTTTTGAACTGAGCAAAGGAGAAATCTCCGGAGTGACTGTTCAGTGAGGCGGAGTAAAGAATCTGACGGTTGGAGTTTAAACAACAGCAGACAGGGGCTTCAACCGAGCTCGTGCTGAATGTTCCATGCTGGCCATGGAAAGTTAACTCTTTGTTCTCCGGGGCAGTTGAAAGGCAGGACCTAACTGCAATAGTCAGAATACAGTAAGACTTCATGTTGTTTGAATATACTTGCCTGCTGCATACACCCCATCTGTTTTGTAATGTCTACGTATCTTGTCTATTGCCTTACGATGTGGAACCTTTGTAAACTAGCTTTTAGCTCAAAGGTGTTATCCGAGATTCTAATAAATAAATAAATACGGCTTTTATAATGTAAAAAGATTTGAACAGTTTGTGCAAAATGTTTGTTTTTGTTTTAATAAAATCTCCCCTACTTTTTTTGAGAAGTACCATGGGATCTTTAACATCCACCTGAGCTACCACCAGAACAGGCAGATGGGACCTCGGTTTAATTCTCATCTGAAAGACGTCACCTCAGGAGTGCAGCACCCCACCCTCTATGCTGTACTGCAGTGTCAATATTGGGATTTAACCCAAGTGCCTGGTGGTGGGATAAGGACTTAAGGATAACCTTTCTTGTTTTTGTTTTTTTGATTTGTAAAAAAAAAAAATAATAATAAAACAACCAGCAAAGGTAGCTCTCTTGCCTCACTGGGAGATCATCCACTGATGCTTGAAAAATTTGAAGAAATGACAATTCAATACCACTTGACCCATCCTCTTTTGTTTGGGTGTACTGGAAATGTGAACCATGTTACAGCTAGTTGGTCCAAGACTGTATGTGAAATGAAAAGTACAGGAAGTATCTCCTCATTAATGTGTTACACATTGCCTGCCATCCACTCCATTAATGGAATGGAATGGATTTATAGATCTCCATCCAGTCAGTTTCTTCTCAGTGGGGATGCAACCAGTCATTTCTATTGCTTTTCTAACAGTAGACACCAGTACTGAGAACAGATAAGTTTGAAAACTGAAACACTATGGCCCAGATATTCAAAAGAGTTGAGCCATGTGCAATAGGGTTGCGCCTCCGCAAGTCCGAAATGCGCCATTCTGCGATATTCAGCAGGAGGCAGTTGCGCCCCCCAAATCATGCTGAGCAACAGCGCAATGATAATGAAGGCATGCGCATCCGAAGGGGGAGGAACCATGCATAAACTGCACAGCCCGATATTCAGCCCGGGCCATGCAGAGTTGTGCAGGCGCGAACCCCTATCTGGCGCCTGCACAAGCTGAGTCGGAAAGGAATAGTCGTAGGGCCACCCACAGGTGACCCTGCGCATTGCAGGGTGCAACACAGCAGCTGCCACCTGTGGGTGGCCTCGACCTGCTCCCCGCCGCACCTGGCAGCACCCCCAATGCCCCAACTCCAGGCAGAAGTGTCCCCCACTCCCGAGTAGCCCGATCACGGGCAGAACAGTGTCCCCCACTCCTCGAGTAGCCCGATCATGGGCAGAATAGTGTCCCCCACTCCCCGAGTAGCCCGATCGCTGGCAGAACAGTGTCCCCACCCCTCCCGAGTAGCCCGATCGAGGGCAGAACAGTGCCTCCCCAAGTAGCCCAATCGTAGGCAGAACAGTGTCCCCCACCCCCAAGTAGCCCGATCACGGGCAGAACAGTGTCCCCACCCCGAGTAGCCCGGTCGCGGGCAGAACAATTCTTCCCCCCCCCACCCGAGTAGCCCGGTCATGGACAGAACAGTGTCCCCCCACCCCAGTAGCCGATCTGAGGCAGAACCCCCCCAAGTAGTCCCGATCGCCTGGCATAACTCCCCAGTAGCCAATCGCGGGCATAACCTAACCCGCCCCATTAGCCCAATGACATCAGATCCCAAAAAGCCCTAATATCCCTGGTGGTCCAGTGGATCGAACGGAGCCTGATCGCGGGCATTTTCACCCCCCAGGTATGAAATCCCTTGGCTTATCTAGTGCCCCCACCTCACTCCCCCCCATCAGCCGGCAGCATGCCACCCGCCAGCCCGCTACTTCGCTGATTGACAGTTTCAGTAGGCTGCACGCCTACTGGTTCAGTATGAGCTATCGGGCGCAGAGCCATACCGCATGTCAGTCCTGTGATATGTGACTATCTGACTGACTTGCTGGTATGGGTTGCACGCCCATTGGCTCATGCTCTGAACCAATGGTGTGCAGCCCTACCGAGCTGTCAGTCGGCAGGCGCGGGCAGCAGGCGGGTGGGGTGCTGCGCCCGCCAGCTGACGGGGAGCGGGTGGTGGGGCCCTGAGGCAGGTGGGGGCCACTAGATCGCCAGGATTTCTACTTGGGGTGAGGAATGCCGCCCGATCGGGTTCGCTCGTCCAGTGGACCACCAGGGATATTGGGCTTTGGGGAATCTGATGCCCGCGATCAGGCTAATGGGGGCGGGTTAAGTTATGCCCCAATCGGGCTACTGGGAGTTCTGCCCGCGATCGGGCTACTTGGGGGTGGGGGACACTGTTCTGCCCGCGATCGAGCTACTCGGGGTGGGGGATACTGTTTTGCCCGCGGCGGGCGACTCGGGGTTGGGGATACTGTTTTGCCCGGCGATCGGCTACTTGGGTCCACTGACCACCAGGGATTGAGTCACGATTGTCCCTTGCGGGACGAATGCGATCCGCTGTAGGAGTCGGTCCCGACGGCTGCTGCCTGGCAGTGCGCCAGGCGCAAGTCGTCGGGGATCGGCGCACCTGCATGCAGATGGCATGCAAATGGGGCCGTAATCAGATGCAAATGGTCCCCCATGCGCCTAGCATAGATTATGGCCCCATTTGCAGGTCACCTTTTGAATATCACAGGTGCTGTGCATGGCGCAATGGAACTTGCGCCACCGCATCTTAATGCTCCATTCTGACCACTTGCGCTGACAGCAGTTCTACTCAAGCGCTTACGCACAGGTGGTGTGGGTTAGGGCGATATTCAAAGAAGTTACGCCATAGCGCAACTCCATTGAATATCACCCTGGCCACACCCCTGCGCAACTATTTTGAGTGGCGCAAGGGCTTGCGCCACAAAATGGCGCAGTTTGAATATCTGGGCCTATGTATATATCTGTCTTTTTCAGTCTGTACAGTGTTTTAGCATTAAATAAAGTTTTAAATTCTTCACATTTTCATCCTATGGCATTTAAGTTAGTTAAGTGAGGTTTATGTCAAGCAAGCTGTTAACTATCAGTTAATTCAAGGGTCCTGCAAAATAATGTATTGTTTTTTTTTTAATGCTGAGTTGTGATAGCTTGGCAATGAAGAAAAGAAATTTAAGCAACAAAAAATAAAGTTTTATATATATATATTTTTTTATGTGGAGAGAGACACTAAGCTGAAAGCTTGTTTGGAGGTGGGCCCTGGGAGCACAAGGAAGTCAAGTGGCTTGTTCAGGGTCGCACAGTGTATGCAAGTGGGGGCTGTGGGATTCAAACTCAGGTCTCCAGGTTTACAGCTCAAAGCATTAAACCAGGGTCAGATTTTGAATTTTAAATGTAATTTCCAGTAGAATTTCAGTTAACCATTATTTTAAAGTCAAAGTTACGGAAAGTACAGTTACGTAAGAACTTACCGTAACAGTAGATCTTCGAGAGAGGCTCTTGCAGTAGGTAATTACATATAGGACTGACGCCGGCAGGACCCCATGGAAAAATTTCTAGCTAGCAGTCCCTGGCGAGGGACCGCCCCCACGTCAGGTTCCCAGCGTCAGGAGACGTTGGTATAAGGGGTGGTCCCTGACGCCCACCTTCCAGTTCTTTCCCGCCATGGGCCAGAAAGGCCAGACGAGAGAGGAGCAGCTATTTCCCTCACTGGAAAAGGAGCTGAAAAAGCCTAGGGGGATGGAGGGCGGAAATGTATTACCTACTGCAAGAGCCCCTCTCGGTTATCTACTGTTGCAAGTTCTACGTAACTGTACTATCTTACTTCGAGAGGGCTCTTGCAGTAGGTAATTACATATAGGACTGAATCCCAAGCAGTCTGGAACAAAGAGGCACCGGGAGGAGGAAAACTACTCCAAAAAGCAGTTCTAGCTGTGCAAGCCTCAAGATAGGAGGCCTTGCAGAACAGCCAGCCTGAAGCCTGCTCTACGGCGAGAGGCAACATCCAAACTGTAGTGTTTAGTAAAGGTATGGACGGAAGTCCAGGTGGCGGCAGCACAGATGTCTGCCGCAGACACATTCTTGAAACAAGCCGCTGAGGCATCTACTGTACTCCTCTTGTGGAGTGGCCTCTTACTTGACCCGGGAAGGTCTTGTTGTATTTGTCACAGCAGAAAGTGATGCAATGAGCCAACCACTTAGATAGGCATTGCTTGGAAACAGCATTGCCTTCCCTTTTATGAGCAAAAGAAATGAACAATTGATCAGTCTTTCTGAGATCCTTCGTCCTGTTGGTGTAGTATCTCAGAACCTGGTGAACATCCATAGTATGGAGTAAATACTCCCCTTGATTAGAGTACTGCGTGAAAAAGGCAGGTAACTCTATGGACTGATTTAGAGTAGGCTCTGCTTCTACTTTAGGAAGAAACTTAGGATTCGTGCAAAGAGCAACATGTTTCTTGTGAAAAATCAAGTACAGGATTTTACACATCAGGGCCTGGAGCTCGGAAATTCTCTGAGCAGAAGTAATGGCCACCAGGAAGAGAGTCTTCCATGAAAGAAACTTCAAATCCGCAGAAGCTGCAGGTTCGAAGGGAGGGAGAGTAAGTTTTGCGAGAATAAAGTTCAAGTCCCAAGGGGGAGCAGGAGTACGGATGGGGGGCCTCAGATGGAGGACGCCTCTGAGAAAGGTCTTAGAGACCTCCAATTGAGCAAAAGTTTTGTCTGCAAAGGGAACATGATAGGCCGAGATGGCCGCCATGTGTACCTTCAGAGAAGAATGACTGAGACCCCAAGTCAAACAGATGATGTAAATATTCCAGCAGAAGCCCCGCTGAGCAGGAAAAGGGTTCCGCGTTCTTGGAAGCGGCTCAGATAGTGAATCTTTTCCACTTCATGGTGTAAGTGGATATGGTGGAGGGTTTCCTGGCCTCCATCAAAATCTCCGCCACTTGGGGAGACACCCCAAAACGGGATTGAGCTAAGTCTGCAGGAGCCATGCATGCAGCTGAAGGGATTTGAGACCTGGATGGACCAGGGTCCCCTGATCCTGGGTCAGCAAACCTCGAGATAGAGGAAGAGGAAGAGGAGGATCCTCTGAGTATTGTTGTAGAAGAGAGAACCAAACTTGCCTGGGCCAGAAAGGAGCAATCAGAATCATTCGTGCTCCTTCTGAAGCTAGTTTCTGCAAGATTCGTGGGATAAGTGGAATTGGGGGAAAGGCATAGACTAATCTGTCCTTCCAGTGTAGAGACAGAGCGTCGATTCAAAAAGCACTTCGCTCTGGAACGAGCGAGCAGAAGATGGGAAGTTTTGCGTTTGGGGGGATGTGAATAGGTCGACCTGTGGTGTTCCCCAAAGTCAGAAGATATTGTCTAGGATCCCTTGGTCCAGTTCCCACTCGTGAGTCAGAGCAGAAGAGAGACTTAGCTTGTCTGCCAGGGTGTTGTCGACTCCTGGAACGCGAATTGCCGTTAGGTGAAGGTCGTGGTGTGTTGCCCAATCCCAAACCCTCATTGCCTCCCTGCAAAGAGGGTAGGACCGAGTCCCTCCCTGTTTGTTGATGTACATTACCACACACATATTGTCCGTCTGGACGGCTAGGTGGCCGGGAAGGATATATTGGTGAAGGGCTTGGAGAGCGTACAATACTGCCCGAAGCTCGAGCACATTGATGTGGAGAGCCTGTTCTAGCTTGGACCAGGAGCCCTGAGTCTGATGAGGGCCTAGATGGGCTCCCCAACCTTCACCCGAGGTGCCTGTGGTTAGGGTCTGGGAGGGGGGAGGACGAAAGAAAGAAACTCCCCGAAACAGGTTCTCTCAAACCATCCAGCATTGCAAGTCTCGAAGCATCGGCGAGGAGACCAGAACTGGGTGATCTAGGTCGTCCGCTAACTGATCCCATCGGGAGTATAGAGTCCACTGAGAAATTCTCATGTGGAGTTGAGGGCAAGGAACTGTCGGGATAGCAGCCGCCATGAGCCTGAGAAGGCGAAGGACCGACCTGGCAGGGACCCTTCTGCGGTCAGACAGCAGACTTATTTGGGTCTGGAGGGAGGACGCCCTGTCCGGAGGCAGGAAGGCTTTGCCCGTGGTCGTATCGAGAATCGTCCCAATAAACTGCAGTCTCTGGGATGGGACCAGATGAGACTTGGAATGGTTGATGGTAATACCCAGGCAGGCAAAAACCTGCTGGGTAAGGGAGAGGCAGCGCAGAAGTTCCTCCCTGGATGAGGCTGCCAGCAGCCAATCGTCCAGGTACAGGAAAACCTGCACTCCCCTGGTATGCAGGTGGGCCGCCTCCACTGCCAGGCATTTGGTAAATACTCAAGGAGCCGAGGATAGACCAAACGGGAGCGCCTTGAATTGGTAGTGGTCCCCCTGGAACACAAAATGAAAGTATTTGCGATGGGACGGGCGAATGGAAATGTGCAGGTAAGCATCCTGCATATCCAGGGCACACAGCCACAGACCCGGCCGGAGGAGGGACAGAAGGCTCTGCAAAGAGAGCATCCTGAACCTTTTGTATTCTACGTAAAGATTCAGGGAACTGAGATCCAGAATTGGTCTTAGATCTCCTGTCTTCTTTGGGACCAGGAAGAAGTGAAGGGGGACGGGTTCTATTGCTTGTTTCAGCAGGAGAGCTGAAATTTCCAGCTGGACCAAGAGAAGATGTTCCCTTGAATAGGACGACTTCAGAGGGGGGTGGCGAGGTGGTTTCTGGACACTATTCTGGGGGTCGTTGCTCTGGATCCGGCCTGTTTAGCGGCCGCTTTCAGGGTTCTTCCCCTTTTTTGTCGGATTCTGAGCCTTCAGTTCCACTGACTTTGGATTTGCTCCTCTGCTCCTCTGACTTTCTGCCCATGGATTATGGTTAAAACTTTAATCCATTGACTTACACTCCGTCAGTTTAAGGCAGCTCGATTGCCTGTTTTTTCTTTGATCCCCTTGGTTGTGAAGATTTAAAGACATTGGCTGCGTTGAAGATTTACTAATATTTTATTTTATACTCAATACGTCCTCTTTCTCCAGGTAGTGAGAGTGTCTGGGGACTGAGAGATTTCGGTTGCATTGCACTTATTCTCGCTTTTGTGAGTTAGTGCTTGGAAATTGCTTTATTTATTGGTTTTATTTACAGTTTCAAAGACTTGCTATCCACTTCAGACTTATTTGATTTGGACTCTGGTGTTAAGTTTATGATTATATTTTTAGTGATTTCTAGCTTTATTTTGCATTTGTTGGGGTAGGTTAGAAGTTAATATTTATTAATTTGTGCGTTTATTATATTTTTTATAGTCTTGTTATATTATTATTTACTTGTTATTTGAGGGTTATTTATTTGGGTTGGGTTGAAAGTGAGTTAGCTTATTTTGTTGGATTTTATTGATTGTTTTAAGATGTGTTGGGAGGGCTTCACAATGGTCAGGCGCTATTCTCCCACTCTGCCCCGGAGCCTCCGCCCCTTTCATTGCCCCATTTACCTGCCGATGTTTTTATTAAGTGTCGTGCATTGGGGATAATAAGAAGGCACTTGAGGGGTGGGGGGGCTGGTCTGAGTGGGAGAATGGAAAGGAGTGAGCAGATAGGGATAGTTGGGACTAGGAGATGCCCTGGGGCGAAACAGGATCGGGAGAGGGGTCCTCCCTGCCTGATTCCCATACCCAAGGGCTCCGAAGACTGTGGGCAGGTACTGCACTCCTCCCTGAAAACCCATCCAACTCAGGCGGTGTTATGCAATGCCAGGTCTATCAGGAACAAGACTGCTATTATTGCAGACCTTGTTGCAACATCTGACCTGGCATGTATCACCGAGACCTGGCTTGATGAGAATGCAGGTCCAATGCTAGCTTCTGCTGCTCCGGCTGGGTTCTCGGTGATACACCGCCCGAGATTGGATCGTAGAGGCGGGGGAGTAGCCATATTTTTTAAAATGTAGTTGAGTCTTGTGGATGTTCCAGTGGATAGCACTCGTTCCTTTGAGTGTATCCTGGGAGCAGGTGCAGGGTTCAGGATTCTCCTCATCTATCGTCCACCCGGTGATGGTGGAGAATTCCTGAAGGAGTTTGCTGACTTCATTGTTGATATGGGAGAATGGAGTCACCCAGATGGTTAATACTGGTGACTTCAATGCTTGGGCCGACGATGAACTCTCGTGATTTTGAAAGAACCCTTCCAACTTATGACTATGTTGGGCCTCTACAGGTAGTTACCTGCTACCCATATAGGGGTCACCATTAGATCTAGTGTTTCTACTGGATTTGGAGGTCACGCATTTGGGGTGGAACTGAATGCGGACAGACCATCATACCATAAGATTCAGCTCAAGCACCCCAAACAGACCTGCCTCTACGGAGATGGTCCAGTATCACCCTTTAAGGGAGTTACCCCAGAGGGTCTACTGGCAGTACTGGATCTATCGGTATTTCCGTGAGTGCATGGGTCCAGGGACCTCGCTTGCCTATAATAAGGCAGTGAGTGAGGCCCTGACCTAGTTGCTCCTGTCCAGAACTCACAGACTCACTCAGCCGCCCAAAGACTCTATGGTTTGATGAGTCTTTAAAGGAACTGAGGAGAGTGGGGCGAAGGCTAGAGAGGGCTCGGCGGAAATCCGGCCTTGATGCAGACAAACTTAGGTTGATGGACTATTATGGTTCCTATCAATCAGCAAGCACCTGTAAGAAGGCAGAATTCCTGTCCAGGGAGATTGCTGCTGCAAGGAACCGACTGGCTCAACTCTTTCAGACTGTCGACAGACTGTGCAATCCACTCTGTCTGCAGTTTGGAAGAGATTTTTCACAAATAAAATGTGATGAGCTTGCTCGGTTCTTCACAGAGAAGATTGCCAACATCAGCTCGAGTATCAGCCAAGCTCCCTCTTTAAGGGTTTGCGGTGATCGGCGAGAGGAAGCAAACACCTCTGTTACCTGGTCTGACTTTCATGGATATTGTGAGGATTGTCCAGATTGTAAGACCAACCAGCTGTAGTTTGGATCCGGGCCCTACGTCACTATTATTAGGTTGCGTAGATACTATCTGTCCGATTCTTGCTGAAATTGTCTGGAAATCTTTGGAGCAGGGCATTTTTCCTGACCCCCTAAAGAGGCGGTCATTTGACCACTCCTAAAAAAGCCTTCACTGAATCCAGACTGCTTAGTTAATTACAGACCTATCTCTAACCTGACCTTTGTGGGTAAGGTTATTGAAAAGGTGGTTGCACTACAACTGGATGTCCATCTTATAAATCACAATGTCTATGATACTCTTCAATGGGGATTTAGGAAAAGACATAGCACCGAGACCGCTCTTGTCCAGGTTTTAAATGATCTCCTGATTGCGAGAGATCGAAAGGCTCGTACTATTCTAGTCCTTCTTGATCTCTCCGCAGCATTTGATACTGTGGACCATGGTGTGCTTTTGGAGCGCCTGCGGCTTTATTGTGGACTGACTGGTACAGTTCTACATTGGTTTCGATCCTTCCTCACGGGTCGGAGGCAGAGGGTTGTCACTGGAATTTATTCCTCTGACGCCATCTCCCTATCCTGTGGGGTGCCGCAGGGCTCCATTTTGGCACCCATGTTGTTCGCCGTGTATATGCTGCCATTGGGAGACATTATTAGGCAATACGATCTGGGTTTCCACTGCTATGCAGATGATTCCCAGTTGTATCTGTCCTTCAATCCCGGACAGGAAGATGTGATCTCTGTGCTTAACAACTGTCTATCCGAAATCAAAGATTGGATGAGTACCAGCTGGCTGAAGTTAAACTCGGATAAGACTGAGGTGTTGGCTGTGGACCCTGGTCGCCTTGAGGCGGGTTAGGGCTAGGGACTCCATCAGGCATATGGCTCGATGGTGTCCAACTCTCAACCTCAGACCAGGTACATAATCTGGGCGTTCTTATAGACGACGGCCTGACCCTAAAATCTCAGGTGTCGGCCATTGTCAAATCCTCGTTCTACCATCTTAGAAATATCGCTCGGGTGAAACACCTGGTTCCTCTGGCTGACCTTCCTAACTTGGTCCACACCTTTGTGACCTCTCGCCTTGACTACTGCAATGCCTTGTACCTAGGGCTTCCAGGGGTTGATATCCGCCGCTTGCAGCTGGTGCAGGATGCAGCAGCCAGGCTTTTGACTGGGACATCTAGAAATAGTCATATTATGCCTATGCTGCGCAGACTGCACTGGCTGCCGGTTCAGTGGCGGATCACCTTTAAGGTCGGGTTACTGACCTATAAAGCCCTACATGAACAGGGACCACGGTATTTGCAAGATCTCCTTACTCCCTACTGTCCCTCTCGCTCACTCCAATCCGCCGACGAGGGATTGCTAGAGATTCCCAGGGTTCGTCTAAAGACATCTGGGGCACGTGCATCTTCTTATGCTGCCCCCACCCTGTGGAATTCTCTACCTCGCCAGATATGAGGCTGCCTGACCGTTGAGAGTTTTAAATCCGAGCTAAAAACCTTTTTGTTTTTAAAAGTGTTTAAAGATTGATTTTATTATTAATATTTGTTTATTTAATGTAATTATTGTACAGCGCTTTGGTTTCTGAAAAGCACTTATAAATAAACTTTTACTTACTTACTTATTGAAGAAACTCTATCGAGTGTCCTTCTGCGATGAGCTGGAGCACCCAAGAATCTGTGGTTATCCTCTCCCAGCCCGGAAGGTGGAGGGAAAACCTTCCTCCTACCGGTTCCTCCGGGGAGTCCGGAGGCGGTGGGAGAGGGGAGGAGTCAGGTGGTGTGGGGCAGCGCTGCAGCTGAAGCACCCGCTGCTTTTTTGGGTGGGGGGGCTTAGCAGCTGCGAGGGCCCAGCGTTTTGTGGCCCACCTTCCCTGGGGTTTCACCTTGGGCCGATCCCGTCTGTGAAAGAAACGGTGCTGCTGCTGATGGGGATGGTACTTGGAATCAACTGACTTCAGTGCCGTTCTCTTCTCTTGCAAATCGGTGATGATGTCCTTGACATCACCCCCGAAAAGCACCGACCCCCAGAAGGGTGCTTCCTGGATAGCAGATTGCACCTCCGGGACCAACCCTGACATGCGGAGCCAAGCATGATGCTGTAGGCCTACGGCGAAAGCTGAGCTCCGTCCAGCAGTGTCCACTGCACTGTATGTCGCACAAAGCATGTGTTGACTGGCCGAACGAGCAGAATGGACAAGATCAGCCAACTCCTGCTTGACTTGGGAGTCAGGCAGGGAGTCCAATTTGGCTTCCACCTGGGTCAGAATGGCCTTCTGGTAGTCCCCCATATGGCCGACATAATTCAGGGCCCTGATCCCCAGCGTGGAGGAAGCATAGATCTTCCTCCCGTACTGGTCCAGAAGGCGGGATTCCTCATCAGGTGGCGACGAGCTGAGGTGTTTTGGGTTGGTCGACTGGCTGTGAGCGGCGCTAATCACAACAGATTCGGCACGAGGGTGAGAATCCAGGAAATCAACACCCTCAGGAGCCTAATATAGCCTGTTCGACTTCCTAGGAAGTAGGGCTAAAACAGACGGCTGTTTCCATATGGTGTTAACGAGGTCGGCGTGAGGCTGTATCCAGGGTGGCACCAAGGTAGGAGCTGTCACGGGCAGATCCAGATGTTCAGCAAGTTTCAGATGCTGAGGATCTGGTTCCAAGGAGCGCCACTGATGAACCTCCTGGATTTTCCTAAGCAACTCCGTAAAAGAAGGATCTTCCGGAAGAGACTTTGGAGGAGTCCTTGGCCTGGGCTTCAACGGAGAATGTGGCTCGTCGTCCCTCTCTCGGAGCAACCATCGGAAGAGTCCAAGGACTCCGAGGGTGAAGAGGAGGCAGAAGAGGAAAAAGACTCCCTTTCCCGACCCGGGGGAGGAACGGACCCCTTGGGAAGCGTATCCTGCCCCTCTCTGGACCCAGACGGAACAGTCCTGGAGTCCGGAGGTGGTGAGGGAGTGTCCCGCCTCAGATGTACAGGAACCTGAGACAGCACCATCGTCGGAAGGCGGCTCTTGACCTCTTTGGTGAGCTGAGCCTTGGCCTCAGCCCACCAGGAGGCCAGAGTCTCCTGCAGGTCCACTGGCGGCTGTGGGGCCGGTGGAGGAGGGGGAGGTGGGTGATAAGGATACGGGTTGTACCCTTAAGGAGAGTATCCAAAACCCAGCTGCGGAAAGCCCAGCGTCAGGTACTGCGGTGTGAGAAAAACCAGCATCGGGTACTGCGGCGCCGGATACTGCGGTCCCGGGTACATCGGTGTCGGATAAGACAGAGGGTACCCGGGAGCCGGGGGAGCTGCCGGAGCAGATGGCCTGGCTGGTGGCCTCACGGGTGGGTCCACATTTGAGGGCCCGGAGGAGGGGGGACATCCAGAAACGGGATGTCTCCCGGAGTCGGTAGAACCGGCGTTGGAGCCTGCGTCGGAGGCCCTGATGTCAGAGGTACTGGCGTCGGAAGAACTGGCATTAGAGCCAGCATCCGGGGAGCCGACATCAGATCTGGCACACCAACCGGAGGATGGTCTGACGGAGGAGGAAGATCCCCAGCGTCGCCTGGGGATGGAGGGGAAAAATCCCCGGGGTCAGGCTGGGGGGACTCTGGGTCCCCAGATGGCAGCGAAGGCTGTGGGGAACTGGGTACATCGGATGTGGGGGGGTCTGTCGTCGGTTCCTTCATCGGCCGGATGTTGGAGGAGCCGATGTGCGGCTTGAGGGCGAGCTACCGGCGGGCGCCATCACCGGAGGCAGGCCAAGTAGAAGAATCGGCCCGGTCTGGTGGGGTGGAGGCTGCGCACTGCCCCGAAGGGTTGAGTGTCATACCAGCCTTCTCTGCGCGGACATCGGAGGAGCTGACGCCCGACTTACCAGAGCCGCCCACGTCAGTAGGCCGTGAGCCTGCAGCCGAACCGGGGGCAGAGGCCTCCAATTGCCCAGAGGCGACCGCAAGGCCCGAGCGCGGGCCAAACGAGCGGGCCGACACCCCCTTGGAAACCTCTGAGGCGGCCGTTGAGGAGCGGTCCCCCGGAGGGGACGTTACTTGTGTCCCGGCGGCTCCTGAGAGAGACGCGGTAGAGGAGCCCTTGTCCCGGTGCCTCTCCTTATCCTTCTTCTTCCGATGGCCTACGAGGGAAGTGGACGCCTGCCTCAGTTTTTTTGAGCTCCTTCTCCATTGAACTCATCTTTTTCTTCAAAATATGAGCTTCCAGGGATTACTGCCACCTTTTCTGGGTAGCCGTGTTGAAGCTGAGGTAGTGCTGGCACTTCTCGACCAGGTGATCGGCGCCTAGGCAGAACAGGCGCAGGGAATGGCAGTCCTTGGGCGGTAGTTGGGCGCCGCATGAATCACACTTATTTTTGTGCTCAGAGGGTTTAGGTGACGACATACACTGACGATGGTACCTGACGTCAGTCGAAAAAACAAAGAATTTCGGTAAAACCAACAAAGATTGGGCTGACGAAGCACAAACTTTTCCGCGAGGCACTGCATGAGCTAACGGTGGGAAAGAACTGGAAGGCGGGTGTTAGGGGCCGCCCCTTTATACCGACAACTCCTGATGCTGGTCACCTGACGTGGGGGCGGTCCCTCGCTAGGGACTGCTAGCTAGAAATGTTTCCGTGGGGTCCTGCCGCCTGCCGGCGTCAGTCCTATATGTAATTACCTACTGCAAGAGCCCTCTCGAAGTAAGATACTAAATTAAATAAAAAAGCACTAAAAGGTATTTTATTTTGGTGATTAAGATTAAGGGATGAGATCCACATTTTGCAAACCAAATAAAATAATTAATGAAATTGTAGGGTTTAAACAGTTTACCTCTAATGCATTGATCAATTAAGGACATAATAAGGTATACAGTATTTAAGATTCAGAATTAAGTAGAATTTCAGGATTTTGTTTCAGCAAAACTAGGTATATTTTTAGTTAAGGGATTACAATTAAATGTTAAATTAAGGGATTAAATATATTTAATTTTTGTTGTTAAATTGGGGGGATAATATATTTAATTTCCATATTAAGCGATTACAATTAAATGTAAAATTAAGCACTTGTAGATACTTAATTGTAATAATTATGGGGTGCAGATTAAGTTAAAATCAATTACAAATACAGGCTTAATCTGAGCAATTAAGGGGTAAAAAGTAAGCATAAAATTAAGTTAAAAACGTCAAAAAATAAACAGGAATAACCCCTTAATTTGTGTGCTCTGATTAAGGATGAATTCAGCAGAATTTAAGGATGAAAGAAACCACAGATAATGGTTAAATTAAGTAGTAAAATATATTTAATTTAGGTATTAATGCATTACAATTAAGTGTAAAAGTAAACATTTACAGATGCTTAATTTTAAGAATTAAGGGGTGCAGATTAAGTATAAAATCAATTAGAAATTCAGGCTTAATCTGAGGAATTAAGGGGTAAAAATTAAGCATAAAATTAAGTTAAAAACATCAAAAAAATAAGCAGACATTACCTCAATTTGTATGCTCTGTTTAAGGATGAATTAAGCAGATTTTAAAGATAAAAACCCCTTAATTGTCAATGAGGATTTGTATGGTAAAATTAAGGGATTTTTAATGTTCAAAATTAAGGGATTTCTGTTTCATAGTGACAACCTGAAGGGCTGAAAAATGGGGAGAGGGAGGGGTGGGGTGCACAGCAGAAAAAGGATCAGTGCCGGGACCGGTGCTCTTTAATGTCTTAATAAGTGACACTGCAGGGGGAGCTGGAAAGGAAATGTCTCTTTGTGGATGACGCCAAAATTTGCAATAGGGTGGATGCTCCGGGGTTGGGGTGGAAAGGATGAGATGAGACCTGAGAAAACCAAAGTAGTGGTCAAGGGTATGGCAACTGGGTTTCAATGTGAAAAAGTGCAAAATAATGCACCTGGGGCACAGAAAGCTAGGGGTACAGTACAAAATGAGTGGAGTGGTACTGATGAACACCAAGCAGGAAGACGACCCAGGGCTAATCATATCGAATGACCTAGAGGTGGCCAGGCAGCGTGACAAGGCAGTAGGAAGGGCTAGTGAAATGCTAGGGTGCATGGGGGGTATCACCAGCAGAAAGAGGAAGGCAGTCTTGCCTCTGTATAGATCACCGGTAAGATTGCATCTAGAGTACTGTGTTCAGTTTTGGAGACCATGGGCTGGATATTCAAACTACGCCATTCATGAGGCGCCAAGCCCTTGCACTGCAAAATGGTTGCGCTGGGGGGGGACACTAGCCACCAAGGCAATGTTGGGGGATTTAGTAGCATTTACATCCCGCGATCGGGATGTGCCACTAGACCACCAGGGCTGAATTTGGGAGGGGGATTCTACACTACTGCCCGCGATCGGGCTTTTCGTCCACTGGACCACCAGGGATACGCTCGAGGGGGGAGCCACATTGCTGCCCGCGATCGAGCTGGTGGGGGGGATTAAACTATGCCCGCGATCGGGCCAGTGGGGGTGGTGGTGGGGATTTACAGTCGGCTGCCCGCGATCGGGCTGCAGGGGCACAGGGACTGGGTTGGGGGCCAGCCACAGGTGGCAGCTGCTGTGTTGCGCCCTGCAATGCAGCAGCTCACCTGTGGGTGGCCCTCAACTTAAGCCTCTTTTTTTTTGGCTCAAAGTTGTGCAGGTGCAGGTTGGGGGTTGTGCCTGCACAACTCTGCACAGCCCTGCTGAATATCGGGCTGTGCAGTTTATGCATGGTTCCTCCCCCTCCAGTTCAGCATGCATTCATTTGCATTGCGCTGTTGCTCAGCATGTTTTCTGTGGCGCAACTGCCTCCTGCTGAATATGGCAGAATGGAGCAAGTTTGGACTTGCGCAGGCGCAACCCTATTGCGCATGGCACAACTCTTTTGAATATCTGGCCCCACATCTCCAGAAGGACAGACAGAGTGGAGGCAGTCCAGAGGAGGGCAACTAAAATAGTGCAGAGTCTGCATCAAAAGCCCTATGAAGAGAGAGTAAAGGACCTCAATATGCAAACCCTGGAACAGAGGAGGGAGTGTGGCGATATGATAGAGATCTTTAAATACCTCACATGGATAAACAGGGTGAAGGAAGTATTTGAGAAAAGGTGCTCAAGAACAAGGGGACATGCTATGAAGCTGGAGGGGGTATTCAGGAAAGATGTGAGGAAGTACTTCATCACAGAAGGAGTGGTGGATTCCTGGAACAGTGTTCCAGTGGAGGTGATGGGGCAAAAACAGTGGGGTTCAAGAATGCATAGGATAAGCACAAGGGAATCATAGTGGAAAGGAAGGGGGAAGGTAAAAAGAGAGATTGGGTATGGTCTGCATTAGTAGTGTAGGTAGGGAGGAATGGTCAGACTGGATGGGCCAAGTGGTCCTTATCTGCCATCAAATCAAATGGTACAGGGGCTGCATCATAAGCCCTATAAGGAGAGACTGAGGGATGTCAATATGCACACCCTGGAGGAGAGGAAGGAGAGGACATGGTAGAGGCCTATAAATACCTCACGGGGGTGAATAAGGAAAAGGAGGACAGTATTTTTCATAAGAGGCGGCTCTCAAGAACAAAGGGGTATGCAGTGCAGCTGGGGGGGTTAGGAGAGATGTGAGAAAGTACTTAACAGAGTGAGTGGTGGATATCTGGAACAGTCTTCCAGCAGAGGGGTGGGAGTGAAAACAGTGGTGGGCTACAAACATGCATGCATTGGATAGGTACAAAGGAATCTTTGTAGGAAAAAGGGTGGGGGGGAGAAGCAGGAGTTTAGGTAGGGCCTGTGACTGTACAGAAGGGAACAAGTGGGCAAATTAGGTGGGCCAAGCAGTTCGTATCTGTCGACAAAGCCTGTGTTTCTATGTTACTATGCAGGACCCCCAGAGAAAAACAGATATCAGCTGGACAGTCCTGGGTAAATAAATTGGGGAAAAAAAAAAAAGAAGAAGAACCTCCTGCGCAACAACAAATGCCAGGGTAAAAATTCTATGAGCTCTTGGTTCAGTCACTGGAAGGAATGGAATCAGCCAGCAAAAGAGGGGCTTGCCTCCGTCAGGTGAAGAAAATATATAAACATGAGATGCTGAGACCTCTGAAAAGATCTGGACCACAAAAGGTGACAGTAGGGGGATCCAAGGAAGGAGGCCCTGAATGAAACCTCACAATACTGTATCTCATCACATGTGAAGAGATGCACAATCTGGAGTGTCTCTAGAAGCTCAGCAGGCTGGCTGCCACAAAGCAAAAGCAAGGTTCCACAGTGTCAGAATACAGAAGAGAGCTGTATAGATTTCTCTTAGTGTATTGTAATAAATTTAAGTCCTTTGGGGGATCTTATCAGCCTGCTGTCGCTCCCTGGGCCCCCACTCCTTTGTCCCCTGGGGGGTATCAGTTCAGGATGCCTCTGGCAGGCTGCTGCCTAACATCCTGACCTAGAACATAATACTACTGACTCAAAAGACAGAATGATGTGTTAACTTAAATTTCCAGAGGAGAGGGAGAGGTGCTCATCTTTATGTTCATATACAGACTAGAAACATAGAAGTTGACGGCAGATAAGGACCGCAAGGCCTATCCAGTCTGCCCATTTCTTTTTCTACCTTATAAATGTGCCATCGGCCTTTGTTCTGTCAGTGACCTATCTATTCATAATCATTTGTATTGCTCCCTTATGCCTATCCCATGCCTGTTTGAAGCCCTGCACTGTATTCATAGCCACCACTTCTTGTGGTAAGCCATTCCATGCATCTACCACCCTTTCTGTGAAAAAGAATTTCCTCACATTCCCCTTAATCGGCCTCCTCTAATCTCATGCTGTGTCCTCTTGTCCTGCTATTTTTCTTATATTTAAACATGTTAGACTCTTTCACCTTGTTTATGCCCTTAAGGTGTTTAAATGTCTCGATCATATCACCTCTCTCCCTCCTTTGCTCAAGGGTATACATATTGAGTCTGTTAATCTGTCCTCATATGTCTTCTGATGCAGTCCCTGCACCATTTTGGTTGCCCTTCTCTGGACTGCCTCAATTTGGTTAATGTCCTTGTGAAGGTGTGGCCTCCAATACTGCACGCAGTACTCCAGATGGGGCCTAACCAATGTCTTGTACAGAGGGATTATTACTCTCTACGTGACTTGTCATACCCCTACTAATACACCCTAACACCCCTAGCCTTACCTACTGCTTAGAGGTCTGCTTGATGATTTTAGGTCATCAGTGATGATGATGCCCAAGTCTCTTTCTTCCTTTGTGACTGCTAGCAACTCCTCCCAGCCTATAAGTGGCTTCAGGGTTTCTCTTCCCTATGTGCATGATTTTGCACTTCTTTGCATTAAATCCCAGTTGCCACTCTTCTGACCATTCTGCTAGTTTATCCAGATCTCTTCTCATTCTGCCCATCCCATATGGATCATCTACTCTGTTGCAGATCTTGGTGTCATCTGCAAACAGACAAGCTTCCCTCTAGTCCATCTGCAGGTCACTAATGAAGATGTTGAATAGGACTGGCCCCAGGACTGATCCCTGAGGTACCCCACTTGCGACTTGCATCTCTTCTGACTGTATATCATTTACCACCACTCTCTGTTTTCTGCCAGTCAACCAGTTTGCCACCCAGTTGACCAACTTCTGACCCACCCTGAGCCTACCTAGCTTATTTATCAATCTTCTATGTGGAACAGTGTCAAAAGCTTTGCTGAAGTCAAGGTAGGCGACATCAACTGCTCCCCTTGGTCCACCACTCTGGTTACCCAGTCAAAGAAATCTATGAGATTAGTTTGACAGGACCTTCCTTTGTAAACCCATGCTGTCTTGGATCCTGTGCCCCTATGGATTCAGGTGTTGCACTATCCTTTCATAGGGTGCCTCATAATCTTGCCCACTACTGAGGTAAGACTGACGGTCTGTAGTTCCCGCCTCCTCCCTGCTACCACTCTTGTGGAGTGGGATCACATGAGCCCTTCTCCAGTCTTCTGGGACCTCTCCTGTGCTCAGAGACTCACTAAACAATTCTGCTAATGGCTCTGCTAGTTCCTCCTTTAGCTCCTTAAGTACCCTGGGATGTATGCCATCAGGTCCCATTGCCTTAGCCACCCTGAGCTTAGCAAGCTCTTGTAGGACCCTTTCTTTTGTGACTATAGCTATAATATTTATTTTTCAGATATATCCCTGAAGAGACTTTAAAGTCTGCTAAACCAGATGTTCCTTTGTTTGTATATTTTATATATATATATATATTATATATATAAAAATGTATATATAACACACACAATGGGGTGAGACATATTCCAGTGAGATAAAACAAATTATTTTCACTGCAATGAAATAAATCCAGATGACATCAGCGGAGTTAAAATAAATGCTGTTTATTACACTCATACTAAACCCGCAAAACCAGCGCAAATCATGCTAAATCCATGCTAAACCCATGCAAGCCGCGCAAATTGTACATTTTGCAACAATGAGGCCCCCATTGTATAAATAGGATACATTATGTGCACTCATGTGATATGGGAAATATGTTCAGTCCTGTACAGTGACCTCTGAAACCTCACTCGTGGCTTCGCCACTCTTGAGTATTCAGAGGTCACTCTAGAGGAGTGTAAATATTTTCCATATCACACTCATGCCCATCATGTGTATATAAATATAAATATATATATTGGGGATACATGATAGGCACGAGTGGAATATGAAAAATATTTTCACTCCCACAGAGTGAGCCTGGATATTTCATGAGTGCGGAAGGCACGAGTGAAATATACAGTGCTCATGAGGCAGGAGTGAAAATATTTTTCATATTCCATGATGTGCACATCATGTGTCCTATTTATACAATGGGGCCTCACTGTTGCAAAATGTACCATTTGCGCGGCTTTGCTCGGGTTTCGGGGGTGTGATAAATGTCAGTTCTTACAGTTAACAAATGCCTGTGACAATAACATGATTTATTACACTCATTTATCACTCACCCCCATTGTATAAATATATCTAGATATACCTATACAAACTTTGGACATACTGGGGAACGGATTAACAGTGGCTGCTATGGAGACTGTTTAAGCTTAGTTCCTGCACAGTATCATATACCTCACCAGTGGGAGGGAAGGGGTTTGAGAAACACAAGCTGTACCTGGCCCCCTAACTTCCTTACACTCCCCTCCTCAAGATATAACCAAAGTGGGAACGGAGGGGGGAAATAGGATGACGATGAAGGGAATGCACCTTTATACCCACCCCTTACTTATCCTATTTTTTTATTTACAACTTATTCTCTTGGTTTATTCCCCAAACAGTCCTCACCCATCCAAGTTCTGGGGCAAGAGTATCCCAAGGGGGGCCTCTCCAGTGGAAGGAGAGCAGACCCCAACTAGGCAGTTAGATATACTGCCCTTACTAAAACTTCATACGGAGGTTTTGGTGTTGGAAGTCATGCAAGATCATCATTTAAATTCTGTGTACAGTATATAGTTTCTGTTATTTGTTTGTTTGTCACACTATATAGTATTTAGCCCTGTTGGCCCTTAGTTATAAACCATTTTACTTTTCCAATTTCAGACCACCTTTTATATCAGACACAGGGAGGCAACTGAATAAGAGATCTCAATATCAACAGAATTCCTACTGAAAAATTCCTAAAGTGTTATATATTACCTGTAGTTAGAAATGTATTCAGCAGGGGATAAGTAATAATGTAAGCTCTGAAAGAAATAACAATGGCTGTTCGATTTAAAGCAGCAGTACTACGAAAAAAATATTTGCGCTTTTTTCAGTTTATTCCCTGTGCTCTGCTGATCATATACCTGGTACTCTTTCCCGCTGGCATTGTACTATCACCAAGTAATTTGCTCAGTTATCCTCTGCTTTTTTTTTTTTAACACATTTCTGCCACCAAGCATGTTGCACTGGTATGCCCTCTGCTGCCAACTGCTCATGTGTATGACTTGAAGGGACATCGGGAATGGTCAGCAGAGGTTCCCACTGCTGTAGTCAAAAGACATGATACAACCTGAAGGAAAAGCACAGCTGAAAATTAGTCAGCTGCCATATTTATTGTAGCGCCACAACAATTCAAATAAATTGCAAATACCTAGAAAACTAAAGATGACTGAAAAAATATTTACAGGTATGGAAACTGGAATGTTAGCCGCATGCTTACAGCGAAAAAGCAGAATTTTGATAGATCACTTCCTGATTTGGTAGTACTGCTGCTTTAAGATACTTTCACACAATGTGAATGGGCTGGCTGGCCCCATAAAAAGATACAGAACTATACCGACACTGAAGAAACAAAAACCTGATATTTTACTTCTGCAGGAGACCCATATGTCCTCTGCAGAGCATTCAAAACTACTTAAATTTAGCTTCTCTCAGACAGTGGAATCCGCTTACCAGAATGGGAGGAGACGAGGAGCAGTTATATTGGTCCCCAAAACCTCACAATTCCAAATTACAGACCAATATTCAGATAAGGAAGGCAGACTGACTTTGGCAGTGGGCACAATTCAGGGCCTCACAATAACAATCTGCAGCACGTATGTCCACCCTAACACAGATGCAACCTCAGTGCAGTGCCTAATGGATGTCATATTGACACGGCAGAAGGGAATCTTGATACTGGGGCAAGACCTTAACTGCCTGCTAAACCCCTCCTTTAACACCTCAGCACCTCGACACAGACGGCGGGACAGACACCCCTTCGGCACCTGATAAAAGATGTTGGTCTGGTAGACACCGGGAGACAATTACACCCCACCCAATAATTTACCTATTGCTCCAACACCCACAAACACTACACCAGACTTGACTATCTTTGTATTAGTGGGGAACATAAGGATCTAATCCACAAAGCTGACATAATGAACATTTGCCTTTCTGATCATTCGCCCATAACTCTAAAATTAGGAATAGTTTGAGAGAGGAAAAATGCTA
Organism: Neoceratodus forsteri; assembly: GCA_016271365.2. Taxonomy (NCBI): domain Eukaryota; kingdom Metazoa; phylum Chordata; order Ceratodontiformes; family Ceratodontidae; genus Neoceratodus; species Neoceratodus forsteri. The sequence goes on along the minus strand of CM057454.1, from coordinate 1,096,297,400 downwards.
TGTGGCGCTTCAACCCCTTCCTCCTTAGGGACCGAGAATTTAAAGATCTTCTTGAGGAAAGGATTCTGGAAATAAAGATAATGAGTCCCCCAAGGCCTTCCCCGCAATTACTGTGGGACACCATTAAGTCGGTACTGCGGGGATACATTATCTCATACGCAACCCATAAAAAGAAACAAAATGAGGCTCACCTGAGAACCCTCCAGGACCAACTTGGGTCCCTTCAGAAGACCCACATGCAAGGGGACAGGAGCGTATCAGACCGACTAGCTCAAACTCAGCTAGAAATACAATGGTTACTGACTACCCAGACTGAGCAGGCCCTGATGTGGCTACACCAAAGGTTTTATGAAGAGGCTCACGTGCCTCTAAGACACTCACATACAGACTGTGCAGACAAACCCAACAGATCACTAATTCAAAGGTAAAGGACACACCTTCAGGCCAGTACCAGTACTCCACCCAGAGTATTTTAGAAACCTTTAAAAAAATACTACCAAACCCTATACTCCAACCCAGTCTCAGTAGATCCTCAGCAAATGCACACCTTTCTATCCCAAATAAATCTCCCAACTTTATCTCTGTCCCAGTGGGAAAAGATAGTCGCCCCCATCACAGCCCAGGAATGCTATACTACAATTAAAAATCTAAAAAAATGGGAAAGGCCCTGGCCCAGATGGATATGGGACAGAATTTTATAAAGGAACATGGGAATTAATAAAAAGAAACTCCTAGATGCAATGAAAAAAAGTCATAACACTACTACATTCCTGTCATCCTGAAGACAGGCCACTATTTCGGCAATATTAAAACCACAGGACCCTCCCCTCCCTAACTATGTGACTCCTACCGCCCTATCTCAGTGCTCAATCAAGACTATAAAATTATATCAGCATACCTGCACACAGACTAGATGATATCCTACCAACTATAATACATCCAGATCAATCAGGCTTTAATCGGTTCACCTCCTCTCCAACCCTCCACACCCCTGACAGGACTTCTCTGGAGGTCTGTTCCTCCTCTAGATATCTTGGGGTTTGACTTGACCAGCACCTTGACTTTTCTGCAAACACTGAAGCCATCCACAAAAAGCTTCACCCCTAACTGGGCACCTTATAGCGCAACCGTGGTTGCATCCCGCTGCAGACGCGCTGTGCAATTGTGCAGAAAATGATTCTCCCCATATTCGACTACAGCAATGTAGTCTACAGTGCTGCTTCTAAGTCCCATCTAGCCAGACTGGACCCACTCTTCCACTTATTCTGCCATTTCACTCTGGACTGTCCTCCTACTACCCAACACTGCACCCTTTGCCAATCCCTGGAACTCCCCTCACTCCAGGATCGGAGGCAATCTCGCTGCATTAGATTCACGGCCAAGTTCTGGACCAAGTCACTGCCACCCTACCTTGCCTCACTCCTAACATCTCCTACCCTGACTGGATACCCACTCAGGAACCCTTGATACCCGATCCTTGTTGGTCCCGCATAGGTCCACTGCAGCAGGACAAGCTGCCTTTAGCTACTGCATTCCAAAACTGTGGAACTCCCTCCCCATGGACATTCACCACATTGCCCTCAGCCAGCACCTCAACAACCTTATTAATGTGCACTTCTCCTCCACCTATTTATGTGCATAAGAAGCACTTCTGTCATCAGAATCTAGTCCTCCCATTAGTATGTATTAAGTGACGCACTTCTGCTCTTTACTGCTGTGTCTAAGCACCAACTGCAAGCCAATGGTCTGTATAGTTGCCTCCTGTTCAGTTGTATGCTAAAAGGACGCCCTTTTGTACTATCTTGTTGTGTCAATCCTACTGTAATGCAATATTCTATATGCTTGTTTTATTATTATTGTACACTGTTTCTATTGTACTCTCCTCTACCCCTTTCCCCCAGGTCGCATCTGGATCAAGCAGTAGTCTGCTCAGCATGCCTGCCTGGCAAAACTTTCAAATAAATAAATGAAAATCCGACAAACTATAGATAACGTCAAACGTACCCTATACCTTAAGAACCACGCACAAACCACCAATACCTTGTTATTGCTATTAAGCTTGGACACACGGAAAGCATCTGACATGGTATCATGGGACTTTTTACAGGCTACTTTGTCAAAATTTGCTTTCCCACAAGAGTTCCTGAACACTATTCAAGGGATATATATACCTCCCCCGAGGCAGTGGTAAAAGTAAATGGCTCCCACTCGAGCCGCCTCAGACTCTATAGGGGTACACGACAGGGTTGTCCCCCATCTCCATATCTCTTTGCCCCATTTGTAGAACCCATAGCCCAATTACTGAGGCAAACAGAAGACCTACATGGCTATGTAATAAATGAGACCCACCACAAAATAGCGTACTATGCAGACGATCTCTTACTGTATGTTACGCATCCGGAGAAATCATTAGAGGCCTTGTCCAGACTTCTCCCTGAGACCGAACTCCTGATGGGCTATACAGTCAACCAGGAAAAAAGCAGAAGTATTAATTTTACAGTACCTTCCCTCTCATTCCCTTATGGCTAAATATAATTATAAATGGAACAGGCCATCTGTAACCTACCTAGGAATTATAATTTCTTCGATCCTTCCTAACCTGTACAGTTTAAACTATAATCCTCTGTTTACACAAACCCAGGCTGATTTTAAGTGATGGACACCTCTCCCATTTTCGATACTAACCAGGGTACAGTCAATTCAAATGACTATCCTCCCCAAAATATTATATCTTATGCAAAATATTCCCCTTCTACCTTCCCAAGATGAGCTGAAAAGGTGGGATAAGGCCTTCAAGAACTATATATGGGCAGGGGGCAGACCACGTATAGCTTTAGGTAAACTACAACTCCCCAAAGATAGAGGAGGATTAGCATTACCAAATTTCATATATACATATATATATATATATTATGGTAGCACGGTAGTGCTACCATAGTTAGGGTTGAGGAGCCATTTCTATGTTAAACCCCAAAACTTTGCACCCGTTTGATGGATTTGCCTGAAATTTGGAATTTATGATCAAGAACCATAGGCCTTGGGATCTGCCAAGTTTCGTACTGATTGGATATACAGCTGTGGAGTTATTAAGTGTGATCTGTGCGCGCGTTTATGCTTTTCTGGAATTCTGTGGTCGCGCCTACAGGTCGTACGGTTTGCGTGACTGGCCTGAAATCTTCAGGGAACGTGCAGCGGGTCCCCGATGTGCCTTTTGAAGATTTCGTGAAAAAATATTAAACGGTTCAAAAGTTATTCAGAAAACAGTTTCCCATTATAAGTCAATGGGAAAAGTTAACAAAAAGTTCAACACTTTCGCAAATGTATTTTTACTTTTGCAAATGGGCCTGTTACATTCGCAAATCGGCCATTTTGTTTTCAGTTGGTGATCAGAAAAATGGTTGGCATTTAAATTTGGGACCCTCTAGCAACCTCATTTTTTTTGTATTCACCTAGTCGGGCCCTGAGGATGCTTGCCATGTCTTTATTTTGTGGTAAAACACCTCAGAAATATGTTTTTCAAATTTCTGAAAAAAGTACTTTCGCAAATCACTTTCATGCTCACGAAAGTGTCGCAAATTTTTGCGAAAGCTTTCGCAAATTGCTACAGTAATTTTCTAGTCTGTGGAAAATGACAGCAATTCTTTTGGCACTGCACTGCAAAATAACCGCTGGGAGTTTTGGGCTGAAATTTGAGGAACGCAGCCGACATCTCACAGATGTGCCTTTCAGTGTTGTATTGAAAAATATTACGCGCGCAAAGTTATGGCACTCCAAAGTTGACAGTTTTTCCGTAGGATAACATTACGGCTCAAGCATTACAGGAATCCTTTGGCACCCTGCTGCAAAATAACGGTTTGGTCTTTTTTCCTGAAATTTGGAGGGAAGACAGCCAACAGTACACAGATGTGCCTTTCAGTAGTTTGGTGAAAAAATATCACATGGCGGCAAAGTTACGGCACTCCAAAATTGACGGTTTTTCCCATAGGATAACATTACGGCGCCCGACACTTAACAGAAATCATTTAGAGCCCTGCTGCAAAATAACGGTTTGGTCTTTTTTCCTGAAATTTGGAGGGAAGACAGCCAACAGCCCACAGATGTGCCTTTCAGTAGTTTGGTGAAAAAACATTACAGGGAGGCAAAGTTATGGCACTCCGAACTTTTCTTTTTTTCCCATAGGATAACATTACGTTCGCAGCGCCTTTCAGGGCCCGTATCTCGGAAACGGTGCGAGATACGGACTTTTCGTCGGAAAACCTCTTAGCCCCCTCATGGGGCTAAGATTCATATTAGCCAGGACAGTTGTAAATAATATGACTTTTAAATTTTTTTTCTACGTCGTACGGTTCCTGAGATATAATGTATTTAGTATTCCAAGATCTCATTTTCTGCGCCGATACTCATTATTTTGCATACATTATTTGTACTCACTGTCTTTCTCAATGCAGGTTTTGGGGAAAACCAGCCTGTGCGCTTACATTACTGTTACTGTTGCCCTTTCCGCTTATGGATCCGCACTGCTTCACTTACCATTGACGCTCATGTACCTTGTGCATTATCCTTTGCGCTTTCATCTGCGCTATGCTTTCTGTTATTTTTTGCCATTTCTTTCTACAGTACTGTTTATCTTACTGTTTCACTTTACATCACCATGCCCATTGACATTTCTTGTTTGCAGGCACCATGTTACTATGTGACAACACATCACGTGGCAGACCATTCTCGCTCACGCCACCATGTACGCGCATTCTTCTGTTCTCATTTGTGCTTGTGTTACCATGTACGCCACTGTTAGCATTTCTGTTTGTTGCTGTCCCTGTTAGTATGACACAACGCTGGCCCACATGCCTCCCCGCTGCATTACATTCACTATTTCTTATCATTCTCAAAAATAGGGAAATGAGGGCAAAACTCATTTAATGTATTTGTTAGTTGTTCGACAGTGAAATTCATGCTGTTGAAAACTTGAATCTCTGTTCACTTTCACCGGATAGGGCGATTGGGATCGTGGGTCCCAACCTCACCCCATTCTCCCATACTTCTGCTGTTTTCACATGTCATGGGGTGTGAGTTAGGGCTGACGATCCTAATGCGACCCCAATGTCGGTTGGGGGGTGGGCGGGTGGGGTCCAAGGGGGCTTCTCAACCCTAACAGCTAATTTCCACTTTTGTCGCTGTGGAACAACCCTAACTAATGCATTAAACGGAGTTTTTTGCTCTAATATATATATATATATATATATATATACACACATACACACACACACACACACACATATATATACACACACACACACACACACACATATATATATATATATATATACACACACACACATATACACTACTCATTGATAGCATTTTAAAAGATTAACTGCTTCATTGACCAATATCTATTGATAAAACCACTCAGGGAAAACCAGGTCAGGAGCTTGTCCTGTATGTTTTTACCACCAAGATGCAACTTGGGCTGGCCCGGTAGTGCTGAGGGTTGAGGCGCTGGATGCCATACCTTACGCCAATGCCAGCGACCAGGGTTCAAGAACTGACTCTGGCTGCTGGGGGTCGGCAGGGGAGGGAAGAGAGCGAGCGTCTGGAGGACTGCTCTCTCTTCCCGGGGAGGGCTCTGGGGGATGCGTTGCACAGCAGCAGCCGCTGGTAGTGGTCGGAGGATGGCCAGGTCTGCGATGTTCACGCAAATAAGGGGCGGAGCTGCGGAGGGCGTCGGCACTCACTGCCCTGACGTCATGGCACGACCTAGTTTTGGGGGAAACGATGTAAAAAAAAAAAACCTTCAGGAGGATAGGCGAAGGTACTGTCTCCTGATCCACACTCCCAACGCTGTTGCTTTACCCTCTCAACTCCCAGTAACTCCGGCTGGCACTCTATACTGAAGATAGAGCACCCTGGGAGGATAGGGCGGCCCTTCCCTGTGAGGGCTCAGATCCAGGGGTTTCGTCAGTCGGGGTGAGGAGAGTAGATACAGTGCTACAGCGGGAGGTAGAGATCAGGTAAGGTTGGATGCTGGAGAGAGTTCCTCTGGGACAGGTGTAGAAATAAAGTCGACAAAAAAAAAAAAAAGATACATCTTGAATTTATTGTGTATTTAAATAAACATGGTGACTGTTTGTATTGCAAACCGGGTGCTGGTATCTTTTGCTCATGTCCACCTGGACAGCCATTAGAGATGGACAAAGGGGACCATGGTTTTACGACTCACACTGGATAAGTCAAGCTGGTTAAAAACTTCGAAACTTGGAAATTAACCCCTGCCCCCTCCAGAGAAACAGCCACTCAAAGCAAGAGGTCTTCTTAAGACAGGAATAACTTGGACACAGTGTACTCCCTGCGTTGGGGGGGGGGGGGTTGTTGGGGCAGTGTCAGACTATGACTTACTGGCAGTTGGCCCAGTAAAGAGCAGAATGAGATTATTCCAGGTAGGGTACAGCACAATACTGTGCTTGCTTCCCCTCTGCCCAAGGCAAGAAACTGGATACAGTCCGATACAACAAACTGACACAGATCTGCCGACTGATGGTAAAGTGTTGTTTTCTCCTACTGTGGTCATAATCAATGGGGGACTTTTAGCAAAAGCTTTTGCGCTTAGAGTACCTTTGGTAATTCCAAACGGAAACTTAGTCAGTACTGTGCCTCCACCTGCTGGTGGGAAAATAATCACACTCAGAAGTTCAAAGCAACAGTAATGTGTTTCTGTGTGGTAGAGACACTACCAATCCTCCTGAGTACAAAAATACAGTACATTTATAACCAAACATGATTTGTCCCCCCCAAAAAAAATGTTTTTATGATAACTAAATGAACCTCACTCTCCGCTTTGCTAAGTGCTATCAGCGGATTTTGATTTCTAATGCATAGTTCAAAGACACAGCTAAACCAAAGGGTCTTTCTCCTTACCAAACAAGTAGCAAATACTATAATTTTATCCTGAATTAGACCACAATGTAGAACTGTTAAAAAAAAATATATATACTACATAACAGGAAATATTCTCTGTCTTTATTTTCACTGGTTCCATATTAGCGTGAAAATAAAAAGACAATGAATATTAGGTGAATCACTATACAAAAGCAGTAGTAGTGCTCCACCAGTGGAAACATGAGGATGTGAACATGTCAGGTATGCTTGGAGCGCAAAATATAACGGGCATGTATTTAAACTGCTATACAGTAATTCCCTATGTCCTCTTCAGATTAATTGACATTAGCATGGTCAGTATTCATAACAATGTTCTAAACATATCTGTATAGATCTGCAACTACAAATGTCTATGAATTTGATATTCGAAGAGACTTGCAATCAAGAAATTGGTAAGTCCAAGCACATCTGCAGTTTTCATTGCCAAAGTATAGCAGGAGCTGCAGGTTTTTTGAGTCACAGGCAGAAAACAAGACACACTTCTTGACTCTTCTTGGGACATATAGGCATTAGAATGTTTTTTTCAATCTATGCTTTGAACTGCTTTATTTGCTAACCTGCCTCCATCTGGACCAGTCCCCCAACCTCATCACCTGACATCAATGAGTCTTACCTCATCATCTGACAATGCTGAATCTTACTTCACTCCGGGTGTCTTCTGCCACAGGATCTATCAGGAGGTGCCTAGCTGCCAGTGCAGTGCCTGGGGGACCCAGGCCACCAGCCATGGATGGAGGTTTTTCTTCTATTTTCCCCAACTGGTACCACATGTATGCAATGACATCACGTACATGTGCCGCCTCCACGGAGAAAACCTCAGAGTCCAAGTGTAGCATCCCTTCCCATAATGTCCCACTATGCTGCCACCTAGATTACTCCAGGTGGCAGCCGACCAGCTGGAAACATTAAGCCCCCAAAGGAGGGCCATCTATTGAACATTCAGTCCTCTCTCCCAGAACAACCCCCAAGTGACCTGAGTCTGTTCTGAAACCCAGGTCACCAGAGTAGCAAGTGGTATCCCTACGCTGCCCTACTGGGCTGGCCCACAGCCATGAAATTTTTTAAAGTGTAAGACTCCGCTAAACTAAGAGGCTTAAAAAAAAAAATAGTAAAAACTAAAGGCCTCCTCACAGCCAATATGTATGCCCCCAACTTCCCAAAGAATTCCAATAGTCTATTCCTATTTCACCAAATCTTCCGCTCTAAAGATATGCCTTAAGCAATAAGGCACGACGGGGCATTGGTGGTACTAGGTTCCCCCCAAGGTCAGGGGTGTAGTGGGGCATGAGGCAAAGCCGAGTGCCTTCAGCCCCCTGACTGTGGGGGGGAACCTAGTACTACCAATGCCCTGGAGTGCCTTATTGCTTATATAAAATGGGCCCATCAGCAACTGTTAAAAAACAAACATTCTAAAAGTTTTCAAAGCCTCAAAAAAAAAAAATTGCTAAATAATGTAAAATAGTCCCCCCACAGATGTTTTTCACCTGTCAGTCATCAGTCTTTTAACAAAACATTATTTATTATTATTGTTTTATGCACATGTACTGTACTCCCTGGAGGAACGGAGAGAGAGGGGACATGACTGGGATCTTCAAGTACCTAAAAGGGATAAATAATGTGGATGAGGAGGGTCTCTTTAAGCTGAGTGGCAACCATAACATGAGGGGGCACAGTCTTAAGCTGGGGGGGAGGTTTAGAAGGGAGGTCAGGAAGCACTTCTTCACAGAGAGGGTGGTGGACACTTGGAATGCGCTGCCAGAAGATGTGGTACAGTTGAAAACAGTGGTCAGCTTCAAGAGAGGCTGGGATAGGCATAAAGGAAAGGTAAGGGTCACGGGGAGGGAGGATGGGAGGAGGGCAGGGACAGTAGCTCAAGTTGTGGACCCTGCAATATGAGCAGACTAGATAGACCAAATGTCCTTCCTTCCGCTGACTTCTTTGTATGTTTGTATGTCTTTCTTCACATTCAATACATTGTGTGATTGTTTACCATGCAAAAGAAGAATATTCAAAGCTCTGCATTATTCCAGTATTATAGATCACGGGAGTGCTCTCGACCAATAGGAGCGCTCCTTTCCCCTGTGTGTGAGACACTCATACTGTGAAGAGCGTCTCATGCGCAGATGCTCTGGAAATGGGCACGTTCCAGGAACAGTTTTTTTTTAAATATAGAATTGACTGCTCTCAATCAATATTATATTAATATGCCCCCCGTCACCCCTCGTTCTTGTATTAGAGTGGTTTCACTTGTCTTCAGCTTGAGCCAGAAAAGCTCAGCTTCACTTCGCTGTTCTCGCTCCAGCCGAAGGCATGTGAAACCACTCTTATACATGCAATGAGTGGCTCCGGGGGCCGTATTGACATATAGTTGAATGCTCCCCCTCCCCATACATACACACACATGGAATGGTAACATGGAATACATGAATTCAAAATTCTTCAGAGTTCTACAGGCATACACGCACAGAGACATCAAGTGGAGCCAGAACCTCAATTTTATCTGTTGCCAGGTAAGGAGTAGGGCGTTCTCTGGCAAACTGGTAGGGACAGGAGGGGGATTTTTCATGATCATCAAAGAAACACCAACAATGGAAACTCTGAATAGTACTTGATTTTTAAATTTTGTATGTGTGTATGGAAGGGCTCGTGAGTGAAAATAACATTAAATTATTTACTAATCTTATCTCATAATGGACTTTCATTTTTAGGGCCTAGTTGAAGTTTTTTATATATGAATAAAGGTAGCAGCCATGTTTGTGATGGAAATTAGGAAGTAAGTGGCTTATGAATTCTGAGTTTTCCTGGTTGGCTGGGACTTGTTTTTAGCTATTGGTGGTGCTCTCTTACTGCCATGGGTAGAACCAAGTTTCAGCCAATCAGGACACAGGAATTTCCTTGCCAATTTTATATAAAGCATCTTGTGCCCCCCCCCCCAAAGCATCCTGTGCTCTCATTTCACTAATGATATTAGACCAAGGTTTCTGACCTGCAGTTTGGGGGCAGCAAGAAGGGTGCATGCTGCTCCACCAAGTCGCTTTGCTAAACTCTGAAGTTTCACAGTTTGTTCTCTATTTAGAGGTACCTTTGACTTTGAGTTTTTGATTTCTGCAAACAAAAAAACAAAACTTTGGGAATTTCAGTGTTTCAAGTCTTGAAGTCTCTTGACCTTCAGTAACTTGGAAAAATTTTGGTCGCAGTGCAGCAGTGAGCTCCTGTTGTTTAACCAAGATGAGCCCCGGCCCATGTGGCAAGAGAGCATTCTACATTTGTGAGAGTGTTGTGGAGATCATGGTGAGGTGTAGTTCTCCCCACATGGAGCTTCATTATTACCTTTTGCCAGTTTTGAGGATCCCATGGATTTGGAGTCGATGTTCTGTTCGGTGGAGAACAGACAAACTGGTGAAAACAAAGTATGAACAGTCTGGAGCTGGAGGTTGGGAGAGTAGCACTGTTAGTGCTAAAACGCAACACTTTATCATAGAAAAGGCATGCCATTACTGCTGGGGTGGGGGGTGGGGTAAGTGTGTGTCAAGGACTATTATGAACTGAGGAGCGTAAATAGAGGAATCTGATTGGCAGAGAGCTCTTTGAAGCCATGATGATATCGGACTACATCATCACGGCTTAAAAAAAGTTCTGGCGCCACCAGCCTCCTTGCTGTGTTCTGTCTGAGAACTATTTTTTCAAAATGTACTCCTACATCACCCAAAAACCTGTTCATAAAACATTTAAAAACCTATTTGTTTTATTTTTTTATTTATGAAAATTCAAACTCAGTTCATAATAGCAATAAGTCACTCCAGGGTGTGGTATATCATGGGGATATCGTCACTTCTCGGGTTGTTGGACGCTCTCGGCCTGCAGCCTCATGCCCAACCACCCGAGGCGTGACGATATCCCATGATATACCACACCCTGTCGTGCCTTATTGCTTAATTATAGCTCCCTGATATTTATAATACTACACTTCGAGAAAGTGTTCTTGTTTTATTTTATGTTTTTACATAGTATGGAAAAACCAGCCTGTTTTGGATATGCTAGGAGTGAGAGAAAATTCACTGAGTTGCATGCTATAGTTTACTTTTGGATCTAGAAGTCCCATTTGGGTGCGAAGATTCAACCCCAAGTAAGCCACAATTCTGTATGTGAGAAGTGAGTTGAGAGGATGTGGAGCTTCTGAGACTGCAGGTATAAATGACTTACTTTGCAAGATAACATACTGATACAAATCTCATTATTTAATTTACTGGGGAACTAACTGGTGACCCATTGAACTTATCTCTGTGCATCGTTGTGCATCTGTAAGCATGGGACTAGCTTTGTTAGAACTGCTGAAAGAAATCCCTGGAATATTTTTGGGGGGTCTTCCTAGTGGAAGAGGAAGGTGTACTATAAACACTCTGCATTCTTGCAGGAGAATTGTCTTTCTATATCTTCTTCCCTAATACAGACCTTATAGGAACTGAAGCAACAAATCATTAATTGTATTATTATCTAAATGCTGGGTAAACAACACTTGAAACAGTCCTCTGAAAAATATGTGCCGTCTCACGAATGTCGATATTTTATGCATGCCCCATCAATTCATAAGCTGGGCTGTTTTTGTACTGCTATTTGAATTTGTTCTATTTTTATAATGTAACAGATTCAAATTATGGCTTAAGTTCACCTTGGCTGAGTATCAGGTATTTAAAACTAATCATTCAACCCCTTATTAACTTAGATCCCAACAGAATTATCTTTGGCTCTCTGCTTTGTTAAGGCTGGTATGGATGGTTTCTTGGGGGGCCTGCAGGATTTCCCTAAAAGATCAGAGTAATTAACGTGGGGAACCAGTTCAGCGTGCTGATGACAAACGGGAAGGGGTGTTTCCAGATGGGTTCTCAGGCCTCTTTGAGGGGTGGGGGGGTGGGGGGACTGCTTAACCGGCAGCCTTAGTTAAATGATGGAGTATGATCTGGTGCAGGGTGCTCCAGAAATTTGCGTGGGAGCCGAGTCATTTCTGCTTCTAGTAAGCAATGTCTATGCTACAGTTCCTACAAACAGAGTGCTTACACAGGGTAGCGGTAATGTCAGAAAGTTAGTCTGGTCTGTCAAATTATTTATTGATTTATAGATATACAAGTATGTAGGCCTTAGCCTGGCAGAATATCACTTAATGGGATTAGGGATACTTGCAGGATAAGCTTTGTGATATTAGAGACGGGGTGCAGTGATGGTGGATTTTAAGTCTGCCATGGAGTAGAAAGCTGTGCAAGGTGTAAATCGGGACAAGCACAGGTATCGCAGAGCCTCTGGATGCTATGTGGGAGTGCATTGGGAATTACTTCCAAATTATTGGTTTTATGGACTCTGGTATTGATATTTCTGGGTGGCTGCCTTGGCATATGGGGAATTTGAATGCATCCATAAGGAGTAAATTTACGAGCATTAATTAAAGTAAGCCCTACAGATAGCATTTTAATGTCCTAGGATATTTATAAACCTGTATGCTAGGACTATTATTAAATGAATTAGTTCCCTGTGGGAATGAGGAATAGGTGGACTATAATGGAAAACAAACAATTCTAAACTTTCCTTTAAATTATTTGCACAAAATAGGTGATTTGATTCCATTTATTGGACCAACAGAGATTTACAGAAAAAACTTTAAGCTTCAAACCTACAGAGTTCTTCATCAGAAAGGGAATGATCGGCCTGTCGGCACAGTGATTGGATTTCTGCTTGCGACGCCAGCGACCCATGTTTGGGAATGGACCTGGGATGCTGGACATCCGGCCGGAGAGAGAGGGCTCGAGCTTCGGATAACTGCTCGCCTTCTCTCGGGGGGAGGGCAGGGAGGCGACCCGGTGCTTGCTGACTCCTGGTGGAGGCTGGGGGTATGGAAATGCACTGGGTCCCGCTGACTAATGGGGCATGGCGAACATCGGCATACACCTTGACGTTAGTGGCACGCTATGCCCTTGGGGAGCAAATGAGAAAAGAGCTCCGTGGTTGACCGGATAACGGTTGCCAGCTCCCACTGCCGCAAGACCCTGAGCAGTCCACAGACCACCTCAGCATCACCTGGGCTAAGAATGATTGTGCTGGCCTGCCCCACCGACGCCTCCCCCCTCGGAGGAGAGGGACCATATGGCGAAGGGTTATGCCAGGTTACCCGGGGGGGGGGCTGCAATGTGGGGTGGCAGGTGGATGCATTGGGGCATAGGAAGGCCTGAAGGAGAGGCTGGCCCGAGGCCGGGGGAACAAAAAAAAAAGAAAGGGAATGACCATTCCTTTTCTGATGAAGAACTATGTAGGTTTGAAAGCTTAAAGTTTTTTTTTCTGTAAATCTCTGTTGGTTCAATAAAAGATATCAAATCACCTATTTTGTACATCGTATTGTACAAGGACCAATACTTTAAATTATAATTCATATGGTAGCATTTATAATTCATAGGGTAGCACCATTCATGTCATCCCAAGATATATTTATTTATTTTGTTTTTGTTTACAGGGTAAGTGCACTAGTCAAAACTTGCCTATTTTCAGGCACAACCCGGGAGGTTACAGAACAGTATAACAAGCGTCCATTAATATACAGTACAGAAGACAAAGCATAATTTTATACAGTACAAGAAAAGAAATAAAATAATAGGTACTGAATAAAAAACTGGCTAGTTACATAATAAGAGGGGTATGGTAGGGGGGAGAATTAACAGTTTCACTACAAGGGAAATTCAAGGAGGAGCACAGGAGTTAAGCCAGAGGGGACAGAGAGACAGTGGAGTAATGAGTTAGGAGAAATTTGAGAAGAGGAAAGTTGACAGTCAGTTACAGGTGCAAACATTTGTCATGCTTAGGTGCTTCAAATGTTCTTGCTTGAAATGGACGTAAGACTGCGCAGCCCAGAGGAGATGGGGAGGGAGGGTGTTCCAGACTCGGGGGCAAAGTGGTAAAGGCCTGCTCACCCATTCTAGTGGAGGCCAGAGGGACATCCATGAGAGTAAGAAGTCTAAAAGCAGTGCTAAATAGCGTAACTGTTATTTATCATTATGTATGTATGTATGTGACAACTGTAAAGGTTGTATGACCAAGGAAGTAAATTCGACTTGACTAATGATATTAGTCAGTTGTGTTCATTAGCATAATGAGAGCACAGGAAGCTGGCTGGTGAGCATGAGATGATCGAAGATGCTTCTTCAGCTTGCAAATGGCTATTTAAAGCACACTGCAAAATTCAGTTACTGTATACAGGAAAACCATAGTAGGGGGTATACTAATGGCTGGTTGAGGCCTTTAGTTTTGTGCAATTTCCCTTTACAAATATAATATTTACAACAATTAAGATTAACCTTATTATTTTCTAATTTCAACTTTATCCTGTTATTGGTCTTCTTTGTATTTTAGATAATGCAGTATTTATTTTATTGTGCCTTTCCAAAAGAATATGATGATCCCTAACTAACCTCACAACTTTTGTATTTTGTGACACCCCAGCCTGTTGTCATGTGAAGCACTATGATATAAAATAAAGGCTCCAAGAGGTGGGTTGTGGAAGTCAAATACTTTTTATACAGAAGTAAAAAAGATGATGACAGAAGTGATCACACAGAGGCTACACACCACTGCTTTAGCAAAAAAATTATTCATCGAATTAACAACTAATACAGTATGTTAAGGTTCATTGCAGCTGTCTCAGCAAGGGGCAGAGACATCCTGGATTCCCTACAGGGGGGCCTCAGGCAGCTGGTGCTTGATCCCACCAGAAAAAGGGCGATTCTGGACCTAGTACTGACCAATGGTGACAGAGTCACAGAGCTCTGGGTAGAAGGCCAACTGGGGTCTAGTGACCACCACAGTGTGTGGTTTAACATGGGGACAGACAGGGACACAGGCAAGTCACACGAAGGAAAAGGGCTTGGATTTCAGAGGGGTAGACTTTGCTAGAATGGGGGGATGTATCAAGGAAGCCCTGGTGAGGAGGGAGGGAGGGAGAAGGGGAAGTTGATGAGCAGTGGGAACACCTGAAAGGAGCCACAGCGGAAATAACGAACCAATGCATCAGGTTGGTAAACAAAGGTAAGAGAAGAAAGAAACCACTATGGTTCTCGAAGGAGGTGGCAGACAAAGTAAGGGCCAAAAGAGCGAGTTTCAGGAAATATAAGGAGACAAAAGAAGAAGACAGGGAGGTGTATATAAAGTGTCTAAGGCAGGAGGGAAGGTGGTTAGGAGCGCAAAGGCAAAGACTGAAGAAAGATTAACGCATACGGTGAAGAAAGGAGACAAGACGTTCTATAGGTACATCAGCGAGAGGAGGAGATATGGGGGGACAATAAGGCTTAGTGGGGATGAAGGGGTGTGCAAGGAGGGAGACCTGGAAAAGGTGGAAATACTGAATAAATACTTCTGTTCAGTATTCACTGAAGAGGGGAGGGCCGGGGACCACAGTTGGGCAGCAGATATGAAGGGGGAGGACACTGGCCCATTCACTGAGGAAAGAGTACTGAAGGTGTACAGAACAATGGGGCCAGATGGCATATACCCAAGGATATTAAGGGAGCTGCGAAGGGAGCTAGCAGTACCTCTAGCAGCCATGTTCACAGAGTCACTCCACACAGGAGTGGTTCCAGAGGACTGGAGGAGGGCACATGTGGTCCCTCTACATAAAAGTGGTAGCAGGGAGGAGGCTGGAAACTATAGGCCGGTCAACCTCACCTCAGTGGCGGGTAAGATCATGGAGGCACTGCTTAAGGAAAGAATAGGACACTTGGAACCCAACGGTGCCCAGGATCCAAGGCAACATGGATTCACATCTGGAAGATCCTGTCAAATGAATCTGACAGATTTTTATGACTGGGTGATGAAAGAGGTTAATAGGGGGAGTGGTGGACGTCGCCTACCTTGACTTCAGCAAGGCCTTCGACACCATCCCACATAGAAAGCTGGTTAACAAGATTGGTAGTCTGGGCATGGGCCTCAAGTTAGTAAACTGCATTAAGAACTGGTTAATGGACAGGAGGCAAAGGGTGGTGGATAATGGGATCCAATCCGGGGGAGAGTGGGGTGACCAGTGAGGTACCTCAGGGATCAGTCCTTGGACCAGTCCTGTTTAATGTCTTCATTAGTGACATTGCAGAAGGGCTGGAGGGGAAAGGTCTTCCTGTTTGCAGGTGACACCAAGATCTGCAAACAGGGTAGACACTGTGAATGGGGTGGAGAAAATGAGGATGGGGTAGAGAAAATAAGAAGAGAAATGGAGAAGCTTGAGAAATGGTCCGAGGTGTGGCAGGTGAAGTTCAGTGCAAGATAATGCAACTGGGATGAGGGAACCCTGGAGAGAGCTACACGATTTTTTTTTTGGGGGGGGGGTTGCTAATGATCACCAAGGAGTAAAGGGATCTGTGGATTATTATTTCAGACGAACCTAAAGGTGTCTAAGCATTGTACAAAGGCTGAAGAGGGCAAGTGGAATGCTGGGTAGCATAGGCAGAGGTATCACTAGCAGAAGGAGAGAGGAGATGATGCCACTGTATGAAACACTAGTGAGGCCTCACCTAGAGTACTGTGTGCAGTTCTGGAGGCCACATGTTCATTAGGATATTAACAGGGTGGAGGTGGTCCAGAGAATAGTGACCAAGATGGTACAGGGCTTGTACCAGAAATCACATAAGGAGAAATTAAAGGACTCCAATATGTGCTCGGTGGAGGAGAGGAGGGATCGAGGTGATATGATAGAAACATTCAAGTACCTTAAAGGCATAAACAAGGTGCAGGGAAGGGGGACATCTTCCAATATAGGGGGAGTACAAGAACAAGGGGGCTCAGAAAAGACTTTTGATTGCGTTTCCTGGCCTTTTTGTTTTTGATGTTCTGCAAAAGTTTGGCATCCCCCATAACTTCTGTTCCTGGTTGCGAGTGCTTTATACTAAACCCTCAGCAAGAATTCACTGTAATGGCCTGACTTTGGCTGCCTTTCCGTTGGGCTGGGCATGAGACAGGGCTGTCCCCTGACCCCCCCCCTTTTTTTTTAAACCTTTATTTGGAGCCTCTGCTCCAGCGCATTCAGGCCTCCCCCTCTATTTAGGGTCTTCTGGTCGGCGACGAGCACTACAAGATATCCACCTATGCAGATGACTTGCTTCTTCATGTGGCTGACCTGTCTACCTCTATCCTTGCCGTACTGGCTGAAATTGTAACCTTTTCCAAGTTAGCTGGATACAAACTGTACCTTGATAAAACCCAGGTTATGCCCCTTAATGTTTTTGTTTTCAAGCAAGATATTCTGGATCTGGGCCTCTCTGGGAATCCAAGGCTCTTAAATATCTGGGGGTATTCCTGCCTCATCACATTCCAGATTTGGTGTCTCCATCCCCGTGCTCCAATCTATTAAAGATGACTTGACTAGATGGGCCTCCCCTTCCTATGACCTTTTGGGGTTGTTTTCATATTTTTAACATGAATATCCTTCCCCAGCTGCTTTATCCAATGGGCATGATTGGGGTACATCTTCCCAAGGACTGGTTTATCTTTTTGCAGAGGCTCTTGAACCGCTTTCTCTGGAGGGAGACAGCAGTTCAGCAAGCTTACACTAAACTCACCTTTTCGAGGGAGTTGGGTGGTTTACATCTCCCTCATTTTTACCTTTGTTACCTGGCTCTCCATGCTGCTAAATTTTTGTGCTCGGAACATATCCCATTGAGCACGAGGTTGGGGATTATTCCCCACTGTGGCTCCATATTGAGTCTAGGATGTGTCAAACAGCTGGTGACCAATGTGCCAGCCTTCTACTACTCTCCCAATTACATGGTCTATCAAGGCCAGGCTACAACTGGAACGCTTACTCCAGACTGACTGGTCCCATGCCCTCTCTCAGCCTATCCTGGTGAATCCTAACATTAGGATCGGCGACCACCAGATCCTGGTTGCTTTTTGTTCTCAGCTTGCAACTGTTCCAGTTTCCTCTCTTGTGGTAGATGGGAAACTCAACCCACACCAACAGCTACAGGAGTGTTTTGCCGTTTCCACCTTTCATGTTTTTCAATACTGGCAACTAGCTGTGGCCCTCACTTCTGCTTTTGGCCATATACCTTGGCTTTTACCTGCGGAGGGTCCCCTTTCTCAGCTATTGCCTTTCTCTGGCCAGCCTCATTCTGTGGCCAGACTGTATACCAGTCTACAGTCTTTCACCCCTGATGCCCCATCAGGTGTCGGATTTTACTGGCAGCAAATATTTCACTGGTAAACCGACCCAGAATGCTGCATTTGGCACAACTTGTATAAGTTTATTAAGAGGGATCGATAGCAGTGGACCCAGTTCTGCATTTTGCACAATCTCTATTATATCCCCCCTCACCTTGTTCAGGATGGGAAGATCTGACTCTGCCCTCTGTACTCGATGCGGCACGGCAGAAGGTCATCTGTTCCACATGCTGTGGGAATGTCCTATGTTGGCCCCTTCTGGTCTTGTATTAAGGCTTTCCTGGACTATCTCTTGGGTTTGGAGAACACAATTACTCCTGAGATCTGCTTAGTTGGAGAATACCCACCCCCGCTGTTTGGAGATCACAGAATGCATGTTGCTACTGTGGTGGAAGTTATTATCCTTTGTCACTGGTGTTCTGCTTGTGTCCCACTATATAGGGAGTGGTATGGTGAGATCATGCAGGTGCTTTCGGTGGAGAAACAGATTGCCAGACTCCACCAGCGACCAGATCTTTATCAACACAGATGGGAGCAATTCCATACTCTTCTCTCTATTCAGAGGATGCTTGACTAGGTAGTGTTCTCTCTTTTTCTGACCCTTTTTTCTTCCTTCCTTCCTTCTGTGGATTTCTTCATTAATTAGTTGTGCTCTGGGGAAAGGGGGGTTGGGATGGTATGTTGGGGGGGAGGGGACTAGAGTTGCTTGTTTTGGGGGTTTGTGGACTGTTTGTTTGTGCTTGTTATTTTATACTTATGTTTTTTTCTCTTGTGGTTGTTTTTGTGGCCATTGTAAAATCAATAAACTTTACATAAATTTTGTTTAAAAGAGAACAAGGAGGCATAATATGAAATTGGAAGGGGGCAGGTTACAGGGAAATGTGAGGAGGTTTTTCTTCATGGAGAGGGTGATGGGCACATGGAATAGTCTGCCACAGGAAGTGGTGGGAGCAAGCACAATGGATGGATTTAAACATGCATGGGACAGACATGGGGAACCCTAGAAGTGGGAAGGAGAAGGGAAAGCCCTTGATCAAGTAGGGTAGGGGGCTAGAAAGAAGTGGAGGGCTTATGGGCAGACTGGATGGGCCTAGCAGTCCTTATCTGCTGACAGTTTATATACTTTTTTGTTGGTCTTAATTGCCTTTTATTATTGCACTTACCCATGAAAAGACATCATTAACTTCATACTTACCGTAATTTCCTTTTCTGTTAACTCCAACATTGTCCATGCGTAATCAAAACCAGTTGTTTTGATTACCCACTGACAAAGTGGAGCGCTACAGAAAAGAAACTGGTTTAAATCAGCAGCATCTAAAATTAAAATAGTGTTCCAAGTTCTTAAAATATAGAATAAGCACATAAATGTTTCTTAGCAGTCCTCTTCTTTGAAGGATTCCACTGTTAATGGGGAAGTAGGTGCTCTTCAGAACCATCTGTGGCATCTACATTATAGGTTCTGACGTTTGAGTCCCCAGTGAAGATCCCTACTGGGTACTGATAAAGAAACAAATTGTATAAGTAGTAAGGTAGGATGGGCCTCTTTCAGTCATCATTATCTACTGTATATATCTATGCTTGTATAAAGTATACATATATATCTGAAAAGTTTTTGTCAGACGAAAGCAGGCACAAAAGACTTTTTATGATCTTGCAACTCAAGCTGCTCATCTGCTCTGTTCACCTCGCTGGTGAAAACAAAACAGTAGTTTGAATCTGTGCCAACATTTTCAGTAAATAAATTGTTATAATTAATAACATTTGGTACTGAATATACTTCAATTCAAAACAGGCTGCAAATAAAAAATATGTACCTTGAAGTATTAGTAGAGCATTAGTATGTGGAGGAAACACAACCCAGCAATTTAAAATGGTGCCTGAAATGGGCTACAGATCAAAACCAAATGAAGAGCCCTTATTTCAGCAGGCCCCTTTACATAGAAGAGATAACAAATTTTTAAGAATGACTGGCATACTTCATGAGGGGCTGTAGTGTGGTGTCGGTAGGCACAAGAATGTGGTAATCCCATACATACAGAGTCCTTATTGGACTGGGCAATCAGCTCGGGGAAGAACACATAGTTTGTAAACATCAACGCTCTGACATATTACCCCCTTTCATTATAGAAACACAGGAACTGACTACAGAAAAAGGTCCACTGGCCCATTCAGTCTGCCTAGCCCCACCTATCGAACGATGCAAATGCCCTAGTGGTCACGCATTCCCCTCCCCTATGTATCTTGTTACAGCCGCCATTTTCATTGAGTTGGCAAAGGCATTCAATTCAGTCTCCCAGCTCCTCCCGCTACACAAACTAAAATCTGCTGGCTTAGCTGTTCTGTCAACTGGTTCCACTCCTATCTACATGATAGGCAGCAATCTGTTCAAATAGGCAACACACTTTCCACCCCTCTTCCTATCCTTACTGGGGTCCCCAAAGGCTCTATCCTTGGCCCCATCCTATTCTCCCTATTTATAAACGACCCTCCCTCCATCTGCAACTCCACCCATATGCATAAGTACGCTGCCAATAGTCATTTTTACCTCTGGTCCCTCTGCCATCAGTGTGTAATTCCCTCTTCAACAAGATTTCAACAGAGTGCAGACTGGGTTCCAGTCCAACCAACTAAAACTCATCACAAACAAAATATAGCCATGATGTTCAGCTCTAGATAGAAACTGGCTTCTCTCCAGTCTACCCCAGTCTTCCCTACACTGGACGGCGCCCCTTTAGAGATGGTCCCAGCTTTTAAATACCCAGGGGTCTGGCTGGATAACCACTTAGATTTTACTATCCACATAGACGCCATCTGTACTAAACTCTGTCCCAAGCTAGCAGTCTTCTATTACCACAAAGATAGTCTCCCTCTCCCCACCCACTGGGAGCTAGCAACCAAAATGATTCTACCTGTTTTTGATTATGCCGACATGGTTTATGGCACTGAACCAGTCACATCCCTCTCTAGGCTGGACACACTCCTTAATGCATTCTGCCATTTTACTACTGTCTCACCTCCCCTCACTCATAACTGTCTACTCTGCTCTCTCTCTCACACATCTCTATCTCACAGAAGGATGGTTCACTGTGCCTCACTTGTTGCTAAGTTTTGGTTCGGGGCTCTCCCCCCATACATCTCCTCCCACCTCTCTCAAACAACCACTTCAATGTACTCCCTTTGCCACACAGACCCTTCTACTTTCTCTATCCCACACCCCCATTCTGCTGCTGGCCAATTCGCCTTCTCCTATCAGTTTCCACTACTCTGGAACAAACTTCCCTCAAACCTTCACCTAACCTCCTCCCTCTCTTCTTTCAAAAGACTGCTCTGACTTCTCCCTGCCCCACAGTGCTCCCAACTCCCCCCTGCTACCTGAGTGCCCCCCCAACGTATGTCAGAGTTACGCAGTTACCTCTCCCGACTCCCCCACGCCCAAGAGCAGGGTACTCTGTTCTTGCCAAGAATAGTCAGAGATTTGAAACCTTTTTGTTACTGGTTTGTCCCACTCCTGAATTGTTTTGAAAATGTTTTTGTATAATGCCTTTTTTTCTATATTTTCGAATTATCCTACTGTTACTGACTTACAGTATATACTGTGTACTTTCACTGTCTGTAATATTGCCCTATTCATACGTTTCCCTTTACCCCGGGTCACACCTGGAAATGAGCCTCAGCTCAGTGTGCCTTTCCCGGTTACCACATTTTAAATAACTAAATAAATCCTACCCTGCTGTCCTTACCACCCTCACTTCTCTGTCCCACCCTCGCTTAAATCCCCCCACTAATTTTGCACAGACCTCCCCCTCCAGTAAGCTGTCTCACTTATCCTCCACCTTAACCGTAAAGAAATATAAAATGAATGTTGTTCAAAATAGAGCGGCAATATTGAAAGCAATCTGGTGAGCTAAACCACTGATGCACTGTTCTGCAAGCATGTTCTTACAGCAGAATAGATGCACAGAGGGGGCGATTCACTGGAAACCTAAAAGGCCTTATGCCCTGTTCAAAATTATGCCAAACTCTTCAAAGCCTGTAGAATGCTGTTAGGTTGTTTGGCACTGGGATGATTAGAGCTATAAGAAGACCTGCCTATTTAAAATTATCATAGAGGGATCTCAAGGGCACCTACTGTACTTCCCCATTAACAGAAGAAGCCTTCAAATAAGAGGATTGCTAAGAAACTTCTACAGTGTATGATTATTCTATTATTTTGAAAACTTTGGACACCATTTAAACTTTAGATGCAGCTGATTTAAATCAATTTGTTTTTTTACAGCAAGTGCAATAACAGAGGGCTTGCAATTAAGACAAACAACACATTTTCTGTATGAACTTTCACATACTGAATGTAGATGCACTAAACAAATGTTTTTTTGGATAAAGCAGTGGTGTGCAACCTCTAACAGATCACTTCGGTGATCACCTTTTTTACAAAGTTGTGTGCCCCATAAAGTTTTTATGCACCTAGATTGTTTACTGCTGCCCTCCTTTTTTCTGAACTTTTTCAATACACCTCTTGGACAGGCGAGAATGATGAGGTTATAAGACTTGAAAAAGGAAAACTGAAAAAAATGTTTTTTCTTTCTGGTAAATTATAACTGCAGAAAAACTGCATTAATGAAAGTAAATCTTCAAATGTAGCATTTTTCATTTAGCATTTACAAAGAAAATTCTTTTATGGAGGCTAGGTTGTTTCACTGCAATTAGGCACAAAAAGGTGATCCAAAAATTCTAATTACAGCTACATGATTAAATTAGCATTATGTTTATGAATTCTGGCAAGATGTTGGCCAAAATTATCAAACTTTATAATCATAACAAGTCTGGATTTCCTATGATCTTTTTTTT
Organism: Neoceratodus forsteri; assembly: GCA_016271365.2. Classification (NCBI taxonomy): domain Eukaryota; kingdom Metazoa; phylum Chordata; order Ceratodontiformes; family Ceratodontidae; genus Neoceratodus; species Neoceratodus forsteri. The sequence continues at coordinate 1,096,274,435 of CM057454.1, read as the reverse complement.
TCTAACTTTTTCTTTATGCCACCTTCTTCTCTCTAGCACCTGCCTTCCTCAGGAACACCCTAGGCACATCAGATTCCCCCAGTACTCCTACTTGTGGATGCCATCCTTCACAGAGCCTTGTCACTACCCTCCAGATGAAAACTGGATAGAAGGCTTTACCACAGAGTCTGTAGTATCATTAGGAGGCATCACAGGTGGTGGGGTGGGGCCCAGCTATACCAGTGTCCACAATTGTGAGTGCTGTATTTTCTGTGTTTCCCTCAGACATCTAGGACACCAACGCAATAGAGATGTGCAAGCTGTGTACCCAGCTGACATTCTCCCTCCCACTCAGCCTTCCTCTTCCCTACCACCACATGTAGTCCCCCAGGCAGCACTGCTGCAAGGCAGTTACCCTCTCTCCCCGGAAAGTGTTCTTGAAGGTGCTCATTCCTCCTCCCTGGGCCAGCCATCCAATCACCCAAGCTCATTCCCGAATCTAGGATGCCAATGTCATGAGCACTAGTGCTACCGATGCACCAATGGTCCAGCTCCTGTGCTAATCTCAATTGATTTCCCTGTAGTTATCTTATTCAGACATATTTAAGCTTACGTGTAAACGGCTTTCTGCATGTATACTCCCTCATTCTTTATTACTGAGGACACCGCAAGAAAACTGGATACTTGTGCCTCAGACATCCTCGGATCTTTCTGTTTTACCCTCCACTGAAGTCATAATCCTGTTTGTGAGATTATAGTTATTTCCAGATAACACAGTGACATCACAGAGAATTAGGACTTCAACAGATGGAAGAACAGGAGAATGCGAGTAAGTCTAAGACAGAAATATCCTGTTTTAATGCAAAAGTCATCAGTAGTACATTATAAAGGGAGATAGAGTGCCAAAAAAATAAATTTAAAAATATGAGTTGAGGTGGAATATTTATATCTAGAAACATTTTGCTGGATACTGGGAATCAGTTTTGTCACATTTGCACCTCTATTAGCAAATTAGTAATGAAAAAGCTTGATCTTCAGGATTTTTAAGATAGAGGAACCTCTCTTCATTAAAGTAGACTGTAAATCTCCACAGCAGGAGCTCCCTCCACTGGTCACATAAATTAGAGCAAAAGACTGATTAAAAGAGCAGTTCTGCACTTCAGTACAAAGTTGTCATTTTCAGGGTTTATAAGTGTAACCCCCTTGTTACCCGGGGTTACTAGAATCCCAGTAAGACCTAGTGGTAGGCAGGGAAGGCAGCTTGTGAAACTCCAGTTAAATGGATTTCACACTGTCTCACTCTGTTCTCAGTCTCAGCTGAGACTGAGGGATGACATCACCATAGAACTGTCGCAGCTGCATGAGCCACAATGGAATCTGCAGCAGGGAGTTGGAGTAGAATGTTGGGAGGTTTGAACAGTAGTCTGTACTCAGTTGGAGTTTGGAGCTTGTTGTGAGAGGAGCACAGCAGCTCTGTGTTGGGCTCTTGGAGCCTCAGCCCTGAAACAGGGCAACAATTAGGGAAAAGGTGTGCTTCCACCTAAAGAGAGACACATTGAGCTATTTTTAAAGTGGTGAAGACCGCTGAATCGGGTCTCAGTGCCCCATCCCTAAGGGGATGGGGCATGAAGGTTTTGTCTGCATTTCCAGGGGCAACCCCCCAAGGCTACTGCTAGTGGAGAAGCTGCCTTATTTTGTCCAAGAGTATGGGAAACAAGAAGATTTCGTGATTCGCCTGTGGGGCACCTGCAACCGGACGGTGAGTTTCTGCTCTTTCTAAAGGGCCCATGTTTTCACCCTCGAACTGTGTAAAAGTGCGGATTGGACTACTGAAGTAGTGGGAGGCCTAGAGTAATAGGCTTAGCCAAAAGTAAAAGTATGTTCAAGTCCAGCACATAAGGGAAGTCAAGACATGTAGAGGAGATGTGACATACGTCTACCCAGTAATCTACATTGCCAAGCTTTCAAAAGAGTTGTTTAGTTTCCAGAGAAATGGCCGGGTATGGATTGTGGGAGCTGGAGGTGGGAGATCCCCCATCTTTAATGACCAGGTCCACCTCTACGGATTTGCTCTGTGGATATCTACTTTGCCTCATGCACTTGGCCAGTGATGAGGGAAGCACCCAGACGTGGGATGGAAGGAAAATTCCCTCTAGGAGTCGAAGGCTCTAAGGTGGTTTGGGAAGCCACCAATTGGAAAACTGGTTCATTCCCATAATGGACCGCGGATCAAGTGGCCGCCGGGGGAGCCGGGCCATGAGGAAAAAAAATCCCAAGTAGTGTACAAGTCGGGCTGTGTACCCAAAGCTGCATGCAAGTCCGGGCTGTGTGCCTGGTGGATTCAGAGCCTGAGGGCTGGAAATATGAAGAGGTGTTCTGTTGTCTCGAATCTGCATTACCAGGAACGTAGCCCTGTGGGGGTCCGTCTATGCTTTGTTTGTTTGTTCAGTTTGGATGTGAATAAAAGCCACACTGTAGAATCCCATTCCTGGTTTTGGGCATTACAGTTATTGCTTCCTGTGTTCGGATTTACTTGGGTGCTGCTGTGCAGAGTAGCCAAACCTAGGCGCCCTGTGCCGAGTAACCTAATCCTCCCCGAACCCAGTCCCCACCAGGTACTGCTGTCAGCTTCAACAGCATGCCACCTGTCGTTTTGCAAAAAGGCAGGGGTCCAGGGGTTACATAACACATACTGGGAGTGTCAGGTATGCCCAAAAGGTTCTACTCCCCACTACTACACATCTTGAATGACTACCCAAAAAGGTTTGTATAAAAAGCATTTGATTGTTGACATGGATGCCTCGTACTTTGACCTACTTGGGGATCAAAGTTGCTAGAGATGTACCTTTAATGATGAGGGAGAACCTTATTAAGTTGATCTTCACACTCAAAGCTGACCTGGATAGGTGGAGTGCTCTGCCATTGTCCCTTTGGGGATGCTTAAGTGTCCTTAAAATGAACATTCTTCCACGGGTTCTGTACACAGTGGGTATGTTGGGCCTCTTTCTCCCCAAAACTTGGTTTAGTCAGTTGCAGAGAATGCTTAAAAAATTCTTATGGAAAAACAAAGGTGTCAGAAGGTGATATGCTAAGCTTACTGCACCTAAACTGTGGGGGGCCCTAGCCCTTCCATCCTTTACCTATTATGGGGCTCGGCACATTAGCAAACTAGCTAGATGGACAGATGACTTTGCCACAAACAGGCCAGTTCCTATATTCCCACTTGGGTAGAAATTGAAGGGGCACTAGTGAAATGAACCTGTTGCTCCCTCTAGGTGCTCGTGTATCAAACTTCCTTCCCGTCTCCCTCGATTGCTCAAAAATTCCCCCACTGGATTGTCCCTCTGTGCCCTACATCAGGTACACATACACCTATCTCTTAACTGGCACAACTCAATGAGTCAGCTCCTTTTTAATAATCCCCATTTGATAGGTAACCATACAATCCCACCCTGTTTCTGCCCTCTACTGCAACATTGCATGTTTGGGGATTTCTGCAATGGAGATGTCATATCACCATTCTCCTCTTTGCAGGAGAAATTTCAATTAACCAACACTGACATTTTTAAGTACTGGCAACTAAGACAGGCTGTCCTTGCCTTCTTAGGTCCAAAGCCCTGGACTTTTTCCACCCTGGGAAGATTTGCCCCCTGTGCTTAAGGTGGCGATACAACCACATGTGGTTTCCGGTGTCTATAAGCTTTTGCAAGACCCTGATCCTGCCCTCCCTAAAGGGGTCTGTTAGTACTGGAAACAAACGCTTTCCCTTACAGATGACCTGGTCTACTGGGGAAAGGTCTGGAGAACCATTTATAGATTTATTAAACAAGATAGGCGCCAGCTAGATGGCGCAGAGGTTGGATTTCAACTTTCGATGCCAGCGACCCAGTTTCGGGAATGAGCACGGGTCACTGGAGGGCCAGCCGAGGGAGAAGGATTGAGCCCCCATGGACAGCCTCCTTCTCCGGGAGGGTAGGGACTGGTCCGACGCCTGCTGGCCTTTGAGCGGAGGCTGAGAGTATCACAGGACGCATGGCCCAAATGCTAATGCCGTGGACGTCACTATGCTGCCCCAACAGAAAAAGGGAAAAATTGCTCTCTGGTCACCAGATGAAGGCTCTCTGTTCCCTGAGTGCCTCCAGCGCCTTCCCAGGGCCTCCTGCTCCTCAGCAGCATCCCCGGGCCCTAGTAGTGTGTGCTGGGGTGATCTCCTCTCCCCGGTGCCTTCCCCCTCGGAGGAGGGGGACCCGCCCGGTGAAGGAATACGCTGGGATATCCCGGGGACTGGCTGCCATATGACAATAGGAGGGCTGGGTAAAGACAGTGGGGCTGGAGGGAGCCTGTGGAGCTCGAAGGAGTGGGGGACCAGTGAGCACGGGGGTGTGGAAAAGAAAAAAGAAACAAAAAAAAAACAAGATAGGCTGAGGCTTACCCAATTCAACATTATGCATAACTTGTATTATACTCCAGTTAGACTACATGCTATAGGGAAACTGGTTTCCCCCCTCTGCCACAGATGTGGGGAAAAGATTGGATCCTTTTTTCATATGTTATGGGAATGCCCAAAATCTGAAAAATTCTGGAGTGCCATCCAAAATACCCTTGACCCGATCCTGGGCCTGGAACCCTTATTCATTCCTGAATCCTGTTTATTCTCTCTTTCCGCAGGGCACTCCTAAATCTTGGAAAATCCACCTAACCATAGCAGCAGCCACAGCCAAACTAGTTAAACTTAGGCATTGGAAGGATGAAAATCTGCCTCGCCTTGGAATGGTACCGTGAGATCTTAACTGCTATCCAGCTGGAGAAATACATTTCTAACATGCAGCATGGCTTAGATGTTTACAAATCGTTATGGGAGCCTGTACTGTCTTTGCTATCCCTCTGGCAGCCCTGATCATCCAAATCTTTACCTCCCTATTCCCAGTAATCGCGACATGCGGGCTTTGGGGGGGGTTACCGTTGAATGTTAATATTGTGTCTTAGTAGTTTTGTTTGTATGTTTGTTTGTTATATGTTCTTTTTGGAGCTGTACTGGTATCACCGTTTTACCCATGTGTATATGCTGCTGAAAAATCAATCAAGTATATTGAATAAAAAAAAAACATTTGAGTGATCCCCACTAACTTCTAAATGTCTTTGTTTGAAATAAGTACTGAATTAAATGAAAATCAATAACAGGAGAAAGTAAACAAAAAAAACAGAAACACTAAATTTAAACAAAAATGTAGTTGATCTAATACCTTAAGCTACTGTCCAATATCAGTCCTTCCGGTCAATCTAAAATGTTAGGAAAACATAGAAACATAGACTTTGATGGCAGATAAGGATCGCTTGGCCCATCTAGTCTACCCATTTCCCTACCTACAGGATAGGCCGCAGATCCTAGTTAACCAACAGCCTATTTCTTCCTACCCCCCACAAGAATTGCCTTATGTCTGTCCCATGCATTCTTGAATTCTCCCACAGTTTTAGACCCCACAACCTCCTCAGGAAGGCTGTTCCATGCATCCACTACACTCTCTGTGAAATAATACTTCCTCACATTGCCACTGAACCGCCCCCATCTTTAAATTGTGTCCCTTGTTCTTGCAATGCCTCTTTTTCTGAAAGATGCTACCTCTTGACTTTGTTGATTCCACTGATGTACTTAAAAGTTTCTATCATGTCCCCCTCTCCTTCTTTCCTCAAGGGTATACATATTAAGCTCCTTAGTCTCTCCTCATACGGTTTCTCTTGCAGACCCTGCACCATTTTAGTTGCCCTCCTCTGGACTTCCTCTATCCTGTCTATGTCCTTGCAGAGATGGGGTCTCCAGAACTGGACACAGTACTCCAGATGGGGTTTCAACAACTGTCTGTACAGAGGGATAACAACTTCCTGTTTTCTGCTGCCAATGCTTCTCCCTATGCATCCCAGTATACCCCCAGCCCTCCCAACCTATATTTAAACTAATGGCCTAGATCAAGTGCTTCAACTTCTTAACAAAAGACTACCATAAGAAACAGAACAGTACCTCAACGGCCCTGGCCCAGTTAACTATTTACCAGCGCAATGCTTTGGGCCAAGGAGTAACGTTTGAAGTATGCTGTCTACACCATTCTATACAACACTGGCCACACACTGTGTGACTTACATACAGTAATCAGCTACAATCTAGCTATACTTCCTTGCAAAATTGCTTCTTCACACAACTTGGTGCTAAACAAATAAATAAAAGGTTATGGCTCTGGGATCACCCCAAAAGCTAGCATGTAACCATTCCCGTAAGTGAAAATAATGTGCCCTTTATTTATTTTGTTTTTGTTCACTGGGAAAGGAGGACTAGACAATTCTGCCTATTTTCATACTCGTCCAGGGGGGACACAGATAGATGCCAACTGACACTGAACCAGATTAAGTTGTTGGTATTTTTTTAATGAATTACAATCGATCACAACACCTAAATATCTGCAGGTAACATTAAACCACAATCTGAATCTATTAGCTTACGTACACTCACTTGTATTAAGATAAATCAGAAAACTGGCTTTCTATACAGAAACAAACACCAGCACACAGGTGAGACAAGAAAATTACAGGACACGTGCTGTTATCCACGCTGGAATACGGTTCCCATTTACTTACTAATTCCCCAATAGGAGCTATTTTCAAGTATACAACCTCATTTAACAATATTTGTCTGTTTTCTTCCTCTGCGCTACCAGGAACCTGCAGCTTAACTTTGTACAGTAATCAAGGACTTTTCTCACCTAGGTTTAGAATTCACTACAAAAGAAAAAGTTACTCACCATAGTACTATTGTTTCTTCTCAAGGGTCCATCAATGTGAGCATTACAAAAATACATCATTTGACAGAATATGATGACCCGGAGATAGAACTTTACACTAATTAGTAGAACTTTAGAATACAAGTTCAAATTCTGTACTGTGATCAAGCTCCCCCTGCTGTCCTAATATCAGATTTTGTTCCTACAGCCAGAGAAGCAGTGGCCACTAAAACTAGTTAAATAGCTTCCAAAAAAGTTTGTAAAAATGTTCTTAAAATTTTGAAAAATCCAACCTAATTAAAGCAGATGTCAGGTAAAAATTAAATGATTACATTTTAACAATTGGTGAGGAACTGCAATAAGTAATGCTCAAGCAACCTTAAGATCAGAACTGATTCTTGTGTAACCCTATTTTCAGGTTCTGGAATGGTTTGTAATGCTCACTGATAGATCCCTGAGAAGAAACATTACTACGGTGAGTAATATTTTCTTCAAACAACAGGAATCCATCAATGAGATGCATTACAAAATGCAGACTCATTAGCAGTACCTTGGGAAAATGGATCTAGAACCCATTTATGAAAAAGGTGCCGCAACACAGCAATTCAAAAACTGGCATCCTTCCTGGACTGTGTCTCCAGGCCTTAGTGCTTTGTGAAGGTGAGCACTGTTTTCCAGGTAGCTGCTTTACAAATGTATAAAAAGGGATGCCCCTTGTAACTGGCACAAAGGCAGAGGTGTCCCTTGTGGAATGTGCCTGTGGGCCTCTGGGAGGTGTTTTATCTGCTTTTTAATAGCAGAACTTTATGCAAGACACCAGCCAATGACAGACAGTTCTCCTAGCTTCTGGCTTACCTTTGCCGACCTCTACACACATAACAAAAAGCTGTGTGCCCTGAGACCTGACATTCCTTGCCCGATCCTTGTGGTGACCTAGTGCCCGTCTTACCTGGTAATCTTTTTTGTTTTCGCTGTGCTATCACCCCGTAATTTGCTCCGTTTTCCATTATTTTTGTTTACATTTCTCCCACCTGCCATGTTGAACTGGAACCTCTACTGCCAACTGCGCATGTGCATGCCTCGCAGTAATACACAGGGGCAGCAGAAACACATAGCACAGGGTCCCACGGAAGTAAATAAAAGACGTGATGCGACGTGAAGGGGGAGCTTGGCTGCAGATTAGACACTAGCCATATTTACTGTGGATCCACAACAATGGAAATACATTTTAAATATCTAAAAAACTAAAGATCACTAGAAAAAATATTTATAGATATGCAAATTGGAACTATGGCTGCATGCTTTCAGCCCAAATGCAGAATTTGGATAATTATGTCCTGATTATCCAGTACTGCAGCTTTAAAGGTATAAATTGGATGAAAATCAACCAGTGACTCTGTTTTACCTCACACTGTCTGAAATTGGATGTTTACCTAGAATGCTTTACCACTGTTGATACCTTGTGAATGTCACCTTGTACTGTTCCTTTCTAGCCAAACTTTCTGCTATGCTGTTTTCTGTATAATCCCTGTACCACTATGTAATTCACAATGTTGTACTCTCCTGGGTCGTTCCTGAAAATATGCATATTACTTGTCTAGTGTACTTACCCGGTCACCAAAAGCTAAATAAATAAATAGGGTGAGCACTGAGGGCTTCCTCAGCCTTATTGAAAACTAGGACACTAGGGGTAGCAGCTTAAAGCTGGTGGGGAGAAGGCTCTGGAGAGATATGAGGAAGTACTTTTTTACCCCAAAGGTTATAGTTAAGTGGAATGAGTTGCTGGAGCACATGGTATCCTTAAAAACAGTGAACAGCTTCAAGAGAGGATGGGACACGGGAAGTGGAACAGTTCGAGGTAGAGAAGAGAAGAGTGTCTGGGGAGGGGAAGGTTGAGATGGGTTAAGGGGGAGATGGGGGCAGTTCTCTCTCTGTAAACACAGTGGGAACTGCACACTTGATCAAACTAGACAGACAGTAAGGCCGTTATCTGCTGGTACATCGTATGTTCATATGGAACCCCGATTCGAGCTTTAAAGTGATTTTGTGATGTTTGACATAGCAAATGGGAGCAGTAACATTTATGAGTTGTGATTCAATCCCCAACATTTCAAACTGCCAAAAAGTGCTGTTTTCCATAAAATAAATGCTTTTATTTCTGTGCTCTGCTTCATTTTCATAACCCGCACCTTTTTTTTCTCAATGCTGCAACCCCCAAGCGTGACATCATGCAAGGGAAACAAAGTTTTAAAGGAGCAGTACACCCAGAATTTGTAAAAACCAAAAAAAGTGCAGTGTTTTGATTTGTGTGTGAAGTCCTATTGTGTCCTTCCCTCTGTCTGCATCAGGAGTTTTCCTAAATTAGCCTGCTAGCATTATGGTAGTTTTACGACCCCTGGGGATCTCCATCTCAGCTAAGTTTATTGCTTTTCTTGTACCTATAATGCATCCTGTCTCATGTGACAGTGAAGTAGCTGAGCCCATTGAATCAGCAACAAGCACTGCTTTACAATACAACAGCAGAGATGGCTATATTTTAAAAACTATACAGAGTTCAGCATAATGCCTACCCCTCACGGTAAAGGTCTTTCTGTTGTGAACAATTTTGACACTGGTTGTGTCGGTGTAATCTGTATGGTTTTCAAGATATTTACATTTGTTTGGCATGTCTACTTGAGTGTCCATTCAAAGAGAAGAAAAGCATCTGCTGTTTGTAAGCACATCTGCACAAATGCCAAACAATTCTAAATATCTTAAAAACTATACAAGCTACATAAAAACAAAAAGGAGCAAAGTTGTTCAGGACGAAAAGATTGTTACAATGAGGATAGTCACTAAGCTGAACTACTCAGAGTTTTTAAAATATTTGTCATCCAAAGTGGGACACTTGGTAAAAAAAAAAACACATGGAAATTTGGTTAATTAGATGACTATATTTTAAACACTATACAGAGTTCAGCTGAGGGAGTACCCTCGTTGTAAAGGTATTTTTGTCATGAACAACTCTGCTGCTGGGTGTCTTTGTGTAGCTTGTAAAGTTTTCAAGATATCTAGATTTGTTTGGAATGTGTACAAATGTGCATAGACTTCTCTCCACAGTGTCTTAGAAATGTCATAGCAAAGCTGCCAGGAGTTAATTCAGAATGCAGAATAGAGTAGAATTAAGCAGTAAGGCATGGCAGGATGTGTGTTAAGTAAGCAATAAGACACGAGGGTGTGTGTATGAAACATATTTTACTGCACGCCCAGAGGGCATGGTGCGCGACGGAGCTCCTTTCAGCCCCTGGAAGTGTGGTAAAGTATGTTTCATACACACCCCGAAGTGGCTTATTGCTCTTATAAAATGGGCTCCTTTTTTAACTTTTCACAGTTGGGGAAAAGCATGTTTACATGCAGAACAATAGATTTACTTGTGTGCATTTATGATAAAATAGCCCTTTCGCCCACTGCAGATGATGTCATTGTATTGCTGCAGGACAAAGTTTGTCCCTGGCTGGCATCAAGATTCAAGATATATAATGTTTATAGTGGAATGTTTTCCATGGAATACATGGATTCAAAATTCTGTTCAGTTCCACTGGCAGAATGTTTCTCCCCTAACATACAGTACACACAACAAAGGTCTCTGTTACAGCCGGAGACTCAATTATCTAACTGTCAGAGCAAGCAGAAGAGATTTCCCTGATGAGCAGGTAAAAATAGAAGGGGAATTTTTCTTTGTCAGCAAAAAAAACAGTTGTAGTGAAAACTATAAATAATATTTTATGTTTCTAATTACGTGTGTAAGGAGAGTGTGATGATCAGGGAAACAACATTTAAATAATTTGTTTTATTTTTTATTTAAGGTAGTTTATATTTTAGGGCCCAGTTGAACATTTTTTTACAGTGTAAAAGTAGTAGCAATGTTTGTGATAGAAGATCAATTCTAGTTGTAGGTGGACTGATGGAAGATCGTTCTGGTTGTAGGAGGACTGATTTGCTAATTGTGATGTGGTTTAGGACCAGGATGACCGTGCATGAAACGCATTTTATACATTGCCACATGATGTATTTTGACCAGTGAGACTTCTTTATTCTGGATGCCCATTTTATAATGTGTAATAATGTCACTCCTGGGGTGGTGGACTCACTTGGCTTCACCTCGTGCCTCACCCCATCCCAGGAGTGATGTCATTACACAATATAAAATGAGCATCCTGAATAAAGAAGTCTTACTGGTCAAAATACATCATATGGCCATGTACCAACCTGCTTGATACTGGAACTTGCTGTTGCAGTGGTGCCTTTCTTTGATTCCAGTGCCTTCTCAGGTGTTGCTAGACATCCCTCACTTGCAGTCTGGTCCATGTCACCGTTGCTATGGTCGAAGGCATATTACCCAGAAGTCTCAAGAATGCCTGTGCAGTCCTTGTTTGACCTGCCTGGAATGTGTCTGCACCTGAATCAGAACTTCTGCCCTTTGCAGAGGGAGGACAGCTTTGCCCAGTTGTGTTTAACTCTACATCTGTGAACTCCAGAACCTGTCTTTTAATGTGCATGTGTGACAGCCTTTTTACACATGTACATTAAAGGATTTTGTTGAGAAATGCAATATAAAGGTGACAGCATAAGGATATTTATAAGGTTCCTATTCATACTGAATAATCACTTCGGAGCGCTGTCACTCCGATGATGTCATTGCGCTATGATGTCCTGGCCATTTTAGGCATCTACTGGAGTGAGACCTTTGAATACATAGTGCAGCTTATGTATATACTTTAAATGTGACGAAAAACTATTTAATCATTGTTCTCTATAAAATAGAGCACATGCTACTATGGGTAAGACTACAACCTACAATTCTGTCATTTTGGATTTCTCGAGTGTAACTTTCAGATTTTACTCTGTTTAGTTGTCCTTTAACCACTATGCTATACTGCCTCCCATTTTTAAATATCTAATGGGATAGGTGAGGGGAAGGGGTGCCACCGAACGCTAGAGACTATTTTTCTCAGACCAAATCTTGATTCATACTGGATCACAAGGATTCTGTACAATCCACTCTGAGATCTGACATCAGATCAGATCTTGGATCAGAAAGTACAAAATCCAGCTGATCTGAAAGCTGAAAAAATATGTTTGTGCATGGGTGTCTTTCTCTCTTCAAGTTTGTCTGTGTGTGAATTTGTGTGTGAGTGTGAATGTATGTACATATGTATTAGCACACATATGTGTGTGTGTGTGTGTGTAGGTGAAGTGGTCCAGAGGAGGGTTACTAAAATAGTGTGGTGGATACATGGGAAGCCATATGAGGAGAGGCTGCAGGATCTCAACATGTACTCCCTGCAGGAGAGGCGCATGAGAGGGACATGCTTGAGACCTATAAGTTCCTCACAGGGGTAAACAAGGCGCAGATGGGGCATCTCTTCAGAGGAGGTAAAGCACCAGAACACTGAAGCATGCAATGAAGCAGGGGTGGGGGGTGAAGTTTAACAGGGATGTGAAGAAATGCATCTTCACAGAAAGGGTGATGGATGCCTGGAACACCCTGCCAGAAAACATGGTAGGGCGAAAATAATGGAGAGCTTCAAACACACGTGGGCTGGGTACACAGGCATAATAAGTAGTGAAAAGGAAGGTGGGAGGGTCGTCGATGACGATGACCAAATAGGGTCCAAGGTGTTGGAATAGGAAGGGGAAAATACAGCAGACTGGAAGGCCTACCAGTCCTTTTTTGCCAACAAATTTTATGTTTCTATCCATGTGAGTGAGTGTTGTAACACACACACACACACACACACACACACACACACACACACACACACACACACACATATACACGTAGTACCTCCATGCACAAACCCCAGCTTAGCTGATATGCTATTTAATCAGCACGTTGTGCCTATCTAATGATTTTCAGTTAATAAATCGACCCCATATGCACCTTATCGGGAACACTGTACTGTCTAAGATGAACTATAAAATCATTTCCAAACATGTTTTACATTTCTGGGGCCTGTCAAACCTGCAAGACTTTTCAGGGCTATTTGGTCTCCTATGTTTGTCGGTGTGATCTTACCATTGACGCTGACTAATGCACGAATATTATCTTGATGGTCACACAGTCGTCTTACTTCAATGATTTCATAGTTCGGATATTCTTCAGTGGGCAACGTCAACTTAAATATTACTAAAAGAAATAAAGCATAAATATTGTCAGGTAAAATGCAGCGGTAAAGCTGTCAAAGTTGGAAACGGACTAATTTAAACACACGTCTCCAAGATCCAGCAATTATATAGCCAATTGGCATTTTCAGTCAATAAAAAAACATATTGTCCATTATTAGCCCAGAAACCTACTCCTTATGGTTGAGAAACTCAGAGTAGCACAGTCCCTGCATTCTGAATGACTAAGAATTCTCAGTAATCCACTTATTCATCAGCATTCTGATCTTTCTGCTGAACTCTTTTCTGTGTTTATTTTAAAAAAAAAACATGCACATTATAGAACATTACTGATTTAAAAAAAAAGTCTTCTTTCCATCTCTGACATTAACTTCTCATATAACAGTAATAGCCCACCACAGCCAAGCATACAACTCTGCTACTATTATTTAGTATTTGCAAACCTATTCTAATGTTGTTACTGCTTTACAACATGTTAACTGTACATATTGTAATTATAAATGGATTGGATAAACTACACATAACTATAAGTAGCTTTACATCTGGTTTCACAAATTTTCAACAGACTGCAATTTTCATACCAGAAGGCTAACCTGCATTTTGTACCGATATATGAAATGGTGTGGGTCAAGCAAGCAAGTTGATCAGTCAAAACTGGTCATATGACCATGAACTAATTTCACATTACTGCACGGTTCAGTTTTTACTTTCTTCTTCTGGATTTTTGAAACTTTAAAGCCATTTTATGAGCAAAATAATTCCAGGCCATTAGTTTCCGCACTTCATAGGTGGCTGAAGACACCTGACTGCACCTCTTGCCTCACAACCCACCTGGGCATGGGGTAATTTATCATTATAGCACACCATGTCATGTTTTACTGCTTATATTGTGCCCTGTATTCTACAACTTGTTAGTTAATTATTTGGTGCAACTAAGTACTACCAATGTTACACTTTCCAAAACAAATACATCATTTTCTACATTATTCTACTATTTTAGCTTCTGCCCAGTTTTACAACTAGGTGCACAGAAACATCAAGGGGCAGTAAGTCCATCTGGCGTGGCAGTCTCTTCTGCTTGCTGATTGATAACTGATTCAATAGAGGAGAGGAAACTATATCTGCTGAAGCCAGCAAGGGGTCACTAATCATCTTGCCCCCGGAAACTCCAGTTTGAATAACACTCTGAAAAGAAACAAAGAATATGATGGCAGATAAGGCCTGCAAGGCCCGCCCAGTCTGCCCATTTTGTTAACCTTCATTTTTTGCTGCAGACCAACTTGATCTATAGCCCCATCTCTTCCCCTCCTTTCCTCGCCCCTACAATTTCCTCATGCCTATCCCAGGCATTTTTGAGCTCCACCACTGTTTTCACCCCTCTACCTCTGCTGGAAGGCTGTTCCAGGCACCCACCACCCTTTCTGTGAAAAACTTTCTCATATCCCTTCTGAATTTACTCCCCTCCAGCTTTACAGCCCTTTGTTCTAGAGTACTTTTTTGCAGGGGCGTCACTAGGGGTACAAAGTTGTTGGGGGCTAATGCCCCTTAGTCAAAATCCTAACAAAGCTAGGGGGGTCCTGGGGCATGCCCCCGAAAATTTTGAAATTTTACCTTTAAATGGTGGCTTTTCCTGCATTTTAGTGGTGAAAAATATGTTTGAGAAGCCTAGTTATCAGCCATATATTTACTATGGTACATGTGGAAAAATGTGGTTACTGGTCCACCAAGGACAGGTTGCAGGAGGACCCCAGAGCAAATGAGAGACCAGAACAGCCAGACACACCAACCATTATCCCAGCAGATCTGCTATTTCATACAATAGATGGAGCCTAACATGCAGGGCTCACAGTATGCAAAGTAATGAGTAACCTACTGGAAAACTGCTATTTAATACAATAGACAGAGCCCAACACACAGGGCTCACAGTATGCGAAGTAATGAGTATTGAGTAACCACCTACTGGAAAACTGCTGTTTAATACAGTAGACGGAGCCTAACACACAGGGTTCACAGTATGCGAAGTAAAATTAGTATGCTACTGGAAAACTGTTTTTTTTTTTATAAAACAGACCGTTCCCCTTGTTCACAAAAAAAGTGTCTGAAACTGAACTGGCAAACTCCTTGCTTGTGATGTTAAGCTTGCTACAATACAAACCCGAGGCAGGGTCAGGGTATAAGGCAATTTAGGAAAAGACAAGTTCTGCTGTTTTTATTCTATATTTTTGTGAGCCTAAAAACATAAACCACCAAAGTGATGTTCTCCAGTCTTTCTGAGCTGTCAGCTCTTCACTAGTAAGTGTAGTACTCAATTTACTCAGTAAAATATAAATGTGGAAATAAGTTGCAAGTAAGAAAAAAAATAAACATATATGCAGTAGTTAGTAATGCTGCTGTATGGCAGCACTCACAGCAGGTTGTTTGTGTCTGAGCTTTTCAATTTACACACAAACACAACCCCCCCCCCGTATTTCAATCAGAGAAAAAAATAAACACTACACTATTTATTTAGCTCTCAAGCCTGTTAGCCCAATAAGTGAACTGAGTATATTCAATGTTTGATAATAACTTTCTAGAAATATAGATTGAATTCCGATTTGAATCTCCCAAATAGTGCCTCTGCTCTGTTGCTCGCTCTGCCTCTACCAACTACAACACAACTGCGTCACTAGTTTTTCTTACTGCACCCAATGGGACTACTAGTGTGTACCACGTGTGTGTTGGAGATGCACACCACATGTTTGTGCACTGATTGGCTCACTGTGCAAGCAAGCTGCTGTGCTGTTGGTAGGCAGAGTATGAGGCGGGTGCCAGTCACAGAATACAAAAATGAACCCTCCCTGTTCTCCTCCTGTCTATCATCCCCTGTCCTCCAACAACTGATGCCATTTCATTAAATCTCCCAATCAGTCTGTCAGATCTGCTGGCGCTACCCCGCCCACACACACACACACACACACACACACACACACACACACACACACACACCAGACAACTCGCGCTGATGACTTCAGTCCTTGCTCAGCGTGACATGCAAGCCAGGAGCCTCCTCCACGAAGTGCTGCTGCTGAGTGCAGGCTGCTGTCTGGGTGCAGTGCTATCATGCCAGCAACTGCCACTGAAATTCCCTGTCCTGAATCCATCCCTCCTGTGTGTCTCTCTCTCTCTCTCCCCGAGTCACTCTCCAGCAAATCTCCTTGATCCTTCTCCTTCCTTCTTCTTCGCTGTAACCCGTCCCATGCCTTCCCCAAATCTGCACCCCAGTGAATTTATTTATACAGACTAGAGTAGAGGAATAGAACACTGACTGACTCTGAGCACCCCCGTCACTTGCTGGCACATGTTTGTGATGGCAAACAGCAGAGTACCACACCAAGGTATTTCATTTATTTATGGGGGGTGGCAAGAGATCAGGGACATTTATAAACTTCCAAACCCTGTATCCATTCTGGAGTGAAATAAAAGGATAACAGAAATGGCTGGATTGATGTGTTTTGCCAGTGTGATTAGTTCATTTTACTGTAATACAGACCTCACTAAAGCTTGATGTTTAAAAACTCTATACCACAAAATGGTTTGCTGACTACAAAATACTGCTCATTTAACCTCTGTCTGTCTGTGCTAAACCTCAAACTTTTTTGAGCGTGATTCTAGTGTTAACCTCATTCTTCTTTTTACTAACCCGATTTTGCAGTCTACAGTGTTGTTTACTGAGCTGAATAAAAGCAATGTGAGGTGGTGTTTAACCTTGGAGTCAGCGCTCCTAGGTATAGTCCATAGTGTGGATGAAAGGTGCTGTATGTAGCCAAAGTCCATTCTTTTTCTTTTCTATTACAAAAATGTATTTTGATGCAGCACATTTTTTTTGTCCTCTGTAAACATAAATGTACCATGCTTAATTCATTGTGGCCAGGCAGTGAAAGTGTCCCCAAACCCTACTACCCTAACCTTGTCCTTTAGTCTCACACACACTTCACTTACTTGCACCGCACATCAGGAAGGGATAGCAATTCAGTTTGTGACTGAATGGTGAGTCGTAATGTTTTCCTCCCGTCCCGTCGCTCACTCGCTCAGCTGAACTCTTAAGTTCTGTACAGTTCTCCCTTTGTCCACCACACTCCACAGGCACCGTGACCACAACAACAGCAGCAGCCTGTCACTGGACCACTAGCTACCCGCTGACTATCTTGGGGAAGGGGGACTGACCACTCGACCGTGACTCATACTTTACTGTCTACTTAATTTAAAAGTATTACAACTCGGCTCATGCTGCTGGCGGCTACATCGCTCACTCACTACTGGCAGCAGGACAAGCAGGTGACTGCCTGGCTCACAGTTTTCATATTTTAAAAGTCTACTACTCCTCTCTCTGCCTCTGGCTAGCCTTAGCCTATAAAGTTATAACTGCAATCTGCTCTGCAGCAGAAACAGTTAGTGCCGATCCCGATTGCCGTTTCTTAACTGTTTACATTCTGCAGCCGCATCAGATGTGGCTGCAGAATTTAAATAGTTAAGAAACAGAATTTATTTTTTAGTGCAAATGATTGGGGGGACTTTAACTTAGATTGGGGGGGCTGTAGCCTCCCCAGAATCAACGTGGTGACGCCACTGCTTTTTTCTCTGAAACATGTACCGTTCTGTATCATCTTAATCCCTGTGAAGTACTAAAAGATTTCCATCATATCCCCCTCCTCCTCCAGGGTGTACATATTTAGCTCCTTTAGTCTCTCCTCATAAGGCTTTTGATGCAAACCCCGCAATATTTTGGTAGTCCCCCTTTTTTTAACACTTTCTTTTATGCTCCACTCAGTCAGGATCTCTAGAGGTGCCCTCTGCCAGACACCTCTACTCCCTGCCTGAAGCTCTTCCTCTACAGCACCCCTGACTGGACTTTCCAGCCCCCCCGATCACCCCCTGGGGGAGGGACCACCTCTCCTACCTGGCGGTCTTTCTGACATTACCCTCTAATGTCTTTCTGACATTAGAGGGTAAATCCAGTGGAGAGGCTCAGCCAGCCTTTGGGGAGAGAGTCTAATGATGGGATGTGGGTAGGTGCCACTGGAGCTCTTGTCGCCGTCCTAGACCGAGCGGGGAGTTTCTTTGTCTTGGTTGCCTCTCTGAGCTCGAATGTGCAATGACATCTAAGGCACTGCATGCTGACATCCACCGCAGCTCCACCCCCGCATCTGCAGCACTGCCTGTTCCTTGCGTTACCCTCAACCATCATCTGGGGCCGCCCAGGAGCAGCACATTCCTCAGATCCCCCACTCCGGGAAGGGAGAGCAGTCCTCCAGGATGCTCAATCCGTTCCCTTCCCTGCCAACCCACGGTGGCCCAAGTTTGTTCCAGAACCTGTGTCGCTGGCATGGCATGAGGTGTGGCGTCCAGTGCCTCAACCCTCAGTGCCACCGAGCCAGTCGGTAGCCCTTCTTGACTGCCTCCACTCTATATCCTTCCTGTGATGTGGTTTACAGAACTCAACACAGTACTTAAGGTGAGGTCTTGCCAGCGATCTATATAAGGGAAGTACCACCTCCCTCCTCCTGTTGGCGATGTCTCTTCCTATGCATCCCAGCATCCCACTAGCCCTTCCGACTGGCTTGTCACACTGCCTGGCCACCTTTACGTCATCCGATACGATTATCCCTAGGTCTCTTTCCTGCTTGGTCTTTGTCAGTATCACTCCACCCAATTTGTACTCTGTTCCTGGGTTTCTATGGCCCAAGTGTATTATTCTGCACTTTTTTGCATTAAAACCCAGCTGCCATAGCCTTGACCACTTCACCAGTCTTTCAAGATCCTTAACCATCCTTTCCACAGACCCCCACCCCCGGGCATGTCCACTCTGCTGCAAATCTTGGTGTCATCTGCAAAGAGGCAGACCTTTCCTTCCAATTCCTCTGCTATGTTGTTTATAAAGACACTGAAGAGGACCAATCACAGCACTGATCCCCGAGGTACCCCACTGGTCACCCTTCATTCCTCAGAGCAAACTCAGCTTACCACTACCTTCTGTGTTCTATCCCCTAACCATTGTTTTACCCATATTACCATCTTATTTCCCATCTCCAAGTTCCCCAACTTGCTTACCCATCTCCTGTGTGGAATGGTGTTGCAAGCCTTGCTGAAATCCAGGCAGGCCACATCCACTGCTCCTCCCTTATCCAACTCCTTGGTCACCCAGTCAAAGAAATCCAACAGATTTGTTTGGCACGACCTTCCCACTGTGAAACCATGCTGCCTTGGATCCTGTAATCTGCTGGATACAAGACCTTCCACAATCCTTTCCTTTACTGGCGTTTCCATTACTTACCCACCACTGATGCCAGACAGACATGCCTATAATTGCCACCTCTTTCCTGCTACCACTTTTGTGAAGTGGGACTACCTCAGCTCTTCTCCAGTCCCCTAGGACTATGCCAGTCTCCAGTGATCTGTTAAATAGGTCTGTAAGAGGTGCAGCCAGTACCTCCCTCAGCACCCTTCGATGTCCCCCCCATCTGGCCCCATAGCTTTGTCTACCTTCAGGTTAGCGAGTGCTTTCCAGACTTTCTCCTCAGAAAACAGACTAGTGTCCATTTCCTTTCATCAAAGCTCCTAGTACCTTTTTCTTGTCTCTCCCCTTCCCTTTCTACTGTGAATACTGAGCAGAAGTATTTGTTCAAGAGAGCTGCCTTTTCTTGACCCCCCTCTGTACAGTTCCCCCCTCCCTCTTTAACCATTCAATCCTTCCCTTTGTCTTCCTTTTCTCGCTAACATACCTAAAAAATTACTTGTCCCTTTTCTATAGTCCCTGAGCTATTCTTCCCTCAGTTTGCACCTTTGCACTCCTTACTGCTTTGCCTACCTCCCTCTATTTTCCCCAGATACACTTCCCTATCCTCCTCCTCTCTCTGCACCTCCTTTTACCTTCTGAATGCTACTTTTGTAACTTTTACCTTTTCTGCTACCTCTTTTGAGAACCACAGCGGTCTCTTCTTTCTTTTGCTTACCTGCTTGATACAGTGGTTTGTTGCCTTCAATGTGGCCTTTTTTAGTTTGGCCCATGTTTCTTCCAATATCTAAGGCCCCCAATGTCATTCTTGAGGCATTCACCCACCTTTGTAAAATCAGCCTTTGTGGAGTCCAGGACTCAGGACATTGTGTGGTTAGATTCCGCAGCTGTTCTTATGTTGAACCACACTGTATGATGTCACTTGTACCCAGATGGCTTCCCATCTTTCAGTGAACCAGAGGAGTGGCTATCTCTGCAAAGCAGTGTGCAAAAGATGGAGATTAGTGTCCAAAAGGTGGATAAGCAGAAAAGGGGCAAAATTCAGCAGAAGGGCAGACAGCAAGGAGAACCAGGGATAAATGACAACCAAGGAAGGGGCTGGAGTAGAACAGTGAAGCAGTCTAGGGAGGTCAAATCATGGAAAGCCATGTGTGCAAATGCCAGGAGCCTTAGCAACAAGATGGAAGATCTGGAGGCTGTCATGGTACAGTCAGACCTGGACATTGTGGCCATCACTGAAACCTGGTGTAATGATAACCATGACTGGGAGATGGCCATACCTGGCTACAACATATTCAGAAGAGACAGAGCAGGCAGGAAGGGAGGAGGAGTGGCACTGTATGTGAAAAATGACATAAGGGCCACACAGATCCAGGAGGAACAAAATGGGGAGAGATGCTGTGGGTTGTTGGAAAGGAAAATGGGGCCAGCCATCTCGAACAGGTGTGGTCACAGACCACCAGCCCAGGAGGAAGAAACAGATAGGGAGTTGATGCTAGCCATCCAAAGGATGGCAGACAAGGGTGAGGTAGTACTGGTTGGAGACTTCAATATACCAGACGTGGACTGAGCATCCCAGCAGCAGCATCAACTAGGAGCAGATTTATCCTGGACTCCTTCAGGGTGCCTTCCTCAAGCAACTGGTCATGGAACCAACTCGGCAGAAGGCAATACTGGACCTTGTGCTCACAAACAGGGACAGTGTGATGGGGTAACAGTGGGGAGCACCTGGTAACAGTGACCACCAGTCATTGTGGTTTGAAATCACAGAAAGAGCAGAACCAAACCACACAAAACACGTATCCTGGATTTTAGGGGGCAGACTTTGGGAAAATGGGGAGATGCTTGAAAGAGGCATTAAGGAATGGGACAGGAATCAGGGATTGAGGAACAGGGGCAGTATTTAAAATGGGGATTATAAGAACAACAGAATTATGCATTAAGCAGGTTAGCAAGAGGAAAAGAAAGAGGAGACCATTATGGTTTTCCAAAGAGGTAGCAAAGAAAGTGAAAGCCAAAAGATTGCATTCAGGCAATACAAAAAGAACAGGCAGAAGGGATAGGGAGAAGTACCAGGAGAAACAAAGGGAGGCAGGGAAGTCAGTAAGGAAGCCAAAGCTCAGACAGAAGAACACATTGCAAAATCAGTGGTTAAAGGGACAAAACCTTTACAGGTACATAAGGAAAAAGAAGGACAAAGGAGGATAGTGAGACTGAAGGGGAAGATGGGAGCCAGGGAGGATGACAACAGTAAGCTGACATATTGAGCAGGTATTTCTGCTCAGTCTTTACTAAGGAAGAGGGGGGTAATGGGTCTGAAGGGAGTACAAGGGGTGAGAATGGTGCAGAAATGGACACAAGTCCCTTTACACGAGAAAGGGTCCTGAAGGAACTGGAAGTAATAAGAGCTGATAAAGCAATGGGGCCAGATGGGGTGCACCCCAGGGTCCTTAAAGAACTAAGAGAGGTGGTGGCTGAACCTCTGGCTATCCTGTTCAGCCAATCACTGGAAACAGGGAGGTACCCAAAGACTGGAGGACAGCAGATGTAGTCCCTTATACAAAAGTGGAACAAAGAGGAAGCAGGGAACTACAGACCAGTCAGCCTCACCGGTAGTGGAAAGATCATGGAAGCACTACTGAAGGAGAGATTGGTGCAACATCTGGTTGTCAATGGACTACAGGACCCAAGGCAGCATGGTTTCACCAGGGAGGTCATGTCAGACCAACCTCATTGAATTTTTGACTGGGTGACTAGGAGGTGGATCAGGGAGGGCAGTGGACATGGCCTATCTGGACTTCAGCAAGGCCTTTGACACTGTGCCACATAGAAGACTATTATACAAACTGGGAATATGGTGTGGGCAGGACAGTAGTGTGGTGGGTAGGTAACTGGCTGGGTGGCAGGATACAGAGGGTGGTGGTAAATGGCTGTCACTCCACAGAGGGAAGAGTGACCAGTAGGTACCAGGGATCAGTGCTGGGACCGGTCCTATTCAACATCTTCATCAGTGACATTGCACAGGATATAGAAGGCAGAATTTCACTGTTTGCTGATGACACAAAGCTCTGTAATAGAGTAGACACACCAGAGGGTGTAGACAGAATGAGAAGGGACCTGCAGAAACTTGAAGAATGGTCAAGGGTTTGGCAGTTGAAATTAATGCAAAGAAGTGCAAGATAATGCATATGGGGCACAAAACCCTGGCACAATATATCAGTTGGGGTGAGGATATAGCATGCACCAAGCAGGAAAGGATCTTGGGGTTGTCATCTCTGATGACCTCAAGGTAGGGAAACAGTGTGACAAGGCATCAGGTAAAGCAAATAGGATGCTGGGATGTATAGGCAGGGGCATCACCAGCAGGAAAAGGGAGGTCATAATTCCGCTATACAAGACACTAGTGAGGCCCCACCTGGAGTACAGTGTACAGTTCTGGAGACCATACCACGTAAGGACATAGACAGGGTAGAGAAGGTTCAGAGGAGGGCAACAAAGATGGTGCATGGGTTGCATCACAAGTCCTATGAAGACAGGTTGAAGGAACTGAACATGTACTCCTGGAGGAGAGGAGGAGAGAGGGATATGATAGAGATATACAAGTATCTTACAGGGAGGAACAGGGTGCAGGAAAACACTATTTTAAGCGAAAAAGATGTTTCAGGACTAGAGGGCATGGGATGAAGTTGGAGGGAGGACGATTCAGAGGAAACATGAGAAAGAATTTCTTCACAGAACGGGTGGTGGACAAGTGAACACCCTGCCAGAGGAAGTGGTGGGGGCTGAAACAATCACGGGATTTAAGAATGCATGGGATAGACATAAAGGAATTCTAGAGGTCAGGGGTAAGGGGAAATAGACTTCTAGGAAAACAAACTGAACTTACAAGCTCAAATGGGCAGACTAGGTGGGCCATAGGCCCTTATCTGCCGACACTGTCTATGTATCTATGTATCTATGTATCTTGATGTCCACAATACTGTCCCTGTTAGTAAGCACCAGATCCAGTATTGCCCCATCACAAGTGGGTTCACTGACTAGTTGCCTGAAGAATGCCCCCTGCAGGGAGTTCAGGATGTCACTGCTTCCAGCTGAAGCTGCTGCAGGGGGGTCTCCAATCTACATCCGGCAGACTGAAGTTTCCTACTAGTAACACCTCCCCTTTTTCAGCCATCTTGCCAATTTCTTCTAACAAGTCCTCCCCTGTGCCGGAGGCTGTAGATCACACCTGTCTGAATAGTATCTGTTTCCCAACTTGAGGGTGGCCCACAGCACCTCTGCTTCCCCCTGAATTCCCTGTTGCTTTTATGCTTTCCTTCACATAAAGCACCACTCCTCCTCCTTTCCTTCCTACCCTGTCCCTCCTGAACATTGTGTAGCCAGGTATGACCATGTCCCAGTCATGGTTGTCAGTGCACCATGACTCGGTAGTAGCCACAGTATCTAGATCAGCTTCAGCCATGATGATCTCTAGGCCCGGGGATCTTATTTCCCAGACTTCAGGCATTAGCACACAGGGCCTTCCATATTTTGTTAGCTCTCTGCTTGTTGCTTCCCCGTTTTTCCTTTTGTGCCCCCTTCTCCCTTTTTTTTCTGACTGCTGCTCCCCCCCTCCCCCAATTCCTCCTTTGCTAACCTCATATTATCTTAAAGTGAATTTCCAACATTTTGGATACTCTGTTTGGGCTTCATAGCCCAATACCTTATGGCAGTGTTAGCCAATTTCTGTCAAAAGTACAATTTCTAATTGTGTCCTTTTAGGAAGGGATTGTAATTGCAGCCATAACCAGGGCCAGCTGATCCCTTCCACTTCCTGGTCTGCTGGCCCCACCCCCATGCTCAGACGATTTGTGACATCTAAGCAGGAAGAGCACGGAGGCGCACCCAATACAAGTCTATGGGGACATGTTTTTCAATGCCTTTTTACGTAAGTTCAAGCAATCTTACAGAAAAATGAAAGCCGTTGCTCAAACCTATGTAAAAAGGCATTGAAAAAATGTCCCTATAGACTTGTATGGGGCACGCCCTGCACTCTCCCTGCTTAGACGTCACAAAACTCTGAGCGTGGGGCAGGGCTGGCAGATCAGGAAGTGTAAGGAATCAGCTGGCTGTGGGTTCAGCTGCAGTTACAATCCCTTCCCACCTAAAAGGACATAACTAGAAATTATAGTTTGGGGCAGAAACTGGCTAACGCTGCCATAGGGTACTGGGCTATGAAACCCAGATGTGTATACTGGAAAGTCCCTTTAGTCAACTTGCCCCGTGGTGGGACTTTTATCCCTCAGGATTTCCCTACATACTAGCTCAGCCTGTCGGGGAGGCAGTAGCCTCCCCTTCTTCTTCCACCCCTCCCCCCCCGGCTAGTTTAAACAAACACTCATTAAAGTAACGTTTAAATAGTCCACTGAGAACTGTGGTTCCCCTCTCAGGTGGATGCAGGCCGTCACCACTGTATAGGCTCTTATGCTCCCAGGTGGGCCCCTAGTCCCCAGTGCAGCCATACTCCCTCCACTCTGCACCATTCCGTCAACAACAAGTTATAGGTGCTGGTGCAGAGCTCCTTCACCTTTCCCCTATAATAGACAGGCAGCAGCTCTGCAAAAGATACAGTGTGCTACCTGTCTAAGACTTCTTCCCAGCTCCCTAAACCCCTCTCTATTGTACCTGGCTCATCCCTAGCCAGATCATTTCTTCCCAGGTGGACGACATCCACCTCCCGCTCCCTTCCTACTGCCCTAGCGATCCACAGGATATGCTTTCATCCCTCCATACTGTGGCGCTGGGTAGGCACCTGACCTCACTTTCTGTCCCCTTTCCTGCTCCTAACTCTATCCCCCTGATGACTAAGTACCCCCCCCCACTAGAAGTTGATCCCTCCTTCCCTGGGGTCCTCTTTTATCCACCTGGGGGTCTCCACCCCACAAGGGCCCCTACATCCTCCCCAGCCACTCTCACAGGTGCCACTTGGCAGTCATGCTCCACCAGGAACTGGCTGTGATTGAGGAATGTGCCTGAGACCCCCCCAACCTCCTGGATCACACCAGCCCCATCCTCCTCAAGTCCAAAATAGTCCAGTTGCTCCTATCTGGCAACCTCTAAGGTAATGGTCTCAGACTTGGTGGTCCCTGGTAGGGAGAAAATGCCATCTGACTCTCAGTTAACATAGCCCAGAGTCTAGTGACCTCATCCCGACTCGCCACTAATGCAGTCTCGAGTCTAGAGTCCTTCTTCGCCAACCCAGAAATGCATACGCAGATGGGACAGCACCACAGAAGGTCTCCCTGAAGACTGCTGCCCAACAACCAATGCACTGCACCACTCCCCACATTCTGTAGCCCTGCTCTCCCTGTGCTTCCTGTCCTCCTGTCCCAGAACCCAGTAAGGCTAAGTTGTACACAGTACCAGTTACCAAAGTATACTACACAACCCTTTTATTTATTTACTTACTCTATGTATGTCACAGAGACAAGCATGGTATAAACATCATCAATGCCCAATGAGTGGAACTGGAGGGAATGCATATAGGAACAGACTGTGCCACTGCAGACTGAATACGTCTTAACAGAAAACACCAGGTCCTTGATTTCTGGAGCAGAATCGAAGCAGTTTATAATTGAGTGGGGATGCAAAAAGGTCCACATCTGGTGTTTCTCACTCATCGAGTAATGACTGCATGACGTCTGGTGCTAGTGACTACTCATGAGGATTCACTACTGTTCAACTGAGCTCATCTGCCAGTCTGCCAAAGTATTCTGGTTCCTGGCAGATTCCAGGCACCATTCCCACACTCTCACTGCCTCCTTGCAAAGAGGGTAACAGTATGCCCCTCCTTGTTTACTGATACAGTACATGACGGATTTGTTGTCTGTCTGAAGAAGAACTGTTTTTTGACTGACAAGGTCCGATAGGGCTTGCAGACCATAAAGAACTGCATGCATCTCTAGCACAATGAAATGGAATGGAGATGCATCTATGAAGTGTCCCAGATTCCTTGTGCCTGGAGATCTTGACAGTGGCCTCCTCACCCTGCCAAGGAAGCAGCTGTGGTGAAGTTCACCTCTGGCTCCTGCGGGGAGACGGGAATGCTCTGGAGGAGGTTTTCCTCCACAGACCACCACGACAGGGATCTCACTAGGAATTTTGTCACTTGAACTGGGTAATTCTGAGGGTGTGTTGCTTGAGACCAGTGGGTACTGAACATACATTGAGTTCTCATGTGCAGCCTTGCCAGGTGAACTGTGAACACTGAGGATGCTGTAAGTTCCGGCATGCGCTACATGTAATGGATTGGTACTGACCTGCATTCCATCCTAAAGCATGCCATCTACAAGACTGCCTGTACTCTGCTGTCTGGGAGGAAGGCCCGGGCCTGGAGGTGTCCAGGACACCTCCTAAGAGTTCTTGGGAGGACTCTACGTGAGACTTGGCATAGCTCAGCAGAACTCTCATGGAGGTTTGGAACTGCAAGGCAGTGGCCACTGCCTGTTTCGTCTCCAATCTAGGCGAGTTTTTTAGGAGGCAGTCACGCAGACACAGAAGGACCTGCAGTCCTAATTTTCTGAGGTGCTGTGGGAGTACTACACCAAGCACTTTGTGAAGACATGGGGAGCTGAGGCAAGCCCAAAGGGAAGGAGCCTGAACTGATAATCAGGAGTGCTGTTTTTAGAGCTTGCTCTGCCCTTGGGACCAAAGAACTGCTTGTTATGCTAACAGCCATATCCTCTACCCATTTTAGGGGTACACTGGCTTGGTATGGAACTCTTAAAGGTTGTTCGAGTCTTTGGCTCCTTAAGAGATTGCTCCATCTGCTGTCCAGATGCCTAGGGTGAGCCAACAGCACGCAACCAGGAATGCCTTCTGATGCAGCTACCTTCCGCCACAGGCAGGCTACCACATCCAAGAAGATTTTACACTGATGACAGTTAGATTTAATGCCTTGTTTAACATTAAGCAGCAGATCCTGTTTAGTCTCAAGACTTTTTGCTAGTGCACTCAGTTTAGACCACAGGGTATACTCACACTCTGAGAAATGGCCCTGGTAACTGGCTTTTCTAATACCTGCAGTAGCTGAGGCACAGACTCACTTGCCCATGGTGTCAATCTTGTGTGACTCCTTATGAGAAGGATGCGCAGACACCTCCTTAGGCACTACAGCCTTGCCATTCTCAGCCAAAACAACAACAGGAGCTGCTATTAGCTGAGTAAAATACATGGGCTTAGATTTAGAAGCCACATGTGACTATAAGAACATACGAATGTGCCAGAAGATAAAGGCCTTACGGTCTATCTAGTCTGCTCAAGTGTACAGTTCCCACTGTGTTTGCAGAGACAACTCCCCCTCCCCATATCCCCCTTGATCCCTCTCAAATACTCCCTCTGCCCCTCTCTGCCCCCCTCACCTGCAACTTTCCTCTCACCCTGTCCCAACCTCTCTTGAAACTGTCCACTGTTTTTAGGGATATCACCTCCTCTGGCAGCTCACTCCACTTAACTACTGTACTGCCCTCTTAGTGAAAAAGTGCCTACTCATCTACCTCCTGAACCTTCCCTCTACCAGTTTTAGGCTGTTACCTCTAGAGTTCTTCTTTCCACTAAGGCTGAAGAGGCCCTTGGTGCACACCTGGTTTATACCTTTACGGTACCTGAAGGTCTCAGTGATGTCCCCTCTCTCCATTCTGTCCACATGAGAGTACATATTTAGACCCCTAAGCCTCTCCTCATAGGTGTTGCCTTGCTGGCACTGGATCATCTTGGTTACTCTTCTCTGGACCATCTCTAGCAAAAGAAGATATATCCTTCTTAAGATAAGGACACAAATACTAAACAAAGTATTATAGATGTGGTCTCACCAAAGACCCATACAGTGGCATAACGACCTCTGCCTTTCTACTGGTAATTCCACTGGATATGCAGCCCAGAATCCAAACTGCTCTGGCTGCAGCTTTCCTGCTGTGCGCAAAGTGTTTCAGGTTACTCATGATAATTACACCCAGGCCCTTTTTTCCCTTTGACCTGGCTACCTGCACACCACACAACCAATATTTGGTCCCTGGGTTCTTCACCCACAAGTGCATAACTTTACACTTTTTGCACTGAACCCCAGTTGTAAAATGCCACTCCACTTCTCTAGCCTAGCCCGGTCTTCCTGAGTTCCTGCGCCCCCATGTCCATCTTCCCACAGAGCTTTGTGTCATCCACAAACAGGCTAATCTCACCCTTGATCCCATCCACAATGTCACCTATGAATGTATGTTAAACAATGCCAGACCAAGTACAGAGCCCTGTGAGACTCCACTGGTCACAGGGCTAGCTTCTGAGAATCCCCCCCCCCCACCTCCGACTACCACCTTTGGCTTCTGCCTTGCAGCAGATTTCAGACCCACCCAACAAGCTTAATCCCTAGCCCAAAGTCTTCAAGCTTCTTGACCAGTCTCCTGTGAGTCAGAGAGACAAAGGCCTTGCTAAAGTACAGGACATCAACCACTTGGCCCTTGTCCACTATCCTTTTGACGCAGCTGAACAAGTTAATTAGGTTAGTCTATCAGGACCTCCTTGAGACAAAGCCATGCCGCGTCATGTCCTGGAGCTTATTATGCTCCATAAAGCTCACCAATCTCTCTTTCAGGATGATCTCCATTAGCTTGCTTACTATTGAGGTCAGGATGACTGGCCAGTAGTTGCATGGTTCATCCTTCAGCCCACTTTTGAGCAGAGGCACCATATGTGCAGTTCTCAGCAGTTCTCCAATCCCAAGGCATGATCCTGGACTCTAGAGAGGTGTTAAACAGGTCTGCCAAGGGATCTGATAGAGCCTCTATTAGTTCCCTTAGGAGCACACCATTCGATGCTCAGGATTTATCCACCTTCAGTGCCCTTAAAGTATCCCATCAGCTTGAATAATGCCGTCCATGACTTCCCCACTTCTCGGTCTCCACCCCCCTGTTCCCTTGGGTTACCCGACTGCCTTTCTCTCTAATTAAGACTGAACTGAAGTACTTTTTGAGTACCTCCACTTTCTCCTCACTACCCTCTGCCAAACCACCCTTCTTTTTCAATCAGACTATCTCACCCTTTTATGTTCCCTTTCTCCCTTATATATCAGCAAAAGGCCTTCTACCCCATGTTTACCTCCTGTGCTAGCTGCATTTCCCTTGTAGCATTTGTCACCCTAACTTGCTCTGCTCACCTCCCTTGATTTAGTACAGTAATCCACCCTATCCTTCTCCTTCTGAGTACATCTGTACTTCCGGAAGGCTGCCCTCTCGTCACCCACAGCTTTTGCCATCTCCTTGCAGAAACAGACTGGTTTTCTGGCCATAGTTTTCTTACTTTTGATTTTGGCACAATCATTAGTGGTCTCCATCAGCCCCTCCTTTATTATTGCCCCTTTCTTTTACACATCCATCTCCCTTCTGATCCCAACAATGTGCCCTACTAGAATTTCTCCCATCCCACCAAAGTCTGCCCTCTTAAAGTCCAAAACCTTTATCCTGGTCCTGACCATCCCCCTGCCCATGTCCATGTCGAACCACACCATGAGGTGGTCACTACCTACAAGGGCACTAGGTCAAAATGCCGAATGAACAATGCCGTGGTCAAAAACCACACAAGCAAACTGGCGAATGACAATGTAGTGCATCGCCAAAAACACCAATGGCTACAGATAAAGCAAAAAGACTCAAACTGATTGTCTACATGCCCCAAACTATAAATAAACACCTCCGGGGTGCGGGGGAGGCAACTCAGGGACTGAGATGAACCTTGAGAGGGGATCGTATTTGTGTAGAGGGGTCACAAAAAACTGACCACGACAACTGGGGGTGGGGGACAAAAGTGAAGGTTGGGGTGGACAAATTAAAAATAAAAGTCAGGACAGGGGAGGAAAAAAAAAAAAGTTGTGGCACCACAAATCAAATCCCAGTCATCCACATGTTCCGCCGCTTCTCACTGCTCGTGGCCTTAACCTCTGTGCCACGGCAGCTGCTTGGCAAGGCAGCACGCAGGGGATGTCTTACTGTTTTCATCCAGAGTGACAACAACTATAGGGATAGAGGTAATCTACTTGTGCTATGCTATCCCTGTAGCTATTTTGCCCTATGCTATTTTTGCATACGGATTATACCTAATCCACATGACATATTCACAGGGTACCACCTGTAAGTGGCTTTTCCATTGTCACATCCTGAACATGCTCACAATTGGATGGGACCAGGTCTGGTACAGCCCTCTCCCTAGTGGGTTCCATGACACCACAGGCCAGGGAAACACCCCGAAATTCACACAGAAGTACTTGCTCTGTGGTAAAGGCGGTAGCCAGGACCTTCCAGTCCATCTCAGGTAGAATAAAATCCTCCATTAGTACTACTTCCCCCTTACCTGCCATCTCCATGATTTCTTGTCTGCCTGTCTGGGAACAGTGGTCCCAGTAACTGGCCTCCCTATGGTAGCCTTGGAAAGGATTTCTAGAGCAGGCTGGATGGGAGGTATGACAAAAACCAGAATATTAGGCACATTCAAGAACTCCAACTGGAGAGGCCTACAGATTCTTTCTCAAACTGCAGGGTACTGTGCATATTGTTGGACAGAGTCCAAAAAGAAAGATGCTCCTGGGGCACCTTGAGCAGAACTGTGTCAATGTTCTTAGCTTCAAGAAGGGTCTTCCTCATCATTGATTTCAACAATGAGGTCTGACTGACTCATCTTCTTTCTGCACTAGCTAGAAGGGAACCATAGTAAGCAAAAGCACAGGCTGTGGCCTCGACAACACCGGTGAAACCAGACCCGACTTTTATTTATTTGAAATTTAATAACCGTGAAACACACCATGAGCAGAAGCTCATTTCCAGGTGTGACCCGGGGGCAGGGGTGCAAATAGAGGATAACAAAAAGTAATTTTCATGGTAAACCGTGTACAAAAGCAGTCTGTGCCAATCACAAAGACATATACTGAACAGTAAGTATTTACAGTTATATACACAAAAAAGTACAGGTTGTACAAATTTAAAAGTGCACAATACTGGGTTACATGGATAAACCAGCAGGTATATAGTAGATCATCAGAAATACTGGGTAAATACAAAAGGGAGCATGCTGACACAGGGACAGAGTGGAGCCAGTTGGCACAGAGATGGAGCAAAGGAGAAGCAAGCCAGGGGCAGAGGGAGAAAAGGCATTAGGAGGAGGGAGGAGGAGGAAGGTCTGAGCAGGCGCTTAAGGGAGGGAAAAGAGGGAGTGAGGTGGGTTTCTGTGGGGGCCTTTTTCCAGAGGGAAGGAAGCCTATAGGAGAAGGCAAGTTTGCCGGCTGAGGTGCGGACATGCGGGAGGGCAAAGAAATGGGCACTGATTGACCATGAGTTGTATGTGGAAGGGAGTGGCAGGTTTGAGAAGACAGGCAAGGTATTTAGGGAGAGTCCCGAACCAGTACTTTGATATGAGGGTGGCGCAGTGGGAGAAGCATCTCTGGGAGAGGCACTGGAGGGCCAAGGAGGTGTAGAGGTCACAGTGGTGGGTCAGATGAGGGGATCTCAGGAATGTCATCACAGGCTGAATCAAAGGCGGATCTGGGACCAACCTTGTAGGAGTCAACCTGAGCACTGAGGCCAAAGAAAGTACCAATGGCGGGCACAAATGTCGGCACTGAGGAACACCTCAAAGAACTTGGTCCCACCGACACTATGTCCCAACCCTGACACTGTGGTGGTGATGGCACCATGGGTGCTACTGATTCCAAAGGAGTCAGCAGCAACACCACAGGTGAAGTCAGGATCAGCGATGGCATTAACAGCGACACTGGCACTAAAGCCTGCCATGACAGAGTCATTGGTAATGGTGTCACCAAAGGTGGCCCTGAAGGTTGGCACTTAAGCTGGAGATGGTGTGTCTAAGTCAGATGACAAGGATGGTGCCGGTAAGGCCCTGAAGGTTTAGATACCACTGGGGCTGAAACTGGCTCCAGCAACAGTGTCATCAAACTTATATGCTGAAACCACCACACCATAAGAGCTGCCCAGCGGCCAAATTGCTCACTGGATGGCTCCCCAGAGGACAGGGGAGACTCCAGGATGGCGACAATGGGCCTGTAGGCCTCACAGAGTCCTGTGTCATCTGGGATGATGGTGGAGACTCCAGGCCAACAGGTGCTAAACTGCCTTTTATGCAGAATGACCAAAGCATGACCTCAACCAGTGACTTTTTTTCTCTTTATGTTTCTTAAGTGAAGAGGTTGAGGTCGAACGGGCCCATGACCCATCACAGAATGTGAGCAGGACATGGACCATTTCTTTTTGGGACTGTAGGAGGCCTGTCCTCTCCCACCCCTGGTGTTGAACTGCCTGATACAAGAATACTCACCCAGAGAGGAGTGCTGGTCAGTCATAGCTCCGTTGCTAGAGCAACTAGCCTTTTCAGGCACCCTACCTTCCATGGGATCAACTGTTTTGGGGAGCTAGGACTAGAAGGACAATTTTTTTTTAAAACACTAAACTGACATAAAAACAACAAACTCTAATAAATCTGCAATACATTAAATAACTGAATGCAGTGAAGTTCTGGCCCTGGCAAAGACAGGGATGCTGAACACTCGATGGAGTGGGGAAAAAAAGGAACTTAGGCAGTTTAGGGCTGGCGCTGCTGTATTCCAGCAGGTGCATGCAAGGATGCATGCGCAGTGCCCACTTACGCCACCAAACTCCACCAGAAAAGTTCTGGCTCCCGCAGGGTCCTTGGGCCTCCAGTCTTACGACCAGTAAGTAGGACTCTATGAAGAAGATTGATTCTTTGAAGATTCTAAAGTAAACCTTTAGTGAGCCAGAGCCCCTATTTATATGCCACTAGCAGGTGGAAAACACGGCCTGAGAACCCCCTCCCAAATGATAGACAATTAAAGGTGAACTGCTGGCATCTTTACATCCTATCACTAAGCAGACACACAATGCACAAACAGGAAAACAGGATGTACCTCGTTAAAATAAAGAACACATTTCAGAACCTTGATACGGTGCTAGGCTTAACCATTTAAATGCACTTTAATTTACTGGTTCATTACTTTTATATTTTGGGCTATAGCAGCCTTGAAATGCAACACATGAACATTACTTTTCTTTACTGTATATGAAGTCCTCTGCTACCCTAATGCTAGGTCTTTTGTTCTTTGTTACTCCAGTA
This sequence comes from Neoceratodus forsteri, assembly GCA_016271365.2. Classification (NCBI taxonomy): domain Eukaryota; kingdom Metazoa; phylum Chordata; order Ceratodontiformes; family Ceratodontidae; genus Neoceratodus; species Neoceratodus forsteri. The sequence goes on along the minus strand of CM057454.1, from coordinate 1,096,241,087 downwards.
CCACTACACATTAGGCCGTTTGTTACCCTAATGTATTTCATATTTTATATATATATATATATATCTGTATTGCGGGGGTGCAGTAGTACCCCAGAGGTTAAGGTGGCTGGTGAGTTCTATGTTAAACTTGATTTTTTTTCTGCTGCTTGCAGAAAGACGGTTTTACACATTTTCATGAAACGTTCAGGCTTTTTTGTCCATGGCAGAATGCACAGTCCCTGAAAGTCTCATGTAAATTGGCTCAGTATTTTTAAAGTGTGAAAAAAAAAAAGTAATTTTTTTTCCATTGATTTCAATGGTGTTTTTTTCTGAATTTTTGCTCTCGTCTAGATGAAAAAAAAAATATATATAAATCTTTAAATTGTGACATTTTTGTACGGTTGTGTAGATTAGTGGTAAAGGATTTCCTGGGGGGTTTGGTGCTTGAGAGTTTTGTATTTTTCCAATACATTTTAAAAAAAAAATCAAGTTTTCAGCATTTATGAGTCTGCTGTGGCAGTCGGACTTGGCAATCATGTACCACATCCACTGAACAGTTTCAGTGCTGTTGAATGGGGATTGGGAAAGTGAAAGGAGCTGGCCTGTAGTTTAAGTACCACATGCGCTGAGGACTTATGGGGATGGGAAAAGCTGGAGTGAGGGGGACAGAGAAGTGGCTCGAGATTGTCACACTCTGCTGCTCTTCTAAACCCACACATGCTGAATACAGAACAGTTAAGTAAGAACTTACTGTAACAGAAGATCTTTGAGGGGATCTGAATCATCAGGTCACATCATCGGAAATTGACCGCCGGATCAGTAAGATCCATATAGAAGATTTTCAGCAGTACAACTTGGGCCGCCCATGCTGACGTCCGAGACAGACAGAGAGAGAGAGATATGCCCAGGCTAAACTAAAGGCTTGAAACACCAGATAACCAATTCTGACAGTAGAACCCCATAAAAAGGGGAATGGAGGAAGGGAGGGAAAGCAGACCTGATGACGGAGAGCCCCTTGAAGATAGTACAGTTATACAAGAACTTAGGGTAACAGTAGATTTTCGAGAGAGGCCCTTGCAATAGGCACTAAACATTAGGACTGAGCCGCCAGGTGCCAAGACCACACAGAACACTTAGCTAGCAGTGTCTGGCAAGTGAACTCCCACCCAGCATCATGTGACTGATGGCCTGGCGCTATATACAGGATGGTCTCCACACCCACCCTCCAGTTCTCCCGTCGGAGATCTAAAAAGGTGCGACAGCAGAAAGGAGTGGGTTTCTGAAGCCAAAAAAAAGGCTGAAAGAAGTAGCCGCAGTAGGTGGAAGGAGGGAGGGAAAACCTTGCCTACTGCAAGAGCCTCTCACGAAGACCTACTGTTACAGTAAGTTCTTACGTGACTATACTATCTTACTTTTAGAGGGCTCTTACTATAGGCACTAACCATTAGGACCAAGTCCCAAGCAGTGTTAGTCAGGCAAAGACTGAACACGGGAGGCAGAAAAAGGTCTGCAGTACGCAGGGTCTAAGACAGAAGGCCTTGAAGGACAGCTAGTTCAAAGCCAGCCTTGCGCCTAAAGGCAATGTCCAAACTGTAATGTTTAGCGAAGGTGCGGACAGAGCTCCAAGTGGCTGCCGCACAGATGTCTGCGGCAGACACATTTCTAAAACAAGCTGTAGATGCAAATATGCCTCTGGCTGAATGCCTTTAACTTCCCCTGGAAGTGGTCTGTATACTTCTGATAACAAAACAGAATGCAGTTTGCCAACCATCTGGATAAACATCGTTTTGAAACTGCTGCGCCCTCCCTTTTGGGGCAAAGGAAACGAAAAGCTGATCCGTTTTTGCGGACTGACTTCATCCGATTTGTGTAATACCATAAAATTCTGTGCACATCTGAAGTGTGCTGAATAGTCTCCTCTTAATTAGAATGCTCAGGGTAATACACTGGCAAGTGTATGGTCTGATTCAAGGTAAACTCGAAAACTACCTTTGGTAAAAAATTTAGGATTTGCACGCAAAGTCATCCGCTCTCTGTGAGAAATCAAATAGGGCTCCTTACACATGAGAGCCTGAAGCTCGGAAGTCCTTCGAGCAGAAGTAGTAGCAACTAAAAACAGCGCTTTCCAGGATAGGTAGCACAGGTCATAACTCATGGCAGGTTCAAGGGAGGCAAAGCAAGTTTCTGGAGTATGAAGTTCAGATCCCACAGAGGAACGGGGTTCCTGACCAGGGATTTCACGTGGAGGATTCCCTTCAGGAATGCGACCTCCAACTGAGCCAAGGTCTTGCCGTCTACTGGAGGATGGTAGGCAGAAATGGTGTACAAATGGACATTCAGTGAAGAATAGCTGAGTCCCAGGTCAGAGAGATGAAAGAGGTAATCCATGACCCATATACCGTTGCTGCAGTGACTCCCTGATCGCGAAGACCACCACAGCGACAGAAATCAGGCAAAATCCGCCAGTCGCTGTGGTGGTCTGTATGGCGATCGGGACTGCCTTGCTGGGTGTCCCCCACTCCCCCGGTCCAACTCCGACTCGGAGTTAGAATCCTAGAGACTGGGTGGTGTGGGGGCGGAGTCCCCCACATGGGGGGGTTGGGGGGCACATCCCCCTGATGGATACACGGAGGCATCCCCGACACTGCAATGCTGACAGTCGGCACTGTGGCTGTCAGGGATATCTCCATGATGACTGTCGCTGCGGCATGGGTAAACCTCCATAAGCTAGGGACAGGGCATGAAAAAGGGTCCCAACCCTTAGAGGTTGCCCAGACAGAGAATCTCTTCCACTTCACAGCGTATGTGGTCCTCGTGTATAGCTTTCTGACCTCTACAAGAAACTGAGAAACTCTAGAAAGAGACCAAGGTGCGAGGCTACTATGTCAGAAGGTGCCATGTGTGAAGGTAAAGGGACCTGAGCTCTGGGTGAACCAGGGTGCCTTGCTCTCAGCTCAGGAGGTTGTGGCAAAGGGGTAGAGGAATCAGAGCTCCACTGCCAACTGCTGGAGCAGAGGGAATCAAATCTGGTGCACCAATACGGTGCTAGCAGGATCATGTGAGCCCCCTCTGCCTGCAGCTTGAGCACTACCCTCTGCAGTAGCGGGAAGGCAGGGTAGGCATGCAAAAACTTCTCTGTCCAGCAAGGAGACAGCATATCTCATCAAAAAACACTATGCCTGGGAACGTACGAGCAAATACTGGGTAGTTTTGTGTTGTATGGGGAGGCGAACAGATCTAGATCAGGGCAACTCAAAGGTCGAAGATGTCTTCGGTCACTGACTGCGTCAGTTCCCACTTGTGTGCCCTTGCCTGAGTGCAACTGAGTGTGTCTGCTAGGACATTTTGGATGCCCGGGACAAGCACTGCTGTGAGCTGAAGGCAGTGCTGAACTACCCAATTCCAAACACGCATAGTGTCTCTCTGCACAGGGGGCATGACCCTGTGACTCCATTTGTTGATCTACCAGACTACACATGTTGTCAGACTGGACCAACAGTGAGCCTGGAAGAAGAAGGGGCTGAAAGGCCCCAAGGGCATACAACACTGCACGCAATCTCCAGCACACTGATGTGCAAGGAGAGCTTCCACTGAGACCAGAGATCCTGCAATTTTTTTTTTCCAATTGTTTAACCAGGAGTGGTAAACTAAGCTGAAAGCTTGTTTACAGGTGCGATCTGGGAGCACAGGGAAGTTAAGTGACTTGCCCAGGGTCACACAGTATGCAAGTGGGGGCTGTGGGATTCAAACCCAGGTCTCCAGATTTGCAGCTCAGAGCCTTAAACCACTGCGCTATACAGCGATTCCCCAAGACAGCACCCCAGCCCTGATCAGAGGCATCTGTTGTCATGGTCTGGTTGGGGTGGGGCTGGAAAGGGACCACCTGGTAGAGAACAATCAGATCCTGCCACCGGAGATCCTGTTGCATGGGGTCAGAAACCAGAACTCTCTAGTACAGGTCATCTGGCAAGAGGAACCATGGGAATAGCCACTGCCACAAGGCCCAGGAGGTGTAAGACAGACTTGGCTATAGACCAGCAGCTGGAAGCCACCTGCCTGGCCTGCATCTGCAGCATTTCCGCCCTGTCCAAAGGGAGAAAGGCTTGACCCTTGGCTGTGTCTAGCACAGACACATTGAACTGTAGGCACTGGGAGGGTGTCAGGTGAGACATGGTGTAGTTCACTGTGACTCCCAGTTGATGGAACACAGCCAGGGTAGATGACAGAGAGGCTTCCAGGCTGCCCCTCGATGGGGCCAACAGGAGGCAGTCGTCGAGGTATGGGAACACATAATGCCCCTGGCATCGCAAAGCCGCAGTCACCACTGCTAGGCACTTGGTAAATACCCTGGGCGCCAAGGAAAGGCCAAAGGGAAGAGCTTTGAACTGAAAATGCTCCCCTTGGAAGGAAAATCTGAGAAAGCAGCTGTGTGCTGGGAAAACATATATATGCAGATACACATCCTGCATATCCAGGGCACATAGCCAGTGTCCCTGTTGAAGCATTGCCAGTAGACCTGGGAGAGTCAGCACGTGGAATCATTTGTATTCCATGTACAGACTGAGTGTGCTGAGGTCCAGTACTGGTTGAAGAGCTCCCTTTTTTTGGGCACCAGAAAGAAGTGGGAGTAATACCCCCTTCCAGCTTGGCCCCAAGGAACGGGCTCTATGGCTGACTTTTCCAGCACAGCCTCGATCTCTTTTCTGATGAGCGGGATGTGACCTTTCGAGTAGTCACAGTGACCTGGATGATTTTCTGGTGGTCTCTCTACAAATTCCAGTGTGTGACCTTCAGCTATGAGCTGAAGGACCAAAGAGTGTGCCGTGATTGCCTCATATCCGGGTAGGTGACTGGCAAATCTGCCCCCTACTGGCTCCTCCGGAACTCGGGATGAGGGGGGCGGGCCGCAAGTCATGAGGCAGAGGGAGGGCTGGGGAGTGTCCCTCCAGAGGCCCTCTGAGACTTGGCTGGGGTTGGGACCTGCCGAGAGAGCCAGTTTGCCCTGACGCTTGTCAGACTGTTGTCTTGTCTGACACCTTTACTGGCGATGAAAAGGCTGTCTGGGCTTAGTATTGGGACAGTACAAAGATTGCACAGAGAGGAGGGCTTTCCCACTCTCTTGCAGTTCAGTCACTATATCCTTGATGTCCCCTCCTAAGGGAACTGAGCCTCAAAAGGGAGTGTCCAGGATGGAGGCTTGAACATCCTGGGCAAATCCTGACAACCGCAGCCGGAAATATCTGTGTAAACACACATCCATCGCAGTGCTCCGAGCAGAAGCATTAACAGTGTTGTAAGTTGCTCATAAAGTATGATGGCAGGTAATCTCCGCCATCCTAACCGTCTACTTAATCTTGATCTTGGCCTCAGAATCTGGTAAGTACTCTAACTCAGATCTGAGCTGGCCCAGGACAGCCTTCTGGTAGTACACCATGTGGGCTACATAATTTAGAGCCCTCAATGCCAAAGTGGAGGATGAGCAGACTTTACATCCATACTGGTCTAGTTGCCTTGACTCCTTATCTGGAGGGGAGGTACTCATGTGCTTAGGCTTAGTAGAGCAGTCATGAACCACATTAATGATCAACGAATCAGCTTTAGAGTGGGCGCTGAGCTGGTCTTTACCCTCTGGGGTGTAGTATAATCTGTCTGCCTTCTAGACAATGGCTTCGACAGACAACTGTTGTTGCCAAATGGTGGTGGCTAAATCGTCATGTGGCCCCGTCCACGAAGGAATAAGGAGCAGAGTTAGTTCTGGCAAGTTAAGGTGCTCTGCCAGTCTTCTACACTGAGGATCTTGGTCCTCGGTCCTCCATCCTTTAGCTCTTGTATTTTTCGGAGGATTTCCATAAAGGAAGGGTCCTCCAGGTGAGATTTTCGGGTCTCCTTGGGCTTAGGGTCCACCAACGGAGGGGATTCACAGCCTGAGGAGGACGAATCAGACCGACGAAGGACTCCTGTACAGAGACAGAGACTGACGGGAGGGAACCTCTTTTTGCAGTTCTGTAGCCCTGCTCCTCCTGTCCCCCACTGTTAAAACACCCAGCGTGTGGCCAGAAGTGGAGGGGTGAGTCTCAACAGAAGAGAGAGTGAGGAGTAGGAGTCGGAGAGGCCGGCATAGAGGCCACGATCGGCTGACATTGGTCCAACTCTGAGAAGTGCTGAACCCTGGTCCTGCTCCACCAGGACTGAAAAAGGGCTTCATAATCCACCTGCAGCTGGGGAGGGGCAGGAGGAGGAAGCTGGAAGGCTGGCAAGTAGCCTGCTGGTGGGTAACCCGGTGTCTGGAACCCCAGTGTGTGATAACCTGGTGTTGGATACCCTGGCGTTGAGTACCCCGGAGTGGGGTACCCTAGCAATGGGTATCCCGGCAACAGGCACCCCAGCGTAGGGTAGCCCGGCGAAGGACCTAAAGGTGGAGCTGAGGGAACCAGTGGCCACCCCGAGGGGACACCAGATGGCCCAGGCTGCGGGGGAGCCAGCTGTAGCCCCACTGGGGAGGCAGCGATGGACTCGTGGGGGATTCTGGTGTCGGCCCTCCTGGGCTGACAGGTGCGTCCGGGTTCTGGGACTGGGGAGACTGGATAGATCCGGGGAAGTGCAGTCCAACGCTAGTCGGTCGATCAGGCCAGCAGGCAGTAGCTCCTCTGGCTCCGGGTGGGATGGAGAGGTAGAAGGGCCCATCAGAGGTGATGAAGGAGTGTCCCGAGAGGGAAATTCCTCCCAGGGCAGCTGCGGCCAAAGCAGCAGCTGGTGCTGGTCTGGAGGACTGATGCCAGACACCAAGGAGGAGTATGACGTGAGCACCGCAGCTGTGCAGACATCGGTAGAACCGGCGTCTGACATACCAGGCGAACCACTCGGCTTTGACCCAGAGGGCTTGAAGGGCCTAAGAGTGGTGGAAGCCTCCGAAACCCTGGAGGTCCCCACCTGAACCATAACTAGCACAGGCAGGGGGACCAAGGGTGTCCAGAACAGGAGGGAGCAGGCTTGGTCAGTGGAGGTATCCTTGCTGGAGTAAGGCCGCTCATCTGCCCTGGTTCCCGGAGGGACCCATGGCCTGGAGGGAGACTGATCGCGGTCCTTCTCCTTGTCCTTTTTCTTCTGTTTCTGGGAGCTAGAAGATCCTCCTAATGAAAATGAAGAGTTCTGCAACTGCTGCAACTCCTTCTCCATGGAAAATAGTTTTTACATGAGAATGTGGACTTCCAAGGCTTGCTGATGGTGTTTCTGTGTGACCTGGTTGAACTTCTGGTAGGCCTCACAGTCCTCAGTGTTGTGGTGAGGCTCAAGGCACAGGAGACACGAGGTATGGCCGTCCTTCCCAGGAATCCGCTTGCCGCAGGTGCACTTGTTCTTATGTGATTTGGAAGGAGTTGGAGAAGACATGCAATTCGATGACAAATTACAAGGATTTTTGGAGAAAATAAAGAAAATTTGAAACTGTATACTTATCAAAAATGGCGGTCGACAGTAGCAGCGTTCCACAAAGTTTGACATACACAGGTCAACAGTGGTAAAGAACTGAAGAGTGGGCATTGAGACCACCCACTATATAGCTCGGGGCCGCTTCAGTCACATGACGTCAGGTGGGCGGTCCCCCACCAGACACTGCTAGCTAAGTTTTCCATGTGGTCCTAGCACCTGGCAGCTCAGTCCTAATGGTTAGTGCCTACTGCAAGAGCCCTCTCGAAGTAAGATCTACTGTTACGGTAAGTTCTTAACGTAACTGTTTCATCTTCTTCGGGAATATCTCAGTCATCAGGTCACACCATAGGAATGAGTCCCAAGCAGTTACTAGTGCAAGGAAACAGTATAGGGGGAAGGCCACCTGAAATTCAATCACCAAAATATTTGCATCAGCCAGTACTAAGTATGACAACAGAGGTCGAACGCAGGGTGTGCTCTCTGTCCCATTTCGAAGAACAGCACTTTGGCAATGATCATTCTCCCACAGGGCCCCCCTCTGGCTTGATGAGGTCCCTTCAGTTGCACAAAATATTTTTAGTCTCCGCACCTTCAAGTATGAACTCAAACAGTACCTCATCATCAAGAGTGTGTGACTGTCTGATGGGCACCTGACATTCTCCCTGTGTTCTTACTTGATCTCCTCTTCCAGATGGAACTGTTCTGTTTTCATCCATGGTCTCCTCCAAACCCCTCTACTTCCCTGTACCTGGCCACTCTGTTTGATGCTTCCCCACTGTGCACCTTAACCCCCCACTATGTTGACTCTGTTTCCCTACAAGGACCCCTCTCTAACTTTTACCTTTCATGCATTAAGTCACCTTGTCAAGAAGTTCCTACTTATTCCTCTTCTCTCACCTCCCCTACCTGTTTATCCTGGGCTCTTAACCTACTTCTATCACTCACTCTTTTCTCCTGCTTCCCACCATCCTTTCCACAGACAAGGCCTTAGGCTTGAGGCTGCTCCTTACTTACTTAAACCCCCTTTTTTGCTTCCACTCAGTTGCTGTAATCTTCCATTTGTAGCTATTTTTGCTGTAAAGATGAGTGTTCACTGTATTATTACAGTATATGTATGTACCCTTGTATTGTGCTTCATGACGTGGAACCTTTGTGAAAGAGCTCTTGCTCAAAGGTTGCATCTGAATGAAAAATAAATAAAAACTCAGGATAAAAGGCCTTGCAACATAGCCCTGCTGAAACTGTACCAGCCAACGAATGAATGTCCAGACTGTAGTTCTTGGGGAAAGTATGGATGGCACTCCAAATGGCAGCAGCGCAAATGTCAGTGGTTGATGCCCCGAATAGAATGGACCGACACCATCTCCAGCAACTCTTTGCCATTCTTGTTGAAGCAAAATAGGATACAAGGTGTTGCTATTTGGACAAACATTTCCGCAACCTGAGCGCCCTTTCTACCTGGGACGAAAAGAGCAAAAAGCTGCTTTGACTTTCTGTGCTTTTGAATTCTAAGCAGAGAATACTCCAAAAATCTGCACCTAGCGATTGAGCAATGCTTTCCCAGTAATTGCACTGAATAAACTGACTGTAAGCGGGCTTGGGTTAGATTAGGCCAAACACCACCATCGAAAGAGACTTGGGGCTAGTGCACAAAGAACTTTGTGGAGAACCAAAGAGGGATCTTCACACCAAAGTACCAGAAGCTCAGAAAATCTGAGAGTAGAGGTAATAGCTCCTAAAATGAATGCTTTCCAAGAAAGAAAGCATAACCCGCAAGTCGTGGCTGGTTTGGACATAGTCATGGTCAATTTTTCCCAATGCAAGACTCAGATTCCAAGCCGGAAGAAGAAATGGACTGGGGTTCAAATGCAGAATATCCCTGAGAAGAATATGGGACACCTCCAACTGAGTCAATAAGTGCTGTTACCCACTGGCTCATGAAAGGCCGACTGCCATAGCCAACCGGTACACCTTGATGGGAGAGTACTGAAGACCAGAGCCTGGAAGGGCCACTAGGTAGTCCAGAACCCAGTTCACTGGACAGGAAGAGGTCCACTGGATGCTTGGCCACTAGAGGGCAAACCTTTACCACTGCATTCAAAAACTGGTCCTATTCAAGGGCTTTGAGGTGCAACAAGAAGGCCCACTGTTCTCTGTGACACGCCCAGCCAGGCGAGTGCCAAGACTTCAAGAGTCAAGCAGACAGACACCAGACTTGAAACTGGGACAGACATGGGTTCCTGGATCCTGCGCCAACAGGTCCCTGCAGAAAAGCGAATGGACCAGAGAATCCCACACCCGCTGTAGCAGCTGCGGAAACCAAATCTGACATGGCCACGACAGGGGTACCAGGAACAATCTGGTCCCTTCCATGTGGAGCTTAGTCAGCACCCACTGAAATAAAGGACAGGCATAAACGAACCTCTCGTTCCAGGAGAGGGACAATATTTCTCACCAGAGACCTCCAGGCCTGGCTCCAGCAAGCAAAGACTGAGCAGGCTGCATTGTGTAGGGACACAGAAAAGAGGCCCAAATCTGGACCACCCCATCCGACAAAAGGAGGGCGGTGATGTATGACAGGATCTCCCTCTTTGGCATGCTTGACTTAGTGCTGCAATAGCTAAAGGCCAGAGAGTATCAAATACTGGTGGACATGGTTTGTGGGGGGATGAGACTGTGCTAAGGTGGAACGCCTGGATCATCAGCTGTCCCTGGAGAAGATGGGTCTGAAGGGCCCAAGTGGCACATGGAACTGTCTGCATATCCGGGATGTTGATATGAAGAGAGGGTTCCATCAGGTACAAGAACCCTGAATCTAGGAGGAACCCAGATGCACCCTCTAGCACGAGCCTGAGGTATCCGCTGCAAGGATCTGCTGAGAAGATCCAAAAGAGGACCTCTCTGAGAATAAGAAGGGCCATCCACCCTAGGAGCACCTAGCAGAATGGGGAGGAAACCAACCACAAACTCTCCATATCATCAGAGTTCAGGACCCACAGATGAAAAGGGGAGAATGTACAGTCCTCCCTGCTGAGAGACGTAGCTACTGCTTCTATGCACTATGCAAAGACTCCAGCATGAGAAAGGACAGCAAGCCTGCTTGTTGTACTGGATGTAACTACTGAGACACAGCGAGGGCTGTAGATTCCTGTCAGGGGGCAAGTGGGGAAGTCACTGGGAGTGTCTTAACATGCTCCAGAGTCATCTAACAGCTGTAGGATGCTCCCACTGTTGGGGTACCGGACAAAAAAAGATGGGCACTGTTTGCTCCGAAGTTTAGCATGACAGAGTGAAAAAGCAACCTTGAGAGCCTTGTCTGATGCCTGCAGCAGGTTAATGTTGTCCTTAACAGCTGTTTCAATAAGTTGGAGCTGTTAAAAGGGGGGTAAGACATACTCTATTGGACTTCAGCCCGGACACCGCAGACCACAACCAGGGGTGCCTTCACAGGCAAAGGCCTGAAGCAGCCACCCTTGCACCTGTATCAGAGACATGGCAAAGTGCCCCGAGGAGGTATGCGCTACAATCCTCTGCCCTTGGCAAGTACCTAAGAACCCCTTCGTCTTGAGGGCAAACAGGAAGGACTGGGCAGCCGCCTCGCCCTGCTGACAAACAGTCCCCAGATACACCACCCAGTGGTGGAGATAATGGGTAATTCTCAACCCAAAGGCAGAAGAAGCAGAAACCCTCTTGTCCCCAAGGTCACACATGTGGGATGCCTTGTCGGGGTGGAGGGAAACTAAGGTGCCTGGGCACCTTAAACCGCTCATGAGCTGCCTAAATGGGCACAGCCTTGGGGGCATAGAAAATAAGGCAAAGTCTTCAGGAGGAGACCCGAGAGTGTGCTCAACTGAGTCCTCTCCCATTGAGGATGCAGTGGACCTGGCTGAAGTGGGGGCTTCCACCTCATCTTATTCTGCCAGCAGCAAGAGGTCCAGAAGGTAGTCGTCCACCACATCACCATGCTCGGGATTGTCCAAGAGCAATACGTCTTTGGCAGCATGCTGGTAATAATCCATCACTGGCGTGAGCAAACCAGGATGCACTACCCCAGGTGACAGACCAGGGTCCTGGAAAACTTGACCAGGACTATCAACAAGGTCGACGATGTTAGAACACTGATGATGGTGGAGGGGCATGGTAGATGACCCCCATCGACGGGATTTGAGAGCTCGAAAGGTCCGAAGCCCGGGGCCTGGAAAAGGCATCAGGCCATAATGGGAGATCTGTTGTCGATGGGACAAGAACCGATGTTGGTGATGGTAGAAAGATGCCCCCCGACGGCAGAGGTTTCAAGTTCAGGGCAGGATGACCCAATCACGGGTCCTGAGGGCTCAAAGAGCCCGAAGCCCAGGGCCTAGAGTGTTATGAGGCTGCAACAGGATGACTGTCATTGATGAGCCAGGCATCGGCAGAATAGGTACCCTTAAGATCGGTGATGGTAGAAAGCATCGTCGACGGCAGCAGGGTCTGCAGCCCAAGCACGACAACCCCATCAATGGGGCTAGAAAGACTCAAAGCCCTGGGTCTGGAGAAAGGCCAGGCTGCAATGAAAGGGCAACTGCCGACAAGCCACTCATTGGAGCAGGAACCCATAGAGTCGATGACGAAAGAAGGCATCATTGATGGCACAGAGTGAAACAACATCATCAACAGGCTGGAGGGCTCGAAGGGCTGAAGCTGGGAACTGGAAAGGCATCAAGCCACAACAGAAAGGCAGCCGCCGATGAGGCAGTTGTTGATGGAGCAGGAGTCGCCGACCCGAGAGTCTGTGACCTGCTGCCCGGCGAAGCAGGCGACTACGCTGTTGGTATTGGTCTGGGCAAGGCAAAGACCTGGACAGCAACCCTCAATGAGGCTAAAGCCATTGACGAGGAATCCCCTGAAACAGAAGGAGTCACTGGGACAGGGAATACCAGGGAGGGAGCGATCCCGAGAGGTTGCTACCCGATGCCTGGTGAAGCGAGTGACTGCACTGTCGGTATGGGTTTGGTTAGGGCAAAGACCTGGACAGCAACCCTCAATGAGGCCAGAGCCATCAACGAGGCACCCCCTGAAGAAAGAGCCCTCGGGGCCAGGAACTCCGGGGAAAGCAGTCCCGCTCACGGTCAGCCAAGTGACAGATCCCAGAGAACTGGTCCTGGGTCTTGACGTTCTGCAAGCTCAAAGAACCCACCGCCAATGGGGAGGCAGGAACCCTGGAGGTTCCCTGCCCAGAACTGCTCCATGCAGGGGTATTGAAGAGCCTTCTTCTGTGCCGGAGGGCATGCAGAATAAACATCCGAGGCTCACAGTCACAGATGATGAGGCCAGGCTCAAGACAGCAGATACAAAAAAGGATGAAAATACCTCAGAAGAGGCAAAATTCCACCCACTGCAGCGGCAACAGGGAAGAGAGAAAAAGGATACTCTCAAAAGAGGACTCTCTAAAGAAAACAGATTCTGAAACTAAGAAAATGAAAAGCATGGGCAAAAATGGCACAAAACTTCATCAAAGCTTCCACAGAGACTCATGCAGACTGAGTCAACAGTGAGAAAGAATTGAGGAGGGAGCGGGGCCACTCATGCCTATATAAGGTTGATGACACTGACAGATGATGTCGGCATGGGCGGCCCCAATTGTAATACTGAAAATTTGGGTGGATCCTGCTTCACAAGCTGTGAAATACAGCACCAGTAGGTAAGTAAGGGGTGGGGGTGGTTGTCAACTGGGAGGGTGGGTAGGGAGGGTAATGATGGTGTATGCCGGTGAAGGGCAACAGACATTAATAGACAGTTTTCATTTTACAGGATGTATATTTAAAAAAGGACTACAAGGGTCAGTTTTCTTTATTTCAGGTACTAACACTTGGGATTGGGAACTCCACTGTCGGTGTTATGATTGGCAGCACCAGAGGTGGGCTCCCTGGTGTCATACAGTGAAAACAGGAAGAGTGGGGGGTACTAGCTGAGACTGAAAACCCCAGTATGAGAAAAATTAAAAGTAAGGGGGGTGGAGGGGTTGTGGGGGAGGGTAACCGCTGGGTGTGCCGCGGTGGCAACAAACATTGATGGATGGTTTTCTTTTTTAACTGTGTATAAAATTAAAAAAAGACTAAGGGACAGTTTTCTTTATTTCAGACAGACACTGGGGATTGGGCACCCCAGTGTCAATGTTATGTTTGGTGGCACTGGTGGTGGGCTTCCTGGTATCGCACAGTGAAAACGGGTGGGACCGGTACTAGCTGGCACCAGGGAGTGGGCACCACGGTGTTGGAAAATTAAGGGGGAAGCAATGGGAGGTGGAAAGGATACTTGGTAGAGGGTGGGAGAGATTTTTTTTTTTTTGTTGGGGGGCCAAAGCAGGCTGATCATGATGCTGATCAGCTCTGCTTGCTCCGCAGTTTCTCATGCAGATCAAAGGAAAGAGACACCCAATCATTTGGGCGGCTCTTTTCTTTGAACTACATGAAGTTTCTTCCCAGCAAGACCAGAACAGTGTCATGATCAGCCTGACGTATGATTGATTTGACACAGTCAAGCTCCTTGCAGACTGTCCTGCATTGGACCAACAGTGACACACCTCTCAAAACCCACAATCATACCAATATGTTCGCTTTGCGCCAAGTGCAAGAGTGAACATAAAAAGAAGGTGATGTGTCAGCATGTGGCCTACAAGCAGAACAAAAGGGTTACGTAAATGCACATTGAAAATAGTAACTAATGTCAGTACAGTACCATAGTTTCAACCACAAGGCTGAATTCAAAAATGATCTGTAAAGAACAAAGTAAGCATAGTTGTCTCATCTTTATGCTTAGTAGTTTTTTTTTTTTTAACAATACAGATCATTACTGAAAAAGTCCTCATGGTTGAAACATCAATTCAAGCTGCATCTCAGATGGAAAGAAGTCATTGGTATGATTTTTTTACTATCTTTTATTTTCCTCTTATCACCACAACTAGGCTTTATTTGGTCCAGCCCCATGCTGTGCTCCGTCACCCATCTTCTACAGAGTTTACCTCATTGGCTGGTCCTCCCTGGCTTATCCCTCAAGGTGGGGTCACCAGGAGTGGACCCTTCTTCCATAATTGAGTTAGAGTGGAGTTCTGCTGTGTGTGCCATGGTCAGCAGTGCAGGGCCTGGGACGTGTGGCAGAAATCACTGTGCAGCATCCAGTGGGGTTTAGATTTTCTGGTTCCCTTCCTCTAGGATGCCAACAGCGCACTCCAGGATGCGCATGCATCAGAGTTCATCAGCGTCCTTCCTTCCCGTGCACCCCCTTCAGTTGTACTGACACCCATGGCCACCCAGGTTGTGGTAGTGCAGCTGAGACTGCAGGACCTCCCCTCCCCAAAGAGAGGAGTGTCCTATGGGATGCTGAATCCTCCTCATTAGGCAAACCTTCCAATGACTTAGGCTGTTCCTGAATCCGGCTCACACTACTGCTGTGCTAGTGGGCCAGCTGTTGGTACAATATTAGCCACCACCACCACTAAGAACTGGAAAGCCAAATTAGGAGAAGAAAATGATATTGTTCAATATGGGACTGAACACAGCACAACACTTAAGCAACAAATGAGATATACTCACGTAACTTTTTGTCCACTGCAGCCACAATGCAATTTTTTGGTATCTCAATCATAGCACTGATACCTTTAAATGATTAAAAAAAATAGTCAACTTTTATTTGTTGTGTAGCTTTCTGGCCAAACCCACATAACATAGCCTCTAATTAAATATTTATAGGCTAGTAAAGCTCCTGATTGGCTACTGGATCAGTCATTAACATCTTAGAAATTATCAATCCAGCTGCCAGCTGACACTGTGCAGCATGCATGGTTAGCACCACACCAGACCACTAAAACCTACATTAAATGTAAGCAAATAAAATGGCAAAAACTAATGTTGTTATTGCGATTAGATTTAAAACAGCAACAACAACCTCAAAGCTGGTCATTTCCTTGGATTTACAGCTGGCTGGAGGAAGGTGGCTGTGCCTCAGGACATCCTTCTCTCCAACCAGTCATTAATCCCTTGAAAATGACCAGCTTCTGCGTTATTATTGCTTAAATATAATCATTAGCAACTCATGTACACAGGTTCATAATCACAGAATAAATCAATAGCAAGAACCCACAACTAGTATCGTTGCACAATTCATTGTTTACTCAACTGCCTCTAAAGGTCCCAATAACTTCAAATAAGTAGATCTGCAACGACTGTATAGACCCACTATCCTAAAATTTCCTGGAAGTGAGTTACCCAGCCAATGATCCCAAACTGCAGATGCATTGCTTGCTTGCCCTCTGTCTGCAGCTTTGCCCGAAGCACCTCAGCTGAAGATGACAGAGCATGACAGAACTGACGGAACTGGTGGGTCTTCTGGGGAGGAAGGCTCCAGTCTTTCAACCGTGTAATATAAAAATCAACACTTCTGTTCAATCTTCACAATGGATGATGGGGAGGACAAACCACAAAGGAGAAGCAAGAACAAGGTGAGCGGCGAGGTGGACACAAGCTGAGTTTCAGCAGAAAGTCCTGAAGGGACTTGCAGCTCCAAAGGTGGAGAAGTCTATGGGACCAGATGGGATACACCCAAGGGTACTAAAGGGACTCAGGGGGCTGCTAGCATCCACAATGATGGCCTTATTCAACAGTTCACTAGAAACAGATACATCTGGAGGACTGAATAAGAACAGGTGTGGTTCCTCTACATAAAAGTGGCAGCAAGGAGGAGGCTAGCAACTACAGGCCAGTCAGTCTCACTTCAGTGGTGGGGAACTTAATGGAAACCCTGCTTAAGGAAAGATGAAAGAACACAGGCAGGTTTCCTTGTAGAAAGCAACTGTGCTCAGTGATTCTGAGGTGGTATAGGCAGTAGGGCTGGTTGACTCCAAAGGCTGTAACATAATCTAAGAAGCAGCTGCACTACAGTAGAGGTTTTTCATTTAATTAGCCAGTACACTTGCAAATACAGGCAGCATGGATTCATTGGGGGGGTCATGCCACATGAAGCTGATTGATTTCAATGACTGGGTATCCAGGGAAATAGATCTGGGGAAGGCAGTGGATGTGGCCGATTTGGACTTTAGCAAGCCCTTTGACACTGTGCTGCACAGAAGACTGACAAGAAAAAATTTGAGCAGCCAAGGGGTGGGATGCAAAATGGTGAATTGTGTTAGAAACTGGTTAGCGGATAGGGGACAGAAGGTGGTGGTTAATGGCACTCACTCTAATGATGGGAGAGTGGACAGCAGGTGCTGCAGGACTCAGTACTAGGATCGGTCCTCTTCAACGTCATCATAAGTGACACTGCAGAAAAACAGGAAGGGAAGGTATACCTCTTTGAAGATGATAAAATCTGTAATAGGGTGGGCACTCAGGAGGGGGGTACATAGAATGTGCAGTGATATTGGGAAACTTAAGGAGTGGTGAAGAGCATGGCAGTTGGGGTTCAATGCCAAAATATGCAAAATCATGCACCTAAGGCATAGGAACCCAGGAGCAGAATATAGGATGGGGGAGGTACTAACAGTCAATCAGGAAAGGGACATTGGGGTTTTCATAACTGACAACCTCAAAGTGGCAGGGCAGTGTGACAAAGCAGTGGGTAGGGCAGGATGGATGATGCAGAGCATAGGAAGGGACATCTCCAGTAGGAGGATGGAGGTGGTATTGATATCGTATCATTTGCTGGCCAGACCCTACCTGGAGTATTCTGTGCAGTTTTGGAAGCCACACCTCAGAAAGGACAAAAGATGGGGGCAATCCAGAGGAAGGCAACTAAAATGGTACAGGGGTTGAACAAGAAGCACTACGAGGAAAGACTGAATGATTTCAACATGTGTACTATAGAAGAGAAGAGAACACGAGGGGATAATAGAGATTTACAAGTACCTCACAGGGGTGAAGAGGCTAAAGGAGGGCAATCTCCTTCAAATGAGAAAGAACACCGGGATCAGGGGACGTGCAATGAAGCTTTTGGGGTTGAAATGTGAGGAAGTACTACTTCACTGAAACGTGGCACACACATGGAACAGATTGCCAGCAAAAGAAGTGGAGTCAAAAACAGTGGAGGGTTTCAAGCATGCGAAGGACAGACATACAGTAGGGGAATATTAGTAATAAGTGTGTGTGGGGGGAGGAAGGAAGTGGAGACCATTTAGGGTCTGTGGAGACAGATTAGGCTGGGAATATCTGGGCATATTTGGTGGGCTAAGTGGTCCTTTTTACCCCAAAAGTCCTTTAGCATCAGTAACTTTTTGCACTTGCCTGGCTAGGTGCAACTGCCCCGGAGGTGTGCCTTTAAGAGATATTTAAATGAATTTAGGGTCAAGCCAATCAAAAGACATGAGGAGGTGTGAGCCGAATGAGAGCTGTTGAAGGCTTCAGAATTTTTTCTCCACTGGACTGAGCAATATTGCCTGTGAGGTGTCTCCCAACTTTCCTTGTTGATAGCCTCCTAGTGCTTATCTGGGTAAAGTTTTCCTAATAAATTATTTCCTTTAGTGTGCTGAGTGAAAGTTTTTCTTTTTCATTAGCGCCGCTCCCAATTTTTTTTATTTTTAGCATGACTGCACTATTTTGACTTTATTACTACTGTGACTATTTAGTATAAAGCCTAATTTTATCACGGGTGCTTATTTATGATGGCTCCCTTCATTTTTGGACAAATCCTTGTGGGAACCGTCATATTAGGGATGGTTGCCTTGTTTTTTAACCTCAGACCTCGCTGGGTAAACATGAGGCACCTGCAGTGGATTTCAAATTTAAACAGTGCCTGGGGGTTTTCTCTCTAGATTGGCAATTACACGGAAACCTTTTTTTGTTATATTACTGGACCTTGGTATCATCTGTGTCAGGACTGTCCGTAAGGGTCCAGCAGCCACCTGTGCGCAATTGAGTATTACTGGGGTTCTATTAAGATTGGCACTGGTATAGATCCCAGTTCAACAACAGGAAAAAAAAAGGCACTAGTAATAGACAGAGTTTATTAACTGGGGCAGGACTGTCCGGTGGCATTTTCACAGAAACCTGCACTGAGTTCATAGGTCCAGGACAGTTTGCTTTGCTTAAATCGGCAAACATAGCAGACAAACCTTTAATTATTATGGCTGAGGATAAATAAAAGGCTTCCGACGAGGGGCCATTCAAAGGTACTGATACCAAAAGCAGAGGTGCTGAGGAACCCTTCAGATCCCAGCCAAAAAATAAAGCTTCCAAAGATGAAGTTCCTCACAAATTGAAAAATAATAAGAGTGATGAAAAAGGAAGCTTGATCAAGCCTCTGATGAAGTGACTAAAAAGAAACTCTTGTCAAGACAAATATGCTTCCTTTGCTCCTGGGAAAGCCAACAGCAAGACAACAGGCAGCTTAAAGCATACAGAAAAAACAAAACACTTACAAACTGCGCGGGTTCTTCCATCAGTGCAAGATATCGAAAAAGCATGACAACTGTTTCAGACCTTTCAAAAGATGGGTCCTCGATTTACTGGGGCTGGCAAGCACTCTTCCACAGTTCTCTCTTCTGTAGACTGAGAGTGACGCAGATGATGATCAATTTTATGATGCCTCTGACATGGATTTTGAGGGCCTTGAGCCCCAGGAGTCCCTGGACCCTCATCTTGGGGATCCCTTGGGTGATCATGAGGATCCTTCCTCTGTGTTTACATTTATACAAAATATGCTGGACACCCTGGACTTCCCTATGCAGGAGCTCAACCAGGATGTCGATGAAGACAAAGATTATAGGGAGATGATCCTTAAAGACCCTGGTCGTCCCTATCTATAATGCATTTAGAAAAATTACCATGAAGGTGCTTCAACACCCGGGGGGGGCCCTTTAGTATCAGGGGTTGATAAGCAGCTTGAGAGAAAATATAAATTGTCTAAAAATGGTACTGAGTTCTCATCTGCATGCCCTAGCTATAAGAGTATAGTGCTGCAGGCAGCTTGTGAGAAAGCTGGAGTCTCCATGTCCCACCCTCTCCCCATGACAAGGATTCCAAGAAAATTGACTTTATAGCAAAGAAAATGTATGCCACAGCTTCCCTGATTCTCAGACTTTTTTTACATGGCATTCACAGCCAAATATCAGAAAGCCCTTTGGAAATCTGTCCAGGCTATCGCCCACAATGGATCAGATTCTATGGTGCAGGAGCTGGTGGATACGTCAAAAACTGCCCTGGAAGCTACTATGTAAAAATTCCACATAGCAGACAACAATGATGCAGCCTCTAGGGTGATGGCTCATGCCATCTCTCTGAGACACTTTGCCTAGCTTAGAACAACCAGTCTGACCACAGACACTCAGAACAAAGCCATGGATTTTCCCTGTGATCAAAATATGTCTGATTACAGAACCACTGACTACATGAAAAAAGTCGATGAGTACAAGGCCTCCTGGCAGAGCCACTCATCCAAGCCTTAGCCTGCCGCCCCTCAGAGATCCCATCCCAGGGGTGGTAGAGGCAAAAGTTTTGTTCCCAGGACTTACAGTCCCTTGCCCCAATCTGACTTCAGCCAATACAGGGGGTCTTTCAGAGGCAGGGGCAGAAGGGGCCAAAAGAAGAGCCACCGCTACCCAGCCATCTGCCTCTCAATTTAAGTCCTGATGTGAGTGTCCAGGTCGCCTCCCCACTTCTGGTTGAAGGCAGACTCTCCCACTATCTTCAGCACTGGTCCCTCATCACATCGGACAAGTGGGTGCTGAAGATAGTGGAGAAAAGTCGGTCATTACAGTTCAAGCAGCTGCCAGACCTTAAGCGTACCCAGGTGTCAAGACCTCTGTCCCCAACACAGATACCACTGTTGGAAATGGAGGTACAAAACCTTCTGGCTTTAAGAGCAGTAGAGAGGGTCCCCACCCATGAGAAGGGCAAGGGCCTGTACTCCAGGTATTTTCTGACAAAAGAAAACTGGGGAGTGGCGATCTATCTTAGATCTCAGATATTTAAACAAACATCTGAAAAAAAACAAATTCAAAATGGTCACTCTGTCACTGGTCATACAGTCCTTACAGCAAGGAGACTGGCTAGCCTCCCTAGACTTAAAGGACGCCTACTTCCACATACCCAAAAGGAGATCTCACAGGACGTTTCTCAGGTTCAAACTTCCTTCTGGTCACTATCAGTTCACCACAATGCCCTTCGGTCTGTCCTTGGCCCCAAGAGTCTTTACCAAGTGTCTCATAGTGGTAGCAGCACATCTCAGGAAACTGGGTGTCGCTGTCTACCCCTATCTGGATGACTGGCTCATAGTAACAAAGTCTCCTTGTCAAGTCAAGGAATCTCTTTCCCTCACAGAATGCACTCTGGAGTCTCTGGGTTTCCTGGTAAATCTAAATAAATCTCACCAGAACCCACCCAGCTGCTCACCTTCATAGGGGGCTCAGCTGGACACTCAGAAGGGACATGCTTTCCTCCAACAGGAAAGAATTCAGTGTTTCCTTTCAGTGGCAGATTCTTTCACCCGGGGACAGCCAAGACCAGCTAGACATTTCCTCAAACTTCTGGGACGTATGGCCTTCTATGACTGCAGTAGTCCAAGGGGTCAGGTACAGGATGTGGCTCCTGCAGTGCTTGCTGGTCTCAGAGAACCAACAAATTGTCAAAGTTGATACCTGTGTCAGAGCAGTTCCTCCAAAACTTGCTATGGTGGACGAACGCTGCAAATTTGCAGGCAGGGGTTCCCTTTCAAGCTCCTCTTCCCACAAAGGTGATCACCACAGATGCCTCCCTTTTGGGCTGGGGAGCTCATTTGGACAGTGCCTCAGTAAGCAGCTGGACTCCCGAAGAGTCACAGTTGCATATAAATCTTTTGGAACTCAGAGCAGTCTTACTAGCTCTCAAAGCTTTCGCTCCCATCATAGAAGGGCAGGTGGTTCAAATTCAAACAGACAACACCACTGCAATGTTCTACATAAACAAGAAAGGTGGTACCAGATCAGGAATACTCTGTTTGGAAGCACAGAAGCTCTGGTTTCTAAGCATTCTCCCTGGGAGTTAGCCTCTCAGCTATTCACCTCCCAGACACACTCAATACTCTGGCGGATGCTCTAAGCCACATCAGTCATGGCCAGAGTGAATGAACACTGAATAAGCAAGCACTAGCCACAGTGTTCAGGCGTTGGGGCACAACAGATATGGATCTGTTTGCCTCTCCTCTCAATTTTCAGCTTCCTCAGTATTGTTGCAGGCTCCCAGTTCCGGGAACACTTCCTCTGAATGCCCTGATCCTGCACTGGTCAGGGAGGTTCCTAAACGCATTTCCTCCCTTTCCCCTGATATTAAGAGTTTTGCTGAAACTCAAACAGCAGCCTGCATCAACGATCCTAGTGGCTCTGGACTGGCCCAGGCAAGCCTGGTACCCTCTCTTTCTCTTAATGTCCGGCAACAGGCCCATTCACTGCCTCCAACTCACTTTCTGCTGACCCTTCCTCAGACAGGAGTGCAGTACCCAGACATACACTTTCTTCACCTCAAGGCCTGGTTCTTGAGGAGTTAAGAGTTTCCATCCTCACAGTACTCTGAACAGGTCCTTAAGATACTCAGGATGGCTAAAAAAAATGAACACTATGAAGACTTATGCAGCCAAATGGAAAAGGTTTTCCCTCTTGTGCAAGAGTGAAAAGGTCGAACCCCTATCAGCTTCAGACCCTCAGCTGCTAGACTACCTGGTACACCTACAGAGGTCAGGCTTGAAACCATCTTCATTCAAGCTACACCTGGTCGAAATTTCGGCCTACCTTTCATGGGAAAGAAGAAATCATTTTTTTCCCACAACATTTTTAAACAGTTTTTCAAAGGCCTCTTGCATCTCCAGCCTCCAACCAGGGAGCCAGTTCCTCCTTGGGGACTGAACCTTTGCACAGATAAGCTCATGAATCCACTCTTCGAGCCTATGCCCATGGCCCGCATCAAGTTTGTAACTTGGAAGACCATCTTGCTGGTAGCCATTACATCTGCCAGGAGGATTTCAGAGCCATAGGCCATGTGCACTGTGCCAAATTACATCATTCCTCACAACGATAAAGTTGAGCTCAGGACAAATAGGAAATTTCTGCCAAAGGTGGTTTCACTTGAACCAATCCTTTACTCTGCCTGTCTTCTTTACAGAGCCATCCACTTCTAGCGAGCAAAAGCTCCACAGCTTGGATGTCAAAAGAGCCATCTTTCACTACCTAGAGCAGTGATCCTCAGACCGTGACTCTAGAGCCTCATGTGGCTCTTCAGCTTATCATCTGCGGCTCTTCCTAGTAAATATGCAAACAGTTCCCACATTATACAGTATTAACCAACCAGGATGTACTATAATACTTCTGCACTGTACACCAGCAAGCATTATTTTCAAAGTTTATTGCAAATTTTCTTGCAAGCTGTACCCTGTCAGACTGTGCAAATGTTAACTGTTTAGTAAATGAAATAAATGAAAGAAATGTTCAGTAATTGAAATATTTTCTTTTACACTGGAGTGTGTTTGCCAAAATTTACTAGGAAGTGCATGTTGTGGCCCCTTGGCTAATATGACTGCTCATGTGGCTCCTGAGCTAGTCAGGACTGAGCATCACGGACCTAGAGCATACTATGCAGGCCAGAGGCTCTTCCATTCAGTTGTTCCTCACCTACGGGTATGTAAGCAGAAGAAGACCAGCTACCAAGAGAACTATTTCTCGTTGGTTGGTCTCTTGTACTAGATTCTGCTATGAGAAAGCTGGTCAACAAGCTCCTGTGGGGCTCAGGGCCCACTCCACCAGGAGCAGTGCAGCTTTGCTTGCAGTAGCAAGGGACATTCCACTACTGGATATCTGCAAAGCAGCTACCTGGAAATCTGTGCACACCTTTGTGAAACACTACAGTTTGGATGTGCAGACCAGATCTGATGCCAAATTTGGCAGGGTGGTTCTGCAGAGCTTTTTTCCTAAGTAGGGTCTCTGCTCACCTCCCACTTGGTACTGCTCGGTAGTCTGCAAAAAAGTTACTAATGCTACAGGACTCCTGGGGTAAGAAGAAAAAATTACCGTAGTAATCTTTCTTCCAAGGGGTCCTTTAGCATCAGTAAGCTCCCACCCTTCCTCCCTGGTTCACCTGTTGGAGAAGGGCTCTTTATGTCACCTTTTACCAAATTTGGAGTTTCTTACTGATGAGTTTTTAGCTCATGTTGCTGTTGTTTCTATTTCCACTTTTGTGGACATTTGCATGTTTTTTGAATCCTGTTGATTCTTTTTCGGGGCATCTGCCCTTGTTTTTCCTCGAAAAAATTCTGAAGCCTTTAACAGCTCTCACACAGCTTACACCCCATCCCCTCTTGTCTTTTGATTGGCTTGGCCCTAAGCTCATTTAAATATCTCTTAAAGTCACACCTCCGGGGCAGTTACACCTAGCCAGCTAAGTGCAAAAAAGTTATCTCACAGCCAGGTAAACTCAGTAAAGCAGTCGCCATGTCTCGTTTTGTCCCCAGGACATGCTTATAAGAAAAAATTACTCACTGCAGTAATCTTCTTTCTTCCAAGGGGTCCTCTAGCGTCAGTAACTTTAGCAATTAGCTGTCTAGGTACAACTGCCCTGGAGGTGTGCCTTTAAGAGAATCTGTATTTAAATGAGTTTAGGACCATAGCCAATCAAAAAACAGGAAAGGGAGTGAGCTAAGACAGCTGCTGAAGGCTTCAGGTATTTTTTTGAGGAAAAACCAGGCACATGCCCTGAAAAGAATCAACAGGATTAAAAAATATGCAAATGTCCAAGAAAGTGGAAAAAACCCAACAAGACAAGTTAAAACTCATCAAAAGAAACTCCAAATTTGGTAAAAGGTGTGATAAGAACCCTTCTTCCAACAGGTGAACCAGGGAGGAGGGAGGAGGGAGGAAGGAGTATTGATGCTAAAGGACCCTGGAAGAAAGAAGATCAACGCAGTGAGTAATTTTTCCTTCGTATCCCAGGAGTCCTTTAGCATCAGTAACTTTAACAGACTACCAAGCAGTACCAAGTGGGAGGTGGGCAGAGAATCTACTTAGGAAAGAGGCTCTGCAGAACTACACTGCCAAACTTGGCATCAGATCTGGTCTGCACATCCAAACTGTAGTGTTTCACAAAGGTGTGCACAGATTTCCAGGTAGCTGCTTCACAGACATCCAGTAGGGGAATGTCCCTTGCTGCTGTAAGCGAGGCTGCAGTGCCCCTGGTGGTGTGGGCCCTGAGCCCCACTTGAAGTTGGTGACCTGCTTTTTCATTGCAGAAACTAATACAAGAAACCAATCAGCGGGAAATGGTTCTCTTGGTAGCTGGTCTTCCCCTGCCTACATCCCCTCAGGCAAGGAACAACCGAGAGCAAGAGCCTCTGGACTGTGTAGTATGCTCTAGTCACCGGTGCTGCGTGAACTGCACTGGCTGCTGGTACAGTGGCGAATCACCTTTAAAGTCAGACTTCTGACTTATAAAGTCTTACACGGACAGGGCCCAGACTACCTGAAAGAGCTTCTGGTCCCTTACTGTCCTGGGCGATTGCTCCGCTCGACTGGCAAGGGGTTGCTAGAGATTCCAAGGGTTTGTCTACAATCTTTTGGGGCCCGTGCATTTATGCACGCGGCCCCTACCCTTTGGAATTCTCTATCCCATCAGATACGTGAGTGCCTGACCATGGAGGGATTTAAATAGGTGCTCAAAACTGTTTTATGGAGCTGTGCTTTTGGGGATTAGCTTTATACTAACATACTAAAATGCCAGCAGAATAGGCCTAATGGTCTTTTGCGTCTGCTCGATGGTCAGCCCCCACCCTGGGAGCTGACCTTGCTGCCCCCCTCGCCTTCTCTGGCTTCTCCCTTCCCAGTTCCGGATATTCTCGCTGCATTGGATTTTGCTTCCAGAACCCTTCCCCTGTACCTGTCCCACCCCCTCTTGAACCCCTCCACTGTCTCTGCCTCCACCAGCCCCCTAGGCAGCGCATTCCATGGCTCTACCACCCTCTCAGTGAAGTAGCACCTCCTCCTTTCTCCCTAAATCTTCCCTCCAGCTTCCACCCATGCCCTCTAGTGGCCCCCTCCTCCTTCCTTCAAGCACCCTGACTGTTCCTCCCTGTTTACCCCTTTATGTACCTGAAGACTCTCATCATGTCCCCCTGTCCCTCTCTCTTCCAATGTGTACATATTTAGCTCTTCGAGCCTCTCCTCATAGGTCCTGTCCCCCAAGCCCCAAATCATTTTGGTTGCCCTCCTCTGGACCCTCTCCAGGAGTTTAATGTCCCTCTTTAAGTGTTGCCTTCAAAACTGCATGCAGTACTTGAGGTGCGGCCTCACCAGCAGTTATACTGAGGGAGTATCACTTCCCTCCTTCTGGAGGTGATCCCCCTAGCAATGCATCCCAGCATCCTGTTGGCCTTGGCTGCTGCCCTCCTACAAGTCTCCGAATTGTTCATCTTGACATCCATCACCACCCCAGGATGTATTTCTGACTGTTTACAAACATTTATCCTATTCATAATATATGTAATTTTATGCTGAAGTTGTTTCAATCTTATGTAAGACCCCTTGGTATTTGAAAGGTGCCATGGAAATAAAACTGAATTCAATAATAGAAGATGGGTCTTTTGACATCCAAGCTGTGGAGATTTTGCTTGCCAGGCATGTATTTCTCAGTAAAGACGACAGGCACAGTAATTATGTCATTTGGCTCAGTACACAGGGCCTGTAGCTCTGAAATCTTCCTGGCAGAGGTAATGCCCACCAGGAAGACTGTCTTCCAAATCACAAACTTGATATGAGCAGTGGACATAGGCTCAAAGGGTGGTTTCATGAGCCTGTCTATGCAGAGGTTCAGCCTCCAAGGGGGAACCGGCTCCCTGACTGGAGGCTGAAGGTGCAAGAGGCCTTTGAAAAACTGTTTAAATATGGAGTGGGAAAAAATTAATTTTTTCTTAACCACCGAAAGGTAGGCCAAAATTGCTGCCAGGTGAAGCTTGAGAGAAGCTGGTTTCAAGCCTGATGCCTGTGGGTGTACCAGGTAGTCTAGCAGCTGAGTGTCTGAAGCTGATAGGGGGTCGACCTTTTTGCCCTTGCACCAGAGGGAAAACTTTTCCATTTGGCTGCATAAGTCTTCTTCAGTGTTTGTTTTTTTTTTAGCCATCCTCAGTATCTTAAGGACCTATTCAGAGTAATGTGAGGATGGAAATTCTAACTCCTCAAGAACCAGGCCCTGAGATGAAGAGAGTGTATGACTGGGTACTGCACTCCTGTCTGAGGAAGGGTCAGCAGGGAGGGAGTTGGAGGCAGGCGAATGGGCCTGCTGCAGGACACTGAGAGAAGGAGAGGGTACCAGACTTGGCTGGGCCAGTCCAGAGCCACTAGGATCATCGATGCAGACTGTTCTCTGAGTTTCAGCACAACCGTGAATATCATGGGAAAGGGAGGGAATGCATATAGGAACCTCCCTGACCAGTCCAGAATCATTGCATCCAGAGGAAGTGTTCTCGGGACTGGGGGCCTGCAACAGTACTGAGGAAGCTGAAAATTGAGGGGAGAGGCAAACAGATCCACGTCTGGTGTGCCCCACCACCTGAATACTGTGGCTAGTACTTGCTTGTTCAGGGTCCATTCACTCTGGCCTTGACTGATGCGACTCAGAGCGTCCGCCAGGGTATTGAGTTTGTCTGGGAGGTGAATAGCTGAGAGACTGACTCCCAGGGAGAATGCTAGAGACCAGAGCTTCAGAGCTTCCGAACAGAGTATTCCTGATCTGGTACCACCCTGCTTGTTTATCTAAAACATTGCAGTGGTGTTGTCCATTTGAATTTGAACCACCTGCCCTTTTATGCTGGGAGCAAATGTCTTGAGAGCAAGAAAGACTGCTATGAGTTCCAAAAGATTTATGTGCAACTGCGACTCTTCAAGAGTCCATTTGCAGCTTACAGAGGCACTATCCAGATGTGCTCCTCAGCCCAAGAAGGAGGCATCTGTGGTGATCACTTTTGTGGGAAAAGGAGCTTAGAGGGGTACCCCTGCCTGTAAATTTGCAGGGTTCTTTCACCACAGCAGGTTTTGGAGGAACTACTCCGACGCATGTATCAACTTTGGAAAGTTGTTGCTTCTCCGAGACCAGCGAACTCTGAGATAGGCATGCAGGAGTCGCATCCTGTACCTGACCCCTTGGACTACTGCAGTCATAGACGTCGTGTCCTAGAAGTTTGAGGAGATATCTGGCTGGTCTTGGCTATCCCTAGATGAAAGTATCTGCCACTGAAAGGAAACTCTGAATTCTTTCCTGTGGGAGGAAAGCATATCTCCTCTGAGTGTCCTGCTGGGCCCCTATGAAGGTGAGCAGCTGGGTGGGTTCTGGGTGAGATTTCTTTAGGTTTACCAGGAAACCCAGAGACTCCAGAGTGCGTTCTATGAGGGAAAGGGACTCCCTGACATGACAAGAAGACTTTACTACTATGAGACAGACATCCAGATAAGGGTAGAGAGCGACACCCAGTCTCCTGAGGCATGCCACTACCACTGCGAGGCATACTTTGGAAGAACAGCCATCAGTTTCATGCTGCCCTCACTATGGAACAAACTGCAGAAAGTCCTGAAACTGAGTATACCCATATCCATTGCGTCCCTCAAAACCCTTTACTCAAAGCTTGTCAAGGAGCAATGCAAATGTTTTCGATAGCAAAAAAGTGAATTGTGCTCTCTCTTCCTTCTACATCTCTTCTCCTTCCTATCAACTTCCACATGGTCTGCAATCCCATACTTCTCCCATGGCGTTTCCCTCTTGTACATCCTCCCCCCCCATCTTTCTCCCCATTGCCAACTGTTCACTTCCCCCTCCCTCCCATCCGGACACCCGCCTCCCCCCTCTTAGCTCCCCACTGCTAAAGTTGCTGAAGCCTATCACTCACCTCCGATCCAGATCCTTCATTGACTACTTCCTTGCGCCCTATCAAATCCATCTTCTCAACCGTGTATACAAGTCATCAACAACACTTCCTCCATGCTACATTTCAATATTCTGTCTATGACCTTAAAGTTATGTAAAAATTGTAAATAAAAAACGGTACAGAGTTATCAGAATTTCCTGTTAATTCAACTACGTAAATTGTATAAATCAACAGCATGTATATTGTATCTTGTTCCTTGCATTGCACTATGTTTATGTAATTGTCCTTGACCTAACCAGGTCCATCTTGCAAATGAGCATTGCTCTATGATCTCCGCCCGGATAAATAGAGATTTGATTGATTGATTTGGTAAAGACTCTCAGGGCCGAGGACAGACAGAAGGGCACTGCAATGAACTGACAGTGACCCGAAGGAAGTCTGAAGCTGAGAAACTTCTTGTGAGATCTCCTTATGGGTATGTGAAAGTAGGTGTCCTTTAAGTCCAGGAAGGCTAGCCAGTCTCCCTGCTGTGAGGACTGTATGACCAGTGACAGAGTGATCATTTTGAATTTGTGTTTTTTCAGATGTTTTTTAAATATCCAAGATCTAAGATAGGTCGCAACTCCCCAGTTTTCTTTTGTGTCAGAAAATACCTGGAGTAGAGGCCCTTGCCCTTCTCGTGGGCATGGACCCTCTCCGCTGCTTGTAAAGCCAGAAGCTTTTGTGCCTCCAATTCCAACAGTGGATTCTGTGATGGGGACAGGGGTCTTGACACCTTGGTATGCTTGAGGTTTGGCATCTGCTTGAACTGTAGTGACAGACCCTTTTCCATGATCTCCAGCACCCACTTGTCCGACGTAAAGAGGGACCAGTGATGAAGATCATGGGACAGTCTGCCTCCTACAGGAAGTGGGGAGGCGACCTGGACACTCACATCAGGACTCAGACTGCAAGGCAGATGGCTGGGTAGAGATGGCTCTTCTTTGGCCCCTTCTGCCCCTGCCTCTGAAAGACCCCCTGTACTGACTGAAGTCAGATTGGGGATAGGGATTGTAAGGCCTGGGAACAAAACTTCTGCCCCTACTGCCCCTGGGACGGGATCTCTGAGGGATGGTGGGCTTAGGTTTGGAATAGTGATTCTGCCAGGAGGCCTTGTACTCATTGATTTTTTTCATGTAGTCACTGGTTCTGTAATCAAACATACTTTGATCACAGGGAAATTCATGGCCTTGTTCTGAGTGTCTGTGGTCAGACTGGTTGTTCTAAGCCAGGCAAAGCATCTCAGAGAGATGGCACAGGCCATCGCCCTAGAGGCTGCACCACTGTTGTCTGCCATGAAGAAGTAGTACACAGTAGCTTCCAGGGCAGTTTTTGTCATATTCACCAGCTCCTGCACCATGGAATCTGATCCATTGTGGGCGATGGCCAGGACCGATTTCCACAGTGCTTTCTGATATTTGGCTGTGAACACCATGTACGAGGAAAGTCTGAGAATCAGGGAAGCTGTGGTATACATTTTCTTTGCTATAAAGTAAATTTTCTTAGAATCCTTGTCCGGGGGAGAGGGGGGACAAGGAGACTCCAGCTTTCTCACAAGCTGCCTGCTGCACTATACTCTCGTGGCTAGGGTGTGCAGACAGGAACTTGGTACCATTTTTAGACAATCTATATTTTCTCTCAATCCACTTATCAACCCCTATTACTAAAGTGAGGTGTTAAAGCACCTTCATGGTATTTTTTCTAAATACATTATAGATAGGAATGACCAGGGTCTTGGGGGTTGAAAGACCGCTCATCTCCCTATAATCTTCATCTTCATCGACATCCTGGTTGGGCTCCAGCATAGGGAGGTCCAGGGTGTCCAGCATATTTTGTATAAATGTAAACATAGTGGAAGAATCCTCCTGGTCACCAGGGGGATTCCCTCAAATGAGGGTCCAGGGACTCCTGTGGCTCAAGGCCCTCGAAATCCATGTCAGGAGCATCATAAAACTGTTCATCATCTGCGTCACCCTCACAGTCTACAGAAGAGAACTGTGGAAGAGTGCTCCCCAGCCCCGGTAAATGAAGGACCCATCTTTTGTGGGGTCTGAAACAGTTGCCATGCTTTTTCCATATCTTGCACAGACAGAAGAACCTGCGCAGCCTTTGTAAGTGTTTTGTTTTGTCTGTATGCTTTAAGCTGCCTGCTGTCTTGCTGTTGGCTTTCCCAGGAGCAACGGAGCATTTCTGTCTTGACAGAGTTTCTTTTTAGCCACTTCATCAGTGGCTTGATCAAGCTTCCTTTTTTTGTCACTTCTATTATTTTTTAATTTGTGAGGAACTTCATCTTTGGAAGCTTTATTTTTTGGCTGGGATCTGGAGGGTTCTTCATCACCTCTACTTTTATTATTAGTGCTTCTGGATGGCCCCTCATCAGAAACCTTTGATTTATCCTCAGCTATAATAATCAAAGGTGTGTCTGCTATGTTTGCCAATTTAAGCGAAGCAAACCAGTCCTGGACCTTATGAACTGAGTACAGGTTTCTGTGTTAATGCCATCGGTCAGTCCTGCCCCAGTTAATTAACTCTGTCTATGATAAGTGCCCATTTTAAAAATACATTTTTTGGGGTTGTAGAACTGGGATTTATACCAGTGCCAATTTTGATAGAAAACCCAGTAATACTGGTCAGCTGCCACAGGTTGGTGCTGGACCCTAACGGACAGTCCTGCGACAGAAGATATCAAAGGTCCACTTACATAATTAAAGGATTCTCATAATTGCCAATCCTGAGAGAAACCCCAAGGCACTGTTAAGGTCTGAATTCCACTGCAGATGCCTGGCGGTAAACCCTCGAGGTCTGAGGTAAATAAAACAAGGCAACTGTCCCTAATGCGACAGTTCCCACAGGAATTTGCGTCAAAAGAGAGGAACCGTCAAAATTAAGCACCCGCAATAAATTTAGCACTAAAAATGAACAGTCGTGGTAAAAATAAAGTCAAAATAGCACGGTTGTACTAAAAATAAAAAAATTTGCGCGGCGCTAATGAAAATGTCAAACTTTCACTCAGCACACTATTAAAAATTCATTATGAGGAAAACTTTACCCAGATATGCACTAGGAGGCTGTCAACAAGGAAAGCTGAAAGGCACCTCAGAGGCAACGTTGCTCAGTTCAGCGGAGACAAAATTCCGAAGCCTTCAGCAGCTCTCACTCAGCTCACTCCTTTTCTGTTTTTTGATTGGCTATGGCTGTAAGCTCATTTAAATACAAATTCTCTTAAAGGCACACCTCTGGGGCAGTTGTACCTAGCCAGCTAACTGCTAAAGTTACTGATGCTAAAGGACTCCTGGAGTAAGAAAGAAAAGGTTTTATATATTCTACTCTTTCACAGAACAGAATTATTTTTTATATTATTAGTTAATGATTGGAATTATGAATTTATTTACTGCCTTTCTGTCTTCCCATGTAAGGCTCTCTGAGCCTCTTTTAGATAAAGAGCCATACAAATAAAATTTGTTCTGCCTTGCCGATTCTCAATGTTCCTTCTTGGTAAAATATTTTAAATAAAATAAATTTAGTTACCTGAATCATCAAAATTATCAGTCTTACACAGCAACTCCAGGTCCGAGTTCCAGACCCGCAGATCACTTCCTCCAGACAGCCATAAACCAAGACGTTCAAGAACAGTCAAACACTACAATATTGAACAAGAAATGGTCTCAGAAAGGAAACATGTCATCTAAATGGTGCCTTAACAGACACAGATTTGAAAATGGTACAACGTTTTGCTGACCCTACCTTCCAGTAGAGTGGTATGGCACTCTATTTAGTAAACTAGCATATACAATTTTCACAGAAGGAGGAGACAGTCCCTCCTTAAAAGGTCCTTGACCGTCTAGTTAACAGGCAATATGACCACAAAAGTTACCCTCCCAGGAGTTTCCTTTCTGAGCTTTGTTGCTAAAAGAATTGACTACAATTTGATGGTTCATATCATATAAGAATACAAACGTGGGCTTTCTTACAGTATCTATCAATATGTTCCTTATTGCTATATTCCGTAATGCAGCAATGTAGATTGAGTCATAAGAAAAAGACCCAGAGGTTCATCCAGTCTGCCCATTACCTAGCCTAACTCCATGCTCAACCTAACGCCGAGCTGAGTTCAGAGATCCAAAAGATCCAGAGGCAGATCTTCACTCCCTCCCTTGGTATCCCTTCCCAACTTCTGCCTTTGGGTCCCACTATTCCCTTATATCTGTTCCACCCACGTTTCAGCCCAATCACGGTCTTGGCATTAACCTCCTCTCTGGGCAATGAATTCCATTTGTCCACCACCTGCTCCATGATGAAGAACTTCCTAATGTACCTCCTGAATCTCCCCTCCCACCACCAATCTTCAACCATGTCCTTTAGTCACTGTGCCCCCATCAAATCCTCTTTCTATGCATACACACATGCACAGAAACATTAGCTGTGCTGCTACAAGGCAAACAGGGGTGCAACTAGCCAATGCATTATGGGAGTAGAACAAGTCAATGCATTCAAAACGCCCCACCATAAAATCTTATGCACTCATCCTCTGTAGCTGGTGTAGATGGAAAAAAAAAAAACTCAGGAATGTTTCCAAATCAGTGTTTGCAAATTATTTATAGTTGTAGCAAAAATAAGTCAAGCTGTGCAAAAAAGTAGAATGTGAATGGTGCCGGCAAACCCCAATGTTCTGCACCTGCATTTGGCACTTTTTCATGGGAGCATGCCTACTCTCAAGAGGACCCTCCTTAAATACTATTACTAGTAGCAGCTACCAATATGATTGGCGCAGGGGGGCCAATGGTATACAGTGAAGCCCACCAGGATGAAGCACAGTGTGACGGGTTTACTGCATGACAAAAGGGATTAACTCTTATTGAAACTGTATTGTTTACTGCAGCAACTCTACTGCAGAATTCTGCAGCACTGTGCTTTATCCATGGTGGGCTTCACTGTATGTAGGACGTGAAGTCACCAACATGCTCACAGTGCATAACATATAAAACCAGTTAAAATCACTATTTAAAGAGTACTATTAATAATATGTTATGTTAACATCAGTCTGATAAAAACATTATGCTTTGAAATGGCAACATTTCACTATCAGTAGCAGGACAAGACATATTCCATCATGCTGAAAGGCACGACGCTATAGAAACTGTCCCAAGTCAGCGTCTACCAAGATGTGCACTTAACAAGTATTTACCCCGTTCATAACTTCCTTCTGTCAGTAAGCTGTAGTTCTCAATGGTGACTTCTGCATGGAATGCCATCAGAAGAAGCAATTATCAGCCCATTTCTTCATCACAGCAAAAACACACACTAGGAAGTACAAAATATACATGCATGCATACATATTATATACTGTATATTTATGACATGATCAGGTGGCAACATCCTTTAATCTGGGGAAGAATACAGGGGCATTGTTCGTGGACCCCAGCAAGGCCTTTGATCTTGTGGACCATGGAAAATTGTTTAAGAGATTATATGAGATTGGGGTCCAAGAGGAGCAATTACAATGGTTCAAGTCTTATTTTTCAAGAAGACAACAGTGTGCATCATACGGAGTTGCTGTTTCAGACTTGAAAGAAGTGCGAAGAGGAGTCCCACAGGAATCAACATTAGGCCCTTTAATGTTTAATGTATGTCAATAATTTGACTACAAGAATTGTTAACAGTGTGGTTCGACTGTATGCACATGACACCGTCTTGGTGTCATCCGCAGACAGTCATGATTGCCTGGAACAGCAGCTCCAGACAGACATTCTGTATGGAGCAGAGGTTTAAGGACTCTGGTTTATTATTAAATGCCAAAAAAACACAGTGCATGTTGTTTACAGTAGGTACTCAGACAAAGAAAAAGCCTGACCTAAATTTAAAGCTCTTGGATGGAACTTTAATCACGAATGTAAAAAGATACGTGTACCTTGGAGTCCTAGTTGAGTCCAGATTAACATATTCAGACCATATATCTTCACAGGTAAAAAGGGTGAATCAAAGGTTGGAAGTGTTAAGAGGGGTATCTGGCTGTCTCATAATAGAAACAAGGATAAAACTGGTGAAATAATTATTGATCCTAGTTCTAGAATATGGTTCCCATGTGATTATGAATTCAATGGAATCCTCCTTAAAAAATGACAGAACAGATGTACTATAGACTAGGGAAAATTGCTACTAAAAGCAAACATGGAACTCATCACTGTACAATCTATAATAGCTTGAGATGGTTACAACCTGATAGGAAAAGGAAATATTTATGGTTGATATGGTACCACAAGTTAATATACCCCCAAGGAAAACATCCTCTAACTCTGTAATGCTTGATCCTCCCCCAATAAAGAAAGACATTTTGAGACGCAATAGCCTTAATGTACCAACATGCAGATCATATAATAGACTAGGAGATGTAACTCTGCAGAAAAGTTTAGCAAACCACTGGAATGAACTGCCTAACAACTTGAAGTCCATACAAAAACTTCCTATTTTTAGAGTAAACCTAAATAGTCACTTATACTCCAGATGTATCTGTTTTAGATAACTGTCTGAACTTTTATATCTATTTGTCCAATCATAAAGTGTTCAGTACTGTAATTTAACGTCTTTTGTATTATGTTTTTTGTAATCACAGGACATTGTTGAAAATGGTAAAACCCTAACAAATAGTATCCTGTATAAAAATACATCTTTATCAATCAATATGTATACATTGTGTGTGTGTATACATATATATATATATATATATATATATACACACACACACACACACACATATTATACAGGCCCAGGTGTATCTGTATATAAGAGTTGAGTAAACACTTAAAGAGCACCTTTTCTGGTACTCACCATGACACCCCAGAATCTCCATGATCCCCCTTCAAGTTGCAGGCTGTATAGAAATTTTTTTTAAGTAGCTGGCTTCAGGGTTGGAAGGGACCATAATTTGGCTCCACGGAGCCGAGAGCTTGATCCCTTCCATGTCCCTATCTGGAGACAACCCCCACACTCTCACATTTTCTGATGCAATAGTCAGGTGAGAACAGAGACATGCTCCATTGACTTGAATGGGGCTTCTTTTTCAGTCACAGTTTTCAACATTCAAAATGCCTGATTGGTACAAATCGATGCCCCTGCTCAACTAAGAAGGGCTTTCTTAGTTGAGTGGTAGCCTTGATTTGTACAAATCGGGCACTTAGAATACTGAAAACTGTGATTTGCCACCTATTCATGGGAGGTGGGAACCCAGAGGGAAGGGGGCTGGCAAGTGGTACTGGGGGTGAGCACCCTAGTACACTGTTCTAAATAAATACTTCTGGGAACACCAAGGGAGGGTTGGCTGAGCTGGGAGAGGTAGAGCATTTGGCTTAAGTGGAGGATGATACAGAAGATAGATAGACAGGTAGATAGATAGATAGACAGATGAGAGAGAGAGAGAGAGAGAGAGAGAGATCAGGGGATCGCTGGCTCACTGCTCAAACTAAAGCCAGTGCAGCACAACTCCAACTGCGGCTCCATAAATCAAGAAAGTCCCCCTGTTCTCATACCGAGAACATGAGTGAATGACTCCTCTCACTAAGCTGGGCACGCAGGATTTTCGGGTGCACCAAAACAATATTTCCAGTCCCATTTACCTAGGTTCAGGTGTTTGTTTTTGTTTGAAAATACATAATTTTAATGTTTTTTTCAATGTTTTTCATTTATAAAAAAAAAAAAACAAGATGGCAGCGATCACAATCTGTATTTTTCTCACAAGAAAATCATGAATAATAAGCCCTCATGATTGGTGTTTTTTTTTTACAGTTTGTGCCAGAGGGTTATCCAAAAGCCAAACGTCAAATCATTATAACTCAGTAATATTTTTTCACAAAACCTTTGATAGGCACTACCTCAACACATGCCGTTTCTACCCTGCAAGTTTCATGAAAATATTCTACGCCATCTAGGCTGTGCATGAGGGGAAAAAGTTTTTAAGTATAGGGAAAAAATCTTCACTTTTCCAAAAAACAACATTCTAGATCTCAGAAACACGAAAGATGCTAGCACAAAACCTTTCGCATCTTGAGGCTTTGCCACCCTGACCATGCATCCAAATTTTTA
This sequence comes from Neoceratodus forsteri, assembly GCA_016271365.2. NCBI lineage: Eukaryota > Metazoa > Chordata > Ceratodontiformes > Ceratodontidae > Neoceratodus > Neoceratodus forsteri. The sequence goes on along the minus strand of CM057454.1, from coordinate 1,096,204,730 downwards.
GGCTATTTCATTGAACGGCGCTGAAGTTATTAAATACCAACTAAAGATATATTATAAACTTTAACCCTTTTTCCTAACATAAGGACAACCAGGCCTTATTTATTACATAAGAAAAGAAGAAATTACCAATTGTCATGTACTGGTACTATTTTAATGCTCTCTTATTCGAGGGTTTTACAGAAAAACCCTCAGACATTTTTGGACCAGATAGTGGAATCTTGGGTGCCTGCTGATGTCATTCAGACAACAATGACAACATTTTCCTCAAGGTCCTGGCAGCTCAGCACACACACACACACACACACACACACACAGTACTGGACATCAGATTATAAAATGGCAGCAACTCATGTTTACTTGCAATTGTCTGAGGACCTTTGCCTATTGAATTTTATCGATACAGCATTACAGATAAATATTTAGTTACTTTCACAGGTTAATAAATAATTTGTAGGGGACAATACATTGTTTCAGATAAGGAAGAAGCTGTGGGGGCTTTATTCAGTATACCTCTCAACCTCCTGCCTCATAAATCAGGGACAAAATTTAAAAAAAAAATCAGGGACAAAGAACCAAAATCAGGAACACATCTTCAAAATTAGAGCTATTCACCCAGATAGCTGGTAGAATATGGGGTTTAGTGCAAAATGCATTTTCTGAAGAAGAACAAGTCTGTAACTTTAATGCTTGACATTATTTTGTACTTATAATTCCCACTATTTAGCTAAGGAAACACAATTTTAGGAGGGACAGAGTAAAATTCTGAGGCAAAACCAGGGACAGTTGAGAGGTATGTCATTCAGGGCTGGAAATGAACAAAGGAAACAAAAATGTTGATGTTAACAGCCTGTCAGGTTTTTGGGGGGGGGGGGGAGGAGATACTGAGCACAATATGTTGGTGAGCAGCTTAGAGAAACTGCCAGATATTTATTCATGGGGTGAGACAGTCAAAGGGGTTGCGCCATGCGCAACTCACTGATGCGCCCCGGCGCGATATTCAAAAGGGGATGTTGCGCTGCACAATTCCCAATGTGAAGGGGTGCACCAGTAATGTATGGGGTGCAAATTGGGGGCTGCCCATGCATATGCAGCACATCCCGATATTCAGCCCAGGATGTGTGGTACATATGCAGTCACACCTGCTGCGCACAGAGGCGCAAAGATCCGCTCCTGAAAGCAGGGCAAATCCTGACCACCCACAGGTGAGCTGCTGTATCGCGGGGCGCAACATGGCAGCCACCAGCTGTGGGTGGACACACGACCACCCCAGACACAGGCCGGGTGTCATGCCCCCGCGCCCGAACATTGGCGTAATGAATCTATATCCCTGGTGGTCCAGTGGACCCTACCCCTCACCCGATCGCGGGCATAAATGTGCGTAAATACCCTGGGGTCCAGTGGTCCTGATCCTGAGCCCGATCGCGGGCAAATGAATAATTTAATTTCCCTGGTGGTCCAGTGGACTCGATCCCCAGCCCGATCGTGGGCTTCAGTTGTAAGTAAATGCCCAGGTGTGCCATTGGTACCCCCTCCCAGCTCAGACATGCCATCCCCCCCGGTCAGCGGCAGGCAGCAGCTCCCCACCCGCAAGCTGCCCGGCTACCAGCCGACTGATAGCGTACAGTATGGCTGTATGCCCATTGGTCCACTGCGTGGGCCAATGGAGCATGCAAAGCCGTACTGTACTACTGATCGAAATGTGAATGGTTCATTCACATTTGGGACACTAATAATTATATCTATAGTCTGCGCCGTAACCCATGCAGTGGACAATAATGCTCTAACCATACTGTATGCTGTCAGTTAGGCGAAGCCAGGAAAGCTTGCAGGTGAGGCTGCATCCCACTGACAGACGGAAGGACGGTAGGTCTGAGTGGGCGGGGTACTGATGGCCCACCTGGGCATTTATTACAACTGAAGTGTCTGATGGTCCGGAAACGCAATCCACTCCTCAAAAGAACTAGCATTATACGCCCGTGATCGGGCGATGGGGTAGGATCCACTGGACCACCAGGGACTTTATATTTAACCACAGCCTGCAATCGGGCATTGAGGCGTGTTGCCCACCGAGGAGCAGGGAGTTTTGGTCCCAGACGGCTGCAGCTTGGCAAGGCGCCAGGCACAAGTCGCTGGGGATCGGTGCACCTGCATGCAAATGGGGCCATAATGACATGCAAATGCCCCCATTTGCGCCTTGCATGCATAATGGCCTCATCTGCATGCCCAGAGTTGAATATCACGTTTGTGGCGCCTAGCGCACCCACACTTGCGCATCCCCCTGCTCCTTACTTGCTACTTGCGCTGGCGCAGTGCCACTGTGCCGTGCGCAGTGCGGGAGGCCCCAGTGCCATATTCAACGCTGCTGAGCCATGGCGCAGCACCGTTGAATATCACCCGGACCATGTCCTGGCACATCCCAGTTGCACTGCGCCCAGGCATGAGCCCATGCCTGGTGCATTTCTGGATATCCCACCCATGGTGTTTTACTGGAATAATCTGAGTAATAAAGGTCACCATCAGAAACTTGGAACCAAAGACTAATTTTTAGTGTCATAACATGATATACTCTGCATGTAATGAGCTGCCAGAACACTGAGGAAAATTATGTCATTGTTGCTTGAATGGAATCGGCACTCACCCAAAATTTTGTCAGCTGGTCTGAAAATATCTGAGGAATTTTCCGTGAAACCTTTAAAAAAAGACAGGCAGTAAAACAGCATCTGGCCATGAGAAATGACTATTTCTGCACACTACTTGCAATATATGCAGCACTAAGCAACTAACTGCCAGCCACACCCTATAGCACAGCTTCTGCTCCCTTGAGCACTGGTTCCTTCACAAAAAACTGCTTCTAAATCATAAAAAAAAAAAAAAAAAAATGTTATTTGCCAGCCAACAGAAGAAAAAAGACAAACTGTTACCCCTTTCCATTTATAACCAGGATGGTGAGGTATTAGAACAAGTAACCTCCTTCAGATACCTTGTCATACACCTCGACAGCGCACTAACATACACCGACCATATTGACCATGTCATCAGTACAGTAAATAAAAAACTCAGGGTTCTATACAGACACAAGCACTTCATCACACCTGAGACTAGGAAACTAGCAGCAGCCTCCTCGGTTCACTCTGTGGATTATGGGTTGGTAATCTATGGATCTGCCACAGATACCAATCTTAATAGAATCAGGACACTCTTGAATAAGGCCTGCCACCTTTTCCTAGATATGGACAGGCTCATGCACACATACAGCCTCTATCAGAGTATAAACTGGCTTACACTAGACCTCAGAATAAAATTCCAAACTCTTGCATATTTGGGAAGAAAGCCCTGCTAAGGTTCACCCCCCACCTCACCCCCTACCCCAATCCTGTTATATACCCCCTTTAACCACCACACTAACAGGTGCCACAAGAAATGCACTGCATATCCCTCGGTGTAGGACCACTCAATTTATAAGGGCCTTCTCGTACCAGGTACCAACCTGGTTGAATGAACTGCCCACCTCTCTGCTGGAGTTACCTAAACTGAACCAATTTAAAATCAACCCGAAGAAAACACCTTGCCCTAAAACACTTTTGCCAGTGCAACTAGACACGTCCCAATAACAATGTTTCCACTGGTTGTGCTACCTGACATGCCTGGATTCTGTAGACAAAGTTGCTCCCCTGCAACCGCCCAAACCTTAGACAATGCATTACCTGCTGCTGTATTATTCTCTGCATAGTAACTAGTCTCTGACCGATACCTTGTAATGTGTATATGTTGAAAATGTTTTGGATCTAGCATGAACCTTTCATTTCTTGTTTCACTGTACTGCAACAAAACACTGCAATCTCTCAAATGTAACCTTTGTAAATGAGCTCCGCTCAAAGGTAACTCTGAATATTCCAATTAATAAATAAATATATATTGACTGGATGTTCTCATGATGAGTAACTAAAATATGTTAAAAGCATTTTAAAAACACTGCAATTGATCTTTAAGGTACAAAAAATTGGGTTTAACACTGAGCACTCTGCTCAACCCTAATTACAGGGGAGCTATCATGCCCCTGATAATTTTCGTGTACTGTAAATTATGTACTTTTATATATCTGATTAGTTTTCACCTAATGTTAGCAATGCCAGCTGCTTTAGCTAGCCACAGGGACTCACTTCAAAACTACAGTAGGCATGCTGATATTGGAATTTCCCTTAGCAAACCGCTAAGAGCAGTTTGTTCAGAGCTGACGCCTTCAGGGAAAAAATCTGTACAGCCCCTGCTGCTCAAAGCCGTGGACCAGTTGTTACCTGTGGGCTGACTGATCTGCCCTGACGCTATCAACCTCGGACCTGCCTGCTGCTGAATCTCCTCGCTCTCTGCATCAGCGGCACAAGCTGTACCTCGGACTGGCTCGGCCCCCCCCCCGACCACATCAAGGTGATTACAGCCCCTCCATGGGCTGGAATTCTCAGCAAACCGCTAAGGGCGTCACGCTGTTTACGCCTTGTGGTAAGCCACAGCCCCTGCTGCTCGCCGTGGACCAGCTGCCGCCTGTGGGCTGACTGATCTGCCCTGACACCATCAACCTCGGACCCACCTGCTGCTGAATCTTCTCGCTCTCCGCATCAGTGGCACAAGCTGCACCTCGGACTCCCCGACCACATCAAGGTGATTACAGCCCCTCCATGGGCTGGAATTTCCCTCAGCAAACCGCTAAGGGCAGTTTGTTCAGAGCCGATGCCTTCAGGGAAAAAAGCCGTACAGTCCCTGCTGCTCAAAGCCGTGGACCAGCTGTTACCTGTGGGCTGACTGATCTGCCCGGACGCCATCAACCTCAGACCTGCCTGCTACTGAATCTCCTTGCTCTCCGCATCAGCAGCAGCACAAGCTGCACCTCGGACTGGCTCGGACCCCCCGCCAACCACATCAAGGTAATTGCAGCCCCTCCATGGGCTGGAATTTCCCTCAACAAAACGCTAAGGGTGGTTTGTTCAGAGCCGATGCCTTCAGGGAAAAAAAGCCATACAGCCCCTGCTGCTCGAAGCCGAGGACCAGCTGCTGCCTGTGGGCTGACTGATCTGCCTCAACGCCATCAACCTCGGACTCACCTGCTGCTGAATCTCCTCGCTCTCCGCATCAGCGGCACAAGCTGCATGACGGACCCACTCAGACCCCCCAGACCGAATCAAGGTGATTATAGCACCTCCGTGGGCTGCTGCTGCCTGTGAGCTGAATGATCTGCCCTGACACTGTCCACCTCAGACAAGCCTGCTGCTGAATCTCCTCGCTCTCCGCATCAGCGGCACAAGCTGTACCTCGGATCTGCTCAAAACCCCCCACCCCCAAGGTACTGTTACGCTCCTTGAGCTCATGGAGCGTTTTGGCTCTACTTCTGGACAATTTCATCCCTCTCTCAAATTGTTTGGTGCCTTTTTTGCAGGCGGTTTTTTCCTCTGGACAGTCTGAACTTATAAATTTAAAATATCCTGGTGCCTTTACCAGCCGCTTCTGATTGGTTGCCTACTGACAAAGCTTCCAGCTAATTGGCTACTGGAGTGAACCTTGTATTTTCCTTGCGAAAGCGCTGAATCTTCTAAAACTAAAATTACTGTTGAGATTATAATATATTAGGCCAATCTTTTTTTCAACTATAATAAACTTGAATTTTTAGCCATTTAAAGTAGTGCCGAAAAGTAGCGTTTTTTGTTATTATTTATGCTCCCGCCCTCACAATCTGGGGGAGCCCCAGCCCAGTCACCCGGGTGTCCACCAGCTGGCACAGTAGTAGCTCCAGGGCTAATCTCCTTCCCGGTGGAGTTGGGGGTGAAAAGTAGTGTTTAAAAAAAAAAAAAAAGGTTGTTCTCGGTTTTACTTTACTGATTAGGAAACTGCCTTTTTCAGATGTGCTAATTTAAATTAAATGTGATAGCATCCAAGGTAACATCCCTAAATCTTTATTGTAATAGGACATTTCCAAAGCCCAGTATAAGTAAGGTGATAATAACCCTTTGTTATAACATCTCCTTAGCCCATTTTAGGTACAGTCAATAGCTGCAAGTGATTTTCCAGCTCTGTGACTGTATTCAGCTCCTTTTTTGCACTCCTTTTCTTTCTATTTCATACTCCGCACTGTGTCACCCTTTCTCCCTGATCTTCCCTATCTCACTAAACTCCTCTCTCAGTTCTCTGTTTCTGCCGTCTTTGGAATTTACACCATAGTACCCTCTCTCCCACTGCACTACGACTTCACTTTGATTTGTTTTCTGGTCTCTACTGGTCTCTCTCGACGTTTTTGACTCTCACCTATTCTAAGCCCTCCCCTCTCTCCCTGTATCCACCCAGCACTCTTTTGTCCTCTTCCTAGCCCCCCTCACAGCCCGCCACCTTGGCAAAATTTTTATTTTTTCTCGCTCTGTTTTAAAACTCTCATCTCCTGACCTTCCCTTCTCTCCCTGTTATCCGCCTAGCTCTCTTTGTTTCTCTCTTTAACTCCCCCTCTCAGTCTGCCCCCTGGGTCATTTTTCTTTGTCCTCCCCATGAAACTGCCCTCTCTTACCTCTACTTATTTCTGTGACTCCTTCCTCTCCGAGTGATTACAGCCACTTCGTGGGCTGGAATTTCCCTCACCAAAACCGCTATGTGCGGTTTGTTGAGTCAATGCCTTCAGGGGAAAAAAGCTGTACAGCCCCTGCTGCTCAAAGCGGTGGACCAGATGTTACCTGTGGGCTGACTGATCTGCCCCGACGCCGTCAACTTCAGACCCACCTGCTGCTGAATCTCCTTGCTCTCTGCAGCAACGGCACAAGCTGCACCTCAGACCCGCTCAGACCCCCCCGACCGCATCAAGATACTGCTATGCTCGCATGAGCTCATGGAGCGTATTGGTCTCGCCGGCACTTTGCACTGGCTCCCACCCTCCGACCCCCCTCCTGTCCTATCCGGACCATTTTATATACAGTGTTTGCAAGTCACGTGACACTAACAGCCCTTTTTCTCACTCACTTGTTATACAAACTATCCACTTGGGGCATTTGCTCGCTGACACCCTTTATTAGTGTTCGAAGGTCTTATTATCAACTCGTGTGTTTTCTATCTCTCTCTGTCTTGCAAGCAACAACACATAGCAGTTATGTAAGAACTTACTGTAACAGTAGATCTTCGAGAGAGGTTCCTGCAGTAGGTCTTCACATACAGAACTGAGCCCCCTGGCGTCAGGTCCGCACGGCAAACTTGTAGAATCATCAGCGGGAACCACCCCCGACGTCAGGCCGTTGTGACGTCAGCCTGACTATAAAAGGGGCGGTCCCACGCCCACTCTCCAGTTCTTTTCCAATGAAGACCTAAAGATACGTAAGGAGAAAACCGGACTGAACTCCAGAGACCCTGCTTCCAGTCTAGTCCCACATGACTAGACAGGATGGAAAATAAAGCATCCAAAAACTGGGGATAGAAGGGTGGGAAACTAGACCTACTGCAGGAACCTCTCTTGAAGATCTACTGTTATGGTAAGTTCTTACGTAACTGCTGCATCTTACTTCGAGAGGGTTCCTGCAGTAGGTCTCCATATGTAGGACTGAATACCAAGCAGTCCCAAAGAAAAATAAGGCATAGATGCATCCAGGAGCAGGAGAAATCGCCATGAGTGATCATGACAGAAGGCCTTGCAGGACAGCAAGTCCAAAGCTAGCTCTGCGCCGAGAGGCAATGTCCAGACTGTAATGCTTAGTGAAGGTATGAACAGACGACCAGGTGGCCGCAGCATAGATCTCTGCCATGGACACATTCCTGAAAAAGGCAGTAGAGGTTGCCACGCTACAGGCGGAGTGGCCTTTGACTGCCCCGGAAGGGATTTCCCATATTTCATGTATGAAAAATGGATGCAGTTAGCAAGCCATCGGGAGATGGTCTGCTTGGAAATAGCCTTGCCCTGGCACTGAGGGGTAAAGGCTACGAACAGTTGGTTAGATTTCCTAACCTCTTTAGCACTGTTCGTGTAGTACCTCAGGATCCGTGCACATCAAGTGTGTGCAGTAGGTGTTCCCTCCGTTGGAATACTGTGGGTAGTATACAGGTAATTCCATGCTCTGGTTCAAAGTGGTCTCTGAAACAACTCTGGGCAAAAAAGAAGGGTTAGTCCGAAGGACTACTCGGTCCTTAAGAAAAATCAGATAAGGCTCTTTACAAACGAAGGCTTGTAATTCAGAAACACTTCTGGCCGAGGTGACAGCGACTAAAAACAAGGTCTTCCAGGAGAGGAAGCACAAGTCGCAAGAAGAAGCTGGTTCAAACGGTGGTAAGGTCAGCTTCTCGAGCATGAAATTCAGGTCCCAGGGAGGACAAGGATTCCGGATCGGAGGTTTCAGATGAAGGATGTCTTTCAAAAAGGTCTTGGCAACTTCCAGTTGAGGCAAGGTTTTGCCTCCACCAGGAGGTGGTAGGCCGACACCGCAGAGAGGTGGACCTTAATGGAGGAATAGCTAAGGCCCACCTCAGAAAAATGTGCGAGGTGCTCTAGAACCTGGGATGCTGAGCACGAAAATGGATCCCAGCTCCTTGCTTGGGCCCATATCGTGAATCTCTTCCACTTCATAGCGTAAGCGGATCTACTGGAGGGTTTTATGGCCTCCACTAGAATATGCGCAACCTGTGAAGAGACCCCATAGCGAGAAATCGCTATGTCCACAGGTGCCACGTATGAAGGTGGACAGACTGAAGGCTCGGATGCACCAGGGTGCCCTGCTCCTGAGTCAGAAGGCCATGAGAAATGGGCAGAGGAACCAGAGGTTCCAGTGCCAATTGTTGCAGAAGAGGGAACCAAATTTGGCATTGCCAAAGAGGAGCAATCAGGATTGCGTGGGCCCCCTCTTGAAGTTTCACCAGGACCTTCTGAATTAGAGGAAAGGGAGGAAAGATGTACAGAAACCTCCCTGTCCACGAAAGAGACAGCGTCTCTCACCAAAAAGTACCATGCCTGGGAACGAGCAAGCAGAAGACGGGTAGTTTTGCGTTGTATGGGGAGGCGAACACATCCATCTCTGGCCGATCCCATTGAAGTAAGAGATCTTCGACTACCTCCGACTTTAGCTCCCACTCATGCGCCTGGGCCACTGATCGATTGAGACTGTCCGCCAGGACATTGGAGATGCCCGGAATGTGAACTGCTGTCAGATAAAGGCTGTGCTGAATCGCCCAGTACCACAACCTCATGGCTTCTCAGCAAAGAGGGTACGATCAGGTTCCCCCCTGCTTGTTTATGTACCAGACAGTGGACATGTTGTCCGTCTGTACCAAGATAGATCCCGGAACCAGCAGTGACTGGAATGCCTGGAGTACATAAAAAACTGCCCTGGTCTCCAGAACACTGATGTGGAGCATCAGCTCCTGATCGGACCACAAACCCTGTGTCTTGTGAGACCCCAGAAGAGCACCCCAGCCCAGATCTGAGGCATCCGTAGTGAGAATTTGAGTTGTAACTGTCAGAAGGAAAGGGACCCCCTTGGACAAATTTGAGAGATCCTGCCACCAGTGTAGATCTCTCTGGAGGTTGTTGGAGATCATGACTTTTTGGTTCATGTCATCCGTCCTCTGGTCCCATTGGACTCGAAGAGACCATTGGGTGACCCTCATGTGAAGTCTGGCCATTGGAACTGTCGAAATGGCGGACGCCATCAGACCAATAAACAAAGCACCGAGTGCGCAGGGATCCACTGGGCCTGTGCTACCAGTGTGGCTTGAGAAGTAAGGGTCACAGCCCAATCTGATGGTAGGAAAGCCTTGCCCTGAACTGTGTCTAGTACAGCTCTAATGAACTGGAGTCTCTGAGAGGGTACTAGCTGGCACTTGGGAAAACTGACCATTATGCCCAGTAAAGCAAACAAGCTCAGAGTGAAAGAGAGAGCCTCTTTCAGGCTGGTAAGAGAGGGTGCTGAGAGGAGCCAGTCGTCCAGGTACGGGAAGACATAAATGCCCTGGTGGCACAGAAAGGCCGCCGCCACCGCTAGGCATTTGGTGAACACTCGGGGGGGGGGGGCCGAAGAAAGATCAAACGGGAGTGCTCAGAACTGGAAATGTTTCTCCATGAAAACAAAGCAGAGAAAGTGGCGGTGGGCCGGGAGGATAGGGATATGTCAGTAAGCATCCTGCATGTCCAGGGAGCACAGCCAAAAGTTTTGATGGAGCAGGGGAAGGAGCCCCTGAACGGTCAACATACGAATCTTCTTGTACTCGATGAAGATGTTTAGTGTGCTGAGGTCCAGGATCGGTCTCAGGTCGCCCGTTTTCTTTGGAACGAGGAAGAAGTGGGAGTAGAATCCCCTTCCTATTTGGCTTAACGGGACAGGCTCTATGGCTTTCTTTAGAAGTGCCCAAACCTCTTGAGAGACCATGGGGACCTGATCCCAGGGATAGAAGGACCGTCCTGGTGGTTGAGGGGGTGGAATTTCACTGAATTCTATCAAGTGACCTCGCTGGATGAGCTGAAGCACCCATTTTTCTGAGGTGACGGACCTCCAGCCTTCCAGATGGAGGCCGAACCTACCTCCAACCGGTTCCTCCTGATGTACTGGAGGTAGCAGAAGGAGGGGAAAGGAGTCAGGACACGGAGGGGATCTTTTGCCCCAGAGACCTGTTTTTGAAATTTGGTCTGTGGGGTTTGAGCTCCCGATCCAGATGCACATTTCTTTGCCTGACGCTTAGCGTGGGATTTGTTCCACCTTCTTTGATGGCGAAAGAGCTGCTTTTTCTGTCCCGTCTTGTATAAGGAATGGACGTCCCGCAAGGATCATCCACGCTCCTGCAGCCCAGTAATAATGTCCTTAGCATCGCCGACAAAGAGGACGGAACCCCTGAAAGGGGCAACCAAAAAAAGAGGACTGCACGTCCTGTGCCAGTCCGGCTATACGAAGCCAGGAGAGGTGTTGGAAGCAGATCCCCGTGGCAGCTGCTCTTGCCACTGAATCCACCGAGTCATAGGTAGCCCGAAGGGCATGGCGACATGAGGATTTCCCTATCCGTACTTTATCCAAGAGCTTCTTCCTCAAGGTTTCGTCTTGAACATCCTGAAGGTCCCTTTCTAGATCTAAAAGAGAAGCTTTCTGAAAGGCGACCATGTGCGAGACGTAATTAAGGGAATGTATAGCACAAGAAGAAGAAGAAGAAGAAATTTTGCGCCCAAACTGGTCTAGTTGACACGAGTCCTTGTCAGGAGGTGAAGAACTCCGATGTTTGGGCTGGGCTGAACAGTTGTGAACTGCTGTGATGACCACAGAATCAGCCATGGGATGGGAGTTCAGGTGAAAAATCCCTTCCGGGGGATAACAGGTGCAGTCAGCTTTGCGGGAGACCGCGGGAATGGAGGACGGTTGTTGCCAGACTGTGGTAACAAGGTCCTCATGAGGTCCCATCCACGGTGGAATGGGAACAGGGTCCAAGGTGGCCAGATCCAGGTGTTCCTCAAGATGTTTTCTTTGGGGATCAACCTCTTTGGATGGCCAAACACTAGCCGCCTGAATAGAACGTAGCAGATCTCCGAAAGAAAGATCCTCTGGAGGGGACTTTGGGGAGTCTTTTGGAGGAACCTCCACGGGAGATCTGGGGTCCGACACATCTGAGTCGGAACTAGTGTCAGAGGAATCAGAGCCAGAAGGAACAGAAGGGTCTGGTTCAGTAAGGCCTACCGCAATAGCGGTAGCGCCTCTGGTAGTAGGAGGTGGTGGACAGATCACCCTAACAGAGTGTGTCTCCCTCACCGGCTGTCTTAACTCCTATACGAGCTGCGCTCTAGCCTCTTTCCACCACCGAGGGCCAGACTCCGGTTCCGGCACCCCAGGAGGAGGTGGTGGCTGATCGCTCGGATAACCCGGGTACTGAGGACAGTGCCAGGATGGATAATACGAGTACCCTGGGTAACCCGGCATGAGATGTCCTAAAGTAGGATAACCCATCATCGGGAATGATGCCGTCGGAAAGCCTGGCGTCTGAAAACCCGGCGTTGGAAAATCTGGTGACGGAGGCACCTGGCCCGGCATCAGATATTGAGTAACAGACGGAGGGGCACCTGCAGGCAGGAAAGAGGGTTCCTGGGTAATCAACCCAGACGAAGGACCTGCAGGAGGAGGTGCCATGAAGCCCGAAAGGGGCATCGGGGCCTGGACTCGGAGCGCGCCAGAGAGGTACTGGGGGGTGGAAGCTCCTTCCGGGTCCTCTGTCGGCAGCGGAATGAACTCCGGTGACAGAAGAAGCCCTGGCCGGGGGGGGGGGCATGAGGGTCCCCGACAGCAGGTCTGAATGAGGCTTTGCTAAAACAAACAGCAAAGGGCCGGGTGGTGAGTCTCTATGGTGGAGGACCCTGGGAGACAACGGGTTGACTGGTCCCTCACTCTGTCCAACATCGGGGGCCAAAGTGGAGCCCGCCGGGAAAGTGGATGGATCTATGTGGACATTGGAGGAGCCGGCGTCCGAAGGAACAGATCCAGCCGGGCTAGGGACAGCTGGAAGGCCGCCGCTAGTCTGATCGGCGGAGGCCATGCGCCCTTCGCCAGAGGCGAGGGGTGACTTACCGGCAGGATCAGTCGACAGAATTACCACCTCCAAAGAGGTAACCCTCGGCTGCCCACTCACCTCGGCAGTAGGGGGAGAAGGGGCCCGGCCCAACAAAGCTGACGGGGGCGCCCGAAAAAGTACTCATGGTTGCCAGCCTCTCAGACGGCGATGTACTCTTGTCTCGTAGCTTGTCCTTACTTTTTCTTCGGGGCCGGCGATGACTACCTTTCCCTGAGTTTTTGTAGCTCCCTTTCCATAGGCGTCAAGCGTCGGGTCAAAAGATGGGCCTTGAGGGTCCTCTTGCGCCTGGTTCTGGTCGCCTGGTTAAAGGCCTGGCAGATGGAACACTCTTGGACGTTGTGCTTCGAACCGAGGCAGAGGAGGCAGTGGGAATGGTCGTCCCCGTGCGGGATTTGAGCGCCACACTTTGAGCATTTTTCTTCTGTCTAGAAGACATCAAATTGAAGAAAAATCTTGAGAATTTTACAAGAGGCGAAGAAATACTTTGAGAAATATAACGCAGACATTAGATTGCTGGTCTGACGCGAGTCGAACGTGACTGAGGCGATGGTGGGAAAGAACTGGAGAGCAGGCGCCGGACCGCCCCTTTTATAGTCGGGCTGACATCACGACGCCCTGACGTTGGGGGCGGTCCACGCTGATGATTGCTATCTACAAGTTTGCCGTGCAGACCTGATGCCAGGGGGCACAGTTCTATATGTGAAGACCTACTGCAGGAACCCTCTCGAAGTAAGAGCTTTCAGTTCCTGAGTCAGTTTCTCATCTTCCGAAGGTCGTACCAACCAAACTAGATCCCTTAAGTTTTCCTGGCTCTCGGACCTCCACGCTAATGCTATGATAAGTGTAATCATGATGGCCAGTCAAAGTTTATTACTGCTGTCGTTCAGGCTATCACTTTTTTCTTGTGTAAAATCACAATTGTCTCTGGCACAGAGCAACATCAACATACTCACCTGGATTTGTATGACTTCACCTACTCGAATATGCTAGTCTTATCTTATAAGCACCGTAATCTTACCCTGGCATTACTTCCAAGATTCTTTATCTACTTGGCTGCTTCGCCTGTTACTAAGTGGTGGTGTCATCAAGTACATCTGTCCTCCCCTCATGTAACTAGGTAGCTATGATATCTAGGGCTGCTAGCCCTCATTCTCTCTGGTGACATCGAGTCAAACCCGGGCCCCCACATTAACCAAGTCTCAACCAATGGTGCTGGCTACAATGCTAAAGGTCTGCATATTGTGCACCTAAACACAAGAAGTCTACTTTACCATCATGCTGAACTCAAGCCTGGGTGACTAACTACCAGCCGGATGTTCTTTGTTTATCAGAAACCTGGTTAAAGCACACAGTCCCTGACACATGCTGCTTGCTACCCAACTACAACCTCATCAGGCATGACAGGCAGCCTCCAAAATGTGCTGGGGGAGTTGCAGTTTTCTATAAGAGTAATCTCAGGCTATCCATAATACTGGATCACAGTACCTCCTTGTGCAAATTACTCAATGTCGTTCTCAACCTAGGGACAAAAAAGCTGCACATCATCTGTGCCTATAATCCCCCCAAAGTGGGCAGTCTGGATTGAGAGAGTTACTTGACCACCTGTCCTTAACCACTGGAAAAAACAAAATGCTTATTCTTGTGAACATAAATCTAGACTGGCTAAACAAATCACATGAGGATCTGCTACTTAGAGCAGAACTATAATATGCAACAGGTAATAACAGACCCTACAAGAGCATCTATGAATGCAGGCTCCAGTACCCTCACTGACTAAGTCTTATTTAATCACCTGGACAGGATTATGGCTGCTAGTATCCTCCCTGACACGATCAGTGACCATTCCCCTGTTTTTTGCATATGGAGTCACTTCACGGTCATAGAAACTCCGCCATGCCTAATCTCTTTCAGGAACTATGCTAATCTGAACCAGGCCCATTTCCTACGTGATATCTCTTGTATTGACTGGTCCCCAGCATACCTGTCCCAAAATGCAAGTAACACCCTTGACTATTTTATTAATGGATTTTTATCTCTTCAAGACAAGCATACACCGCTTATCACTTGCCGAGAACGAGGCAAGCAAACCCGATGACTACACAAGGACCCCCTGGCCTCTCAAAGCCAGGGACAAGACCTGGAAGAATTTTAAAAGTTCAGGCCGTCCCTCCGACTTAAACTCCTACAGGAAACAGCGTACTAAGTGCAGAAGATTGACCAGGCATTCGAAAAGCTCATATTGTATGGGGCTACTGGTGGATGCAGACGGTGACCCCAGGAAATTCTGATCCCACATAAAAACCTTCCTATGGTCTAAACAATCACAAAGCACTGATGATATGGTATTGAATGAGGTCCACTGTAATGATCCCAGGACAACTGAAAATTCCTTTAATAGTCATTTCTATGATCTATCTAGATATACTACTGCCTTCCCCATTGTGGACTCTACTTCTCCTATCTCAAAGGGTGCTCCACTTTTCTATTTCAAGGCTATCACTAAAATTGATGTCCTCAAACTCCTTAATACTATATCTGATAACACAGCCGTCGGCTTTGACTGTATCGCGCCTTAGCTCCTGAAGCTGGCAGCCTCTTTCACTGTTGGGCCATTATCAAAAATATCTACCATGTCCCTTACTGAAGGCCATGTCCCAGCTATATGGAAAACAGCCAGAGTTACTCCTGTTTTTAAAAAAGGGGACAAGAAGGACATAACCAACTATAGGCCAATAGCCATACTGCCGGTATTAAATAAAATCCTTGAGAAACTCGTTGCAGTACAAGTGATGGAGTAACATAGAAACATAGACTTTGACAGCAGATAAGGACCACTTGGCCCACCTAGTCTGCCCATTTCCTTACCTACAGGATAAGCTGCAGATCCTAGTTAATCAATAGCCTATTTCTTCCTACCCCCACACAAATTTCCTTATGTCTGTCCCATGCATTCTTGAATTCTCCCACAGTTTTATACCCCACAACCTCCTCAGGAAGGCTGTTCCATGTCTCCACCATCCTCTCTGTGAAAAAATACTTCCTCACATTGCTCTTGAACTGGCCCCCCTCTATCTTCCAGTTGTGTCCCCTTGTTCTTGCACATCTCTTTTTCTGAAAGATGCTACCTCTTGGACTTTGTTGATTCCACTGAGGTACTTAAAAGTTTCTATCATGTTCCCCCCCTCTCTCCTTTCCTCAAGGGTATACATATTAAGCTCCTTTAGTTTCTCCTCATATGGCTTCTCTTGCAGACCCTGCACCATTTTAGTTGCCCTCCTCCTGGACTGCCTCTATCCTGTCTATGTCCTTGCAGAGATGGGGTCTCCAGAACTGGATGTAGTACTCCAGATGGGGTCTCTCCAACTGTCTGTACAGAGGGATAACAACTTCCTGTTTTCTGCTGGTGATGCCTCTCCCTATACATCCCAGTATCCCCCCAGCCCTCCCTACTGCCTTCTCACATTGCTTGCTTACCTTAATGTCATCTGATATGATTACCCCCAGGTCCCTTTCCATTTTTGTTGTTGTTACTACCTCCCCCACTGTGTAATCTTCCCCTGAGTTTTTGTTTCCCAGGTGCATTATTTTGCACTTCTTTGCAATGAATCCAAGCTGCCATACTTCTGACCATTCCTCCAACCTTGCCAAGTCCCTTCTCATCCTTTCCATGCCTCCTTGTGCATCAACCCTGTTGCAGATCTTTGTGTCATCTGCAAAGAGGCATACTTTTCCTTCCAGTCCCTCTGCAATGTCACTTATAAAGACATTAAAAAGGACTGAAGCCAATACTGAACCCTGCAGTACCCACTAGTAACCCCTCTTTCTTCAGAGTGGACTCCATTTACAATTACCTTCCAAGTCCTGTTGTCAAGCCAGTGTTTTATCCAGGCTGCCACCCTGGGACCCACTCCCAGGCTGGTTAATTTGACTATTAATCTTTTGTGTGGGACTGTGTCAAATGCCTTGCTAAAGTCTAGGTAGGCCATGTCCACAGCCCCTCCCTGGTCTACTACTTTGGTCACCCAGTCAAAGAAATCAATTAGATTAATCTGAAATGACCTTCTCGGTGTGAAGCCATGGTGCCTTGGGTCCTGTGCCCCACTGGCCTCTAGGTACTTAACAATTATTTCCTTCAGAATTAATTCCGTCACTTTCCCTACCACAGAGGTCAAACTGGCAGGTCTGTAGTTTCCTGCCTCTGTCTTGGTCTCACTTTTGTGAAGGGGAATCACATCCTCCTTTCTCCAGTCCTCAGGTACCACACCATCCTCCCATGATTTGTTAAAAAGGGTAGTCAGTGGTTTCACTAGTTCTCCCCTTAATTCTTTTAGAATTCTGTGGTGAATTCCATCAGGCCCCATTGCTTTGTCAACCTTTAGTTTTAGGAGTTCTTTCAGAACCCTTTCTTCTGTGAAAGGACTGGTATCGACTCCCTATACAGAGTGCTTCTGTTAACTGGATTAGGTACCTCCCCTCCTACTATTTTGTGAATACTGAGCAGAAATATTCGTTCAGTATCCTTGCTTTTTCACTGTCCCTCTCTGCCCAACTACCCTCCATTCTATTCAGCCTCACTATCCCTCCCTTTGTCTTTCTACGCTCCCTGATGTACCTATAAAAGGTTTTATCCCCTTCTTAACCAAGTTGGCTATCTTTCCCTCAGTTTGGGCCTTTACTATTCTGACTTCCCTCTCTGCTTCCTTCTGCCTTAACTGGTACAGCCCTCTGTCCTGCTCCTTCTGTGTTTCCTTATACTTCCTGAATGCTATCTTTTTCTCCCTGACCTTCCCTGCCACCTCTCCAAGTACGATCTCCTATCCCCTAACCAACATGGTTTCCGAAAGGGCCATAGTACCCAACTGCTTTGGTACAACTGACCAATGAAGTGCTTTATGCTATGGAACAAAATCTCCTCACTGGTGCAGTATTTATTGACCTCACAAAGGCTTTCGATCTTGTTGATCATCCTTTCCTGCTGGCAAACCTCCTGTCCATGGGTTTCCTGAAAAATCTGTCAATTGGTTCAACAGTTATCTATCCGAGAGGACACAAGCTGTAAACTGCAACTCAGCAACCTCAGAACAAACAGTCATTAATATTGGAGTACCACAGGGATCGATTTTGGGTCCTCTTCTTTTCTCGATCTTCATTAATAATATCAAACAAAACATCTCCTCCTGCTCATCCTTACTGTATGCTGACGACTTGGTACTCTATACCAGCTCCAATAACATGCTAAGTCTTAATCATGAACTATCTGAGGCTTTCCTAAGTGTTCAAGCATGGATTACCAGTCAAAGGCTGAATTACTGAAAGGAAGGGCAACACCCACCAGGGTGGTGGGGCAGTGGTGTAGTTGATTGTTTCTGAAGGTCACTGGTGGCTGGGAGTCACTCACCCTCCCTTCCCCTCACCCCAGGCAAATAATTTCCTTAATACCTGAGGTTCTGACATCACTTACTCAAGAGGGCAGTGGGGCACAACTCTGCCATATCCTTAATAACTCAGCACAGTGCATAAAGGGTAAGCACACATACCAAGAAAAAAATATATACATATTAAAAGCAGGAAGGGAGAGCAACATGTGGGGAGTGGTGCAATGCACTGGCTGTGGGGTGGCAGTTTTCCGGGAGACATTCTGGAAACTGCGTTGCTGCCCTATTTGCAGGCAACTGTCAGCTCTGAGGGAGGAGGTTGCCCAGAATGAGGAGTGGCTGGACTACAGTGGGCTCTGGGAGGTTGAGGGGTGGTGGAACAGAGGCGCATCCCTCCAGCTGTACCTCTCCACAATTCATATGCCATTCTGGCAGAACAAGGTTCCTCTATGATGGCATCTGCAATGGAGGCCAAGAAGGATGCTGGGAACCTCCACAAGGGAGACCCACAGGAGGGTGTCAAGGGACACCACAGGGGAAGGAATCAGCTCCTGGTGGGGGACTCAATTGTTAGGGGGGTAGAACTGGGAAAGGAAGGGGAGAGGGAGGTAAGGTGCTTGCCTGGTGCCATGGCTTGGAGGGACAGGAAGCGAATCCTCAGGATTGCAGGAGCAGCATCATGCGAGAGGGAACTAGACATCGTTGTCCACCTTGGGACAAACGACCTAGCTAGGCATGGGATCAGTGCAAGAGGAGTTTGTGGAGTTGGGGAGGGGCCACAGAGAGGTAGCATGCACGGTAACCTTCTCGGAGATGCTGCCTGTCTATGTCAAGGGTGAGGCTAGGGCACTCCGCGCCATGTAGTTCAATGAATGGTTGAAAGACTGGTGCAGAGCACAGGGTTCTGGCTTCATTGGGGACTGGGGGTCCACCTGAAGAGATGTAGGTCTTTACTGGCACGATGGTTTGCATCTGTCCAGGAAGAGAACCAAGATCCTAGATGATAGGTTTAAATGCTTCACTGGCAAGCTTCTAAACTAGCCAAGGGGGAGATGCTGATAGGAAGCAGGAAATTCCAAGCCTCCCCCTACAAAACATGGTAGTTAGTAAGGTAAACACCAAGGTACAGAGTTCAACTGAGGGCAGGACAGGGGTAAATGGAAAAAAAGAAAGGCAATAAGGGCAGGGAAGGGGCAAAAAAGGGTAATGCCAACATTAAATGGAGGCCAATGAGTACCAATGCCTGTAGTCTAGGTAACAAGCTTCCTGAGCTAGTGACCCTGATGGAAGAGGGACACCTGGATATCATGGCAGTCACAGAAACATGGTACATGGAGAACCATGACTGGGAAGTCAATATACCAGGGTACACAATCTACAGAAGGGACAGGGATGGTAAAAGAGGAGGAGGATGAGTAGCTCTCTACATAAGGGAAGGGATCAAAGCTACAGGACTAAAAAGTAAACGGGAAGGATAGGAGGCACTGTGGGTCACCTTGGGGATAGGGAGAGGCACCACAATCCGAACAGGGGTTGTATACAGACCCCTGTCTCAGGGGGAGGAAATGGACAAGGAAATGATGGAAGGCATTCTCAGAATGGCTGAAAAAGGGGAGATACTGTTAATGGGGGACCTGAATATGCCAGATGTTAACTGGAACAAATTTACTGCAGCCACATCCAAGATCAGGGTCATTCTCGGTGCCCTACAAGGGGCATGCCTTAGACAACTAGTGTTGGAACCCACTTGGGAGGGAGCAATCTTAGACCTGGTACTCTCAAATGGAGAGAGGATCATAGATTTAGAAGTGGGTAGTCATCTGGGAACAAGCGACCACCACACAGCGTGGTTCACGATAAACACAACCATGGAGACAAGCCATACAAAAATGAGGATACTGAAC
Source organism: Neoceratodus forsteri (assembly GCA_016271365.2). Taxonomy (NCBI): domain Eukaryota; kingdom Metazoa; phylum Chordata; order Ceratodontiformes; family Ceratodontidae; genus Neoceratodus; species Neoceratodus forsteri. The sequence goes on along the minus strand of CM057454.1, from coordinate 1,096,184,902 downwards.
TTTAGAAGGGCTGACTTTAGCAAAATGGGTGAATACCCAAGGAATGCACTACCTAATGGCCAGAAAGGAGGGGTGGAAGAACAATGGAGAAGAATCAAAACTGCCATCACAGAGGCAACAAGCCTTTGTGTGAAACAAATAAAACAAAACAGAGTAAAAAAACAAAAACACTATGGTTCTCAAAAGAGGTGACGGGGAAGGTTAGGGAGAAAAAGACAGCATTCAGGAAGTATAAGGAATCACAGAAGGTTCAGGACAGGGAACTGTAACAGTTAAAGCAGAAGGAAGCGGGGAAGGCAGTCAGAACAGCAAAGGCCCAAACCAAGGAAAAGTCAGCCAACCCATTTAAGAAGGGGGATAAAACCTTTTATAGGAACATTACGGAGCAAAGAAAGGTCAAGGGAGGGACAGAGAAGCTTAATAAAGGGGAAGGGGTGGGCAGAGGGAGACAGTGAAAAGGCAGAGATACCGAATGTTAATACTTTTGCTCAGTATTCACAAAAGAAGAAGAAGAGTTACCTAAATCAAACAACAGAAACACTCTGGGCAAGGGGGTCGACACCAGTCCATTCACAGAAGAAAAGGTCCTGAAAGAACTCCTAAAACTCAAGGTGGACAAAGCAATGGGGCCTGACAGGATTCACCCCAGAATTTTAAAAGAATTAAGGGAAGACCTAGTGACACCACTAACTACCTTTTTTAACAAATCATGGGAGGATGTGGTGGTACCTGAGGACTGGAGGAGGGTGGATGTGATTCCCCTTCACAAAAGTGGGAGCAAGACAGAGGCAGGAAACTACAGACCTGTTAGTTTGACCTCAGTGGCAGGGAAAATGATGGAATCACTTCTGAAAGAAAGAATTGTGAGTACCTAGAGGCCAGCAGGGCACAGGACCCAAGGCAGCATAAATTCACAGCAGGAAGGTCATGTCAGACAAATCTAATCGATTTCTTTGACTGGGTGACCAAAGTAGTAGACCAGGGAGGGGCTGTGGATATGGCCTACCTAGACTTCAGCAAGGCATTTGACACAGTCCCACACAAAAGACTAATAAACACATTAGCCAGCCTTGGAGTGGGTCTTAGGGTGGTAGCCTGGGCAACATATTGGCTGCACAACAGGAAGCAGAGGGGAATCGTAAATGGAACTCACTCCGAAGAAAGGGGGGTTACTAGTGGGGTACTGCAGGATTCAGTACTGGGACTAGTCCTCTTTAATGTCTTTATAGGAGACACTGCAGAGGGTCTGGAAGGAAAAGTATGCCTCTTTGCAGATGACACAAAGATCTGCAACAGAGCTGATACACAATTGGGAGTGGAAAGGATGAGAAGGGACTTGCCAAGGTTGGAAGAATGGTCAAAAGTATGGCAGCTTAGATTCAATGCAAAGAAGTGCATAGTAATGCACCTGGGAAACAAAAACCCAGGTGAAGAGTACACAATTTGGGGACTAACAACAAAAATGGAAAGGGACCTGGGGATAGTCATATCAGATGACCTTAAAGTAAGCAAGCAATGTGAGAAGGCAGTAAGGAGAGCTGGGGGGATACTGGGATGCATAGGGAGAGGCATCACCAGTAGAAAACAAGAAGTTGTTATCCCTCTGTACAGACAGTTGGTGAGACCCCATTTGAAGTATTGTGTGCAGTTTTGGAGATCCCATCTCCGCAAGGACATAGACAGGATGGAGGTGGTCCAGAGGAGGGCAACTAAAATGGTGCTGGGTCTGCATAAGAAGCCATATGAAGAGAGGTTAAGACAACTTAATATGTATACCCTTGAGGAAAGGTGGGAGAGGGGAGACATGATAGAAACTTTCAAGTAACTCAAGGGAATCAGAAAAGTCCGAGAAGGTAGCATCTTTCAGAAAAAGAGAAGTGTAAAAAATAAGGGGGTACAATTTAAAGATGGGGGGACAGCTCAGGGGCAACCTGAGGAAATATTTTTTCACAGAGGGAGTGGTGGATTCATGGAACGGCCTTCCTAAGGAGGTTGTGGGGTCAAAAACAGTGGGGGAATTCAAGAATGCATGGGATAGCCATAAGACAATTATGGTGGTGGGTAAGAGGAAGTAGACTGTCGGTAAACTAGAAGCTGCAGCTTATACAATAGGTAGGGAAATGGACAGATTGGGTGGGCCAAGTGGTCCTTATTTGCCATAAGTTTATGTTTCTATGTTTCTATCCCCTGTTAACCTGTCAGCCTGGCTCTCTAATTTCTCTTCTCTCTCTGTATCCCCTCTTATTTAGGACTACTATTACATAATCGCCTCACCCTGTGGAGTCAAGACAGTCTACTGCACTTATGTGATGTTTATATACCAACTATTCTATGGAATTGCAATAGTAATTATGTCTTCTTTGTTAAAGTTGTATCACTGCTTATTTACTATGCTGTAACTGTGATTTTGTCCTGCCCCTCCATTTGTTATACTGTTAATCCCGTGTTTGTTGTAACCTCCCTGGTCGTGTCTGAAAATAGTCACTCTAGTGTCTAGTGCACTCACCCAGTTATCAAAAATGAAATAAATAAATGTAACTACTGTCATTTGGTAGCTTGCAGTTTGTTCACTCTATTGTACAGTATTGCTCAGAACTTCTCTGTACTCCTCTCCTACCAGGTCGCACTGGAAAGGAGCTCTCCTTGGATTTTGCTTGCTTATCTGGTAGACTATGATTTAAAAAATAAAATGAATGTGGATATCCATGTCTGCACAGATTCAAATTAAACCAATCTTAGTGTTCTGACTATCACTGCATTAGAACAGCATATAGTAACTATAGCAGAAACTACTTCTTGCTGTTAGCCACATATTACATTTTCCATTTCTACACTGCATTCTTTTCTGCAGTCAGTATTTAAGATGACATATTCTGTAGCCTGTATTTATTTATTGGCTATTCACAAGCGTACTGCTTATCAACTATTAATACCTCTGAAATTAATTGCTGTTATGGGTTTTGCTAGAACTGCTATACTCATTTGTATGCTACTATGAATTAAGCTACTTAGATTATGTTGTAAAATATCCAATTACTTGAAAAGTACCCGGACTACTTGAAAATCTGCTACACTGCTAATTGCCACATTTTCATGCTACTTAGGTCCATGGCACTATGGGTTATGATGCTATAACTTAGACTACTTGAGTATATATCCTAGTTGCATGAATGTAAGGGATGTCATCCTGCAAAGTGTCTGATGACTTGAAAACACTCTGGTTGCTTGAATATATGCCATGTGGCTGAATTAGAAAACTCTGTTGTGTATCTAAAATGATTAGTATGCACAAATATGTGGTTGTGTTAAAAAGCACATTAAAAAAGTGTTTGACGGATGTATACTAAATGACTGCTAAGCAGCAAGAAAGAGACAAAGCAATAGGATTATGGTACTTTTAAAGTGGTATTTGGTGCTGCCAAATATTAAGCCCTTCGAATTGAGCTGGCCATAATGAAATCAAATGAGGATATTTGCATGAAAGAAAAATCACTGTCACCCAGACTTCGACTATGTCCATAAAGCGGACAGTGAAGCGCACAATTTGCACATACTGTATCTCATCCACGTTACTCTGCATGCCAATGACTGTTCACATGGAACAGCATCTACAGCCACTGCCTAAGAGTGTGGAGCTTAGTGTGGCAGCAGGGGGCATACCAGGAGAGGGCACAACTGTACAGGACACTGAACATCTGATCAGATGCACTGCTTGGCAGTGCAGTGAATCCCCCATTCTGGACGGAGAGAGGAATCTTGGGATATGGCAGTTTAGGACCATTATTACTTTCCACATAGCAACAGCTTGTGTCGGAATGTACCCAAGCCCTTCTTACCCACATAGAGGGCCAGGGGCAGGTGTGGGGGGCAATTGGGTCCCACTGAATATCACTGCAGTCAGGCAGAGGGGGTGTATAAGCATTACTGCAGTCCCATCAGCCAGGTAGCCTGTGCTCCCTCTGCTGGCCCTCCACAAAGTAGAAACTGCTGTCAGAATTGGGAGCTTGCATGCCTCTGCCCCAGTGCCAACCCCAATGTGGCTGCATGCACAGGTGCACCGCAGGCACAGGACTGGGTGTGTTGGGGGCACATAACAAGGGCTATGGCTGCACGGATGTCATCACGTGTGCAAATCAGGACCTCTACACATTACTAACCTGCACAAGCATCTTTCTGCATGTGCACATCCCATTGAGGGTCAAGCCCTTAATCTGCTCTGCCTGCTTAAACCACCAATCAAATCACAATTCTTTATCCATGACATCACGGTGTATTACTGTGCAAATGATTATGATGTCATAAAGTACAGTGACTTTTTAGGAGGTTAAAGCAGAAAGTCCAAGGGACAAAAATCTTTTCATGCAAACAGATTCAGTAATGAATGGGAGACAATAAATACAGAAAATTAATGAACTGTAAGTTGAATTTTCTCTCAATATCATATTTTAAAAGTCCTGGATACTAGAAAATCACTCTAAAGTGCGTTTGTCACAGAGATTCAGAAAGTTTAACAAAACAAACAACCTTTCAGTACAATTCAACTTACACATTACACAGTAGATGTTCCCAGATCCCAGCATGTGAAGATCAATGAATCTTTGTCCGACACTAGAAGAGTATCTAACTGGTGCCTCCGAGGGCTCCATTTTGGGCCCAATCTTATCTGACCTCTTCATAAATCAACTGCTTGATGCCTGTTTGACAGCCAGCATACCCCTCTATGACGATGATGTTCTTATCTATTCCAAAAACCATGACCTGGACAGCCTCACCGCCGCTCTCCAAACTTCAGGTCACTAGAAAGCTGGTTCTCCAAAAAACCAAGTCTGGCCAGAGCCGATGGGGCTGCAGCTCAAGAATTTGGTGTAAAAATAGTGAAAGTTTAAAAAAAATATTTTTACACCAAATTTTCAACATAGCCTTGTTATGACCGTGTCTCATGAAGAAGGGCAGAGAAAATGTTCAACTCCTGGTCTAAAGGTGATTATGCATACAAGCTAAGAAATCAACTTTCAGGATGCAGAAACATAATTTGTGCAGGAGTTGAAAAATGACAGCCATCACATTCAAGAAGTGCTGTAAAGAAATGGCTATGTTGAAAAGTTGAGGTAAAGATAAACAGGTTACTCGCATGTAACAGTAGTTCTAGGAGTGGTATATGATGTTCATGCACACTTCTTGGCACTTTCCTTTCCCCTTAAGACTGGCTGGAACATATTCCAGCTGACTCAACCCACCCACCCAAGTGGTAACTCCCTTGGCCCCACCCCATGATGCCAGATCATGCTCGTTGCAAGCAGCTGCGTGCGCCAAAGCCAGGGGAGGTCAAGTGGGTCCATGTGGATGAACATCATATACCACTCCTAGAAAGTACAGTTACGTAAAATCCTATCGTAACAATGGATCTTTGAAGAATGTCTCTTGCTGTAGGTAATTAGTTCTGGGAGTTTCCAGCAGATGGTGCTGTGACATGGCAGCTCTTCTAGCAGTTTTGTACCAGGAACCGTCCACACGACATCATCTTCCTGCTTCCTATATAAGTGTGGGCGGTCCCTGGTATCCTCAGTTCCCCAGATGGATTCAGCTCGCAAAGCAAGGACCGAGGGGAAGCTGAGGTACCAAAGAGTTCCAGCCCTAAGTCACTGGACCAGAATTTGCTCTGTTAGAGAATGACGGGGACGGAGGGCGGGATCCTACCTACTGCAAGAGACAGTCCTCTAAGATCTACTGTTGTGGTAAGATTTTACGTAACTGTACTATCTTCCACGGAATGGTTTCTTGCAGTAGGTAATTACTTCTAGGAGAATCCCCAGCAATTATGTCTATAGGGGAGGGCAATTACTGTATGTTAGAATACCTTGTAGGACTGCACAGCCAAAGGCCGTCCTACGTCGTGAGGCAATATCAAGATTGTAATGCCTAGTGAAAGTATGGATTACGGACCAGGTAGCCACATTGAAGATATCTGAAATGGAGGCTCCTTTAAAGCAAGCCGCAGTAGTGGCCATAGCTCTAGTGGAATGGGCTTGGGCAGGGCCAGGTAAAGTCTTGTTGAACTTTTTGTAACAAAAGGTAATACAATTTGCCAACCATGAAGACAGGGTTCATTTAGCAATGGGAAGCCCTTCTCTGCCCGAGGCAAAGGTAATGAATAATTGAGACATTTTCCTAATCAACTGGGTACGATTAGTGGAATAGCATAGTATACGATGGACATTTAAGGTATGTAAGAGATGTGCACCATTATTGGAGTATTCAGGATAGTAGACCAGAAGCTCCAAGGACTGATTTAGAGTATGTTTGGAGACTACTTTAGGAAGGAATGATGGGTTGATACGACTGCCCTGTTCTTGTGAAAAATCAAGTAAGGTTCCCTACACATGAGGGCATGAAGCTCAGAAATACAGCGTGCTGAAGTAATAGCCACCAGAAACAACATTTGCCATGAAAGGAAATGGAGATCACAGGAGGCCGCTGGCTCGAAGGTTCGAGACTCAGTTTTTTAAAATGAAACTGAAATCTCACAGAGGAGTGGGTCTCCTGATAGGAGGCTTAATGTGCTTGATTCCTCTCAAAAATATCTTGGCTAAATGATATTGGTACAGTACTTTGCCATCTAAGGTTTATGAAATGCCAAGATGGTAGCCAGGTGGACTTTGATGGAGGAGTAACTTAAGCCTGACTCTGATAATGAGGCCAGGTAGTCTAAAACCCTCGTCAGTGGACAAAAGTAAGGGTCCAGTGAGCAAGAGGCAGACCATATGGAAAAGCGTTTCCATTTGGAATGATATGTTTCTCTGGTTGCTGGTTTATGAGAAGCCAGAAGAATGTTGGCAACAGGAGAGGACACTTTGAGTCTATTTATGAATGTATCCTCAGGAGCCAAGCATGAAGATGAAGGGCTTTCAGGCTGGGGTGCAGGAGAGATCTGTGACACTGAGTCAGTAGGTCCGGTCTGACTGGCAACTGAATGGGTTCTCTTACTGACAGTTGTTGAAGTAGAGGGTACCACAGCTGACGAGGCCACATTGGCGCTATGACAATCCTGGTGGCCGGCTCCATTTGAAATTTCAATAGAGTCTGTTGCAAGAGAGGGACAGTGGGGAAGGCATATAAGAACAGTCCTGTCCAGGGTCAGGACAGGGCATCTATAGATCGACCCTTGTTGCTCGGGATAATGGAGAAGTAACTGGGGAGCTGGTGATTGACTGAGGAGGCAAACAGATCCAGCTGTGGAGTTCCCCATAGGTCAATTTCTTGGAGTACTCCTTTGTGAAGTGTCCATTCGTGAGTGGATGACTGGCGACTTAGCCAGTCTGCTAACTGACTGTATTGTCCCAGTAGGAGGATGACCATTAGCATTAGTTGTCTGATGGCTTCCTGCCAGACTGCAAGGGTCTCCATGCAGAGGGAGTGCAATTTTATTTTATTTTATTTATTGTAATTCTAGGAATTAATACCTTTGAGCCAAGGCTCTTTTACAAAGGTTCCGTGTTAAATTAGGTACAAACAATAGGGTTACAATGGGTTGCACATTTAGGTTACATTGTGTAAATAGAGACATAAAATAGTTAACATCAAAGACATTTATGAACGAGCAGATAATTACCAATTAAACACTTTCATCGTTTAGAAAACATATGGAAAGGGAAAGATAGGTAAGAGAAGTATGATAGGTAGTGTAAGTGAGAGAAAAAGGGGGGGGGGAGGGCAGACCATAGTTGGAGAAGAGGATCCTCTAACAGGCCTTTGTCAGGTAAGGGGGCAGGGGTGGAGAAGTGAGAATAATTAGGATTTAATCGAGACAGTCACAGGAGTTTGAGGTGGCTAGGTGAAAGAACAGGCTAGATTTAAAAGCACCTAAGGAGTTAGAGGAGGTAATAGAGGTGCTAAGAGTATTTAGCTAGTTGGGGGCACGATAGGCAAATGATCATTGACCATGTGTGGTCTGACAATGGGGGACCTGAAGAAGCTGAGTTTCTGATCTTCTGGTGGGTCAGACACTTGTGTTCTGGCATAGCAGGTCTTGAATGCAGGGTGGGGTGAGGCCCATGATGGCTTTCTTAGCCATAAGGCAGGTGAAGTACTTTAAACGGTTTGAGAGTTGTAACCACCCAGTTTCAGCATAGAGCTCGCAGGTATGAGTATGTCAATGAGCACCAGTAAGCAGCCGACAGGCCTTGTTTAGGGAGGTTGTGATACGCTTCAGTGCGCTAGGAGAGGCGGACCCATAGATAATTAAGCCGTAGTCGATGACTGAGATGATTGAGGATTGAATAGCTAGCTTCAGTGCTGGTAGGGTAAGGATTTGTCTGTTCCGGTAAAGTATCCCAAGCCCCTGATTAATAATTTTGGATATATTATCAATACGTGTTGCAAAGACTAGGCCTTGATCAAATGTGATTCCAAGATATTTAAAGGTAGCCACCTGTTCAAGGGTGATTCCCAGGGATGTGTTGATAGTGAGTGGAACTTGCCTTTTCTTGTTCTCCGGGCTAGCGAAGAGCATGGATTTTGTTTTTTTTGTGGTTTAGGACCAGCTTGTGTTCAATAAACCACTCCTCAACACTGGCAAATGCGTGCTGGAGGCTGAGGCGTAAGGGGTTTGGGTCTTTGTGCGAGGATAGAATCACAGCATCATCGGCATAGAGGATGATTTGCTCAGGGCAGGATTTGGGGAGGGAGTTTAGAAAAAGGCTGAAGAGGAGAGGGCCTAAGATGGATCCCTACGGAACTCCTGAGAGGACAGGCTTAGGGTCTGAGAGAACTCCAGCTATTTTTACAACCTGAGTGCGTTGGGCAAGGTAGCTTTTTATCCAGGCACCAGAGCCCAAGGAGAGCCCAAGAGACTGTAGTTGACTGATGAGTAGACCATGGTGTACAGTGTCAAAATGCCTTCGTTAGATCAATGTACACAGCTCGGTGAGGGTCCTTTGTCCAAAGCCTTGTGGATTGCTCCTGAGAATTGAGCAGGGCTGTCGATGTGCTATGCCTTTGTCTGAAACCATGTTGCTGGGCACAAAGGATGTTATATTTCTGCAGGTAGTCTGTTAGCTGGTGGCCACCATACGTTCAAGAGCCTTTGACAGGGAGGAAGTATTGAAATAGGTCTGTAGTTACCAGGCAGAGACTTATCACCACTTTTGTGCACAGGAGTGACTATAGCAGCCTTCCATATACTACGGAACTTGCTGGAGCAGAGGGAGAGATTGAATATTCTAGTGAGGGGGAGCAGAACTTCATCCAGGGTAAGGGACAGTATTTTAAGGTCAATAGAAGTCACTGCTTGCCGGGATTTAGATATAGCCTTCTTTATGTATTCATAAACTTCATGTGCTTTAACTATTTTAAAGATGGAAGGGTGGAATGTTTGGAGGGGCAGAGGGTGATATAGAGATTGGAGGGTCAGTAGCAGCGAAGAAGTCAGATGCGAGGACACCACTGAGGTCAGTGAAGGTCTCATTAAGGGTGTTTGCTATGACCAAGGGGTCAAGGGTGGTAGTGCCTTCCACATTCAGTATAGTAGGAGAGGATTTGGACTGCTTACCTGTGATATTTCTTAGATTGTCCTCCAGATCAAGTCTAGGTGGTACTTGTGTTTCTTAGGTGAGGGTTCCAGAACAGTTCACACTACTCCAAGTCAGGCCTCACCAAGAGCCTGTACTGGTGTAGGATCACCTCAATACATCTCCTTGAGAAAGGCCCATCTATGCACACCAGCAGCCTGCTAAAGTGCTACCAGTCAATTAAGCAAGTTATCTGACAAGATTCTCTGGAGTTATATAGAGAAAATAAAATCTTGGGGACCGCCTGTGCTGCAGGAAATCTTGTGAAAATCTCTTTCGAGATCTCAAGAGAGTTTTGGAAAATAACCTGCCAAATCATCTGCTACTATTCTAACTTTCCCATATGGCTTGCTACACTGGGTTGATGCTTATAGGCTATCACAAATTGTAAGCCCCTGATCTTTCTTTTTTGAGGTCTGTTCTAGTCATACTCCCTCCATCCAATATCCAGCCCTGTGACAGGGTTGAATAGGGCCCCATCCCAGTTGTTATGGAGAGTTTGAATGCAGGATCTGTTCTGTTCTTTCCTTTCCTATCTCCTGTCTGTCTGGTTGCGCAACCACATTTTCCTGTGAGACCTACGATTTGATCATCCCAACAGTCTCGCAATTCTTTGCCTCTCACTGTGTCGTAGTCTTCCCTTGCTGTTTCTATCTTTTCCTCCCTTGCATATCTGCTGGTATAAAAATATATGCAAATCATTATGTGGAAATGCTTAGGATATTGGGATCCCTTTGTTTAGAAATTATATAGTGCTACTGTTGAAATATATATAATTATAGTCTGAGATGATTGTAAAAAGCTATTGGGAACTCAAGGGGTTAACCTGACAGCAGTTTTAAGCCCTTTTTCAAAGGCTGTGGAGAAGGGGCCTCAGTTCTGGGACACTGTGTTCTTGCTGCACCTGCCTGAAATTTACAAGAATATTTTAGAAAAAAAAACAGGATGCTTGTTAAGGAGGGGGATTGCAAAGACTTATAAAAAAAGAGCTGAAATGTTTTGGGAGACACACAGAGATCGAAGGAAAACTCAGATGGATCTTCTCTGTTTATTCTGCCTTTGTAAATAGTTATACTGAACAAGTTTATTTTTTATGCTACTGCTAGTACTAAATAAACACATTTTTCGAATTCTACAACTGCTCCTGTTTTTTCCTATGCTTCCTGACCTGTGCCTCGATGACAGGTCCTCAGATTCGCCCTCCTTAAGGGCATAACCTTGCACGTTTTGGCACTGAATTTCAATTGCCAAGCCTTGGTCCACCCTTCCAATTTGCCAAGGTCTCTTTTCAATTCCCTCTAACCCTCTACAACACCCACAAAACCACATTTCTTGGAGTCATTTGCATTTAGACACATCTTGCCCTGGATCACTACTCCAATGTCACAGATGAACACATTGAAGAGCATCAGACCCTGTAGGACCCTGCTTGCAACCCCACTGACATTGGAGTATGTACCATTTAGCAACTCTCTTTGGGTTCTCGTCCCCCAGCCAATTCCTCGCCCATCTGCCAATTTTATCCTATATCCTATATACCCAAGTCCTCCAATTTCTGTACCAGCCTCTTGTGGGGTACAAAGTCAAAGGCCTTGATAATGTTATGGTAAAGGATATCCAGCACTTGGCCCTTATCCAACACTTCTGACACAGCATTAAAGAAATCCAAAAGGTTAGTCTGACAAGAAATCCCCATCACAACGCTGTGCTGCTTGCTGTCCTTGAGTTCATGGGACTCTAGGAAGTTGACCAGCTGCTCCATGATTATGGTCTTCCTGACAATGGAAGTCTGGCTAACTGATCTTTAATTCCCTGCCCCCCCCCAATTACTGTGTAGAGGAAGATGTCTGCTACCCTCCAGTCCCTGTGGAATATGCCCGTCTCAATTGAGCCATTGAATAGGTCTGTCATGAGTGCTGCCACAGCCTGCCCCAGGTCTCAGAGTATCCAGGGGTATAAACCATTTAGTCCCAAGTACTAACCCACCTGCAACACCTTCAGCCCCTTAAGTACCCTTTCCTCCATGATACTACAATATTTGTTCCCCATCCGACCTGGACGCACTCTGGTAGTTGCCCCCCTTCCTTGAATGTGAAGACCAAGCAGAAGTATTTCTTTAGAATATCAGCATTCTGCCAACCCTTCCACCCATTCTTTCCTCTTCCTCAATCTCTCTATTCCACCCTTTTTCTTTCTCCTTTCCGTAACACACTTAAAGAAGACCTTGTCTTTTACTCAGTATTACTCAGTTTTATTAAAGTGGAAGAAGGCACTGGGCCCATCGAGACCACTTTCCCCACAAATGTGGGGGGAATAACTTATCTAAGTCCCTTGTGTCTCTTTCTTAACTGCCCAGAATTAATCTATCAATTTGAGCCTTAAAAGCATCTCGAGATGTTGCATCAACTATATACTGTGGCAGAGAATTCCACAAGACTGCAGATCTAACAGTAAAAAAAATATTTCCTTTTGTTGGTAGATACCTTATTTATATGGATTTGTCTATTATTACACCGTAAACCATAAACCTTATCCATATATGTTAATCCACATAACTTCATCAAATCTTTATCATTTAAAATATTAAAGAGTTGCAGCAAATCATCCCGTCTCGTCTTGCTTGTAAGTCGTACAGACCCAAGGATGACACTCTATCTTTATAAGAAAGATGTTTTATCTCAGGGATAAGTTTAGTCATTCTTCTCTGAAGACTCTCAATCAAACTCTTATCCTTCTCCAGATATGGTGCCCAAAAGGAAGATGCAAAATCAGTGTGAGGTCTAATATAAGCTTTATATAATTTAGACATACACTCTTTATTACGTGTAATGAAAGATTTTTTTATGCCATTAATAATGTGATTTCCAGTTTAAGTAACTGCAATGCATTGACTACTCCAATTAAACTTGTCATTAACTATAACTCCTAAATCTTTTACCTGAGTTCCGTTCGGGATCTGTGTCCCACATAATGTATAATTAATACATGGATTACTTTTGCCCAGATGCATGACAATACACTTATCGGTATTGAACAGCATACTATTATTATTTACCCACTTTTCCAATATTGCCAAATCCATTTTTAGCAGATTAATTTTTAATTCTGAATCCACTTCTGCTGAAATTTTTGTATCATCGGCAAATTTACTAATCTGGTTTACTACCCCTAATTGAAGATCCCCTATATAAACTCCAAACAAGGTGGGGCCCAGCACTGAACCCTGGGACACACCACTGGTAACCGAAATACTTGAGGAAACTGCGTTCTTAATTCTAACGCTCTGACTTCTATTCATCAACCAGTCCTCAACCCATTTAACACCGTATCTATTAAATTTTAATTTAATTAATTTCGAAACCAACAAATTGTGGGAGACCTTGTCAAATGCCCTACTAAAATCCAAATAGACAACATCAACCGGAATTCCCCGATCCAAACTATTTTTCATACTTTCATAAAAGGTTATCAAATTAGTAGTACACGATCTTCCCTTCACAAAACCATGTTGAGAACTATCTACAAGGCCCTTTTTTAGGATTTCTTGATCAATCCTTGCCTTTAGAATTCTCTCCATAACCTTACACACTACCGAAGTAAGACTAATAGGTCTATAATTAACCACCCTACTTCTATTACCCTTTTTATATATAGGTATCACAGTAGCTAACCTCCAATCCTGGGGAACCACTCCATACAAAAATGATTTATTAAAAATCAAATATAAGGGAAATAAAAGTGCATCAGAGATCTGTCTAATAAAGTAGGGATTTAATTTATCACGGCCTGAAGCTGATGTTGCCTTTAAGCTATTAATTGCATCCTTTATCTCTAACACAGTGATTACCTCGTAGGGAGTGGAATAATCATATACTAAATCATTTACAGTAGCATTAACTGTAAATACTGACCCAAAATAGTTATTAAATACATTAGTAACAGCTAGATCACTTTGTATGATTGAACCTTCATGAATAATGGTGGCCGGTGAGGAATTCGAATTTTTATTTTTATTAATATATCCAAAAAAGGACTTAGGGTTAAATTCCAATGATGATAGTTTTAATTCTATACTTTTTCTTTCTTTAATGATAAGTGATTTAGTCAATTTAAGTTCTCTTTAATAATTACATCTATTTACCTCACTTGGACAAACCTTAAGTTTCCTAAATGCTTTCATCTTTTTTTTAACCTGGTTTTGTATTTTTGGTGTTAACCAAGAAGGAATTTTACCTTTTTAGTTATTAATTTTAATTGTGGGAATATAGTTTTGTTCGAGGTCATGAATAAGACCAATCAGAATTCAATAGTATAGCCTCTATATTTCTATAATTGCCCTTATAATAATTATAGCGATGTTTAATTTCCCTACTACCATTTTTGTTACCAATTAATGAAAAGGTGATAACATTATGGTCACTAGAGACTAAAGGATCAAATACTTCAATTTTATCTAGTCTAACAGGGATATTTGACAAGATAAGATCAAGGGTATTATTTCCCCGAGTTGGTTTCATCACCATTTGTTCAAGACCTAAACTAGTAATTAACTCCAAATACTTTTGACCAATATTAGTAGTAGCTGTAAAATTGAACCAATCAATACCTGGAAGATTCAGATCCCCCATAATAATAAGACTGGAGGATTCAGAAAATCCTTCAAGGTAATGTAAGATTGCTTGGTCATACTCAAGGTCAGCACTTGGGGGACGATATAAATTTATTAAAATAGTTTTTTTTTTGATACTGAAATTGAACACAACACCCCTCAATTTGTATCCCATTTACCAATTCGATAGCTGATTCAATGACTGAAATTGAGTCCTTTATATACAAACAGACCCCTCCTCCTAATCTAGTATCCCTATTTTTATAATATAAATTGTAACCTGGAATAGCATTAAACCAATGAGACTCGTCATTCCACCAGGTTTCAGTAATAGCTATAAAATCAGTATCAAACTTTTTGATTCTACCTGCTAATTCCGTTAACTTAGAAATATTTAAGCTCCTTGCATTGCAAAGAAAGAAAGTGTACTCCACCAAATTTAGGCCAATTTCCATTTTAATGCGCCCCCTTTGCCCCTCCTTATTCAGTTTAAACACCGATTTATGACAGATGAAAATTGTTTACCAAGGAGGTGACTTCCTTTTTTACTCAGATGTAGACCATCCCAACTGTAAAGGCTGTAATCCATATCGAATGTTTCCCAATGTGTAATGCAATGAATATTGTTTTTTAAAGACCATTTACGTAGCCATTCATTCACCTCTTTTATTTTACAACAAATTTTCTTAGATGCACGGGGTATAGGTAGTATTTCAGATAAACAAATTTCAGAATTCAAGGATTTTAATGTGCTGACCAAAGACACATAGCTATTCTTTATGTCATTGACAGTAAATTTGTTAATGTCATTTGTTCCTACATGCACCACCACTAATGGATTTATACCCCCATTTTTAAGGACATTAGGAACCATTCTCTCACTTCAGAAGTCCCTCATCATCATTAGGAACACCGTTTGTTAAAGCAATACAAAAATTATTAAATTCCATTGCTACAGAATGGGGCTCTTTCAGTATCTGAGTTAGTACCAGGTCAAAATAGTGCACCATGAAGAGCGCTACAGAAACCATGCTGTGTGAAGCCTGAAATGATTTAGAGCAACAGAGGCAGAATAGCAGTAGGGAACTACAACTACCATGTCGCTCTGCACTTCACGTGGAAGGGATCACCTAACCGTGGGGTGGCTGGCCGAGCCACTCCCATGGTGGAAAGGCTAGGGCACTAACATACGGCGAAGCAGGAGACTTGGGACCATGGTTCAGTTCTGGCTAGGTCTCCTCCTGCTGAAACTTTTATTTAAAAAAAAAAAAAACTTTACCCCTCCCAATTTTCTCCCCATCCCCAAAGTCCATGACTCTCCCCCCCATGAATTGACTATTTAAGTCAGGGGGATGTGGGGGGCAAAGCCCCCCCATGTCAGAGGGTGCAGGAGGCTCCGCCCCAGCAAAAACAAAGTCGGCCCATTGTATTCAATGGGGCTGTGCCTTTTCTGTCGGGTCGCTGTTGTACCCGACGTTGTTTGAGATGCCGATGTTTTCCTTGCAGCATTTATTGCCGCACTGTTTCCGGCGACATGACCCCATGCCTCTGAGTTCATGTAGCTAACATTTAAAAGCCTGGTTTGTAATTTTTTTTTTTTTTTTTACCTAGCATCTTTTATTATTTCCTGGGTGGCAACGACACGTTTTCCAGCAAAACATTTTTCTCAATAAAATTTGCCGTTCTGATCTTATCAGGGACTCGCAATTATTGCGAGCTTTTTTGTACGATGCAAGAGTAGCCACATCCTGGGTCCTCCTAAATGCATTCCACTTAATGTCTCCATCTCTTATTAGCTAAAACAGCTCAGGGGTAACCCACTCCTAATTCTCTAATGCTCTCCCCCCCCCCCACACAAAAACTTGACCTTGACTGGGCTCCCTCCTCCAGACCTGTGGCTGTGGCTTGCTACTTGGAGCCACAGGCCGAACTCAGCCTCCCACCGCAGAGAAAATCAGAAATTTGCCCTTGACCAGGCTCCCCCTTCCAGACCTGCGGCTGTAGCTCGCTCCTTAGAGTCATCGGCCATACTCAGCCTCCAACCGCTGAGAAAATCAAGGCAATTCTAGGGAGTGGGGGTAGGAAGAAGTAGGCTGCTGGTTAACCAGGATCTGCAGCTTATCCATCAGGTAGGGAAATGGGCAGACTGGGTGGGCCAAGCGGTCCTTATCTGCCGTCAAATTCTATGTTTCTATGCCCGCTGTTGCTGTTCTTGCCTACTCGGATCCAAACCTCTGTTTCTCACTGGCTAATTTCCCTTGGAAACCGCTGGACTGCCATTGGTTAGTGTGCCTCCTTCAAGCGGGACATTTGCTATTTTTCAATCTGTGCCCTGACCGGCTTTTAGCTGGCTAGCCAGCCTACCCTGTATTGCTTAACCTCCTTATATCTGGATCTGCACGTTTCCAGACTATATGGGCAAATGTGCAAGTTTCCAAACTATTATGGGTATGTGTTTTACGCAGGGTACTGTTTTTTATTTCTGCTTGTGGGTTGCTGTGGGTTTATACTGCACTGTTTCTGTCTGTGTACTAATATTCTGACACTGTATTGCAAAAAGGGCTAAAATTTGCCTATTGTATTCCTTTCATCCCCTCTGCTCTAGCCTCTCAAATCTCTTCTCTCAGCTCCAATTCCATCCCCACTCACTACCCTGCACTCTGCTAAACCTCTCCCCTCTCCTCCTCCCTACCTCACCTAAATTGCATTTTCTTTTGCTACTCAGGGTTCTGGCACCTAGGTACAGACACCCATTTACTGCTCCCTTTTGTTTCTAAATTCCACCTCCCCTCTCTCCATTACTAATCCCACCTACCACTCAACCAGTGGCCGATCCTCTGGCCATTTTAAAGTCTCTAATTCTCTCCCTTTTCCCTCCATAGAAACTTGCCCTTGACAGAGCTCCCTCCTCCAGACCTGTGGCTGTGGCTCGCTCCTTGGAGCCATTGGCCGTACTCAGCCTCCCACAGCAGAGAAAATCAGGTATGCCCACTGTTGCTCTTCTTGCCTACTCAGATCCAAGCCTCTGTTTCTCACTGGCTAATTTCCCCTGGAAACCGCTGGACTGCCACTGGTTAGCATGCCTTCTTCAAGTGGGACATTTGGACACTGGCTCTTGCAAGCACCTTGGCTGTTCACTGACCGTCTTTTGCCATTTTTCAATCTGTGCCCTGACTAGCTTTCTTTTTTGTGCGTCTCTTTTCCCAATTGCAAGTTATACTGCACTGCCACTAGGGGGACACAATCTTTATCTAAAGCGATCCCTGCCTGTTGAAACATAGAAACATAGAATTTGACGGCAGATAAGGACCGCTTGGCCCACCCAGTCTGCCCATTTCCCTACCTACTGGATAAGCTGCAGATCCTAGTTAACCAGCAGCCTACTTCTTCCTACCCCCACCCCCTAGAATGGCCTTATGACTGTCCCATGCATGCTTGAATTCCACCACTGATTTTGACTCCACAGCCTCCTCCAGAAGGCTGTTCCATGCATCCACAACCCTCTCTGTGAAAAAATACTTCCTTAAATTACCTCTGAGCCACCCGCCCTCTATCTTCAAATTGTGCCCCCTTGTTCTTGCACACCTCTTTTTTTGAAAGATGCTACCCTCTTGGACTTTGTTGATTCCCTTGAGGTACTTGAATGTTTCTATCATGTCCCCCCTCTCCCTCCTTTCCTTGAGGCTATACATATTAAGCTCCTTTCGTCTCTCTTCATGTGTCTTCCGGTGCAGACCCTGCACCATTTTAGTTGCCCTCCTCTGCCCTACACTCTAAATACTGCCAACAGTTCCATTCTAGATGTGGTACTAACCACCCATCCACACAAAATATCTCATTTGGCAGTGTTTGGCAGTGTTTCACAACGACATGAGCGATCATGGAATTGTTGCTTGCATAAGATCTCAAATTAAAGCCCGGACGCAACCCATCTTTATAACAAAAAGATCCTTTCGCAATTCAGTGCAGTAAACTTTTTATCTGACCTGAGCATGATCAGATGGCAAGACCTTTACCTAGCCAAAGATGTCAACAAGGCAGCTTGCATCCTTAATGACAAACTCACTACAATAATAAATAAGCATGCCCTTTCATCAAAGTAAGGGTACAGAACAATTCAATCCCTGGTTCACCTCGGATCTCAAGGCAGCCCTTATAGCTTGAGATAAGCTCTGGGCTAAGCTAGACATTCCAAAGAATCTTCGGATTGGCAGGCCTTTAGAACAGCCAGGAATAACTGTGTGAAAAACTTCCTCTGCTAAAAGCTAACTATTATATTTCTACTCTCGAACAAGCTAAAGGTAACCCTCATAAAATATGGAAGACTATCAAAGCTATAGAAGGGCGGCCCATGGCCCCTCTGTCCCAACAAAGATAGTCACAAGTGGAAAGATTGTGGAAAACAAGTCCCTAATCCTGGAGGAACTTAACTCCCACTTTGCCACAGCTGGATTAGCTTTTGACTTTCGTCACCTTATGCTGGTGCTGCGGTAAGCCAGCATACCTCCATACATCTAGTCCTGGACCCAGTCCTTCCAACTCTTGCGAGATAACTTATAAAGAAGTAGAAGATTCTCTTTCTTAGACACCAAAAAAGTGCAGGGGCGATGGCTGGAACCCTTTTCCTAAGGTCAGGCTAAGCCCATCTCACTGCCCCAATTCTCTACATCTTCAATCTTTCCGTTACATCTGCTGCTGTGCCGTCCTGCTGGAAATCAGCACATGTCCTCCCTCTATTTAAATCTGGTGACCCATGCGATGTAAACAACTATAGGCCTATCTCCATATTGCCTATCCTTTCTAAAGTTCTCGAAAAACTGATCCATATTCAGCTAAAATCTCACTTGGAAACCTTCTCTCTCATTAACCCAGCTCAATCTGGCTTCCGGGCTAATCATAGCACAATCACTGCACTAGCAAAAGTAACAAATGATTGGATCTCTGCTATAGATGCTAAGAAGGTAACTGGTGCAGTCTTTTTGGACCTCAGCAAAGCTTTTGATACTGTTGATCACAAACTATTAGTCAATTGCCTTGCAAAGTTGGGTGCCACATACCATACCACCCAGTGGTTCTCTAGCTACCTAACTGGAAGATTCCAAAAAGTAAAGGCGGAAGGCTTTTTTTCTGCTGCCTTGCCAGTTGCAAGAGGAGTCCCCAAGGATCCATCTTAGGCCCTATCTTGTTTTCTCTGTACATCAATGACTTAGATGCTAACATATCTACGTCCAATCTGCACTTTTTTGCAGATGATACTGTGTTGTATACTTCTGGCTCATCGTTATCTGAAGTCAAGGGAGTGCTTCAAGTGGACTTCGCACAACTTGAGCATAATTTAATAAAGGCAAAGCTTCTGCTCAATGCCAAGAAGACTAAAGCAATGCTATTCTCCCGCAGTGCTGTCTCAGGCCCCCCCAATACTCTTGCCCAAGACTTCATTGTCACCACACAAAACGAGCCTCTGGAAGTTGTAACCAAATTTAAATATCTAGGTATCTGGATCGACAATAAATTATCTTTCAGTGACCACATCGAAGATGTCTCTAGAAGGTTAAAAGCAAGGTTTGGTTTCTTCTACAGAAATAGGCCCCTTTTCCCCCTTGAAACTCGAAACAAGCTTGTACAGGCCACTTTTCTCCCCCTACTCGACTATGGCGATGTAATCTATTCCTCCACCACTCTTGCAAATCTAAGTAAACTGGACATCCTTTATCACCGTGTGTTACGGTTCATTACCAACTCCCTTACACGTTCGCACCACTGTGACTTATATGCAGCTGTTGGTTGGACATCCCTTACTACTAGGCGCCTGCTCCATGCTGGGCTATGGACTCTTAAACTGCTCCTGCAGAAATTGCCAAACTATCTCTCCTCCTTATTAGTATCTCACATAGTGCATACTGTTAAGAAAATCTGACTTTATTACTTGACATACCAAGGATAGCGGACTTCCTTTGGTAAGCGTGCTATGCATATGCCCTTCCCTCCATTTGGAACCAATTACAAACCGACTGAAACTAACTAGCACAGTTTCAATAAACTTCTACAAATCGCTAAGTTCATCCAAAATAAAAGACACCTGTAACTGTCATTAAGTCTCTTCCTTCCCCATGTGTGCCATATTTATCCACTGGTAAGGTATAATTGATTTGTCATATTAACTGCTTTCCTTCCCCTTCTACTCCTGGCTTTATCTTTGCTTACGCTCCACTGCTACTCTATCAAATCTCTCCTCCCTCCCATATCAGTTGTAGACTGTTGTTTGTTCTAGCTGCCAAAATACTGTACATTTGATTTGATTAAATCTAATCACACCAGTCATCATGTTTCATTTATCAGTATGCGACCTATAAGTCGCTTCCCTGTCTCATATCAATGTTTACCACCTGCGGTCACCCTGTGTGGTACCCTTGTATGTATATCCAGCCTGCATCATGTAACGTGTATTTCATGTATATACTGTTATTACCTATCTGTGTTTGTACTTTAAGTGTTTATGTCACAGGACCTCCTTGTGAATGAGCTTGCTCAATGGAGTTTTCCTGCAATAAACTTGAACTTGAAACTTGAACTCTGGACAGCTTCCATCCTGTCTATGTCTTTGCGGAGACTGGGTCTCCAGATCTGCACACAGTACTCCAGATGGGGTCTCACCAGCTGTCTGTACAGAGGGATAATAACTTCCTGTTTTCTACTGGTGATGCCTCTCCCTATGCATCCCAGTATCCCCCAAGCCCTCCTTGCTGCCCTCTCACATTGCTTGCCCACCTTTAGGTCATCTGATATGACTACCCCAGGTCCCTTTCCATTTTGTTGTTAATATCTCACCGCCCATTGTGTACTCTTCCCTGGGTTTTGTTTCCCAGGTGCATTACCTGCACTTCTTAGCAATGAATCTAAGCTGCCATACATTTGACCATTCCTCTAACCTTGCCAAGTCCCTTCTCATCCTTTCCACCCACCCTGTGCATCAACTCTGTTACAGATCTTTGTGTCATCTGCAAAGAGACATACTTTCCTTCAGTCCCTCTGCAATGTAACATAAAGACATTGAAGAGGACCAGTCTAATACTGAACCTGCGATACCCACTAGTAACCCTCCTTTCTTCTGAGTGGACTCCATATTCTATTACTCTCTGTGTTCTATTCTCCAGCCAATTCTTTACCCAGACTGTCATCTTGGGACCCACTCCCAGGCTGGCTAACTTGTATATTAATCTTTGTGTGGGACTGTGTCAAATGCCTTGCTAAAGTTTAGGTAGGCCATGTCCACAGCCCTCCTGATCTACTACTTTGGTCACCCAGTCAAAGAAATCTATCAGATTAGTCTGGCATGACCTTCCGCTGTGAATCCATGCTGCCTAGGGTCTTGTGCCCTCTGGCCTCTAGATACTCGACAATTCTTTCCTTCAGAGGTGATTCCATCATTTTCCCTATCACTGAGGTTAAACTAACAGGTCTGTAGTTTCCTGCTTCTGCCTTGCTCCCACTTTTGTGAAGGGGAATCACATCTGCCCTCCTCAGTCCTCGGGTACCACCCATCCTCCCATGATTTGTTAAAAGGGTAGTCAGTGGTGTCACTAGTTCTACCCTTAGTTCTTTTAGAATTCTGGGATGAATCTCATCAGGCCCCATTGCTTTGTCCACCTTCAGTTTTAGAGTTCTTTCAGAACCCTTTCTTCTGTAAATGGGCTGGTATCAACTTCTGCATCCAGAGTGTTTCTACTGTTTGTTTTAGGTACCTCCCCTCTTCATCTGTAAATACTGAGCAAAAATATTTGTTTAGTATCTCTGCCTTTCACAGTCTCCTCTGCCCACCCTCCCTCCCTTTATTAAGCCTCACTATCCCTCCCTTGGTCTTCCTTGGCTCCTGATGTACCTATAAAGGTTTATCCCCTTCTTAACTGAGTTGGCTATCTTTTCCTCGGTTTGGCCCTTTGCTGTTCTGACTGCCTTCCAGCCTCCTTTTGCTTTAACTGATACAGTTCTCTGTCCTGCTCCTTCTGTGATTCCTTGTACTTCATGAATGCTTTCTTTTCTCTTGAACCTTCACTGTCACTTCTTTGAGAACCATAGTGGTTTCTTACATCGTTTTGTTTTATTTGCTTCACACAAAGGCTCGTTACCTCTGTGATGGCAGTTTTTATTATTCCCCATTGTTCTTCCACCCCTCCTTCCTGCCCATTTGCTAGTGCATTCCTTAGGCACTCACCCATTTTGGCAAAGTCAGCCCTCCTAAAGTCCAGTACTTTTGCCTTTGTATGGCTTGACTCTATTGCTGTGTTTATTGTGAACCATACTGTTCGATGGTCTCTAGTTCCCAGATGGCTACCACTTCTACATCTGTGATCCTCTCTCCATCTCCATTTGAGAGAACCAGGTCTAAGATTGCTCCCTCTCGAGTGGGCTCCAATACTAGTTGTCTAGGCATGCCCCTGTAGGGCATCTTGAATAACCCACTCTTAAGTGGCTGCTGCAACTGCACTCCAGTTAACATCTGGCATATTCAGATCACCCATCAGCAATATCTCCCTTTTTCTGCCATTCTAAGCATACTTTCTATAATTTCCTTGTCCATTTCCTCCCCTGAGAAGTCTGTATCTAACCCTATAGGATTGTGGTGCCAT
Source organism: Neoceratodus forsteri (assembly GCA_016271365.2). Classification (NCBI taxonomy): domain Eukaryota; kingdom Metazoa; phylum Chordata; order Ceratodontiformes; family Ceratodontidae; genus Neoceratodus; species Neoceratodus forsteri. Next base: position 1,096,162,100 of record CM057454.1, on the reverse strand, counting down.
TGCCTGTCTCCAAATTTACCCACAGTGCTTCTTCTCCTCCCTGTTTGCCCTTTTGTTCTGTTGCTTTTATTCCTTCCCTTATGTAAAACTACTCCTCCTCCTCTTTTACCCTCCCTGTCCCTCCTGTAGATAGTGTATCCTGGTATGTTTACGTCCCAGTCATGGTTTTGTGTTACCATGTTTCTGTGACTGCCACGATATCCAGATGTTCCTCCTCCATCAAGGCCACTAATTCAGAAAGCTTGTTACCCAGACTACGGGCATTGGTACTCATTGCTCTCCATTTTTTGATGGCTTTACCTTCTGTTGCAGCATCCCCCACTGACCTTTCTACCTCGGTCTTTTTCTCATTTAGTACCCTGTTTTGTAGGGAGAGGCTGGGATTTTCCTGCTGCTTATCAGTGCCTCCCCTTTGACTAGTTTAAAAGCTTGCCAATGAAGCATTTAAACAGACTGCTCAAAGACTTGTTCCTTCCTGGACAGATGCAGACCATCCTGCCAGTATAGGCTGGTGTCCTCCAGGTGGAACCCCAGTCCCCAATGAAGTCAAACCCTGTGCTCGCACCATTTTTTCAAACATTCATTAAACTGCATGGTGCTAATTACCCTCACCTCCCCCATGCCATTGACAGGCAGCACCTCTGAGAAGGATACTGTGTGTGCTACTTGTCTTAGGCCCCTCCCCAACTCTACAGTGTCCTCCTGCACTGCTCTAATCTCATGATGAGCCAAGTCATTTGTCCCTAGGTGGACAATGATGTCCAGCTCAGACTCCCTTGCAGCTGTTCTCGTGATCCCGAGGATTCGCTTCCTGTCCCTCCAAGCCATGGCACCAGGCAGGCACCTTACTTCAGTTTTCCCAGCTCCCCCCAGTTCTATCCCCTTAATAATTGAGTCCCCCACCAGGAGCTGCTTCCTTTCCCTGTGGTGTCCTTTGCCTCCTTCCTGTGGGCCTCCCTTGTGACAGTTGTCATCAGTCTTCTCTGCGGGTGCATCCATAGGGGAGCTATGCTCCCCCAGAATGGTGTATGGATTGTGGAGTGGAACAATTGACTGGGTGTGCCTCTGGTCCACCATCCTCACCCTCCCGGAGCCCACTGTGGTCCAACTGCTGTGCTTTCTTCGCAACCTCTGAGGTAGTGGTGGTGGATCTGGTGCTCCCTGGATGGGGGAGGTTCCCTTCCTACTGTCCAGTATGGCCTGGGGGAAGGTTTCCTTACTCTGTCCAGTGTGGCCTGAAGACGGGCAACTTCTTCCCTCAAGGCAGAGGGTTGTCTGCAAATAGGGCAGCATCTCAGCCTCCAGAAAGACTCCCGGAAGACTGCTGCCCCACAGCCATTACATTGCACTACTCCCCACATGTTTATCTACTTTTTTTGTTTGTTTTTGGGTGGGTGTGTGTGTGTGTGTGTGCACACGCGTGTGTGATTGGTTTGTTATAGAGAAATATATATATATTATACAATGTGTATGCTTATATTGTCAGTGCAGTGTGCTAGAGAGGATATGACAGTGATATGCACCTTGCACTCTTGAGGAAATGATGTCAGAACCTCAGGTATAAAGGAACTATTTCCAGGGGTGGGTGGTGTGAGGGGTGGGAAGGGGTTGGGCTAAACGTGCCCTCACAAAACAATCAGCTAAAAGCTCTCACCCACCGCTGCGACGAGTGCCTTCCTGTAAGCAAGATGCCCTACACAACAATTTGACAGAGAAAATATATAGGTGCCATCCTAAAAACTACAGATACCCCCTCCATCTGACCAGCCCCCCTCAGCGCTCCCTGCTCACAACTTCTTCCTGTTCCTAATTCAGTTGTTCACTAATTTCTCTGCCTTTATGAACAATGCATCCCCTAATCTCCTCTCCTCTCCCCCTTGTTCTGCTCATCTCCCTCTCTACCATCTCCACTTGCTCATTACTCATCTATTTCTAATAACTCTCCCACCCCCATCAGTTATTATCTTCAATCCCCGACCCACATCCATGCTATCACTCTCTCCACCCCATTTGAAATATGGTCTCACTCTACCACTGCTCCTCATGTGGCTTTGATAACGGTGTCCACTTTCACTGCGGTTCTCCATCTTCTTCTCTTTCACACATCCACTCCCTTCTCCTCAAAACTCCCAACCTCCTCGCCAGCCCCTTCAAAAATCCCCTAAGCTCCACTTTCTCATACTCGCTTTCCTCTTGCTCTCCACCAGGGATATCCACCCTAACCCGGGCTCTACTACCCCTAGCTCCTCTGGTGCTTCCTCCTCTACTACCTCCCCCTGCTCTCTTCTCATAGCCCTCCCAAAGGGCTTAAAGATCCTACATTTAAAAACCTGCACCTTGTTGCAAAAAATAGACCAGATTCAAACCATGGTGTGCACTCTAAAATCAGACATTCTAATTATTTCAGAAACTTGGCTAAAGAGCACTATCCCTGACCACTCAGTCTCCATTCCTGGCTACTCACTGCTAAGGCGAGACCGTTTTGGCAGGGGTGGTGGTGTCCTAGCCTCCACCCAATATTCCATCATCTACTCATCCTCCAATCCTGAGACCCATGATGTCCTAGCTATCCATGTGACCCTCCCCTTCACTGTCCCAATCTTCGTAGCTGGCATATACTGCCACCCAAATGTCCATCCTTCGATCGCGCTAGACCTCCTAACCTCCATCACTTCCCTTGCTCACTCTGGGGAATTATTCATCCTCGGCAACTTCAAGATAAATATAAATTGGTTGTCACCTAAAACTACAAAAACTAAATCAGAGCCCTAAACCTCTCCCAACTGATCTCCGAACCCACCTGCCAAAACCATATGACACAACAACACTCCCTACTCGACTGGGCTCTTACCTCCCACCCCCACCGCATCATCACCTCTGGCATCCTCCCCAATGCTCTCAGTGACCATAACCCAATATTCAAAGCTAGGAAAGTCCACAGAACTAAATCATGACACAAAACTATACAATTACGTTCCTTCAAGTCTCCTGACCTTGAACCTCTCCTGAGTAAACTTGCCACTTCTGACTGGTCCCCCTAACCTCCCTCTCCTCAGTTGATAAGGCCATTGCTTACTTCAAAGAAATCTTTCTTGTAAACTGGAACGCCTTTGCCCCACTCAAACAAACCAGAGTCAGAGGTAACCACTTACCTTGGATAACCCCTGAACTTCTGGCCTGCCTCAGGGCTACAGATCGAGCCTGGAAGCTTCATAAAGCTACCCAGCATCCAAGTGACCTCGTGAACTACCTCCAAAACACTTGCATCAGGGCTACAAGGTTAGCCAAGTCCGAATATTTCAAATCTGCCTTCATCACTAACATAAACTCCCCTTCAAAGTTCTGGAAGGTGGTCCATGCCCTATTTATCCCCTCATCTCACCAACCACCCCGGTACTTAAAATAAACAGCTCACTAGTGTCGGATCCACCAGTCGTAGTTGCGGAATTTAACTCTTACTATACCTCCTGTGCCACAGAGCAACTAAAATCTCTCCCAATCCTCAACCGGTGTGCCCCCTCCACCACCCTCCCACCTCCCCTTCTCTTTCACTATTGTAACCCCAAACAATGCCCTAAGTGCCCTTCCCACCATCAACCCCTCTAAAGGTGTCTCCCCTGATGGCCTCGATCCAAAACCTCTCTCCCTCTTCACTTCAGCCATTGCATACCCCTTCTCAATAATCCTAAAATCTCTCAATTTCTACTGTCTCAGTCCCCTCTTCATGGAAACATGCAGTGGTCCTTCCTCTACCCAAAGGGGGTGACCCCTCTTCCCCTGGAACTATCGCCCCATTTCTCTTCTCCCTACCCTTGTCAAACCTGAAGAACACATTGTTCTCTCCCAACTCACCTCTTTTCTATCTGACACCTCCTTTTTCACCATTTTCCAGTATGGTCTCAGGAAAAAAATCACTCAACAATCACCTCTCTCCTTCGGCTCACAGACTCCATTCTAACCGGGATGGACAATGGCCAAATTACCTCTGCCATTTTTGTTGACCTGGCCAAGGCCTTCAACACAGTTTCTCACTTCCTTCTCATCAACTCACTCCCGGCAGCTGGCCTATCTCCCTCCACCACAAACTGGTTCAAGGCCTACCTTATTGGAAGAACTCAATCAGTCAAGATCTTGAACGCCACTTCCCCTCTCCTCCCGATTAGCATTGGCGTCCCCCAGGGCTCTGTATTAGGGCCCCTCCTATTCTCCAACTTCTTAAACAACCGTCCCTGTGTTTGCTTCGCCTCCTCCGCTATACATATATATGCCAATGATACAGTCCTGTATGCATCTGGCTTCTGTCCTGCTGAGGTTACAGTTTACAGCAAGACTTTGACAAGGTTCAGCTCTGGTTTGCTAACCATCAACTTTTCCTCAATGCCAAGAAGACTGTTTCCATGACCTCTGGCACAAGGCAGAGACTCTCTAGGCTTCAATCCCTACCCACTTTTCACACCCTTGATGGGACTTTAGTTGAGGACACATCCTCCTACAAGTACTTAGGTACTTGGTTGGACCAACACCTAAACTTATCTGGACATACTGACGCCATCCAGAAAAACCTGTGCCCCAAACTTGGTGACCTGTTCAGGAACCGTAGTTGCATCCCTCCCATGGCCAGGCATGAACTTGTTCAGAAGATGATACTGCCAATTTTTGACTACTGTGATGCAGTCTATGATGCCGCCCCTCAGTCCTCCCCGAACACTTTCTTCAATTCCTTCTGTCACTTTGCCCTGGATGCCCCCCCCTCGCACCCACCATATTTATTGTGCCCTATCCTCCCCTCTCTTACAAACAGGTGACTCTCCCACTGTGCTAAATTCACCTCCAAGCACTGGTTGGGTGAGATCCCTTCCTACCTCACCTCCTCCTCCTTTATAACACCCCCCCCCATCCTCCCATTCCATTAGATCAACTGATTCCCACACCCTGGTAGTCCCCCGCAGCTCCACCTAAATCAGCCAATCCAGTTACTCTCACCACCTCCCAAAAAGGTGGAATTCCTTCCCCCCTCAAATCCGGCACTCATCCTCCACCTACTCAATCAGCTCTGCCCTCAACAATTACCTTGCATCTAGCTGCTCCAACCATGTCCCTCTCTAAGTCCCTCTTGTAAGCCCTGGACAAACCCTACCCCTCTACAGTTACCTTAATTTTTACCCTGTGCATCCCCACCCCCCAAATTTCTAGCTCTCTTCCAATTCCCCCAAATTGCTCCCCCCTTACAGGCCTCCCTTGATCTCTCACAGAATCTTAGGGACCCCAAATGATCTCCATGGGTCCCCCTCCTACTCCTCTAAGAGGCTTGTATCTATCATCTACTCCCTTCCCCCACCATCCCTCCTAACTCCCTAGACTTACAGTCCTCTTGCAGGGTTCTTAGCATCCTGAAGGGGCCCTACTGCATCTAGGCATGTCTCCTCTCCTTCCTCTCCCATTGTACCCTTTTCTCCCTAGCCTTCGCAGTCCCCTTGCAGGGTTCTTAGCATCCTGAAGGGGTCCTACTGGGCCTAGGCTTGTCTCCTCTCCTTCCCCTCCATCTACCTTTCTCCCTAGTCTTCACAGTCCCCCTTGCAGAGTTCTCAGCATCTTGAGAGGGTCCTATTGTGCCTAGTCTTGTCTCCTCTCCTTCCCCTCCCCCATGTACAGTACCTTTCTCCCTAGCCATCACAGTCCCCTTGCAGAGTTCTCAACATCCTAAAGGGGTCAAACTGAGCCTAAGCATATCTCCCCATTCTATCTAGCTACTGTCTTGGCTTTCCATGACTACTAGCAGGGTCCAATGCATCCTGATGGACTATTAATAAGGCCCCATCCCCTTCAAAGGTGCGGATGCTCTTCCCCTCAAGGGTTCAATTCTCCCTTCCTCCCTCCCTCCCTCTACTATCACTCTCTTAATCCCTATCTACTGACCTTCCCCAACCACCTTGCAGAGTACCCCGCCTCCTGAAGGGTCCTCTCTTGGGTTAGGTCCTATTCCACCTCCTAGCATTAAGTCAGTGTGACAGGGTAGAATAGGACCCTGTCCCAGTTGTTATGGAGAAAGTGTTTGAATGCAGGGATCTATTCTTTCCTTTCCTGTCTATTTGTCTATCTGGTTGTGCAACCAAATTTTCCTGTGAGACTTCGGATATGATCACCCCAACAATCTCGCAATTCTTTGCCTCTCACAGTCTCTCAGTTTTCTCTTGCTGTTTGTTTTTCTCCCTTGCATATCTATATCAGCTAATACAAAAAATATGTGCAAATCATAAGTATGGAAATGTAACTGATGAGATCCCTTTTGTTTAAAAAATGTATAGCATTACTGTTGAAATGTATATAATTATAATTTGAAATGACTGCAAAAAGCTGTTGGAAGCTAGGGGGTTACCAGAGTTCAATTTTTAAGCCTTTTGCAACAGCTGTGCAAAAAGGGGCCACAACTCAAAGCACACTGTGTTCTAGCAGCTCCTGCCTATTATTTACAAAAAACAGGATGCTTGCTAAGGATGGGGGTTGAAAGGACTTATAAAGGAGCTAAGCTACAACTGCTGAAAAAGAAAAAGGGACACAAGAGACTGAAGGAAAATTATTTTATTTTCCCTTTGTACATAGTTATACTGGACAAGAAATTTTTTATGTAACAGTTAGTGTAAATAAATATTTTTGGTGAATTCTACAACTGCTCCTATGCTTCCTGATCTGGGCCTCGACGACAGATGGTGTCAGAAGAGGGATTTATGCAGTACATACTCTAAGACAGGAGTTTTGTGCATGGGTACTGGACATAGTACCAGGGAAGCACAGAGGAAGAAAAAGAAACAGACTTTGATGGCAGATAAGGACCACTTGGCCCACCCAGTCTGCCAATTTCCCCACCTACTGGATAAGCTGCAGATCCTAGTTGACCAACAGCCTATTTCTTCCTACCCCCCACAAGAATTGCCTTATGTCTGTCCCATGCATTTTTTAATTCTCCCACAGTTTTTAGACCCCACAACCTCCTCAGGAAAGGTGGTTCCATGCGTCCACCACCCTCTCTGTGAAAAAATACTTCCTCACATTGCCCCTGAGCATTCCCCCTCTATCTTCGAATTGTGTCCCCTTGTTCTTGCATATCTCTTCTTCTGAAAGATACTACCCTCTTGGACTTTGTTGATTCCACTGAGGTACTTAAAAGTTTCTATCATGTCCCCCTTCCTCAGGGGTATACATATTAAGCTCCTTTAGTTTCTCCTCATATGGCTTCTCTTGCAGACCCTGCACGATTTTAGTTGCCCTCCTCTGGACTGCCTCCATCCTGTCTATGTCCTTGTGGAGATGGGGTCTCCAGAACTAGACTCAGTACTCCATATGGGATCTCACCAACTGTCTGTACAGAGGGATAATTATTTCCTGTTTTCTGCTGGTGATGCCTCTCCCTATACATCCCAATATCCCCCAGCTCTCCCTACTCACACTGCTTGCCAACCATAAGGTCATCTGATATGATTACCCCCAGGTCTCTTTTCTTTTTTTGTTGTTACCCCCCTCCCCACTGTGTACTCTTCCCCTGGGTTTTTGTTTCGCAGGTGCATTACTTTGCAGTTCTTTGCATTGAATCCAAGCTGCCATACTTCTGACAATTCCTCGAACCTTGCCAAGTCCCTCCTCATCCTTTCCACGCCTCAGTGATCAACCCTGCTGCAGATCTTGTGTCATCTGCAAAGAGACATACTTTTCCTTCCAGTCCCTCTGCAATGTTACTTATAAAGACATTAAAAAGGACTGCACCAGTACTGAACCCGGCAGTACCCTACCAGTAACCCCCCTTTCTTCAGAGTGGACTCTGTTTACTATTACCTTCTGTGTCCTGCTGTCCAGCCAATGTTTTACCTAGGCTACCACCCTGGGACCCTCTCCCAGGCTGGCTAGTTTGTTTATTAATCTTTTGTGTGGGACTGTGTCAAATGCCTTGCTAAAGTCTAGGTAGGCCATGTCCACAGCCCCTCCCTGGTCTACTACTTTGGTCACCCAGTCAAAGAAATCAATTAGATTCATCTGACATGACCTTCCCATTGTGAATACATGCTGTCTTGGGTCCTGTGCCCCACTGGCCTCTAGGTACTCAACAGTTCTTTCCTTCAGAAGTCATTCCATCATTTTCCCTGCCACAGAGGTCAAACTGACAGGTGTGTAGTTTCCTGCCTCTGTCTTGCTCCCACTTTTGTGAAGGGGAATCACATCCACCTTCCTCCAGTCCTCAGGTATCACACCATCCTCCCATGATTTGTTAACAAGGGTAGCCAGTGGTGTCACTACTTCTCCCCTTAATTCTTTTAGAATCATGAGGTGAATACAGTCAGGCCCCATTGCTTTGTCCACCTTCAGTTTTAGGAGTTCTTTCAGAACCCTTTCTTCTGTGAAAGGACTGGGATCGACCCCCTTATCCAGAGTGCTTCTGTTAATTGGATTAGGTACCCCCCCTCCTCTTTCGTGAATACTGAGCAGAAGTATTCGTTCAGTATCCCTGCTTTTTCACTGTCCCTCTCTGCCCACCTGCCGTCCATTCTATTCAGCCTCACTATACTTCCCCCTTGGTTTTTCTTCGCTCCCTAATGTACCTATAAAAGGTTTTATCCCCCTTCTTAACAGAGTTGGCTATCTTTTCCTCAGTTTGGGCCTTTGCTATTCTGACTGCCTTCCCTGCTTCCTTCTGCCTTAACTGGTACAGTTCTCTGTCCTGCTCCTTCTGTGTTTCCTTATACTTCCTAAACGCTATCTTTTTCTCCCTAACCTTCCCCGCCATCTCTTTTGAGAACTATAGTGGCTTTTTCTTTCATTTTGATTTGTTTACTTGCTTCACACAAAGGCTTGTCGCCTCTGTGATGGCAGTTTTGATGTTTCCCCATTGTTGCTCTACCCCTTGCCTTTTTGCTAGTGTTTTCCTAAGGCACTCTCCCATTTTGCCAAAGTCAGCCCTCCTGAAGTCCAGTACCCTCACTTTTGTGTAGCTTGACTCTGCAGCTGAATTTATTGTGAACCACACTGTTTGGTGGTCACTTGTTCCCAGATAGCTACCCACTTCTAGATCTGAGATCCTCTCACTGTCCTCATTTGAGAGTACAAGGTCTAAGATTGCTCCCTCCCGAGTGGGTTCCAACACTAGCTGTCTGAGGCATGCCCCCTGTAGAGCATCGAGAATGGCCCTGCTCTTGGATGTAGCTGCAGCAAAGGTGCTCCAGTTAACATCTGGCACATTCAGGTCCCCCATCAACAATATTTCCCCGCTCTCTGCCATCCAAAGGATGCCTTCTATCATATCCTTGTCCATTCCTTCCCCGAGATGGGGGCCTGTATACAACCCCTGTGCAGACTGTGGTGCCATTTCCAATCTCTAAGGTGACCCACAGTGCCTCCTCTCCTCCCGTTTACTCTTTTGTTCCGCTGTCTTTATCCATTCCCTTACACAGAGAGCAACTCCTCCCCTCTTCTACCTTCCCTGTCTCTCTTGTAGGTTGTGTACCCTGCTATGTTAACATCCCAGCATGGTTCCCTGTGTACCAGTTATGATTCTCCATGTACCATGTTTCTGTGACTGCCACGATATCCAGGCATCCCTCTTCCATCAAGGACACCAGTTCAGGGAAGGTATGGATTCTGCAGCAGCAAGTCCAGGAGTGGTTACCAGGAGAATGGCAGCCAAACTAGCAGAGAAAGAAGTCCAGTCTGAGATTGTACAGCTAGCACAAGTTATGGAAAAAGAACAGGCAGTGATAGAACCTAAAAGCCTGATGGACTTTTTCCAAATGGTGGGCTATACAACAAAAAGAGACAGAGGGGCAGAGAGAAAAAGAGATTCAACATTTAGAAGCACATAGGAGAGAAGAGATGCAGTGACAGGAGCAGCAGAAGAGATACAGTGACAGGAGCAGCGATGGCTGGATGCCTTGCAAGCTATCAAAGGCAGAGGAGCCAGCACAGACCCAGATGAGCAACAAAATGAAAGCAACTTAAAAGCCAATAAACTTACAAAGTTGTGTCCCTCAGATGATACTGAAGCATACCTGACAACTTTTGAAAGAGTTGCCACAGCTTGCCAATGGACTATCAGACTGGTACCCTACCTGACAGGGAAAGCCCAACTTTGCCTACAGCAGCATGGAGACTGCAAAGTCGGAAAATTATGACCTGGTAAAAAGTGAAATCCTGAAAAGGTATGACATCTCCGGAGAGACATACAGGCAAAGATTTATATTTCTGAGGTACAACTTGGTCCACAATCCTCAAGAAGCCTTCACCTGAGTCGAAGAACTCCTGATAAAATGGATCCAACCAAAGAGCAAAACAGTCCCACAGATCATTGACACATTTGCCATTCAGCAATTAATCAACATCTTGCCTACAGATGTACAGCTGTGGGTAAAGGAACACTAACCAGAGAGTGGGGAAAAAGTTGTTTAGTTGGCCGAGAACTACCAAATGGCCAGACAGATGCCACAGCAGCGAGGTAACAGCCAAGTACTGGTAAGACACTCTTTTTTCCCCATTTAAACTCCAAGCCTGATAAGAACTCTGGTGGGGTTAACAAATCTGTGCCCAAAGACATTATCTGCTATAACTGTAATAAGCCAAGCCATTTTGAAAGAAAACTGCCATAGTAAGGAGAGTGGCACTGGAGCAGATTTGTCTTTGGCAAATTGGGGCAAGTACTTAACAGATGTGAAGGTGGGGATAACACTGTGAAGGGACTCATTGATTCCAGAAGCAGACAGACCCTAGTGCATGTTAAAGTGCTGGGAAAACACTGTGGAAAAGGACCAGGTATTGGTGTTATCTGCATCCACGGGGACACTCAATACTATCCCACCACCCAAGTGACTGACCATTAAGGGTGTGTCGCACCAATGAAAGTGGGGGAAGTACCCAAGTTATCTGTACCTGCAATTATAGGAAATGACCTTCCAGGATTTACTGAGTTGATCAAAGGAGGAGTAAATCCGATGTTTCAGCAGCTGTGGTGACAAGAGCTAAGGCAAAGAAAATTTCAGATGGTGGGGACACTTTTCCTTTCACTGATTTTGATTCGGACTTTTTGAACAAAGCTCCAAGATCCGGAAATCCAAGAAAGACAGACAATGCATGAAGAAACTGTGGCAGCAAATGATTGATGGACATAAAGGGTTAAGATATGAAAATGCTGAAACTAAATTGTTACCCCCGAAGCCCTGCATCTAGCCATCACCTTGTCCACTATGTTACTGGTTGACTACGGCCTGCTGGTCTACGCTGCCACTTGACACCACTGCTCTCAACAAGATTAAAGTAGCCATCAAACAAAGCCTGCAGGCTCCTGTCAAGGGCTGATCGCACGACCCACACCTGCACCCTCTACGACCGTGCCCAGATCATCAACCTTGATGAAAGGCTCCAGTTCCAAGTATGCCTCACGGCCAGAAAATATCTCCTTGGGCAGACACCCCCAGGAGTGTCAGCCTCCTTGCACCCTAGCCACCCCCAAAGTCCATACATGCAGAACACAGACACAATAACACTGGCCATCCCCAGGGTCAGGACTACGCTTGCCCACAGGTTGTTCCCAGTCATGGTATAACGCCCTACCATCCTCGGTCACTACCCACACCAAGCTTGGCCTTTCAAAGTGGCCCTCAAAAATCACCTCTATGCCAAATGTACCTGCACCTGTCTGCTCTAGTCCTACTGCCATTTTCAAACCACAGCCCAGTCGCCACTAAAGTGGGCCCACACCAAGACAAGGTCTAACCCAAGACTGCTCCATTTAACCCCACCAGGGCCCACTTCCATGTCTCTGCTGTCTTGTTATTCTGCTTAGCTATCACTGTGTTTAAGCCTACACCACTGCTTTGCAAAGAGTGTATGTAACCAATAAAATTAATACAGTCAGCACTCAGATATCCGCTGCCTTCTGTTCTCAGGTCAGGTGACGGATATCTGAGAGAAACGGTTAAGTGGAAATGGGATGCTTCGGTCTGCAGTTGGATCTATGGCTGCTGTGGCTGTTTAGGTCTGTGGCTGCTTTGGTATGTGACTGCCTTGCCTGCTGTGGTCTGTGGTTTTCTGTACAGTACTCTACTGGGGATGAAAAGGGTCAGTTATCTGAGAGTAAACATTGAGATCCACATAGGAGACAACAGGCAGGATGGGCAACGGAAACGGATAACGCGAGGGACGGATAAATGAGGGTAAACAAAATGGAAATAAAAAAATCATGCAGTCAAAGATGGATACATGAGAGAAACAGATAAATGAGAGCCGGATAAACAAGTGCTGACTGTACTCTGTATAGGTACGCACCAATGTATTGTAATGCCCGCACTACTCCACTGCAAAGGACGTCTGTAACTGCTTAGCTAACACTCTGTATAGGTACGCATCAAAGTATTATATTGTTTAATAATGTATGTACATCTACCATCCAACCAGTTATGTTACGCTGTCTTTGCTGTACTACTGCCATGTCTGTATTTGTCATCTGACGAGGAGCCTTTGGAAATGAGTCTATGACTCAAAGGATCGTAATTCTGATATTCTAATAAATAAGTAAATGATTGTGATTTTCTTTCAGAGCAAGCTAATGATGTTTCTCTCCAGGGTTATTTCAAGCAGCTGGGGGTGAAACCAAAACAGGGTGGACCAATGTTTAAAAAATGGAATGTGTTACTGTACAGAGCTTGGGTTAAACCTCAGACACAGGAACAGACAGAACAACTGGTTATACCACCGAAGTATAGAACAGAAGTGTTACAGATAGCACATGACAGTCCTATGGCTGGTCGCTCAGGGAGGGATTGCACCCTTGCCAGACTGCTGTATAAATTTTACTGGCCTAGAATTCATGAAGATGTTGCTACCTATTGTAATTCCTGTGTTGAGTGCCAGAAAGTAGTCCCAGTCACTAGAAAAGACAAGGTGCCCCTACCCTTGATAGATATGCCTTTTCAGAGAATTGTAATGGATGTGGTTGGTCCTTTAGACAAAAGTAAAAAGGGTAATAGATTTATCGCGGTAGTATGTGACTATGCTACTCGATACCCAGAAGCAGTTCCAGTGCATACTGTTACAGCTCCAAAAGTGGCAGCAGAGCTTGCCAAAAATTTCAGCAGAGTGGGCATACCTAAAGAAATTACTGATCAGGGTAGTAATTTTGGTGCTGTATTGCTTAAGGAGCTGTACAGACTGCTAGGTATCACTGCCATAAGAACCTCCCCTTATCACCGGGTGACAGACGGTCCTGTTAAGCGTTTTAACCAAACCCTAAAACGCATGTTAAAAAGGTTTGTAAAAAGGGAAGGGAAAGACTGGGACCAATACTTGCCTTACCTACTTTTTGCCTATAGACAAGTGCCGCAGGCATCAACAGGGTTTCATCATTTGAAATGCTGTATGGTAGGCAGCCAAGAGGGTCACTGGATGTGATAAAAGAAACGTGGGAAGATAACCCCACTTGGAAGCAATCTATAACTATAAGCTGGCAAAATATGTTGACATTGCCCATAGTAATCAAGAAGAGGCCCAAAATCAGCAGAAAGTATATTATGACCATAGGGTAAAAGAAAAAGTTTGAGCCAGGTGACAATGTTTTGCTACTGTTACCCACAACAGAAAATAAGCTGTTAATGAAGTGGCGAGGGCCTTATAAAGTTCTTATGACATATTGGCACCGTTAACTATGAGACTGAGACCCCTGACTGGAAAAATCCTACTAAGATAAACCATGCTAACCTCCTCAAGGAATGGGTTGAAAAAATGCTTAAAGCTGCTTTGCTAGTGTTACCAGAAACTGATAAGGAAGATACTGATGTAGCTTATGATAGACCAGAACAAACTATAAATACTGATGCTGTAAATGTGAATGTTTCCTTAACCTCAGACAAACTGCAGACATTCATAAGGTGCTAAAAACATTTAACAGTACTTTTATCATGGTACGAGGCCAAGCACAAGGGGTTTAGCATGTAATAGTGACAAGGAATGCTCGTCCTACTAGGCAAAAGACATACAGGTTGCCAGAGCGGTTAAGCGCTGATGTGGTTAAGGAAATACAAAAAATGAAAGAATTGGGTATCATAGAGGTGTCAAGAAGTGCTTGGTCATCTCCCAAGGTAATTGTAAACAAAAAAGAAAGGGTGTTAGAATCTGCCTTGATTTCAGGAAACGTAAGTGTCAGAATTTGACAGTTACCCTATGCCCAGAACAGATGATTTGGTGGACAGATTGGGGTGTGCAAAGTATATCAGTACCCTTGATTTCACCAAGGTTTACTGGCAAATACCTTTAGCTAAATAATCCAGAGACAAAACTGCATTTGCCACCCCTATAGGATTCTATCAGTTCACCACCATGCCATTTGGTTTACATGGTGCGCCAGCTACATTTCAACGGTACATGAATGTCATTTTATCCCCTTACACTGGTTACTGTGCTGCGTACCTGGATGATACCGTGGTGTACAATGGGGAAAAGCCACCTGGAACCCCTATAAGCAGTTATCCAAGCTATCAAAAATGTAGGTCTGACTATTAATCCTAACAAACGCGCACTGGGCATACAGGAAACCAGATATTTGGGCTATGTGTTGGGAAATGGAGAAATTAAGCCAGAGGTTTCTAAAATAGAAGCTGTAGCTAACAACCCTGTCCATAAAACAAAGAAACATGTCAGGTCATTTTTAGGGCTGGCTGGTTATTATTGGAGATTTGTTCCCAACTTTGCTGAGTTAGCTACTCCCCTCACTGAACTCAATAAGAAACGGTTCCCAAATAGTGTGAAATGGACCCCAGAGTATGATGAAGCTTTTCAAGCCATAAAGGCTGCATTATGTTCAGCCCCTGTTTTAAAAAGCCCAGACTTTGAGAAACCATTTTTGCTATAAACAGATGACTCAGAGGTAGGCCTAGGTGCAGTACTAAGTCAAAATCTAGATGGGACAGAACATCCTATTCTGTACAAAGGCAGGAAGTTGCATGACAGAGAGAAAAGCTACTCCACAATCAAAAAGGAATGTTTAGCAGTAAAGTGGGCCATTGAGTCCCTTAAGTTTTATTTGCTAATAACTGACTTTGTTCTTGTAACTGACTACAATTCTCTCTGTTGGTTTAACCAGACAAAAATTAAAAATTCCAGAATCACAAGGTGCTGCCTGGCACTACAGCCATTTAAATTCATGGTGACAAACAAATCTGGTAACATAGAAATATAGATAGAAACACAGAATTTGATGGCAGATAAGGACCGCTTGGCCCAGCCAGTCTTCCCATTTCCCTACCTAATGGATAAACTGCAGATCCTAGTTAACCAGCAGCCTACTTCTTTCTACCCCAACCCCCTAGAATTGCCTTATGACTTTCCCATGCATGCTTGAATTCAACCACTGTTTTTGACTCCACAACCTCCTCCAGAAGGCCGTTCCATGCATCCACAACCCTCTATGTGAAAAAATACTTCCTTACATTACCTCTGAGCCACCCCCTCTATCTTCAAATTGTGCCCCTTGTTCTTGCACACCTCTTTTTTGAAAGATGCTACCCTCTTGGACTTTGTTGATTCCCTTGAGGTACTTGAAAGTTTCTATCGTGTCCCCCCTCTCCCTTCTTTCCTCGAGGCTATACATATTAAGCTCCTTTAGTCTCTCTCTTCATATGTCTTCTGGTGCAGACCCTGCACCATTTTAGTTGCCCTCCTCTGGACAGCTTCCATCTTGTCTATGTCCTTGCGGAGATTGGGTCTCCAGAACTGCACACAGCACTCTAAATGGGGTCTCACCAGCTGTCTGTACAGAGGGATAACAACTTCCTGTTTTCTACTGGTGATGCATCTCCCTATGCATCACAGTATCCCCCGAGCCCTCCTTACTGCCCTCTCACATTGCTTGCCCACCTTTAAGTCATCTGATATGACTACCCCCAGGTCCCTTTCCATTTTTGTTGTTGTTAGTATCTCACCCCCATTGTGTACTCTTCCCTGGTTTTGTTTCCCAGGTGCATTACCTTGCACTTCTTAGCATTGAATCTAAGCTGCCATACATTTGACCATTCCTCTAACCTTGCCAAGTCCCTTCTCATCCTTTCCACCCCACCTTGTGCATCAACTCTGTTGCAGATCTGTGTGTCATCTGCAAAGAGACATACTTTTCCTTCTAGTCCCTCTGCAATGTCGCTTATAAAGACATTGAAGAGAACCGGTCCTAATACTGAACCCTGCGGTACCCCACTAGTAACCCCCCTTTCTTCAGAGTGGACTCCATTTACTATTACCCTCTGTGTCCTATTCTCTAGCCAATTCTTTACCCAGGCTATCATCTTGGGACCCAATTCCAGGCTGGCTAACCTGTATATTAATCTTTTGTGTGGGACTGAATCAAATGCCTTGCTAAAGTCTAGGTAAGCCATGTCCACAGCCCCTCCCTGATCTACTACTTTGGTCACCCAGTCAAAGAAATCTATTAGATTCGTCTGGCATGACCGTCCCCGCTGTGAATCCATGCTGCCTGGGGTCCTGTGCCCCTCTGGCCTCTAGGTACTTGACAATTCTTTCC
This sequence comes from Neoceratodus forsteri, assembly GCA_016271365.2. Classification (NCBI taxonomy): domain Eukaryota; kingdom Metazoa; phylum Chordata; order Ceratodontiformes; family Ceratodontidae; genus Neoceratodus; species Neoceratodus forsteri. The sequence continues at coordinate 1,096,145,560 of CM057454.1, read as the reverse complement.
TTCAGAAGTGATTCCATTATTTTCCCTATCACTGAGGTTAAACTAACAGGTCTGTAGTTTCCGTCTTCTGCCCTGCTCCCACTTTTGTGAAGGGGGAATCACATCTGCCCTCCTCCAGTCCTCAGGTACCACCCCATCCTCCCATGATTTGTTAAAGAGTGTAGTGGTAAACAGAATAGTAATACTGATTTTCTGTCAAGATAAGGGTCAGGAATTGAGGGTTCTGAAGGTTAAAAACAAATGTACGAGTTTGAACTTTACTGTTTGCTATACTGTTATAGAGAGAAAACAGATGATGCACATGTACTTAATTTCTCTATTTTTTATTTTTACTTTCTTTTTATCCCCTCCTAACGCCCCGTCATTCCACTCCTTCGGGCTCGCTCATGCTACCCACCCCAACACTGAGTCTGCCCCTAGAGTGCCCATGGGTGACTCCTACCTTTTCCTCCCGTCTTTCGTGGAGCACCCCTGGCACAGCGGGATCTGCCCGTGGTTCCTGGACTGGGTAGCTGGAGCGGCCATCATCTAGGACCACCGAGGTGGGTTTCAGTTTTTCTGTGCTTCCTGTCCCCCCTCCCCCTGAGGATGTCAGCTCAGACAAGTGCGTGCTGATGCATGCCTGCCAAGTGCCTAACAACATCCTCCACTCCCCGACTCCAGCCCTTCAGAAGCTGCCAATTCCCCTGTAAGAGCCGGTGCTCCCACCGGCTCCCAGGGATGTCGGGTGCATACAGCACCCCTGGTAACCCACCCCGAAGGAGGAGAGCATCCGTTGGGATGTTCAATCCTCCTTCCCCCTGCCGACCCGAGTCTGTACTCAAACCCAGGTCTTCGACGTGGTGTGAGGTGTGGCGTCCAGCGCCTCAACCCTCAGCGCCACCAGGCCGGCCCGTGCCTAATTTCTGAAAGCAGCAAATATTAGTAGAGAAATAATAGAAAGTTCTGGAAACATGGCTAATAAAACAGGTTCCCTCTTAAGGAGGAGGGTGTATGTGATAGGGTAGAAAAGGACCCTGTCCCAGTTGTTATGGAGAAAGTGTTTGAATGCAGGGATCTATTCTTTCCTTTCCTGTCTATTTGTCTAACTGGTTGTGCAACCAAATTTTCCTGTGAGACTTCGGATTTGATCACCCCAACAATCTCGCAATTCTTTGCCTCTCACAGTCTCAGTTTTCTCTTGCTGTCTGTTTTTCTCCCTTGCATGTCTATATCAGCTAATATAAAATATGTGCAAATCACTGTATGAAAATGTAACTGATGTTGGGATCCCTTTTGTTTAGAAAATGTATAGCATTACTGTTGAAATGTATATAATTATAATTTGAGATGACTGCAAAAAGCTGTTGAAAGCTAGGGGTTACCAGAGTTCAATTTTTAAGCCTTTTGCAAAAGCTGTGCAAAAGGGGGCATCAACTCAAAGCACACTGTATTCTAGCAGCTCCTGCCTGATATTTACAAAAAACAGGATGCTTGTTAAGGATGGGGTTGAAAGGACTTATAAAGAAGCTAAGCTGCAACTGCTGAAAAAGAAAAAGGGACACAAGAGACTGAAGGAAAACTATTTTATTTTGCCTTTGTACATAGTTATACTGAACAAGTAAATTTTTTTAAGTAACTGCTAGTGTTAATAAATATTTTTGGTGAATTCTACAACTGCTCCTGGTTTTCCTATGCTTCCTGACCTGTGCCTCAATGACAGTCACACCTCCTCCTTCTCTCTCCTCTCTCTTTAAATCCCTTCCTATCTAGCCCCACAGCCCCCCCTGCAGGGTTCCCCACAACCTGACGGGGTCTCTCTAGGACAACGCCTTATCCACTTCTCCCTGGTCCCCCCCCAGTCCCCTGGCAGGATTCCCTGCATCCTGAAGAGGTCTCCAGGGACAGGACTCTTCACCATCCTTCTCCTTCCCCTCCTTTTCTTTCATGTAAGCATTTGTTTACTTATCAACCTGGCACTTATTATTGTCAACTCTTTCTACTTATTATGCACAACACTGCTGTAACACTATTTGTAATACCTGCCTTACAACTGTATGTTAATGTAGATCTTGTAACTTGAATGTTTAGTGTCTCATTCCTATTATACCCCTTCCCCCCAGGTCGTACCGGGAGACGAGCAACTTGTCATTCAGTGTGCCTTCCTGGTGAAACATTTCAGTAAATAAACTCCTGTCTATCGCCCCTAATCCTTAGTTTTTTGTACATGAAGAAATCTATTGCAAACTGTACTACAACAAGAGCAAAACGAGCTTAACACTTCATTCACATCTGTAAAATGGTTCAAAAAGGACCAGTCAACTAAAGTTAGGGCTCCACATAATTTTGTAACATCTAGTTTTTTAATACTTCTAAATTTAATATATACTGGTGGAACAGATTTCTTCTTGGTAATTCAACAACAATGCACCAGGCTGTGGTCACTGATACAATTAGGAATAATGCCAGATTGCATTATTTTTTAAGTATCTGCAACAAGAACCAAGTCTATTGTTACTGAAGAGTCAATCCTGTAGTTAATCCTAGTAGGGCCATCAATTATCTGAGTAAGACTATTATTATCCAGTTCATCCCTATACATTGAGATGTTCTTCCTGTTTCAATTTAGATTTATATCTCCCATAATAATTAACTTAAAAGACTTTGAGCCCGATATGTTTGCGCTGCACTTTGCAATTGCCCAGGGGTCTGAGGATTGTATATTTAGTCAGGTGCTACCTGACTGAATATAGGGCCATATCAGGATAGTGCTAAGTCAGGGGGCGGTGCCCTGACATGGGTCCCAATGTTGGCCCCAAGAGGTGATAGCGCCGGAGTGCTATTAGCAGTTTTCAAAGGTACCCATGCAAATAAGCCCACTGGGCATGCAAAGTGCTAAGGGACCATTTTCATGCATATTATGGGCTCATTTGCATGTGTTGCGGAGGCAGGTAGCACGGCGCAGTCCCCCCACCATCCATGCTAGCTGAGCCATCACTCATGCTAGTGATCCCCCTCCCTCCGATTGCCAGCCCCGTATTAAAAATTAACATCCCTGATGCCAGTGGTCCCCCCCCCCAATTCGCCAGCCCCACAGTAATAATTCAAGCCCCTGGTGCTAGTGGGCTCCCCTCCTTCCAATCGCCAGCCCCATAGTATAAATTCAAGACCTTGGTGCTTTCGGTGCTCCCCCCCACCATCCAATCACCAGGCCAAAAGTGACAGATACAATCCCTGGTGGTGGCGGTCTATCCCTCCTCCAATTACCATACCGTAATTAAAACAAAAAAACCCTCCCTGGAGTTCAGTGGTCTCCCCCCCCAAAGTACCATACACCCCCAATCACCATATTCTTATCGGCGCTGCCACAGATGCATATGGTGACCAGCACAGCCCTCCTCACACCTCCTTGACTGGCCACTATATATCCAGGCAGGGAGCGTGCCTCTTTTTTTATAGGACAGGATGACATGCCCTGTACTATAAATAAGAGGCATGCTCCCTGCCTGGACATATGGTAGCCAGCCAAGAAGGCGTGTGAGAAGGGCTGTGCCAGTTGTCGTATGCACCTGAGGCACCACCGATAAGGATATGCCAAGTGTGCAGGGGAGCCCTGTGCTATAAAAAGGACATACGCTCCCTGTCCTGTCATACAGTGGCTAGCTGAGGAGGTGAGAGGAAGGCTGTGCTGCTCACCATATCTGAGTCGTGGCGCTAGCGCTTGTGCTACGGGGGGTTGACTGGGTGGGTGGTCGGTGCCTGGGGTAAGGGGGGGGCTAAACTCCAGGGAATATGTACAGTGCTTCGGGGACAGGTGGGTGAGGGGTACCGCTACTCGTTGGGGACTTTGTACCATTTTGTACATGTTTATGTCTGGAGCAATTCTGCACTTAGATATGGTTAGGCCATACTGTCATACAGGAAGACGATCATAGACCAGGGGAACTACTTGCCGCCAGAAACATCATGTATGCCCGACGGGAATCGGAGATTGGTGGGGACCACAGACCACCGGGGTGTTGCAGGTTTGCACACAGATCCAGAGTTCGGGGACCAGGAGCACCAGTGGATGCCACAGTATTTTTTTTTTTTTGCATAGAGGCTGATGATCGCAAGGTGAGGTGAGGTTCACTAGTCACCAGGGTCACTTCCACGTCCTATGGGACTGGTGACTGCAGAATGGGGGACCATGTACCACATGAGGGCAGATGTGCTCCCCACCCACCAACTTGGTTGTTCACTGCAGTACCTCCAGAGACCACTAGGGTAGCCCGAAGTAAGATGGGGTTTTCTTCTGCGGTATTTGCACTGCACAAAGGGACTGTGCTAACATCTTTTGTGCAGCAAAATACAGTAAATATTGGGTTGCACGGTGATTCCCGTCCCTGACCCTCCCTTTGCCCACTGGCATGCATTATTTTTCGCGCACGCGCTAACCATGTTAGTACCTCTAACTGGCTCTTTTGAATACTACATTCTGGCACAACACCCAGTTTGCACAGGCAAACATCCATTTGCGTCCATGCAAACTTCTGAATATCTGGTCCCTGGAATGGAATATTGTCAACTAACCATATCTTCAAAAAATTTGCCACTGGTTCCCATCTTCAAAGCTCTTCTATATTTGTATCACAATTATTCATTTACGTGGACTAATTTTCTAACAAACATATGTAAAATGGACTTTAATTTTATTTTTACTTTGATTGTTGTAAATGTTCTAGAGGTATGCTTGTAATCTTTAAATGCTTGCTGATTGCATCTTGTGCTCATCAGATCACATCATATCTGAAAATGGAGTACAAACTCCAATGTATGTTTTCTGGTGAAGACATTTTTTAAATAAATTATTAGAAAAGAAAAAAGAAAATAATTTAAACAATAAATAGCATGCGAGTTACGGGATCAAATGGAATCCAAAATGTTATCAAAAATATTGAAAGGAGGTAATGTAACCAAACCAACCCTCAAAATGTGGATAGACGAAGTGAGTAATATGGCTCATCAACTCCAGTCAACATAAATCAGTCAACAAAATTTCATTTTACTCAGTGTCTTGTTTACATGTTACATCAGAACCGTTTCAGGAGTAACAACAGATGAAAGGATTTCATGGGGTTGTTAAGCTTCTGCAAGATAGACAGACAGATACATGTATGCTATAAAAACTAGCCTATTCATCTACTGTGTATATTATCCTAGCTATGAAATGTGATAAAATGGCAAAGATGACATTCAACATGAGACTTGATTCCTTGTTCATGCCATTTTCTGTTTTTAGCTGTAATTGTTCACATTTTCTTCCACTATCCACTCATTAAAAATTATGACATTTTTATCAAGTTTGCTCAAAATCAGTCTGTAGTACCTCTAAGCAGAATATACTAGCATTTCCAGAAGGATAAGCAGAACTTCTACATTTCACAATTACAAGGATGACCCTGAAGAGAAAATTACTCACCACAGTAATGCTGTTTCTTCCAAGGGATCCCTCACTATGCTTAATAAATGAAACCATTCACCTGGAATGAGGTGCCCGGAGCCTATAATTTTATTGTAATTAGAGAATCTTTAGAATGAAATTCCAGACTTTGCTGTGTGGTTACGCTCACATCTGCATTCTAATGGCAGATTTATTTCTAAAGCTAGGGTGAGCAGTGACCACTAAACTACCTAAAAAGCTACCAAAAATATACAACAAAGTTGCCAAACCTTTTTAACATGGCAGAATAAAACTTTAAAACTGTAATGAAAACATTTTAAAAAGATCAGATCACTAAAGCATCACCCCAGCAACGTGTCTTGCCCTGGCAAAGGGGGTCCTTCTACCCACGGTCTGCTATGGACTTGTCTCCTTCACGCATGCCCCAAAAACCTGTCTAGCCAAATGGGATGTTACCTATAACAATACATGTCACTTTGCTCTTTCTGCCCCTCACCTCACTCACCACTGTGAGCTATATACACAGCAAGCTCGAGTGGCTCTCCCCATGACCACCACCGAACCTGTGTTATTGACAATATCATTAGAACTGCCACTCCCCCTGTACTAGCTGACCTATTCCAGCCTGCTAACCTCTCCCACACATTAAGATCTAGTAGCTCGCAAGTATTCCTAGTTCCTAAAACCCACACCTTAACAGGTGATCAGGCTTTCGCTGTCTGCACGCAGACTATGGAACTCCCTTACGGCCCTTGTTCGTACCTCCCCCTCCCATACCTGCTTCAGAAACTCTTTCTGGGATGTCCTGAAACTCGCCTCGACTTGTCATTGTTCCTAAGATACCAACCCCTGCTGCACTTTATGGTCCTGTCCAGACCTCACCTCAAGAACAGTGTGTTTACGTATTTTTAGTTGTGGCTATCAAATGTTATCCTGTTATTTGATGTTCAACACCCGGCTGTCAACTGCTACCTTGTTATGCTATGTTTTCCATATGCCTTCCTGTAAAGTCATGCTGCGCCTGACTATTTACCTTCTCTGAAATGCTGTAATACCTGCTGTTGTCTATATCTTGTAATCTCCCGGGTCGCACCTGAAAATAGGCATACGACTGTCTAGTGTGCTTACCTGGTTAACAAAAGCTAAATATACAAATAAATAAATGATAAGTTACTGTAACAAGTAATACTCAAGCAAAATGAAAGAAACAGATTTGTTTGTGAACCTTTTCCAGGTTCTGGAAAGAAGGTAGAGATGGATTGTTAAGCATAGTAAGGGATCTCTTAGAAGAAACATTACTATTGTGAGTAATGTTTTCTTCAAACCCAAGGAATCCCTCACTTACTGTATGCTAGACAACTGCAGACTCCACAGCAGTACCATGTGAGGCTGGGTACAGAACATACTTAGGAAAAAGGTTCTGCAAGGCAGCAGTGCCAAAGCACCTTCTGGACTGTGTGACAGGGTTGAATAAGGCTCTGCCCCATTTGTTATGCAGAAAGAGTTTAAACGCAAGGGTCTGTTCTAGCCTTTCCTTTTCTGTCTCTTCTCTGCCTGGTTGCACAACCAAATTTTCTTGTGAGACCTAGGAACTAATCACTCTGACGGTTTTGTGATTCACTGCCCATCACTATCTCTCTGCCTTCACTTGCTGCTGCAGAATCCATATCTTTCTGCTATGCTTCCCTTGTACTAGGTCTAGTACCCACTCACACAACTCCTGGCTTAGTGTATGCACGGCAAAAATTCCACTTAGGCTGACACCATCTGTCATCAAGGCACAGGTCAGAAAGCACAGGATGACAAGAAGCAGTTGTACAATTTGCAATGAGTGTTTTATTATTAACAACAGCAAAATAAAAAATAAAAATGTGTTCAGTATAGCTATTTACAAAGGCAGTACAAACAGAGAAAACAAAGTCCTTTATCTGAGGGTTTCTCTTTAATTCCAAGTTTCAGTCTCTCACTCTCCTTGTCTCTCTAGCAAAAGCATTGCTGCTCTTTTTGTAAGTCTTTGTCTGGGAACTCGTTAAGAGATCCTGCTTCTCTCAGAATGTTCTTGTAAGTTTACAGAATGTTCTTGTCAGTTTCATTCCTTACAGGTGCAGCAAACCAGTACATGGTGTCCCAGAACTGACCTCTAGTTGACAACTCTGCAAAGGGCTTAAAAAACGCATCTCAGGTTAACCCTTTGAGTTCCAGTTTTTTGCAATCATTTCAACAGTATAACTATAGTTTTAAACAAAGGGATCCCAGTTACCAATGATATTTCCACATAAAGGTTCATATATGTTTTTTTTATAACTGCAGATATGCAAGGGGGGGGAGACAGAACAGCAAGTGAAGGTAGAGAGATAGCGAGGGGCAAAGAATCAGAAAACCGTCGGAGTGATCAGTTCCTAGGTCTCACAAGAAAATTTGGTTGTGCAACAAAACAGAAGAGACAGAAAAGGAGAGGATAGAACAGATCATTGTGTTTAAACTTTCTGCACAACAAATGGGACAGGGCTTTATTCAACCCTGTCACAGACTGTATGTCCAGAGAGTAGTGCTTTGTTAAAAGTGGGTACTGTATTCCAGGTAGCTACTTTACAGATTTTCTGTGGGCAGACACCCCTGGAAGGGGCCACAGAGGCAGACATGCCCCCCCTGTAGAGTGGGCCCTAAGGCCTCCAGGTGGCAATTTTCCAGCTTTGGCATAGTAGAACTGAATGCAGGAAACTATCCAATGAGTGAAGGTTCTCTTGGATGCTGCTTTATCCTGCCCTGCTTTACTTTACTGGAAGTGACAATCAGCTGAATACTGGTGGACCTGAAATCCTCTGTGTGGTCCAAGTAGTACCTCAGAGCTCCTAACACCCAAACTGTGGAGCTTTTTCTTCCATGGGGAGGATTCTGCTGTAAAGAACACTGGCAGTATAACTGACTAATTCAGATGAAATTCAGACACCATTTTGGGGAGGAATTTTCTGTTAGTTCTCAAGACTACCTTGTCCCTGTGGAAAATGATATAGTTAGGATTTGTACAGAGAACTTGAAGCTCACTTACCCTCCTGGCAGATGTGAGTGCCACCAGGAAAACTGCTTTCCAAGTAACATACTTCAGGTCAGCAGTTGCCACAGGCACGGAAGGGCCTTCATCAGCCGAATGATACACAGGTTCAGGTCTCAAGGTGTAACAGGATCCCTTATGGGAGGGTACAGGTTTGCAAGGGCTTTAAAGAACTTTTTGAAAATGGGTTGCAAGGCAACTGACCTATCCTTGCCAACTTAAGCATATGCTGACACTGTTGCCAGATGCACCTTCAGGGTCGAGGGTCTAAGGCCAAGGGACTGCAGGTGGACCTGGCAGTCTAGGATTGAAGCAAAGCTTGCCTGATGTGGGCTGAGGTGCCTAAAAGAGCACCAAAGGGAAACTATTTTCCACTTTGGGGCATAGGTTCTCCTAGTTGCTGGTTTCCTGGACACCTTAAGCATATCCAAAACCTCCTCAGATGGATTTAGTCCAGAGAATTCTAACTCTTCAAATACAATTCTCTGTGGCACAGAGTTCTCAGATCTTGGAATTTTATCCTGCCCTCAGACAAGGTCAGCAGGTTCTACTTCAGGGGAAGGTTGATGGAATGTTTGATGGAGAGGGACAGGTGAAGTAAGTATCAAATCTGTCTGGCCCAATCTGGAGCTATGAGGATCATTACTGCCAACTCCCCTCTCAGTCTTAGCAGCACTCTCAGCAAAAGTGGGAACAATGGGAAGGCACAGAGAAATTTCATTTAATTTTTATTTTATACTGGAAAGGCATGTGAGCAAAATTGCTAATTTTCAAAGCATCCAGTGAATCAGGATCAGGAAGAAACAGTATGGGGAGCGAAACAAAACAATTACAAAAAAAAACATACAAAATATGCAGGAGAATTATGCACAATATACCTCCCTTAATCGAGAACTAGGGGATCCTCTGGGGCTGTATCCACTAAGGGAGGTCTGCAACAACACAGTGGGAGCTAGTTGTTTTCCCAGGATGCTAACAGGTCTACTTCTGGTGTATCCCACCGTCTGAACACCATGGCCAGCACTTGCTTGTTCAGCATTCACTTGTGGTTTCCCTGGCTGATTCTGCTTAGGGAATCTGCCATTGTCTTTCCCTAGCAGATGTACTGCCATCAGCTAGGCATCCAAGGAATACGCTAGGTTCCAGACCTTTACTGCTTCTATGCACAGTTCTGAAGATCTTGTTCCTCCCTGCTGGTTTATATAATACATGGCAGTGGTGTTATCTGTTCTGACCTGGATGTGCTGACCCCTGATATGGAAAGAAAAGGCTTGTATTGCCAAATACACTACCCTGAGCTCCAGGAGGTTTATGTGCTCCTGAGACTCCTGTGGGCTCCACATACCGCTTACATTAAGGTCCTCCAGGTGGATACCCTAGCCCAGGAGGGAGGCACATGTAGTGAATACAATTGTGGGTGATTGCGGAAAGAAGGAAACTTTCTCTCTGCAGTTGTCTTCTTCCTTTCACCACTCCTGTGCCCTTAACAAGCACTTTATGACAGGCACTAGTTTTGACAGTGGATCCCACTCTGAGAGAGATGCCACCCATCTGGTACTAGACATCTCTCATTTGTAACCTGGCACCACTGCAGTGTATGAGGCAATGTGAACCAGCAACTGTAGGAAATCCCATCCAAGTCTGGGCTGACCAGTTTTGAAGGATTTTGCAAGTGCTGTCAGGTTTGTTACCCTTTGCTGAGGAAGGAATGCCTTCCTTTGAGGTGTATCTAACTCTGCCCCCTAGAATGTGCAGTACCTTAACTGGTTCTGTCTGAGACTTCTGGGTGTTTATCAGGAAACCCAGGTCCTCCAGCATGTGCTATGTGAGAAAGAAAAAACACTACTCTTGGCTTCCTTAAATCTGCTGCCACTACAGCTAGGCACTTCGTGAACACTCTGGGCGCTGAGTATAGGCCAAAAGTAAGGACTGCAAACTGGTGGTGGCAGTTCCCTACTCTGAATCTGAGGTACTTTCTGTGACTGGACCTGATTGGTATATGAAAACAGATCAGATCCAGTGACCCTAGCCAATCTCTTTGTTGCAGTGATGGACTCTCTGATATCGGTATTACCACCCTGAACTTTTCCTTTTTAGATGTTTATTCAGGTATCTCAAGTCTGAAATAGGATGCTACTCCTCATTTTTCTCGTGAGTTAGGGAGTATCTTGAGCAAAGCCCCTTCCCCACAGTAAGGAAGGGACTTTTCCACTGCATTTGCTTGCAGCAACTTTTTTACCTCTAACTCCAACAAGAATTGTTCTGCTGGAGTATGAGGGATAAAGGCTTTGTGACCCTACAGTTTCAGAAATTTTCTGAACTGCAAGGTCGGACCCTGACTCACTATTTCTAGGACCCACCTGTCCGTGGTTGTTCTTTCCCATTCTTGGAAATAGTGAATGAACCCGCCCCCACTGGCAAGGGTTGGGCAACCTATGTAGACATGTCACGGGTTTTATTTCACCTAGACTTTGGAAGAAGACAGTGCAACTGTACACCTGGGACCCCTGCTGCCCCTACCTCTGAAGAACCCCTCTAAGGGGTGAAGTTATAAGTAATGTAGGTGTGGGGGTAGTAACCTCTGACTCTACCTTCCATTCCATAAGGTCTGCTGAAAGTAAAGGCCTTTTCTTTCTCAGTACTGCACCTGTAGGTGGTCTTACATTCATCCACCTTCTTCATGTATGCCTCTATCTTGTCACCAAACAATGTCCCTCACAAAGGAAATTCACTGCTTTTGTTTGAGTTTCCTGAGAGAGGTTTGTGGTTCCAAGCCAAGCAACCCTTCTTAGAGACACTACATGTGCCATGACCCTAAATGCTGTATCACTGGTGTCCACTACCATGTGGAACTGGTACTTGGTGGCATCCATGGTGGTCTTTGCTACATTAGCCAAATCCTGTGCAAGGTCACCTGCAGCTTTCTCGCTCACTACCAGAATGGAGCTCCAGAGGGTTTTTGGTACTGAGCTGTGTAGGCCAAGTATGCTGCCTGCCTTAAAAGCAGGGAAGCTGAGGTATATACTTTTTTTGCCCATTCTATCCAGTTTCCTGGAATTTTTCTCAGGAGGCTGGGAGGAAAGGGGCACTTTGGCCTTATCACAGGAGGCAGTCTGCACTATCCTGTCACCTGATACTTGTTTGTCCACCTGATACTTGTTCTCTATTTTCTTGTTTATGCCAGCAGCTGAAGTGGGAGCTGACAACACTTTGCAAGTGGCCTTTTTGAGGGATTCGTGGATGTGCAACAGCAATCTTTTTGTGTGAATTAAGTCCATCATGTCTAAAAAAAAATCCAATTCATCCACAGCAGACTTTTGCGATGAGATGCTGAGGATGTTCACCATCTGCTTCACAAAAGTGTATAGTGAGGTATAGTCATTTGAGGGATGAAGAGGGGAACTGAACTCTTATTCAGAAGAACCCTCAGGTTCTATGAGTTCCCTTTCCTCCTCCCTGTAGTATAATTTAGCCTCCTCCTCCTCCACAGGCATTGGAATTGGCACCGAAGCCTGAGGAAGGGGAGGGGGGTCAGGCATACTCATTAAATTCTCCATAGCCTGGAAAGCCTGAAGGAACTGCCATGCCTTATTCATGTCCTCTGTTGAAGTTATCTTAGTTCTGTCCACTGGTATCTCCTGTCCTTTAGGGAGAGGGACAGAAACATGTTTTTCTTTTCATTTTTTATTTTGCAGGCACAGATTCCAGTGTCAACAATGTTAAGAGCCTGCTTTATTGGATTTAGGGATCCCCGCTCAGACACACTGACTTCGGAACCATCCACAGATTCACAGAAATTTTATATCCCCCCTCCTCCTTTTACTGTCTCAGAACTCCCCCCAACTCCATGTGTGTGTGTCCCATGCCCTCTTGATTCCCCACACCGTTTCAGATCCCACCACCTCCTCTGGCAGTCTGTTCCAGGCCTCCACCACCCTCTCTGTGAAGAACTTCCCCCTCACATTGCCTCTGTATTTCCCTCCTTCCAATCTGAGGCTATGCCCCCTTGTTCTAGTTCCCTCCTTCCTTTTGAACAAGCTCCCCTCCTTCACTTTACTGAGCCCCTTCAAATACTTAAAAGTTTCAATCATGTCCCCGCCTCTCCCTTCTAGTCTCTAGTGGGTATAGATTCAGTTCCCTCCACCTCTGTTCATATGTTTTTTCCCCGCATCCCATGCACCATCTTGGTTGCTTCTCTCTGAACCCTCTCCATCCCTTTAGGTGACATGGAGGCAAAATGAGAACCCGTAATGTCTTTCTAGCCCTTTTCTTTTGTGTTTCAAGGCAAAATTTAATACAGAGTTCACAGTTGACAAAAATCATGATGTGGACCCCAGAACCTCAAACACAACTCATGGCAGTCTACTTTAGCCAAGATCTGGGCACAGCGTTTACAATTTTTAAAACCTGTGAATCCTGTTCTTTTTTGGGGCTAGTCAGTCATGCCAAACATAGACATCCCAAGAGGAGCATTCCTGTTCCCAAATAGACCAAAACATCCCTATAAAAGGAAATTACATATAAAATATAGAAATGCAGTTTTCACATGGTTGGTTAGCAGAGTTTTGAATTTCATTCTAAAGGTTCTCTAATTAGCATAAAATTCTGGGCTTCATTCCAGATGAATGAATGCAGTTAAGCATAAGTGAGGGATTCCTGGGAGTTGAAATCCCAACTTAACTTTGCTACTGCTGTGATGTCGATTACAGCTCACATAATGAGCAGTGTCAGTGGCTCAGCAGGTAGCACACTTGCTTCTGAGGCTGGGAGATCAGTAGGCTGTGGGTTCTATCCCCACACCAGGCACTTGGGTTAATATCCCAATACTAGATACATAGATACATAGACAGTGTCGGCAGATAAGGGCCTATGGCCCACCCAGTCTGCCCATTTGAGCTTGTAAGTTCAGTTTATGTTTTCCTAGAAGTCTGTTGCCCCTTACCCCTGACCTCCAGAATTCCTTAATGTCTATCCCATGCATTCTTAAATCCTGTGATTGTTTCAGTGCCCACCACTTCCTCTGGCAGGGTGTTCTACTTGTCCACCACCCGTTCTGTGAAGAAATTCTTCCTCACATTTCCTCTGAATCATTCTCTCTCTAACTTCATCCCATGCCCTCTAGTCCTGGAACATCTTTTTCGCTTAAAAATAGTGTATTCCTGCACCCTGTTCCTCCCTGTAAGTGTCATACTAACACTGTAGTGCAGCATGAGGGGGGTGCTGCACTCCTGAGGTGCCGTCTTTCAGATGAGACGTTAAACCGAGGTCCCGTCTGCCTGTTCTGGTGGTAGTTCAGGTGGATGTTAAAGATCCCATGACACTTCTCGAAAAGAGCAGGGGAATTTCCCCGGTGCAATGGCCAAATTTCCCCCATTCACGAAAAATATCACCAACAGCTTAATCTGGTTCAAGGTCAGTTGGCATTCATCTGTATCCCCCTCCCCTGGGTCATGCCTGAAAATAGGAAAGATTTGTCTAGTGCACTTACCTGGTCAACAAAAACTAAACAAACAATAATACTGCTAGGTTTTATACTTGCCTTCACCGTAGAGTATATATCTGATATAGTATGAAGTTGATTTCCACTATCTACATCCCAGATCTGAATAATTTGTTAAAGAATCAAAAGGAATATAGAAAAAAGTACAACAATGTCATCTTATGCTCTACACTAAATCTATGATATTTATTTTTTTTTAACCAAGGCAAACAGACAATTTAAACATCCAAAATCCCAGAATTAAAATACCTAAGTATGAAGGAAAGGAAAAGTTACTTACCATAACTCTTGGTCTTAGACAGCATCTTCTCTATAGAGCCGAACTCTCTGATATGAAAGCCAGAGGCACTAGAACTCCGCAGAAACCAGAACTTTTAGGTCCACGATATCAGTGCGCAGCATCAACATGCAGCACCATAGAACAGTAATAGACCTAACTGCCTCAGTACTGATTTTTTTTTACTTTTATTTAATTCTATTTATTTAGTTAACCTTTCAGCGAAGTGCTCATCTGCAAAGGTTCCACATCAAGTATCGTAACATACTGCACAGATTTGGATACAGGCAGCTCAGGTGAGCATTTGTCAATACTACCAGAAACCAATGTCCTATACAGGTTATGTTAGCCAAACAAGGCAGGGAGAAAACCGGGGAGAAGAAAGAAGAAAAACTACAGAGCTACACTACTTTCCAATTTTAAATTAAAACATTTTAAAAACACTAAATAAAATACAACAAAAGCAAAAGATAGTCATACCGTCCCTATAAAGGCCTACACAGCCCATGCACTGTGATGAATAAAAGGGATGCACAAACAATCTATGCAAAGTAAATGCTGATTAGGCTGGGGGACAGCGGGTGGGTGAGCGTCACTGGAGAAGATACTACACAAGTCACAATAAGTACCTTTCACATCTTTCTACAAGCAATTTTCTCCATAGAGTCGTGTTCTGTGATCAAGTGACCAGCAATAAAAATTCCTCAGACACAGGTATTCAGTAAGAAAGACTCACAAGGTGTGTAAACCCTGCACTGCCACCATGTACTGTACTGTTTTGTTTGCTGTGATGTATTGCTCTCTTGAGGGGGTGCCTTTCTAAATGATTCTTTGACTCAAAGGTCTGTAAACCGATGATCTAATAAATAAATAAACCCAGACCCTGTATATTTTAGGACTGAAATTCAAGATGTAGGGTGCAGGCATTATGAACACACTACTCTAGGTTGCAACTTTGCAGATATCTGTAACTGGAACTGCTCAAAGAAAAGCTTGTTACTGAGCCATGAAGATGCATTCCTGCATGCGAGCAGTAATGCTGAATGCAGGAAACAATCCAAACAGGTATTACCGGAGACAGTTTTCTCTTTGGCATTGTGATGACAGGATACAAACAGCTAATATGACTGCTTATGTTCCTTTGATTTGCCAATGTAGAGACTGAGGATACATCTTACATCTACTGAATGTAGTAAAATTACCTCAGGATTTCCTGGTTTAATTCATTCTGTCCTGGGCGGACATGTTTGGTCAAGTTAAGCAATGCATGATTCGGATGCCATATGGAGCTACTGAAAGTAAATTTAAAGAAAAGCATTAGTAGAATCAAGAATGGCTGCAGCAGTATTCGTGGATTGCACCAAGGCTTTCCATTTTGTTGATTATGATTTGATATTGGATTCTGTGCTTGATTGTAATTTTTGTCTGGGAGTTACAAAATGGTTTTCAAGCTACTTAACTGATACGTTCCATACAACTGCAACTGCTGGTTGTTTATCTAATACCTGTTCAATTCAGTGGGGGATTCCACAGGGCACAATTTTGGGTCCCACTTTTCCCCCCATTTTTAAATCTGGCACCTCAATCCTGTAAGTCCTTAGAAACCATCTTGTATGCTTATGACATGCTTACTTGAGGGACGGGCCCAGTTCTGAATGATGTGTTAAAAGGCATTTAGGATGATTTTATCTCCTTTCAAAAGTGGTTAGTGTCAAGAAAAATGATACTGAAAACTAAAAACACAAAGGTAATGATATTCAAACAGCTCAGGAAAGAAAGAGAGGCTCACCTGGTAGAGACAGATTTGAGGGGAGATCCCTTAGAAATTGTAGATAGCATTAAATATCTAGGGGTAGACTTAAATAGTACTTGTTCTTTAGAGCCCTATGTCAAATATGTAACTAGAGAAGTACATCAAAGACTGGGACTTCTATTCAGAATCCGGAATGTCTTTGTCCCTTAGTCCCGCAGGCTGCCGGCCCATAGTCTTCTATTTGTAGTAGTAGACTATGAACTACCGGTCTGTGTGGCAACTAATGAGAGAATCTTTTCAAAACTAAAGGTCCCTTACAACAGCATATGCCACTTTATCACTAACCTCCCAAGGTTAACTTATCACTGTTCATTGTACGAGGTTGCTGCATGCCTCTCCCTGAATAATAGGTGTATTTTAAGAATGGGTGTTTTGCGTCATAAAGGTAATTCAGCAAATTCCACAATCAGTTCCCTCCCTATTCAATAAAACAGTTAACAGTCAAGATACCAAAGCAGAATGGTCTTTAAAATCCCATTGTTTAGGAAATCGTTTGGACACAAATCCATTCTGTTCAAAGCCCCTGCCTTTTACAACTCACTTCCCAATGAAGTTACAAATTGTCCAAGGCTGAAAACTTTTAATATCAGACTCAAAAAAAAAAAAAAAAAACACAGGTTACTCACCGGTAACATTAGTTCTAGGAGTGGTATATTGTTGTTCATTCACACTTCTTGGCATGTCGCTTTCCTTTTAAATCTTGCCGGATGGTCTAAAAGTTGGCTCCTGCCACACCACCCCCGCGTGGTATATGCCTCAGCTCTGCCCCTTGATGCCAGATCTTGCCTGATGGAAGCAGTGGTTGTGTGTGGAAGCCAGGGAGGTCGGGTGGGTCAGTGTGGATGAACAACATATATCACTCCTAAAACTACTGTTACATGTGAGAAACCTGTTTTTTCTAGGGATGTGGATATGTTGTTCTTATCCACACTTGTTGGCAGACTCCTAGCAGTTCTCCAGGAGAAGGGAAGAAAGGTGCACACCCCCTACTTAGGAAAGAGAGATTGGAGAACTGTGGCCCCAAAACCAGCATCCCGACGTGACTTTAGGTCGATGTGGTAATGAGAAATGAAGGTGTTTGCTGACTTCCAGGTAGCAGCCCTGCAGATATCCTGGACAGGGATGTCCCCAGAAGCAGTCACCAATGCAGCAGTATGGCAGTGGAATGAGCCCTTAGCCCTACGGGAGGCTCCCTATCTGCCAAGCTATAGCAGAGATCAATGCAAGATGTAATCCATCTGCCAACAGTCCACTTGGCTGCAGGTCTGCCAGGTGCTGCTTCAGTGTATGTGACAAACAGCTGGCGAACCTTTCCTCAAACTTCAGCCATACACTCTTTATAATAAGACAGCACACATCTCAGGTCCAAAGTATTGAGCCTGTACTCGGCCTTTGAGGTGTAATTGGGAGTAGTACACCGGCAGAGTCATCACCTAGTTCAGGTGAAACTCTTACACAACATTCGGAATGAATTTCGGGCTGGGGCTCAGGACGACTTTGTCCCTGTGGAAGTTCATATAAGGAGACACAAAAGAGAGTGCCTGGAGCTCCCCAGTCCTTCTGGCTGATGTGATAACCACCAGGAAGGCAGTCTACCATGAGAGGTGCGACATCTCACCCCTGTGCATCGGGTTGAATGGCTTGCCCATGAGCTTTGCCAACAACAGCAGTAGATCCCAAGGTTGTGGTGGTTCACACACCAGAGGGGAAATATGGTTCAGGCCTTTGAAAAAATGCCAGACCACCCTCTTCTGTGCCACCGTCTGCTGACCGGCCCGCGCCCGGTAAGCAGAGATGGCTGCCAGGTGCACCTTAAGGGTTATAGACCCGAAGACCCCCTTTGGAGAGAGACCAAAGGTAGTCAAGAAGTCTAGCCACTGGACAGGACAGAGGGTCCAGGCCCTTGCCCTGACACCAAATGGAGAATCTTTTCCACCTGAAGGCATAGCACTTCCTGGTCGATTCCTTCCTGTATGCCTCAACTACAGTGACCCAAAGCCTGGAACTCTAGCCGCTCAGGAACCAGGCTGTCAGGTGCAGAGGTTGAAGGTCCGGGTGGAGAACCTTCCCCTGATTGAGAGCTGGTCCGAGCATCTGGAAGATGCCTCAGAAGCCTGTTGCTGAGGCTGAGGAGATTGGGGTACCAGAACTGGTGGGGCCAGTCCACTGCCACCAGGATCATCTGTGCCCCCATTCCCTCCTGATCTTGAGGAGCACTTTGTGGATCAAGGGAAGTGGAGGGAAGACATACAAGAGGCCTGGGGTCCACGGCCTCAAGAAGGCATCCCACTGCAACGAGAACTGCTGGGGCGGCACAAAACAGCCTCAGCTTTATGCTCTCTGAGGCTAACAGGTCCACCTGAGGGGTGCCCCACTGGGAGAACAGGCTGTGTACTACCTCTGGATGGACAGACTACTCGTGGGATGCCTCGCTCACATGGCTGAAAGTGTCCACTAGCTGATTTGAGACTCCTACCACATGAATGGCTAGGAGAGCCACCTCCAGTCAGTTCACTAGGGTCCAGACGTTGACAGCTTCCCTGCACAGAGGCCAGGAGTGTGTTCTGCCTTGTTTGTAGAGACAGAACATGGCTGTAGTATTGTCTGTCTGGACTTGAATCACTTGACCATGAAGGAATGGAGCGAATGCAGCAAGAGCCAGCCGAACTGCTCGGAGCTCCAGCAGGCTGATATGGCATCGGGATTCCTCTGGAGTCCAGAGCCTGTGTACTCTGATCCTTCATGTGGGCACCCCAGCCCATGATAGAGGAGTCTGTCATCAGAGTGACCATTGGCTCAGGGCAGACAAACAGGATCCCTTCCTGCAGATGTTCTGGGACGGTCCACCACCAGAGAGCGTCCTACATCTTCTGGGTCACAGTGACCAGCTGGTTGAAGAGACCTAGTCGCTGAGTCCACTGCCTGGTCATCTCCCACTGAAGGGGGTGCATGTGCTGCCAAGCCCATCAGACCACAGAGGTGCAGGCCGCCATGTAACCCAGAAGTCACAGGAAGTCCCAGGCAGATCGCAAGTGCCCAACCAGAAATGATTGGGCAAAGGAGGAGAGAACCTCTACCCTGTCCCCCAGGAGCCTGGCTCTGGCTCAGCAAGAGTTGAGCTCTGCCCCGATGAAGCAGATCACCTGCGAAGGCATGAGTTCCGACTTGGCTTCACTGATCAAGATGCCAAGGTCAATGCAGATCTGGAGAGCCAGATCCTTGGACCTCTCCAACTCCAACCTGGAGGGACCCACTATAAGCCAATCGTCCACATAGGGGTAACACATTGATGCTGAAGATGGGCCGCCACCACTGCAATGCATCTGGAAGACTGGGGGCCGATGACAGGCTGAACGGCATGGCTTGAAACTCATATAGGGTTCCCTCTGCCCCAAAGTGGAGGAACCTTCGGAGTGATGGACGGATTGGGACGTGGAAGAATGCATCCTGCAGATCCAGGGAGCAAAACCACATGTTCTGCTTGAGAGAGGGCATGATCTGAGACAGAGTTACCATCCTGAAGGTATGAGACCTGAGGAGCTAGTTCAGGTTGTGCAGATCAAGAATGGGGCACCAGCCCCCTGTCTATTTCGGGACCCGGAAGTACCTGGAAACGAACCCTGGGATGACAAGGGGATCTGCAACTCTGACCACTATCTCCTAGCGGAGGAGTTGGGCGATGTCATCTTGGAGAGCCAACCGAGTGTGCATGGATACCTTTTCTTCCTATGGGGCTTGGGTCGGCTGGGGGTGGGTACTGCTCGAATTCTAGAAGCAGCCTCTGGCCGACCACTTCCAAGGCCCACCTGTCCATTGTAACAGCGGACCAGGTGGAAAGGAAGTGGCAGAGCCAGCCCCCAGGGGAGGACCCAGAGTAGGTGTGATACGTATGGGGGTAGCAACACCCATCCTGTCACTGTACAGGCTTGGAGGAGGATCTGACCTGGGCACCACTGGGACCGTTCCCTCCGGGCCTATGGGCCACCGAAGCCCCCGACTTGGGCTGAGGGTGCCAAGACTGAGCCTGCTGCTGCTGCTGCCACCCCAGTACTGGGGCTGCTTGGCCGCAAGGGCTTACACTTCTGCTTTTTGGAACCCTGAGATTCCTTCTGAGCGGAAGCAACGGAGTCCAAGGTGGCACTGGACTTCTCAATATGCTGAAGGTGACCGAACAAATTGGTGCCCAGGAAAGGAACGTCCACCAATTTGTGCTGGGTGTCTACCGTGAAGGTTGAAACCCTCAACCAGACCCTGCAGCGCATGACGACTACATCCGCCAGTGAATGGGCACAAGAATCCACGGTGTCCAGAGCCATGTGGAATTGCTGCTTGGCAATGACCCGACCCTGGTCCCGGACCTGCTTGACCATGGTCTGAAGGTCCGTGGGGAGATGAGGAAGGACCTCATTTAGAGAGCCCAGGAGGGCATGGGAGAAATCTGCCATTATGACAGCTGAGCTCGCCTGACAGAGACCTAGCGAGGAGGCAGCATACACCTTTCTGGCAGAGTGGTCCAGTTTTTTGGACTCTGTCTGGAGGTCTATCTGTGTCTCCTGAATTGCCTGAGCGTCGAAACACAGATTCGGTCACCAGTCCCTCAGCTTAGGGATGCTCTGTGAATCCAGAAAGGGAGCCGATGGAAACTGCATACTTGCGGGCCCATCAGGGTAGATGGCACAGGGCAGGAGGCAGGGTGCTACCAGAGCTCCAGGGCCAGGCCAACACTGGCTTCAGCCACTGGGAAGGCCTCTGTCGGAGAATCCCCTTTTGTCAGAATGTCTGTAAGGGGATACTAAGCCCATTTCTGAACCAGCTCCAAAGGCATCCCCATGGATTTGGAGATGAGACAGAGAATGCCCATAAAGGACGTAGGACTTTCCTCCATCAAGAGACTCCCAACTGAATCATTGCCAAATGGATGAGAATGCAAGGTGGAGTCCTGATAAATTGGCAGACCACTCGATTCACCTTCGACCTGCTGCGGATGGTTGGGAGTGAGGGTGACAGACAGCCTATGCAGAAGGCCCTTAATGGGCCGAGACTCCTTGGAGTGAGCCCCAGAGGGAGGCTGCTTAAGTGGCAGCTCCACCTGAATTGGTGGAGAGGCCAGTTTTAGCTAAGATGGGAGGGTCTTCACCAGCTCCACAGACAGAGAGACATATCGACCGGCTCCAGAGGAGTCGGCATCGGCCTGAAGGGTGACAGCCAAGTGATGACTGGCGTGGACGCCAGGGTCGACTTCAAACCTGCCATCATCAACTGTTGCCACATTAGATCCTCGTAGCACCAATGCAGTTTGCTTCGAAGCCTCTCCTTATCTGAGGAGGACAAGGATAAATGGTGGTGCTGCCACTTTTTAGAACGCCGTGAATGGCATTTCTTTGGCCTGTCGGTCGGAGTTGTCAGAGACCTCGACCATGGGGGTGGGGGACCGACAGGGGTGCTCAGATGGAGCTGGGGAGAACTGCGGCTCCTCCAGGTCCAGGACAGGGACCATGAAGAGGTTCCCAGTGAGCTGGGTCTCCTCCTTGGTAGGTCCGGTCAGGACCAGAGTCCTGAATAAGGAATTGTCAGCCTCACTGAGCGACAACGGGTAGACAGGGTCGATAATAATCTCGACTGAGTTGTCATCTCGCATTTTAGCTGGCTGTCTGACGAGGGTATCATTTCAACAGAAGTTGAAACAGCAGATTCCTGGGACTGAGAGCTCTCTCAATCCCAAGAACGTCGTCGATGAGATGATTCTTCTCCTGACTCCTTATCCTTTTTACGGGAGTGGGAGAGATGCGTGCCCGAAGGGCCCTTCCCCCTTGGTCGGGAGAGACTGGCACAACTCCTTGAAGAAGCCTGAAAAGGTACAGCCCAATTTGAGTGGGATGAAGATCGACACAGAAAAGGACCAATCAGCGGCCTGAGCCACCTCCTCCTTGAAAGCCTTCATCTGCTCAAGTTGTTCAGCAGACCCCACAGCCATGGGGACCGCCCAATAGGCCTCTTTAGAGATTTGACCGGCGGGTTCTGTTTCTCCGGTTGCCCAAGCTGAAGTCGTGCAAGACGATCATCCAGGATGTTAGGATGGAACACGCAACAAAAGTCGCAAACTTGGGTGTCATGAGCATGGCCCAGGCAGTAGACGCACAAGGCATGCGGGTTACTTGGTTTATGGGACAAAAGAAGACAAATGCCTATAAATATTGTCCTCCATATAAGTGGATCATTGTTTATGACCTGATCAGGTCAGCCATCCGTCTAATTTAAATTTAAAGATTGAGAATGAGGGAGAATCTACAATATCCTGGGGGAGTGTATTCCAAAGTCTCGGGGTTCTTATTGAAAAATAATTCTGTCTATTATTAGTTTTACATTTGACAATATTAAGCTGTTTGTTGTTTAGTCTGGGTCCAATTTTCCTATTTGCAAGGGAAATACCACATTGCTTCATTAGGATTGGATTTTGAATAATCTTGAAAAGTTGAAGAAGGTCCCCCCGTGTTCTTCTTAATTTAAGTGAATGCAAACCCGTTTTTTGTAATCTAGTATCATAATCTTCCAGAGCCAAGTATGGGATAGATTTAGTGACTTTTCTTTGGATCTTCTCCAGCCTGTCCACATCACCACAAAGATAAGGACTCCAAAACAGAGAACCATAATCCATATAAGGTCTAATGTGTGATCTATAAAGTGGGATGATACACTGCTCAGTTCTAGAAACAAAGATATTATTAATTCTACGGAAGAGTGAATTTGCTTGATTAGCAATTTTTTTTACAGTGGGAGACTTGTGTAAGCTTATTATTAACTAAAATCCCCAGGTCTTTTTCTAAACAGGAGGTTCTGATGATGGAATTATTCAAAGAATATTCTTGTTGGGGGTTGGCTTTTCCAAAGTGCAAAACAGCACATTTGGATGTGTTAAACTCCATTTGGGTTGGTGCGTGACATTTTCTGCCTGCAAGGGCAACAGTGGAACCCGGGAGAGGACTTGTCCTCCATCGCAGTCGCGATCACAAAACTATGTGGAGAAACTCAAATGAGTTTGAGTTTAGGTAAATCAGAGGATTTGTTCGCCAGGGCCTACTCAACACGGGAGCGATAAGGAGGGAACCTGAATCTTCCAGCGGAAAGAAGATCTAGTGTCAAGGGGTGGCACCGAGGCATACAATACCCAGGTGGGTGGGAGGAGCCAGCTTTCAGACCATCCGGCAAGATTTAAAGGGAAAGGGACATGCCAACAAGTGTGAATAAGAACATATCCACATCCCTAGAAATGGTTATTCAACAGAAATGCTTGCTCTTGCTACTAAACTGTCCTTGTACATGTTTGTCAATTCAATGTCTTAACTGTAGCTTGTCATACTTTTAGTTATTCATTATTCTATTTGTATTTGAAAATGGGCATTATATGCTCAACAGCTTACAAGTATGAAAAAATAAAAATGAAAAATGAAAGGACTGATTAATATTGAAGTATCACACCACATTAAGCAGAGGCACTGGGTGTGTATGAAGAATCACCATATCCTTTGTGGAACACTGTAGAAGACAGACTGGGACCAAAGCTCACAACTATGACATCCAGCAGGCCAAGGAAATAGACACCATGAAAAAGTGTTTTTCGGGTAAGAAGCCTTGGTTCACATGTAGCTGTCTGTTTGACCAGGGGCCTGTTGGCCTAGCAAGAGCCAACTTAAAAACACAGCTTGTTCTGTCTTCTGACTGGTATCAGACATGGGGAATTCCTCAGAGAAATTTCATGAAGAGATGAACCTTCTTAATACTGGTCTCTTGATCATCTCATGGTAAACAGACATGTCTACAATGAGCTTTAACTGATGAGCGCTGCAGATCAGATTCTGAAAAAATCTAACATGTACATCAGGATTTACTCACAAGGACAGGGACACAGCCATTTCATGAAATACTATGTTATGTTTTGAGCCCACATGCTCTTTCTGGTGGAAGGGTTACTTGTTAATAACATGAAATCGGTTACCAATCAGATACGCTGAACCCGCCCCACTCTATATCTTAAGAAGCCTGACTTTCAGATGCAGAAACCAAAGATTAGGATGCAACAGTTGGCCTAGGAATTGGGAAAGTGAAATAGGCCACAGAGGAAAATCTTCTGGGCCCTGGGTCACCATCTGCTGAATCAGTGGGAACCAGATCTGCTTCAGCCAGCACAGGGTTGTATATTATTTGATCCCATTAGTTTTGCAGCATGAGAAGGACCATCCGGACCAAAGGGAACAAAAAAGTACAGTTACATAAGAACTTACCGTAACAATATATCTTTGAGAGGAGCTCTTGCAGCAGGCAACACCAGCAGGACTGATTCCCAAGCAGTACCAGAACCGACCGCAAATCAGCCGGGAGGAGGAAGAAAACAGCAGCAGACTGCTTAAGAAAGAAGGCCCTGAAGGACAGCTAGTCCAAAATTGGCCCCAAGTCTGCAAGCAATGTCCAGACTGTAGTGATGGACTAAAGTGTGAACAGAGCTCCAAGTGACACCTGCACAGATGTCCGCTGCAGACACATTCCTGAAACAGGCAGTAAAA
The DNA here is from genome assembly GCA_016271365.2 of Neoceratodus forsteri. Taxonomy (NCBI): domain Eukaryota; kingdom Metazoa; phylum Chordata; order Ceratodontiformes; family Ceratodontidae; genus Neoceratodus; species Neoceratodus forsteri. The sequence goes on along the minus strand of CM057454.1, from coordinate 1,096,120,938 downwards.
GCAGCCATACTGCTGACTGAATAAACCTTGACTGCCTCAGGCAAAGTCTTGTTGTACTTACGATAACAGTACACAATGCAATTTGCCAACCATTTCGACAAACATTGCTTAGAAACAGGTGCCCCTTCTCTCCTATGGTCAAATGAAACAACCAACTGGTCAGGTTTTCTAACTGACTGGGTGTGATTCGTGTAGTAACTGAGCACTTTGTGAACATCCAAGGTGTATAACAAAGCCTCCCAATTAGAATACTCAGAGAAATAAACAGGTACGTGTATGAATTGTTTTAGAGTGAATTCAGACACCACCTTAGGCAAAAACTTAGAATTAGTACACAAAGAAAAGTAAGGCTCTTTACACATCAGAGCCTGAAGCTCAGATATCCTCCAAGCGGAAGTAACAGCAACTAAAAACGCTTTCCACAACAGAAAGCGTAGCTCGCAACTTGTGGCAGGCTCAGAGGGAGACAAAGAGAGCTTTTCCAAAATAAAAAGAAGGTCACATGGAGGGACAGGGTCATGAATGGGGGGTTTCAAATGCAGGATGCCCTGCAAGAAAGTACAGGATACCTCCAGCTGGGCAACAGCTTTACCCTCAATAGGTACATGATACACAGAGATGGCAGAAAGGGGCACATTAAAAGAGGAGTACTCCAGACCAGAGTCCGAAAAGGAAAGGAGGCACTCCAGGATCATATTCACCGGGCAGGTGAAGGGATCTTGGTGATGAGCCCCGGCCCATTGGGAGACGCGTTTCCACTTCATGGCGTAAGTGACTCTGGTGGAGGGCTTCATGGCAGTCACGAGGACATCAGCAACCCTGGAAGAAACCCCAAAGCAGGCGATCGCCAAGTCTGCAGAAGCCACATATGGAGATGTAGAAACTTGAGGTCTGGATGGACCCGGGTGCTCTGCTTCTGGGACAGCAAGCCTGTGCAGAGTGCCAAGGGTACTGGAGATTCCACTGCCAGTTGCTGCAGAAGATGAAACCAAATCTGACGCAGACAGAAGGGTGCTGAGAATCATCTCAACCCCCTCTGACTGCAGCTTGAGTAGAACCCTCTGCAGGAGTGGGAAGGGAGGAAGGCATACAGGAACCTCCCTTTCCAGGAGAGTGGCAACGCGTTGCACCAGAAAACTCCAGGCCCTGGATCAAGCGAACAGAAAAGCAGCAGTTTTACACTGAGTGGGAATGCAAAGAGGTCCAACTCTGGACGTCCCCACCTCTCAAAGAGGTCTTTGACCACTGAGGACAGGAGTTCCCACTCGTGCATCCTCAATCTAGAGCAGCTTAGACGGTTGGAAGGGCCATTCTGGACTCCTGGAACATGGACAGCAGAGAGTTCCAGGCCGTGCTCGATGGCCCAGTACCAAACCCTCATGGCCTCCTGACAAATGGAGTAAAAGAATAAGTGCCCCCCTATTTGCTGATGTAGAACTACAGACATGTCTGTCTGCACCAATAGTGGGCCAAAGAATTTGGGTCTGGAAGGCTTGCAGTGCTTAAAGAACTGCCTGTATCTCCAGTACAGTGATGTGGAGATGCTGTTCCGACTTGGACCAAATGCCCTGGGTCTGACAGTCGGCTAAGAGTACATCCCAGCCCAGGTCCAAGGCATCCATAGTAAGAATCTGCTGTGGAGACACAGACTGGTGGGGTTCTGCTACCACTCTATGGTCCTCTTCACCGGATCAGAAACCAGCCCCGGCTGATCCAGGTCGTCAGTGCACTGATCCCATTGCACTTGCAGAGTCCATTGGGAAACCCTCATATAGAGGCAGGCCAGGAGAACCGTGGCTATAGCCACTGTCATGTGCCCCATCAAATGAAGAAATACTCTGACTGATACTTGACGACTGGAGGATACTAGCTGGGCCTGCGCTATCAAGTGCTCTGCTCTGTCCCCTGACAGGAAGGCTTTGCCCAGGGATAAGTCCAGAACCGCTTCTATACACCGGAGGCATTGGCATGGAGAAAGATAAGACTACAGTAGGTTTATCGTGATCCCTAGGGTCTGGAAGAGCCAAAAGGTGCCTTCCAGTGTCTGCAGCAAAAGATCCCTGAATGGGGCTGTGAGCAGCCAATCATCCAGGTAAGGGAACACATAAAAGCCTGGTCTCCTCAGAGCCACAGCTTCTACTGCTTTGCACTTGGTAAAGACCCAAGATGCCGAGGAAAGGCCAAAAGGGAGGGCCCGGAACTGAAAGCAGTCCCCCTGGAAGCAGAAGGGGAAGAAACAGTGGTGCGCCAGAAAAACCTGGATGTGGAGTTAAGCATCCTGCAAATCCAGGGAATGGAGCCAGTCCCCCTGATGAAGAGAGGCAACAGCCCCTGAAGAGTAACCATTCCGAACCGCTTGTACACTATGTAAAGGTTCAGCTGACTGAGGTCCAGAATAGGCCTCAGGTCTCCTGTTTTTTTGGGGATGAGGAAGAAGCAGGAGTAGAACCCCTTTCCTCTTTGAGCCAGGGGGGATGGACTCTATGGCCTTCTTGTACAGGAGAGCCTGTAACTCTTCCCAAATTAGGGCGATGTGGGCCTGAGGGTAATGGGAGATCGAGAGAGGGTTCTCTGAAGGGGGCTCAACAAACTTGAGGGTGTAACCCAGTTCCGTAATCTGTAGTACCTACTGATCTGAGGTTACTGTGCGCCACCCGTCCAGGTATAGGGAGAATTTACCCCCGACCACTCCACCAAGGCCTCTGCTGGAGAGGGGTGGTTGGGCAAGGAGTCAAGCAGTAGAACCGCAGGTGGGCTGAATGGCTGTGAGTGCTCTGGGGGCCCATGGGGTAGCTGCACTGGCTGGTGGGGTGCTAGCCTTATGCTTATAGGGTCCTTTCAACTACTGGCCCTTGGAAGGCTGGGGAGAGGACCGCCAAAAGGACTGATGTTGAGAAGACCTCGGATGGGACTGGTACAAGGAATGGACCAATCTCAGCATCTTGACAGATTCCTTAAAGTGAGAGATGATATCCTGGCCATCACCCCTGAATAAAACAGAGCCCCGGAAAGAAGCATCCATTATCTTGTCCTGTAAATCAGGTGCAAAACTGGACACCCTGGGCCATAACTGGCAATGAATGCAGATCCCTGCTGCCGCCTCACGCCTGGAAGCATCTACTGATGTCATATGCTGCCCTCAACACATCATTGACCACATCTGATCCAGACTTAGGAGTTGGGCTAACTGTGTTTTGGTGGAATCTTCAGGGAGGGTTTAAACCAGATCCCTCACCTGATCCCGGGGGCATTCTGGTACTGAACCATATGGGACGGCTAGTTCTGGGACTGAATGGCTAGGGTGGCAGAGGAATATACACACTTGCCCAACTGGTCCAGCTGGTGAGATTCCTTGTCTGGAGGGTGGGTATTGAGATATCTGGGCTTTTTAGTGCGGTCATGAGCTGTGTTCATGACCACAGAGTCTGCCATGGAGTGTTCGCCAAGTTTGCCCACTGGCGCATGATAAAAGCAATCTGCTTTCCTGGCCAAGGCCAGGTGGCTGAAGGGTGGATCCATGCCATCTTGGTAACACTGTCATACGAATCGATAAGAGGAGAGATGACCAAGGGGAGGGTCTCCTTCTCTAGGAGGTAAATAGCCAGACAACAGTGCTCTGGGTCATGCTCCTCTGTCTCCCACTGGATATGATGCATCACAACAAGGAAAGAGTGATCACCAGGGGGAGACGAAGGGGGCTCCTCACCATCAGAGGAGCCCCCTGAATCCTCTGATGACTTTGAGGAGGAATCATCGCCTGACTGATCACTTTCTGGGATTGGCGTCTGAGGGTGACGGTTGTCTATATGTTGGTCTGAGGTTCCCTTATGACCCCCGGAAGACCCCACGGTACAGGGGTGGTTAGGGCCTCCCCGTTCTGGGTCCCTAGGAGGAGGGTCCTGGGGAGGAGGAGGAGAAGGCCACCTAGGTGCCTCCTTGTTTTGCACAAAGGCCAACGACCTGGCTGACAAGACAGTAGATACAGTCCAGAGGAGGTTTGAGGAACTAGCACAATTATGTGAGGGGGCAGGAAGATCAGTAACTTTTTCAGAGATACTCCCGGTGCCAAAGGCAAGCACAACAAGAAAGCTGAGAATAGAGGAATTTAATGGATGGCTAAGAACCTAGTGTTGTGCTAAAGGGTATGGGCTGTTGGGGGAGTGGAGAGGAACCTGGGAGGACAGTAGTCTCTATGCCAAGGACAGACTACACTTGAGTGAGGAGGGAAAGAAAGTGTTGAAACAGAGGATGAGGAGTACATACAGGAAGCTGGGAATTTAAACTAGGAGTGGGGGGTGGCAGTTGGGGAAGAGATATGCAGAGACCACAGGTTGGGAAACCATATGAGCTTACCCCCCATAACAGTGACAAAGGACAAATGGCAAGTACTGTTGGTGATGCTAGGAAAGGAGGGCAGGATGGGGGGAGGGTGGAAGGTGGTTACCCTAATGCTAGGAGCCTGGGAGGAAAACTGCAGAGTTACAGGTTCTCATGGCAGGGAGAGGGTGGACATTGCAGCCATCACGGAAACATGGGCCACCCAATACAATGACTGGGACCTGTCTGTACTAGGCACACAGTTATTTCGTAGGGACAGAGTGATTGGGAAAGGAGGGGTGGCACTATATGTGAAGGAAGGACTGAAGTGTGTAAGGGAGGAAGGGGAGGAGGGTAGTCGGAGTCACTTTGGATGCAAATTCAGGATTCCAAGAATAGATTCTTAGAATGGAGTGTGTACAGGCCACCATCTCAGGCGGAGGAGTTAGACAGGGAACTAGAGGACAGATCAGAAGGACCGCAAGAAGGGTAGTGTGGTGATTGTGGGGGACTTCAACATGCCAGGAGTGGACTAGAGCACCCCAACAACTGGGAACAGAAGGGAGCAGGTACTGCTGGATGCCTTCCAGGACAGCTTCCTGCTGCAAATGGTCAGTGAACCAACCAGGTTAGGGAATACCCTTGACCTTGTGCTGGCAAATGGGGACTTTGTGAGAGAACTTACAGTGGAGGAACTGCTGTCAGGGAGTGACCACCACTCAGTATGGCTCACATTGGATATGGGCAAGGAAGGAGTGGAATCTGGCACAATAGTGCTGGACTTCAGGAGGGCCGACTTTGGGAGGATGGGGGAAGTGGTAAAAGGGTACCTGGCCAGAATTCAGTCTAGTATGGACACTAACCAGAGGTGGGAGCTCATAAAGCTGGGGATAGTGGAGACAACCAAAACCTGCTGCAAAGCCCAGAGCAAGAAGGCTAGGGCTAAGAAACCGATCTGGTTGAGCAACGAGGTCATGGAAAAGGTAAGGAGGAAAAGAGCTGCCTTTAGGAAGTACAAGAAAACAGAGAGGAGGGAGGAGTACTTGACAGAATCGAAGGAGGTGACAAGGGCAGTAAGGGGAGCCAAAGCATCTACGGAACTCAGGCTGGCACAAGGCATAAAGAAGGGGGAGAAGGACTTCTTTAAGTACATCAGGGAGAAAAGGAGCTGTAAGGACCACATAGTAAGGATTAGGAAGGAGGAGGGTTGGGTGGAAGCAGGGTGTGATATGGCGGAAGCACTAAGAAAAAATTACTCACCTTAGTAATGTTGTTTCTTCTAATGGAGTCTTGCTATATTATGACAATTAGCAGTTTGGTCCTCCTCTAGAACTGCCCCGGAGATGAAAGAGTTAACTCCATACAGGATGGAGTTCTGAGCTCGAGCTCGGTTTTCAAAGCTCTATCTGAGCAGTTTCAAACTGAAACTGTCAGATCTTTACGAAGCAAGAACTCACTAAGGGTCTGTGTGGAAGCTGTAACCTACACTAGCCTACTGGCTACCTAATAACAACAACAACAACAACAACAATAGCAACAACACTGCTGGACCCTACCCAAAGACTCAAGTCAGAGGGCCAGCAAAAAATACCATTTAACAATAGAAACAACACTCCCCCAAAAACCCCAAAAGGGGAAGAAAATTCTGCAATGGCATAAACAGTGCCTGCACTAGGTTGCCCACCCCCTACCCAAGTAGAAGTTCTGAGAGGGGCAGGCTGGGGGGGTGGTCATAATATAGCAAGACTCCATTAGAAGAAACAACATTACTAAGGTGAGTAATTTTTCTTCAAACAACATGAAGTCTTGCATATTATGACAATTAAGCAGACTACACAGCAGTACCTCCATGGAGGAGAGACAGAACCTACTTAGGAATAGGCTCTGAAGCACAGCTGTGCCAAATCGAGCATCTCTCCTGGCCTGGATATCCAGGAGTAATGCTTGGTGTGTACTGCTTTCCAGGTTGCAGCCTGACAAATTTCCAAAATAGGAATGTCTCTAGCAGTAGCTAGAGACGCGGCTGTACCTCTGGTAGAATGAGCCCTCAATCCAGAGGGGGGGTCTCTACCCAGTTTCTGGTAACAAAATTGGATACAAGAGACAATCCATCTGACAATTGTCCTCTTAGTGCAGGTTTCCCTTTGCCAACCTCACCATAGGTGAGAAACAGTTGATGGGATTCGAACCTGTGACCCTTGGTACGTTCTAAATAGTAACTCAATGCCTCTTAACATCCAAACTGTGCAATCTCCTCTCACCAGAGGAAGAATGCTCAGTGAAAAATACTGGAAGGAGATGGATTGGTTAAGATGGAACCGACACCACTTTAGGTAAAACTTTCTGTTAGTCCTGAGGACTACCTTATCCCTGTGAAAAGAAATAAAATCATTTTCTACTGAAAGGGCTTGTAACTCACTTATGCGTCTAGCAGAAGTGATGGCCACTAGAAATACAGTTTTCCAAGTTAAAAACTTAAGCTCTGCGAAGACAGGGTTCAAAGGGAGGTTGCATTAACTGGGCAATGCAAACATTAAGGTCCCAGGCAGGCTGGGTCACGAAAGGTGGACTGGTATGGAGTAACCCTTAAAAACTTAGAAAATACAGGGTAGCGGAAAGGGAGGAAGCTTTCCTGCTGAAATAAAAGCAGAGACAGCTGCCAAATGAACTCTTAGGTAGCTGGCCTGAGGCCCAAAGAATTAAGATGGACCATGTAGTCCAACAAAATGGGCAAATCAGCAGATTCTGGGGCAATATGCTTCCCAGAACACCAGATGGAGAACCTTTTCCACTTGGAATTATACGTGGCTCTAGTGGAAGGCTTCCTAGAGGCCTTTAGGATGTCAAGGACACCTTGAGAAAGGTGCAAATCAGCAAATTCTAACTCAAGAGCCAAGCTTTGAGGTTGAGGGATTTGAGGTTCAGATACCAGACTCTCTCCTGGGCACAGGTCAGCAGGTTGTGAATCCTGGGAAGACACAGGGGAAGGTGGACTGCCAGTGATAGAAGGAGTGGGTACCAGGGTTGCCTGGCCCAGTCTGGTGCAATCAGAATCACCTTGCAAGGCTGGGATCTGATTTTTACTAACACCTTGAATAGAGGAAAGGGGGGGAAAGCATAAAGAAACTTCCCTTCCCAATCCAAGAGAAGGGCGTCCAGGGGACTGGAGCCCACCACTGGGAGCCTGCAACAGAACAGTGGAAGTTGGTGGTTGTCTGGGGCTGCGAGAGGTCTATCTGAGGGTGCCCCATCTGGCAAAAACTGTCCCCAGCACTCAAGATTCAGGACCATTCTGTGATGGCCCTGAGAAATCCTGCTGAGGGCATCCGCTAGGACATTGTCTTTCCTGGCAGGTGAACTGCTATCAGAGAGGTGTTCAGGGAGTAGGCCAGAGACCACAACTTCATTGCCTCGGTGCACAAGGCCGACGACCGAGTGCCCCCTTGCTTGTTGATGTACCACATTGTTGTGGTATTGTCTGTTCTGACCTGGACTACTTTGTTCTGGACAGATGCAGAAAATGCTTGAAGAGCTAAAAAGACAGCTCTGAGTTCCAGCAAATTGATGTGGAGCAGAGATTCCTGGGGACCACACTCCTGGGTGGAGAGGTCGCCTATGTGCTCCCACCCCAGGAGGGAGGCATCCTCAGAGAGGGTGAGGGAGTGGGAGAGAGGAATGAAGGGGACCCCCAGTCTTAAATTGCTCTGATCCTGCCACCACTGAAGGGCTAGGATCAGGGTTCGGGTCACTGGAATCAATCTGGTAAGGGGGTCCCTCCTTTGAGACCAATAGGCTCTCAAGTGAAACTGAATGTCTCTCATCTGGAATCTTGCTCCCTGCACCACGGCTGTGGAGGCAGCCATGTGCCCCAGGAGCTGCAAAAAGTGTCTTGCTGGTCGAGAGACCTGCAGAGAGAAAGAGGAGGCCAGGGCAATCAATCTCTACCTTTCCAAGGGGAGGAAGGCCCGGCCAGCTTTGTGTCCAATTCACACCTATGAAAGTGAGTACCTGAACTGGTTCTAGAACTGACTTTGGTAGATTTAGCAGGAATCCCAGGAGGTGAGAAGCTGCTGGGTGACTTGTGTAAGGGATTTCACCTGTTCTGGAGACTGTCCTACAATGAGCCAGTCGTCCAGGTAAGGAAAACAGCAATCCCTTGCCTCCTTAAATGAGCCACTGCCACGGCCAGACATTTTGTGAATACCCTTGGGGCAGAGGTAAGGTCAAGGGCATTGCCCTGAACTGGTAGTGGCCTGAGGGCAGTTTGAACCTGAGGTACTTTCAGTGAGAAGGCCTGATGAGGACATGAAAATAGCATCCTTGAGGTCCAGGGAGGCTAACCAGTCCCCTGGCCTCAGGGAGGGTAAAATCATTGCCAAAGTTAGCATTTTGAACTTTGGTTTCAAAAGATGCTTGTTCAGATATCTTAGATCTAAGATGGGCCGCCATTCTCCTGTCTTTTTTGGGGTAAGGAAGTATCTGGAATACAGACCTTTGCCCTGGTGTAAGGGAGGAACCCTTTCTACTGCTCTGAAGGTTAACAGGGTACAGACCTCTGCTTCCACAGCAAGGGTCTCGAGGGGGCTTGCAGGTGGAAAATGCCTGGCTCTCATCTTTGGGAATTTTTTGAAGCTGAGAACCAGGCCCTGGCTTACTACTTCCAGAACCCATTTGTCCGGAGTTAGGGACACCCAGTTCTGACTGAAGTAAGCCAACCTGCCCCCTACTGGTACAGGAGAATCGACCCTGGGCACCCCATCAGGGTGCCTGCTTGGCAGTTGCCTTAGGCTGAGGGGTGGGGACTGGTTTACCTGCGCCTCGTCTGCCTCTGCCTCTGAAAAAGCCCCTCTGAGCAAAAGCAGAGGAGGCTTGGAATTGATAAAAAGGCCTGTGGAAGGGCCTGCCCCTACCTCTGGGTGTGTGCCTCTGGGGAGTGGCTTGCCGCTCCTTGGCTTGGGCACTTTTGTAGGTAGTTCTGTATTCATCCATCTTTTTCATATAGTTCTCTGTCTGCTCCCCAAACAGAGAATTCCCCACCACAGGAAAATCCATAGCCTTAGTCTGAGTGTCCTGTGACAGATTAGTACACCTGAGCCATGCCAACCTACGAAAAGCTACAGAAGTGGCCATGACCCTTGAGGAAACATCATTAACATCCACAGCAGCATGAAATTGAACTTTAGAGCCTTCAATGCCATCAGCAGCCACCTGTTCTAATTCACTAGCCAGCTGGCCATGGGCCTGCTTGGCTAACTGCACAACTGTATCCCATCTAGATTTCTGATATCTAGCCACATAAGCCATATAATTTGCCTGCCTGAGTCCCAGAGAGGCTGCCATATACTGCTTTTTTGCCATGGCATCAATCTTCCTGGAATCCTTGTCAGGAGGATGTGAAGCAAGGGGAATGTTAGCCTTGTCACAGGCTGCAGCCTGCACTACTCCTACATGACTACACTGCTCAGAAAGGAAGTCTGTATCAGGACCTGATAGAGTATACCTCCTGTCCATCTTCTTATCGACAGGAGGCACAGAATTAGATTTTTCAAAATTTTATTGTTTGCTTCCAAATGACTTATGCAAAGGAATAGACAATCTCCTAGACTCTGGAATATCCATCATTTCAACATAATCAGGCTCCTCCTGCTCATCCACGCTCTTCTAAGGGAAGCTGGAGGGTTTCAGCAACTTTCTATAAAACATACAATGAGATGGGGACTCAGACAGCATAGGGGGAGATTCTAAAGGTCTGTCTGGAGAGATGTCCGGTTCAATGGGCACATCCAGACCCTCCCAGCCACATACATACTGTTCATAATCCTCCTCCCCCTCCTGTGGTTCATAAAATTCCTCAACATCATACTCCTGAACCACTGGGGCCGGACGAACCAACCTTTTGCCAACTAGTGGTGGTTCGGACGGCCCCTGAGACAGTGACTGAACAATTTGTATGGCTTTTGCTATTTCTGCAGCAGTTGGAGAGGAAATTTTGGACCCAGACCTGCTGATTTTCTAGATTTTTACTGGGGCTGGTTCCTCAGAACCAGCTTTTCTTTGGCCCGAGGAAGTATCGCCCTGGTCAGAGGGCACTCCCTCTGGTTCAGTTGGCACTGAACCGGGCTGGCCATCCGGGTCAGCGGACTTTTGGGCCTCTCGTTCCCTGAGCCTGCCCAATCTTTTTTCCAGGGTGGCTGCAGGGAAATTTTTACATACCTGGCAGTCTGACTGGAGGTGGTCAAACCCCAGACAATAAACACATGTGGTGTGTGGGTCAGCCTTGGCAAAGGCTTCCCCACAAGCATCACAGTGTTGAAACCCAGTGGGCCCGGTTTTTCTTTTGGGTTTCTCAGACATAATGCCAGCCTAACCAAAAACTTGCCCTTTTAATGGCAGTGCCAGGCAAGACACCCTTATCGGTTCCTAACCGTGTCACGGGTATTTGAAAAAACCGTAATGAAATCCGTTTTTTTTAGAACCGATAAGAACCGGGAACCGCACTCTAAATATATTTTAAAATGAGTTTTAAAGCAAACCGATCGGTTCAAAACCGAACCGATAATGACAATTTCCACACAGACTAAAACCTTGTACTTACGGTTACCAGATAGAGCTTGAACCAAATGCGGTAAAATAAAACACTGTTCTCGTTAAATTTAACTGAGAATACTTAAATGAACCGAGAAATGAACCGAGCTGAAGAAGAAATCGGAGCGACTGTTCAGTGAGGCGGAGTAAAGAATCTGACAGTTTCAGTTTGAAACTGCCCAGATAGAGCTTTGAAAACCGAGCTTACGCTCAGAACTCCATCCTGTATGGAGTTAACTCTTTCATCTCCGGGGCAGTTCTAGAGGAGGACCAAACTGCTAATTGTCATAATATAGCAAGACTTCATGTTGTTTGAAATGAGTACTTCTGCTCAGTATTTACTAAAGAGAAGAGGGGGGTGACACCCAAGGTGGGAGAAATGGCAGAAGCAGGGTGGGAAGTGGTGACAGATGGGGAAATCATGGAGAGCAGAGTTCGAGAGGGTTTGAAGGCACTGAGGGTGGGCAAGGCGCCAGGCCCAGATGGCATCCACCCCAGGGTACTGAAGGAGCTGGCAGAGGTCCTTGCAGGACCTTTGGCAGACCTATTTAATGCCTCACTACATTCGGGGTGTGTACCTCAGGACTGGAGGATGGCTCATGTGGTGCCCTCCACAAGAGTGGCCCAAGGATGAACCGGAAACTACAGACCAGTGAGCCTCACATCCATCGTGGGGGTAAGCTAATGGAGACTATCCTGAAGGAGAGGCTGGTGGCCTCCTAGAGGCCAAAGAACTACAGGACAGCAGACAGCATGGCTTCATACGTGGCAGATCCTGCCAAACCAACCTGGTCGAGTTCTATGACTGGGTAACTAGGCAACTGGACAGGGGCCATGCAGTGGATGTCCTGTATCTGGACTTCAGTAAGGCATTCGACTCAGTGCCACATGGAAGGCTGGGAAGGAAGTTAGTAGGCACAGGGGCGGGTGAAAGCTGGTGAGATGGGTAGGAAACTGGCTGCAGGGAAGGCAACAGAGGGTGGTGGTGGGTGGGGAGCTCTACACCCAAGGGCAGTGACGAGCGGTGTTCCATAGGCTCGGTGTTGGGACCAGTGTTGTTTGGGATATTCATTGCAGACATATCATGGGACATCAAGAGCAAGATCAGTCTGTTTGCTGAGGATACCAAGGTAGGCGCGGTGGTGGATGACCTAGGGGATGGGAGGGTTGCAGGATGATCTGGCAAAGCTTGAAACCTGGTCAGACACCTGGCAACTGGGCTTTAATGCCAAAAAGTGCAAGGTGCTGCATTTTGGGATGAAGAACCCAGGAGGAGTTACCAGCTAGGGGGGTGCAGCTAGCCCAGACAGAGGAGGAGAAGGATCTGGGTGTGCTCATTACAGGATCAATGAACAACTCGCACAATGTAAGAAGGCAGAGCTGCAAAGGCCAACAAAATGCTGGGTTGTATTGCAAGGCATCTCGAGGAGGGAGGAGGTGATTCTGCCACTGTATAGGTCATTAGTTAGACCACACCTGGAGTACTGCGGCAGTAAGGGCATCCGTATCTGAAGAGGGACATTAAGTTACTGGAGGGGTGCAGCAGGAGCGACAAAGATGATCAAGGGGCTGGGGACTTATCATATGAGAGGAGGTTGAAGGAGTTGAACATGTACTCACTGGAGGAGAGGAGAGAAGAGACAGGGGTGACATGACTGAAACCTTTAAATACATGAAAGGAATAAACAAGACTGGTGCAGAGGGGATGTTCAAAGTAAGGGAGGGGAGGGCCACCAGGGGCCATGATATGAGACTGGAGCGAGGAAGGTTCAGGAGGGAGATGAGGAGACACTTTTTTACAGAGAGGGTGGTGGCTGGGTGGAATGGTTACCTGCTGAAGTGGTATGCAGTAGAACAGTGGACTGCTTCAAACGAGGATGGGACAGGACAAGGGGGAGGGTTAATGAAGGGGAAGGGTGGAAGGAAGGGGCAGCTGCAGAATAAGGGGTGCTAGCTGCACATTCGAGCAGACTTGATAGACCTCTAGGCCTTTATCTGCTGGCAAATTTCGTATGTTCGTATGAGTTCATAAACAAAGCATTATAATATACCGGTGGAGGCAGATAGTAAGGTGGATAGGGATATTGAGGAGGAGGTACTGGTACGATAGTGGAGGAGCCAGCGTATGGTACCCTGGCATTGGTCCAGCAGGTGCTGGCTGGGGATTCCTGGGAGGGCCAGTGGGCAGTAGCTGAGTGCAGGCTGGGGCTGAGGCAACAATGGCTGAGGAGGCGTCAGCGAAGCCAACGCTGGCCTGAGAGGTGAAGGCTGGCATTGATCTGGCGAAGAAGCTGACATGGGCCCCAATGGCGAGGCTGGTGTCTGCCGGGGTGGGGGGGGAGGTCCCTCAAGGCAGAGGCATCGACTGCGTACAGCAAGAGATGAGTGCTTGCTCTGTGTGATGCCTGGAAGGGCTAATGCAGGACCCAGAGTCGGGGACCAATGAAGGCAACGCCTTGGCGAAGGGAGCGACAGATGAGGAGCCGCCACCAGAGGTGCTAACCCTGGTTGAGCCATCTGGCTGAGAACTCATGGAATCTAAGGGCCTGGGGGGGGCAGGGGTCCACTGCCCCAAAGTGCCGCTGCCTGTAATGGATATGAGGGCAGGTGGCTGCACCACTGGCAACTCAGAGGGAGTGAGAGCTGCTGAGGAAGGAGGGGTTGACCCCCTGTGGGAGGAAGACCCAGAGGCAGAAGATGGTTTATGGGGCGACCACCAGCGAGAGACTGACCGAGGATGGTCCCGGTGCTTGGCTTGGCTCTTACGCTTCCTGCTGGACGACTTCTCCTTCGGGAAGGAAGAAGAAGATGCCCCAGAGGCTGGGGAAATGGAAGAGCTTTTAGCCTGAAGCTCCTTCTCCATCACAGCCAATTTGTGCTGAAGCATGTAGTTTTGAAGGGTCTTCAAGTGGTGTCTCCATGTGGCCTGGTTGAATTAATGGCAGTGCTTGCAGACCTTGGTGTCATGGTCTGGGCCTAAGCAGAGTAGGCAGGAAGAGTGACCATCTTTGGTGAGTATCTTCTTGCTGCAGCCACACCTCATAGGCCATTCAGAACCTGAGGCTGGAGAAGAAGACAAATGAGGAGGAGAAAACGATGAAATTCGATGTTAAACTAAAGTAGAAAATGTGCGCGTAAATGTGGCTACAAAATGGCAGTCGACTGAAACAGGCGTCTGTGGATGTCCGATGTGCACAGGTCGATTGTGGGAAAAGAACTGAGGTAGGTCTGGGAGAACACCCCTTTTACAGAATAGGCGGATGTCAGTGTGATGACATCAGTGGGGGAGGTCCCCCGTGACAGACTGCTAGCCAGAAGTTTTTACGTTTGGTGCTGGCACCTGGCGGCTTCAGTCCTACGGTCGTTGTTGGTCAGTGTTGCCTGCTGCAAGAGCCCCCATGAAGTAAGATGGTACATTTTCAGTGTGACACTGTAAAATGGGGACTGCACAACATTGTTCGCTAGAGACCACTCATGAGGATCTGCTGTCATGCAACAGAAGCTGTAAGCAAGCACACTGTTCACTCCTTGGTGTGAGTGGCCTGGTCCTAAACACTTATGTCCATCTATGGTTTGAAACCCTTGGCAGCTGGCTCTTCATCACACGAAGAACAATTTATTGCCACTGGCAGTTGAGGAGGCAGAAAAGACAAGACAAAACCTCTGAGGAGGTTCTGTTCCTCTGTAAACTACAAAAGCAGCCAGTTATCGCCCGAATTGGAATGCTTGTGATCACCTGATATTCAGCTTTAACCAGAAGTTCTCCTGTGGACTCTTGTGAAAGTTGCCCAAAGGCCCAACTTTCTCTTGAATTGCAGTCTCTAAACTGAGACTTCTGCAGACTTCCATGTACTCCCTAGGTTTCCAAGAAGGAGAAAGCTACCTGAATTGCTCCCTCCAGTCACTACTATGATGCACTGCTAGAATGTAAAGCACTTTGTAAAGACATGTGGCACCAAAGTGAGCCCAACGGCAACACCATGAACTAAAAGCATTGCAGGCTTATGCAGAATCAGAGGCACTTCCAGTGGATGCGCTGCACTGGTATGCAACGGTACCCATCGTTCATACTCCTAAGCAATCCTTTTCCTCAGGTATGGAAAAAGAAACAAAGATACTTCTTCCCAGGGACCACTTGCATAAATTCCCCACTCTGACATAGGCCAGTGGTGAGTGAGGTACACACGCTTGTGAGGTACAGTAAGTGCCTGTATACATTATGAAAGACATGGCAACGTGATGCCTGCCATTGGGAACTACTGCCTATCCGATATCATCAAGGGATGCCTGAAGATACACAGCACAACCTCATCTGTGTCACAGATACTGACTGGCTCAAGTTGCTGGGTTCAAAATCCTCACCATGTGGCCCCCCCAAAAGAATGCATTTTCACAGGTATTATCGATGGACACAGCAGATTTAGCAGACAAAGCTCAGGATGCACGTTTGAATGCACTGGTGGCTAAAATGTCACTGTACAAGCTGACAAGACAATTTTAAATGAGTGGTGGTCTGCACAAGGGTCGACCTACAGTGCATGGAGTGCACGCAGACTTGATCGTTTAGACATAATGACCCATCCAGCAATGAACTTTTCCCTATTGGAGGAGGAGGTTGGGTATGCAAACTACTGAATACATACACCACTCAGATGGGTTCTTAGAACAAACTGGAAGTACTGTAATGCTGATTTCTAAGGAAGCCAGAAGGGGAAGGAAGGAAACATATTCAATTCAGTGCTTTAGAGTAACTGGTAATTGCTATTTTTCTTTTAAACTTAGATTGTGGGCTTTTAGTGACACTATACTTTCTTTGTTGTCTTTACTTATAATTGTTTTTGGGCTGTTGAAAATTTAAAACATAGTGGTGGTGTAATTCTGTGCTGTCTTTAATTGCTGCAATTTTCGCTCTAACTCTTAATTATATGCCCTGTTAAATCTGATTGACAGGAGCTAAACACAGGGTATATATAGTAAGGGGTGTGAAGTAGGAGGGGCATAAGGGGGAAGAAGCCTACCCTCAGCACAAGTGTTTTGACTCATTTATTTATTTATTGGTTTCATGTTTTTTTTTCCTTTTTTAAAGAAAATTATCTGAGAATCAGTGGCAGGATTTTTAGGACAGTAAATTAACAAAAAGAGAACTAGGAGAGCTTCAGTAGCAGACAAGTAGTGGAACTGCAGTATAATGTGGGGAGTGGTGCAATGCAGTGGCTGTGGGGCAGCCATATTCAGGCAGACCTTCTGGACACTGAGCTGCTGCCCTATCTGCATGCATCTCTCTGGACTGCGGGATGAGGTAGCCAGACTCAGAGCGAAGTAAACTGGGTCAGGAGTACCATCACCCCTATCCAGGGACCACCCAGTCCAATGCAACTGCCTCAAAGGATGCCGAGAACGAGGGGCACTTGGATGACAGTGGGCTCAGGGAGGGTTAGAGCAGTCAGGCAGAGGCACATCCCAGATCCTATTCCACTCAAGAACTCATATGCCACACTGGCAAATGAGGACAACCAAATAGAGGTACCCAGAGAAGTGGAAGGAAAGGATGTGGAGGTTAGCCAAGGAGGTGACCTCAGCGGGGAAAGCAGTGGATCCCAGAGGAGGAGGAAGCGAATCCTGGTGGGGGACTCCATCATAAGAGGGATCCAGCTAGGAACACAGGAGGGGGAGGACAGGGAGGTGAGGTGCCTACCAGGTGCCACGGCATGGAGGGATGGAAGGAAGATCCTGGATCACTGGGAAGGCAAGACGGGAGGGTGAGCTGGATGTCATTATCCACCTAGGTACTAATGACCTGGCAAATGGGAGCCAAAGGAAGTTCAGGAAGAGTTTAGGAAACTGGGAGGGTCTCAAGCAAGTAGCTACTTCTGTTACTTTCTCAGAAGTACTACCTGTGAGAGGCAAGAGAGACATAGGAGTGCATGCACCAGGAACTTTAACTCATGGTTGAAGAACTGGTGCTGTGAGGAAGGGTTTGGATTCATTGGTGACTGGGGACCCACCTGGAGGGATGGAGGTTTGTTCAAGCCTGGTGCTTGCATCCATCCTGGAGGGAATCCAAGCACTCAATGATAAGTTTAAATGCTACATTGACAACATTTAAACTAGCAAAGGGGGTGGCAGGCCAGCAAGAAGGGTACCTACTTGCTCAGCCCCACAGCTACAGTGGAACCAGTGAACCAGAGGAGGGCTATCTCTGCAAAGCAGTGTGCAAAAGATGGAGATTAGTGCCCAAGAGGTGGATAAGCAGAAAAGGGCAAAATTCAGCAGAAGGGCAGACAGCAAGGAGAACCAGGGATAAATGACAACCAAGGAAGGGGCTGGAGTAGAACAGTGAAACAGTCTAGGAGGTCAAATCAGGAAAGCCATGTGTGCAAATGCCAGGAGCCTTAGCAACAAGATGGAGGATCTGGAGGCTGTCATGGTGCAGTCAGACCTGGACATTGTGGCCATCACTGAAACCTGGTGTAATGATAACCACGACTGGGAGATGGCCATACCTGGCTACAACATATTCAGAAGAGACAGAGCAGGCAGGAAGGGAGGAGGAGTGGCACTCTATGTGAAAAATGACATAAGGGCCACAGAGATCCAGGAGGAACAAAATGGGGGAGAGATACTGTGGGTTAAGCTGGAAAGGAAAATGGGGACAGCCATCCACACAGGTGTGGTCTATAGACCACCAGCCCAGGAGGAAGAAACAGATAGGGAGTTGATGCTAGCCATCCAAAGGATGGCAGACAGGGTGAGGTAGTACTGGTTGAGACTTCAATATTCCAGACGTGGACTGGAGCATCCCAGCAGCAGCATCAACTATGAGCAGATTTATCCTGGACTCCTTCAGGTGCCTTCCTCAAGCAATTGGTCATGGAACCAACTCGGCAGAAGGCAATACTGGACCTTGTGCTCACAAACAGGGACAGTGTGATGGGGGTAACAGTGGGGAGCACCTGGGAAACAGTGACCACCAGTCATTGTGGTTTGAAATCACAGAAAGAGCAGAACCAAACCACACAAAACACGATCCTGGATTTTAGGGAGCAGACTTTGGGAAAATGGGGAGATACTTGAAAGAGGCATTAAGGGAATGGGACAGGACTCAGGGGTTGAGGAACAGTGGGCAGTATTTAAAATGGGGATTACAAGAACAACAGAATTATGTATTAAGCAGGTTAGCAAGAGGAAAAGGAAGAGGAGACCATTATGGTTTTCCAAAGAGGTAGCAAAGAAAGTGAAAGCCAAAAAGATTGCATTCAGGCAATACAAAAGACACAGGCAGAAGGGGATAGGGAGAAGTACCAGGAGAAGCAAAGGGAGGCAGGGAGGTCAGTAAGGGAAGCCAAAGCTCAGACAGAAGAACACATTGCAAAATCAGTGGGTAGAGGGACAAAACCTTTACAGGTACATAAGTGAAAAAGAAAGACAAAGGGAGGATAATGAGACTGAAGGGGAGGATGGGGGCAGTGGAGGATGACAACAGTAAAGCTGACATTATTGAACAGGTATTTCTGCTCAGTCTTTACTGAGGAAGAGGAGGGTAATGGGTCTGAAGGGGTACAAGGGGTGAGAATGGTGCAGAAATGGACACAAGTCCCTTTACACAGAAAGGGTCCTGAAGGAACTGGAAGTAATAAGAGTTGATAAAGCAATGGGGCCAGATGGGGTGCACCCCAGGTCCTTAAAGAACTAAGAGAGGTGGTGGCTGAACCTCTGGCTATCCTGTTTAGCCGATCACTGGAAACAGGGAGGTACCCAAAGACTGGAGGACAGCAGATGTAGTCCCCTTATACAAAGTGGAAACAAAGAGGAAGCAGGAACTACAGACCAGTCAGCCTCACCTCGTAGTGGGAAGATCATGGAAGCACTACTGAAGGAGAGATTGGTGGAACATCTGGTTGTCAATGGACTACAGGACCCAAGGCAGCATGGTTTCACCCAGGGGAGGTCATGTCAGACCAACCTCGTTGAATTTTTTGACTGGGTGACTAGGGAGGTGGATCAGGGGAGGGCAGTGGACATGGCCTATCTGGACTTCAACAAGGCCTTTGACACTGTGCCACATAGAAGACTATTACACAAACTGGGGAATATGGGTGTGGGCAGGACAGTAGTGTGGTGGGTAGGTAACTGGCTGGGTGGCAGGACACAGAGGGTGGTGGCAAATGGCTGTCACTCCACAGAGGGAAGAGTGATCAGTGGGGTACCACAGGGATCAGTGCTGGGACCGGTCCTATTCAACATCTTCATCAGTGACATGGCGCAGGACCTAGAAGGCAGAATTTCACTGTTCGCTGATGACACAAAGCTCTGTAACAGAGTAGACACACCAGAGGGTGTAGACAGAATGAGAAGTGACCTGTAGAAACTTGAAGAATGGTCAGGGGTTTGGCAGTTGAAATTCAATGCAAAGAAGTGCAAGATAATGCATATGGGGCACAAAAACCCTGGCACAATATATCAGTTGAGGGGTGACGATATAGCATGCACCAAGCAGGAAAGGGATCTTGGGGTTATCATCTCTGATGACCTCAAGGTAGGGAAACAGTGTGACAAGGCAGCAGGTAAAGCAAATAGGATGCTGGGATGTATAGGCAGGGGCATCACCAGCAGGAAAAGAGAGGTCATAATTCCACTATACAAGACACTAGTGTGGCCCCACCTGAGTACAGTGTACAGTTCTGGAGACCATACCTACGTAAGGACATAGACAGGGTAGAGAAGGTTCAGAGGAGGGCAACAAAGATGGTGCATGGATTGCATCACAAGTCCTATGAAGACAGGTTGAAGGAACTGAACATGTACTCCTGGAGGAGAGGAGGGAGAGAGGGATATGATAGAGACATACAAGTATCTTACAGGAGGAACAGGGTGCAGGAAAACACTATTTTAAGTGAAAAGATATTCCAGGACAAGAGGCATGGGATGAAGTTGGAGGAGGACGATCAGAGGAAACATGAGAAAAATTTCTTCACAGAATGGGTGGTGGACAAGTGGAACACCCTGCCAGAGGAAGTGGTGGGGGCTGAAACAATCACAGGATTTAAGAATGCATGGGATAGACATAAAGGAATTCTGGAGGTCAGGGGTAAGGGGCAACAGACTTCTAGGAAAACAAACTGAACTTACAAGCTCAAATGGGCAGACTGGGTGGGCCATAGGCCCTTATCTGCCGACACTGTCTATGTATCTATGTATCTATGTGTAACCCCTAGATGGCGCTATCCCAGGGGCTACTACCCCTGCCTGATTTGCCACTAACAGGTTGAGGGGCCTGGATCCAATGGCGGGTGCCTCCACCCAGAGGTCAGGGTTTGCAATAGTTAAACTAACTTGGTCACAGCCCTCTGGGACACTGCAACCCCCCTTTCTTCCCACTAGTGGCCCACACAATATATCAGAATTACCTTCACAGTATACACTTACCCCAGGTCTGGTTCCGCACTGGGACCTCCTGTGAAATGAGATACAGTGCAACAATCACAGTACAGTACTTTAACATAGACAAATACCTCAGGCAGTATAACTTTGCTGAAACAAGCAGCTCTGATTTATTTAGGGATATAACAAGGACAGGGGAAATCAGGTTAATTAGCTTATCACTCTAATAATTCATTTATGGCTCTGTGCACAGGCCTATCCCTATCAGTTACTGTCCCTGGGTACCCAAGCCCTAGTGGCTAGTCCAAACCGTGGCAGCTGGTAGGGGCCCTTTCACACAGAGAAAAGGAGAATTAAACAGTCAGCAGTACAGTAATTCCATTTGGATTTAATGTGGCAATTCAACAGGGAGCGACCCTGAATTAGTACTCACGACCTCCAAATAAGATAGGGTCCTTCAATATCAGCAGGGCTACTCTTGAGCTCAAAGAGACTCTTCACACATTTATATGGTAAAAAAGAGTACTATACCAGGCAGGCTGCTTCTCTATCCCGATCGCAATTACTGCACATCACCAGGAGAACACAGCAGATTCAGTTCCTGACAGACCGAGTGTAATTCAACAATTTCTCCAGTCTTCTACAGGGTGAGCCTGGTTTCTACTCTTCAGAGATCCTTTATTCTTTTCACAGGACGGATTCAGTCCTAACAAGCAGTTACACAAGCTGCAGACTGGAACCTGGGCCTTACACACGTTTTTGACTAAAACTGCACACTGAAAAGCACAGGGCTCCTTCCTTCTTCACTGCCAAAGCTCAACTGAAACTCCAACCGACAAAACCGGGCACTTCCTTTGAGTTCCTCCCAGTTCTTGACTGGATTGGCTGTACTCACAATAGACTGCTGCTGTTGGTCCAAAAGGCACTGAAGTCTAAACTACATCTCCCAGAGTCACTGCCCATACAATCCTCTTGTGGCTGGCTCAGATTATGAGTCCAAGTTCTGATTCGTCCAAGGCACCATTTTAGAGCTAGCTTACCCACACTGATTGGTCCAGTTCAGCAGTTCAAAACTAGAATGGGGAACTAGCAGACACAGTTCTGACTGCAAAGAAAGCAGGTTAGACAAACTGTAATTTCATTATTACTCTAAATAATTTCTGGCAAACAGTTACATCTTTCAGATAGGTTCCCTTGCACTCCTAGTGACTGCAAAATGAAGTGAATTGGCAGCAGCTTGAGTGGTACTCAATCAAAGAAACACACAGTCCCCATACAACTAATTATGTCTGCAAGCAGACAGCTCTTAAAGAGACAGTACCAGAGGTTCTAAAACACTCACTGATAAATGGCTTAAATGCCAAACACCATTCAGGCTTGGAGCATTCAAGCAAGCTCCTGAAGTCTTTGGGAACCCCATTTGCAGTGGGTCACACCCTTCCTGGCTTGGGAAAGCTTGACGTCTGCGCCAAGAGCAATTCCCATAAGTTTCAACTGCAACCATATACATTTGCATTAGGCTCGCATATGTAATCATCAGTCAATATATCATTTTACCAAGAACACATTTCTGAAACATTGCAGTACGTCACTCTTTCACAGTATTACATACACATTGTACCATAACTCAAGTTATTACCTCTTGTACATGAAACCTGAAGAGAGGGGCCTTCCTATCAGTTACCTTGGGGCTGGATGGGGCAAGGGCACCATACTTAGAGGGCAACACAAGTAACTTGGGTTAGCACTGATGCTCAGTTTGGGCAATGAGCTCGGGGACACATACACTCCTTTATGGACAACATTGAGAGGCAAGTCCACAGGCCTCCCAAGTGAATCATAACTGAGGTGCACCACAGGCTTTACAGCTCGACCAGTCTTTCTAGGGGGAACTGTTATAGTCTCTGCACTCTGAGCCTCATTTTCAGCATTGTCCTCACTTGTCAGGGGAGTCTCCATGGGGGTAGAAAGGCTAGAACTTGGGGCATTTTCAGCTCCAGGAGTTACAGTTTCTGAGTCCACAACATCTGGCTCGCATGGAGAGCTTTCGGACACTGGCAGTGGACTGTCAGGGCACTCAAAATACTCTTCTTGTTCGGGTATATCACCAGTCTGCCCCAATCTATCATTTTCCTCCCCTGAAAGCTCAAACAGTTCAACCATGCACAATGATTCCATTTCATCTGATCTGATGCTTTGCACTTCACTTTCTGGGAGCATTGGCTCCAGGGATGAAGCTGGGGCTTAAACAGTCCAGAAGGCCCAGCTTCATCTCCAGTATTGACTAGGGATTGCCCAAACAATTGACTCAGTTCGTAAGAAGGATAGTATTCAAAGTCACTCACTTTCTTCCCATATGGACTGACAGTCATGCTCAACTGGGACTTGTGGAGGGAACACTTTAACTTTGCTTCTGTAGGTGCAGACTTTCTTGATCTTTTCTTAGCAGCAGTCTAGTCACTGGTCCAGAGGGGCATCTTCTAGGGCTCAGACTCAATTAAGATTTGTCCAATGGGCAGTAAATGATTTCTATGCATTGTTTTTACATCTTTGAATTATTCTCAGGCCTTACTTTGTACACTGGCACATCATCTAGTTTGCCCACTACAATGTGAGGGAGATGGTGCCATCTGTCAGCAATCTTGTGCTTGCCATGCAGTCCCAGATTTCTTAGCAATACCCAATCTCCCTCCTGGAGTTCCTGTGCTTTCACCTTTATCATACCTTTCTTTGTTGGCCAGATTTCTTTTGGCAGCCATGGTTTGAGCCAGTTGGTACGCATGAGTTAGCTGGGCCTTTAACTTTGCACATACTGTAAATAGTTGTCAGCTTGAACCCCATCAGGAGAGACCCCAAACACACATCTACTGGTAGTCGAGCTTCTCTTCCAAACATCAGGTGGTAGGGGAGAATCCAGTGGCATCACTTTGGTGCAGTTATAAGCATGTACCAGGTGCTAATTTGTTGGCTCCATCTAGGCTTGTCCTTTGGGTGCAGGGTGCCCAGCATATCTAGCAAAGTGCGTGTTGAAACGCTCAGGCTGTGGGTCCCCTGGGGGTGGTAAGGAGTGGTTCTGGACTTTGACTCCCCACAGAGAAAGCATCTCTTTGATCAGAGCGACTCTCAAAGTCTCTCCTTGATCAGAATGGATTCTTTGTGGAGCCCCATAGTGAACAAAAAGTTTTCTACAAGTACTTTGGCTACAGTGGATGCTTTCTGGTCTTTGGTGGGAAAGCTTGGCATATCTCGTGAAATGGTCAGTGACCACCAGCACATTACTGATATTTCTTTGATCTGACTCCAAACTTAGAAAATCAATACAGACCAGCTCCATGGGTGCACTGGTGGTGATGTTAACAAGGGGCAGCCCTCTGGGGCAAAGCTTTCTCTGTAAGCAGCGACTACAAGTTCGAATGTGTTGCTCCACATCAGCCCCCATCTTAGGCCAACAGAATCTGGATCTCACCAAGTCAAGTGTTCTGTCTATACCAAGGTGCCCCATGTGGTTGTGCAAGGACCTCAGTACTGAGTCTCGAAGGCAGTGGGCAGCACTAGTTGTTGTTTGTCTACTTGTCCCCTCTGTCTACTGTTTCTCTGTATAACAGTTTATTGATCAGTTTCAACTTAGGACCTTCTTTGTATAACAGTGCAGTTCTCAAATCAGTGGGCGTAATTTGGACACATCTTTTCCTGCATAGAGGGCTTCTAAAGCTGCTTTGATCATGGGATCGCGGGATTGAGCCCGCTGAATACTGTCATTGTCCAGCTGAGGCAGTGCACCAATGTCTATTGCAGAAAAGTGGCAATAAGCAGCAGGTATGCAATTCTCAGAGGCTCCCAAGCAATCCACCATGCAGTCCACTGCCCGTGGACATTTGTTCCTCCCTGTCAAACTTCCGGCAGAGTGCCCAAATGTCAGGTTCTGCCAATCGGACCCAATCATTCTGGGGAACAGGCCTCCGGGAGAGAGCATCAGCATCTATGTGGTTCAGACCTGCTCGGTATTCGAGAGCATAGTCATATGTAGATAATGCAGAAAGCCACCTATGGCCAGTGGCATCCAACTTAGCTGAGGTCTGCACATAGGTCAAAGGATTATTGTCAGTTTTTACTAGTATTTTAGCCCCATACAAGTACTCATGGAATTGGTCAACAATAGCCCACTTCAAAGCTAGGAACTCTAACTTATGTACAGGATAGTTCTTTTGGATGGGGTCAGGCTTCTACTGGCAAAGGCCACTGGTCTCAGGCCATTCTCGTGCTCTTGGTACAACACAGCCCCAACCCTTGCAAGCTAGCATCAGTGTGCAGGACGTAAGGTTTTCTTGGATCGGCATAGGCCAGCACTGGAGCATGGGTAAGTTGATATATGATCTCATGAAAAGCAGTCTCACAATCAGGAGTCCAGCGGGCCCCAAATACTTCACTCGGATGAAAATACACTTTCAGTCTTGAGGACGCTGACTTTTGGTATTTTTTGTGGGTTGGGGGATACCCTTGAGTAAGGTTAAGTAAAGGGCGGATCACTCTTGAATAGTCCTTGATGAAGCGCCGATAATAACCACAGAATCCCAGGAATCTTTGCAGTTCTTTTAGATTTTTGGGCTGTGGCCAGGTGGTCAAGGCCTCAACTTTACTTGGGTCGGTCTCTATTCCCTCGGTGGATACTATGTGTCCCACATACTTTACTGATGTTTGAAAGAATTGACACTTATCAATGGACAGTTTAAGGCCAAAGTCCTCCAGTCGGTCCAATACCTTAAATAATCTGCTCTCATGTTCCTCCAGTGAGCTGCCAAACACAATAACATCATCTAGGTATACCAGGCACTCTAGTAAGTTCATGTCCCCCACTGCACGCTCCATCAATCGCTGAAAAGTGGCTGGGGCACCTGAAATCCTTGAGGCATCCTCATGAATTCATAGAAGCAGCGGACAGATAAAGGCCGTCTTCTCACGGTCCTCTGGGGCCATCAGGATCTGGTAGTACCCACTGCGGAGATCCAGCACAGAGAACCACTTGCTCCCGTTTAGGCAGTCCAAAGCATCCTGAATGCGGGGCATTGTGTACTGATCAGGGATAGTCCGCCGGTTTAAGGTGCGATAATCCACACACATCCTTACTGTTCCATTCTTTTTCCTCACTACCACAATGGGGGAAGCATAAGGGCTTCTGGATTCTTGTATTACACCAGCAGCTAACATCTCTTGCAGATGCCGTCTCACATCATCTATGTCAGCAGGTGCCAGGCGTCGAGACCTCTCACGAAATGGTCTTTCATCATGCAGCCGGATATTGTGCTCAGCCCTTGCACGATCCTACATCCCATTCCTTTAAAGAAAACACCTGGTCTCTCTGGGCAAGCTTCTCACTGATCCTCACTTTCCATTCAGCTGGCAGCGGGAGTCGCGAAATCAAACAAGTCAGGCGTTACTCTGTCATTCTTCCTTGAACTCTTGCTGCTGGGTAGCACTGCAGTGTCTGCACAATGCACATTAGCCAGGATGCAACCTCTGTTTACTCGAATGTCTCTTTCAGACACATTATGAACTTGGACCATTACCCTTCTGGCATAAGCATGGGCTCTAGCGGCAAAATACTAGGCTTGACCAGCAGTCCCTCTGGCAATTTTCCATCGCTTGGTGCATCCAACATTAATATTTTATTCTTAACATCCTTTCTGATACGGACCTCTCCTGTAAGGTACACTGGGCATTTGGCGCCAGGATCAGAGACTCAGGATCCTTCTTCCATACAATTCCGACCGGTTCCTCTGGTTCTGTTTTTTCAGCATCTCTGTGCCTCATAGGCCTTCTTAATTAAAGCCGGAACTCTTAAAGCTCTACTAGTCTTTGACCCCTGTTTTTCATAACACAACTGTGCCAGCCTTCCGAACATATGAGCATTTGTTCCAATCAACAAAGGGACACCATCATACAGTCCAGTGGGGGGACACACTAAGGCTAGGGTCTCTACTTGTTCGGCCACTCCAGCCACGGAGGTGGGGAAAGACAGCCAAATTCAGATATACCCGGAATAGGGGTAGGCCTTCTCACTTAACCCCCATACATGCAGTCCTTCTAATGGTTGTAAGGGTACGTCTGACAAATGCTTCTGATACCAATCCTGGAACATAATTGTCACTTGGGAGCCACTGTCTAATACAGCTCTTGTAGACACTCCATTCACCTTTACAGTGGTCTCCATGGAGGGACCCACTATTCTGGACCAGTCTGGAGAGGTGGTAGTGGGGGCCTGGGCAACTGACCTTGCCACAAAAGGACGTGAATTAGCATTTTTGGTGCCCTCACTGGGATCATGTCGTGCACCTCTTAACCACTGATTTCTTCTCTGAAGCTCTCCTTGTAGCCTATATGCAACTTTGTCAGTGTCTTTTGGGGACTGGCATTCCTTTTCATGTGCCCATCTTTCCCACAATTATAGCAAAACATACTTTCTGGAGTTTGAGCTGGCGGGCCACACTGGGGGCCAGGGCGGGGTATTACTAACTGGAAACCTTGTGCCATCTCTGTCTGCGGCGTGATAAGCATTTGGAGACATCTCGTCAGTTCTCCACTTCCATGGTCAAGGAATCGAGTTCGGAGCTGTTATCAGCAGGAGATACATAGGTGGGTACCCCACCCCATAGCAGATGCAGTCGGATATAGGTCAGGCCCGTACTTGCAGGCGTGGCCTTCATAAAGGACTGTTTTTGAATTCCGGATCCTCTCAACAGTTCGCCCCATTGTGACATATCTTTTTCCTTGTCAGAGCACTCATTGACTGCCAACCTCTGCCCTGAACTTCACTTGATGGGTCACCCTCAGTCACCGGGTCGTAGCCGCAGCTATTGGTGCAGGTCCTCCCGAGGTCGCCTTTTCTCAACTCCTCGAATTTCTCTCATTAACTCATCATAGGAGGGTGGGGATTCCAGTCGATCTGCCAGGCGAACTGAAGCAACAGCAGTTCTGAGAAGGGGCAGACTTAGGATCCTGTCCAGCCTGGTTCGGTCCAGTTCAATCGCTGGCAAACTACCTTTTCTGAGGCATTCTTGCAACAATTTTCCAGCCGAGATACATACACAGACAACAACTCCCCTTGGTACTGTTGTGCATCTCTTACTCTCCACCATAGGTCCTCATCAGAATCTGGGCTCCCATACACATTCTCCAAGGCCTCAAGATAGGCCTGTGCAGTCGCTTCAGGGTTACTGGCCCGTTTAGCACGGATGGTAGCCAGGGCAGGACCTCGGAGGCTCACCAAACCCTCTTCGCGCCTCCCGAGCATTGCCATTCTAGCACTTGGGGCAACATAGTCTATCCAGGTCTCCCAGTCATCCTCCCTTGGGGTGGGAGGGTGCCAGAAGATCCTCAACCTTCGGTAAGAGTCTTGACTAATGGCAGGTGGAGAAATAGGAGTCTGCATTGGTTCAGCCACCATTACGGGCACTGGAGCAGGAAGGGGTGTTGGGGGAGGAACACCCCCAGGTGGCAAGAATAGTTTCTTCAAGTCTTCCACAGTTTTCCCCTCTTCCAGCAACCATTCAGCAAATTTCTCCTCAAAAGTTTCAGATAGTGGTGGGGGCTGATTCCCCGGTCTTTACTGTCCTTAGTTATCACTCCAAGCAGTGAGGGCTCCCTCTGGGTAATGGTCTGTGGCACTTTGGAGCTATCTATGGATCCTTAAACTCTACTAGGGCCAGGAAAGTGTGGGTGAGCAGATTAGCATGCCGACCCACCACCACAGGGTTTTGTAAACCTTCCACCTTGGAAAGTACTCCCTGCACAGTGTCCGTATTGATACCCAGGGGATGTCCAGGATAAGCATAGCATTTGGGGTCGATCTCCTCCCCAGTACACCACTCCACCAGCCGTGCACAGCCACTTCTGTCGGGTACCCATTTTTTCTTAACAGTGGTTCGTAAATATGGCCACTAGAGGACACACAATCCCAGCGGTGAGCCTCCAAGATGTAACCCCTAGATGGCGCTATCCCAGGGCTACTACCCTGCCTGATTTGCCACTAACAGGTTGAGGGCCTGGATCCAATGGCGGTGCCTCCACCCAGAGGTCAGGGTTTCAATAGTTAAACTAATCTGGTCACAGCCCTCTGGGACACTGCAACTCCTTTCTTCCCACTCAGTGGCCCACACAATATATCAGAATTACCTTCACAGTATACACTTACCCCAGGTCTGGTTCTGGCACTGGGACCTCCTGTGAAATGAGATACAGTGCAACAATCACAGTACAGTACTTTAACATAGACAAATACCTCAGGCAGTATAACTTTGCTGAAACAAGCAGCTCTGATTTATTTAGGGATATAACAAGGACAGGGGAAATCAGGTTAATTAGCTTATCACTCTAATAATCTACCTATGGCTCTGTGCACAGGCCTATCCCTATCAGTTACTGTCCCTGGGTACCCAAGCCCTAGTGGCTAGTCTAAACCGTGGCAGCTGGTAGGGGCCCTTTCACACAGAGAAAAGGAGAATTAAACAGTCAGCAGTACAGTAATTCCATTTGGATTTAATGTGGCAATTCAACAGGGAGCGACCCTGAATTAGTACTCACGACCTCCAAATAAGATAGGGTCCTTCAATATCAGCAGGGCTACTCTTGAGCTCAAAGAGACTCTTCACACATTTATATGGTGAAAAAAAGAGTACTATACCAGGCAGGCTGCTTCTCTATCCCGATCGCAATTACTGCACAATACCCGGGAGAACACACAGCAGATTCAGTTCCTGACAGACCGAGTGTAATTCAACAATTTCTCCAGTCTTCTACAGGGTGAGCCTGGTTTCTCTTCAGAGATCCTTTGATTCTTTTCACAGGACGGATTCAGTCCTAACAAGCAGTTACACAAGCTGCAGACTGGAACTCTGGGCCTTACACACGTTTTTGACTAAAACTGCACACTGAAAAAGCACAGGGCTCCTTCCTTCTTCACTGCCAAAGCTCAACTGAAACTCCAACTGACAAAACCGGCACTTCCTTTGAGTTCCTCCCAGTTCTGGATTGGCTGTCACTCACAATAGACTGCTGCTGTTGGTCCAAAAGGCACTGAAGTCTAAACTACATCTCCCAGAGTCACTGCCCATACAATCCTCTTGTGGCTGGCTCAGATTATGAGTCCAAGTTCTGATTCGTCCAAGGCACCATTTTAGAGCTAGCTTACCCCACACTGATTGGTCCAGTTCAGCAGTTCAAAACTAGAATGGGGAACTAGCAGACACAGTTCTGACTGCAAAGAAAGCAGGTTAGACAAACTGTAATTTCATTATTACTCTAAATAATTTCTGGCAAACAGTTACATCTTTCAGATAGGTTCCTTTGCACTCCTAGTGACTGCAAAAATGAAGTGAATGGGCAGCTTGAGTGGTACTCAATCAAAGAAACACACAGTCCCCCATACAAACTAATTATGTCTGCAAGCAGACAGCTCTTAAAGAGACAGTACCAGAGGTTCTAAAAACACTCACTGATAAATGGCTTAAATGCCAAACACCATTCAGGCTTGGAGCATTCAAGCAAGCTCCTGGAAGTCTTTTGGGAACCCCCATTTGCAGGGGGGTTACATATGTATCTTATGAGCTCTTGGCAACATAAAGCCACCTTTTTTGAGTAAGCCACTGTTGATTTTCCATGTGACTGTATTTTCACATTGAAACAGAAGATTTACGTAAGAACTTACCATAACAGTAGATCTTCGAGGGGATCTCAATCATCAGGGCACAACATAGGAACTTCATTGTCGGTGAAGCAGGAGCTACACAGAAGATTTTCAGTAGTGCAACTGGGGCTGCCACACCGTTGACGTCATCAACCCTTTAAAGGCATGAGTGGCCCTGCTCCCTCCTCAGTTCTTCCCCTGGGACATAGCCCTAGCTTTGGGGGACCAAGGAGACGAAGAGGTGCCCAGATGTATGTGAAAAGCTGGATACACCAGACAGCCAGTTCCAGCACAAGAGCCCCAGGAAGGGGGATGATGGCAGGGAAATCAGACCTGATGACTGAGATCCCTTTGAAGATCTACTGTTATGGTAAGTTCTTATGTGACTGTTCTATCTTCTTTGGGGGTATCTCAGTCATCAGGTAACACCACAGAAACAAGTCCCAAGTAGTTACAGATGCAAACAGTCTAGTAGAAAGGCCAACCATACACTTAAGACAAGAGGCCTTGCAGCACAGCCCTGACGAAACCTGCACGGGCTCTTGAGGCAATGTCCAGACTTTAGTGCTTGGTGAAGGTATGGACGGTACTCCAGATGGCAGTGGCACAGATGTCAGTGGCTGAGACACTGCAGAAACAAGCCACAGAGGTAGCCATGCCTTTTGTGGAATGAGCTTTAACTGCTCACGGTAATTCTTTGCCATATTTGTTGTAGCAGAACACAATGCAATTTGCCAATCATTTGGATAAGCACTGCTAAAAACTGAAGCACCCTCTCTACCAGGGATGAAGGAAACAAACTGCTTTGATTTTCTGCATTCCTTGGTGTGAAGCAGGTAGTACTTCAAATTTCTGCGCACATCTAATGTATGGAGCAGTGCTTCCCCTGGACTGGCATGCTTAGGAAAATAAACAGGAAAGTGGATCAAGTGTAAACTCAGACCACCTCAGGGAGAAACTTAGGATTCATGCACAAAAACACCCTGTCTTTGTGGAAAATCAAATAAGGACCCTCATACCAGAGGGCCTGAAGCTCTCAAATTCTCTGAGCAGAAGTGCTGGCAACAAACAACGCTTTCCAAGAGAGAAAGCGTAGCTCACAAGTTGTGACTAGCTCAAAAGGAGATGGGGTCAATTTCTCCAAAACAAAATTCAAATCCCACGTCAGGACAGGAGAATGGATTGGGGGTTTCAGATGCAGGATGCCGCTTACAAGGTGTGGGAGACATCCAGCTGAGCTATCGTGCGGTCACCTACTGGCTCATTAAAGGTTGAAATAGCCGAAAGGTGCACCTTGAAGGAGGAATACTGGAGACCTAAATCAGACAGAGAGATCAGGGAATTCAGGATCTGGCTCACTGGGCAGGTGAAAGGGTCCAGATTCTGTTTCGCAGCCCAGAAGACAAATCACTTCCACTTCATGGCATATGTGGCACGAGTGGAGGGCTTCTGGCCGGCCACCAGGACATCTGCCACTCTGTTGGAGACCCCAGATCTGGAGATAGCTTTGTTTTCAGGAGCCAAGCATGTAGATGGAGGGACCATGGTCAACTGACCCTGGGTCAGCAGATTCCTGCAGAGGGAAAGAGGGACCAGAGGTTCTTCTGCCAGGTTCTGAAGTAACGGGAACCATATCTGTCAAGGCCAAAATGGAGCTACCAGAATCATGCTGGCCCCTTCCATCTGAAGCTTGATCAGCACCCTATGAATTAGAGGAAATGGAGGGAAGGCACAGAGGAACCTCCCACTCCAGGAGAGGACACTGCGTCTTGCCAGAAAACTCCAGGCCCTGGATCTAATGAACAAAAACTGTGCAGTTTTGCATCGAGTGGGGATGCAAAAAGGTCCAGCTCTGGACACTCCCAACTGTCGAACAGATCCTCTGCGATGGATGACTGGAGCTCCCACTCATGCAAGCTGGACTGAGTTCAGCTGAGACTGTCTACTAGTGTGTTTAGCATCCAGGGGACATGGACTGCTGAGAGAGTAAGGCCATGATATAACGCCCAATGTCATACCCTCATGGCCTCCCTGCATATGGGGTATGAGTGTGTTCTCCCTGCTTGTTGATGTAGTACACTACTCTGAGGTAGTTTGTCTGAATCAGCAACTGACCAGGAAGAAGGTGGTTCTGAAAGGCCTTCATGGCATAAAGAACTTCCTGCATCTCTAGGATGTTGATATGCAGGGAGGATTCTATCTGGGACCAAGTGCCCAGAGTTTGGAAAGGGCCCAGATGCGGTACCCAGCCTCAGCCAGAGGAATCCATGGAGAGGATCTGCTGTGGAAAGGAAATCTGGAATGGAACTCCTTGCAGTAGATTCAAGGGGTCCGTCCACCACTGCAGCACCTTGTGGACTGGGGAAGAGACCAGGACTAAGTGAACTAGCATGTTCATGCACCGATACCACTGTACCCAGAGGGTCCACTGGAGGGTGTGCATATGAAGCCTGGCCAGAGAAATGGTGGCAATGGCAACTGCCTTCAGACCCAGTAATCTCAGGTACACCCTGGCAGGAATTTAGCGGCTTTGAGCAACTTTCTGAGCTTAGGATATAAGGCACTCTGCCCTGTTCTGGGACAGGAAGGCCATCCCTGTGTTATATTGAGAACTTGTGATCTTACAGATTCTGAACCAATGTGACTTGGTAACACAACTCAGCAAACAAAACTGCAAATAAAGGTTTTATTCCCTACACACCAATAACAAGGATGACCGAGCATATACAATACCTGCTGGGAGTTGGGAACCCTCTTACACCAGGTGTAGACATGGCTCTCTCAGAAAACCATGAAAACGAAACTCAGAGAACTTCTGCAATATAATAGTTCTTATAGGACTGATTATCAGAATGCCCTGTTACTTAGTAACAGGCTTATGCACACACAAAGTGTGTAATACAAAACTCTCATTGGCTAAAATGGTGGGCCAATCAGGTCTGTAACACATTACATGTAACATATTCGGTGTAACATATTTGGTGCATCATAACAGCTGCATTAGAACAACAGCACAGTCATAAATATGCTGCTTCGTCATAATAAAATGCTGATTCTAGCAGTGTGCACTTTGGCAGTAGGTGGCGATGTAAGACCACGGATCTTTCATAGTATAGCTAAATATATGAAAATATACTAAAACATGGTGATTATATCTTATCCCATTATGTTAGAGAATCACTGTAACAGTGTGTTTAGAAATAAGCATGACTCAGTACAGCTTCTTGTAGTCTTATAACAGAATTACAGTTTCTCACAGTAAAATAACAGTCTTTCAGTAAATTACAGCTTAGCATTAGTGCATAACCCCAAAATACTCTTCTATCCTATACTAAATACTAACTACATATAATGGTCCATATGCAGGGGAACCAAATCATAACATCAGGCAGATCTACATATTTGTCAGTAGCTGTGCACATTGTGCAGACATTACAGAATAATAGATACTTAGAAAAACCAAGGACATAGCTACGGATAGGAATTACAATACAGAAATACAGTACTTTGGCACAGCAGACAGCTGTGTCAGCTGTATGCTGGGGCCTGTGTAAAGCAATTACTAACATTATGTGGGTCAATGGTCACGTTAGCACATTAGCCCTGTTAGACTACACCTTTTTGTACAGAAGCACAATAATAGTATACTACATTCTACCTTGCTAAGCATATTACACATGGATGTATGTGTACCATATACTGCAGTGGTGGTCCAGGCCCACATATTCCCCTTCTTGTTGCCTAAAGAAAAAGGCAACAACTAAAGTGTGTGGGTTACAATCGTGCAGAGGTTGTGGCATAGAGAAATTTTAGTTGATCATTATGCATTTTCATGGTTCTACGAACTCAAAACTTTGAGACAATAAGAATTACAATCAAGAAAACTTGAATAACAACAAAAGATTTGAACACAAGTTCCAGCCAGGTGTTTGACAGAGAGGTGTTGAGATCTCCGTCATGGAACACTGAGTTTAAATTATTTTCAGCTTGTTTTACTTCATTTGTAATATGAACAAGATGTGTATCTTTTCTTTGCAATAACCTTCTGACGTGCACTGCAGGACGTGTAACTGAACATTAAAAGTAGGCAGATACTGTTCGATATTATTTAGATAGGTAGGGTCACTATCTATGTAATCTTGTTCCGTGGTGGGAACAGGGGTGATAACCCGACGGCCGATGATAGTGCACCCATTTGGTACAAAACAGAAGTTGGGGCTAGTAATGTTGTAAATGAGAGTTCCATAGAAAAAAGTCTTGTAATTGGTAACAACACAATATTGTTTGCTGGCCAATGCACCTAGCTTCACCTGTGCTCTTTCCTTCTAGGTTGCTTGAAAGGACAGAGCAAGACCTTGCAAGCAAGCACCTTACCAGAGCAAGGGAAAGGATTAAGACTTATTTTGGCTAGGCAGATTTACTGTGTGAAGTTATTTTTATTTTGTACTCACAGGGATTGTTACTGTTTGTTGCTAACATTTTATTGCTATATTTTTTTCTGATTCAAATTGTTGTTACTGGGTATACCTTCTGCTGCATTATTACAAGGTGTGCTTACAGGTGTGTGCTAACAGATAACTGCTGTAATCTTCTGATTCAAATTGTCTTTTGCAAGGTATATCTTCTGTTACTGCTTTATTTTTCTCTGTAGCAAAGTGTTTCTTACAGGGTATATCTTCTGTGAAATTATTACAGGTGGTGATTTACAGGTTTTACAGTTTTATCTATCATTAGGATAAACTTTCAGGGTTACTGCATTTGTTGCTGACTGATTGGTTGTGCTCTTACCTCCTTGTTTCTTTCATCCGTGTTTCTTCTTTTTCGGCAGAGGAAGGGCCCAGCCACCCACCTCCATCCCCAACCACCCCACACTACACTCCTTTTATAGGGTAGCACAGTCATGACATTTCCTGTGGCAAAGCAGGAAGGGGCAGATCAGTGGGGTATCCACATGGTGACCTCATTTACAGGGGCTCTAGTAATTTAACTTGTTATAACAAGTTATAAAAAACAAACAAACAAAACACAAAATCAAACATTTGCTTTCATTTTCTTCCTTTTAATTACTCTGACCAGGTTATAAACCAAGCAACTTATCTGGAATGGATATCATTAACTGCAGGCACTGCGGAACACTTTTCAGAAGGACAGGTTTACAGGATTTAGGACACTGTCCTACATGCTGAGCCATTGGAGATCTTAGGGCTCAGCTCCAAGAAGCATGGGCAGAGACTGCGCACCTCAAATTTCATATTCAAGAGGAAATATGTAATAAGAACCACCCGCCATTTCTACAACATCCAACAGAAGCACCTCGATCGCAGAGGGTAGTTGGTCCAGGAGATTGGCAGGTGGCTAGGAGGGGCAAATCAGGTGCCCCATCACTCGGTGCTCTCCAACTTATTGCCTCCACAAACCATATAAAAACTATGAACAGGTATCTGCCTCTATCTCTGAAATCAAACAAAGGGGCAGAGGATACTGCAGAGCACGACACTGCAGCACAGGAGCTAGCACAACGAAACTCACCCAAAACATGAACCAAAACAAAATGAGAAAAAAAGGAAATCCAAAAAACTTCTGATCATAGGAGACTCCATGATTCGGGGAGTTGATACCCATCTTCAGCCAGGGGTAATGGTCAGATGTCTCCCAGGTACATCAGCGTGTCGAGACACTTACTACATTGCTAATATTGTTCAGGAAGCAGGAGAAAGCATTGCATTCCTGGTACACATAGGGAGTAATGATCTCGCCAGCCGGTCAGTTATGGAGACCAAGGAACACCTGACCAGGCTGGGATTACAAACTATCATCCATTTCGTCTGGCATCTCCTCCTCTGAGATCCTGCCAGTCTGGGACGGGGGGCAGAGAAGGGGAGATAGGGGAGCTAAACATGTGGCTCAAGGACTGGTGCCAGGAAAAAAGACACAAATTTGTAGGGAACTGGCAACAGTTTTGAGAGCAAAAGTTCTTTAAATTTGATGGACTGCATCTGACTAAGAAGGGAGTCAGTGCATTGGGGCAGAAGTTTGAAGTCTTTGCAGAATATTTAAACTAGCAAAAGGAGAGAGGGGAGCAGCACCCCACATGCCAAATGGGAAGAATACCCTTCCCCCCTCAGCTAGTGGTCAAACAGGAGTTCAGCATGTTTGCAGTTCATTTGCATCACCAGGTAAGGAAAAAGGTCCAGCTCCCCATACGACGCACAGGGGAAATGCCAGACCTCACCCAACAACTAACGCACAGAAATCTGGCCAATGGAAAATCATGCACACAAATGCTCGCAGTCTGGGAAACAAGATCCCAGACCTGCAGGCAATAATGACAGCGGCTAAACTGGACATAGTAGCAATTAACGACACGTGGTTTACCAGTAACCACACTTGGGAGACTTCAGCACCTGGCAATTTGTTCAGAAGAGACCGAGGTGCAAAAAGGGGGAAGGTGGAGTGGCCTTGTATGTCAATGAAAATATCAAAGCTACAGAAATTCAGAATACACATAAGGAGCCAGAAGAACTGTGGGTCACCCTGGAAACAGGAAATGGGACAGCCACAAGAACTGGGGTTGTCTACAGGCCCCCAGACCAGGGGGAGGACATAGACACATTACTGTTAGAAGATATACAAAACATGACAGCTAAAAGGGGAGGTTCTGATAATGGAAGACTTCAGCATACCAGATACAGATTGGTCAATACCAGCAGGAACATCTGCCAGAACTAGACACATGGTGGATTCCCTGCAGGGGGAGGGCCTCAAACAACTGGTACAACAACCCATAAGAGACAGGGCTATCCTAGATCTAGTACTGACTAACAGGGAAAGGATCACAGATCTCCAGGTAGGTCACCTGGGGGCCAGTGACCATCACATGGTCTAGTTCAATTTGGCCACTACAACTAAATCATCCCATTCCAAGGCACAAATATGGGACTTCAGAGGAGCTGGCTTTGATAAGATGGCCAACAGAGTTAAGCTAGCCCTGGCAAACAGAAATACAGGTGAGGGGGTACAGGAAAAGTGGGCAAGCATTAAGGATGCAATACTTGAAGCAACATCCCACTGTGTTAGAGAGAAAAGGAAGTGCAAAAGAAGAAGGAAACCACTTTGGTTCTCAAAAACAGTAGCAGAAAAGGTCAGAGCCAAAAGGCTGGCCTTCAGGAAATAGAAGGGAACGAAATGGGATGAAGATAGGGAGGCATACCAAACTTCCCTAAGGGAAGCAGGGAAGGCAGTAAGGCAGGCAAAGGCCCAAACCAAGGAAACACTAGCACAAACAGTAAAAGAAGGTGACAAGACTTTCTATAGACACATTAGTGAAAGGAGAACGTCCGGGGGGGGGTTGCTAAGATCAAAGGAGATAAGGGGGCGTGTGAGGAGGAGGATCATGTAAAAGCATCTATCCTACATAGATACTTCTGCTCAATATTTACTGAATAGAAGGTACGGCAAGGCCCACAACTCAGTACCATGGACACGGGCGGGGGGTGAGCACTAGTCCCTTCACAAAAGAAAGGGTCCTACAAGAGCTCGATAAGCTCAGGGTGGACAAGGCAATGGGACCTGATGGCATACATCCCAGGGTACTAAAAAAGGTAAGGGTGGAACTAGCAGAGCCATTATCAGAACTGTTTAGTGAGTCTCTGAGCAAAGGAGAGGTCCCAGAAGACTGGAGAAGGGCTCATGTGATCCTGCTCCACAAGAGTGGTAGCAGGGAGGAGGCAGGGAACTAAAGACCAGTCAGTCTTACCTCAGTAGTGGGCAAGTTTATGGAGACACTCCTTATGGAAAGGATAGTGCAACACCTGGAATCCATAGGAGCACAGGATCCAAGACAGCATGGGTTTACAAAAGGAAGGTCCTGTCAAACTAATCTCATAGATTTCTTTGACTGGGTAACCAGAGTGGTGGACCAAGGGGGAGCAGCTGATGTCGCCTACCTTGACTTCAGCAAAGCTTTCAATACTGTTCCACATAGAAGATTGATTAATAAGCTGGGTAGGCTCAGGGTGGGTCAGAAGCTGGTCAAATGGGTGGCAAACTGGTTGAAGGGCAGAAAACAGAGAGCGGTGGTAAACGGTATACAGTCAGAAGAGATGCAAGTCACAAGTGGGGTATCTCAGGGATCAGTCCTGGGGCCAGGCCTCTTCAATATCTTCATCAGTAACATTGCAGATGGACTGGAGGGTAAGGTTTGTCCGTTTGCAGATGACATCAAGATCTGCAACAGAGTAGATGATTCAGATGGGGTGGGCAGAATGAGAAGAGATCTGGATAAAGTAGCAAAATGGTTGGAAGAGTGGCAACTGGGGTTTAATGCAAAGAAGTGCAAGATCATGCACACAGGGAAGAGAAACCCTGAAACCACCTATAGGCTGGGAGGGGAGTTGCTGGCAGTCACAAGAGAAGAAAGAGACTTGAGCATCATCATCACCGATGACCTGAAATCATCCAAGCAGACCACTAAAGCAGTAGGTAAGGCTAGGGGGATGTTAGGGTGTATTAGTAGGGGTATTACAAGTCAGAAGAGGGAGGTAATAATCCCTCTTTACAAGACACTGGTTAGGCCCCATCTGGAGTACTGCGTGCAGTACTGGAGGTCACACCTTCACAAGGACATTAACCAAATTGAGGCAGTGCAGAGAAGGGCAACCAAAATAGTGCAGGGACTGCATCAGAAAACATATGAGGACAGATTAATGGAGCTCAATATGTATACACCAGAGCAAAGGAGGGAGAGAGGTGATATGATAAAACATTCAAACACCTTAAGGGCATTAACAAGGTGAAAGAGTCTAATATGTTTCAATATAAGAAAAATAGCAGGACAAGAGGACACAGCATGAGATTAGAGGGAAGCCGATTAAGGAGTAATGTGAGGAAGTTCTTTGTCACAGAAAGGGTGGTGGATGCATGGAACGGCCTACTTCAGGAAGTGATGGATATGAATACAGTGCAGGGCTTCAAATAGGCATGGGATAGGCATAAAGGAGCAATACAGATGAGTATGAATAGACAGGCAAATGACAGAGCAAAGGCCGATGGCACATTTATAAGGCAGAAAAAGAAATGGGCCTTGCGGTTCTTATCTGCCGTCAACTTCTATGTTTCTATGTCCTTCAGAATGGTATGTAACATGAACTTTGGGAAGTCTCCATTTGGTAAGCTGAATGGGGCATGACACAGTGGCACTGGTTATGCAGCTGGTAATGTTCTTGATTGAAAAATCTATCTTGAGATGGGAATCTGCTGCTCTGGAGGCAGGGTTGTTGACATTGTTGCTTGAAGAATCCGGAACATATGTCTTGATTGAAGAGTCTATAACATTTTTATTGACATTGGCATTCACAGTGCCAGTTTCATTTTGGTCATTTTTATTTACATATGACCAGTCCATAAATTCAGGCAAGTAACCACAAATTGGAGCAGTTACATAAGACATTGCAACAGCACAGGTAATGGTAGCCTTTTTTTGCATTAACAGTCAGTATGTGGGGTCACCCAGGCATAAAGTCGTGGATATAAGACTAACAAAGGCAGTAGTTTAATCATTTCTCGAAAAATGTGTTCAAGATATCCCACAGAGTGGATTGTAGCAAGTTTGTCTAAAATGGCAGTGTCTTTGTCGAACATTGGTAAAGACATGGTAAATTTCATACACAGTGTCCTTAACAGTACACTGGCCCAAAGTATAGCAAGGTCCTTGATTAGGATGAGGTGTGACATAGCCCAAGTTCCAAGCAGTGGCCATAGAGGTGGTCACGGTCTTATCCATGTACTTGGTAGTGCATAATAAGGTTTTACAAGAAGGACAACACCATTTTGCCATACAGCTGTCATTAATAAGATCTGGGATCCTGCCAGATTCCAAATCCCGGAAGAGATTTGTAAGTGTGGTTATTGCAAAGTTACCATAGGCAGAACAGAGAATGTCCCTGCCTACGTGATTTTATCCACCTTCTTTATTATAGTATATCAACTGAATAAGTTTACGTCTAGTTTGGTTAAACATATGTGCAATATTGTGCATTTTATAAATTGTGAATCTTTCTTCTTGTGCAATACCTGCAATAACGTATAGAATGGGCTGTAATAATAAATCAACCTGGCGTAATTCAGAGTTGAACAATTTTGAATGTTTTTTAATTTTTGCCAAATTGGCTTGGCTTCAGATTGACATTCCTAAGCCAAATGTACCTGTAGCAGATCCCAAGATACCTGCTATGCCAGAGGCACTTAAACTTCTCTTTTGTCATTTTGGCTGGAAAACTCGATGTTCCATTGAGTGATGCACAGCTACAGGGTCTTGTGCACGTACCTGATAGAATGACATTATATGTAACATCATAACAGCATGAAAATGTGAAACATTTGGGGCCAGATATGCAAAACTTTGCACTGGGCACAAACTGCTTGTGCCGAGTTTGCACAGGTCCCCTATATCCAAAAGACCAAATAGCTCGGGCTAACTGCATTAGCGCTGGGCAAAATGATAATGTATGCGCCGTGTAAAGAGAGGGGGCGTGTACATTAATATAGGTGCTATGCTATATTCAGTGCATTAGCACCACGCAGAGTGTGTCTGCGTGACTTTGCACGACACTTTTTGCGGCACAAATTATCAACCCAAAAAAGGTAGTCTTAACTCTGGGCAAAACAAGGATAGGGGCATGGACACAGCAGCAACAGGCAACACAGCCATAAGCAACAACAGCATCATGGTGCACCTGATGACTGCAGCCAATGAGGAGGTAGAGAGGGCAGATGGCCACCCTGTGCCACTCCATATGCCCTATAAGAGACATGCTGCACACACATCCAGTCCCCTTACAGGGGTACACCACCACAATCCAGCACACACATGCAGCACTGGGGGAATGGAGGGTACTTAGGTCAAGGTGTACAGGTGGCCAGGCTGCACCACATAGTACATACTGCCACATGGCTGGAGCCATCTACATAGTGCTCATGTACCAGTGACAGGAATGCCCCTCACATCAGTGTGCCTGTATGATGGTATGTGCCTGCCCCCCGGCACATACCACACACACCTGTCCAGGCTCCCCAGCACACACAGCCAGCCATGTGTATGTTAGTGTGGGAATCCCATGCCACTGGTGCAGCATATGTGGGTCACAGGACAGTATGACTGTGGTATCTACTGTAAGAACACACCTGCCAGCTGTGCATGTCACTGTGTGGACAGTAGCAGTCATTGTCGCCTGACACAATGTAGGCATCTCTGTGTCCCTCACAATACCAGTCACTATGGTACTGTACAGCACGATACACACTGTAGCAGGAATAACAATATGTCTATGGCATGCAGCACAACCACTCATTCCTGTGGTGCTACTCCCCTGGTCCACAATAGCCTGTGCTTCTGAGTCCAAACCCAGCCTGCAGCTACTGAACTGTTTATCGTGTTTGACATACAAGTGGAGCTGTGAGCACACCCAGCCTGCAGCTACCGACATGTAGTTCCAGTCTGACATACAAGGTGCAGCGGTGTGCAGCATGCAATAGCGCCAGGCAATCTACATGGTAATGCGTGCAAAGCAGGCCATAATGAGATGTTAATGTGGCTGTTTGCCCATGGATTGCCTAAGTAGGCTCATTTGCATGGGAGCTTTGAATATAGCAAAATTTAGCACTGGGCTATGTTTTAGTGCTGGGAAAACGTGTTAGCACAGGCAAACACGTTAGGCTTGGGCAAACCTGTGAAATCCATAGCACAGTCCTGCTGTGTTTGGTCTACAATGTTGTTTGCAATTGTTGTGCACCACTTCAATGCTATCACCAACACTGGCCACCTACTGCAACTCTGCCTTACTCCACCTCAGCGTGCACTGGGCTGCTGTTGAAGTTTGGTCTTCCTGGTTGCTATATTCAGAGCTGTCTTATTTGCTGGGCTATTATTGCACTGTACTCTCAGCCCTGTTTGCACGGCTTCATTTGCATGCTATATTCAATTGACTAAACCCCAAAGCTATTCCTTTGAATATCGCGTGCTACTGGTTCTGCACCAAATTAGCACACCATGCAGTGCTAATTTTGCCCCAGGGCTAAGTTCTGAATATTTGGCCATTGAAGTTTTGCAATTACCAAACGCAGACATATCCCAATAGATGAGGTTTAAAATAACAGATACATGCACATATTGTACATTGCTTATCAGAGTGGCTGTTTGGCCTAAATCTAGGCCTGTGTCATTAAATGAAAGTAAAATATTGTACATGTTACATACCGTGAACTTTTATTTTATGACTAAGCCATTAATACTGTGTAGCATGGGCTTTTAGAACATTTTCAGCTAGTGAAAATAACTAATGTGTTTGCATTAATGTACTGTATATTCCCTTCCTCCTCCTCCCCATTATGTACTGACATACCAGATTCAAATAAACCTGATATGCTCCACACCAGGCCTCTTACACTCAAATCTCGCTTAGGGCATTTAGAGTGGCACATCCCTGGAAGTGGAGCAGTTTCCTGCCCAGCTACAGGGTTTTGAGCCTATACTTGATAAGTTGCAATAATACTGAACATAACAGCATGAAACCTAAACATATTTGTAATGGAACAATGACCACATTGGGTATATTTTAGAAAATACATTTAAAACAAAAAAAGAACATGCACAAGTTGAACATTGTCGATCAGAGTCCAGAAATGGAAATTGCTGTCAATTTGGTAGCTAGACCTGGTTCCAGCTTAGGGCATTGTGAAGATTGTTATGTATAAACAGTTTTGTTGAGCACAGTAATGGGATGAGTTGCAGAGAGTGGGTATACAGTTAAGTTCATGGAACCACATAGTGTTCAAGAAGTTGTATTATGATTTAAAAGTCCAAGTCCTTTGATCTGGTTGTGATATGTTCTTTATTAAAACAGAATTATTTGAGTATCCCACCACTCTGCCTTTGTGGATTTGAGAAGGATCTGGCTGTCTCTTTTTAACCAGGCATAACATTTAGGATCTGCTGGGCCTTTCCAGAATACACCATTTGGAACCATGGTACCACAAAGTGGATGAATGGAGTGGACCTTATCTGGCCCTGGAAAGGCAAATATTTGCACCCAAACTGTTAGAGGCCAGTTGCCTTCTAGCCAGTCAGTATTCTGCGTTGTCCAAATAAGACAAAGAATAAACAGGTGAAGGTACAACCCCTCCCCCACCCCCAGCTCAGTGGATTACTTATTGAGGGCCCAGGGTGCTTGCACTATGTCTGAGCTGGTTGGCATGGAGCCACCTGTTAAAAGGCCTCCTGTGATTTAGCAACCACACTTGATAAACAGAGGTGCTGAGCTGGTTTACAATGTTAAAGTGTATTTTGGACTTTTGCTGGGTCTTGTCCAAACTTTGAGATGTAAATTTGTGAGTTCCCACCAGATCTACCTGTAACAGTTTTACATAAGTTTCATCTGACACTCTAGCCACAGTAGGGGTGTGATTATTCAACCACAAGTGTTTTGGCAATTTTGCCAACCAGTTATTACCGCAAAGGGTTTATACTGAGTAGATGCTGATGGGGTAACCCTAACTGCCATTAGGAGTAAGGGCAACAGGGTATCCCAATGCTTTTCAAACTTTAACATTACATTGAAATTGGCCTATTGCTTTTTTTTTATTATTATTATTCATTACCACAGGACTGAGGATGATAAGAAGGCCATTTATGGCTGCTGCCCCCCCCCACCCCCACCACCAGAGGGGTAGGTCTTATTACTTTTAGTGAGGCAGTCCCTGTTTAGAGGGACCATTACATCTTCAATGAGTGTCCCCACATTCTTGTAAACCAAGAAGAGAGACACTGAGGAGGGCCTGAAGCCTTTTTCTTTCTAGTACACTAGTATTGATCTTTAAAATGGTGATGTAAATGGTCCTGTGGCTGCCAGCCACACATTACTTAATTTCTGAAAAGAAAGTAAAATTAAATAAAATAAA
Organism: Neoceratodus forsteri; assembly: GCA_016271365.2. Lineage (NCBI taxonomy): Eukaryota > Metazoa > Chordata > Ceratodontiformes > Ceratodontidae > Neoceratodus > Neoceratodus forsteri. The sequence continues at coordinate 1,096,077,023 of CM057454.1, read as the reverse complement.
AAAATGAAAACTTGTAGATTAGAAAACAGTTTCAGCTGATCTACATGAAATCCTGATTAATGCCATATAGTTGTATTTCATGGCATTGTATTTGTATAACAATTTCATTTTTCATGTTGAGTCACACCAAGCTGATAAGAAAAAAAATTAACATGAGCACCCACACTCACACTACTCTGGTGAACCATTAAAGAGCCTTCTCCAAGAGTCTACTTGTGAGAGCAGTATGTATTTACAACAATTTTTAGAATTTTTTTTTTAGAACAAACTGCCATGAAATTATTTGTGTACTCTGAAATTGACTGGGAACAATTTCCCTGTAGATCTGGGATGCCTTTCCCAGTTTTGCATTTTCAAAATTTTTTCATCTGCCCCCTTGTGGTCTCCCACAGGCACATTAGGTACTACAGAAATAAATTCCTAAAAAACAATTATAATTTCTTTCCAGCAGTAAAACTGATTAACAAATGGGCTTGCTTTTGTTTTGCTTCCGTAAGCTGCTAAAATAAATGGCCTTATATTTTTCTGTGAAGCTTATCACAGATCATGGGGGTAGTGGAAGATCTAAGCAACCCCCCCCCCCCATTCGCCTTACTTGGAAGGGAATTAAAGTTGCCATATTTAAAATGGGGTGTAAAATTTGTACCTGTCACATAGACAACACCTCCGTGAGGAGTAGAAAGCTTACATGTGTAGTCCAGAGGGTTAGGCATTGCTAAAAGATAAGTCAGAAGGTTACTGACAGCAAACCATATAGGAAATGGCTCCCCCTCCCAGACAGAGTACGATTACCAAGCATTATCAGTTGATTTGTGTTTTTGGAAAGCTTGCATTAAAAAAAGGAAAAGAAAATTGTTTAATTAGGAGAGGCACACTAGGCCGGAGTTTGTCTTTAGGTGTGACCTGGGAGCACAACATGGTCAAGTGACTTGCTCAGGGTCACAGAGTATGCAAGTGGGGGCTGATGGGATTCAAACCCAAGCCTTTAAGTTTTTATCTCAGTGCCCTTAAGCACTACACTGTACAGAGGGTGCACGGAAGATCCATGCCTCCATTGGCAAGGAGACTGTATTTGACCAAAAAAAATACAACATTCTATGATAAAATACCAAAAAGCACAACATGCTGTTTGAGGCAGTTGAACTGAATTGTCGACAAATTCCTTTTTTCTTTTTACACACAGTGCTATATTTACATTTTGACTGTACAAGACAGATAGATATGCACACAACACAAAACATTTATTGCATAATAACATTGCAACAGCTAAAAAAAAAAGTACATTTAAATTTTACTTCCCTGTGAATTTGGGCAATAAAGGGTGTTGGAGAACAGGGGTGCGTCATATTAGTTAGTCACGCCCTGCCAGCTGCAAGGCTGACCTTGTAAAACAAAACAGAGATTTAACCCTGTCTTAGTTATTTTTTTTCCTATTTGAGAAATTTGTTCTCAGAAAAATATCCATCTTGTTTGGAATGGTGGATTTACAGAACCAAAACCAAACCTCTGATGCCTAGCTTGCAGTATAGCATTACAGAACCTGTTGCTTTTACCCACTCAGAACATACTGGGAGTAGTGATTCCTTTACAATTGAGATGACACCAGCCGTGCCATTTGAAACAGTTTACAAAGTTATTACAGATAAGCAAACATTACATGGAAAGAGGTGCTTATTTTTTTCCGTGCTTCCTTCACTTGCCAAATTTAATTCAATAAAGGCATCTTGAGCTGTCTGGACTCCAAACCTATTCAGAAGCTGTGCAGAGTACATTTGCATTATGTCATTCTACATTCAAAACAACACAAAAACTTCCATCTTTGCAAGCACATTTTCTACCAACAAAAATACCAGACTCCAACCATATATACATACCAAACCAACATAAATATACTCTCCAGACACCCAGCTACTTTCTGAAAAACATGAATTACATTGCATTTGTGAAGGATTGAACCACATTGCATTACGATGTAAGGCTAACCCACAAAGCACACCTTCCCTGTAAAAAGGTAGGAACATACTTTTTGAATGCTATTTCTCAATGACAGCCACTGTAACCTTTGAGTTAAGATCAGAACCGGCTGTTCAGAGAAGAAAACTCCTACTGAATTGCTAAAACACATAGCCTTTATAAAAAACAAACAAAAAAAAAAAACAGTTATTTTCTCAATGACAGCCGCTGTAACCCTGAGTTAGAGCAGAACCGGCTATTCAGAGAAACACCTTTTAACAGTTTGAACTTACACAGCACATTGCAGAACTGGAAATTCACAACATACATTTTCAGTTCATAAGATCTTTAGTGCGCCAAGCAAAGAAGCCTTCTTCCTTTACACATCTGTATGTTGTGTGCATGTGTGTGTGTGTGTGTGTGTGTGTGTGTGTGTGTGTGTAATGAAAAAGAACCACACCCACCCTGATGTATCAGATCACAGTTAAGAATGATTTAGAGTGCTTTTAGGAAAGACAGATTGTGACTGGCCAGTCAATTAGAAAAAGATGTAGACAGGCAAAGAAGTGCAGTTAGGTGAGAGACCATGTCCAATGCTTTCTCTCAATGGCAGCATGCTGTAACCTTTGTAACCTTGCAAGTTAAATTAGAACTATACTCTTCAGAGGAGAAAAATCAATTTCATTTTCACTCACCCTAAGTTTGAAAATACAGTTACGTAAGAACTTACCGTAACAGTAGATTTTCGAGAGAGGCTCTTGCAGTAGGTAATTACATATAGGACTGACGCCGGTAGGTGGCAGGACCCCACGGAAAAATTTCTAGCTAGCAGTCCCAGGCGAGGGACCGCCCCCACGTCAGGTGACCGGCGTCAGGAGACGTCGGTATAAAGCGGCGGTCCCTGACACCTGCCTTCCAGTTCTTTCCCGCCACGAGCCAGAAAGGCTGGACGAGAGAGGAGCGGATATTTCCCTCACTGGAAAAGGAGCTGAAAAAGCCTAGGGGGATGGAGGGTGGGAAGGTATTACCTACTGCAAGAGCCTCTCTCAAAGATCTACTGTTACGGTAAGTTCTTACGTAACTGTACTATCTTACTTCGAGAGGCTCTTGCAGGTAATACATATAGGACTGAGTCCCAGCAGTCTGGAATAAAGAGATGCACCGAGGAGGAAAACTACTCCAAAAGCAGTTCTAGCTGTGCAAGCCTCAAGACAAGAGGCCTTGCATAACAGCCAGCCCGAAGCCTGCTCTACGGCGAGAGGCAACATCCAAACTGTAGTGTTTAGTAAAGGTATGGACGGAAGTCCAGGTGGCGGCAGCACAAATGTCTGCCGCAGACACATTTTTGAAACAAGCCGCTGAAGCAGCTACTCCTCTGGTGGAGTGGCCTCTTACTTGACCCGGGAGGGTCTTGTTGTATTTGTCATAACAGAAAGTGATGCAATGAGCCAACCACTTAGACAGGCATTGCTTGGAAACACCCTTTTATGAGCAAAAGAGACGAACAATTGATCAGTCTTTCTGAGATCCTTTGTCCTGTTGGTGCAGTATCTCAGAATCCAGAGAACATCCATAGTATGAAGTAAATACTCCCCTTGATTAGAGTACTGCGTAAAAAAGGCAGGTAACTCTATGGACTGATTTAGAGTAGACTCAGCTACTACTTTAGGGAGAAACTTAGGATTCGTGCGAAGAGCAAATACGTTCCTTGTAAAAAAATCAAGTATGGGATTTTACACATCAGGGCATGGAGCTCGGAAATTCTCCGAGCAGAAGTGATGGCCACCAGTAAGAGAGTCTTCCATGAAAGGAACTTCAAGTCCACAGAAGCTGCAGGTTCAAAGGGAAGGAGAGTAAGTTTCTCAAGAACAAAGTTCAAGTCCCAAGGGGAGCAGGAGTACGGATGGGGGGCCTCAGATGGAGGACCCCTCTGAGAAAGGTCTTAGAGACCTCCAGTTGAGCAAAAGCTTTGTCTGCGAAGGGAACATGATAGGCCGAGATGGCCGCCATGTATACATTCAGAGAAGAGTGACTGAGACCCAGGTCAAACAGATAACGTAGATACTCCAGCAGAAGCCCCGCTGAACAGGAGAAGGGTTCCACGTTCTTGGAAGCAGCCCAGATAGTGAATCTTTTCCACTTCACGGCATAAGTGGATCTGGTGGAGGGTTTTCTGGCCTCCACCAAAATCTCTGCCACTTTGGGAGACACTCCAAAACGGGATTGGGCTAAGTCTGCAGGAGCCATGCATGCAGTTGAAGGGATTTGAGGCCTGGATGGACCAGGGTCCCCTGATCCTGGGTCAGTAAACCTCGAGATAGAGGAAGAGGAAGAGGAAGAGGAGGATCCTCTGAGTATTGTTGTAGAAGAGAGAACCAAACTTGCCTGGGCCAGAAAGGAGCGATCAGAATCATTCACGCTCCTTCTGAAGCTAGTTTCTGCAAGACTCGTGGGATAAGTAGAATTGGGGGAAAGGCATAGACGAATCTGTCCTTTCAGTCTAGAGAAAGAGCATCACTCCAAAAAGCGCCTCGCTCTGGAACGAGTGAGCAGAAGACGGGAAGTTTTGCGTTTAGAGGGGATGTGAACAGGTCGACCTGTGGTGTTCCCCAAAGTTGGAAGATATTGTCTAGGACCCCTTGGTCCAGTTCCCACTCGTGAGTCAGAGCAGAAGAGCAACTTAGCTTGTCTGCCAGAGTGTTGTCGACTCCCGGAACGTGAATTGCCGTGAGGTGAAGGTCTTGTTGTGTTGCCCAATCCCAAACCCTCATTGCCTCCCTGCAAAGAGGGTAGGACCGAGTCCCTCCCTGTTTGTTGATGTACCACACCATGCACTTGTTGTCCGTCTGGACGGCTAGGTGGCTGGGAAGGATGTATTGGTGAAGGGCTTGGAGAGCGTACAACACTGCCCGAAGCTCAAGCACACTGATGTGGAGATCTTGTTCTAGCTTGGACCAGGAGCCCTGGGTCCGATGAGGGCCTAGGTGGGCTCCCCAACCTTCGCCCGAGGCGTCTGTGGTTAGAGTCTGGAAGGGGGAGAGGATGAAAGAAAGGAACTCACCGAAACAGGTTCTCTCGAACCATCCACCACTGCAAGTCTCGAAGCATCGGCGAGGAGACCATAACTGGGTGATCTAGATCGTCCACTAGCTGATCCCATTGAGAGCGTAGAGTCCACTAAGAAATTCTCATGTGGAGTCGAGCGCGAGGAACCGTCAGGATAGCAGCCGCCATGAGCCTGAGAAGGCGAAAGACCGACCTCGCAGAGACCATCCTGCGGTTGGACAGCAGACTTATTTGGGTCTGGAGGGTGGATGCCCTGTCTGAAGTAAGGAAGGCCTTGCCTGTGGTCGAATCGAGAATCGCCTCAATAAATTGTAGTCTCTGGGATGGGACCAGATGAGACTTGGAATGGTTGATGGTAATACCCAGGCAGGCAAAACCCTGCTGGGTAAGGGAGAGGCAACGCAGGAGTTCCTCCCTGGATGAGGCCGCCAGGAGCTAATCGTCCAGGTACGGGAAAACCTGCACTCCCCTGGTACGCAGGTGGGCCGCCACCACTGCCAGGCATTTGGTAAACACTGGGGCTGAGGATAGACCAAACGGGAGCACCTTGAATTGGTAGTGGTCACCCTGGAACGCAAAACAAAGGTATTTGTGATGAGATGGGCGAATGGGAATCTGCAGATAAGCATCCTGCATATCCAGAGCACACAGCCATTGACCCAGCCGGAGGAGGGGCAGAAGGCTCTGCAAAGAGAGCATCCTGAACCTTTTGTATTCTATGAAAAGATTTAGGGAACTGAGATCCAAAAATCGGTCTTAGATCTTCTGTCTTCTTTGGGACCAGGAAGAAATGGGAATAGTAACCTGTCCCTCGCAGATGAAGGGGGACGGACTCTATTGCTTGTTTCAGCAGGAGAGCCGAAATTTCCTCCTGGACCAAGAGAAGATGTTCCTGTGAATACGATGACTTCAGAGGGGGGTGGTGGGGTGGTTTCTGAAGAAACTCTATCGAGTGTCCTTCAGCTATGAGCTGGAGCACCCAAGAAATACAGGTTACTCACCTGTAACAGGAGTTCTAGGAATGGTATATGTTGTTCATCCACACTCATTGGCAGGTATCCTTGCCGCTTTAAATCTTGCCGGAAGGTCTTCAAGCTTGCTCCTCCCACCCACCCGGGTGGTATAACTCTCGGCTCCGCCCCATCACGCCAGATCTGGCCCGCTGGAAGCTCAGGTTGTGCGTCGAAGCCGGGGAGGTCGGAGTGGGTAGGATGAACAACATATACCATTCCTAGAACTCCTGTTACAGGTGAGTAACCTGTATTTCTAGGACATGGATATGTTGTTCATCCACACTCATTGGCAGACTCCTAGCAGTTCTCCGGGAGGAGGGAGGCAAGACGACACCCCAATACTTACTTGGGAAAGAGAGACTGAGAACCAAGGCCCCAAAACCAGCATCTAGGGCGTGACTCAAGGTCGATGTGGTAATGGGTAATGAAGGTGTTTGCTGACTTCCAGGTAGCAGCCCTGCAGATTTCCTGGATAGGGACGTCCCTGGAAGCAGCCACCGCTGCAGCAGTATGGCGGGTAGAATGAGCTCTTATCCCTCTGGGAGGCTCCATGCCCGCCAACTTATAGCAGAGATCTATGCAGGAGGTTACCCACCTGCTTATCGTCCGCTTGGCTGCAGGTCTGCCAGATGCGGCTTCAGCGTGGGTGACAAAACAGCTGGCGTAACCTCTCCTCGATTTCAGCAGCCTTTATAATAAGCTAGCGCCTTCTAGGGTCCAGAGTATGGAGCCTATATTCCTCCCGAGGTGATTGGGGTAGAACACCGGCAGAGTCAACACCTGGTTAAGGTGAAACTCCACACCACCTTCGGAAGGAATTTCGGTGGGGGCGCAGGACAACCTTGTCCCTGTGGAAGACCAGGTAAGGAGACTCGATGGAAAGCGCCTGGAGCTCTCCCATCCTTCTGGCTGACGGATAGCCACCAAGAAGGCGGTCTTCCACGACAGGTGAGAGAGACACACCTGTGCATAGGTTCGATGGCTTGCCCATGAGCTTTGCCAGTACCAGCAGTAGATCCCACGGAGGTGGAGGTTCCCGACTGGAGGGGAAATGTGATCAAGGCCTTGAAAAGCGCCAGACCACCTTCTCCTGCACCACGACTGCTTCCTGCCCGCGCCTGTAAGCAGAGATGGCTGCCAGGTGCACCCTTAGGTCGCCGACCTAAGCCCTTGACTAGAAAGGGACCATAAATAGTCCAAGATGCTTGCTAAGGAACAGGAGGAAGGGTCCAAGCCTCTTGTTCTGACACCAAATGGAAAACCTTTTCCATTTGAAGGCATAGCATTTTCTGGTCGACTCTCACGGGACGCCTCAACTACATTGAGGACCTCGCTGAAAGACCCAAGGCCTGTAACTCTAGCCGCCAGGAACCAGGCCGTCAGGTGCAGGGATTGAAGGTCCGATGGAACACCTTCCCTGATTGACTGAGAGCAGGTCCGGCGAGCTGGAAGCTGCCGCGAGTCCTGGAGCTGAGACTGAGGAGATCTGGGTACCAGAACTGGCGAGGCCAGTCTGGGGCTATCAGAATCACCTGCGCCTTGTCCCTCCTCGCCTTGAGAAGCACCTTGTGGATCAAGGGAAATGGGGGAAAGGCGTAAAGAGGCCCGGGGTCCACTGCCTCGAGAAGGCATCCCCCTGCAGCGAGCCCTGCTGAGGGGGGCGGGCATGGAACAGACTCAGCCGCTGCTCTCCTGAGGCAAACAGGTCCACCTGAGGTGTGCCCCCAATGGGAGAACAGATGCTGTACCTCCGCAGGAGAGACCACTCGTGGGATGCAGCCCCTATCCGGCTCAGGCATCGGCGTTAGTGTTGAGGCTCCTGCCACGCGAATGGCTAGGAGATCCGCCTCCAGGCTGCGCACGAGTGACCAAATGCGGAGAGCTTCCTTGCATAAAAGCATGGAGCGCGTCCCGCCCTGGCGGTTTAGATAGTACATGGTCGTGGTATTGTCCGTCTGGACTCGGACCACTTGACCCCGGAGGAACGGAGCAAAGGCGGTGAGAGCTAGGCGGACCACTCGGAGCTCCAGCAGGTTGATGTGGCATCGGGACTCCCGCGGGGACCAGAGGCCATGAGCCCGGTGTTCCCCCAGATGGGCACCCCAACCCATCAGAGAGGCATCGGTCGATAGAGAGACCGCTGCTCGGGCGGACGAGAACGGGATGCCCTCCTGCAAATGATCTGGAACGGTCCACCACTGGAGAGCGCTCCACATCCCTGTGTCACCGAGCACAGCTGGTCCAAAGGATCGCAGCGCCAGGACCACTGGCTGGCCAGTCCCCACTGAAGGACGATGTTCCAGCGGCCCAACGGACCACGCTGGTGCAGGCCGCCATGAGACCCAGGAGGCGCAGGAAGTCCCGGAGGCAATTGCCCAACCAGAAATGATCGGGCAAAGGAGGAAAGAACCTCGCCCTGTCCGGGAGCCGCGCTCAAATTAAGAGAGTCGTAGCTGCACTGGCTGAATAGAATCACCTGCTTCGCTCGAGTTCCGACTTGGCCTCGCTGATAAGGAGGCCCAGTTGAGAGCAGACCTGGAGGGCCAGTTCCCTCTGGACCACTCCGGCCCTTCCTGAGGGAGCTGCTATCAGCCAGTCGTCCAGGTAAGGGTACACCCGACCCTCGGCGCCAAGAGGGAATGCTGTCACCACTGCCATGCATTTGGTGAAGACCCTGGGAGCTGGAGACAAGTCAAGGGCATGGCTTGAACTCAAGAGGATCCTTCCGCCGAAGCTTAAGGAATCTCTGGTGAGACGGACAGATAGGGACGGAAAAACGCGCCCCTGCAAGTCCAGAGAGCAGAACCACACGCTCGCTCCAAGGATGGTATTATCTGAGCCAGAGTGACCATCCTGAAGGTTCGAGACCTTAGGAACTTGTTTAGGTCGGTGGTCAGAATGGGCGCCAGCCCCGTCCGCCTCGAACCAGGAAGTACCTGGACACAAACCCCTGGTCTGAAGGAGGGTCCACCACCTCTTATCACCTCCTTCTGGAGGAGGAGAGCGGCAGTCGGCTCAACGAGCCGCCAGTGAGGCTGGGGATCCCGGCCCCCGAGGGGAGACGGCCTGAAGGGTGGTGCCTGTCAACCCAGAGGCAGGCCCTTCCCACCACTCTCCAAGACCCACCTGTCCGTGGAAACAGCGGACCAGGCGGAACGGAAGTGCTGGAGCCGCCTTCACGGGGACCCAGGGTAGCAGACGGAATGGGGCGACACCCCTCAGCCCATCACTGGGCAGGCTTGGAGGAGGGACCGCCGAGGGACCTTCTGGCCTTTTCCTCCCTGCCTCCAGTTAGAGTGAAGCCGCTGCTTGGGTTTGGGATGCCAAGGTCGAGCCTGCTGGCCCTGACGTTGCTGGGCCGGGCGCTGCCAGGGGCACAGAAGGACCAAAGGGCTTAGGCTGTGGCTCGTGCCTTGTCCTTCTGAGCGAAGAGACCGAGTCCAAGGTAGCATTGACTTCTCGATCCTCTGCAGGTGACCTTCCACCCCAGGGTCAAGAGGTCAGTCCCCAAAAGGGAACATCCGCCAACTTGTGCTGGGTATCCGGGTAAAGGTGGATATCCTCAGCCAAGCTCACGACGACGATAGCCACCGCGCCGCCACCGCATCTGGCACATGAGTCCCCTATATCCAAAGTAGTCTGGAGCTGTTGTTTGGCCACTGCCCTGCCTCCTGGTCCCGCACCTGCTTAACCGTAGTCTGCAGATCGGCGGAAGATGAGGGATGACCTCATCCAGGGAGCCCAACAGAGCATAAGAAAATGTGCCATGAGGACGGGCCGAACTGGCCTGACAGGCGTCGAGAGAGGACGAGCGAGACTTTAACACCGACATAGTCCAATTTCTTGGACCTTGTCAGGAGGTTTGTCCACATCCCTCGGCGCTGTCGCGCTCTGAAAACGCTGTCGGTAACCAACCCCTCAGCAGAGGGTGTTCAAAAACCGGACAAGGAACCGTAGGGGACCGTGATACGTCCTGGCCATCCTGGCCAGGCGCAGGGCAGGAAGAGGGGCTGCCAAAGCTCCAGTTCCGACCCACTATGGCCTCGCCACCGAAAGGCTCCGCCGGAGAATCCCCCGGTCCAGAATCTCCTGAGGGGATACCTGGCCCGCTTGGAACGGGTTCGAGCTCCATCCGGTGGACTCCGAGATGAGCCAAGCAGTCCTAGGAAGGACGACGGGCTATCGCCCATTGACTGACCTCCTGAAGACTCCAAGTCCAGTCGCTTGGAGAAAAGGAGGAATCATCTTCGACCTCGGAAGAGTCCTCAAGAGCTGCCTCTGGCCTGAGCCACCCTTCACCCGCCGAGGTCAGTCGGGAGTGAGGGTAACTGACAGCCGATGGGTAGACCCAGCCGATCGAGAATCCTGGTCGGAGCCCCAATAGGTGGCTGTGGAGGCGGAGGTTCCACCGAATCGGTGGAGCAGCTGGTTTTGGCCAAACAACCGCCTGGGTATAGGCTCCTCGGATAAGTCGAGGGGTTGTGTCGGCCGCCCGTGACAGTTAGCCTAATGGCCGGGAAGGCGATAGGGTCGGCTTACTCCCGCCAGGAGGAGCTGTTGCAACATGAGGTCCCTCGCATCACGACGCAATTTACGCTGAAGCCTCCCCGTCCGAGGAGGAGGACGAGGACGGCGGCGACGCCGCCACCGCGTGCCGAGACCGAGACCGCCTATGACGGTGGGATCGGGCTGGACCGCCAAGGCCGACCGAGACCGAGAGTCCCGGAATTTCCAGGTCGGTGCGCGGGAGGGTCGGCCGGAACCGCACTCTTTGGCTCGGATGGTCCATCCGAGGGCTCCGGAACCGAGGCACAGGCGAGCCCACGGATCCCCAACTCCTCCCGGGGAACCGAGAGGGAATCTCGCTAAAGGCGACAGCCCGTCCAACGGGTCGAGAAAAATCTCGACTTCGTCGGTGGGAGTCTCGGTCAACTGACCTGACGGGGACACCGTGAGGCCAGTGGCCGAAGCCGAGCGGTCGACCGAAGCTGACGGTCGACGACTCGGGGAGAGGGACCTTTCCCGCTCCCAAGAGCGTCGACGGAGGGACTTACCCTGTCCTTCTTTTTGGACCGAGAATAAGGTCCAGCAGACGTAGGCCCTTCTCCCTTAGTGGAGAGGGACAGACAAAGCTCCTTAAAAGAAGCCGTGTAGGAAGAACCCAGAGAGAGCGGGATAAATGCCGCGGCCGAGGAAGATACGGCCCGCCGCCGCCTCTTCGAGGGCTAACCATCCGCCGAGCTGATCCGCTGAGCCCGCCGCGGACACCGCAACCGGGCCTCCTTGGACTTCACCGAGGGAAACGCTCGGACGGCCCAGTTGCAATCGGGCAGCACGGTTCTCGAGGACGAGGCGAGAAAGATGAGCACAGGTCGCAAGCCGCGGGTCGTGCTCAAGGCCTAAGCAGTAGACACACGGGAGTGTGGATCCGCTCTGAGACATCTTCTGCCCGCATGGGCATCTCCTAAACCGAGTCGATTTGTCCATCGTGAGCCGCGGGATCAAGATCGAAGTCTTTTTCGCAAAATTTATTTTTAAATCTGCAAACGGAGAAATAGGAACCAGTCTCAAACGCAGAGCGTTAAGAGGGAACCTGAGCTCCAAGCGTAAGGAAGATCTGGCATCATGGGGCGGAGCGAGAGTTATACCACCCGGTGGGTGGGAGGAGCAAGCTTGAAGACCTTCCGCAAGATTTAAAGGCAAGGATACCTGCCAATGAGTGTGGATGAACAATATATCCATGTCCCTAGAATCTGTGGTTATTCTCCCCATCCCGGAAGGTGGAAGGAAAACCTCCTCCTACCGGTTCCTCTGGGAAGTCCGAGGCAGTGGGAGAGGAAAGGAGTCAGTTGGTGTGGGGCAGCGCCGCAGCTGAAGCACCCGCTGCTTTTTTGGGCGGGGGGCTTAGCAGCTGTGGGGGCCCGGCGTTTTGTGGCACGCCTTCCCTGGGGTTTCGCCTTTGGCCGATTCCGTCTGCGAAAGGGATGGCACTGCTGCTGATGGGGACGGTACATGGAATCAACTGACTTCAGTGCCGTCCCCTTCTCTTGCAAATCGGTGATGATGTCCTTGACACCACCCCTGAAAAGCACCGACCCCCGGAAGGCTGCTTCCTGGATAGCAGATTGTACCTCCGGAACCAACCCTGACGCCGTAGGCCTACAGCGAAAGCTGAGCTCTGCCCAGCAGCGTCCACTGCATCGTATGTCGCACGAAGCATGTGTCGACTGGCTGAAAGAGCAGAGCGGACAAGATCAGCCAACTCCTGCTTGACTTGGGAGTCAGGCAAGGAGTCCAGTTTGGCTTCCACCTGAGTCAGAATGGCCTTTGGGTAGTCCCCCATATGGCCGACATAGTTTAGGGCCCTGATCCCCAGCATGGAGGAAGTGTAAAATCTTTCTCCCATACTGGTCCAGAAGGCATGATTCCTTATCAGGTAGTGACGAGCTAAGATGTTTGGGGTTGGCCGACCGGCCGTGAGCGGCGCTAATCATGACCGAGTTGGCATGAGGGTGAGAATCCAGGAAATCAACACCCTCTGGAGCCTGATATAGCCTGTTCGACTTCCTAGGAAGTGGGCTAAGCTGACGGCTGTTTCATATAGTGGTAACAAGGTCGGCGTGAGGCTCTATCCAGGGTGGCACCAAGGTAGGAGCTGTCACGGGCAGATCCAGATGTTCAGCGAGTTTCAGACGCTGAGGATCTCGTTCCAGGGAGTGCCACTGATGAACCTCCTGGATTTTCCTAATCAACTCCGTAAAAGAAGGATCCTCAGGAGGAGACTTCGGAGGAGTCCTTGGCCTGGGCTTCGACGGAGAGCGTGGCTCGTCGTCTCTCTCAGAGCAACCGTCGGAAGAATCCGAGGAGTCCAAGGATGAAGAGGAAAAAGACTCCCTCTCCCGACCCGGGGGAGGAACGGACCCCTTGGGAAGTCCCCGGGGAAGCGTGTCCTGCCCTTCTCTGGACCCAGACGGAAGAACCCTGGAATCCGGAGATGGTGAGGGAGTGTGCCGCCTCGGACGTATGGGAACCTGGGACGGCACCATCGTCGGAAGGTGGCTCTCGACCTCTTTGGTGAGCTGAGCCTTGGCCTCAGCCCAGCAGGAGGCCAGAGTCTCCTGCAGGTCCACCGGTGGCCGCGAGGGCGGTGGAGGAGGAGGAGGCGGGGATAAGGATACGGGCTATAACCGTATGGAGTGTATCCAAAACCCGGCTGCAGGTAGCCTGGCATCAGGTATTGTGGCATCGGGTACTGCGGCGTTGGGAAGCCCGGCATCAGGCACTGTGGCGCCGGATACTGCGGTCCCGGGTATGCCGGCGTCGGATAGGACGGAGGATACCTGGGAGCCAGGGGGGCTGCCTAAGCAGATGGCCCGGCCGGTGGCCTCACGGGTGGGTCCACAGTGGAGGGTCCGGAAGGCCCAGCGGGAGCGGGATGTCTCCCGGAATTGGTAGGGCCGACGTTGGAGGCCCTGGCGTCGGAGGGGCCAGCGTCAGAGCCGGCATCTGGGAAGCAGACTTCAGATCCGACGCACCAGGTGGTTGAAGGACTGATTGAGGAGGAAGATCCCCAGCTTCACCCGGGGATGGAGGGGAGAAATCCCCGGGGTCGTGTTGGGGAGACTCTGGGTCCCCAGACGGCAGTGAAGGCTGTGGGGAACCGGGTACGACGGACACGGGGGGGTCTGTCCGTCGGTTCCTTCGCCAGCCGGATGTCGGACGAGCCGACGTGAGGCTTAAGGGCACGCTCCTGGCGGGCACCGGAGAAGCCGACGGCCGACTTATGAGAGCCATCACCGGAGGCAGGTCGAGTAGAGGAATCGGCCTGGTCCGGTGGAGTGGAGGCTGCACGCCGGCCCGAAGGGTTGGGCATCTTACCGTCCCTCTCCGGGCGGATGTCGGAGGAGCCAACGCCCGACTTACCGGAGTCGCCTGCAGTGGTAGGCCACAAGCCTGTGGCCGAACCAGGGGCGGAGGCCTCCAATTGCCCGGAGGCGCCCGCAAGGCCCGAGCGCAAGCCAGATGGTGGGTTGACGCCCCTTGAAACCTCCAAGGTGGCGCCGAGGAGCGGTCCTCCGAGGGACGTTACCTGTCTCCCCACAACTCCCGAGGGAGACGCGGTAGAGGAGCCCTTGTCCCGGTGCCTCTCCTTCTCCCTCTTCTTCTGATGGTCTTCGGGGAAGTGGACGCCTGCCTCAGTTTCTTGAGCTCCTTTTCCATTGAACTCATTTTCTTCTTCAGAATATGGGCTTCCAGGGGTTGCTGCCGCCTTTTCCGGGCAGCCGCGTTGAAGCTGAGGCAGTGCTGGCACTTCTCGACCGGGTGATTGGGGCCTAGGCAGAACAGGCACAGGGAATGGCCATCCTTGTGCGGTAGTTGGGTGCCGCATGAATCGCACTTATTTTTGTGCTCAGAAGGTGTAGGAGACGACATACACCGACGATGGTACTGACTTTAGTGGAGAAAAGTAATTAAATCGGTAAAAAAATGACGAAAATAGGGCTGACAAAGCACAAACGTTTCAGCGAGGTGCAGCACGAGCTAACGGCAGGAAAGAACTGGAAGGCGGGTGTCAGGGACCGCCCCTTTATACCAACATCTCCTGACGCCAGTCACCTGACGTGGGGGTGGTCCCTCGCCAGGGACTGCTAGCTAGAAATTTTTCCGTGGGGTCCTGCCGCCAGCCGGCATCGTCCTATATGTAATTACCTACTGCAAGAGCCCTCTTGAAGTAAGATCTTAAGTTTATGATGAAGCAAACAGTTTAGTTTTGGCAGCAGACGTCCTCTCTGTGCACAGCCTGTACCAGATCAGTCTGCAATTTTGCGGTTTGCGCGAAATCAACCCACCCTCCATGGGAGGGCAGGAAATCAAAGACAGCTAGTGTGAACATTTTTGGAGGTCCCTCCTTTATCTGCACTAACTGGGAAAGCTCACAGTGTATCGATCCACCTTGTTCTCTCCGAGACAGTTTGTGAGTATACAGGGTTTGCCATAGCCCGAAGCTGACTAGAGAAACAGGGGTGTAGGTTCGAGTCCCTTCTTGTCCCTTGATTCAGTTTCTCTAATCCTTCTTGCGAGGCACAGGGAGGCTGTGAAGATCAGCCATATTGTTATGGACGACTGGGCGCAAGTCTACCCTGCGTGATCCCGTGTCCATTCCCTTCATTTGCACAAAAATCAATATTAACTTTAGCAAGCAAATCATCTGGTCAATGTCACGTCACCATCTGTTATATTGTGATCTTACAGATTCTAAACCAATGATACACAACTCTGCAAACAAAAGTGCAAATCAAGGTTTCATTCCCTATACGCCAATAACAAGGACAACAAAGCATATACAATACCTGCTGAGAGCTGGGAAACCCAGTTACACCAGGTGTAGACATGACTCTCTCAGGAAACCATGAAAACGAAACTCAAAGAACTTTTGTTATACTATACTTCTTACAGGACTGATTATCAGACTGTCCTGTTATTTAGTTACAGGCTTATGCACCATCAAAGTGCATAATACAAAACTCTGTGATTGGCCAAAATGGTGGGCTGATCGCGTTTGTAACACATTACATGTAACATATTCAGGGTATCATAATAGTTGCATTAGAACAATAGCACAATAGCACAGTCATAAATATGCTGATTTGTCGTAATAAAATGCTGATTCTAACAGTGTGCACTTTGGCAGTTGGTGGCGCTGCAAGACCACGGATGTATCATAGTATAGCTAAATATATGAAAATATACTAAAACATGGTGATTATATCTTATCCCGGTATGTTAGAGAATCACTGTAACAGTGTGTTTAGAAATAAGCATGACTCAGTACAGCTTCTTGTAGCCTTATAGCAGAATTACAGTTACTTATAGTAAAATAACAGTCTATCGGTAAATCATGGCTTAGCATTAGTACAGAACTCCAAAATACTCTTCTATCCTATGCTAAACTTATACTAAATATATATCTAATGGTCCACATAAGGGAACCAAATCATAACATCAGGCAGATCTACATATTTGTCAGTAGCTGTGCACATGTTATTAAGAAGTTACAAAATAATAGATATTTAGAAAAACCAAGGATGCAGATACTGAAGAATTACAATACAGAAAGACTTCGGCACAGCAAACAGCTGTGTCAGCTATATGCTGGGGCCCGTGTGAAGCAATTACTAACATTATGTGGGTCAAAGGTACCTTAGCACATTAGCCCTGTTAGGATATGCATCTATTTAGTACAGAAGCACAATATTATATTACATTCTACCTTGTTAAGCATATTACAAATGGATGTATGTGTACCATATCATGCAGGGGTGGTCCACGCCAACACCTGTGCCAAGTCTAGAACTGTCCCGATATATTGCAGCCTTTGGCATGGCACTAGAACCAACTTGGGCAGACTGACAGTGATGCCCAGGGAGAGGAATAACAGGAGGGTTCTCTCTAGAGTCAGTAGGAGCTGTTCCCTGGATGGGGCCTTTAGGAGTCAGTTGTCCAGATAGTGGAAACATACAGTCCCTCTTCTGAGAGGTGCTGCTACTGCTGCTAAGCACTTGGTAAAGACCCACGGTGCAGAGGACATGCCAAAGGGCAGCACTTTGAACTGATAATGCTCGCCCTGGAATGCAAAATGGAGAAAGCTCCTCTGAGGAGGAAAGACCAATATGTGCAGGTAAGCATCCTGCATGTCCAGCGAGCATAGCCAATTGCCTGTCTTGAGGAGAGGCACGAGGCCTGGTAAAGTTACATTTCAGAACTTTATCTGTACTGGACATACAGATTGAGGTCCTTTAGATCCAGAATGGGCCTCAAATCTCCGATCTTTTTGGGGAACAGAAAGAACATTGAATAAAAACCCTTGTTTCTCTGGCACCTGGGGACTGACTCTGTGGCCTACTTGCACAGAAGGGACTGCACCTCCTCCCTGAGAACAGACAAATGAGCCGGGGTGTAGTTTGAGGGCAGGAGAGGGGTCTCTGGAGGTTGCTTGGTAAGCTCCAGTGTGCAATCTCTTTCTATGATCTGCAGAATCCAGGCATCCTAAGTTACTGTAAGGCTCTCCATTGATTCAGATGGAGGGAGAACTGACCTCCGACCACCACCTCTTGGTCAGGGACCAGAAGAGGGGGGGTCTGGCAAGGAGTCAAGTGGTGGCAGGTCCAGCCGTGGGGGCTGGTCCTTCATTTCTGGAACGCTTGGGCTGCAGCTCCAATACTGGAGGGGGTGGGCCAGGCAGTGGAGGCTCTGTGTTTCCCTTGGGGACAAGAGGCTGCACTGGGTCTACTGAAGGCCCTATGAAAAGGAGGCACAGTCTACCCCTCGGTTGAGTATGGTAAAAAGAGTGGACAGACTTAAGAGCCCTGCCGGAAGCCTGCAGATCACTGATAATATCTTGGCCGTCAGGACAAAAAAGCTTGGTGCCATTGAAAGGGGCATTAAGCACCTTTTGCTGAACATCAGCAGCAAAGCTGGAATCCCTCAACCAGGAGTGCCTACATAGGCATATGCCCATGGCAGCAGCCCTGGCAACAGTGTCAGCCATGTCACAGAGGGCTCTGAGGAGGTGCTTGCTAATGTCCTCAGCTGTCTGTAGGCAGTTAAGAAGCTCCTGCTTCTGTGTGTCATCTGGGAGGCCCTGGACAGCAGCCTTGCCCTTCTTCCAGTTAGAATTCTGGTACTTCACCATATGAGACAAGTAACTGGCAATCCTCAGTGCAAGGGTGCAGCAGGCATAAACTCTCTCACCCCAGAGATAAATTCTGCAGGACTCTTTGTCTAGGGGAGAGAGCTAGGGTGCTTAGGTGCCTTAGACCTGTCATGGGCTGCCTTAATGACCACTGAATCTGTTTCGGGCTGGGCAGCATAACAGGGGAACCCCTGGGGGGGGCATGATGAAGTTTATCTGCCCTACAGAGCATAGCTGGCACCATGTCTGACCTATGCCAGGCTGCCGTAGCTGCATTCCTCAAGAAGGGCAAGATTAGAGGAATGATTTTAGGAGGAGGCTCTGGAATCTCCAGGACGTCCACCAGCTCTTTCCTGGTGACATCCTCCTCCTCCTCAGAGTGGAGACCCGTGTCTAAGGACAACTGCTTCATCACATTGAAAAATGTGGGGTCCAGCCAGCCCACTGGCGCAGGGGCAGGTTGCCTACCTGCGACGCTGGTGACCCGGGTTTGGGAATAGACCCGGGATGTCGGAGGGCCAGCCGGGGGAGAAGAATTGAGCTTCTGATGACTGCTGTCCTTCTCCAGGGGGGAGGGGGGTAGAGTGTTCGGTGCAACACAGACACCTAGCAGAGGCTGGGTGTACCGAGTACATTGACGCCAGTAGCTCAGCGGGGCAGACGCTGGTCGTCATGGCACATCCCCACTCTCGCACACTGGGAATAAATGCTGCTGGCTGCCCTAGATGAAGCCTGCCGACAACCATCGAAGGCTGCGCTGAAGGATGGGGGATCGACAGAACAGGCAATGACGACCCGTCTAAAGGGCTCTGAGGACCTGAGGAGCCTATAGCTCTATTGGTAGGAAAGGGATCAGGCCTTGACAGGAGGTCAATCGACGACTAGCCCATCATCACGGAGGAGGGGCCGATGACCTGGATGTCGATGACCAGCCGCCCTGGGAATCGTGCAGCTGCAGCCAATGAGGATCCCCTGAACTAAGGAGAAGAGGCCGTCGGGGAGCGAGATCACAGCCAGGGAAAGCGGCGTGACCTCGCGATCTTGGTCCTTCTTATGACCCCTCAAGTACTTGTCTTGGGCCTTAGAGGCCTGGGAGCTCAACAACCCTGCCCATGACTAAGAAGCTGGGACCCCAGAGGACCCTGCCCAGAACTGGCTACCTGTTGATCCATCAAAAAATTCTTAAGTGCCTTTTTGTGTCGCCTGATGGTTGTTTTGTTAAACTTCTAGCAGAGCTCACAAACAGAAACTATGTAGTCAGGCCCAAGACAGCTGACACAGAGAGAATGTTCATCTGCGGAGGCAATCTTCTTTCTGCAATGACAGCGACAGAAGAGACAGGTTGTAGGATTAACTCTCAACATAAACAAAATAAAGGAACCTCTTTAATAAAAGAGATTCTGAAATATTGTACAGAAAAAGCCGTAGGTGAAAATATGGCACGAGACTGCATTGGAGCTTCCGTGAAGACCCATCCAATTCAGTCGACGGTGGGAAAGAACTGAGGAGGGAGCAGGTCTGCTCATGCCTTTAGGATTGATGACAGCATGGGCAGCCCTAGTTGTACTGCTGAAAATCTTCTGTGTGAATCCTGCTTTACCAACGGTGAAGTTCCTACGATGTGTCCTGATGACTAAGATACCCCCGAAGAAGATCTAGAATATCCTACACCAAATAAGCAACTAGACATCCCAGTGTGTGTAAGCATGCAGGTAGGGATGCTGACTTAACATGCTGTTTCCATTATGGGTACGCTTTAAGTAATACAAACCTGTAAAAAAAATTAAAAAACAGACCTTTGATTATTTATTATGATTTATTTTTTTTTCTCATGAAAAGATCCATTTTGAAGATGCCTATTCAGAGTTGGTTATTAAGTTAACTGGGATTTGATCCGACCCATAGTTTCTGCAGAAAATAATGTTCATTAAGCTATTACAGCAAAGAACTGTATTTTAATTCTGATGTATTTTCTAGGTTAGATGGATACTGACCACCCTGATGGAAGTGCCAATGTCTGCCAAGAAACATCAGTAGGATTCAGTACTTTGGTATGCCCACCTAACAAGAAACATTTTTATATAACACAATTGGAAATAAAAATAACAAGATAAAAAGTGGTAACTTATACCAAACTCAAAAGACATTATATTTGCTTGTGAGCTGGGTATGTCACAGATGACATCTTACCCTGTTGGGTACATCACAATGCATACTTAACCAATTAGGGAACAGCTTTCACAAAATTGATAAAATCACAATACCCACCCTCACCTGCCAGCACTGAAGCCAAACAATTAAAGAAATAAAAAAGAAACATTTAATTTTCAGAAAAACACACATAGAAAAGTTATAACTAGTAAACTTGTGTTAAATAAATCAAATATACAAAAGCCTGACTCAAAATACAGTGTATTACCACTTGTGAGAGAAAGGACTTTCATAAGCGAGTCCTGATCCCTCACACTTGAATTTAAATTACGTATTTTGAGTCAGACTGTTGAATATCCCAATTCAGCTTATTTTATCTAGACAGTGGGTCACTTGTTTTTTTCTTTGTACTCAGGCTTTGACTGAAACAGATCCCTCTCAGAATCTTTTCACTGTTTCACCATCAAAAGGTCAGACTGATCTTTTGCTAGCTATCCAAGACTTTTGTAAAGCTCTTGTAATATAGTCAACAATGACAACATATATGTCCCTCCCCCACCCAAACACGCACAAGTGTTTCTGTCATGGTGAGGATACAATAACGGTCTTATCAGAAGAAGCTGTCAGGATCAGGTGATTTTTTTGCTCTGAAAGGCTGGATGAAGGAAGCACTGCAATCGCTGTGATTTGCTGTGTGTGGCCATGCAGCTCACAGAGTCTTTCCCCTGTCTAAAACAAACACATAAAGGAAATTTCAAACAAATCAATGATTCACCACCAGCGAGTACCATAGATATACATTTTTGTTCAACGCTCATGACTAGCAGCAGATATGCTGGTGACACGCCCCCAAACTCCAGATCCAGGTGCTTAATTCACAACTGCACTGCAGCCATGGATCCACTGTGCTCCTAACAGTAAAATGAAGAGCTGGGTACTTCCTTGCAAGCAGGGTAAAAGCATCATGTGTGCCTTTTACGTACTTGTTTCAAAAATATTTACTAGTGATAACACGGGTTAGTAATTACCAGGACATCACAGTGGCATTCCCTGACTTGCATATAACCTACTGCTTCTGATTTAAACAGAACAATGCAGAAAGTACAATGCAAACGCAAAACAAAGGACGTGAATGAAGAATTTGCTACACAATTTGTCATGATGCATAAAATCTTGCTCCAATATATCAGTTACAGTTTTCTGTTTATTATATTCCCTGTTATATAGCAAAAACTGGAAAGTAGCACTTTGGGTTAAACCCTGAGATGAAACCTCTGCTGTCTGGCTAAATGCCCAGTTTCTTAGTCATTACTGCTTAACCAAGTGATAAATTAAATTATATCAAAAGGCAATCTAAATTAGATGCTCAAAAATCCTTGGTTCAAACAGGCTGGCTATGACAGGCTATCAGCTGAGCCGCCTAAATATCGGGCTCTTAGTATAAACCTCAGCATTAGGTTAATTATAAAATGGGCAGTACTCAATCATGCATTCTGATTGGTGAAAATGCCTAGAATGCAAAGCACTCTCTCACTACAAAATCCTATTTAGCCTCAAGTTTTCCTTTCATAGAAACAGAGAATTTGTCGGAGGATAAGGACAGCATGGCCCACCTAGTCTGCCCGTTTTTGCCTGCCTATACTGCCATCGTAGACCCTACCTGATCTCCAGCTACCCCCCTCTTCCCTACCAAGATTACCTTGTGCCTATCCCATGCATGCTTGAAGCCCATCACTGTTTTCGCCCCCACCACCTCCGCTGGAAAAATGTTCCAGGCATTCACCACTTTCAGTGAAGTGAGTACTTCTTCACATCCTTCCAAAATTCCCCCTTCCAGCTTCATTGCATGCCCCCTTGTTCTTGTGCACCTTCTCCTCTAAAAAAAATACTCCCCTCATGTACCTTATTTACCCCCGTGAGGTATTTATAGGCCTCTATCATGTCCCCCTTCCTCTTTTCCAGGATGTACATACAGAAATCCTTCAGTCTCTCCTCAAAGAGCTTCTGATACATCCCTGCACCATTTTAGCTGCCCTCCTCTGGACAGCCTCTACTCTGTCTATTTCCTTCATGAGAGGTCATCTTCAGAACTGGACACAGTACTCCAAGTGTGGTCTCACCAACGATCTATACAGTGGTAACACCACCTCCCTCTTTCTGCTAGTGATACTCCACCCTATGCACTCCAACATCCCGATGGCCCTGTCTACGCCTTGCAGGCCTTGAGGTCATCTAGTATGATTACTCCAATGTTCCTTTCCTGTTTTGTCACTGTCGATGCGTATTCCCCCATTTTATACTCTGCCTCTGGGTTTCTGTGCCCTAGGTGAATGACTGTACTTTTTCACACTGAAACTGGGACTGGGACATTCCTGTGGCCAGTAGTAAGAGAACTCAGGCCATGCTTGACACCTTTCAAGACTGCCTACTAAGGCAACTTGTAAGGGAACCCACAAGACAGGATTCCATCCTGGATGTGATGCTCACTAATGCCAATGTAATTAAAGCAGTGAGAGTTGGGAAGCCACTTGCAAACAGTGACCACAACTTGGTTTGGTTTGAAGTAGCCCTCATGAGTGAGAAAACACTCTAAAATGGAGTTCCCGCATTTTAGAGAAGCAGATTTCAACAAACAGAGAGGTGGTTTGAAATAAATTAAAGAAGGTGAGCTATGGGCATGGATAGTAACGAGATGGAAGGTAATCAAAGGGGCCATACTTGAAGCTTCGCGGCTTTGCTTAAGGAGAGCAACCAAAAGAATAAATTAAAGAAACCACTTTGGTTTCCTGTGAGGGTCAGGGAAGCAGTAAGGGCCAAAAGAATGATTTTTGCATTCCAGCACAACCTGGGGTATTTCTTTGACTTTTAGATTACTTTTCTATTTTGGGTTTCACCATGACACAAACCAATAAGACCAAACTATAACTGGTTCATCCTTCCCTGAGCTGTTACAGACGAGTTACACGGAGAGGTCCAGTTTACTGTAGGACGAAACACGTGTCTGTGTCTTCGGTTTTCACCCTTTTCAGTGTGTGTGAGAGGCCATTTGGCACCATACACTCTTGCTTATAGCGAACCACAGTAAAACCGTTCATGCTGATTTGCATATATTTCCCATGAAGCTTTGCATTATGGGATGTGTAATTTTACACAGCATTGATAGAATGCTTTGCTGTTTACAGTACTCAGTATAAAAATAAAATAAACTTTTGTAAAACAAATTGCTTTTAAAAATGGTACTGAATGGAAAAAGTAAACAGTTTATTACACAGTCCCTTATAAAGTTAATAGTTATGCAGCAGGTGGCACTGTTAAGGAAACCGCACATTTGTTTATTTTTTAATATTTTCTTTTTTGTTAGAGGTTTTTTTTTCACTAACTTTTTTCCTGTAAGGTACTGCTTGTTTGTTTTTGTTCTGGTTTGTCTAGCACTGTGCACCTACTCCTGCTGTGGTCTGATGCTGCCTGCTCCAGATGTGTGCACCAGTTTGTGTGATGCTGTCCACCTACTCCTGTTCCTGCTTGACTCCTTGGGCTTTGGCCTTCTTGTTTAATATGGAACCAGTATGAGTCTACCCAGTCACTGCCAGTGTGGCCTGTGTGTCGTCAGTCATTTATTGCTGCTTCAGTTGTTTGTGTGCCATATTGTCAGCCTGTTTCCACTGAGGCCCACCAGTTTTGCTCATCTGCTCAGTGGGTAGCTCACGCTGCAGCAGCCAAAGAATCTCTGGCTACAACTGTGGCTGGTCAGTATGCGGCTATTCTGGATCGGGGCTTTATTTGTATTGTTGATTGGTGGGTTTTGATTTAAAGTATGTGAGAAGGTACAGAGGGTATTTTATTGTAAATGGTGAATCAGCACTATGGGTGGTCTATTAAACTGGACTGGTATGTTGTACTGCAAATGGGTTTGTGGTGTTTTTATGCAGAAAGTTATCTAGATTGGCTTTAGGAACCTCTGATCAGAGGTTCTTATTTTTAGAAACCACAATATTAAAAATGAGAAAATTATTAATTTGGATGTCAAAAATATATATGTAATTTTTATAGGGGGCATTAAAGCTATCACATCTTAGTGTGCCTTTCCTGGTCAAAAATGTTAAACTAATAAAGATGACAAGTATTTCATTTTTATTTTTAGGTGTACTGATTTGGCTTGGTAATCAAACTGTGTGGAAATGAAGAGAAGATCTGACCTGTGTCCATGCATCAATAAGAAATGAATACAGGTCTTACTCAGTAAGGATTACTGATTTTTCTATGAGCTTTTGTAACATTAAATTTTTTAGACCATTTCCATGACACCACCATCATTTTTGGCATTTCCATAACACCATATTTTGTAGCATTTTCTGGGACAACACCGTAGTGTTTGGCATTTTGTCAATGACAAGCCCCTGATTCTGTGCTCACCTCCCCAATATACTCATACCAGACAGCCCCAGCACAGGATCCTGGGGCTCTCATATAAGCCCTAGTCTCCCATGTGGCTGAGCAATGCGCTGCCACCTGCCACTGGGCCAGCCCACAAATGTAATTTTGTAAACATTTAAACCTTTGCTCATGGACTCGTACATAAAAATATTGAAGCAATACACACAAAATGGATCAATGACATTTCATGTCTTTTGCTAGGATTTCCATGATTTGTCATTTTTACCACAATTTTCTCCAAAATTTACCTTGACAAAAGCATAGCCCTATACCAGTGACTAGCTCAGAATGTAACAGAAGAAAAAATTACTTACCATAGTAATACTGTTTCTTCCAACGGACCCCTCACTATGGTTAAAATATGCAGTTAGCCTTGAAGGTTCAACTGCCCCGGAGAGAGCGGAATGTATGCTAATCAGGGAACTTAAAACTCACTTTCAAATCTCTGCCTAGTAGTGGTACTGCATTCTGCAGCCTAACGTCAGATTTACTTTGAAGCCAACCGGCCAGTAGTCACAAAATTCACTAACCTATCCTAACTATACCTAAAATGAAAAGGCTATGAAAGACAATAAAAGATTAGCCTCCTAGGCCAAGCTATGGTAGACTAAACAGAAACCACAGAAAAACTGACTGTGCACGAATAACAAGCAATGCTCAAGCAAGTGAGCACTGGACAACACAGATTCTTGTGGAACTTTTTCCAGATTCTAGAAGGAGAGACAGGGTGGGAGATTTAAGCATAGTGAGGGATCCCTTGGAAGAAACAATATTACTATGGTAAGTAATTTTTTTCTTCAAACCCCAGGAATCCCTCACTATGCTTAACATATGCAGACTACAAGGCAGTACCTTGGGAGGCTAGGTACAGAACCTATTTAGGGAAAAGGTTCTGCAAGACAGCAGTGCCAAACCTGCCATCTCGTCTGGACTGCACAGTCAGACAATAGCGCTTTGTAAAGGTGTGTACAGTTTTCCAGGTAGCTGCTTTACAAATTTCCAACAAGGGAATATCCTTTGCAGCTGCCACAGAGGCAGCAGAGCCATGTGCAGAGTGTGTCCTGAGGCCTTGTGGTTGCTGCTTGCCAGCTTTAGTGTAACAGAATTGAATGCATGATACTATCCAATGGGCAACAGTCCTTTTAGAAGCAGGCCTGCCCTTATCCACCTCATAATATGTGAGGAACAGCTGTGAGTTGGAATATCTGAAGTCCTCTGTGCAGTCCAAATGGTAAGCAAGTGCCCTTTTAAAGGCTAGATTGTGGAGCCTCTGCTCACCAGGGCTGGACTTTGATGTGAAGAACACCGATGGAGTGATGGTCCAGTTCAAATGAAATTCATACACCACCTTAGGAAGGAATTTCCTGTAAGTCCTAAGGGCTACCTTGTCCTGGTGGAAGATAATGTAGTTAGGGTCTATGCAAAGAGCCTGCAGCTCACACACCCTCCAAGCAGAGGTTATGGCCACCAGGAAGACTGACTTCCAGGTGACGTACTTCAAATCTGCTGTAAAGGCTCCATGAGCTTGGCTATGCACAGGTTCAAATCCCATGGAGGGACCGGTTCCCTAATATGGGGGGAGCAGATGCGGCAGACCCTTAAAGATTTTCTTGAAAATGGGGTGTAAAGCCAGTTTTCTCGCTACCTGCCGAAATATAAGCAGAAAAAGCTGCCAGGTGCACGTTAAGGGTTTAAGGACTGAGTCACAAAGCCTGCAAGTGAACTAAGTAGTCAAAAAGTATTGGCAGGTCTGCCTATAAGGGATGAAGCTGCTTAGGAGCATACTGAAAAGAAAACCTTTTCCAGCCGGCCCGTCGGTTCAGTGGTTGGATTTCTGCTTGTGACGTCATGACCTGGGTTTGGGAATGGACCCGGGATGCCGCCCGGGGGGAGAAGAATCGAGCATCCCCAGGACTGCTTTCCTTCTCTGGGGGGAGGGAGAGGTGTGTGATTGGTGCTTGATGGACCCCTGGTGGAGGCCAGGGGTACCACAGCGACCAACACCAGAATGATCCTCAAGGGGCAGGGTGGACACTGGCGTCATTGCATGTCCCCGCCCCGCCTACAGGGGAAAATAACAAACTGCCGGCTGCCCTAGATGAAGCCAGCCCTCAGCTTCAACCAGCCTCCAGGATGGCCCCTTTGTCCTATCCCGTCGTCGGTGGCACCATGTCGGGGCTGGTACCGCAAGCCCACCCTGGGGGTTAAGCCAGGGTGTATCGAAGGGGCACATCTAATATAGAGGTGGGAGTGAGGGTCCGTGACCTGGCTGGGGTTCCGGGCAGCTGGCGGCTGTAAGACAGTGTAATAAATTCAAAAAAAAAAACCCACAGAAAACCTTTTCCATTTGGAAGCATATGTCTTTCTGGTGGCAGGTTTTCTGGAAACCCTGAGGACCTTGAAGACTTCGTCTGAAAAATGAAAATCAGAGTACTCTAACTCCTCAAAAACCAGGCCTTGAGGCACAATGACTTGAAGTTCAGAAAGGTTACTCTGCCCCCGGGACACAGTCAGTAGACTGTGTCTCTGTGGGAGATGAATAGGCTGTTTGATGGAAAGATCCAGGAGCAGGGAGTACCAAGGCTGTCTGGTCCAGTCTGGGGCCACTAGTAGTATAGTTGCAGGCAGGCTCCTTAGTTTCAGTAGAACCCGTAAAAGTAGAGGGAATGGAGGGAAGGCACACAGGAATCTCCCTTACCAGTCCAGAGGCAGGGCATCCATGGGGACAGAGCCCACTGCTGAAGACCTGCAACAAAAAAGTGTGCTCTATCTCCTAAAGACTGTTGATAACACCTGCTTTTTTAAGGTCCATTTGAGGAGTACAACACACCGATCCTGCTGAGGGAATCCACCAGGACATTGTCATGTCCCGGGAGGTGAACTGCTGATAACTTAACTTCCAGAGAGTAAGCTAGACTCCAGATCTTCATAGCTTCTGTGCACATCTTTTGTGCCTCCCTGTTTGTTGATGTAATACATAGTGGTGGTGGTGCCTGTTCTGATTAGTACTGAGTGGCCAGCCCACTTGCGCAGCAAGGGGAGGATCTCCTCCCTGAGTATCTATGTGTGGGTCTGGAGGGTAAAAGGTGGGGACTGAGGGACTGTCTGGAGGCTGTTCTAGAAGCTCAAGAGCATGGCCCTGTTCCATTATCTGCAGGATCAAAGCACCTGTTGATGATTCTCCATTGGGAGAGATGGAGGGAGAACTGACCTCCAACCACCACCACCTCCTGGCTTGGAACAAGAGGAGGGGGGTCTATCAAGGAGTCAGGCCGAAGCCAAACTGGCGACAGGGCTGCACCTCCTCTGGGTTACTTGGCAGAGGAACCAGAGGTGGAAGGAGGAGGCAGACAAGGCAGAGCTAGTTCTGTGTTTACCCTGAAGCTTGGCTCCAGAAACCGACTTGTGAGAGACCTTGTGAAAGGAGGGCCTCGATCTACTCCTGGGCTGAATATGGTACATGGAGTGGACAGACTGAATAGCCCTGCCAGAGGCCTGCAGGTCATTGATAATATCTTGCACATCTGGCCAAAAAGTTTGTGGCCCACAAAAAGGGCATTCAATACCTTTTGTTGGGCATCATTTGCAAAGCCAGAGGCCCAAAGCCAGGAGTGCCTTCTGAGGCAAATGCCAGAGGCAGTTGCCCTGGCAGTTGTATCAGTTATATCATAGGTAGCTCTGAGGAGATGCTTACTGACATCTTCTGAGGCCTGCAGGACTTTATTTTATTTTATTTTTATTTAGTTTTTTTTGACTGGGTAAGTGCACTAGACAAATTCTGCCTATTTTCAGGCACGACCCAGGGGAGGGGGATACAGATGAATGCAAACTGACCTTGAACCAGATCAAGCTGTTTGTGGTATTTTTGTGAATGGGGGAAATTTGGCCAGGGCACCAGGGAAATTCCCCTACTCTTTTTGATAAGTGCCATTGGATCTTTAACATCCACCAGAATTACCACCAGAACAGGCACATAGGACCTCGGTTTAATGTCTCATCCGAAAGACAGCACCTCAAGAGTGCAGCACCCCCTCATGCTGCACTACAGTGTCAGTATTGGGATATTAACTCAAGTGCCCGGTGTGGGGGATAGAACCCACAGCCTTCTGATCTCCCGGCCTCAGAGGCGAGTGTGCTACCTGCTGAGCCACTGACACTGACTTTGATAAGCTCTTGTCTCTGGGAACCCTCAGAGAGAGCCTACGCAGCAGCTTTGCCCATACTCCAGAGGGTGTTTGGGTACTTAATCAGATGAGCCAAATAACTGCCAATCTTAAGACCTGGCGTGGCAGAGGTGAAAGTCCTTTTGCCCCAGAGGCCTAGCCTCCTGAACTCACGGTCAGGGGGCAGGGAACTAAGGTGCTTAGGGGCCTTAATTCTGTCATGAGCAGCCTTGATTGTCACTGAGTTGGTTTCAGACTGGGCAGCATAAAAGGGCAACCCCTGAGGCACCTGGTAGAGCTTGTCAGCCTTTCTGGGCATAGCAGATACCATATTGGCCTGCACCAGGCCACAGTGGCAGCATTCCGTGCTGGCAGCAGAGGAGGAATAACTTTGGGTGGAGACTTAGGATCTCCAAGAAGTCCACCAGATTCCTCCTGGTTTCATCCTTTTCTTCCATTTGAAATCCCATGGTGGAGGAGAGCTGCTTCATAATGTCAAAAAAGGACAGGTCCTCCAGTGGGGGGGGGGGCACCTGAGGTCGTGTTTGACAGATTCTTAACTCCTGGAGGAGACAGTGGACCTATCAGAGGAGTCCACATTGATATGTGATGGTACTCCTCTTCGATGTCTGCCTACTAGGAGGTAGGAACCGATGGGCAGTGTACCGACAGCACTCTAGAAGGCGCAGGGCGGACAGGTTGGACTGGCATCCTTGTTGAAGCAGCACTCGACAATGCAGGTAATGACAGCCAAGGCCATGCAACAAACTGTTGCGTGAGAGATGTGGTAATAGGGGAAAGGATTACATTTAGGTTGATGGCAGGAAAGGGAATTGTCGACAGAGGGAACGTGTATCCCGGTTCCAACAATGAACCACTAGCAGTAGCAGAAGCAGTTGGGCCCAGTGCCTGTGGACCTTGAAGTTCAAGAGGTCTCAACGGCGGGGCAGATGATCTGGAGGCTGATGGCTAGGAGAAGATTCCACCATGGAGGGTCTGACTGGAACAGAGGCTTGCATGGAGAGAAGCGCCAATGCTAACACAGTCCACGGGGCGATCCCAGGAGAAGGAGGAAGAATCCAGTGAGCATCAGGAACGTCAAAGGGGAAACAGTCCTTAGGCCAATCCTTGTCTAGTCGAGAATGTTTCCCCAAGGATTTGTCCCAGGCCTTTGTGGTCTGAGAGCCTGAAGACACCGGAAACTGGGGTGGCTCAGAAACCCCTGCTCACAGCTGGCTGCCTGTTGCTTCATGAGGAACTTCTGCAGTGCTTTCTTGCATCAGCGGCAGGTGGTGAAGTTGAACTTCAGGCAGGACTCACAAGCACAAATGTGGCTAGATCCAAGACAATAAACAGAGTTCATCGGTTGAAGAAATCTTCTTTCTGCAGTAACAAAGGGTTAGTTCTCAACATATAAAGGATAAAAGAATCGCTTTAAGCTACAGTGATTCAAAGGTAAATTAGAGAAAAAAGGTTAAGTAATTTTGGTGGTCAAACTGAGTGATGAAGCTTCTGCGGAGCCCGTGTGCAAATGGTTGATGACGAGAAAAGAATGAGGAAGTAGTGGGGCCGCCCACTTTTTTATAGGCTCCGTGATATTGGAACCTGATGTTGTCACTGGCGGCCCCTAGTAGACTGCTGCAGAAAAAACTTCCATGAGATCCTGATGGCTATGTTCCAGAGGTGTGGCCTGATGAC
The DNA here is from genome assembly GCA_016271365.2 of Neoceratodus forsteri. Classification (NCBI taxonomy): domain Eukaryota; kingdom Metazoa; phylum Chordata; order Ceratodontiformes; family Ceratodontidae; genus Neoceratodus; species Neoceratodus forsteri. The sequence continues at coordinate 1,096,046,853 of CM057454.1, read as the reverse complement.
AAAGATATCCCCGAGGAAGATCTGGGGAGCAAAGGACCTGAGGGCCAGAAAAACTGCCCTTACATTCCAGGAGGTTTATATCCTCTCTAGGCTCCTGAGGGGACCACATTCTGCTCACTGTTTGGTTGTCCAGGTGGGCTCCCCAGCCTAGAAGGGAGGCATCCACTGTCAGGATGACTGAGGGAAACTGCAGTTGGTAGGACATTTCTTCGCCAGGGTTGTCCCTTTCTTTCTACCAGTTCAAAGCTTGCAACAGGGATTTTGACACAGGCACCAGTTTTGAAAGAGGGTGCTGCTTTTGGGACCAATGGACCCTTAAGTGATACTGGATGTCTCATTTGAAATCTGGCCCCTGGCACCACAGCTGTGGTGGAGGCCATATGACCCAGAAGCTGGAGGAAGTGTCTTGCTGGCCTGGGATGGCCCAGGATGAAGGAGCTTGCCAAATCTAGATGGCTTTCCATTCTCTTTTGAGGCAGTAATGCCTCAGTTGGCCCACTGACGAAGATCTACATGACTGAAGCGCTGGGGCTTTTGGTTTATTTATGTAACCAGGTGAGTACACTGGTCCCAGGGACTATTTTCAGAAATGACCCGGGCCATCTAGATGGCTCACAAAAGTACAAGTTTGAGCAAGAGAGATACAGTAACAATCTAAGTAAGCATATACATAGAATCAGAGAAAAAAACAACACAAATCCAGGCTTAGAACAGAACAATCTAGTCATAGCAAACGACAAAAAACATTTCACAACAGACTATATTATCTCTGTAGACACATAGCTAGGACAGAAATATAATATCATTTGGTTGGAGTTTGCCTTTCACATTTGTTTATTTTGCAATGTGCACAAGAAATTTCTAAGTGTGCTTCAGGATTACCTTATTTGAGCATTACTGGCTCTGGAGTGCAGTTCTTTGTGTTCCTGCTTGATTTGTTTCTCTATCAGTTAGCTATTGTGTTAGAAGGCTCTCCATCCATGATGCTTTTTATTTATTTTGTTTTTTTTTCTGATTACCAATTACTGTCCCCTTCCCTTGATTACCTGTGACTGCTCACTATACTGTACTGTGACTGTTCGGCTTTGCTCCCCCTCGCACCTGCTGCCAATTCCTCTCACTTTTCCTAGTTTTCCTTTCACCCACCTGTTATACCCAGCTCTCCTCCTTTTCTTCTATCCTAACCTGTTCCTATCACCTCATTTTCCCCTTCCCTCATGAGGTAACCAATTACCTCTCTCCCCTCGCTTTCCCTCCATCCCCTTCGCGCTGCCTACTCCTCAGGGTTTTCCCTGACTATTCTTCCCCTGCTGTTTCACTCTCCTCCCTCCTCCCACCCACTAAGCTCCTCTGGCAACCCACTTCCTCATCTACCTCCTTCTGCTCTCCCCACCCCTGTCTCCCCTACTCACCCTCCTTGTATCCCCTTGTCCTCTCCCAACCTCCCTCCTCCCTCCCCTCTCTTCCCTCCTCCTCCTGCTGACCCATCTCTTCTCCTCCCCATCCACCCTATTTCCTTACCACCTTCCTCTCATCTCAAAGTCCTCCACCACCCCTCCGCTCATTTCGCCACAGCCCCTTACCCTCTCCACCCAGGACACAAAAAGCATAAAGACCCTTCCTTTCTAGACCTCCTCCTCTCTTCCAACTGCTCCTGGCAGGTGATGTTGAACTAAACCCTGGCCCCACCCTCCCCATCCCCTGTGCCCAAAGGACTATGTTTCTACCATTTCAACATACACAGCCTCCTCCCGAAGTTAGAATCCCTTAAGGTATGGGTCTTGCAACACTCCCCTGATATCCTCTGCACATCTGAAACCTGGCTCTTCTCTAGAGTTTTGGACTCACACCTCACCCTCCCCGAATTTCACCTTTTCCGCCTGGGCAGAGGTAAATGTGGTGGAGGTTTTACTATTTACACCTGCCATAACATTTCCTGCTCCATCACCTTCAAAGAGGCCATCCCCTCCTCCGACGAGCTCTTACTACTCAAGCTCTCTCTCTCCCCTCCACCCTTCCTATCTGCATTGGTGTCCTGTATGCCTCCCCAAAGACTCCTCCCTCATCTCTCAACTCCCTCTCCGCACTTGTCTCCCACTCTGCCTCAGGTGAGCTCTTCATTCTTAGTGACTTTAACCTGAATTGGCTCTACCCAGACGCAAAGCCTGTCCAGCATTCCATCGAAACTTTGAACCTTTCACAAATAATTTCTGAACCCACTAGGCTAAACTCTCACTCCTCAAACCACCCCTTCTTGGATTGGGTATTATACACCCCATTGTGTCTCATCTTCTAGCATTCTCCCCAGTGTCTTCAGTTACCACTGTCTTGTCTATTGTGTCAGGAAAACTCATCCCCCAGAATCCTCCCCAAAGTACATTTGGTGCTGACATTAGGTGTCAGCGTGGCTCAGTTGGTAGCACATCCGCCTCTGGACCAGAAGGTCATGGGTTCTCGTCCCACACCGGGATTGGACTTGCACCTAAAAATCGCTGGCATCCGAGTGCAGTATTGGGGGGTGCTGTACTGCTGGGGTGTGCTGTCCTTCGGATGAGACGTTAAACCGATGTCCCTTCTGCCCATCCTGGTGTTGTCCTGGTGGGTGTCCAGGTGGAAGTAAAAAAAACCCAGGGCACTCTTCGCAAAGAGTAGGGAACATTCCCGGTGGCCAACATTCCCCTTCCCATAAACCGGTTCATGCAATTATCCAGGCTGTGTGTGGGTGATGATGTGCGATATGGCCGCCACCACACATTCAGTCACTTCACTACCAGTCTAGCATTGCCTGTAAAGCGCTTTGGATGTATGAAAAGTGCTATATAAATGCTGATTCTTCTTCTTCTTCTGACCTCTCCACTCTCTCAATTGTGATGCTCTCTTGTGTGATCTAGCCTCCTCAGACTGGTCCTCAGTCTACTCTGCCCACAACACAGACTCAGCCCTATTACACTTCACTGCCATCCTCACTTCTGGAATGCTTGTGCCTCCCCTAGAAAAAAACAAACAGTTAAATGATTCCACCACCCCTCACCTCCTACAGCTCTGCAAAACTAGGGACCAGGCTTGGTCCTGCTTTAAGGCCTCTCATTCAGACTCCAACTTCCAGCACTACATGCATCTCAGAAACTCCTGCACTAAGGCTATCTGGGCAGCCAAGGCCCATTACTTCCACTCCAACCTTCAATCCAACCCAAGATCCCCCTCCAACTTCTAGAAAATAGTTCAGCCCCTTTTCGACCCACCATCCTAACCAGCCCCCTCCCTCCAAACTGATGGTTCACTGATCTTCGACCATCTTGCTGTTGCCTCCCTCTTCAAAAAATACTTCACGACTTGTGCAGCTCCCTCTCAGTCCTCAACCACCACCCCCACCCACCCCCCAATATCCCAACCCATCTCCTCGGCAGGTTATCACTTCACTCCTGTTTCTCCACAGGACATTTTCCTCACCCTCAAATCTCTCAACCCCTCCAAATATTGCCCTGATGGCTTAGACCCGAAACGCCTCTGCATTTCTATTCCTGCCATGCTCCTCCTGCTCACCCATTTTCTAAACCTCTCTTTCACCCTTTGCACTGTTCCCCTTGCTTGGAAAACCGCTAAGGTACTCTCCCTCCACAAAGGGGGTGACCTGACATCCCCTAGTAACTACAGGCCAATCTCTCTCCTACACTCCCTAGCCAAACTGCAGGAGTCACTAGTCCATTCCAGACTAGTCAATTTCATCGATTCCTCCTCCTTCCTATTCCCCTTCCAATTTGATTTCAGAAAAAAAAAACACTCCGCAATCACCTCCCTTTTCTGCGTAACTGACTATCCTCACAGGGATGGACAAGGATCTCATCACAGCGGCTATTTTTACTGACCTCGTAAAAGCTTTCAACTCAGTTTCCCACCCCCTCCTTCTAAACAAGCCTGCCACTGCCATTCTTTCCTCTACAGCAGTTCAGTGGTTCCACTCCTATCTGACCAACCACCAGCAATCTGTACAAGTGTAAACTGCTTTATCGCCTCCCCTCACCATACTTGCAAATGTGCCCCAGGACCTACCAGGTCAGTATCTCGTAAGCTTGATACCGTACGTTAAAACTGTGCAACAGGAACAGTGCTGTAGGGTAGAGTGAGAGGGTGCAAAACCGCAAAAGGGTGTATACACAGTAGTGCACCCTCTCACTCTTCCCAGGTAGGGGATGAGACCTGTGCTGGGAGGTGGGGCCGGTGAATAGCTGCCATGGTTTGACGGGATGAGCCACAGGCAGCAAGGGAGGGAGGCAGTGCATCTGGGACCATGTTTTGATTCCCAGTCCCAGACATAAGGAATTATTTTTATTTTTCATACTTTGTGCGAAGTTAAGTGTTAACTCTCCGAGGTTGGTTATTTTAGTTGGGGTGGTTCGAGGCATAGCAGGGAGTGTGGGGGGGCGGAGCCACCAGCAAAGACAGACATATGCCGCTTGTACTATATCGCGCTGTATTGGCAGCGTGGTATATTGTTGTGGCATAATGTCTTGCGACATTATGACCCCTTGCCACCCCACGGCTCTATCCTGCGCGCCATATTATTCTTGATTTTTCTAAATGACCTTCCCCTCCGTATATGTCTCCTCCCATTCATATTAATACTGTATGTATGACGACGATACTGTCATTTCATTTTCACATCTGGCCCCTCCACGTCTAATGTATCATCCTCACGACAACATGATTTCCATAACGTATTATGCTGGTTTTAAGCCAACCAGCTCAAAGTAAATACCAAAAAGATGGTATCAGTGATCTTTGGCACCAGTCAAAAGCTATCAAGGCTATCTTCTCTCCTTGTCTTCTCCACCCTCAATGGCACCCAACTGGAGGTTGTCCATATGTATAAATACATCGCTGTATGGCTAGAGAGCAACCTAGACTTCTCTGGAGGGTGTGACTTGGAAGCCAACAATGGTGGACGGCCATGAGCTAGGCTCCTGCTAGCACCAAACTGAAAGCAGCTAAATGACACTTTTATCTCATGAACATCATTCTTTAAAGGGACACTGTCGACCCTCTCAGGCCTCGGAGTGCCTCTAGTTTAAAAAAAACACATCTTATGATTGTTCACATTCTGTAGTGACTGCTGATGTAGCTGGCTGTTTGATTCAGATTGTTTTTTTCTTTTGAACAATGAAAAACAGACTGCCCACCATACTGGTGTTATCACACAAAAACATGTTTGTTTACATTCCTTGAGCAACTCCCACTGCACCATTGCTGGACTTAGGAACATCCCCCAACATGGTCTAGCCACTCATTATACAGTGAAGGTAGAGGATTCTATTGTATCATGAGTGGCGGCACTGTTTGGGGGTGTTTCTATTGTTCACGAAGTATGCAATAAAAATAGATCCAGGATTCAAAACAAAGTTGTTTAGAACTATACATTAGCATGCATTTCAGTCCTACTAAGCAAAACGGTAGATGCAAAAAAACAGAAACATCAATGGAATTTTAGAGTAGGTAAGCACTCATAAAGTGTGGGGTTTTAGTTAGAAATAATATGACTCAAAAAAGGTCGACAGTGTCCCTTTAAATCATGTAACTATTCATTCAACTGATGGTATCAGAGAAATCTACCAAACAACATTCTATAATCGACTGAACCACTAACTTAAGACTTTACTACCTTCAGGGGAAGCGCAAACAAGATCTCAAAGCTTGGCACCGGAGGCAGTAAAAGAAAAAGGTAAAGCAAAGGACGCCCAAAAGCAATTGGTCATGGCTCTGCTCCTTAATCTGCAGCAGGAGGTCAAAGCAGGCTTTGAGAACTTAACAGCCCAGCTCATATATATCCAAACTGTTACAGGTCTGGCAGAGACTTCTGCTTCCCACAACAAGCAACCGGGTGAAGATGAAACTTGTATCGGAGAGCTGGAGGATCTGGTAGCGAATCTGTCAAGAGATCGCAAAATACTTATGGAGCAAATTAACAACTTACAGATCATGCTGATGATCAGGAAAACAGTCGGGCACACGAACAGTCACCTTCTAGGACTACCTGAAAACTTTGATGGCAAAGAAAAAGGCAGAGCATTTCAGAGATGGCTGGCAGCAAAACTAGGTCTCGAACCAGAGGTGGTGGACTTTGAGATACAAAGAGCTCATTGGGCAGGACCCAAGCCACATCCGGAAGACAAGCCCAGGCATTATTTAATCAAATTCCTTCAATTTCCAGACAAAGAAAAAGTGCTTCAAGCAGCTCGCTGTCGTGGCCCTTTGGAAATAAATGGTAATAAAGTATTGCTGTTTCAGGACTTCAGCCGAGACCTGCAGGTGCAGAGACAGAAATTCTCAGGAGTTAAACACATCTTGCGCACCCTTGGCTGGGAATACCCTTTATTTCATCCAGTTAAACTCAAGATCATGTGCCAGGTCACACACCAAAATTTTCTGACAAACCCCAAGATGCTGAGAACTATGCCCATACCATGGAAGATGCCCAAGAGGTTCGATCTACATGTAGAGATTCACACCCAGCCAAATGCGGTATTTGCTATTGAACTATTTTAATAAAAAAAAATGCCTTTGTGTGTGTCTGATGCTGCACCCAGTTGCTCACAAAGAGGGGATTGTCATGGCATGCCAGCATCCATCTTTGTTTGGGGGGACATGCTGTCATGTGTGGTTGTCGAAACAGCGATATTGTGAGAGTCCCAAATCATCCCTGGCAAAAACCCCGATGTGCTGACTCTTTTGCCTATTCTGGTTGTAGATGTACTGTACCTGATCTGCAACCGGACACTTTATACTGCATTTTGAATAATTCTGGAACCAACCTGGCACTTACTGGTGGTGAAGAAAGACCACGTCATACAGCCTGGGAAACCCCACATGCCCACCTTACCACGAGGCATCCTCCTCCTCCACAATGTGATGGCAGCGTGACAACTTTACATGCACATGTCTAAATGCAGCTGCCTTGACCTTGAGTCTGACTTCGCTTACAGTCTGAGGCAAGAGATGGTCTGGCTTGCTTGCATGGACCAGGTTGTCGGAGCTGCATCCTAGCAAAAGTGATGGAATTTTGTGCATCCAAGTAAGACTGGCACGGTGTCATATATGGCTGCCTGAGATATGATGTTGTGCTATTATTCTCAGAGTCAGAGTCAGCCTGTCATGGTCAGCTCATATGCATATGAAGCCGGATGAGTGTCTTCCCCAATATGTGCCTGAATTACGAACCCTTTATCTTACATCTTGTGTCATGCCCCTCTTGAAAAACTGAAAAAAGGGGAAAAATAAATTATCTTGTTGATGCAGCAGGACCTTGTGATTCCCCGTGGGAGACCCGCAGCGCTCACTACTCTTCAGCAAGGGGCATCCCTCTCGACAGTGCAATGGAATTGCTGCAAGCATGCCTGCAGATGAACAAAAGGGCTCTAAGACATGCAGCAAAACCACTAAAATCTTCTAAGCCTATTATTCAGCTTGAAAGTATGGGAATACCCTTACTGGAATTTGGCATTGTGATTACATTAGAGAGATCCACATCTGATGCACTTTACCATAAAGGGGTTTATAGGTTCGAGTCCCACCGTGCTCTTCCCTCTCATTGTCACTTTGGTGGAAGGTATCAGCAGGGGGGACCTTACTTGGCTATTTCTTGCCACAAGGCTGACATCCTACAGACTACCAATTACTGACCTTAGCCACTGCAAGATGTAATAAACTGACGTATAAGTGCCATTCTTACAAATCTGCATGTGGCTACAGTTGGTTGTTGAAGCACATGGGGTACTCCACTTCTATTTATTACTATAAATAGAGATTCAGTTTTCTTTACCTGTCTAGAGCACTTTGAAGGAACTGTACTGCAATACAATCGACTACAGGAACTTTGGTGCACCTGATCGCTCCTTGGATTGCCAATTCATGGCAACCTGTACTAGATAGTTTACATTTTACAGCCCCTACTGCGGAGTTTTTTGCATGCTGATATGGTATCTTAAGACTTCGGGATTTAATACCCTTGCATAGGCAGAGACTTTGAGTGGCTGCTATGGTGTATGCACTCATTTTAAAGGGACACTGTTAACCCCCTAAGGGCTCAAAGTGTCCCTACTTCAAAAAAAAACACAGGTTATGATATGTCACATTCTGTGAGACTGCTGATATAGCTGATAGTGTGATTCTGATTCTTTTCTGTTTTAAATAGGGAAAAACAGACTGCCCACCATACTGGTGTTACCACACCAAAACATGTTTGTTTACATTCCTTGATCAACTCCTACTGCATCTTTCCTGGTCTTGGGAACACCCCCAACACAGTTTAGCTACTAATATGCATAAGGAGGAGAATGGACACTTACATCATGAGTGGCTGTAGATTTTGGGGAGGTGTTCCTAGGCTACAAGTAGTATACAGTAAGAGTAGATCAAGGATTTGAAACAAAACAAGGTTGCTTACAACTATATCATTACCATGCATTTCAGTTCTACTAAGAAAGGAGGAAGTTAAAGCAACCAGCAACATCAATGAATTTTACAGAAAGTAAGCAATCATAAAATGTAGGTTTTTAACCAGAAATAGTATGATACAAAAAAGGCTGACAGTGTCCCTTTAATTGATGCCCTTTTCTCTAGCCTTTCCCAGTTTACTGGTACTTGCAAGGTAGCATACTGATGCCTATTAGTGTACAACATTGGGCTACTGACCAAATGGGTTCAGTGGACGCCCGCGAGACGGTCTATTGTTATACGTGGGGGCAAAATCACTTTCCCTTCTCGGGTGGGGGGGGAGGGGGATTCTCACTTCACGTGACTGATTTTAGAGGGCAAACACAGCATTAGTTGGTATAAGCTTTTGTGTACACAGTTGGTCAGCCCAGACCTAGTTCTCCACCACAGAACAGGTGGGATACTGCGCAATAGGAGTGCTACACGGGGGCTCTCTATTGTGGGTGTGTTTGTTCAAGGTTCTGCTACTGTTTCTCTTAAACAAGGGTAAGTTGTCGGGGGGGGAGAGTATATCAGGATTTATGGGGTAAAGTTTCAATGGTTTTAAATGTTAATTTCTCATATACAAAATCAGGAATCATTCATTGGGAACAGAATGGGGGGAGGAGGGAATCTAACAAAGAGGGCCTCAAGGGTTTAGATTACTTTTCAGGTTCAGGGGTACTGTTACTACCTTCTAAAATATTATTTCTTTCTCATTTAATTTCAGAAGTTCGAATTGTGGACTGTTGGCAGGAGGGGGGGAGGCTATTAAAGAGCTCTGTTGCTCACTTTATGCTGCTGTTTTACTGTTAAATGGGATTAACAAAGCTATGTTGCTTGAAAATGTTATGGGATATTTGTTAGAATGTTATATAATATTCAATATGTTTTCTTCTATGTTACAAAATGGTACTGGTAGACTAACATTATTTGTATTTATTTTATGAAGTGGTTGTTTCAGAAGATACACATTAAGATTGAAAATAGGTGACAACACGTTTCATATTAGGTCATGGAATGTTAATGGTCTGAAGTCACATACTAAATATAAGAAGGTATTAGCAAAGGTAAGGGCTGTGAAAACAGATGTCATTTGTCTACAGGAAACACTGAGCCATGAGTCAGTCTGACCTGGCAGTGGTAAGAAGGCCTTGTCCTGAGGTAGAGCCCAGAGCTGCCCCTATGTACTGCAGCCACTGGGACGGGGTCAGCACAGACTTGGGCAAATTGACAGTGATGCCCAAGGACTGGAACAACTTCAGTGTGCATTGTAGAGTTAGCAACAGAAGGTCCCTGGGCTGGGCTTTCAGTAACCAGTCATCCAAATATGGGAACACATAAAGGCCTTCGTGCCAGAGGGCTGCTGCTACAGCTGCTAAGCATTTGGTGAATACCCGTGACGTAGAGGATAAGCCAAAGGGCAACACCCTGAACTAGTAATGCTCCCCCCCTAGAAGAGGAACTGCAGGTGCTGTCTGTCTGTGAGGGGAGGGCAAACCATGATATGCAGATAGGCATCCTGCATGTCTAGGGAGCATAGCCAGTCACCCTGCTTGAGCAGAGGAAGGAGGGCATGTAGGGTTACCATCCAGAACTTCCCATACTGGATGAAAAGACTGAGCTCCTTGAGGTCTAGAATAGACCTCAAGTCCCCAATTCTTTTGAGAACGAGGAAGAACTGGGAGTAGAATCTTTTGTTCCTTCCTCACCTCGGCACTGGCCCTGTGGCCCTATTGCGCAGCAAGGTGAACACCTCCACCCGGAGCACCACTGTGTGGTCCGGAGAGTAAGAGGTGGGAACCGGTGGAACATCTGGAGGCTGTTCCAGAAGTTCTAGAGCATGGCCTTGTTCGATTATCTGCAGGATTTAAGCATCTGTGGTAATGGTTCTCCACTGGGACAGATGGAGGGAAAACCAACCTCCAACCACCACCTCCTGGCTTGGAACAAGACAGAGGGGTCTGGCAAGGAGTCAGGCTGAGGAAGAGCCAGTGGCCGGGGCTGCTCCACCTTCCCTGTAGCACTTAGCAGAGAGACCAGTGGTGGAGGAGGGGCAGACAAGGCAGAGCTGGCTCTGTGTTTGCCCTGGAGCCTGGTTCCTGAGCCAGATTTTTAAGAGACTTTACAAACGCAGGGCCTTGGTCTGCCTCTGGGTTGGGTATGCTAAAGGGCGTGGACAGACCTAGTAGCCCTGCGAGATGCAGGTAGGTCATTAATATCCTGCACATCAGGACCAACAAGTTTATGACCTACAAAAGGGGCATTCAACACCTTTTTCAGGAAATCAGCCATGAAGCCAGAGACTCTAAGCCAGGTAAAACCCAGTGGCAGCTGCCCTGGCTGTAGTATCAGCTGTATCACAGGTGGCTCTGAGGAGATGCTTACTGGCACCTTCTGAAGCCTGGAAAATTTTGATAAGCTCTCCTCTGTGGGAACCCACAGGAAGGGTCTGAGCAGCAGCCTTGCCCTTCTTTCAGAGTGTGTTCTGGTACTTAATCAAATGAGCCAAGTAGTTGGCAATTTTAAGGCCCAATGTGGCAGAGGCAAAAGTCATCTTGCCCCAAAGCTCCAGCCTCCTGGATTTCCAGTAAAGGGGGAGGAAACTAAGGTCCTGGGGAGCCTTAGTCCTGTCATGAGTAGCCTTGATTACCATGGAGGCAGTTTCCAGCTGAGCTGCATAAAAAGGCAGCCCCTGAGGCTACTGGTAAAGCTTATTAGCCTTTCTTGGCATGGCAGTTACCACGTTGGGCTTGTGCCAGGCAACAGTGGCAGCATCATTCAGTGCTAGAAGCAAAGGAGGAATAACCCTGGGTGGAGATTCTGGGATCTCCAAGAAATCCAGTAGGTTCCTCTTTGTGACATCCTTGTCCTCAGTCTGGAACCCCATAGTGGACAAATGCTGTTTCATAATGTTAAAGAAAGAGGGATCCTCCGGGGGCACTTTGGGGTGTGTTTGACTGAGCCCTCACTCCTGGAGGAGACAACAGACTTGTCAGAGGAGTCAACCTCAAGGTCTTCCTCCTCATCTTCAGGGAGGATGAGATCAGGGTGGTATTCTTCCTCTATGTCAGCCAGTTTTAAAGCAGGAACAGATGGCTGGAGAACCAATGGCTCTCCAGAAAGAGCGGGGCAGGTGAGTCAAACTGGCGTCGACACAGAGGTGCCCAGGCTGTGGAACAAACTGTTGTATGGGAGCTGAGGTAATGGAAGAAAGAACGGCATTAAAACTGAGGACAGGAAAACAGAGTATCGTCAACACAGGTACTGACGGAGAGGGTGTAGGGCCCAGCTCTGATGAACCTCCACTAGCCACAGTAGAGGCGGTGGGGCCCAGTGCCTGTGGACCTCGAGATTCAACAGGTCTCAACGGTGAGGCTGGGGCCAGCGGCCCCACCGCAGCCCTGAGAAGGCTGGAAGAACTCTATTCCGTGGGAGGTCTGACAGAGGCCAAGACCTGCATGGAGTGAGGCGTTGACGCCGAAACGGTAAACAGAGCGATCCCAGGAGAAGAAGAGGAGGAATATAATGGAGATCAGGATCATTGTTGGGGAAAACGGTCCTTAGGCTGGTACTTATCCCAATGAGAATGTTTCCTTGAGGACTTGTCCCCAGCCTTGGCTGCCTGACAGCCTGAAGAGGATGCCGGCAACTGGGAGGGGGAGGCCTCAAAGACCCCTGCTCTCTGCTGGGTGCCTTTTGCTCCATGAGGAACTTCTGCAGGGCTTTCCTGCATCAGCACCAGGTGGTGAGGTTGAATTTCAGGCAAAGCCTGGAGGCAAGAGCGTTGTGACCAGGCCCAAGACAGTAGACACAAAGTTCTTGGGCATCGGTTGAAGAAATATTTTTTCCGTAGCGGCAGCAATGGGAAAGAGCCGATGAAAAAGTAGTTCTCGATATACAAAGACAAAATGAGTCACTTTAAAATAAAGTGATTCAAAGGCTGTTACCAAAGAAAATGGTAAGTAATTCTGGTGGTCAAACTGAGCGATGAAGCTTCCACGGAGTCTGTGCGTGAATGGTCAATGGAGGGAAAGAACTGAGGAGGGAGCAAGGCTGCCTGCGCTTCAATAGTGCGATGACTTTGGAGCCTGACATTGGCGTGGGTGGCCCCTACTAGACTGCTGCAGAAAATATTCCATGGGATCCTAGTGATTGATGGTTAAGTTCCATAGGTGTGACCTGATGACAGAGATATCCCTGAAGATCAATTCACCCACTGCGAACTGCAATAAAAGAAAGTTACGACCCTCACTGGGTACTACATATCTTTTCACACTTCTCTTGTGCAAATCTGGCATTAGTAAAGACTTCCTTTATACCCTGTATGCAAGGGTCAAAAGGTCTGCGTTCACCTAAAGGTGAACTTTGATGAAGTCTTCCCAAAATGGCCAGGAACTGGAACTCCCATAAGCTGTCGCTAGCTGATGGACATCTAAGTTTAGAGCTTTCCTAAACCAAGAGAGAACCAAATTTGGCAAAATATATTCAAAAATGTTGAAAAAGAAAGGGAGTGGTGCATGAACTGAACACTGAAACAGAACTGAACAAAATCAACAAACAGATTAAAAGACAAAAAGGAACAGAAATGATATGTTGCTGAAACCAATGCAACTAATGTATTCAGAAGAAACAAAAGATTGGACAGTTCAACGGAGCTAGATACATGGCATGGGGGCAGGGCATGTGATGCCACTCATATACACTGAATGCATCAGGGTACCAGTTCTTCAAGCAAATTAGGACTCTACTAGTAATCCATGTCATAAGCAAAATTAATAATGTGGAGAGGGATAATAAACAGACATGGTGACTACAGTATAAACAGATGTACTATAGTATATGGCTCATAAAACTGCTAGAATGTAACAAACTAACCTGAACATTCCACAGAAACACAACTCCATCATCACCAGCTGAAGCACATCTATTTGAAAGAAAAAAAAATTATTACTGTATACCAAATCTGAATAAACAAATTCAGTCAAATATTTCCCCAGTTTTCAAGTGGTTAGTTAGCCTCTCATGTCAGTCAACTAAGCAAGCAATGCTAGCCAGGATAACAGGTGATGAGACCAGGTCAGGGCTTAAAATCCACACTGTGTCATCGGGGGATCTCCCCCAGGATCTTATCGTGCGGAAGGGAGTACCAACATTTAAGAGGGACATTAAACATTTTATTTTTGTTTTGCTGAAACTATTCCTGCACTTCAGTTTTTATTCCTTTTTTTCTGTTTAGCTGTACTGCCCACATTCTGTTTTCAGTTTGCTCGCTCCTCTTACCTATGCCATGGTAGCAATCTGATTCCCCTGTGCTCCTTATGTCCTGTTTTTTTTGGTTTTTTTTTGTCTTACTTTGCTGGTCTTCTACTTTCTCTGTTTTCTTTAGTCGGCTCTCCTTTATGTTTCTTTTGTTTTCGCTGCTCTCATTTCTTTTCAGGCTTTCATCTTGGTTTGTCTAATTTTGTATTCGCTCTTCCAGCACTGTACTATTCACAGTTCTGCCACTTCTGAATTACTTTGAAATGTAAAGTTTATTTTCTCTGAAGTGTCAAATTCATGATTCAAACAACTGGAGCTAGTCAGCTTCATGGAAGCTACCAATACTTTAGGACAGGACAGTGTTGTGAATAATTTAGTAATGGGGAGAGAAGTAAAAATTAGCTGTTTTTAAGATGTTCCCCAAATTGTGCGACTGCGTTTAAAAATTCAACATAGAAACATAGAATTTGACGGCAGATAAGGACCGCTTGGCCCACCCAGTCTGCCCATTTCCCTACCTGATGGATAAGCTGCAGATTCTAGTTAACCAGCAGCCTACTTCTTCCTACCCCCACCCCCTAGAATTGCCTTATGACTGTCCCATGCATGCTTGAATTCCACCACTGTTTGTGACTCCACAACCTCCTCTGGAAGGCCGCTCCATACATCCACCACCCTCTCTGTGAAAAATACTTCCTTAAATTACCTCTGAGCCGCTCTTCTATCTTCAAATTGTGCCCCTTGTTCTTGCACACCTCTTTTGAAAGATGCTACCCTCTTGGACTTTGTTGATTCCCTTGAGGTACTTGAAAGTTTCTATCATGTCCCCCCTCTCCCTCCTTTCCTCGAGGCTATACATATTAAGCTCCTTAAGTCTCTCTTCATATGCCTTCCGGTGCAGACCCTGCACCATTTTAGTTGCCCTCCTCTGGACAGCTTCCATCCTGTCTATGTCTTTGCAGAGATTGGGTCTCAGAACTGCACGAGTACTCAGATGGGGTCTCACTACCTGTCTGTACAGAGGGATAATAACTTCCTGTTTTCTACTGGTGATGCCTCTCCTATGCATCCCAGTATCCCCAGCCCTCCTTGCTGCCCTCTCACATTGCTTGCCCATCTTTAGGTCATCTGATATGACTACCCCAGGTCCCTTTCCATTTTTGTTGTTGTTAGTATCTCACCCCCCATTGTGTACTCTTCCCTGGGTTTTTGTTTCCCAGGTGCATTACCTTGCACTTCTTAGCATTGAATCTAAGCTGCCATACATTTGACCATTCCTCTAACCTTGCCAAGTCCCTTCTCATCCTTTCCACCCCACCCTGTGCATCAACTCTGTTGCAGATCTTTGTGTCATCTGCAAAGAGACATACTTTTCCTTCCAGTCCCTCTGCAATGTCACTTATAAAGACATTAAAGAGGACTGGTCCTAATACTGAACTCTGCGGTACCCCACTACTAACCCCCCTTTTTTCAGAGTGGACTCCATTTACTATTACTCTCTGTGTGCTATTCACAGCCAATTTTACCCAGGCTGCATCTTGGGACCCACTCCCAGGCTGCTAACTTGTATATTAATCTTTGTGTGGGACTGTGTCAAATGCCTTGCTAAAGTCTAGGTAGGCCATGTCCACAGCCCCTCCTGATCAACTACTTTGGTCACCCAGTCAAAGAAATCTATCAGATTTGTCTGGCATGCCCTTCCGCTGTGAATCCATGCTGCCTGGGGTCCTGTGCCCTCTGGCCTCTAGGTATTTAACAATTCTTTCCTTCAGAAGTGATTCCATCATTTTCCCTACCAATGAGGTTAAACTAACAGGTCTGTAGTTTCCTGCTTCTGCCTTGCTCCCACTTTTGTGAAGGGAATCACATCTGCCCTCCTCCAGTCCTCGGTACCACCCCATCCTCCCATGATTTGTTAAAAGGGTGTCAGTGGTGTCACTAGTTCTACCCTTAGTTCTTTTAGAATTCTGGGATGAATCTCATCAGGCCCCATTGCTTTGTCCACCTTCAGTTTTAAGAGTTCTTTCAGAACCCTTTCTCTGTAAATGGGCTGGTATCAACTTCTGTATCCAGAGTGTTTCTATTGTTTGTTTTAGGTACCTCCTCCTCTTCATTTGTAAATACTGAGCAAAAATATTTGTTTAGTATCTCTGCCTTTTCACAGTCACCTCTGCCCACCCTCCCTCCCTTTATTAAGCCTCACTATCCCTCCCTTGGTCTTCCTTCACTCCTGATGTACCTATAAAAGGTTTTATCCTTCTTAACTGAGTTGGCTATCTTTTCCTCAGTTTGGGCCTTTGCCGATCTGACTGCCTTCCCAGCTTCCTTTGCTTTAACTGATATAGTTCTCTGTCCTGTTCCTTCTGTGATTCCTTGTACTTCCTGAATGCTCTTTTCTCTTGAACCTTCACTGCCACTTCCTTTGAGAACCATAGTGGTTTTCACCTGCTTCGCTTTGTTTATTTGCTTTACACAAAGGCTTGATACCTCTGTGATGGCAGTTTTTATTATTCCCCATTGTTCTTCCACCCTCCTTCCTGCCCATTTGCTAGTGCATTCCTTAGGCACTCACCCATTTTGACAAAGTCAGCCTCCTAAAATCCAGTACCTTTGTCTTTGTATGGCTTGACTCTATTGCTGTGTTTACTGTGAACCATACTGTTCGATGGTCGCTAGTTCCCAGATGGCTACCCACTCTACATCTGTGATCCTCTTCATCTCCATTTGAGAGAACCAGGTCTAAGATTGCCTCCTCGAGTGGGCTCCAATACTAGTTGTTCTAAGGCATGCCCCTGTAGGGCATCTAGAATAACCCAACTCTAGAAGTGGCTGCTGCAACTGCACTCCAGTTAACACCTGGCATATTCAGATCACCCATCAGCAATATCTCCTTTTTCTGCCATTCTAAGTATACTTTCCATCATTTCCTTGTCCATTTCCTCCCCTAGAAGTGGGTTCAGATACAACCCTCTGCGTATTGTGGTGACATTGCCGGTCTCCAAATTTACCCACAGTGCTTCTTCTCCTCCCTGTTTACCCTTTTGTTCTGTTGCTTTGATTCCTTCCCTTATGTAAAGAGCTACTCCTCCTCCTCCTTTACCCTCCCTGTCCCTCCTGTAGATAGTGTATCCTGGTATGTTTACATCCCAGTCATGGTTTTGTGTGTACCATGTTTCTGTGACTGCTACGATATCCAGATGTTCCTCCTCCATCAAGGCCACTATTTCAGGAAGCTTGTTGCTCAGAATATGGGCATTGGTACTCATTGCTCTCCATTATTTGATGGCTTTACCGTCTGTTGCAGCATCCCCCACTGACCTTTCTACCTTGGTCTTTTTCTCATTTAGTACCCTGTTTTGTAGGGGGAGGCCGGGATTTTCCTGCTGCTTATCAGTGCCTAAACTGTGCCCTCGCAAAACAATCAGCTAAAAGCTCTGACCCAGCACTGCGATGAGTGCCTTCCTGTCAGCAAGATGCCTTACACAACAATTTGACAGAGAAAATAACCTGCTAATCAAACAAGAGAAAAATCCAGACATCCAACTCAGACACAGGTAACCCTCCCCAGCCCCAAAACAGCCTGGTGGTTTGTGCTCTGAAAGCGGTCAGCCCCAAATAAGTCAGCTGTGCTTTACACTCTTCCTGCACTGAAAATCTTAAGAATTAAGCCAACTGATTGACTAGTGACACCTGTGATGTAAGCAGGCCTTTCACTGTAGGCAGGCTGCTGTCTGATTCCAATACACAAAATCTTTCAGTGAAACCAGGGATATAAACTTAACTACTCAGCCAGCAGGACACTTTTAAAATGTTGCACAAATATCCCTCTAAATCCTAAGTCTCAACCCCAACAATCAAGCAAATTCAGTTGTATCTCACTCCCTCTGGTTATAAAATTATTACACTTTTAATGGAATCCTGCAATTCTCTGCTTAATGCCAATAAGGAGAAAAAAAATGAAATTCTTTGTAGAAAGCGTAGCTCCCCTGTTTTACAATATTATGCCTTACCAAGTTTCCAGCTCCTAAATGAAGTTACAGTTTGTTCTTTGCAGTGTTGCAAGGCTCTCAGCTTCAGACAAATCAAAAGTCAGACAAGAATGCCACTATTATCTCCTGAATTTTGAGCACTGCCAATTTCATCTGCTCTACAAGTCCGTAAAACAAGGTAACCTGGAAGACCACCCTCATAATTCTGGAGCAGACCATGGACAGAAAAATGAGGGGGATGGAGATGCGACAGGTTACTAGGGAGAATGAATGCACAGTTGGTGCACTGTCAGGGTTGTGAACCATGTGCCATGCTGCCTGCTGAGGGTCATAGCAAGTACATCTGAAAACACTTGCTTCACGAGTGGCACAAGAAAGGCGGACTTATGAGATCAGACTTATTTTTCTTCTCAATACATTTAATGATGGACCGAATATGGACTTGGTTTCGTGACCCATGACAGAATTTAAACTGACAACTGCCTTTTTCTCATCTGAGGTATAGCACATGGGCATTTGCTGTACATACTATTTTTTATATAATTATTATGCCTTATATTTGTTACACATTGTTTATGTGCCTTTAAACAGTACCATGGTTCTATTTATATGTTTCATCATAATCTGCCGGTTTCATACTTTTTGATTTTTACACATTTAAAAGCTTCTGAGCTCGCTCACTCACTCACTCACTCACACACACACACACACACACACACATAGCCGGCGTTCATTTTCAGGGAGGTGATTAAGCAATTGACAATTTATAGGCTGTTTGCAGTCACATTCCATCCTTTAGGGAAGATGTGATTCATGCCCAAGCAGGATTTTACAGATTCTTTTTTGTCTCTGAGTAATATCCAATTATCCTCCTTCAATATCAACAGAACTGTCACATCTACATGTAAAAGGTTTTTTTTTCAATTCTACCCTATGTACTTAAAGTAGGTTTTTTGCATATTCAGTCATATTCTGATACAGTTCTGTGTAGTTTGAAAGCTTAATTCTGTAACTCTCTTGTTGATCCAATAAAAGATATCAAATCACCCACTTTGTTCATCTTTTTGTGCAAAGACCAATACAGCAAGAAATAATTTTTTAACAACTTTGGAGAAATTCTCTCACACTAGCAGGAGCTATGAAGAATGAAACCTGTTCTTTCCAGCAGAAGAAAAGATCTGACAGCAGTAGGGATGGAGCCGGAGAACTCATGACTGGGTGGGTAGGAGTCAAGCTTGAAGACTGTTCCAGTGACTGAGCCTGCTCAGTGGGAAACTGCCTAAGTGTGATTAGTAGATTGAATCTAGTTAGGTAGAACTAACAACAACATTCTTCTTGCATCCTAGCTGAGGACAGAAGAGAGTTGCACTAGTTGATGCCGATATCTAAATGTACTCCAGACACATCCTTGATTACCTGAAAGGTCTGCTCACCAAAACCCCATAGGCTAACTTCACAGACAAAGGATGCCCTTCATGTCCCAAATACAAAGCAAGTAGGTGAAAATGCATTTAGCACTACAGCACCTAAAAGCTGGAATGCAGGGCCAAATCACTTGAAACATGTGGGCAGTCCAGCCCAGCCCAGGTCACCTACGAATAATCATTAAATAAACCATGTACCTGACACATGGCACAAAAGGTGACCCACTGTATCCTCAGTGAATAGCTACAGCTCAGTTATGCCCTAACACCTAGCACAATATATGTACTATCTTGGTCACAACCTACTGTCCACCATTGACAGAATAATCTTGTAATAACTGGCACTGGTCTTTTCCCATAGGGAGAAGAAGTTAGAATTTGCTGCGATGCACACGCTTCCTCTCTGTCCGTAGCAAAAGGAATAATCCTAAGTGGACAACTCCACAGTCCCCAAACAAAATCAGCTGTTTCCTCCCCATAGCAGTCAGCACAGACAAAACTGTGCACTGCGCAAATTCACTTAGCACGCTCTCAAAATGACACTGCCTTCTTCTTCTTCTTCTTCTTCCTCTTCCCAGGGCTTTTTAACAATAAAATAAACTAACCTTTCCATTTAATCTGTAAACTTGGACTTGGTCCTCAGTCTGACTGCAACTGCCGTTGCCACGCCGATCTTCTGTTCATCACCTCAAACACTCCAGCTGCTGGTACCAAATGAAATAAAATAACTTCATTTTTGGTTCTTCTCGGTCGTTTGAGGTTCATCTGTGGCCTGTTGGGTACAGTCCTCAGGTGGTTTACATCTTACCTCACCGTAAGAACTCAGAGGGTAGTGTCTGGGCTTTGTTCTTCGGGCCCAGTCCCTCTGTCATGTGGGGTTCCTCAGGGATCAGTGTTGTCCCCCATGTTTTTCGCAGTGTACATGCTGCCCCTCAGAGACATTGTAAGGAGGTATGGGCTGAGGTTTCATTGCTATGCTGATGATACCCAGCTCTACCTTTCCTTTGCACCAGACCAGGATGGAGCTCTCTCAGTATTTAATACTTGCCTCGCAGAAATCCAGGAGTCGCTGGATTAGAGCTGGTTGAAGTTGAACTCGGGAAAGACTGAAGTGCTGGTTGTGGACCTAGGACACCAGATAGCGGGGTCGGGGCTAGGTTCACACTTGGAGCTCTTTCTTGGAGGTTTACCACTTCCGGCCTCTGAACGGATGCGCAATCTGGGGGTAATTTTTGACGAAGTGCTGACACTGCATGCACAGGTGTCAGCCGTTGTAAAGACCTCTTTTTACCATCTGAGGAATATCATCAGGATTAAGCACCTTGTTCTGTCCAGTGACCTTCCTACATTGGTTCACACCTTTGTGTCCTCGCACTTCGATTATTGCAACTCTCTATACCTAGGGCTTTCTGGGGTGGGAATCTGCCATTTGCAGCTGGTGCAGAACGCAGCAGTGCAGCTTCTGACAGGAACCTCTCATTCCTGCCATATTTCTCCAGTGCTGCGCAGTCTGCACTGGATGCCGGTACAATGGCAGATCACCTTTAAAGTCTGTCTTTTGACTTGCAAAGCCCTACACAGACCTCGGCCCCAACTACCTGAAAGAGCTCCTCGTCCCTACTACTCCCATGCATTACTTGGCCAGCTGGCGAGGGCTAGAGATTGCAAGAGTGTGCTTGAAATCGTCCGGGGCCCAGGCATTTATGCAATCAGCCCCATCTCTTTGGAATTCTCTACCCCACCAGTTACATGAGTGCACGACTGTGGAGGAATTTAAAAAAGCCTTAAAAACCTATTTATGGATCCAAGCTTTTGGTGATTGCGATATCTGTTTTAATTTAATGTGTATTGTTTTACTTAATTAATTGTGTGTCATTTGATGTGTTTTTAAAACTGTGAGGTGCCTTGGTTTCTGGAAAGGCGCCATAAAAATAAAGTGTTATTATTTTTTATTATTGATGAGGACAATGGGGACAAGATGAGGAACAATGATGAATTAAAACAAAATGAAGACAGTCTCTACAGCAGCACCATCTAGTGGCCAGAGAGTACTACAAATCAAACAACATGAAACGGTAAAGGTGAAAAAACTAATGCCAGCAAGTGCATAACATAACACATGGGGGGCAGAGGAAAACTCAAATTTAATGCACACCCTCGGTGTGGGATGCTTTGATAAACCCCTCGTGCTTCGGCCTTAGGTTTACGTAGCGTCCACACCTCGGGTGTGCATTAAATTCTTATTATACACTCCCCCCCACATAATATTCTATATGTTAACATGGTATTTTAGTATAAAATAGATAAGAAGTGAGTACCTTTGTAACTAATGGGTAAATTATACCTTCAAATCAATTGACCCCAAACAACACTCCTACGTACCTGAGGTAGATATGTAAGTTAAGACATTAATTTACAATTTGCTGCTACTACTGCAGTTTTAAATGTGATCCTGGGTTCCTCTTGAAAATTAGGTGATGCACCTAAATTAAACTATCCTGGTTCTGAAATTTTTAAAATAAAAATAAAAGTTATTTGAAGCAGGCTTTTACATTCAATCATAAACACGTATCTTGCCCTTGGGACACATAAGCAAGGTGCAGTCACCATATGTGCCAAAGACAAGGTAAGCCCTAAGAATCAAGAATACTTAGTATATCGACAGTGAATATGTAAGATTCACTTTTCAGCGTAGAAAGTTCCCAATGCAAGAGCATCATGGGTTGCAGTATGCAAATTACTGCAGGTGGCAAGCTGACAAGACATCAATAGGCCCAAGTGTTTCCAGGATTTGTATGAGAAACAGAGTACCTGGAGAGCCTAGTTAGTTTTGAAAACACTCAAAATAATTTACTAACATCCAAGATATTTAATGATAAATGTTATATAAATAAACTAAATTGAACTGAATATCACCCACTGAGATGCAGTATCTCATTTCCAGTGGGGACACATCACATAATCAAGCAAATAATTTGAAGCATTTTTCTAGTCAAATCAAAACAGACTAATAACAACACACATATTTTGCTAGGCATTTGGTTACCCTGATCACTGCTCTGATTACTGCTTGTTCTAAGCTGCCCTTTTCAACAAGTCTTCAAAGTACAGATCACTGTGCAAACCTAACTGACCCATCCCCACAAGTAATACTAGTACCACCAATACTTTTGAGAAGCTACTGGGAGTTGAAGTTACGCTATAAAGCTCTGTATTTCTATTTTTCTTCCTATTATCACAAACCTTATTTCAGATGTGCTGGCTGAATTGAAATGTAAAGTTAAGCATCACTTAAATTTATTTAACTTAAAAAGTCTCCCAAGCCCAGATCGCTGTGCCACAGAGAAAATCCTGGTCACATACCCAGAAACCGGAGTGTAGTTCCAGAAGGGGTGCCTAGCCCCTACAACAACAGTCCACCATACAGCAAAGTACTGGAGTACTTAAAACAGAAGGTGAGGCTACCCCCCTGACAACGCTTGTGACAGTAAAGCAGTGGGATAGTTAGGTCACAGTTAATCTGCAGGTGGTGACCCTGTCCTTCAACAAAGCTTTACAGTACATACTGAATCACAGATTTGTGCCTAGTATATACAGTACTGAATCACAGATTCATGCCATGCTGTTTTTTGTTTTGTTTTGTGTTAACCAGATTATCTGGTCGGTGGAAGGCTAAACATTAATAAAAAAAACAAAAAAAAAAAAACACTCACTCTCTATTTTGAGTGTTCCAGTACTTTTGTTGTGTGGTGCCCAGATTGCTGTGGTAGCACCTGCCTAGTAAGGTAAGGTCTTCACATTAGAGACCTCCTTCCTTGGGGAGATTGGGAAGATCCTGTCAATGCATGATAGCTCCGTAGAGGTTCATGATGGATATGAGGTCTTGTGTTCAGGAATGCATGTTAGTCTGCTCGCACATGCAGTGCCAAAATTGCACATACTGATATAAGTGCTAAAGTGATGACATCCAGTGTGCCATCAGTGCAGTGTTGACAGAGCTCAAGGCAAAGCTTATGGCCCCCGCCTTGTTGGCCTCAGCCACTGTGTAGTGCAAATGACTCAGTGAAAAATGGGTGGTCTCGGTGTGTAATAAATAGGAAGTCAGGCCCCCTAACAGTGACCACCAAGGACTATAGGAACACCACCTCATGGGTGCTGCCTCCTCTCACTTCCTGGCTACCTGCAAAAAAAGAATGTTTCTATGGCTTGTCTCTCAGTCCCACCAGTGGGCAAAAGCCATGGTTGCTGGAAGTAGGACAGGTAAAGAGGAGGGAGACACAGCACAGAAACAGACAATGACAGCAAACAAAGATAAAATGGTCCATTTAGTCTGCCCCTAACACCCTACCATACTCCAAGACCTTTTGCCAATACGGGGTCTCTGTCTACACTATCCACACCCTTGTTCTCTGTTTTACTACTACCTCCACTAAGTAACTACTAAGCCCTTAACTCTGTTCAAACCATGTTTGTAACCATTAATGGTTTTGGCACCCACAGCCATCACTGCTGGCGGACTGTCCCATGGCTCTACTACTCTCTCTGTAAAATAACATTTCTCATGTCCCTCCTGAACCCTCCCCCACACTAGTGTCCACTCGTGACCTCAAGTTCTAGATTCACTACTCATGTTGAATAATCCTTGACCTCGCAGTTCACCTTGTTCATTCCTTTCAAGACATTAGAGTCAAGAACTTGCTGTAACAGTAGCTGTACTAGGGGATCTCTTGCAGCAGGCTACACCTATAAAACTATAGTCAACAGGCACTAGGACCACACAGAAACTTTTCTAGCTAGCAGTCTATAAGGGGGCAGCCCACTCCAACGTAATATACCAATATCGACCAATCCTATAGGAGTCAGCGGCCCCCACACTCTCTTCAATTCTCCCACCGCAGACCATACGCTTTCTAGTCCCGGCAGAGGGAACCGAGGAGGGACCGAAGGTCATACCAAAAGGAAAGAATGGAGAAAGAGGTACAGAGGAAGGAAGATCTCCTAGGTCCAGGGGGAAGGAGGGAGGTTGGCATGACTGCTGCAAGAGACCCCTCGCAGATCTACTGTTACGGTAAGTTCTTAGGTAACTGCACTGCCTGGCGTCGGGGGTATCTCTTGCAGCAGGCCACACCTATGAAATGAGTCCCAAGCAGTTCTGACATCAAGAAATGTAGTCTGGGCAGAGGAAACCAACAGCCTAAGAAAGTAGGCCCTGTAGGTCAGCTATGCTGAAACTGGCCCTACACCTAGAGGCAATGTCCAGACTGTAGTGCTTGGTAAAGATGTGGACAGTATTCCAAGTTGCAACATCACAAATCTGTAACAGACACATTCCTGAAAAAGACAGTAGAAGTGGCCATGCCTCTGGTGGAATGGCCATAAGCAATGCCAGGAAGATCCTTGCCATGCTTCCTGTAGCAATAAGTGATACAGCTGGCCAACCATTTGGACAAGCACTGTTTTAAAACAGGGACGCCCTCATTCCAAGGGGTGAAAGAAACAAACAACTGTTTGGAATTCGCACAATCCTTTGTAAGATGGGTACAGTAATGCAGAATTCTATGCACATCTAAAGGGTGGAGCAATGCTTCCCCTGGATTAGCACGCTCCGGGTAATAAACAGGAAGGTGGATGGACTGGTTTAAGTGAACTCAGACACCACCTTAGGCAGAAACTTAGGATTAGTATGCAAAAACACCCTGTCTTTGTGAAAAACCAAATAAGGCTTTTCGCACATGAGTGCCATTAGCTCAGAAATCCGAGCAGAAGTAACAGCAACTAAAAATAACGCTTTCCTAGACAGAAAGTGTAGTTTGCATGTAGCAGCTGGCTCAAAAGGGGCCAACGGAAGTTTTTCCAACACAAAATTCAAGTCCAAAGGCAGGACTGGACTGCAGATAGGAGGCTTCAGGTGAACAGTGCCTCTCAGAAAGGTATGGGTCACCTCCAATTGCACCATCATACAGCCATCAACGGGCACGTGGAAGACAGAGAAGGCAGACACATGCACCTTAACAGAGGAATAATTTAGGCCAGAGTCTGAAAGGGACAACGAGTATTCTAGAATCTGATTCAACAGACAAGTGAAGGGATCCAGCTGATGTGAAGCTGCCCACAGCGCAAAGCATTTCCACTTCACAGAATAGCTGGCCCTAGTGGAAGGCTTCCTAGCAGCCACCTTGGGAGACACCCTGAACCTGGCCATGGCTATGTACTCAGGAGTTGGGCATGAAGATGTAGGGATTTCAGGTCTGGATGGACCAGGGTGCCCCAGTTCTGGGACAGCAAGCCGGTGCATAGAGAAAGAGGAACTGCTGGCTCCACTGTCAGCTGTTGCAGCAACGGGAACCAGATCTGACGAGGCCAGAAGGCAGCTATGCAACTTCCATCTGGAGCTTGATGAGAACCCTCTGAAGTAGGTGGAAGGGAGGAAATGCATACAGAAACCTCCCTTTCCAAGAGAGGGACAACTTGTCTCGCCAGAAAACTTCAAGCCCTGGATCGAGCAAGCAAAAAAGCGGCAGTTTTGCGTTGAGTGGGGATGCAAAAAGTTAAACTCTGGATGACCTGCCTGTCGAAGAGGTCTTCTACTACTGAGGTCAGCAGCTCCCACTCATGCACCCTTGACTGTGACCGACTTAGGGAGTCCACGAGGATGTTCTGGATGCCTGGAATATGGATGGCTGTTAGCTAGAGACTGTGATCCAGTGCTCAGTACCAGACTCTCATTACTTCCCAGTAGAGGAGATACGAGTGAGTGTACCATATTTGTGGTGTAGTGGACAACACTGAAGTTGTCTGTCTGCACTAGCAGAACACCCGGAGACAGGAAGGCCTACTTGGCATAGAGAATGTCCCTTATCTCCAGGACATTGATGTGGAGAGAGGATTTCAGATGGTACCAGGTCCCTTGAGTTTGGAGGGGCCCAAGATGTGCCCCCCCCATCCCAACCCCAAAGCATCAGTTGTGAGGATTTGCTGCAGAGAAGGAATGGAATGGAACCCTTCTTAACAGGTTGTGGGATTCCATCCACCAACACAGAACTCTCTTCACTGGAGAGGAGACCAGGACCTGCTGTTCAAGATTGTCAGTAAACTGGTCCCACTGGACCCTCAGTGTCCACTGGGGAATCCTCATGTGCAATCTGGCTAGGGGCACTGTGACTATGGCCACAGCCATCAGACCCAGAAGCCAAAGAAAATCTCTGGCTGAGACAAAACAACTGCTGTAGAGCAGGTGGGCTTGGGCTATAAGGCAATCTGCCCGGTCCTGGGGCACGAAGGCCATGCCCTGAGTGGTATCCAGGGCTGTCCCTATGTATAGCGAAATAGCAGATGACTGAAGTTGGCTGATCTCCATGAAGTCTGACGTGGAATGGTCAATGGCAGGAAAACAGCTGAGGAAGGCGAAGGGGCCACCCACTCTTATAGGATTGATCGACGTTAGCGCATGGCAACAGAGTGGGCAGCCCCCTTGTAGATTGCTAGCTAGAAGCGTCTCCATGTAGTCCTAGTGCCTGATAGCTACAGTTCCATAGGTGTGGCCTGCTGCAAGAAATGCCCCCAACATAAAATCTTGAAGGTCTCTATCATTCCACCACTCTTGTCTGGCCTTGAGTGAGCACATGTTCAGTGCCCTAATCCAGTCCTTGTAGGATCTGCCCTGCTGACCTCGAATAATTTTGCTTACCCTATGCTGCACCATCTCCAGCTTGTCTTTGTCTTTCCTTAGTTGGGCACAGTACTCTAGTTGTGGTCTCACCAGTGATCTACAGAGAGGAAGAAATACCTTTTTTCCACCTGCTGTTGAAACCCCTCCCAATATATCATAGCATACTGTTTGCCTTACTGCAGACTTTGTTACTCAGGCTAGATTTGTTAAGGGACCCACTTATGATGGTTACTAGGTCCCTTTTCTCAGAAATGGTGTCCAGCTTTACTCCTCCCATCCAATACACTGTTCTGGGGATCTTGTTACCTCTGTGAATTATCCTGAACTTTCTGATGTTGAATTTCAGCTACCAAATCCTGGACCACCTCTCTAGCCTTTGCAGATCCCTCTGCATCTCCTTTACTCCCTACTCACTGTCTACCCAACCACAGAGCTTGGTGTCATCTGTGAAAAAGACATCTTGCCCTGTAGTCCTTCTCCTATGTTGCTGATGAACATACTGAAAAGGAATGGAGTCAGGACTGATCCCTGTAGCACTCCACTGGTACAGCCAATAATGTTCAGCTTTCAAAAATGACCATTTCCATTTGACAAACTCTTAAAAATCAGCTTTCTTCTATTCTTCCGCCACAACCAATGGCAAATTAGCATTTGCTACACAAAACTTTGGCTCTAAAGTGGAGGGATTTCCACAAACAGTTGTTGGAAAGTGGGGTTATTTGCATGATAAAGTGGTGAAAATAGAAAGGTTTCATGAAAAATTTACTCATGTACTATCTGAATAATGATAAATTATGTTTTTTACCGACATTTTCCACTAAAAAACAGAAAACTTGTGATCTCCCTCTCCTCAGATCTGACTCCATTTACCACTACCCTCTGCTGTCTCTCTTCCAACCATCTGCCCATCAATCTAACTTTGTCCTTTGCTGCACCCATATCCTCTACTTTTTTAGCAACCTTCTGTGTGGCACGAGTCGAATGCCTTGCTGAAGTCAAGCAGTGAAAATTCACTGCATGATCCTTATCCACTGTCCTCGTTACCCAGTCAAGGAATACTATCAGGCCGGTCTGACAAGACCTCCCTGCCACAAACCCATATGCTGGAGACTGTTTTTATCCAGGTAGCCCACTAGGTCCTCTTTGACTAATGTCTCCATCACTGAACCCACAATGGAAGGAAGATAGACAGGTCTGTAGTTACCTGGCTTCTTTTTGTCCCCAACCTTGTGTAGTGGAACTAGGTCCACTACCCTCCAATCTTTTGGATCCACTCCTGTCTGAATAGAGCTACTGAACAGCCCCACCATGAGTTCAGCCAATTCTGATGCCAGTTCCCTGAGCACCCTTGAGTGCATCCTATCTGGCCCTGAGACCTTATCTATATTCAAGACAGCTAGCCCTTTTCTGACCCTTTCACTATTAAATACCTGCTGTCACATTTCCAGAACCCCCTTTATGCTACTTTCCAGCACAGGCCCACTATCATCCACAGAGAATACACAGAAGTAGTCATTCAGAGTGGCTGCTTTCTTCTAGTCATCCTCTATAACCCGGCCTCTTTCTGTCAGCCTAACAATTCCCCAACCCGTCTTTCCTGTTACTCTTACATACCTGAAAAACAGTTTTTCTCCACCCTTGACCTCCTCCGCAATGCACAGTTCTATGTCTGTTGCTGCATCCCTGACTGCCCTATTGGCCTACCTAGTTCTTACTTGGTACTCTCCAATCTTCATCCCCCTGCTTCTCCTTATACTTGATGAAGGCCTTTTTGGCCTCACTGCCTCCAAGACCTTTTTAAAGAACCATATTGACCTCTTATACCTTTTTCTCCCTTGTTAACCATTCTTACATATGGCCTTCTCACCTTGAGAATGGCCCCTTTCGTTTCTCCCTATATGTCCTACACTCCCCTGATACTGTCCATTGTAATTAACCTGTCTCAGACTAATTCCCTCTTCTGGTTGAAGTCTGCCCTACTGAAATCCATAACTTCAGCCTCTGACAAGGGCTTGCTGGTACAAAGTGCCAGCTTGAACCATATGGTGTTATGGTCGCTATGCCCCAATGGTTCCCCAACCCGCGCTCTGTTTACCCTTCTCGAGCTGGTGAGCACCATTTCAAGAATGGTATTCTGCCTTGTGGGTTCCTTGACCAGCTTCTCCAACATGCAGTCCTGCAATCTATCTAGCAAAGCCCTACTTCCTGGAGATCCTAGCTGCTGGAATGTTCCAGTCAATTTCTGATAGGCTGAAATTCCCCACTACCACCACCTCCCTCTTTGCTACTCCCTTCTCTACTTCTGCCCTTAGTTCCTTGTCGCTATCATCTCAGGGACCTGGTGATCTGTAGACTACCCCATGCACAATTCTTACATGATGCCTCTGTGAGCTGAACCCACAAGAAATATTTTCCCCCATTCCGTCCCCATGTAGATCCATCTTCCACTGCCTCGATTCCTTCCCTGAAAAAGAGGGCTAGCCAATCTTCTTTAACTTTTCCCCTATCATGCCTATATATGGTATAGCCTGGGACCCTGAGGTCCCAGTCATTTTTTCTGTGTGGTCCAAGTTTTTGTATTGACTACAAGGTCCAGCTCAGTGTCTGCTGCTACTGCCTGGAACTCACAGATTTTGATTCCCAGGCAGTGGCTCCTATGTAGTAGAGCTGTCAGGAGATTCCTCAGTCAGGAAGGCAGATAGCTCAATCGAAGAACGAATTTTTTTTATTTTTTTATTTATTCATTCTTGGATTACAACCTTTGAGCACAAACAGCTCATTTACAAAGGCTCCACGTCAGCGAGGTGGGAAACATACACACATACAACTGGATATTGGATATGGTAACATCATAACACAATAAAAAAAAAACTGTCATAAAATGGATGCATAAAGACCCACCATAAAGTGGGTTCTAAAAGAAAAAAAAAACCTAAGAAGCAAAAGAAAGTTGCAGCCCAGGGGGCATTGTCAAAGAAAATATCTCTGTCAAAGAAGATATCAGTACCAACTCTGGAAAAGCAGGAATAAATAGAAAGTAAATCAAAATCTGGTTTCACTGCCATAACAGTAGATCCAAGAGATTAACTGCATCTTAAACAGGGTCAGCTGGACTACAATACTTTGCTGGTGCTCTGTAAAACCAGGACTGCCCCCAAATCCTTTAGTTCATCCTGGAATAATGAAAGAAAACTAAGTAGCTGTCCTGATTTCTCTATGGTTGTGGTACTAGAGTCACTGCTCTTTTCACTACTAGTGCTATCTGTAGCCAGTAGAACAGATCTTTTTCTTGACTGACGGGTCTGCCGGATCTCTAGGGAGCGCAGGGGCATGGCCTGATGGCCGTGCAGTTGTGCTGCTGTCAGGTTGGACTCTGAATGTAGGAAGACTTGAGGAAAGGTGGCCCCTGTTTTAGAAGGTGAAGCAGTGGTGAACTGGATGAATTTTCCCTCTGGAAGATCTAATATAATCTTGGACCATTTCCCGTTTTGGTGATGTATCCTTTTACTTCCTTGACTGTGTGCAATACTCCAGGTGGTGACTTTTCATTGTTTGACTGCGTGTAATACTCCAAGTGGTGACTTTTCATTATTTGTTTGGAAGCAATTATCCATCTGCAAAAAAGTTAGTGGCTGGCTTTTTGATATGGACCTGGGTGAGAGCCAGGCCTGTTGAAGGAAATTTAAGGACAAAAGCTGCAGAGGTGGGAGCTCTGCAATATCAAAACTCTCTCCTGAAATTTTACTTTATTTGACTGCTATATTGGGGTGTGGTATTGGGGGGGGGGATTCTATGCTTAGTGCATATTTGTGGTGTGAATAAAAGTGTATGCTGGGAGTCTGTCGGGTGTGATATGTCACGGCTGTTTGGGGGGGCCAGAATAGTGTACGGGGCATCTCATCTGCACAATTTACGGCCCTTCATTAGCCTCCCAGTTTCTAACATCACAGCAAGATGCTGCCAGGAGGTGGAGACTTGGAGGGGCTGGGTGATTTTGGGTGGGGGAGGCAGGATACAGATTGTCGGGTCTAGAAGGCGCCCTGGACTACAACGGGCACAAGAGAGAGGCCAGACGTGGTTGGTGCCTGTCCCCAGGGATTCCACCAGACCGAGTGGCCAGGTAACCCGAAGGGCTGTTTTGCCCACCAATCCTCTCAGGGCAGTGCTATGCAATGCCAGATAGATCAGAAACAAGACCACGATTATTGCGGACTTGATTTTCTCGGTCAATCTGGCTTGCATCACGGAGACCTGGATTGGGGACGATGCTGGCCCAGTTTTTAAGGCTGCCGTCCCCTTGGGGTATAGCATGGTGTACTGCCCCAGAGAGGAATGTAGGGGAGGTGGGGTAGCCATCTGTTTTAGATCTGACTTGGGCTTAACCGTGCACCCAGTAAGAACCCCGGGTTCCTTTGAATGTGTGGCTGTTCTTGGGGTCCAGGCACAGGTTGCAGGATTTTTCTTATTTACTGCCCCCCCCCGGGCGGTGAGTAATTTCCAGCAGGAGGTTGCCGAATTTGTCGTTAGTGAAACACTGGAACCTCCCAGACGTATTATCACAGGGGATTTCAATGTTTGAGCCAACTACGAATCTTCTTGGCTTGGTCATAACCTCCTCCAGATCATGTCATTGCTGGGCCTGTCGCAAGCTGTTTCTGCTGCAACACACCAGGGTGCGCACATATTGGACCTGGTGTTCTCACTGGGGCTTGAGATAAATGATCTCGAGATTGATCGGGTGGCATGGTCCGAGCACTGCACACGGCAGTTCATGTTCAGGGCATCTACCGGATGCCCTCCCCCTACAGATATGATGAGCTGCCATCCTTTGTCGGGACTGACCCCAGAGGCTTTTTTGGTGGCAGCCGATCTATCTAGTGTGGGCAATGCATGCGTCGGAGGCATTGGTGCCACGGTGGGCTCCTACAATAGGATGCTATCTGACACCATTTGCTCCCTCGCACCTGTCCGTGTATGACCAAACTTTTCCTACCCGAGGTCTCCATGGTTTGATGGGGACCTCAGGGAGATGAAAAGAAAGGGTCAGAGGTTAGAGCACTGCTGGAGGAAGTCCAGCCTGGAGGCAGACAAAGTGGCCCTGAGTATACATTATAATGCATACCAGGAGGCAATTAACTGTAAGAAGGCAGAGTTCCTGTCCAGGGAGATTGCTGCCGGGAAGAACCCGACCAGCTATACTTTTCTGGACTGTCGACAGGCTACTTCACCCGGCCTATCTACAGGTGAAAAAGGTTTCTTCTAACGCTGAATGTGAAGAGTTTGCTCGTTTCTCGGACAGGGTGTCTGGTATCCGGCAGGGTGTTCCTCCAGTCAGCCAGGTTAGAGCTGGCAGTGGTTGTCTGAAGTGTTCTGAGTGCATTCCGCCTGGCTGGGGGAAGTTTAGACCAGTGGAGGTAAGTGAGGTCATTAAGGTGGCGACCAATCTAAAGCACAATTTGTGTGAAGTGGACCCGGTGCTGACACGTTTCTTAATGAGATGCATCAACACCATTGGCCCAGTGTTTGCCCCGATTGTCCGGTGTTCCTTGTCTGAGAGGGTCTTTCCCGATGCCTTGAAGGAGGCATTGGTGGGACCACTGTTAAAGAAACCATCTCTGGACGAGGAGGTCAGGGCAAATTACCGTCCTATCTCCAATCTTCCTTTTTTGGCAAAGATTGTGGAGAAGGTAGTGGTGCTTCAGTTGGAGGAGCACCTTGTGACCCATGAGTTATATGAACCTTTCCAGTCGGGGTTTTGGAAGAGGCATAGCACAGAAACCACGCTTGTTCAAGTGCAGAATGATGTCCTCAGGGCTAGAGATTGAGGGGAGAGGACAACTCTTGTTCTCTTCGATCTTTCTTCAGCATCTGACACTGTGGACCACTGTTTGTTGCTTGACCGCCTTAAGGAACTCTCTGGACTCGCCCGCACTGTTATCTGCTGGTCTGAGTCATTTTTAACCAACAGGAGGCAATGGGTAGTGGTGGGGAATTTCTCCTCCACCCCTAATCCCCTATCTTGCGGAGTACCTCAGGGTTCGGTCTTAGCACCAATGCTGTTCGCAGTGTACATGCTGCCCTTGGGAGGGATCATTAGGAAGTATGGTCTGGGTTTTCATTGCTATGCTGATAGCAAACTATACTTAATTTTGCCCCAGGAACATCCAACGCGGCAGATGTGCTAAACAGCTGCCTTGCCGAGCTCAACAACTAGATGGCCTCCAGCTGGTTGTGACTGAACCCTGATAAGATGGAGGTATTGGTGGTGGAGTCGAACAGAGTGCGGGATAGGATGGCCTCTGGATCAGAGACTGGACTTGTTCTGGGATCTGTTCCATTGAAGGCCTCCTCAAGAGTGCAAAATCTTGGGTGTCATTCTGGACAGGGGTTTGATGACGGAGGCGCAGGTATCTTCCACTGTCCGCTCCTGTTTTTTCCATCTCAGAGATCTTGCCAGGATTAAGCTCCTTGTGCCACCTCTGGACCTCCCCACTTTGATGCATGCCTTAGTTACATCAAGGCTTGACTACTGTAATGCGCTCTACCTCGGAGTCGCGGGAGGATCTCTCTGCAGGCTGCAGCTGGTGCAGAATGCAGTTGCCCGGTTACTTACTAGGCAGCCAAAATTTTGCCACATTACACCGGTACTGCATGATCTGTACTGGCTGCTGGTCAGGTGGAGGATCCTCTTTAAGGTGGGTCTTCTCACCTACAAGGCCCTACATAGCCAGGGCCCTGGTTACCTGTTCAACCTCCTTGCGCCGGCTCTCTCGGTCCACCCCCTCCACTCCTCCTGTGGAGGCCTCCTGGCAATTCCCAGAACGAGGTTAAAATCAGCTGGTAACAAGGCTTTTAGTGTCACCACCCCCAACCTATGGAATTTGCTACCCTTTGGGGTTGGGGGGGCCCCAACTTTGGAGGTTTTTAGGGCCCGACTCAGGGCCCTCCTATTCGCCCAAGCCTTTCCCGATTCAGCTGTTTAGGTTACTGTCACAGATATAGTCTCTCAGTACTCCTGTTTTTAACTTTTGATTTTAGCTTACTTTATTTATCTTTTATATAAATCTTGATTTTGTGTGTCTGAATTGTCTATATAATTTATTTTCCTTTTATCAATGATGGTCTTATTTATGTACATCTGTCAACTTGATTTGTACAGCGCCCAGAGCGTCTGGGAATGGGTGTCTTTTAAATAAATATTGCCTTGCCTTGCCATTGCGCTATACAAACTATTGCAGAAAAAACCGGGGGAAGATAGCAAGGAATTCAATGTTGTGTACCCCTGTTGCACTCTTGAGCCCATTTGTCTAACGTTAATATTGTCAAACCTGTGTCTAAATAGCTGCAATCCTCCTCACACCAGAATTTTTGGGACAAGTAGAATGCCAGATCTCAGTATGCAGGGATATACCAGAAGTCTTTTTGCTCACCTCTGGCACAAAGAAAGCTGTTCTGGGCAAAAATTGGGAACCTCCTAAATTCCCTAGTCTGCACTGTCATGAATCTTGAAAGGGCACAAGGATTCATGATGTGCAGGTGGAAATCTATTGCCCAGAAGTGAATGCTTAAAAGGTTTATTCTGCAATACTGGTTTTAGTTTCACATTTGAAAGTTGTTTAAAGCGGCTGCCTGATTTCCAGTAACAAAATTCACAGCTGGCAGCAACAGAACTCACTTCATCCTGCAGCAGTGCCTCTCCTTGACCAAGGACGAGAAGGATGAGCAAAATCAACTACGATGCCTCCCAGTCGAGTGCAAGTGGTGCCTTGAACTCAACCACTGACCTAAGGGTTAATGTCAGGAGGAAGCTACCATAGGATCAGTATAGACAACATGCTGAAAAGGATCAACAAGCATTGGCTTTGGCGGCATGACCACAGAAGGAGGCAGGTCCTGGGTGGAGCCAGCTGGGGACACTGACTGGTTCACATCCTTCTGGAAGAGGACCAGGAAAACTGGGGTTTTGCAGATCGTAAACCTGGGGAGCCAGGATTGGTTCAAGCCAAGCTCGAGCCCAAGATGTGGCTTGGCTCAACTCGCCTGTATTCTCAAATTGCAAGCCGCTAGCTGAGCCAACAGAGGATTTAAAGAAAAAAAAAAACAGTATATTGCGTGGCGTGAAATGGACATGGTATTTGGTGCCACAACACACAGTTTATGTCAGTCATTGCTGAAGTGTGTTGTTATTAGCCATAAGAGGTTATTTAACATCTGATTGGCTATAATGTTGAATGGGTGGAGCCTCGGAAGGAATTTCACTTGTCTGCACCACGTTCAGTCACTGAGACATGAATGATTGTCTGAGAAAGTCTGCAGAAAAATAAGCTTTCGTTATCTACTTAAATTTCTGGCTAATATATAATTTGCGAGATCATTAGGGTTGATGCGCCGTGCAGGTTCAAAAATCTGCCAGTAAAATTAAAAAAAAAATTCTCCACAGTCCACACAGGCGCCGTGTAGCTATAGAACCAGGTTGTGTGTGATCCCTTCCAGCGGGCTAGGCAAGCCTCAAAAATCTGCAGGAAAGAGTGCGGCAGCGGGGTGAATAATAAAATAACCGAGATACACCCACCCCATATGGCTATCACTGGAAAGGTAATCCTTTTTTATTTTATGAGGCACATTTTTCAAATTTTCTGTTTAATGTTTAGCCTGGCGTCTAGTGACCTAGCCATTATGTGGCTGTTGGAAGTTTTGTGGTGAGGTCAGGAGCTCAGCTAGGTTTTTTTTCCCCAAAAGAACTGTTTTCCACGGAGTGCAGAAATGCAGTTAAAATCACCAAATGTAGCATTGCTGGATGGAACATTGTCTGAAAGGTTTTTAAGTTCAGGACAGAAAATGCGAAGGCAGTTATGAGCGTGAGTGAGGCTGTTTTTTTTAAATATTCAGTAGCACTGTGTTCTGTGCCGGCGATGCCACATTAGTACTGACTGCAGATGCAGAACTGGGTCAGGTTGTCTGGGTGCTAGGCTGGCACTGCTGGGTAGATGGGGGAACACTGTGCTGCCAGGATAAAGGGATGTGTAGAGACATTAGAGAAGTACTGATAAAGTATTAATTTTAGTGCCAGCAAGGTACTGTTCATTACGTCTATGGGGGGGGGGGGGGTTGTGCTGGACCGGCCACCTATTGTGGGATTAATTCACCACAAATACTTATATTTGGCTTCTGATTACTGAATATCTGGCTAAATAATCAGGACAAGGTTGTTACGTAAAGGAAAACTAGGAATACATTTTTACACAAACCGCTAAACAACATCGCAGGTCACAAGTCGGACAACTAGTTGCACAGCTGTCTAAACCTTTGTGTAAGGACCATCTGCAGTCATACCACCCAGGTGTACTGGGAGTGCATGACACGCTTTGGAATGAATCCTGTAAATGTTAAATGGTTTGGGCCTGGGATGATGAACTGGAATCTTTGCCAATGTAGACTGTGGACCTAGCTTTGGAGTCATAACTTGGTGGCCAGTTTTATACAGACAGCATGATTAAGAGAAACTTTGCAAAATAAAGGTGTGTAGTAAGTTGAAGGTAATAAGTTTGTCTCCCTAATTGTTTTTCACTTGACTGCCTGTAATTGTTCAATGATCTAAGGAAAGAGCAAGATACAGTATTATGTTTATGTGTGTTATTGATGCTAAATGATTGTTTCATTTTTCTTGTTTGAATAATTTCTATAGTTTCAAAAACAAATACACATTTTAATACCTGGAATGTGTGTTAAATGATCAACTACTGAGGTCTCCTGGGACATGCCTGTTGAATTTATAGGTTTTGCTGTTAGTCTGTGTTGTGTACATTTACAGAGCTTGCTTAGAAAGTCATTATAGCTTCTGGTGATGTCATTGGACCTTCAGGGGAAACTGAGCTTTCTGTGGTTATATTGGAAATAGACTGCCCTGTGATATTAAAGGAAAACAATGGAAAAGACACAGCTTTCCTCAGATATTACAGAAACTGTCAACTGGTGCTTTCAGACAGTAACAACTTTATTTAATTATTTAGAACAGCTACCAACAACTTCCACTTTTTATTGCTGGCAGCAGCTATTTCATGAGCAGCAGTGAGCTTCCTGAGCTTGCTGTATGCTAATATGTCTGTTTGACCTCTGCTATTGGTTGGCAATACATATTTGCATAGAGTGAGCTCAGGAAGCTCTCTGCTGCTCATGAAATGGTGGCTCCCAGCAATAGAAAGTGAAAGTTGAAAGCGACCATTTAAATCACAATAAAAGCAATTAGAGGAATTAAAAAAAAAACTGTTACTGTCTGAAAGCACTAATCAGGAATTTTTGTAGAGCCTTGGTAAAGCTGCGCCTTTTCCAGTGTTTCCCTTTAAGAATCAAAACTGCTCTCACACCATTGCTGCTCCTTTTATGAATATTTGAAAGAGCAAAGATAGTGCACTGTAATTCTGTTACATTGTCTTATGCAAGTAGGGCTGCTTCGAGGTAACAATGGACATACAGCATAAAAAATATTAAGAGTATTTCATATTGTTGCAGTTGCATTAGGTATGGGGCATGCTTGCATTTCACATGCTAGTTGTTGGTTAAATGTGTCTTTATTAACATTTAATGGATGGATTAGATTTCCTTCTGTAAATCTCTAACACCCTTCCATTCACTTTAGTCACTCATACAAATGAGCATCGATTCATCACTGTGCCTTCTTGTTAGTGCTTTTGTTTGTGGGGTGCTCTTTCCTATGCCCAGGCTCCTGTCCTGGCTCCTACTTTTCTGCCTTATAGCTCAACTCACTGCCTGCCATGTTCCGACTGTCTGACACTGCTGTGTGACCCTCTTTTCTACTCTTTGTCAGCTTGCCCTCCTACTGCTATTCTCTTTGCCTGTTGTTCCTCCTTTGGTTGGGTATTTGATATTAGAGAAAGGCCATGTTTGTGACTCAAGAACTGCACCCAAGCCAAGATTTTGTTTGTGCTTATTTTTTTTTCACATTTATATATAAGAATTATTTGAGTTATCCTGGTTAGAACCAAGTCTCACAAGTCACAACATACTGATGTCCTTAATCAAGTTATATCATTTAAATAATTTTAAATCTGGTTAATCCAGTAAGATTTCCAGTATGGCGCACTCTTCGAAGAATTTTCTGCAGTGTGCAAAATACCTTGTAGGAATTTATTGCAATATAAAACTCCCCTAAAAAAGGATCACTTTTTAAATTTCCAATAGCCTTCAGCTCGGCTTGTGATTGGCCCAAAGAGCCAAGCCAGGGCCTTGGCTCGGCTCTGGCTCAGCTCTTCAAAAAAATCAAGGCTTTCACAGTTTTAGGAGATTGACTCCTCATTGAACTTCTCTGACAACTGGTTGACAGGGTCAAGAAAAATCCCAACAGCCTGATCAGCTGGTGTCGATTTCAACAAGCCCAAAGGCGACACTGCGGATCTGTGAACTGAAAGCTCGACCAAACAAAGCTTGACTGGCGTAGAGCTCAACATGCGTCGAGCGGTCAGGGGAGTCGAGGAAAATGAGGACCGTGATCTCCGCCAATCCCACAACCAGCACCAGCAGCCCTTCTGATTTTTACTGTGGAGGAGATTGCTCTCCCCATAGGCCTGGAGGGCCTGA
Source organism: Neoceratodus forsteri (assembly GCA_016271365.2). Taxonomy (NCBI): domain Eukaryota; kingdom Metazoa; phylum Chordata; order Ceratodontiformes; family Ceratodontidae; genus Neoceratodus; species Neoceratodus forsteri. The sequence goes on along the minus strand of CM057454.1, from coordinate 1,096,008,448 downwards.
CACAGCTCCTGAAAAGCCTCCATGAAGGACCCTCAGATGCTGGTCCCAACAGTAAGCAGTGCCAAGGCCAATGTGATGCCCACCATGGCAGTCACCTCCACTTGTTTACATGGCCACAAGCTGAACTGCAGACCCTGATACAGCAGAAACCGTCTTGCAACTCTTCAGCTGGAGTTCAGGATCCATGGCATCCAAGAAGAAGCCAGCCAGCATAACCTTCGAGAGAGAAGGGAAGTTATCACCTGACATAGGTGATAGAAACATTGTGTGTTGTCCCTAGGTAACAGAGACAAGACACGTGTGGGTCTGTCTTCGACATCTGCTGATACGTGACACAGAACTTGAAGCCACAAGTTAGATTTGAATCCTCGATGTTCATTTTCCATTGATGAGGCAGAGAGAAGCAGTCAAGGAACAGGCTGAAATATCAGAAGAAACTGGATAAACCACCAAATGTGCTTTATGGTACCCTACAAACGCTGCAAAGCAGGAAACTGGACTCTTCCAGCAAAAAGGAAGATCTAATGTCATAAGGCGGATCTGAAGGATATACCACCCGAGTGGTAGGAGCAGCTTAGCTTGAAGATGTTCTGTCAAATAAGCACTTCCAGTGGAACTACCAAGTGTGGATATTGAATAAATCTATGCCCCTAGAACCTCTCTTTTGCAGGATCTGTACTGGCTGCCGGTGAAACGACAAACCACCTTCAAGGTTGGCTTGCTAGTCTGTAAGGTCCTTCATGAATGAAGGCCAGGCAACCAGGTTGAACTCTGACACCCCGCTCCTCTGCTCGCTGCCTACACTCTTCGAAGGAGGGCCTCCTTGTTATGCCCAGGGCTAGATTAAAGTCCTCAGAAGACTGTGGTTTTGAACTTGCAGCACAGATTCTGCGGTACTCTCTCTCAAAGGTTCTGACAGCCCCCTCCATTGAGGCCTTTAAAAGGGGACCAAAACATCATCTACTTACATAGACATTCGGGAAATAAGTCAACCAGTCCCCGGATGATTTGTCTCCCTGCTATGGGGTTTTAATAGTTTTATGCACTTGATATTTATTCATGTTGACTCATCCTGCAGTGCTTTTTTGCACTGGTTACTGTATTGTACGGTGCCCTGGGCCACCAGGGAAAGGCAACCTATCAAATACACTTACAACTACTCACTACTGCTTACTACGACTGCCACCTCCCCCCTTCAACTTACTAACTCCACCCTTTCAGGTACTGACCAAGATCTGATTACCGCTGTCATTTTTGTTGATTTGGCTAAAGCATTTGACACTGTGGCACACCCCTCCTTTTGGACAAGTTTAGAGTGGTGGATCTCTTGGCCCCCTCAATCAGTTGGTTACATTTCTACCTAGAAGGCATGTCACAAGCCCTCCAGATAGGAAGCTCACAATACCACCCCCCCCAGGCATCCTTAAAGGGTCTGTACTGTACCCCATTCTCTTTTCCATATTCCTGAATGACCTCCCTTCTCCATGTTCCTCTGAATCCATTCATATATATGCTGATGATACCGTGCTCTCTGCATCTGGCTCCTCTGCCCATGACCTTACTACTAAGCTACAACTGGACTCTGACGATATTCAGTGCTGGTTCCAGTCAAACCAACTGTCCCACAATACCAAAAAAAATGGTTTCTATGACGTATGGCACCTGACAAAGGCCTACCTGACTCACCACTTTCCCATCATTCCATACCCGTAATGGTGCTGCACTTGAGGGTGTTCCCTCCTTTAAGTACCTTCAGAGTCTGGCTGGACCATCATCTTGATTTCTCCACACACACTGATACTATTCACCTTAAGCTTGGTGTATGTTACTAGAACAAAGCGAGTATCCTGTTTCCGTTCCGCCGTGACAGTGTACTGAAGATGATACTTCCCATCTTGGACTATGGCGAGTTATAAAACAGGTAGGGAATTTCCTGAATCCAAATTGGCTAAGAGGGTTCCAAACGCAGGTGTTTACGAAGTGACAACCACTTGTCTGGGAACCCTTTTGGCAACCAGCACAAGCCCCCCCCAATGAGAAATCCATGCCTCAGACATTTCTGAAGATTAGATTTCTGGCAGCGATGTTTGTAAAGAAAAAGTCAGTCCACTGACACGTGTCAGAACTTTAAAAAATACATTTTTATAATCCCCCTTCCACCAAAGTCTATTAAATTACACACATACTGTTAAATATCACTGATTTAAAGCCAATGTCATGACCCAACATTTTATTTTCTGGCTTCTTTAGTTTAGGCCTCCAAACCTCTCACTTCGAGTTCAGGCTCTCTTCAGAGAACTCTCACATTGCCTCTGGATGCTAGCTCATGCTAAACCCCCACTCCTCTATCCTGACCGCACACTACCCACTGCCCTCACGATCAATGTGTTGCTACAGCCCCTCCCTCACTCTGACCCTCTACCCATCCCAATCCCACATCACTCACCAACCAGCCCTCCCGCACACAAGTTTCTCTGTCCCAAAAATATATATATTTTTAATTTGGTACCAGCCAAACAAACTAGGAGTTCAAACTGTCACCGCCACTCCCATCAAAGGTTAATCTTACTCTCCACCAAGGCTCCCAGTGCTTAAATGCTAGAGCGTGAGGCAGTGAAGGTGATTAACAAAAAAATAAATTCCTTTCTACTCTCACTTAATCAAACAACCACATCAATTTCGGTCTCATCAACCCACCCACCCCGACACTCTCTATTTCCCCCAAATGTCAAACTGCCGGCTGGCTTCTCTGCCCACCTGTCTGTCACTCCAACAACCTGCCCATCAACTCAGAAAGACACAGTTAAAAAAAGTAGACAGTATTTTATTTTGAAACATAATGACATCGCTAGCAACCAGCACTACTGAAGGGCCAGGGAATCACAGAGCATGTTGACCAAACAGGAAGCAACATAGCAATTTTAACAGAGACTATGATGTAAATTCTACAATACATCACTGCATGACAACTTTTTTTCTTCCTCAGTTTCACTCCTGTCCTTGAGATGTACATGGCCATAATTAAGTAACCGTAGCCGCAGCAACAGTAAAAGAAAGAAAACGAGAGCCGCAATCTCTCTCTCACTGCTACTTGTATGGATTGCACGCTCTCTCACTCTCGCTTGCTGATCCTAACCCCAAACCACATCACTCTCATTATCCCTCCCTTTCTCCTGTACAAAGAGAAGTTAAACAAATAAAGAAAATAAAAATAAAGGAAAATAACAGACACTACAACTCTTGTATTTGACTAGTGGTTAAAAAATTCGTGATAGCTTAATCACACAGCTGTAATGGACTATTTTGTCATATACATTAAAAACACTTCAACATGCATTTCTTGTGAGTCTTACATGTAATGATTTTGTGCTTTTTTTTAGCCTCCAAAATTTTTGCAGTGCAATACAACATTCTCGGGAGGTGGCTGCTATGGGATAAACCCCCTCCTCAGTGCAGAGCGCCCTGGGCCTCACTATGCATCTGCGGTGTTTATTCCATGACAACCACCTTCATGTCATGTCTTGTTGCTTACATAGTCCACAGTGCAGCTCCCAAATCCTCCCTTGCCAGACTGGACCCCCTATTTCACTCCATTTGTCATTTTGCCCTGGACTGTCCCCCTTGTACCCACCACTGTTTACTCTACTCAGTTTTCTCCTTCCCCTCCCTTGATGTCAGGTGCCTTTCTCACTGTGCCTCCTTATTCAATTTCTGGTTTGGTCCTCTTCCCATCTACTTCCTACCCTCTCCACTGCAATATTTCCCATTCCTTTTTTATTTCACCCAGGAAATCTACTGCTGGTCAAACTGGCTTCTCATATTGTTTTCCCTAAACTCTGGTCCTCTCTTTCCCTCTTTATCCACTCTGCATCGTCTCCCTTTCCTCCTTACATCTCTTCTTTGTAGCTTTTCTATTGCCTCCTGCAACTGCCCTTGACTCTTTCCCCCACCATTATAAATGAATACAGGCATCCCACCCCGAGGGGGTGTGTAAAATCTTAGCTCTACACAGCTACCCATCCTTTATTTTGTATAATTGCTGAGGATAATTTTTTTTACCACAGCAATTATAAAAAAAAAAAAAAAAAAGCTGATTTGTCTATGGAGTCAAGCCACGGATCGTTAGGGTTTTAGCGCGGTCCGTAGCGGCTACGGTTCCTAAACTGAAGCTGTGTTTTTTTTTCTTCTTTACTCCGATTAGAAAGGTTTGCTGTGCCCAGTGATACTTTGTGTGTTAAAAAAAAAAAAAAAAAGAACTTACCGCCAACTTCTTCTGTCAGGGAAGTTTGCAGTGCTGAGGAGCAGGGACGAACTGCACAGAGAAGAAGAAGTTTGCAGTTGGCACATGTGCCGAATTAGGGAAAATGGGCACGTGTTCATTGTTATAACCAGCTGGTTATAACAATGGAATTATAACCCAGTTTCCCTATGGGAGACAACGCTTCTCAGTTATTATAAATAAATACAGGTGCACTATAGTTAATATTACAAACAATTCATTGGGTTAAGATTGAGCTCCAGGAACGAACAGTTCTTTATCGGTTTACCATCAATTTTCAAAAGTCAGTATCTGTAAACCAGAAAGAACAATTGGTTGGTTTTGCCTACAGAACCCCCAAGGAGGTTAGTTAAGGTTGGGGCTAAGCCACAAGTGATACTCCACCTTAATTGAGAGGCCAGATAAATCATGAGACAGATTGCTCAGCAGAGGGCAGAACTTCTGGCAAGCAAAAAAGCCTCCATCCTCACAGGTGTCGTATGCCAGCACGACACCCAGGAAGTCAGTTGGGCTAGGGCTAAGCCATGAGGGCCCCCTCTGTATGCCCAAGAGGGCAGATCACTGAGACTCCACTGCTGCCTGAGAAACCCCTCCAATCAGAATGTAGCCTGCTCAGCAAAGGGTGAGACTTCCAGCTCCTCTCCCATTTCTTCACTCCCCTCCACCACCACCCATATGAGTGGTCCCGACTCCCTAGCATGAAGGCAACCAGCAGGAGAGTATTATACATGTCTGTCAGCATGGATTGTCAGCATGCCATGCAACCCATCACCCTTCTGACCCCTGACTGCAGCCAAACCTGGAGACAATAGCCTCCTATTAGACCTATAGTACACTGCTACACTGACTATACTACTAGGAGGTAAGCCCAGAATTCTAAAAGCTAATTTTTATGCTTGCTTACGAGTATGCGCAAGAAACATTTCATCACAGTTTAGGAGAGAAGCAGGGTTTTGGAGGTGGGGCACTGTGGGTGCCAATGCCCCCACTGCCTTTTGAGGCTTGGCCCGCTTTCCCCAATGCGGTGGCATGCTGCTGCTGACACTAGTTCAGCCAGCGTGCCACCACCTTGAAAGGAATCCGCTGCTGCAATGAGGGAGCGACCCGTCATTGCAGCCGATTATTCATCTCAACTATATAACGCCTTGGATAGTGGTCAGGCAGTTAGATAAGTCTTTAATCGACCTCACGAAGGCTTTCGACTCTATTAATCACAACCTCCTCCTAAGTTGCCTTCTGTCTACAGGTCTATCCCCAGATACGGTACTATGGTCTGGCAGTTACCTCTGTAACAGATCACGAGTCAAAATTGGTGATACCCTATCTGCTGCTAAGGAGGTGCACCTCGGGGTTCCACAGGGGTCAATCCTCGGTCCTCTACTCTTGAGCCTCTTCATCAACTCAACCCCAATGGCTTGCTCAGCAAGCACAGTTCTCTATGCTGATGATGCAGTGATCTCAGTCGCTGGCAAAGACCAACAATCCATCACAACTGAACTCTAAAGCAGCTTCCATAAACTTGAATCTTGGTTTACGGAAAACAAGCTACTACTAAACATCAAAAAAACAAAGAGTATGCTCTTCACCACCTCCTAAAGCAAAAAGAAATACCTGCCCCTGCATATTTATAACCAAAAGAGTGAAATCCTAGACCAAGCATCTAACTTCAAATATCTTGGCATTACCTTTGATGACATGCTCACCTTTTCAAACCACACTGACTCTGTTATCAAGACTGCAAATATAAAACTTGGTGTACTTTATCATCACAGACATTCAATGACACCGGATGCACTCAGACTAGCAACCAGTAGCTCAATACTGTCTACCATTGACTATGGGTTGCCTATATATGGAGCGGGCACAAAAACTGCTCTTAGCAGGATCAACACACTCCTCAGTAAGGCCTGTCATCTTACTTTGGGAGCTACTCTCAACAGCCACACATGCTCACTGTACATTGAAACTAGATGGCATTACCAAACCTGCCTACTTCTAAAATAAGTACTACTTGTGCTGACATCCTCCACACTAGGCAGACACTTTAAGCTGGCCATCCTAACGAAATCTACCCATTGTGCAGTCGCTGACAAGACGGTGATTCCCTTCAAAAGGATGAAACTTGCCCAGAATGCCATCCTGTATCAAGGTCAGAAATGGGCTAATGTGAGAGTACCTCACCCCAGTTTTCCATTTACCTGTACCCCTCTACATCTTTCAGCTATATACCACTTTTTTTCTTAACCAACTCCTCTACCCCCAATTACCTGATGATGGCCTCTCTTGGTTGAAAGCTCCACCTCTCTCCCACCTCAGACTATGTCACCTTCGGCTGATTCCCCCCAACCCCCTCTTATCGAATCAGTCTATCTGTTAATATTTACTAATCTGATGTGTACAAGTTAAAATTTTACTATTACTGCCTGTGTATATGCTTCAATGCTTTTCCTTTTTTTTTTTGTAAACCTGGGGTGGCATATTCAGAAATGCACCAGGCATTAGCTCAAGCCTGGCGCAGCGCAACTGGGCTGTGCCAGGGCATGGACCAGGCAATATTCAACAGTGCTACGCCATAGCACAGCACCGTTGAATATGGCACTGGGAGCGTGCGCAGTGGCACTGCACCAGCGCAAGTGGTAGGAGAGGAGCAGGGGGCTGCACCAGCACAGGTATAGCTGCGCTAGGTGCAGCAAGAGCGATATTCAGATGTAAGCATGCAAATCAGGCCATTATGAATGCACAGCGCAAATGGGGCCATTTGCATGCAGGTGCGCTGATCCCCGGCAACTTGCGCCTGGGCGCCCTGCCAGGCTGCAGCCGACGGGGACCGACACCCCTGCTCCTCGGCGGGCAACGCACCCAAACACCTGATCGTGGGCTTAAATAAAATAAACTAATCCCTGGTGGTCCAGTGGACCCGCTCCCCAGCCCAATCGCAGGCTTAAGTAAAATATAAATATTCCCTGGTGGTCCAGTGGACCCACTCCCCAGCCCGATCATGGGCTTAAGTAAAATATGAATATTTCCGGGTGGTCCAGTGAACCCGCTCCCCAGCCCAATCATGGGCTGAAGTAAAATATAAATATTCCCTGCCGGTCCAGTGGACCCAATCCCCAGCTCGATCGCGGGCTTTAGATATGAATATACGCACTGGTGGGCCAACGGTACCCCCCTCCCCACCCGCTCACTCAGACCCGCCACCCCGCTCCCCCCCGGTCAGCGGCGGGTGGCAGCTCTCACCCACAAGCCGCCCAGCTGCCCGCCGACTGACAGCATACAGTACGGGTTGTACGCCCATTGGTCCCCTGTGTGCTATCAAGATGTAGATTGCATTGGTATTACAGTCCTGAAATGTCACATTTCAGAACTGTGTAGTACAGTACAGTCTACACCAGGGCTCCCAACTAACATTTATTTCTGCACAATACAGCCAGGAAAGTCATACCCGATTTGCACTATCCTGCAGAGAACTGAACTGACCCATTTTTTTTTTTAAAGTGCACTGTCTCCCATACTTCCCCCAGCAACTAAAATAATACAAACAAAGAAACCAACCACTAAAGCATGCTGATCTCATCCTTTCAGTCTCTCAACTGGGCCCGAATGTCAGTAAAT